>CM041528.1:12974051-17774051 GCA_023091065.1 Dianthus caryophyllus
ATTGGAGCCATTATCTCGACCCAAACCGTTTGTTCTTCATTCGGACCATGAGGCGCTCAAGTACATCAATGGGCAACACAAGTTGAATCATAGGCATGCCAAATGGGTGAGTTTCTTCAATCCTTCTCTTTCTCGAGCAAGTTCATTGAGGAAAGAATAGCATTGGTGGCCAGATGCATTGTCTCGGAGGCACACTATGCTAAGCTACATGGAGCAAAGAGTGTTGGGTTTGAATTCATGAAAGAGCTCTATGTGGAGGATCCCGCTTCAAGGAAGAGTGGGACTCCATCCGTGAGGAAAAGCAAAGTGGGAAGCAAGTACACCCTTCAAGAAGGATTCCTATTCTTGGGGAATCGGCTATGCATCCCCAAAGGGTCCTATCGACTTCTCCTAGCACGTGAGGTTCACTCCAATGGTTTAGCCGGCATTTTGGGATTCAAAGACCTACAACATCCTCCAAGATCAATTCTATTGGCCCAAGATGCTTGGAGATGTTCAAGGCGTGATCAAGAGATGTGCTTCATGCCAACAATCCAAATCCTTCTTTCAAACGGGGCCCTACACTCCCTTGCCCGTCCCAAATCGACCATGGGAAGGCGTTAGCATGGATTTCATCGTCGCTTTGCCTAGAACTCAACGAGGTAAGGATTCCGCATGGTTGTGGTAGATCGATTTAGCAAGATGGCTCATTTCATTGCGTGCAAGAAAACCGAAGATGCTATGAGTGTAGCTGAGTTGTACTGTGTATGGAGTGGTCAAATGGCATGGAGTCCCCAAAACCATCAATCCGATCGAGACACCAAATTCATGAGCCACTTTTTGAAGACTTTCAGGAAATTGTTGAAAAGCGAGGCTCTTGTTTAGCACTAGCCACCACCCCTCAAAACGGACAATAAACCGAGGTCACTAATAAAACCTGGGGAGTGATCCTTAGAAGCATCGCTTCCAAGTCCTCGAAAGATCGGGGATCTCAAGCTTGCCCACGCCTCGAGTTTGCTTTTAATCGTCCTGCTTCTTCTAGCACCTGTTATCCACCGTCAAGTGGTCTACGGGACCAACCCACTCATGCCCACACTCTCAGTCCTCCCCGCCAAGAGCAAGGAAACGAGCTATGATGCCAAGAAGCTAAGGTTGAATTCATGATGAGCATCCACAATCAAGTCAAAAAGCAAACTCCAGAAAGCAAACGAGACCTACAAGGCTCGGTCAAAGAGCCAAAGACTCCAAAAATGAATTCGAAATGAGATTTTGGTATGGAGTATACTTGAGGGAAGGAAAGGCCTTAGGATAAAAGAAAGAATAAACTCATGTCTAGGGGCTTCCAGGGTCCCTTCTAGGATACTCGAGGAAAATTGGACCTAACGCTATACAAAGTTGATCTACCTGGAGAGTGACGGAGTCCATGGCACGCTCAAAGTGGGAGACCTTAGCCCATACTACAAGACTTGGAGGAGGAGGAAGTTTAGGATCGAGGGCAAATCCTTTTCAACCCGGGAGATCAGAACGGAGTCGAGGATTTATGATCCATTGACCCAGGACCCGCTTCCAACCTTAGGTCCAAAGGTCAACCCCTGTCAACTAAGTCAACAAGAGAAAAATCAAGTGGGAGTAACACCCAATTCAAATTAAAAATCAAACAAAAAGAAGCTCACATGTTATTGTTTCCTCAACATGTCCCTTTCACACATGTCACTATCTACCTTTTACGCTTTATACTTTTTACTTTAAGTATTTGTTGTTTTCTATTCAAATTTTCAGCTCATGTGAGCCTTGGAAAACCGAGTATATCATTGTTTCGTGGGTTGATCAGAGTCTTTGGGACATCAGGATGTGATGTATGGTCAAGATTAGAATGAAGGTAGTATATGTCCTCATCCTAACATCATAATTCTCAGATTTGGAACATAAAGAAAACCCTAGTTGTTTATTTGAGCTTCTTCATTCTCTCATTACTTTGTAGAGTTAGTGAAAGATTAGTTTAAAGGGGCTTTGTGCTTAAGCTTAATCAAAACCTAAATCTATTACTTTGTGTGTAGATTTAGATACTATCTTTATGTTCTTCCATTTAACAACAAAATTTAGAAAAATACTCTCACAAAAACACACACTTGGAGCCTAGATTTTCAAGAGGTTACAAAGTCGGTTTGTGTTCTCAACCCTCGAGTGAAACTTGACCTCATAGCTCCACTCCAGCGTGGGAGTAAGAGCCGAATGCTGGCATTGAAAAGAAGTGATGAGCTCTAAATCAAGAGAAACCCTAGAGCAACAAGGAGAGTTCTAGGAGAGGAGCAACATGAAGGAGATACTTCAATCAACAATGAAACAAATCCGGCTATTACACAACAGAATGGGGGTTTGGTTTGAAAGATAAAACAGGATAATGGAAAGACTGAGCAAGGATCCTCAAGGTGCGAGAATCATTGAAGGGCTCCGGGATCATGAGCAAGAATGGATGGATGGTACATGGTTAAGTCGTGAGCTCACCAAGTGAAATGCTCGAGGAGGAGTGATGTGGTCAAGCAAACCGTGACTAAGGAGAAAACATGACCCAATACCTCGAGCCTGCCAAGCAAGGGAGCCCAACCATTTCTCCAAACCCCAGCTAGTGTGGTGCCCTTGGAAGTCAAGAATCGTAAGCACCAAGGTCTGAGCAAGGGGTTAAGTCGCAGTGATTGAGTACGGAGTCGAGCCAAGGGGGAAGTAAGAGGGATCACCAAGGATTTGGGAGGGCAAATCCTTTCCAAGGAGAGGAGATCAGATCAAAAATGGTCAAGGTGGTCAATTATGACAGATTTGGAGCTGAGCTGGCATCGGTTGAGTCCTTGGCCTCAAACCTCCCAGCTCAGGCCATGACCCTAGGGCCACTAAGAGAAAAGTGCCGTCAATTCACCCCTATGGTCAAATCCGGCCTTCATACCTTAGTGGTCAAGGGAAGTCAAGAGAAGTCAAAGGCAGAATAAGTTTGGAGAGCAACAAAAATTCAAACGAATATGCTATTTTTGAATGTGGTCAAATCAGGTGCACTCCATGTGATAACTCTCCAATAAAGGACTCACATGGTTCACAAAAAGCTAGCTCAATGGAGGTCCAAGCGAGCCGCCTAATCAAGCTACCTCAAGCATCACCAAGCATTGTTTTACTGTTTTATGTCTTTTTTCATTCATGTCCCTTTCTACTACTTTATACTTTATTGTATGAGTTTTAATTTCTGAAAATTGGTCACATGGACCACCCAAAACCCATCCCTCAAGCCTCACATTAAGTATCTCTTAGACCAAAAATGGCTCATGGGTGAAGTCGTAGGAGACTATGAAGTCAAGCTGCTGGTCAAACCCAAGCTCTCAGGTCAGTGGACCAAGTGCCGGATCACTAAGTATTGGCTAAGTAAAGTCAACCTCTATGGTTTCAAATCGAGCCAACCTTAAAGTAGATCAAGCCAAAGTCAAGAGGAAGTCAGTTGGAGAGCAACAAAAGTTTCAAGATTAGTGCTATTTTTAAATGTGGTCACACCAGTAGGGTACACCCACATGCTGAGTCAGTCGTAATTCCTCCAATAAATGGGCTCACATGGCTCATCAAGCTAGCCTGGGCGAGGTCCCATGGAGCTGCTACCAATTAAGCTTCACCTGCTACATCACATTGTTTTTATGCTTTTGCTCATTTCATTCATACATGTCGCTTTGGCTTTACTTTTGCTTTAATGTTTTAATGTGAAGCCAGACAATATAGTCCCTCAGTATTCGTTGGTCACTTGGACCGCCCAAACTCCAACCCCCAACCCCAAGGCTCACACAAGGTCATTGATGATCATCAACAGCAAGCAATGGAGATTTAACTTAAGTGTCACACCATCACCTTTACGCTTTATAGCTTTGTCTCTTTTTTAGGTTGAAAATTTTCACCACATGTGAGCTTTAGGGTCAGTTATTTTGTAGTAATTGAGGGACCCTTCATGTGAGCCCTCAGTGATCCTCTCTTGTGAATGTATAGTGGTCAAAGATTACGGAATGAGGTAGCTGGAGTTAAACTAAGCTTGTGATTAAGTTTCACTCAAAGGATGAACACAAATCGACTTTGAAAGCCCTTCTTGAAATTCTCTACCAAATAGTACTTTTGGGATGAATTTTTCTGAAATTTTGTAAAACAAATGAAACATAAAAGTTAGTAGTATCTAAATCTACACACAAAGTAATAGATTTAGGGCTTTAATTAGTTAAGCCACTCAAGCCACTCAACTAATTATCATAAATCTCAAAAACACAAAGTAATGAGAGGTAAATGAGAGCATCCCAAGTTTTAAACACTAGGGTTTTTCTATTCAACAAATTTAAAATTATAATGTGAGAGGGGTGGGTTTATATATTACCCAAGTGCCTCATCTAAACCCTTCATTACAAGTTGATCCAAGGGCCATAAAGGTCCCTCATTTCAGCCGAAAAAGAATGGTCCTAATGACCTTACAATTTGAAAATTATAACAAACAAAAACATAAAGTAGACAAACAGACCTTTGAGCTCATCCTCTCCATGCACTTTAGGTAGCATCCAAGGGTCAAGATTTGACCTTGGGATGGTATGGGACGGTCCAAGTGACCAAATACAAGGGATTATGTTGTCTCCTTACATTAAAGCATAAAAGAAAAAGTAAAGAAATGCATGTATGAAAACGACATAAAGATAAAAACAACGTGGATGGTTTGGGTGACTTAATTGGAGCCGCTCCATCGGGACCTCCTTGAGCTAGTACCGCTGAACCATGTGAGCCCTTTTATCGAGGGTCGACTCACACGGTGTACCCTAACTGACCACACTCAAAAATAAGACAATCTTGACTTTTTTGTTGCTCTCCAACTTGACTTCCTCTCGACTTTTCTTGATCACTAAGGTTGGCTTGATTTGACCATAGAATTGACTTTACTTTAGCCCTTAGTGACCCCTTGACCCATGGTTCAGGCTTGCCTGAGCCCATGGCCCCAACTCATGGTCTCCCTCGACTTCACCCTTGACCACCTTGACCATTTTTGGTCCAAGAGTATATAAACCCTCATTCTCACATCAAATTTTTCAGATTTGGAATGATAAAGAAAACCCTAGTGTTTATTGAGTGTTCTTCATTTTCCTCATTACTTTGTGTTTGAGATTTGTGAACAATTAGTTAGTGGCTTAGTGCTTAACTCAATTACAAACCTAAATCTATTACTTTGTGTGTGGATTTAGATACTATCTTTATGTTTTTCATTTGTCACAAAAATCGTAAATTTTCTCACAAAAACCTCATTCTCTACTGCTTTTATTTCAAGGTTTCAAGTTCAATTTTTGTTCATCCCTTGAGTGAAACTTGATCCACTTTAGTTTCACTCCAAATTGGCACTCAAAGCCTAGGGTTTGTTCTTGTTTTTTCTGATTTGTTTTTGTTCATAGTTTTGTCGAGTTACTCCTTTGTTTTTCTTCTTTTAATTTTCGTTTCTTCTTCCTTTTCCTTGTTTATTTTCTATAAATTTCCACAAAATTTCCACAAAAGATCTCTACAAAATTTTCACATAATGGAAGGGGATAGAGGGGAGGGTAAAAGGCTTTCCGATTTAGAAGAAAAGTTAACTCAACTCACCGGTAATTGTACTTTAATGATGAATGCTCTAAACACCCTCATAGACCAAAATCTAAATGAACCAAGAAGGGGTGGAGGGGTGGAGTGAAACTAGGAGGATCAAGTTTCACTCAAGAGATGAACACAAATCGATCCTTGAAACCCTTGAAAAATCTCGGTTATATGTGTGTTTTTGTGGGATAATTTTCTGAAATTTTATGAACAAGCTTAAAATAAAAAGGATAAGAACTAAATCTACACACCAAGAATAGATTTAGGTTGTGATTAGTTTAAGCACAAAGCCACTAAACTAATCTTTCACTAAACTCACACACTAAGTAACGAGAAATGAAGAACACTAAATGAAACTAGGGTTTCTTTATCATTAGCCAAATCTAAAAATTGTGAGATGAGGATGAGGGGTTATATATTACCCTCATTCTAATCTTGACCATCCATTACAAGCTAATCTAAGGGCTACAATAAACCCCACAAAACCTACAATATACTCGGTCCAACAAGCTCTACTTGAGCTTCGAAAATTTTGAACATAAAAACAACAAATACTTAAAGTAAAAGCATAAAGTAATAAAGGTAGATAATGACATGTGTCGATAGTGACTTATCGAGGAACACATGCTGAGGCTTTCTTTGTTCATTTTCTACCGACTTGGGCTTCTCCCCTTGACTTTGACTCTTGTTGATTTAGTTGACTTGTGGTTGACCCTTGGACCTAAGGTCGAAGCGGCCCAAGGTCAAAGGATCGTGAACTTTCAACTCCCGCTGCAATCTCCTCGGTCAAAAGGATTTGCCCTCAAATCTCGACTTCCTCCTCCTCCAAGTCTTCATGGTACTGACGAAGGTCTCCCACGCTGAATGTGCCACGGACGCCATACTCTCCCAGAGATCAACTTTGTAAGCGTTGCCGTCCAATTTTCTCGAGTATCTCGGGGACCCTCGGCCCTAGGCATGAGTTTGTTCTTTCTTTTTATCCTGAAACCTTTCCTTCCTCAAGTGTAGCCACACCAAATCTCCCGCCTAAATTCCTTGGATTTTTCGCCCTTGACTTAGCCTTGTAGGTTTCGCTGACTTCTCGATTTGCTTCTTGACTTGGTTGTGGATACTCATCATGAACTCAACCCGCTTCTTGGCATCGTGAACTCATCTCCTCGCTTCTTGACGGCTAGGTCCGTGGGCATGAGGGGTTGGTCCCATAGACCACTTCAAATGGTGAGCTTCCTGCAGAAGAAGTGGGCACGCTTGAAGGCAAACTTGCTGGCAATGAAGCCTGAGATCCCAATCTTTCAAGGACCTGTAAACGATGCTCCTAAGGATCCTCCCAAGGTTTTATTAGTGACTCTCGCTTTGGCCATCCGCTTGAGGATGATGACTTGTGCTAAACAAGAGCCTCAAGCTTTTAGCAACTTCCATAAGGTCTTCCAAAAGTGGCCCATGAACTTGGTGTCTCGACGGATACAATGGTTTTCGACTCCATGCAACTTGACCACTTCTTTGAAATACAATTCGGCCACACTCATGGCATCCCTGCCTTCTTGCACTAATGAAACGAGCCATCTTGCTAAATCGATCTACCACAACCATGATTGAATCTCTTACTGCTGAGTCCTTGGCAAAGCGACGATGAAATCCATGCTAACATCCTCCCATGGCCGATTTGGGACTGGTAAAGGAGTGTAGGGTCCCGCTTGAAAGAAGGACTTGGATTGTTGGCAAGAAGCACATCTCTTGATCACATCTTGGACATCTCCAAGCATCTTGGGCACAATGGAATTGGTCTTGAGGATGTCATAAGTCTTTGAATTCAAATGCCCTGGGCTAAACCATTAGAACGAACTTCCTCACTAGGAGATTTCGATAAGAACCCTTAGGTATACATAGCCGATTTCCATAGAACAAGAACCCCTCTCAAGTGTGTACTTGCTTCCCACCTTGCCTTGTCTCTTCACGTGGTGGAATTTCCACTCATCTTTGAAGCCTGGATCCTCCACATAGAGCTCCTTCCATGAATTCAAAACCCAACACTCTTTGCTCCATGTAGCTTAGCATGGTGTGCCCGAGACAAAGCATCTGGGCCACCACGCTATTCTTCCCCCAATGAACTTACTGAGAAGGAGAAAGATCAAGGAACTCGACCCACTTGGCATGCCTATGATTCAACTTGTGTTGCCCATTGATGTATTTGAGTGCCTCATGATCCGAATGAAGAACAAACGGTTTGGGTTTGAGATAATGGCTCCAATGAGCGAGAGCCGAACGATGGCATAGAATTCTTTCGTCGAGGTGGAATAATTGAGCTTGGCTCCATTCAATTTCTCACTAAAGTAAGCGACTCTGGCTTGTGTTCTCGCAAGAGAACGGCCCCAATTCCAACTCCACTAAAGATCACACTCGACCTCAAAGAGTTTATCAAATCCGTGGTGCAAGAATAGGTGAATCACACAACAACTCTTTGATCCTCTTGAAAGCAATTCCTCGCCCTCATTCCATTTGAACTCTCCTTTCTTCATACACTCCTGATGGGTGCCATGACTGCTAATAAAATCCTTGATAAATCGCCGATAAAAAGAAGCCAAGCCATGAAAGCTCCTTACCCCTGCTATGTTCTTCTGAATTGGCCATGATTTGATAGCCTCCACTTTCCCTTGATCCACTAGAATACCACGGCTTGATATAATATAGCCCAAGAATTGACTTCGCTTTGCATGAAGGAACACTTCTAACTTGCCATACAACTTGTGATCTCTATGTTTCAAACAACACTGCAAGTGATGTAGGTGAGCTTCCTTGGAAGGGCTATACACCAAGATATCGCCAAAGTAAACCACAATGAATCTCCCAAGTAAGGTCTCAAAACCTCTGGCCATCAATCTCATGAAGGTGCTAGAGCATTGATAGTCCAAAAGGCATGACTAACCATTCATATAACCCATGCTTCGCTTTTGAAAGCCGCCTTCCATTCATCACCCTCCTTGATTCTCACTGATGGTAGCCTTGACGTAGATCAATCTTAGAAAACAATCGAGCCCACTAAGCTCATCAAGAATGTCATCAAGTCTAGGCATAGTGAAACCTATACTTGACCGTAATGTTGTTGATAGCCCGACTCATCCGCACACATTCTCCACGCTCCATCCTTCTTTGGTACCAAAAGTGTAGGTACGGCACAAGGACTAAGAGACTCCTTACAAACCCCTTTTCCATGAGTTCCCCAATTTGTTGTTGAAGTTCTCATGGGCTTTGGGATCACTTCGATAAAGCGGCCTTATTTGGTAGTGTAGCTCCTGAACAAGATCGATTTGATGCTCAATGCCCCTAATAGGAGGTAGGCCGTGGGGTAGTTCAAGGGGAACACATCCTTGTAGAGTTCTAATAGTTCTTGAACTTCACATGGAATCTGCTTTTCATTTTCCTTAGGAGTTTCTTTGGCAATGAGGGCATAAACAACCATTCCCTTGCTAAGCTCTTGTTTCATCTCTTGTTCCCCAACTAATAGAATTCCTCAAGTGGCTTGGGTGGGGAGGAGGGCTCTGGCCACCCATGTTTGGAGGCAAGGGTGTGAGTTTAATCCTCTTGTCTCTAAACTTGAAAGTATAGGTGTTGTCTCTTCCCTCATGAGTCGATTGATCAAATTCCCAAGGTCTCCTAACAAAAGGTGACAAGCATCCATAGGAATCACATCACACCACACTTCATCCACATAGTCTCTTCCCATCGAAAAAGAAACCAAACATCGCTTATCAACCAAAATTTCGGCCTCCCTATCCAACCATCTCAACTTGTAAGGGTATGGGGGTTTTTGATGGGTAAGGTGTTTATCGATGAGGGTTTTTGAAGCAACATTAACACAACTCCTCCATCAATAATTAGGTTTCAAACCCTCTTCTCAATGGTACATTTAGACCTAAACATCTGATTTTTTTGACTTTCTTCCAAGGAATGGGGTTGGGTATGCATAACCCTCCAAGTTACAAGACCAAGTTTTGACCCAATTCCTCCATTAACTCGGCTCAACTTAGACTCAATTTCCTTTCTCAATTTCTCCATAGAACCATTCATAGTTCCCTCAAGAGTAATATCACAAGAAAGACGCATACCTATTGAGAAAATAAACACACAAAATCAAAAAACTGAATACCTCAAAGTGCTCCCTTGGACCGTGTGAATTTAGCACAAAGGTGGGATCTTGTGCTCTTCAAACCAAAGCTTTGATTACCAATTTGGAGTGAAACTAGGAGGATCAAGTTTCACTCAAGAGATGAACACAAATCGATCCTTGAAACCCTTGAAAAATCTCTTGCTATATGTGTGTTTTTGTGGGATAATTTTCTGAAATTTTATGAACAAGGAAAATAAAAGGATAGTAACTAAATCTACACACTAAGTAATAGATTTAGGTTGTGATTAGTTTAAGCACAAAGCCACTAAACTAATCTTTCACTAAACTCACACACTAAGTAATGAGAAAGGAAGAACACTCAAATGAAACTAGGTTTCTTTATCATTAGCCAAATCTGAAAATTGTGAGATGAGGATGAGGGTTTATATATTACCCTCATTCTAATCTCGACCATCCATTACAAGCTAATCTAAGGGCTACAATAAACCCACAAAACCTACAATATACTCATTCAACAAGCTCACTTGAGCTGAAAATTTTGAACATAAAACAACAAATACTTAAAGTAAAAAGCATAAAGTAATAAAGGTAGATAATGACATGTGTTGATAGTGACTTATCGAGGAACACATGTGAGGCTTTCTTTTGTTCATTTTCTACTGACTTGGGCTTCTCCCCTTGACTTTGACTCTTGTTCATTTAGTTGACTTCAGGTTGACCCTTGACCTAAGGTTGAAAGCTGGCCCAAGGTCAAAGGATCGTGAACTTTCAACCCCGCTGCAAGGGGAAGAGGGTGGTAATGGGGGCGTGGGAGAGACAACCTCCTCCTCACATGGAAGATCAATTTTCTGATTCTGAGGAGTCCCTTGAAACCCACCCGAGAGACCATGACCGAGACATTAAGGTGGATATACCCGATTTTTATGGTAGCTTGATTCCCAAGACCTACTAGATCGCTTAGGTCGATAGAGAGGATCTTTGAATTTAAGGAATATCCCGACAGGAAGTGTTTTAAGGTGGCCATCATGAAGTTCAAGGGATACGCCCCTTTGGTACGAAAACCTCAAGAACCAACGAAACCGAGAGGGTAAGGAACCCATTAAGTCGTGGCTCAAACTCAAGAAAACTCAAAGACAAGTTTGTTCCAAAGGATTATACCCAAGACATGTTCCTTAAGCTAGCTCAACTAAAACAAGAGACACACCCCATCAAAACCTATCTTAGGGACTTTGAGCAACTCACTCTACAATGTGAGATGAATGAGAAGCCCGAGCAAAAATTGCAAGGTTTGTTGAGGGCCTAAACCCTAGGATAGCAAATCGGGTCAAGATGCAAAACTTGTGGTCCTTCGATGAGGCCGCACATTATGGCCACACGTGTGGAGAGGTTAGAGAAGGGGAGAGGAGAGCTCGGCCAAGAGCACCCCCAAGACCAACCCTAACTCGAGCCAAGGAGGGTCAAAATTGCTCTAACCTAGCCCTACTATCAAGCCATCAAGTGTTGACAAGGGGAAGGGAATTGACTATGGCCCTAAGAGAACAATTCCTCTCAAGAAGTGCTACCAATGTCAAGGGTATGGTCATTTTGCTAAGGAGTGCCCTAGCAAGAGGACCTTGAACACAAGCTGAGGTTGTGCATCGGGGAGACGATTAGTATTAGTTTGCGAGGAAGAAAAAACGAGGGAGTTGAGGATGAAGGTGGCCGAAACATTAGTCTCCTGACTCCTGGTTGAGCTTGGTTACTTACGTAGTAATGCACACTCAAGATTCAAGCGAAGCATGGATCAACGACACCAACTATTTCAACCAAGTGTACAATCATGGGGAGGGTGTGTAATCTCATTATCGATGGGGAAGTTGTGTTAATGTTGCTTCAAATCCTCATTGATAAACTTGCCTTACCAACCTTGAAGCATCCTCATCCTTACAAGCTAAGGTGGCTTAATCAAGGAGCCGAGGTAAAGAGTCGATAAGCAATGTCAAGTTTCGCTCTCGATTGACAAGACTATAAGGATGAAATTGTGTGTGAAGTGTTGGACATGGATGCATGTCATGTGTTGCTTGGTAGGCCTTGGGAGTATGAGAAGAATTCTTCCCACCATGGAAGAGATAACACCTACTCATTCAAGTATGGTGACAAGCTTATTGTCTTAGCTCCCCTACCACCAATGATGGGTTATAAACCAATTCATGCTTGTTCAATCAATCAAATTGGAGCGAGCTTCCAGCCAAGAGATGGGAGAAGAGCCGAATGTGGGCTTTAAAAGAAGTGATGAGCTTGAAATCGAGAGAAACCCTAGAGCAACAAGGAGAGTTCTAGGAGAGGAGCAACATGAAGGAGATACTTCAATCAACAATGAATCAATCGACTACAACAAGAATGTGGTCAATGAAAGAGCAAAAATTGATGGCAAGGAAAGATCAAGTGGGTCTTTAAGGTGGAGAATCATTGATGGACTCGATCATGAGCAAGAATGGATGGATGGCATGGTTATGAGTCGTGGGCTCAAAGAAATGCTCGAGGAAGAGTGTGTGGTCAAGCAAACCGTGACTAAGGAAGAAAACATGATCAATTCTTCGAGCCAAGGCAAAGGGGTCCAACCATTTCTACAAACTCTAGCTTGGTGCCTATGGAAGACCAAAACCGTGGAAAGCCAAGATCGAGCAAAGGTTGAGCCGAGAATCAAGCATGAAATCGAGCAAGGGAGGATGCAAGAGGATCTCCAAGGACTTGAGGACAAGTCCTTTCCAAGGAGAGGAGATTGACCAAAATGGTCAAGGGTGAAGTCGAGGGAGACCATGGGTCAGCCATGGGCTCAAACCCAAGCCTAGGTCATGACCAAGGGATCACTAAGGGCTAAGTAAAGTCAATTCTATGGTCAAATCGCGCCAACCTTAGTGATCAAGCAAAGTCAAGAGGAAGCCCAAGTTGGAGAGCAACAAAAGTCAAGATTATGCTATTTTTGAATGTGGTCAACTAGGGTACACCCATGTGAGTCAACCCTCCAATAAATGGGCTCACATGGCTCATCAAGCTAGCTCAAGGAGGTCCCATGGAGCCGCCCAATTAAGCCACCCAAGCCATCACATTGTTTTTATGTTTTAAGTCATTTTCATACACGTCGCTTTTTCTTTTACTTTATGCTTTAATGTAAGGAGACAATATAGTCCCTTGTATTTTGGTCACTTGGACCGTCCAAACCCAACCCCAAGGCTCACACAAGGGCCCTTGGATGATCATCAACAAAGAAGGGAGAGGATGAACTCAAGTGTCACCATCACCTTTATGCTTTATAGTTTGTCTTTTAGGTTGAAAATTTTCAGCTCACATGTGAGCTTAGGGGCCAATGTTATTTTGTAGTAACTGAGGGACTCTTGTGAGCCCTTAGATCCTCTTGTAATGTATGGTCAAGATTAGAATGAGGGTAGTATATAAACCCTCATTCTCACATCAAATTTTTCAGATTTGGAATGATAAAGAAAACCCTAGTGTTTATCGAAAGTGTTCTTCATTTTTCTCATTACTTTGTGTTTGAGATTTGTGAACAATTAGTTAGTGGCTTAGTGCTTAACTAATTACAAACCTAAATCTATTACTTTGTGTGTGGATTTAGATACTATCTTTATGTTTTTCATTTGTCACAAAAATCAGAAAATTTTCTCACAAAAAACCTCTATTCTCTACTGCTTTTATTTCAAGGTTTCAAGTTCAATTTTTGTTCATCCCTTGAGTGAAACTTAATCCACTTAGTTTCACTCCACCTTGGATGACCATCAACAAAGAATGGAGAGGATTTGGAGCCAAGTGTCCACCATCACCTTTACGCTTTATAGTTTGCCTTTACATCAGAAATTTTCAGCTCACATGTGAGCTTAGGAGCCAAGTATTTTGTAGTAATTGGGGACTCTTGTGAGCCCTTAGATCCTCTTGAATGTATGGTCAAGATTAGAATGAGGGTAGTATATAAACCCTCATTCTCACATCATATTTTTCAGATTTGATTAAATGAAAACCCTAGAGTTTATGAGTTGAGTATCTTCATTTTCTCCTTGCTTTGTGCTTGAGATTTATGATCAATTAGTTAGTGGCTTTGTGCTTAACTCAATTAAAACCTAAATCTATTACTTTGTGTGTAGATTTAGTCACTATCTTTTATGTTTTATTGTTTCACAAAATTTTAAAAATTCATCACAAAAATTACTACTTTGGCCGAGATTTTCATTAGATTCACTAGTCGATTTTACTTGTCTCCTTGAGTGAAACTTAATCCATCTAGTTTCATTTCAACAATCTAACCTTGATCTAAGGGTCCTAAACGCCCTCAAAACAGCTAAAATAGATGGTCCAAAAGACCTTACAAATGCTGAAAATTCAAAAGCAAACAAACAACTACTAAAACATAAAGATGATAATGACTTGTGGCTTAATCCTTCCACGCTTAGAGATCATCCAAGGGTCATGATAGACCTTGGGAGAGCATGTGGGACTTCCAAAACTCTTCACAAATCGATTTTATCAACTAAAAACAATAAAGATAAAAGAATGAAATGACACTAAATGAAAACGACTTAAAGCACAAAATAATGTATCATTTTGAGGGCTTCTTTGGGTCAGCCGATTTCTCCCCATAGCTGACTTTCTTGGACCTTGTTGGCTCGTGGTTTTATTGGGGTTCGAACTCACATGGGTGCACTCAAGCGATCACATTCAAAATAGCACATTTGTCGACTTTCTGGCTGCTCTCCTTCGTGACTTTCCTTGACTTCTTTGACCCACCAAGCTTGACCAAGATATTATTGTTTATTTCACTCAAAATAAGCTTGGGTGGACCCTAGGACCGTGAGTTTAGCCCGTGGTTCGAGCCCAAGGACCCAAACCGTGTTTCTAGACTAAAACCGCCTTTGCTCGCCTTGACCATTCTTGGTCCATTTTCACTCATGTCGCTTTTTACTTTATACTTTATGCTTTAATGTATGGAGACAATATAATCCCTTGTAATTGTTTGTTTTGGACCGTCCCACATGCCTCCCAAGATCAAGTCTTGGCCCTTGGATGCTACCTAAAGTGCATGGAGAGGATGAGTTCAAATGTCATCATTTTCACTTTATGCTTTGTTTATTATAATTTTCAAATTGTATGGTCAATAGGACCAAGTTTTTTCTACTGACTTAGGGACCTTTTATGGCCCTTAGATCAACTTGTAATGTAGGGTTTAGATGTGGCGCTGGGTATTATATAAACCCTCTCTCCCACAACATAATTTTCAGATTTGATAAAGAAGAAAAAAACCCTAAGTTTGAGAGTTCTCAACTTATTTGAGTGTTCATTATCTCTTTGCTTAGTGCTTGAGTTAGTGACTTTCTAGTTAATTAGTGGCTTTGTGCTTGATTAACTAAACCCTAATTCTATTGCTTAGTGCTTAGAATTAGTACTATCTTTTATGTTTTCATTTGTTACACAAAATTTCAGAAAATTGTCTCACAAAAAAAGTCCCATTTGGCCGAGATTTTCAAGAGCATAACAAGTCGATTTTTGTTGTCTCCTTGAGTGAAACTTATCCCATCTAGTTTCATTCCAAATTGGTTATCAAAGCCTAGGTTTGTTCTTGTTTTCGATTTGTTCTTTGTTTTTTTCGGTTTATCTTTGTTTTTTCGAATTGTTCTTTGTGTTTCCTCTTTTATTTTTCGTTTTCTCTTTTATTTTTTTCCTTGTTTCTTCCACAAAACTCTCACAAAACTTTCACAAAAAAAAATGGCTGAAAATTTACCCTTGTGCTAAGTGTTTGGTTTTTACATCCAAGATCCGAACTTTGCTTGAGTTTTCGGTTTGTTTCTTTGATTGTATCAATGGGTGTGTTCCTTCCTTTTGATGTTTCTATGATACCACTTTTGGTGAACCGTGTATGAATCTATGAAGAAAGCTAGAAAGGAGCTTGAAATCAAAATGGGTCGAATAAAGTGTACCTAACCCTAACTCCTAGCTGTGAATTTGAGGATCAGGTGCAACCAACCTCAACCCTTAAAGGAAATCCAAAATCAGCAAGTTTTTAAGTCAAATGTACCATTATGGGAAGTGGCTCAGTAACCTAACTATTGATGGGAAAAGTTGTTCTAATGTTGCCTCAAGCACCTCATCGAAAAATTATCCTTACTCTACACAAGAACACCCTAACCCTTACAAGATAAAGTGGCTAGGCAAGTGGAGCCGAGATGATGGTGGATAGACAATGCTCGCTTTCTTTCTCTATCGGGAAAGACTACTTGGATGAAGTCTTGTGTGATGTGTTACCTATGGATGCTTGTCACCTTCTCTTGGGGAGACCTTGGAAGTTGAGAAGAAATGATAATCATGATGAGAGGGACAATATTTATACTTTTAAAATTGGAGCTAAGAAAATCAAACTTACACCCTTACCTCCGATTTTGAAGAACCCTAACCCTCCCTCCTTGATTGGGTCTCACTAAAAGTGAAGGTTGATGGGAGACCAAATGAAACAAGTGCAAACCTAAAAGGTGGTGATAAAGCCGCAGGATATGATGCTAGGGAACATACCAACACCCCTACCTTCTACCTTGAAGTATTCCACCCCACCTCCATGGTCGAGCCAAGCAAAGATGTTGTATTAAGTGGAGGACTAGAAATGAAGCATGAGTTTAGTGACGAGAGGGTTGAATGTGTTCTTCTCAAGGACATCCCTAATGATCAAGATGAGTTTGAATAGAATGTCTACCTATGCTCAAGGAAGGGGATGAATGTGAGATGAGAAGTCTACCTAAGTTCATGGAAAGGAGGATTATGTGGAGTGGGAATGTTGATGCAAGCAAAGAGTCAAGGGAATTACTAAAATGGAAATTCAAAGTGAATACTAACAACAACAAGGAGGACGAGTCCATTGAAAGTCCAAAGATTGATTTGTGGCAAGGGTACCCCAAATGAGAAACCAAGAAGAGGATGTGCTGAGATAGGCACGCCCTCAAGGCCATACATGAGTTGGTCACACTTTAGGCTCGACTAATTTAACAAGTACCTTCATGATCGAGAATGAAGCCCTCCATGTGATCAAAGACAATCCTAGAGCAATAAGGAGTAAGTCAAGGAGAGGAGCTCTAGTAAGTCAAACTGAAAATTTGGGAAACTCAATCAAGTGCAAAGGAATTGAATCATTTGAGATGCAAGGGTTGATGTTTTGCAAAGTTCAAGTGAGACCTTGAGATGGAAGATCATTGTGGGGTTTAAACGTGACAAGGGGTGGCTAATTGACTGGCCCTAAGCATGAGGAACTTCGAAGTTGTGCTAGGGATAATTGTGAATCCTAAGAAACCATGAGTAAGGGAGAGAGCAAGCTCAATCCAATGAGCCGAGTCTACAAGAATTAATCTCTCATTCAATCTCTAAGCAAGTGGTGTTCTTGGGAGTCTAGGATCACGGAGCCCAAGGTTGGTCATGGGGCTCATGGGGCACTCTCATCATGTTCTACTTAATCAAGTCATGAAGCCAACAAGAGTCTAAGTCGAGGGTCAAGCAAAAGCTCAATTCGAGAAGAGAACAAAGAGAACTCCGAGGATTCGAGGGCAAATCCTTTCCAAGGAGAGAGATTGAACCAAATCAAGCAAGCTCGATTTTGTTCTGCTTTGAAAGTAAGGGTTGGTTTGGGTCCATGGGCTCAAACCCAAGCCTAGGCCATGGTTCAAGGGGCCACTAAGAGCTAAGTCAAGCCAAGTCTATGTATGGTCAATCAAGCCATACTTAGTGGTCAAAGGAAGGTCAAGTTGGAGAGCAACTAAAAGTCAAATTTAAAAATGCTATTTTTGAATGTGGTCTTTGGGTGCACCCATGTGAGTCAATCCTCCAATAAAAGGACTCACATGGCTCACAAAAGCTAGCTCAAGGAGGTCCCAAGGAGCCTGGCTACAACAACCTCCCATAACAATCACATTATTTTGAGTTTTGTGTCATTTTCACTCATGCCGCTTACTTTACTTTATACTTTACGCTTTAATGTATGGAGACAATATAATCCCTTGTAATTGTTTGTTTGACCGTCCCACATGCCTCCCAAGATCAAGTCTTGGCCCTTGGATGCTACCTAAAGTGCGTAATGGAGAGGATGGATTTAGCCTAAATGTCATCGGTTTACTTTATGCTTGCTTTGTTATAATTTTCAAATTGTATGGTCAATAGGACCAAGTTTTTTCTACTGACTTAGGGACCTTTATGGCCCTTAGATCAACTTGTAATGTAGGGTTTAGATGTGGCATTGGGTATTATATAAACCCTCTCTCCCACAACATAATTTTCAGATTTGATAAAGAAGAAAAAAAACCCTAAGTTTGAGAGTTCTCAACTTATTTGAGTGTTCATTATCTCTTTGCTTAGTGCTTGAGTTAGTGACTTTCTAGTTAATTAGTGGCTTTGTGCTTGATTAACTAAACCCTAATTCTATTGCTTAGTGCTTAGAATTAGTACTATCTTTTATGTTTTCATTTGTTACACAAAATTTCAGAAAATTGTCTCACAAAAAAGTCCCATTTGGCCGAGATTTTCAAGAGCATAACAAGTCGATTTTTGTTGTCTCCTTGAGTGAAACTTATCCCATCTAGTTTCATTCCACCTAGCACCTTCATGAGATTGATGACCGAGGTTTTGAGACCTTACTTGGGAAGGTTCATCAGGTTTACTTGGAGTGAAACTAGATGGGTTAAGTTTCACTCAAGGAGACAACAAAAATCGACGATGTTGTTCTTGAAAATCTCTACCAAGTGTAGTATTTTTTGTGTTGAATTTTCTGAATTTTGTGAAACAAAAGGAAACATAAAAGATAGTTCTAAATCTAAACACAAAGTAATAGATTTAGGTTTTAATTAGTTAAGCACTAAGCCACTAACTAATCACTCACTAAATCTCAAGCACAAAGCTAGAGAAAAATGAAGGAGCTCTCAAATTAGGGTTTTCATTCAATCATTCAAATCTGAAAATTATAATGTTAGAGCGAGGGTTTATATAGTACCCTTGCTCTAATCTTGGCCTTACATCTTAAAGGAGATCTAAGGGCTACAAGTAACCCACAAAAGATACAAAAACTACTCATAGGGCCTTTACAAGAGCCGAAAATTTGAAGGCTAACAAACAAATATAAAAGCTTAAAGTAGACAATGACTGATGATCCATCCTATCCTCGCATTTTGAAGAGCATCCAAGGGCCAAGATTTGGGGACTTGGGTCAAGGGGGACGGTCCAAGGGGGTTATTACAAGATTTATATTGTCTACATTCAATAAACATAAAGATAAAAGAATGAAAGTGACATGAATGAAAAAAGACATAAAGCATCAAAATAATGTGATGGTTGTGGGGACTTGCTAGGGGCCGGCTCCATGGACCTCCTTGAGCTAGCTTTGTGAGCCATGTGAGTCCTTTATTGGAGGATTGACTCACATGGGTGCACCCAATTTGACCACATTCAAAAATAAAGATTTTCCTTGACTTTTTAATTGCTCTCCAACTTGACTTCCTCTTGACTTCCCTTAACCACTAAGTATGGCTTGATTGACCATAGAATTGACTTGACTTAGCTCTTAGTGGCCCCTAGACCTAAGGTTTCCAGCTTGGGTTTGCCTGAGCCCAAGGACCCAACCCACGGCCTTCCTCTTCTTCATCATTGATCACCTTGACCATTCTTGGTCCAATCTCCTTCCTCGGGAAAGGATTTGCCCTCAAATCCTTGGAGATCCTTTGCTTCCCTTTGGCTCGATTTCATGCTTGATTCTCGACTTAACCTTTGCTCGACCTTGGCTTTCACTAGCCTAAGCTTCCAAGGACACCACTTGATCAAGTTTTGGAGAAGAGGATGGACCCCTTTGCTTGGCTCGTGGTGTTTGACCACATGTTCATTCTTGATCATGGCTTGCTTGTCCACACATTCTTCCTCGAGCATTTCTTTGAGACCACGACTCATAGCCATGCCATCCATCCATTCTTGCTCATGATCGAGCCCATCAATGACTCTCCATCGCAAAGATCCACTCGATCTTTCCTTACCATCAATTTTTGCTCTTTCATTGACCACATTCTTGTTGTGGTCGATTGTTTCATTGTTGGTTGATGCATTACCCTTCACATTGCTCCTCTCCTAGAGTCATCCTTGTTGCTCTAAGGCTCTCCTCACGTTCTAGGCTCACCACCACTTCACCTATACTCATTGCTCGGCCCATACCCACCTCTTTACTAGGACTCCCTTCCTTGAATGATTCAAACAAACAAGCATTGGCCTTATAACCCATCATTGGTGGTAGGGGGGCTAGAACTATAAGCTTTTCACCGTATTTGAACGAGTAGGTGTTATTTCTTCCATGATGGGAAGAATTCTTCTCATATTCCCATGGCCTACCAAGCAACACATGACACGCATCCATGTCTAACACCTCACACACAATCTCATCCTTATAGTCTTGTCCAATTGAGAACGAGACTTTGCATCATGCTTATCGACCTTTACCTCGCCTCCTTGATTAAGCCACCTTAGCTTGTAAGGATAAGGGTGCTTCAAAGTAGGTAAGGCAAGTTTATCAATGAGGGTTTTGACGCAACATTAACACAACTTCCTCCATCAATAATTAGATTACACACTCTCACCTTGATTGTCCACTTGGACCGAGAAATTTGCTGCCTTTGGTCCATGCTCTCATTTGATTCTTGAGTGTGCATCACTCGCCACGTGACCAGGCTCAACCCCGAGTCCGGGGGAACTAGGGTATCGGCCACCTTCACCTCCTCTCTATTCCCTCTTTTTCTCTTCCTCACAAACTAAGACCTCATCATCTCCCCAATGCACTACTTCACTTGTGTTCAAGGTCCTCTTTGCTAGGCACTCCTTAGCAAAATGACCATATCCTCGACATTGGTAGCACTTTTTGAGAGGAATTGTTTTTTTAGGGCCATAGTCAATTCCCTTTCCCTTATCAACACTTGATGGCTTGGTAGTAGGACAAGGCTCGACTATTTTGACCCCTCCTTGGCTCGTGTTAGGAGTGGCCTCGGTGGAGTGTTTGGCCGTGTCCCCTCTTCCCTTCTCTAGCCTCTCAACTCTCATGGCCATAGTGACGGCCTCATCGAATGACCATAAATTTTGCATCTTGACCCGCTTTGCCATATCCTAGGGTTTAGACCCTCGACAAATCTTGCAATCTTTGCTCTGGTTTTTCGCTCATCTCACATTGTAAAGTGAGTTGTTCAAAGTCCCTAAGGTAGGATTCATGGGTCAGGTCTCTTGTTTGAGCTGAGCCAATCTAAGGAACATGTCTTGAGTGTAATCCTTGGGAACTAACTTATCTTTCGAGCTTTTTCTCGAGTTTGAGCCATGACCTAACGGGTTCCTTTCCTCTCGATTTCTTTGGTTCTAAGGTTTTCATACCAAAGGGAGGCATAGCCTTTGAATTTCATGATGGCCACCTTAAAACACTTTCTATCTGGGGTATTCTTTAAATTCAAAGATTCTTTCAATCGACCTAAGCCAATCTAGTAGATCCCTGGATTAAGACTACCATAAAAGCTCTGGAATTTCTACCTTGATGTCTCTGGCCATGATCTCTTGGGTGAACTTCAAGTGACTCCTCCTAATCCGAGTATTGATCTTCCATGCGAGGAGGTGGTTGTCCTCTCCCACTACCCAAACTCACTCGCTGGAGTGAAACTAGATGGGCTAAGTTTCACTCAAGGGATGAACTAAAATTGATTTATAAAACTTGGAAGAATTTCGCCAAGGTGTAGTATTTTTGTGAGATAATTTTCTGAAATTTTGTAAAAACAAGAAACATAATGGATAGTAACTCAAATCTAAACACAAAGTAATAGATTTAGGGTTTTAATTAGTTAAGCACTAAGCCACTAACTAATTACTCACAAATCTCAAGCACAAAGCAATGAGAAAAATGAAGAACACTCAACTTAAACACTAGGGTTTTCAATTCATTCAAATCAAAATACAAAGAGATATGCTTGGTTTAAATAGACCAAGCGCTTTACATCCTAACCACACAACCTAAGTTTGATCTAAGGGTCCTAAAAGGCCCTCAAACAGCCAAAAATCATGGTCTTTGGGGACCTTACAATGCTGAAAATTTGAAGACAAACAAACAAAACATAAATTATAAAAGATAAAGGATGATAAATGATATGGGGAAAGTGGACTTTGCTTGAGTGAATACATGTGATGCTCCTTACTACATTATTTCTACCGACTTGGGTCTTGTACCCACTTGGGTTTGCTCTTGAAGATTTAATTGACTTGTGGTTCGAACTCCACATGGGTGCACCCAAAGTTCACACTTCAAAAATAGCACATTCATCGACTTTTTGGTTGCTCTCCAACTTGACTTTCCTTGACTTCTTTGACCCACCAAGCTTGACCAACATATTATTGTTTAATTCACTCAAAATAAGCTTGGGTGGACTCCTAGGACCGTGGCCTAGCCCATGGTTCGAGCCCAAGGACCCAAACCGTGTTCTAGACTAAACCGCTTTTCTCGCCTTGACCATTCTTGGTCCAATCTCCTCTCCTCGGAAAGGATTTGCCCTCAAATCCTCTAATTCTCTTTGTTCCCTTTTTCGACTTGAACTTTTACTTGACCCTTGATTTAGCTCCTTGGTCATTTTTGGCTCTCATGCTCCTCGACTTCCAAGGATTCAACTTGTTCAAAGTCCGAGAAAAGGATGGATCCCTTTGACTTGGCTCGTGTGAGGGGCCATTATCTCTTCATTGCTCACGGTCCTCTTGACCATACACTCCCCCTCGAGCACTCCTTTGAGCCCATGGCTTGTGGGCATGCTACTCTTCCACTCTTGTTCTTGATTAATCCTTCCTTCTGGAGTGAAACTAAGTGGGTCAAGTTTCACTCAAGGGATAAACAAAATCGAACCTTGAAACTCTCTTGAATATACTCTACTAATGATTTTTTTGAAACAAATTTTCTGATTTTTGATGTTAAATGTAAGAACATAAAGATAGTCACTAAATCCACACACTAAGTAATAGATTTAGGGTTTGATTAGTTTAAGCACAAAGCCACTAAACTAATCTTCCACTAACTCACACACTAAGTAATGAGAAAATGAAGAAACTCAAGTAAACAACTAGGTTTTCTTTTATCATTCCAAATCTGAAAATTATAATGTGTGAGGGTGGGTTTATATATTACCCAAAGCCTCATCTAAACCTCTTCATTACAAGTTGATCCAAGGGCCATAAAGGTCCCTCAATTCAGCCTAAAATACTTGGTCCTATTGACCATACAATTTGAAAATTAAACAAACAAAAACATAAAGCAGACAATGACATTTGAGCTCATCCTCTCCATGCATTTTAGTGGAGCATCCAAGGGTCAAGATTTGACCTTGAATGGCATGTGGGACGGTCCAAGTGACCAAAACAAAGGATTATATTGTCTCCTTACATAAAGCATAAAGTAGATAAGAGAGAAATGATACGTATTTAAAAACGACATAAAGATAAAAACAATGTGATGATCCTTGGTGACTTGATTTGGCCGGCCCCTTGACCTCCATGAGCTAGCTTGATGAACCATGTGAGCCCATTTATTGGAGGGTTGACTCACACATGGGTGTACCTTAATTGACCACATTTCAAAAATAGCATAATCTTGACTTTTTGTTGCTTCTCCAACTTTGACTTCCTCTTGACTTTGCTTGATCACTAAGGTTGGCTTGATTTGACCATAGAATTGACTTTACTTAGCCCTTAGTGATCCCTTGACCCATGGCCTAGGCTTGGGTTTGAGCCCATGGCCCTAACCCATGGTCTCCCTCGGTTTCACCCTTGTCCGCCTTGACCATTTTTGGTCCACCTTCCAATTCCCAATTTTGAATCCTCTTGAACTTTTGCATTCCTCTTGACTTGGACTCTTGTTGGCTTCATGACTTGATTCGTAGACCATGATGAGTAGTACCCCATGAGCCCCATGACCAACCTTGGGCTCCATGATCCTAGACTCCCAAGAACACCACTTGCTTAGAGATTGAATGAGAGATTGATCCTCGAGACTCCTACTGCTGAATCGACTTGCTCTCTCCCTTACTCATGGTTTCCTTGGATTCACAATTATCCCCAAGCACAACTCAAGTTCCTCATGCTTAGAATCATCATCTAGCCACCCTTTGTCAAGGATGAGCCCCACGTCTTTCTCCCATTTCAAGGACTCACTTGAACTTTCGAACACATCGACCTTTGCATCTCCAAATGATTCACTTCCTTTGCACTTGATTGAGTTTCCCAAATTTTCGCTTTGACTTCATGGAGCTCCTCTCCTTCGCTTCCTCTTATTGCTCTAGGATTGTCTTTGATCACATGGAGGGCTACATTCTCAATCATGAAGGTACTTGTTGAATTAGACGATCTAAGAAGTGTGACCAACCCGTGTATGGCCTTGAGGGCCGTGTCCCTCTTCCACACATCCTCTTCTTGGGTTCTCATTTGGAAGTACTCTTGCCACAAATCAATCTTGACTTTCAACTGACTCATCCTCCTTGTTGTTGTTAGTATTCACTTTGAATTTCCATTTTAGAAATTCCCTTGACCCTTTGCTTGTATCAACATTCCCACTCCACATGAATCTCCTTTCCATGAGCTTAGGTAGACTTCTCATCTCACATTCATCTCCTTCCTTGAGCTCCCTAATCTGATTTCGGATTGACTTGGTAACCCTAGGCTCACTTCCATGGATAGTCTTGTTGGGTAACAAAGCTCCTAAACAAATTCACCTAGAAGCTCAATGCCGCCAATAGATGATGACCCACTAAGTGTCTCAATGAGGTAGGAATCCTCATTGGTCTCCAACGATTCTTGCTCTTCCTGAGGGTGGTTTGCATTGCTTCTGGGGGACTTCCTTAGCAAGGACATCAAAGACATTCTTCCCCTTGCTAAGCTCTTTGTTCAATTTCTGGTCTCCCATCAATCCCCATTTTTCGTGGTGATATAATCAAGGAGGATGGGTTAGGGTTCTTCAAAATCTGAGGTAAGGGTGCAAGTTTGATTTTCTTAGCTCCAATCTTGAAGGTATAGGTATTGTCCCTCCCATCATGATGAGCATCTCTTTCAACTTCCAAGGTTTCCCAAGAGGAGATGACAAGCCTCCATGGGTACTACATCACACAAAGCCACATCCATGTAGTCCCTCCAATGGAGAAAGAAACCAAGCATTGTCTCACCACATTTACACTCATCTCTACCCATTGTTTAGCCACTTCATCTTGTAAGGGTTAGGGTGATCTTGTGTAAGTAAAGCCAGTTTTTCAATGAGAGTATTTGAGGCAACATTATTGTAACTTTCCCCATCAACAACCAAGTTACAAACCCTTCCCATAATGGTACACCTAGATCTAAAGTTTTGACTTGGTGGTTCTCTTCTAGTGGTTAGGGTTTGAGCATGTATCGCTTACAAGTCACACTGGCTATGGTTAGGGTTTGGTCCTCTTCCTAACCGAGCCAATCTATCCTCTAACTCCCTCAAGATCACAAGGTTAGGTTAGGGATAGGTCTACCCTCATTCGACTCATTTTGATTTCAAGCTCTCTTCTAGCTTTCTCCATAGAATCATACATGGTCTCACCAAGACTAGTATCACAAGAAACATCCACATGAAGAGACACATCCATTTTGTGAAATATAGGTGAGAATTATGTGGAAGTTTTGTGTGTAAACGAGTAAAAGAAATAGAGAAAAACGAAAAATAAAAGAGGAAACAAGAACTACTCGAAAGACAAAAGATCAAACCAATACAAAAGCAAATCGAAAACAAGAACAAACCTAGGCTTTGATGACCAATTTGGAGTGAAACTAGATGGGCTAAGTTTCACTCAAAGGATGAACTAAAATTGATTTATAAAACTTGAAGAATTTCGGCCAAGGTGTAGTATTTTTGTGAGATAATTTTCTGAAATTTTGTAAAAACAAGAAACATAATGGATAGTAACTCAAATCTAAACACAAAGTAATAGATTTAGGGTTTTAATTAGTTAAGCACTAAGCCACTAACTAATTACTCACAAATCTCAAGCACAAAGCAATGAGAAAATGAAGCACACTCAACTTAAACACTAGGGTTTTCAATTCATTCAAATCAAAATACAAAGAGATATGCTTGGTTTAAATAGACCAAGGCTTTACATCCTACCCACACAACCTAAGTTTGCTCTAAGGGTCCTAAAAGGCCCCCAAAACAGCCGAAAATCATGGTCTTTGGGGGCCCTACAATGCTGAAAATTTGAAGACAAACAAACAAAACATAAAAGATAAAGATAAAGGATGATAAATGACACGCGGAAAGTGGACTTGTTGAGGAATACATGTGATGCTCCTTACTACATTATTTCTACTGACTTGGGTCTTGTACCCACTGGTTTGCTTCAAGATTTAATTGACTTGTGGTTCGAACTCCACATGGGTGCACCCAAAGTTCACACTTCAAAAATAAAGCACATTCATTGACTTTTCTGCTCTCCAACTTGACTTTCCTTGACTCCTTTGACCCACCAAGCTTGACCAAGATATTATTGTTTAATTCACTCAAAATAAGCTTGGGTGGACCCTAGGACCGTGGCCTAGCCCATGGTTCGAGCCCAAGGACCCAAACCGTGTTCTAGACTAAACCGCTTTTTCTCGCTTTGACCATTCTTGGTCCAACGGCCTCTTCCTCCACCCCTAGGTGGTGGTCTTGGTTCATGAATGTTTTGTTCCAAGAGGGTGTTTATAGCATTCATCATTAAAGTACAATTACTGAGTTGAGTCAACTTCTCTTCAAAACTTAAAGCCTCTTATCCTCTTCCATTTTGTGAAAATTTTGTGAGATTTTTGTGGAAGTTTTGTGGGAATAAACAAGGAAAAAGAAGGAAGGAGAAAGAGAAAAATGAAGAGGAAAACAAGAGTAAAAACCGAGAAATACAAAAACAAATCGAAACAAGAACAAACCTAGGCTTTGATGACCAATTTGGAGTGAAACTAGATGGGTTAAGTTTCACTCAAGGAGACAACAAAAATCGACTTATGTTGTTCTTGAAAATCTCTACCAAGTGTAGTATTTTTGTGTTAAATTTTCTCAATTTTGTGAAACAAAAGGAAACATAAAAGATAGTTCTAAATCTAAACACAAAGTAATAGATTTAGGTTTTAATTAGTTAAGCACTAAGCCACTAACTAATTACTCACAAATCTCAAGCACAAAGCTAGAGAAAAATGAAGGAGCTCTCAAATTAGGGTTTTTATTCAATCATTCAAATCAAAATTATAATGTTAGAGTGAGGGTTTATATAGTACTTTGCTCTAATCTTGGCCTTACATCTTAAAAAGAGATCTAAGGGCTACAAGTAACCCACAAAAGATACAAAAACGGCTCATAGGGCCTTTACAAGAGCTGAAAATTTGAAGGCTAACAAACAAATATAAAAGCTTAAAGTAGACAATGACTTGAGGATCCATCCTATCCTTGCATTTTGAAGAGCATCCAAGGGCCAAGATTTGGGGACTTGGGTCAAGGGGGACGGTCCAAGGGGGGGTTATTACAAGATTTATATTGTCTACATTCAATAAACATAAAGCATAAAAGAATGAAAGTGACATGAATGAAAAAGACATAAAGCATCAAAATAATGTGATGGTTGTGGGGACTTGCTAGAGGCCGGCTCCATGGACCTCCTTGAGCTAGCTTTGTGAGCCATGTGAGTCCTTTTATTGGAGGATTGACTCACATGGGTGCACCCAATTTGACCACATTCAAAAATAGCATTTTCCTTGACTTTTTTAATTGCTCTCCAACTTGACTTCCTCTTGACTTCCCTTAACCACTAAGTATGGCTTGATTGACCATAGAATTGACTTGACTTAGCTCTTAGTGGCCCCTAGACCCAAGGCCTAGGCTTGGGTTTGAGCCCAAGGACCCAACCCACGGCCTTCCTCTTCTTCATCATTGATCACCTTGACCATTCTTGGTCCATTACTTTGACGATATCTTGGTGTATAGCCCTTTCAAGGAAGCTCATCTACATCACTTGCAAGTGTTGTTTGAGACACTTAGAGACCACAAGTTGTATGGCAAGCTAGAGAAATGTTCCTCCATGCAAAGCGAAGTCCAATTCTTGGGCTTTATCATCTCTAGCCGAGGCATACTAGTAGACCAAGAGAAAGTGGAGGCTATCAAATCATGGCCAATTCCGAAGAACATAACCGAGGTGAGGAGTTTTCATGGCTTGGCTTCTTTTTATCGACGATTTATCAAGGATTTTAGCACCGTCATGGCACCCATCACCGAGTGTAATGAAGAAAGGGGAGTTCATGGAATGAGGGGCCGAGCGGAGCACCAAGCGGGCCTCTTTGTACCTTGTAACCACACTCACCCTAAACTCGGTTCACTCATGAACATCCTTTCAATCACACGTTTTTTAGGGCTGAAAATGGGTGGTTAAGTTTCTGAAATTTATTTGAAAAAAATAAAACAAAGATAAAGGATATGAATTAGACCGAGCACTAAGCTAGGGCCTAAGACTAAGGTTCCGACGAAGCACTAAGCTAGGGTCATCACCCAAGGAAACTCCATGCACTAAGCTAAGGAGGGTGCTAAGAGAAAACTCACTTTTAAACTCAACTTTTATAAACTTCAAATCAAAATACAATGAGGAAATGCTTGGTTTATATAGACTAAGGCTTTACATCTTGACCTTACATCTTACTCCTAATCTAAGGGTCAAGAATGGTCCTCAAACACAACAAAAACAGCTCACAAGCCTTCCAAAATCTGATTCCAAAAGACAACACCAACTAAAGTAGATGGTGATATCTTGGATGCACCAAAATGGATAAGCTCATTTTTGCTCATTTTGAGGCTTGGGCTTACTTGGGTCCTATGGCTCGAGCCATGGCTTAATTTGTGACCATTAGGGTCAAAACCAAGTGAAATGTACAAAAGAAGAACAAAGGAAATCAGCCCACACAAGGAAAGCAACAACCCAGGCCATGAACCATGAAGCTCATTTTGACATGCTCAGAGAGATTGTAAGATAACTCTCAATCTACTCATCCAATTGAGGTGAAACCACTTGCATTGCAAGCTAGCTTAAAGATCTTTCATTTGACATATGGTTGGCTATCTGGTTCAAAGGGAGCTGAGTGTTATGACCTCTACAAGTCGTGGGTCGACAGAAACTTCACCCAAAGGAGGATTCGACATGTCCGCACTAAAAGTTACATATCTTGAGCTCTAGGCAATCTTTTGGGTGATTCTTTGCATTGATAGCCAACTCAAATACCTTTCCAATGACATATCATGTGTCTTCTAACTCAACGTGAGCATGAAATGGTGAAGCGTAAAATCACTTCAATCTCGTGGAAATCCTGCTAGAAACCTGCTTTGGGGTTACTCGAAAGCAATGCACTTGTGCTACCTTCTCCTCCTTGGGTGAGCTCACTTGGGGACCAATTTTAAGTCTTCCCATGAGCCTAGGGCTCACATGGGACGTAAGCTAAATGCAAAGAGGGCCAAGGAGAACAAATGAAATCCAAACAACAAGTCACACATTATCTTGTGAAGCATGTCCCTTTCAATTGTATTACTTTATGCTTTATGTCCTTTTCCACTTTATATTGTTGTTGTTTGTATGCTAAAATCAGATTAGAGGGGGCCTTGAACCAAGTACATCTTGCTCTCCAAGGTTTAAATCTTGACCTTTGGATCTCTACCTAAAGCAAGGGTATAGATGGCCTCAAGTGTCATTGTCTACTTTATACTTTAGTTGTTGTATTATTTTTAGATTTTGCAAGGTCTTTAGGACCATAATTTCGGCTGATTTGTAAGGCCCTTATGGCCCTTAGATCAAGCTTAGATGTGTGGTTAAGATTAGAAGCCTTGGCATATATAAGCCAAGCCTCCAACATTATAATTTTCAGATTTGGATATTGAAGGTTAAACCCTAAATTTGAGAGCTTTTCATTTCTTCTTCGCTTAGTGCTTGAGTTAGTGAGTTTATGATTAATTAGTGGCTTAGTGCTTGATTAATCAACACCTAAATCTATTATGTGTTTAGATTTAGTACTATCTTTATGTTTTTCATTTACCTACAAAAATCAGAAAATTCTCACCAAAAATATCATCACTTGGCCGAAAATTTTACAAGTTTTACAAATCGATTTTAGTTAATCTCTTGAGTGAAACTTAACCCATCAAGTTTCATTCCAAATTAGTTATCAAAGCTTTGGTTAGAAAACACAAGTTCTATCCTTGTGTTAGTTATATTTTCGGTCCATACATCAAAGCCTAGGTTTGTTCTTTGTTTTCGATTTGTTCTTTGTTCCTTCGGTTTTACTCTTTGTTTTCCTTTCAAATTTTTCGTTTTCCTTTCTTTCTTTTTTCCTTGTTTCTTCCACAAAACTTCCACAAAATTCTCATAAAACTTTCACAAAAAAAATGGCTGAAAATCTACCCTTGTGCTAAGTGTTTGGTTCCTACATTCAAGGATCCTAACTTTGGTTACAAAATCAGGTTTGTTTCCTTGGGTTACAATGGATCTATCTTTTCCTTTTGGTTCCACATTTTTTTCCTATGGTACCACATATGAAACCCCTCGTGTTGAGACCATTTTCAAGTCTATGGAGAGGGCTAGAGAGGAGTTGGATTTCAAGGTGGCTATGATAAGGGGAAAGGCTGAAAATTTGGGTATGGGTAAAGGATTGACCGTTTTACTTGACCCTCCTACTAAAACACAACCCTATGAACCACCAAAGAGAGTCAAAGTTGTTGAGCCAACCACTTCTCCTAAACCACTAACCCTAAACCAAAGGGAGGCAATTGATCCTAGCCACAAAAAAACCATCACCCTCAAAAAATGTTGTCAATGTCAAGGATATGGTCACAATGCCAAAGAATGTCCCACAAAAAAGGCCTTGAACTCGTGTGAGGAAGTTCATTGGGGAAAGGAAGACACTCTTGATTGTGAGGGTGAAAAGAATGAGGTCCTTGCTAATGAGGATGAAGAGGATGTGAAGCAAGATCGAAATGAAATTGCAACGGGAGTTGAGAGCTTGCAATCCATTGACCTAGGGCCCGCTTCCAACCTTAGGTCCAAAGGTCAACCACAAGTCAATTAAATCATCAAGAACAAAAGTCAAGTGGGAGAAGACCCCCAAATCAGCCGAAAAAATGATCAAAAGGAGGCATCACATGTGTTCCACAATAAGTCCCTTTCAACACATGTCACTATCTACCTTTTATGCTTTATGCTTTATACTTTATGTATTTGTTTGTTTTCTCTTCAAATTTTCAGTTCATGTGAGCCCTTGAAACCGAGTATTGTGTTATTTTGTGGGTTAATTGTAGCCCTTAGATTAGCTTTGAAATGTAAGGTCAAGATTAGAGCAAGGGTCCTATATAAACCCTCACTCTACCCTTGCATTTTTCAGATTTGAATGAATGAAAAAAAACCCTAAGTTGGAGAATTCTCAACTTATTTGAGTGTTCATTATTCTCTTAGCTTAGTGCTTGAGTTTAGTGAGTAATTAGTTAGTGGCTTAGTGCTTAACTAATTAAAACCTAAATCTATTACTTTGTGTTTAGATTTAGTTACTATCTTTTATGTTTTCATTTTGTTTCACAAAATCGTAAAAATCATCACAAAAAATATCGTGGGTCTAAATATTCAATAGCATTTCATGTCGATTTTTGTTGTCTCCTTGAGTGAAACTTAACCCATCTAGTGTCTCTCCAGAAATCGAGATGGAGGTGAGGCCATGTGATTTGGTCATGGTCGGAGGAAACTCTATCAAGGTGGCTCCTAACACTCAAATCGAGGAGTTAGCCTTACCTTCACAAGAACATCCTAATCCTTACAAGCTTGGGTGGTCAACCAATGGAGCCGAGAAGAGTAATTTTGGTGACAAGGTTTTGAATGATGTACTTGAGAAGGGTACTTGTCATCCCTCCTTGATGAGCCTCAGGAACCATGGGACTATGAAGGCGATTTAAGCCGACACCCATATCTAGTTATTCACCATTCTAGCTTCGCTTTCTAGTCTATTCTAGTCATCCTACAAATACTTTGACTCGTGATAGATTACCTAATTCCACAAGCGCCCTCATCTCACTTGTTTCAAAGATTACAACCAAATTTTCAAATAGCAACGCTGAATATTTGAACAAAACTTCTATCGCCGACTTTCCTATACCCTACACTTTACTCCTTTCCAATTCAAACATAGTACTTTTGTACTACTCATACCATTACTTTGCACTCACTAGCATAAATACTCAAAACGGTTGTATCAACTATTACGCATAATCTCTACGCTTAGCGACAACTACCATGTCGCACACTGCATGCCACACTTCTTTCCACCTCTTAGATCTCAATCAACAATTAGTCAAGCACATCATATATGTGTCCTTAACCATCTACTATATCACTTTTGATACTAATTCTTAAAAAACAAAGTCTCACACTTCTATTATCACGAGTCGATATTCAACACTTACTTATAACACATAACCACTACCATATGCTTAATCTACTAGATATAATACCCATAACAAAAATCCCAATATGTACGACACATATTCTAATAAACCTCAAGCCGTAAACAAATTCATACCAACCACTTATCATACATATACAAATTTCATACTACCCTCACATAGGCAAACATACTAATAGTTCATTTGTCAACTCATATACCATCACATCCTTAGTACGACCAACTTCACGGTAGCCAAAATATGTAACATCTTGAAATCTGCATGTTCAAGAGGTCCCCGCTAATCACAAGGATCAAAAAAAAAAAACCGTTTTAGTTCATAGTCATAATATACCTTCATATCATACGCATCCATACGGTACCGCATCTACAAAAAGTTATGATAAGATTAGCCATAATCGAGAATATACACGCGCCACCAATAACCATCTATCCACACATACATTCATATCATCATCGCACATATCACAAACGATAATGAGACACGTCACCAAGCCCAACGTAGGCATGCCCACTTCATGGCAATAATCAAAATGTATAAGTATAATGTAAGCATAAATCATATCGCCCATTTAAGCATACATAGAATGTCCTCAAGTGTTCGTACAAGCACCAAATATATTTAGCCAAAATCAAGTGTGACTACATAGATGCAGCAGCAACCAAAACCACAGTTCCCAAAATACACATCACGGCTTCTCAAATGACCATACGGCCCAGCTTTCCTGGCCCATCGTCAACCATCAACAATACATCGGAGATAATAGGGCAACAACACAATGTATCAAAGCAATAAAAGCATCAAGCATATACGAAACAACCAGTGCCTGACATAATTACAACAAAGCTTGTATCCTTTAAGACATAAGGATATACTACTACTAAAAGGTAACAATAATGGCGACACAAGGGAAGTGGAGGGCGGAATGTAAACTCATACAGACATCATGCTCAAGGATTATGATATATGCAACAACTATCTAATTAAAAGGTACCACACTAGTAAAACACACACAATCACGAGATTAAAAGAAGATCTAGGGCTGGAAACAAAACACACACACACACACCAAAAACACGTGCAAAACACACGCATGCACATTCTCCTCTCTTTCTTCTTCCCTGCTTCATCAATTTCCCTAAAAACACCAAAACAAAAACCCCTAAAAATTGAAAATCAAAACTTAAATCTTAAAAATTAAAACAGGAGTAACAAAACAAAGTCGAAAATACATCAATTCGTCATGGAAATTTGTGATTCAAGGGTAATTTCTGGTAAGAAATTTTCGCACTTTTCATTAAGTTTCAATAATTTTCAATAATTTTGAGTTACCACTATTGAAAATTGTTGAATTTATGCACGAATTATATAGTACGTTTTTTAATTTTTATTTTCATGTAGATCTTTGAATGCAATTGCACCCATTGTATATGAAGAAATCATCACCCCTTCAACTGAAGAATTAAAGCAGATAGACGATGTCAATCCCAATACATCTGTCTCAACACATTTAGGTACATAATACTTACTCTGTAGATACATTTAATTCCCTAACAGATACAATTTTAGCTGATTATGTAAGATACTTTAATCAAGATCAGAGATACACAATCAATACTCAGAGATACATTTATTCCTAATGTATACAATTTTAGCTTATTATGTAAAAGGCTTTCAGACGCTAAGGTTTTCATTTGTTTTTAGAGTGTATTCGCATATGGTTGACAAGATACACAATCAAGCAGGACGGCTGTGGATTTAAAGTTAACCTGGCTCAAATTTTAAGAACGTCCGCACATATAAACTTTTAACAATCGCTTGTCTAAATTACTTTTGAAAAAATTGTTATCACGAATCTAAACCAGATGAAAAGGCCTGGGCTGAATTTTATAGTGTACGTGTTTTTGATAAATAATTAAAAAAACTTAACTACTTGAGTATGTTTTTATTTACAATAAGTATTTATATTTTTAAAGTTAATAAAATTATTTTGAATGAACATAAAATATTTGTTTTTTTGAAATACATTTTCAGTATAAGTTTTCCTGATAAATTTATCAAGCTGTAATTCAAGTTGTTAATAGACAAGAACTAATGTGAATAGGCATTAGTAACTACTAGTAAGGCTATTTTGAAACTACACATAATTTTGTTTTTAGCAAAAATAATAATTTCATTTCATTTATATTGTTTTCTTAATTTAGACTAAAAATTGAGAAAAGTCATATAGGAAATATTATAAATAGAATAAATATAGTAATAATCAGTTATAGGAGTATAGAAGAAATATGGCGTGATTAAGTAAAAAAAAAAAAAGACTTCAAAATTAAATATATAGATATTGTCTAAAGATCTTATGAAATAAATTTAACGAAAAGTTACAAAGAAGTTTGATTAAATTCGTTATGGAAGGACACAAATCATTACAAACTAAAAAAATTACAAAAGTGTTCTAAGGGGGAATCGATTATGTAATGTAAGTTGGTCAAGTCTCTACCAAAGCTTTTAAATAATTTTAAGTAAATTAATTGAACTCCGTATTAAATAATTTTAGCCTTTGAAAATTAAACTTTCCTAATACATTAAACTCCAAATTTAAGTAAAAGTTTTGGTCCAAGATTGGTCAATTTTACCATATAGATTAGCTTGTAACTATTACTGAGTAATTCGTGACTAATAATGGCACTGAGTACATATAAGAGGTAAAAATAACCTCGCCACATAATTTCGCATAATAATCCAAGATCATTAAAACCTCAAAACATAAAAGAAAAACAAAGAAACATCATGGATTCATAACAATAAAACATGCAGAACTCACAACACACATAAAAATACAAAAATAAATACTTAGATAGTAGAGTACATTGCAGAAACAACAAGTGACAAAGTAGAAGATTTCATCTTATGTTGAAATATATCATTATGTTAGAATCATGTAACGAGCTCCTGGTTAAACCCGAGTGGAAGAGAAATGAGTCTTGCCATAAGTCCAAGGGTGTCCACATTTCTCAAAACCAATTGGCAATGCGAGGAGGACCCTTACACTTTATAAACCACACCAAACTCTCTTCCACAATCGACATGACACTCACATGTGGGTATTATACTCCAACACTCCCTCACATGTGAGATCTCTGAAACCCAAGGCGAAACCATGGGAGCGCACTCAGAGTGGTATATTCAACAAAACCCTCAAAGAGGACCTCCTACGGTGGCATATTTTTTCTGAAACCTGTGGCTTAAAACCATGGGAGCGCACTGAGTGGTATTCAACGAACCCTCAAAGAGGACCTCCTCCGTGGCATATTTTTCAGGCCGCTTTAAACTTTATCGAACCCAGGGCAAACCCTGCTCGATACCATGTTAGAATCATGTAATCTGCCCGGTTAACCCTGAGTGGAAGAGAGCGAGCCCTGCCATAAGTCCAAGGGTGTCCACATTTCTCAAAACCAATTGGCAATGAGAGGAGGACCCTTACACTTTATAAACCACACCAAACTCTCTTCCACAATCGACATGACACTCACATGTGTATTATACTCCAACACATTAAAACAACAAATATTTAAGAATGGAGGTTCTAGTTACCTAAAATTACATGTAAACATAGGTTAAACAATTGTAGGCATATTGCGAGCTTATTATAAGAATCTACAATTAATATTGTTTGAAATCATGGCCAAACACAACAACTTATGTGCACAAAAATCTTAAATCGAAGATCACGACAATATCACAAAACTTAAACAGACAAATTTGTTGCGTAATGTATGAATTTTTTTTTTTAAAAAAAAAAAATACAGATAGAGAATAATAGGATATATTATAGAACTTGACATAGAATAGTATTGAATGTAAGTTTCTGTCTGTTGTATTGCATCAAGTGCTTGGCAATATATACAACCTAAACGAGAATATTGTGGGGAATTAATTCTAATTGTTTCCGTCATTTACACGATAGCTTTTCCTAAATTACAACATTTACATGCTAAGAATATGCCTAAGTGCTGATTTTGTGCCAACTAATAATATGGCAATGTTCTCGGAATATTGCCTCCAACACCCCCCTTCAAGTTGGAGCATCGAGCCTGAAATGCCCAACTTCCCGAGTAAAACTTTAAACTGTAGACGTCCCAAGGCCTTGGTGAGTATATCAGCATAGTCGTACCTATTTTCATCCACAATTTCAAGAATACAGCTATAATGAGCAATTGGATTCAATTACATTATATAAGGGCATTTTGCCTTCATCTTCATTAAACAACTTGTTCAGAAAATTTCAGATTTTCTAATATATTAATTAACATAAAATAAAAACAATAATGATAGTAATAATAATAATAATAATAATAATAATAATAATAATAATAATAATAATAATAATAATAATAATAATAATAATAATAATAATAATAATAATAATAATAATAATAATAATAATAATAATAATAATAATAATAATAATAATAATAATAATAATAATAATAATAATAATAATAATAATAATAAAATATATTAACATAATATTTATAATAGTGATAATAATAAAGATAATTAGTTATTCTACGGAGCTTTTAATAATAACAACAACAGTAATGATAGTAATAGTGTTAATTACGGTGTAAATGATTAGAGCTACTTTCTGATCAAAACTCCTGATTTGGGCTTGTTTTCATTTTTATATATAACTAGTTGGCGTGCCCGTCCCCGTCCGGGCCATCTTTCATTATTATTAAGATTTAAAAATAAGTATAAAATGTAATTTTTTTATATATTTTTTCTTGTTAATATATTTACCAATTATGATATAATTTTATATGATATTTAATATGACAAAATTTCTAAAATATAAATACTAAGGCCATCTTCTTTTCGGCTTTTACCATATTTAATATGATAATTTTCTAAAATCTATGACTTATCAATATTTGTTTTTCGTTTATTTGCTAATTATATTTTGTAATACTTACCTAATTCTATTTTTTTTCCCTTAACTTATTTATTAAATCAACAATTATTTTACTTTTTAAAATTCTATGAATTACCATATTTCTTTTACTTTATTTATTTATTTTTTATATTTTAAAATATAACTTACTTATATTTTTCTCCCTTAACTTGTATATTTAATCCAATATATTTAAGGCAAAATATGTATTTTTTAATTTTGGTATCCTACAATTTTAAGGATTCCAATTGTAGATTTAGTATTATATTTTAAATTATATATGTTAATTATACTACACCATCTTTTTTTTTTTTTTTTTTTTTGTTTATTACATATATTCTCTTTTTGTTACGTTAAAATGAGGTAATAAAGAAATTGGAATTTTGTCATTAAATCAAACTTTACCCTATCATTATACTAAAGATGTTTTTTTTTTCGTTTTTTTTCTTAATTAGCATATTCTCGTACAAAATTGAGATGAACAATCAAATAAGAACTTAATACTATTAAACTAACTAAAAGATTATGCATTAAGCATTACAAATATTATTAGACAACCATATCTAATTACTTGATTTAAAAGATATTGTACATCACTTTTACCTTTCATGTTACATGTTCTTACCTTTCATGTTACATGTTCATTAGTTTTGCTATTGGTTTATAATCAAGTTTGTTCAATAAAAAATTTCAAATCTTGAACATAAAATATAAATCAACAATATACAAAGAAAAAAAGATCAGCAGTAATTTAATCAAGTTATGTTTAAGTATCAAACATAGTAATTAAGAAATAAAAATATTCAAAATTTAAACACTCTTATCAAATACACCGTAAAAATTAAATTTAACACAAATTGTAATCATTAATTAAAGCATAATAAAGTAAAACTATTTAACATAGTACGTACCTAGGAAGATCTAGCTAAAGTTTTTGATATATATATATATACAAAAAAGGATGGATACTTACCTAAAAATTAAAGAAGGTAATTATGTGTCATATAATTGTTTATTTTGAAATTATTATTTTTCTTCTCAATTAAAAACATCTTCAATTAATTTTTTTTGGAAAGTTCTAATATAGTAAAGATTTCAATTGTAGATTTAGTTACGTTTTATATTTTAAGTTATATATATGTTAATATTTTTTCATCTAAAATCCTAGCAATAGTAAAATTATAAATAATACTAATATTAATTTTTTAGACCAATTATATTGTGACAAATGTCGACCATAGAGACCATGGTTTCTGCTTTATATATATATATTAGATTTAGTCTATGTATATACATTATATTTTGCTACAAGTATATACATTTTTTATTTGTAATATCATTTGATCAGTTTTTTAATAAAATATATTAATAAAATGGTTATATAGATATTTATTTTAATGGATATTGAAAAAAAAAAACGTTGTAAATAATATCCAACAAAGCTCGAATTGGGCTCGAGTCAAGCTCGAGACTTCTTCTGAGCCAATTTCGAGCTTTGAATTTTTGAGCTCGGCAAATTCAGAGCCGATTCCGAGCTCAAGAAAATTTTTCCGAGCCCACATGAGCTCAGAATCAGATCAGCTCGGTTACACACTTACCCCCCTAATGTTAATAATAAAGTTGTTTTTTTTTTTTTTGGTTACGTGGGAACTCCACCTGCTACCTTTCTAAGGCAAGACAGTGGTAAACCCCGAGCGCATGATAGCTCAGAAATCATACACGCTGTAAACCACCCTTTTTACCAGTATGACAGCTCGTGATCTATTAAAGATAGCCTGTGTTCTAAACTCCCCACAAGATCGCTTCTTGAGGAATCGAACCTGAGACCCATGGGAATTTCACCCATATTTTAATATATTTAATTTAATAATACATATAATTTAAAATAAAATAAAAACACATAAGGCAACTATCTTAAAAAATAGTGTTATAAAAAGGTTATATTTAATTTACCTTAATATTTCCTCTGTCTAAGTCATTTGTTTACACTTCTCTCAAATTTTCCTCACAAAAAAGTCAAACTGTAAACAAATCACTGAAACGGAGAGAGTAAATAATTTCACGCTTAACCGAGCTTTGACCGAGCCGATTTCAAGGCTCAATGAGATAGCTCAGATCGTTGACTGCTTTATGTCATAGAAAGACTTATTCGAGTTTTGCTTTGTTAGTTTTATAAATTTTGTCCAACTAATTTCTTTAAAATAAAATATTTATCGAAAAAAAATCATTTAATATAACATTTAATACTCCCTCTGTTCAAAAATATAAGCCGTTCTCACTTTTCGAGACGACAACTTCTCTCTTCGATATCTCCCAAAATATGAAAAATAACATAATGAAAATAGTACTCATATGAAGACATTTTTCGTGAGGAATTTATTGGTATAATTTTTATAATTTTTCAACAAGTAGCTTTTTGTAAAAACAAAAAACAAAGGCGTACATTAAAAAACGAAAACGACTTATATTTTTGAACAGATAAAGTAAAACGGAATAAAACAATATTGAATAAAAATATAATAATCAAAAGAAACTTCAACTCAAAATTAAGTTTAACTAACTGGAATTTTTAACCGAGGTTCTTTCGGAGGAGGAGGTTAAACTTGTGTATGAGATTCCCCTGGCCAATCCTTCGCCAGCGGATCAGCAATTTTGGTGGCCGAACAAGAACGGGGTTTATACGGTTAGATCAGGGTATAGACTCGGACTGAGCGTCGTGCCTACGTTTAATGCCGAGGATGATGGTCTGTCTAATGAGGACTGCTGGAACAATCTTTGGAATATGCACATCCCCCCGAAACTTGCCCATTTCACGTGGAAAGTCTTTACGAACACCCTGCCGGTCAAAGCTAATCTGGCGCAACGTCATTGTTGCGAGGATACGAGCCGTGGACGCCAGGAGTAATCTGATTTAAACAAACACCATGTTCTCTTTGACTGTCCAGTGGCCATGGATATTGGGGCGTCAAGTGGTTTTAGTGACCTCGTTGGCACGGCTCCACAGCTTCCTTGTCCTGGCAAAATTGAGTGGTTAATGAAACAGGTTAGTACGGCGGCGAAGGCGACCTTGTTAACTTTGTGCTGGGGCCTGTGGTACTCACGAAATTTGGCGATCTTCGAGGAGGAACCCGTGGTTCCGCACAGCTTTGTCATTATGGGCCGACTCGCTTGCGGAAGACTATCAAAACTACCTGGATGATGTCACTGTCGTTAAGAGGAGTAGTGTTGTTGGTGGTGCAGGTTGGTCCGTGCCCCCCACGAGGATCGTGAAGGTAAATACTGATGCGGCCCTGCTTGATAATGGTGAAGCTCTGGCCTGGTGTCAGGGCGTGACTCGACGGCACCGGTACTGGGCTGCCTTTGTGTCAAGTAGGAGGGTGTCGGCTAGATGGAACCCGTTGATTGCGGAATTGAAGGCTATCTGTTATGGTATTCAACAGAGTGCTTCCTTGGATTACAGTAATATCATTATTGAGAGTGATTCGTTGCAAGCAGTCATGGCTATCACCAAGAGGGAAATTGATCGAGGACCGGTGGGATTAGTTGTCGACAATGTCTTGTTTTTATCGAATAGCTTATTGTCGTGTAGTTTTTTACATGTTAAGCGTGGGGGAAACACGGTAGCGCACTTCATCGCTCGACTTTGCTTTGGAAGCGGGGATGAATTGATGTATTCCAATGATTTTCCGCAGACAATTCTTGATCTTGCGGGTTTTGATTTACTAAAATAAAAGGACCTGTTTTCTATAACCCCTTACCGCAAAAAAACTGGAATTTTTAACAATTAGTCCCATTGACTAAAATAAAAGGACCTGTTTTCTATAAATTAAAAAAATAACAAATGAAAGGACCAAAATAAAAATTGTAAGTTACTCATACTAACAAGCATGCGCACCAGGTAGTTATCTTTTTATAGCTTGGGTCTTTCCACGTGTCATCTCCCTAGTGGAAGTGTATAGAACATTGGAAACACTTGGTGTCAACGTAGTTTTTTAAACTCCCTCTAATGCTTAGTTTGACAGATCATACCTAAATGTGATTATCATGAGATCAGCTTACATCTTTGATGAGACGTAATCAGCTTACATCAAAGCAATAAATATTGATGCGATAAAATTTTTATCGAGGAATAATACATGCGGTAAGCCGGTAATACATAAAGTGACTAGATAATGATGAGATGTAATTAGCTTACAAAATGTAAACATAAACGGAGTACTCCGTGTGTAACTATAATTATTTATCGAAAATATACACGATTAGCTAATTCATAAATTTAAATCGATACAAACGCTTAATTACAAAACCATCATTAAACTCAACCTAATGATTTGCCTCGTGGCTGTATACAAGATCTGTATACAATATCGAAAACAGATCTTTAATGGTATCGGTTCACCAGTTTGTGAAGAAAATTTACTAAAAACCATAAACAAAAATCTATTTAAGAAAATATTTTTGAACTGAAAGAACACAACACTAAACCTTCATGACGAGACTTTGCAAAATATCATTCTTAATCTGCATATATTTTGAAATAAATTACAATTTTCTTTTATCACTGCTTTCCCCGACATTTTCGTGGTAGAATGAAATTTATAGAAGAAAAAAAAATGGAAGGAGCAAAAAATGAGGCCAGGAGCAAAAAAGAAGAGAAAAGAAAAAAGGGGGCAGAATACCACTGTAATGGAGGGCAGATAATCCGAGAAAACGCCTCCTAGCGGTAATGGGTCAAAACTGCCTGCTACGATTTCACGTCGTATCCATATCTTCTCCTGCCACTTCGGCAAGTTTTTTCCATGCTAATAATCGCTGCTCTTCTACCTCTGTCGCTTGTGCCTGTTTCTCTTCATATTGCCTTTGACACTCTTCAAATAGTTCCACATCCATTTCCAGAAACATTTTACGGACGTTGACGGTAAGCCCATGAACAGCTTGGTTCCAATGAGCTTGAATATTCTTTTCAAGTGCGTCGAAAATGATAGGTAGAATCACACTTCGATTCTGGGCAATTAAACCGACTATGTGCTCAAGTATTCCACAAGAAGAGCGCTGCTCTGCAACCTGCAATCACAAATCAATTTGGTAAATAATACAGACTATTACTGCAGAAACCATTGCACTGTGAGAAAGCTGAGCAACAATACAGTTACTGGAATAACCGAGGAGACAAAAAACACAAGATCATGTGACTCATCGTTATATCGTAAAAGCCTACGAACTACGGCAAGGTGCAGGAATCAAATGTTCGCAAGCTGACCCCATTGTCGAAGAGGTTACTTTCAGATGGACCAATATGAAAAATTTAAATTTGCATTTAAAATGCAGGAGTGACTCACTCGAATATATACGCTTCCACCAATATGTACAGCTGCATTTTATACACCAACTCAAATTTCTAGAGCACATCACTGAAAATATGTAGGTTATGTGGATGTGCACTTTAGTATGAGAAATATTGAGGATACAGGTACCATGTTTCTTTCATATGACTGAAGGTGAATTGATTAGGTAAGTGAGTCTCGATTGTCACCAATTTTACAACCATAAAAAGGATGGCCATTGAAGGTGGTAAATAGGAATACAATTGACTTCACGACGATACAATAGTCCCTAATACTTTGTAATTTGTAGTCATCTAACATGGTCATCAACCAGACACGATTAGTAGGAAAAAGGAGAAAGAAGGGGGAAAATAGGACAACAGTATAACACAGACGTGAGGAGAGTTAACAAAGATATGCAAGCAATGCCTTCTAACACAACCAAAAAGTTCTTCAGACTATTGTGCCTGTATATACAACCTCAGAATTAACTCCACCATCCCTAATATGGAGCACAGGTGTCTCTTAACTATTTCACCTTCCTCGGGGTAGCAAATACTCTATTCCCATAATGCAAATCGTAGTACCGGCTACGAGATTATCCCTCAACCATCCTGGACAAAAAAAATAATGAACTCATATACTGCGTAAAACCATAAAATCGAAACCTGCTTTAGGAAAGCAACGCTAGTTAGTAAATTGCACTCATAGACAAATGCTTACTGAATTTAGAAAGATTTTAGCTCAAAAAGTCTCACAAAATCTAATCAACCTAACTTTCAAATTAATATAGATATTCTTGTTGCGAGATTATGTCTATTACTGTAATATGTAAGAATTAAGTTTTATGTTTATGATAGAGTCTAGCAAATGAAAGTTCAACCTTACTACGAGGAGTTACACAATGACAAGTTGCTAAATAACCAGTGCCCAAGTCACCGATTCACAGACCCTACGATGTACTTCAAAACTAAAGTAAAGAGTAAATGTGAGAAGGTGCTACATTGTTTTCTAGGATGCATCACCTCATCAAGAACAAATACCAAAGGTTCTCTTCATACATAAAATTACGCATGACTAAAGCAAAAAACAACACCAACCATTCTCAGACAGATGAACAGATAACTAAATCATACACATGCTACTAATTAGACTCAACGTTCCATCCACAATCACGGTTACTGTTGAACACTTGTATGTCTATCGTTGTATTGTGGCATGCCCACATTTACCATCTTGAAGATGATATGTAATAACATATCGGACAACAAAAACAACAACAAAAAATAAATAAAAAAATAAAATAAACCTCAACAGCTTCGCAACAGTTCAATAACGAAGAGTGCAGTTTGTGAATCTACCAACAAAATACGCAGTGGGAAATTGAGGTAAGTAGCCACGATAAATAAACAAGTTAGATATACTACAACATCATCATCATCAACAACAGTAACAACAACAAAGCCTTAGTTCCGAAAAGTTGGGGGGTCAGCTAACATGAATTACATTTGGAACCGTCTATACATATTACTCCAAATATAATAGAAAGTTTAGAAAATTTTAATATTTGAGTTAAAGAAAATGAATAAAGCACATTTCGAAATAAAATGAATAAAAACAAACTAGAAGTTTGGTTATAAAATTTATCAGTGATATATAAAAATTAATTACATAAATAAATGATAAATAAGTTTGAAAACCGGATTTTTTTGAAATAAAATTATAAGAATAATAACAATATCAAAAATAATTAATTAATTAATAAGGTATGAATAAATTAATGACTAAATAAATAAAAGCCACGTGATTATATTTTGTCAATCACAAAGACGATATCCCTCAAAGTGGACAATTCTAACTACGTCTCCTCCGTAACCCAATAAAACTCACATATCTAAGTTTTTCATAGGTCTCCCGTCTCCATCTAAGTTTTCTTAGGTCTCCCGTCTCCATCTAAAGTTTTCTTGGTCTACTCCATATGTGTGTGTTTGTGTGTGTGCGTATAATTTGATCCCGTAACAAACTAGTTATTCGATTCAAACAGCTGCAAACCACAAACAAACCCTAAGAGGGCATTTGGTTTGGGGTCTAAAAGAAAGGGAAAAGGAATTGAAATTAATGATTCTCTTACTTTGTGTTTCTTTGACACAAACAAAGGCAAATTGTCACACCCACCACCATCCACCGTTGCCGACCCTTCACCACCGCTTCCTCGCCGGTGCTTGTCATCAACACCGAACACCGTCAAACTGATATAAAAACCCTGAAATCCCCTCCAACAACCGAAAATATCATCCCCACCGCCATTATCACTAGATCCTAGTGTTTTTGGGGTAGAAGAGGGTGTGTCAGACTGAGGGAAGGAGATCTTAAGGGTGGGGCTGTCAATTTTAATTGTGGATATAGGGATTCTACAAGGGTCGGGTCATGGACTCACGGCACGGAGGCTAATCACGGTGACAAGGTGCCAATGGCATCACTATTGATGGTGTTCGCCCTTGATTGTGAGTCTTGGTGGTTTATGTGGTGGTTGTTGGTTTGTCCTAAAAGCGTTATTTTTTCTTTTTTACTAACCAAACACCTAAATAAATCAAAGGGAATTTGATTCATTTCTCCTTATTTCCCTTTCTTAATTCCATTCCCTTACCCTTTGTCGAACCAAGCACCCCCTAAATAACAAGTGCACCCATCAACCACCACCTTCTTCAACCTCCAATAGTATTCCCATTTGAAGTTGTCATCCACGTGTTCTAATTCCGTCACCCATTGCTGATGATCAAGCTGATGTTCACGTCACCGGTGGTCATTGCAGCATCATCGACATCACCATTGTACTCATCATGTCTCTCCCTTCCTATTCTTTCACTCCACCCATTTTCTCTCTTCCGCAACGATAACCATTGGCAGCCATCACAATATGTCTCCTCCATCTTATTATAAACAGTGTATAGAAAGACTCTGTGCCGTCAACCGGTAATCGCCAGTAGACGCCCAAAGGTTGGTTGGTTGCAGGTGGTGATTTTTCGCTGATCACTTTTTCAAGCTTGTGGTAGATTTGAGATTTTTAAGACTCTTTTCAAGGTGCAACTATGCAAGGTGGGTTTGATGTTTGGTGATGGTCAAAGGTCACCACGAAAATCTTTAGGCATGAGTTGGTGTCCCAATAATGTGGTGATGACTGAAGGCAAGGTCAGTAGTGGTTGTAAGAGCGTGGTTGGGTTGCTGTGGCAGTGGCAGATGCGTGGTGGTGGGCAGTGCTGGTTTGATGGTTAGGTCTTAGGTGTAGTGTGTGGGCACACGTAATATTCCTCTAGAAGCACACATAATCACTCCCACAGTCCAAGATACACACAGTATATTTCACTTATCTGGAGTACTATTCAGTGTTTTTAAAATACTATTATGTGTATTTGGGTAGGTCATTCAATTCGTACCGAGTTTGCACTGGATCCAGCCTCTACGCACACATACACATAGAATTGGGATCGTATGAAGCAACCCTATTTGGTGAGGGCGTGAGGCAGGATAAATTATCATTTATTACTGTTCAAGTATCTAAAATTTGATTATCAAAAACGTCATTAAAGAACCAAATTGCTTGTTTAGTAAATCCAACTGGGTTTGATATTTTAATGTACAATTTTGATACTTTTAACAAATACTCGTACAATTGAAGTATTAAAGCTTGCCTCAGGCATCAACCAAATGGAAATTCTTCATAGGATCCCGCTTCTCTCTCTTTCTACTTCTATGGGTCAATATAACATTTGAGCTTTATGTAAGGACAACTGATAATGCTCAAAACGCCAAAGACGTATTTCAGGACGACCCATATGTAAGCACAAAATCATGGAAGACGATGCTAAGACATTCTACTCAAAGCAAAACGGCACAAAAATACACAGACAAGCGAGTAACATTTTCGATACCTGAAAATGAGGATTGTTGAGGCAGCGAGCTATCTGTCTGAAAAGAGGGACCATGCAACGTTGGAATTCAGCACCTTGAGTAGCCTCTAAAACTTCTTCTAACTCTCCGAGAAAAAGGACCTCTTTTTGACAGTTGGTGACAGGCCAATATTTCAACAATCCCCTAATCACTATATCCGCCAATTTGAAATCCTTTTCAACAAACTGAGTAATACAATACGACAACTGCTGATGATACAATCCAACAGATTTCGGTTTATGAAGTGGTATAAGAGCCCGTACTAAAAACAACTTATGTTCTTCTTTCATCGGAAGAGCAAACCCATTAATGATACTTCCAAGAATCTCCAAAAGCTCGCCGATTCCACTATGTCTCTCCGTCTCATAAATAAACCGATAGAAGATATTGTTAATGGCTTTCCTAATAAAAGGCCGATGCACCATAAACTTCCCGTATATCCTATGCAAAATAGTTTTCAAATACTCCCTCTCCCTAGGATCCTCGGAATCAAACAAATCCAACAACTTCAATACAAAGGAGTGATCAATATAACGCTTAGCAACCTTGGTATCAGTATCCTGAGACACGATATACTCTCAACAAAAGCTCAGAACAAGCTGCAAATGAGGCCACGAGGGCTCAAGATATGGCTCCTCCTCTTCAGGGTCGGTCGCCTCAACCCCCGTATTCTCATGGGAGAAAGGGGGTAGACACCGAAAAATATTAATCGAAATCATCTTAATCATCTCCTCCTGTACTGTCTCGTGGATCTTACCTGACCCCGACTGAATAAACTCGATTAATTCCATCAACGCCTGCCTCTTAATCTCTTTCTCCCTAACCGATTTCAACGTGTCCACAAAATCGAACGTGTAACAACAAACTTGCACCTTTTTTATGAACAATGTCTGTCTCTCTGACACAGGGACGTCCTTAAACAACGGCAACGACTCGACACTGCATGAATGCGGCGCTGGGGGAACTACCACCGTCCCAGGACCAGCCCCAGGCAACTGCCCACCTCCTAGGCCACCCGAACCAGGTGGCCCGACACGAGAAGCGTGATTAACTACCACATTGGAGGACGCAACAACCCCAGAACCTCTATTACTCGGCGCAAACCCTAATTCATCTGATCTCGACCCCTTTCTATTCCCCCTTTTCATAAATTTATTCAACATCTTGCCTAATTGCTCAAATCAAAAACCCTAACCCTAGATTACACCAGTCAGACACAATTACACATAAAATTAGATCAGACGGTAATCAAAGAATCAATAAACACTAACCTTTGGGGTAATTTTCGGTAATTCCCACCCAATAATTGGATCTGGAAAACTAAGAGGAACATTGAATCAAGAAAGTCAGAATCGTTTGGAGAAATCTTCGAATTGTTGGATAAATTATACCGAATCGATTAAAAAATTTGGGTTGAATGGATTCGGATCGGAGATATTGTGACCGAGTTAAAGCAAGTTGATCGGGTTGACTCAGTGAGGAGAGAGAAGGTGGGTCGGAAATAAAAAAGATATATAAAAGAGAAATATGAGAGTGAAGAAAGTGTTCATGGAAAGAAAGAGTAGATGATGATGATGATGATGGTGGTGGTTAGGACTTAGGACTACGGGTGAGAAAAAAAAAACGAACTGATTTTAAAAACCGTTGTTGGGAAGCTTATTATGTCAAAAAACCAGTATTAATTTAATTAAATTTTAATCTGAAAATTTATATATTTCTATTTTTATTTCTTGGCCTTAAAAGCCGCCTATTAGCGGTAGCAGTATAAGTATAAGAGGGAGGAGTGTAGCTCGAGCGTTAGGGAGAGGGAGTTATCGAACCCCGGATATCGCCTATCGACTACTTCTCACAGCGGTAAGTAGATGTTGCTCTGGTACACCAATTAGGCTGCTAAGAGACGTAAGGAGTCGATGTACAAAACTAGAGATGGCAATGGATCGGGTTCGGGTCGGGTGGAGCCTCACCCGAATCCATCACCCGACTCCACCCACTCCACCCGAATCCATCATCCATCAGATAATCTATCACCCGAATCCAATCCACCCGTCGTCCACGGGTGAATCGGGTGGATCCGTGGATGACAAAAAATAAAATAAATAAAATAAAAATGAATATTTTAATGACTTATTACCGAATTTTCCTAAATTTTTCGATAAGATGGTTAGTAGACGATTAATTCCATAAACAATTACAACATGAGTTGTTTCAAATTTATTTATTTTTTATAATATGTTGATAATTATTAAAAAAAAATTGTATTTTTGTTCGGATGGATGTTGGGTCGGGTGATTAGCGGGTGATGGATTGGATGAAGGTCCACCCGAATCCAACCCGATCCATCATCTGCTTCATCCATCATCCATCTTTTATCCATTTAAGTCGGGTTACAATCCATTTATTTGGATCGGGTGGATTGGATTTTTTCGGGTTCGGGTGAGATTGACATCCCTATACAAAACTAATTTAATTTAATTTAATTCTGTACAAAACTTCTAGGTCCTACTGTTTTGAAAATCTCTTTCGTGTCGACTTCGACAATAACTACCTAATCACTTTTGAATATTACTTCAAACAAACTCTCGATTATAAATCGAAATAATTAAATTCTCAAAATTTACTATATTAGAGAATCTTATCCAATCGAGATCCAATGTCAATTCGAATATTCACTAAAAAAAATCTCGACGTTTTTTTAATCGTTCTCTTAGTTCGAGCAACTATACTCTCTAATCAAGTTTCGAGGACGAAGCTTTTCTAAAGAGGTAGGTTTGTAACAACCCGTATTAATTTAATATAAATTAATTATTTTAATTAAATTTTAATCTGAAAATTTATGTATTTCTATTTTTATTCATTGGCCTTAAAAACGCAACCGAAAAATTTCGAATAAAAATAAATTTATTTGAATTCTATCCTATATAAATTAACTATTTGTCCTAAATATTTATTTTCAAACTAAACTTTAACATTTACACTATTTTCAAACTTTATAAGTTTACATTTTATTGTAAACGATTATTTAAAGACTTTATTTTAAATTCTTCGCTATTGTAAAATACAATATCAAATTGTCGACAAAATTTTCGACGACAAATTTCAACACGCAAAACGAGGCCATTTGGCCCTATTTCACAACAGTCATTCAAGCCACCAAAGGAGACTTTAGTCATTTTATTCTCTTCCATTTTAATTAGGTGTAAATCAATTTTTCAACCTTGATTTGATTTTTAATCATTTTATTTATATTATTAAAACATTACTTTTTAATATCTAATTACTATTCTATTAATATATTATTATTTCATTTCATTTTGTTTTACTTTACATACAAATTTTATATTAATTTCTAGTTAAAGATTATGTGCATAAATAAAACATAAACATGCCAAATTGCCATTTATAACAATTCCTTTAGTGGTAGCTCATAAATAATAGAATTTAATTAATTTTAAACCGTTTTAAATTATTTGAATTAACACTTAAATAATATTTAAGCTCAAACTAACATTCTAAACAGTTTACAACTTAAAATTAGTCAATACTAATTTATTGAGTAATTGTTAGTTTGATTTAATTCATTTTCCTACTTTTATCGGTTTAATTGTAACTATTACAAATAAAACTAAAAATAGCAAATAAATTCCAAAAAAAATATAAAATTCGACCAAAACACTTTTAAGGTCAAATTTAGCATCCATTATGGAAAAATTCGTGATAAACCAGTTTTATCATATGTTTCATAAATTATCCGATAATTCGTTTTAAGCTTAAATTTTAAGCACGAATGCACAACTGAGCTCTGATACCACATGAAAGTTATGTTGCCATAAATTAAACCATTTAATTTCCTACTAAATTACAGTAATATAGTAGTGGCAAGGTGTAACTACCTGATTTTTTGTGACTTTAATTACTAAGGCGGAAATTAATTAAGTCTTAAACCAGCGTCATTAATTATAAATACAAACCCAAAATGTAATATCATCGTTTTAAGAGTTGAATATCACAACTCTAGGTACGGAATTTAAAAGAGTAGTGTGTTATATATTACATCTCTCAAACAAACTTAAAATAAAACGTAAAGCATAAGGTGGCCCCGTCCAAAATCCAAGCATCCAGTTCACGGGTTTTCCTGCACAATAAACTGAATTGGGGGGGGGGGGGGGGGGGGGGGTGCAGTGACTAGCTACGCTCTTACATACCCTCTAATCCAATTACTTTGGTTTATTAATATCGTTTTATAATTACAACAATATGTAAAACGATAAACATGCTTATTACACATAACATTTAAAGACATCTCAAGTCATAATAAGCATGCGATTTAAAGCGATAAATCATATAAAGAATGATATACAATTAACAGGTAAAATCATATCAATAGTATTATAAGCATTCAATAGAATTACGGTGCGATATCATATCGCAAACTATTAGACAAACTATATCAATCACATCATGCATATACTCGATTCACTTCAGAAATTTGTGTTCTTTAGATTTGAAAGACGTTTTGACTCATTTTCATTTAATCATATAACACATACTGCTTACGAGCCTGACCACTGAGTAGGCCATTGTACTCTGATCGCTTGCATCTCACTAAAATAGTGCAGCGACTTACTCGACTCGTAAACCCCGCCGAATACTGGATTACTTGCATCTCATCTCCTAGTGTTCGAAATGATTCGAACTTCTGTTATAATCCCGTCAAGTGATCTCTACATGTGGCAAGAGTGAATGCTAGTGTCGCGCCCAATAAGAACGAAACGCGGCAAGGAGACAGAACCGCAGGATGACTAAGCAATAAGGTCGCGGTGGCCCTGTTACCTCTAACGAAATAGGGGAATCAACCCTAGTCTAATATGCATATATCAGTATTCACTTTAAGAGTAGGCTATGCTATTCATAGAGCACCTTAACTATGAATAAAACGACGATTTCCTAGAGACAGACACAAAAGAGTTGGCGTATTCATTATATTGTACGGCTTAGGCAGTGCGACTTAAGGCGCAAAGGCATGAGCAGGATGACTAACCAATAAGGCCGCCGGCTTGATGACCACACTATTCGGGATGACAATCGCAATAAGGCCGTGATAGTGGTATCCGTACAAGACTAGCTTAACCCCACTTCACTCACGATTGATGTTTTCATAACAGAGGCTCAAACTTTTGACCTTTTCTTTAACTTACTTACGATTTCTAATTTTAGTTGATATTTTAATCACATGTTACTAGATTCTCCTAGTCTCATCGTCGAACGTTTAAAAGTATAATCGGTTTCATATGATCACATAACACATTCGTATATTATTTGAAGTGTTGTTAATTATTAACGTTTTTAAGCTTCTATGTTGATCTGTTTATTAATATGTCCAATTTTCGATTTAAGTGTTTTTCGAAACACTTACGTTATTTAACTTATTTATTTTTAGTTTTCTATACTTAGGTAAATTTTCAATTATTTACAAGATTTCAAAATTTAAAATTTGAAGTATCTTTAAATTTTGAGACGTAACTTGTTTAACAAGTTTCATGACTTTTCACTTGTCACGTCTCGGGATTTTAAAAGATAACTTGTTCAACAAGTTACCTCTAAATCTCCTTATAAAAAGTTTTTGAACTTTTGGGACGTTACTTGTTCGACAAGTTTCGTCCCGGGTTACTATTCATCGACACTATTCACCTAGATCACTATTTATCTCGGTCACTATTCACTTCGGTCACTATTCACCTCAGTCACTATTCATTTTCAAACTTAGCCACTAAGTTAAGATCTAGTTGCAAAGACATTAAGTTAGGTTTATATTTAGCGATAAAAATAATTATTTAAAAGTTTATACTAAGTTTTATTAAGTCATCTATTTAAAAAACTATTTCGGTTTCCATTTTAGTGACATTGTCGTGGTTTATTTATTTTGTCCGTATTGTCCATTTTAAGTTAGTAACACTCGATTTTATTCATTTTAATATTGGGAACATATTTTTATCGGTTTATTATATTCTTTTCATAACTAATTCAATTTACACTTAAATTAAATTTTAACAACTATCTCAATTTTTTTCACATAGTGATAAATTAATTTTGACAAAAATAGACCCATTTATTTAGTGAAATATCGTGGTATACATATTCATTTTAAACAATTTATTTCTTTTCATTTTTATTTCTAATTCGCTACTGAACTAATTAAATTATTTTAGGGATAAAAATAAAAAGTGATAAAAATTATTTTGAGTCCTAAATATTGGCCTAAATGTCATGTGTAATTATAGGAGATGTTTTATTTTTGTTTTTCAAATTTTATCGGTTTTTGACTTAAAGTTTTTATATCCTAATTATTGTAGTTATACTAAAATGATTTAAACTAAGTTGTACTTTTCATTAGATATTTTATTATAACTATGAATAGTATTTTAGCACACTTTAAATTTCTAACTATAATTTCCTAATAATTTTAGTTTGTTTAATTCATGTTATTACTCCCTCCGTCCCGGTCATTTGTTTACATTTTCCATTTTAGGGTGTACGGGTCATTTGTTTACACTTTCCATTAATGTTCATACTTGACCCATGTGGGAGGTGGAGCCCACTCTCTTAACCAATTACATTTAACAATTTTAAACAAGCGGGACCCCTGTACTTATATTATTATTTTATTAGTTTTTTCTCTACCTCTCTCTTCACATCGATAAATGTGTATAAAGTAAATGTAAACAAATCACCGAAATGGAGGGAGTAGTAATTAAATTACTTACTAGTGAAATAAAACAATAAATAACAACAAACATAAAAACATTATAAATCAAAATATACTAAACTTATCAAAATACTATGAACATCACATGAATAACTCAAGAACACTTAAAAACACCAAACACACATTCAAGAACACATATGAATATTTTACACTTAATAATTTATTTTCTAATTTAATTTCACACACATTATAATAAGCACGTCTAACATAATTATCATAACATATCATTTAAAAAAATTAAAAGTAAAAATTGATCAAAATAAAAAGGTAGGCCGTGGCTTAGGAGTACATTTACAATATTTTTATTTTCAATTTTCTTCACTTTAAACTCATTATTAATATATTCACATATTTTTATATAAACTTATAGTGTATTTAAAACTCATAAAAATATAACTAAACATATAAACAAGGATTTAAAGTGCATAATAAAAATGATACTACGCATGCTTTATATTAAACTACCACAAGTCTACTTACAATATTATTAGTTATTATCATTTTATTATACTTCACATAAACACACAAGTACAAATAAATTATATTTAACATAATTTCATCATAAAATCGTACTTATAAAAATATAATAATAATAATCAAATTAATCGTAGTGGAGACTAGTATAAGAGATAGCTAGTCACCCTGACCGGTTTTGGTTATTGATTATCCGGATCGAAAATATTATTAAGGTCAAGCTCTCCACCCAAAAACCCGTCTTCACCTTAAATAACACGTAGAATAGTTAGCTCCAAATACCCACTAATTAACTAAGAACCCTTGTGAATTATTAGGATAATATTATAGTTTTCATTTAGATGGTTTTTTGGAAGAAAAATGGAAGAGAAAAAGAGGAGGTAAGTCACGTCCAAAAAAAAAAAAAGGAGAATAAGGTGATGAACTTTGCTCTTATAAAACTTGTCATATAAGATGTGTTCAAAATTAAGTATTTAGTTAGGTTTTACTTAAATAAATTTTAATTAAAAGAAAATAAAAGTAATCATCACATTTGAAAAAAATGACCATATTACTATTTGGTGAAAAAAATGTTGTCCCCTTGTCCCCCCTATATTTTAGATGCTCATTCTCGATTTGCGTGTTACGAAAATGTTTGGGTATTAAAGACGGTAAATGAAAAAGTGTGTGATTTTGACGATTTTCTGAAAAATATCTATTTTAGTATTCTGAGACTGAAATATTTTATTTATAATTAACTTTAAAAAATTTTGAAAGTGAAGGAAAGTCGATAAAATTTACAGAACGAGGATTTTCGCTAAAAGGGACTTTTAATAGCCAAAAGGCTGAAATGAAGTTTAATAGTATGAAATGTGAATTATATTATTAGTTAGAGTAAATTGACAATTACACCCGTGGTTTATTGCCAACTTGAAACTTACATCCACATTGTTTTCGACTTTGTAACTACTACCACTATGTTTGGTTCGGTTAATGATTACTACCATGTACTGACCAAGTTTATTAAGATTGTATCTGAGCCGTTGATCTTTGTATGGGCTATTAAATGATTTATTTAGTACCCATTTTACCCTTACTTTTCCTTCTCCCCTCATTGTTTTTTGTTTTTGTCTTTTTTATCCTATTTTCCCCCATTTTCCCCTTAAGTTCATCAGCTCTCCTTTTTTTTTTTCCCCCCCTGAAGCTCTCATCATTATTCATTGAAGACACTTGTTATCAGGTAAATAAAAAAATTTTAGGGTAATTTCGTTTTAATTTCATAAATATTATTGAGTTTATGTTGTTAATTTAATTTTCGAACTTCGTACCAATGAACCCTAATTTTTTACCTTTGTTTTCGTAATCATGGTTTGTAAGTTATTGTTAATAGGTTATTAAATTAGGGTTTGTATGTAAACTGATTTTGGGTTATTACAAATGTTTGGGAAATTAGGGTTTGCACGTTAATTGATTATGGGTTATTAGCAATGTCGGGAAAATTAGGGTTGTCTGGGAAATTAGGATTTATGTTTTTTATTTGATTGATATCGAATTACATAAATTAATTTCAGTCATCGTTTTCGTTTATTGATTGCAGTTCAATTGATTTCAGTCATCGTTTTCTTTAAATTGATTGCAGTTCAATTGATTACAGTTCAATGTAAACGATAAATTGATTTGGGAATTGTTGGGAATAATGGGTTTGAAATTAATACGTCGTAAACTCGGTGGTCGTTACATGTTGATGTGATTTATGATTTGCATTGGCCTTGATTTGTAGTAGATGTCGATCAATAGTGGCGCGAACTCTTGCAACGGTGCTCGTAACTGCTTCTGTGGCGATCCAATGTCCATGGAGACGTCGTGGACTTACCGCAACCCTGGACGCAAATTTGAGTGCTGCAAGACGTACGATAGATTAGAAGATATCAGAGGTTGTCGTTACTTCAAGTGGCTTGACGACAATCAAACGGACTGGCAGAGGGAAGTGATAAACAAAGTGAAAGCTGAAAAGTGAATGTTGGAAGTCGAGAAAGAGTAATGGGGTTTTGAGAAGAAGAGTGCGTGGGAAAGAATTCACAAAATTTCTAAGCTGAACGATAGTTACAAGGCAGAAATTAAGAAGTTGGAGACGAAGAATAAGTATTGGAAAAGTTCGTGTATTGCATCGATTGTGTTTGTCGTAGTTGTAGCAATATTTATGAACATGTATTAAGTTGGTGAACTATTTCGTAATGTATTTGTAAAACTTTATGTACTAACCTCTTTGGTCATATTTTGACCCATTTTGTATAAAAGCGGGTATTAGTATGTTGGTTAACTCAATTTGACCCATTTTGTCGACAATTAAAATGTACACATATTAAATTCAAACGGAAATAAGTTCATCGACAAACACAATTACAAAACCAACATAGTTCTAAAACATAGTTCCCGACAAAATTACAAGCAAATTGAATACAAAGTTCACAACACTAAAATCGTTTTCCACAAAATAACAAACCAACCAACAAAGTTTTGAAAACGTAAATTGATTCTACCACAAACAAGTTTTTATTACAAACTTAGAAATCATAAGTCTAGGCATTGAATCCCAATTTCCGTCTTGCTTGTGAGACGTTTGGGCCAAAGCCGTTGACGCTCTTCTGTGACAGCTGACTATAACGTTTGTTACCGATTTGAGATAGAAATTCTCCTTCACTTGCACGCTTTGCCACTCGAGCTGCTACTTTCTCCCTAACCATCGTTGTCCATGCCAAGTCAATCTCCCGCCTGCGGCAAGGTTGGGTCATTGATGTTATGGTTGCCGCCGGTCTTCCGGGCGGCCGGGTCTTCTAGTGGCCGCCGCCCGATTGAGAATCCACCGTATGTTGATGACTAGGGCCGCTCTTACACGTCTTTACATTGTGCCCAAGGTTACCACAGATGCTACAAGCCCTAGAGAATCTCCCTTTCTTCACTCCTTTGCTTGTCTCACCCACCTCGGGTCTCCTTTTTTTTCCCTTAGGCCTCCCTGGGAGTTTTTTGAATGAAGGTGGCAACGGGGCAGAATGTTCGGTCCTTGGCCATTGAGCAATGCCAGGCATAGCGGGAATTGGGTGAGTGTACGCTTTCACAAATTGGTCTTTAGTGTAGGCGTCATGAACATAGTCTTTCACATCGCCTCGTATGTGGTTGATGCAGACGTACGCATGAGGGCACGGAAGGTCTGACAAATCCCACTGATAACAGCTGCAACTCTTCCGCTTCAAGTTCACCACATGTTGTGAACCTCGATGGGTGACTTCAGACGCTTCTTCATCGACGGTACACTTGACAATCTCTTGTCTCCTTTTCAATTTCAATCACATATTTGTTGACGTAGGGCATCACCCTCTCATCATAAGAATGAATCCCAGTCCGACGATCGTAAAATCTCTTCATCACCCACCTTCTAATCCACTCCATCAAAGATAAAATTGGCTTATCCCTCACTTCCCTTAACACCGAGTTAAATGACTCACAAACATTATTCAATGGCATGTTCGCCTTACTTACAGTAGTGAAAGCATGCCTTGACCAATGCACTGTCGGGATCTTAACCAAGTACTCATACGCCTTTGGGTTTAAGAATTTTATTCCTTACAAGTGACCTCGGAACTCGTTCTTGGATGTAGCCCAGGCGGCTTTCCAAAACGCGTCTTTGAATACAGTGCCACCAAATTGGATCTTGAAGTTGCTCCATATGTGTCTCACACAGTAACAAATTTCTTCTTTCGGAGTCACAATGTCGAAAGCGTCCAAGAGGCCCTGGAAGTGAGGTAAAATCAATAAAATCAGAAAAATAAGTTAACTAAGTTCACTAAAATCACTAAAATCAGTAAACTAAAAATAAGTTAACTAAGATAACCAAATCAGTATTTTTAGTAAACCAAGTGAACTAAGTTCATAAACTAAGTTCATCAGTAAAATCAATAAAATCAGTAAACTAAATGAGGTAACCATTGCACTTGAAAATAAGGCTGTTGTAACTAAGATAAAAAAACAAAAGGCTACTGTAAACTAAGTAATAAACAAGGCTGCTGTACCTAAGCCGTAAACTAAGCCGTAAGTAACATGTGGTAGTAACCATTGAAATTGAAAATAATGAGCGTACCTTCTGTCGGTCAGACATTATGGTCATGCCCTTGCCTTCTTCTTTCCCCAAATCACAATAAGGAGTCTTATAAACCAACACCATACCTCGGCATTCTCCACTTCGACTACCGCCCAAGCAACCAAATATAAATTATTATTACCGTCCATTGCCACGGCTACTAAACACATACCCGGGTTGACGCCTTTCAAATGGCAACTGTCAACGCCTATAAAGGGTCTACAACCTCCCAGGAACCCTACTTTACAGGCATTTAAGCATATGTACATACGCTTAAACGACGTCGGCGGATTTTGTACGTTGTCGACCATCACGACCGCTGTCGACCCTGGAGTGAAACTTAATGGACTTAAGTTCACTCAAAAACTTAATCAAAATCGACTTGAAAAAAGAAGAACCAATCTCGGCTGAAATTGATTTTTGTGTGTTTGAATTTTTCTGAAATTTGTGAGTTAGAATGAAAACAAAAGGATAACCTAATCCAAGCACTTAGCCAAGGAATTAGGGATCGAATACTCAAGCACTAAGCCACTAAGTTTTCTAGATAAACACTCAAGCACTAAGCAAAGAGAAGTAAAGAAGAGATGAGACTCGACTTAGGGTTTTTTTTCATTCAAAAGTAAGCTGCAAATTACAAGGTATGAGGGTGGGTTTATATAATACCCATGCTCTCATCCTAACCCTACATTACAATGTTGATCTAATGGCCACAAGGGGGCCTTACATTCAGCCGAAATAATGGTCACTAGGACCTTACAAAATCTGAAAATAAAACAACAAACATATAAAGTAGATAATGACCCTTGTGATCATCCTCACCTTGCAAAGGTTTATTCATCCAAGGGCTAACAAGAGCTCCTTGAGAGCAAGTAGGCAGGTCCCAAAGGGTCCCCAAATTGACCTCAATTACAATGTAACATAAGCTCGAAAAGGTGGAGTGAATCCTATGGGGTTAGCTTTCACTCAAGAGAACAACTCAAATCGATTTATAATTGTTATAAAAATCTCGGCCAACTTAAAGTAGTATTGTGTTTGATTTTCTGAAATTTTGTAAGTTAAATGAAAACATAAAAGGATAGGCTAAATCTAAGCACAAAGCCAAAGATTTAGGGTTGAGTAATTAAGCACTAAGCCACTAATTAACTCGATAATCATTCAAGCACTAAGCAATGAAAATAAGGAAGAGTAGAAACTCAAACTTAGGGTTTTATATCATATGAAATCTGATTTCTACAATGAGTTATGCTTGGTTTATAAAATACCAAGGCTTGCATCTTAACCCTACACTTCCTAAGGATCTAAGGGTCACAAATTGACCTCAAAATACAACAAAGAAAGTCGGCCTAAAGGCCTTACAACTGATACAAACTACTAAAGCATAAAGATCGGTATGACACTAGACTAACATCTACACCCTACAATTGTTGCTTTAATCCAATGGCCAAGATTATGGCCTTGGAGAGCAAGTATAGGTGGTCCTAATGACCCCTTCAAACTGATCATAAGACTTGAATCAAAGAGACAAATGCATAAAGTGAGACAAGGACATAAAGCTAACTACTTGACAAACGACATACGCATAAAAAGTTGATCTTCTTTTTGAATTGTGGAATGAGCTGAAGATTTTGGTCCCCTCTTGAGCTTACCTCGTCTCATGTGTCTCTTAGGCTGATTAGGAGGCTTCTAAAAGGTCCCCAAGGTGAGCTCACCCAAGGAGAATGATGTAGGTCAAGTTCATGGCCCATTACTCCAAAACAGTCCCAACCGAGTTTCTTGAGATTGTAGTAACTTTCAGGCTTCACCATTTCACCCTAACGTTGAACTAGAAGGCCCATGATATGTCATTGGAAAGGTATTTGAGTTGGCTATCCAATGCAAAAAGAATCACCCCAAAATATGTAGGGATCTCATCCCAATCACTAATCAAATATTAGTGTAAATCAAATTACTTTAATTTGATTTAGCAAGATCTATGTAGTACAAATTCACTTTGTTACAAGTTTAGAAATGTTATACCTTTCTCTTAAAGGAAATATGGGCACAAAACTAGAACTCCTTTCTAGTTTTGTTTCTTGAGCTAAGTATAAGGATGATCCTCCAAAAACCCGAGTTTCCAAAGTAGGAAACCTCCTTTGAGATACACCCAAGAACTACTCCAAAATATACTAGTGATTTTGATCTAGAAATCACTTAGTATAAACTTGATAATATGTGAATATTATTATTACTAACACTTAGTAATATTATGAGTATTATAAGAACTAGTTTCTTATGTTTGAGAGAGTTTTGAGAGAGATGGAGAGTGAATATGCTTGCATGCCTCATGACTTCTCTACACACATCATTATATGCAAAAGAGAAGAAAAATAGTGTGTGAAACACACTACCTTGGGCCGGCTTTTAGAGGAGAGAAAAGGAGAGTTTTGAGCATGCTTGTCTTTCTAGTTTAGATCAATGTGCATGCATGCTTTTACTTTAATCATGTTGTCATTGCATGCTTGTCTAAAGCTAGAGCAAAACAAAACAAATAGGACAAAAAGGGAATCTCTCCCTTGTCTCCCATTTAGACGGTCCACATGGACCCATTTGGGTCTATTTTGTTTTTCAATATTTGTCCCACAAATACTTATAATTTATCACTTAATCATCCAATATGATAAAGTATAAATTATCAAATTAAACTCTTAACTCTCCTTTAATATATATGTACACTTACACATATATTAAAATTGTACTTTTACTAATCTCATTAGTAAAATATACATGATTAGTGAATTAACAGTTAATCACTAATTCCCATCTCCTCAAATAATTTTATCGATATAAAATTCAATCACCCGAGTTCACAACTCGATTTCTCTCTAAATTAATTCACTGACTAACCGTTAGTCGATTTATCAAGTTACTAATCTAATCGTATCTCATACAATTAATTAGCTTCATATTTGGAGCATGTTCCTATAGGTGTAACTTAAAGGGATCAATTGATTACCGCCGTTCTCACGACAATAACGTCAAACTCTAGTCAGCCAACCGTTATTGATTTACGTTAATCAATTGACAATAATACAGGATTATCCCCATGTATTCCTTAATTGAGATTTATTAAGTAATCGCACTATTGTGGAGGACACTTACTCCAACAAAATATTGCCTAGTGCTCAAGATATGCAACTTTTAGTACGGACATGTCGAATCCTCCTTTGGACTGAGTTTTCACAATCTGACCCCTGACTTGTAGAAGTTATAACTCTCAGCTCCCTTTGAACCAGATAGCCAACCATATGTCAAATGAAAGCTCTTTGAGCTAGATTTCATATGCAAGTGGTTTCAACTCAATTGGATAAGCAGATTGGGAGTTATGTTAAAATCTTTACCGACATGTCAAAATGAGCTTCATGGTTGATGGCCTAGGTTGTTGTTTTCCTTTCCTTTCCTTAGGGGCTTTTCTAGGCATCGACTTCTAGGAATGAAATGTGATTTAGGACCCAAGTTTACCACCTTTGCCTCCTTGATCCATTGACTTTGAGGTTTCCTTTGACAAAACTTGCATTTCTCTTCAAAGGTGCAAATGGGTTCCATGACTATTGCCTTGCAAGAGCAACTCCTGTTGCAAAAGGTGAAAATGACATAAAGTAAAAAGTAACTACAATGAAAAGGACATGCTTCACAAAATAGAGTGTTTCATGTGGGTGAATGATCTCAGCCAAAATTGGCCCCTCCATGCCGATTTTCTTGACCATTTGGGTCTTGGTTTATTGGGGGTCTTCCCCAAATGGTCACCCATGATGGTTCATACTCCAAAAATAGCTTATCGACTTGGATTGTGCTCTCCTCCTTGAACCTTTACCTCACATCCTTAGGTCCACCAAGCTTGGCTGAATTTTACCACTTGATTTACTTGACATTTCACTTGGATGGACCCTAGGACCAAGGTTCGAGCCCAAGGACCCAAACCGTGGTCTAGCTTCAAACCGCTCTCATTTAGCTTGATCAATCCTTGTTCAATCTCCTCTCCTTGGAAAGAATTTGCCCTCAAATCCTTGGAGACCCCCTTACTTTCCTCATGACTTGACTTCTTGCTTGATTCTCGACTTAGTTCACGATTCATAGAGGTTGGTATATCACGAGTTCCTTGGACAACTTTGGCTTTCATGATTCTAGGCTTCCAAGGACACCATTTGATCAAGGTTTGGAGAAGGGGTTGGACCCTCTTGACTTGGCTCGTGTGAGTGGCCTTGTCTTTCTCCTTGCTCACGGCCTCCTTGATCACGCATTCATCTTCTAGCACACCCTTGAGCCCATCCTTTGTAGGATTGCCATTCATCCACTCTTGGTCATGGTTGAGTCCCTCTATGATCCTCCATCTCAAAGACCCACTTGATCTTTCCGAGCCATCAATCTTAGCTCTCTCCTTGTCCTCACTCTCATTGAATTTGATGGAGCTCTTCACATTTTTGATTGGATTGTCATTCTCTTGCTCCTCTCCTTGATTTCCCTTTATTGCTCTAGGGTTTCCCTCGACTTTTAGGCTTATCTCTTCCTCATTCTCACTCATTATCGGCTCTACACTTTCCTCCTTGCTAGGATTCTCTTCAATGGATGACTCAAACAAACATGAGTTGGTTTTGCATCCCAAGGTTGGAGGTAGTGGAGCTAGAACAATGAGTTTCTCCCTATACTTGAAGGAGTAAGTGTTGTTCCTTCCATGGTGGGATGAATCTTTCTCATGCTCCCAAGGTCTTCCAAGCAACAAGTGACAAGCATCCATGTCAAGAACTTCACACACAACTTCATCCTTGTAATCTTTCCCAATCGAGAATGGGACCTTACATTGTTTGTTAACACTCACCTCGGCTCCTTTGTTGAGCCACCTTAGCTTGTAGGGACTTGGGTGTTCCAATGTGGGTAGGCTTAGTTTTTCCACAAGTGTTTTTGAAGCCACATTCGTGCAACTCCCACCATCGATGATTAGGTTACAAACTCTCCCCATGACTGTGCATTTGGACCTAAAGAATTGTTGTCTTTGGTCCATGTCTTCGGTTGAGTGTTGTGTGTGCATTACCCTCCATGTGACCAAGCTCAACCCCGAGTCCGGGGGCACCAAAGTTTCGGCCTCCTTCACTTCCACCACTCCCTCTTGTTTTTCTTCCTCTTCACAAATCAAGACTTCATCGTCACCCCAATGTACCGCTTCACAAGTACTCAAAGCCCTCTTACTAGGACATTCTTTGGCAAAGTGTCCATACCCTTGGCATTGATAACATTTCTTGAGAGGAACCGCTCTCCTTGGACCAAAGTCGATGCCTTTTCCCTTGTCAACAATTGGTGGCTTTGAAGTAGTGCTAGGCTCGGCCACCCTCACTCCCCCTAGGCTTGTGGTGGTGGTTGTCTTGGGTGTGGACTTGACCGTTTCACCCCTCCCCTTATCAAGTTTCTCAACCCTCATGGCCATGGTGACCGCCTCATCAAAAGACCACAAATTTTGCAACTTCACTCGATTAGTCACTCTAGGGTTTAGGCCTTCGACGAACCTCGCAATTTTTTGTTCGGGCTTTTCATTCATCTCGCATTGAAGGGTGAGTTGCTCGAAATCTCTTAGGTATGACTCAATGGGTTGTGTTTCTTGCTTAAGTTGGGTTAACCTAAGAAACATATCTTGAGTGTAGTCTTTGGGTACGAATTTATCTTGAGTGTAGTCTTTGGGTACGAATTTATCTTTGAGTTTCTTTCTTAGTTTAAGCCATGACCTAATAGGCTCTTTACCTTCTCGAACTCGCTGATTTTTTAGATTCTCATACCAAAGAGAGGCGTACCCCTTAAATTTCATGATAGCAATTTTAAAGGACTTCCTATCCGAGTATTCCTTGAACTCAAAGACTCTCTCAACGGATCTAAGCCAATCTAATAAGTCCTCGGGGTTTAAACTACCATAGAAGTCGGGGATGTCTACCTTTAAGTCGCGATCATGCTCTCTTTGATGGACTTCGATGGACTCCTCCAAATCCGAGCTGTAGTCACCCATGTTAGGAGGCGGTTGTCCCCTTCCTCGGCCTCCCATGCCACGGCCTCTACCTCCTCCCCTTGGTGGTGGCCGAGTTTCATGGAGATTGGAGTGAAACTTATGGGGATAAGAATCACTCAAAGGATGAACAAAATCGAACCTTGAAACCCTTGAATATTACTCGGCCAAATTGTATTTTTGTGAGACAATTTTTCTGATTTTTGTGAAACAAAATGAAACATAAAGATAGTGCCTAAATCTACTCACAAAGTTATAGATTTAGGGGTTTAATTAACTAAGCACAAAGCCACTAGTTAATTATCATAAATCTCAAACACAAAGTAAAGAGAGAAATGAGAGCACTCAAGTTTTTTTTAGGGTTTCAACCTTATCATTCCAATCTGAAAATTTTGATGTTAGAGTGAGGGTTTATATGTGACCCTTACTCTAATCTAAGCCTTACATTTCAAAGTTAATCTAAGGGCTCACATGAGCCTTTGAGACATCCAAAAACGGCCTAAAGGCCTTACAAGAGCTGAATTTTTGTAGGCTAACAAACAAAAGATAAAAGCATAAAGGTAGATGTTGACATGAGGCTCAATCCATTCCAATCTTGGTTTGGGATCATCCAAGGGTCCTTGAGTGAGCCTTGGTCATGAAGGAGGACGGTCCACATGCTCATATTTTGTTGTTTACAAACTAAAACCAATAAAGATAAAGAAAGAAATGATACGTATTTAAAAGGACATAAAGTAAAACCAAGGTGATGTTCCATGGTGACTTGATTGGGCCGGCTCCTATGGGACCTCCTTGAGCTAGCTTGTGAACCATGTGAGTCCTTTTATTGGAGGGTTAACTCACATGGGTGCACCCACTTTGACCACACTCAAAAATAGCACAATCTTGACTTTTTGTTGCTCTCCAACTTTGGCCTCCTCTTGACTTTGCTTGATCACTAAGGGTGGCTCGGTTTCGCCATAGAATGGACTTTACTCAGCCCTTAGTGACCCTTGACCCATGGTCTAGGCGTGGGTTTGAGCCCATGGCCCTAACCCATGGTCTCCCTCGGTTTCACCCTTGACCGCCTTGACCATTTTTGGTCCAGAGATTATGCTCCATTAGAGTGTTGAGAGCATTCATCATGGTGTTACAATTCCCGGCGAGTTGATTCATTTTTCTTCTAGGGTCGAAAGTCTCTTATCTTCAGCCATCTTTTTGTGAAAGTTTTGTGAAAGAAAACAAGGAAAAACAAAAGAGAAAACAAAGAAAACAACCTAAGCTTTGATGACCAAGTTGGAGTGAAACTTAATGGACTTAAGTTCACTCAAAAACTTAATCAAAATCGACTTGAAAAAGAAGAACCAATCTCGGCTGAAATTGATTTTTGTGTGTTTGAATTTTTCTGAAATTTGTGAGTTAGAATGAAAACAAAAGGATAACCTAATCCAAGCACTTAGCCAAGGAATTAGGGATCGAATACTCAAGCACTAAGCCACTAAGTTTTCTAGATAAACACTCAAGCACTAAGCAAAGAGAAGTAAAGAAGAGATGAGACTCAACTTAGGGTTTTTTTTCATTCAAAAGTAAGCTGCAAATTACAAGGTATGAGGGTGGGTTTATATAATACCCATGCTCTCATCCTAACCCTACATTACAATGTTGATCTAATGGCCATAAGGGGGCCTTACATTCAGCCGAAATAATGGTCCCTAGGACCTTACAAAATCTGAAAATAAAACAACAAACATATATTGTAGATAGCGACCCTTAGGATCATCCTCACCTTGCAAAGGTTTATTCATCCAAGGGCTAACAAGAGCTCCTTGGAGAGCAAGTAGGCCGGTCCAAAGGGTCCCTAAATTGACCTCAATTACAATGTAACATAAACTAGAAAAGGTGAAAATGACATAAAGTAAAAAGCAACTACAATGAAAAGGACATGCTTCACAAAATAGAGTGTTTCATGTGGGTGAATGATCTCAGCCAAAATTGGCCCCTCCATGCTGATTTTCTTGACCATTTGGGTCTTGGTTTATTGGGAGTCTTCCCCAAATGGTCACCCATGATGGTTCATACTCCAAAAATAGCTTATCGACTTGGATTGTGCTCTCCTCCTTGAACCTTTACCTCGCCTCCTTAGGTCCACCAAGCTTGGCTGAATTTTGCCACTTGATTTACTTGACATTTCACTTGGATGGACCCTAGGACCAAGGTCTAACCCATGGTTCGAGCCCAAGGACCCAAACCGTGGTCTAGCTTCAAACCGCTCTCATTTAGCTTGATCAATCCTTGTTCAGACCCTGGGTTGTATTTCTTTATCGCCGCCGCGTACTGCCACACCTTCTTGTACTCGTCCGCTTTATCTCCGTAAATTAGCATTTTCGCCCTCGATCTAACCAACCGCGTAAGTTATATGCACTCCTAATTGGACCAAAATTGGTCAAGGAAACCAAGGGTGAAGCCGAGGGGGGCCGTGGGTTGGACCCATGGGCTCGAACCCAAGCTTAAGCCATGGTCAAGGGGGTCACTAAGGGCTAAATAAAGTCAACTCTATGGTCAAATGAAGCCAACCTTAGTGATCAAGCAAAGTCAAGAGGAAGTCAAAGTTGGAGAGCAACAAAAAGTCAAGATTATGCTATTTTTGAAATGTGGTCAACCAAGGTACACCCATGTGAGTCAACCCTCCAATAAATGGGCTCATATGGTTCATCAAGCTAGCTCATGGAGGTCAAGGGGGCCGGCTTATTTCAAGTCACCAAGGATCATCACATTGTTTTTATATTTTATGTCATTTTCATACACGCCGCTTTACTTTTTACTTTACGCTTTATTGAAAGCGAGACAATATAATCCCTTGTAATATGGTCACTAGGACCGTCCCACATGCCACCCAAGGTCAAATCTTGACCCTTGAAGACTACCTAAAATGCATGGAGAGGATGCGCCACATGTCATCGTTTACTTTATGTTTTGTTTGTTATCATTTTCAAAATTGTAAGGTCACAAAGACCAACTTTTTTCGGCTGAATTAGGGACCTCTTAGGACCCTTAGATTAAGTTTGAATTGTAGGGTGTGGATGTAAGGAAGGATATTATAAGTACCTCCACTCAACATTGTAATTTTTCAGATTTGGCTAATGAAAAAGAAACCCTAGTTTCATTTGAGTGTTCTTCCTTTCTCATTACTTTGTGTGTGAGTTTAGTGAAAGATTAGTTTAGTGGCTTTGTGCTTAAACTAATCACAACCTAAATCTATTACTTAGTGTGTAGATTTAGTTACTATCCTTTTTATTTTCCTTGTTTACAAAATTTCAGAAAATTATCTCACAAAAATAATACATAGGGCCGAGATTTTCAAGGGTTTCAAGGATCGATTTGTGTTCATCCCTTGAGTGAAACTTGATCCACCTAGTTTCACTCCAAATTGGTATCAAAGCCTAGGTTTGTTTTTGATTTTTGATTTTTATCTTTGTTTTCGGTTTACTCTAGTAATGTCGAGTAGTTTGCTTGTTTTTCTCTTTTAATTTTTCGTTTTTTCTTCCTTCTTTTCCTTGTTTATTTTCTATAAATTTCCCACAAAATTTCCACAAAAGATCTCACAAAATTGTCACAAAATGGAAGGGGATAGAGGGGAAGATAAAAGGCTTTCCGATTTAGAAGAAAAGTTAACTCAACTCACCGGTAATTGTACTCTAATGATGAATGCTCTAAACACCCTCTTAGACCAAAATATTAATGAACCAAGAAGGGGTGAAGGGGGAAGGGGGCGTGGCCGTGGGATAGGAGGCCGTGGAAGGGGTCAACCTCCTCCTCACATGGAAGATCAATTTTCGGATTCGGAAGAGTCCCTTGAAGCCCACCCTAGAGACCATGACCGAGATATCAAAGTGGATATACCCGATTTTTATGGTAGCTTGAATCCCGAGGATCTCCTAGATTGGCTTAGATCGGTTGAGAGAATTTTTGAATTCAAGGAGTATTCCGATAGGAAGTGTTTTAAGGTGGCCATCATGAAATTCAAGGGATATGCCTCCCTTTGGTATGAAAACCTTAAGAATCAAAGAAACCGAGAGGGTAAGGAACCCATTAAGTCATGGCTCAAACTCAAAAAGAAACTCAAAGACAAGTTTGTTCCCAAAGACTACACCCAAGACATGTTTCTCAAACTAGCTCAACTCAAACAAGAGACACAACCCATTGAGTCTTACCTTAGGGACTTTGAGCAACTCACATTACAATGTGAGATGAATGAGAAACCCGAGCAAAAAATAGCTAGGTTTGTCGAGGGCCTAAACCCTAGGATTGCTAACCGAGTGAAGATGCAAAACTTGTGGTCATTCGATGAGGCCGTTACCATGGCCACACGTGTGGAAAGGCTAGAGAAGGGGAGAGGAGAGTCGGCTAAGAACACCCCCAAAACCAACCCCATGTCGAGCCAAGGAGGGGTCAAGATTGTTGAGCCTTGCCCTACCACCAAGCCATCAAGTGTTGATAAGGGAAAGGGAATCGACTATGGCCCTAAGAGAACAATTCCTCTCAAGAAGTGCTACCAATGTCAAGGTTACGGTCATTTTGCTAAGGAGTGCCCTAGCAAGAGGACCTTGAATACAAGTGAGGTTGTACATTGGGGAGATGATGAGGTGTTAGTTTGTGAGGAAGAAAAAAGAGGAGTTGAGGAAGTAAGGGTGGCCGAAACAATTGTTCCTCCTGACTCTGGTTGAGCTTGGTTACTTGGCGAGTCATGCATACTCAAGATTCAAGCGAAAGCATGGATCAAAGGCATCAATTATTTCAACCAAATGTACCATCATGGGGAGAGTGTGCAACTTGATTATCGATGGGGGAAGTTGTGTTAATGTTGCTTCCAAAACCCTCATTGATAAACTTGCCTTACCAACTTTGAAACATCCTCATCCTTACAAGTTAAGGTGGCTTAATCAAGGAGCCGAGGTAAAAGTCGATAAACAATGCAAAGTCTCGTTCTCGATTGGACAAGACTACAAAGATGAAATTGTGTGTGAAGTGTTGGATATGGATGCTTGTCATGTCTTACTTGGGAGGCCATGGGAGTATGAAAAGAACTCTTCCCACCATGGAAGAGACAACACCTACTCATTCAAGTATGGTGAAAAGCTCATTGTCTTAGCTCCCCTACCACCAATGATGGGATGTAAATCCAATGCATGCTTGTTTGAATCCTTCATTGAGCCAAACCCTAGCATGGAGATGAAGTTGGGGCCGAAATTGATTGAGCATGAAGACTTGAAGAGCCTTGGGCCGAATGAAGAAGAGCAAGGGGAAAAGTTGAATTTGGAATGTGAGGGAAGCTCTAGCATGGTAAGGAGGACTCTAGGAGAGGAGCCTCATGAGGGTGAAGCATCAATCAACAAGGAAACAACCGACTACAATGAAAATGTGGTCAATGAGAGAACAAAAATCGATGGCAAGGAAAGATCAAGCGGGTCTTTAAGATGGAGAATCATTGAAGGGCTCGATCATGAGCAAGAATGGATGGAAGGCATGGTTATGAGTCGTGGGCTCAAGGAAATGCTCGAGGAAGAATGCGTGGTCAAGCAAACCGTGACCAAGGATGAAAATATGATCAATTCTTCGAGCCAAGGCAAAGGGGTCCAACCACTTCTACAAACTCTAGCTAAGTGGTGCCCATGGAAGACTAAAACCATGAAGACCAAGATCGAGCAAAGGTTGAGCCGAGAATCAAGCATGAAATCGAGCAAGGGAGGAAGCAAGAGGATCTCCAAGGACTTGAGGGCAAGTCCTTTCCAAGGAGAGGAGATTGGACCAAAATTGGTCAAGGAAACCAAGGGTGAAGCCGAGGGGGGCCGTGGGTTGGACCCATGGGCTCGAACCCAAGCTTAAGCCATGGTCAAGGGGGTCACTAAGGGCTAAATAAAGTCAACTCTATGGTCAAATCAAGCCAACCTTAGTGATCAAGCAAAGTCAAGAGGAAGTCAAAGTTGGAGAGCAACAAAAAGTCAAGATTATGCTATTTTTGAAATGTGGTCAACCAAGGTACACCCATGTGAGTCAACCCTCCAATAAATGGGCTCATATGGTTCATCAAGCTAGCTCATGGAGGTCAAGGGGGCCGGCTTATTTCAAGTCACCGAGGATCATCACATTGTTTTTATATTTTATGTCATTTTCATACATGTCGCTTTCTTTACTTTTACTTTATGCTTTATTGAAAGGAGACAATATAATCCCTTGTAATATGGTCACTAGGACCGTCCCACATGCCACCCAAGGTCAAATCTTGACCCTTGAAGACTACCTAAAATGCATGGAGAGGATGTGCTCACATGTCATTGTCTACTTTATGTTTTGTTTGTTATCATTTTCAAAATTGTAAGGTCACAAAGACCAACTTTTTTCGGCTGAATTAGGGACCTCTTAGGACCCTTAGATTAAGTTTGAATTGTAGGGTGTGGATGTAAGGAAGGATATTATAAGTACCTCCACTCAACATTGTAATTTTTCAGATTTGGCTAATGAAAAAGAAACCCTAGTTTCATTTGAGTGTTCTTCCTTTCTCATTACTTTGTGTGTGAGTTTAGTGAAAGATTAGTTTAGTGGCTTTGTGCTTAAACTAATCACAACCTAAATCTATTACTTAGTGTGTAGATTTAGTTACTATCCTTTTTATTTTCCTTGTTTACAAAATTTCAGAAAATTATCTCACAAAAATAATACATAGGGCCGAGATTTTCAAGGGTTTCAAGGATCGATTTGTGTTCATCCCTTGAGTGAAACTTGATCCACCTAGTTTCACTCCACTAATTCCCGGTACACACACCTCATAAACATTTTCAGCTTCCAAACATGATTTTCTCTCTAATCCTCAAGGTAGGGTTCACTCAAATACTCACTACTAAGTTTTCGAGTCTTACCCACGAATGCACACTTGTGATTTGCGTTCATTGTCCTTATCACTATCAACTCTTGATTCTTCCTTCTTGTTGCATGAAGTCGAAAAGGACAAAGCACCTTCTTGCAACGACACTTCACAATCTTCGCTCGAATGGGATCCCACTCACACTTGCACTTATACTTACAGTAAGTCATCACCCGGTCCTTGCCATTGTGACTGAGGTAGTAGTCGTACCTGTTTTGTATAAAATGCACTCTCAACGCCTACCTCAACAACTGCACACTGCCAAAACCGAGACCAACTTCCAACTTCACCTTGTTCTTCCAATCAAATGAAGGATTGAAAACAGAAGTTTGATACAACTCAGTGTCAGATCCTTCAATACTCCTAAGGTCGTCTTCTTCAATGTTATCAGTCCCTAACCTTTCCTCAAAATCTACCACATTTGGAGCACCTTCATTTTCGGTTATCTCAAACACCTATTCTTCATTGAACCCATCATTTCGGAACAAATCATCATCCTCAACATCATCACTACTGTCACCAGACTCCTCATCAGTCACTTCAAACAATCCCTCCCAAGTATCACAACATGGAATGTCATCCTCTTTTTCTTGCTCCTTATCTTTGCCCTTCCCCTTCACCTTCTCCTGTTCTTTCTTTTTCACCTTCTGCTTCTTCTTCTCCGTTTCCTTTTCCTTTCCCTTCTATTGATCTCCTTCACCTTCTTCGTGAAGCTTCTGCACCCTACTTCCCTTCTCGCTAACTGCCTTCTGGCCGCACTTACTTCCTTCAACTTCTCCCGCCGCACTGCACTTTCTTTCTTTCTCGTTGTTCTTTATTCTTCGTTGTTTCATTTCTTTATTCTTCTTTGTTGTTTTAGTTTCTTCTCCCGCTGATCTCCTTTACCAACGTTCACGACTGTCTCAGATTCAATTGGTTGAGTTTTGGGAGGTGTGACATTAGTTTGACCTCCCCTAGAAGCAGCTCTCCTCACTGGCAACTTTGTCCTTGGACTAGGAGATTGAATTGGTTGAGTTTTGGGATGTGTGACATTAACTACTGTATTAAGCCTTGGACTTTTTCTTAGTGGAGTGGTTGGTGTTTTTTTAATAGAAGATGCTTTTTTGAAGGGACCTTTTTTTGGGGAGATGTGTAATAGAGAATCTGGGTTAGACAACGCTTTTGTACGAAAATTGTAGCTTTGGGTGAGCCCGGCGGGATTTGCAAATGGACAACTCTCGTTGTCGTCCAAATATCTATCCTATTATCCTTATCTCTTGAGTTAACCAAATCCTCAATATCATCATCGGATTTGATAATCGTTCTCTCGTGAAGAAGAGACTTCCCCTTTTTTCTGTACCATAAAAAGGCACTCACATCTTCTCCGACAACGTTCTTAGCTTGAACCATGAAGTTATGATAGGTCAATTCCCGTCTTGACAGTTGACCCATTAACACCAAATCTCCATCCTCGTACCAATCGTTTTTTTATGAATGAATTACAAACCTCTCACCAACGTGGAGACGCACATCAAAAGTGGAAGGATTCGACATCTTGAACACAAAATTTCAATACAAATGAGAAATAAATCAAAGTTTCCCCAAATTAAAAAATTAGGGTTTTCAGATTTCACAACTAACTAGTGATGCGACCCGTGAGATTCACGGGACGTTTTGAACTCCTATTCAAGCTATATTTTTCAATTTGTTGTTCATGCGTAGGCCGTAAGGAAGAGGTTAGTTTTTGGTATATGTTTTTCATTGTAAATTGTTGGTATCCTTAAAGTACTACATCCCGCGATAGAAAACTATACATTGCGTCAATTTTGGCAATACACGCAAAACTTGGGACTTATTTGACACGAGAATTAACGTGGCGACCACTTTCGATGTTTTCTAAAGTAGGCAAATACGGAGTAATAGGGTATATTGTCCAATAGAACAATTTTACAATGCACTGAAAATTCCTCCGGCATCGTCACTGTGAAAGCTTGCGAAAGTGGCTCTTCCTCACTTCAGATTGTCGACGTGGGTGTAGTCCTTCCAGATGTCCACTTTGGCTACTGAAAAAATTCATGCTACACAAAGTCGAATTGCTTTATTGCCACATTCTAATATTCTTTATCACCTTTAAAAAATCAAAACAAAAACAAATAATTCCCACATATATAAGGAAAAAATAGGTGTTGACATCATTAGGTGTTGCGATTGATGTTCGTTCATTGAAAATTGGGATCTATATCGCTTAACTTCACTTAACAACGAACAAAGGTCAAACCTGTATATTCGAGTATCAGAAAAATGATTTTGAAATAAAGGTTTCATATATATATATATATATATATATAGAATGAGGTTCAAGCAAGTCAGCTAAATATTTTGAGTCGCAAAGTAAAGATTTTCAGATTCTCCAAAATATTGGATTTTAACCCAAAAAAATGGATTTTAATCAAAAAAAATTGCATTTTAACCAAAAACTGAGATTAGGTCTCAAAATTTTTGTCGTGCCGGCCCAGACTCCAAGAATGGCCAACCTAGTCACTTTTTGGAATTCACTTTGTTTTGTTAAAATACAAAATTTTTTGGTTAAAATCAATTTTGTTTTTGGTTAAAATGCAAGCCTTGGATTCTGACTTGCTGACTTTTCCTTGGCCATTGACTTGATATAACTTAGATCTCTATCTCTCTCTATATATATATATATATATATATAGAATTAGACTATACTAAGTCTACTCCTATATATTAAGTCCCTAAGTCCTCATATAAGCCCTTAGATGACAAAAAAAATCAATGGTCAAGATTAAACCTAAAGATTAAATCTCTCACTCACCCTTTAAAAGAGAAAAAATCAGTTCAATACCCTCATTTTTCACATTCACTTTCTCTCTCTATATGAGTTCTCTCTTTACCTGCCTCTCATTCTCTCTCTCCACCAAAAACTCATAACTCACCCTCATCTTAACCAATCAAACCACCACCCATCACCATCAACTCAGACCGTTCGTCACCACCACTGCTACTGCTTCCTTCCGCCGCAGCACCACCACCACATCTGCCACCACCACATCTGCCACCACCATGTCCGATCCACCGCCAGCACCACCACCCTCGGTCTCTTCCTTCGTGCCATGTCCACTACCTTCTACCGCCGCCACTACCACCACTACCAGATCTGCCACTTGTGTCAGCCGCCCACCATCAACTTCTCTTTATTCAATTTCAAAACATCTGAGATTTGAATTTTTCAGATCTGAAAAACTCAGATCTACAACTCTTTTTTCAAAAATCTAACTTGAAATCTTTTGATTTTGTCATCTATATGATTATTTTTCTAAAATCTTACACTCTTTTTCCCAGATCCATTTTTTGAAAAAAGAGAACGGTGGTGGCGGGGCGGGTAGGTGAGGGTGGTGATGTTGGTGGCGACAAAAACTAGGTGGTGAGCGGTGGTGGCACGTGGTGAGAGCAGGAGTGGCGAGGTGTGGATTGAAACCTAATGGGTTAGGATTCACTCAAGAAAACAACTAAAATCGATTTGTGATTGTTTTGAAAATCTCGGCCAACCTAGAGTAGTATTGTGTTTGATTTTCTGAAATTTTGTAAGTTAAATGAAAACATAAAAGGATAGGCTAAATCTAAGCACAAAGCCAAAGATTTAGGGTTGAGTAATTAAGCACTAAGCCACTAATTAACTCGATAATCATTCAAGCACTAAGCAATGAAAATAAGGAAGAGTAGAAACTCAAACTTAGGGTTTTTAATTCAAGGCAAATCTGAAAATACAAGCTAAGAGAGAGGGGTTTATATAGTACTGTAGGTACCGGGATTAGACATGGAACCACTCGACGTCTTGCTAAGGGCGTAAAGTTAAAAAGATTAAGTACAAAAAACCTTTAAAAACTGTTTTGGAGCCCCTACTAAATTATGAGGGAAATTTAGAACCCGCCTCCGTGTCCTCATGCTCAAAGACACGTCTTAGAGTTCAAGGCACGTCGACACCCATCCATCTAAGGCTATTGTGAAACCAGATTCGGATTCGGGTGAGGGTACTTTTCTAAAGTATAGTTCAAAATAATGTTTTTATGAAAGATCTTTTGGAAAAGCCTATCAAAAGATAGCCTCTACTAGACTTGAGAACAATGCAAAGAATGATACATGAGCCTAAGTAATTCGTTACGTGCAAGTGCGATATGAATGTAAAAAGAATGCAAAAGAGATTGTTTAAAACCCTCAGTTAAGCATGCTTAACTTGTTAATAAAACAGTTCAGTTTAATGACGAATTCATTTTAAGTGATTTAGATGCAAGATGAGGATTTGCTAAATGCATACAATAAAATAAAGTTCAATTAGCCATTGATTTATTTTAGAGAGGTCAGTTGTTTATGCGACTTTGGAAAGGTGTTACGAATAGGGTGTGTATTCGAGGTGCATGGCCGCCTTATGAAAAGCAGACTCGCGTACCAAAGTCGGGGTGAGCCTAATGTAGGCCCTTGCTAGTCTAAGAAGTAAAGAAAGACCTTAATCCATGGCAGGATTAAGTATTACCTGTCTCGAGTTAGGAAACCGGCAGCGCTTCGCTTCAAAGGGAAGAATTCAACACTAGGAAAATGAAGAATTCTAAGGATGTTTATGCGTGAGGCTTTGAGAGAGAGTTTTGTGTGAATTGTATTATGAAATTGTGTTCTGAAACGAATGAATGGAGGGTTGTATTTATAGTGTAGAGCTCGGCAAGAATTAGGAAAGGCAGGGGATAAAGCCGGACCTTGGAATCGCAAGACCTCTTGTGAATGCCTGGGGCAATCGCAAGAACCCTTGCGGCTGCCTGCCCTAATCGCAAGGCCTCTTGCGATTGGTAGGGCGGGCATTATCCTTTTATTCCGTATATTTCCAAATTATATTTTAGGATATACGGGATAATCTTGCTTGAGCTCTAAGTTATGTCGTTGTGGCTGTGTTTTAGGGTTTGACTAGGTTATCCTGGACCTTGGGAAGCGGGCCAGGCATGGGTTTGGGCTCGGTTCTGGGCCCGAGCCCTGAAAATGTAAAAAGGGTGTATTTTGTGGCATTTTGTGAAATAGGACACTCCGTGAGACTATCCTGGGTGTTTGCCAATCCTAAAAGGTGGTTTTAGAGACTGGGCCTAAATTTAGGGATTTAGGAGGATCGAATTGAACCTTATTAATGTAAAAGGATCAATTAGACTAAGGTGTTTAAAAAGGGATGTGCGCATGCCGATTAGGACCTGAACTTGAGACAAGCTAGACTCTAGACCTAAGGACACTAAGAGTGATGACCCATAAGGAAACCTCATTTGCATTTTTAAATCATTTAACTCGAATTCGTCATTAGTTAGAACCATTTAAGTCAACATAAAAGCATGCAATAAAAGTCCATTGTTACATCACTGGGTTTTTGGCGGGAGGTACAGATTTGGGTATCTACAGAGCCCACAGTTTGACTGAGCTTAGGACTAAAGCGAAAGTCAAACTATACGACAACATCCGGACCAATTCTGATCCTCGATATCATCAGCGGCGCGGAGTATGTGTCCATGGGTGAGACTAGGACTCCGAACCGGGCTTATCCGGGGAGGGACGAACATGTTTAGGGACATGACGGTCCTTGCATAATCGTAAGGGCATGCCTGCCTGCCAAATACCTTTGCGTCTTTATTCCGTTGCTTGGTCTCGTAAAAGAGTGCGTATGCTTAGTCTCGTAAAAGAGCGTAGATGCTTCATGCTTCGTGCTAGCGCTTGTGTTGGTGCTTATCTCGTAAAGAGTGCTTACATCCGCCGGGAATTATCGTCCGAGGAAAAATGCTTATGCTTAGTGTATACGCAAAGGTTGTGTATAGTGCTTCAAACTCGTTTAAGAGTGTGGCGGACTTTAGGTGACGCCTTAACCGTAACGTGAGAAAGTGTCCACAAGGGCTATAAGTGGATTATAAATCCAAATTAGACCTGAAAATAGGAAAAACACGAAAATGCCCAAACCTGGAATCGCAAGCGTCCTTGCGGCTCCTTCCCCAAATCGCAAGCGTCCTTGCGATTAGGGTCTTGGGCTTTTTCTCGTTATAAAACACGGAATTACCGTGTATTGTCACTCATTTCCCATTTTCGACTCCTTCTCTCTTAAAACCGATTCCTTGCGATTTCAAGACCGTTTTCACTCGTTTTTCTTGCTTTGCTTCAAAATGGATCAAGGTAACACTTCATTTTACTTGTTTTTATGCATTTTGATGTTGTAAATTGTTAGATCGCTCTTGAAATGTAGAAAAGACGTTTTTAATGAAAAACCGTCTTTTGTCTTGAAATTTGCCGTTTGATTACTAGAGAACGATACCATTCCCTTGTATTATGCTATTCTTGAAAGTATGTGTGAAATGTATATGGTTTGAGGCGTTTTTAGACCAATTTCGTGTGAGATGGTCCCGACCCAAAAATCGGACCCGGATTTTCGGTCTCGGAATTGAAATTAAACTTCGCCATAGGTTCCCCTTGGCTAGTATAGTATGTGTATGGTGTTAGTTTTTGAAAAATGCTAGTAATGGTCCCTTAAATTGAGGTTTAAAGTCGATTAAAACGGAGAACTTAGGTCAAAATTAGGGGTTTTTGATCGGTAAGTCCAAAATGCAATTGGTTGTTCTGGGGGGTAATTGAGGGTGAATCTAGGGTATAGAAACCATCAAGTTGAAATTTTGATGTGTATAGAGCGGCTTTCAGCCAAATTGTGAATTGAGCCTGAAAGGGCTCTGTATAGGGTGTTCTTTTGAATTGTTGTTACTTTGGTGTCTTCGTCTGGCGTCTTCGTCTTGTGCTTATGTTCCTGGAATATTGCAGATGAGGATTGGTCTGGACCTCCTACGACGAGGGCTCGTGCTCGTCGGAGTACTGGTTCTAGTGCTGAGGAGCCTACGACTCCTGGCGGTTCGAATTTGCGTCGTACCTTTAGTGCGAGGGATCCTTCTCCTGGATCCATTAACTTTCCGACCCGGAGGGGTCGTGGGCGAGGCATGGGCACCCGTGGGTGTCCTGGTGGTGCAGTTGGTGAGGAGGAGAGAGAGGTGGAGGCCATGGAGGTGGGCGAGTCTTCACAGGCTTCAGGGTCTCGTCCTAGGGGTCGTGCGAGTCATGGTCCGCGTGTTGACCGTCCTTTTGCGAAGAATTGGGACGGTCACACCCTGTTGGCGGACCGTGAGCGTCATTTGTCACATCGGGCTCTTAGTGGGCTCGAAGTAGGATATATGAGGACGTTTTCTGGTATTTCGTCCGTCATTTGGGCGTATCGAGAGGTTTTGTCTCCTGGGGCGAGGGAGAAGGTAGATAGGTGTTTCCTAGGCCCGTTGGTCAGGCGTTGGGTCCAGATTATAGATAGCCGGACCACGGCGAACTTGAGGGTCATCCGGGCGTTTCTCGACAGATATTGGGATACGACCACGACGTTCCATTTGCCGGGGTTCGAGGCAGGTATCACTTTGTCTGCGTATGCTATCATCACGGGTCTGCCCTTTGGCGACCGTGACATGGACTTTAGTTTGGCACCGCCTATTGACGACAGCGCGGTGCTTGCGGCTATTGGAGCTGGTTTGGAGGTGCCTTATCAGGGAAAGGCGCCTAACTCTGTTAAGACGAGCTACATCATGGAGTACTTCGAGGGGAAGACTCAACATGGTCCTGAGGCTTGGAGCGACGAGCAGAATGCTCGTATGTGGCTCTGGTGGTTTGTCAGCTCTGCCTACTTCGGCGAGAAGGGAGAGCGGGCTGCTACTTCGGTGCTTATGTATCTTCTGGACTGGAGTGAGATCGGGGCATATGACTGGGTGTCCCCGGCCTTGGGCTTATGCATCCGTTTCTGCATGGATGCTGTTAGGCCACGGAAGATGGATGGGGGGGGTCTAGGATTCCCATCGTATCCCCTGGCTTGTTGTTGGAGGTACGTCGTTCTTGTTTTCAGTTGATTTGCTTGAGGTGTTGATTTTTTGTGCTAATCTTGTTTTATGTTTCTTGTATAGTGCTGGATCTATAGTCACTTCCCTTTCTTCCTCCCCGAGTCGGCTATTGCCATGGAGAAGAAGTACCCGGCGGTGTGGACTTGGGAATGCGTCTGCGGTAGTATCAGTCTGTTGGTCGTATGACTTCGTTCGGGTTAAACTGAACGAGTTAAGAGGTGGTCAGGTATGTATTGAAACCTTCTAAATAGCATGTACTTAGACGATTTTGCTTGAAAAGGTGTTTGACGTGTTTCTTCTTCTTGTAGTTCCGCCCGCGTCCATGGGAGCAGTACACGGACGTTCCTGAGGGGTTGTGGGTGCGTTTCCGGGAGCGTGACTCCCAGCGGTGGTACTTGGCTACGCCGTATGGGTATGTTTGGTACTTGGGTGAGCGTCTGGCTATTCAGACGAGGTATCCTGACTTCGTCGTGCCTCTTGATCCACCTAAGGTTCTTTTCGAGACGCGCGTCTTGAGTCAGCAGCAGAGGCAGCTGCATCTTGAGGGGGAGTCTGATAATCTCTTCCTTCATCAGCTGGATTACGCAGAGTTCGCGAGGGGTAGGTTGGCTAGTGGGCCTATCGAGGTATGTCTTGTTCTTGTTCGTTTGTGCAAAAATTTTCCCTAGTTTTAAAACAAAATTTTCCTAACTTTGTTGTGTTTCATGTTGTAGGTGCCAGACGCTGACTTGGCGTTCCAGCCCCCAGACTTCCCTAAGACGGTGGAGTGGGATAACGCCGGGACACGGGAGACCTTCCACGTGCCTGAGTATCTGCCGGTGATCACGGATGCAGGGATGGAGAGTTGGGGTGATAAGGTGAAGAAGGTATGGCTTCGTCATTTGTATACTATGTAAGCCCCCAGTTTGACCGAGTTAGTGGTTAACGAAGGGCAAACTTGAGTTCTGGGCTGGGTTTTGTATTACTTCCCTTAGTTTGATTGTAGTTTAATGAAACTGTAGCCAAAATGGAGTCTTCTTTTTTTTTTGTGTTATTTGGTTTGAAGGTGCGAGTTTGAGGTTTAGCCCCCGTAGTTTGTCTTAATTTATGTGAAATTAAGGCAAAATGGAGTGAAATGCTCTTGAAATAATCTTGTGCAGGTCGCGAAGGATGTCCACAAGAAGGTGTGGCGGACAGCCCATCGCTGGAGGATGGCTTGGGCGGAGCAGGCGGCACAGCTGTGTCAGAGCCGGGCGGAGGTGGCTCGTCTTCAGGCGGAGGTCGCAGAGCTTCGTCGTCGTCATCCCTAGTCGCTTCATGTCTTTGAGCTTGTAGTCGTTGTCGTTGTACTTTCTATTTCTTCATGTACCTGTTTAGTTAGTAGCTAGAAAAATTTGAAAATGATTCCCGAGTGGGAGACTTTGTTTTGAAAAAAATGCTTTTTTGAAAATGTGTTTAAAAATGTTCATTTTAGATGTTTAAAATTCGAAATGAGCTTTAACGAGTTATAAAATGAAGCGTGTTGTAATCGGATTGATCATCGTACGTGATGGATCCATGTTTAGTTGTTGTTTAATTAGGCCCCAATTTTAGAGCCCAACTAGGATGTACGTCGTATTTGCATTCGTGTTAGGATTTGGAAAGTCAAAAATATGGAAATTTGGAGATAAAGCCGCCCCTGGGAATCGCAACATGTTTTGCGGATGGTACGGGTAATCGCAAGGGGTCTTGCGATTGGCACTTCCAATCGCAAGGCCTCTTGCGGCTCAGACTGCCGGTTTTATCGTCGAATTTTCCTAATTCGCGATTTTGTTTTTCTATATAAAGAGGGGAGGTACGAGGCATAATCCTCATTCAATCTCAACTCTTTTTTTGCTTGTTTTGTATTATCTTAAATAGCTTAGTATTTTTAAGAATATTTTTTGTGTTTTTGAAAGATGGACCATTTCGATGGTCTTTTGAAGCGGTGGACGTCTTCTCTTAGTGAGTCGGAGAAGAAGGCGTTATCTTTGACTGGTGCGGGTGTCTTCATAGGTTTTAAGCAGATGCGCGTCGAGGTGGACTTCCTTGACGCTTATCTTGATTATTGGGATCCTAGGGTGCATGTTTTCAGGTTCCCGGGAGGTGAGATATGTCCGTTACTAGAAGAGTTGCACCAAAATGGATAAGCTCATTTTTGCTCATTTTGAGGCTTGGGCTTACTTGGGTCCTATGGCTCGAGCCATGGCTTAATTTGTTATCATTAGGATCAAACCAAGTGAAATGTACAAGGAGGAACGAAGGAAATCAGCCCACACATGGAAAGCAACAATCTAGGCCATGAACCATGAAGCCCATCTTGACATGTCGGTAGAGATCTTAACGTAACTCCCAATCTGCTCAGCCAATTGAGATGAAACCACTTTCATATGAAAGCTAGCTCAAAGAGCTTTCATTTGACATATGGTTGGCTATCTGGTTCAAAGGGAGCTGAGAGTTATGACTTCTACAAGTCAGGGGTCAGATTGTGAAAACTCAGTCCATAGGCTGTTTGACATGTCTGTACTAAAAGCTCAATATCATGAGTTGTATGCCATATTTTTGGATGATTCTTTTTGCATTGGAAAGCCAACTCAATTACCTTTCCAATGACATATCATGGGCCTTCTAATTCAACGTGAGCGAGAAATGGTGAAGCCTACAAGTCACTTCAGTCTCAAGGAACTCGGTTTTGGAGTAATGAGCCATGAACTTAACCTACATCATTCTCCTTGGGTGAGCTCACCTTGGGGACCATTTGGGAGCCTCATAATCATCCTAAGGCTTACATGAGTCGTGGCTAACACAAGAGGAGACAAGGAATTCAGCTCATTCCACAATTCAAAAGAGAAGATCAACTTTTGTTCGTACGCTATCGATTGTGGTCCTTAGTTTCTTTATGCCCTTGCTCACTTTATTGTCTTGTTTTCTTTAGTCTTTGATCAGTTTGAAAGGGTCAATAGGACCACTCATCCTTGCTCTCCAAGCCAATAATTTCATCCATTAGATTAAGGTCTCAATTGTAGGGAGTAGATGTAGTCAAATGTCATTGTCTTACTTTATACTTTTGGTTGTAGTTGTTGTAGTTTGTATTCAGATTTGAAGGGTTGTAGGGGCCGAAATTCTTAGGGCTTTTAGGGTCATTTGTGACCCTTAGATCATGTAATAGATGTAGGGTGGAGATCAAAGCTTGGGGCTTATAAAAGCCAAGCTAACTCATTGTAAAATTCAGATTTGATGAATGAGAAAAACCCTAGAGTTTTGAGTGTGTTCTTCATTTTCTCTTAGCTTAGTGCTTGAGTTAGTGAGTTTATGATTAATTAGTGGCTTTGTGCTTGATTAATCAAAACCTAATTCTTTTGCTTAGTGCTTAGAATTATTCCTATCTTTTATGTTTTCATTTTGTTTCACAAAAATCAGAAAATCATCACAAAAAAAGTCCCATTTGGCCGAGATTTTCAAGAGCATAACAAGTCGATTTTTGTTGTCTCCTTGAGTGAAACTTAACCCATCTAGTTTCATTCCAAATTGGTTATCAAAGCCTAGGTTAATTAACACAAGTTCCATCCTTGTGTTAGTCTATGTTTCGGTTCTAGCAAGCAAAGATCCAACCTTTGCTACAAAATCAGTTTTGTTCCTAAGGTAACAATGGTTCTATCTTTTCCTTTTGGTTCCACAATTTTTTCCTATGGTACCACATGTGAAACTCCTTGTGTTGAGACCATTTTCGAGTCTATGGAGAGGGCTAGAAAGGAGTTGGAAGCCAAGATGGCTAAGATAAGAGGAAAATCTGTCAAAATGAGTTTGGGTAAAGGGGTGGCTATTTTACTTGACCCTCCTACAAAAAAACCACCCTATGAACCACCAAAGCAAGCCAAAGTTGTCGAGCCTACCACCACTCCTACACCATCAACCCTAGACTTGGGGGAGACAAATGACCTTAACCACAAAACAACCGTCCCCCTTAAGAGGTGCTCTCAATGTCATGACTATGGTCACCTTGCCAATGATTGTCCCACAAAGAAAACCTTGAATTTGTGTGAGGAAGTTCAACAGGGAATGAGTGACATCCTTGTTTGTGAGGATGAAGAGAGTGAGGTCCTTGCTAATGAGGATGAAGAGGATGTGAAGCAAGATCAAAATGAAACCGAGATGGAGGTGAGGCCGTATGATTTGACCATGGATGGAGGAAACTCTATCAAAGCCTTACCTTCACAAGAGCATCCTAGTCCTTACAAGCCATGGTGGATAAACAATGGGGTCGAGGTGAAGAAAAAATCTGATGAGGTTTTGAGTAAAGTGCTTGTGAGGGATCCTTGTCATTTCCTCCTTGATAAGGCTTGGGAACCATGTAAGTTTGAAGATGAAAACAAAGAAGGGGAGCACAAGGAGAATGATAAGGTTGGTCATCAAAGGAAATCACAAGGAAGTCAAAGGGTGAATGTTGGTGAGAGTTTAACCATCCACATTACTAATGATGATCCTAAGATTCAAGAGGAGAGCATGGGGAATAATCTCAAGGGAAAGGTTGAGCTTGATCTTATGAGATGTTCACCAAAGGCCAAGAAGAAGAAGCTCATGTGGAATGGGAAGCTTGGCACAAGCAAGAGGTCAAGAGGATTCTTGAAATGGAAATTCAAATGGGGAGCTTAGTCAAGAACATCCCTAACACACTAGGTAGGAATCAAGAAGAGGAGCTCAAGCAAATGTTAAGAACCCCAAAGTTTGAGGACAAACTTTTTGAAGGAGAGGAGATTGCACCAAAATGGATAAGCTCATTTTTGCTCATTTTGAGGCTTGGGCTTACTTGGGTCCTATGGCTCGAGCCATGGCTTAATTTGTTATCATTAGGATCAAACCAAGTGAAATGTACAAGGAGGAACGAAGGAAATCAGCCCACACATGGAAAGCAACAATCTAGGCCATGAACCATGAAGCCCATCTTGACATGTCGGTAGAGATATTAACGTAACTCCCAATCTGCTCATCCAATTGAGATGAAACCACTTTCATATGAAAGCTAGCTCAAAGAGCTTTCATTTGACATATGGTTGGCTATCTGGTTCAAAGGGAGCTGAGAGTTATGACTTCTACAAGTCAGGGGTCAGATTGTGAAAACTCAGTCCATAGGCTGTTTGACATGTCTGTACTAAAAGCTCAATATCATGAGTTGTATGCCATATTTTTGGATGATTCTTTTTGCATTGGAAAGCCAACTCAATTACCTTTCCAATGACATATCATGGGCCTTCTAATTCAACGTGAACGAGAAATGGTGAAGCCTACAAGTCACTTCAGTCTCAAGGAACTCGGTTTTGGAGTAATGAGCCATGAACTTAACCTACATCATTCTCCTTGGGTGAGCTCACCTTGGGGACCATTTGGGAGCCTCATAATCATCCTAAGGCTCACATGAGTCGTGGCTAACACAAGAGGAGACAAGGAATTCAGCTCATTCCACAATTCAAAAGAGAAGATCAACTTTTGTTCGTATGGGTTTGTCAATTGTGGTCCTTAGTTTGCTTTATGTCCTTGTTCACTTTATTGTCTTGTTTTCTTTAGTCTTTGATCAGTTTGAAAGGGTCAATAGGACCACTCATCCTTGCTCTCCAAGCCAATAATTTCATCCATTAGATTAAGGTCTCAATTGTAGGGAGTAGATGTAGTCAAATGTCATTGTCTTACTTTATACTTTTGGTTGTAGTTGTTGTAGTTTGTATTCAGATTTGAAGGTTGTAGGGGCCGAAATTCTTAGGGCTTTTAGGGTCATTTGTGACCCTTAGATCATGTAATAGATGTAGGGTGGAGATCAAAGCTTGGGGCTTATAAAAGCCAAGCTAACTCATTGTAAAATTCAGATTTGATGAATGAGAAAAACCCTAGAGTTTTGAGTGTGTTCTTCATTTTCTCTTAGCTTAGTGCTTGAGTTAGTGAGTTTATGATTAATTAGTGGCTTTGTGCTTGATTAATCAAAACCTAATTCTTTTGCTTAGTGCTTAGAATTATTCCTATCTTTTATGTTTTCATTTTGTTTCACAAAAATCAGAAAATCATCACAAAAAAAGTCCCATTTGGCCGAGATTTTCAAGAGCATAACAAGTCGATTTTTGTTGTCTCCTTGAGTGAAACTTAACCCATCTAGTTTCATTCCAAGAGTTTTCGGCTATTGCTGGATGGTCTAACCGTACTACCCCAGTAGCGGTTAGAAGTGAGTTTGGCTACAATGGGAGATTGCGACAGTATCTCTCAATGACTAATGCTCAAGCTGAAGGATTGTTTGAGGGAGGCGTAGTGAACATGCGACGGTTGTGCGAGCGTTACATGAACTTGAGTGACGTGAGCATTTCTACTCGGTCTAGGAGGAGAGCTCTAGGGTTTTGTTTGCTACATCGGTACTGCTTTGCTGGGTCAATGGAGGATGGTGTGCATGGCCATGCTAGGTATGCACGGGTCATGGAAGAGATGGAATTGGGTCACGACCCTTCAGCGTTGATTTTGGCTGAGACTATTTTAGGCTTGGACGACCGGCATGCGAATCGTCTAAGCTCGTATCGTGGATGTGCTAGGATCTTGCAGATATGGTTGATGGAGCGTCTTCGTGTCTTGGCTCCTCCTGGAGGTGACGTGTATGTTCCTGCCGGGTTGACTACTCGTACTCTTTACTGGGCTATGCCTCGGGAGTTGTCAGTGAACTACTTCCATGGGTTCGTTCGGGAGAGGACGATAAGGTGGGTCGTATCGTGGTGGTCCATTCGACACATCACGGCACCGTTGGTTGCGGATGCGGCTAATGGGATAATGTTGTGTGGGTTTGAGCGAGGCGTATGGGTCCACCCTCATCGGTTGAGAAGGCAGGTTGGTCTAGCACAGGTTATTCCAGCGCAGGACACTCGGATATGCGAGTCGGTTATTCTGAACAACCGGATGATTGATGCTTGGGTGCGAGGATGGTCTGATCGAGTGACTTGGGCTCGACCAGCTGGTTCTAAGACTACTCGTGTCTCGGACTTCTATCAGAGGTGGTGTATTTCTTTGGATCCTCAGGATAGGGAGAATATGCGGAGGCGCGAACAGACGGGTCCAAGGCCGTCGTTGGCGCATGCTGCGGTGCGTGGAAGACGGGACTACAGCGACCTGGCGAGTTCGAGTGCGGGAGCGTCTTCATCTAGGCCACTTGGAGAGCGACTTGGACCTAGGGTGACCGTGAAGGACCGTTTGGGCGAGAGGGTTGAAGCTGCGGATGAAGAGGGCCCTATTGAGCCCCCAAGATTCGAGAGGAATGTTCCGAATCCGGTGATTGCTTAGGTTGTCGTTCGTGCGGATGCCTTAAAAAATGGAGATGAAGAAGATTCTCCAAAGCGCCGTAAGAAGGATGCTTAGACTTAGAGCATAGATGTTTTATTCAAAGAATTTTTGTTTAATTATTTAATTGTTCAATGAATAAAATGAGTTTGAAAGCTAGTTGTAAACATTTTCAACATTCATGACTAAATAAAGAAAGTGTTTGCCTATTGTCTCGTCTCTTTTGTTTTGATTATCCTCGACCTTTTTAAGCTTTGGATTATTGTTTTGTTTTAAGTCTTCGACCTTTTTAAGCTTTAGACTTATGCATTTTGTGTTGACTATGCTCTCGACCTTTTTAAGCTTTGAGCGTGTCATTTTGTGAGTGCATCGCCCTCGACCTTTTTAAGCTTCAGGCATGCGTGCAAAGAAAGTTCGGTTGTGCTTTGAAAAGCTGCCTACGTATCTATGTTTTACATAGAATCAAACCGGCGTAGTTCGTGATTTTGGTTGAGCCTCTTGCAAGGCTGCTTACGTATCCATTTTTGTGGAATCAAACCAAGCATAGTTCATCCGTGCGTTGTGTTGTGTTCGTTAGGAAATACATTGCAAAGTTTTGTGGAGCCTAAGGGTAGTATTTCTTAAGCTGGTCGAGGTTAGTTGGCAGGTTGAATTCTTCACCGTCGAGATCGGTTAATCTTGCAGCTCCTCCGGGAAGGATTTCTTTAACCAGGTATGGTCCGGCCCAATTAGGTTTGAATTTCCCTCTCGAATCGACCGGTAGTGGGGCCCTTACTGATTTGATGACCAAGTCACCCACGTTAATGTTGCGTGGTTTGACTCGTTTGTTGTATGCGCGTTGTTATCTTGATTGGTACATGCGAACGGTGCTTAGTGAGTGTAAGCGCCTTTCGTCAAGGAGGATGAGTTGTTCATACCGTTCACGTGCCCATTCTGCTTCTGGTATATCTGCTTCCATTAGAATTCGAAGTGACTGCATTTCAATTTCTACAGGTTATACGGCTTCCATGCCGTAGGTTAGAAAGTAGGGTGTCATCCCTGTTGGCATGCGTATTGTGGTTCGATATCCCCATAGGGCGAAGGGAATCTTGTGTGGCCAATCATGGCATGTGTCAATCATCTTTTTGAGGATGGTGACTACGGTTTTGTTTGCAGCTTCTACCGTTCAGTTGTTTGGGGTCGATATGGTGATGACTTATGTGTTTGGATGTTGTACTTGGTGAGGATAGGTTCGACTTCTCCTCGGAAATGTGAGCCTTGGTCATCGATCAGCTCGTGGGGTATACCGTATCTGCATATGATATTGTTTTGTATAAAGCGGGCGACCTCCATTGTGTCAAGTTTACGGTATGACGCGGTGGAGTGAAACTAGGAGGATCAAGTTTCACTCAAGAGATTGAACAAGAATCGATCTTTGGAACCCTTAGAAATTTCGGCCAAGTTGTATTTTTTTGTGAAATGATTTTCTGAAATTTTGTAAACAAGGAAAATAAAAATGATAGTAACTAAATCTACACACTAAGTAATAGATTTAGGTTGTGATTAGTTTAAGCACAAAGCCACTAAACTAATCTTCACTAAACTCACACACTAAGTAATGAGAAAATGAAGAGAACTCAAGATAAACAACTAGGGTTTCTTTTAATATCAAATCTGAAAATTGTGAGATGAGGATGAGGGTTTATATATTACCCTCATTCTAATCTTAGCCACACATTACAAGTTGATCCAAGGGCCATAAAGGTCCCTCAAATCAGCCGAAATATTTGGTCCTAGTGACCTTACAATTTTGAAATTGATAACAAACAAAACTTAAAGTAGACAAATGATACGCGAAAGACATCCTCTCCATGCATCTTAGGTAGTCTTCAAGGGTCAAGATTTGACCTTGGGTGGCATGTGGGACGGTCCTAGTGACCATATTACAAGAGATTACATTGTCTCCTTTCAATAAAGATAAAGTAAAAGTAATGAAAGCGATATGTATGAAAATGACTTAAAATATAAAAACAATGTGATGATCCTTGGTGACTTGAAATAAGCCGGCCCTTGACCTCCATGAGCTAGCTTGATGAACCATATGAGCCCATTTATTGGAGGGTTGACTCACATGGGTGTACCTTGGTTGACCACATTTCAAAATAGCATAATCTTGACTTTTGTTGCTCTCCATCCTTGACTTCTCCTTGACTTAGCTTGATCACTAGGGTTGGCTCGATTTGACCATAGAATTGACTTTACTTATCCCTAGTGATCCCTTGACCCTTGGTCTAGGCTTGGGTTTGAGCCCATGGGTCCAACCCACGGCCCCCCTCGGCTTCACCCTTGGTTTCCTTGACCAATTTTGGTCCAATCTCCTCTCCTTGGAAAGGACTTGCCCTCAAGTCCTTGGAGATCCTCTTGCTTCCTCCCTTGCTCGATTTCAAGCTAGAATCTCGGCTCAACCTTTGCTCGATCTTGGTCTTCATGGTTTTAGTCTTCCATGGGCACCACTTAGCTAGAGTTTGTAGAAGTGGTTGGACCCCTTTGCCTTGGCTCGAAGAATTGATCATATTTTCATCCTTGGTCACGGTTTGCTTGACCACGCATTCTTCCTCGAGCATTTCCTTGAGCCCACGACTCATAACCATGCCTTCCATCCACTCTTGCTCATGATCGAGCCCTTCAATGATTCTCCATCTTAAAGACCCGCTTGATCTTTCCTTGCCATCGATTTTTGTTCTCTCATTGACCACATTCTCATTGTAGTCGGTTGTTTCCTTGTTGAGTGATGCTTCATCCTCATGAGGCTCCTCTCCTAGAATCCTCCTTACCATGCTAGAGCTTCCCTCACATTCCAAGTTCAACTTTTCCCCTTGCTCTTCTTCATTCGGCTCAAGGCCCTTCAATTTCTCAAGCCCACTCAAGCTCGCCCCAACTTCATCTCCATGCTAGGTTTCGCTCAATGAAGGACTCAAACAAGCATGCATTGGATTTACATCCCATCATTGGTGGTAGGGGAGCTAAGACAATGAGCTTTTCACCATACTTGAATGAGTAGGTGTTGTCCCTTCCATGGTGGGAAGAGTTCTTTTCGTACTCCCATGGCCTCCCAAGTAAGACATGACAAGCATCCATATTCAACACTTCACACACAATTTCATCTTTGTAGTCTTGTCCAATCGAGAACGAGACTTTGCATTGTTTATCGACTTTTACCTCGGCTCCTTGATTAAGCCACCTTAACTTGTATGGATGAGGATGTTTCAAAGTTGGTAAGGCAAGTTTATCAATGAGGGTTTTGGAAGCAACATTAACACAACTTCCCCCATCGATAATCAAGTTACACACTCTCCCCATGATGGTACATTTAGTTCGAAATATTTGATGCCTTTGATCCATGCTTTCGCTTGAATCTTGAGTGTGCATTACTCGCCAAGTAACCAAGCTCAACCCCGAGTCCCGGAACAATTGTCTCGGCCACCCTTACTTCCTCAACTCCCTCTTTTTTTTCTTCCTCACAAACTAACACCTCATCATCTCCCCAATGTACAACCTCACTTGTATTCAAGGTCCTCTTGCTAGGGCACTCCTTAGCAAAATGACCGTAACCTTGACATTGGTAGCACTTCTTGAGAGGAATTGTTCTCTTAGGGCCATAGTCGATTCCCTTTCCCTTATCAACACTTGATGGCTTGGTGGTAGGGCAAGGCTCAACAATCTTGACCCCTCCTTGGCTCGACATGGGGTTGGTTTTGGGGGTGTTCTTAGCCGACTCTCCTCTCCCCTTCTCTAGCCTCTCCACACGTGTGGCCATGGTAACTGACCTCATCGAATGACCACAAGTTTTGCATTTTGACCCGATTTGCTATCCTAGGGTTTAGGCCCTCAACAAACCTTGCAATTTTTTGTTCGGGTTTCTCATTCATCTCACATTGTAAAGTGAGTTGCTCAAAGTCCCTAAGATAGGTTTCAATGGGGTGTGACTCTTGTTTTAGTTGAGCTTGCTTGAGGAACATGTCTTGAGTGTAGTCTTTGGGAACAAACTTGTCTTTGAGTTTCTTTTTGAGTTTGAGCCATGACTTGATGGGTTCCTTACCCTCTCGGTTTCTTTGGTTCTTAAGGTTCTCATACCAAAGGGAAGCATATCCCTTAAACTTCATGATGGCTACCTTGAAACACTTCCTATCGGAGTACTCCTTGAATTCAAAAATTCTCTCAACCGATCTAAGCCAATCTAGGAGATCCTCGGGGTTCAAGCTACCATAAAAATCGGGTATGTCCACCTTAATGTCTCGGTCATGGTCTCTAGGGTGGGCCTCAAGGGACTCTTCCGAATCCGAAAATTGATCTTCCATGTGAGGAGGAGGGTGTCCTCTCCCACGGCCCCCATACCCAAACCCACGGCCACGTCCCCTTCCCCCTTCACCCCTTCTTGGTTCATTAAGGTTTTGGTCTAAGAGGGTGTTCAAAGCATTCATCATAGTATTACAACTACCGGCAAGTTGATTCAATTTATCCTCCAAATTCGAAAGTCTTTTATCTTCCCCTCTATCCCCTTCCATTTTGTGACAATTTTGTGAGATCTTTTGTGGAAATTTTGTGGGAAATTTATAGAAAATAAACAAGGAAAAGAAGGAAGAAAAACGAAAAATTAAAAGAGGAAAACAAACAAACTACTCGACTTTTCTAGGGTAAACCGAAAAAACAAAGATAAAAATGAAAATCAAAAACAAACCTAGGCTTTGATGACCAATTTGGAGTGAAACTAGGAGGATCAAGTTTCACTCAAGAGATTGAACAAGAATCGATCTTTGGAACCCTTAGAAATTTCGGCCAAGTTGTATTTTTTTGTGAAATGATTTTCTGAAATTTTGTAAACAAGGAAAATAAAAATGATAGTAACTAAATCTACACACTAAGTAATAGATTTAGGTTGTGATTAGTTTAAGCACAAAGCCACTAAACTAATCTTCACTAAACTCACACACTAAGTAATGAGAAAATGAAGAGAACTCAAGATAAACAACTAGGGTTTCTTTTAATATCAAATCTGAAAATTGTGAGATGAGGATGAGGGTTTATATATTACCCTCATTCTAATCTTAGCCACACATTACAAGTTGATCCAAGGGCCATAAAGGTCCCTCAAATCAGCCAAATATTTGGTCCTAGTGACCTTACAATTTTGAAATTGATAACAAACAAAAACTTAAAGTAGACAATGACATGTGTGACATCCTCTCCATGCATCTTAGGTAGTCTTCAAGGGTCAAGATTTGACCTTGGGTGGCATGTGGGACGGTCCTAGTGACCATATTACAAGAGATTACATTGTCTCCTTTCAATAAAGCATAAAGTAAAAGTAATGAAAACGACATGTATGAAAATGACTTAAAATATAAAAACAATGTGATGATCCTTGGTGACTTGAAATAAGCCGGCCCCCTTGACCTCCATGAGCTAGCTTGATGAACCATATGAGCCCATTTATTGGAGGGTTGACTCACATGGGTGTACCTTGGTTGACCACATTTCAAAATAGCATAATCTTGACTTTTTGTTGCTCTCCATCCTTGACTTCTCCTTGACTTAGCTTGATCACTAGGGTTGGCTCGATTTGACCATAGAATTGACTTTACTTATCCCCTAGTGATCCCTTGACCCTTGGTCTAGGCTTGGGTTTGAGCCCATGGGTCCAACCCACGGCCCCCCTCGGCTTCACCCTTGGTTTCCTTGACCAATTTTGGTCCACGCGGCCTCGACCCATTTCGTGAAATAGTCGATGGCTACGAGGATGAAGCAGTGTCCTCCTGCTCCAACCGGGTGTACTTTGCCTATGACGTCGATTCCCCATGTCGAGAATGGCCATGGTGATGTGAGGCTATATAGGGGTGAAGGGGGTACATGTTGCACATTTGCGAAAATTTGGCAATTGTGGCAGTGTTTGACATATTTCGCGCAGTCGGCTTCCATGGTGGTCCAATACCATCCTAGCCTAAGAATTTGTTTGCATAAGGCTCGAGCGTTCATGTGAGGTCCGCACTCGCCATCGTGGACTTGTGATATAATCTCTCGCCCTTTATTGTGATCAACGCACAAGAGTAGTGTTCCCTGGGGCGTCTTCTTGAGTAGTTTGTCCGCTTCCAGCACAAACTGTGATGCCAGAAGGCGGAAATTCACCGTTTGAAGTGGTCTATGGGACTAATCCCCTCATGCCCACGGATCTAGCCCCCATCAAGAGCAAGGAAATGAGCTACGACGCCAAGAAACGGGTTGAGTTCATGATGAGCATCCACAACCAAGTCAAGAAGCAAATCGAGAAGTCAAACGAAGCCTACAAGGCTAAGTCAAAGAACCGTAAGGCCCCAAGGGAATTCGAGCCGGGAGATTTGGTATGGTTACACTTGAGAAAAGAAAGATTCCCGGATAAGAGAAAGAACAAGCTCATGCCTAGGGCCGAGGGTCCCTTCGAGATACTTGAGAAAATCGGACCAAATGCTTACAAAGTTGATCTACCGGGGGAATACGGAGTCCATGGCACGTTTAATGTGGGAGACCTTAGCCCGTATCATGAAGACTTGGAGGATGAAGAAGGAGAGGATTTGAGGGCAAATCCTTTTCAACCCGGGGAGATTGCAACGGGAGTTGAGAGTTTGCGATCCATTGACCTAGGGCCCGCTTCCAATCTTAGGTCCAAGGGTCAACCACAAGTCAATTAAATCATCAAGAGCAAAAATCAAGTGGGAAACAAGCCCAAGTCAGCCGAAAATGATCAAGAGAGGCATCACATGTGTTCCTCAATAAGTCCCTTTCAACACATGTCACTATCTACCTTTTATGCTTTATGCTTTATGTTTTTGTTTGTTTCTCTTCAAATTTTCAGATTATTGAGCTCATTTGAGCCGTTATTTTGTAACTTTTGTGGGTTATTTGTAGCCCTTAGATCTTCTTTAAAATGTAAGGCCAAGATTAGAGTGTGGGTGCTATATAAACCCTCACTCACCCCTTTGTATTTTCAGATTTGATTGAATGAAAAACCCTAGAGTTTGAGTTGAGTTTTCTTCATTATTCTCTTAGCTTAGTGCTTGAGTTAGTGAATGATTAATTAGTGGCTTAGTGCTTGATTAATCAAAACCTAAATCTATTACTTTGTGTTTAGATTTAGTTCTATCTTTTATGTTTTCATTTACTTACAAAATTCAGGAAATTTATCCCAAAAAACAACACCTTGACCGAAATATTCATCACCATCACAAATCGATTTTAGTTAGTCTCTTGAGTGAAATCAAACCCCATAGGTTTCACTCCAAATTGGTCATCAAAGCTTTGGTTGGGTTTGAAGCACAAGATCCCACCTTTGTGCTTGGGAAACACACGGTCCAAAACATGTTCTTGTTTACCCGAATTTTTCAGGTTTGTTCTTCTATGTTTTCTCAATGAGTATGTCTCTTTCTTATGATACTACTCTTGAGGGAACCATGTATGACTCTATGGAGAAATTGAGGAGGGAATTAGAGGCTAAATTGAGCCGTATAAAAGGAGGATTTGGGTCAAACCTTGGTCTTGTAACTTGGAGGGTTATGCATACCCAACCTCAACCATTGGAGGAAAGTCAAAAAAATCAGATTTTTAGGTCTAAATGTACTATTGGGAAGAGGGTTTGTAACCTAATTATTGATGGAGGAAGTTGTGTCAATGTTGCTTCAAAAACCCTCATCGATAAACTTGCCTTACCCACACAAAAGCATCCAAACCCTTACAAGTTGAGATGGTTGAATAGGGAGGCCGAAATTTTGGTTGATAAACGATGTTTGGTTTCTTTTTCTATGGGGAGAGACTACATGGATGAAGTTTGGTGTGATGTGATTCCCATGGATGCTTGTCACCTTTTACTAGGGAGGCCTTGGGAATTTGATAGAAATGCGATTCATGAGGGAAGAGACAACACCTATACCTTCAAGCTTGGAGACAAGAGGATCAAACTTACACCCTTGCCTCCAAACGTGCATAGCCGAGCTAACCCTAGCCTATCCAAGCCTCTTGAGGGAGTTCTATTAGTTGGGGAACAAGAAATGAAACAAGCGCTTAGCAAGGGAATGGTTGTTTATGCCCTCATCGCCAAAGAAACTCCTAAGGAGAGTGAAGAACCGATTCCATGTGAGGTCCAAGAGCTTTTAGAATTCTATAAGGATGTGTTTCCTCTCGAGCTACCACACGGCCTACCCCCTATTAGGGGCATTGAACATCAAATTGATCTTGTTCCGGGAGCTACACTACCTAATAAGGCCGCATATCGAAGTGACCCCAAGGCTACACAAGAACTTCAACACCAAATTGGGGAGCTTATGGAAAAGGGGTTTGTAAGAGAATCACTTAGTCCTTGTGCCGTGCCTACGCTTCTAGTCTTGAAAAAGGGGTTTGTAAGAGAATCACAAGAACTTCAACACCAACTTGGAGAATATGTACGGATAGTCGAGCTATCAACAACATTACGGTCAAGTATAGGTTTCCTATACCTAGACTTGATGACATTCTTGATGAGCTTAGTGGGGCTCGATTGTTTTCCAAGATTGATCTACGACAAGGATACCATCAAGTGAGGATCAAAGAGGGTGATGAATGGAAGATGGCTTTTAAAACAAGGAATGGGTTGTATGAATGGTTAGTCATGCCTTTTGGACTATCCAATGCTCCTAGCACCTTCATGAGATTGATGACCGAGGTTTTGAGACCTTACTTGGGGAGATTCATTGTGGTTTACTTTGACGATATCTTGGTGTATAGCCCTTCCAAGGAAGCTCATCTACATCACTTGCAAGTGTTGTTTGAGACACTTAGAGACCACAAGTTGTATGGCAAGCTAGAGAAATGTTCCTTCATGCAAAGCGAAGTCCAATTCTTGGGCTATATCATCTCTAGCCGAGGTATACTAGTGGACCAAGAGAAAGTGGAGGCTATCAAATCATGGCCAATTCCGAAGAACATAACCGAGGTGAGGAGTTTTCATGGCTTGGCTTCTTTTTATCGACGATTTATCAAGGATTTTAGCACCGTCATGGCACCCATCACCGAGTGTATGAAGAAAGGGGAGTTCAAGTGGAATGAGGGGGCCGAGAATTCTTTCAAGAAAATCAAAGAGTTGTTGTGTGATTCACCTATTCTTACACCACCGGATTTCAACAAGCTTTTTGAGGTCGAATGTGATGCTAGTGGAGTTGGAATTGGGGTCGTTCTCTTGCAAGAATACAAGCCAATTGCTTACTTTAGTGAGAAATTGAATGGTGCCAAGCTCAATTATTCCACCTACGACAAAGAATTCTATGCCATCGTTCGAGCTCTCGCTCATTGGAGTCATTATCTCAAGCCCAAACCATTCGTGCTACATTCGGATCATGAGGCTCTCAAGTACATCAACAGACAACACAAATTGAATCATAGGCACGCCAAATGGGTAGAGTTTCTTCAATCGTTCACTTTCTCAAGCAAGTTCATTGAAGGGAAGAATAATGTGGTAGCCGATGCTTTGTCTCGAAGGCACACCATGCTAAGCTACATGGAGCAAAGAGTGTTGGGTTTTGAATTCATGAAAGAGCTTTATGTGGAGGATCCCGACTTCAAGGATGAATGGAGCCTCTTATGTGATGGGCAAGGCAAACTAGGAGGCAAATACACACTTCAAGAGGGGTTCCTATTCTTGGGGAATCGGTTGTGCATCCCCAAGGGATCCTATCGAAATCTCCTAGTACGGGAGGTTCATTCTAATGGTTTAGCCGGGCATTTTGGGATTCAAAAGACTTACGACATCCTCCAAGATCAATTCTATTGGCCCAAGATGCTTGGAGATGTCCAAGATGTGATCAAGAGATGCGCTTTGTGCCAACAATCCAAGTCCTTCTTTCAAACGGGACCCTACACTCCTCTACCCGTCCCTAATCGGCCATGGGAGGATGTTAGCATGGATTTCATCGTTGCCTTGCCAAGAACTCAACGGGGTAAGGACTCTATCATGGTTGTGGTGGATCGATTTAGCAAGATGGCTCATTTCATTGCGTGTAAGAAAACCGAGGACGCCATGGGAGTGGCCGAACGCTACTTCAAGGAAGTGGTCAAACTACACGGAGTTCCCTAGACCATTGTATCCGATCGAGACTCCAAGTTCATGAGCCACTTTTGGAAAACCTTGTGGAAGTTGTTGAAAACGAGGCTCTTGTTTAGCACAAGCCACCACCCTCAAACGGATGGCCAAACCGAGGTCACTAACAAGACTTTGGGGAGGATCCTTAGATGCATCGATTCCAAGTCCTTGAAAGATTGGGATCTCAAGCTTGCCCATGCCGAGTTTGCTTTTAATCGTGCCCCATCTTGTAGCACGGGAAATTCACCGTTTGAAGTGGTCTATGGGACTAATCCCCTCATGCCCACGGATCTAGCCCCCATCAAGAGCAAGGAAATGAGCTACGACGCCAAGAAACGGGTTGAGTTCATGATGAGCATCCACAACCAAGTCAAGAAGCAAATCGAGAAGTCAAACGAAGCCTACAAGGCTAAGTCAAAGAACCGTAAGGCCCCAAGGGAATTCGAGCCGGGAGATTTGGTATGGTTACACTTGCGAAAAGAAAGATTCCCGGATAAGAGAAAGAACAAGCTCATGCCTAGGGCCGAGGGTCCCTTCGAGATACTTGAGAAAATCGGACCAAATGCTTACAAAGTTGATCTACCGGGGGAATACGGAGTCCATGGCACGTTTAATGTGGGAGACCTTAGCCCGTATCATGAAGACTTGGAGGATGAAGAAGGAGAGGATTTGAGGGCAAATCCTTTTGACCCAGGAGATTGCAACGGGAGTTGAGAGTTTGCGATCCATTGACCTAGGGCCCGCTTCCAATCTTAGGTCCAAGGGTCAACCACAAGTCAATTAAATCATCAAGAGCAAAAATCAAGTGGGAAACAAGCCCAAGTCAGCCGAAAATGATCAAGAGAGGCATCACATGTGTTCCTCAATAAGTCACTTTCAACAGCGTATCACTATCTACCTTTTATGCTTTATGCTTTATGTTTTTGTTTGTTTCTCTTCAAATTTTTAGATTATTGAGCTCATTTGAGCCGTTATTTTGTAACTTTTGTGGGTTATTTGTAGCCCTTAGATCTTCTTTAAAATGTAAGGCCAAGATTAGAGTGTGGGTGCTATATAAACCCTCACTCACCCCTTTGTATTTTCAGATTTGATTGAATGAAAAACCCTAGAGTTTGAGTTGAGTTTTCTTCATTATTCTCTTAGCTTAGTGCTTGAGTTAGTGAATGATTAATTAGTGGCTTAGTGCTTGATTAATCAAAACCTAAATCTATTACTTTGTGTTTAGATTTAGTTCTATCTTTTATGTTTTCATTTACTTACAAAATTCAGGAAATTTATCCCAAAAAACAACACCTTGACCGAAATATTCATCACCATCACAAATCGATTTTAGTTAGTCTCTTGAGTGAAATCAAACCCCATAGGTTTCACTCCAATTCCTATTCCACAACCTCGGTAATTGGATGAACCGTCGAAATATAATTCCCACTGTTCTTCGTTTATGTTGTATATTCCTTCGTCGGGAAATGATGTGGTGTCGATGATGGGTTCTTCATCTATTGCGTGATCGGCTAGAAAGTCTGAGACCGCTCGTCCCTTGATGGCTTTGAGGGGAACATAGAAAAGGTACTTGACGGGGTCCATTTTTGAGTAGACCTTTGTTTGATGTGCCAGCATATAGTGACGGAGCTTTTTGGATGCCCATACTAATGCTAAACAACTTTTCTCGACGGGCGCGTATCGAGTTTTATAGTCGAGAAACTTCTTGCTGATGTAGTAGATCGGATGTTCTTCGCCGTTGACTTCTTGGGCGAGCATGGCGCCCATTGCGGTTGACGTTGTTGTGAGGTAGAGTGACAAGGGTAGGTTCTTTTGTGGCGGTCTTAGGACTGGGGGGTTGGATAACAACTCCTTAACCTTATCGAATGCTTGTTGACATGCTTCATCCCATTCTACATAATCGGTTTTCTTTAGTTTCTTGAAGATCGGTTCACATATCATGGTTAGTCTGCTTATGAAGCGGAAGATGTACTGAATTTGACCTAGGAAGCTTGGTTCGTCTAGGTTCTTGGGGGTGCATTGCCATAATTGCTTTTATCTTGAGGGTCGACCTCGATGCCTCTTTAGCTCACCACGTGTCTAACAGTTCTTGGGACTTTACTCCAAACGTACATTTTTTGGGGATTGAGGCGCATCTTGTATTGGCGGAGACGTGTGAAGAATTTACGAAGATTTGTGATGTGGTCGCCCCTTTCCTTGGATTTGACGATCATATCGTCTACGTATACTTCTACCTCCTTATGCATCATGTCGTGTAGAAGTGTGGTCGCGGTACGCTGGTAAGTCGCACCTGCGTTAATTAAACCAAAAGGCATAACAGTGTAGCAGTAAGTGCCCCACGGGGTAATGAATGTTGTCTTGGCCATGTCCTCACGGGCCATCTTGATTTGGTTGTATCCTGCATATCCGTCCATGAAGGATAGAAGTGCGTGATCGGCGGTGTTGTCGACTAGAACGTCTACGTGCGGTAGTGGAAAGTCGTCCTTTGGACTTGCCTTGTTTAGATCACGGAAGTCGACACATACTCGTATCTTGCCGTTTTTCTTTAGAACTGGGACCATGTTTGAGACCCTATCTGAGTACTCGACGACTTGAATGAAGCCGGCTTGTAATTGTTTCTCGATTTCCTCCTTGACCATGAGAGACCATTCGGGTCGTAGTCTCCTTAGCTTTTGTTTGATAGGTTTGAAACCGGGTTTGATCGGGATGTGATATTCGGCTATGCTCCTGTCGATGTCGGGCATGTCCTTATATGACCACGCAAAGACGTCTTTGAACTCGTTTAAGAGTTGGGTGAAGTTTGTGCGCTCGTCCTCACTCAGTGAAGTACCCAGTTGCAGTTCCCTTGGTTCTTCGGGGGTTCCTATGTTAATGGTTACGGTGTCCTCGACGATTGGGTTTTGCGTTGGGTTGTTGATGATGTTTGCAATGTATTTAATTAACGATTGTTCATTTGTTAATTTATTTTTGCTGCACGGATTTGTGTGTTGTATTGTTTCATTTGTTTGTTTAAATTTTGTTTGTTGTTTGTTGTTTATTTGTTTGTTTTTAGCTTGAGACGAGACGTAAGCAAACATATCTGTATTATTCATTAAAGAAGAAATGTTTGACAAACTAGGGGAAGAGCTGGAGCTAGCTTCCGAAAATAAAAAGTCTAAGCTAAAACTGGAAGATGGGTCGACAGATGACCCGACACTTAGAGAATTGGGTCCTAAAAGAATTTCCTCCTCTTCGTGCGTCTTGATGGTGTTGTTGCTTGAGGCATCCTCGCTTGAGTCTTCACCATTCTGCGAGGTTACTTTGTCAAAGAGGGGTCCTTCCCCTGTGACAAATTGGTATTGGCGGCCCTGTGAGTCGGTCCACTTAGTGATCTTGTACCAACCATCTTTCCTGCCCTAGGCTTCTTGATTTTCCCCTGATCAATCAGGTCTTGGATGGCGTGTCTGAGTTTGAGACAGTTTTCCGTGCCGTGCCCCATGCCTCGGTGGTATGCACAGAAGGCGTTGGGATTCCATGATTTTGATTTCTTGTGGATGGGTGGTTCGCTGATAGGACCGACCGGTTGGAAGTACCCTTTTTGGATTAGTTTCTGTAATGCTTTGGCATAAGGCATGTAAAGGCTGTCGAAATTCCTTGTGGACTGGTCCACGGTGTAGATCTCTCGACCCCTTGAGGGACTATCTTGGTAGGTGGAATCGTCGTAGCTGACTGTAAGATCATTCTCGATTTGAATGCCGATTTTGGTAAGGTGCTCGAAGTCCCGAATTTTGCAGAAGTGGAAATAGTATCGCCAGGTGGGTTTTAAACAAGAGAGGAACGTAGAGATAAGTTGGTGTTCGTGCGGATGGTTCGGGACTTGAGCGAGTAGTTTTCTCCAACGAGCGAGATACTCGACGAAGTTTTCGTCGTCTTTTTGTCGTAGATCATTGAGGGTGTCGAGGGAGGCATGACTATTAGTCTTGTTCTTGACACGCTTTTCAAGGCATTTAACTTCGATCTGATACGAAGCCATCAAATTGTTGATGTCTTTAGCGAGTCAATCGATGTGGGCTATCACCTCGTCGGTGGGTAGCCAGTCTTCATTGTCGTCGTCAGTAGACCAAACCGCGTTGACTTGGTCATCGGAGGGTGTGATGAGGTAAGAGCAATCAATGACGGGTATGGAACCCACGAAGATTGCATGGTTAGCCAAAGGGTTATCTTTGTTAGATGGCTTACCATTAGGTGTTGGCTTATCGAGCTTTCCTTGGTCGATAAGGTCTTGAATAAGCGTGCTTGATTTGAAGCGATTCTCGATGTCGTGGCCTTTGCCTCTGTGGTAGGCACAGTAAGCGTTAGAGTCCCACGACTTAGGTTTCTTGTCTTCGGGCGGTTCAGTGGTAGGCCCGATGGGTTGTAGATAGTTCTTGTCGACCAGTCGCTTGAATGCCTTAGTGTAAGACACGTATAGTGTGTCGAAATTCCTCCTAGGTTTGAAGGAAGAGGAGGTAGTGGTGGCGAATGACTCTGGATCGCCAAGTGGCTCTAGGTTGGCAATGGTGCGATTTTAAATCATTTCTTGGTCGTACGTGTTGATTTGGATGAACTCCCTTGATATGCATGGCCAGTGTACTTAGCCATAGTTCCTGTCCTAAGGTCGTCTTCGATCTGGGTGCCGACCTTGGTGAGTTGCTTGAAGGTTTGTATGTTGCTATACCTCATGTAAAACTGGTACACGGGTCGCAAGTTATTGACGAATTTGGGTACAAGTTCGTCCTCTCATGACGATTGAATTTGTGCATCGAGCTTCTTCCACCTAGTAAGGTACTCGGTGAATCCTTCGTTGTCCCTCTCGTGATAGGACTTCTAAGTGCGGATAGAAACACTGGTGTCGTCGTTGTCCTTATACTGATGGTCGAACTCGACGGTGATTTGTTCAAACGAAGAACCCCGCACCTGGTTTAGGGAGTAGAACCAGGTCTTGGTATGGGCTGCGAGAGAGTGTGGGAGCAGGTGATGGCCAATGTTAAGGTCGACCCTTTGATACCCATTTGTGACTTGAAGGCCCTGATATGGGTGATCGGACTTTCGTGACCTTGAAAGATCGGGAGGTCACTGAGGGCGAGCTTGCTTGGTAGTGCGTCCTTGATATTTTGAGGGATGTTCTCGTTTTCTTTGTGTATGGAGTAACCCCCCGGGGTACCGAGGCGTTCCTCCATAGCCTGGAGCTTCTTGGCGTGTCTATTCGCCTCGTCCTTGATTTTCAGCTCCATTCGGATGTCTTCAGTATTGTGGTGGGCTTGCAGGTGCTCGAGATCATTGGTTAGTTTGGTAACTTGTTCGCGGAGTGCGTTGACATCTTCGTTGCCGGCCATCTTTCGTTTGTAGGTTCGTTTCTTGTAAGGGAGGACAACTCGGTTCTTAGTGCGGCGGGTATCCAGTTGAGGTTTCCCCTACATTTGCATGGGATGCATCAGCTATTTGACAGACCCGACTGACACATTCATTTTAATGTTCGTTTTTAGCTCATTTCGTTTGAAAAAGACTCTCTTACGTTTTGGAAAAGAAGGAAGTTTTCGAAAACAAGCTAGGAATGTTTTTGAGATGAGAATGCGTGCGCGCAGCTCATCTCGATGTTAAAAGGTTTTGTTTTGCATCCATCTAGCCCGAATGACGATATGTTGTCGTTGGCTAAAGATAGATGCGTAAAGAAAAGGAATCGACTTGGGTTTAGACAAGTCGAGGATGTTAAAAAGGACTTAAACCGTGAGGCTCAAGGAATTAAATCCACGAGTTGAGGTTGAAGGCCTTGACTCGGGTTTTTGCTAATTTTGTAAAAGGAAAATTTGAAAAGTGTTTACTTCAAAATCTCGCGATTATTTTGTTTGAAAAGTGTTAGCTGTTAGTTTGTTAGGTTGATTATTTTTGAAAAATTTTAAGGTGACATTTCGAAAATATGCAAATGAATTTTGAAAAGGACTATATTGTATAGCCTCGCATTTGTACGTATGACTCTTGGTCGTTGGGTCAAGTCTCGTACACCTCCAACTGATTTGAGTACGCTTTGGTAGGTGCTTTTAGCCCTTCGCCCACACAGCATAGCGTGTGGGATACGAAGGAAGCCCTGGGGCGGTCAAACCAGTTTGCTACGGCAAGCCGTGGAGGGGTGAGAGGAAGGTTAGTCCAGTACGTGCCTCGTCGAATGGACGATGCCTGCGTTTGGAACCACCTCTCGGGGTATTTGTGTGTGAATCCGACTAGATTCGACTCTAACGGATATGCTTAACTCATGTATGTTGATTGTTCTCAAGTCGTTCAAGTCTCATTTTTATTTTTAAAAAGAAAAAGCTAATTTTAGCTTTAAAAATAAAACCTGTCCCAGTGAGTCTTATTTGTAGTGCAAGGGATTAGACATGGAACCACTCGACGTCTTGCTAAGGGTGTAAAGTTAAAAAGATTAAGTACAAAAAACCTTTAAAAACTGTTTTGGAGCCGCCACTAAATTATGAGGGAAATTTAGAACCCGCCTCCGTGTCCTCATGCTCAAAGACACGTCTTAGAGTTCAAGGCACGTCGACACCCATCCATCTAAGGCTATTGTGAAACCAGATTCGGATTCGGGTGAGGGTACTTTTCTAAAGTATAGTTCAAAATAATGTTTTTATGAAAGATCTTTTGGAAAAGCCTATCAAAAGATAGCCTCTACTAGACTTGAGAACAATGCAAAGAATGATACATGAGCCTAAGAAATTCGCTACGTACAAGTGCGATATGAATGTAAAAAGAATGCAAAAGAGATTGTTTAAAACCCTCAGTTAAGCATGCTTAACTTGTTAATGAAGCGATTGATTTAATGGCGAATTCATTTTAAGTGATTTAGATGCAAGATGAGGATTTGCTAAATGCATACAATAAAATAAAGTTCAATTAGCCATTGATTTATTTTAGAGAGTCGATTGTTTATGCGACTTTGGAAAGGTGTTACGAATAGGGTGTGTATTCGAGGTGCATGGCGACCTTATGAAAAGCGGACTTCGCGTGCCAAAGTCGGGGTGAGCCTAATGTAGGCCCTTGCTAGTCTAAGAAGTAAAGAAAGACCTTAATCCATGGCAGGATTAAGTATTACCTGTCTCGAGTTAGGAAACCGCCAGCGCTTCGCTTCAAAGGGAAGAATTCAACACTAGGAAAATGAAGAATTCTAAGCACGTTTATGCGTGAGGCTTTGAGAGAGAGTTTTGTGTGAATTGGATACTGAAATTGTGTTCAAGCGAATGAATGGAGGGTTGTATTTATAGTGAAGAGCTCGGCAAGAATTAGGAAAGCCAGGGGATAAAACCGGACCTTGGATTCATGAGGCCTCTTGCGAATGCACAGAACAATCGCAAGAACCCTTGCGGTGCTGCCCTGTAATCGCAAGGCCTCTTTGCGATTGGTAGGGCGGGCATTATCCTTTTATTCCGTATATTTCCAAATTATATTTTAGGATATACGGGATAATCTTGCTTGAGCTCTAAGTTATGTCGTTGTGGCTGTGTTTTAGGGTTTGACTAGGTTATCCTGGACCTTGGGAAGCGGGCCAGGCATGGGTTTGGGCTCGGTTCTGGGCCCGAGCCCTGAAAATGTAAAAAGGGTGTATTTTGTGGCATTTTGTGAAATAGGACACTCCGTGAGACTATCCTGGGTGTTTGCCAATCCTAAAAGGTGGTTTTAGAGACTGGGCCTAAATTTAGGGATTTAGGAGGATCGAATTGAACCTTATTAATGTAAAAGGATCAATTAGACTAAGGTGTTTAAAAAGGGATGTGCGCATGCCGATTAGGACCTGAACTTGAGACAAGCTAGACTCTAGACCTAAGGACACTAAGAGTGATGACCCATAAGGAAACCTCATTTGCATTTTTAAATCATTTAACTCGAATTCGTCATTAGTTAGAACCATTTAAGTCAACATAAAAGCATGCAATAAAAGTCCATTGTTACATCACTGGGTTTTTGGCGGGAGGTACAGATTTGGGTATCTACAAGTACCCTAGCTCTAATCTCCACCCTACAATTCAAGCTTCATCTAAGGGCTCATAGAAGCCCTTGAAAACACAAATAAATCGGCTCACATGAGCTCTCAAATCTGAAAATTTTGAAGACAAACAAAACAAATACATAAAGCATAAAGCATAAAGCATAAAGGAAGATAGTGACATGTGGTGAAAGGGACTTATTGAGGAGAAACATATGAGGCTTCTCACTTCCCATTTTCGGCTGATTTGGGTCTTGTACCCACTTGATCTTGCTCTTGATTATGTAGTTGACTTGTGGTTGAGTCTTGGACCTTAGGTTGGAAGCGGGTCCTAGGTCAATGGATCGCACACTCTCAACTCCCGTTGCAAGGTGAGTAAGTGAGGATGGTGCCAGAAAGTAGGTGAGGGTGGTGGTGTTTGGGGCGGTAGAATGTAAATGAGGGTGGTGGTAGGTGGTTGAAAGGTTGGTGGTTAATCGTGCCCACTTAATGATAAAGTTAACATAAGAGGGTGATTAGAAGTCAAAAGAAAGATTTGGACGAAACTTATACGGAGTATTAGTTACGGAGTTAACGAGTATTAAAGTTACACTCGTAAAGGATAACAGTTTCACTTGCGTTCATTAGCAGTTTCATTCATAATATACTAAAGTTACAAAATTATATAAATTCAAATTTTTATCTGCCGTTACACTTTTTATATACTAAAGTTACACTCTTATATAATTATATAAATTGTCTTGAAATTACAAAATTTAAATTTTATTTATTCAAAATTACTTTTTAATATAAAAATAAAAAATTAAGGGTTGCAATTACACTCATGAAACTCTAGAGTTACATTCACACACATAAAAATTATATAAATTTATCATAGATTTACGTAAAATATAATTAATTTAGTAAAAATTACATTTTAATATAAAGTTACAAAAATAATGGCTAAAGTTACAATCGTAGCACATAAAAATTACAATCGTAAAACTCCAAATTCAGAAAAAGACTTGTCTATCAATTTTATAAATTCAAATTTCAATTTTTTTTATTAATTAAAACAGGAGTAGTTTAAAAAAATATTAATATAAAATCTTTAATCTCTCTCCTCCTTTTACCTTATAATCTAAGCCATTCATCTTAATCATTATCTAAGGGCTAAGATTGGGACTTAAGGACTAAAAAAATATGAGGGACTCATTATAACTTCCCTATATATATATATAGGATCCGGTGAGACCCCTCAACTTGGTGAGACCTCGTGAGACCCCTTCTTAAAAAAGTTTTTATTTCGAAAATTCGGCATAGTTGTCTTTATTATCTAATTTATGGTCTAAGGAACATATTCGGGGTTCATAACTGCCTTATCATGTCACGTTATATCGTCGTTAAATATATTTTATAACTTTGGTGTACCTACGACATCTATTTGTGCATCTAATCTTTTTTGGTGTATCTACTACGTCATTTAATGTATCTATGATGTCAATTTTGTGTATCTAGTATATTATTCACCCGAGACATAAATATTTTATTATAATTTTTAATATGTAATTTATATTTTTAACCCAACTAATGGTGAAAACAAATTAAAATAATGGATAGTGATGATGTAACAACCTGGTTTTTAGTCGACTTTAATTACTAAGGCGGAAATTAATTAAGTCTTGAACCAGCGTCATTAATTATACATAAAACCCAAATGTTACAAACATCGTTCAAGAGTTGAATAAAACAACTCTAAATACGGAAGTTAAAAGAGTATAGGTTATATATTACAAATCTCTCAAAAACAACTAAAAGTAAAGCAAAAAAACGTCTCGTGGCCGAGTCAAAATCCAACACGGTCCACGGTTATCTGCACAATAAGCGATGGGGATGCATTGGCGGACAGTGACTAGCTATGCTCATACTTACCCTCGATTTCAATTACTTTGGTTTATTACTATCGCTTTATAAACACAACATTATGATAAAAACATAAACATGCTTATTACAAATAGCATATAAAGACATATCAGTCATAATAAGCATGCGGTTTAAAGCGATAAATCATAAAAGCATGATATTCAATTATGAAGGCAAATAACATATAATATCATAGCAATAGTATCACAATAATTCAACAGGATTACAATGCGATATCAGATCGCAAACAGACATACGTATTGTATCATTCTCATCATGCAGACTCGATTCACTTCAGAAACTTGTGGTCTTTAATTTTCGAAAATGGTACACACTCGTTCTCATTTAATCAAACAACACACAACACATACTGCTTACGAGCCTGACCACTGAGTAGGCTATTGTACTCTAGTCGCTTGCATCTCACTACCATAGTGCAGCAACTTACTCGACTCGTAAACCACGCCGAATACTATAGTACTTGCATCTCATCTTCTTGTGTTGAAATGATTGAACTTGGATACAATCTCGTCAAGTAATCTTTACGAGGTAAACGAATGCAAGTGTCGCGCCCACTAGGAACGAAACACGGCAAGGAGACAAAACCGCTATAATCGACCTGAATCCACAAGGTCACGGGTGCCCTGATAACTTTAGCGAAATAGGGGAATAAAACCCTAGTCTAGTATGCATACACTAATATCCACTTTAAGAATATGCTATGCTAATCATAGAGCACCTTAACTACGGATAAAACGACTATTTCCTAAAGCCTGACCCACTAAGAGTTGGCATATTCTTTATCTTGTACGGCATAGGCAATACGACTTAAGGCGTAAGGCATGGGCAGGATGCTAAGCAATAAAGCTGCCGGCTCAACCACACTAACTGGAGTGAAACTAGGAGGATCAAGTTTCACTCAAGAGATGAACACAAATCGATCCTTGAAACCCTTGAAAAATCTCGGTTATATGTGTGTTTTTGTGGGATAATTTTCTGAAATTTTATGAACAAGGAAAATAAAAAGGATAGTAACTAAATCTACACACTAAGTAATAGATTTAGGTTGTGATTAGTTTAAGCACAAAGCCACTAAACTAATCTTTCACTAAACTCACACACTAAGTAATGAGAAAGGAAGAACACTCAAATGAAACTAGGGTTTCTTTATCATTAGCCAAATCTGAAAATTGTGAGATGAGGATGAGGGTTTATATATTACCCTCATTCTAATCTTGACCATCCATTACAAGCTAATCTAAGGGCTACAATAAACCCACAAAACCTACAATATACTCGGTCCAACAAGCTCACTTGAGCTGAAAATTTTGAACATAAAACAACAAATACTTAAAGTAAAAAGCATAAAGTAATAAAGGTAGATAGCGACATGTGTTGATAGTGACTTATTGAGGAACACATGTGAGGCTTTCTTTTGTTCATTTTCTCGGCTGACTTGGGCTTCTCCCCTTGACTTTGACTCTTGTTGATTTAGTTGACTTGTGGTTGACCCTTAGACCTAAGGTTGGAAGCGGGCCCAAGGTCAAAGGATCGTGAACTTTCAACTCCCGTTGCAATCTCCCCGGGTTGAAAAGGATTTGCCCTCAAATCCTCGACTTCCTCCTCCTCCAAGTCTTCATGGTACGGACTAAGGTCTCCCACGTTGAATGTGCCATGGACGCCATACTCTCCCGGTAGATCAACTTTGTAAGCGTTCGGTCCAATTTTCTCGAGTATCTCGAAGGGACCCTCGGCCCTAGGCATGAGTTTGTTCTTTCTTTTATCCGGAAACCTTTCCTTCCTCAAGTGTAGCCACACCAAATCTCCCGCTTCAAATTCCCTTGGATTTTTTCGGCCCTTGGACTTAGCCTTGTAGGCTTCGTTTGACTTCTCGATTTGCTTCTTGACTTGGTTGTGGATACTCATCATGAACTCAACCCGCTTCTTGGCATCGTAACTCATCTCCTTGCTCTTGTCGGGGGCTAGGTCCGTGGGCATGAGGGGGTTGGTCCCATAGACCACTTCAAATGGTGAGCTTCAGTGCTAGAAGAAGGGGCGCGGTTGAAGGCAAACTTCGGCGTGGGCGAGTTTGAGATCCCAATCTTTCAAGGACCTAGAAGCGATGCTCCTAAGGATCCACCCCAAGGTTTTATTAGTGACCTCGGTTTGGCCATCTGTTTGAGGATGATGACTTGTGCTAAACAAGAGCCTCGTTTTTAGCAACTTCCATAAGGTCTTCCAAAAGTGGCTCATGAACTTGGTGTCTCGATCGGATAGAATGGTCTTCGGGACTCCATGCAACTTGCCCACTTCTTTGAAATACAATTCGCCACACTCATGGCATCCTCGGTCTTCTTGCACGCAATGAAATGAGCCATCTTGCTAAATCGATCTACCACAACCATGATTGAATCCTTACCTCGTTGAGTCCTTGGCAAGCGGCGATGAAATCCATGCTAACATCCTCCCATGGCCGATTTGGGACGGGTAAAGGAGTGTAGGGTCCCGTTTGAAAGAAGGACTTGGATTGTTGGCAAGAAGCACATCTCTTGATCACATCTTGGACATCTCCAAGCATCTTGGGCCAATGGAATTGGTCTTGGAGGATGTCATAAGTCTTTTGAATTCCGAAATGCCCGGCTAAACCATTAGAATGAACTTCCCTCACTAGGAGATTTCGATAAGAACCCTTAGGTATACATAGCCGATTTCCATAGAACAAGAACCCCTCTTGAAGTGTGTACTTGCTTCCCACCTTGCCTTGTCCTTCACGTGTGGAATTCCACTCATCTTTGAAGTCGGGATCCTCCACATAGAGCTCCTTCATGAATTCAAAACCCAACACTCTTTGCTCCATGTAGCTTAGCATGGTGTGCCTCCGAGACAAAGCATCGGCCACCACGTTATTCTTCCCCTCAATGAACTTACTCGAGAAGGAGAAAGATTGAAGGAACTTCGACCCACTTGGCATGCCTATGATTCAACTTGTGTTGCCCATTGATGTATTTGAGTGCCTCATGATCAGAATGAAGAACAAGCGGTTTGGGTTTGAGATAATGGCTCCAATGAGCGAGAGCCCTAACGATGGCATAGAATTCTTTGTCGTAGGTGGAATAATTGAGCTTGGCTCCATTCAATTTCTCACTAAAGTAGCGATCGGTTTGTGTTCTTGCAAGAGAACGGCCCCAATTCCAACTCCACTAGCATCACACTCGACCTCAAAGAGCTTATTGAAATCCGGTGGTGCAAGAATAGGTGAATCACACAACAACTCTTTGATCCTCTTGAAAGAATTCTCCGCCCCTCATTCCATTTGAACTCTCCTTTCTTCATACACTCGGTGATGGGTGCCAAGTCGGTGCTAAAATCCTTGATAAATCGTCGATAAAAAGAAGCCAAGCCATGAAAGCTCCTTACCTCGGTTATGTTCTTCGGAATTGGCCATGATTTGATAGCCTCCACTTTCTCTTGATCCACTAGAATACCACGGCTTGATATAATATAGCCCAAGAATTGGACTTCGCTTTGCATGAAGGAACACTTCTCTAACTTGCCATACAACTTGTGATCTCTAAGTGTTTCAAACAACACTTGCAAGTGATGTAGGTGAGCTTCCTTGGAAGGGCTATACACCAAGATATCGTCAAAGTAAACCACAATGAATCTCGCCAAGTAAGGTCTCAAAACCTCGGCCATCAATCTCATGAAGGTGCTAGGAGCATTGGATAGTCCAAAAGGCATGACTAACCATTCATATAACCCATGCTTCGTTTTGAAAGCCGTCTACCATTCATCACCCTCCTTGATACTCACTTGATGGTAGCCTGGGCGTAGATCAATCTTAGAAAACAAGCGAGCTCCACTAAGCTCAACAAGAATGTCATCAAGTCTAGGTATAGGAAACCTATACTTGACCAGTAATGTTGTTGATAGCTCGACTATCCGTACACATTCTCCACGTTCCATCCTTCTTTGGTACCAAAAGTGTAGAGTGCGGCACAAGGACTAAGAGACTCCCTTACAAACCCCTTTTCCATGAGTTCCCAATTTGTTGTTGAAGTTCTTGCGTGGCTTTGGGATCACCGATGGCGGCCTTATTTGGTAGTGTAGCTCTTAACAAGATCGATTTGATGCTCAATGCCCCTAATAGGAGGTAGGCCGTGGGGTAGTTCAAGGGGGAACACATCCTTGTAGAGTTCTAATAGTTCTTGAACTTCACATGGAATCGGTTTTTCATTTTCCTTAGGAGTTTCTTTGGCAATGAGGGCATAAACGACCATTCCCTTGCTAAGCTCTTGTTTCATCTCTTGTTCCCCAACTAATAGAATTCCCTCAAGTGGCTTGGGTGGGGGAGGAGTGGCTCGGCCACCCATGTTTGGAGGCAAGGGTGTGAGTTTAATCCTCTTGTCTCTAAACTTGAAAGTATAGGTGTTGTCTCTTCCCTCATGAGTCGCATTTCGATCAAATTCCCAAGGTCTCCCTAACAAAAGGTGACAAGCATCCATAGGAATCACATCACACCACACTTCATCCACATAGTCTCTTCCCATCGAAAAAGAAACCAAACATCGTTTATCAACCAAAATTTCGGCCTCCCTATTCAACCATCTCAACTTGTAAGGGTTTGGGTGTTTTTGAGTGGGTAAGGCAAGCTTATCGATGAGGGTTTTTGAAGCAACATTAACACAACTCCCTCCATCAATAATTAGGTTACAAACCCTCTTCTCAATGGTACATTTAGACCTAAAAATCTGATTTTTTTGACTTTCTTCCAAGGAATGGGGTTGGGTATGCATAACCCTCCAAGTTACAAGACCAAGTTTTGACCCAATTCCTCCATTAACTCGGCTCAACTTAGACTCAATTTCCTTTCTCAATTTCTCCATAGAACCATTCATAGTTCCCTCAAGAGTAATATCACAAGAAAGAGGCATACTCATTGAGAAAATAAACACACAAAATCTGAAAAAATCCGAATACCTCAAAGTGCTCCCTTGGACCGTGTGAATTTAGCACAAAGGTGGGATCTTGTGCTCTTCAAACCAAAGCTTTGATTACCAATTTGGAGTGAAACTAGGAGGATCAAGTTTCACTCAAGAGATGAACACAAATCGATCCTTGAAACCCTTGAAAAATCTAGGTTATATGTGTGTTTTGTGGGATAATTTTCTGAAATTTTATGAACAAGGAAAATAAAAAGGATAGTAACTAAATCTACACACTAAGTAATAGATTTAGGTTGTGATTAGTTTAAGCACAAAGCCACTAAACTAATCTTTCACTAAACTCACACACTAAGTAATGAGAAAGGAAGAACACTCAAATGAAACTAGGGTTTCTTTATCATTAGCCAAATCTGAAAATTGTGAGATGAGGATGAGGGTTTATATATTACCCTCATTCTAATCTTGACCATCCATTACAAGCTAATCTAAGGGCTACAATAAACCCACAAAACCTACAATATACTCGGTCCAACAAGCTCACTTGAAAGTGAAAATTTTGAACATTAAGCAACAAATACTTAAAGTAAAAAGCATAAAGTAATAAAGGTAGATAGCGACATGTGTTGATAGTGACTTATTGAGGAACACATGTGAGGCTTTCTTTTGTTCATTTTCTCGGCTGACTTGGGCTTCTCCCCTTGACTTTGACTCTTGTTGATTTAGTTGACTTGTGGTTGACCCTTGGACCTAAGGTTGGAAGCGGGCCCAAGGTCAAAGGATCGTGAACTTTCAACTCCCGTTGCACTAACCGGGATGACCCATGTCAGAGACCGAGATAGTGGTATCCGCTACAAGACTATCTTAACCCCACTTCACTTACGATTGACGTTTTCATATCGGAGGCTCAAGCGTTTGACCTTTTATTTAACTTACTCCATGTTCATTATTTATTTGATATTACATATCACATGTTACTAGACTCTCCTAGTTTCATCGTCAAACGTTTAAGTATTTTATTTGGTTTCATATGATCACATAACATATTCGTTCATTATTTGAAGTGTTGTTAATTATTAACGTTTTTAAATTTCTAAATTGAAAACGTTTATTAGTATGTCCAATTTTATTTAAGTTTTATTCAAAACACTTTAAGTTATTTACTTATTCATTTTAAATTTTTCTATACTTAGTAAAATTTTCAATTATTTTCAATATTTCACTATTCACTTTTCACTATTCACTTTTCACTATTCACTATTCACCGTATTTTATACGTATTTTTATACGTATTCGTATTTTTATACTTCGTATTTTATACGTATTTTTATACGTATTCGTATTTTTATACTTCGTATTTTATACGTATTCGTATTTGTATACTTCGTATTTTATTTGTATTTCTATACTTATACGTATTCTTATACTTGTACGTATTTTTATACTTAAGATACTTTAGGTATTTATACTTAAGATATTTTAGGTATAAAACTAAACCATTTTATTTTCTAAGTATAAATTTCTAGTTTCAAAGTCGTTAAGTTCGTTTTGTACTTAGTGATTTTTGAAAATATTTTAAAAGTCTAGTTTTAAAAACGTTAAGTTCGGTTTGTAAAAAGTGATCAATGATATTTATTTTAAAAGTCTAGTTTTAAAAACGTTAAGTTCGGTTTGTAAAAGTGATCAGTGATATTTATTTTAAAATGAGACTCAGTTAAATTTAGTCGTCTATTTACTAAAGTTAGTGATTTTCATTTTAAAATAATGGTATCGTGGATGATTCATTTTAGTCCGTATGTTCAAGTTCAACAGTCCAATATTTGCAAAGGCAGTAGCACACGATTTAATTCATTCTTATAACGGTTACTCATTTTAATCGGTTTATTATATTTCATTTCTAACTAAATCGATTTATACAAAAATTCAATTCTACTAACTATTTAAATTTAGTGACTTAGTGATAAATTCATTTTGATCAAATTTGGTCTATTTAAAGTGTAAATGCCGAGTGGGTTATATATATATATCAAAATTCATTTATTTCTTTTAATTTCTTAATTTTAACTTATTAACTTCTAATTAAATTATTTTAATCAATAAACTAAAAAGTGATAAAACAAAATTTTAACCCTAAAAACTTGAAAATGCAGTGAGCAATAAGGTGATGTTCAAAATTTTCATTTTTCGATTTTAACGGTTTTTAGCTTAAAGTCTTTATAATTTAATTATTCTAATTATACTAAAACGATTTAAACTAAAATGAAATTTACTAAAAATTTCATTTATATTTATGAATAGTGTTTTTCAACACTTTAAATTTCTAACTTTTTAATCTTAATGATTTATAATGTTTTAAGTTGATTTATATTATAATACTAACATTATATAAAACAATAACTAAACAGTCATGTAAGGAAGGGTTCACATAATTGCAACGGGAGTTGCTCTTGCAAGGCAGTAGTCATGGATCCCATTTGCACCTTTGAAGAGAAATGCAAGTTTTGTCGAAGGAAACCTCCTGGTCAATGGATCAAGGAGGCATAGGTGGTAAACTTGGGTCCTAAATCACATTTCATTCCTAGAAGTCGATTCCTAGAAAAGCCACTAAGGAAAGGAAAGGAAAACAACAACCTAGGCCATCAACTATGAAGCTCTTTTTGACATGTCGGTAAAGAGTTTAACATAACTCCCAATCGGCTAATCCAATTGAGGTGAAACCACTTTCATATGAAAGCTAGCTCAAAGAGCTTTCATTTGACATATGGTTGGCTATTTGGTTTAAAGGGAGCTGAGAGTTATGACTTCTACAAGTTAGGGGTCAGATTTTGAAAACTCAGTCCAAAGGAGGATTCGACATGTCCGTACTAAAAGTTGCATATCTTGAGCTCTAGGCAATATTTTTGGGTGATTCGTTTTGCATTGGATATCCAACTCAAATACCTTTCCAATGACATATCATGGGCCTTCTAGTTCAACGTGAGTATGAAATGGTGAAGCCTGCAAGTCACTTCAATCTCATCAAACTCGGTTAGAAACTGTTTTGGGGATAATGAGCAATGCACTTGTCCTACCTTCTCCTCCTTGGGCGAGCTCACTTGGGGACCAATTGTAAGTCTTCAATGCAAAGAGGGGCCAAGGAGATCAGCTGAAATTCAACTCAAACAACAAGCTCAACTTTAGATGCATGTCCCTTTCAATCAGACATTTTATCTTTATGTCCTTTTCTTATTTACTTTATGTCATTTTCACTTTTTAGTTTTTGTTGTATGGTGCTTAGAAATCTGATTTGGTGATCCACAACTTGTGCTCCAAGGTATAATCTAAACCCTTGGATGAATAAGACCCAATGCAAGGTGTGGATGCTCTTGGAGGTCACCATCTACTTTAGGAGTTAGGTTGCTTTAATTTTCAGATTTGTAAGGTCCTTGGGACCAAGATATTTCGGCTGATATGAGGACCTCTTAAGGCCCTTAGATCAACTTTGAAATGTAGGGTAGAGATGTGTTTGAAGGGTATTATATAAACCCTCCTAAACACATTGTATTTTTCAGATTTGACATTGAATTAAAAACCCTAAGTTTGAGAGCTTTCTCTACTTGTTTCTCTTTGCTAAGTGCTTGAGTGAGTTTATGATTAATTAGTGGCTAAGTGCTTGATTAATCAAACCTTAAATCTATTGCTTTGTGCTTGGATTTAGTCTATCTTTTATGTTTTCATTTAAGTTACAAAAATCAGAAAATTTCACACAAAAAAAAAAACATCACTTGGCCGAGATTTTCAATTCATTCATACATCGATTTTTAGTTGTTCTCTTGAGTGAAACCTATCCCATTAGGTTTCATTCCAAATAATTGGAGCGATTTTGAAGCGGGCCTCTTTGTACCTTGTAACCACACTCATCCTAAACTCGGTTCACTCATGAACAACACTCAAGGCTCACGTTTTAGGGGCTGTTTTGGGTGGTTTAATTTCGGTTTTTATTTGTAAAACATAAAAGCAAGGATAAAGGGTATGAATTAGACTAAGCACAAAGCTAAAGTCTAAGACTAAGGATCCGATCAAGCACTAAGCTAGGATCATCACCCAAGGAACTCCAAGCACTAAGCTATGGAGGTTTTCTCAAGCACTTAGCCATGAGAAAGGCTAGGGTTTTCAAAGAAACTCACACTTTAAAACTGAAATTTTTATATCACTCAAATCTGCAAATTAAAATGGTTTTAGCTTGGCTTATATAAGCCAAAGCTTCTAATCTCAACCACACATCTAACTAAAGATCTAAGGGATACAAATAACCCACAATAACAACAAAATAACGGCTCCATGTGAGCTACAAAATCAGCATACAAAAATAACAACAACAACTAAAGTAGACAATGACTAGTGGTAGCATCCTCTCCCTTCATTTGTGTTGTTCATCCAAGGCTTGGATTAACTCCTTGGAGCTCAAGCATACACGTCCCACATGGTCCTCTTTGCTGATTTTTGTTGCTTGCCATTCAAAATACAAAAGGTGACAAAGACATAAAGTATAAAGCAAACTATAATCGAAAGGGACATGTATGAATTACAATGTATCACTTGGAACATCAATTCAGCCGATTTTTGGAGCCTTTTTGGGCTGAAATTTCTTGACCATTAGTCCAAGGACCATGGTTAGATCGTGGACCAAAAATCGGGGCCAAATCGCCAAGCCGTTTCGTTCCAACTCTCCCCTTCTTCAAAAAAGTTTGTCCTCAAACTTTGGCCAAATAAAAATGGTATCCAAAAAGATAAATTTTCAGAAAACAAAAACGATTTTGAAAGAATGAAGTTTGGATGTAAAAGCGGGAAACAACAACAGCAAATCCTATGAAAAGCACATAGCAAATTCATCGAATCCTCTTGTTAGTCTACTCGATTCAAACACCCACAAAGTGTGCTCGAATCAAGTCGACACTCACAAATCAAGCCATGCCCAGATTTGTAAGGTGACACCCGAAAACACCAAGACCCAACTCATCCCAAGACCGTCTTGGTTTAAGAAAACGCAAGAGCCGAAGCTCTGATACCAATTGGAGCGATTTTGAAGCGGGCCTCTTTGTACCTTGTAACCACACTCACCCTAAACTCGGTTCACTCATGAACAACACTCAAGGCTCACGTTTTAGGGGCTGTTTTGGGTGGTTTAATTTCGGTTGTTATTTGTAAAACATAAAAGCAAGGATAAAGGGTATGAATTAGACTAAGCACAAAGCTAAAGTCTAAGACTAAGGATCCGATCAAGCACTAAGCTAGGATCATCACCCAAGGAACTCCAAGCACTAAGCTATGGAGGTTTTCTCAAGCACTTAGCCATGAGAGAGCCTAGGGTTTTCAAAGAAAACTCACACTTTAAAACTGAAATTTTTATATCACTCAAATCTGCAAATTACAATGGTTTTAGCTTGACTTATATAAGCCAAAGCTTCTAATCTCAACCACACATCTAACTAAAGATCTAAGGGATACAAATAACCCACAATAACAACAAAATAACGGCTCCATGTGAGCTACAAAATCAGCATACAAAAATAACAACAACAACTAAAGTAGACAATGACTAGTGGTAGCATCCTCTCCCTTCATTTGTGTTGTTCATCCAAGGCTTGGATTAACTCCTTGGAGCTCAAGCATACACGTCCCACATGGTCCTCTTTGCTGATTTTTGTTGCTTGCCATTCAAAATACAAAAGGTGACAAAGACATAAAGTATAAAGCAAACTATAATCGAAAGGGACATGTATGAATTACAATGTATCACTTGGAACATCAATTCAGCCGATTTTTGGAGCCTTTTTGGGCTGAAATTTCTTGACCATTAGTCCAAGGACCATGGTTAGATCGTGGACCAAAAATCGGGGCCAAATCGCCAAGCCGTTTCGTTCCAATAATCCTTATTACACAAGATCACCAAGACAACTTGATGTGTCATATATTTATATACTTATAGCCCCCTTGTTTTAGTATATACTTATATACTAAAACAAATGCGTCGAGGCAAAGTCGTCCTAGACCTAGGAGTAGTACTCTGCTTTTTAGTCTAACTCCGTTTTGCAGGAACAACAGCATCCCACCGCAGCTATCCTAGTGTTTTGTCCAGTATTATTTTTGATTAGGTGACGCGACTAAGCCTATCACAACTAAGGGTGACGACGACGGTACTCGTCAAAGTCACGCTGAACCCGAGCCATCTCAACACGACTCTGACACAACTGGGCCGCCTGCTCCGCCCACGCCATCCTCCACCTGTTAGATATCCTCCACAGCTTCTTGTGCACATCCTTGGCAACCTACAACACACAGCAAAATGACAACGTTCTTCTCCATTTTGCCTTAATTTCAATCAAATTAAACCAAACTACGGGGGAATTTCAAAACCAAACACCATACTCTTCATTTTACCTCATGTTTCAACCAAACTGAGGGTAATCCAAAAACTCCTCTTTCTAATGCACATCCCATTACACTTTGACTCAGTTTTCATCCAAAACTTAGTCAAACTCGAGGGGGTAATCCAAAAACTACTCCTCCCAATGCACATCCTGCACTACATTTGACTCAGTTTTCATTCAAAACTTAGTCAAACTCGAGGGGGTAACCCAAAAACTCCTTCTCCAAGTACATCATCCACTACACTTTGACTTAGTTTTCATACAAAACTTAGTCAAACTCGAGGAGGTAATCCAAAAACACCCTTATCCTAACACAATAACTGAACAAAAATGGATAAGCTCATTTTTGCTTGGTTTGAGGCTTGGGCTGATTTGGGTCCTAAGGCTCGAGCCATGTCTTAATTTGTGACCATTAGGGTCAAACCAAGTAAATACACAAGGAAATACATGGGAGATCTAGCCCACACTTGGTGGAAATGATCCTAAAGGCTGATTTCACAAAATGAGCAATGTACTTGTCCTACTTTCTTCTCCTTGGGTGAGCTCACTTGAGGACCATTTGGGAGTCTTCCCATGAGCCCAAGGCTCACATGGGACGTGCCAAACACAAAGGGGGAGCCAAGAAATCAGCTGATTTCAAGTTCAAAACAAAACGCTCAACTTTAGCTAGTGTCATTGTCAATGTATTACTTTATGTCATTATCTACTTTATGTCCTTGTTGTTTGTTAGTTTAGGATCAGCAAAGTGAAGCCAAATTGGCTGATCATACTTGCTCTCCAAGGCCTTAACCTTGGCCATTAGATTAAAGCATCAATTGTAGGGTGTAGATAGAGTCAAGTGTCATTGTCTTACTTTATGCTTTTAGTTGTAGTTGTTGTACTTTGTATTCAGATTTGTGAGGCTAATAGGGCCGAATTTCCTTTATGTTTTTTGACTCATTTGTAACCCTTAGATGCTTAGGAAATGTAGGGCTTAGATGATAGCATGGGTATTATATAAACCCTCACTCATACAATGTAAAAATCAGATTTGTTGCAATGAAGAAAAACCCTAGCTTGAGTGTTTGCTCAACTAAACTCTCTTGCTTTGTGCTTTGAGTGTATTTTCGAGTTAACTAGTGGCTTTGTGCTTAATTACTCAACCCTTCTATCCTTGGCTAAGTGCTTGGAAGAAGACTATCCCTTTTTATTTTCGTTTCCACATAATTTCAGAAAAAACATCACAAAAACAAATTTCTACAAAAACCGTGTTACTTGCTTTGTATCAAACCGAAATTCTTTGTGTTTTGAGTGAACTTTGAGCCCTTGAAGTTTCACTCCAACTTGGTTATCAGAGCTTTGGTTGGAAAACACAAATTCCATCCTTGTGTTAGTTTTGTTTTTCGGTTCATACAATCAAAGATTCAAACTTTGTGACTAACCCATTAGGTTTCATTCCACTAATTCAACATTCCTAAATTCCTAAATTTAGGCCCGGTGGCTAAATTCCCCTTTTAGCTCCCTCTCACACAAAATATAGCCTCACGGGTTATCTCACTTCACAATATACTACAAAATACACCTTTTTCACATTTTCGGGTCTCGGGCCCAGAACCGAGCCCATACCCGCCATTGGCCCTCACTCCAAAGCCCTCAACCCACAAAAATATCTTGGAGAGCCCTCCATACAGCCTTCTTGACGTGCAAGTCAAAGATTATACTGTATCTTTCCAAACCGGATTAAGGAAATACGAAATCACGGAACTAAAACCACACCACCAAACCGAAACAGCCTATGCGGCTCAGGGTACAAACCACAAAAGGCTATGCGGTTGCCCCACCAAACCGCATAGACCTATGCGGCTCCCTGGTCTGGCTTTTTTCCTGTGCTTTCCTAATTTCGCTCGGCTATTCTCCTATAAATACAACCCCTTGCACGACCTATTCATACAAGTTTTCCCACACATGGGTCCCATAAAATATACCGCCTAGCACGGTATACACATAAAATACTCACAAAAGCCGCACGCACTCAAATCCTTGAGTTCAGCACACCATCCCGTGTTGAATTCATCCTCCTTTTAAGTTCAAGAAGCGAAGCTCTGCCCAGATCTGAAGCGCCAGGACCAGGTAGGTACCAATCCACTTGGATCAAAGCTTTTTCTTATTTTCTATGGACTAACAAAGGGGACTACACTTTAGCACCCTCCCCCCCTCGGCTTTGGCAACCGAGCCCGCTTGCCTTCCAAGTGGTCTTATTACTTCGGGTACACACTATATCCGATGACACGCCAAAGTCGCATAAGCAACCGACCCTTCTAAAATGAACCAATGGACAATTGAACGTTTATTTTATTTGCATGCATCTTGCACCTTCTTCCTTGCATTAAATCAACTTAAACAATGAATTCGACCTTTAACTGAACCGTTTTCGGTAACAAGTTAAACATGCTAAACTGAGGGTTTTAATCAATCTTTTTGCATTTGCATTTGCATTCTTTTACAACTTTATCGCACTTGTACGTAGCGATAACATTAGCTCAAATATCATCTTCCACGGATTGTTCTAGGTCAGTAGAGGCTATTTTTACATAGGCTTTTCTAAAAGGTTTTCATAAATCATTAATTGAATTAATCTTTTTCTAAAGTACCCTCACCCCGAATCCAATCTGGTTTCACAACCTTAGATCTACTCCGCGATAATTAGGTGGCGACTCCAAAATAGTTTTAAAGGTTTTTCTAAATTAGTCTTTTTAACTTAGCACGCCCTTATGCAAGACGCCGAGTTGGGTCCCCCTCGATCCCGGGTTCCACAGTTTGGCGACTCCGCTGGGGATATTTTATTTTTAAAACCAAAAACTAGCGTCTTCTTTTTAAAAATAAAGAGGTGAAACTTGAAAGCCTTGAACAATCCATGTATACATATTTGAGCTATGCACATTCGTTTAGAGTACATTCGTTGTGGAATCTAGGCACCCTTTGCACCCTCGAGAGGTGGATCCAACACGCAGGCTTGTCCATTCGATAAAGCACGTGCAGGACTAACTTTCCTCTCGCCCCTCCACGGCTTGCCGTAAGCGACTATCTCGACCGCCCCAGTGCTCCCTTTAGAAAACCACACGCCACGGCGTGAGGAAATAAAGGGGTTAAGTATCTGCCAAAGCGTACTCGAGGTAGTTGGAGGTGCACCCGACTGACCCTTTTCACCCTTTTGAGTCATACGTACAAGTACGAGGCTATGCACTTCATGGTCTTTTTCAAATGAGCATTTGCATTCATATCTTCGAAAACTCACTTAAACTTTTCAAAGATACAAATGAACCTAACATCTAACAAAGCTAACACTTTCTAAACAAAACTATCGTAAATTTTTGAAATAAATGCTTTTCAAAACCTCCCTTTTACAAAACAAGCAAAAACCCGAGCAAGGAGTAAAGCCCGAACTCATGGATTTCATTCCTTAGGTCACACGGCCTAGCTCACATTTTAACATCTTCGACTCGACTTGTTAATCACTCTCGAGTCAAATCCTTTACTCTTTTTACACATCCGAACTCGAGCTCACCTCGGCAAATCGCCGATACTAGTTCGACGGGTGCAAACAAAATTTTCACATCGAGACGAAATGCACAAAAATGGATAAGCTCATTTTTGCTCATTTTGAGGCTTGGCTGACTTGGGTCCTATGGCTCGAGCCATGGCTTAATTTGTGATCATAGGGTCAAACCTAGTGAAATGTACAAAGAAGAACAAAGGAAATCAGCCCACACAAGGAAAACCACAATCTAGGCCATCAACCATGAACCTCATTTTGACATGTCGGTAAATATTTTAACATAACTCCCAATCTGCTAATCCAATTGAGATGAAACCACTTTCATATAAAAGCTAGCTCAAAGAGCTTTCATTTGACATATGGTTGGCTATCTGGTTCAAAGGGAGCTGAGAGTTATGACTTCTACAAGTCAGGGGTCAGATTGTGAAAACTCAGTCCATAGGCTGTTTTGACATGTCCGTACTAAAAGCTCCATATCTTGAGTTTTAGGCCATATTCTGTTGGAGTATGTGTCCTCCACAATAGTGCGATTACTTAATAAATCTCAATTAAGGAATACATGGGGATAATCCTGTATTATTGTCAATTGATTAACGTAAATCAATAACGGTTGGCTGACTAGAGTTTGACGTTATTGTCGTGAGAACGGCGGTGATCAATTGATCCCTTTAAGTCACACCTATAGGAACGTACTCCAAATATTAAAGCTAATTAATTGTATGAGATACGATTAGATTAGTGACTTGATAATTTGACTAACGGTTAGTCAGTTGAATTAATTTAGAGAGAAATCGAGTTGTGAACTCGAACGATTGAATTTTATATCGATAAAATTATTAGAGGAGACGAGAATTAGTGATTAAGCGTTAATTCACTAATTATGTATATTCCACTAATGAGATTAGTGAAAGTATAATTTTAATATATGTGTAGAGTACATGTATATTAAGGAAGAGTTTATTGATTTACACTTTATCATATTAGATGATTTAAGTGATAAATTATTACAATTTGTGGGACAAAAATTGAAAAACAAATTAGACCCATAAGGGGTCCCTTTGGACCGTCCAAAGTGATGTGGGAGGAGCTTCCACTTTGTTTTTATTTGTTTTGTCATTTTGTGCTTGGAGTTGTTTGCATGCATGAACACAATCATTTCAATGCATGCTATTTTCCTACCCAAGACAAGAAACTCTTTCTCTTCTCTCTTGGACCAATATGGCCGGCCCCCTCTAGTGTACATCATACACTTCCTTTTGTTTTTTGCTTATAAAAACATAAGGCATTGAGTGATAAAGTAATTCATGCAATTCTTTTACATCTCTCAACTAATCTCTAAAATATTCTCTCTATTATTCAACACTCACAAGATACTATTTTACTAAGAGTTAGTAAATATATTATCTCATATTATCAAGATAGTATTAAGTATTTCTAGATCAAAATACTTAGTATTTTGGTAGTAGTTCTTGGGTGCTAACTAAAGGAGGTTTTCTACATTGAAAACTTGGGTTATTAAGGAGGATCATCCTAAGCTATATCTCAAGAAACTAAACTAGAAAGGAGTTCTAGTTTAGTGCCCTAATATCCTTTAAAAGAAAGGTATAAATTTCTAATCTTGTAACAAAATACTTTTGTTAACTACATAGATCTTGCTAAATCAAATTAGAGTAATTTGATTTACACTAATACTTGATTAGTGAATGGGATCCGATCCCTACAAGTGGTATCAGAGCCAAGGCTTGTAGTTACAAATTTATTTTGTTATTTTTGGAGTTTTATATATTTATTGAGAATAAATATGATAAAATCCGAAAATAGTGTTAAAAATGGTTTTAACACGAGATTTTTATTGCATGCAAAGTTTCTGGTCTCATGAAATTACTGGTCAAATTTCGTAATTTTTGAAATTTGTTTGCTAATTTAAATGATTTTTATACAAAACCGAGTCAAAAAGTGTGTTTTTGGCTAAAATAATTACTATAAATAGTTATAGTTCGAATCTGGTCACGAAATTTTTACACAGTGATATTTCATATTTATACATTTTGCATGTAAATTTTCAAAGTCAGATTTTGAGTTTTGAATATTTATTCATATTTTTGTTTAAAATCGGTATGGTTTGCATTTTATGTCCAAAAATATAGTAAATGTTGTTTTCTGGACATGAAATTTATACCAATATTTTTACACATTATGAGGATGCTCTCGTATAAGTTTGGGATTTTTCCTCACTGTTTTAGACGTTTTCTTGATTTTATGAGATAAAATCGATGAAATCGTATGTTATTTATTATAAAATAAATTCGTAAATTTTTCTGACCAAACTTTTCTTTTCTGATATTTTGGAAGTGTTCCAGAATATACAAAATTTTTTCAAAATAAAAATAATTTTATTTTATTTTATTTTGATTTTATAAAGCTTTATTCATAAAAGGGTTATGATTAAAGTACTTCTAATTAGCAAATGACCATGTTTATGAACTAAAATCACCATAAGTTAGTATGAACTTTTTTTGGGTGTTCTAAATCAGTTTAGAAGTTTTGGTTCAAGCTTAAAAGGTGTTTTAAGCATTATTGATTAATATGAGATTAATCGATTAAAAATGAGATCGGTATAAAACGAATTAATGCGATTATTGTTTAAGGCGATTTTGGCATGTTTTTATTTATAAGCTTTACATTATGCATGTTTGGATGAATGTTTATTATTGAATGAATGTTTGTTCTTACTAGTATGGCCATAGTTGTTATATTTTTACCGATATTGCCCGTAATGAAAGGGAATATCGTGTGGTTTGTAATTAAATGCGATCTCGTATCGCCGGTTTGTAATTTAATAGTTTATTTCATTTATAAATGTATAATAGGATTGCTATGTATTCATTTGTAAATCATACTTGTAACTATTTGTAAATCGAAGACCGGTGATGGAGATCGACTTGGAGCCTTAGAAGAGTTCTAAAGCTTGCAAGGAGGAGCCTTGGATGAGATCCATAATGAAGAGGGACCAAAGGAGTTGGTTTCCAATTTGTAACTCCTTGTATTTTAATTACTTTAGGTGGCCATACTAGGTTTATGCTTGCTTTCTTGGTTTTGCTTGTTTGTTTGCTTATATATTCCGCTCACATGCCAAAATCGCCATGCATGCCACGATTTCCCACTATGATTGTCGTTTTTAGGTCGCCATTCTTAAATTAGTTCACTTATAAAGAATTGAAATGACTAAAAATTGACAAGATCACCCACATTTTAACAAATGAATTGAGATTAAGCCTTTCCAAATGTAGCGACTATGAACCCCATGTTCGTGAGGACCTCCACAACGTGGAACCTTGTTACCATGGGTAAGTAGTGGGAGGAAGTCCCATGCTAATTTGGTTTGGACTCAACCGAATAAGAGTTATTTGGGGCTAAAAGATGCATTTTAAAGAAAATCATCAACCAAGCATTCTAGTGTAGAATTAGTCAAGTGTTGACTTATCGCTTTTATATAAAAGGAAACATGAGATGTCTAATTTTATATGAAAAACGAGTCTTGGAATCATTTATATAATTTCGTGGGAGATCATTATATAAATGGACATTTGTTTTAAAAATGAGTTTTAGCAAATGTTATAAATGAACAATGAATGCTTATATATTTCCTCATATTTATTGTAGAATCGTTTATCGCAATGGCATCATCATCATCAACTCCCGCGCCCATTTTGGGCAAAGATTCTTGGTTGCGAACCGTGATGGATAAGTGTATCCTCAAGGATGACGGTAGCAACTTCGTCGAATGGGATTCGACAATGAAGGGCACCGCGACATCCGATAATGTGCTCAAGCACCTTACCGATCAACCACCTTGAACCCACTTCTCGAGCCGTGGCGGCTGGTGCCGCCTATGATGAGTATGTGCGAGTGGACAATGACGTGAAAACCGTCCTGCTTTGGACCCTGGCACCCGCCCTCAAACTTCGAATGGTTACTCAAAAGAGTGCATATGCGATATTCACTCGAGTAACAACCATGTTCTCCAAAGCACCGCAAATAAGGCTTTATGAAGCCGCGGTGCGGTTTTTCGATGCAAAGCTTGAGAGGAACCAAAAAGTTGGTCCTCATGTGCTCAAAATGATTGAGCAAATAGACACTCTTGAGCGTCAAGAGTGTGCTATACCGAAGCTCTTGCGATTAACCGCATTCTTCATTCTCTTCCTAACAAGTTTGCTCATTTTCGAGTAAACTATAACATGAACAACATGGATAAGAGTTATCATGAACTTCATGCACTCTTGGTCCAAGCCGAGAGGGATATGGAAGTGAATGAGGTGGAGAAGAAAGATGTTCTCTCCATGAAAATGAAGAACATGAACTTGGGAGTGAAGAAGAGAACGATGGCCAAGAAGGGGCCATCTAACATTGGCAAGGGTAAGGGAAAGGCTATTGTGGAAGGTGTTCCACATAAGCCTAAGCCCAAGATCAACAAGGGAAGACCCCTCAAAGACACTTGCAAATATTGCAATGAAGTGGGTCATTGGATGCGCAATTGTCCCAAGTACAAGAAGGATTTGAAAGATGGATGTGCGACATCCAAAGGTATTCTTCCTTCTAATCTCTATATGATAGACATCAATCATGCTTGCATTTCTACATGGGTATTGGATACCGGATGTGGATCTCACCTTTGTAATCATTTGCAGGGGATGAGAAACGTGCGGGCCCTAGCCAAGGGTGATGTAGATCTCCGCATGGGCAATGGAGCTAGAGTAGCGGCCGTTTCCGTGGGAACTTTTGTACTCGCTCTTGCTAGTGGTTTAGAGTTGCTTTTGAATAACTGTTATTTTGTACCAACTCTAACTAAAAACATTATCTCCGTCTCCGTGTTAGATGCGGAAGGCTTTTGTTTTATGATTAAGAACAACCGTTGTACTTTTTCGTTTAATGAAATGGTTTATGGTGAAGCTATTTCAATTGGAGGTATTTATGTTTTAAATGATGTTAATGATGTTTATCATGTCGAGAACAAGAGGCTCAAAACGAATGAATCAAACAAATCCTACCTTTGGCATTGTCGTTTAGGTCACATAAATGACAAACGCATAAAGAGACTTGTTGCGACCAAGGTTCTCAAACCATTTGATTACGAATCATATGGTACATGCGAATCTTGCCTCTTAGGCAAGATGACTCGTCAACCCTTTAGCGGTAAAGGGACACGAGCAAGTGAGGTTTTAGGACTCATACATACCGATGTGTGTGGTCCATTAAACATCACCGCTAGAGGAGGATATCATTACTTCATTACTTTTACCGATGACTTAAGTAGATATGGTTATGTCTACTTAATAAGGCATAAAAGTGATGCTTTTGAGAAATTTAAAGAATTTCAAAATGAGGTTGAGAACCAATTAAACAAAAGGATAAAAGCACTACGATCGGATCGTGGTGGCGAATATCTAAGTAATGAGTTTGATTCACATCTTAAGAATTGTGGTATTATATCACAGTGGACTCCTTCAGGCACACCACAATTGAATGGTGTTGCGAGAAAGGAGAAACCGAACTTTGCTTGACATGGTTCGGTCTATGATGAGTCAAACTGAGCTTCTGGTTCATTTTGGGGCTTTGCTGTTATCTGCTTTGTTTTCTCACTAAATCAAGTCCGACTAAAGCGGCCAATAAGACTCCATATGAGATATGGGCGGAGCAGTTCCCTATTTGTCATTCATGAGAATTTGGGGATGTGAGGCATTCGTCAAGAATAAAGCTGACGATAAACTCGCTCCAAGGTCCGACAAATGTCTGTTTGTAGGTTATCCTAAGGAAACTGTGGCTATTACTTCTACAACCCTCACGAGAACAAAGTGTTTGTGGCTCGTGATCTTTGTTTTCTAGAAAATGAATTTATTTCTAAGAAACACAGTGGGAGAAAATTTGAACTTGATGAAGTTCAAGAGCCACAAACCGACGCAGAAGATGAGGAAACCGTTCCTCGTCTTCTCACACGGTTATAGTCCCTAGGAGGTCAGGAAGAGTTAGTCATCAACCTGGCCAGTTACCTCTGAACATCGAGGAGGAGGGTGATTTGTTGTTATTCGAAAGCAACGAACCCTCAACCTACAAGGCGGCTATTAGTAGCCCCAACTCCGAACAATGGCTTGAGGCCATGAAATCCGAAATGGATTCTATGTACGAGAACCAAGTTTGGGACTTGGTAGATTTACCTGAAGGAGTGCGACCCCTTGAGTGGAAAAGGATATTCAAAATCAAACTCGGCATAGATAAACATATTGATGTTTACAAAGCTAGATTGGTGGCAAAGGGCTTTTCACAAGTCCAAGGCATTCATTATGATGAAACCTTTGCACCGGTTGCTATGCTTCGATCCATAAAGATAATCTTAGCGGTTGCCGCATTTCATGACTATGAAATATGGCAAATGGATGTAAAAACCGCCTTCTTGAATGGGATTCTAGAAGAGGAAGTGTATATGACACAACCTGAAGGTTTTGTAGATACATCCAACCCTAAGAAAGTATGCAAGCTTAAAAGATCCATTTATGGTCTTAAGCAAGCATCGAGGAGTTGGAATCACAGATTCGATCATGTTATCAAACAACATGGATTCGCTCGAAGTGCCGAGGAACCTTGTTTGTACATGAAGTTTAGTGGGAGTAAAGTAACCTTCCTTGTTTTGTATGTGGATGACATACTACTGATTGGAAATGATGTTCCATGCCTGAACTCGGTAAAGGTGGAATTGGGAAACCATTTCCAAATGAAGGACTTGGGAGAGGCACAACGCATCTTAGGTATCCGGATCTATAGAGATAGATCCAAAAGGATACTAGCATTAAGTCAAGAAACTTATATCGATAAGATTCTTGATAGGTTCAATATGAAAGACTCCAAGAGAGGCTTTCTTCCGATGAGTGTAGGAATAACATTGAAGAAATCTCAATGTCCTACGACTCCTGCGGAAATTGAACGCATGAAATTGATCCCTTATGCTTCCGCTGTAGGATCAATCATGTATGCTATGATGTGCACTCGTCCCGATGTCGCTTTCGCTTTGAGCATGACGAGCCGGTATCAAGCTAATCCCGGTGAGAATCACTGGATAGCTGTGAAGAACATCCTTAAGTACTTGAGAAGAACTAAGGATTCGTTTCTAGTGTTTGGAGGTGAACTTGAGCTACACAGATGCAAGTTTCCAAACTGATGGGGATGACCTGAAATCCCAATCCGGCTATGTCTTTATGTTGAATGGAGGAGCTGTTTGTTGGAAGAGCTTCAAACAGAGTGTCACTGCGGATTCTACGACGGAAGCTGAGTACTTGGCAGCGTCTGAAGCTGCTAAAGAAGCTGTGTGGATTCGGCAATTCTTGGATGGACTAAGAGTAGTCCCTAGTGCCGCGGATCCAGTCACTGTTTATTGTGATAACAGTGGGGCCATTTTCCAAGCGAAGGAGCCCAAGTCTAGTAACAAGTCTAGACACGTTTTGAGGAAATACCACGTTATTAGAGATAATGTGGAAAGGAAGGAAATTGATATTTGTAAGGTTGGGACAGACGATAATATCGCTGATCCTTTAACCAAGCCTCTTTCGAGGGCTAAGCATGACGCGCACACCGCCTCCATGGGGTTGCGGCGTATGCCAGATTTCCTTTAGTTTCGTAATATGTAATTGAATGATGTATCCTATTACATATATGAAAATAACATTCATTGTTTTTATCTTAAGTCATTGTGAATGCATACTTTGTTTATCCGAATATTTGTGTGACAATTTTGAACGTATTCAAGTGAACGGAATAAACTAAGTATTTGGTCCCTAGTCTCTCATATGAGGTGACGTCTCCGAGAGACTAGATTGCAAGTCGATCGATGGTGGGGTTCAACGCCATAGGGTCATATGTGATGACTGATCGTTTGCATAGACAGACTGTGAAGAACACTCTGTCGGACAGTGACGCTTATAGAATTCCTTTTCAATGAGATTGAAACCTGGTCGTGGTGGGAATTTCTATAGTATTCCTTTGAGTCAATTCTTTGACCGAAACCGATTATGCAGCCTGCGCAGTTCCGAGTGACTTTCATTTTTGTCTTAAACCATGCCGTGAAAGGGGTTATAAGGGCATCTTTGGGGTCATGGTGATCTGCATTATACAGTACAATCGAGTGGAAGGGAAATGTCCACCCTCGTCAGGGTAAAACATCTTTGGGCCACTCGAGGAGTAGTCGCTGAAAATGCGTGGCCACGCTCGGTAAGAATCTACGGTAGATTCCGGCCGAATGACTACTCTCCTTATCGAGAAAACCACTCATGATTTTTATCTCAGGATGCAAGTACGACCTGTAAGACACCTTGCATCGAGTGGGAGATGTGAAACGGACATGAGAGTTGGTAATGCACAACTTGTCTCGGACAAGTGGGAGATTGTTGGAGTATGTGTCCTCCACAATAGTGCGATTACTTAATAAATCTCAATTAAGGAATACATGGGGATAATCTGTATTATTGTCAATTGATTAACGTAAATCAATAACGGTTGGTGACTAGAGTTTGACGTTATTGTCGTGAGAAGCGGTGATCAATTGATCCCTTTAAGTCACACCTATAGAACGCATCTAAATATTAAAGCTAATTAATTGTATGAGATACGATTAGATTAGTGACTTGATAATTTGACTAACGGTTAGTCAGTTGAATTAATTTAGAGAGAAATCGAGTTGTGAACTCGAACGATTGAATTTTATATCGATAAAATTATTAGAGGAGACGAGAATTAGTGATTAAGCGTTAATTCACTAATTATGTATATTCCACTAATGAGATTAGTGAAAGTATAATTTTAATATATGTGTAGAGTACATGTATATTAAGGAAGAGTTTATTGATTTACACTTTATCATATTAGATGATTTAAGTGATAAATTATTACAATTTGTGGGACAAAAATTGAAAAACAAATTAGACCCATAAGGGGTCCCTTTGGACCGTCCAAAGTGATGTGGGAGGAGCTTCCACTTTGTTTTTATTTGTTTTGTCATTTTGTGCTTGGAGTTGCTTGCATGCATGAACACAATCATTTCAATGCATGCTATTTTCCTACCCAAGACAAGAAACTCTTTCTCTTCTCTCTTGGACCAATATGGCCGGCCCCCTCTAGTGTACATCATACACTTCCTTTTGTTTTTTGCTTATAAAAACATAAGGCATTGAGTGATAAAGTAATTCATGCAATTCTTTTACATCTCTCAACTAATCTCTAAAATATTCTCTCTATTATTCAACACTCACAAGATACTATTTTACTAAGAGTTAGTAAATATATTATCTCATATTATCAAGATAGTATTAAGTATTTCTAGATCAAAATACTTAGTATTTTGGTAGTAGTTCTTGGGTGCTAACTAAAGGAGGTTTTCTACATTGAAAACTTGGGTTATTAAGGAGGATCATCCTAAGCTATATCTCAAGAAACTAAACTAGAAAGGAGTTCTAGTTTAGTGCCCTAATATCCTTTAAAAGAAAGGTATAAATTTCTAATCTTGTAACAAAATACTTTTGTTAACTACATAGATCTTGCTAAATCAAATTAGAGTAATTTGATTTACACTAATACTTGATTAGTGAATGGGATCCGATCCCTACATATTCTTGGGTGATTCTTTTTGCATTGGATAGCTAGCTCAATTACCTTTCCAATGACATATCATAGGCCTTCTAATTCAACGTGAACGAGAAATGGTGAAGCCTACAAGTCACTTCAGTCTCAGGAAGCTCGGTTATGAACTGATTTGGAGTAATGATCCTTGAACTTAACCTAATTCATTCTCCTTGGGTGAGCTCACTTTGGGGTCCATTTGGGAGCCTCATAATCATCCTAAGGCTCACATGAACCGTGGCTAGCACAAGAGGGGACCAAAAAACTTCAGCTCATACCACAAATCAAAATCTGCTCACAAGTCATTGTCAATTGGAGTCCTTTTTGCTTTATGTCATTTTCTCCTTTTAGTTTGTGTTGTTTGGTAGTTTAGGATCAGAATTGGGGACCTTTGATTGATCAACAACTTGCTCTCCAAGGCCATAATCTCGGCCCTTGGATTAAAGCAACCATTGTAGGGTGTAGATAGAGTCAAGTGTCCTTGTCTTACTTTATGCTTTAGTTTGTTTTTACATCAGATTTGTGAGGCCCTTAGAGCCATTAGTTTTAGCTGATTGTAAGGCTCATTTGTAGCCCTTAGATTAGTTAGGAAGTGTATGGTGTAGATCAAAGCTTTGGTACTATATAAACCAAGTTTGCCCATTGTAAAAATCAGAATTTTATGAATGAAGAAAAACCCTAGTTTGAGTGTTTGCTCAACTTAGTCTCTTAGCTTAGTGCTTGAGCTGAAAATTTAGAGTGTTTAGTGGCTTAGTGCTTAAACACCCGATCCTTCTATCCTTGGCTAAGTGCTTGGAAGAAGACTATCTTTATTATTCAATTAGTTTAGTCACAAAATCAGAAAAATCAAACACAAAAACATTACAAAACAGCCGAGATTTTCATTGTTGTTCAAACCGAAATTTGATTAAGTTTTGAGTGAATCTTAGCCCATAACTTTCACTCACGAGATGTGCGCACACATCCTCGCCTCAAAAGCTTCCCTTTAGCCAAACTCTTTCGAAAATCTCCTTTTTCAAGCTTAAAAGGTCTTTCTAAACGAAGAAATGAGCTAAAATGAACGCCTAAAATGAACGTTGAGTCTAGTAAGTCTAACTGGATATACGTCACACAACTTCATCCATTCTCAACATCCTCGACTCGACTAGCTAACCGCTCTCGAGTCGAATCCTTTTCATGCATCTAGACTCGAGCCCTTAACGACAAACCGTTAACATGGGCTCGACGAATGCAAAGCCAACACATTTCAAAATCGAGACGAGATGCGCGCACGCGTTCTCGCCTCCTAAATCAACACACTATCATTTTTGAAATAAACTCTTTTCAAAAATCTTCCCATTTTTACGAAACAACAACACACTATCATTTTTGAAATAAACTCCTTTCGAAAATACCCGTGTTTTCTACAAAACGAACAAAGCTCTTTCAATTTGAAATAATCGCGTTTCAAAATACTTTCAACTCCGAAATAAATACTTCTCGAAGTTCTAGGTCAAACCAAATAGTCCTCCACTATTTCGATTCAACCCACTAAGCATTTTGGAGTGAAACCTATGGGGTTTGACTTCACTCAAGGATACAAGTAAAATCGATTTGTGGTGATGATAAAAATCTCGGCCAAATGATGTGTTTTTTTGTGATGATTTTTCTGATTTTTGTGTAACAAAGAAAAACATAAAAGATAGTAACTAAATCTAAACACAAAGTAATAGATTTAGGGTTTTGATTAATTAAGAACAAAGCCACTAATTAATCATCCACTAACTCAAGCACTAAGCAAAGAGAAAATGAAGAACACACAAATAAGTTGAGAACTCTCAAACTTAGGGTTTTTTTTCATTCATTCAAATCTGAAAATTTACATTGGTAGAGTGAGGGTTTATATAAGACCCTTACTCTAATCTTGACCCTTCATCTAATATCTAATCTAAGGGCTCATAGAGGCCCATGAACATTACAAAATAACGGCTCAAAAGGAGCTCACATGAGCTGAAAATTTCAATGTAAAAGATAAACTACAAAAGCATAAAGGTTGATGTTGACACTTGACTCAATCCTCTCCCTTCTTTGTTTAGGTGGTCATCAAGGGTCTTGATAGAGCCTTGGCTTGAGAGTGGGACGGTCCAATGCTCCTCATTTTGATTTTTACAAACTAAAAACAATAAAGATAAAGAACGAAATGACATGAATGAAAATGACATAAAACATAAAACAATGTGATGGCTTGGGAGTTGATTGTAGCGGCCGCATGGGACCTCCTTGAGCTAGCTTTTGTGAGCCATGTGAGTCCTTTTATTGGAGGGTTAACTCACATGGGTGCACCCAAATTGACCACATTCAAAAAATAGCATATTCATTGACAAAAAGTTGCTCTCCAACTTGACTTCCCTTGACTTCTCTTGACCACTAAGTATGGCTTGATTGACCATAGAATTGACTTGACTTAGCTCTTAGTGGCCCCTAGACCTAAGGCCTAGGCTTGGGTTTGAGCCCATGGACCCAAACAACCCTTACTTTCAAACCGAACAAAATCGAGGTTGCTTGATTTGGTTCAATCTCCTCTCCTTGGAAAGGATTTGCCCTCAAATCCCTCGGAGTTCTCTTTGTTCTCTTCTTGAATTGAACTTTTGCTTGACCCTCGACTTAGACTCTTGTTGGCTTCATGACTTGATTCGTAGAACATGATGAGGAGTGCCCCATGAGCCCCATGACCAACCTTGGGCTCCATGATCCTAGACTCCCAAGAACACCACTTGCTTAGAGATTGAATGAGAGATTGATTCTTGTAGACTCGGCTCATTGGATTGAGCTTGCTCTCTCCCTTACTCATGGTTTCTTTGGATTCACAATTATCCCCTAGCACAACTCGAAGTTCCTCATGCTTAGGACCGTCAATTAGCCACCCCTTGTCACGTTTAAACCCCACAATGATCTTCCATCTCAAGGTCTCACTTGAACTTTGCAAAACATCAACCTTTGCATCTCCAAATGATTCACTTCCTTTGCACTTGATTGAGTTTCCCAAATTTTCGCTTTGACTTCATGGAGCTCCTCTCCTTGGCTTCCCCTTATTGCTCTAGGAGTGTCTTTGATCACATGGAGGGCTACATTCTCAATCATGAAGGTACTTGTTGAATTAGACGACCTAAGAAGTGTGACCAACTCATGTATGGCCTTGAGGGCCGTGCCTCTCTTCCACAATTCAAACTTTGGACTTTCAATGGACTCATCCTCCTTGTTGTTGTTAGTATTCACTTTGAATTTCCATTTTAGAAATTCCCTTGACTCTTTGCTTGTATCAACATTCCCACTCCACATGAATCTCCTTTCCATGAGCTTAGGTAGACTTCTCATCCCCAAGTCATCTCCTTCCTTGGGCTCCCTAATCTGATTTTGGATTGATTTGGTAACCCTAGGCTCACTTCCATGGATAGTCTTGTTGGGTAACAAAGCTCCGGAAACAAATTCATTTGGATGCTCAATGCCGCCAATAGATGATGACCCACTAAGTATCTCAATGAGGTAGGCATCCTCATAGGAATCCATCGGCTCTTGCTCTTCCTTGAGGGGTGGTTTGCAATGCTCTTTGGGGACTTCCTTAGCAAGGACATCAAAGACACTCTCCCCCTTGCTAGGCTCTTGTTTCATTTCTGGTCCCCCATCAACCTTCATGTTTTCGCGTGATTCAACCAAGGAGGGTGGGTTAGGGTTCTTCAAAATTGGAGGTAAGGGTGTAAGTTTGATATTCTTAGCTCCAATCTTAAAATTGTAAGTATTGTCCCTCCCATCATGATTAGCATTTCTTTTCAACTTCCAAGGCCTCCCCAAGAGGAGATGACAAGCCTCCATGGGAATCACATCACACAAAGCCACATCCATGTAGTCCCCTCCAATGGAGAAAGAAACCAAGCATTGTCTAACCACACTTACACTCATCTCGGCTCCATTGTCTAGCCATTTCATCTTGTAAGGGTTAGGGTGATCTTGTGTAGGCAAAGCTAGTTTTTCAATGAGAGTATTTGAGGCAACATTATTGCAACTTTCCCCATCAACAACCAAGTTACAAACCCTTCCCATAATGGTACACCTAGATCTAAAGTTTTGGACTTGGTGATTCTCTTTTAGGGTTAGGGTTTGAGCATGTATCGCTCTACAAGTCACACGGCTATGGTTAGGGTTTGGTCCTCCTCCTAACCGAGCCAATCTATCCTCTAACTCCCTCAAGATCACAAGGTTAGGGTTAGGGATAGGTCTACCCCTCATTCGACTCATTTTGATTTCAAGCTCTCTTCTAGTTTTCTCCATAGAATCAAACATGGTCTCACCAAGAGTAGTACCACAAGAAACATCAAAAGGAAGAAACATACCCATTGAAATAACCAAAGAAACAAATCTGAAAAATGGAAGCAAAGTGAGGATTTTTGAACGTGAAGTGAACCGACTTCTAGCACAATGTGGATATTGTGCTCTCAAACCCAACCAAAGCTTTGATGACCAATTTGGAATGAAACCTATCGGGTTTGACTTCACTCAAGGATACAAGTAAAATCGATTTGTGGTGATGATAAAAATCTCGGCCAAATGATGTGTTTTTGTGATGATTTTTCTGATTTTTGTGTAACAAAGAAAAACATAAAAGATAGTAACTAAATCTAAACACAAAGTAATAGATTTAGGGTTTTGATTAATTAAGCACAAAGCCACTAATTAATCATCCACTAACTCAAGCACTAAGCAAAGAGAAAATGAAGAACACACAAATAAGTTGAGAACTCTCAAACTTAGGGTTTTTTTTCATTCATTCAAATCTGAAAATTTACATTGGTAGAGTGAGGGTTTATATAAGACCCTTACTCTAATCTTGACCCTTCATCTAATATCTAATCTAAGGGCTCATAGAGGCCCATGAACATTACAAAATAACGGCTCAAAAGGAGCTCACATGAGCTGAAAATTTCAATGTAAAAGACAAACTACAAAAGCATAAAGGTTGATGTTGACACTTGACTCAATCCTCTCCCTTCTTTGTTTAGGTGGTCATCAAGGGTCTTGATAGAGCCTTGGCTTGAGAGTGGGACGGTCCAATGCTCCTCATTTTGATTTTTACAAACTAAAAACAATAAAGCATAAAATAACGAAAGCGACATGAATGAAAATGACATAAAACATAAAACAATGTGATGGCTTGGGAGTTGATTGTAGCCGGCTCCATGGGACCTCCTTGAGCTAGCTTTTGTGAGCCATGTGAGTCCTTTTATTGGAGGGTTAACTCACATGGGTGCACCCAAATTGACCACATTCAAAAAATAGCATATTCATTGACAAAAAGTTGCTCTCCAACTTGACTTCCCTTGACTTCTCTTGACCACTAAGTATGGCTTGATTGACCATATAATTGACTTGACTTAGCTCTTAGTGGCCCCTAGACCTAAGGCCTAGGCTTGGGTTTGAGCCCATGGACCCAAACAACCCTTACTTTCAAACCGAACAAAATCGAGGTTGCTTGATTTGGTTCAATCTCCTCTCCTTGGAAAGGATTTGCCCTCAAATCCTCGGAGTTCTCTTTGTTCTCTTCTTGAATTGAACTTTTGCTTGACCCTCGACTTAGACTCTTGTTGGCTTCATGACTTGATTCGTAGAACATGATGAGGAGTGCCCCATGAGCCCCATGACCAACCTTGGGCTCCATGATCCTAGACTCCCAAGAACACCACTTGCTTAGAGATTGAATGAGAGATTGATTCTTGTAGACTCGGCTCATTGGATTGAGCTTGCTCTCTCCCTTACTCATGGTTTCTTTGGATTCACAATTATCCCCTAGCACAACTCGAAGTTCCTCATGCTTAGGACCGTCAATTAGCCACCCCTTGTCACGTTTAAACCCCACAATGATCTTCCATCTCAAGGTCTCACTTGAACTTTGCAAAACATCAACCTTTGCATCTCCAAATGATTCACTTCCTTTGCACTTGATTGAGTTTCCCAAATTTTCAGTTTTGACTTCATGGAGCTCCTCTCCTTGGCTTCCCCTTATTGCTCTAGGAGTGTCTTTGATCACATGGAGGGCTACATTCTCAATCATGAAGGTACTTGTTGAATTAGACGACCTAAGAAGTGTGACCAACTCATGTATGGCCTTGAGGGCCGTGCCTCTCTTCCACAATTCAAACTTTGGACTTTCAATGGACTCATCCTCCTTGTTGTTGTTAGTATTCACTTTGAATTTCCATTTTAGAAATTCCCTTGACTCTTTGCTTGTATCAACATTCCCACTCCACATGAATCTCCTTTCCATGAGCTTAGGTAGACTTCTCATCCCCAAGTCATCTCCTTCCTTGGGCTCCCTAATCTGATTTTGGATTGATTTGGTAACCCTAGGCTCACTTCCATGGATAGTCTTGTTGGGTAACAAAGCTCCGGAAACAAATTCATTTGGATGCTCAATGCCGCCAATAGATGATGACCCACTAAGTATCTCAATGAGGTAGGCATCCTCATAGGAATCCATCGGCTCTTGCTCTTCCTTGAGGGGTGGTTTGCAATGCTCTTTGGGGACTTCCTTAGCAAGGACATCAAAGACACTCTCCCCCTTGCTAGGCTCTTGTTTCATTTCTGGTCCCCCATCAACCTTCATGTTTTCGCGTGATTCAACCAAGGAGGGTGGGTTAGGGTTCTTCAAAATTGGAGGTAAGGGTGTAAGTTTGATATTCTTAGCTCCAATCTTAAAATTGTAAGTATTGTCCCTCCCATCATGATTAGCATTTCTTTTCAACTTCCAAGGCCTCCCCAAGAGGAGATGACAAGCCTCCATGGGAATCACATCACACAAAGCCACATCCATGTAGTCCCCTCCAATGGAGAAAGAAACCAAGCATTGTCTAACCACACTTACACTCATCTCGGCTCCATTGTCTAGCCATTTCATCTTGTAAGGGTTAGGGTGATCTTGTGTAGGCAAAGCTAGTTTTTCAATGAGAGTATTTGAGGCAACATTATTGCAACTTTCCCCATCAACAACCAAGTTACAAACCCTTCCCATAATGGTACACCTAGATCTAAAGTTTTGGACTTGGTGATTCTCTTTTAGGGTTAGGGTTTGAGCATGTATCGCTCTACAAGTCACACGGCTATGGTTAGGGTTTGGTCCTCCTCCTAACCGAGCCAATCTATCCTCTAACTCCCTCAAGATCACAAGGTTAGGGTTAGGGATAGGTCTACCCCTCATTCGACTCATTTTGATTTCAAGCTCTCTTCTAGTTTTCTCCATAGAATCAAACATGGTCTCACCAAGAGTAGTACCACAAGAAACATCAAAAGGAAGAAACATACCCATTGAAATAACCAAAGAAACAAATCTGAAAAATGGAAGCAAAGTGAGGATTTTTGAACGTGTGAGTGAACCGACTTCTAGCACAATGTGGATATTGTGCTCTCAAACCCAACCAAAGCTTTGATGACCAATTTGGAATGAAACCTATCGGGTTTGACTTCACTCAAGGATACAAGTAAAATCGATTTGTGGTGATGATAAAAATCTCGGCCAAATGATGTGTTTTTTTGTGATGATTTTTCTGATTTTTGTGTAACAAAGAAAAACATACAAGATAGTAACTAAATCTAAACACAAAGTAATAGATTTAGGGTTTTGATTAATTAAGCACAAAGCCACTAATTAATCATCCACTAACTCAAGCACTAAGCAAAGAGAAAATGAAGAACACACAAATAAGTTGAGAACTCTCAAACTTAGGGTTTTTTTTCATTCATTCAAATCTGAAAATTTACATTGGTAGAGTGAGGGTTTATATAAGACCCTTACTCTAATCTTGACCCTTCATCTAATATCTAATCTAAGGGCTCATAGAGGCCCATGAACATTACAAAATAACGGCTCAAAAGGAGCTCACATGAGCTGAAAATTTCAATGTAAAAGACAAACTACAAAAGCATAAAGGTTGATGTTGACACTTGACTCAATCCTCTCCCTTCTTTGTTTAGGTGGTCATCAAGGGTCTTGATAGAGCCTTGGCTTGAGAGTGGGACGGTCCAATGCTCCTCATTTTGATTTTTACAAACTAAAAACAATAAAGCATAAAATAACGAAAGCGACATGAATGAAAATGACATAAAACATAAAACAATGTGATGGCTTGGGGAGTTGATTGTAGCCGGCTCCATGGGACCTCCTTGAGCTAGCTTTTGTGAGCCATGTGAGTCCTTTTATTGGAGGGTTAACTCACATGGGTGCACCCAAATTGACCACATTCAAAAAATAGCATATTCATTGACAAAAAGTTGCTCTCCAACTTGACTTCCCTTGACTTCTCTTGACCACTAAGTATGGCTTGATTGACCATATAATTGACTTGACTTAGCTCTTAGTGGCCCCTAGACCTAAGGCCTAGGCTTGGGTTTGAGCCCATGGACCCAAACAACCCTTACTTTCAAACCGAACAAAATCGAGGTTGCTTGATTTGGTTCAATCTCCTCTCCTTGGAAAGGATTTGCCCTCAAATCCTCGGAGTTCTCTTTGTTCTCTTCTTGAATTGAACTTTTGCTTGACCCTCGACTTAGACTCTTGTTGGCTTCATGACTTGATTCGTAGAACATGATGAGGAGTGCCCCATGAGCCCCATGACCAACCTTGGGCTCCATGATCCTAGACTCCCAAGAACACCACTTGCTTAGAGATTGAATGAGAGATTGATTCTTGTAGACTCGGCTCATTGGATTGAGCTTGCTCTCTCCCTTACTCATGGTTTCTTTGGATTCACAATTATCCCCTAGCACAACTCGAAGTTCCTCATGCTTAGGACCGTCAATTAGCCACCCCTTGTCACGTTTAAACCCCACAATGATCTTCCATCTCAAGGTCTCACTTGAACTTTGCAAAACATCAACCTTTGCATCTCCAAATGATTCACTTCCTTTGCACTTGATTGAGTTTCCCAAATTTTCGCTTTGACTTCATGGAGCTCCTCTCCTTGGCTTCCCTTATTGCACTAGGAGTGTCTTTGATCACATGGAGGGCTACATTCTCAATCATGAAGGTACTTGTTGAATTAGACGACCTAAGAAGTGTGACCAACTCATGTATGGCCTTGAGGGCCGTGCCTCTCTTCCACAATTCAAACTTTGGACTTTCAATGGACTCATCCTCCTTGTTGTTGTTAGTATTCACTTTGAATTTCCATTTTAGAAATTCCCTTGACTCTTTGCTTGTATCAACATTCCCACTCCACATGAATCTCCTTTCCATGAGCTTAGGTAGACTTCTCATCCCCAAGTCATCTCCTTCCTTGGGCTCCCTAACTGATTTTGGATTGATTTGGTAACCCTAGGCTCACTTCCATGGATAGTCTTGTTGGGTAACAAAGCTCCGGAAACAAATTCATTTGGATGCTCAATGCCGCCAATAGATGATGACCCACTAAGTATCTCAATGAGGTAGGCATCCTCATAGGAATCCATCGGCTCTTGCTCTTCCTTGAGGGGTGGTTTGCAATGCTCTTTGGGGACTTCCTTAGCAAGGACATCAAAGACACTCTCCCCCTTGCTAGGCTCTTGTTTCATTTCTGGTCCCCCATCAACCTTCATGTTTTCGCGTGATTCAACCAAGGAGGGTGGGTTAGGGTTCTTCAAAATTGGAGGTAAGGGTGTAAGTTTGATATTCTTAGCTCCAATCTTAAAATTGTAAGTATTGTCCCTCCCATCATGATTAGCATTTCTTTTCAACTTCCAAGGCCTCCCCAAGAGGAGATGACAAGCCTCCATGGGAATCACATCACACAAAGCCACATCCATGTAGTCCCCTCCAATGGAGAAAGAAACCAAGCATTGTCTAACCACACTTACACTCATCTCGGCTCCATTGTCTAGCCATTTCATCTTGTAAGGGTTAGGGTGATCTTGTGTAGGCAAAGCTAGTTTTTCAATGAGAGTATTTGAGGCAACATTATTGCAACTTTCCCCATCAACAACCAAGTTACAAACCCTTCCCATAATGGTACACCTAGATCTAAAGTTTTGGACTTGGTGATTCTCTTTAGGGTTAGGGTTTGAGCATGTATCGCTCTACAAGTCACACGGCTATGGTTAGGGTTTGGTCCTCCTCCTAACCGAGCCAATCTATCCTCTAACTCCCTCAAGATCACAAGGTTAGGGTTAGGGATAGGTCTACCCCTCATTCGACTCATTTTGATTTCAAGCTCTCTTCTAGTTTTCTCCATAGAATCAAACATGGTCTCACCAAGAGTAGTACCACAAGAAACATCAAAAGGAAGAAACATACCCATTGAAATAACCAAAGAAACAAATCTGAAAAATGGAAGCAAAGTGAGGATTTTTGAACGTGTGAGTGAACCGACTTCTAGCACAATGTGGATATTGTGCTCTCAAACCCAACCAAAGCTTTGATGACCAATTTGGAATGAAACCTATCGGGTTTGACTTCACTCAAGGATACAAGTAAAATCGATTTGTGGTGATGATAAAAATCTCGGCCAAATGATGTGTTTTTTTGTGATGATTTTTCTGATTTTTGTGTAACAAAGAAAAACATAAAAGATAGTAACTAAATCTAAACACAAAGTAATAGATTTAGGGTTTTGATTAATTAAGCACAAAGCCACTAATTAATCATCCACTAACTCAAGCACTAAGCAAAGAGAAAATGAAGAACACACAAATAAGTTGAGAACTCTCAAACTTAGGGTTTTTTTTCATTCATTCAAATCTGAAAATTTACATTGGTAGAGTGAGGGTTTATATAAGACCCTTACTCTAATCTTGACCCTTCATCTAATATCTAATCTAAGGGCTCATAGAGGCCCATGAACATTACAAAATAACGGCTCAAAAGGAGCTCACATGAGCTGAAAATTTCAATGTAAAAGACAAACTACAAAAGCATAAAGGTTGATGTTGACACTTGACTCAATCCTCTTCCTTCTTTGTTTAGGTGGTCATCAAGGGTCTTGATAGAGCCTTGGCTTGAGAGTGGGACGGTCCAATGCTCCTCATTTTGATTTTTACAAACTAAAAACAATAAAGCATAAAATAACGAAAGCGACATGAATGAAAATGACATAAAACATAAAACAATGTGATGGCTTGGGAGTTGATTGTAGCCGGCTCCATGGGACCTCCTTGAGCTAGCTTTTGTGAGCCATGTGAGTCCTTTTATTGGAGGGTTAACTCACATGGGTGCACCCAAATTGACCACATTCAAAAAATAGCATATTCATTGACAAAAAGTTGCTCTCCAACTTGACTTCCCTTGACTTCTCTTGACCACTAAGTATGGCTTGATTGACCATATAATTGACTTGACTTAGCTCTTAGTGGCCCCTAGACCTAAGGCCTAGGCTTGGGTTTGAGCCCATGGACCCAAACAACCCTTACTTTCAAACCGAACAAAATCGAGGTTGCTTGATTTGGTTCAATCTCCTCTCCTTGGAAAGGATTTGCCCTCAAATCCTCGGAGTTCTCTTTGTTCTCTTCTTGAATTGAACTTTTGCTTGACCCTCGACTTAGACTCTTGTTGGCTTCATGACTTGATTCGTAGAACATGATGAGGAGTGCCCCATGAGCCCCATGACCAACCTTGGGCTCCATGATCCTAGACTCCCAAGAACACCACTTGCTTAGAGATTGAATGAGAGATTGATTCTTGTAGACTCGGCTCATTGGATTGAGCTTGCTCTCTCCCTTACTCATGGTTTCTTTGGATTCACAATTATCCCCTAGCACAACTCGAAGTTCCTCATGCTTAGGACCGTCAATTAGCCACCCCTTGTCACGTTTAAACCCCACAATGATCTTCCATCTCAAGGTCTCACTTGAACTTTGCAAAACATCAACCTTTGCATCTCCAAATGATTCACTTCCTTTGCACTTGATTGAGTTTCCCAAATTTTCGCTTTGACTTCATGGAGCTCCTCTCCTTGGCTTCCCCTTATTGCTCTAGGAGTGTCTTTGATCACATGGAGGGCTACATTCTCAATCATGAAGGTACTTGTTGAATTAGACGACCTAAGAAGTGTGACCAACTCATGTATGGCCTTGAGGGCCGTGCCTCTCTTCCACAATTCAAACTTTGGACTTTCAATGGACTCATCCTCCTTGTTGTTGTTAGTATTCACTTTGAATTTCCATTTTAGAAATTCCCTTGACTCTTTGCTTGTATCAACATTCCCACTCCACATGAATCTCCTTTCCATGAGCTTAGGTAGACTTCTCATCCCCAAGTCATCTCCTTCCTTGGGCTCCCTAATCTGATTTTGGATTGATTTGGTAACCCTAGGCTCACTTCCATGGATAGTCTTGTTGGGTAACAAAGCTCCAGAAACAAATTCATTTGGATGCTCAATGCCGCCAATAGATGATGACCCACTAAGTATCTCAATGAGGTAGGCATCCTCATAGGAATCCATCGGCTCTTGCTCTTCCTTGAGGGGTGGTTTGCAATGCTCTTTGGGGACTTCCTTAGCAAGGACATCAAAGACACTCTCCCCCTTGCTAGGCTCTTGTTTCATTTCTGGTCCCCCATCAACCTTCATGTTTTCGTGATTCAACCAAGGAGGGTGGGTTAGGGTTCTTCAAAATTGGAGGTAAGGGTGTAAGTTTGATATTCTTAGCTCCAATCTTAAAATTGTAAGTATTGTCCCTCCCATCATGATTAGCATTTCTTTTCAACTTCCAAGGCCTCCCCAAGAGGAGATGACAAGCCTCCATGGGAATCACATCACACAAAGCCACATCCATGTAGTCCCCTCCAATGGAGAAAGAAACCAAGCATTGTCTAACCACACTTACACTCATCTCGGCTCCATTGTCTAGCCATTTCATCTTGTAAGGGTTAGGGTGATCTTGTGTAGGCAAAGCTAGTTTTTCAATGAGAGTATTTGAGGCAACATTATTGCAACTTTCCCCATCAACAACCAAGTTACAAACCCTTCCCATAATGGTACACCTAGATCTAAAGTTTTGGACTTGGTGATTCTCTTTTAGGGTTAGGGTTTGAGCATGTATCGCTCTACAAGTCACACGGCTATGGTTAGGGTTTGGTCCTCCTCCTAACCGAGCCAATCTATCCTCTAACTCCCTCAAGATCACAAGGTTAGGGTTAGGGATAGGTCTACCCCTCATTCGACTCATTTTGATTTCAAGCTCTCTTCTAGTTTTCTCCATAGAATCAAACATGGTCTCACCAAGAGTAGTACCACAAGAAACATCAAAAGGAAGAAACATACCCATTGAAATAACCAAAGAAACAAATCTGAAAAATGGAAGCAAAGTGAGGATTTTTGAACGTGTGAGTGAACCGACTTCTAGCACAATGTGGATATTGTGCTCTCAAACCCAACCAAAGCTTTGATGACCAATTTGGAATGAAACCTATCGGGTTTGACTTCACTCAAGGATACAAGTAAAATCGATTTGTGGTGATGATAAAAATCTCGGCCAAATGATGTGTTTTTTTGTGATGATTTTTCTGATTTTTGTGTAATAAAGAAAAACATAAAAGATAGTAACTAAATCTAAACACAAAGTAATAGATTTAGGTTTTTGATTAATTAAGCACAAAGCCACTAATTAATCATCCACTAACTCAAGTACTAAGCAAAGAGAAAATGAAGAACACACAAATAAGTTGAGAACTCTCAAACTTAGGGTTTTTTTTCATTCATTCAAATCTGAAAATTTACATTGGTAGAGTGAGGGTTTATATAAGACCCTTACTCTAATCTTGACCCTTCATCTAATATCTAATCTAAGGGCTCATAGAGGCCCATGAACATTACAAAATAACGGCTCAAAAGGAGCTCACATGAGCTGAAAATTTCAATGTAAAAGACAAACTACAAAAGCATAAAGGTTGATGTTGACACTTGACTCAATCCTCTCCCTTCTTTGTTTAGGTGGTCATCAAGGGTCTTGATAGAGCCTTGGCTTGAGAGTGGAACGGTCCAATGCTCCTCATTTTGATTTTTACAAACTAAAAACAATAAAGCATAAAGTAACGAAAGCGACATGAATGAAAATGACATAAAACATAAAACAATGTGATGGCTTGGGGAGTTGATTGTAGCCGGCTCCATGGGACCTCCTTGAGCTAGCTTTTGTGAGCCATGTGAGTCCTTTTATTGGAGGGTTAACTCACATGGGTGCACCCAAATTGACCACATTCAAAAAATAGCATATTCATTGACAAAAAGTTGCTCTCTAACTTGACTTCCCTTGACTTCTCTTGACCACTAAGTATGGCTTGATTGACCATAGAATTGACTTGACTTAGCTCTTAGTGGCCCCTAGACCTAAGGCCTAGGCTTGGGTTTGAGCCCATGGACCCAAACCAACCCTTACTTTCAAACCGAACAAAATCGAGCTTGCTTGATTTGGTTCACATTCTTCACAAATCACTCGGGAATAATCATTACATTCCCGAATCCTCCCTAGGCACGAGTGGAATACATGGCCCTCGGCCATCGTAAGCCATTCATCTCAAAGCTTTTTCATAAAGCAAAACCCAAGAATCTCGTCGCATTCTTGGAAACTTTTTTTTCATTCTGAGTGGCTCGCTGTTGGAGTATGTGTCCTCCACAATAGTGCGATTACTTAATAAATCTCAATTAAGGAATACATGGGGATAATCCTGTATTATTGTCAATTGATTAACGTAAATCAATAACGGTTGGCTGACTAGAGTTTGACGTTATTGTCGTGAGAACGGCGGTAATCAATTGATCCCTTTAAGTCACACCTATAGGAACGTACTCCAAATATTTAAGCTAATTAATTGTATGAGATACGATTAAATTAGTAACTTGATAAATCGACTAACGGTTAGTCAATGTATTAATTTAGAGAGAAATCGAGTTGTGAACTCAGATGGTTTAATTTTATATCGATAAAATTATTAGAGGAGATGAGAGTTAGTGATTATACGTTAATTCACTAATTATGTATATTTTACTAATGAGATTAGTGAAAGTATATTTTTAATATATGTGTAAGTGTACATGTATATTAAGGGAGAGTTTAATTAATTTACACTTTATTATATTAGATAATTAAGTTATAAATTATAAGTATTTGTGGGACAAATATTGAAAAACAAAATAGACCCATATGGGTCATGTTGAACGTCCAAATGGGCAAGCAAGAGGAGAAGATTCTCTCTTGTCTTATTCTATTTTGTTTGTTTTACTTTTGCATGCAAATAACATAATCATTTACATACATGAGTTTACTCTTTTCAAGAGCAAAACTCTTCCTCTTTTCTCTCATGGGGGCCGGCCAAAATGGGTGTGTTTAACACACTTCTTTTCGGCTTGTTTTCTATAAAAACATAAGGCCTTAGAAAGATAAAGCATCTCATTCTTTTTCTTCTCCATCTCTCTCACCATTCTCTCTAAACTAATACTCATATTAGACTAGTATTACTAAGAGTTAGTAATAATAATATATCACATATTATCAAGTTAATACTAAGTGATTTCTAGTCCAAAATCTTTAGTATTTTTGGTGTGTGTTCTTGGGTGCATCTTTTAGGAGGTTTCCTATTTTGAAAACTCGGGTTTTTGGAGAATCATCCTAACCTTAAGCTCAAGAAACAAAACTAGAAAGGTATAACATTTCTAAACTTGTAACAAAGTGAATTTGTACTACATAGATCTTGCTAAATCAAATTAGAGTAATTTGATTTACACTAATATTTGATTAGTGAATGGGACGAGATCCCTACAAGTGGTATCAGAGATTTGGCTTGTGGTTACAAATTTATTTTGTTATTTTTGGAGTTTTATATATTTATTGAGAATAAATATGATAAAATCCTAAAATGGTGTTAAAAGTGGTTTTAACACGAGATTTTTATAGCATGCAAAGTTTCTAGTCTCATGAAGTTACTGGTCAAATTTCGTATTTTTTGAAACTTGTTTGCTAATTAAAATGATTTTTATACAAAACCGAGTCAAAAAGTGAGTTTTTGGCTAAAATAATGACTATAAATAGTTATAGTTGGTATCTGGTCTCGAACTTTCTGCATGTAAATTTTCAAAGTCAGATTTTGAGTTTTGAATATTTATTCATTTATTTGTTTAAAATCGGTATATAATGCATTTTATGTCCAAAAATATAGTAAACGTTGTTTTCTGAACATGAAATTTATACCAATATTTTTATACATTATGAGGATGCTCACGTATAAATTTGGGATTTTACCTCACTGTTTTGGACATTTTATTGATTTTATGAGATAAAATCGATGAAATAGTATGTTTATTGTTATAAATATAATACGTAAAAGTTTTTGACCAAGCTTTTCTTTTTGACATCTTGGAAGTGTTCCAGAATGTACAAAATTTTTCCAAAATAAAAATGGTTTTATTTTATATTATAATGTATTTTTAATGCTTTATTCATAAAATGTTATGATTAAAGTTAAAGTAATTAGCAAAATGACCACTAAAGTGAACTAAAATCACCATGAATAAGTGAAAACTAATTTTGGGTGTTCTAAATCAGTTTAGAAGTTTTAGTTCAAGCTTAAAAGGTGTTTTAAGCATTATTGATTAATATGAGATTAATCGATTAAAAATGAGATCGGTTAGAAACGATTTAATGCGATTATTGTTTAGGGCGATTTTGGCATGTTTTTATTTATAAGCTTTTCATTATGCATGTTTGAATGAATGTTTATTCTTACTAGTATGGCCATAGTTTGTTATATTTTTACCGATATTACCCGTAATGTAAGGGAATATCGTGTGGGTTTGTAATTAAATACGATCTCGTATCGCCGGTTTGTAATTTAATTGTTTATTTCATTTACAAATGTAAAATAGGATGCTATGTATTCATTTGTAATTTAAACTTGTAACTATTTGTAATTCGAAGACCGGCGATGGATCGAGATGGAGCATTAGAAGTGTTCTAAAGCTAGCAAGGAGGGGCCTTGGATGAAGCCCATATGAAGAGGGGCCAAAGGAGTTGGTTTCCAATTTGTAACTCCTTGTAATTTTAATTACTTTTAGGTGGCCATACTAGGTTTTTGCTTATGCTTGTGCTTGTTTGATTGCTTTTTTTTCCGCACACATGCCAAAATCGCCATGCATGCCTCGATATCCCACTATGATTGTCGATTTAAGTCACGATTCCTAAATTAGTTCACTTATAAAGAATTTTTTTATGACTAAAATTGACAAGATCACCCACATAATCAAACAAATGAATTGAGATTAAGCCTTTCCAAATGTGGCGACTATGAACCCCATGTTCGTGAGGACCTCCGCAACGTGGAACCTCGTTACCATGGGTAAGTAGTGGGAGGAAGTCCCATGCTAATTTGGTTTGGACTCAACCAAATAAGAGTTATTTGGGGCTAATGGATGCATTTTATAGAAAATCATCAACCAAGCATTCTAGTGTAGAATTAGTCAAGTGTTGACTTATCGCTTTTATATAAAAGGAAACATGAGATGTCTAATTTTATATGAAAAATGAGTCTTGGAATCATTTATATAATTTCGTGGGAGATCATTATATAAATGGACATTTGTTTTAAAACCGTTTTAGCAAATGTTATAAATGAACAATGAATGCTTATATATTTCCTCATATTTGTTGTAGAATCGTTTATTTCAAATCGCAATGGCATCATCATCATCATCATCAACTCCCGCGCCCATTTTGGGCAAAGATTCATGGTTGAGAACCGTGATGGATAAGTGTATCCTTAAGGATGACGGTAGCAACTTTGTCGAATGGGATTCGACGATGAGGGGCGCCGCTACATCCGACAATGTGCTCAAACACCTTATCGTTCAACCACCCGCCGAACCCACTTTTCGATCGGGGGCGGCACGAGCCGCCTATGATGAGTATGTGAAAGTGGACAATGACGTGAAAAACGTCTTGATTTGGTCCATGGCACCCACTCTCAAACTCCGTTTTGTCACTCAAAAAAGTGCATATGCGATATTCACTAGAGTGACAACTATGTTCTCCAAAGCACCGCAAATTAGGCTTTATGAAGCCGCGGTACGGTTTTTCGATGCAAAGTTAGAGAGGAACCAAAAAGTTGGTCCTCATGTGCTCAAAATGATTGAGCAAATAGACACTCTTGAGCGTCAAGAGTGTGCTATACCGAAAGCTCTTGCGATTTACCGCATTCTTCATTCTCTTCCTAACAAGTTTGCTCATTTTAGAGTAAACTATAACATGAACAACATGGATAAGAGTTACCATGAACTTCATGCTCTCTTGGTCCAAGCCGAGAGGGATATGGAAGTGAATGAAATGGAGAAGAAAGATGTTCTCTCCATGAAAATGAAGAACATGAATCTAGGAGTGAAGAAGGGGAAGGTGGCTAAGAAAACGCCATCCGTCAAAGGCAAGGGTAAGGGCAAGGCTATTGTGGAAGGTGTTCCACTCAAGTCTAAGCCCAAGATCAACAAGGGAAAACCTCTCAATGACACTTGCAAGTATTGCAATGAAGTGGGTCATTGGAAGCGCAATTGTCCCAAATATAAGAAGGGCTTGAAAGATGGATGTGCGACATCCAAAGGTGTTCTTCCTTCTAATCTCTATATGATAGATATCAATCATGCTTGCATTTCTACATGGGTATTGGATACCGGATGTAGATCTCACCTTTGTAATCATTTGCAGGGGATGAGAAACGTGCGAGCTCTAGCCAAGGGTGATGTAGATCTCCGCATGGGCAATGGAGTTAGAGTAGCGGTCGTTTCCGTGGGAACTTTTGTACTCTCTCTTGCTAGTGGTTTAGAGTTGCTTTTAAATAATTGTTATTTTGTACCAACTCTAACGAAAAACATTATCTCCGTCTCCGTGTTAGATGCGGAAGGCTTTTGTTTTATGATTAAGAACAACCGTTGTACTTTTTCATTTAATGAAATAGTTTATGGTGAAGCTGTTTCAATTGGAGGTATTTATGTTTTAAATGATGTTAATGATGTTTATGGTGAAGCTGTTTCAATTGGAGGTATTACATTCCCGAATCCTCCCTAGGCGCGAGTGGAATACATGGCCCTCGGCCATCGTAAGCCATTCATCTCAAAGCTTTTTCATAAAGCAAAACCCAAGAATCTCGTCGCATTCTTGGAAACTTTTTTTTCATTCTGAGCGGCTCGCTGTTGGAGTATGTGTCCTCCATAATAGTGTGATTACTTAATAAATCTCAACTAAGGAATACATGGGGATAATCCTGTATTATTGTCAATTGATTAACGTAAATCAATAACGGTTGGCTGACTAGAGTTTGACGTTATTGTCGTGAGAACGGCGGTAATCAATTGATCCCTTTAAGTCACACCTATAGAACGCATCTAAATATTTAAGCTAATTAATTGTATGAGATACGATTATATTAGTAACTTGATAAATCGACTAACGGTTAGTCAATGTATTAATTTAGAGAGAAATCGAGTTGTGAACTCGGATGGTTTAATTTTATATCGATAAAATTATTAGAGGAGATGGGAATTAGTGATTAAACGTTAATTCACTAATTATGTATATTTTACTAATGAGATTAGTAAAAGTACAATCTTAATATATGTGTAAGTGTACATGTATATTAAGGAAGAGTTTAATTAATTTACACTTTATTATATTAGATAATTAAGTGATAAATTATAAGTATTTGTGGGACAAATATTGTAAACAAAATAGACCCATATAAGGGTGAGAAAGGAGGAGAAGATTCCTCCTTGTCTTATTCCATTTGGATGTTTACTTTTTGCATGTGAGAAACACAATCATTTGCATGCATGTAATTGTGCTTTACTATGTGCAAAAGCTACACTCTTCCTCCTCTCTTGTGTTGACCGAAAAAATGAAGTGTACTACACACACTTCATTTTGCTTATTGTTCTATAAAACACAAGGCATTAGAAAGAGAATATCATTCCATTTTTTTTCTCTCCATCTCTCTCATTTTCTCTCTAAAACCTAATACTCATAATATACTATTTTTACTAAGTGTTAGTAATAATAATATTACATATTATCAAGTATTACTAAGTGATTTCTAGATCAAAGTGCTTATCTAACCACATTTACACTCATCTCGGCTCCATTGTTTAGCCACTTCATCTTGTAAGGGTTAGGGTGATCTTGTGTAGGCAAAGCTAGTTTTTCAATGAGAGTACTTGAGGCAACATTATTCCAACTTTCCCCATCAACAATCAAATTACAAACCCTTCCCATAATGGTACACCTAGATCTAAAGATTTGGACTTGGTGATTCTCTTCTAGGGTTAGGGTTTGAGCATGTATGGTCCTACAAACCACACGGCCATGACTAGGGGGTGGTTCTCCTCCTAACCGAACCATTCTAGCCTCTAACTCCCTTTGACCCCTCTCCAAATATTCAAACACGGTCTCACCAAGGCTAGTATCAAGTGAAGCATCCACATGAAGGAACACATCCATTGCTAGAACAAAGAAACACACCTGAAAATTTCAAGCAAAGTTGGAGTCTTTTGGATGTGTGAACCGACTTCAAGCACAAGATAGGTCTTGTACTCTCAAATCCAACCAAAGCTTTGATAACCAATTTGGAATGAAACCTAAGGGGTTAGGATTCACTCAAGAGAACAACTAAAATCGACTTGAATTTATCTAGAAAATCTCGGCCAAACAAGTGAAAAATTGTGTTTGATTTTCTGAAATTTTGTGAGTTAAATGAAAACATAAAAGGATAAACTAAATCTAAGCACAAAGCCAAAGATTTAGGGTTTGATTAACTAAGCACTTAGCCACTAGTTAACCATAAACACACTCTTGCACTTAGCTAAGAGAAAATAAGATGAGAAGCTCTCAAACTTAGGGTTTTAATATCAAAGCAAATCTGAAAAATACAAGGCTAGAAAGTGGGTTTATATAACACCCAAACTCTAATCTCAACCCTACTATTCTAAGTTGATCTAAGGGCTCATAGAGGCCCTCAAACAACAACAAACTAACGGCTCATAGAGCCTTACAAATCTGAAATTTGATTACAAGCAAACAAAATACAAAAAGCATTAAGTTCAAAGGGACAAGTGACTCCATCCTCTCCTTGCATTTAGGTGAACATCCAAGGGCCATGATGGAGCCTTGGGGTCAAGGTGGGACGGTCCATCCTTCAACAAATTCAGATTTTGTAGGCTAAGAGACAATAAAGCATAAAGCATAAAGTAAGAAAACGACATCTAGTGAAAGAGACTTGTTGCTCAAAATAATGTGAGTGTTGTGAGTGTTTGTTTTAAGCCGGCTCTAAGGCCCCCTTTAGTCGACTTTTGAAACCATGTGGGTCTTGTTTATTGGAGGACTAACCCACATAGGTGCACCCAAAGTGATCACATTCAAAAAAGCTCATTTGTTGACTTTTTGGTTGCTCTCCTTCTTGACTTTCCCTTGACTACCTTTGACCCACTAAGTTTGGCTAAATTGACCACTTGATTAGCTTGACTTAGCACTTAGTGGGACCCTAGGTCCAAGGCCTAACCTAGGGTTTGAGTCCATGGACCCAACCCATGGTCTAGCTCCATTCCATCTTTGATTGACTTGAGCATTCTTGGTTCAATACTCGTGTACTAAGTACTTAATACACGGTACAGAAGCAAAAGTACGAACACTCTTCACGAGTCCTCACCTCTTTTACACATCCCTACGGAGTTTTACTTCCTCCCCATGAAGTCCACACACTTATACAGGTATCCCCCCAAAGGAGTCCTTAAAGTATCGACACTCCACAACAAGTCTCAAGGCAAAGCGATTACAAAAACACGCACACTCCTCGCGATTCCCCTCTAAACATCATATTCCCCAGCGGAGAACCAACGCATACAATAACATTTACACATACACTCCCCAACGAGTCCAAACACAAACATTCTACACGAACATCTGCACTAAACACGCAACTACAGCTACACCTACGCTCCTCGGCGAGACCATACAAATACATTCTTCCCCGGCGGACTAGCACTCCCCTAGCGAATTACCCTTAAGCAAACCTTCAAAGCTTCCTGAATGGATTATCCTTCCACTCCCCCAGCGGAACATAAACACAAAGCATCTGCATCAGCACTATACAACTACAAGCACTATACACGAGTACATACACGAAGCACCTGCACTCTTTACGAGACGAAGCACCAAGACGAAGCACCTGTACTCTTTATGAGACGAAGCACCCGCACTCTTTACGAGACGAAACTGCACCAAAATGGATAAGCTCTTTTTGCTCGTTTTGAGGCTTGGGCTTACTTGAGACCTATGGCTCGAGCCATGGCTTAATTTGTGACCATTAGGGTCAAACCAAGTGAAATGTGCGAAGAAGAACAAAGGAAATCAGCCCACACTTGGAAAACAACAACCTAGGCCATGAACCATGAAGCTCATTTTGACATGTCGGTAAAGATCTTAACAGAACTCCCAACTTGCTAATCCAATTGAGTTGAAACCACTTGCATATGAAAGCTAACTCAAAGAGATTTCATTTGACATATGGTTGGCTATCTGGTTCAAAGGGAGCTGAGAGTTATGACCTCTACAAGTCAGGGGTCAGATTGTGAAAACTCAGTCCATAGGCAAATTCGACATGTCCGTACTAAACGTTGCATATCTTGAGTTCTAGGCAATATTTTTGGATGATTCTTTTTGCATTGGAAATCTAGCTCAATTACCGTTCCAATGACATATCATGGGCCTTCTAATTCAACGTGAGCAAGAAATGGTGAAGCCTACAAGTCACTTCAGTCTCAAGGAACTCGGTTTTGGAGTAATGAGTCATGAACTTAACCTACATCATTCTCCTTGGGTGAGCTCACCTTGGGGACCATTTGGGAGCCTCATAATCATCCTAAGGCTCACATGAGTCGTGGCTAGCACAAGAGGAGACAAGGAATTCAGCTCATTCCACAATTCAAAAGAGAAGATCAACTTTTGTTCATGTCATTGTCAATTGTGGTCCTTAGTTTGCTTTATGTCCTTGTTCACTTTATTGTCTTGTTTTCTTTAGTCTTTGATCAGTTTGAAAGGGTCAATAGGACCACTCATCCTTGCTCTCCAAGCCAATAATTTCATCCATTAGATTAAGGTCTCAATTGTAGGGAGTAGATGTAGTCAAATGTCATTGTCTTACTTTATACTTTTGGTTGTAGTTGTTGTAGTTTGTATTCAGATTTGAAGGGTTGTAGGGGCCGAAATTCTTAGGGCTTTTAGGGTCATTTGTGACCCTTAGATCATGTAATAGATGTAGGGTGGAGATCAAAGCTTGGGGCTTATAAAAGCCAAGCTAACTCATTGTAAAATTCAGATTTGATGAATGAAGGTTAAACCCTAAAAATTGAGTGTTGTTCATTTCCTCTTAGCTTTGTGCTTGAGTTAGTGATTTTATGATTAATTAGTGGCTTTGTGCTTAATTAATCAAACCCTAATTCTATTTCTTTGTGCTTAGAATTAGTCCTATCTTTTATGTTTTCATTTGTTTCACAAAAATCAGAAAATTTATCACAAAAAAAGTCCCATTTGGCCGAGAATTTCAAGAGCATAACAAATCGATTTTTGTTGTCTCCTTCAGTGAAAACTTGACCCATCTAGTTTCACTCCAAATTGGTTATCAAAGCCTAGGTTCAAGAGCACAAGATCCACCCTTGTGTTAGTTTTTGTATCGGTTCAAGCAAAGGTATAAACTTTATCTCAAAATCAGTTTTTGTTTTTGAGTTACAATGGATCTATCTTTCCGATTTGGTTCTCCATCATTTTCTTATGGTACTTCATGTGAAACCCCTTGTGTTGAGACCATTTTCGAGTCTATGGAGAGGGCTAGAAAGGAGTTGGATTTCAAGATGACTAAGATAAGGGGAAAGGCTGAAAATTTTGGTATGGGTAAAGGGTTGACCGTTTTACTTGACCCTCCTACTAAAACACAACCCTATGAGCCACCAAAGAGAGTCAAAGTTGTTGAGCCAACCACTTCTCCTAAACCACTAACCCTAGACCAAAGGGAGGCGATTGACCCTAACCACAAAAAAACCATCACCCTCAAAAAATGTTGTCAATGTCAAGGATATGGTCACAATGCCAAGGAATGTCCCACAAAGGAGACCTTGAACTCGTGTGATATTATTCATTGGGGGGGAGATGAGGTCCTTGCTAATGAGGATGTAGAGGAAGAGAAACAAGAGCAAATTGAGATGGTGGTGGTAAGGCCGAGTGAACTGATCTTAGGGGGAGGAAGGCCTACCATTGTAGCTTCTAAACCTCTAATTGAAGAGTTAGCCTTACCTTCAAAAGAGCATTCTAATCCTTGCAAGCTATGGTGGTTTAACAAAGGAGCCGAGGTTAAGAAGAAATCTTATGAGGATTTGTGTGATGATGATGATGGGAGGGATGCTTGTCATCCCCTCTTTAACGTGCCTAAGGAACCAAGGGAGTATGAAGATGGTTTAGTCCATGATGGTAAGGAGGAAGAAACAAGTCAAGGAATGAATATTGGTGAAAGTGTGCCCATTTACTTTTCTAGTGATCATCCTAAAAATCAAGATGAGGGCATGGAAAAAGATATCAAGGAAAGGAATGAGCTTGATCCTTGGAGTTGTTTAACCAAACTCAAGAAGAAGGTGCTCATGGAATGGGAGTTTAAGGGTGAATCAAACTTTTCCAAAGAGTTTGCTTACCCTAGGGAGAAGAAACCACCGGATAAAAATGATCAAAATGGGAAGCCATTCGAGGACAACCCTAAGACACTAGGTAGGAATCAAGAAGAGGAGCTCAAGCAAATGTTAAGAACCCCAAGGATTTGAGGACAAATCCTTTTGAAGAAGAGGAGATTGCACCAAAATGGATAAGCTCTTTTTGCTCGTTTTGAGGCTTGGGCTTACTTGAGACCTATGGCTCGAGCCATGGCTTAATTTGTGACCATTAGGGTCAAACCAAGTGAAATGTGCGAAGAAGAACAAAGGAAATCAGCCCACACTTGGAAAACAACAACCTAGGCCATGAACCATGAAGCTCATTTTGACATGTCGGTAAAGATCTTAACAGAACTCCCAACCTGCTAATCCAATTGAGTTGAAACCACTTGCATTTGAAAGCTAACTCAAAGAGATTTCATTTGACATATGGTTGGCTATCTGGTTCAAAGGGAGCTGAGAGTTATGACCTCTACAAGTCAGGGGTCAGATTGTGAAAACTCAGTCCATAGGCAAATTCGACATGTCCGTACTAAAAGTTGCATATCTTGAGTTCTAGGCAATATTTTTGGATGATTCTTTTTGCATTGGAAATCTAGCTCAATTACCTTTCCAATGACATATCATGGGCCTTCTAATTCAACGTGAGCGAGAAATGGTGAAGCCTACAAGTCACTTCAGTCTCAAGGAACTCGGTTTTGGAGTAATGAGCCATGAACTTAACCTACATCATTCTCCTTGGGTGAGCTCACCTTGGGGACCATTTGGGAGCCTCATAATCATCCTAAGGCTCACATGAGTCGTGGCTAGCACAAGAGGAGACAAGGAATTCAGCTCATTCCACAATTCAAAAGAGAAGATCAACTTTTGTTCATGTCATTGTCAATTGTGGTCCTTAGTTTGCTTTATGTCCTTGTTCACTTTATTGTCTTGTTTTCTTTAGTCTTTGATCAGTTTGAAAGGGTCAATAGGACCACTCATCCTTGCTCTCCAAGCCAATAATTTCATCCATTAGATTAAGGTCTCAATTGTAGGGAGTAGATGTAGTCAAATGTCATTGTCTTACTTTATACTTTTGGTTATAGTTGTTGTAGTTTGTATTCAGATTTGAAGGGTTGTAGGGGCCGAAATTCTTAGGGCTTTTAGGGTCATTTGTGACCCTTAGATCATGTAATAGATGTAGGGTGGAGATCAAAGCTTGGGGCTTATAAAAGCCAAGCTAACTCATTGTAAAATTCAGATTTGATGAATGAAGGTTAAACCCTAAAAATTGAGTGTTGTTCATTTCCTCTTAGCTTTGTGCTTGAGTTAGTGATTTTATGATTAATTAGTGCCTTTGTGCTTAATTAATCAAACCCTAATTCTATTGCTTTGTGCTTAGAATTAGTCCTATCTTTTATGTTTTCATTTGTTTCACAAAAATCAGAAAATTTATCACAAAAAAAGTCCCATTTGGCCGAGAATTTCAAGAGCATAACAAATCGATTTTTGTTGTCTCCTTGAGTGAAAACTTGACCCGTCTAGTTTCACTCCAGAAACACCTACACTCTTTCACGAGACCAAGCACAAGCACAAAGCACTCCTCGGCGAGGCCAAGCAACAGTAACAACTACACATAGTAGCAACTACATAAATGCTCCTCGGCGAGTTCAAGCACAAACATTCTACAAAGCACATTCATACATAAGCATTACACAACCGCACATGCACTCCTGTGCGAGACCAGGCAATTACAGCCACATCTGCACTTCTATACAATTACACTTTAGCACATGCACTCTTTGACGAGACCATACACTTGACACCTGCGCTCCATGGCGAGACTTGACACGAACACAACATCAGCAATAAGCAAAAATGACAACACAACGGCACTAAGCATATACCGCACTAGGCAAACATCACAATACGACATTACACAATAGCAACAAGTATACAAAGACACTTAGCCGGCCGGCAGGCCCTTAAAATGCGCACGTCCCGCCCCGCATAGCCCAGTTCGGAGTCCTAGTCTCACCCACGGACACATGCTCCGTTCCGCTGACGATATCGAGACTGTAATGGTCCAGATATGGTCGTGGAGTTTGACTAACGCTCTAGTCCAAGCCCAGTCAAACTAGGGGTTCTGTGGATGCCCATATCCGTACCCTTCCAACCAATCCCTGTGATGTAACTCAGACTTTTATTACGCATGCTTTAATGTTGACTTAAACGGTTCTAATAATGTCGAATTCATTTTTGAGTCGTTTGAAATGTTAAATGATTTTAGGTCGCTTCACATCACGCTTAAATAAATGTTCTTTTGTCCATTTAGAGTCTAGCCTGGTCCGCGTCCTGCTTCGTCTGGCATGAGCTTCGCATTTGCATTACAATTAGCCCTTTTACATTAACGAGGTCTAATTCAGCATTCCTAAATTCCTAAATTTAGGCCCGGTGGCTAAATTCCCCTTTTAGCTCCCTCTCACACAAAATATAGCCTCACGGGTTATCTTATTTCACAAAATACTACAAAATACACCTTTTTCACATTTTCGGGTCTCGAGCCCAGAACCGAGCCCAAACCCGTCTTTGGCCCTCACTCCAAAGCCCTCAACCCTCAAAAATATCTTGGAGAGCCCTCAATACAGCCTTCTTGTCGTGCAAGTCAAAGATTATACTGTATCTTTCCAAATCGGATTAAGGAAATACGAAATCACGGAACTAAAACCACACCACCAAACCGAAACAGCCTATGCAGCTCAGGGTACAAACCGCATAAGGCTATGCGGTTGCCCCACCAAACCGCATAGACCTATGCGGCTCCCTGGTCCGGCTTTTTACTTGTGCTTTCCTAATTTCGCTCGGCTATTCTCCTATAAATACAACCCCTTGCAGGACCTATTCATACAAGTTTTCCACACAAGAAAGACACCTATTCTCACAACCTCTCTTCCTAGGTTTAGTGCCCACACATGGGTCCCATAAAATATACCGTCTAGCACAGTATACACACAAAATACTCACAAAAGCCTCACGCACTCAAATCCTTGAGTTCAGCACACCATCCCGTGTTGAATTCATCCTCCGTTTAAGTTCAAGAAGCGAAACTCTGCCCAGATCTGAAGCGCCAGGACCAGGTAGGTACCGATCCACTTGGATCAAAGCTTTTTCTTATTTTCTATGGACTAACAAAGGGAACTACACTTTAGCGCGCCCCCGGCTTTGGCAACCGAGCCCGCTTGCCTTCCAAGTGGTCTTATTACTTCAGGTACACACCATATCCGATGACACGCCAAAGTCGCATAAGCAACCGACCCTTCTAAAATGATCCAATGGACAATTGAACGTTTATTTTATTTGCATGCATCTTGCACCTTCTTCCTTGCATTAAATCAACTTAAACAATGAATTCGACCTTTAACTGAACCGTTTTCGTTAACAAGTTAAACTTGCTAAACTGAGGGTTTTAATCAATCTTTTTGCATTTGCATCTGCATTCTTTTACAACTTTATCGCACTTGTACGTAGCGATAACATTAGCTCGAATATCATCTTCCATGGATTGTTCTAGGTCAGTAGAGGCTATTTTTACATAGGCTTTTCTAAAAGGTTTTTATAAATCATTAATTGAATTAATCTTTTTCTAAAGTACCCTCACCCCGAATCCATTCTGGTTTGACAACCTTAGATCTAGGGGTGTCGGCGTTTATATAGAACGCGTAGGTTCTTTAGAAACGTAGCAGCGGAATTTGTAACTGTGAATATGTATGCAACGTCAGGTTGCTGTTTTTGGGTGGAAACGCAATGTGAGGTTGCAAATAAGATGGATAATGCAAGTTCTTGATAAAAAGAACGGATAAGCAAGCAATCTTGATCAATCCTCGCAAGGAAATCACTTGATTAGCTAAATCTCAACCTCGCAAGGAAGAGTTTGAAATCAATCTCGCAAGAAAGAATTCAAGGGTTAAACTCGCAAGTTTAGGCAAAGTATAAAACTTTATTGATAATTCAATGTATGATAAGATATGATAATAAGGTCACAATCCAACCTTATTTATAGTACTCTAAACAACTATATTGGTCCTAATATAATTAGGAAACCAAATTATTCCATCAACTAAGACTTTCCTAATTTAATTAGGAAACAAACTAACAAAATCAAATAAAATCAACTAAATTATTCCTAACACAATTAGGAAAATTTCCTACTTTATTTGCAAGTAAATAAAGAAAATAAACTAAGAATAATTAAGATTATACTAGCTGATTCCTACGGACTAATTTAAGGAAAGCGTGTTGAGCTGTACACGTTTTCCAGCGTTTCCAGCTAGTCTGTGGGAAACGCGTCTGCGTTTCCTGTGAGTTTCCAGGAACCTTCAAAGCATGCGTTTCCTTCTGCGTTTCCAGTTTCCATACATGTGTTTCCAACCTCTCTGTCTGCGTTTCCAGGTAAACCGTAGGAAACGTTTCTGCGTTTCCTGCCAGATAGTGAGAAACGTGCCTGCGTTTCTACTGTGGTTCCATTCAGATGGTCGGAATCGGGCCCTAGAAGGCTTTGTTATTGCTGTGTTTCCAATGCTCCCGCACCATGTTGGACCAAGAATGGTCAAGGCGAGAAAAGGCGGTTTTAGTCTAGAACACGGTTTGGGTCCTTGGGCTCGAACCATGGGCTAGGCCACGGTCCTAGGGTCCACCCAAGCTTATTTTGAGTGAATTAAACAATAATATCTTGGTCAATCTTGGTGGGTCAAAGAAGTCAAGGAAAGTCAAGTTGGAGAGCAACCGAAAAGTCAATGAATGTGCTATTTTTGAAGTGTGAACTTTGGGTGCACCCATGTGGGTTCGAACCACAAGTCAATTAAATCTTCAAGAGCAAACCCAAGTGGGTACAAGACCCAAGTCAGCCGAAATAATGTAGTAAGTGTTGGAGTAAGTGTCCTCCACAATAGTGCGATTACTTAATAAATCTCAATTAAGGAATACATGGGGATAATCCTGTATTATTGTCAATTGATTAACGTAAATCAATAACGGTTGGCTGACTAGAGTTTGACGTTATTGTCGTGAGAACGGCGGTAATCAATTGATCCCTTTAAGTCACACCTATAGGAACGTACTCCAAATAATAAAGCTAATTAATTGTATGAGATACGATTAGATTAGTAACTTGATAAATCGACTAACGGTTAGTCAGTGAATAAATTTAGAGAGAAATCGAGTTGTGAACTCGGATGATTGAATTTTATATCGATAAAATTATTTGAGGAGATGGGAATTAGTGATTAACTGTTAATTCACTAATCATGTATATTTTACTAATGAGATTAGTAAAAGTGCAATTTTAATATATGTGTAAGTGTACATGTATATTAAGGAAGAGTTTAATTAATTTACACTTTATTATATTTGATAATTAAGTGATAAATTATAAGTATTTGTGGGACAAATATTGAAAAACAAAATAGACCCATATGGGTCATGTTGGACCATCCAAATTAGAAGGGAGAAAGATTCCCTTGTCTTATTTGGTTTGTCTTATTTGTTTGTTCTTTTTGCTTTAGACAAAGCATGCAAAACACAATCATGAGAATGCATGTAATTTGTCTTAACAAGAAAATAAGCATGCATAAACTCTTCTCTCTCCTCACCTTATGTTGGCTGAAAATTTTTGGTGTGTCTTACACACTAAATTTTGCTTGTTTTTAGTATAAGATACAAGGCCTTAGAAAGAGATGAGTGCATGCATTCTCATCTTTTCTCTCTAAAACTTTCTCTCTAAAATATAAGAAACTTGTTCTCATATTTTCACATATATTACTAGTGTAGTATTAATATTATTCACATATTATCAAGTGTGTATTAAGTGATTTCTAGATCAAAATCCTTAGTATTTTGGAGTAAGTTCTTGGGTGCAACTAAGAGGAGGTTTCCTATTATGGAAACTCGGGTTTGGAGGATCATCCTAAACTATAGCTCAAGAAACAAATCGGGAAAGGAGTTCTCGGATTTGTGCCCATTTTATTCCTTAAGAGAAGGTATAAATTTCTATAAACTTGTTAACAAAGTATGTTTGTAACTACATAGATCTTGCTCATCAAATTAGAGTAATTTGATTTACACTAATATTTGATTAGTGAATGGGATCCGATCACCCGCAAGTGGTATCAGAGCCATGGCTTGTAGTTACAAATTTATTTTGTTATTTTTGGAGTTTTATGTATTTATTGAGAATAAATGACATAAAATCCGAAAATAGTGTTAAAAATGGTTTTAACACGAGATTTTTATAGCATGCAAAGTTTCTGGTCTCATGAAGTTACTGGTCAAATTTCGTATTTTTTGAAATTTGTTTGCTAATTTAAATGATTTTTATACAAATCCGAGTCAAAAAGTGTGTTTTTGGCTAAAATAATTACTATAAATAGTTATAGTTGGAATCTGGTCACGAAATTTTTACACAGTGATATTTCATATTTATACATTCTGAATGTAAATTTTCAAAGTCAGATTTTGAGTTTTGAATATTTATTCATATTTTTGTCTAAAATCGGTATATAATGCTTTTTATGTCCAAAAATATAGTAAATGTTGTTTTCTGGACATGAAATTTATACCAATATTTTTATACATTATGAGGATGCTCTCGTATAAATTTGGGATTTTTCCTCACTGTTTTTGACGTTTTCTTGATTTTATGAGATAAAATCGATGAAATCGTATGTTATTTATTATAAATTAATTCGTAAAATTTTTCTGACCAAAATTTTCTTTTCTGATATTTTGGAAGTGTTCCAGAATATACAAATTTTTTTTTCAAAATAAAAATAATTTTATTTTATTTTATTTTGATTTTATGAAGCTTTATTCATAAATAGTTATGATTAAAGCTAGATCTAATTAGCAAATGACCAAGTTATGAACTAAAATCACCATATGTTAGTATAAACTAATGTTGGGTGTTCTAAAATCAGTTTAGAAGTTTTAGTTCAAGCTTAAAAGGTGTTTTAAGCATTATTGATTAATATGAGATTAATCGATTAAAAATGAGATCGGTTTTAAACAAGATAATGCGATTATTGTTTAGGGCGATTTTGGCATGTTTTTATTTATAAGCTTTTCATTATGCATGTTTGGATGAATGTTTATTGTTGAATGAATGTTTATTCTTACTAGTATGGCCATAGTTTGTTATATTTTTACCGATATTGCCCGTAATGAAAGGGAATATCGTGTGGTTTTGTAATTAAATGCGATCTCGTATCGCCGGTTTGTAATTTAATAGTTTATTTCATTTATAAATGTATAATAGGATTGCTATGTATTCATTTGTAGATCATTCTTGTAACTATTTGTAAATCGAAGACCGGTGATGGAGATCGACTTGGAGCCTTAGAAGAGTTCTAAAGCTTGCAAGGAGGAGCCTTGGATGAGATCCATAATGAAGAGGGACCAAAGGAGTTGGTTTCCAATTTGTAACTCCTTGTATTTTTAATTACTTTTAGGTGGCCATACTAGGTTTATGCTTGCTTTATCATGCTTGTTTGGTTGCTTATTTTCCGCACATGCCAAAATCGCCATGCATGCCCACGATATCCCACTCCGATTGTCGTTTTTAGGTCGCCATTCTTAAAATTAGTTCACTTATAAAGAATTTTAATGACTAAAATCGACAAGATCACCCACATTTTTAACAAATGAATTGAGATTAAGCCTTTCCAAATGTAGCGACTATGAACCCCATGTTCGTGAGGACCTCCGCAACGTGGAACCTTGTTACCATGGGTAAGTAGTGGGAGGAAGTCCCATGTTAATTTGGTTTGAACTCAACCAAATAAGAGTTATTTGGGGCTTAAGGATGCATTTTATAGAAAATCATCAACCAAGCATTCTAGTTTAGAATTAGTCAAGTGTTGACTTATCGTTTTTATATAAAGGGAAACATGAGATGTCTAATTTTATATGAAAAAACGAGTCTTGGAATCATTTATATAATTTCGTGGGAGATCATTATATAAATGGACATTTGTTTTAAAAGAGTTTTAGCAAATGTCATTAATGTACAATGAATGTTAATATTATTTCCTCATATTTGTTGTAGAATTATTTATTTGAAATCGCAATGACAATTTTAACTCCCGCACCCATTTTGGGTAAATATTCATGGTTGAGAACCGTGATGGATAAGTGTATCCTAAAGGATGACAGTAGCAACTTTGTCGAATGCGATTCGACTATAAGGGCGCTCGCCAATCCGACAATGTGCTTAAGAACCTTACCGAACAACCTCCCACCGAACCCGGACTTAGGGCCACCGCGGCGGCACAAGCCGCCTACGATGAGCACCTAAAGGTTGACAATGACGTTGAAAATATATTGATTTGGTCAATGTCACATTCTCTCAAACTTCGCTTCGTTACTCACTAAAGTGCATATGAGATATTCACTAGAGTGACGACGATGTGCTTCGACCTAGATAGCACGAAAGTGAATGAGGATTGAGAGAAAAGATGTTCCTTCAATCAGATTGAAGAACATAAACTTTGGGGTTAAGAAAGGGAAGAGAGCTTATAAAGCTCGGTTCAAGGAAGATAAGGGTAAGGGAAAGGCTATTGAGAATAGCAAGCCCAAACCCGGTCGTTGGAAGCGCAATTGTCCCAAATCCTTGAAGGAAAAGAATGATGGATGTGCGACATCCAAAGATATTGTTCCTTCTAGACTTTATATGATTGACATAAATCATGCTTGCATTTCTACAAGGGTATGAGATACCGGATGTGGATCTCACCTCTGCAATCACTTGCAAGGAATGAGAAATGTGCGAGCACTAGCTAAGGGTGATGTAGATCTCCGCATGGGTAATGGAGCTAAAGTAGCGGCCATTTCCGTGAGAACCTATGTACTCGCTCTAGCTAGTGGTTTAGAGTTGAATTTGAATAACTGTTATTTTGTACCAACTCTAACGAAAAACATTATCTCCGTCTCCGTGTTTGATACGGAAGGCTTTTATGATTAAGAACAATCGATGTACTTTTTCATTTAATGAAATGGTTTATGGTGAAGCCATTTCAATTGGAGGTATTTATGTTTTGAATGATGTCAATGATGTTTATCATATAGAGAACAAGAGGCTCAAAACGAATGAATCAAACAAATCCTACCTTTGGCATTGTCGTTTAGGCCATATAAACGATAGACGCATAAAGAGACTTGTTGAGACCAAGGTTCTCAAACCATTTGATTGCGAATCATATGGTAAATGCGAGGCTTGCCATTTAGGCAAGATGACTCGTGCACCCTTTAGTGGTAAAGGGACACGAGCTAGTGAGGTTTTAGGACTCATACATACCAATGTGTGTGGTCCATTAAACATCACCGCTAGAGGAGGATATCATTACTTCATTACTTTTACCGATGATTTAAGTAGATATGGTTATGTCTACTTAATAAGGCATAAAAGTGATGCTTTTGAGAAATTTAAAGAATTTCAAAATGAGGTTGAGAACCAATTGGATAAGAAGATAAAAGCACTACGATCGGATCGTGGTGGCGAATATCTAAGTAATGAGTTTGATTCACATCTTAATAATTGTGGTAGAGTATCACAATGGACTCCTCCGGGCACACCACAGTTGAATGGTGTTGCAGAAAGGAGAAACCGAACCTTGCTAAATATGGTTCGGTCTATGATGAGTCAAAGTGAGCTTCCTGGATCGTTTTGGGGCTTTGCGCTATCGTCTACTGTTTTCTCACTAAATCGAAGTTCGACTAAAGCGGCCAATAAGACTCCATATGAGATATGGACGGGAACGGTTCCCTATTTGTAGGTTATCCTACGGAAACGTGTGGTTATTACTTTCACAACCCTCACGAGAACAAAGAGTTTGTGGCTCGTGATGCTGTTTTCTATAAAATAAATATATTTCTAGAAAACAGAGTGGGAGAAAATTTGAACTTGATGAAGTTCAAAAGCCACAAACCGACGCAGAATATGAGGAAACCGTTCCCTCGTCTTCTGACACGGTTATAATCCCTAGGTGGTCAGGAAGAATTAATCATCAACCTGACCGTTACCTCGGTAACATCGAGGAGGAGGGTGATATGTTGTTATTCGAAAGCAACGAACCCTCAACCTACAAGGCGGCTATTAGTAGCCCCAACTCCGACCAATGGCTAGAGGCCATGAAATCCGAAATGGATTCTATGTACGAGAACCAAGTTTGCGACTTGGTAGATTTACCTGAAGGAGTGAGACCCCTTCAGTGTAAATGGATATTCAAACTCGGCATAGATAAACATATAGATGTTTACAAAGCTAGATTGGTGGCAAAGGGCTTTTCACAAGTCCAAGGTATTCATTATGATGAAACCTTTGCACCGGTTGCTATGCTTCGATCCATAAGGATAGTCTTAGCGGTTGCCGCATTTCATGACTATGAGATATGGCAGATGGATGTAAAAATCGCCTTCTTGAATGAGATTCTAGAAAAGGAAGTGTTTATGACACAACCTGAAGGTTTTGTAGATACATCTAACCCTAAGAAAGTATGCAAGCTTAAGAGATCCATTTATGGTCTTAAGCAAGCATCAATGCAAGGAGTTGGAATCATAGATTCGATCATGTTATTAAACAAAATGGATTCACTCGGAGTGCCGAGGAACCTTGTTTGTACATGAAGTTTAGTGGGAGTAAAGTAACCTTCCTTGTTTGTATGTGGATGACATACTACTAGTTGGAAATGATGTTCCAAGTTTGAATTCGGTAAAGGTGGAATTGGGAAACCATTTCCAAATGAAGGACTTGGGAGAGGTACAACGCATCTTGGGTATCCGGATCTATAGAGATAGATCCAAGAGGATACTAGCATTAAGTCAAGAAACTTATATCGATAAGATTCTTGATAGGTTCAATATGAAAGACTCCAAGAGAGGCTTTCTTCCGATGAGTGTAGGAATAACATTGAAGAAATCTCAATGTCCTACGACTCCTGCGGAAATTGAACGCATGAAATTGATCCCTTATGCTTCCGCTGTAAGATTAATCATGTATGCTATGATGTGCACTCGTCCCGATGTCGCTTTCGCTTTGAGCATGACGAGTCAGATCAAGCTAATCCCTGAGAGTCACCGGATAGTCAGAAAGAACATCCTTAAGTACTTGAGAAGAACTAAGGATTCGTTTCTAATGTTTGGAGGAGAACTTGAGCTACGTGTAAAGGGTTACACGGATGCAAGTTTCCAAACCGATGGGGATGATTTGAAATCCCAATATGGCTATGTCTTTATGGGGGTGCAATTTGCTGAAAAAGTTTCCAGCAAAGTGTCACTGCGGATTCTACAACAAAAGCTGAATATTTGGCAGCTTCGGAAGCTGCTAAGGAAGCTGTATGGATTTGGTAATTCTTGGATGGACTAAGAGTAGTGCCCAGCGCCGTAGATCCAATCACTATTTATTGTGATAATAGTGGGGCCATCTTTCATGCAAAGGAGCCCAAGTCTAGTAATAAGTCTAGACACGTTTTGAGGAAATACCATGTTATAAGAGATAACGTGGAAAGAAAGGAAATAGATACTTGTAAGGTTGGGACAGACGATGAGATCGCTGATCCTTTAACCAAGCCTTTTTCGAGGGCTAAGCATGACGCGCACACTGCCTCCATGGGGTTGCGGCGTATACTAGATTTCCTTTAGATTCGTGATATGTAATTGAATAAAGTATCCTATTACATATATGAATATAACATTCATTGTTTAGAGTATATTTACTCTTTTAAGTCATTGTGAATGCATACTCTGTTTATCCGAATAGTTGTGCGACAACTTTGAACATATTCAAGTGAACGGCATAAACTAAGTATTTGGTCCCTAGTCTCTCATATGAGGTGACGTCTCGGAGAGACTAGATTGCAAGTCGATCGATGGTGGGTTCAACACCATAGGGTCATATGTGATGACTGATCGTTTGCATAGACAGACTGTGAAACACTCTGTCGGGCAGTGACGCTTATAGAATTCCTTTTCAATGAGATTGAAACCTGGTCGTGGTGGGAATTTCTATAGTATTCCTTTGAGTCAATTCTTTGACTGGAAACTGATTGTCTGAGTCGGTGCAGTTTCCGAGTGACTTTCATTTTTGTCCTAAGCCATGCCGTGAAAGGGGGTTATAAGGGCATCTTTGGGGTCATGGTGATCTGCATTATACAGTACAATCGAGTGGAAGGGAAATGTCCACCCTCGTCAGGGTAAAACATCTTTGGGCCACTCGAGGAGTAGTCGCTGAAAATTCGTGGCCACGCACGGTAAGAATCTACGGTAGATTCCCCGGTCAGACAGCAACTCTCCTTATCGAGGAAACCACTCATGATATATATCTTTAGAATGCAAGTACGACCTGTAAGACACCTTGCATTGAGTGGGAGATGTGAAACGGACATGAGAATTGGTAATGCACAACTTGTCTCGGACAAGTGGGAGATTGTTGGAGTAAGTGTCCTCCACAATAGTGCGATTACTTAATAAATCTCAATTAAGGAATACATGGGGATAATCCTGTATTATTGTCAATTGATTAACGTAAATCAATAACGGTTGGCTGACTAGAGTTTGACGTTATTGTCGTGAGAATCGTAATCAATTGATCCCTTTAAGTCACACCTATAGGAACGCATCTAAATAATAAAGCTAATTAATTGTATGAGATACGATTAGATTAGTAACTTGATAAATCGACTAACGGTTAGTCAGTGAATAAATTTAGAGAGAAATCGAGTTGTGAACTCGGATGATTGAATTTTATATCGATAAAATTATTTGAGGAGATGGGAATTAGTGATTAACTGTTAATTCACTAATCATGTATATTTTACTAATGAGATTAGTAAAAGTGCAATTTTAATATATGTGTAAGTGTACATGTATATTAAGGAAGAGTTTAATTAATTTACACTTTATTATATTTGATAATTAAGTGATAAATTATAAGTATTTGTGGGACAAATATTGAAAAACAAAATAGACCCATATGGGTCATGTTGGACCATCCAAATTAGAAGGGAGAAAGATTCCCTTGTCTTATTTGGTTTGTCTTATTTGTTTGTTCTTTTTGCTTTAGACAAAGCATGCAAAACACAATCATGAGAATGCATGTAATTTGTCTTAACAAGAAAATAAGCATGCATAAACTCTTCTCTCTCCTCACCTTATGTTGGCTGAAAATTTTTGGTGTGTCTTACACACTAAATTTTGCTTGTTTTTTAATATAAGATACAAGGCCTTAGAAAGAGATGAGTGCATGCATTCTCATCTTTTCTCTCTAAAACTTTCTCTCTAAAATATAAGAAACTTGTTCTCATATTTTCACATATATTACTAGTGTAGTATTAATATTATTCACATATTATCAAGTGTGTATTAAGTGATTTCTAGATCAAAATCCTTAGTATTTTGGAGTAAGTTCTTGGGTGCAACTAAGAGGAGGTTTCCTATTATGGAAACTCGGGTTTGGAGGATCATCCTAAACTATAGCTCAAGAAACAAATCGGGAAAGGAGTTCTCGGATTTGTGCCCATTTTATTCCTTAAGAGAAGGTATAAATTTCTATAAACTTGTTAACAAAGTATGTTTGTAACTACATAGATCTTGCTCATCAAATTAGAGTAATTTGATTTACACTAATATTTGATTAGTGAATGGGATCCGATCACCCACAGTAAGGAGCATCACATGTATTCCTCAACAAGTCCCTTTCCCCACATGTCACTATCCTCCTTTATGCTTTATACTTTATGTTTTGTTTGTTTGTCTTCAAATTTCAGCATTGTAAGGTCCCCAAAGACCATAATTTTCGGCTGTTTTGAGGGCCTTTTAGGACCCTTAGATCAAACTTAGATTGTATGGTTAGGATGTAAAGTCTTGGTCTATATAAACCAAGCACTCTCACAACATAATTTTCAGATTTGTTGAATGAAGGTTAAACCCTAAAATTGAGTGTTTTCATTTCCTCTTAGCTTTGTGCTTGAGTTAGTGAGTTTCTAGTTAATTAGTGGCTTTGTGCTTGATTAACTAAAACCTAATTCTATTGCTTTGTGCTTAGAATTAGCCTATCCCTTTTATGTTTTCTTTGTTTTCATTTAAGTCTCAAAAATCAGAAAAATTATCCCACAAAAACAATACTTTGGCCGAGTAAAACACAAGCCTTTCAAGATCGATTTTTGTTGTTTCTTTGAGTGAAATCAAACCTCATCTAGTTTCACTCCAAATTGGTCATCAAAGCTTTGGTTGGATTTGAAGGCACAAGAGCCACCTTGTGCTAAAGGGTTCACACGTTCAAGATCCTTGTTCTACTCGAAATTTTCAGTTTTGTTTCTTTGGTTATTTCAATGGGTATGTTTCTTCCTTTTGATGTTTCTTATGATACTACTCTTGGTGAGACCATGTATGATTCTATGGAGAAAACTAGAAGAAAGCTTGAAATCAAAATGAGTCAAATGAGGGGTAGACTTAAACCTAACCCTAACCTTGATCTTGTGACTTTGAGGGCTCAAAGGGAATTGGAGGCTAGAATGGCTCGCTTAGGAGGAGAGCCACCCCCTAGCCATGGCCGTGTGACTTGTAGAGCAATACATGCTCAAACCCTAACCCTAGAAGAGAATCACCAAGTCCAAACCTTTAGATCTAGGTGTACCATTATGGGAAGGGTTTGTAATTTGGTTGTTGATGGGGAAAGTTGCAATAATGTTGCCTCAAATACTCTCATTGAAAAACTAGCTTTACCTACACAAGATCACCCTAACCCTTACAAGATGAAGAGGCTAAACAATGGACCCGAGATGAGTGTAAGTGTGGTTAGACAATGCTTGGTTTCTTTCTCCATTGGAGGGGATTACATGGATGTGGCTTTGTGTGATGTGGTACCCATGGAGGCTTGTCATCTCCTCTTGGGGAGGCCTTGGAAGTTGGAAAGAAATGCTAATCATGATGGGAGGGACAATACTTATACTTTTAAGATTGGAGCTAAGAGAATCAAACTTGCACCCTTACCTCCGATTTTGAAGAACCCTAACCCACCCTCCTTGGTTGAATCACACGAAAATGCAATGAATGATGAGGGACCAGAAATGAAACAAGTGCTTAGCAAGAGGGAGAATGTCTTTGATGTCCTTGCTAAGGAAGTCCCCAAAGAGCAATGCAAACCACCCCTCGAGGAAGAGCAAGAGCCGTTGGATTCCTATGAGGATGCCTACCTCATTGAGCTACTTAGTGGATCATCATCCATTGGTGGCGTTGAGCCTCTAAATGAGTTTGTTTCCGGAGCTTTGTTACCCAACAAGGTTGTCCATAAAGATGAGATGAAGTGCTCACATAAGTTCATGGAAAGGAGATTCATGTGGAGTGGGAATGTTAATGCAAGCAAAGAGTTTTTGGATTTCCTAAAATGGAAATTCAAAGTGAATACTAACAACAACAAGGAGCTACTATGTGACTATCCTAATCAAGTCTTTCCAAGTGGATTCATGAAATGGGGATTCATCAAAGGAGTAACTAAGCTTGAACAAAAAGAGCTAAGCAATGAACTCCTACCATCCTCACCTAAGTTCAAGAAAGAAGATCCTAAGGATGTACTAGGGTTGGAACTCGAGCCAAAGGAAACCGAAAGTGTTGGAGAAGAAAAATCAATCCTAATGGTCAAGAACAACCCTAGGACAATAAAAAGGAACAAAGGAGAGGAGGACGAATTTGATGGGTCCACCGTGCTTATTTTGAAAAATCCGAACCATTATGAGGATGAGTCAAATGGGAGTGCAAGAATTGGTGGCATGGAAAGGCCAAGAAGAACCATGAAATGGAGGACCATGGAAGGGAATGACCGTAGCAAAGAGTGGCCTCATGGTAATCCTAAGCAAGCTTCAATTGAGTTTGGGTATGAAGAGCTTAAGGATGAGCTAGGAAATGAATGTGGGTCCAAGGAAGCCATGGTAAGGGAAGAGAGTAGGGTCATTTGCAGGAGCCAAGCAAGGAAAGATTATTCTCTCGATCAATCTCTAGGCCTATGGTGTTCTTGGGCATCAATAACCATGGAGTCCAATTCTTGTCAAGAGGCAAAAGGAATATCAATCAATCTCATCAATGATCAAAATCCAAACCGAACAAGAGGAAGAGGGACCGAGGATTTGAGGGCAAATCCTTTCCAAGGAGAGGAGATTGGACCAAGAATGGTCAAGGCGAGAAAAGGCGGTTTTAGTCTAGAACACGATTTGGGTCCTTGGGCTCGAACCATGGGCTAGGCCACGGTCCTAGGGTCCACCCAAGCTTATTTTGAGTGAATTAAACAATAATATCTTGGTCAAGCTTGGTGGGTCAAAGAAGTCAAGGAAAGTCAAGTTGGAGAGCAACCGAAAAGTCAATGAATGTGCTATTTTTGAAGTGTGAACTTTGGGTGCACCAATGTGGGTTCGAACCACAAGTCAATTAAATCTTCAAGAGCAAACCCAAGTGGGTACAAGACCCAAGTCAGCCGAAATAATGTAGTAAGGAGCATCACATGTATTCCTCAACAAGTCCCTTTCCCCACATGTCACTATCCTCCTTTATGCTTTATACTTTATGTTTTGTTTGTTTGTCTTCAAATTTCAGCATTGTAAGGTCCCCAAAGACCATAATTTTCGGCTGTTTTGAGGGCCTTTTAGGACCCTTAGATCAAACTGGAGTGAAACTTATGGGGATAAGAATCACTCAAAGGATGAACAAAATCGAACCTTGAAACCCTTGAATATTACTCGGCCAAATTGTATTTTTGTGAGACAATTTTTCTGATTTTTGTGAAACAAAATGAAACATAAAGATAGTGCCTAAATCTACTCACAAAGTTATAGATTTAGGGGTTTAATTAACTAAGCACAAAGCCACTAGTTAATTATCATAAATCTCAAACACAAAGTAAAGAGAGAAATGAGAGCACTCAAGTTTTTTTTAGGGTTTCAACCTTATCATTCCAATCTGAAAATTTTGATGTTAGAGTGAGGGTTTATATGTGACCCTTACTCTAATCTAAGCCTTACATTTCAAAGTTAATCTAAGGGCTCACATGAGCCTTTGAGACATCCAAAAAAACGGCCTAAAGGCCTTACAAGAGCTGAATTTTTGTAGGCTAACAAACAAAAGATAAAAGCATAAAGGTAGATGTTGACATGAGGCTCAATCCTCTCCATTCTTGGTTTGGGATCATCCAAGGGTCCTTGAGTGAGCCTTGGTCATGAAGGAGGACGGTCCCACATGCTCATATTTTGTTGTATACAAACTAAAACCAATAAAGATTAAAGTAAAGAAAGCGACATGTATGAAAAGGACATAAAGTAAAAACAATGTGATGTTCCATGGTGACTTGATTGGGCCGGCTCCTATGGGACCTCCTTGAGCTAGCTTGTGAACCATGTGAGTCCTTTTATTGGAGGGTTAACTCACATGGGTGCACCCACTTTGACCACACTCAAAAATAGCACAATCTTGACTTTTTGTTGCTCTCCAACTTTGACCTCCTCTTGACTTTGCTTGATCACTAAGGTTGGCTCGATTTGACCATAGAATTGACTTTACTTAGCCCTTAGTGACCCCTTGACCCATGGTCTAGGCGTGGGTTTGAGCCCATGGCCCTAACCCATGGTCTCCCTCGGTTTCACCCTTGACCGCCTTGACCATTTTTGGTCCAATCTCCTCTCCTTGGAAAGGACTTGTCCTCAAGTCCTTGGAGAACCTCTTGCTTCCTTCCTTGCTCGATCTCAAGCTTGAATTTCGGCTCAACCTTTGCTCGATCTTGGTCTTCATGGTTTTAGTCTTCCATGGGCACCACTTAGCTAGAGTTTGTAGAAGTGGTTGGACCCCTTTGCCTTGGCTCGAAGAATTGATCACATTTTCATCCTTGGTCACGGTTTCTTTGACCACGCATTCTTCCTCGAGCATTTCTTTGAGCCCTCGACTCATAACCATGCCATCCACCCATTCTTGCTCATGATCGAGCCCATCAATGATTCTCCACCTTAATGACCCGCTTGATCTTTCCTTACCATCGATTTTTGTTCTTTCATTGACCACATTCTCAATGTAGTCGGTTGTTTCCTTGTTGATTGATGCTTCACCTTCATGAGGCTCCTCTCCTAGAGTCCTCCTTATCATGCTAGAGCTTCCCTCACATTTCAAGTTCACCTTCTCCCCTTGCTCGTCTTTACTCGGCCCAAGGCCCTTCAAGTCTTCATGCTCAATCATTTTCGGCTCAATGAAGGATTCAAACAAGCACGCATTGGACTTACAACCCATCATTGGTGGTAGGGGAGCTAAGACAATAAGCTTTTCACCATACTTGAATGAGTAGGTGTTGTCTCTTCCATGGTGGGAAGAATTCTTTTCATACTCCCAAGGCCTACCAAGCAACACATGACATGCATCCATGTCCAATACTTCACACACAACTTCATCTTTATAGTCTTGGCCAATTGAGAACGAGACTTTGCATTGTTTATCGACCTTCACCTCGGCTCCTTGATTAAGCCACCTTAGCTTGTATGGATGAGGATGCTTCAAAGTAGGCAAGGCAAGTTTATCAATGAGGGTTTTAGAAGCAACATTAACACAACTTCCCCCATCGATTATCAAGTTACACACTCTCCCCATGATGGTACATTTGGACCGAAATATTTGGTGTCTTTGGTCCATATTCTCGTTTGATTCTTGAGTGTGCATCACTCGCCAAGTGACCAAGCTCAACCCCGAGTCCGGGGGCACAATTGTTTCGGCCACTTTCACTTCCTCAACTCCCTCTTTTTTTTCTTCCTCACAAACCAACACTTCATCGTCTCCCCAATGCACAACCTCACTTGTGTTCAAGGCCCTCTTGCTAGGACACTCCTTAGCAAAATGGCCATACCCTTGACATTGGTAGCACTTCTTGAGAGGAATCGTTCTCTTAGGGCCATAGTCAATTCCCTTTCCTTTATCAACACTTGAGGGTTTGTTAGTAGGGCAAGGCTCGGAAATCTTGATCCCTCCTTGGCTCGACATGGGGTTGGTTTTGGGGGTGTTCTTAGCCGACTCTCCTCTCCCCTTCTCTAGCCTCTCCACACGTGTGGCCATGGTAACGGCCTCATCGAATGACCACAAGTTTTGCATTTTGACCCGATTTGCTATCCTAGGGTTTAGGCCCTCAACAAACCTTGCAATTTTTGTTGGGTTTCTCATTCATCTCACATTGTAAAGTGAGTTGCTCAAAGTCCCTAAGATAGGTTTCAATGGGGTGTGACTCTTGTTTTAGTTGAGCTAGCTTGAGGAACATGTCTTGAGTGTAGTCTTTGGGAACAAACTTGTCTTTGAGTTTCTTTTTGAGTTTGAGCCATGACTTGATGGGTTCCTTACCCTCTCGGTTTCTTTGGTTCTTAAGGTTCTCATACCAAAGGGAAGCATATCCCTTAAACTTCATGATGGCTACCTTGAAACACTTCCTATCGGAGTACTCCTTGAATTCAAAAATTCTCTCAACCGATCTAAGCCAATCTAGGAGATCCTCGGGGTTCAAGCTACCATAAAAATCGGGTATGTCCACCTTAATGTCTCGGTCATGGTCTCTAGGGTGGGTTTCAAGGGACTCCTCCGAATCCGAAAATTGATCTTCCATGTGAGGAGGAGGGTGTCCTCTCCCACGGCCCCCATACCCCATCCCACGGCCTCTTCCTCTTCCCCCTTCACCCCTTCTTGGTTCATTCATGTTTTGTTCCAAGAGTGTGTTAATAGCATTCATCATCAAAGTGCAATTACCGGTGAGTTGAGTCAATTTCTCTTCTAAATCGGAAAGTCTTTTACCCTCTCCTCTATTCTCTTCCATTTTGTGAAAATTTTGTGAGATCTTTTGTGGAGATTTTGTGGAAATTGAACAAGGAAAACAAAGAAAGAAAAACGAAAAATTTGAAGAGGGAAACAAAGGGTAAACCGAGAAACACAAGAGCAAATCGAAAATGAGGAACAACCCTAAAATTTCGGCTAAGCAAGGGGCTTTGTGTTTCAAACCCAACCAACACTAATACAAGTGTAAACCTTTAATCATTTTGTAAGATTTTGTGGAAAATAAAACAAGGAAAAACAAGGAAAGAAATCGAAAATTTGAAGAGGAAAAATAGGAGTAACTCGAGAAACACACAAACAAGATCGAAAACAAAAACAAACCTTGGCTTTGATGACCAATTTGGAGTGAAACTTATGGGGATAAGAATCACTCAAAGGATGAACAAAATCGAACCTTGAAACCCTTGAATATTACTCGGCCAAATTGTATTTTTGTGAGACAATTTTTCTGATTTTTGTGAAACAAAATGAAACATAAAGATAGTGCCTAAATCTACTCACAAAGTTATAGATTTAGGGGTTTAATTAACTAAGCACAAAGCCACTAGTTAATTATCATAAATCTCAAACACAAAGTAAAGAGAGAAATGAGAGCACTCAAGTTTTTTTTAGGGTTTCAACCTTATCATTCCAATCTGAAAATTTTGATGTTAGAGTGAGGGTTTATATGTGACCCTTACTCTAATCTAAGCCTTACATTTCAAAGTTAATCTAAGGGCTCACATGAGCCTTTGAGACATCAAAAAGCGGCCTAAAGGCCTTACAAGAGCTGAATTTTTGTAGGCTAACAAACAAAAGATAAAAGCATAAAGGTAGATGTTGACATGAGGCTCAATCCTCTCCATTCTTGGTTTGGGATCATCCAAGGGTCCTTGAGTGAGCCTTGGTCATGAAGGAGGACGGTCCACATGCTCATATTTTGTTGTTTACAAACTAAAACCAATAAAGCATAAAGTAAAGAAAGCGACATGTATGAAAAGGACATAAAGTAAAAACAATGTGATGTTCCATGGTGACTTGATTGGGCCGGCTCCTATGGGACCTCCTTGAGCTAGCTTGTGAACCATGTGAGTCCTTTTATTGGAGGGTTAACTCACATGGGTGCACCCACTTTGACCACACTCAAAAATAGCACAATCTTGACTTTTTGTTGCTCTCCAACTTTGACCTCCTCTTGACTTTGCTTGATCACTAAGGTTGGCTCGATTTGACCATAGAATTGACTTTACTTAGCCCTTAGTGACCCCTTGACCCATGGTCTAGGCGTGGGTTTGAGCCCATGGCCCTAACCCATGGTCTCCCTCGGTTTCACCCTTGACCGCCTTGACCATTTTTGGTCCACAAACTTAGATTGTATGGTTAGGATGTAAAGTCTTGGTCTATATAAACCAAGCACTCTCACAACATAATTTTCAGATTTGTTGAATGAAGGTTAAACCCTAAAATTGAGTGTTTTCATTTCCTCTTAGCTTTGTGCTTGAGTTAGTGAGTTTCTAGTTAATTAGTGGCTTTGTGCTTGATTACTAAAACCTAATTCTATTGCTTTGTGCTTAGAATTAGCCTATCCCTTTTATGTTTTCTTTGTTTTCATTTAAGTCTCAAAAATCAGAAAAATTATCCCACAAAAACAATACTTTGGCCGAGTAAAACACAAGCCTTTCAAGATCGATTTTTGTTGTTTCTTTGAGTGAAATCAAACCTCATCTAGTTTCACTCCAATTTTCTAATGCTTGCGATAACATTAAACAAAACAACATTGCATTATATAAATACATTGCAAACATCGTTTCAAAACCTGAACAGGACCCCATCATTGAGGACACGACTGGAGTGAAACATCGAGGGAATTAAAGTTCACTCAAGAATCAAAGAAAATCGGTTTGAACATCAAGAAAATGACTCGACTGTTTTTGTGGATTTTGTGATTGATTTTGTGAAATTGTGTAAACATTAAAAGGTAAACAAAGATAGTCTTCTACCAAGCACTTAGCCAAGGATAGAAGGATCAAGTGTTTAAGCACTAAGCCACTAAACACCCTAAGTTTACAACTCTAGCACTAAGCAAAGAGACTAAGTTGAGTACACACTCAAACTAGGGTTTTCTTCAATCATCAAATTCTGATTTTTACATTGTATGAGTGAGGGTTTATATAATACCCTTGGTTACATCTTAACCCTACATCTAACACATGATCTACGGGCTACAAATGACTCTAAAATACAGCAAGTTACTCGGCCCTATTGGCCTTACAAAATCTGATCAAAACTAACAACCACTAAAGTAGATAGTGACCCTTAGTTGCATCCACACCTTGCCTTTTGAATTATTCATCCAAGGGCCTAGGATTGCACCTTGGAGTACAAGATGTTGACCAGCCTAAGGTCCCCAAATCAGATCCCTAACTAACTTACAACATAAACTAAAAGGTGAAAATGACATAAAGAAAAGAAGACAATGACAAAAAGCATAAAGGTTGATCCTAAACAATGACTTGTATTATAAAATAATGTGCATCCTTGGTGATCATAACCAGCCGATTTCTTGGCCCCCTTTGCTGATTTCTTGACCCATTTGGGTCTAGCTTTATTGGAGGACTAACCCAAATGGTGGTACCCAAGTGACCACACCCAAAAGTAGCTCATTGTTGATTTTAGTTGCTCTCCTCCTTGAATTCAGCCCTACTTTCTTTGGTCCACCAAGCTTGGTCGATTTTGCCCTACATTTTCATGACATTTCACTTGGAGGAACCCAAGGACCATGGTTTAGGCCCTGGTTAGAGTCCAAAGACTCAAACCGTGGCCCTTCCCCAAACCTGGTTCAATTGGACTTGACAATTCTTGTTCAATCGCCTCTCCTTGGAAAGGATTTGCCTCAAATCCTTGGGTTTCTTCTCGTTTGGCCTATGACTTGAATCTTTGCCTTCTTCTTGACTTGGACTCTTGTTGGCTTCATGACTTGATTCGAAGACCATAATGGGTGGCACCTCATGAGCCCCATGACTAGCCTTGGGCTTCATGATCCTTGACTCCCTAGAATACCATTGGTCTCGAGACTGAATGAGAGAATGGACTTTCCTTGTTTGGCTCGTGTGGTTGAGCTTTCTCTCATCTCTGACTATGGCTTCCTTGGATGATTCATTTCCTAGCTCATCCTTAAGCTCTTCATACCCAAACTCAATTGCCGTGAAACCACTCTTTGTCACGGTCAATTCCATCCATGATCCTCCATTTCATGGTTCTTCTTGACCTTTCCATGCCTTCAATCCTTGCACTTCCAATTGACTCACTTTCCTATCACTTGATTGAGTTTCCCAAATTTTTAGTTTTGGCTTCATTGAGCTCCTCACCTTGACTTCCCCTTATTGCTCTAGGATTGTCCTTAACAAGGTGAATGGGGACATCCTTACCAACTTCCAACTCTCGACATACAACCTTCTCTTCATTAAATCCATGCTTCAAATTTGATACTCCACTCAAAACAACCTCTTTGGAAGGGTCAACCATGGAGGGTGGGGTAGAACACTTCAAGGTAGGAGGTAGGGTTTTAGGTATGACCTCCTCCATCCAACCTTAAAGACATAGGTGCTATCTTTCCCACCATGGACCAAGTCCTCTTCATGATCCCACGGTTCCCTAAGCTTATCAAAGACAGGATGACAAGCACCCCTCTCAAGTACATCACAACAAACCTCATCAGATTTGTCCTTAAGCTTGTCCCCTTTGTCTAACCAACTTAGCTCAAAAGGATTAGGATGCTCTTGTGTAGGTGAGGTTAACTCCTCAATTAGAGGCTTAGAAGCTTCCATGGTCGAGCCTCCTCCCTCTAGGACCAGATTACGTGGCCTCACCTCTACCTCAATTTCATTTTGTTTCTCATCCTCTCCATCCTCACTAGCAAGGACCTCACTCTCTTCACCCTCACAAACAAGGATGTCACTCATTCCCCTATGAACTTCCTCACACGATTTCAAGTCTTTCTTTGGGGGACATCCCTTGGCAATGTGACCAAAACCTTGACATTGAGAGCAAATTTTGAGGGTGATGATTTCTTTGTGGTTAGGGTTAGTTTCCACGTTTAAGGCTGGTGGTGTAAGAGTTGTGGTTGGCTCAACAACTTTGGCTCTCTTTGGTGGCTCATAGGATGGTGTTTTAGTAGGAGGGTCAAGCAAAATGGTCAGCCCTTTCCCCATACCAAAACCGACATAGTTTCCCCTCATTCTAGCCACATTGGCATCTAACTCCTTCCCAACTCTTTCCATGGACTAAAAAACAGACTCAACTCTAGGGGTTTCAGGTGAAAAACCATAGGAAAAAAAATGTAGAACCAAAAGAAAGACTCATTGAAACTTTAAAAAAAAAACAAAACAAAAACTGATTTTGTGATAAAGTTTGAATCTTTGATTGTATGAACCGAAAAACAAAACTAACACAAGGATGGAATTTGCGTTTTCTAACCAAAGCTTTGATACCAAGTTGGAGTGAAACTTCAAGGGGCTTAAAGTTCACTCAAGAATCAAAGAAAATCGGTTTGAACATCAAGAAAATGACTCGGCTGTTTTTGTGGTTTTTGTGATTGATTTTGTGAAATTGTGTAAACATTAAAAGGTAAACAAGGATAGTCTTCTTCCAAGCTGGAGCGATTCGAAGCGGGCCTCTTTGTACCTTGTAACCACTCTCACCCTAAACTCGACTCACTCATGAGTGCTCACTCAAACTACACGTTTTTGGGGCTGTTTAGAGGTGGATTCGTTTCTGATTTTTATTTGAACAAACATAAAAGCAAAGATAAAGGATATGAATTAGACTAAGCACAAAGCCACTAGCCTAAGACTAAGGTTCCGATCAATCATCGCACTAAGCTATGACCTTCACCCATGGAAACTCGAATCTCCAAGCACAAAGCTAAGGAGGTTTGAAGAGAAAACTCATTCTAAAACTCATCTTTTTATAACTTATCAAATCTGATTTTATTACATGGTTTTAGCTTGGCTTATATAAGCCTAAGCTTCTAATCTCAACCACTCATCTAACTAAGATCTAAGGGCTACAAATAACCCACAAAATACAATAAAAAAAAAAGGCTCACAAGAGCCAACAAAATCAGCATACAAAAAGATAATACAACAACAACAACTAAAGTAGACAATGACATCTTGGTGTATCCTCTCCCTTCATTGTTGTTCTTGATTTAAGGGCCTTGATCTTCTCCTTGGAGCTCAAGTACACGTCCAAATAAGGTCCCAAGGCTGATTTGGTTGTTGTTGAATTCAAAAGATCAAAAGGTGACAAAGACATAAAGTTTAAAGCAACTTTATTGAAAGGGACATGTGTTGAATTAAAATGTTTCTCTTGAACTTGAATTTTCAGCCGAGATTTAGGCCTATTTTGGCTGAAAATTCGTGACCATGGGTCCAAGGACCATGGTTGAATCGTAGACCAAAAATCGGGTCCAAATCGTCAAGCCGTTTCAGTGCAACTCTCCCCTTTTTCAAAAAAAGTTTGTCCTCAAACTTTGGCCAAATAAAAATGGTATCCAAAAGATGAAATTTTCAGAAATTAAAACGATTTTTGAAAGAATGAAATTTTGATGAAAAAGAGAGAAACAACAAGAGCAAATCCTATGAAAAGCACATAGCAAATTCATCGAATCCTCTTGTTAGCCAACTCGACTCAAACACCTACAAAGGTGCTCGAATCAAGTCGACACTCACAAATCAAGCCTCGCCCAGATTTGTAAGGTGACACTCGAAGACACCAAGACCCAACTCATCCCAAGATCGTCTTGGTTTAAGAAAACTCAAGAGCCGTAGCTCTGATACCAATTGGAGCGATTCGAAGCGGGCCTCTTTGTACCTTGTAACCACTCTCACCCTAAACTCGACTCACTCATGAGTGCTCACTCAAACTACACGTTTTTGGGGCTGTTTAGAGGTGGATTCGTTTCTGATTTTTATTTGAACAAACATAAAAGCAAAGATAAAGGATATGAATTAGACTAAGCACAAAGCCACTAGCCTAAGACTAAGGTTCCGATCAATCATCGCACTAAGCTATGACCTTCACCCATGGAAACTCGAATCTCCAAGCACAAAGCTAAGGAGGTTTGAAGAGAAAACTCATTCTAAAACTCATCTTTTTATAACTTATCAAATCTGATTTTATTACATGGTTTTAGCTTGGCTTATATAAGCCTAAGCTTCTAATCTCAACCACTCATCTAACTAAGATCTAAGGGCTACAAATAACCCACAAAATACAATAAAAAAAAAGGCTCACAAGAGCCAACAAAATCAGCATACAAAAAGATAATACAACAACAACAACTAAAGTAGACAATGACATCTTGGTGTATCCTCTCCCTTCATTGTTGTTCTTGATTTAAGGGCCTTGATCTTCTCCTTGGAGCTCAAGTACACGTCCAAATAAGGTCCCAAGGCTGATTTGGTTGTTGTTGAATTCAAAAGATCAAAAGGTGACAAAGACATAAAGTTTAAAGCAACTTTATTGAAAGGGACATGTGTTGAATTAAAATGTTTCTCTTGAACTTGAATTTTCAGCCGAGATTTAGGCCTATTTTGGCTGAAAATTCGTGACCATGGGTCCAAGGACCATGGTTGAATCGTAGACCAAAAATCGGGTCCAAATCGTCAAGCCGTTTCAGTGCACAAGCACTTAGCCAAGGATAGAAGGATCGAGTGTTTAAGCACTAAGCCACTAAACACCCTAAGTTTACAACTCTAGCACTAAGCAAAGAGACTAAGTTGAGTAAACACTCAAACTAGGGTTTTCTTCAATCATCAAATTCTGATTTTTACATTGTATGAGTGAGGGTTTATATAATACTCTTGGTTACATCTTAACCCTACATCTAACACATGATCTACGGGCTACAAATGACTCTAAAATACAGCAAGTTACTCGGCCCCATTGGCCTTACAAAATCTGATCAAAACTAACAACCACTAAAGTAGATAGTGACCCTTAGTTGCATCCACACCTTGCCTTTTGAATTATTCATCTAAGGGCCTAGGATTGCACCTTGGAGCACAAGATGTTGACCAGCCTAAGGTCCCCAAATCTGATCCCAAACTAACATACAACATAAACTAAAAGGTGAAAATGACATAAAGAAAAGAAGACAATGACATAAAGCATAAAGGTTGATCCTAGACAATGACTTGTATTCAAAAATAATGTGCATCCTTGGTGATCATAACCAGCCGATTTCTTGGCCTCCTTTGCTGATTTCTTGACCCATTTGGGTCTAGCTTTATTGGAGGACTAACCCAAATGGTGGTACCCAAGTGACCACACCCAAAAGTAGCTCATTGTTGATTTTAGTTGCTCTCCTCCTTGAATTCAGCCCTACTCTCTTTGGTCCACCAAACTTGGTCGATTTTGCCCTACATTTTCATGACATTTTACTTGGAGGAACCCAAGGACCATGGTTTAGGCCGTGGTTAGAGTCCAAAGACTCAAACCGTGGCCCTTCCCCAAACCTGGTTCAATTGGACTTGACAATTCTTGTTCAACGACAATCGTCAATATAGGCACAACTGAAGAGCCTCGGGAACTACAGTTGGGAGCTTCCTTAAGCGCAGAAGAGAAAGCTTCATACATCGAACTACTCACAGAATTCAGAGACGTCTTTGCTTGGTCCTACAGGGACATGCCTGGCATCGACCGCGAGATCGCCGAACATCGCATCCCACTAAAACCAGGTACCAAACCTGTTAAGCAAAAATTCTGACGCATTAAACCAGAATGGTCTCTCATGGTCAAAGAAGAGATCAAAAAGCAACTTCAAGCAGGCATCAACCAAGTCATCGAATACTCGGACTGGGTATCAAACATGGTCCCAGTCATGAACTAAAACGGGAAAATACGAGTATGCGCCGACTTTCGCAACCTAAACAAAGCATGTTCGAAAGATGACTTCCCATTACCTCACATGGACATACTTGTGCACAACACTGCTGACCACGCATTACTGTCATTCATGGACGGGTATGCAGGATACAACCAAATCAAAATGGCAACAGACGACATGTCCAAGATAACCTTTGTAACGCCATGAGGCACATACTGTTACACCGTCATGCCCTTCGGACTCATTAATGCAGGCGCCACCTATCAACATATCGCGACTACTCTGCTGTACGACATGATGCATAAAGAAGTCGAAGTCTACGTCGACGACATGATTGTAAAATCAAAACAAAGGGAGGGTCACGTCAGCAACCGTTGAAAATTCATCACCAGAATCAGGCAATACAAAATGCGACTAAACCCACAGAAATGCACTTTTGGGGTTACGTCAGGCAAATTATTGGGTCACATCGTAAGCCAACGTGGAATAGAGATCGACCATGTCAAAATCAAAGCAATAATGGAGATGAAACCTCCAAGCAACATTGACGAAATCAGGAGTTTCTTGGGACAAGTCCAATACATCTCCCGATTCATCAGCATTACAATGGTCTGCGAACCAATCTTCAAGAAACTAAAAAAGGAAGAGCACACAAAATGGGATGACGACTGTCAACAAGCATTCGACAAAGTCAAAGCCTTACTCACAAATCCACCCGTTCTGGTGCCACCCCAGAAGGACCTACCACTTTCACTATACTTAACAACTACATCAAACGCCATGGGCGCCATGCTCGCCCAGGAAGTTAACAACGAAGAACGAGCAATTTACTACATTAGTAAAAAGTTCCAAGATTATGAAACTCGATACGAGCCTGTGGAGAGGAGCTGTCTCGCTCTAGTCTGGGCCACCAAAAAACTCAGACACTACCTTCTTGGAGTGAAACCTATGGGGGTTGATTTCACTCAAGAGAATCAACAAAAATCGATTTATAATACTTGTAAATAATTCGGCCAAGTGATGATTTTTTGGTGAGAATTTTCTGATTTTTGTAGGTAAATGAAAAACATAAAGATAGTACTAAATCTAAACACAAAGTAATAGATTTAGGTTTTGATTAATCAAGCACTAAGCCACTAATTAATCATTCACTAACTCAAGCACTAAGCTAAGAGACCCATGTATAATACCAAAAAAACGGTCCAAAGACCTTACAAGAGCTGAAAATTTGAAGGCTAACAAACAAATCCTAAAGCATAAAGTAGACAATGACTTGGGGATCCATCCTATCCTTGCATTTTGAAGAGCATCCAAGGGCCAAGATTTGGAGACTTGGGGATCAAGGTGGACGGTCCTAAGGGGCTTATTACAAGGATCATTTGTCTACATTCAATACAACATAAAGCATAAAGTAATGAAAGTGACATGAATGAAAGGGACTTAAAGCATAAACTAATGTGATGGTTATGGGGGATTGATTGAAGCCGGCTCCTTGGGACCTCCTTGAGCTAACTTTGTGAGCCATGTGAGTCCTTTTATTGGAGGGTTGACTCACATGGGTGCACCCAAAATGACCACATTCAAAAATAGCATTTTCATTGACTTTTTAGTTGCTCTCCAACTTGACCTTCCTTTGACTTCCTTTGACCACCAAGTATGGCTTGATTTGACCATAGAATTGACTTGACTTAGCTCTTGGTGGCCCCTAGGTCCAAGGCCTAGGCTTGGGTTTGAGCCCAAGGACCCAACCCACGGCCTTCCTCTTCTCCATCATTGATCACCTTGACCATTCTTGGTCCAATCTCCTCTCCTTGGAAAGGATTTGCCCTCAAATCCTTTGAGATCTCTTTGTTTCCTTCTCGACTTGAACTTTTGCTTGACCCTCGACTTGGCCCTTGGTCAATTTTGGCTCTCATGCTCCTCGACTTCCAAGGATTCAACTTGTTCAAAGTCCGGAGAAAAGGATGGATCCCTTTGACTTGGCTCGTGTGAGGGGTCATGATCTCTTCATTGCTCATGGTCCTCTTGACCATACACTCTTCCTCGAGCACTCCCTTGAGCCCATGGCTTGTGGGCATGCTATCCTTCCACTCTTGTTCATGATTGATTCTTCCTTTGAATTCCCCATTCTTGAAACCTTTTGAACCCCTGCATTCTTCTTGACTTGGACTCTTGTTGGCTTCATGACTTGATTCGTAGACCATGATGAGTGGTGCCCCATGAGCCCCATGACCAACCTTGGGCTCCATGGCTCTAGACTTCCAAGAATACCACTTGCTTAGAGATTGAATGAGAGATTGATTCTTGTAGACTTAGCTCATTGAATTGAGCTTGCTCTCTCCCTTACTCATGGTTTCTTCGGATTCATAATTATCCCCTAGCACAACTCGAAGTTCCTCATGCTTAGGATCATCAATTAGCCACCCATTATCATGATTGAGCCCCACAATGATCTTCCATCTCAAGGACTCACTTGAACTTTCCAAGACATCAACTTTTGCATCTCCAAATGATTCACCTTCCTTGCACTTGATTGAGTTTCCCAAATTTTCAGTTTTGACTTCATTGGGCTCCTCTCCTTTGCCTTGCCCTATTGTTCTAGGGTTGTCCTTAACAAGGTGAATGGGCACATCCTTACCAACTTCCAATTCTTGATCACTTATGGTTTTCTTATTAACAAGGAGTACGAACACATCTTTCCCATGACCAAACCCTAGCTTCATTTCTGATTTCCTACTCAATACAACTTCTTTGCAATGCTTAACCATGGAGGATGGGTTGGGATACTTCAAAGTAGTGGGGATGGATGTAGGTATGAACTCCTTCCATCCAACCTTAAAAATGTAGGTGCTATCCCTCCCAGCATGGACTAAACCATCTTCATAGTCCCACGGTTCATTAGGTCCTTCAAAAACGAGATGACAAGCATCCCTCACAACCACTTCATCCAAAACCTCATTACCATAGTTACTCATCTCGGCTCCATTGGTTGACCACCCAAGCTTGTAAGGATTAGGATGTTCTTGTGAAGGTAAGGCTAACTCCTCAATTTGAGTGTTAGGAGCCACTTTGATAGAGTTTTCTCCATCCATGACCAAATCATATGGCCTCACCTCCATCTTGATTTCATTTCGATCTTGCTTCACATCCTCTTCATCCTCATTAGCAAGGACCTCCTTCTTTTCATTCTCACAATCAAGAGTGTCTTCCTTTCCCCAATGAACTTCCTCACACGAGTTCAAGGCCCTTTTTGTGGGATATTCTTTGGCAAGGTGAACATATCCTTGACTTTGAAAACATTTTTTGAGGGAGAAGATTGTTTTTTTGGTTAAGGTCAGCCCACTTCTCCGTGCCTAGGGCTGGTGGTGTTGGGGTTGTAGTGGGTTCAACGATTTTGGCTCTCATGGGTGGCTCATAGGGTGGTGTTTTGGTAGGAGGATCAAGTAAAGTAGCCATCCCTTTACCCACACCAAAATTATCAGCCCTTCCCTTCATTTTAGCCACCTTGGCCTCTAACTCATTTCTAGTCCTCTCCATAGACTTGAAAATGGTCTCAACACAAGGGGTTTCACATGTGGTACCATAGGAAAAAAAAATGTGGAACCAAATCGAAAAGATAGAACCATTGTTACCTTAGGAGACAAAACTGATTTTGTAGCAAAGGTTGGATCTTTGCTTGCTAGAACCGAAACATAGACTAACACAAGGATGGAACTTGTGTTAATTAACCTAGGCTTTGATAACCAATTTGGAGTGAAACCTATGGGGGTTGATTTCACTCAAGAGAATCAACAAAAATCAATTTATAATACTTGTAAATAATTCGGCCAAGTGATGATTTTTTGGTGAGAATTTTCTGATTTTTGTAGGTAGATGAAAAACATAAAGATAGTACTAAATCTAAACACAAAGTAATAGATTTAGGTTTTGATTAATCAAGCACTAAGCCACTAATTAATCATTCACTAACTCAAGCACTAAGCTAAGAGAGTAATGAAGGAAACTCAACTCAAACTCTAGGGTTTTCTTTTCATTCAAATCTGAAAAATTATAATGTGTAGAGTGAGGGTTTATATAATACCCACACTCTAATCTTGACCTTACATTTCAAAGAGGATCTAAGGGCTCATAGAGACCCATGTATAATACCAAAAAAACGGTCCAAAGACCTTACAAGAGCTGAAAATTTGAAGGCTAACAAACAAATCCTAAAGCATAAAGTAGACAATGACTTGGGGATCCATCCTATCCTTGCATTTTGAAGAGCATCCAAGGGCCAAGATTTGGAGACTTGGGGATCAAGGGGGACGGTCCTAAGGGGCTTATTACAAGGATCATTTGTCTACATTCAATACAACATAAAGCATAAAGTAATGAAAGTGACATGAATGAAAGGGACTTAAAGCATAAACTAATGTGATGGTTATGGGGGATTGATTGAAGCCGGCTCCTTGGGACCTCCTTGAGCTAACTTTGTGAGCCATGTGAGTCCTTTTATTGGAGGGTTGACTCACATGGGTGCACCCAAAATGACCACATTCAAAAATAGCATTTCATTGACTTTTTAGTTGCTCTCCAACTTGACCTTCCTTTGACTTCCTTTGACCACCAAGTATGGCTTGATTTGACCATAGAATTGACTTGACTTAGCTCTTGGTGGCCCCTAGGTCCAAGGCCTAGGCTTGGGTTTGAGCCCAAGGACCCAACCCACGGCCTTCCTCTTCTCCATCATTGATCACCTTGACCATTCTTGGTCCACTTCTCGCACACACAACAAGGGTATACTCCCTAATGGATCCCCTCAAATACTTGTTCGAAAAACCGGTACTAAACGGCCGACACTACTACTAGCTGAATACGAACTCAAATACTTGCCTTTGAAAGTCATTAAGGGAAGAGCGGTCTCAGATTTCCTTGCAGAGAATGCCATCGTCGAACAACCTAAAATCGACACAACGTCATTCCCTAACGACAGAATTTTCGCCGTCGAAGCTGAGTACTGGCAACTCTACTTCGATGGAGCGTCAAACTACCGCGGATACGGCGTAGGAATACTGCTAATATCCCCTAGTGGCGATCATACACCCATCTCGATCAAGCTCGACTTTAACGTCACCAACAATGCTGCAGAATACGAAGCCTGCATTTACGGCTTACAAGTAGCCATGGCCCTCAACATAAAGCACCTACGGGTACACGGGGACTCCTTCCTCATCATAAATCAAGTAACAGGGGCATGGAAAATCATGAACGAAACCCTCACAAAATACCAAGCAAAAGTGCAAAAACTCCTGACAGAATTCGAGTGCGTGGACTTCTACCATCTCCCAAGGGAAGAAAACCAATTTGCCGACGCACTGTCAAAGCGTTCCTCCCTTCATAACATACCGCGAGGCATTGACACATTACCCATTGTCGTCGGGAAACGTGGTGAACCCGCATACATCCACGCCATCGACATCGACAAGGCTGAACAAACAGAGCCATGGTACCAAGCCATCCTCCACTACAAAACAAACAACTCTTATCCACCCGACACCGACAAACGCGGTAAAAGAGCCACCAGACTCCTTGCATCCCAATTCGTACTGGAGATGGAACAATTACTCAAAAAGACACCACAAGGCACCTTACTCATGTGTGTTGATTACAAGAAAGGACAAGAAATCATCGCCCAAGTACACGATGGTGAATGCGGCCCGCAGATGAACGCAAGAGCACTCTGCAAGTAAATTTTACGACTAGGATGATACTGGACGACCATGGATGCAGACTGCATCCACTACGTCAAACACTGTCATAACTGTCAGATTTTCAGCAATGTACAACATGTACCACCCGCACCTCTCTACAGCCTCACGTCACCTTGGCCTTTCTCAACTTGGGGCATTGACGTGATAGGCAAAATCCATCCCATCGGAGCAGAAGGACATTGCTTCGTACTAGTGGCAATCGACTACTTTACAAAGTGGGTGGAAGCGGCATCCTTTCGCACCCTCGGCTCAAAAGAGGTTGCCAAGTTCATGCAAACAAACAACATGCCGATACGGCATACCGCACGAGTTCACAGCAACCAAGGGTCACATTTGCAAGGCGAAACAGAAGCTATACTCGCCAAATACAACATACAACATCACAAATCCTCTCCTTACCGACCCCAAACTAATGGAGCCGTTGAAGCAGCGAGTAAAACTGTAGTCACCATTCTCGAGAAAATGATCGACCGTTGTAAGGACTGGCCCAACAAAATTCCATATGCACTTTGGGGATACCGTACCACCATCCTGGACCAAAATTGGTCAAGGAAACCAAGGGTGAAGCCGAGGGGGGCCGTGGGTTGGACCCATGGGCTCAAACCCAAGCCTAGACCAAGGGTCAAGGGATCACTAGGGGATAAGTAAGTCAATTCTATGGTCAAATCGAGCCAACCCTAGTGATCAAGCTAAGTCAAGAGGAGATCAAAGATGGAGAGCAATAAAAAGTCAAGATTGTGCTATTTTGAAATGTGATCAACTATGGTACACCCAAGTGAGTCAACCCTCCAATAAAATGGGCTCACATGGTTCAACAAACTAGCTCATGGAGGTCAAGGGGCCGGTTCTACAACAAGTCACCAAAGATCATCACATTGTTTTACTTTATGTCTTTTTCATACAAGTCACTATCTACCTTTTGTGCTTTATGCTTTTTACTTTATGTATTTGTTGTTTTATGTTCAAATTTTCAGCTCATGTGAGCCTCATTTGACCGAGTATAATGTAGCATTTGGGGGTTGATTGTAGCCCTTAGATCTTGTTGTAATGGATGGTCAAGATTAGAATGAGGGTATTATATAAACCCTCATCCTTGCCTCACATTTTTCAGATTTGGATTAATGAAAAAGAAACCCTAGGTTTTATATTGAGTGTTCTTCATTTCTCATTACTTTGTGTGTGAGTAAGTGATAGATTAGTATAGTGGCTTTGTGCTTATGCTAATCATCCCCTAAATCTATTGCTTTGTGAGTAGATTTAGATACTATCTTTATGTTCTTGCATTTAACAACAAAAATCAGAAAAATTGTTTCACAAAAAAGACCAAACGGCCGAGTATATTCAAGGGATTTCAAGGTTCGATTTTGTTCATCCTTTGAGTGATTCTTATCCCCATAAGTTTCACTCCAAATTGGTTATCAAAGCCAAGGTTTGTTTTTGTTTTCGATTTTGTTTGTGTGTTTCTCGAGTTACTCCTATTTTCCTCTTCAATTTTCGATTTCTTTCCTTGTTTTCCTTGTTTTATTTTCCACAAAATCTTACAAAAATGATTAAAGGTCTACACTTGTGTTAGTATTGGTTGGATTTGAAGCACAAAACCCCTTGCTTAGCCGAAATTTTAGGGTTGTTCTTCATTTTCGATTTGTTCTTGTGTTTTCTCGGTTTACCCTTTGTTTCCCTCTTCAAATTTTTCGTTTTTTTTCTTTGTTTTCCTTGTTCAATTTCCACAAAATTTCCACAAAAGATCTCACAAAAGTTTCACAAAATGGAAGAGAATAGAGGAGAGGGTAAAAGACTTTCCGATTTAGAAGAGAAATTGACTCAACTCACCGGTAATTGCACTTTGATGATGAATGCTATTAACACACTCTTGGAACAAAACATGAATGAACCAAGAAGGGGTGAAGGGGGAAGGGGAAGAGGCCGTGGGATGGGGTATGGGGGCCGTGGGAGAGGACACCCTCCTCCTCACATGGAAGATCAATTTTCGGATTCGGAAGAGTCCCTTGAGGCCCACCCTAGAGACCATGACCGAGACATTAAGGTAGACATACCCGATTTTTATGGTAGCTTGAACCCCGAGGATCTCCTAGATTGGCTTAGATCGGTTGAGAGAATTTTTGAATTCAAGGAGTATTCCGATAGGAAGTGTTTTAAGGTGGCCATCATGAAATTCAAAGGATATGCTTCCCTTTGGTATGAAAACCTTAAGAATCAAAGAAACCGAGAGGGTAAGGAACCCATCAAGTCATGGCTCAAACTCAAAAAGAAACTCAAAGACAAGTTTGTTCCCAAAGACTACACTCAAGACATGTTCCTCAAGCTAGCCCAACTAAAACAAGAGTCACACCCCATTGAAACTTATCTTAGGGACTTTGAGCAACTCACCCTCCAATGTGAAATGAATGAAAAACCCGAACAAAAAATTGCAAGGTTTGTTGAGGGCCTAAACCCTAGGATAGCAAATCGGGTCAAAATGCAAAACTTGTGGTCATTCGATGAGGCCGTTACCATGGCCACACGTGTGGAGAGGCTAGAGAAGGGGAGAGGAGAGTCGGCTAAGAGCACCCCCAAGACCAACCCCATGTCGAGCCAAGGGGGGATCAAAATTGTTGAGCCTTGCCCTACCACTAACCCATCAAGTGTTGACAAGGGAAAGGGAATCGACTATGGCCCTAAGAGAACCATCCCTCTCAAGAAATGTTACCAATGTCAAGGGTATGGTCACTTTGCTAAGGAGTGCCCTAGCAAGAGGACCTTGAACACAAGTGAGGTTGTGCATTGGGGAGACGATGAAGTGTTGGTTTGTGAGGAAGAAAAAAAAGAGGGAGTTGAAGAAGTGAAAGTAGCGAAACAATTGTGCCCCGGACTCGGGGTTGAGCTTAGTCACTTGGCGAGTGATGCACACTCAAGAATCAAGCGAGAATATGGACCAAAGGCACCAAATATTTCGGTCCAAATGTACCATCATGGGGAGAGTGTGTAACTTGATTATCGATGGGGAAGTTGTGTTAATGTTGCTTCCAAGACCCTCATTGATAAGCTTGCCTTGCCTACTTTGAAGCATCCTCACCCATACAAGCTAAGATGGCTCAATCAAGGAGCCGAGGTCAAAGTTGACAAACTATGCCAAGTCTCGTTCTCAATTGGTCAAGACTATAAGGATGAAGTTGTGTGTGAAGTGTTGGACATGGATGCTTGCCATGTGTTGCTTGGTAGACCTTGGGAATTTGAAAAGAATTCTGCCCATCATGGAAGAGACAACACCTACTCATTCAAGTATGGTGACATGCTCATTGTCTTAGCTCCCCTACCACCAATGATGGGTTGTAAATCCAATGCGTGCCTATTTGAATCCTTCATTGAGCCGAAACCTAGCAAGGAGATGAAGTCAAGACCGAAATTGCATGAGCTTGAGAAGTTGAAGGGCCTTGGGCCGAGAGGAGAAGAGCAAGGGAAAAGGTGAGCTTGGAATGTGAGGGAAGCACTAGCATGACAAGGAGGACTCTAGGAGAGGAGCCTCATGAAGGTGAAGCATCAATCAACAAGGAAACAACCGAGCTACATTGAGAATGTGGTCAATGAAAGAACAAAATCGATGGTAAGGAAAGATCAAGCGGGTCTTTAAGGTGGAGAATCATTGATGGGCTCGAACATGAGCAAGAATGGATGGATGGCATGGTTATGAGTCGAGGGCTCAAAGAAATGCTCGAGGAAGAATGCGTGGTCAAGCAAACCGTGACCAAGGATGAAAATGTGATCAATTCTTGAGCCAAGGCAAAGGGGTCCAACCACTTCTACAAACTCTAGCTAAGTGGTGCCCGTGGAAGACTAAAACCGTGAAAGCCAAGATCGAGCAAAGGTTGAGCCGAGATTCTAGCTTGAAATCGAGCAAGGGAGGAAGCAAGAGGATCTCCAAGGACTTGAGGACAAGTCCTTTCCAAGGAGAGGAGATTGGACCAAAATTGGTCAAGGAAACCAAGGGTGAAGCCGAGGGGGGCCGTGGGTTGGACCCATGGGCTCAAACCCAAGCCTAGACCAAGGGTCAAGGGATCACTAGGGGATAAGTAAGTCAATTCTATGGTCAAATCGAGCCAACCCTAGTGATCAAGCTAAGTCAAGAGGAGATCAAAGATGGAGAGCAATAAAAAGTCAAGATTGTGCTATTTTGAAATGTGATCAACTATGGTACACCCAAGTGAGTCAACCCTCCAATAAAATGGGCTCACATGGTTCAACAAACTAGCTCATGGAGGTCAAGGGGCCGGTTCTACAACAAGTCACCAAAGATCATCACATTGTTTTACTTTATGTCTTTTTCATACAAGTCACTATCTACCTTTTGTGCTTTATGCTTTTTACTTTATGTATTTGTTGTTTTATGTTCAAATTTTCAGCTCATGTGAGCCTCATTTGACCGAGTATAATGTAGCATTTGGGGGTTGATTGTAGCCCTTAGATCTTGTTGTAATGGATGGTCAAGATTAGAATGAGGGTATTATATAAACCCTCATCCTTGCCTCACATTTTTCAGATTTGGATTAATGAAAAAGAAACCCTAGGTTTTATATTGAGTGTTCTTCATTTCTCATTACTTTGTGTGTGAGTAAGTGATAGATTAGTATAGTGGCTTTGTGCTTATGCTAATCATCCCCTAAATCTATTGCTTTGTGAGTAGATTTAGATACTATCTTTATGTTCTTGCATTTAACAACAAAAATCAGAAAAATTGTTTCACAAAAAAGACCAAACGGCCGAGTATATTCAAGGGGATTTCAAGGTTCGATTTTGTTCATCCTTTGAGTGATTCTTATCCCCATAAGTTTCACTCCACATCCACACACCCACAGGCATGACGCCTTATTTCCTCACTTACGGCATGGAAGCCGTACAACTAGTGGAAATTGAAATGTAATCCCTACGAATACTAATGGAAAGCAGCATTCCAGAGGCAGAGTGGGCCCGCGAGCGCTATGACCAACCCATGCTCCTAGCCGAGCGCCGACTAAATTCTTTGAGCATTATACGAATGTACCAAGCACGTTTACAAAGAGCATTCAACAAGCGAGTTCGACCACGAAACATAAAAGTGGGTGACCTAGTGTTGAAATCAGTACGCGCACCACCCCCTGTCGACCCATGAGGATAATTCAAGACTAATTGGGCTGGAACTTACCTCGTCAAGGAAATCTACACAGGAGCAGCAGTCAAACTAACTGACCTGGACGGTCAAGAGTTTAACCTAGCAACCAATCTCGATCAGCTAAAGAAATACTACCCCTAAAACATTTGCAAATGTATTTATAGCCTGTAATAAAAAAGCATTTCTCAGGCCGGCATGCCCTTAAACGTGCGCTTCCTACAAAGCATTTCAACGGCCGGCATGCCTTTAAACGTGCACCTCCTATAAACATTTCACGGGCCGGCATGCATGCACTTAAACATGCACCCTTTACAAACACAATTCCACGGGCCGGCACACCCTTTAAGTGTGCACATTCTCCACAAAAACAAAAAACAAAAGCATTTCACGGGCTGCCATGCCCCTTAACGTGCATTCACAAACATACAACTCTGAACTACGCTGGCTTTGCACCACGAAAGGTCAAGTCAAACATGGGAGAATCGGAGCTAGACCATGGGTTGGGTCCATGGACTCAAACCCTAGGTTAGGCCTTGGACCTAGGGCCCCACTAAAGGCTAAGTCAAGATAATCAAGTGGCCAATTTAGCCAAGCTTAGTGGGTCAAAGGTAGTCAAGGGAAAGTCAAGAAGGAGAGCAACCAAAAAGTCAACAAATGAGCTTTTTAGAATGTGATCACTTTGGGTGCACCTATGTGGGTTAGTCCTCCAATAAACAAGACTCACATGGCTCACAAAAGTCAGCTCAAGGAGGCCTAGGAGCCGGCTTCAATATTGCTCACCAAGTCCTACATTATTTTGTGCTTTAAGTCTTTGTCACTAATGTCGCTCTCTTACTTTATGCTTTATTGATTTTAGCCTACAAAATCTGATTTGTGTGGGAGAATGGACCGTCCCCCTTGACCCCAAGGCTCTATCATGGCCCTTGGATGATCACCTAAAAGCAAGGAGAGGATTGAGTCAATTGTCACTATCAAACTTTATGCTTTTGTAGTTGTTTGTTTGCTTTTAAATTTTCAGCATTTGTAAGGCTTTAGAGCCGTTTTTCTTGTAGCATTTGGGGAGCTCTTTGAGCCCTTAGATCATCTTTAATTTGTAGGGTTGAGATTAGAGTGTGGGTATTATATAAACCCACTCTTTTTTCAGATTTGATTGAATACAAAAAACCCTAAGTTTGAGATTTTTTCTACTTGTTTTCTCTTAGCTAAGTGCAAGAGTGTGAGTGTGATTAACTAGTGGCTAAGTGCTTGGTTAATCCAACACTAAATCTTTGGCTTTGTGCTTGGATTTAGATTATCTTTTTATGTTCTCTTTTATCTTACAAAAATCAGAAAATTCTTCACAAAAAAATCCCACTTTGGCCGTGTATTTTACATTCAATTCAAATCGACTTTAGTTGTTCTCTTGAGTGAAATCTAGCCCCTTAGGTTTCATTCCAAATTGGTCATCAAAGCCTAGGTTTGTTCTTTGTTTTTTCGGTTTGTTCTTTGTTTTCTCTTTTCTTTTTCTTTTTTTCGTTTTCTCTTTTCTTTTTTCCTTGATCCTTCCACAAAAATTCTCACAAAATTTTCGCAAAATGGCCGAGGATAAGAGAATTTCAAACCTTGAAGAAAAGTTGAATCAACTCGCCGGTAGTTGCAATACGATGATGAATGCTCTAAACACCCTCTTGGACCAAAACCTTCATGAACCAAGACCACCACCAAGGGGTGGAGGAAGAGGCCGAGGGTTTGGTGGCCGAGGAAGAGGGCAACCGCCTCCTAACATGGATGGTTATCACTCAGACTCGGAGGAATCCATTGAGGTCCAACCAAGGGAGCAAGACCGAGACATCAAGGTAGATATTCCCGATTTCTATGGTAGTCTTAACCCCGAAGATTTACTAGATTGGCTTAGGTCGGTTGAAAGAGTCTTTGAAATTAAGGAATACTCGGATAGAAAATGTTTTAAGGTTGCCATCATGAAATTCAAAGGGTATGCTTCACTTTGGTATGAGAACCTTAAGAACCAACGAAATCGAGAGGGAAAGGAGCCCATTAGGTCGTGGCTCAAGCTTAGGAAGAAGCTCAAGGATAAGTTCGTTCCCAAGGATTACACACAAGATATGTTTCTTGGGTTGGCCCAACTTAAGCAAGAGACACAACCCATCGAATCCTACCTTAGGGATTTCGAGCAACTCACTCTTCAATGTGAGATGAGTGAAAAACCCGAGCAAAAGATTGCGAGATTTGTCGAAGGCCTAAACCCTAGGATTGAAAACCGGGTAAAAATGCAAAATTTATGGTCATTCGATGAGGCCGTCACTATGGCCATGAGAGTTGAGAGGCTAGAGAAGGGGAGGGGAGACTCGGCCAAGCACACCACTAAGTCCACCCCCACTACGAGCCAAGGAGGGGTGAAGATAGCCGAGCCAAACCCTACTACAAAGCCACCAAGTGTTGACAAGGGGAAAGGTATCGACTTTGGCCCTAGAAGAATGATTCCTCTCAAGAAGTGCTATCAATGCCAAGGATATGGTCATTTTGCTAAGGAGTGCCCTAGCAAGAGGGCCTTGAGTACTTGTGAAGTAGTACATTGGGGGGACGATGAAGTCTTAATTTGTGTAGAAGAAAAACAAGAGAACATAGTGGAAGAAAAGGTGGCCGAGACCTTGGTGCCCCCGGACTCGGGGTTGAGCTTAGTCATATGGCGTGTGATGCACACTCAAGAGTCAAGCGAGTGCATGGACCAAAGGCAACAAATTTTTCGGTCCAAATGCACAATCATGGGGAAAGTGTGTAACCTAATCATCGATGGTGGAAGTTGTACTAATGTGGCTTCTAAAATGCTTGTGGAGAAGCTAAGTCTACCCACTTTGGAGCACCCTAGCCCCTACAAACTAAGGTGGCTCAACAAGGGAGCCGAAGTGAAAGTCAACAAACAATGCAAGGTGCCATTTTCGATTTGTCAAGACTACAAGGATGAGGTCGTTTGTGAAATTCTCGACATGGATGCATGTCACTTGTTGCTAGGGAGACCATGGGAGTATGAGAGGGACTCTTCTCATCGTGGAAGGAGCAACACTTACTCCTTCAAGTATATGGATAAACTCATTGTTCTCACACCACTACTGGAGTGAAACCTATGGGGTTTGATTTCACTCAAGAGAACAACAAAAATCGAACTTGTAAAAACCTTGAAGAACTCGGCCAAAGTGATGTTTTTTGTGATAAATTTTCTGAATTTTTGTAAGACAAAGGAAAACATAAAAGGATAGGCTAAATCTAAGCACAAAGCGATAGATTTAGGTTTTGATTAATCAAGCACAAAGCCACTAATTAATCACTCACTAACTCAAGCACTAAGCTAAGAGAAAATGAAGGAAACTCACAAAACTCTAGGGTTTTTCATTCATTCATCAAATCTGAAAATTATAATGTGTAGAGTGAGGGTTTATATAACACCCTTCCTCTAATCTTGACCTTACATTTCAAAGATGATTTAAGGGCTCATAGAGACCCATGAAAAATACAAAAAAAAGGCTCATATGGCCTTACAAGAGCTGAAAATTTGAAGGCTAACAAACAAATCCAAAAGCATAAAGTGTGATGGGGACACTTGACTCAATCCCCTCCTTTCTTTGTTGGATGATCATCCAAGGGTCTTGAGAGAACCTTGGGGCTCAAGTGGGTCGGTCCAGGGCTCCATTTTTCAGATTTCATAAACTAAAAACAATAAAGCATAAAGTAATGAAAGCGACATGAATGATAATGACTTAAAGCATAAACTAATGTGATGGTTATGGGGGTTGTTAAAGCCGGCTCCATGGGACCTCCTTGAGCTAACTTTTGTGAGCCATGTGAGTTTTTTATTGGAGGGTTAACTCACATGGGTGCACCCAAAGTGACCACATTCAAAAATAGCATATTCATTGACTTTTTAGTTGCTCTCCAACTTGACCTTCCCTTGACTTCCTTTGACCACTAAGTATGGCTAGATTGACCATAGAATTGACTTGATTTAGCTCTTAGTGGCCCCTAGGTCCAAGGCCTAGGCTTGGGTTTGAGCCCAAGGACCCCACCCACGGCCTACCTCCTCTCCACCCTTGATCACCTTGACCATTCTTGGTCCAATCTCCTCTCCTTGGAAAGGATTTGCCCTCAAATCGTTGGAGATCCTCTTGCTTCCCCCTTGGCTCGATTTCATGTTTAAGTCTCGACTTAACCCTTGCTCGACCTTGGCTTTCACGGTTTTAAGCTTCCAAGGGCACCACTTGATGATAGTTTGGAGGAAAGGTTGGACCCCCTTGGCTTGGCTCTTATGAATGGCCATGATTTCATCCTTGATCACGGTTTACTTGTCCACACATTCTTCCTCGAGCATTTCTTTGACCCCACGACTCATAGCCATGCCATCCATCCATTCTTGCTCATGATCGAGCCCATCAATGATTCTCCATCTTAAAGACCCACTCGATCTTTCCATGCCATCAATTTTTGATCTTTCTTTGACCACATTCTTGTTGTAGTCGGTTGTTTCATTGTTGATTGATGTATCACCCTCATGTTGCACCTCTCCTAGAATCCTCCTTGTTGCTCTAGGGTTTTCCTCAAGGTCTAGGCTCACCATTTCCTCTTGCCCTTCCCTTTTCGGTTCAAGGCCTCTCAAGCCTTCATGCTTACCCAAACTCGGCTCTATCATCATCTCCATGCTAGAGTTTTCTTCAATGATTGATTCAAACAAGCACGAGTTAGTTTTGTATCCCATCATAGGAGGTAGTGGTGTGAGCACAATGAGCTTCTCCTTGTATTTGAAGGAGTAAGTATTGCTCCTTCCAAGATGAGAGGAATCCCTCTCATACTCCCATGGCCTCCCAAGCAACAAGTGACATGCATCCATGTCGAGAATTTCACAAGTAACCTCATCCTTATAATCTTGACCAATCGAAAATGGCACCCTGCATTGTTTGTTGACCTTCACCTCGACTCCCTTGTTGAGCCACCTTAGTTTGTAGGGGCTAGGGTGCTCCAAAGTGGGTAGGTTTAGCTTCTCCACAAGCATTTTGGAAGCCACATTAGTACAACTTCCACCGTCGATGATGAGGTTGCACACTTTCCCCATGATTGTACACTTAGACCGAAATATTTGTTGCCTTTGGTCTATGTTCTCACTTGATTCTTGAGTGTGCATCACTCGCCATATGACTAAGCTCAACCCCGAGTCCGGGGGAACTAGGGTTTCGGCCATCTTCTCTCCCACAACTTCCTCTTTTTTTTCTTCCTCACAAACTAAGACCTCATCGTCTCCCCAATGCACTACTTCACTCGTGTTCAAGGCCCTCTTGTTAGGGCACTCCTTAGCAAAATGACCATATCCTTGACATTGGTAGCACCTCTTGAGGGGAATCGTCTTTTTAGGGCCATAGTCAATTCCCTTCCCCTTGTCAACACTTGATGGCTTGATAGTAGGGCAAGGCTCGGCCACCTTGACCCCTCCTTGGCTTGTGGTGGGATTGGCCTTGGTAGTACGTTTGGCCGAATCCCCCCTCCCTTTCTCTAGCCTTTCCACTCTCATGGCCATAGTGACGGCCTCATCGAATGACCATAGGTTTTGTATCTTGACCCGGTTTGCTATCCTAGGGTTTAGACCCTCGACAAATCTTGCAATCTTTTGCTCGGGTTTTTCGCTCATCTCACATTGTAAAGTGAGTTGTTCAAAGTCCCTAAGGTAGGATTCGATGGGTTGTGTCTCTTGTTTGAGTTGAGCCAATCTAAGGAACATGTTTTGAGTGTAATCCTTGGGAACGAACTTATCTTTGAGCTTTTTCTTGAGTTTGAGCCATGACCTAATGGGTTCCTTTCCCTCTCGATTTCTTTGGTTCTTAAGGTTTTCATACCAAAGGGAGGCATATCCTTTGAATTTCATGATGGCCACCTTAAAACACTTTCTATCGGGGTATTCTTTAAATTCAAAGATTCTTTCGACCGACCTAAGCCAATCTAGTAGATCCTCGGGATTAAGACTACCATAAAAATCGGGAATATCTACCTTGATGTCTCGGTCATGATCTCTTGGGTGGACTTCAATGGACTCCTCCGAATTCGAGGGGTGATCTTCCATGTGAGGGGGTGGTTGCCCTCTACCTCGGCCAAACCCACGGCCCCTTCCTCCTCCACCCCCTCTTGGTTCATTAAGGTTTTGCTCTAAGAGGTTGTTTAGAGCATTCATCATCGTATTGCAACTACCGGCTAGTTGGTTCATCTTTTCTTCTAAATCCGAAATTCTCTTATCCTCATCCATTTTGTGAAAATTTTGTGAGAGTTTTGTGGAAGTTTTGTGGAAGAAACAAGGTAAGAAAAGAAGAAAGGAAAACAAAAAAATTGAAAAGAAAAACAAGAGTAAAACCGAAAACAAAGAACAAATCGAAAACAAGAACAAACCTAGGCTTTGATGACCAATTTGGAGTGAAACCTATGGGGTTTGATTTCACTCAAGAGAACAACAAAAATCGAACTTGTAAAAACCTTGAAGAACTCGGCCAAAGTGATGTTTTTTGTGATAAATTTTCTGAATTTTTGTAAGACAAAGGAAAACATAAAAGGATAGGCTAAATCTAAGCACAAAGCGATAGATTTAGGTTTTGATTAATCAAGCACAAAGCCACTAATTAATCACTTACTAACTCAAGCACTAAGCTAAGAGAAAATGAAGGAAACTCACAAAACTCTAGGGTTTTTCATTCATTCATCAAATCTGAAAATTATAATGTGTAGAGTGAGGGTTTATATAACACCCTTCCTCTAATCTTGACCTTACATTTCAAAGACGATCTAAGGGCTCATAGAGACCCATGAAAAAAAAAAAAAAAAAAACGGCTCATATGGCCTTACAAGAGCTGAAAATTTGAAGGCTAACAAACAAATCCGAAAGCATAAAGTGTGATGGGGACACTTGACTCAATCCCCTCCTTTCTTTGTTGGATGATCATCCAAGGGTCTTGAGAGAACCTTGGGGCTCAAGTGGGTCGGTCCAAGGCTCCATTTTTCAGATTTCATAAACTAAAAACAATAAAGCATAAAGTAATGATAGCGACATGAATGATAATGACTTAAAGCATAAACTAATGTGATGGTTATGGGGGTTGTTAAAGCCGGCTCCATGGGACCTCCTTGAGCTAACTTTTGTGAGCCATGTGAGTCTTTTTATTGGAGGGTTAACTCACATGGGTGCACCCAAAGTGACCACATTCAAAAATAGCATATTCATTGACTTTTTAGTTGCTCTCCAACTTGACCTTCCCTTGACTTCCTTTGACCACTAAGTATGGCTAGATTGACCATAGAATTGACTTGATTTAGCTCTTAGTGGCCCCTAGGTCCAAGGCCTAGGCTTGGGTTTGAGCCCAAGGACCCAACCCACGGCCTACCTCCTCTCCACCCTTGATCACCTTGACCATTCTTGGTCCAACTACCTCCTATGATGGGATGCAAGACTAACTCGTGCTTGTTTGAATCACTCAATGAAAAGAACTCTAGCAAAGAAATGACAATAGAGCCGAGTATGAGCATGGAAGGAGAAATGGTGAGCCTAGAACTTGAGGAAAACCCTAGAGCAACAAGGAGGATTCTAGGAGAGGAGCAAGAGAATGGCAAACCGATCAACAATGAGATGAGTACAATCCACTTCCTTGAGAATGAAGTTAAGGAGAGAGCTAAAATCGATGGCATGGGAAGATCAAGTGGGTCTTTGAGATGGAGAATCATAGATGGGCTCGATCATGAGCAAGAGTGGATGGAAGGCGTGTCTACAAGCCGTGGGCTCAAGGACATGCTCGAGGAAGAATGTGTGGTCAAGCAAACCGTGGGCAAGGAGGATAACATGGCAATCCCCACACACCAACTCGAAGGGGTTCAACCTCTTCTCCAAACTTTGCTCAAATGGTGTCCGTGGAAGTCTAAGATCATGAGAGCCAAGGTTGGTCGAGGACTAAGCCGAGAATCAAGCAAGAAATCAAGTATCGGGGGAAGTATGAGAATCTCCAAGGATTTGAGGGCAAATCCTTTCCAAGGAGAGGAGATTGCACCAAGAATGGTCAAGTCAAACAAGGGAGAATCGGAGCTAGACCATGGGTTGGGTCCATGGACTCAAACCCAAGGTTAGGCCTTGGACCTAGGGCCCCACTAAGTGCTAAGTCAAGATAATCAAGTGGCCAATTTAGCCAAGCTTAGTGGGTCAAAGGTAGTCAAGGGAAAGTCAAGAAGGAGAGCAACCAAAAAGTCAACAAATGACTTTTTTGAATGTGATCACTTTGGGTGCACCTATGTGGGTTAGTCCTCCAATAAACAAGACTCACATGGCTCACAAAAGTCAGCTCAAGGAGGCCTAGGAGCGCCACAATATCGCTCACCAAGTCCCACATTATTTTGTGCTTTAAGTCTTTGTCACTAATGTCGCTTTCTTACTTTATGCTTTATTGATTTTAGCCTACAAAATCTGATTTGTGTGGGAGAATGGACCGTCCCCCTTGACCCCAAGGCTCTATCATGGCCCTTGGATGATCACCTAAAAGCAAGGAGAGGATTGAGTCAATTGTCACTACCAAACTTTATGCTTTTGTAGTTGTTTGTTTGCTTTTAAATTTTCAGCATTTGTAAGGCTTTAGAGCCGTTTTTCTTGTAGCATTTGGGGAGCTCTTTGAGCCCTTAGATCATCTTTAATTTGTAGGGTTGAGATTAGAGTGTGGGTATTATATAAACCCACTCTCTTGCCTTGTCATTTTTCAGATTTGATTGAATACAAAAAACCCTAAGTTTGAGATTTTCTCTACTTGTTTTCTCTTAGCTAAGTGCAAGAGTGTGAGTGTGATTAACTAGTGTCTAAGTGCTTGGTTAATCCAACACTAAATCTTTGGCTTTGTGCTTAGATTTAGATTATCTTTTTATGTTTTTATCTTACAAAAATCAGAAAATTCTTCACAAAAAAATCCCACTTTGGCCGTGTATTTTACATTCAATTCAAATCGACTTTAGTTGTTCTCTTGAGTGAAATCTAACCCCTTAGGTTTCATTCCAAGCTTGATTCCATTTATATGGATACGTAGGCAGCTTTTCAAAAGCATAGCCGACATTCAACACAGAATGACACGTCTAAAAGCTCAATGGGGCTAAGGGCAGTGCGTCACAAACCACGCGTTTTCCTGACCCAAGGGTTAAGGAAACAACATTCAACACAAAGTGGCGCACCCAAAAACGTAAAAAGTAAAGGGTGTAGCCAACACAACAAAATTAATGATAAAAACATTGCGATCAGGAGCACATTACTGATAAAAAGTTAAGGGTTTATTTTATTAATGATAAAAGAAAGCGTTACATTTTGGATTTTGCGATCAGAAGCACATTACCAAACACTACACTACCATTACAAACGATCACTACAAACATTGCAAGACCCCGGCATAACCCTCGGGGTTTGGGAATGGAAAGACAAACAAACAACAAGCAACAAAACAGACAAGCATCATCTTCGATTCTTCAGCTGAAAGGAGAATTTGACCTCAACCCATGTGCGGAGCACCATCGCGGCCATCATGGCTTGGAGCATTAAACATAGTGAAACCTAGGCGACTAAGCACCGTCTCCGTGGATGGCGCACTTCCCGAGCTTGAGCTTCCACGGCTGCCACGTCCAAAACGAACGGGATCGAAAGCAGACGTCGGCGGAGGTTCATTCTGCTCTATAGCACGCAGACGAGCCCTTTGGTGGGTACTCTGCGCCATGGTCCACTGAGTGTAGGATCTCGAGACACGTGTTATAGCAGGGATGCCCGCCACATGCCACCTAGGGCGCATCACCCAACCTTGGGACCACGCATCGGTAATTTGGTTGTTAAGCACAACCAAATCTCGAATCCTGGTGTCTTGTCCAGGAATGAATTGCGCATATCCCATCTTTCGCCTCACCCTCAAGGGGTGGATATATACGCCCATATCAAAGCCACATAACATCACTCCAGACGGACCGTCACCAACAGCACTACCCGTCACGGTGACTACCACCCACCACAGCACAACCCAACGAATAGCAGACGATCTCACGAAAGTGGGAAAGTAATCGTGAGGCCGACCATTGGGGCCCATCCACCGCATGCCACGACTGGTTACGCCGGCCGCCGTATAGAACGCACCATAGGGAATAACGCCCAGCACACTCAAGCGCTCCATTAACCAAATTTGCAAGATAAGAGGACAACCACGATAAGCATGGATCCTGTTACACGCACGGTCGTCTAACCCAAGGACTGTCTCAGCAAGGACCAGGGCTGCAGGGTTGTAGCCCATCTCCATCTGCTGCACTACCCAAACCAAACGTCCCTCTCCATACACTCCTCCATCCACCAAGTCGGAAAACATGTAACGGTGCACCAAACAAAGGGCCAGCGCCCTCTTACGGGCCACTGCAGAGATATCCTCGTTACTACGGTCCATGAATCTCTGGCAAAGACGAAGTATGTTCAGACGGCCTCTAATGTGTCATATATTTATATACTATCAGCCCCCGTTTCACGAGCGATTCTTTGCGTTTCCCGTGCTTTTATATGCATTTTGCCTCTTATTTCTCTCCGTATAGGCCTTGCTGCGTTTTTGTGTCTATTTTATAGGGAAACGCGCTTATTTGGAGTATTAGAGGCTGGTCAGAAAGTTTCGTGAAGTTTCGTTGAGTTTCGTGAAGTTTTGATGTGTTTCGGGTTGGTTTCGTGCCGTTTCGGTTGCGTACGAGCCATGTTTCAAATGTTTGAAGGTGTCCCGGGACCTTGGGACGGGATTTGAAGCTCAAATAATCATCCTAGACCTCGTCCCTACACCTAGGCCTTGTCCCTACACCTTGGGACGACAAACATTGTAGAAGAAGTTAAGTAAAAGAAGTGCCAAAAAGAGGATCAAAGCTGAAAATTTTCTGAAGAGGACGGGACAAGAGTGTCCCGGTCGGGATAGTGGTGGTCCCGGTCGGGAAGGCCATCCCGGAGCCCTGGGACGGGTCCCGACTCCTCGTGTGCTTAAATATCTCGTCTATTTTAAAGGGGTTGCGTACATTATTTTGATCTGAACTTTTTACATTGTTTTTAGGACACTTTAAACTACTTCCTCTCCAAAACTTAGGGTTTGAATAATTTTGCATCTTGTACTTCGAATTCCCGACTCGAATACGTTGTTTGATCAACCTATTTGGTTTTTGTTGCTCTTGTTCTTCATCCTCTCCTTGAATTTTCTGATTTTGGTATTGAATTTCTTCTCTCCTTTGTTGTTAATTTCATCTCCTATAGTTGTTGATCATGTTTTCATCTATTTCAATTGCTTTGATTATCATTTTCGTCATGTGTGAGTAGTTTTATCATCTAGGGAGAAGGGTGAAGCATGGGTGTTGGTTTTGGTTGTGTTTGATGATCATTTTGAGTTAGGTTTTGTCTTGCTTTGTTTAGTCTTTGCTTGATTGTGCTTGTTGATTCCTTGATCACGTTTTAGCAAGTATCTAGCACCCTTGAACTTAAGAACGAAAGCCTTGTTCTAGGAGAGGCGCGAAACTAAACATTAGGACCCTCGATTGTATTCGAAACCTAGAGGAAGTTTAAGACCGAGAGGACGAGCTATACCCTTGGCATCTGCGATTCCTTACTCATCCCGATCATCATCTTTCTCCTTATAAGTTTAACCCTTACATTCACTCTAGCTTTAGTAAACCTCAAACATTCGAACCGAGACTAGAATCACTTCAAAGTAACCAACATTGCGACCATCTCCCTGTGGATACGATGTCGACTTACCCTAGCTATCCTAGTGTTGAGTTTGGTATTATTTTTTATTAGGTGACGCGATTAAGCCTATCAAATTTTGGCGCCGCTGCCGGGGACCTTGGAGGTATGGAAGCGGGTAAGGATGCACTACAGGACGTGTTGCGTGCTAATGGGGTTGGCTTTGCTGCAAGCCAACCAATTGACCGAGTTGTGGATGATGGGGACAGCCGAGATAATGATGATGAGGACGATGATGGAAGCGGGTTCGTGTACGACACGACCCACGGATGGTGGTACTTCTAGTACCGATGCTGAGCCCCCCGTTTGAAGCCGGTTTGGGGGGGCGTTTCATTTTGTAAATATCTTGTATGTACTTTGTTTCTTTTTAAGACTTTGCTCGATTTTTCTCCCTTATTTTAAGGTCCCCATGTTGATATGCTTTAGGACACATTGGGGACAATGTGTCATTTGGTTTGGGGGGAGTAACGCTTTGATTTGCTTTTTGCATTTTCTTTTTCGTTTTTCATTTTTCAAACATTCACAAAATCCAAAAAAAAAAAATCAGAAATATCTCAAAAAATCACAAAAATACGTATCCCGAATCGTTGTGCGAGCTTGTTTTTACCTTTATCTTTCCCGACATCTCTTCCCTAGTTTGCTTTCAGCTTTGGCATGATCTTATATTGTTGGATTAGCGCTACGGGGATGTTTAGACGCGCTAGTAGATGATGGCATACTTTTACTTGTTGGCTTTATCACTTTCCGGACTATAGCTACTCTTTTTGTGAGGTTTTTAGCCTCCAGAAGCCGGTTCATCTATCCCGGTCCCCGTGCTTATTTTGTGAGTAGTTCTGCTCGTGGGGTGCGTAATATTAACGTGCATAGGTGTGGCCCCTATCCCGTGTTCCCCGCGATTTTGTCACTTGTTTATGCATATGAGGCTTTAGTTGGTTTCATATTATTCACCTTGTTTTTATATTGTCTTTATCCGCTCATTTTTTATCCGAATACCCTTATCCACATGAGTTTGCTAGCTACTTGCCAAATAGCCTACCCTAGCCTAGCTAGTGACCGCTTTTGCTTACTCTTGTGCTTGTCCTACGGGTTGTGATCTTTGCTGCGACTTGCTGATGTCGTGAGCTTGAGAGTGTTGGTGAGTTGTGTCGGGATTGCTGTTTCCCCGACCTTTTATGAGGTATTTCCGCAACTTGTGAGTGTGCTCTTTGCTCAAGAAAGAAAAGAAACAAAATCTGAAAAAAATCAAACACAACACAAAGTACAAAAAAGAAAGAAAATGTGTGCACAAAAATGAAGGAGTTGTTGTTGTTGTTACATGAGCGAGCGCTTGTAATCGTTTTCTATGTTGCGATGATGTGTAGAGGAGACCGATTTGCTGCTTCCGGTCCATTTTTCATGTGAGTTGCGTTCCTTGTTGGCTTGGACGAGCACATGAGTAGAACTAGTGGTTTCTAGTGGCTTACCTCCACGATTCCATAACTATTTGTCCACCTTTTCACCCTTACTTCTCCTAAGCCTTTACACTCCTCATTTCCTATGTAAGTCCTCATGTTTGTACCGTTTTTGTGACATTATTTGTGTACGGGAATGCGAGATTTGGTCCACATTCGATTGCGGGCGTGCTTCCACCAGTCGAGTAGGTGAGTGTCATCACATTTACACCTTGTTCATCCTTTGTGCTAGAGTGGAAACCGCGAGAGGTCCGTGATTTCATTGCTAGAGAGCCAAAGTTTAAGCCATGCTATTCATTCTGCGCCGTCTTGTAATTCTCATCCGTTAGCTAGCTATTTCCATACGTCCCACGCCGCTTCGGGATTGATTGCCATTTGCTAGAGTTACTTGCGGTTTAGTGATTGTTCGGGGAAGTTTTCTTATCTCTCTTTGTCCTCTATTTTCTGTCATGCTTTGTTGCTTGAGGACAAGCAACGGTTCGGTTTGGGGGAGTTTGATGTGTCATATATTTATAAACTATTAGCCCCCGTTTCACGAGCGATTCTTTGCGTATCCAGTGCTTTTATATGCATTTTGCCTCCTATTTCTCTCCATTATAGGCCCTGTTGCGTTTTTGTGTCTATTTTGTAAGGAAACGCGCTTATTTGGACTATTAGAGGTTGGTCGGGAAGTTTCGTGAAGTTTCGTTGAGTTTCGTGAAGTTTTGAAGTGTTTCGGGTAGGTTTCGTGCCGTTTCGGTTGCGTACAAGCCACGTTTCAATGTTAGAAGGTGTCCCGGGACCTTGGGACAGGATTTGAAGTTCACATAATCATCCTAGACCTCGTCCCTACACCTAGGCCTTGTCCCTACACCTTGGGACGACAAACATTGCAAAAGAAGTTAAGTAAAAGAAGTGCCAAAAAGAGGACCAAAGCTGAAATTTTCTGAAGTGCACGGGACAAGAGTGTCCCGGTCGGGATAGTGGTGGTCCCGGTCGAGAAGGCCATCCCGGATCCCTGGGACGGGTCCCGACTCCTCGTGTACTTAAATATCTCGTCTATTTTAAAGGGGTTGCGTACATTATTTTGATCTGAACTTTTTACATTGTTTTTAGGACACTTTAAACTACTTCCTCTCCAAAACTTAGGGTTTGAATAATTTTGCATCTTGTACTTCGAATTTCCGACTCGAATACGTTGTTTGATCATCCTATTTGGTTTTTGTTGCTCTTGTTCTTCATCCTCTCCTTGAATTTTCTGGTTTTGGTATTGAATTTCTTCTCTCCTTTGTTGTTAATTTCATCTCCTATAGTTGTTGATCATGTTTTCATCTATTTCAATTGCTTTGATTATCATTTTCGTCATGTGTGAGTAGTTTTATCATCTAGGGAGAAGGGTGAAGCATGGGTGTTGGTTTTGGTTGTGTTTGATGATCATTTTGAGTTAGGTTTTGTCTTGCTTTGTTTAGTCTTTGCTTGATTGTGCTTGTTGATTCCTTGATCACGTTTTAGCAAGTATCTAGCACCCTTGAACTTAAGAACGAAAGCCTAGTTCTAGGAGAAGCGCGAGACTAAACATTAGGACCCTCGATTGTAAGTTGCGAGAGCCCGCATTCGAAACCTAGAGGAAGCTTAAGACCGAGAGGACGAGCTATACCCTTGGCATGTGCGATTCCTTACTCATCCCGATCATCATCTTTGACCTTGGCTTACCCTTGCCTAACCCGACTTCCTAGACTTTCTCCTTATAAGTTTAACCCTTACATACACTTGATGGTTTGGACGTGTTACTAGCCTCGGCTAACCTCACCCCTCCTTGGCTCGTGGGTGTGGTGATCTTGGGTGTGGACTTGACCGCTTCCCCTCTCCCCTTGTCAAGTTTCTCGACCCTCATGGCCATGGTGACCGTCTCATCAAAAGACCACAAGTTTTGCATTTTCACCCGATTAGCCACTTTAGGGTTTAGGCCTTCAACAAACCTTGCAATTTTTTGTTCGGGCTTCTTATTCATTTAGCATTGTAGGGTGAGTTGCTCAAATCCCTTAGATAGGACTCAATGGGTTGGGTTTCTTGCTTGAGTTGGGTTAACCTAAGGAACATGTCTTGGGTGTAGTCTTTGGGTACGAATTTGTCTTTGAGTTTATTCCTTAGCTTAAGCCATGACCTAATAGGCTCCTTACCCTCCCTAACTCGCTGATTTTCAAGTTTTCATACCAAAGAGAAGCATAGCCTTTAAATTTCATGATAGCAATCTTAAAGGACTTCCTATCCGAGTACTCTTTGAATTCAAAGACTCTTTCAACCGACCTAAGCCAATCTAGTAAATCCTCGGGATTTAAACTACCATAGAAGTCGGGAATATCTACCTTTAAGTCTCGGTCTTGCTCTCTTGGATGGACTTCAATGGATTCCTCCGATTCCGAGTTGTAGCCACCCCACGGCCCCTTCCTCCACCCCTTGGTGGTGGTCGTGGTTCATGAAGATTATGCTCCATTAGGGTGTTTAGAGCATTCATCATAGTATTACAATTCCCGGCGAGTTGATTCATCTTTTCTTCAAGGGCCGAAATTCTCTTATCTTCATCCATTTTGTTGTGAAAATTTTGTGAAAGTTTTGTGAGAGTTTTGTGGAAGAAAAACAAAGAGAAAACAAAAGAGAAACAACGAAACAACCTAAGTTTTGATGACCAATTTGGAGGGAAACTAAAGGGGTTTAAATTCACGCAAAAGAACAATCAAAATCGACTTAGAATTGATAAGAAATTTTCGGCCAACAAGCAAGTATTGTGTTTGAATTTTCTGAATTTTGTGAGTTTAGGTGAAAGCATAAAAGATAACCTAATTCTAAGCAAAGAATTAGGGTTCGATTACTTAAGCACTTAGCCACTAAGTAATCTCACACACACTCTTGCACAAAGCAAAGAGAAAATGACAATGCAAAAATTATCATTATTTAATTGTCTAAATTTAATTATTCATCATTATATTTTTTTTTTTTTGGTTTCCCAACCGATAGTTTAAAATGACTTTTGCGTCGGAGGGCCATTCCCTGGAACCCCCGGGGCTTGGTTTGTTGTGTTTTTCAGGCTGAGAGAAAGACGACCCGGATTCAAGGAAGCTAAGGACCGCCCTCGACTTAGTTTATTTAGACAATTAAATTGTTTTGCATTGTCATTTTAAACTTTGTCATTCGGTTTCGGAGCGTGTCCCGGGTTAAGGTTTTATTCCTCCCAACTGTGACATATTGTTTTAGGTGAAAGCATAAAAGATAACATAATTCTAAGCACTTAGCCAAAGAATTAGGGTTCGATTACTTAAGCACTTAGCCACTAAGTAATCTCACACACACTCTTGCACAAAGCAAAGAGAAAACAAAGAAGAGATAAACTCAAACTTAGGGTTTTTGATATAACTTGAAATCTGAAAATTACATTGTTTGTTGGTGGTTTATATAATACCCTTATACACATCTCAACCCTACATTTCAAAGTCGATCTAAGGGCCTTAAGAGGTCCTCAAATCAGCCGAAATATATTGGTCCCAAGGAACTTACAAATCTGAAAAATTAGAACAAACAAATGCATAAAGTAGAAAGCGACCCATGGAACCATCCTCACCTAGCAAGGACTTATTCATCCAAGGGCTATCAAAAGCTCCTTGGGGTGCAAGTAGGCCGGATCAAGGGTCCCCAAGTGGACTTCAAACACAATGTATTACAAACTACAAAAGGTGAAAATGACATAAAGTAAGCGAAATCTGATAGAAAAGGACATGCCTCACAAAATAATGTGTGTCTTGTGAGTGTTTCTTTAAGCCAACTTCTTGGCCCCCTTGGCTGACTTTTGGAACCACTTGGGTCTACTTTTATTGGAGGACTAACCCAAATGGTGGTACTCATATGACCCACACTCAAAAATAGCTCATTTGATGACTTTTTGTTGCTCTCCTTCTTGAACCCTCCTTGACTACCTTAGGTCCACCAAGCTTAGCTAAATTTGACCACTTGATTAACTTGACTTTGCACTTAGATGGACCCTAGGACCAAGGCCTAACCTATGGTTCGAGTCCAAGGACCCAAACCATGGTCTAGCTCCAAACCGCCCTTGCTTGACTTGACCATTCCTTGTTCAAGAGTGTATCTTGTGTGGTTGTATATTGTTGTTAGATAGAGTGTATCCAGTGTCGTAGGTTGTACTCAATGTGCTTGACTGCATTATGTGCACGGTGATTGCTCGCTTGGTAGCCGCTTCATCAGCCGCCTCGTACCTGCATGGTTTGTGCTCGAGAAAAGATGATTTTTGAAAAGTGGCTCTCGCTTTTAGAAATGCCTTCTGTTTGATGGAAAAACTGTTTTTTGCAAAAGAAGAGTGCGCTACGAGAAAGAGGTGTTTCAAATTGAGTTTTTGTTCAAAATGCATTAACTTGAGCGTTGAATTAATTTTGAAAAGCTTTTTTGTAAACGCTGAAAAGACGATTGGAGGACGTGTTGCCTCGTGCATGTTTAAGGGCATGCCGGCCAGTGAGGATGTTTTGGAAGTTTTAAAAGTGAAAAGTTTTGAAAAGGGGCGGTTTAAATGTCACCAAATTGCTTTGATGTAAATGCTTCTTTGTTTTGAAGTGCGAGAACCGGAAGAGTGAGCCAAGATCTTGATGATAAAACAAGTTCTTTGAAATGTTTCAAAGACAGAGATAAATCGTATGCGTGACTCAAGACTCAACAATGATAGGTATGTTAGTGACCGTGACACGTGCGTTGATAAAGCCCCCGGTTTGGCGGCGTATGTTTGTCTTCGATAACATGTTGTTCCTGCAAAACAAGGTATGACGAAAAAGCAGAGTACTACTCCTTGGTGTAAAACAACTTTGTCTTGACGTAGTCGTTTTGATGCCTCGATAAAGAAACAGTATGCTTTTGATTTTTGTGGATTTTTATGTGAGGACGTCCTTGGGTTTAGGGGAGCTTTGGACAAAATACTTTTGTGAGCTTTGTAAAGGGTTGGTTGAGCGCGGGTGAGCGGCCTACGTATCCACGGTAGTGGAATCAAACCAGTTTAGTTCGAAGGTGTAAAAGCAGAGTACTACTCCTTGGTGTAAAACAACTTTGTCTTGACGTAGTCGTTTTGATGCCTCGATAAAGAAACAGTATGATTTTGATTTTTGTGGATTTTTATGTGAGGACGTCCTTGGGTTTAGGGGAGCTTTGGACAAAATACTTTTGTGAGCTTTGTAAAGGGTTGGTTGAGCGCGGGTGAGCGGCCTACGTATCCACGGTAGTGGAATCAAACCAGTTTAGTTCGAAGGTGCATGTATGACATGCCAGTCCGTAAAGTGTGCTTGTAAAAAAAAGGTGCACGTTTTAGGACATCTTTGGTCATGAAAGTGTGTGTGCCTTTTGTAGAGAATTTGAATGAGCACGTTTATGGGCATGTCAGCCCGTAGAATGTGTTTATGTAAAGGAGCACGTTTAGGAGCATGTCGGCCCGTAGAATGAGTTTTTTGGAAAAGGTGCACGTTTAGGGGCATCTTAGAGACCATGAAGTGAGTAGTCTTTAATCTCGTTACATTGCATCCTAAGGGTAAGTTCTCCTTAGTTGATCTAGGCCGCTTGTTGCTTCTGCTGAGTCTTTGATTTAGCATTTCAAAGACTTTGCCACTTGTTTGTGGGTTTCGATGCTTCTTGCCTTTTGCCTGCTTTGCTCCTAGCTAGAGGGCTTTTTAGGCTTTTTGCTTTTCTGCTCTACCACTTGCTTGAGGGCATTTAGACTTTTTGCTTTTTCTTCTTTTTTTGCTTTTGCTTTTTTTTTTTCTTTTTGCTTTTTTTGCTTTCTTGTATTCTCGTTTGTATTTGAGAATATGATGCCCTTTATGGCTTGGGCTTGAGCTTGGACTCTGCTAGACCCTGCGGTTCAGTGGTTCCATGTAATCGTATGTCTATCACGCCGGACTCCTCTGACAAGTTCGTTTGCTTATTGGAGCGATTTGAAGCGGGCCTCTTTGTACCTTATAACCACACTCACCCTAAACTCGGTTCACTCATGAACATCACTCATTACACACGTTTTTAGGGGCTGATTTGGTGGTTTAGTTTTCTGATTTTATTGTAGCACATAAAAGCAAAGATAAAAGGATATGAATTAGACAAAGCACATAACCAAAGTCTAAGACTAAGGATCCGATCAAGCACTAAGCAAGGATCGTCTGAACCAAGAATGGTCAAGTCAAGCAAAGGTGGTATGGAGCTAGACCGTGGTTTGGGTCCATGGACTCAAACCCTAGGTTAGGCCTTGGACCTAGGGTCCAACTAAGTGCAAAGTCAAGCTAATCAAGTGGTCAAATTTAGCCATACTTAGTGGACCTAAGGTAGTCAAGGAAGGTTTAGAAGGAGAGCAACAAAAAGTCAACAAATGAGCTATTTTTGAAGTGTGATCACTTGGCTGCACCTATGTAGGTTAGTCCTCCAATAAACAAGACCCACATGGTTCAAAAAAGTCAGCTAAAGGGGGCCATGAAGCCGGCTTCAACAAACACTCACAAGACACACATTATTTTGTGCAACAAGTCCTTTTCACTAAATGTCGCTATCTTATTTTATGCTTTATTGTTTTGTAGCCAACAGAATCTGATTATTGTTGTAAATGGACCGTCCCACCTTGATCCCCAAGGCCCCATCTTGGCCCTTGGATGCTAACCTAAATGCAAGGAGAGGTTGGAGTCTCTAGTCCCTTTCAACTTTATGCTTTATGTATTTTTTTTGCTGGTTTAATTTTCAGATTTGTAAGGCTATAAGAGCCGTTTTTTTTTTTGTTGTATTTGAGGAGCTCCTTGAGCCCTTAGATCAAGCTTAGGATGTAGGGTTGAGATTAGAAACTTTGGCCTATATAAGCCAAGCTAACTACATTGTATTTTGATTTTTATCATATCAAAACCCTAAGTTTGAGATAGCTCATCTTTGTTTTCTCTTAGCTAAGTGCAAGAGTGTGTGTGAGATTATCTAGTGGCTAAGTGCTTAGATAATCGAACCCTAATTTCTTTGGCTTTGTGCTTAGAATTAGGTTATCTTTTATGTTTACTTTTAAACTCACAATTTCAGAAAATTCAAACACAAATATACTCATATTAGCAGAGATTTATCCCTCCATTTCAAATCGATTTTAGTTGTTCTCTTGAGTGAATCCTAACCCCTTAGGTTTCATTCCAAATTAGTCATCAAAGCTTAGGTTGTTTCCTTGTTTTTCTCTTTTGTTTTTTCTTGTTTCTTTCACAAAACTTTCACAAAACTCTCACAAAATTTTCACAAAAAAAGAAGAGATGGCCGAAGATAAGAGGATTTCGGCTCTTGAAGAAAAAATGAATCAACTCGCCGGGAATTGTAACACTATGATGAATGCTCTAAACACCCTAATGGAGCATAATCTTCATGAACCAAGACCACCACCAAGGGGTAGAGGAAGGGGCCGTGGTATTGGTGGCCGAGGAAGGAGGCAACCGCCTCCTAACATGGGTGGTTACAACTCGGAATCGGAGGAATCCATTGAAGTCCATCCAAGAGAGCAAGACCGAGACATCAAGGTAGATATTCAGAGCTTCTATGGTAGTTTAAATCCCGAGGATTTACTAGATTGGCTTAGGTCGGTTGAAAGAGTCTTTGAGTTTAAGGAATACTCGGATAGGAAATGTTTTAAGGTTGTTATCATGAAATTCAAAGGGTATGCTTCACTTTGGTATGAGAACCTTAAAAATCAGCGAATTCGAGAGGGAAAAGAACCTATTAGGTCGTGGCTCAAGCTTAGAAAGAAACTCAAGGATAAGTTCGTACCCAAGGATTACACACAAGATATGTTTCTTAGGTTGACTCAACTTAAGCAAGAAACCCAACCCATCGAATCCTACCTTAGGGATTTCGAACAACTCACCCTTCAATGTAAGATGAGTGAAAAACCCGAGCAAAAGATTGCGAGATTCGTCGAAGGCCTAAACCCTAGAGTGGCAAACCGAGTAAAGTTGCAAAATTTGTGGTCATCCGATGAAGTAGTCACTATGGCCATGAGAGTTGAGAGGCTAGAGAAGGGGTGGCATGACACGGCCAAGCACACCACCAAATCAACCCCGCTACGAGCCTAGGAGGAGTGAAGATAGCGAGCCAAGCCCTACTACAAAGCCACCAATTGTTGACAAGGAAAGACATCGACTTTGGCCCTAGAAAAACGATTCCTCTCAAAAAGTGCTATCAATGCCAAGGGTATGGGCATTTTGCTAAGGAGTGCCCTAGCAAAAGGGCCTTAAGTACTTGCGAGGTGGTGCATTGGGGTGACGATGAGGTCTTAATTTGTGAAGAAAAAAACAAGAGGGAGTAGTGGAAGTGAAGGAGGCCGAAACCTTGGTGCCCCCGGACTCGGGGTTGAGCTTAGTCATATGGCGCGTAATACACACTCAAGAGTCAAGCGAGTGCATGGACCAAAGGCAACAAATTTTTCGGTCCAAATGCACAATCATGGGGAGAGTTTGTAAACTAATCATCGATGGTGGGAGTTGTACAAATGTGGCTTCCAAAATGCTTGTGGAGAAGCTAAGCCTACCCACTTTGGAGCACCCAAGCCCCTACAAACTAAGGTGGCTCAACAAGGGAGCCGAGGTGAAAGTCAACAAACAATGCAAGGTGCCATTTTCGATTGGTCAAGATTACAAGGATGAGGTCGTTTGTGAAATTCTCGATATGGATGCATGTCACTTGTTACTAGGGAGACCTTGGGAGTATGAGAGGGACTCTTCTCATCATGGGAGGAGCAACACTTACTCCTTCAAGTATCGAGAGAAGCTCATTGTTCTAACACCACTACCTCCCATGATGGGATGCAAGACCAACTCGTGCTTGTTTGAATCACTCATGGAAGAGAAAGCTAGCCAAGAGGCAGACCTAGAGCCGAGAATGAGTGAGCATGCGGGCTTGAAAAGTCTAGTAGCCGAGGAACAACAAACCCTAGAGCTACAAGAGGGACTCTAGGAGAGGAGCAAGAGAATAACAAAGCGATCAACAATGAGATGAACACAACTACCTACAATGAGAATGAGGTCAAGGAGAGAGCTGAAATTGATGGCATTGAAAGATCAAGGGGGTCTTTGAGATGGAGAATCATAGAGGGGCTCGACCATGAGGATCAAGAGTGGATGGATGGCATGCCTACAAGCCATGGGCTCAAGGGAGTGCTCGAGGAGGAATGTGTGACCAAGAGAGCCGTGGGCAAGGAAGGGGACATGATCACCCACACGAGCCAAGTCAAGGGGGTCCAACCTCTTCTCCAAACTTTGATCAAATGGTGCCCTTGGAAGCCTAGGGTCGTGAGAGCCAAGGTTAGCCGAGGGTTAATTCGATAATCAAGCAAGAAATCAAGCCAAGAGGGAAGTAAGAGGATCACGAAGGATTTGAGGGCAAATCCTTTCCAAGGAGAGGAGATTGAACCAAGATTAGTCAAGTCAAGCAAAGGAGGTTTGGAGCTAGACCAAGGTTTGGGTCCATGGACTCAAACCCTAGGTTAGGTCTTGGACCTAGGGTCTAACTAAGTGCAAAGTCAAGCTAATCAAGTGGTCAAATTTAGCCATGCTTAGTAGGACCTAAGGTAGTCAAGGAAGGTTTAAGAAGGAGAGCAACAAAAGTCAACAAATGAGCTATTTTTGAGTGTGATCACTTGGGTGCACCTATGTGGGTTAGTCCTCCAATAAACAAGACCCACATGGTTCAAAAAAAAGTCAGCTAAAGGGGGCCTTGGAGCCGGCTTCAACAAATACTCACAAGACACACATTATTTTGTGCAATAAGTCTTTTTCACTAGATGTCATTTATCTTACTTTATCTTTATTGTTTTGTAGCCAACAAAATCGATTTTTGTTGTAAATGGACCGTCCCACCTTGACCCCCAAGGCCCCATCTTGGCCCTTGGATGCTAACCTAAATGCAAGGAGAGGATGGAGTCCCTAGTCCCTTTCAACTTTATGCTTTATGTATTTTGTTTGCTTGTTTAATTTTCAGATTTGTAAGGCTATAAGAGCCGTTTTTTTGTTGTATTTGAGGAGCTCCTTGAGCCCTTAGATCAAGCTTAGGATGTAGGGTTGAGATTAGAAGCTTTGGCCTATATAAGCCATGCTTACTACATTGTATTTTGATTTTTTTGATATCAAAAACCTATGTTTGAGTTAGCTCATCTTTGTTTTCTCTTAGCTAAGTGCAAGAGTGTGTGTGAGATTATCTAGTGGCTAAGTGCTTAGATAATCGAACCCTAATTTCTTTGGCTTTGTGCTTAGAATTAGGTTATCGTTTATGTTTACTTTTAAACTCACAATTTCAGAAAATTCAAACACAAATATACTCATATTAGTAGAGATTTATCCTCCATTTCAAATCGATTTTAGTTGTTCTCTTGATGAATCCTAACCCCTTAGGTTTCATTCCATCGTCGCCCAAAGAACTCCAAGCACTAAGCTAAGGAGGTTTTCTCAAGCACTTAGCCATGAGAGAAGAGGTTTTCTATGAGAATACCTCACTTTAAAACTCGAAATTTTATATCATACAAATCTGAAAATTTACAATGTTGTAAGCTTGGCTTATATATGCCACGGCTTCTAATCTTAGCCCTTCATTCAAGCTTGATCTAAGGGCCCAGAGATGGTCCAAAATCAGCCAAAAAACGGCTACCTTAGGTACTAACAAAGCTGAAAATTACAACATAAAACATAAAGTAAACAAGGACTAGTGACCTCATCCTCACCATGCACTTTAGGTGTTCATCCAAGGGCCAAGATAGGGTCTTGGGAAGCATGTGGGACGGTCCAAAAACTAACACAAGGAGTTATTTTGTCTCCATACAATAAAGCATAAAGCATAAAGTAAGATAGCGACTTGTAGTGAAAATGACTTGTTGAGGAGAAACATGTGATGTTTCTTCATTCTTTTTCGGCTGTTTTGGGCAATGCACCCACTTGAACTTGCTCTTGATTATTTAATTGACTTGAGGTTGAGTCTTGGACCTTAGGTTGGAAGCGCGTCCTAGATAAATGGGTCGTGGAACTTCAACTCCCGTTGCAATCTCCCCGGGTTGAAAAGGATTTGCCCTCAAATCCTCTCCTTCTTCATCCTCTAGGTCTTCATGATACGGACTAAGATCTCCCACATTGAACGTGCCATGAACTCCGTATTCCCCCGGTAGATCAACTTTGTAAGCTCACCCACACGGTAAAACGTGTAGGATACGAAGGAAGCCCTGGGTCGGTCAAACTAGTTCGCTACGGCAAGCCGTGGAGGGGTGAGAGGAAAGTTAGTCTGTCGTGTTTTATCGAATGGACATAGCGTATTGGAACCACCTCTCGAGGGTGTTTGTGCTTTTGAATCCACTGGATTCGACTCTATGAATATGCTTAGCTCACCCATAAAGATGTAGGGATCGGATCCCATTCACTAATCAAATATTAGTGTAAATCAAATTACTCTAATTTGATGAGCAAGATCTATGTAGTTACAAATATACTTTGTCACAAGTTTATAGAAGTTTATACCTTCTCTTAAGGAATAAAATGGGCACAAATACGAGAACTCCTTTCTCGATTTGTTTCTTGAGCTATGAGTTAGGATGATCCTCCAAAACCCGAGTTTCCAAAATAGGAAACCTCCTTCTTGTTGCACCCAAGAAGTACACCAAAATCACTAATGATTTTGATCTAGAAATCACTAGTAAATACTTGATAATATGTGAATATTATTATTACTACACTAGTAATATCAATAAGAATATAAGTACTTGTTACTTATAATATTAGAGAAAATTTTTAGAGAGAAAAGTAGAGAGATGGATGAGATAATGCATGAATGAATTTCTCACTTTTTAGCCTTGTATTTTAATCACAAAAATGAGCAAAAAGAAGTGTGTAGTGCACACCATTAGCTCGGCCAAAATAGAGAGGAGAGGATGAATGTGTTGCTTGCTTTTTCTTGTTTAGAGCAACCACTTGCATGCACATCATTATGTTTAAAGCATGCAAAACAATTAGCAACAAAACAAAGTGAATAAGACAAAGGAAGGAATCTTCCTCCATTACTACTCATTTTGGACGGTCCAAATGAGTTTAATGGGTCCAATTTTGTTTTCAATATTTGTCACAAATACTTATAATTTATCACTTAAATCATCTAATATGATAAAGTATAAATTAATTAATCTCCTCTCAAAAATACATGTACACTTACACATATTAAAATGTACTTTTACAAATCTCATTAGTAAAATATACATAATTAGTGAATTAACGTTTAATCACTAATTCCCATCTCCTCTAATAATATTATCGATATAAAATTTAATCATCCGAGTTCACAACTCGGTTTCTCTCTAAATTAATTCAGCGACTAAGTTTGTCAAATGATCAAGTCACTAATCTAATCGTATCTCATACAATTAATTAGCTTAATTATTTAGATGCGTTCTATAGGTGTGACTTAAAGGGATCAATTGATTCTGTGGATTCTCACGACAATAACGTCAAACTCTAGTCAACCAACCGTTATTGATTTACGTTAATCAATTGACAATATCTTTGGATTATCCCCATGTATTCCTTAATTAAGATTTATTAAGTAATCGCAGTATTGTGGAGGACACTTACTCCATCAATCTCCCACTTGTCCGAGACAAGTTGTGCATTACCAATTCTCGTGTCCGTTTCACATCTCCCACTCAATGCAAGGTGTCTTACAGTCGTACTTGCATTCAAAGATATATATCATGAGTGGTTTCCTCGATAAGGAGAAGCGGTTTGTCGGCCGGGGAATCTCAGTAGATTAACTGCGGCGTGGCCACGCATTTTTGACTACTCCTCGAGTGGCCCAAAGATGTTTTACCTGACGAGGGTGGACATTTCCTTCCACTCGATTGTCTTTGTATAATGCAGATCACCATGACCCCAAAGATGCCCTTATAACCCCTTTCACGGCATGGCTTAGGACAAAAATGAAAGTCACTTTCGGAGCGCAGGCTGGACAATCGGTTCAGTCAAAGAATCGACTCAAGGAATACTATAGAAATTCCCACCACGACCAGGTTTGAATCTCATTGAAAAGGAATTCTATAAGTGTCCTTTGCCCGACGAGTGTTTTCCACGATCTGTCTATGCAAACGATCAGTCATCACATATGACCCTATGGTGTTGAACCCACCATCGATCGACTTGCATTCTAGTCTCTCCGAGACGTCACCTCTTTTGAAAGACCAGGGACCAAATACTTAGTTTATGCCGTTCACTTGAATATGTTCAATGTTGTCACACAACTATTCGGATAAACAAAGTATGCGTTCAAAATGACTTAAAAGAGTAAATATACTCTAAACAATGAATGTTATATTATTTTCATATATGTAATAGGATACTTTATCCATTACATATCTCAAAACTAAAGGAAATCAGGCATACGCCTCAACCCCATCGAGGCGGTGTGAGCGTCATGCTTAGCCCTCGAAAGAGGCTTGGTTGAAAAAGATCAGCGATGTTATCGTCTGTCCCAACCTTACAAATATCTATTTCCTTCATTTCCACATTATCTCTTATAACATGGTATTTCCTCAAAACGTGTCTAGACTTATTACTAGACTTGGGCTCCTTTGCTTGAAAGATAGCCCTACTATTATCACAATAAATAGTGATTGGATCTGCGGCACTAGGGACTACTCTTAGTCCATTCAAGAAGCTATAGAATCCATACGACTTCCTTAGCGACTTAGAAGGCGCCAATTATTCGACTTACATTTGTAGAATCGCGGTGACACTTTGCTTAAAACTTTTTCAGCAAATAGCACCCCCATTCAACATAAAGACATAGCCGGATTGGGATTTCAAATCATCCCTATTGGTTTGGAAACTTGCATCCGTGTAATCCTTAGTTCTTCTCAAGTACTCAAGGATGTTCTTTACGGCTATCCAGTGACTCTCACCGGGATTGGCTTGATACCGACTCTTCATGCTCAAGGCGAAAGCGACATCGGGACGAGTGCACATCATATCATACATGATTGATTTAACAGCGGAAGCAAAAAGGGATCAATTTCATGTGTTCAATTTCCTCAGGAGTCGTAGGACGTTGAGATTTCTTCAACGCCATTCCTACAGTCATTGGAAGAAAGCCTCTCTTGAAGTCTTTCATATTGAACCTATCAAGAATCTTATCGATATAAGCTTCTTGACTTAATGCTAGTATCCTCTTGGATCTATCTCTATAGATCCGGATACCCAAGATGCGTTGTGCCTCTCCCAAGTCCTTCATTTGGAAATGGTTTCCCAATTCCACCTTTACCGAATTCAAACTTGGAACATCATTTCCAATTAGTAGTATGTCATCCACATACAAAACAAGGAAGGTTACCTTGCTCCCACTAAACTTCATGTATAAACAAGGTTCCTCGGCACTTCGAGCGAAACCCTTTTGTTTTATAACATGATCGAATCTATGATTCCAACTCCTTGATGCTTGCTTAAGACCATAAATGGATCTCTTAAGCTTGCATACTTTCTTAGGGTTGGATGTATCTACAAAACCTTCAGGTTGTGTCATGTACACTTTCTCTTCTAGAATCTCATTCAAGAAGATGGTTTTAACATCCATATTTCATAGTCATGAAATGCGGCAACCGCTAAGATTATCCTTATGGATCGAAGCATTGCAACTGGTGCAAAGGTTTCATCATTATGAATACCCCGAACTTGTGTAAAGCCCTTTGCCACCAATCTAGCTTTGTAAACATCTATATGTTTATCTATGCCGAGTATGATTTTAAAAATCCATTTACACTGAAGGGGTCTCACTCCTTCAGGTAAATCTACCAAGTCCCCAACTTGGTTCTCGTGCATAGAATCCATTTGAATTGCATGGCCTCGAAGCCATTGGTGGAGTTGGGACTACTAATAGCCGCCTTGTAGGTTGAGGGTTCGTTGCTTTCGAATAACAACAAATCACCCTCCTCCTCGATATTCACAGAGTAGCAGTCGAGGTTGATGACTAATTCTTCACGACCTCTAGGGATTCTGGCAGTGTCGAGAAGGCGAGAGAGCGGTTTCCTCATTTTCTGCTTCGGTTTGTGGCTCTTGAACTTCATCAAGTTCAAATTTTCTCCCACTCTGTCTTTTAGAAAGATATACATTTTCTAAAGACAAACATCACAACCACAAACTCTTTGTTCTCGTGAGGGTTGTAGAAGTAATAACCACAAGTTTCCTTAGGATAACCTACAAATAGACATTTGTCAGACCTTGGACCGAGTTTATCGTCAGTTTTATTCTTAACGAATGCCTCACATCCCCAAATTCTCATGAATGACAAATAGGGAACCTTTCCCGTCCATATCTCATATGGAGTCTTGTTGGCTGCTTTAGTGGGACTTGATTTAGTGAGAATCTGAGATAATAGCGCAGAGCCCCAAGCCGATCCAGGAAGCTCACTTTGACTCATCATAGACCGAACCATATCTCATAAAGTTCGGTTTCTCCTTTCTGCAACACCATTCCACCTTTGGTGTGCCCGGAGGAGTCCATTGTGATATTATACCACAATTCTTAAGATGTGAATCAAAACTCATTACTTAGATATTCGCCACCACGATCCGATCGTAGTGCTTGTATCTTCTTATCAAATTGGTTCTCAACCTCATTTTGAAATTCTTTAAATTTCTCAAAAGCATCACTTTTATACCTTGTTAAGTAGACGTAACCATATCTACTTAAGTCATCGGTAAAAGTAATGAAATAATGATATCCTCCTCTAGCAGTGATGTTTAATGGACCACACACATCGGTATGTATGAGTCCTAAAACCTCACTTGCTCGTGTCCCTTTACCATTAAAGGGTGCACGAGTCATCTTCCCTAAAAGGCAAGCCTCGCATACGTACCATATGATTCGCAATCAAATGATTTGAGAACATTGTTCTCAACAAGTCTCTTTATGCGTCTATCGTTTATATGATCTAAACGACAATGCCAAAGGTAAGATTTGTTTGATTCATTCGTTTTGAGCTTCTTGTTCTCTATATGATAAACATCATTGACATCATTCAAAACATAAATATCTCCAATTGAAATGGCTTCACAATAAACCATTTCATTAAATGAAAAAGTACACCGATTGTGCTTAATCATAAAACAAAAGCTTTCCGCTTCTAACATGGAGACGGAGATAATGTTTTGGTTAGAGTTGGTACAAAATAACAGTTATTCAAGTACAACTCTAAACCACTAGCTAGAGTGAGTACAAAAGTTCCCACGCAGGCCGCTACTCTAGCTCCATTGCCCATGCGAGGAGATCTACATCACCCTTAGCTAGTGCTCGTGGCGTTTCTCATCCCCTGCAAGTGATTGCAAAGATGAGACCCACATCCGGTATCCCATACCCATGTGGAAATGCAAGCATGATTTATGTCAATCATATAAAGACTAGAAGGAACAATATCTTTGGATGTCGCACATCCATCATTCTTTTCCTTCAAGAATTTGGGACAATTGCGCTTCCAATGTCCGGGTTTGGGCTTGCTATTCTCAATAGCGTTCCCCTTACCCTTATCTTCCTTGAACCGAGCTTTATTAGCTCCCTTCCCTTTCTTGACCCTAATGTTTATGTTCTTCAATCTCATTGAAAGAACATCTTTTCTCTCAATCTCATTCACTTTGATGTTCTCTTGGTTGAAGCACATCGTCGTCACTCTAGTGAATATCTCATATGCACTTTGTGAGTAACGAAGTGAAGTTTGAGAGTAGATGACATTGACCAAATCAACACAATTTTCAAGTCATTGTCCACCTTTAGGTGCTCATCGTGGCGGCTTGTGCTTGGCGTTAACCTAAATTCGGGTTCGGCGGAAGGTTGTTCGGTAAGGTACTTAAGCACATTATCGGATTGAGCGGCGCCCCTTATCGTCGAATCCCATTCGACAAAGTTGCTACCGTCATCTTTTAGGATACATTTATCCATCACGGTTCTCAACCATGAATTTTTACCCAAAATGGGTGCGGGAGTTTGAAGTTGTCATTGCGATTTCAAATAAATAATCCTACAACAAATATGAGGAAAAATAAACATTCATTGTTCATTAATGACATTTGCTAAAACACTTTTTAAAACAAATGTCCATTTATATAATGATCTCCCACGAAATTATATAAATGATTCCAAGACTCGTTTTTCATATAAAATTGGACATCTCATGTTTCCTTTTATATAAAAACGATAAGTCAACACTTGACTAATTCTACACTAGAATGCTTGGTTGATGATTTTCTATAAAATGCATCCATTAGCCCCAAATAACTCTTATTTGGTTGAGTCCAAACCAAATTAGCATGGGACTTCCTCCCACTACTTACCCATGGTAACAAGGTTCCACGTTGCGGAGGTCCTCACGAACATGGGGTTCATAGTCGCTACATTTGGAAAGGCTTAATCTCAATTCATTTGTTAAAAATGTGGGTGATCTTGTCAATTTTAGTCATTAAAATTCTTTTATAAGTGAACTAATTTTAAGAATCGCGACCTAAAACGACAATCATAGTGGGATATCGTGGCATGCATGGCGATTTTGGCATGTGTGCGGAAAATAAGCAATCAAACAAGCATAAGCAAGCAAAAGCATAAAACTAGTATGGCCACCTAAAAGTAATTTAAATTACAAGGAGTTACAAATTGGAAACCAACTCCTTTGGTCCCTCTTCATATGGATCTCATCCAAGGCTCCTCCTTGCAAGCTTTAGAACACTTCTAAGGCTCCATCTCGATCCATTAGGTCTTGGTTTACAAATAGTTACAAGTATAAATTTACAAATGAATACATAGTAACCCTATTATACATTTATAAATGAAATTAACTATTAAAAATTACAAACCGGCGATACGAGATCGCATTTAAATTACATACCCACACGATATTCCCTTTCATTACGGGTAATATCGGTAAAAAAAATAACAAACTATGGCCATACTAGTAAGAATAAACATTCATTCAAAAATAAACATTCATTCAAACATGCATAATGAAAAGCTTATAAATAGAACATGTCAAAATCGCCCTAAACAATAATCGCATTAAATCGTTTCAAACCGATCTCATTTTTAATCGATTTATCTCATATTAATCAATAATGCTTAAAACACCTTTTAAGCTTGAACTAAAACTTCTAAACTGATTTAGAACACCCAAAATTAGTTTTCACTAATTCATGGTGATTTTAGTTCACTTTAGTGGTCATTTTGCTAATTACTTTAACTTTAATCATAACACTTTATGAATAAAGCATTAAAAATACAATATAATATAAAATAAAACCATTTTTATTTTGGAAAACTTTTGTACATTCTGGAACACTTCCAAGATGTCAAAAAGAAAAGCTTGCTCAAAATATTTTACGAATTATATTTATAACAATAAACATACGATTTCATCAATTTTATCTCATAAAATCAATAAAACGTCCAAATCAGTGAGGTAAAATCCCAAATTTATACGTGAGCATCCTCATAATGTATAAAAATATTGGTATAAATTTCATGTCCATAAAACAACGTTTACTATATTTTTGGACATAAAATGCATTATATACCGATTTTAAACAAATAAAAGAATAAATATTCAAAACTCAAAATCTGACTTTGAAAATTTACATGCAGAAAGTATAAATATGAAGTATCACTGTGTAAAAAGTTTGAGACCAGATTCCAACTATAACTATTTATAGTCATTATTGTAGCCAAAAACTCACTTTTTGACTCGGTCTTGTATAAAAATCAATTTAATTAGCAAACAAATTTCAAAAATTACGAAATTTGACCAGTAACTTCATGAGACCAGAAACTTTGCATGCTATAAAAATCTCGTGTTCAAACCACTTTTAACACCATTTTTGGATTTTATCATATTTATTCTCAATAAATATATAAAACTCCAAAAACAACAAAATAAATTTGTAACCACAAGCCTAAGCTCTGATACCACTTGTAGGGATCGGATCCCATTCACTAATCAAATATTAGTGTAAATCAAATTACTCTAATTTGATGAGCAAGATCTATGTAGTTACAAATATACTTTGTCACAAGTTTATAGAAGTTTATACCTTCTCTTAAGGAATAAAATGGGCACAAATACGAGAACTCCTTTCTCGATTTGTTTCTTGAGCTATGAGTTAGGATGATCCTCCAAAACCCGAGTTTCCAAAATAGGAAACCTCCTTCTTGTTGCACCCAAGAAGTACACCAAAATCACTAATGATTTTGATCTAGAAATCACTAGTAAATACTTGATAATATGTGAATATTATTATTACTACACTAGTAATATCAATAAGAATATAAGTACTTGTTACTTATGTAACAACTGGTTTTTTCGTGACTTTAATTAAACTAAGGCGGAAAATTAATTAAGTCTATATATTACAAAACCAAATTTGTTATCGTCATAAAACTCTGTATACATAATACGAGTTTAAGATAAAGCGAGTTATTCGATTACATTCTCTCAGCGTACAAAGTAAGTAAGGTAACTCTCCCAAAGATTCAATAGCATTGGTCTCAAAATTTTTGCATTAAACTCTCATCATTTTCAAGACACTCTTTCGACACATGCAATTCTAAAGCAATATGCGATTATAAATAATGAATAATAAATAAGTAAAAACAATTAGCAAGTAGGCAGTAAAGCACATAAAGAAATCAAGATTATTCGGACATGAGTATAAATCCAATCACATATCGTACAACACTCTCAAATAATCATTTTTATTGAGCGTATTCCAACACTCATAAATTCAAATCATCAAATCATAATCAATCAAACAAGACAAGGAAATACATTCAAACATATGTTAACTAGTGAATGTTCATTAGCGGCGGAAGCATGCAGACGTAATTTCGCAATAGCGATCGGGGCGACAAAGCGGGCGTGTCGGCCAGGCTAGACGTCCGCGAAGCGATCGGGGCGACAAAGCGGGCGTGTCGGCGAGCTAGAGATACCTAAAGCGATAAGGGCGACCAAATCCCGAGTCTAATGTATGCATACACCACTATAGATAGGTTGAGATCATACTCGCCCTCGAGTAAGTAGTCACCTAATAATCGACTATCACCTTAGGCGGGTACCGGGTGGGCTGGAGTTTCCAATTACCGTAGTATGGGCTCACGGAGATATCAATCATGCCCCATCCACGAGGTTGTATATCCCAGACCGAAATAATACTTTATATAAAAATATTAGATCGCCTTTAGCAACTCGGGAGGAGCCAAAGTCCCCATAGGCGGCTACCTCATTAACCAATTCAAGAGTCGCGACATGGCGAACAATCCAAGTATTTTATTCAAGTATTTCATTTTCTCAATTTCTTATTTCCTCGTTCATTCAAAATAGGTGGCAATTCTGTAACTTAAATATATCGTCTAACTTTGTATAATGAAATTTTAGTTCTAGCAGTTCTTCAGATAAACAAAACACATAGAAAGACTTAATGATTTATTTTGAGTCCGTTCGTAAATTTTAAATATTTTCACTATTCATTATTTTACTATTCATCGTATTTACTATTCATCGTATTTACTATTCATCGTATTTTACTATTCATCGTATTTTACTATTCATCGTATTTTTATTCGTATTCGTATTTTCGTATTTCGTATTTGTACGTATTTTTATACGTATGCGTATTCTTATACTTCGTATTTGTACGTATTTTTATACGTACATGTATTTTATATTTATTAGTATTTTGTCCATGCTTAGTATATATTTTTTTAATACTTAGTATCCTTTATGTTCATGATATTTTACTTAAGTACAAAAATCAAGTTTTATTTTCTAAGTATAGAATTCTAGTTTCAAAGACGTTGGGTTCGTTTTGTCCTTTAGCGATTTTTGAAAATATTTAAAAGTCTAGTTTTAAAAACGTTGAGTTCATTTTGTATTTAGTGATTTTGAAATATTAAGTTCATTTGTACTTAGTGATTTTAAATGATATTTCAAAAGCAAAACTCGGTTAAATTTAGTCGTATACTTAACTAAAATTTAAGCGGTTTCAAATTTTAGCGAGGTTGTCGTAGTTCATTTTAAATAGTCAGTATCTCCACATCCACATTTAAGCATAAGCGTAGCTTTTCGAAATGATTCATTTTAAATACATGTAACGTCTATTTTTATCGGTTTTGTTGATTCTTTTTATTAACGATTCATTATACAATAAAATATAAAACTAATTACTAATCAATTTTAGTGACTAAGTGACAAATTCATTTTGACCAAAATTGACCCATTTTTAATAGTAAAACCGTGGTACTCAACCTAGGTTACACAATTATTTTCTTTTGTTTTTATTAATAAATCATTACTTTAACTAATTAATTTACTTAAGTGGTAAAAATAACAAGTGACAAAATCAATTTAGGTCTAAAATTAGTCCCAAAACCGTGGCCTTTATACTTAACATTTTATTTTCGTTTTCTAATTTTATCGGTTTTTGACTCAAAGTTTTTATAAACTAATTTCTTAAATTATACTAAAGTCCTTTAACTAGTTTACGATTTTCACTAAATATTTTATTTCATTTATGAATAGTGTTTTTACCTACTTTAATTTTCTAACTTTTCTATTTTAAAGATTTAGCTTATTTAACTTATATATTTAGTATTGTGTTTATTCACTAATAGATTAAAACAACATTTAAGTTTAACTTTATAAAATTTATGAATCAAACAAGTTACATAAATGAAGAACACATGAATTTTTCAAGAACACTAATGATTTTCTAAAGAACACCATTTTAACTCAAATTTTATATTATCGTTTTATTTTCTCAAATTTTTATAGCAAGTCTAATTTATCTAGACTAATCATAATATGTTATTTAGAAAAATTAAAACTAAAAATTGGTCCAAAATACAAGGGAAAACCGTGTATATGGTATATGTTCATTATTTTTATTTTTTTGATTTTTATACTTCTAATTCAATAACTAATTTACTTAATATTACTAATGTATTTAAGACATGTAAAAATCATATACAACATTAACACACATAAATAAAAATCATTCAAACACAAGAATTGTAACTGTAACAACCTGGTTTTTCGTGACTTTAATTAAACTAAGGCGGAATATTAATTAAGTCTATTTATTACAAAACCAGCTGTCACCGTATTACAACTCATTATACATAATAAGAGTTATAGACAAAACAGAGTCATTCGGTTACAATCTCTCAAAACACAAAAGAAAGCTTTCACAACCCCTGGTGTAGATAGACACTCAAGTCTCGGGACGCCTGCAACAAATCCCATAATTAGTGTTTTCTCCCCCAACACATCTAAACACATCAAATAAATTATGTAGTGTAGCAATTATAAACATATGCGATATACATGACAATTAACTAAAGCAGATGGCAAACAGGCAAGCAAAACACATAAGAGAAATCAGGATGATTCAAACTCGAGTATAAACCAAACAGTATATCATGCAACACTTATAACCAATCTTGTTCAATAAATCATTATCATTTCAATCATAATCATATAGGCAATTCATCATCATCTCAATCATCATCGGGGTAGTCGACCCTTTTCAATTGTTCAAATAGCAACATATACTCGCGAGTCTTGACTACAGAGTGGCTTGTGTACTCTCATGGTAATTCACCCATATGATTCGCCATCAAAGTGCACTAGTTACTCAGACTCGTACATCAGATCAAACACTAAGTAGCGTACGTGATAACTACCTAATATTCAATACAACATGGATAATCTATCATACGTTGTCCTATGAGCCACAACCAGTTAGGATGGAAACATGCAAAACCCTACAAAAGCAAGGCCTGCGCAGAAGCTGAAGGGCCGGAAACATTCAACGGTCAAGTCATTCAAGCTAAAGATATCAAATAGGTAATAAGGACAGCCAAATCCCTTGTCTAATGTATGCATACACCACCCTATTGGTGCGACTATTACACTCTGACGATTCCGGATGGGAATGGTCATTTTCCAATTACCTCATATGGGCAGTGACCGAATTCGATTCATAGGGCGAGAGTCACGTTAAATAAAGACTGAGAGAGTCATTAGATTACCACTGGCAATTCATAGGGTGCCAAGTGTCCCCATATGCGGCTACCTTTCCAACGATGGCATAATAGATTCGCAACATGACAGACACCCGAGTATCTAACAAGTACTTTCTTATCATTTTTCTCGTTCTTTTATTTCTTCAGTGACAGTTCACAATAATCAATAACGTCGAACTTGTATAACGAAAATTTAATTCTAGCAGTTCTTCAGGTAAACGGAAGCACATAGAAACTTAAATAATTTATTTGGAGTCCAATCGTAAATTTTAAATATTTTTACTATTCACGTATTTTACTATTCACGTATTTACTATTCATCGTATTTACTATTCATCGTATTTACTATTCATCGTATTTACTATTCATCGTATTTACTATTCATCGTATTTTATACGTATTTTTATACTTAGTATTTTATTCGTATATTTATACTTAGTATTTTATTCGTATATTTATACTTAGTATTTTATTTAGACTTTAAACTAAGCTTATTATTTTCTAAGTGTAGAATTTCTAGTTTTAAAGTCGTTAAGTTCGTTTTGTACTTAGTGATTTTTGGAAATATTCTAGGAGTCTAGTTTTGAAGTTGTTAAGTTCATTTTGCATTTAGCGGTTTTGAAATATATTTTAATCGAACTCGTTAAGTTCATTTTGTATTTAGTGATTTTGAAACATATTTAAATCAAAGTGGTTAAGTTCATTTTTATACTTGGTGATTTAAATGATATTTCAAAAGTAAAACTCGGTTTAGATTTAGTCGTATACTTAGCCAAAATTTAAGCGGTTTCAAATTTTAGCGAGGTTGTCGTAGTTCATTTTAAATAGTCCGTATACCCACATCCAAATTTAAGCATAGGTAGTGACACTCGATTTAGTTCATTTTAATATATGTAACATTTATTTTAATCGGTTTCGTTGATTCTTTTTATTAATGATTCATTATACACTAAAATATAAACCTAATGACTAATCAATTTTAGTGATTAAGTGACAAATTCATTTTAATCAAAATTGACCCAATTTTAATAGTAAAACCGTGGCCTACTTTATATATAGCTATTTATTTCTTTTTTTTTTGTTTTCATTAATAATTCATTACTTTAACTAATTAAATTACTTAAGTGATAAAAATAAAAAGTGACAAATTCATTTTAGGTCTAAAAATCAACCCAAAACCGTGGCTCTCTATTCACTTAGCTTTCTATTTTCATTTTCTAATTTATCGGTTTTTGACTTAAAGTTTTTATATACTAATTTCTTAAATTATACTAAAGTGATTTAACTAGTTTACGATTTTCACTAATTATTTTATTTCAATTATGAATAGTGATTTTGTGACACTTTATTTTTCTAACTTTTATAATTTAAGGATTTAGTCTATTTAACTTATATATTCATTATTTAAACTTTTCAATAATGACTTTAAACAATAATAAAATAAAACTTATATTTATTATGAATCAAGTTAGTCCTTTATGTGAAGAACACCATGAATATGTGATGAATCCAATTATTTTTCATATGAACATTTTTAACTCAAATTCTTATTTTATCGTTTTATTTTCTCAAATTTTTATGGTATGTCTAATTAACCTAGACTAATCATAATATGTTATTTAGAAAAATTAAAACTAAAAATTGGTCCAAAAATAAAGGGAAAACCGTGTAGAGTATATATGTTCACTATTTTTAATTTTTGATTTTTATACTTCTAATTCAACAACTAATTTATTCTATATCATATACATATTTAATCATGAGTGAAAAACAACTACAAACATTAACACACAATACTAAAAATCATTTAAACACATGTATAACTACAAAAGTTCAAGAACAAACATAAACACATTAAAACATTTAAAATTCATAACAAATTCATTTTAAGTCCTAAACATAAACTAATTATATTTTCATGTTCACCTTATTACGAGTATTTTAAGCATGCAATTAACAAAAATTAAAACGAAAAATTAAGTGAAATTTAAAGGGGATGCCGTGAGGTTTTTAGGTGAGCACAATATTTCATTTTTCGATTTTTGTCTCCTAATCTAACATATGAAGCTAGGTGGTCATATGCACAATAATTATAACACATAAACATTTCTAGCATGCGATTAACAAAATTAAAACCTAGTGTGCGGGGGCACCTTAGATTAGGTTATGAATGAAAAGATTAGCAGTTGTCGGGATCGACAATATGGTTAAACTGGCTCAAGTCGACTTCACCACCTTGCTCCTCGTCTTTGGTTAAGATTAGTACATAAAAATGAAAATAAGAAAGTTAGTAAATTTATTTAAGCTAGGTTAACTAAACTAAAAATTTAAAGTGTTGTAACATTTAAATGTTTAAGTGATGTTTATATTTTAAGTGTTTTAATTTATGTTCATAGTTATTTATGAGCTAAAAGAGGAAGTGATGACAAGTTATAAATGGTGAGGAATTAATTTAGGTGTTCTAAGAATTTAAAGTAAGAAAATAATTGATTAGAGAAGAAAATAAAGAGGAAGAAGATGAAGTTCATATGAGCTTCAAGGTTGAACATGAGTTTGTTTCTTACTTGTGTTCTTGAGTATGGTTTTATTTAGAGAGAAAAATAAGCTAAGTGTTTGTTGTGTTTGTTTGTTTTGTGTGTGTGAGTGTATGTATGTAGTAGTAGTTTGTGTTTTATTTTTGTAAGCATTAAAGATTCAATTTGCATTCACATTAAAACTAGAAGAAGCTATTATGTGATGATGAATAATATAGGGTGTAAGAATGGATTAGACATGGTGCTAAAGCAAGGAAGAAATGGAAGGAGATAACCTTGACCAAGGGCCAAGAATTTCGGCCAACATGCATGCATACAAGTCCCGATTTTCGTTTTTGAAATTTTTGATTTGCGCGCACGCGAAAAGTCCCGAAATGAAATATATAGTCTTAAAATAATGGTTCGAAGTAAGATCAAACATAAAAATGAAGAAAAACGTTGAAGGGTGATCAAAACAAAAATTGGCTTTAGGATCCTCGAAACTTTGAAATAAAATCTTATTTGATCGAAACACTTATTTTTTTTGTTGAAAGTTATCGAATTAAATCATTATACTCAAACGTCAAAAAGTTTACCAGTTTAGGCTTAGGGTAACTCAATATATCGAGTTTTAGTGAAAGTGTTAGTTAAATCAAAATGGAATAGTAATTTGATATATTTTTTTATATGTTTTGTTAGTAATAATCAAAATGATTAAGCTTAAACTACTTTAATTAGATTTGGATTAAGAGTAAGTATATTTAAGGAAGGATTAGGTGACTAAATCACATTTAGGTGGCTTGGCCATTTGGTCAACATTTGACCTCGATTTGCGTGCCAAAATTTGTCGTTGAGAAAATTGTCGTAGATTCTTTGTTTGATTTATCGAGTTTGAAAATGTAAAAATAAAGTTCCAATTCAAAGTAATTCAAAACGGTTTTAATTTAGGTGCAAAATAACTTGTAGTATAATGTGTTAGGGAAATAAGTGAGCGAGGATGTTTAATTAATGATTTGCGCAATTATAAAGGCTTAACTTAACATGGAGTGTTACATGTTTAGCGAAAAAAATTCAGTCGCATTTTTATTATAAGTAAAAAGGATGAATTTAATTTAAGGAATTAAATTCTTTCATAATATTTCGCTATAAAAACACGGGGTGTTACAGTAACACCCCGTGTTAATTTTACACAAGTTATTTATTTTAACTAATTTATTTAAATAAAATTTATATAATTTAACTTTTATTCTTTTGTTTAGAAAACGCGGCCGAAAAATTTCGTTCAAATAAAATTTCAAGAAAATATTCGTAATTAAAAACTCCTTAAATTTTATATTAATCTATATTATATTTTCAATTCTAAAATACGTGTCGAACTAAAACTTTGATTCAGTCATTTTTATTAAACTTTGCAAATTTGCATTTCAAGCTAAACAATAGTATAACTTGAATAAAATATAAACGTTTTGAAATGTTATCGTTAAAACAAATAGACCGTTTGAAAATCTGCGAGACCGTAACAAAATTTGTAACTAATATTTTTATATACCATTTAATTTTAAAATATAAGTTTAAAGATATAGAAAATAAAAATAGAATTACAACGAAATATACTATACTTAATATATTTTATAAAATATAAAAATTTATAAATAAGATCGAATGAAACAGAGCAAATCGGAGAAAAACAAACAAGTACTACCTCACTATGTCGGTACACACATACACACACCTTTGGATATTTTTTTTTACTTAGTCAACACACTTAACCTCCCCTAATTAAACCTTCCTTCCTCTTCTTTTTCATTTCTACTGCTTATATCTCCTTCTTCATTTACTCATTCTACCTCTCTCTCTTTAATCCTCCATTTTAAAACCAACAACAACAAAGCACAAGCAAATAATAATAATAATAATAATAATAATAATAATAATAATAATAATAATAATAATGATAATAAACAACACAACAAAGAAGAACAAACAACAACGAACAATAGCAACATCAACAACAACAATACGGCCAACAACAACAAGAACAACGGCGACAACAACCGCAAAGAAGAACCACTGTGCCACCGACACCGCCTCACCACCACCAAAGGCGCCACCGTCCTCCGTGACACCACCTCAGCCGCCTCTTCTTCCCCACTCGCCGCTTTTTTGTCCATCGTAGTCGAGTCGAAGTCGACAACAACCACGACGAAAGAACAATGGCGGCCACCATGGCGACCACCACGTTGGCCACCTCCTCGACCACCTCGCTTTTACGCCTTGCTCGCCCCACAACCGTGAGCCACCACCGGTAGTCATGGCCACCACCGTGGGCCCTCGTCTCGACCTCCCCGCCCACCGTGGCCTTGCTATGCTCTACTTGCCGTCGTATTCTTGTCGTCGGTAAGTGTCGCCGACAAATCGTTTTCATTCATTAAATTATCGACTTTTGATTGGGCCAATTTTAATTGATTTTTCTCATTCTCTTTGACTCGCCGGAAAACGCCCTCGCCGGAGCTGAACTCGACAGCACTAACGACCACCATGGCCGTGCTCGGCTGCCTCGAGCCTCCCATGTTTTCTGCTATGCTTTCTCGGTCCCCTGCTCACCACGGTGATAACTTCACAGTGAGCCTCCTTTTCTTTTTTTGTTTTTCTTCTTCTGTCACTTTAATTGGGCATCGTTAATCTCGACATCCTTTACGTTTTCAGTTCGTATTCATTCAGTTTAATTTGGTCATTGATTCTCTGCTAGCCTTGAGTTGGTGGGCTCGCGTTTTGTATCAAGGGACCAAAAGGGTCCAAGGATGGGTATCGGGTTTATTTTGGAGGCCTCAGTTCGTGTGCCAAAATTTAGGTGACTCGGTTCTTTCTCAAAATCTCTAACTTTAAAACTCTGATTTTATTCTAACTTGTGATTCAAAGTGAGCTAGTATGCATTAGACACGTATGATTCCCGTTTCAGTTTAATTTGATAACGTTGTATGATTAGTTATAGTATGAAATTGTGTGTTAATTTTAGTTACGATATAATGTTGAATTGAATTGTGAAATATGATAGTTATATGATTTGGTGATAATATGTTTTGGGTGAAAAATGTGTTGTTGAATTAATGTTGAATTTATATGTAATATTATCATATTGTAATTGTATGTTATGTGTAAATTATTGAACATATTAAATATAAGTATCACAATTATAAAATGAGACCAAAATATTATTAAATAACTTAAGTAAATAAATTAAAGCAATATAACTTATCTAACGTCACTAAAATGTTAAATCGAAATATAACTAAAAATAAAGAATTAAGTTAAAAGAGTATTAATTTTAAATTAATATTAAATCATGTCTAAAGTAAAAATATAAATTAAGTTACTCATATTAAAGTTTCTAAAATAAATAATTATATAAAAGTCACATCTCACAATTACTATAAAGATTATATTATAAAAACTCTAAAGTTTAAAATGAACTTAAGCTATACTAAATAAGTATTTGCTTAAAATATCAAAACGAAATAAAGAACTTGAAACTTAAAATAAACTTAACTAAAACTATCACTAAATAAAGTTAATAATTAGTATCACAAATAAGAATTAACTAAAAGGTAAATTGTTAAGATCATATAAAGATCGACTAAAAATTTACTAAGTATAGTTATATAAAAATTATGAATAATATATTTATATATATAAATACAAAACCTAACAAAAATTTAAACTATAAAGTTTATGACATTATAAAAAGTTATAAATAATTAAGTAAATTAAACTTAAGTGAATATTACTAAAATATAAATATTAATAATCTCACGATTGAATTATTAAATCACTTAATCCGACTACGTTAAAGATACATAAATAAAATTCTATGATTTAATTTATTTTTCACCTAAATCGAACAAGTAAAGAAAAATTTTAATGCGAAGTTGTATTAAGAAATTAAACCACCTAAAAGAAATTTAACTAATTTTCACTTGATCATATTTTATCAAGAATACTAAAATTTGTCGATTTTCGTTTAAGTAATATTTTTACAAGTTAAACTAAATAGTATAACCACTAAATCACTAAACACTTTACGATTCAAATAAAAAGAATAAACAAATGTGGGTTATAATGAAATTCAATTATTTATAATACTAATCACTAATCTATCTTAAGTTACTTAAAATTTAAACGAAACTAAATCATACTTAAACGAACTATTATTAATTAATAAAATATAAGTATAAAATACGTAGAAGTATAAACTATAAAAATACGTACAAAGTATAAAAATACGCATACGTATAAAAATACGTACAAAGTATAAAAATACGCATACGTATAACAATACGTACAAAATAATGATTAGTGAAAATATTTAAAATCTACGAACGGACTCAAGATAAATATTGATGTTTTTCTATGTGTTTACATTTACCTGAAGAACTGCTAGAACTAATATTTCATTATACAAAGTTCGACGATATATTTAAGTTTTAGAATTAACACATGTTACGAATGAACGAGGAAATAAGAATTTGAGAAAATGAATTACTTGAATAAAATACTTGGATTGTTCGCCATATTGCGACTTTTGAAATTCGAAGTTAACGAGGTAGCTGTATATGGGGACTTGGGCTCCCTCCCAGAGTTGCCCAAGGCGAAATAACGATCTTAAGATCGCTACTCGACACGGTATATACAACCTCAGGGATGGGGCATTCTTGATATTTCCGTGGGCCCATATATCAGTAATTGGAAACGCCAGCCCCATCCGGGGGTACCCGTCTTTGGTGATAGTCGAACTTTTCGTCGGTGATACCTTTTGAATAGCGAATCGTATGATCCTCGATAGGTAGTGTATGCATACATTAGACAAGGGATTAGGCCGTCCTTATTACCTTAGATATCTTTTGCCTGTCAGACACGTCCGATTTCGTTCGGCCCTGACCGCTTCTGCGCGGAATATATCTGCATGCTTCCGCCTTACTAACGAAGATTCATTTGTTATCACATGTTGAATGCATTTCCTTGTTTTGATTGGTTATTGCCTGAATGACGTTGTTATGAGTTTGAAATTGCCTTGTTGAGTATGATTGTTGAGGAATGTTATACACTATGAGAATTGTTGTATGCACGTATTTGAATCATTATAATCCCTCGTGCTACGTGAGATATTGCATGATTGTTCACGACTATATGTTTATTGAATTGATTACGACTTATGCATATATCTTGATTGCTATGATTTAAGTTTTATATATATTACGATGTTATATGAATTGAGATAATAATTAAGTTTATATATTGTGTTCTATAAATTGAAATGTTTTAAGTTTCGTTTATCATGTTGTATGAGATTTAAATATCTATATGTGAGAACTGATATTATATGCTAATTGTCCAATTTTATCGAAATATGCGGCTGCTGGAGTTATTTTACTATTCATCGTATTTTTATTCGTATTCGTATTTTCGTATTTCGTATTTGTACGTATTTTTATACGTATGCGTATTCTTATACTTCGTATTTGTACGTATTTTTATACGTACATGTATTTTATATTTATTAGTATTTTGTCCATGCTTAGTATATATTTTTTTAATACTTAGTATCCTTTATGTTCATGATATTTTACTTAAGTACAAAAATCAAGTTTTATTTTCTAAGTATAGAATTCTAGTTTCAAAGTCGTTAGGTTCGTTTTGTACTTTAGCGATTTTTGAAAATATTTAAAAGTCTAGTTTTAAAAACGTTGAGTTCATTTTGTATTTAGTGATTTTGAAATATTAAGTTCATTTGTACTTAGTGATTTTAAATGATATTTCAAAAGCAAAACTCGGTTAAATTTAGTCGTATACTTAACTAAAATTTAAGCGGTTTCAAATTTTAGCGAGGTTGTCGTAGTTCATTTTAAATAGTCAGTATCTCCACATCCACATTTAAGCATAGGCAAGAGCACTCTAAATGATTCATTTTAAATACATGTAACGCCTATTTTTATCGGCTTTTGTTGATTCTTTTATTAACGATTCATTATACAATAAAATATAAAACTAATTACTAATCAATTTTAGTGACTAAGTGACAAATTCATTTTGACCAAAATTGACCCATTTTTAATAGTAAAACCGTGGTACTCAACCTAGGTTACACATTTATTTTCTTTTGTTTTTATTAATAAATCATTACTTTAACTAATTAATTTACTTAAGTGGTAAAAATAACAAGTGACAAAATCAATTTAGGTCTAAAATTAGTCCCAAAACCGTGGCCCCTTTATACTTAACATTTTATTTTCGTTTTCTAATTTTATCGGTTTTTGACTCAAAGTTTTTATAAACTAATTTCTTAAATTATACTAAAGTCCTTTAACTAGTTTACGATTTTCACTAAATATTTTATTTCATTTATGAATAGTGTTTTTACCTACTTTAATTTTCTAACTTTTCTATTTTAAAGATTTAGCTTATTTAACTTATATATTTAGTATTGTGTTTATTCACTAATAGATTAAAACAACATTTAAGTTTAACTTTATAAAATTTATGAATCAAACAAGTTACATAAATGAAGAACACATGAATTTTTCAAGAACACTAATGATTTTCTAAAGAACACCATTTTAACTCAAATTTTATATTATCGTTTTATTTTCTCAAATTTTTATAGCAAGTCTAATTTATCTAGACTAATCATAATATGTTATTTAGAAAAATTAAAACTAAAAATTGGTCCAAAATACAAGGGAAAACCGTGTATATGGTATATGTTCATTATTTTTATTTTTTTGATTTTTATACTTCTAATTCAATAACTAATTTACTTAATATTACTAATGTATTTAAGACATGTAAAAATCATATACAACATTAACACACATAAATAAAAATCATTCAAACACAAGAATAACAACAAAAATTCAAGAACACACATAAACACATTAAAACATTTAAATTTCATAACACATTCATTTTAAGTCCTAAACATAAACTAATTATATTTTCATGTTCATTTCATTTCAAGTATTTTAAGCATGCAATTTACAAAAATTAAAACGAAAAATTAAGCAAAAATAAAGGGTGATGCCGTGTGGTTTTTAGTGTGTTACACTAATATTATTTTTCGATTTTTGTCTTCTAAATTTAACATGTGAAATACTAAGTGATAAAATAATTCATGCATGCATCAAAACAATAACATATAACCAAATTCGAGGCGCTTATCACATAAGTGTGCGGGAAGCACCTTAATTAGGTTAGTAGCAATTTGTTTAGCAGTTGTCGGGATCCACTATATGATCGAACTGGCTCAAATCGATACCTCCACCTTGCTCCTCGTCTTTGGTTAAGATTGATACATAAAAATAAAGATAAGCAAGTTAGTAACTTATTTTAGAACTAAACTAGTTATACTAAAATTTAAAGTGTAGTAGTATTTTATGTTTAGGTGATGTTTGTATTTTAATTAATTTGATTTTTATTCTTAAACAAATATAAGCATAAAGAGGATGTGATTACTAAAACAATTAGTGAAGGATTTATTTATGTGCTTAAAAGATTTAAAGTATAAGAAATAAATGATTTAAAGAGAAAGAAGAAATGGAAGGATGGTGTTCTTGAGCTTGAAGATTGCTTACTAAGTTTCTAAGTGGTGTTTTGTTTAGAGAGGAAAATAAGTTAAGACTTAGGAAAATAAATTTGATGGAAATTGTGTTTGTATGTGTGTATGTCGTATGGTAGTAGTAGTAGTGTAGTAGTTTGTGTTTTGTTTTAGTTTGTATTATAATGTGTGAATGCCTTTGTAGATTAGTTGCATAAGTCTTCAAGCTAGGATGATGATGACTTAGTAGGATGGTAAGTGTTTAGGGTGGGTGTTCATACGTACAAGGGTAGTAGTGTAGTGATAATTGTTGTGTTGTGCTGTGTAGTACGTGTAATGTAGTAGTAGTAATTGTAATTGTGATATGTTTACTAGTATCATGTATGTATACGTGTATTTGTTTTGCATTTGTAATGTTTAATCTTTACATTAAAAAGGCTAGGATGTGATGATGAATTAATATAGGTGGTGTAAGTGGAGTAGACATGGTAGTAAAGGAGACATGGTGGTGTAAGAGAAGTGAAGAATGGAAGAGGATAAGATAGGACCAATGGTCCAAAATCTCGGCCAAAGTGGTGCTCACTTGGCTCGATTTTCGTTTTTCAATTTTTCGATTTGCGCGCACGCGAAAAGTCTCGAAATGAAATATATATTCTTAAAATGATGGTTCGAAGTAAGATCAAAAATAAAAATGAAGAAAAACGTTGAAGGGTGATCAAAACAAAAATTGGCTTTAGGATCCTCGAAACTTTGAAATAAAATCTTATTTGATCGAAACACTTATTTTTTTTTGTTGAAAGTTATCGAATTAAATCGTTATACTCAAACGTCAAAAATTTTACCAGTTTAGGCTTAGTGTAACTCAATATATCGAGTTTTTGTGAAAGTGTTAGTTAAATCAAAATGAAATAGTAACTTGATATTATTATTATATGTTTTGTTAGTAATAATCAAAATGATTAAGCTTAACTAGTTTTTTAATTAGATTAGGATTATGAGTAAGTATATTTAAGAAAAGATTAGGTGACTTAATCACAATTAGGTGGCTTGGTCTTTTAGTCAATGTTTGACCTCGATTTGCGTGCCAAAATTTGTCGTTGAGAAATTTGTCGTAGGTGTTTCATTTGATTTATCGAGTTTGAATATGTAAAAATAAAGTTCAAATTTGAAGTATATCAAAATAGTTTTAATTCAGGTGCGACCAAAGTTGTAGCGCATTGTGTTAGAAAAATATTGAGCGAGATTGTTAAATTAAAGACTTGCGCAATTATAAAAGACTTAACTTAACATGGAGGGTTACATGTTTAGCGAAAAAAATTCAGTCGCATTTTTATTATAAGGAAAAAGGATGAATTTAATCTAAGGAATTAAATTCTTTTATAAAAATGTGTTTCAAAAACACGGGGTGTTACAATCCTACCCCCTTAAGAAAAGTTTCGTCCCCGAAACTTGAAAAGAGTGGATAACTGCTCAAGGTTAAAACAAGGCAGTTAGAGGGAATATTGAGAATTTACAAATTTGGATAGTAATATTTGGTTTTGTTGGAATAAGACCTTTTAAAAAGTTGAGTTTTCTAATTAATATAGAAACGTCGGACAGAGTGAAAATATTGGAGAACAAAATCGCGTTTGTTTTATTAATGAGGTATTTAAATAAATATGGAAATGTTTCTAGAATGTTATTTCTGGAAATGACGCGAAGGAGGCTCACAAAAAAGGTAGGGTCTAGAAGTTTTGTACGGATTTAAATGAAGTTAAAATAATAAGAGTCTTAGGATTAAAAATAATTTATTTAGTTTTGAGAATAAATGATAATCATAAAATAAATTGAAATAAGAAATTTCAGATTTTAATAGGACTCTAATATAGTCAAATTATGGTCCTACCCCCTTAAGAAGTTTCAAACGTATATACTTAATATTATTATTTTTACTTCTAATGACCACTCAAACAAGATATATAGCCTTTAGGAAACGAACGGTAATTAGGGAAAATGGATAAAAATCGTAGTGGTCACGAGGAGAATATGAGCATTATTGAAATTAAGAAAATATTGGTTATCGTTGAATGGTTAAATAAAATTTTAGAGAGTTATGGATAACCCGGTTGACATAGCTCATTTTCTTAGAATTGTTATTATAATGTTACTAGGCGAAACAGAAATGTTATAGGTCATGTTTCGGGTAAGATTGAAAATTTATAATAATGGCTAACGCGAAAATAACTTGTTGAATATATTTCTAAAATAGAAGAAAAAGTAGAAATAAAACAATTTCGATGATTTTAGAAATAAAGGAATGAAAAGTTTGAACCATGAAGTCTCAAAAGCATTTAAAAATTACGTTACAAAGATTTTACAGAACGAGCAGTAAATTTTCAAAAATATCTTTATAGAGAACGTATGAAAACAAATTTTTGAAGTATATACTAAGAGATTGATAAGAATTTTAAATATAGGAGGTCGTAAAGGAAATTTGTGTGATGGACCGTTTGATAAATTTTGGGAGGAAATAAAAGATAATGAAGCCCTCGTAACAAAATAAAATTAAAGCAGGTATAAAGTTAACCAGGTATTTCTGGGTGATCTTTGTCAACATCGATAGTGTCTTCAGCACCTTCTTCCGATTCTGTCAGGATGTACACGCGCCCCTGAACCTTCAAGGCTGGCGGTGGTCCCGCGTTTGCCTTCGGAATCGTACCCCTCTTTGGGCATTCATTTGACTTGTGCCCCACTACATTGCAGGAAAAGCATACTACTGGTTCTCCATTACATTGTTTTCCTGGGTGGATTGGTTGTTGGCATCTACGACATTGGTTTGGTTGTAAGGTCGGAGCCTCAGGAATTTGTTGCTTGTTCCTTGGGACGTATGTGGTGGGGTTTCGGTTGAAATCTTTGGGATACGCCTGGTTCTTATTACGGTTTATGCGAACCACGATAACTCGAGCGGCCATAAAGTGGTTTACGAATGAAGCTAGCACTTGTCACAGGAGGAGTAAAAACTTCTTTTTCTTTTTCTCCTCGGCTTCCCCCTTCTGGATCGATGCCCAGATACTTGTTGCCTTTTCGTAGGCCTCAGCAAAGTTCTTACAGTTGAACCCGCTCATGTTAATTCTCAGATCATTAGTCATGCCCCTTACATAACGAGTTGCGAGTTCCTCCTCGTTAGTTAATATTCTAGGAGCAAACTTAGATAGCTCCTGATACTTTTCGGTGTATGCCTGCAGAGACATATCACCTTGATCTAAGTTCCTGAATTTCTCTTCCATCTCCCATCTTAGCTCTTCCCCGAAGTACTTGTTCTCTAGCAGCAGTTTGAACTCGCTCCAATTGTATATCCTCAGGGGAAAGGTGGACCTGATCAAGCGCCACCAGCTGTTGGCTTCTCCCTTGAGATAGTAAGCTACCACATTCACCTTCTCTGTAGGCGGTGTCTTACTGAGCTCTAACAGCTTCTCCATTTCTTCGATCCATTCAGTCAGAACGGTAGGGTTGACGGAGCCTGAGTATGGTTGAGGTCTGTGTTTTGAGAACCTCTCAAATGCGGACTGGTTGTTTCCGCCACCCTGGTGTTGGTACATGCCTTGAGCAATCTTAGTGATTGCATCTTCAAAGCCTTTCCTTCTTGCCTCTTCTTCTAAGAATTGCTGGTTGAGGTCATTGTCAGGAATATCATTTGCAGCCATTCTGAAAAATACCAAAATCAAAAGTTACAAAGCTTCCTAATTACTTCTCGATGAAGTGAACTATGACGGAGGGTTAGAAACCAAGCTCAGAAAATAACATAAGAGTTCAGGTATATGCTCGAGGGATAAGGAGTTGAGTCTGAGAATTGACAAAAGTGAGGAAGAAGTTTATGAAATCGTAGAGTAAGGTTGAAACCATTCTACTAAATTGAGGGAAAAGAAGATCAGTTTACGAAGGGAATCACTGATTTAGAATATCAATCGTTTCTAAGAATTAAAAATTTTACGAGATTGATAAATCATTGAGTTGACTCTATCTTAAAATCATGGAAAGATTAGATGTCAGGAAATTTTTATGATTTAGAAAATGAGAATTGAAAAGCGTTGAAATGATGGTGACAATTCAAGAACGGTTTGATATGATTGTAGGAACACTTTTAGTTCAACAGAACTCTTCAAGTCTTGAATGTCTTCTCGTTCCACATAAATCCTGTTGCGTCCATTTGTTGCACTTGAATTCTCGTCGTCTTGACTTTGATTTATACGACTCGTTTTTAAAGTAACGTTAGCATAAGAGATTTGTTAGTCAAACAGGTTAGTCATAGAGCAAATAGCAAGTAAAAGAATTATAACACGATAAGAATCTATCGCTCATATAACTAGTCTTTTATTATTAGGTCGATCCTTAAGTTTCTACCCTTTCTCACAATTTAAAGTGATCTAAGTTATTATTTTAGCGATCTAGAGATTCCTAATTCATTATTTGATCCTATAAGTCTATGCCTGACATACGATATGAATGTCTGGCCCAGGTGTCGTCTCGCTAGATGAGATAACTTTAAGTTATTCACGGTCAAAGATACCGATACCAAATCAGAATAACCTGGTTTTTTTCGTGACTTTAATTAAACTAAGGCGGAAAATTAATTAAGTCTATATATTACAAAACCAGCTGTTATCGTCATAAAACTCTGTATACATAATACGAGTTTAAGATAAAGCAGAGTTATTCAATTACATTCTCTCAAAAGCGTACAAAGTAAGTAAGGTAACTCTCCCCAGCATTCAATAGCATTGGTCTCGGGGTACCTGCATTAAACTCTCATCATTTTCCCGCACACTCTTTCGACACATGCAATTCTAAAGCAATATGCAGTATAAATAATGAATAATAAATAAGTAAAAACAATTAGCAAGTAGACAGGTAAAGCACATAAAGAAATCAAGATTATTCAGACATGAGTATAAATCCAATCACATATCGTACAACACTCTCAAATAATCATTTTCAGCAGACGTATTCCAACACTCATAAATTCAAATCATCAAATCATAATCAATCAAACAAGACAAGGAAATACATTCAAACATATGTTAACTAGTGAATGTTCATTAGCGAGGCGGAAGCATGCAGACGTAATTTCGCTATAATAGCGATCGTACGACAAAGCGGGCGTGTCCGACGAGCTAGACGTCCGCAAGCGATCGACAAAGCGGGCGTGACGCGGCGACAGCTAGAGATACCTAAAGCGATAAGGACAGCCAAATCCCGAGTCTAATGTATGCATACACCACTATAGATAGGTTCAGATCATACTCGCCCTCGAGTAAGTAGTCACCTAATAATACGACTATCACCTTAGGCGGGTACCCCGGGTGGTGGAGTTTCCAATTACTGCAGTAGTATGGGCTCACGGAGATATCAATCATGCCCCATCCCCGAGGTTGTATATCCCAAGACCGAAATAATACTTTATATAAAAATATTAGATCGCCTTTAGCAACTCTGGGAGGGACCCAAAGTCCCCATACCCGGCTACCTCATTAACTTCGAATTCAAGAGTCGCGACATGGCGCACAATCCAAGTAATTTATTCAAGTATTTCATTTTCTCAATTTCTTATTGCCTCGCTCATTCAAAATCGGTGGCTGTTCTGTAACATACATAAATCGTCTAACTTTGTATAATGAAATTTTAGTTCTAGCAGTTCATCAGATAAACAAAACACATAGAAAGACTTAATGATTTATTTTGAGTCCGTTCGTAAATTTTAAATATTTTCACTATTCATTATTTTACTATTCACCGTATTTACTATCCATCGTATTCACTATTCATCGGAATTTACTATTCATCGTATCTTACTATTCATCGATTTTTATTCGTATTCAGTATTTTCGTATTTCAGTATTTATGCGTATTTTTATACGTATCGTATTCTTATACTTTGTATTTGTACGTATTTTTATACGTACATGTATTTTATATTTATTAGTATTTTGTCCATGCTTAGTATATATTTTTTTAATACTTAGTATCCTTTATGTTCATGATATTTTACTTAAGTACAAAAATCAAGTTTTATTTTCTAAGTATAGAATTCTAGTTTCAAAGTCGTTAGGTTCGTTTTGTACTTTAGCGATTTTTGAAAATATTTAAAAGTCTAGTTTTAAAAACGTTGAGTTCATTTTGTATTTAGTGATTTTGAAATATTAAGTTCATTTGTACTTAGTGATTTTAAATGATATTTCAAAAGCAAAACTCGGTTAAATTTAGTCGTATACTTAACTAAAATTTAAGCGGTTTCAAATTTTAGCGAGGTTGTCGTAGTTCATTTTAAATAGTCCGTATCTCCACATCCACATTTAAGCATAGGCAGTAGCACTCGAAATGATTCATTTTAAATACATGTAACGTCTATTTTTATCGGTTTTGTTGATTCTTTTTATTAACGATTCATTATACAATAAAATATAAAACTAATTACTAATCAATTTTAGTGACTAAGTGACAAATTCATTTTGACCAAAATTGACCCATTTTTAATAGTAAAACCGTGGTACTCAACCTAGGTTACACATTTATTTTCTTTTTGTTTTTATTAATAAATCATTACTTTAACTAATTAATTTACTTAAGTGGTAAAAATAACAAGTGACAAAATCAATTTAGGTCTAAAATTAGTCCCAAAACCGTGGCCCCTTTATACTTAACATTTTATTTTCGTTTTCTAATTTTATCGGTTTTTGACTCAAAGTTTTTATAAACTAATTTCTTAAATTATACTAAAGTCCTTTAACTAGTTTACGATTTTCACTAAATATTTTATTTCATTTATGAATAGTGTTTTTACCTACTTTAATTTTCTAACTTTTCTATTTTAAAGATTTAGCTTATTTAACTTATATATTTAGTATTGTGTTTATTCACTAATAGATTAAAACAACATTTAAGTTTAACTTTATAAAATTTATGAATCAAACAAGTTACATAAATGAAGAACACATGAATTTTTCAAGAACACTAATGATTTTCTAAAGAACACCATTTTAACTCAAATTTTATATTATCGTTTTATTTTCTCAAATTTTTATAGCAAGTCTAATTTATCTAGACTAATCATAATATGTTATTTAGAAAAATTAAAACTAAAAATTGGTCCAAAATACAAGGGAAAACCGTGTATATGGTATATGTTCATTATTTTTATTTTTTTGATTTTTATACTTCTAATTCAATAACTAATTTACTTAATATTACTAATGTATTTAAGACATGTAAAAATCATATACAACATTAACACACATAAATAAAAATCATTCAAACACAAGAATAACAACAAAAATTCAAGAACACACATAAACACATTAAAACATTTAAATTTCATAACACATTCATTTTAAGTCCTAAACATAAACTAATTATATTTTCATGTTCATTTCATTTCAAGTATTTTAAGCATGCAATTTACAAAAATTAAAACGAAAAATTAAGCAAAAATAAAGGGTGATGTCAGTGTGGTTTTTAGTGTGTTACACTAATATTATTTTTCGATTTTTGTCTTCTAAATTTAACATGTGAAATACTAAGTGATAAAATAATTCATGCATGCATCAAAACAATAACATATAACCAAATTCGAGGCGCTTATCACATAAGTGTGCGGGAAGCACCTTAATTAGGTTAGTAGCAATTTGTTTAGCAGTTGTCGGGATCCACTATATGATCGAACTGGCTCAAATCGATACCTCCACCTTGCTCCTCGTCTTTGGTTAAGATTGATACATAAAAATAAAGATAAGCAAGTTAGTAACTTATTTTAGAACTAAACTAGTTATACTAAAATTTAAAGTGTAGTAGTATTTTATGTTTAGGTGATGTTTGTATTTTAATTAATTTGATTTTTATTCTTAAACAAATATAAGCATAAAGAGGATGTGATTACTAAAACAATTAGTGAAGGATTTATTTATGTGCTTAAAAGATTTAAAGTATAAGAAATAAATGATTTAAAGAGAAAGAAGAAATGGAAGGATGGTGTTCTTGAGCTTGAAGATTGCTTACTAAGTTTCTAAGTGGTGTTTTGTTTAGAGAGGAAAATAAGTTAAGACTTAGGAAAATAAATTTGATGGAAATTGTGTTTGTATGTGTGTATGTCGTATGGTAGTAGTAGTAGTGTAGTAGTTTGTGTTTTGTTTTAGTTTGTATTATAATGTGTGAATGCCTTTGTAGATTAGTTGCATGTCTTCAAGCTAGGATGATGATGACTTAGTAGGATGGTAAGTGTTTAGGGTGGGTGTTCATACGTACAAGGGTAGTAGTGTAGTGATAATTGTTGTGTTGTGTTGTGTTGTGTAGTACGTGTAATGTAGTAGTAGTAATTGTAATTGTGATATGTTTACTAGTATCATGTATGTATATGTGTATTTGTTTTGCATTTGTAATGTTTAATCTTTAAATTAAAAAGGCTAGGATGTGATGATGAATTAATATAGGTGGTGTAAGTGGAGTAGACATGGTAGTAAAGGAGACATGGTGGTGTAAGAGAAGTGAAGAATGGAAGAGGATAAGATAGGACCAATGGTCCAAAATCTCGGCCAAAGTGGTGCTCACTTGGCTCGATTTTCGTTTTTCAATTTTTCGATTTGCGCGCACGCGAAAAGTCTCGAAATGAAATATATATTCTTAAAATGATGGTTCGAAGTAAGATCAAAAATAAAAATGAAGATAAACGTTGAAGGGTGATCAAAACAAAAATTGGCTTTAGGATCCTCGAAACTTTGAAATAAAATCTTATTTGATCGAAACACTTATTTTTTTTTGTTGAAAGTTATCGAATTAAATCATTATACTCAAACGTCAAAAATTTTACCAGTTTAGGCTTAGTGTAACTCAATATATCGAGTTTTTGTGAAAGTGTTAGTTAAATCAAAATGAAATAGTAACTTGATATTATTATTATATGTTTTGTTAGTAATAATCAAAATGATTAAGCTTAACTAGTTTTTTAATTAGATTAGGATTATGAGTAAGTATATTTAAGAAAACATTAGGTGACTTAATCACAATTAGGTGGCTTGGTCTTTTAGTCAATGTTTGACCTCGATTTGCGTGCCAAAATTTGTCGTTGAGAAATTTGTCGTAGGTGTTTCATTTGATTTATCGAGTTTGAATATGTAAAAATAAAGTTCAAATTTGAAGTATATCAAAATAGTTTTAATTCAGGTGCGACCAAAGTTGTAGCGCATTGTGTTAGAAAAATATTGAGCGAGATTGTTAAATTAAAGACTTGCGCAATTATAAAAGGCTTAACTTAACATGGAGGGTTACATGTTTAGCGAAAAAAATTCAGTCGTATTTTTATTATAAGGAAAAAGGATGAATTTAATCTAAGGAATTAAATTCTTTTATAAAAATGTGTTTCAAAAACACGGGGTGTTACAACTTATAATATTAGAGAAAATTTTTAGAGAGAAAAGTAGAGAGATGGATGACATAATGCATGAATGAATTTCTCACTTTTTAGCCTTGTATTTTAATCACAAAAAGAAGTGTGTAGTACACACCATTAGCTCGGCCAAAATAGAGAGGAGAGGATGAGTGTGTTGCTTGCTTTTTCTTGTTTAGAGCAACCACTTGCATGCACATCATTATGTTTAAAGCATGCAAAACAATTAGCAACAAAACAAAGTGAATAAGACAAAGGAAGGAAACTTCCTCCATTACTACTCATTTTGGACGGTCCAAATGAGTTTAATGGGTCCAATTTTGTTTTCAATATTTGTCCCACAAATACTTATAATTTATCACTTAAATCATCTAATATGATAAAGTATAAATTAATTAATCTCCTCTCAAAAATACATGTACACTTACACATATTAAAATGTACTTTTACAAATCTCATTAGTAAAATATACATAATTAGTGAATTAACGTTTAATCACTAATTCCCATCTCCTCTAATAATTTTATCGATATAAAATTTAATCATCCGAGTTCACAACTCGGTTTCTCTCTAAATTAATTCACTGACTAACCGTTTGTCAAATGATCAAGTCACTAATCTAATCGTATCTCATACAATTAATTAGCTTAATTATTTGGAGTACGTTCCTATAGGTGTGACTTAAAGGGATCAATTGATTACCGCCGTTCTCACAATAATAACGTCAAACTCTAGTCAGCCAACCGTTATTGATTTACGTTAATCAATTGACAATAATACTGGATTATCCCCATGTATTCCTTAATTGAGATTTATTAAGTAATCGCACTATTGTGGAGGACACTTACTCCAACAAAAGATTGTTCCCAAGTGTTCGAGTCTCGCTTTTATTTTTAAAAGAAAATGTTAGTTTTAGTTTTAAAAATAAAACCACTCACCAGCGGAGTCGCCAACTGTGGGTACCGGGGTTTAAGAGACCACTCGACGTCTTGCTAAAGGGCGTTGAAAGTTGAAAAAGATTAAGTTTGAAAAACCTTTTAAAACTGCTTTGGAGTCGCCACTAAATTATGAGGGAAATTTAGAACCCGCCTTCGTGTCCCTAGCTCAAAGACACGTCTTAGAGTTCAAGGCACGTCGACACCTATCCGTCTAAGGCTATTGTGAAACCAGATTCGGATTCGGGTGAGGGTACTTTTCTAAAGATTTATTCAAATAATGTTTTATGAAAAAACTTTTGAAAAAGCCTATTTAAAAATAGTCTCTACTAAGCTTGAGAACAATGCTGATGATGTGTGAGCTTAGGTAATTTGCTACGTACAAGTGCGATTTAAGTTGTAAAAAGATGTATGAATGCATATGCAAAAGATTGTTTAAAACCCTCAGTTAAGCATGGTTAAACTTGTTAACAAAAACGGTTATGCTAGTGTCGAATTCATTGTTAAGTTGATTAAATGCAAGATGAGGATTTGCTAAATGTATAAACTTAAAATAAAGTCCAATAATTGGTTCATTTTAAGGGGGGTCAATTGCTTATGCGACTTTGGAAGGGTGTTACGAATAGGGTGTGTATTCGAGGTGCATGGCCGCCTTATGCAAAGCAGACTTGTGTACCAAAGTCGGGTGGATACTAGAATGTAGACCCTTTAAGTCTAAAGAAGATAAGAAAGAACCTTAATGGAGCAAATGGGGTTAGCTCATTTTTGAACAATTTTGGGGGTAGGGTTAGCTTGGGTCCTAGACCCGAGTCAAGGCTTAAATTTTGGTCCAAAGGCTCCTACCAAGTGCTCTCAAGGGAAAACAAGTGGAAATCAATCCACACTTGGGTTAGGAGTCCAAAAAGTAGGTTAGGGAGTTGATCTTTAAAATTCGGTGCATAGGCAGTTTTGACATGTCCGTACTATAAAAGCTCCATATATTGAGTTGTAGGCCATATTTTTGGGTGATTCTTTTTGCATTGGATAGCTAGCTCAATTATCTTTCCAATGACATATTAGCACCTGCCAAAGTGTACTGAAACTAGTTGGAGGCATACGAGACTTGACCAAACGACCAAGAGTCATACGTACAAATGCGGGGTTAAACACTATAGTCTTTTTCAAAATTCATGTGCATTGCTTATCTTCGAAAAGTCGCTTAAAAGTTTTCAAGATATAAAGCAACCTAACAACTAACATCTAACATTTTACAAACAAAACTCTCGCAAATTATTGAAATAAACATTTTTCAAAATTTTCTTTTTGCAAAGCAAGCAAAACCCGTGCCAAGGTTCTGAACTGTGGCTCGCGGACTTCACCCTTTGGGTCACACAACCCAAATCTCTTTTAACATCTCCAACTTGACTAGCTCGAGTCGAATCATTTCCATACATTCAACTTTAGCCCACGACAACATACCGTCACTTGGGCTAAATAGATGCAAGACAAAACAAAACATATTTAACGTCGAGGTAAGTTGCGCGCACGCATCCTCGTCTCAAAAATCCTCCTAGCTTAAAACTTTTCGAAAACCTTTCTTTTTCAAGCTTAAAAGTACTTTCCAAAAGAAATAAGCAAAACCCGAGCTAGGTTTTAAACCAGAGCTCGTGGATTTTTCTCGCGGATTTTTGAAACAAACGATTTTCAAAATTTCCTTTTGCAAAAACAAGCAAAACCCGAGCTAAGTTCAAAGCCCGTGCTCGTGGACTTTACTCCTTGGGCATACGACCCAATCCCACCTTCTAACATCCTCGACTCGACTTGCTAACCGCTCTCGAGTCAAACCCTTTTTCATACATCCAAACACGAACCCTAAACGACATATCGTTAACATGGGCTCAATGGATGTAAAATAAAAGCATTTTAACATCGAGGCAAAATGCGCGTACGCATTTCAAAAGCTCTTCAAAACAAAACTTCTCTTTTTTGAAATAATCTCTTTTCAAAAGTCCACCCTTTTTGCAAGCATAGCAAGAAGAACATTTGTCGATTTTTGAAATAATCACTTTTCAAAATCTCACGTCAAACCAAATAGTTTTGCGCTATTTCGGCTTGGCTCCTCAAGCATCCTTTTCAAACCGCCCGGGAAAAATCACCACTTTCCCTAAGCCGTTGAAAACATAAATGGATTTAATTAGCCCACGGTTATCCTAACCCGTTTATCGCACGCTTTTTCACAAAGCATAACCCAAGAATCATTCTTGGTAAACCTTTCAAAGCAAACCCGCGGCCCATGGCCTTTTCGAACCTCTCAAAGCAAACTCTTTTTCAAAATTCATTGGGCCAAACAACTCATTGTCAAACTGGCCCAACAAGTAGCATCCTTCGCCAAACCGAAGTATGGCCAAGCCCAATCTTGTGGATTCTAACATCGGATCGAATGGCTCAAAACCACCTCGATCCATTTCTTATTTGACAAAATCCATGTGGACGTGCAAACTCGTCCTCATCGCATTTTGACTCCTTCGACTCAAATAGATTAACGCCATTTCGAGCATCCCCCGCAATCCAACGATAGGATTTTAACGACACACCGTTAACACAAACGACGAACGACTTTCACCGTTAACACAAAACGTTTCTAGCTCAAAATTCCTCCTAAGCATCCTCGTCAACACACGACGAACGACTTTCACCACGGTGTCACTACATTTTAAAATAACATTTTTCAGAATGCTTTTCCCCAAACCAATTGATCCACACTCATTTTGGTTTACACAAACACTCGTTTCGACACATCCAAGAATAACGAAAACATTCTTGCCACACTTCGAAAACACAAATAGGCTACATGACTCGCGGTCATCACAACCCATCTATCGCAAAACTCTCTTCAAACCCGAGAATGTCAACTCATTCTCGAGGACTTTCGCAAAAACAAATCGAACGGCTTGCGGCCTTTTCCTTGTTACACCTCTTTCGAAATAAGCATTTTTCAAAAGTTTTCACTGGCCCAAAGCCTTCTAGGATTAAGCATCCCTCTTTTTGCAAAAGCACAAAACGCTGGAATATGCAAACTCAATCTTGTGGTGAACAAGGATTGATCAAACTAAATGAGAGCGGTTTGAAGCTAGACCACGGTTTGGGTCCTTGGGCTCGAACCATGGGTTAGACCTTGGTCCTAGGGTCCACTCAAGTGAAATGTCAAGTAAATCAAGTGCTAAAATTCAGCCAAGCTTGGTGGACCTAAGGAAGTCAAGGAGGGTTCAAGAAGGAGAGCAACAAAAGTCAACTATAAGCTACTTTTGAGTGTGAGTCACTTGAGTGCCACCATTTGGGTTAGTCCTCCAATAAAGCTAGACCCAAAATGGTTCTAAAAGTCAGCCCAAGGGGCCAAGAATCGGTGACCAAGGTCCCTCAAAGAAACATACTATTTTGATTCAAGTCACTTTCAAGGATTCACCTTTTACGCTTTATGTCTTTATCTTCTTTTCTTTATGTCATTTTCACCTTTTAGTTTATGTTGTAAGTTAGTTGGATCAGATTTGGAGGCCCCTCTTGACCGAGCTACTTGATCTCCAAGGAGCAAAGCTTGACCCCTGGATGAATAAACAAAGGAAAGGAGGAGATGCAACCAAAGGTCCCTATCTACTTTATGTGTTTGTTAGCTTTATTTTCAGATTTGTAAGGCCCTTTAGGCCGTTATTTTTGTTGTTGTTAGAGGGGTTCTTTTAGCCCTTAGATCAAGGATGTAATGTAGGGTTGGGATGAGAGCTTGGGTATTATATAAACCCACACTCATACCTTGCATTTTCAGCTTACTTTGAATGAAAAAACCCTAAGTTGAGTCTCATCTCTTCTTTATTTCTCTTTCCTTTGTGCTTGAGTGTTTATGTAGAATATTTAGTGGCTTGGTGCTTGAGTATTCGATCCCTAATTCCTTGGCTAAGTGCTTGGATTAGGTTATCTATATTGTTTTCATTTAAACTCACAAAAATCAGAAAATTCAAGCACAATACTTCACATTTCAGCCGAGAATTATCCACCCATTCTAAGTCGATTTTGGTTAAGTTTTTGAGTGAACTTAAGTCCATTAAGTTTCACTCCAACTTGGTCATCAAAGCTTAGGTTGTTTTCTTTGTTTTCTCTTTTGTTTTCCTTGTTTTCTTTCACAAAACTTTCACAAAAATTTTCACAAAAAAGATGGCTGAAGAGAAGAGACTTTCGGCCCTAGAAGAAAAAATGAATCAACTCGCCGGGAATTGTAACACCATGATGAACGCTCTCAACACTCTAATGGAGCATAATCTCCATGAAACTCGGCCACCACCAAGGGGAGGAGGTAGAGGCCGAGGAAGGGGACAACCGCCTCCTAACATGGGTAACTACAACTCGGATTCGGAGGAGTCCATCGAAGTCCATCAAAGAGAGCATGATCGCGACTTAAAGGTAGACATCCCCGACTTCTATGGTAGTTTAAACCTCGAGGACTTATTAGATTGGCTTAGATCCGTTGAGAGAGTCTTTGAGTTCAAGGAATACTCGGATAGGAAGTCCTTTAAAATTGCTATCATGAAATTTAAGGTACGCCTCTCTTTGGTATGATTCGGAGATATGAATAACATAAAACCTGGATATTTTCGGCAGTGCAAATTTCCTTAAATTTATCCCAGGCAGGTTGAAGTATCCACGGATACTTCCATGGTGGCTTTTTCCGTAATGCTCCAGACTCCTTATACAACCATCGCTTCCTTAATCTCGTCTTGAAAGCCCGCCATCGATCATCAGCTCGTGATAAGATCCATTTTTTACGGTCTTTCATGACAGTGAATCCTTTCTATACATCACAGTGAAAAATCGACAATGGGCTAGTACTAAATGTTTACATTGAAACACAAATAGTGATTTGAAAAACCAGACAACAGAATACATAAATTAGAAAACAGAATTCTAAACATAAAATATAGATTGCATGATTAGCAATATAAATAAAGATTAAATGGGAAGTAAGATTACATATTTGAAAATACTAGAATGTAGAATACAAAAAAGAAAAATTGTAAATAAACAAAATTCGGAATGGAAAATAAAAAATAAAACAGAACATAATATAAGAAATAGAAACAAGATAATAAAAAAAAAAAAAAAGAGGAAAATGTCAGAATTATTTCAAGCTGATTGTTATGTGTATGTAGATGTGCACTTATCGTGATAACCTCATATAACTCATCTAGTATAGCTTTCGGAACGTCTTTCCATGTTGAATAAGTGATGCACACTCGCTCTCGTGCAACCACGCCAATATAAGAGGTAAAAGTGAGTCGGTGTTGACCGCATGGTGTCTTGCGAGTAGGATGCCATTCTAAAGGAATCTTGGTACCACTTTGTATTGTCATTCCTACCTTTGCAAGTACTGTACGACCCCTCTCATCCTTTTTGTTACATTTTTCAGCATCTGAATCGTCCGAAGAGGCTTCAACTTGCTTCCTCTTTTTCGCCATGTACCTACAACAATGTAAACAAAGAAAACCGTAAACAATATATCATAATACAATAATCAACATCACGAGTACATAATTTAAAAGATATGTTATCTTTATGTCAAGTTAATAACATATATACATCTTCAGAACAAAAAAAAAAAAAATAGAAAGAATCACTTTTACACGTCACCTTACTGTTCTACATGACTTCGCTTTCGAGTTCTACCAGATAAAGTATTATCGTCAACCCAATCACCTTCCACATGGTCATTACGTATGTAAGTTGCTGAATCGTCAACCTCATTCTCAACAACATTTTCATTTAGAAAAAATGAAGCTACAGGTGTTTCTTCGATTACATTGTCTTCATCATAATCATCAATCTGCCGTCGAGATCTCGGTGTGATGACAATTGACATTCTCTTATCAACTGGGTCAGTTACAAAATAAACTTGCTTCGCTTGAGTGGCTAGTATAGTGGCTAGTATATACGGATCTTCCTTGTGGCCAAGTTTGTTCAAGTTGACCAAAGTGAACCCTAACTCGTCATGCTCGACTCCGACATGTGAATCAACCCAATTGCATTTAAAAAGTGGTACAGAAAAACCAGAAAAGTGCAACTCAATGATATCATGTATGACCCCATAATACAACATTGTATCACGAACAGGATGTTTGTCTTTAGCACTAGCAAAATGCATCACTTCAGCCTCTACTGTCACCCCACTATTTTGCATTGTACTATTGACATCTTGGTCACTAGTGTAAAATGTGCAACCATTTATGACATATCCAGAATAAAACGTCGCACTGAAATTAGGCCCAAAAGCTAAACTCTTAAGACGATCAGAAACTACAGGGTACGGAGGTTTAAGCTCACTCAAAACTTGATCTTTAAACCAACTGATGAATAATTTTCTGTGGTCGCACAAAACAGATTTCTCGGTTGATCTTTGCCTACTTTTCTTAAGAAAAGCAATGTGTTGTTCTATATATGGTGCAACTTCATCCTCATTAAACACAATGTAAGTGTATGCAATATGCCACTGCTCCGGAGATAAGTCAATTTGCTTACGACCTATAGTTCCTTTTCCTTCGAGTCTACCACTATGTTTTGACAAAGGAAGACCAATGGTTTTTGCTTTCCCTAGGAATTCGCTACTGTATGCAGTAGCGTCCTCACAAAGAATGCGCTCAGCAATACATCCTTCTCGCCTATAGTAATTTTTGACGTACCCTTTGTAAGTTTTCATTTCCCTTTCAAATGGATATTGATTTCGTAAATAGACAGGACCACAAAATCTCACTTCCCTTACCAAATGAACGGTTAAGTGAATCATGACATCAAAAAATGACGGAGGAAAGTACATCTCTAACTGACACAGAATGACAACTATTGAACATTCCAAAGAATTCAACTCTGGGGGATCAATGACTTTGCTATATATTGCATTAAAGAATAGACACAATTTAGTAATAGCAAATCGTACATTGTTGGGTAAAATTGATCGAATAGCCACAGGTAATAAATGTCGCATCAAAATATGACAATCGTGAGACTTAAGACCCATAAGCTTCAAATTCTCCATTGAAACAAGACTACTAATATTGGAAGAATAACCCTCAGGGACTTTAACACTAGCTAAACACTCACATAATTCCTTTTTCTCTTTTCTAGATAGTGTATAAGCAGTAGGATGTAAAAAAAAAATTACTGTTTTTTTCAACAGAATGAAGTTCCTTCCTAATCCCCAATGATTTTAGGTCATCTCTAGTATTAACCCCATCTTTTGTCTTTCCCGGTATATTTAGTAGTGTACCAATTAAGCTATCACACACATTCTTTTCAATGTGCATTACATCTAAAGAATGTCTAACAAATAAAAATTCCCAATAAGGCAAACGCCAAAACACACAACATTTCTTATATCCTTGTTTGGGAAGGGTAGATCGAAGTGTCTTTCCAAATGTTGTTTGAATTCCTTTAACTTTTTCAAACACCTCTTTACCAGTTAAGACTCTAGGATGTCCTTCAAATTCTTGTTCCCCATTAAAAGCCTTTTTTAACTTTCAATAATGATGATTAACAGGTAAGAATCGGCGATGTCTATCATAAACAGTTTTTCTAGATGATGTCAGCCACTTACCTTTTGTACCATCCTCAAATATAGGACAAGCCGTTTTACCTTTGACGGTATAGCCGGAAAGATTACCATAAGCTGGGTAGTCTTGGATAGTACAAAATAACATCGCTCTAAGGTTAAATGTCTCATTTTGGTACGCATCGTACACTTCCACACCTGTTTCCCATAAAATTTTCAAATCGTCAATGAGGGGTGCAAGAAAAACGTCAATGTCATTACCTGGTTGTTTAGGGCCAGATATTAACAATGACAACATCATATACTTTCTCTTCATACAGAGCCAGGGAGGCAGGTTGTAGGTTACTAAAATCACAGGCCATGTACTATAGGTGGTACTAAGAGAGCGGAACGGATTCATGCCATCCGTGGATAATGCAAGGCGTAGGTTTCGTTGCTCTTTACCAAATTCAGGATATTTTCCATCAATAAACCTCCATTGCAGAGAGTCAGCCGGGTGTCTAAGCTTACCATCCTTAATTCTATCTTTAGAATGCCATGTTAACAACTCAGCATCTCCTACATTTGAAAAAAGACGCCTAAATCTAGGAATAATAGGAAAGTACCACAAAACCTTAGCCGGAATGTTTTCTTTCTTCTTGTATCGTGAGGTATGACAAACAGGGCAAGTTTTCAAAGATGCATGTTCATTACGATAGAAAATGCAATCTTTTGGGCAAGCATGAATTTTCTCATACGGTAGGCTCATTGAACACAATATTTTTTTTGCCTCATACGTTCTACATGGAAGAACATTATCACTCGGAAGCATATCTTTCATTATTTCTAGTAATTCATTAAAACCTGTATCGCTTAGACCATGACTAGCCTTTAAATTATATAACCTAAGTACACTTGACAGTCTTGTATACTTTTCGCAACCCTTATACAAGGGTTTTTCAGAATCAGACAACAACGACTCAAATTGAGCCGGATTCTCATCAAATTTATCCTGGACTTGTCGTAACATATCGTCCAACCGATCACCCTCGTCAGCTTGTCTACCTATCCCTTCACTACTACCACAAGCATCATCTTTATCCTCCCCATGCCAAATCCAAACAGTGTATGTTTTGTCAAAAGCTGATTTACTCAAATGGTTAAGTATTTCATCAACTCTTTTATGAAGAAAATTATGACATTTATAGCAAGGACATGGTAACCTAGTTCGACCCCTAGAGTTCTTAACAGCAAAGTTGATAAATTCTTTTACTCCAGCAATGTAATTAGGGTCACCGGGTTTTGACGTTGTAATCCAACTCCGATCCATATCTACATATTGTCAAATTTAACATAGTAAATATAGCTCGTAGACATAACCTAAATTTCAGTGAAATTGTATTATAAAATCAGCAATTACGACAAACCCAACTATACTTCAATTACAACAAAAAATTCCATGTCAGATTAACGATTCGACTTTTCGACGGCTCGATTAACAATCCATAACACACATAAGAAAGAAAGTATCACCAAATTATGTTTCATGTACAAAGAAAAATGAATAATTGGGTGAGTCATAACACACTTTAGCAAATTTGACTACTACTGAAAATGAATAATCTAGTATAAAATTGATGCTACGAGATTATTCATACAATGAAACAATGATATGAATAACGACATACCCGATTATGAGTATCAAATTAACAATCATTTGTCCACAACACACTCCAAAATTCCAAAATTTGCTTCTAATTTTGAAGAAAAACGGTAATCATATGAAAAACGGTATTACCTTGTAATCGGCGTTCGATGTTTGTTCAAAGCAATGGATAACCCAACGACGTCTCTACTTGGTAATCACCGTTCAACGTTGCTTGATTATTTGTTGATCGAACAACTTCTAGGGATTATAATTGAATTGCGTTGCTCAATTGATAAACCGACGATAATTGATGATTCGTTCTCTTGATAAGTCGAAGATTGATCGATTGACAAACCCAAAGTTTGCTATTTGAGTTGATTAGGGTTTTAGGGAGTTTTGATTAGGAAGTCTGGTATTTGGGGATGAGTAATTTTAATTTAGAGTAAGTTTGGGAATATTGCGCGGAGTATAGATAAACGACGCGGGAATATGTTTTTGTCAATAATTTTAGGTTTAGTTTTATTTGGAATTTAAGTGCATAATAAAAGACCAGTTATATAACCAACACATCTCTTTATTGTATTTTTTATGGTAAATAATACGGAGTATTTCTTAAACAAATAATAATAATAATAATAATAATAATAATAATAATAATAATAATAATAATAATAATAATAATAATAATAATAATAATAATAATAATAATAATAATAATAATAATAATAATAATAATAATAATAATAATAATAATAATAATAATAATAATAATAATAATAATAATAATAATAATAATAATAATAATAATAATAATAATAATAATAATAATATAAAGATAAAAGATCACTTCTAATTAAATTCTAGACACATGATAAGAAACCGGTTATATGTCATTCCCATTTCTTATTTTTCACTTAAGAGATCGGTTTACTAAAATAAATTATTTCTTTTATTTACGAGATCAGTTAACAAATCCAACCAGTTTCTTATAAGTGGTTCCTTATAGCTTTTTTGTAGTAGTGAATAAAAAATTTCATGTGAAAAAAATTTGGTATTGACAGTTTATATCTTGGAATGTAAATTTATTGACTTAACGGGTTAACCTGCTACGGGATGGATTTTGACCCATTTTTCTGGGTCGTTTCAGGTTCGGGTCGATTTTGGGTTTGAGTCAACAAAGCAGGTTTATTTCAAGTCATTTTCAGATCGATTTCGGGCGGTTTATCGAGTCGAATCAGATTTTGATAGGTCTAGCTACATTTGATTTTGTTTGTTCCGTCTTTATAGTTACAATAAAAATATTAAATTGTTATACTTTTTGTTTCGGGCTACAAACTTAGATAAATTTACAACTCGAAGCTAATTGCGTGCTCAAGTCTTTGTAGTGTACAGCTTCTTGGCTTGACTCTCTTTCTCCAGCTGTCCTACACAGAATGACAAACCTAGCCTCGGGGGCTTCCGAGGATAACCCCTCCGATGCTTAAATAAGCTTGGGAACTGAATTTATGCGGAAATGTAGTGAGAGAAAGTCTAATAATACCTCTTTTTTATGTGTTTTTTCTGTCCTTTAAACCTTGTAAATGTTCCCCCTTTTATAGAGGATTTGGTTGTCAAGTGGGGGACAAGCTCTGACACACCTGTCCCCTCAGCCCTTTGGTCGTACTTTCATGGCCGGTCGATGTCTTGCCATGGCCGAGGGTCGACGGCCGTGGCAAGACATCTTCCATGATGGCCCAAAGTCTGGACGAGGGTATGTCGGCCGGCTTGCCATGCCTTACCAACTGCCGGCTTACCATGCCCCATCAACTTGCCCCCGAACGGCTTCCTCAGAAGGTGGGAGCTGTTCGTGATCTAGATGCATGGTGAGCTGCTACCTTGGGTGCTTGCTTCTTTGACAAGCTTCTTGGTTTTGAAAATATTTTGAATCTTTTGGGCTTTGGCGCCAACCCACTTGGGCCTTGTACACTGTGCAACCTATGGGCTCTTCGTCTCCCTTCCTCTACATGCATGACATGTGTGTGGAGGAGGTTGAATGGCCACTGTTCACCCTTTCTCTATAAATACCCCTAGTTTTTCCTCATTTTTGCCTCATTTCTCTTACAACTTAAAAACTTCCACCACTCTTTATATTTCTTTCGCCCTCCCTGCCATTTAAATCGTCCGTTGCCCCTGCTGTGTTTCACCGCCGCCGTCTTCTTATCTTAGGTAACTCCTCCGTCCATACTTTATTTTGTAATGACACCTGTAGTTGAGCCGGACTCTCCCCCCATCCGTCGTCTAGAGGATTACTTAGATGTAATCGATTCTGAGGTTGATGACCCTGAATTGGTCGATGACACTCCCCTCTGTACGGTATTTCCTGTGGACGACATTCCTGAGGCATCTACGTCTCACGCCGAGCCGCCTAGGGTAAACAAATTAGATAGAGCCTTGTATAGAGCCCCTATGCTACAGAAGCCGGAGGGTCCATATAGGGATCTGATGTTAATAAAGTCCGGTCATCTTCTGGCCGCTGACCATTATAACCTGGGTGATGGGTGGAAATTCGAGATTCCAGAGGCTGACGACACGGTCACCCAACCCCCCGACGGTTATACGGCCGTTTTCACAAAACATCTGGAATTTGGGTTGCGTTTCCCTCTTCATCCTTTCATTGAACTGCTTATTCAGAGGGCGAACGTGGCCCTATGTCAGCTCAATCCTTTTGTCATCCGTACGATGGTCGCATTCACGTGGATGCGTTTCGAATAATGCATTCGCTTACAATGTCCAAAGGGTCAAACGACGAATACTCAGACTACTGGGGAATCAGGTATGAGTCAGGGTATCAGACTGTCAATAAGAAACTGTCGTCCGTCCACAACTGGAAAGACCGATGGTTTAACATCTACAGCCCAAAGCCGTGGACCATTCCTCGAAGGTTTAGGAATAAAGTTCACCGTCGTTTTGAGACGGCCGAGGAGTTTAGTCCCATTACAGTGATGTCGGCTAAACAGGTTCCTAGGTCGGCCGACGTAGAACGAGTGCTTGACTACTTTAGGCTCGACGAAGGGAATCAGCCTCGATATTGGCTGCCTCCGGCCGAGGTTATTTTTACAGACGAGTTCTTGGGCAGGGTCGGCCTGATCCCGGCCCTGGATCCAGGTAATCCGGGGCCGGCTTTAGAATGTCTTGTCTTTTTCGCGCTAATTTTTCATTCTCTGATGTCTGCCATCTTCTTGCAGGTTCTTTTCGTGAGCTGACTGCCGTTGACTACGAACGTATCGGCCTTGATTCAAATAAGGTCCCGAACGTAGCCCGTCCAGTTGCTAATTCAAACGACCGAAAAGAAGTTTTAAGGACAATAATGGAGAACTTCGTTCCTAAACCGCCTACCTTGTCTGCGACGTCCATTCCCAAGAGGAAGGTAATCAGCAGCAAGAAAACAAAAGATGCGAAGAGGCAGAAAACAGATAAGGCAGGCGGCCGCCCTCCACCTAAAACCGAGCGGTCGTCGAAAGATCAGCCTATGCCTTCTCCTCAACGCTCTCACACCCCTCAGCAGGTCTTCGTTAATCTTGAGGACGAGGTTGAGGAGAGTAGTCGTCCGGACCCTTCTGCCGGCCCTGTCCTCCAGCCCCAGCCTCAGCCCAAACTTCTTGACAAGGGAAAGGTTAGTTCAGATCCCTTCTCTGAAGGGTTTTTGTCTGGGAGCAATGTCCTAGACGTCCCAGCAGATAGCATATCGTTAGTTCCAAATTTCAGTGAGATGGATCTGAACTCTTTCTTTTGTCTGCAGAAGGTGGCTGGGCAGGACCAAAGGAAAGTCACCATTGTTATGGGGGCCCCTGGTGTGACGGTTGGCGAGAAGGTCCAGACTCCTGCCGATATATTTAGAGGCCAGCTGAACAAACTCAACAGCGGCCTGAAGATTGTTTGTCGGCAGTTGGAGTTGGTGGAGCATGGGGCTGATCTCTTGATCAAGTCAGCCGACCGTGCTGATGCGACTAAATCTTTTCTTTGCCAGAATCGCGTGAGGAGGCCGTGTCGCCATGCGAAACTTGAGAAGGAGCTCGGTCAAGTTAAGACTGACTACATACTTCTTCGTTCTGAGAACGAAAAGGCGATATGAACGTGGCCGAAGTTCAAACGGCGCTAACCAAAGCGGAAAATAGACTGTCAGAGCTGACGGTAAAGCTTCAGCAGGTCGAAGCTAAGGCTGCCTCCGATACGTCCTTGTTGATGGACAAGGACGCTCAGCTTAAAGAGCTACAAGAAAAGGTGGCTGCTTTCAACGCAGAAAGGCAGAGGCTCCTTCAGGAGGGCTACGAGAAAGGGTACGCAGACGGGTTTGGCCGTGGGTATGAACGAGGGGATGAGGACGGCAAGGCTCTTTGTAACAACCTGGATTTTCCAACAAAATAAAATAAGCTTTTAAAAAAGAATTTATAAAAGAAAATGAATAAAAATGAAGACCACGGTGGCGGAAACACCGTGTAATCCGAGTCGTCACTCATTAAACCAACTAAACAACGATAAAAGAGGTAGGCCTTGAGGCCTAGAAGTGGGGAGTAAATACCCCTTACAAAACCAGCTCAAAAATGAAAGTAAGATAACAATAATAAAACTAAACATCCTAACAAGTCTAGTCCAAAATCACTTCAAGGCTAGCTATAGGTCATCCTCACGACATCCTCACTTGACAAACCCGATCCCGCGCTAACCTGCCACAAAGAATGTAACAGCCACAATCAGTGGGGAGTAACTAGGTGCTCCCCAGTCATATTTCAACATAATCAAAATAATCAACAATGCAACCCAAGTGCATGATCAACATAGGTCAACCCCAAACTTAACTCAATAATCAACCAACTCAACCATCCGTCACACCAACAACCTGTATACATATATAACCAATACAACTCGACAATGACCACCCATCCTAGATAAACAAGCTCAAATCACAACAACAAGATGACAGACAACAATCAACAACCCGCAAAAGTAAGCACGAGCCCGGGTGAAGCAACAAGAATCACCGGATGAAGCAACAAGAATCATCCAAACCCTATGGCGAACAAAGAACAAGAAGTTCCTCAATCTCATTAGTCTAAATTTGGCCAAATTCCACCGAGCAACAAGAACGGTGGCGACATATATCAAACCATAGTCTCTAACCAACATGGCTGAGAACCCATAGTCGCTCTAACTAAGCAACAAAAATAGCCGGGGGGTACATGGGCGGTATCCGCCCAAACTAGGACGTCAGAGCTCCTCACATAATGCGAGCGATTAACAAGACACGATGCAAACTTAACTCAAGCATAAGCAACATGATCAAACCAACCATCAAATCAACTCCAACAATACCTCACAACCCCATCTCTAATACCAACAATACAACAATTACCACCATTAAAGCAAACCAAGCAACCCCAATTAATAGCATATCTCAACAAAACCTAATTATAACAAAGGTAAACTCGCAACAATATACCAACTCATAATCCATATCATATCAATACTTTACTCAAAATCATCACAATGTCCATCATATACACAACTACAACATAACTGACCCCTTCTTGTAACCATCCTCAACACTAACCTTAATCAACATATTAAATACGGAGTACAAACCATAAGAACTCAAGAGTAGCCATAATAAACCATTTTAATCCCCAAAGTGATCATCTTTAATCAACTTAATAACAATATAACCCAAACTCAATATGACAAACATCCCAATTCAAGTTATTAGACACAATAGTGTGAGACCAACACAATTAAGACCAAAGAACATAATTTCATAGCACAACCAACCCAAAGATTATAGCTTTACATACATAACAACAACCAATTCATCCTCAATCAATTATATGGTCTCACACAAGTCAAAATATCACTAAGGCTACACCTAGTTACCTTTTCCAAACAAGCCAAAGAAAAGCACAGTTTTCAACCCTTCTGTCCAGACGCGATAACAAACGATCCAGAGCTCCAAATGAAAAACTGAACGGTGAAAAGGTAGCCCCAAGGGTCAGGAACATGCTGTCAAAATTTTGGCAAAATCGGACGGTCGGATCTCCGGCGACCTTCAGTTTAGTGAACCCAGGTCAGAGAAATCCGAACTTGAGATTTTCTCTCCAATTCTCTCCTATTGATTAGGGCACACATAAATCATTCAATACATAAGAACAACACAATAAACACATATAATAATAAAACTCACAAAATAACTTAAAGATGAAGAATTACCAAAGAGATTTGAAGAGAAAAGATGAGGAGATGATTAGGGTTTGTTTAGAGATGAATTGTGTAGAGTTTTGAGATGATTTATGAGAGAATTAATGAGAGAGAAGAGAGAATAATGATGTTTAGGATGTAAAGCAGCTAATAATGATCCTAGGGTTTAGAGAGGTTAGTATAACATAAGGGTTTTGTGCAAAACAATAAAAACAAACTCTAACTCACTGATCCGAAAAACAGACAGAACCGGTCGGTTCGGACATGAACCGATCGGTTCAACTTGAAAATTTGGCAGTTGCGACGGTGTCGAAAAAATACGCAGTTTAGCCTTTTGAATCACCTGAATCGGAGTTCGTATGAGGAAATTACACCGTTTTTAAGCTAATTACTCCGTTTTTAAGTCCTGACTACATAGTAGCTTAATTCACGCGACAAGTGAACTGATTTTCTCGAGCTAAAAATGAGAAAATCAAGAGAAATGAATTAAAAATATTATTGAGACGAACAATTAATATTAGAAAAAGTCGGGGTGTTACAATCTCACCACCTAAACAGAAGTTTCGTCCTCGAAACTTGGGAACGAAAGAATACCCCCAAAGGGTTAAGAAAACTACCTACTCTTATGGTCCTCAAGACATGAATCGCTAACTCTACTCACCTTGATCACTGGGGCATAGACACGCTAGTTTATGTAAACTTGTATACCATAGATACATCGTATGCTCGACCAACCCAAATTGACTATTATTAGCTTCGTATGTCCATATCAACTCAACATAGTATCTCAATCCAAAATCTTAACACACTCCAAACGCATTTTAAAACCGTGGACATCCTAACTAACGTCACCAATACAATTGCCGCACAAACTAGTCCTCAAATCAATGCCAAAGACAAACCTCATACCCTCAATCATAACGTGATCCAAGCTCAAGTCTATATCTCTTCTCACATCTATCCACACTCTCCACAATGAAATAATCATACTTATGTCATACCATATCGTCTCAACCCCAAATCAAAAGTATATTATCCAGTAACTATCAAAATGTGTCGTCAAAAGCTTACTACTCTCTCAACCCATTGTTACCATACACAAGTCTATCCATACCTTCCTCGAACGTCACTACCTTACTGACCTCGATTTCTTTCCTTCCATTAATGAATTTCCTTATACTTAACACATACACAAAACCACAAGATGCACACTTGTCATTCCTACATTATCCTTTAAAGTACAAACCCCAAAGTTTTATCGTGCTCACTATAACCTTGAAGTTTTCCTCAAAGCCGATTGTTGCTCATCACAATATCACTTCCCAATTCTCACTAACTCATGATTGTCACAACTCATCTAGCAACATAACTAAGTCCTAAAAATACCCCCTACGCAGATACTATAATCTCCCTAACGTTCGCTCACCATAAATTAAATCATTAATCTCAAAGACTAAGAATCACATGTGCATTAACTCATAATTATAAAACGGTCTCAAGATGCACTAGCTAAGAATCGCAAAACTAAGAATCCTCAAAATTTATGACAACCAACCGTGTGCATAAGCTAACAAACACCATACTATCAACTAATAACTAACCAAACTCTATCATCTATGACTCCAATAATAGCGACAACCTAAGGATCAGATTTCGAGCTAGATAAGGGTGAAGCTCCTTACGGCTAGATGCCAAGGAATACGATTATAGAAATTTATCAAGGACAAGATTGGTGTTAATATATCAAGAGCTTTTACAAAATCGAGAACGTGAATAGCTACGGGAAGGAGTGGAAAATAATAGAAGATCGGCGTCTTAAAAGTCGTATGCAAAGGCAATAGAACCAAGTAGCCACTAGAGGAAACCTAAGGAATGGAATGACATAAGACCCGAATGACAAGACTAAAAGGTGATCGATGTGGTCATAACATAAAAGTGATGTATGATGAATAAGAAAGAAAAGAAGGAATGAAACGAATTAAGTAAAAATTATGACATGATAAATCTTTTGCAAGAAACTGCGCAACAACCACCGATTAGACAAAAGAAATTTTTAAAATGAAACGATGAGAGCAGATAGAAATATTCTTTAAGAGTTCACAAATGAAGGCATAAGACTCGCTTCCAACAAAGAACTCAAATTGGTTTACAGTTATGAAGGAGAGAGAAAAGGTGATTCCTAAAAGTTTGTGGATATAGAATATGATTAAAAGATACGATTGAAAGGAGAAGTCTCAAAGTTGAGTTTCAAAACGACAGCGATTTTAGAAAAATGAAGCTACTAAAATACCAGGTAGAATAAATAATATTCAAATAAACCAAATGCTCAAATTAGAAAATTTAATAAAAGGATGTTTAGGATAACAAAGAGGTTTTGATTAAAAGTGAAAATAGTAGATAAGTGTCAATCATTTCAAATTTGATTGAGTAAAAAGTCATCAAAATGTATTGACGCGTTTAAAATTGAATGGTAAAGTAAAGCGATACCGATTAAAATTTTACTCAACATAGTTACAAAATAAGAAAGTTCAAGAAGGACAAACAAACCATTATAGCACAATTATACAAAAATAGGTTTTGTTAATAGAACTGACCGAAAACATTCTTGAAATAAAAGAGTTTAGAAATTATTTCAGCACGATCTATTGAAAAAGATGAGGATGAACATAATAAGAAGTTTTATTGGGGAAAAAGAAACTCAAACTGTAATCACGAGCTGATAGTTTTAAAACAACTATATAATAAGATCAAGAACTAGAAGGAACTAAGGACAAGCGTAGCTAACAAGCTGAAAGACGTCCCTACGAATACGGTAGGTGACTTAGATTAGGACCTTCCGCTGCGTGCTCTGATGGTAGGACCATACATTCGCAATTCGGCTTCAAGTTTCTTGCTCCAGCTGATCAATCAGTACGAATCAAAGACTTTAAGAGTTAAATTTCTAGATATTTCGAAAGGTTTTAAATCTGAATAATCAAATGATTTAAGTCGGATAAACCAATAAATCGAAAAAGAATTAAGACAGTAAATCATCAAGGGATAGATAGATTAAAATTCTCAAAGGAATTGAGCGGTCAAACAAATATTGTTAAAAACAAGCGTTAGTAATAATAAAGGAAAAATGCAAGAATACATTTGAAAGGAAAAAAAGGAGTATTATCATTCGGTAAGAAAATAGAAGTATAAGGTATTTAATCTTAAAAGAGGAGTTTTGAGGAAATCAAAGATGTCGGATAATAACTAAGAATGTAATTATCAGAGTGAAACATTTTGAAATAAAGAAATACATTTAAAAACGATGATTAAATCAAATCAAAAGCTTTTTAAGACTGTTTTAGAGGCAGGACTAGTAAATTTTTAATGTAGAGATTTATCGAGTCGACACCCGACCTCGCATGGCTCCATCATCCCTGTACCTGCATTCAAAGCAAACATATGATCTAATGATGGGAATCCTAAGACCACCATTTACACAACTACTCATACATATGCACAAATAGCGAAGACCCCTAATGTGTCTACCCCAACACTCTCACTCGGTGTTCTAAGTCAAATCCTACTCACTCACCTAAGAGAGTTGGGAGCGTATTCGCTCTGATACCAACTGTAACAACCTGGATTTTCCAACAAAATAAAATAAGATTTTAAAAAGGATTTATAAAAGAAAATGAATAAAAATGAAGACCACAGTGGCGGAAACACCGTGTAATCCGAGTCGTCACTCACTAAACCAACTAAACAACGATAAAAGAGGTAGGCCTTGAGGCCTAGAAGTGGGGAGTAAATACCCCTTACAAAACCAGCTCAAAAATGAAAGTAAGATAACAATAATAAAACTAAACATCCTAACAAGTCTAGTCCAAAATCACTTCAAGGCTAGCTATAGGTCATCCTCACGGCATCCTCACTTGACAAACCCGATCCCGCGCTAACCTGCCACAAAGAATGTAACAGCCACAATCAGTGGGGAGTAACTAGGTGCTCCCCAGTCATATTTCAACATAATCAAAATAATCAACAATGCAACCCAAGTGCATGATCAACATAGGTCAACCCCAAACTTAACTCAATAATCAACCAACTCAACCATCTGTCACTCAACAACCTGTATACATATATAACCAATACAACTCGACAATGACCAGTCCATCCTAGATAAACAAGCTCAAACTGTCAACAACAAGATGACAGACAACAATCAACAACCTGCAAAAGTAAGCACAGAGCACTGGGTGAAGCAACAAGAATCACCCCGGATGAAGCAACAAGAATCATCCAAACCCTATGGCGGAACAGCAACAAGAAGTTCCTCAATCTCATTAGTCTAAATTTGGCCAAATTCCACCGAGCAACAAGAACGGTGACGACATATATCAAACCATAGTCTCTAACCAACATGGCTGAGAACCCATAGTCGCCTAACTAAGCAACAAGAATAGCCGAGGATCATGGGCGGTATCCGCCCAAACTAGGACGTCAGAGCTCCTCACATACGTGCTGAACAAAGACACGATGCAAACTTAACTCAAGCATAAGCAACATGATCAAACCAACCATCAAATCAACTCCAACAATACCTCACAACCCCATCTCTAATACCAACAATACAACAATTACCACCATTAAAGCAAACCAAGCAACCCCAATTAATATCATATCTCAACAAAACATAATTATAACAAAGGTAAACCTGCTTAACAATATACCAACTCATAATCCATATCATATCAATACTTTACTCAAAATCATCACAATGTCCATCATATACACAACTACAACATAACAGACCCCTTCTTGTAACCATCCTCAACACTAACCTTAATCAACATATTAAATACGGAGTACAAACCATAAGAACTCAAGAGTAGCCATAATAAACCATTTTAATCCCCAAAGTGATCATCTTTAATCAACTTAATAACAATATAACCCAAACTCAATATGACAAACATCCCAATTCAAGTTATTAGACACAATAGTGTGAGACCAACACAATTAAGACCAAAGAACATAATTTCATAGCACAACCAACCCAAAGATTATAGCTTTACATACATAACAACAACCAATTCATCCTCAATCAATTATATGGTCTCACACAAGTCAAAATATCACTAAGGCTACACCTAGTTACCTTTTCCAAACAAGCCAAAGAAAAGCACAGTTTTCAACCCTTCTGTCCAGACGCGATAACAAACGATCCAGAGCTCCAAATGAAAAACTGAACGGTGAAAAGGTAGCCCCAAGGGTCAGGAACATGCTGTCAAAATTTTGGCAAAATCGGACAGTCGGATCTCCGGCGATCTTCAGTTTAGTGAACCCAGGTCAGAGAAATCCGAACTTGAGATTTTCTCTCCAATTCTCTCCTATTGATTAGGGCACACATAAATCATTCAATACATGTAACACCCCGTGTTTTTATTAATACTAATTAATTATTTTAACAAAATTCTTAAATTAAAATTTATATAAATTAACTTTTATTCAATTACTTCAAAAACGCGGCTGAAAAATTTCGATTAAATAAACTTTCTCAAGATATTTCTAGTTAAACTTTCTCGATTTTTATATTAATCTGTATTATATTTTATTCTTAAAATACTTGTCAAACTAAAACCTCGATTCAATTGTTTTTATTAAACTTAATAAATTTGCGTTTTACTTTAAAAATTATTATTACTTGAATAAAAATAATTTTATTGAAATGTATCTTGCGAATAAACTAGCCGTTTGAAAATCTATGACACCGTAATAAATTTTGTAACTAATGTTCTTATACACCTTTTCATTTTAAAATATAATTTTTATGATATAGAAAATAAAAATAAAATTTCAACAAAATATATTACACATAATATATTTTATAAAATATAAAGACTTATAAATAAGAGCGAATGAAACAGACCAAATCGGAAACCAAAAATCAAAGCCTAACTCCCTACTTATGTCGACATATACTATCCCACTTGTAAATTGAGATATTTATCTTTAGCTTCTCTAACACACTCAATTTTGACCTACTCTCCTTATATCCCCTTTTTGGTTTTTCATTTTGCTGATCTTGCCTCTTCTCTTCAACCTCATCTTCTTCTCTTTCCCTTTCATTCTTTAAATAAAAATAAAAACAACAAGAGCAACAACAAATCAACAATAACAACTAACGACAACAGCAAACAACAACAACAACACAACGATGGCAACAACAACGGCAGCGGCCACCATGGCCATGGTCACCGGAGCAACAACCGACGGCCACCACACGTGCAGCCACCACCGTCACCGCCTCCTGTTGCTGCCACCTGAGCACCACCGTGCTCTGCCGCCTCCCCTGACTCTCCTCTGCTCTCTTTCTCTCTCGGCCACCACCGGAGCACCGTCATGGCCACCGTCGCCTCTGACGCCACCCTCTCCGGCTACCTGCCACCACCGGAGCTACCACCGTGGTCTCTCTCTCTCTCTCTCTCGCTCGTCTCCCTTCCTCGGCCAACACCACCCCCGTACACCACCACCATGGCCGCCACTCTCTGCTTCCTGTCGTATTCTTATCGTCGGTAAGTGTCGTCGATTAAATCGTTTTTATTTCATTAAATTATCGACTTTTGATTTGGCCCATTTTAATTGATTTCCTTTGTTTCTCGCCTTGCTCTCGCCGGAGATTCACCGGAGCTTCACCTCCGGCAACCACCACGGTGACTACCACCGTGTTCTGCTTCCTCTCGCCACTCGCCTCTCTGTTTTTCCCTGCTCCCGGCTCGGTTTCGACTTTGACCACGGAGTCTTCTCAATGGTGAGCTGCGTTTCAGCTCTATTTCAATTAATATGAAGTACTCTCGGTTTCATTTTATTCATCCTGTCAATACATCGTGTCTCACGCTCGAAATTTAATTCACTTCTATTAAATTTTGTCCTCGTTCTATTTTGTAAATGATTTGTATTCTCTTTTTGTGGGTGTGCTGTCAACGTCATTATCGCTGTCGCTGTTCTCTTTCGACTTCACTACTATTTGGGTCCAAGAGGAAACGGGTCAGTTTTGGGTCTTGAGTCGACAATATCGTGGATCCAGACGAGCTAAGGAAATTCGTACCGAGCCAACATAAGGTGCTTCTCGCACACTTATGTGATAAGCGCCTAGTAATTGACTACATGTTATTTTTCTTAAGTGATGTTATAATTGCATGTATGATTTATATTGTCACCTAAACATTGTATGCTAAATTAGAAGATAAAAATCGAAAAATAGAATTTGTGTGACACATACAAAACCCACGGCTTACCCCTTTATTTTTGGTTTAATTTTTCGTTTTAATTTTTGTAAATTGCATGCTTAAAATACTTGTAATAAGATGAACATGAAAATATAACTAGTTTATGTTTTAGACTAAAAATGAATTTGTTATGAAATATAAATGTTTTAAAGTGTTTATGTGTTCTTGAAATGATGTTGTTATTCTTGTGATAGAAATGATTTTACTTATGTGTTGTTGAATTATTATTGAATTTAATTGTAATATTATCAGGTTAAAATTATTTGTTATGTGTAAATTAAAATATATAAAGTATAAGTTTTACAAATATAAAATAAGACTAAAAATATTACTAAAATAACTAAAGTAAAGAAATTAAACTAATATAAAATATTTATGGAAATAAAATATTTATTGGCACTAAAAAGGTCTAAAAATTAGAATCACAAATAAAAATTAACTAAAAGGTAAATTGTTAATATCATAATAATATATAAAGGTTGACTAAAAATTTACTAAGTATAGTTATATAAAAATTATGAATAATATATTTATATATATAAATACAAAACCTAATTAAGATTTTGAATTATAAAGTTTTTGACATTTTTAAAAGTTATAAATAATTAAGTGAATTAAACTTAAGTGAATATTACTAAAATTTAAATATTAATAATCTCACGATCGAATTATTAAGTCACCTAATACGACTACGTAAAAGTTACATAAATAAAATCAATTTAGAAATTAGGCCACCTAAATGAATAGTTCCTAAATGTCATTATATTAGATTTTATTAAAAATACTAAATTTTGCTAAGTATCATCAAGATACTTTTACAAGTTAAAATAAATGTTAAAACTCTTAAATCGCTAAACACTTTACAATTTAAATAAAAAGGAAGAAATAAATGTGACTTATAATGAAATTCAATTATTTATATCACTAATCGCAAACATACTGAAATTGAAATTTAAACGAAACTAAATCTTTTAACTTAATCAAATAAAATACTTACACTTGAATAAAATAAATTAATTAACTGAACCTATTTGAGTTACCCGAAATAAAGAACTTTAAAGTAAACTAAGTAACGAGAATGAATATTTAAAAGTAAATACGATGAATAGTAAATACGATGAATAGTAAATACGGTGAATAGTAAAATAATGAATAGTGAAAATATTTAAAATTTACAAACGGACTCAAAATAAATATTTAAGTTATTCTATGTGTTCTGTTTACCTGAAGAACTGCTAGAACTAATATTTCATTATACAAAGTTCGACGATATTATTTAAGTTTCAGAATTGTCCCTTGATTTGAATAAACGAGGAAATAAGAAATTGAGAAAACGAACTGTAACACCCCGTGTTATTTTAACACAATTTGATAAAAGAATTTAATTCCTTAAATTAAATTCATCCTTTTTCCATATGATAAAAATGCGACTGAAATTTTTTCGCCAAATAATATTAAAATTTCCTAAGTCCAAATTGAAAAAAATTTGAAAAATAAAGTTTGTCCTATTATCTTTAGAATTGAAAACGAAACACATTTCAAATTTTTATAAAAATAAACCCTTATACTCTTCCCGTCTTTGAAATTCGGGCCAACAATTTCAAACACGCAAATCAAAAATCAAACAATCAACATCAACATTTTGAAAATCAAACCTCACGTCATTTTTAATCAAAATGTAGTCATTTTGATTATTTTCAATAAATGATTATATATTAATATATAATTACTATTCCTTTTCTATTAAACTAGCTTTTTTCTAAAATGTCGAAATTCTAAGTTATACTTAATTTAAACTGATAAACTTTTTGACGTTTGATTATAATTATTTAAATCTTTAACATTCAACCAAAAAAATAAATATTTCGATCTAGTAAAATTTTAATCAAAATCTCAAGGATTAAAACTCGATTTTTATATTTAGTACCTTTTGAAAATTAGTTTTATTTTTATTTCCGATTTTATTTCAAAACACTATTTTAAGATTATATCTTTTATTTCGAAACCTTTCGCGATCGCGCAAATCGAAAACTTCGAGAAATGAAAAATCGAGCCCGAAAGTTTGACTTTTGACTTTTGACTTTCCTTAGTCAAATTTTATCATCTTCCATTTTCTTACACATTTCCTTACACCTTTAATTTGTCATCATCACTTTTAATTTTATAATTAAAATTTAAAGATTATACTTAATAATAATAATACTTATAAAATATAATACTACTACTTTAATATTATCATTTTCATTTCCGTCACTTTTAAAATTTTTCTAAAGTAGTAAATAAAATATTTTAGTCTTAAATTTATAAAATGAATACTTTTCAGAAAATCGTCAAAATAGCACTTTTTAACTTTTATCGCTTTTGACACCCGACTTTTTTAAAACTGACCAATTTCGTGAAAAACATTTTTAAACACATATTAGACATTTTTAATGCCAAATAGTAACAAAGACTTTATCAACCAATAAAAACCAAGGTGTTCCCTAATTTTTTTAATTAAACTTTAAATTAAATAAAAACCTTATTTAAATCTAATTTATTCTAACACTTGTGCTAATAAAATCACAATTGCAAAATGAACTTCTTTGGCACACAAAATGCCGTAGGATCTCCCTCCATATTCTCCCATTTTATTTCTTTCTTTTTCTTCCATTTTATTACAAAAACTTCTAAAATAAAAATCTTAATAATATTTCTAATAATTCTTAAGTATTCCTAGTTGTTAGTGGGTATATTAGGAGCTAACTTTTGGATTATTTTGGGTGAAGAACATGGGTAATATGGGTGAAGAATTTATCCGATCTAAAATTTATTTTAGATCCCCGACGATTAACATCCTAATTAAGGTGACTAACCTTGTCTTATATTATCCTTTTAGTAAATTAATTTGTTTTGTTATTATAATTTTATGAGTATGATTTTTGTGCTAAAATATGTTAAACATGATTTGTGTGTGTTTATATGTTATGTGATGTATAATAAAATGATAATAAATAAGTAATATTGATTATAGTTAAAGTGTAGTAAAATGTTAGTATGTTTAGTTAATTTAATTTGGAGCACTTTTAATTTTTGTTCATATGATTTTTATGTTTAGTTATGTTTTAGTTGAGTAGTGTTATCATATAAAAATTATGTGAAATGTTAACAATGAGATTAAAGTGATTAAAATCGAAAATGAAAATTTATACCTACATAATACTCCACTCGGCATTTCCCTAATTTTTTTTGTAATTTTCACTTTTAATTTTTGTAAATAATATGTTAGAATAAGTTAGTTAAAATAGATGTGTTCATGTGAAAAAATTAAATTAGGAAAATAAAATATAAGTTGTTAAAATCAAAAATGGTGTTCTTGAGCTAGTTTATGTGTTCTTGAAATCTTCAAGTTGATGTTCATGTGTGTTCTTCATTCTTACTCTCTTTGATTTTGATTTAGTTTATGTTTGTTATTAATTTTTGTTTATGTTTAGTTATTGTTTTATATATCACTTAGTATTATATTATAAATCAATTTAAACATCATAAATCATTTAGATTAAAAAGTTAGAAATTTAAAGTGTTGAAAAACACTATTCATAATTATAAATGAAATTTTTAGTAAATTTCATTTTAGTTTAAATCGTTTTAGTATAATTAGAATAATTAAAATATAAAGACTTTAAGCTAAAAACCGATAAAATTGAAAAAATGAAAATTTAGAAACACCATGGACTAGCTCACGGCATTTTGATGTTTTTAGGTTAAATTTTACTTTTATCACTTTTTAGTTTAATTGTTGAAATAATTTAATTAGTAGTTAATAAATTGATTTAAGAAATTAAAAGAAATAAATCAATTTTGACATATATAGTATATCACACGACATATGCATTTTAAATTGACTAAATTTGACTAAAATGAAATTATCACTAAGTCACTAAAGTTAAATAGTAATTAGAATTGAATTTTAGTATAAATCGATTTAGTTATAAATGAAATATTATAAACCGATAAAAATATGTAACCGTTATAAAAATGAACTAAATCGTGTTATCGCTTTGCTATTTAATTTGTTGATCTTGGACTTACGGACCTAAATGAATCATCCACGATACTATTATTTTTAAAATGAAAATCGCTAAATTTAGTTAGTAGATCTTACTAAATTTAACTATGTCTCATTTTAAACTAAATGTCATTATCACTTTTTACAAATTGAACTTAACATTTTTAAAACTAATATTTTAAAATGAAAATCATTATCACTTTATACAAAATGAACTTAACGTTTTTGAAACTAGACTTTTAGATATTTTCAAAAATCACTAAATACAAACCGAACTTAACGCTTTTAAAAACTAGACTTTTGAAATATTTTCAAAAATCACTAAGTACAAAACGAACCTAACGACTTTGAAACTAGAATTTTGTACTTAGCAAATAAAATGAAATTTTAGTTTATACATAGGAAATATATTAATATATATGAATCATTATAAAAATACGTATAAATATAAAATACGTACAAGTATAGGAATACGAATCATTATAAAAATACGTATAAAATACGAGGTATAAAAATCTGAAATACGATAAAAATACGTATAAAATACGATGAATAGTGACCAATGAATAGTGTCGGTGAATAGTGATTTATGAATAGTAAAAAGTGAATAGTGAAATCGAAAATAATTGAAAATTTTACTAAGTATAGAAAATTTAAAATAAAGAAGTAAATAACCTAAAGTGTTTGAAAAACACATAAATAAAATTGGACATACTAATAAACGTTTCAATTTAGAAACTTGAAAACGTTAATAATTAACAAAACTTCAAATAATAAGCGAGCGTGTTATGTGATCATATGTAACCTACAAATACTTAAACGTTTGACGCTGAGACTAGGAGAGTCTAGTAACATGTGATATGTAAATATCAAATAAATAATAAACCTTGAGTAAGTTAAATAAAAGGTCAAGCTTGGGCCTCAGATATGAAAACGTCAATCGTGAGTGAAGTGGGGTTAAGATAGTCTTGTGGCGGTCGCCATTGCCGGACAAGATAATTGAATAGGCCAAGGCTTTTGTCTCGTGCTTTAGGAAATAGTCGTTTTATCCTGAGTTAAGGTGCTCTATGATTAGCATAGCCCATTCTTAAATTGGATACTAGTGTACATGTACTAGACTAGGGTTTTATTCCCCTATTTCGCTAAAGTTAACAGGGCATCCGTGCCGATTTGGGCGATTATAGCGGTGGTCTCCTTGCGGTGTTTCGTTCTTAGTGGGCGCGACACTAGCATTCGTTCTTGCCACATGTAAAGATCACTTGACGAGATTGTATCTCAAGTTGAATCATTTCGAACGCTAGAGGATGAGATGCAAGTATTATAGTATTCGGCGTGGTTTACGAGTCGAGTAAGCCTCTGCACTATGGAAGTGAGATGCAATCGATCAGAGTACAAAGGCCTACTCAGTGGTCAGGCTCGTAAGCAGTATGTGTTGTGTGTTGTTTGATTAAATGAGAACGAGTGTGTACCATCTTCGAAAACTAAAGACCACAACTTTCTGAATTGAATCGAGTCTGCATGAGGAGAATGATAATATATGTATGTTTGATTGCGATCCGATATCGCCTTGTAATGCCATTGAATTATTGTGATACTATTGCTATGCTATTATGTGTTATTTGCCTTCATAATTGAATATCATGCTTATATGATTTATCGCTTTAAACCGCATGCTTATTATGACTTATATGTCTTTATATGCTATATGTATTAAGCATGTTTATGTTTTTATCATAATGTTATGTTTATAAAGCGATAATATTAAACCAAAGTAATTGAAATCGAGGGTAAGTATGAGCATAGCTAGTCACTGTCCGCTCAGCGGGCATCCCCCCATCAGTTTATTGTGCAGGATGATCGTGGACCGGGAGCTGGTTTTTGGACGGGGCCACGAGACGTTTTTATGCCTCACTTTTAGATGTTTTACGAGAGATTGTAATATATAACCTATACTCTTTTTATTTCCGTACTTAGAGTTGTTTTTAATCAACTCTTGAACGATGTTTGTAACATTTGGGCTTTTATGTATAATTAATGACGCTGGTTTAAGACTTAATTAATTTCCGCCTTAGTAATTAAAGTCGACTAAAACCAGTTGTTACTGATTGGTATCGAGTCTTTCATGATCGTGAGTAACTTAATAGTTATTTCATCTAGCGAGACACACTGTAGGACATTCATATCGTATGTCAGGCTGACTTATAGGATCAAATAATAAATTAGAAATCTTAGCTCGCTAAAATAATAACATAGAACGCTTTAAAGTGTGAGGATGGGTAGAAACTTTAAGGACCGACCGTAAGTTAAGGACTTTTAAATAACGAACTACTTCCCTCAAAATAAAATACACTAACAATCGTTTGCTTGCTACTTGCTGATGTGACTAACTAAAACTAACAACTATCCTCGGATATAAAATCTAAGTAATAAATTTAATTCTCGAAGAACGAAGCCTTTAATCCAATACATGACGACAAGATCTCAAACGCAGCAAATGGACGCATCAAGGACCTTACAACTGATAAGACGTTCAAGATCTCGAAGATTTCTATCGCAGTAAGGAATTCTACAACTTCATCTAATTTTCCTCTTTAACTAAAATTTTTACTTCGATCTCTTTTAAAAGTTTTCAATCTCTTAAACTTTTACTCCTAACCTTCAAATTTCCTAACCCTATAATTTCTAATAACTACTTCTCAAATGAACTTTCTTTCCTATTCCTTAATCTCGCAAAATGATTTCATTTTTGCTTGTCAATCTCTTAAACTTCTTTTAATTCAATCTCAAAAACCTTCAAACTTTATTACGTTTTAATATCTTAAATTTACTATCTCTTTTGAAATTTATAATTAGTAATTATCTTCTAAAATTAACTTTCAAGTTTCCCCTTTAAAATGTCTTTTAAACTTATTCCTATAATTCTAACAAAAAAAAAAAAATTTTGTATTTCGTAATTTTAGATATTTTTGAAACTATTTTGTTTTAAATTGTATATCCTTTATCATATACTATCGAATTTAATTATTTTCAAAATTTTAAACTTATCAATACCTATTTCTGAATTCTCAACCTTTAAAATGAATCTTTAGCTTTTCTCTTGAATTTGATAAATATGTTTAAAATTTTCTTAAGGGGGTAGGACAAAATATTATGGTTTAAAATCATTGATTAAAATTATTTAAAATCCTTACTTCAACCAATTTTAAACTATATATTTAATTTCAAATAAAATTAAAAATTTATTTTATTTTAAAACCCTTATAATTTTATTTTAAATTAATTCCATACAAAACTTCTAGGCCCCGCCTTTTTGAAAATCTCTTTAAAGTCGAATTTTGAAAATAACAATCTATCAATATTTCTATATTAATTCAAAATATTCCATTTGTAAATATAAAAAGACTATATCCTCCGATCCTTCAACTCAATCTAACATCCTTATAATAATTCAAAAAAATTCAAACTTTTTGAAAAGTCATATTCCACCAAAATAAAATGTTACTATCGAAACTTGCAAAATCTTGACATTCTCTCAAACTGCCATGTTTAACTTCGAGCAGTTATCCACTCTATCCAAGTTTCGGGACGAAACTTTTCTTAAGGGGGTAGGTTTGTAACACCCCGTGTTATTTTAACACAATTTGATAAAAGAATTTAATTCCTTAAATTAAATTCATCCTTTTTCCATATGATAAAAATGCGACTGAAATTTTTTCGCCAAATAATATTAAAATTTCCTAAGTCCAAATTGAAAAAAATTTGAAAAATAAAGTTTGTCCTATTATCTTTAGAATTGAAAACGAAACACATTTCAAATTTTTATAAAAATAAACCCTTATACTCTTCCCGTCTTTGAAATTCGGGCCAACAATTTCAAACACGCAAATCAAAAATCAAACAATCAACATCAACATTTTGAAAATCAAACCTCACGTCATTTTTAATCAAAATGTAGTCATTTTGATTATTTTCAATAAATGATTATATATTAATATATAATTACTATTCCTTTTCTATTAAACTAGCTTTTTTCTAAAATGTCGAAATTCTAAGTTATACTTAATTTAAACTGATAAACTTTTTGACGTTTGATTATAATTATTTAAATCTTTAACATTCAACCAAAAAAATAAATATTTCGATCTAGTAAAATTTTAATCAAAATCTCAAGGATTAAAACTCGATTTTTATATTTAGTACCTTTTGAAAATTAGTTTTATTTTTATTTCCGATTTTATTTCAAAACACTATTTTAAGATTATATCTTTTATTTCGAAACCTTTCGCGATCGCGCAAATCGAAAACTTCGAGAAATGAAAAATCGAGCCCGAAAGTTTGACTTTTGACTTTTGACTTTCCTTAGTCAAATTTTATCATCTTCCATTTTCTTACACATTTCCTTACACCTTTTATTTGTCATCATCACTTTTAATTTTATAATTAAAATTTAAAGATTATACTTAATAATAATAATACTTATAAAATATAATACTACTACTTTAATATTATCATTTTCATTTCCGTCACTTTTAAAATTTTTCTAAAGTAGTAAATAAAATATTTTAGTCTTAAATTTATAAAATGAATACTTTTCAGAAAATCGTCAAAACAGCACTTTTTAACTTTTATCGCTTTTGACGCCCGACTTTTTAAAACTGACTAATTTCGTGAAAAACATTTTTAAACACATATTAGACATTTTTAATGCCAAATAGTAACAAAGACTTTATCAACCAATAAAAACCAAGGTGTTCCCTAATTTTTTTAATTAAACTTTAAATTAAATAAAAACCTTATTTAAATCTAATTTATTCTAACACTTGTGCTAATAAAATCACAATTGCAAAATGAACTTCTTTGGCACACAAAATGCCGTAGGATCTCCCTCCATATTCTCCCATTTTATTTCTTTCTTTTTCTTCCATTTTATTACAAAAACTTCTAAAATAAAAATCTTAATAATATTTCTAATAATTCTTAAGTATTCCTAGTTGTTAGTGGGTATATTAGGAGCTAACTTTTGGATTATTTTGGGTGAAGAACATGGGTAATATGGGTGAAGAATTTATCCGATCTAAAATTTATTTTAGATCCCCGACGATTAACATCCTAATTAAGGTGACTAACCTTGTCTTATATTATCCTTTTAGTAAATTAATTTGTTTTGTTATTATAATTTTATGAGTATGATTTTTGTGCTAAAATATGTTAAACATGATTTGTGTGTGTTTATATGTTATGTGATGTATAATAAAATGATAATAAATAAGTAATATTGATTATAGTTAAAGTGTAGTAAAATGTTAGTATGTTTAGTTAATTTAATTTGGAGCACTTTTAATTTTTGTTCATATGATTTTTATGTTTAGTTATGTTTTAGTTGAGTAGTGTTATCATATAAAAATTATGTGAAATGTTAACAATGAGATTAAAGTGATTAAAATCGAAAATGAAAATTTATACCTACATAATACTCCACTCGGCATTTCCCTAATTTTTTTTGTAATTTTCACTTTTAATTTTTGTAAATAATATGTTAGAATAAGTTAGTTAAAATAGATGTGTTCATGTGAAAAAAATTAAATTAGGAAAATAAAATATAAGTTGTTAAAATCAAAAAAATGGTGTTCTTGAGCTAGTTTATGTGTTCTTGAAATCTTCAAGTTGATGTTCATGTGTGTTCTTCATTCTTACTCTCTTTGATTTTGATTTAGTTTATGTTTGTTATTAATTTTTGTTTATGTTTAGTTATTGTTTTATATATCACTTAGTATTATATTATAAATCAATTTAAACATCATAAATCATTTAGATTAAAAAGTTAGAAATTTAAAGTGTTGAAAAACACTATTCATAATTATAAATGAAATTTTTAGTAAATTTCATTTTAGTTTAAATCGTTTTAGTATAATTAGAATAATTAAAATATAAAGACTTTAAGCTAAAAACCGATAAAATTGAAAAAATGAAAATTTAGAAACACCATGGACTAGCTCACGGCATTTTGATGTTTTTAGGTTAAATTTTACTTTTATCACTTTTTAGTTTAATTGTTGAAATAATTTAATTAGTAGTTAATAAATTGATTTAAGAAATTAAAAGAAATAAATCAATTTTGACATATATAGTATATCACACGACATATGCACTTTAAATTGACTAAATTTGACTAAAATGAAATTATCACTAAGTCACTAAAGTTAAATAGTAATTAGAATTGAATTTTAGTATAAATCGATTTAGTTATAAATGAAATATTATAAACCGATAAAAATATGTAACCGCTATAAAAATGAACTAAATCGTGTGTTACTGCCTTTGCTATTTGGACTGTTGATCTTGGACTTACGGACCTAAATGAATCATCCACGATACTATTATTTTTAAAATGAAAATCGCTAAATTTAGTTAGTAGACGACTAAATTTAACTAAGTCTCATTTTAAAATAAATGTCATTATCACTTTTTACAAATTGAACTTAACATTTTTAAAACTAATATTTTAAAATGAAAATCATTATCACTTTAAACAAAATGAACTTAACGTTTTTGAAACTAGACTTTTAGATATTTTCAAAAATCACTAAATACAAACCGAACTTAACGTTTTTAAAAACTAGACTTTTGAAATATTTTCAAACATCACTAAGTACAAAACGAACCTAACGACTTTGAAACTAGAATTTTTGTACTTAGCAAATAAAATGAAATTTTAGTTTATACATAGGAAATATATTAATATATATGAATACGTATAAAAATACGTATAAATATAAAATACGTACAAGTATAGGAATACGAATACGTATAAAAATACGTATAAAATACGAGGTATAAAAATACGAAATACGTATAAAAATACGTATAAAATACGATGAATAGTGACCAATGAATAGTGTCAGGTGAATAGTGATTTATGAATAGTAAAAAGTGAATAGTGAAATACTGAAAATAATTGAAAATTTTACTAAGTATAGAAAATTTAAAATAAAGAAGTAAATAACCTAAAGTGTTTGAAAAACACATAAATAAAATTGGACATACTAATAAACGTTTCAATTTAGAAACTTGAAAACGTTAATAATTAACAAAACTTCAAATAATAAACGAACGTGTTATGTGATCATATGAAACCTACAAATACTTAAACGTTTGACGCTGAGACTAGGAGAGTCTAGTAACATGTGATATGTAAATATCAAATAAATAATAAACCTTGAGTAAGTTAAATAAAAGGTCAAGCTTGGGCCTCAGATATGAAAACGTCAATCGTGAGTGAAGTGGGGTTAAGATAGTCTTGTGGCGGTCGCCATTGCCGGACAAGATAATTGAATATGCCAAGGCTTTTGTCTCAGGCTTTAGGAAATAGTCGTTTTATCCTGAGTTAAGGTGCTCTATGATTAGCATAGCCCATTCTTAAATTGGATACTAGTGTACATGTACTAGACTAGGGTTTTATTCCCCTATTTCGCTAAAGTTAACAGGGCATCCGTGCCGATTTGGGCGATTATAGCGGTGGTCTCCTTGCGGTGTTTCGTTCTTAGTGGGCGCGACACTAGCATTCGTTCTTGCCACATGTAAAGATCACTTGACGAGATTGTATCTGAAGTTCGAATCATTTCGAACGCTAGAGGATGAGATGCAAGTATTATAGTATTCGGCGTGGTTTACGAGTCGAGTAAGCCTCTGCACTATGGAAGTGAGATGCAATCGATCAGAGTACAAAGGCCTACTCAGTGGTCAGGCTCGTAAGCAGTATGTGTTGTGTGTTGTTTGATTAAATGAGAACGAGTGTGTACCATCTTCGAAAACTAAAGACCACAACTTTCTGAATTGAATCGAGTCTGCATGAGGAGAATGATAAGATATGTATGTTTGATTGCGATCCGATATCGCCTTGTAATGCCATTGAATTATTGTGATACTATTGCTATGCTATTATGTGTTATTTGCCTTCATAATTGAATATCATGCTTATATGATTTATCGCTTTAAACCGCATGCTTATTATGACTTATATGTCTTTATATGCTATATGTATTAAGCATGTTTATGTTTTTATCATAATGTTATGTTTATAAAGCGATAATATTAAACCAAAGTAATTGAAATCGAGGGTAAGTATGAGCATAGCTAGTCACTGTCCGCTCAGCGGGCATCCCCCCATCAGTTTATTGTGCAGGATGATCGTGGACCGGGAGCTGGTTTTTGGACGGGGCCACGAGACGTATTTATGCCTCACTTTTAGATGTTTTACGAGAGATTGTAATATATAACCTATACTCTTTTTATTTCCGTACTTAGAGTTGTTTTTAATCAACTCTTGAACGATGTTTGTAACATTTGGGCTTTTATGTATAATTAATGACGCTGGTTTAAGACTTAATTAATTTCCGCCTTAGTAATTAAAGTCGACTAAAAACCAGGTTGTTACACGAACTACTTGATAAAATACTTGGATTGTTCGCCATGTTGCGACTCTTGAAATTCGAAGTTAACGAGGTAGCTGTCTATGGGGACTTGGGCTCCCTCCCAGAGTTGCCCAAGGCTATTCAACGATCTTAAGATTGCTGTTTGACGTGTGGTATCAACCTCAGGGATGGGGCATACTTGATACTTCCGCGGGCCCATAGAATAGTAATTGGAAACGCCAACCCCATCCGGGGGTACCCGTCTCTGGTGATAGTCGAACTTTTTCGTCGGTGATACCTTTTGAATAGCGAATAAGTATGATCCTCGATAGGTAGTGTATGCATACATTAGACAAGGGATTGAATCATCCTTATTACCTTAGATATCTTTAAGCCTGGTAGTCACGTCCAAGTTATGTTGGCCCTACCGGCCATCGCATGATTATGTCTCAGATGCTTCCGCCTTACTAACGAAGACTCATTTGTTATCACATGTTGAATGTATTTCCTTGTTTGTTTGATGATTATCGGAATGACTTGGTTGAGTATTGGAATGTGATTGTTGAGTATGATTATTTGTGAGCGTGGTATGTTATTTGGTTGGTTTATACTCGTATTGAATCATCGTGATCTCCTTATGTGTTTTACTTGCATGCTTGCTATTTGGTTTCCTTGTTTATTTAATATTCATATTGCATATTGTTTTAGAATTGCATGTATCGAAAGAGTGTGCGGGAAAATGATGAGAGTTTAATGCAGGTACCCCGAGTCTTGACCGTTGATCTATCAGGGGATTGAAGGCCTTATTTTGTAATCTATTTTGAGAGGACTTGTAATCTAAATACTCTGTTTTATCTCTAAACTCGTATTTTGTATACTGAGTTTGTAAGACGATAACAGCTGGTTTGTAATATTTAGACTTAATTAATTTTCCGCCTTAGTTTAATTAAAGTTACGAAAAACCAGGTTGTTACAGTTGGTATCAAAGCTGTCTTGCGACCGTGAATGACTTAAAGTTATTTCACATAGCGAGACGACACCTGGGCCAGACATTCATATCGTATGTCAGGCGTAGACTTATAGGATCAAATAATGAATTAGGAATCTCTAGATCGCTAAAATAATAACTTAGATCACTTTAAATTGTGAGAAAGGGTAGAATCTTAAGGATTGACCTAAGAATAAAAGACTAATTAGATGAGCGATAGAATCTTGTCATATTATAATTCTTTTACTTGCTAAGTGCTCTATGACTAAACTTTTTGGCTAACAAGTCTCTTATACTAACGTTACCAAAAATCGAGACGTATAAAGTGAAGACAAGACGACAAGAACTCAAGCACATGGAAATGGACGCATCAAGAGTCGAACGATCTGAAAAGACGTTCTAGACCTCGAAGAATTCTATTGCCTTGAAGACCTCTATAACTTTCTCAAAACATCCTTATTAACTAAATTATTATTCATCTCCTCCAAATTTTAAAATTTATTTAACTTATCTTCTTCTTCTAAAATATAACTTTCCTAATTTATACTTCTATAATGACTTCATAAAATGAATTTTTACCTCTCTTCATTTTCTCGCAAATATAAGACTTGAAGACAAGACCAGAAGCGCATGCGAAGAGACGTATCAAGAATCACGCTATCCAAGACAATTTTCAAGACGTCGAAGATTTCTTTAGCATTGAAGATTTCTAAAGCTATATCGAAATCGATCTCTAATGATCGCCATCATCTCAACGCTTTTCATTTTTCAGATATCTTAATCAAATGATTCCTAATATTAAATTTCAAAAAAAATAATAATAATAAAAAAAAAAATAATAAAAAATAAAAATGTTTACTCTTATATTTTAAATTCCTTACGTAAAAAGAATTCACTCGATGATTTTTCAACCTCGTAAGCATTTTAACTTCTTTGAAATTGTTGATTTCCTAAATCAATAATTCCAAAAAAATTACCATCTTAAATTGATTTTCATCTCTTCTCCTTAATCTCATAAAATTTCATCATCCTTACTTTTGAATTTCGTAAACTCTGTAATTTTGATAGTCAAACCTTACTTCGTATTTTAGCCTCGTACAATTATTATTATCTTCTAAAATTTCTAATCTCGAAATCTATAATACCTACTAACTGATTTCGTAAAGATAATTTTCATTTGTTCTATTTAACCTCGAAAAATGATTTTATCTTTTCTTTATAACTTCGTTAACTTTCTTATTCAACCTCAAAAACTTATTACTTTATTCAAAAATATTGAACTCTTAAATTATAATTTATACGAAATACGTATTAATCTCATACGATGAACTTTCATTTGTTTTCCTTCATTTATGTAAACTCTTTATCTTTTTATTAAATATTTGAAACTTGATTACCTTTCAAATTCTTAGCCTTACGATCTCGTTTTATATTTCTAACATGGTAAATTTATAATTCCTAACTATCTGCTAAGAATTTACTTTCATATTTCACCTTTAAAACACCTTTGAAAATTAAGTGCTTGTTCCGTAAAATCTTTGTAACGTAATTTGAAATACTGTTGAAACTTCGTGGTTTTAAACTTTTTATTCCTTTATTTCAAAAACCATTGAAATTGTTTAACTTCTACTATATATACAACGATATTATTTTACGTCATCAATTGTTATAAATTTTCAATCTTACCCGAAATATGATTCATAACATTTCCATTTCACCTAATAACATTCTAATAATAATTTTAAGAAAATGAGCTATATCAACAAGGTTATCCATATCATTCAACGATAACCTATATTCTCTTAATTTCATTAAAGCTCATACTTTCATTATGATCACTACGACTTTTACATATTTTTCCTAAATGCCGTTTTTCCTAAGGCTATATATATCATATACACGTGATCATTAAAAGTAACAATAATAATATTATTTATATACGTTTAAAACTTCTTAAGGGGGTAAGACAATAATTTGATATTAGCAAAATCCTAATTAAATCATAAAATTCTTTATTTCAACCTTTTCTAAGGTTAATATTTATTTTTAGATTTAAATAAATTATTTTATTCTTAAAACGCTTATTATTTTTATATAATTTGATTCCGTACAAAACTTCTAGGCCCTACCTTTTTGAAAACCTCCTTCTCGCTGATTTTGAAAATGATAATGCAGCAACATTTAGATATTAATTCGAAAAGAATTATTTATACTTTGAAATTAATTAAATTCTTCAATAATTCATTTTGATAAAATCTTACTCAATCAAGAGCAATGTTAATATCCTAATTCCAAAAATCTCGATGTTTTCACTAACGTCTAGTTCTATCTCGACAGTTTTCCATCCTATTCAAGTTTCGGGGACGAAACTTTTCTTAAGGGGGTAGGATTGTAACACCCCGTGTTTTTATTAATACTAATTAATTATTTTAACAAAATTCTTAAATTAAAATTTATATAAATTAACTTTTATTCAATTACTTCAAAAACGCGGCTGAAAAATTTCGATTAAATAAACTTTCTCAAGATATTTCTTGTTAAACTTTCTCGATTTTTATATTAATCTGTATTATATTTTATTCTTAAAATACTTGTCAAACTAAAACCTCGATTCAATTGTTTTTATTAAACTTAATAAATTTGCGTTTTACTTTAAAAATTATTATTACTTGAATAAAAATAATTTTATTGAAATGTATCTTGCGAATAAACTAGCCGTTTGAAAATCTATGACACCGTAATAAATTTTGTAACTAATGTTCTTATACACCTTTTCATTTTAAAATATAATTTTTATGATATAGAAAATAAAAATAAAATTTCAACAAAATATATTACACATAATATATTTTATAAAATATAAAGACTTATAAATAAGAGCGAATGAAACAGACCAAATCGGAAACCAAAAATCAAAGCCTAACTCCCTACTTATGTCGACATATACTATCCCACTTGTAAATTGAGATATTTATCTTTAGCTTCTCTAACACACTCAATTTTGACCTACTCTCCTTATATCCCCTTTTTGGTTTTTCATTTTGCTGATCTTGCCTCTTCTCTTCAACCTCATCTTCTTCTCTTTCCCTTTCATTCTTTAAATAAAAATAAAAACAACAAGAGCAACAACAAATCAACAATAACAACTAACGACAACAGCAAACAACAACAACAACAACACAACGATGGCAACAACAACGGCAGCGGCCACCATGGCCATGGTCACCGGAGCAACAACCGACGGCCACCACACGTGCAGCCACCACCGTCACCGCCTCCTGTTGCTGCCACCTGAGCACCACCGTGCTCTGCCGCCTCCCCTGACTCTCCTCTGCTCTCTTTCTCTCTCGGCCACCACCGGAGCACCGTCATGGCCACCGTCGCCTCTGACGCCACCCTCACCGGCGCCCCTGCTGTCACCACCGGAGCCACCACCGTGGTCTCTCCCTCTCTCTCTCTCTCCCCTGTTTTCTGTCCCCTTCCTCGGCCAACACCACCACCGTACACCACCACCATGGCCGCCACTCTCTGCTTCCTGTCGTATTCTTATCGTCGGTAAGTGTCGTCGATTAAATCGTTTTTATTTCATTAAATTATCGACTTTTGATTTGGCCCATTTTAATTGATTTCCTTTGTTTCTCGCCTTGCTCTCGCCGGAGATTCACCGGAGCTTCACCTCCGGCAACCACCACGGTGACTACCACCGTGTTCTGCTCCCCTCTGCTCACTCGCCTCTCTGTCTTTCCCCTGCTCCCGGCTCGGTTTCGACTTTGACCACGGAGTCTTCTCAATGGTGAGCTGCGTTTCAGCTCTATTTCAATTAATATGAAGTACGCTCGGTTTCATTTTATTCATCCTGTCAATACATCGTGTCTCACGCTCGAAATTTAATTCACTTCTATTAAATTTTGTCCTCGTTCTATTTTGTAAATGATTTGTATTCTCTTTTTGTGGGTGTGCTGTCAACGTCATTATCGCTGTCGCTGTTCTCTTTCGACTTCACTACTATTTGGGTCCAAGAGGAAACGGGTCAGTTTTGGGTCTTGAGTCGACAATATCGTGGATCCAGACGAGCTAAGGAAATTCGTACCGAGCCAACATAAGGTGCTTCTCGCACACTTATGTGATAAGCGCCTAGTAATTGACTACATGTTATTTTTCTTAAGTGATGTTATAATTGCATGTATGATTTATATTGTCACCTAAACATTGTATGCTAAATTAGAAGATAAAAATCGAAAAATAGAATTTGTGTGACACATACAAAACCCACGGCTTACCCCTTTATTTTTGGTTTAATTTTTCGTTTTAATTTTTGTAAATTGCATGCTTAAAATACTTGTAATAAGATAAACATGAAAATATAACTAGTTTATGTTTTAGACTAAAAATGAATTTGTTATGAAATATAAATGTTTTAAAGTGTTTATGTGTTCTTGAAATGATGTTGTTATTCTTGTGATAGAAATGATTTTACTTATGTGTTGTTGAATTATTATTGAATTTAATTGTAATATTATCAGGTTAAAATTATTTGTTATGTGTAAATTAAAATATATAAAGTATAAGTTTTACAAATATAAAATAAGACTAAAAATATTACTAAAATAACTAAAGTAAAGAAATTAAACTAATATAAAATATTTATGGAAATAAAATATTTATTGGCACTAAAAAGGTCTAAAAATTAGAATCACAAATAAAAATTAACTAAAAGGTAAATTGTTAATATCATAATAATATATAAAGGTTGACTAAAAATTTACTAAGTATAGTTATATAAAAATTATGAATAATATATTTATATATATAAATACAAAACCTAACTAAGATTTTGAATTATAAAGTTTTTGACATTTTTAAAAGTTATAAATAATTAAGTGAATTAAACTTAAGTGAATATTACTAAAATTTAAATATTAATAATCTCACGATCGAATTATTAAGTCACCTAATACGACTACGTAAAAGTTACATAAATAAAATCAATTCAGAAATTAGGCCACCTAAATGAATAGTTCCTAAATGTCATTATATTAGATTTTATTAAAAATACTAAATTTTGCTAAGTATCATCAAGATACTTTTACAAGTTAAAATAAATGTTAAAACTCTTAAATCGCTAAACACTTTACAATTTAAATAAAAAGGAAGAAATAAATGTGACTTATAATGAAATTCAATTATTTATATCACTAATCGCAAACATACTGAAATTGAAATTTAAACGAAACTAAATCTTTTAACTTAATCAAATAAAATACTTACACTTGAATAAAATAAATTAATTAACTGAACCTATTTGAGTTACCCGAAATAAAGAACTTTAAAGTAAACTAAGTAACGAGAATGAATATTTAAAAGTAAATACGATGAATAGTAAATACGATGAATAGTAAATACGGTGAATAGTAAAATAATGAATAGTGAAAATATTTAAAATTTACAAACGGACTCAAAATAAATATTTAAGTTATTCTATGTGTTCTGTTTACCTGAAGAACTGCTAGAACTAATATTTCATTATACAAAGTTCGACGATATTATTTAAGTTTCAGAATTGTCACTTGATTTGAATAAACGAGGAAATAAGAAATTGAGAAAACGAACTACTTGATAAAATACTTGGATTGTTCGCCATGTTGCGACTCTTGAAATTCGAAGTTAACGAGGTAGCTGTCTATGGGGACTTGGGCTCCCTCCCAGAGTTGCCCAAGGCTATTCAACGATCTTAAGATTACTGTTTGACGTGTGGTATCAACCTCAGGGATGGGTATACCTGTCAAACGGGTCGGGCGGGCGGGTTACGGGTTCGGTCATCTCGGGTTCGGGTAAAATACGGGTCGGGTCAATTTCGGGTTTGTAAAATACGGGTTTGTACGGGTCGGGTTTATACGGGTTTCGGGTCGGGTTAGGGTCAATTTCGGGTTTGTAAAGTACGGGTTTGAACGGGTCGGGTTTTTCCAGGTTTCGGGTCGGGTTAGGGTCCAAAACGGGTTTCAGTTCCCAATGACGCCTTTTAAATAATTGTATAATTTATTTTTTTTCAACATTCCTATTTTGAGATTTTTTTTTCAATATTTTTAATTACTCGTAAAATTCATGATCAATTTATCTTTTATTTTTTTACCTACTAGTCAATTTTTACATATTTCATTAATCAAACAATCACCATTTGTAAAATCTTGTATAAATAGTAGTCGTAGACTCGTAGTCAATTTAGTGACAAGTTAAAATGGTGGATTTAACCCTAAATAATTATCCAATTTGTATCCATTTAACCGTAATTCATGATTAATTTTCCGTCTTAGTATAAATTAACTTTTATTCAATTACTTCAAAAACGCGGCTGAAAAATTTCGATTAAATAAACTTTCTCAAGATATTTCTAATTAAACTTTCTCGATTTTGATATTAATCTGTATTATATTTTTAATCTTAAAATACTTGTCAAACTAAAACCTTGATTCAATTGTTTTTATTAAACTTAATAAATTTGCGTTTACTTTAAAAATTATTATTGCTTGAATAAAAATATTTTTATATAAATAATCTTTCAAATAAACAGACCGTTTAAATTTTACGAGACCGTAATAAAATTTGCAACTGACAACTTTTATACATTTATATTTTCAAACTATAAATTTTATAATATGAATAGTGGGATTAAAATTTAAAACAAATAATTTAAAACATAATATATTTTATAAATTATTTAAATTTTATAAATAAGAGTAAATGAAACGGAGCAAACAAATCAAACGGACCCAACTTATACTCCCTCACTTTGTCGACATACACCATCCAGATATTTTTTTTTTTTTTTAGGTCAAAACTTACCTCTCACACCTTATAACTCCCCCATTTTTTTTCAGATCTGCCTCCTTCTTCCTTCTTCTTCTTTCTCCTTCTTCTTCTGCTTTCCCTTCTCTCTTTCCCTTAAAAAAAAATTTATTAAAATAAAAATACAATAACAACAACAAACATCACGACAACAACAAGAAGCAAACAACAACAACAAAACCGAGAACAACAACGACAACTCAAACAAGAACAACAACAAAGAAGACCATCAGACAAAGACCACCGGCCGCCATTAATGGTGAGCTCAAAAGCTCGAGCTCACCACCACCACCGCCACCGTGGTCCTCTCTCTCTCCTTCCTCCGCCTCGACCACCCACCACCGTGCTCGGCCGCCTCTCAAACTCCCTTTTTCTCCCCTGTCGTTCTTCCTCTTATTCTCCTCTGTTTTACCTTTTCTCTCCCTTTTCATTCTCCCTTTCATCCTCTCTATTACTCACTTTCTCCTCTATTTTTTAACAATTTTCGGGTTATTTTCGGGCCACAATTTTTTAACAAAACGTTGTTTTTTTTTATAACGGGTTATTTACGGGTTGACCCGTGACGAGCAAACCGACCCGGAAATTACGGGTTATTTACGGGTCGGGTCACTTTCGGGTTCGGGTTTATGATAACGGGTCATTTTCGGGTTATTTTCGGGCGGGTTTCGGGCGGTTTTTCGGGTCGGGTCATTTTTTGACAGCTCTAGGGATGGGGCATACTTGATACTTCCGCGGGCCCATAGAATAGTAATTGGAAACGCCAACCCCATCCGGGGGTACCCGTCTCTGGTGATAGTCGAACTTTTTCGTCGGTGATACCTTTTGAATAGCGAATAAGTATGATCCTCGATAGGTAGTGTATGCATACATTAGACAAGGGATTGAATCATCCTTATTACCTTATATATCTTTAAGCCTGGTAGTCACGTCCAAGTTATGTTGGCCCTACACATCATCTTGTGATTATGTCTGCATGCTTCCGCCTTACTAACGAAGACTCATTTGTTATCACATGTTGAATGTATTTCCTTGTTTGTTTGATGATTATCGGAATGACTTGGTTGAGTATTGGAATGTGATTGTTGAGTATGATTATTTGTGAGCGTGGTATGTTATTTGGTTGGTTTATACTCGTATTGAATCATCGTGATCTCCTTATGTGTTTTACTTGCATGCTTGCTATTTGGTTTCCTTGTTTATTTAATATTCATATTGCATATTGTTTTAGAATTGCATGTATCGAAAGAGTGTGCGGGAAAATGATGAGAGTTTAATGCAGGTACCCCGAGTCTTGACCGTTGATCTATCAGGGGATTGAAGGCCTTATTTTGTAATCTATTTTGAGAGGACTTGTAATCTAAATACTCTGTTTTATCTCTAAACTCGTATTTTGTATACTGAGTTTGTAAGACGATAACAGCTGGTTTGTAATATTTAGACTTAATTAATTTTCCGCCTTAGTTTAATTAAAGTCACGAAAAACCAGGTTGTTACAATACATAAGAACAACACAATAAACACATATAATAATAAAACTCACAAAATAACTTAAAGATGAAGAATTACCAAAGAGATTTGAAGAGAAAAGATGAGGAGATGATTAGGGTTTGTTTAGAGATGAATTGTGTAGAGTTTTGAGATGATTTATGAGAGAATTAATGAGAGAGAAGAGAGAATAATGATGTTTAGGATGTAAAGCAGCTAATAATGATCCTAGGGTTTAGAGAGGTTAGTATAACATAAGGGTTTTGTGCAAAACAATAAAAACAAACTCTAACTCACTGATCCGAAAAACAGACAGAACCGGTCGGTTCGGACATGAACCGATCGGTTCAACTTGAAAATTTGGCAGTTGCGACGGTGTCGAAAAAATACGCAGTTTAGCCTTTTGAATCACCTGAATCGGAGTTCGTATGAGGAAATTACACCATTTTTAAGCTAATTACTCCGTTTTTAAGTCCTGACTACAGAGTAGCTTAATTCACGCGACAAGTGAACTGATTTTCTCGAGCTAAAAATGAGAAAATCAAGAGGAATGAATTACAAATATTATTGAGACGAACAATTAATATTAGGAAAAGTCGGGGTGTTACACTCTTATCCAGAGGGTCTCTCCTTATTTCGATTTTGATAGGCATAGAGAACTTGAGGACGAGAGGGATAATGAGCGTAAGAGGCTGGGCCTCGGTCTTGAAGCGCCGGTGCCTGGCTGGGAGTTGCAGTCTGGTGATGATAGTGAGGATGAGCCGGAAAATGAGACAGGCGACGGTCATCCCTCGATGGGCCCCCCTGAGTCGGGGCCCGCATAGGAAGTTGAGATGTCGTCATCAGACTCATCCTGTGCAGGGTCATCAAATTTTCTGCCGCCGCTTAACACTGGTCAGTAGTGGAGTTGCTCTGACTCCTCATGCTGTACCTCGGCGAAGACTGACCTTAGCTTAGGTTTTCTTCTTTTAGTCTAGCTCGTACTCTTGTACTCTTTTGCGCTTAGGTCATAGCTGACTGATTCTTGATTTAGGTGACTACCACGACTTCGCTGCACTTTGTTTATTGTTTTTATCATATCGAAGATTTTCTTTTCGCCTATTCCTTGTATGTAACGGCTTCTGCCGAGATATTTTTATTAGTAGGAAAGTTGAGCAAACTTCCTACAGGTTTTCCTTCTGTTTTAAACTTGCTTTGGCCGATACCGCTTACTTTATCTGACTAACTGGTTTTTGCTGTTTTTAAATTTTACTTCTTTAGCCGTTACGTCGTATTGTATTGTGGATTTGCAAAAGACAAGTTTTTATTCAGTTTTATGTTTTAAACACTTTGCGTACGTCTGCGATTACTGAGGCTGGCGCTGTTCAGACTTAGTCCCTTTCAGACTTTTTACGGCGCGTATCTGCGGCCGGTGCTGTCCAGGCTCACAGTCCTTGGACAGACTTCCTTCCCGGCGCGCATCTGCGGCCGGTGCTGTCCATGTAGGGATCGGATCCCATTCACTAATCCAATATTAGTGTAAATCAAATTACTCTAATTTGATGAGCAAGATCTATGTAGTTACAAATAGACTTTGTTACAAGATTAGAAATTTATACCTTTCTCAAAGGGAAATATTGGGCACAAAATAAGAACTCCTTTCTTATTTTGTTTCTTGAGCTAACAACATGGATGATCCTCCAAACCCGAGTTTCCAAAATAGGAAACCTCCTTCTTGTTGCACCCAAGAACAACTCCAAAACTACTAGTGATTTTGATCTAGAAATCACTAATAGTAGCTTGATAAAATGTGAAAATATTATTACTAACACTTACTAACTCTTAGTAAAGTTAGCTAATAATATAGAAGAGATTTTATGAGAGGTTTTAGAGAGATGTAGAGGAGATGCATGGATGAATTCACTTTTCTTGGCCTTGTCTTTTTAATAGCAAAACAAGTAAAAATGATGTGTGTTAGGCACACCAAATTTTCGGCCAACATAAGGTGAGGAGAGTGGAGAGTTTTTCTCTTGATTAGTGTAAAGCTTTGCATGTTAATGATCATGTTTCAAGCATGCATCAAAAGCAAAAAGCATGCAACTAGCAACATCATTATGTCTTGCCATGCTTATAACACTAACCAAGGAAGACAAAACAAAACAAGACAAAAGGGAATCACCCCTTCATTTGGACGGTCCATTAGGGCCCTTTTGGGTCTATTTTGTTTTCAATATTTGTCCCACAAATACTTATAATTTATCACTTAATTATCTAATATAATAAAGTGTAAATTAATTAAACTCTTCCTTAATATACATGTACACTTACACATACATTAAAATTGTACTTTTACTAATCTCATTAGTAAAATATACATGATTAGTGAATTAACAGTTAATCACTAATTCTCATCTCCTCTAATAATTTTATCGATATAAAATTAAATCACTCGAGTTCACAACTCGATTTCTCTCTAAATTAATTCACTGACTAACCGTTAGTCAATTTATCAAGTTACTAATCTAATCGTATCTCATACAATTAATTAGCTTAAATATTTGGAGTATGTTCCTATAGGTGTGACTTAAAGGGATCAATTGATTACCGCCGTTCTCACGACAATAACGTCAAACTCTAGTCAGCCAACCGTTATTGATTTACGTTAATCAATTGACAATAATACAGGATTATCCCCATGTATTCCTTAATTGAGATTTATTAAGTATTCGCACTATTGTGGAGGACACATACTCCAACAGTCCAGGCTCACGGTCCTTGGACAGACTTCCTTCCCGGCGGGTGCTGTCCAGGCTCACAGTCCTTGGACAGACTTCCTTCCCGGCGCGCATCTGCGGTCGGTCTTTGTCGAGCTCACGGTCCTTGGGCAGACTTCCTTCGGCCACAGCGCATCTGCGGCGGTCTTTATCGAGCTCACGGTCCTTGGGAGACTTCCTTCCCGGCGCGCATCTGCGGCCGGTGCTATCCAGGCTCACAGTCCTTGGACATACTTTTCTTTATGGCGCGCATCCGCGGCCGGCTTTATTTTCTGCACAAGTAAACTCAGCGATTTTGAATCAAAATATGTGATTTGTCAGGGTGATCCCCTCTCCTTGCCCCCTGCTTAGTTGTTGACAATTTTTCTCAAAAGAAGGCAATGACTAAGTAAATAACAAAGATGCTAAATGCAACGGCGGCGACACGTCCGCGCGCTCGTGTTTACAGCTTCTATACATAATACTTCTTTAGTGTGTCCGCGTTCCAATGGTTTGGTAGCTCGCAGCCGTCCATATTTTCTAGGAAATACGTGCCCGGCTGTTTTACAGTGGTGATCTTGTACGGCCCTTCCCATCTTGCTGGCAGTTTCCCGTGTATGTTCCCCTTTCCCGTTGCGGCGGCCTTTCTCAGGACTAGATCTCCAGCCTCGAATTCTCTATGATGGACACGGCGGTTGTATATCCGACGCATCCTTGTTTGATACACGGCCAGGTTGAGCCTAGCTTCATCTCTAACTTCGTCCAGGAAGTCAAGGCTGTCTCTTCTTCTTTGCGGCGTTCTTTGGCGAGGGTCATCTGATTTGACTCTTGGGCTGGGGATCTGTATATCGATGGGGAGTCGAGCCTCAGAGCCGTATACTAAGTTAAAGGGCGTATGACCGGTGGCCTCCTTTGCAGTCGTTCTGATGGACCACAGGACGCTGGGGAGTTCATCAGCCCATGCGCCTTTGAGGTCCTCTAGCCGTCTTTTCATTCCGTTTAGCATTTGTTTATTTGCTGCCTCGGCCTGGCCATTACTCTGAGGATGGGTGACTGATGAGTAGGCTACGATGGTACCGTTGTCTCCCAACCAGGATCTGATAGAGGGATTGTCGAACTGCCGGCCGTGATCAAAGACAACGACCTTGGGCACTCCGAATCTGGTTATTACATTTCTCCATATGAACTTGCGTACTGCTGCCTCAGTTATGGAGGCGACGGCTTCTGCCTCTATCCACTTGGTGAAATAATCAACGCCGGCTATGACGTATTTCCTCCCTCCGGAGGCCGTGGCAAAAGGGCCCAGAATATCCATCCCCCATTGGTCGAAAGGGATGGGATTAAGCACCGTACGGAGATCACGAGCAGGCAGGTGGATGTCAGGGCCGTGAATTTGACAATTATGGCATTTTAGAGTCAGCTCTTTAGCATCCTTTACCATCGTCGGCCAGTAGAAACCTGCGCGGAGGGCCTTATGGGCCAGATTTCTCCCCCCCCCCCCCCCCACATGGTGCCCACAAATACCAGAGTGGATGCTTTTTAACATGAAGGCGGCCACGTTGGGGCCTACACACCTCAGAATTGCGTGCCAATTGTTTCGGGCTACAAACTTAGATAAATTTACAACTCGAAGCTAATTGCGTGCTCAAGTCTTTGTAGTGTACAGCTTCTTGGCTTGACTCTCTTTCTCCAGCTGTCCTACACAGAATGACAAACCTAGCCTCGGGGGCTTCCGAGGATAACCCCTCCGATGCTTAAATAAGCTTGGGAACTGAATTTATGCGGAAATGTAGTGAGAGAAAGTCTAATAATACCTCTTTTTTATGTGTTTTTTCTGTCCTTTAAACCTTGTAAATGTTCCCCCTTTTATAGAGGATTTGGTTGTCAAGTGGGGGACAAGCTCTGACACACCTGTCCCCTTAGCCCTTTGGTCGTACTTTCATGGCCGGCCGATGTCTTGCCATGGCCGAGGGTCGACGGCCGTGGCAAGACATCTTCCATGATGGCCCAAAGTCTGGACGAGGGTATGTCGGCCGGCTTGCCATGCCTTACCAACTGCCGGCTTGCCATGCCCCATCACTTTTAATTAATACTTCATATAAAACTAAGTACGGTGTATATTTTGTTCTAACATTTATCTCAACAAAATTAATACACAAATTCAAGTCTAACCGAAGGAGTATATTTTAAACTTATCATGGTTATGTTAATAGCAATATCCAAATAATTCCAAATTAATCTTCATTTTAAGGAATAGAATCGAGATACAAAAGGACCAAAGAGTCAAAGAATCCACAAGACTCAATAAATTTTCTCTCTCTTATTCTTTTGATTGATGTCCTCTGTCTACGCCCCCTTTTCACCGCTCTAAGCAGTGTGTCTTCCTCTCACACTCCCATTATAAATAAAGTCTCCAAAACACAAATCATTGCTTTACTATATACTCCCACAATTTCAACTACATAGTGGAGAAGACATCAATTAAACAAATTAATAAAGTATATTCATTTTATTTTAATTTCCCATGTCTTCTCCCTACTCATCTATCCTCTATTATTATTATTATTCCAAAATTATAAATTTTATTTTCTGATTAAACTTACTAATTTCTAATGCAATGTACCTTCTTAAACATTAGTAGTTGTACAAGTATATCATATTGAGTGTGTTTTTGGGTGTGGAAAATGGTTAAGAGGACCTACATTGTAAGGCTTTTGGTTGTATGCTCCATAATATGGGCGGGTTCGGGTCATGCACTTGTTAACTTAACTCTTTCGGGTCAACACCCTGACCCGGAAGCGGTTGTTTGGGATGTTCATAGGTATGTACGGAGTACTCTTTTATTTGCTTCCGCAACTATAAGTTTTTTAAGATGGTCGTATATATACTAGTCGTGTTATGCATGTGCAATGTGTTATAGAGTTGTTATTGCTCCGTACCATATTTTGTAATGGTCGATTTTCCTCCGTTTTTTTTTTTAGTAGGTGGAATCCATTTGTCTCACATTTTGTAAGGATTAAAGTGCATTTTCTATGTCTTTTAAGGAGATTTTGAACTTTAAAGTTATTGCTTATGGGTAAAAAAATTCCTAAAATATTAATACAACGCAAAAGAGTAATTTGAATCTATAATTTATTGTTACGGGTACCTCAATCTAAATCACTAAGTCAAAATATCCTCGGTAATAATTACAGCACACATTTTTTTACTTATCAGTTCATGTATATACTACTCCGTATATAGACAAGAGAGGAGAAGTGCTCGGTATGGAAGTGTAAAAATTTGTTGAGCTGCTAATAAATAAGTTAAAGGCCATTTTATTTTGGCTTCGTACTTTTGTAATCTTCTCGTTATTTTTCACTGCTAGTGTAAGTGTATAAACAGTTACCAAAAGTATATGATGAAAAAAAATTCTAAGTCCAAATTTTTTTTTGCGTAATTTCAGCTTTTATAATTCAACTTAAATCCAATAAGTTCAACTCTAATAAATTTAGCTCCGCCTTACTAAGTTTTAATTTACACAGACTTTAACTCTTATAAGTTCAGGTTTTATAAGTTTAGTTTTTAGAAATTTAGCTCAACTGCTATAAGTTCAGTTTTTATAAGTTCAACTCAACTCCTAAAAGTTAAACTCCTATAAGTTCAGCTCTAAAAGGCAAAAAAAAAAAAAAAAAAAAAAAGGTTAAAAACTTTATTTTAGAACTAAATTGAAAATTATAGAATATACGAAGTAGGATATAGAATGATTTTAAGAGTTATAGAATCTACACGGAGTCTAATACAGAGTATTCCCTCCATCTCAAAATAAGTGTTCACATTTTTATTTAATTTTAATAGGAAATGGAACACTTATTTTGAAATTGAGGAGTATTATAAACCAATTACACTTGAAAAATTGTATACCGAGAGTAGGAAGTTTCATCTGAAACACAAATGCTTACATAAAACCGTTTCACACGTGCGACGGGGTATTTGTAAATAAAATGTGCCTACTTTAAGGCTTAAAGTGACTATTTTAACGTTTAAAGTGACCATTTTACAAAGTCTTAAAGTGGTCACATTTAGCGTTAAAGTGGTCACTTTAGGCATTAAAATAGTCACATTTTAATAATAAGTACTCCGTCGCAAGCGTGAAACGGTTTTATGCAAGACTTACTCCATCTGAAAAGATTATACTGTTATTAACTTTAACTTTCAGACGGATCAAGTAATCTCTATTCATTAAGAAATTGAAAGATTACTTTTCTGATGCAAATTTGTGAATACATTTAAACTAAATTTGATTATTACATGGTCTTCAATGTGTATCTTTGACCATTTTTTCTTTATCTATATGCAAATTTTTCTGGTAAAAGAATAGATCATGAAAGATATTTTTATATAAATTGCAAACATTTTGTTATTATATTCTCTCCGTTCCGGTCATTTGTTTACACTTTCTATTTTAGAGTGTACGGGTCATTTGTTTACATTTCCATAAATGATTGTGAGCTCATACTACTTTAACCAATTACATCTATTAATTTTGGTAAAATGGGTCCTCCATTGTACTTTTATTATTATTTTATTAGTTTTTTATCTTTCTCATCACATTAATAAACGTGTATAAAGTAAACGTAAACAAATCACCGAAACGGAGGGAGTATTAAATTTAGTTTTCTTTTTTTGCTCTTTTCGAATTCAAATTTTGCAGTAACTTTTTCACATTTGGCGAGACAGTATTGCATTAATAATATCTTCAATTTGATGTTTTTAAATTTATAAAATTCTTTATAAATACGAAATATTAACTTAAGGAGGCAAACTAATCAAAATTAAATATGACTATATTTTTTTTATATGTTATCTAAAATTTTGACGATTCTCTAATTTAATACGGAGTATATAACTTGAGAAATGAAGTGTACAACTTGAATTTGAATTGAGGAGGGAGTACTAATCTTTCTTTTTGCCAAAACAAACATACGGAGTATGAAAGAACATGAAATCAATAACAAAAATATATACCCTCTACACAATTGCTTGAGAAGTTAATTAGCTGACTACTCGCTCCATTTCACTTATTTAGCACCATAAAATTTTGCTTAACTTTTTAAGAAAAGTGAAAAATTTAAGTGTAATATTGGTACTTGGTAATTTGGTTGAATGAGACTCATTTGGAATGATAAAGTCTGTTGTATGTTGGTTAAATGAGTATATTGATAGGTATAGAATTATTATTTTAACTACTAAAAGTTGACATAAATATAATTGAGACTAAATGAATGAAATGCCAAAAGAAAGATATTAGCCAAAAGGAAAATGAAACTTTACCATCCGGTGGTACTCAATTTAAGTACCACAGAGGGTATATCCGTAAATTAATGCTCATATTTTGGTTTTTTCTTTAAACTTTTAATCTTCAAATTTGATTTATTTAAAGGGTATTTTAGTAACTTTTGACATTAAAATTTTTAAAAATAATAACCAAATTAGAATATGTACAAAATCTTCATTGAGATTTACTAATATTTTTATAAAGTAGTTAGAATTTGCAAATGGAAAAACAAATCAAATACGGAGTATTTAACGCTTTTTTGTGTGGAATTCATTCATGATGTGCAAGATTATTGTATCATACATAGTATGTTGTGAGGTTTATATTCTAATTAAATTAAATTAATTCCCTTTACTTTAAGCTCACAAAAATTGGCGCATCAATATAAATTACGAAGTAGAAATTATGTTAGTTTGTGGACTAAAGTGGTAGTTTATCAAATTGTTGCGTTATATATACATCAAATTATCAATTTGACGCTCATATTAATAATACTGTCACTTTTAACCAACTAATATTAATAGTCGTAATTCATTATGATTTTGTTACCTTAACCAATTTAATTTTATTTGGAGTACTATATATATCAGGTTTAACAAATTTTTATAAATAGTTCGATTGAATGGATAACATTAATCTTATAAGGAGTAAATAATATTAGATCGTCACACTCAATCTTTATATAAAGTCATTTCAAGCAATTAGAGTTTTAATTTCTAATTTAATTATACGTCTACGATATTTTTTAATAGCATAACGGTCATGTCTTCTAAAAATATATTTGTGAACATGTATAATATTATGAGATGTACAAAGTACATAATTTTATAAAACATAAGTGCGTGTATATTATTCATAAAAAAATACTCCGTACTATGAGTCTAAGTGTATAAGAATGATAAAATATACGAGTATTGAAATATATGAAAAATATTGAGTACTCCGTACTTGACAAGTGTTAGTGTCGTAAACATTATTAAAAAAAGGAGATTGATTCAAAATATTTAATCTTTGAAAAAGACATTTTCACCCTCAAACATCTACAACAAAAATAGGACACAAATATGTTGATATATTTATTTTCTTTACTTTTAAAATAGGGTGGTACTGAAATCGATGCCACCGGGTGGCGCCATATCACTTTCCTTGGGCAAAGTAAATGAAATAGAAAGAGTATTTATTTTTATTTAAAGAGTAAGTCTTACATAAAACTGTTTCACGCATGCGACGGAGTTCTTATGAGTAAAATGTGACTATTTTAATGCTTAAAGTGACCACTTTAACGTTAAATGTGACCACTTTAAAACTCCATAAATTGGTCACTTTAAACGTTAAAATAGTCACTTTAAACCTTAAAGTAGACACATTTTAGTTACAAATACCCCGTCGCACGCGTAAGACGGTTTTATGTAAGCATTTGTGTTCTTTAAATAGATACGTAAATTATGGATTTTAATGAGGAAGCGAAAATATTTTGTGCTTTAATAAAACTTTTATGTTGCTTAATTTTCTTTAACTTTTCGCTTTTAATGGACCAAAGTACTTGTAATTAGGAATAAGGACGATTAAAATAGTTGAAAATTAGCAAAAAAGTGAAGTAATATTATGTCGCTTTAAAGTGTATTATCGATATTAATTTGTCTCTAATTGAAGGTAGGCCTGCCCTTAATCCATTCAATTTTGAGCTTTTAAATTTATGCTGCTAGATTAATTGTTGGCCCCCTATGGCCCATAGACTCTTTTAGAGAGTACCTTTATTTATTTAATTTTGGGAATTTTTCACCTGTACCCTTAAACTTTTTTGTTTTCTCACAAATACCCCTCTTTTTTTTTGAAAAAAAACTTTGACCGGCGATAACTCTTAGTTACGATTTCATAAAAGTGTAATTGTTTTTTTCTATCGCAAGTCTTGACGAGATCTTTGATTTGGGAAAAAAAAAATTCGATTTTGGAATTTGTACGCGATAGTTTTAGCCGGTCAAAGTTTATTTTATCAAACGACTTTGACCGGTCATAACTCCCTAATAAAAATTCCATAAATTCTATTTTTTTTTTTAAATAAAAAATCTCATAAAGATGAACAATGAGAAATAAAAAGTATCGGTTTTTAAAGTGATAAGAAAAAGTTATTGTTGGTCAAAGTTTTTTTTTTTAGAAAAATAGGGATATTTGTGAGAAAACGAAAAAGTTGAGGGGTACAAGTGAGAATTTCCCTTTAATTTTTTATCGAACGCATAGATTTATTCAAAAAGCAAGCTAACTCGTAAACCGAGGACTAGACCATGACTAAGAAGACATGCCTACTTTTTCGTGCAACCAGCTAACGACAATGTCAATTACTGAAGTTTCTCTCTAAAAATGTCCGCGTATAATATTTTCTGATCAAACATTTAAAACTTTAATACTCCGTAGTATAAAAGTTATAAAACTTGTAGAAATACATTTCATAGAATACTTATTTAACAGACTAATATGTCATATTAACGTGAAAAAACACTACTATTTCTATTCAAATTCATTGAAATTCAATTATTTTTGGGCACTATCACTACTAAAAAAAAGGTTAAAAAAAACGGTTAACAACCGTTTTATATAGCTAAAATGACCGTGGTATTTTTAGTCGTTGTATATCAAATATAATCATGAGTAATTTTGTTTGATTTGTCTCAATAAGTACGACATTGATATCAATTTTTTTTTTATTTTTTTACAATATGAAACTCTAGATATTATCGTTGTAAAATACGTATCGACAAGTGTGAAGAAACAAATGATGCAATTGGAGGCGGACCTAGACTTTTTTAATTTGGTGTAGCCAACTAGCATATTACTAAGTTAATAAAAATTAATTTGTGTAAAAATTTATATTTCGTATAAACATATTACACCGTCAAACATTATTATGACATAATTTTATCAAGAAAAATAACTACAAAAATAATTGGTCTTGAAAAGGAAAAAAGGAAGTTACATTTATTACGTAGTATACAAAAAATTAATTTTAATCACACACATGACACATCAAATGAAATATAAGAAATAACACACTTTAACTCCCCATACTTATAATTAACTACTTTATATATTTTTTCAATTGTAGAAGAGAAATAAAAAAGATGAGAAAATGATAATGAAGATCGTAGAATCTTAATTTATATACAAATTACAATGAACTCTATCGAAGCAAAAATCATACAATGCTAACGAATTTTGTTTGCGTTCCCATCTTTAATTAACTTTTATTTAATATTCTATCTATTATTTATTGTACTACAGTAATTGTTCTTATTTTTTGTGCTTTGAAAGTGTAGAAGTCAGTTAATATTGTTAGTAATATTAGTGATTTTCAAAGTAATACATAGAAGCTTCATACGTAGTACTAATTTTAGGAAAGATTATAAGAAAAGTTATAGGCTAATTAATAATTAATGCACTAACTTCTCATAATTTTTCTCAAAGTTTGGAGTTGCCATGACTACACCAACAATCAATGTGGGTCCGCCCATTAAAGTGGTGCATTTGAGGACCTACAAAGTCTATTGTAACCACTTCAAATACTCTTTATATTCATATCCTCATTACAAAGTCTATTATAACCAGTGGCGGATCGAAAAATATTTCAATATGGGGTCCTTATTTTATTTTTTTTCAAATCTTTATTATATAAATATAATAAAATATTTTTTTAAAAAATAAATTAGAGCAAAATAGACCGAAATAATTTACGACATGGTGTCCCGGGACCCCTTATCTCCCTACATACATCCGCCCCTGATTGTAACCACTTCAAAGTCTATTTAGAAATGATCAACAAGTAAAATAATAAATGATACGAAGTAATAATTTAGAGTAAACTTTACTTTAGATTGGACCAAGAGTGACATTTTGTGTAAATATTGAGTGAGAATTTAAATAAATAAGAAAAGTGATAGTTTGGATTTGAAATTTTGAATGGATAAAAATGATAAAGTTGTAGTGTCAATATAAATGGATAAAATATTACAATGAATTTTATCAGTTACAATACTCTTGACAATCTGTATTTTCTTGTTAATTAAAAGAAAATTTTAAAATATATTTTCGTACTTTATATATAATTGAATACTCGCTTGATTCAACTCCACACTACCACTTAATTTTTTCGCAATTGCCAACGCGACTTTGGCTGGTTAAATATCGTTAGCTACGTTTTTGCAAGAAATATGAAAATTAGATTTTAATTATGTACTCGTAAAGACGAATCAAATAAGATATCACATGAATATATTTTCACTTATATATGTAGAGTGTATTTGAAATTAAATGGTTAACGATGAATAGTGACAAAAATAGATAACTGTATTGTGGAGTTGAATGAAAGAAGTACATTTAAATATCAAAACAATAGATTGGAAGATTTAAATATGTTTATGCGAAAAACCACATTTAAATATTTGTATACATTATCCAACTATTAATCGATATTTTAATAAGTATGGAGGAGTATAATAGTACGTATAATAATGTATTTGTATAGTCGTATATGTTGTGTGTTACTCTCTCCATTCAAATCCAATGACATTCATTTTTTTTTTTCACACTTGTCGAGACGCATTTTGTACGGTAATATCGATTTACAGTTTTAAAGTCTATAAAAATATAAAAATTTGATATTAATAAACTAATTTTCACGACAAATAAAACAAGATCTCACGTGACTATATTTTTATTTATTACATTACGAGTTTTTTTGATGATTCTCCGACTACATGAATAATGTTAAAAAAGAAGGGACGCCAATAGATTTGAACGGAGAGAGTAATAGCTATTGAGCCGTTAAAATGTTCCCTCAAATATGGGAAATTAGTTTACGTGTTTATGTTTAATTTTTTTTTTTTTGGAATGTATGGAGCTCACAACCTATTGGGAGTAAGGGAATACAGAGTAGTAATTTTACTTAAAGTGACCGAGTAATCCTCCTGAAAGACCGTACTTACAATAAGTTATTGTAAGTCACAAGCACAATAATCAAGAAAAGAAAAAAAAATAAAGTAAAAATATAAATAACTATCTCTTGTGTGAGAGGACTTACAATAAACTTATTGTAAGTCTCGTCTTACACAAGAATTAAAGTGACCTGTGGATACCATCATCTAATAAGGATATATCGTAAATTTGTACTTCTGCTTTTCATTAGATAAGTCTTATATTGTCTTAATTTTTCACAGATAAAAGTGAATTAATGAGACTAATCTAATACTTCCTCCATTCCATTTGATTCTATACATATTCCTTTTTCGGAAATTCCAATCAATTCTATACATTTCTATTTTGGTCCGTACTTTATTAAACTAAAAGACCAATATACCCTTCATTAATACCCCACCCAACCCACTTGCAATGTTTTTTTTAAAGAATAAAGTAGGGGTAGTTTGGTAATTCTATTGTCTACCCCACTTGATTTTTTTCTACCTTAATTACCGTGTTTTGATCAAATGTATAGAATCAAACGGAATGGAGGAAGTAAAACAGAAAAATTAATTAATAGAATGATATTAATGTGATTGAGAACAGTAAATAAATAGCTCGTAGGTAAATGTGAGATGATAATTGATTATCTATCTCTGTGTATCGCACAGAAAGGTGAATGGCTCAATGACAAGAAGACACCTACTTGCAGACTACGAGCAAGACTCAAGCTGTCTAACGGGTAACCCGATAGACGACTGCTGGCGTTGCGACCCAGATTGGTCAAAAAACCGACAACGATTAGCTGATTGTGGAATTGGGTTTGGGCAATATGCACTAGGTGGGAAAGGTGGACAGTATTACGTAGTTACAGATTCATCAGACAATGATGCAGTTGATCCGAAACCTGGTACACTTCGGTATGCTGTTATTCAAACTGAACCTCTTTGGATCATCTTTGCTTCCGATATGGTTATCCACCTATCCCAGGTAAAAAAAAAAAAAAGTTACTCCATACTGGTTATTTTATCTTGGTCACTTGTTTGGTTTCGATTTTGATAATTGTACTGAATTGCGGTATATCGAGTACTTCATATTAACTGTATAGCATAATTGTATTCCTGAAATAATAAGACAGACGAATAACGCAAATCAAAATATATACTCGTATATTTTTATTATGTTGATCTCAAGAATATAAATGTACAAGACTATGAAATAAATCCTTGTAAAGTAAGGTGGTAGATATATGTTCATTTTGTCTAATATAATTTGGAATTAATTAAACAAATAACCTTAAACAAATAACATTAAATGTAGCCTATATCTGAAGCTCCGAATTTAAAAATGTTACATGTCGTAATACAGAGTAGTTCAATATAGTTATAAGTTTTAATGGGAAAAAGTTACACTGATTATATAAATGTTACTCCATTTAACAGGAGTTAATATTCAACAGCTACAAGACACTAGACGGACGAGGAGTAGATGTACACATAACAGGAGGCGGATGTATAACATTACAATTTATAAACAATGTTATAATCACAAACATCCACGTCCACCATTGCTACCAATCCGGTAACACTATGGTACGATCAAGTCCGACCCATTATGGATACCGGACATTATCGGACGGGGATGGGATATCCATATTCGGGTCAAAGGACCTTTGGATAGACCATTGCACCTTGTCCCATTGCAAAGACGGGCTTATCGACATCATCATGGGTTCCACGGGAATCACGGTGTCCAACAACCATTTTTCGCATCATAATGAGGTCATGCTTTTGGGCCATAGTGATGAGTACGAGCCCGATACAGGCATGCAGGTAGACTACTTAATTACCTAATTTTTTACTCCCTCTATTACCCAATTGTATTATGACATCACGACACATTCGTCGAGACGTATCTTGCGACGATAATATCTAAGTTATACGTTTTAGAAAAATATCAAAATTGAAAATTAGTATTGTGTATAAGAAGACGAATAAAACAAGATGCAATTGGATTTGAATGGAGAGAGAACAATTTAAGTCTGTTCAAAATAGGTTCAACGTAAAAGTTTACCACGATTTCATATATAATCCTATCATTTCTATGGTTTAATCAGTCTCATAATCCTGCGTACAAACTCGTAATTGAAATGTGAAGTTTTACATGGTTGAGAATCTTTTATACTCCGTATATATTTCTTCCTACAACTAATTAGTTTTAGGATTAAATATGGTAACAACTAACAAGTTACAATGTGATAAACTGAAAATATTATTTAATTGGGTTTTGAATGAATGAACTTAACAGGTGACAATAGCATTTAACCATTTTGGACCAAAACTAATACAAAGGATGCCGAGGTGTAGGAAAGGTTACATACATGTTGTGAACAATGACTTTACACAATGGGAGATGTATGCTATTGGTGGCAGTGGTAATCCTACCATTAATAGCCAAGGAAATCGCTACATTGCTCCTTATGACCGTAACGCTAAAGAGGTACCCTTTTTATTTTTATCTTGTCTTGTTTACGTCTGCCCAGATTCAGAATGATTCTTCATTCCCTTCACGTTTTATTTACAGAAAAACTTTCGTTCACAAAACTAGCATTAGCAATATACCCATTCACTTGCATGTCATTTTGTGAATAACCGATCTAATGTTCACTTGCATGTCACTTCTGATTAAATGAATTGAGTAAAAGTGTATCGAATAAAATAATTACGAATCTAATTAAAATAACAAATATACTTACAAAGTATTTAATTTTACATACAATATTGTTATCAATTGTGGTTTTGCATTTGAAGAATTGAAGTTATGAGGTTTACTTTCATATAAGCAATCAAAAGGTCAATAATTATAAGAGGTTTATTTAGTCATTAACATTGTGTAATTTCTATGTAAGGTATGGAGTCTTAGAAAAACAATCAATGGCAGAGCAAGGTATAAAAATGACTAACACTAAGCACATTTGCAAATTTGATTGTTGATTATTCCATCCATATGCCAATTTAAATATTTTACTCCGATAATCTATATATTTCATTTTTTTAAAATAAATATTTTATTTTTATTTATCACAAGTATCAACATATAATTTATGATATTGCCTTTTCCTTATGAATCTTTTATATACTTGATGAAAAATGAAAGATTAGAAGAAAAAACGGAAAATAAAGAATTATTAAATACTCCGAAAAAAAATACTCCGGAGTAGTTAACGAATGAACCATACAAAGTTGAACCAAATTTTTTTTTTTTAAATTTTTTTTTTTGGAGAATGAACCAATAATGTTCTTATTTTCACCTCATATACGAGTACTAAAGAAATCCGGTTCCGACTCTAAACTAATAAAAAAAAACTACTAGCTTCGGAGTACTATTTTAAAACAATTATTATCACTAAATTAGTTCCAAATCTCCTTCTAAAAACAATGTACTCCGTACTCCTTATATATTGTAGTGGGCCATCGAGGAGGAATAATCCTCAGATATGTTTGACAAATTCAAAATTATGATACAGAATTACAGATTGCAGGGGAAATAAATGCATGTACGTACATAAGATTCTGTAATTGTCAAACTGTGCTGCGATTTGTCAATCATCTTGTTCATATTAAGCCTGATTTTATAACAATTATCCAATTGGACACTGCAGCATGGAATTAAAATACTCCGAAATACGGAGTAGTTACTTCAAATCACTCCTACCTTTTTTGTTATTGTATTTTATAGACTTTCTAATGATTTATATTACTTCGTCTGATATTATATACGGAGTATAAGGATCTGTTCTTTCCAGCTTATTTTCAACTCATTTCGATTCGATTCATTTCTTGATTGATTCGATTCATTCATTCGATTAAGTTCGATTCCATTCCTTGATTCGATTCATTCGATTCAATTCGATTCATTTCATTCCATTCGATTCGATTCATTCCATTTGATTCGATTCGATTCATTCGATTGATTCGATTCAATTTATTATTTGATTCAGTCATTTGATTCATTTCGATTGATTCGATTCGATTCAATTTAAAAGTCAAAAGAATACGTATTACAAGCCTCATATAAAGTTGTTCTATCATAAATTTGGATACATCCAATTATATACTCCGTATGTCAAATGTAGTTAAGTATTAAAATAAAAAATAGATGTACCAAACTCAATAAAATGTACCATCTCTATTTTTTTTTTCTCACTTTTTAAATATGTGTGAATAGTATTATATTCAAGTGGAAAGAAAATAATAAATGGGAGGAAGTAAACGATAATATGCTATTACTATTACCGCTGAAAGAGGTACAACAAACATAAACCTGAATTCAAATAAAGCAAATTTACATATTTTTATCGTAAGACCATTTACTTTAAGACAATATTAACACAGAGTAGTGATATATTATCATACCATAGTCAACTTATAATAATATCATTCCCTTTATATAAACTTACTTAGACTCATTTTTTTATCCGCAGTTTTACTCATTTAGTGTGTTTTTTTTTTTTTTTTTTTTTTTTAATCACTTCTAATAATATACTCCGTATAGAACAATTTTGTCAATACTAATATACTCATTTTATTAAAACATCATTGAACATTGGGTAAAATTGGTTACTTTTTCTTACACTTAACCTCGTAATATTTGCATGTATCAACTTTGTTTAAATGTGTATCGTATCATGTGATAATATGATTCATCATTTTTTAACTTCAATTAATAAAAAGTTACTATAATTTTTACATTATTGTCATAATTAAAAGTATTTTAAATTAATTTTATATTATATGGAAATTCTAATTGTATACTCGTCATGGGTAGTAAGATGGGTACAATTTTGAAAATTTGTACCCATTACTTCCCCATAAATGGTGGATCATATATGTAAAGGCGTTCTTGATGTGTATGGGTGTGGATGAACCTATATATACTACTTCTCTATTCGAACGATAATCCTTAGGATGTGTTTGGATAGCAAAATAGGAGGTAAAGGGAGGGGAAGGGAAATGAGGGAAAGGAAAGGAAGGGAAATGAGGGAAAGGGAAGGGGAAATGGTGGTGTTTGGATACCATTTTCCCTCCAAATCTTGCCTATTTTGGAGGGATTCCAATTAGGCTTAGAGGAGGAAAAATGAATCCCTCCAAATCCCTCCCCCTCCATTTTCCTCCTTCCATTTTTTGGTAACCTAACGATGGAAACTCAATCCCTCCCTTTCCCTCTCCTTCCTTTCCCTTCATTTCCCTCAATCCAAACACACCCTAAAAGTATATTTTAATTAAAAAGGGTTATTAAAACATTAAATTAAAAAGTAATTTGCTTTTTGACTCTTGTTCACTAATTTATGGACCCATTTGCATGTAGTGGGACACCTAGAGTAGGACTCTTGGATGCCATTATCTAATTGTAAACATGTAGGAGCCTAATTATTGTGTTGTCCCATGAGTAGCTTTGATCTTTGTTGCATACTCCATGTCATTTACGCATGATGTTTGGTTATCTAGTACTTAAGCAAACAAGCTAATGGTTCTTGGGAACTTATTTAATTACGTTAATTTGCACCTTTTAGGTTTGTGCATCCGTTGACAATGGAGAAATATTTCTTATGTTTTGATTATTTATTTACCCATTTATTTTCTTATAATAAAGATTATCAACGAAAACTAGACGGAATATCATCCGTATTGGATTATAGTAACCTTTGATAATAGGCAAAACAAAATACGTATCCTTTTCAACAATGGTTGATAAACTAATGCATGCTTTTATGATTTAAAGTACTCCATAAAATACATGATTAGAAAAGACCTGAACAAATCTTTATCTTCACAACTCTTCACCTTTAATTTACATAATAAAAAGTTTATTTATACTACCTCCAAACCACCTCCATTAATGATGAAGTTTGTTATAGATTTCTATCTTTACAAAGTAATCAGTGAATGAAGTAAATTCAATCTTTACAAAGTAATAAGTGAATTGTTATAAATTTCTATTTAAGATGTTCAAGAGCGCCAGTAAAGTTTGTTAACATCCAATTAATAGAACAATTAGTTACTTATATTGTCAATTGGAATTAAATTGAATCTTAATTGACTTATAATTGGACTCTCTCGACTCTTTTGGGTACTATCCGTCTAACGCATGTATCTAATACAATATCCAAACACATGATTATGTACATGATTGAGTTAAAATTGAATAATCAATTATAATTTGTGAAAATGAGTACTCCGTATGTGACATGGTGTATGAAATAGCTACTTGTATAATTGTTATTAATGTGGGAATGAATGGCCTGCGTTATTCATTACACTCCTTGGAATTTATAATAGTACAAGGAGAGAATTTTGAAAGCAATAAAACTGATTTGAAGAACTGATACATTCACGGTGTAACAGTGCTAACAAAAGATTACGGAGTACTATTATTATCTGATTTTATTATTATTATTTTTTTTTTGGTTATTGTCGAGACTAATTCAATAATCGGTAATGAAATCCTCGCCGCAAAGAAATGGAACAGATCGGCACTCTCGTGAACGGCGCCTGATACCATGTTATTAATGTGGGAATGAATGGCCTGCGTTATTCATTACAATAATATAATGTTGCACATCAAACCGTTAAAAAAGCGTTTGCCATATAACAAGATGAGCTAGTCCCTATTGCTATTTACCGTAGTAAGTGCTTCTTGTATTTACTGTAGTAAGTGCTTCTTGTATAACAATAATGAATATCATATGTTACGTAGTATCTCCTATGAAAAGACTCTTATAAGACTTTACATGTAAGTCTCACATCGGTTGTGGAGAGGTGAAATATTTATCTTATAACCCCTAAGGATTACTCTTCCTATTGCCAATTGATTTTAGGATGGAACCTCTTGGGCCTATGAGGTGGACTTTCTCTCTACCACTTGTGGGTGTGGCCCGGGCCCTCTTTGGTTTCACATGGTATCAGAGCCCATGGTTATATCCTGGATCTCTTGATTTGAAACCGGACCATTTATATGCCGCCGGATATGGGTTCGTATGAGGGAAGGGGAAGGAAGGGGAGGGGAGGGGAGGGGAAATGGTGGTGTTTGGATACCATTTTCCCTCCAAATCTTGCCTATTTTGGAGGGACTCCAATTAGGTTTTGAGGTGGGAAAATGGATCCCTCTAAATCTCTCCCCCTCCATTTCCATCCTTCCATATTTTGTATTCAAACAAAGGAAAATGCTCCCCTCTCTTTCCCTTCCCTCCCTTTCCCTCCAATTCTTTCAATCCAAATGGACCCTTAATCGCATGCATCTTTTTATTTGAGAGTTTAATTATCCTAATCTATAGCAAGATCGCGCGTTGGGATGAGAAAATAAATTTTGGTGAAAATAATTAGATCGTGACAGTATGATGGCATAATGTTGTGTAGGTAACAAAAAGAGTGGATACGGATGAGAAAAATTGGAAAGGGTGGAATTGGAGATCAGAAGGAGATATAATGGTGAATGGGGCCTACTTTATTACATCTGGTGAAGAGCTTGAGGTTAAATATGAGAAGGCCTACAGTGTGGAGCCCAAGTCTGCTTCTTACATTGATCAACTCGTCTTGTACGCCGGTGTTCTCGGTGATAGGTATTTCTTCTTTTCATTATTATTTTTTCCTTCTTTTATTTTTTTCTACTTTTATTACGGAGAAGTTTTCTTTCGAGTAAGTCTTATTTAAGATGGGTATATTCGTCTTAAACTTAATACGGGTCTAATACTTACATTTGCACATAAAAAACAAATATATTGTATCTTTCCAACCTCACTTGCTTTTTGTTTTATTATTAATATTTGACCCGTTTTAATTTAAGACAAATATATGCGTCTTAAATAAGAATTTGTGCTCTCTTTCAACTTCACTTTGTAGATTTAATTTTTTCACACTTATCAATAAGATTTTTGTGATGATTATAGCTGTAATTTTACTTTGTGAAAAAAAATAAAAAAATATAAACATTAGATATTAATATAAATATTATATTTAAGAAAATGAATCATATTAGGATCACCCTTGACTCACCAAGAATTTTTCAACCACATAAATAGACAAATAGTATCAAAAACTGAAATGCACAAATGAAGTTGAAGGGAGGCAATATTTTTTATATTATGTATGTATAATATTTATTTTTTTTATTTTTTATTTTTTATTTTTTATTTTTTAATTTTCTTATATATTGGAAAATATAATAAGTTTAGCGAGAAATAGAATAGGAAAAACAACATAACAATTTGCCAAAAGTTTTGAAAATGGAGATAATACAATTCAATGAAGAACAACTTTGTGGTAGTATTTAGATAGAAATTGTCGAAAGTGAATATAATTTCTTACAATGCTATTTTTATCATTTTTTCAAACTTTTACTTGTTTACAAATTTAACCTTTATCTTGTTCATCTTAAAATATATCTCGAAACCACCGCCAACACCATCTTTAAATACAGGTTTTGACATTGTATTTGAATACTCCCCCCGTCCCGGTCATTTGTTTACACTTTCCATTTATGGGTGTACGGGTCATTTGTTTATACTTTCCATAAATGTCTATGGTGACCCACTTGTGGAGGTGGACCCAATTTCCTTAACCAATCACATTGTTTTATTTTACCCACTTTGTACTTATATTATTATTTTTATAGTTTTTTATTTACCTCTCTCCTCACATCGATAAATGTGTATAAAGTAAATGTAAACAAATCACCGAAACGGAGGGAGTAATATTTTTGTCAGACATTAGCTTACATTTATATTTTGGCAAATAATTACCTTACGTTTCAAAAAGTTTATATGATACTACCAATTAACAAATTCCGTTAATTCTTGGATGTTGACCATCATTAACTGACAACAATTATTAATTCTTGAATGTTGACCGTCAATACTTATTTGTAACTAGTAGCTCTAATTTAAAAAATTTGAGCATTACCTCCGCTACTAATTAGTGTTCCCCCATAATTTTGATATTGTGGCTTATTAATGATATACTTTTTGTTAAATATTTTCGTCCAACAATCAACAGAAGGAACGGGCATGGTGGAAAGTGGACAGCGGGGCCGGACGACAAGTCACAAACGGACTCCGATGATTACGATTATGGAGATGATTATGACGGAACTACACCAACAATCAGTCCCCCAACCTCTATCATTTTGTTGTTTGTATTGGCCTTCACTTATTTGTATTTTCTATAGCGACTTTCTCGTTTTAAAAAACCATCATTAAGTTTGATGAGTACTAACTTTGACTCGGACGTTCTTTTTTATATAGTGCGTGCATATACCGAGCAGACTAACAATTCGGTTCACTTTTGAATTGGGTTAAATCGGTTCGATTTATAAATAGTTCACCGTACTTTGAATTTCAATTAGATTTTGATCGGAATGACTTACCACTTTAATCGGTTTATACTATTTCAAGTCAGGTTCAGTTTGGGCTAAGGTTAATCGTAGATTTTTTGAGTTAAGGGTTATATAAAAACAACTTAAATGAATAATATTTTTTAATTTGAATGTAAAAGTCAAAAATATTGTTGATAAGCCGATGATCAAAGGAAAAAAAAACGTAAAATAGTATAATAGAGAGAAATAAATATTTATAATTCATGTCAATCGGTTCATCTCTTATCATTTAAGATATATTCAAGTTTGGGCGTTATTCAGTTTTTGTTACATTTAGCTCTTTGGATACCCGTATTCGTACTTTCTACATAAAACCCAGTGATGTAACCAGAACTTTTAATACGCTTGCTTTAATATAACTTATTGGGAGTGGTAAGCTCCCGGGCCCGATTACCTGGGGCCGGATAAGTATTGGACCGGGGGCGTCCCATATGCCAAGGAGGTCATCAGTCCCTCCCGGGTCTGGGACATCCTCACCCCTCCCGGGTCCCAGACTGCATTTGCCTTACCTCGCTAAAGGACAAACTAAGAACAAGTATAAATAGTAACCAAAAACCCTAGAAAAGGACACAACACAAAATACTACATAAAAGGTTTTTATCTCTTTTCTCTCTCTAAATTCATTTTGTTTTCGTAACTGACTTGAGCGTCGGAGGGCCATCACCCGGAAGGCCACGGGGCTAGGTTTGTTACGTGATTTCAGGACGAGAGAAGAACCGAGACAATCAAGGAGCTAAGGACCGCCCAGGGACTTAGCTTATTTAGTTTATAATCCATATTCAACTTGTAATCTTTGATATTTTGTTTTTGTACTTAGTTCTCAACTTTGTACCCGAAACAATTGGCGCCGTCTGTGGGGACAAATCCTACAAAAATCATACAAAAAGCCATGTCAAACCCTCCACCAGAGCCAAGGAAAACAGTCGAGGAAACCTCCTCCCCGGGAGGAGCTGCAGGCGGCATTCCCCTAGAGGCCGAACTGCAAACGCCCTTGACTCCAGAAGAAAAAAGAATGATGAGTGCCTTCCTCGAGCAGATGAGGAAGACACCACCAACTAGAAACCCACCCCCCGTGACGAGTCAGCGAAAATCTCCCCCAAAGAGGGATCACATCCCATCCGTAACACCCAAGAACCTCTTTCATGAGGAAAACAAAGAGTCAAGCAGTGACAGTTCATGACAAGACTCAGAGCAGGCGTACTCTACGCCCCAACCAACACAATCAGTCGAAGAAGTATCCAAGCCCGAGATCCCGCGCACCGAGAGGCCCAGGCGTAACAAACCTAAGGAAAACAAAGCACGGGGAAAAGTTACGGTAAAGTCGCCCCTAGCCCCATCGGTGTTGGAATACCCATTGCCGCCGAAGTTAAAGATACCAACGGTTCAATATGACGGGAAGACAGACCCTGAGGAACATCTGGCGGCCTACGAGAGCCACATGATGATGTATGACCTAACGGACTACGTTTGGTGCAAGGTCTTCCCGACGACCCTAACGGACCTGGCGCAAACGTGGTTCCGTAATCTCCCAACCGGCTCTATCTGTGGATATGAGGATATGTGCCAAGTGTTCAGACAACAGTACGCGGGAAATAAGAGGCGGGAGAAGGTAGCTACGGAGCTTTTGAACGTGATACAGGGAAAGAACGAAGGACTAAAGGAGTATATGACCAGATTTGACCGAGAGTCGCAGCAGATCAGGGATCTGGACCCCAAGATAGGTGTTCATGCCTTAACGGTGGGACTGAAAGAGGGAGAGCTCAAAAGTCTGCTGATCAGGAACCCACCAGTCAGCCTAATGGCAGCCCGCGAAATGGCCGAAGGATTTGTGCGAGAGGAGCAATTCCACAAAACGTTTAGTAAGAGAAATGAAAAGAAGGAGGACCAGGGCGGGGCCCAACAAGAATGGAGAGGCCCGCCCCGGAAGCAGAACAATAACAACAGTCACACCAACAATTACAACCGCAGCAACAATAACAATCACAACAATTGCCGTGACAACCGGGAAGGCCGTGGCCGGGGAGGCGGCCAAAAGTTTGAAAACTGGACTCACTACACACCGCTCATCAGATCATAGTCAGAAATATTTGAAATCACCAAGAATGAAGTTAAATAGGCTGTCCCGCGACCGGTTAACAACCCGGGAAATGACAAATCAGCGTTCTGCGGGTATCACCAAGTGGCCAGACACGCGACGGAGGACTGTGTCTCCTTGAAGAACGAGGTTGATCGGCTGGTGCAGCAGGGTACACTATGACATTTCGTTAGGGATAAGCGAGAAAGAGATGGAGGGGACGGAGGAAAAGACCAAGGCCAGCCAAGCCAAAAGAAGAACAAACAAAGGATAAGCGAAATTCATATGATCGACGGGACCGAGGAGTCAGTTTTGTCCGGGAGAAAAAGAAAGGCAGAGAAGCGTGAGCAATCTAAGATAAGCATATACTCAGCAGGAGGGACGGCACCAAAGCCTGTCCCAGACCTAACCATCTGCGACGAGGACTATCAGCGGGTCTCCTACCCGCACAGCGACCCATTGGTGGTATCCCTGGATATTGGACCCCATCTGGTCCATAGGTGCATGATAGACACCGGAGCCTGCACCAACCTCCTGTACCGGGAGGTGTTCGAGAAGTTGGGACTGAAGAAAGAACAGCTGACCCCTTATATAGGGTCACTTTACGGTTTCGCCGGGGCCGGTATAAAGCCGATGGGGACAATAACCTTGCCAGTCACGATAGGAGAAGAGGACATGGCCCGAAGCGTGGACGCAAGCTTTGTGGTCGTGGACGCCCTGTCAGCATACAACGCCCTCATCGGCCGGGTCACCTTGGATCACATTCATGCTGTTGTGTCGGTACGAGCGTTGGCCATGGCCTACATCATGGATAACTGGACTGAGGGGAAGATCTACGGTGATCAGAGTGCCGGGAGATCCTGCAATTCCCTATCGGCCCAGGGGGCAAATGGAATGAAACCTAATGAGTTAAGTTTCACTCAAGAGAATAACTAAAATCGACTTGAAATATTTGTGAAATACTCGGCCAAAGTGATGTTTTTTTGAGAGAAATTTTCTGATTTTTGTAACTTAAATGAAAACATAAAGGATAGACTAAATCTAAGCACAAAGCAATAGATTTAGGGTTTGATTAATCAAGCACAAAGCCACTAATTAATCACTCACACTCTCTTGCACTTAGCTAGGAGAACACAAGTTGAGAACTCTCAAAGTTAGGGTTTATATTCATTCATCAAATCTGAAAAATACAATGCAATGAGAGAGGGTTTATATAATACCCTTTCTCTAATCTTGACCTTACAATTTGAGGATGATCTAAGGGCTCATAGAGGCCCTTGAATGCTACAAACCTAACGGCTCAATTGAGCTCACAAAGCTGAAATTTTCAAGGTAAACTACAAACTACAAAAGCATAAAGTTTGATGGTGACAAGTGACTCAATCCTATCCTTGCTCTTTAGGTGGTCATCCAAGGGTCTTGATAGAGCCTTGGGGTGCAAGAGGACGGTCCATTCTCCCACATAAATCTGATTTTGAAGGCAAAAAACAATAAAGCATAAAGCATGAAAGCGACATTAATGAAAAAGACTTAAAGCACAAAATAATGGATGACTTGGTGAAGCTTTGTGGGAGCCGGCTCCTAGCCTCCTTGAGTCGACTTTTGTGAGTCTTGTGAGTCTAGTTTATTGGAGGATTAACCCACTTAGGTGCAACCAAGGTGATCACATTCAAAAAAGCACATTTGTTGCCTTTTCGGTTGCTCTCCTTCTTGACTTTCCCTTGACTTCCTTTGACCCACTAAGTTTTGGCTAAATTGACCATTGGATTGACTTGACTTAGCACTTAGTGGATCCTAGGTCCAAGGCCTAGGCTAGGGTTTGAGTCCAAGGACCCAACCCTTGGTCTAGCTCCACTCCATCCTTGATCGCCTTGACCATTCTTGGTCCAATCTCCTCTCCTTGGAAAGGATTTGCCCTCAAATCCTTGGAGATCTTTTCATTTTCCTCTTGACTCGATTTCTTGCTTGATTCTCGACTTAGCCCTCGACCAACCTTGGCTCTCATGATCTTAGCCTTCCATGGACACCACTTGATTAAAGTTTGGAGAAGAGGTTGACCCCCTTTGAGTTGGCTCGAGTGGACGGCCATGTGCTCCTCCTTACCCACGGCTTGCTTGTCTACACATTCTTGTTCGAGCACACTCTTGAGCCCATGGTTCGTAGGCATGCTTTCCATCCATTCATGTCCATGATCGAGCCCTTCTATGATTCTCCATCTCAAAGACCCACTTGATCTTTCCATGCCATCAATTTTAGCTCTTTCTTTGACCACATTCTTGTTGTAGTCGGTTGTTTCGTTGTTGATTGATGTATCACCCTCATGTTGCTCCTCTCCTAGAATCCTCCTTGTTGCTCTAGGGTTCCCGTCAAGCTCTAGGCTCACCATTTCCTCCTCCATGCTTATACTCGGCTCCACATTCATCTCTTGGCTAGAGTTCTCTTCATTGATTGATTCAAACAAGCACGAGTTAGTCTTGTATCCCATCATAGGAGGTAGTGGTGTGAGCACAATGATTTTCTCCATGTATTTGAAGGAGTAAGTATTGCTCCTTCCATGATGAGAGGAATCCCTCTCATACTCCCATGGCCTCCCAAGCAACAAGTGACATGCATCCATGTCGAGAATTTCACAAGTGACCTCATCTTTGTAATCTTGACCAATCGAAAATGGCACCTTGCATTGTTTGTTGACCTTCACTTCGGCTCCCTTGTTGAGCCACCTTAGTTTGTAGGGGCTAGGGTGCTCCAAAGTGGGTAGACTTAGCTTCTCCATAAGCATTTTTGAAGCCACATTAGTACAACTTCCACCATCGATGATTAGGTTGCACACTTTCCCCATGATCGTACACTTAGACCGAAATATTTGTTGTCTTTGGTCTATGCTCTCACTTGATTCTTGAGTGTGCATCACTCGCCATATGACTAAGCTCAACCCCGAGTCCGGGGGAACCAAAGTTTCGGCCATCTTCTCTCCCACAACTTCCTCTTTTTTTTCTTCCTCACAAACTAAGACCTCATCGTCTCCCCAATGCACCACTTCACTCGTGTTCAAGGTCCTCTTGCTAGGGCACTCCTTAGCAAAATGACATACCTTGACATTGGTAGCACTTCTTGAGAGGAATCGTTCTTTTAGGGCCCAAGTCGATTCCTTTCCCTTTGTCAACACTTGATGGCTTTGTAGTAGGGCTAGGTTCGACTATCTTTACCCCTCCTAGGCTCGTGGTAGGGTTGGCCTTGGTGACATGCTTGGCCGAATCTCCCCTCCCCTTCTCTAGCCTCTCAACTCTCATGGCCATAGTGACGGCCTTATTGAATGACCATAAATTTTGCATCTTTACCCGGTTTGCTATCCTAGGGTTTAGGCCCTCGACAAATCTTGCAATCTTTTGCTCGGGTTTTTCACACATCTCACATTGAAGGGTAAGTTGTTCAAAGTCCCTAAGGTAGGATTCGATGGGTTGTGTTTCTTGCTTAAGTTGGGCCAACCTAAGAAACATATCTTGGGTATAATCTGTTGGAGTATGTGTCCTCCACAATAGTGCGATTACTTAATAAATCTCAATTAAAGAATACATGGGGATAATCCTGTATTATTTTCAATTGATTAACGTAAATCAATAACGGTTGGCTGACTAGAGTTTGACGTTATTGTCGTGAGAACGGCGGTAATCAATTGATCCCTTTAAGTCACACCTATAGGAACGTACTCCAAATATTAAAGCTAATTAATTGTATGAGATACGATTAAATTAGTAACTTGATAAATCGACTAACGGTTAGTCAATGTATTAATTTAGAGAGAAATCGAGTTGTGAACTCGGATGGTTTAATTTTATATCGATAAAATTATTAGAGGAGATGAGAATTAGTGATTAAACGTTAATTCACTAATTATGTATATTTCACTAATGAGATTAGTGAAAGTATATTTTTAATATATGTGTAAGTGTACATGTATATTAAGAAAGAGTTTAATTGATTTACACTTTATTATATTAGATAATTAAGTGATAAATTATATCTATTTGTGGGACAAATATTGGAAAAACAAAATGGACTCATTAGGCCCTAATGGACCGTCCAAAATGGGAGAAGAGGATGGAAGATTCCTTCTTGTCATTTTCCTAATTGTTTTCCATTTGCATGTGAGAGCATCATAATTAGATTGTTCTTATTTATGCAAAACTCTTTCTCTCCTCTCTTGGACCCATTTGGCCGGCCCCTTTAAGTGTGCTACACACACTTCATTTTGTTTTTGCTTATAAAAACACAATGCTATGAGAGATAAAGTATTCATGCAATTCATTTCTCACTTCTCTCACCATTTCTCTCTAATTCTAATACTCATATTATTCTAAATATTACTAAGAGTTAGTAATAATAATAATATCATATATTATCAAATATTTACTTGTGATTTGTAGATCAAAATCACTTGTAAATTTGGAGTGTATTCTTGGGTGTATCTTAAAGGAGGTTTCCTACTTTGGAAACTTGGGTTTTGGAGGATCATCCTAAAACACTAGCTCAAGAAACAAAACTAGAAAGGAGTTCTAGTTTTGTGCCCCAATTTTCTTTAAAGAAAGGTATAAATTTCTAATCTTGTAAACAAAGTGAATTTGTACTACATAGATCTTGCTAAATCAAATTAGAGTAATTTGATTTACACTAATATTTGATTAGTGAATGGGATGAGATCCCTACAAGTGGTATCAGAGCCAAGGCTTGTAGTTACAAATTTATTTTGTTGTTTTTGGAGTTTTATATATTTATTGAGAATAAATATGATAAAATCCGAAAATAGTGTTAAAAATGGTTTTAACACGAGATTTTTATTGCATGCAAATTTTTTGGTCTCATTTAGCTTCTGGTCAAATTTCGTAATTTTTGGAATTTGTTTGCTAATTAAAATGATTTTTATACAAAACCGAGTCAAAAAGTGAGTTTTTGGCTAAAATAATTACTATAAATAGTTATTGTTGGAATCTGGTCACGAAATTTTTACACAATGATATTTCATATTTATAATTTCTGCATGTATATTTTCAGAATCAGATCTTGAGTTTTGAATATTTATTCATTTATTTGTTTAAAATCGGTATATAATGCATTTTATGTCCAAAAATATAGTAAACGTTGTTTTCTGGATATGAAATTTATACCAATATTTTTATACATTATGAGGATGCTCTCGTATAAATGTGGGATTTTTCCTCACTGTTTTAGACGTTTTCTTGATTTTATGAGATAAAATCGATGAAATCGTATGTTATTTTATATAAAATAATTCGTAAATTTTTTCTGACCAAACTTTTCTTTTCTGATATTTTGGAAGTGTTCCAGAATATACAAATTTTTGTCAAAATAAAAATGATTTTATTTTATTTTATTTTGATTTTATAAAGCTTTATTCATAAATTGTTATGATTAAAGCTAGAACTAATTAGCAAATGACCAAGTTTATGAACTAAAAGCACCATGAATTAGTGAAAACTAATTTTGGGTGTTCTAAATCAGTTTAGAAGTTTTAATTCAAGCTTAAAAGGCGTTTTAAGCATTATTGATTAATATAAGATTAATCGATTAAAAATGAGATCGGTTTGAAACGTTTTAATGCGATTATTGTTTAGGGCGATTTTGGCATGTTTTTATTTATAAGCTTTTCATTATGCATGTTTGGATGAATGTTTATTATTGAATGAATGTTTGTTTTTACTAGTATGGCCATAGTTTGTTATATTTTTACCGATATTACCCGTAATGTAAGGGAATATCGTGTGGGTTTGTAATTATATGCGATCTCGTATCGCCGGTTTGTAATTTTTAATAGTTTATTTCATTTATAAATGTATAATAGGATTGCTATGTATTCATTTGTAATTCATACTTGTAACTATTTGTAAAATCGAAGACCGGCGATGGAGATCGACAAGGAGCCTTAGAAGTGTTCTAAAGCTTGCAAAGAGGAGCTTGGATGAAGTCCTTATAAAGAGGGACCAAAGGAGTTGGTTTCCAATTTGTAACTCCTTGTATTTTTAATTACTTTTAGGTGGCAATACTAGGTTTATGCTTGCTTGCTCATGCTTGTTTGATTGCTTATTTTCCGCACACATGCCAAAATCGCCATGCATGCCACGATATCCCACTATGATTGTCGTTTTAAGTCACGATTCTTAAATTAGTTCACTTATAAAGAATATTAATGACTAAAATTGACAAGATCACCCACATTATTTATTACAATGAATTGAGATTAAGCCTTTCCAAATGTAGCGACTATGAACCCCATGTTCGTGAGGACCTCCGCGACGTGGAACCTTGTTACCATGGGTAAGTAGTGGGAGGAAGTCCCATGCTAATTTGGTTTGGACTCAACCAAATAAGAGTTATTTGGGGCTAAAAGATGCATTTCAAAGAAAATCATCAACCAAGCATTCTAGTGTAGAATTAGTCAAGTGTTGACTTATCGTTTTTATATAAAAGGAAACATGAGATGTCTAATTTTATATGAAAAACGAGTCTTGGAATCGTTTATATAATTTCGTGGGAGATCATTATATAAATGAACATTTGTCTTAAAATGAGTTTTAGCAAATGTTATTAATGAACAATGAGTACTTATATATTTCCTCATATTTGTTGTAGAATCGTTTACTTCAAAACGCAATGGCATCATCATCATCAACTCCCGCGCCCATTTTGGGCAAAGATTCATGGTTGCGAACCGTGATGGATAAGTGTATCCTCAAGGATGACGGTAGCAACTTTGTCGAATGGGATTCGACAATGAGGGGCGCCGCTACATCCGACAATGTGCTCAAACACTTTACCGATCCACACCTTGAACCCACATCTCGATCCGGGGCGGCACGAGCCGCCTATGATGAGCATGTGAAAGTGGACAATGACGTGAAAAACGTCTTGATTTGGTCCATGGCACCCACTCTCAAACTCCGATTTGTCACACAAAAGAGTGCATATGAAATATTCACTCGAGTAACAACCATGTTCTCCAAAGCACCGCAAATAAGGCTTTACGAAGCCGCGGTACGATTTTTCGATGCAAAGCTTGCGAGGAACCAAAAAGTTGGTCCTCATGTGCTCAAAATGATTGAGCAAATAGACACTCTTGAGCGTCAAGAGTGTGCTATACTGAAAGCTCTTGCGATTAACCGCATTCTTCATTCTCTTCCTAACAAGTTTGGTCATTTTAGAGTAAACTATAACATGAACAACATGGATAAGAGTTACCATGAACTTCATGCACTCTTGGTCCAAGCCGAGAGGGATATGGAAGTGAATGAGGTGGAGAGGAAAGATGTTCTCTCCATGAAAATGAAGAACATGTCTCTTGGAGTTAAGAAGGGGAAGGTAGCTAAGAAAACACCATCCGTCAAAGGCAAGGGTAAGGGCAAGGCTATTGTGGAAGGTGTTCCACACAAGTCTAAGCCCAAGATCAACAAGGGAAAACCTCTCAATGACACTTGCAAGTATTGCAATGAAGTGGGTCATTGGAAGCGCAATTGTCCCAAATATAAGAAGGACTTGAAAGATGGATGTGCGACATCCAAAGGTATTCTTCCTTCTAATCTCTATATGATTGACATCAATCATGCTTGCATTTCTACATGGGTATTGGATACCGGATGTGGATCTCACCTTTGTAATCATATGCAGGGGATGAGAAACGTGCGAGCTCTAGCCAAGGGTGATGTAGATCTCCGCATGGGCAATGGAGCTAGAGTAGCGGCCGTTTCCGTGGGAACTTTTGTACTCGCTCTTGCTAGTGGTTTAGAGTTGCATTTAAATAACTGTTATTTTGTACCAACTCTAACGAAAAACATTATCTCCGTCTCGCTTTAGATGCTAAGGCTTTTCTTTTGTGATTAAGAACGACCGTTGTACTTTTTCATTTAATGAAATGGTTTATGGTGAAGCTATTTCAATTGGAGGTATTTATGTTTTAAATGATGTTAATGATGTTTATCATGTCGAGAACAAGAGGCTCAAAACGAATGAATCAAACAAATCCTACCTTTGGCATTGTCGTTTAGGTCACATAAACGACAAACGCATAAAGAGACTTGTTGCGACCAAGGTTCTCAAACCATTTGATTACGAATCATATGGTACATGCGAATCTTGCCTCTTAGGCAAGATGACTCGTCAACCCTTTAGTGGTAAAGGGACACGAGCAAGTGAGGTTTTAGGACTCATACATACCGATGTGTGTGGTCCATTAAACATCACCGCTAGAGGAGGATATCATTACTTCATTACTTTTACCGATGACTTAAGTAGATATGGTTATGTCTACTTAATAAGGCATAAAAGTGATGCTTTTGAGAAATTTAAAGAATTTCAAAATGAGGTTGAGAACCAATTAAACAAAAGGATAAAAGCACTACGATCCGATCGTGGTGGTGAATATCTAAGTAATGAATTTGATTCACATCTTAAGAATTGTGGTATAATATCACAATGGACTCCTCCGGGCACACCACAATTAAATGGTGTTCCAGAAAGGAGAAACCGAACTTTGCTAGACATGGTTCGGTCTATGATGAGTCAAAGTGAGCTTCCTGGATCATTTTGAGGCTTTGCATTGTTATCTGCTGTTTTCTCACTAAATCGAAGTCCGACTAAAGCGGCCAATAAGACTCCATATGAGATATGGACGGGAACGGTTCCCTATTTGTCATTCATGAGAATCTGGGGTTGTGAGGCATTCGTCAAAAATAAAACAGACGATAAACTCGCTCCAAGGTCTGACAAATGTCTTTTTGTAGGTTATCCTAAGGAAACCTGTGGTTATTACTTCTACAACCCTCATGAGAACAAAGTGTTTGTGGCTCGTGATGCTGTTTTTCTAGAAAATGAATTTATTTCTAAAGAACAGAGTGGGAGAAAATTTAAACTTGATGAAGTTCAAGAGCCACAAATCGAGACAGAAAATGAGGAAACTGTTCCCTCGTCTTCTGACACGGTGATAATCCCTAGGAGGTCAGGAAGAATTAGTCATCAACCTGACCGTTACCTCGGTAACATCGAGGAGGAGGGAGATTTGTTGTTATTCGAAAGCAACGAACCCTCAACCTACAAGGCGGCTATAAGTTGCCCCAACTCCGAACAATGGCTTGAGGCCATGAAATCCGAAATGGATTCTATGTACGAGAACCAAGTTTGGGACTTGGTAGATTTACCTGAAGGAGTGAAACCTCTTCAGTGTAAATGGATATTCAAAATCAAACTCGGCATAGATAAACATATAGATGTTTACAAAGCTAGATTAGTGGCAAAGGGCTTTTCACAAGTCCAAGGTATTCATTATGATGAAACTTTTGCACCGGTTGCTATGCTTCGATCCATAAGGATAATCTTAGCGGTTGCCGCATTTCATGACTATGAGATATGGCAAATGGATGTAAAAACCGCCTTCTTGAATGGGATTCTAGAAGAGGAAGTGTTTATGACACAACCTGAAGGTTTTATAGATACATCCAACTCTAAGAAAGTATGCAAGCTTAAAAGATCCATTTATGGTCTTAAGCAAGCATCGAGGAGTTGGAATCACAGATTCGATCATGTTATCAAACAACATGGATTCGCTCGAAGTGCCGAGGAACCTTGTTTGTACATGAAGTTTAGTGGGAGCAAGGTAACCTTCCTTGTTTTGTATGTGGATGACATACTATTGATTGGAAATGATATTCCAAGTCTTAACTCGGTAAAGGTGGAATTGGGAAACCATTTCCAAATGAAGGACTTGGGAGAGGCACAACGCATCTTGGGTATCCGGATCTATAGAGATAGATCCAAAAGGATACTAGCATTAAGTTATGAAACTTATATCGATAAGATTCTTGATAGGTTCAAAATGAAAGACTCCAAGAGAGGCTTTCTTCCAATGGGTGTAGGAATAACATTGAAGAAACCTCAATGTCCTACGACTCCGGTGGAAATTGAACACATGAAATTGATCCCTTATGCTTCCGCTGTAGGATCAATCATGTATGCTATGATGTGCACTCGTCCCGATGTCGCTTTCGCCTTGAGCATGACGAGCCGGTATCAAGCTAATCCCGGTGAGAATCATTTGGATAGTCAGAAGAACATCCTTAAGTACTTGAGAAGAACTAAGGATTCGTTTCTAGTGTTTGGAGGAGAACTTGAGCTACGTGTAAAGGGTTACACAGATGCAAGTTTCCAAACCGATGGGGATGATCTGAAATCCCAATCCGGCTATGTCTTTATGTTCAATGGAGGAGCTGTTTGTTGGAAGAGTTTCAAACAGAGTGTCACTGCGGATTCTACAACTAAGTCGAATATTTGGCAAAGATCTCAAGTCGCTAAAGAAGCTGTGTGGATTCGGCAATTCTTGGATGGACTAAAAGTAGTCCCTAGTGCCGTGGATCCTGTCACTGTTTATTGTGATAACAGTGGGGCTATTTTCCAAGCAAAGGAGCCTAAGTCTAGTAACAAGTCTAGACACGTTTTGAGGAAATACCACGTTATTAGAGATAATGTGGAAAGGAAGGAAATAGATATTTGTAAGGTTGGGACAGACGATAACATCGCTGATCCTTTAACCAAGCCTCTTTCGAGGGCTAAGCATGACGCGCACACCGCCTCCATGGGGTTGCGGCGTAAAACAGATTTCCTTTTGTTTCGTAATATGTAATTGAACGATGTATCTTATTACATATATGAAAATAACATTCATTGTTTTTTTTTTTTTTCTCTTAAGTCATTATGAATGCATACTTTGTTTATCCGAATATTTGTGTGACAACTTTGAACGTATTCAAGTGAACGGTATAAACTAAGTATTTGGTCCCTAGTCTCTCACATGAGGTGACGTCTCGGAGAGACTAGATTGCAAGTCGATCGATGGTGGGTTCAACACCATAGGGTCATATGAGATGACTGATCGTTTGCATAGACAGACTGTGAAAACACTCTGTCGGGCAGTGACGCTTATAGAATTCCTTTTCAATGAGATTGAAACCTGGTCGTGGTGGGAATTTCTATAGTATTCCTTTGAGTCGATTCTTTGACTGGAAACTGATTGTGCAGCCTGCGCTCCGAGTGACTTTCATTTTTGTCCTAAACCATGCCGTGAAAGGGGGTTATAAGGGCATCTTTGGGGTCATGGTGATCTGCATTATACAGTACAATCGAGTGGAAGGGAAATGTCCACCCTTGTCGGGGTAAAACATCTTTGGGCCACTCGAGGAGTAGTCGCTGAAAATGCGTGGCCACGCTCAGTAAGAATCTACGGTAGATTCCCCGGTTAGACAGCTACTCTCCTTATCGAGGAAACCACTCATGATATATATCTCAGGATGCAAGTACGACCTGTAAGACACCTTGCATTGAGTGGGACATGTGAAACGGACATGAGAATTGGTAATGCACAACTTGTCTCGGACAAGTGGGAGATTGTTGGAGTATGTGTCCTCCACAATAGTGCGATTACTTAATAAATCTCAATTAAAGAATACATGGGGATAATCCTGTATTATTGTCAATTGATTAACGTAAATCAATAACGGTTGGCTGACTAGAGTTTGACGTTATTGTCGTGAGAACGGCGGTAATCAATTGATCCCTTTAAGTCACACCTATAGGAACGTACTCCAAATATTAAAGCTAATTAATTGTATGAGATACGATTAAATTAGTAACTTGATAAATCGACTAACGGTTAGTCAATGTATTAATTTAGAGAGAAATCGAGTTGTGAACTCGGATGTTTTAATTTTATATCGATAAAATTATTAGAGGAGATGAGAATTAGTAATTAAACGTTAATTCACTAATTATGTATATTTCACTAATGAGATTAGTGAAAGTATATTTTTAATATATGTGTAAGTGTACATGTATATTAAGGAAGTGTTTAATTGATTTACACTTTATTATATTAGATAATTAAGTGATAAATTATATCTATTTGTGGGACAAATATTGGAAAAACAAAATGGACTCATTAGGCCCTAATGGACCGTCCAAAATGGGAGAAGAGGATGGAAGATTCCTTCTTGTCATTTTCCTAATTGTTTTCCATTTGCATGTGAGAGCATCATAATTAGATTGCATGTAATTGTTCTTATTTATGCAAAACTCTTTCTCTCCTCTCTTGGACCCATTTGGCCGGCCCCCTTAAGTGTGCTACACACACTTCATTTTGTTTTTGCTTATAAAAACACAATGCTATGAGAGATAAAGTATTCATTCAATTCATTTCTCACATCTCTCACCATTTGTCTCTAATTCTAATACTCATATTATTCTAAATATTACTAAGAGTTAGTAATAATAATAATATCATATATTATCAAATATTTACTTGTGATTTGTAGATCAAAATCACTTGTAAATTTGGAGTGTGTTCTTGGGTGTATCTCAAAGGAGGTTTCCTACTTTGGAAACTTGGGTTTTGGAGGATCATCCTAAAACACTAGCTCAAGAAACAAAACTAGAAAGGAGTTCTAGTTTTGTGCCCCAATTTCCTTTAAAGAAAGGTATAAATTTCTAATCTTGTAAACAAAGTGAATTTGTACTACATAGATCTTGCTAAATCAAATTAGAGTAATTTGATTTACACTAATATTTGATCCCTACATAATCCTTGGGAAAAAACTTATCCTTGAGCTTTTTCTTGAGCTTGAGCCATGACCTAATGGGTTCCTTTCCCTCTCGATTTCGTTGGTTTTTAAGGTTCTCATACCAAAGTGAGGCATAACCTTTGAATTTCATGATGGCAACCTTAAAACATTTCCTATCCGAATATTCCTTAAATTCAAAGACTCTTTCAATTGACCTAAGCCAATCTAATAAGTCTTCGGGGTTAAGGCTACCATAGAAATCGGGGATATCTACCTTGATGTCTCGGTCTTGCTCCCTTGGTTGGACTTCAATGGATTCCTCCGAGTCCGAGTGATAACCACCCATGTTAGGAGGTGGTTGTCCCCTCCCTCGGCCACCAAGCCCACGACCTCTCCCTCCACCCCTTGGTGGTTGTCTTGGCTCATTAAGATTTTGGTCCAAGAGAGTGTTTAGAGCATTCATCATTGTATTGCAACTACCGGCGAGTTGATTCAACTTTTCTTCTAAATCCGAAATTCTCTTATCCCCATCCATTTTGTGAAAATTTTGTGAGAGTTTTGTGGAAGTTTTGTAGAATAACAAGTAAAAGAAAGAGAGAAAAAACGAAAAATAAAGGGGAAAACAAGAACAAATCGAAAACAACAAGAACAAACCGAAAAGAAGAACAAACCTAGGCTTTGATACCAATTTGGAATGAAACCTAATGAGTTAAGTTTCACTCAAGAGAATAACTAAAATCGACTTGAAATATTTGTGAAATACTCGGCCAAAGTGATGTTTTTTTGAGAGAAATTTTCTGATTTTTGTAACTTAAATGAAAACATAAAGGATAGACTAAATCTAAGCACAAGCAATAGATTTAGGGTTTGATTAATCAAGCACAAAGCCACTAATTAATCACTCACACTCTCTTGCACTTAGCTAGGAGAACACAAGTTGTGAACTCTCAAAGTTAGGGTTTATATTCATTCATCAAATCTGAAAAATACAATGCAATGAGAGAGGGTTTATATAATACCCTTTCTCTAATCTTGACCTTACAATTTGAGGATGATCTAAGGGCTCATAGAGGCCCTTGAATGCTACAAACCTAACGGCTCAATTGAGCTCACAAAGCTGAAATTTTCAAGGTAAACTACAAACTACAAAAGCATAAAGTTTGATGGTGACAAGTGACTCAATCCTATCCTTGCTCTTTAGGTGGTCATCCAAGGGTCTTGATAGAGCCTTGGGGTGCAAGAGGACGGTCCATTCTCCCACATAAATCTGATTTTGAAGGCTAAAAACAATAAAGCATAAAGCATGAAAGCGACATTAATGAAAAAGACTTAAAGCACAAAATAATGGATGACTTGGTGAAGCTTTGTGGGAGCCGGCTCCTAGCCTCCTTGAGTCGACTTTTGTGAGTCTTGTGAGTCTAGTTTATTGGAGGATTAACCCACTTAGGTGCAACCAAGGTGATCACATTCAAAAAAGCACATTTGTTGACTTTTCGGTTGCTCTCCTTCTTGACTTTCCCTTGACTTCCTTTGACCCACTAAGTTTTGGCTAAATTGACCATTGGATTGACTTGACTTAGCACTTAGTGGATCCTAGGTCCAAGGCCTAGGTTAGGGTTTGAGTCCAAGGACCCAACCCTTGGTCTAGCTCCACTCCATCCTTGATCGCCTTGACCATTCTTGGTCCAGCAAAAAAGAAAATAGTATCGGAAGTAAAGCTCCCAGAGCAGAAAGAGAAGAAAGGTCTGGATGTAACCCCGGGACCGGAGAACGAGACAAAAGAGATCGAGCTGTCGCCGGGGAGGAGTGTAATCATTGGGGCAGAGCTGGACCCCAGCTTCCAAGATAGTCTGATTAGCATCTTGGAGGAAAACAAAGATGTGTTTGCTTACTCAGCCACCGAGATGCCGGGGATATGCCCGGAAGTGATTGTACATCATTTGAACGTGAATCCCAGCTACAGACCGATCAAACCGAGGCTGCGGCCCATGAGTGTAGAGAAGGACGCGACCATCCTGAAAGAGATAAACAAACTACTAGATGCGGGATTTATCGAGCGCTGTGACTATCCCGAGTGGTTGGCGAATGTAGTAATGGTGAAAAAGGCGTCTGGGGCATGAAGAATGTGTGTGGACTTTACAAACCTGAATAAGGCATGCCCCAAGAACTGCTACCCGCTGCCGAGGATTGATCAGCTGGTAGACTCCACCAGCGGCCATAGTACTCTGAGCTTCCTGGATTCTTTCTCGGGGTACCATTAGGTCTATCTGTCAGAAGAGGATAGACCCCGGTGCGCTTTCATCACGGGCCATGGAGTTTACATGTATAAAATGATGCCGTTTGGGCTCAAGAATGCCGGAGCTACGTACCAACGCCTGGTAGACGCCGTGTTTGCAAAGCAGAAAGGGAGAAATATGGAAGTGTATGTAGACGATGCGCTTGTGAAGAGCAAGTCTGACGAACAACACCTGGAAGACTTTAAAGAAACGTTCAATTCGCTGAAGGAATACCGGATGAAACTGAACCCGAAAAAATGCACCTTCGGAGTTCGCTCGGGGAAATTTCTGGGTTACCTGGTCAGCTCGAGGGGGATTGACGCCAACCCCGAGAAGGTCAAGGCTATATTGGACTTGCCGGCGCCGAGGACAATCAAAGACATTCAAATCTTGACCGGGAGAATGGCAGCACTCTCCAGGTTCATCTCCCGGTTGGCCGACAAGTCCACACCGTTCTTCCAAGTACTAAAAGGGAACAAAAAGTTTGCATGGGGGAGGGAGCAGGATGAGGCTTTTGAGCAGCTAAAGAAATACCTCACAACATTGCCTACCTTGGCAAGACTGGTCACGGGAGAAACACTAATCTTATACATCGCCGTGACCGCGAGCGCAGTATCAGCGGTAATCCTTAGGGAGGACGCAAAACAACAACAACCTATCTACTTTGTCAGTCACGCATTGGGTCAGTCGGAGAGGAACTACCCAATCATTGAGAAAGCCGCCTACGCCGTCGTCATAGCCACCCGGAAGGTGAGACCATACTTTGACGCTCACCCGGTGGAGGTACGTACCGACCAGCCCTTGGAGAAAGCACTCGAGAAATTTGAAAAATCTGGGAGGCTCCTCAAATGGGCCATCGAGCTGTCAGGGTTCGGCATAACATACACCGGGAGAACAGCAATCAAGGCACAAGCCCTGGCTGATTTCATCGCAGAGTGCACTCACCCGGCTAGGGGAGATGCACCTAGTGGAGTCTGGCAGGTGTACACCGACGGGTCGGCAACCATCCATGGCTCCGGTGCAGGAGTAGTAATCATCAACCCCGAAGGACATGAGTTTGAACATGGTTTGAAATTTGCCTTCCCGGCCACGAACAATGAGTCTGAATATGAGGCGGTGCTCGCGGGACTGGAGCTGGCAAAAGCTATGGGGGCAGAGGAAATTGAACTCAGAACAGACTCACAGCTAGTGGCGAGCCAGCTCAAAGTGGAATATGAGGCCCGGGAAGAGGGAATGGCCCTATACCTTCAAAGGGTAAAGAGCTTGACATCGGGGCTAAAATCTTTCGAGGCCCACCACATCCCCAGGTCCGAGAACAAAAAAGCAGACGCGCTGGCCAAGCTGGCCAGCGCAACAGCGGACAATAAATCCAAAACAGTCACCGTCGACATCCGGCGGTTGAAGGGGGTACTGACAGTCAACACAATCTCTGAGGACAACGGCTGGATGAGGCCGATATTGAGGTACAAGATGGAAGGAGAAATCCCAGAGGATAAAATCGAGGCAGCTAAGCAGAAGAGGCTAGCCCCCTGTTTCATCCTTGTAGACGGGGAACTTTACAGGCGATCATTCTCGGCTCCGTTGCTAAAGTGTGTAGGGGACGCGGACGCTGAATTCATCTTGAATGATATACACTCTGGAGTCTGCGGCCACCATATAACTGGCCGCACACTGGCCCACAAAGCATTAAGGGCCGGCTATTTCTGGCCCACCATGCTGAAAGATGCAAAAGAATTGAGCAAACAGTGCCGACAATGCCAAATTTTCGCCCCAGATATCCACCTTCCCGCCAGAGACCTCAGGCCAGTCCTGAGCCTAGTGCCTTTTGAACAATGAGGAATGGATATCCTAGGGCCATTCACAACAGCGACCGGGGGCAGGAAGTTCGTGGTAGCGGCCATTGACTACTTCACCAAATGGATCGAGGCAGAGGCCATCCCCACTATCACTGAGCAAGCCGTGAGAAAATTTATTTGGAGGAATATAATCACAAGGTTTGGAGTGTCCAAGGTAGTTGTGTTCGATCACGGGAAGCTGTTTGATAACGATAAAATGCGGGACTGCTGAATCAGAACGGGACAATCATTGCATATTCGTCAGTCAGCCACCCGCAAAGCAATGGACAAGCTGAGGCCGCCAACAAGCAAATGTTGAACGGCATGAAGAAACGCCTGGATGAACTAAAAGGAGCATGGGCTGATGAGCTACCCAGCGTCCTGTGGTCAATCAGAACAACAATCAAGGAATCTACCGGTCACACACCATTCAACATGGTCTACGGGGCCGAAGCCTTACTCCCAATTGAAGCAATCCTGCCCAGCCCTCGAGCGAGCTTACAGGACCCCGCCAGCAATGAACAGGCAAGAAGAGAGTCACTGGACCTTCTGGATGAGGTCCGGGACTAGGCAAGGGATAATCTGGCGGTCTATCAGAACAAGATGAGAAGGATGTACAATCGAAGGGTAAAGCACAGAGACTTTGAACTTGGAGATTTAGTACTGAGAAGAGCATCTGCCACCGGGAAGGGAATATTCACGGGAAGTTGTCAGCCACCTGGGAAGGGCCCTATCAAATCACAGAGGTTAAACAGTCAGGGACCTTCATGCTGAGAGATATGAGCGGCCACGACCTCCCGTCCCACTGGAATTATGATACATTAAAGAAATATGACGTGTTAGCGCTGTACTCTTTTTCCTTACCTGTGGTTTTATCCCACTGGGTTTTCCACGGGAAGATTTTAACGAGGCAGTGCGTAGACATTTGTAACGCGAGTGATCAGGAATGTTGACACCGCGAACTTCTGCTTGTAATTTGTTGATAGAATTTGGGTAGAATTTTTGCCCAGCGTTTGTTTAGATTTGTATCACACAAAAGCTGGCCAGGGGGCAAGGAGTGGGACTACCCCCGACCCCGGCTAATCACAATAGTCTGATTCAAAAATAGGAATTTTTGAAAATTTACTAACACTCTTTCAGGAACGGGGGTAAGAACATCCCAACACCCGCCTGGAACATAATGGGGGCAAGAGAGCATGAAAGACCGGAGAAGGATAAGACCTCCCAGGCACCCGCCTGGAAGGCTCCCACATGCACAATGCTCACCTGTGGTCCTCGGGCCCGGGTGAGGGTGCCTTATACAAAAGAGTCGGGATGTCTATGATGGCCCTCAGGTTTACGCCGCCTCACCTCGGCCGATCGATCACCAGACTCGTGTCGGAAGACTACCAGAGACCTCCCATGCACAATGCTCATCTGTGGTCCTCGGACCCGGGTGAGGGTGCCTTATGCAAAAGAGCCGGGATGTCTATGATGGCCCTTGTGCCTAGGCTGCTCTCACCTCAGCGACTGATCACCGGCACTCGTGCCGGGAAGACGGCTGTAGACCTCCCATGCACAATGCTCATCTGTGGTCCTCGGACCCGGGTGAGGGTGCCTTATGCAAAAGAGCCGGGATGTCTATGATGGCCCTTGTGCCTAGGCTGCTCTCACCTCGGCCGATCGATCACGCAAGACTCGTGTCGGAAGACTACCGGGACCTCCCATGCACAATGCTCATCTGTGGTCCTCGGACCCGGGTGAGGGTGACTTATGCAAAAGAGCCGGGATGTCTATGATGACCCTTGTGCCTAGGCTGCTCTCACCTCAGCGACTGATCACCGGCACTCGTGCCGAGAAGACGGCTGGGGACCTCCCATGCACAATGCTCATCTGTGGTCCTCGGACCCGGATGAGGGTGCCTTATACAAAGGAGCCGGGATGTCTATGATGGCCCTTGTGCCTAGGTTGCTCTCACCTCAGCGACTGATCACCGGCCCTCGTGCCGGGAAAACGGCTGGGGACCTCCCATAAACACAACACTCACCTGAGGATCATGAACCTAAAGGGTCCAGGTGAGATTCTCTGAAACGAGCGAGACAACCCGAGTAGCCTGACCAAATGCTAAAACAAGCACGCGGTCCCAGGATAGGTAACATACAAAGAAAAGTCCGAAATTTAGCTTAAGTATAAACAAAATAGTATGGCTAGGCAATATCGCCCAGCCTCGGGGCAAGTAAGATAAAACTGCATAAAATTTAGAAAGGCGACAGTGTTGGCTAATCATGAACACCCGTTCGCGGGACGAAATAACATGGGGCAGAATAATAAGAGTCAACGGTAACATCGAACGGTCTCGAGACCGGGAGGAAAGTTCAACTAGAATAAACGATGAAAGAAAGAACGCTTGAAATAAAGAAAGAACGAGACAACATTGATAAAAGAAAGAACGCTTGAAATAAAGATAAGAGTATTTTACAAACTAGGTTACTGTCCCTAGACCCACAGACCGGGCAGGGAGCAAGATGATGAAAATAAAAAGAAAAACACAAACTAAAGACCTACCAGAGTCGGCGGCCGTCTACCACAAAAGGCCCGCCTATCGCAGACTAGTGTGTCTTATTAAAATAAAAAACAAGCAAAATGTAGGCTAAAGGGAGACCCCTCAGGTCATCCCGAGCATGAGGATTCTAAGACAAGAAATTGATTCCTAGCAACCTGCCGCCACCGGCCGCAGCTTCCCTGCCATGGAACTTTTTCTTTCCGGCTTCTCTCTCCCGGTCCTTGGCATCTTCCAGCTCAGCCAGACGAGCAAAGTTGAAGTTGGGGTCGACCTGATCGATAAGTCCTTTGGTCTCGTTGGACCCAAAGTCAACCCCGTCGTAGAAGGAGTCGGTACGGACCTGGACAAGTTCGGTCTGATGGATCACCTTCATCTGCTCCATCTCAAGCTCAAGACGAGCCTTAGCCTGTCCCGCTGCCCTCTCGGCCTCGACCGATTCTGCCCGAGCCACGGCAGCATCCCGAGCCTGAAAAAGGTCTGTACATTGGAGAGCCAGGCTCTCCTTCTCCTTGGAGAGCTCCTCCAGCTAGGACTCCTTCTCCTTCAACTTGCCCATCAGGGACTGAACCTCAGCTTTTAGCGCAGCAGTCTCCTTCTCGCGGGCCCTGATGACCTTTTTCAGGCGGATAGCCACTTCCTTCATTTCCTTTTGAGCGTCAGGATCGAATATCTCGCGGCGCAAGCGATCCAGGTCGCTAGCTTTGTTTTGAGCAAACGTAGAGAGAGTATCCAGGGAGCGGCGAGTCTGCATTACCAGCTCGACCGCAGTTATAGCTAGGCCCCCAGCAATAGGAGGGGTCTCTTTAACGAGACCCGCTGGGTGCCCCACCGCGCCGCCGACACTTGAAGCTCCAACACCCGGGATTGCTACGGAAACTTGTCCCTGCGCGGTAGCCCTGGCCGCGGAAGAGGAGCCCTGAACGGAGAAAGATAACATATCAAAAATGTCTTGCTCGCTGATGGGAAAAACAGAAGAAAGGCCGTCTGGAGGAACATCCAGGGGGCGCCCCTCAGATAGACTTCCCCACGAGAGTGCAGAACTAACCTGCTTATGCCATTTAAGGGGCCTGACATCTTCCGAGTGAGGGGACTCGGATTCTATGATTTCAACCTCCGTGGCCGGCGGAGGCTGGGGAACCCTGACCTCCCTCGGAGGGCTGGGAAGGGGAGCCACAAATGCAGACTCAAATGCACCCCCTGCAGGTGCAGACTCGACCACAAACCCCTCCGGACCAGGGCGGGGTGACGAAACAGATCCCGCCGGTTTAGCCCTTTGCTCAGCTTCCCTTTCCCGGCTTGGTTTGAACGCTTTACGCTTCCTTCCCATTGGTCTGTCAGGAATGTCACCCTGCATGTTCTTCACCAGCTCTTTGAGCGTGGGTTTGCGCCGCTCCAGGTCTACAGCAGCCGGCTCGTCGAGAGGATTGTTGTCCTTGTCTAGACCGATGGCCGCCAAGTCCTCCGGCGTCTTGCTTAAGGGCGGATTAAGTCCTCCGGCGTCTTGCTTAAGTCCTCCGGCGTCTTGCTTAAATAGGCCACGTGTGGAACCCGGGATCGGACGGGACCCAACTCGGCGTCTTGCTTAAGGGCGGATTAAGTTAAAAAGACTAATTTACAAAAACCTTTAAAACTGTTTTGGAGTCGCCACCTAATTATCGCGGAAATTAGGAACCTGCTATCATGTCCTAAGCCTAAAGACATGTCCTAGATTTTGGAGCACGCCGAAACCCCTAGATCTAAGGCTTGTGAAACCAGATTGGATTCGGGGTGAGGGTACTTTGGAAAAAGAGTTAATTCAATTAATGATTTATGAAAACCTTTTAGAAAAGCCTATGTAAAAATAGCCTCTACTGACCTAGAACAATCCATGTAAGATGATATTTGAGCTAATGTTATCGCTACGTACAAGTGCGATAAGTTTGTAAAAGAATGCAGATGCAGATGCAAAAAGATTGATTAAAACCCTCAGTTTAGCATATTTAACTTGTTAACGAAAAAGGTTCAGTGAAAGGTCGAATTCATTGTTTAAGTTAATTTTAATGCAAAATAAGAAGGTGCAAGATGCATGCGAATAAAATAATGTTCAGTTGTCCATTGGTTTATTTTATAAGGGTCGGTTGCTTATGCGACTTTGGCGTGTAATCGGATATGGAGTGTACCCGAAATAAATAGAACACTTGGAGTGCAAGCGCGCTGGGTGCCAAAGCGGGGCTAGAATGTAGTCCCCTTTGTTAGTCCATAGAAAATAAGAAAAAGCTTTGATCCAAGTGGATCGGTACCTACCTTGTCCTGACGCTTCAGATCTGGGCAGAGCTTCGCTTCTTGAACTTAAAAGGAGGATGAATTCAACACGGGATGGTGTGTTGAACTCAAGGATTTGAGTGCTTGAGGCTTTGAGAGAGTTTTGTAGTGTGTTTGCTGTGAAAGCTGGGTGTAAATTGTGTTTTTCGAGGTCAGGTATAGGGGTGTATATATACTAAAAACCTCGGAGAAATTAGGAAATCCGGGGATAAAAACAAGCCAGGAAACCGCATAGGCTTATGCGGTTGCCCAGGCAAACCGCATAAGCTTATGCGGTTGCCACCCCAAACCGCATAAGACTATGCGGTTTGAAGGTGTGTTTTTTTGCGTAGTTTCCTAGTTCCGGTTTGATTATATCTCGAAAAGATTTAGTATAATCCTTACTTGCACGTCAAGGAAAAGGCTAGGATATTTCTGAGATATTTTGATGTTTAGGGCTTTGGAGTGCGGGCCAAAGGCTGGGTTTGGGCTCGGTTTCGGGCCCGAGACCCGGAAAAATGAAAAGGGTGTATTTGCCTGGATTTTGTGAAATAAGGTAAGACGTGAGGTTGTATTTTGTGTAAGAGGAGGCTAAAGGGAAGATCTAGCCACCGGGCCTAAATTTAGGGATTTAGGAATGCTGAATTAGACCTTGTTAATGTAAAAGGGCTAATTGTAGTGCAAATGCGAAGCTCATGCCAAATGAAGCAGGACAAGGACCTAGCTAGACTCCAAATGGACAAAATGAACGTTTATTTAAAGCGATGTGAAGCGACCTTAATCATTTTAACATTTCAAACGACTCAAAATGAATTCGACATTAGTTAGAACCGTTTTCGTCAACGTTAAAGCATGCGTAATAAAAGTCCGTGTTACATCACAGGGTTTTGTTTGGGAGGGTACGGATATGGGTATCCACAGAGCCCCCAGTTTGACTGAGCTCGGACTAGAGCGCTAGTCAAACTCCACGACCATATCCGGACCATTACAGTCTCGATATGATCAATGAACGAAGCATGTGTCCATGGGTGAGACGAGGACTTCGAACCGGGCTGAACGGGGAGGGGCGTGCGCATTTTAAGGATTTGGCGGTCCGTGCATGCTATAAGGGCCTTCCGGCCTGCTGAATGTCTTCGTCGTGCTTGTTGTACTGTCGTGTAATGCCGTTGTATATGCCTTTGCTTGTAATGTCTTCGTATTGCATGTGTTGAAATGTGAAAGGGGCTAAAGTGCAGGGGTGCATGTGCTTGCAAGATGTTTGAGCATGCGTGAGGTGTATAATTGAGTAGGGGTGTTCATGTAGGTGTTAGTGTAGGTCTCGTGAAAGAGCGTTCGTGTAATGCTTGAACTCGCCGAGGAGTGTCTATGTAGAGTGAAATGCTTGGAGTTAGGTGTATATTGCAGAGTGCTTGTGCTTGGGCTCGCCGAGGAGTGTCTATGTAGTCGTAATTGCATATGATTGCCTTCTGTTGAGGAGAAAATGATGTAATGCTCGTGAAGAGCGTTCGTGCTTCTGCTTCTGTACCGTACATTAAATGCTTAATATACGCGTATGGTGGACTGTAGGTGACGCCTTGACCCAAGCACGGGACGTACTTGGAATTGCATTAGGGCCAAGATGAGTTAGGAATTCAAAAGTAGGCGTAAAACGAGGAAAAACCGAGAAAAACCACAGGCAGAAACCGCATAGCCTTATGCGGTTCATGGCGCAAACCTCATAAGGTTATGCGGTTTTCCTTAGTGGCTGCAGGGGGCTATATAACACGAGCTCAGCCGTGAGTGAAGCTCATTCATCATCTTCGGTTTTCATACTCTAAAAACACCATTTTTCGATTTCTCAACCGTTTTTGCTCATTTTTCTTGCGTTGTCTTGCTATGGCATCAGGTAATGCTCCATTTTGACTTGCTTTTACGTTATTTGTCGTCGTAATTAGCTAGTTTTGCCTTGAAATGTTGAAAAGACGGGTTTTGCATGAAAACCCGAGTTTTGCTTGAAATTTGCCGTTTGAATGCTTGAAATTGTCGTCATTGTGTTGCATTATGCCATGTGAACGTGTATGTGTGAATTAATTGTGATTTAGACCGTCTTTGTGTGAAAAACGTCCAAATTAGGTTTCGGGCCCGAAAACGAACCCGGATTTTCAATTAAACTTCGGTGTAGGATGCCCATAGTGTGTATAGCATGCCTATAGCGTTAGTTTTGCGAAAATGTCGAGCTAAGGCCTTCAAATCGCCGTCTTAAGTCGTAGTTATACGGAGTAATTAAGGCGAGTTGGGGGTTTTTGATCGGGATGACCAAAATGCAATTGCTTGTAATGGTTTGTTGTTGGGGACTATTATGGCGCGTAGAAACCATAAAGTTGTAATTTTGAGGTGTAGAGAACGGTTTTCGGCTTAATCGTGAATTAGGCCTAAAAATGCTCTGTAGGGCGTATAGTGCAACGTGTAGAGGGATGTATATGTATTATGTGCGTATTATTTGTGTGTATTTGTGTATGTGTATGCCAAGTTCGCATGCTTGCATGTGTTATAGTTGTATGTGTTGGTTGTGTTTGGTTGCAGGAGAAGGTTCTGGTTGTATTACGAGATCGAAATCTCGTAGGAGTGCTAGTTCGAGGACTGAGGGAGCCTCTAGCTCGAGTGGTTTGAGGCGTACGCGTAGTGAGAGGGATGTTGACCCTTGGGACACGCCACGCAGGCGTGGTCGGCCACGAGGTAGGGTCGTGGTCGCGGGCGTGACCTGCGCACGATCCCGAGGATGAGCTTGCTCAAGAGCCGTGGATGAGCCGAAGTCGAGATGGACGCGCCGAGGAGGCCGAGGAGGCTGTGCTTAGGGCGAGTAGCTCTAGGCCGCGAAAATCACTTGCGAACAGGGCGTTCGCCAAGGGCTGGGATGGCCATGACCTTCTACTTGCTCCAGAGAGACACATCTCCTATCTGCCACGATGGGTTGGCGGAAAGGTCCGATGAGGACTTTCGCGCCTCGTCCGTGATGTATGCTTTGAGAAGAAGCCGAGGGTGCGCAAGCTTAGGTGCCGCAGTGCTTTTGGTCCTCTAGTTGAGCAATCGGAGGGCGATCATGAGGTCGGTTGACGGCGAACCCGAGCGTCGATCGTGGCCTTCCTTGACGTGTATTGGGATACGACGACGACGTTTCACATGCCCGCCGAGGCCAGATTACCTTGTCAGTGGCACGCGGTCATGACGGGCTTCCGCTCGGGACCGCGATATGAGCTTTGAGTGGCGCCGGCCCATTGAGGACGAGGTGATGACCGCCGCGATTAGCGGTGGTGTGGAGGTGGAGTACGAGGGTAACCCACCTTATGTGATCAAGACTAGCTTCATCCTGGAGTATTTTGAGGGGAAAACCGAGCGAGGTCCCTCTGAGTGGACTGACGAGCAGAACGCTCGTTTGTGGTTGTGGTGGTTTGTTAGCGCCGTGTACTTCGGCGATAAGGGTGAGAGGGCGGCGACGTCGGTCCTGATGCATCTCGTAGATTGGGGTGCGATCGGGACACTAGACTGGGTGTCGCCATCCTTGGGTTTGTGTATTCGATTCTGCATGGACGCGGTGAGGCCGCGGGTCATGGATCGAGGGTCGAGACTGTCCTTAGTCTCGCCTGGGTTTGTGATGGAGGTATGTATTGATTTTGTTTCTGTTTTAGATGCATTGTTATTCGTCTTTGTTGTCTTGTAATGTGTTTTTGTACGTGCAGTCGTGGATCTTCAGTCACTTCCCTTTTCTGCTGCCTCCGCATGCTGTGACGATTGCGAAGGTGTATCCGGCGGTGCGTACTTGGGGCACGTGCAACCGTACGGCTTTTGACTGGTCGTATGACGAGGTTCGGGACCGTCTGAACCGGATGCGGTTTGATCAGGTTTGTGCTTGAACCATTTTAAATAGAGTGTACTTAAAATGATTGTATTTATGAGTGTTTGTTTTTATTTTTGTTTGTAGTTCGTGCCGTTCCCGTGGGGCCAGTATGCGGGCATTCCGGAAGGCATCGGGGCGCGGTTCGCATTGCGAGAGACCCAGCGTCTGTACTTGGCGACGCCGTATGGGCCGGTTTGGTACCTTGGAGAGCGTTTGGTCTTTCAGGCAGGGTGGCCAGCTCCGGTGGTGCCTAAGGACCCGCCGAGAGTCCTTTTCGAGCGAGGTGTTTCGGCTCAGGATCGGATGGCGTTGTACAGGGAAGGAGAGTCGGTGAGTCTTCTCTGTCCTGGGGAAGACTATGGCCAGTTTGCTCAGTCTCGGCTTGCTTGTGGGCCGATTGAGGTATGCTTGCTTGCTTCTTAGAGGGTGCGTAAGGTAATGTTTGTGAAAAAAAAGTGCAAAATGTCCTGACGTGTGCTGACGTGTGTTTTTGTAGTTGTTTGATCCTGAGATGGCGGAGCAGCCTGGCGACTTTCCTACCACCGTTGAGTATGACGAGTCGGGTGTCCGTCGTACCTTCACTTTGCCGACGTACTTGCCGGTGACTACCGACGGGCATGGACAAATTGGGCAGGCAGGGTGAAGAAGGTATGTATCTTTGTCTTTGTATATGTGAGTAAGCCCCCAGTTTGATGGAGGTATGAGTTATAGCGATGATCAAACTTGTGAGAGTCATGTTTTTGTGTTACCTCCTCGAGTTTGGCTTAATTTGAGTGAAATTAAGGCAAAGTGGGGTTGACTGCTTTTGTTTTGAAATGTCCCCCCGAAGTTTGACTTAATTTTGAGTGAAATTAAGGCAAAATGGAGAGAATGTGCTTTGTTTTTGAAATTTCCCCCTAAGTTTGGCTTAATTTGAGTGAAATTAAGGCAAAATGGGGTTGACTGCTTTTGTTTTGAAATTTCCCCCCGAAGTTTGACTTAATTTGAGTGAAATTAAGGCAAAATGGAGAGAAATTTGAAGTGTTTTTTTGTGTTATGTATCGCAGGTGGCGAAGGAGGCTCATAAGAAGTTATGGCAGATAGCCAACAGGTGGAGGATGGCTTGGTGACCGAGCAGTCGCCCGGTTGTGTCGAGCCGGTGACGGCTCGGTCAGTATGAGTTTGACGAGTATCGTCGTCGTCATCCGGAGTGAATTTGTGTAACATAGATTGTATGAACCTTTGTGTACATGTTGTAGCTTGAACTTGAACTGTGATTGTTGTTGTGAACCTGTTTGGTAAGCTTGTTTGAAAAGTGAAATGATTCCCGAGTGGAAAGCATTGATGTTGATTTTAGATTGTGAAAATGCGTTTGCGAAAAGTTCATTTTAAATGCGAAATGAGCTTGCATGAGTGTCGAAAATGTTATGTTTTGACTCGTGGTAGGAATCGTGGATGCTGAAGCGAAATGTAATGTTGCTGCGTGGGAAACAACAAAAGAATGTCGTAGCCTAATGGAGATTGTAGTGTTTAGGAAAAACGAAATTAGGAAAGTGGCGAGAAAACCCGCCCCTTGAACCGCATAGCCTTATGCGGTTTAGGGGTCAAACCGCATAGGCTTATGCGGTTTGTGGTGCAAACCGCATAAGGCTATGCGGTTTGGCGGCGTGGCTGATAACGCTGTGTTTCCATATTCCGTATTATGTTTTGTATATAAGGATGGGGGGTGCGTGCTATAATCTTCATTCACAAACACTTCTTTTCTTTTCTTTTAGTACAAGTTTGTGCTCTCATAAATATATTAGGTATATTTATAAAAGTTTTTTTTTTTTTCGTATTCAAGAAAAATGGTTGAGCATTTTGATGCTCTTGTGAAGAGGTGGACTTCCTCACTAAGTCCGGCAATAAAGAGGGCGGTGTATGATGATGGTGCGGGTGTTTTTATTGGCTTTCGTCAAATGAAAGTCGATCTTGACTTCCTTGATGCGTGCTTAGATTATTGGGATCCTAGCTTGCACGTGTTTAGGTTTCCCGGGGGAGAGGTGTGTCCTTTAATCGAGGAGTTTGCGGCCATTGCGGGGTGGTCGAAACGGACTACTCCTGTGGTTGAAAGGAGTGAGCTTTGCTATAACGGGATGTTGCGAAACTTCCTTGGGATGACAAATGCTCAGGCTGCAGGTTTGTTTGAGGGAGGTAAGGTGAATATGCTTCTTTTGTGTCAACGTTACATGAATAAGGTGGACACCAGTATTTCGGACCGTTCTAGGCGGAGGGCCCTTGCTTTTTGTTTGGTTCATCGTTATGCTTTTGCGGGGTCCATGCCAGATGGGGTGTTCGGGAGCGCGAGGTATGCTCGCGTTGTCGAAGAGATGGAGAGGGGATATGATCCTTCTGCTTTGATTCTAGCGGAGACCATACTGGGCTTAGACGACCGTTCTGCTAATCGTCTGAGCTCGTACCGGGGTTGCGCTAGGATTCTCAACATTTGGCTCATGGAGAGGCTAAGTGTGTATAAAGCACTTCCCCTTGGTAGTGTCTTTAAGGCTGCGGCGACGACGTCGCGAAAGATGGAGTGGGCCGACCTTCGGGAGCGTTCGCTAAACTACTACCGGGGGTTTGTGAAGGAGAGCACCATTCGTTGGTACGTGTCATGGTGGCATATTACGGCGATTACGGCGCCGTCTGTTGCGAATGCGGCTCGTGGGTTGATGTTGTGCGGGTTTGAACGAGGGGTGTGGATTCATCCTCTTCGCTTGAAGAGGCAAATCGGGCTTGCTCAGACCATACCCGAGCAGGATACTCAGGTTGGAGGGGTTGTTGTCCTAAACAACCAGATGATTGATGCCTGGATCCGAGGATGGTCGGACCGTATTACTTGGGCTGTTCCGGAGCATATAGAGTCTACTCGTGTTACGGACTTCTACACGCGATGGTATCGTTCCAATGATCCTCAGGAACGGGAGAATCAGAGGAGGAGAGAGAAGAGTGGGCCAAGGCCCTCCTTGGCGTATGAGGTGGTGCGCGAAAGGAGAGACTATGGTGATCTTTGCGCTGTTAATGTGGATGTGTCTACTTCGAGGCCTGCGCGGGAAAGGCTTGGAGCAAGGGTGACCGCTAAGGATCGTCTAGGATCAAGGATCGAGGAGCCCCCAGTCGAGCAGGACAAGGATCCGATCGAGCCCCCAGGATTTGAGAGGACTGCTCCCGTGATTAGTTCGAAGATTGTGGCGGATCGGCCTCTTGAAGATGAAGAGGCTAATCCGAAGCGACAGAAGATGGCTTAGTTTGTTTTGCTTTGTTTAAAGAAATTTTCTTTACTCAAATACATGTTCTAGATTCGAATAAAGGGTTAAGGAGGCTTGTTCCTAACTCATTTCTAAATTGCGAAAAATTCTAAATAAAGTAATAAAATAGAATTAATTTGCTTTTGCCTTGTCTCGTTGCTTTCTTGGACCAAAAATGGTCAAGGCTAGCAAAGGCGGTTTTTGTCCAAATCACGGTTTAGGTCCTTGGGCTCGAACCATGGGCTAGGTCACGATCCTAAGGTCCACCCAAGCTTATCTTGAGTGAATTTAAACAATAATATCTTGGTCAAGCTTGGTGGGTCAAGGAAGTCAAGAAAAGTCAAGACGGAGAGCAACCGAAAGTCGATTAAAATGCTATTTTTGTTTGTGATCGCTCGAGTGCACCCATGTGGGTTCGAACCACAAGTCAATTAAATTATCAAGAGCAAAAATCAAGTGAAGAAGAGATCCCAAGTCAGCCGAAAATTAATCAAAGGAAGGATCACATGTTGTTCCTCAACATGTCCCTTTCACTCATGTCTCTATCTACCTTTACGCTTTATGCTTTTACTTTAAGTATTTGTTGATTTATGTTCAAAATTTTCAGCTCAAGTGAGCCTTGTGGACCGAGTATTATGATGTATTTGGGGGTTGATTGTAGCCCTTAGATTATCTTGTAATGTAGGGTTGAGATGAGGCATTGGGTAATATATAAACCCACCCTCACACATCATATTTTTCAGATTTGGAATGATAAAAAGAAAACCCTAGTTGTTTGCTTGAGTTCTTCATTTTCTCATTACTTAGTGTGTGAGTTTAGTGAAAGATTAGTTTAGTGGCTTTGTGCTTAAACTAATCACAACCTAAATCTATTACTTAGTGTGTAGATTTAGTGACTATCCTTTTTATTTTCCTTGTTCATAAAATTTCAGAAAATTATCCCACAAAACATACATATAACCGAGATTTTCAAGGGTTTCAAGGATCGATTTGTGTTCATCTCTTGAGTGAAACTTGATCCTCCTAGTTTCACTCCAAATTGGCATCAAAGCTTTGGTTGGGTTTGAAGCACAAGATCCACCCTTGTGTTAGAAACATACGGTCCAAGGGAGATACCCAAATTTTTGGTTTGTTCTTGATTTTCGATTTTTATCTTTATTTTTCTGGTTTATTGTGTTTTGCCGAGTTGATCTTTGTTTTTCATCCTTTATTTTTTCGCTTTGTCTCTTTTATTTTCTTGTTTCCACAAAACTTCTCACAAATTTTCACAAAAATGGTTGAGGATCTACACTTGTGTTAGTGTTGGTTTTGATTTTCACACTCAAAGGTCCTTGCTTTACTCAAAAATTTTGATTTTTGTTTCTTTGGTTATTTCAATGGGTATATTTCTTCCTTTTGATGTTACTTGTGATACTACTCTTGGTGAGACCATGTATGATTCTATGGAGAAAGCTAGAAGAGAGCTTGAAATCAAAATGAGTCGAATGAGGAGTAGACCTATTCCTAACCCTAACCTTGTGAACTTGAGGGAGTTAGAAGGTAGAATGGCTCGGTTAGGAGGAGGATCACCCCCTAGCCAAGGCCGTGTGGTTTTGTGGGGCGAGCTTGCTCTAACCCTAACCCTAAACCTAGAAGAGAGTCACCAAGTCGAAGCCTTTAGGTCTAGGTGTACCATTATGGGAAGGGTTTGTGATTTGATTGTTGATGGGGAGAGTTGTTCTAATGTGGCCTCAAGCACCCTCATTGAAAAATTAGCCTTGCCTACACAAGAACACCCTAAACCTTACAAGATGAAGTGGCTAAACAATGGAGCCGAGATGAGTGTAAGTGTGGTTAGACAATGCTTGGTTTCTTTCTCCATTGGTGGGGATTACATGGATGAGGTTTTGTGTGATGTGGTACCCATGGAGGCTTGTCATCTCCTCTTGGGAAAACCTTGGAAGTTGAAAAGAAATGCTAATCATGATGAGAGGGACAATACCTATACTTTCAAGATTGGAGCTAAGAAAATCAAACTTGCACCCTTAACTCCGATTTTGAAAAACCCTAACCCACCCTCCTTGATTATATCACACGAAAGAATGGGGATTGATGGGAGACCAGAAATTGAGCTTGGGGTTGGTCATGGGAAGGATGAGATTAATGTCCTTGCTAAGGAGTTCCCCAAGGAGCAATGCAAACCGCCCTCCATACTTGAGTCATCCAAAGAGGTTATTTTAAGTGAGGAGGCCGAAACAAGTGAGGAAATGAATGTTGGTGAGAAATTGACCATTCACTTTGCTAAAGATAATCCTAACACTCAAGAGGAAAGCATGGGGTACAATGCCAAGCCAAGGGATGAGTATGATCATGAGAAGTGTTTGGCCAATGTCAAGAGGAAGGTATTCATGTGGTATGAGAATGTTGATGCAAGCAAAGAGTCGAGGGAATTTCTAAAATGGAAGTTCAAGGTGGGGATTGTCAATACCCAAGGAATGCTATGTGGTTATCATAATCAAGTCTATTCGAGTGGTTTCATGAAATGGGGATTCAAAGGGGGAACTAAGCTTGAACAAAAAGAGCTAAGTGATGATCTTCTACAACCTTCACCTAAGTTCAAGAAAGAAGATGGCTCAATTGGAAGTCCAAGGGTCGATTTGTGGGAGGGGAACACGGCCCTCAAAGCCACACCCGAATTATTCACACTCCTTATGTCGTCTAATCCCACAAGTACCTTCATGATCGAGAGTGTAGCCCTCCATGTGATCAAAGACAACCCTAGAGCAATAAGGGGAAGTCAAGGAGAGGAGCTCAATGAGCTCAAAACAGAAAATTTGGGGAGCTCAATCAAGTGCAAGGGAAGTGAATCATTTGGAAATGAAAAGGTCGATGTGTTAGAAGGTTCAAGTGAGTCCTTGAAAGGGGAGAAAACGTGGGGTTTAAACGTGGCAAAGGGTGGCTAATTGACGGTTCTATGCATGAGGAACTTCGAGTTGTGCTAAGGGATAATTGTGAATCCAAAGAAGCCATGAGTAAGGGAGAGAGCGAGCTCAATTCATTGAGCCAAGTCTACAAGGATCAATCTCTCATTCAATCTCTAAGCAAGTGGAATTCTTGGAAGACTAGAGCCATGGAACACAAGGTTGGTCATGGGGCTCATGGGGCACCCCTCATCATGTTCTACGAATCAAGCCATGAAGCCAACAAGAGTCCGAGTCGAGAAGGAGGCAAAGGATCAAGCCATGAGTCAAGCTATAGTCCAAACCGAGCAAGAGGAAGAGAGACCGAGGATTTGAGGACAAATCCTTTTCAAGGAGAGGAGATTGGACCAAAAATGGTCAAGGCTAGCAAAGGCGGTTTTTGTCCAAATCACGGTTTAGGTCCTTGGGCTCGAACCATGGGCTAGGTCACGATCCTAAGGTCCACCCAAGCTTATCTTGAGTGAATTTAAACAATAATATCTTGGTCAAGCTTGGTGGGTCAAGGAAGTCAAGAAAAGTCAAGACGGAGAGCAACCGAAAGTCGATTAAAATGCTATTTTTGTTTGTGATCGCTCGAGTGCACCCATGTGGGTTCGAACCACAAGTCAATTAAATTATCAAGAGCAAAAATCAAGTGAAGAAGAGATCCCAAGTCACCGAAAATTAATCAAAGGAAGGATCACATGTTGTTCCTCAACATGTCCCTTTCACTCATGTCTCTATCTACCTTTATGCTTTATGCTTTTTACTTTAAGTATTTGTTGTTTTATGTTCAAAATTTTCAGCTCAAGTGAGCCTTGTGGACCGAGTATTATGATGTATTTGGGGGTTGATTGTAGCCCTTAGATTATCTTGTAATGTAGGGTTGAGATGAGGCATTGGGTAATATATAAACCCACCCTCACACATCATATTTTTCAGATTTGGAATGATAAAAAGAAAACCCTAGTTGTTTGCTTGAGTTCTTCATTTTCTCATTACTTAGTGTGTGAGTTTAGTGAAAGATTAGTTTAGTGGCTTTGTGCTTAAACTAATCACAACCTAAATCTATTACTTAGTGTGTAGATTTAGTGACTATCCTTTTTATTTTCCTTGTTCATAAAATTTCAGAAAATTATCCCACAAAAACATACATATAACCGAGATTTTCAAGGGTTTCAAGGATCGATTTGTGTTCATCTCTTGAGTGAAACTTGATCCTCCTAGTTTCACTCCAAATTGGCATCAAAGCTTTGGTTGGGTTTGAAGCACAAGATCCACCCTTGTGTTAGAAACATACGGTCCAAGGGAGATACCCGAAATTTTTGGTTTGTTCTTGATTTTCGATTTTTTATCTTTATTTTTCGGTTTATTGTGTTTTGCCGAGTTGATCTTTGTTTTTCATCCTTTATTTTTTCGTTTGTCTCTTTTATTTTCTTGTTTCCACAAAACTTCTCACAAATTTTCACAAAAATGGTTGAGGATCTACACTTGTGTTAGTGTTGGTTTTGATTTTCACACTCAAAGGTCCTTGCTTTACTCAAAAATTTTCAGATTTTTGTTTCTTTGGTTATTTCAATGGGTATATTTCTTCCTTTTGATGTTACTTGTGATACTACTCTTGGTGAGACCATGTATGATTCTATGGAGAAAGCTAGAAGAGAGCTTGAAATCAAAATGAGTCGAATGAGGAGTAGACCTATTCCTAACCCTAACCTTGTGAACTTGAGGGAGTTAGAAGGTAGAATGGCTCGGTTAGGAGGAGGATCACCCCCTAGCCAAAGCCGTGTGGTTTGTAGGGCGAGCCTGCTCAACCCCTAACCCTAAACCTAGAAGAGAGTCACCAAGTCGAAGCCTTTAGGTCTAGGTGTACCATTATGGGAAGGGTTTGTGATTTGATTGTTGATGGGGAGAGTTGTTCTAATGTGGCCTCAAGCACCCTCATTGAAAAATTAGCCTTGCCTACACAAGAACACCCTAAACCTTACAAGATGAAGTGGCTAAACAATGGAGCCGAGATGAGTGTAAGTGTGGTTAGACAATGCTTGGTTTCTTTCTCCATTGGTGGGGATTACATGGATGAGGTTTTGTGTGATGTGGTACCCATGGAGGCTTGTCATCTCCTCTTGGGAAAACCTTGGAAGTTGAAAAGAAATGCTAATCATGATGAGAGGGACAATACCTATACTTTCAAGATTGGAGCTAAGAAAATCAAACTTGCACCCTTACCTCCGATTTTGAAAAACCCTAACCCACCCTCCTTGATTATATCACACGAAAGAATGGGGATTGATGGGAGACCAGAAATTGAGCTTGGGGTTGGTCATGGGAAGGATGAGATTAATGTCCTTGCTAAGGAGTTCCCCAAGGAGCAATGCAAACCGCCCTCCATACTTGAGTCATCCAAAGAGGTTATTTTAAGTGAGGAGGCCGAAACAAGTGAGGAAATGAATGTTGGTGAGAAATTGACCATTCACTTTGCTAAAGATAATCCTAACACTCAAGAGGAAAGCATGGGGTACAATGCCAAGCCAAGGGATGAGTATGATCATGAGAAGTGTTTGGCCAATGTCAAGAGGAAGGTATTCATGTGGTATGAGAATGTTGATGCAAGCAAAGAGTCGAGGGAATTTCTAAAATGGAAGTTCAAGGTGGGGATTGTCAATACCCAAGGAATGCTATGTGGTTATCATAATCAAGTCTATTCGAGTGGTTTCATGAAATGGGGATTCAAAGGGGGAACTAAGCTTGAACAAAAAGAGCTAAGTGATGATCTTCTACAACCTTCACCTAAGTTCAAGAAAGAAGATGGCTCAATTGGAAGTCCAAGGGTCGATTTGTGGGAGGGGAACACGGCCCTCAAAGCCACACCGAATTATTCACACTCCTTATGTCGTCTAATCCCACAAGTACCTTCATGATCGAGAGTGTAGCCCTCCATGTGATCAAAGACAACCCTAGAGCAATAAGGGGAAGTCAAGGAGAGGAGCTCAATGAGCTCAAAACAGAAAATTTGGGGAGCTCAATCAAGTGCAAGGGAAGTGAATCATTTGGAAATGAAAAGGTCGATGTGTTAGAAGGTTCAAGTGAGTCCTTGAAAGGGGAGAAAAACGTGGGGTTTAAACGTGGCAAAGGGTGGCTAATTGACGGTTCTATGCATGAGGAACTTCGAGTTGTGCTAAGGGATAATTGTGAATCCAAAGAAGCCATGAGTAAGGGAGAGAGCGAGCTCAATTCATTGAGCCAAGTCTACAAGGATCAATCTCTCATTCAATCTCTAAGCAAGTGGAATTCTTGGAAGACTAGAGCCATGGAACACAAGGTTGGTCATGGGGCTCATGGGGCCCCCCTCATCATGTTCTACGAATCAAGCCATGAAGCCAACAAGAGTCCGAGTCGAGAAGGAGGCAAAGGATCAAGCCATGAGTCAAGCTATAGTCCAAACCGAGCAAGAGGAAGAGAGACCGAGGATTTGAGGACAAATCCTTTTCAAGGAGAGGAGATTGGACCAAAAATGGTCAAGGCTAGCAAAGGCGGTTTTTGTCCAAATCACGGTTTAGGTCCTTGGGCTCGAACCATGGGCTAGGTCACGATCCTAAGGTCCACCCAAGCTTATCTTGAGTGAATTTAAACAATAATATCTTGGTCAAGCTTGGTGGGTCAAGGAAGTCAAGAAAAGTCAAGACGGAGAGCAACCGAAAGTCGATTAAAATGCTATTTTTGTTTGTGATCGCCGAGTGCACCCATGTGGGTTCGAACCACAAGTCAATTAAATTATCAAGAGCAAAAATCAAGTGAAGAAGAGATCCCAAGTCAAAGAAAATTAATCAAAGGAAGGATCACATGTTGTTCCTCAACATGTCCCTTTCACTCATGTCTCTATCTACCTTTTATGCTTTATGCTTTTTACTTTAAGTATTTGTTGTTTTATGTTCAAAATTTTCAGCTCAAGTGAGCCTTGTGGACCGAGTATTATGATGTATTTGGGGGTTGATTGTAGCCCTTAGATTATCTTGTAATGTAGGGTTGAGATGAGGCATTGGGTAATATATAAACCCACCCTCACACATCATATTTTGATTTGGAATGATAAAAAGAAAACCCTAGTTGTTTGCTTGAGTTCTTCATTTTCTCATTACTTAGTGTGTGAGTTTAGTGAAAGATTAGTTTAGTGGCTTTGTGCTTAAACTAATCACAACCTAAATCTATTACTTAGTGTGTAGATTTAGTGACTATCCTTTTTATTTTCCTTGTTCATAAAATTTCAGAAAATTATCCCACAAAAACATACATATAACCGAGATTTTCAAGGGTTTCAAGGATCGATTTGTGTTCATCTCTTGAGTGAAACTTGATCCTCCTAGTTTCACTCCAAATTGGCATCAAAGCTTTGGTTGGGTTTGAAGCACAAGATCCACCCTTGTGTTAGAAACATACGGTCCAAGGGAGATACAGAAATTTTGGTTTGTTCTTGATTTTCGATTTTTTATCTTTATTTTTCGGTTTATTGTGTTTTGCCGAGTTGATCTTTGTTTTTCATCCTTTATTTTTTCGTTTGTCTCTTTTATTTTCTTGTTTCCACAAAACTTCTCACAAATTTTCAAAAAACTGGTTGAGGATCCAGACTTGTGTTACTCTTGGATTTGATTTTCACACTCAAAGGTCCTTGCTTTACTCAAAATTTTTGATTTTTGTTTCTTTGGTTATTTCAATGGGTATATTTCTTCCTTTTGATGTTACTTGTGATACTACTCTTGGTGAGACCATGTATGATTCTATGGAGAAAGCTAGAAGAGAGCTTGAAATCAAAATGAGTCGAATGAGGAGTAGACCTATTCCTAACCCTAACCTTGTGAACTTGAGGGAGTTAGAAGGTAGAATGGCTCGGTTAGGAGGAGGATCACCCCTAGCCAAAGCCGTGTGGTTTGTAGGGCGAGCTTGCTCAAACCCTAACCCTAAACCTAGAAGAGAGTCACCAAGTCGAAGCCTTTAGGTCTAGGTGTACCATTATGGGAAGGGTTTGTGATTTGATTGTTGATGGGGAGAGTTGTTCTAATGTGGCCTCAAGCACCCTCATTGAAAAATTAGCCTTGCCTACACAAGAACACCCTAAACCTTACAAGATGAAGTGGCTAAACAATGGAGCCGAGATGAGTGTAAGTGTGGTTAGACAATGCTTGGTTTCTTTCTCCATTGGTGGGGATTACATGGATGAGGTTTTGTGTGATGTGGTACCCATGGAGGCTTGTCATCTCCTCTTGGGAAAACCTTGGAAGTTGAAAAGAAATGCTAATCATGATGAGAGGGACAATACCTATACTTTCAAGATTGGAGCTAAGAAAATCAAACTTGCACCCTTACCTCCGATTTTGAAAAACCCTAACCCACCCTCCTTGATTATATCACACCAAAGAATGGGGATTGATGGGAGACCAGAAATTGAGCTTGGGGTTGGTCATGGGAAGGATGAGATTAATGTCCTTGCTAAGGAGTTCCCCAAGGAGCAATGCAAACCGCCCTCCATACTTGAGTCATCCAAAGAGGTTATTTTAAGTGAGGAGGACCAAACAAGTGAGGAAATGAATGTTGGTGAGAAATTGACCATTCACTTTGCTAAAGATAATCCTAACACTCAAGAGGAAAGCATGGGGTACAATGCCAAGCCAAGGGATGAGTATGATCATGAGAAGTGTTTGGCCAATGTCAAGAGGAAGGTATTCATGTGGTATGAGAATGTTGATGCAAGCAAAGAGTCGAGGGAATTTCTAAAATGGAAGTTCAAGGTGGGGATTGTCAATACCCAAGGAATGCTATGTGGTTATCATAATCAAGTCTATTCGAGTGGTTTCATGAAATGGGGATTCAAAGGGGGAACTAAGCTTGAACAAAAAGAGCTAAGTGATGATCTTCTACAACCTTCACCTAAGTTCAAGAAAGAAGATGGCTCAATTGGAAGTCCAAGGGTCGATTTGTGGGAGGGGAACACGGCCCTCAAAGCCACACCCGAATTATTCACACTCCTTATGTCGTCTAATCCCACAAGTACCTTCATGATCGAGAGTGTAGCCCTCCATGTGATCAAAGACAACCCTAGAGCAATAAGGGGAAGTCAAGGAGAGGAGCTCAATGAGCTCAAAACAGAAAATTTGGGGAGCTCAATCAAGTGCAAGGGAAGTGAATCATTTGGAAATGAAAAGGTCGATGTGTTAGAAGGTTCAAGTGAGTCCTTGAAAGGGAGAAAACGTGGGGTTTAAACGTGGCAAAGGGTGGCTAATTGACGGTTCTATGCATGAGGAACTTGAGTTGTGCTAAGGGATAATTGTGAATCCAAAGAAGCCATGAGTAAGGGAGAGAGCGAGCTCAATTCATTGAGCCAAGTCTACAAGGATCAATCTCTCATTCAATCTCTAAGCAAGTGGAATTCTTGGAAGACTAGAGCCATGGAACACAAGGTTGGTCATGGGGCTCATGGGGCACCCCTCATCATGTTCTACGAATCAAGCCATGAAGCCAACAAGAGTCCGAGTCGAGAAGGAGGCAAAGGATCAAGCCATGAGTCAAGCTATAGTCCAAACCGAGCAAGAGGAAGAGAGACCGAGGATTTGAGGACAAATCCTTTTCAAGGAGAGGAGATTGGACCAAAAATGGTCAAGGCTAGCAAAGGCGGTTTTGTCCAAATCACGGTTTAGGTCCTTGGGCTCGAACCATGGGCTAGGTCACGATCCTAAGGTCCACCCAAGCTTATCTTGAGTGAATTTAAACAATAATATCTTGGTCAAGCTTGGTGGGTCAAGGAAGTCAAGAAAAGTCAAGACGGAGAGCAACCGAAAGTCGATTAAAATGCTATTTTTGTTTGTGATCGCTCGAGTGCACCCATGTGGGTTCGAACCACAAGTCAATTAAATTATCAAGAGCAAAAATCAAGAGAAGAAGAGATCCCAAGTCAGTGAAAATTAATCAAAGGAAGGATCACATGTTGTTCCTCAACATGTCCCTTTCACTCATGTCTCTATCTACCTTTACGCTTTATGCTTTACTTTAAGTATTTGTTGTTTTATGTTCAAAATTTTCAGCTCAAGTGAGCCTTGTGGACCGAGTATTATGATGTATTTGGGGGTTGATTGTAGCCCTTAGATTATCTTGTAATGTAGGGTTGAGATGAGGCATTGGGTAATATATAAACCCACCCTCACACATCATATTTTTCAGATTTGGAATGATAAAAAGAAAACCCTAGTTGTTTGCTTGAGTTCTTCATTTTCTCATTACTTAGTGTGTGAGTTTAGTGAAAGATTAGTTTAGTGGCTTTGTGCTTAAACTAATCACAACCTAAATCTATTACTTAGTGTGTAGATTTAGTGACTATCTTTTATTTTCCTTGTTCATAAAATTTCGTAAAATTATCCCACAAAAACATACATATAACCGAGATTTTCAAGGGTTTCAAGGATCGATTTGTGTTCATCTCTTGAGTGAAACTTGATCCTCCTAGTTTCACTCCAAATTGGCATCAAAGCTTTGGTTGGGTTTGAAGCACAAGATCCACCCTTGTGTTAGAAACATACGGTCCAAGGGAGATACCCGAAATTTTTGGTTTGTTCTTGATTTTCGATTTTTTATCTTTATTTTTCGGTTTATTGTGTTTTGCCGAGTTGATCTTTGTTTTTCATCCTTTATTTTTTCGTTTGTCTCTTTTATTTTCTTGTTTCCACAAAACTTCTCACAAATTTTCACAAAAATGGTTGAGGATCTACACTTGTGTTAGTGTTGGTTTTGATTTTCACACTCAAAGGTCCTTGCTTTACTCAAAAATTTTGATTTTTGTTTCTTTGGTTATTTCAATGGGTATATTTCTTCCTTTTGATGTTACTTGTGATACTACTCTTGGTGAGACCATGTATGATTCTATGGAGAAAGCTAGAAGAGAGCTTGAAATCAAAATGAGTCGAATGAGGAGTAGACCTATTCCTAACCCTAACCTTGTGAACTTGAGGGAGTTAGAAGGTAGAATGGCTCGGTTAGGAGGAGGATCACCCCCTAGCCAAAGCCGTGTGGTTTGTAGGGGCGAGCTTGCTCAAACCCTAACCCTAAACCTAGAAGAGAGTCACCAAGTCGAAGCCTTTAGGTCTAGGTGTACCATTATGGGAAGGGTTTGTGATTTGATTGTTGATGGGGAGAGTTGTTCTAATGTGGCCTCAAGCACCCTCATTGAAAAATTAGCCTTGCCTACACAAGAACACCCTAAACCTTACAAGATGAAGTGGCTAAACAATGGAGCCGAGATGAGTGTAAGTGTGGTTAGACAATGCTTGGTTTCTTTCTCCATTGGTGGGGATTACATGGATGAGGTTTTGTGTGATGTGGTACCCATGGAGGCTTGTCATCTCCTCTTGGGAAAACCTTGGAAGTTGAAAAGAAATGCTAATCATGATGAGAGGGACAATACCTATACTTTCAAGATTGGAGCTAAGAAAATCAAACTTGCACCCTTACCTCCGATTTTGAAAAACCCTAACCCACCCTCCTTGATTATATCACACGAAAGAATGGGGATTGATGGGAGACCAGAAATTGAGCTTGGGGTTGGTCATGGGAAGGATGAGATTAATGTCCTTGCTAAGGAGTTCCCCAAGGAGCAATGCAAACCGCCCTCCATACTTGAGTCATCCAAAGAGGTTATTTTAAGTGAGGAGGCCAAACAAGTGAGGAAATGAATGTTGGTGAGAAATTGACCATTCACTTTGCTAAAGATAATCCTAACACTCAAGAGGAAAGCATGGGGTACAATGCCAAGCCAAGGGATGAGTATGATCATGAGAAGTGTTTGGCCAATGTCAAGAGGAAGGTATTCATGTGGTATGAGAATGTTGATGCAAGCAAAGAGTCGAGGGAATTTCTAAAATGGAAGTTCAAGGTGGGGATTGTCAATACCCAAGGAATGCTATGTGGTTATCATAATCAAGTCTATTCGAGTGGTTTCATGAAATGGGGATTCAAAGGGGGAACTAAGCTTGAACAAAAAGAGCTAAGTGATGATCTTCTACAACCTTCACCTAAGTTCAAGAAAGAAGATGGCTCAATTGGAAGTCCAAGGGTGGGTTTGTGGGAGGAACACGGCCCTCAAAGCCACACCGAATTATTCACACTCCTTATGTCGCCTAATCCCACAAGTACCTTCATGATCGAGAGTGTAGCCCTCCATGTGATCAAAGACAACCCTAGAGCAATAAGGGAAGTCAAGGAGAGGAGCTCAATGAGCCCAAATCGGAAAATTTGGGGAGCCCAATCAAGTGCAAGGGAAGTGAATCATTTGGAAATGAAAAGGTCGATGTGTTAGAAGGTTCAAGTGAGTCCTTGAAAGGGGAGAAAAACGTGGGGTTTAAGCGTGGCAAAGGGTGGCTAATTGACGGTTCTATGCATGAGGAACTTCGAGTTGTGCTAAGGGATAATTGTGAATCCAAAGAAGCCATGAGTAAGGGAGAGAGCGAGCTCAATTCATTGAGCCAAGTCTACAAGGATCAATCTCTCATTCAATCTCTAAGCAAGTGGAATTCTTGGAAGACTAGAGCCATGGAACACAAGGTTGGTCATGGGGCTCATGGGGCACCCCTCATCATGTTCTACGAATCAAGCCATGAAGCCAACAAGAGACCGAGTCGAGAAGGAGGCAAAGGATCAAGCCATGAGTCAAGCTTATAGTCCAAACCGAGCAAGAGGAAGAGAGACCGAGGATTTGAGGACAAATCCTTTTCAAGGAGAGGAGATTGGACCAAAATGGTCAAGGCTAGCAAAGGCGGTTTTGTCCAAATCACGGTTTAGGTCCTTGGGCTCGAACCATGGGCTAGGTCACGATCCTAAGGTCCACCCAAGCTTATCTTGAGTGAATTTAAACAATAATATCTTGGTCAAGCTTGGTGGGTCAAGGAAGTCAAGAAAAGTCAAGACGGAGAGCAACCGAAAGTCGATTAAAATGCTATTTTTGTTTGTGATCGCCGAGTGCACCCATGTGGGTTCGAACCACAAGTCAATTAAATTATCAAGAGCAAAAATCAAGTGAAGAAGAGATCCCAAGTCAGTAGAAAATTAATCAAAGGAAGGATCACATGTTGTTCCTCAACATGTCCCTTTCACTCATGTCTCTATCTACCTTTTATGCTTTATGCTTTTACTTTAAGTATTTGTTGTTTTATGTTCAAAATTTTCATTTCAAGTGAGCCTTGTGGACCGAGTATTATGATGTATTTGGGGTTGATTGTAGCCCTTAGATTATCTTGTAATGTAGGGTTGAGATGAGGCATTGGGTAATATATAAACCCACCCTCACACATCATATTTTTCAGATTTGGAATGATAAAAAGAAAACCCTAGTTGTTTGCTTGAGTTCTTCATTTTCTCATTACTTAGTGTGTGAGTTTAGTGAAAGATTAGTTTAGTGGCTTTGTGCTTAAACTAATCACAACCTAAATCTATTACTTAGTGTGTAGATTTAGTGACTATCTTTTTATTTTCCTTGTTCATAAAATTTCAGAAAATTATCCCACAAAAACATACATATAACCGAGATTTTCAAGGGTTTCAAGGATCGATTTGTGTTCATCTCTTGAGTGAAACTTGATCCTCCTAGTTTCACTCCAAATTGGCATCAAAGCTTTGGTTGGGTTTGAAGCACAAGATCCACCCTTGTGTTAGAAACATACGGTCCAAGGGAGATACCCGAAATTTTTGGTTTGTTCTTGATTTTCGATTTTTTATCTTTATTTTTCGGTTTATTGTGTTTTGCCGAGTTGATCTTTGTTTTTCATCCTTTATTTTTTCGTTTGTCTCTTTTATTTTCTTGTTTCCACAAAACTTCTCACAAATTTTCACAAAAATGGTTGAGGATCTACACTTGTGTTAGTGTTGGTTTTGATTTTCACACTCAAAGGTCCTTGCTTTACTCAAAAATTTTCAGATTTTTGTTTCTTTGGTTATTTCAATGGGTATATTTCTTCCTTTTGATGTTACTTGTGATACTACTCTTGGTGAGACCATGTATGATTCTATGGAGAAAGCTAGAAGAGAGCTTGAAATCAAAATGAGTCGAATGAGGAGTAGACCTATTCCTAACCCTAACCTTGTGAACTTGAGGGAGTTAGAAGGTAGAATGGCTCGGTTAGGAGGAGGATCACCCCCTAGCCAAAGCCGTGTGGTTTGTAGGGGCGAGCTTGCTCAAACCCTAACCCTAAACCTAGAAGAGAGTCACCAAGTCGAAGCCTTTAGGTCTAGGTGTACCATTATGGGAAGGGTTTGTGATTTGATTGTTGATGGGGAGAGTTGTTCTAATGTGGCCTCAAGCACCCTCATTGAAAAATTAGCCTTGCCTACACAAGAACACCCTAAACCTTACAAGATGAAGTGGCTAAACAATGGAGCCGAGATGAGTGTAAGTGTGGTTAGACAATGCTTGGTTTCTTTCTCCATTGGTGGGGATTACATGGATGAGGTTTTGTGTGATGTGGTACCCATGGAGGCTTGTCATCTCCTCTTGGGAAAACCTTGGAAGTTGAAAAGAAATGCTAATCATGATGAGAGGGACAATACCTATACTTTCAAGATTGGAGCTAAGAAAATCAAACTTGCACCCTTACCTCCGATTTTGAAAAACCCTAACCCACCCTCCTTGATTATATCACACGAAAGAATGGGGATTGATGGGAGACCGTAAATTGAGCTTGGGGTTGGTCATGGGAAGGATGAGATTAATGTCCTTGCTAAGGAGTTCCCAAGGAGCAATGCAAACCGCCCTCCATACTTGAGTCATCCAAAGAGGTTATTTTAAGTGAGGAGGCCAAACAAGTGAGGAAATGAATGTTGGTGAGAAATTGACCATTCACTTTGCTAAAGATAATCCTAACACTCAAGAGGAAAGCATGGGGTACAATGCCAAGCCAAGGGATGAGTATGATCATGAGAAGTGTTTGGCCAATGTCAAGAGGAAGGTATTCATGTGGTATGAGAATGTTGATGCAAGCAAAGAGTCGAGGGAATTTCTAAAATGGAAGTTCAAGGTGGGGATTGTCAATACCCAAGGAATGCTATGTGGTTATCATAATCAAGTCTATTCGAGTGGTTTCATGAAATGGGGATGCAAAGGGGAACTAAGCTTGAACAAAAGAGCTAAGTGATGATCTTCTACAACCTTCACCTAAGTTCAAGAAAGAAGATGGCTCAATTGGAAGTCCAAGGGTCGATTTGTGGGAGGGGAACACGGCCCTCAAAGCCACACCCGAATTATTCACACTCCTTATGTCGTCTAATCCCACAAGTACCTTCATGATCGAGAGTGTAGCCCTCCATGTGATCAAAGACAACCCTAGAGCAATAAGGGGAAGTCAAGGAGAGGAGCTCAATGAGCTCAAAACAGAAAATTTGGGGAGCTCAATCAAGTGCAAGGGAAGTGAATCATTTGGAAATGAAAAGGTCGATGTGTTAGAAGGTTCAAGTGAGTCCTTGAAAGGGGAGAAAAACGTGGGGTTTAAGCGTGGCAAAGGGTGGCTAATTGACGGTTCTATGCATGAGGAACTTCGAGTTGTGCTAAGGGATAATTGTGAATCCAAAGAAGCCATGAGTAAGGGAGAGAGCGAGCTCAATTCATTGAGCCAAGTCTACAAGGATCAATCTCTCATTCAATCTCTAAGCAAGTGGAATTCTTGGAAGACTAGAGCCATGGAACACAAGGTTGGTCATGGGGCTCATGGGGCACCCCTCATCATGTTCTACGAATCAAGCCATGAAGCCAACAAGAGTCCGAGTCGAGAAGGAGGCAAAGGATCAAGCCATGAGTCAAGCTATAGTCCAAACCGAGCAAGAGGAAGAGAGACCGAGGATTTGAGGACAAATCCTTTTCAAGGAGAGGAGATTGGACCAAAAATGGTCAAGGCTAGCAAAGGCGGTTTTTGTCCAAATCACGGTTTAGGTCCTTGGGCTCGAACCATGGGCTAGGTCACGATCCTAAGGTCCACCCAAGCTTATCTTGAGTGAATTTAAACAATAATATCTTGGTCAAGCTTGGTGGGTCAAGGAAGTCAAGAAAAGTCAAGACGGAGAGCAACCGAAAGTCGATTAAAATGCTATTTTTGTTTGTGATCGCTCGAGTGCACCCATGTGGGTTCGAACCACAAGTCAATTAAATTATCAAGAGCAAAAATCAAGTGAAGAAGAGATCCCAAGTCAGCCGAAAATTAATCAAAGGAAGGATCACATGTTGTTCCTCAACATGTCCCTTTCACTCATGTCTCTATCTACCTTTTATGCTTTATGCTTTTTACTTTAAGTATTTGTTGTTTTATGTTCAAAATTTTCAGCTCAAGTGAGCCTTGTGGACCGAGTATTATGATGTATTTGGGGGTTGATTGTAGCCCTTAGATTATCTTGTAATGTAGGGTTGAGATGAGGCATTGGGTAATATATAAACCCACCCTCACACATCATATTTTTCAGATTTGGAATGATAACAAGAAAACCCTAGTTGTTTGCTTGAGTTCTTCATTTTCTCATTACTTAGTGTGTGAGTTTAGTGAAAGATTAGTTTAGTGGCTTTGTGCTTAAACTAATCACAACCTAAATCTATTACTTAGTGTGTAGATTTAGTGACTATCCTTTTTATTTTCCTTGTTCATAAAATTTCAGAAAATTATCCCACAAAAACATACATATAACCGAGATTTTCAAGGGTTTCAAGGATCGATTTGTGTTCATCTCTTGAGTGAAACTTGATCCTCCTAGTTTCACTCCATTTCTTTTGCTTTGAAATGTTCTCGATCTTTTTAAGCTTTGAACATTCGTATTCTGTCTTAAAATCCTCGACCTTTTTAAGCTTTGAATTTATTTGTTTGATTCGTTTGTTCTTAAGCCCTCGACCTTTTTAAGCTTCGGACTTGGATTCTTTTGTTTTATTTTGTGTTGACTGTGCTCTCGACCTGTTTAAGCTTTGAGCGTGTCTTTTTGTGAGTGCATCGCCCTTGACCTTTTTAAGCTTTAGGCTTGCGTGCTAGGAAGTTCGGTTGTGCTTTTGACAAGCTGCCTACGTATCCGCGTTTCACGGAATCAAACCGGCGTAGTTCGTGTGATTCAATTGAGCTCTTTGCAAAGCTGCCTACGTATCCACAGTGCGTGGAATCAAACCGAGCGTAGTTCACCCATGCAAGAGTGAGTTTTTTTTTTTTTTGAAATACATTGCAAATTTGTTTGTGTTTTAGGGGTAGTATTTCTTGAGTTGATCAAGATTTGTTGGCAATCGGAAGTCCTGGCCGTCAAGGTCAGTTAACTTCACGGCTCCTCGAGGGAGGATTTCCTTGACCAAGTACGGTCCGGCCCAATTGGGTTTGAATTTTCCTCTTGGGTCGACTGGTAATGGTGCTCGGACTGATTTGAGTACTAGGTCACCACTTTGATATTTCGTGGCTTGACCCGTTTGTTGTAGGCGCGTTGTAAGCGAGATTGGTACATTCGGACTGTACTTAGTGAATGTAACCGTCTTTCGTCTAAAAGGATGAGTTGCTCGTATCGTTCGCGTGCCCATTCGGCTTCAGGAATGTCTGCTTCCATAAGAATTCGAAGGGATTGCATTTCGATTTCTACGGGTTGGACGTTTTCCATCCCGTAGGTTAAGAAGTAGGGTGTCATGCCTGTGGGTGTGCGGATAGTGGTGCGATATCCCCATAATGCAAATGGGATTTTGTTGGGCCAGTCGTGGCAGGTGTCGATCATCTTTTTGAGGATTGAAACGACGGTTTTGTTTGCTGCCTCGACCGCGTTGTTAGTTTGTGGTCGATAGGGTGATGATTTATGTCGTTGTATCTTGTATTTGAGGAGGAGCGGTTCGACTTCTCCTTGGAAGTGTGTGCCTTGGTCGCTGATAAACTCGTGGGGTATGCCGTAGCGACAAATGATGTTGTTTTGTATGAATTTCGCAACTTCTTTTGTGCCTAGCGTGCGGTATGATGCGGCTTCAACCCATTTGGTGAAATAGTCGATGGCCACGAGGATGAAGCAGTGTCCTCCTGCTCCTACGGGTTGAACTTTGCCGATGACGTCAATTCCCCAGGTTGAGAAAGGCGATGGCGAGGTTAAACTGTATAGTGGTGAAGGGGGTATGTGTTGTACGTTTGCAAAAATTTGGCAATTATGGCAATGTTTGACATATTTTGCGCAATCGGCTTCCATGGTGGTCCAGTACCATCCTAGCCTTATGATTTGTTTGCACATGGCTCGTGCGTTCATGTGTGGTCCGCACTCGCCGTCGTGTACTTGGGACATGATTTCGTGTCCCTTTTAGTGGTCGACGCACAAGAGTGGTGTGCCTTGAGGTGTCTTTTTGAGTAGTTTGCCCATTTCCATTACGAATTGTGATGATAATAGGCGTAGGGCTCGCTTGGCTCGTTTGTCGATGTTTGGTGGGTATTCACCGTTTGTTTTGTAGTTGATGATTGCTTGGTACCAAGGGTCGGTTTGTTCTTCCTCGGTTTCAATGTCACAGATGTAGGCGGGTTCGTTCCGTCGTTCCACGACGATGGGTAGCATTTCCATCCCCGGGGGTATGTTGATTAGTGACGCGAGCTTGGATAACGCGTCGGCGAATTGATTTTCTTCGCGAGGGAGGTGTATGAATTCCACGTGATAGAATTCGTTTATGAGCTCTTGTATTTTGTTTTGGTATAGTGCTAGGTTTTCATTCAGTATCTTCCATGCTCCGGATACTTGGTTGATTATGAGGGAGGAGTCCCCATAGACTCTTATATTGCGGGCGTTGAGTACAAGCGCTGCTTGGAGGCCGTGCAGGCACGCTTCGTATTCTGCGGCGTTGTTTGTTACGTCAAAATCCAGTTTGATGGATAAGGGGGTGTTCGCCATTCGGGATATGAGAAGTATTCCTACTCCACATCCTCGATAGTTGGAGGAGCCGTCAGTATAACTCCCATTGTTCTTGGTTGATATTGTAAATCCCATCGCCTGGAAGGGATGTCGTGGTCGATGATTGGCTCTTCGTTGATTGCATTTTTCGCTAGGAAATCGAGACCGCTCGTCCCTTGATTGCTTTGAGGGATGCGATTTAAGGTCGAATTCGGCCAGAGGAGCGGTGTCCATCGGCCATTCGTCCAGATTACACAGGTTTCTCGAAAAGGTACTTTACGGGGTCCATTTTTGAGTAGACCTTCGTTTGGTGTGCTAGCATGTAGTGACGGAGTTTTTTGGATGACCATACCAATGCTAGACAGCTCTTCTCGACGGGTGAATATCGAGTTTCGTAATCGAGAAATTTCTTGCTTATGTAGTAGATTGCATGTTCTTCGCCGTTTATCTCTTGAGCGAGCATGGCGCCCATGGCGGTAGGGGTTGTTGTGAGGTACAAGGACAGTGGCACATCCTTTTGGGGTGGTCGTAGAACTGGCGGGTTGGTTAGTAATTCTTTGACCTTGTCAAATGCCTTTTGACATTCTTCGTCCCATTCAACGTGGTCGGTTTTCTTGAGTTTCTTGAAAACTGGTTCACATATCATGGTGAGTTTGCTAATGAAGCGCGAGATGTATTGGATTTGGCCCAAGAAACTTCGAATTTCGTCGAGGTTCTCCGGGGGTTGCATTTCTAGAATTGCTTTGACTTTCGAGGGGTCGACCTCGATGCCTCTTTGGCTCACTACGTGTCCTAGTAGTTTACCGGATTTGACTCCAAAAGTACATTTTTGGGGGTTGAGGCGCATTTTGTATTGTCGTAGGCGAGTGAAGAACTTGCGGAGGTTAGTGATGTGACCACTCCTCTCTTTTGACTTCACGATCATATCGTCGACGTAGACTTCGACTTCTTTGTGCATCATGTCGTGTAAAAGGGTTGTAGCGGTGCGTTGGTATGTAGCGCCGGCATTGATTAGGCCGAAGGGCATGACTGTGTAGCAGTATGTGCCCCACGGTGTAATGAAGGCTGTTTTTGCCATGTCTTCGCAGGACATTTTGATTTGATTATAGCCTGCGTAGCCGTCCATGAAGGATAGGAGGGCGTGATCGGCGGTGTTGTCGACTAGGACGTCCACATGGGGTAATGGAAAGTCATCTTTGGGACTAGCTTTGTTCAAGTCGCGAAAGTCAACGCATACTCGAATCTTGCCATTCTTTTTCAAGACTGAGACCATGTTTGAGACCCATTTAGGATACTCGATGACTTGGATGAAACCGGCTTGCAGTTGTTTTTCGATTTCTTCCTTCACCATAAGGGACCATTCGGGGCGTAGTCTCCTTAGCTTTTGCTTGATGGGTTTGTAACCGGGTTTAATGGGGATGCGGTGCTCGGCTATGCTTCGTTCGATTCCGGGCATATCTTTGTACGACCAAGCGAATACGTCCTTGAATTCGCTCAGGAGTTGTATGAATTGGACGCGCTCGTGTTCGTCTAGTGAGGCACCTAGTTTAAGTTCTCTTGGCTTTTCGGGGGTTCCCACGTTTATGGTTATGGTTTCCTCGATGATTGGGTCTTGTGCTTTTGGGTAAACAATGTTTGCAATGTATTTGTTTAATGATTCATTTGTTTGTTCATTTTCATCGCATGAGTTAGTGTCTTTTGTATTTTGCGTTTTGTTTGTTGCTTGTTGATTTTTGTTTGTTTGTATTTTGTTGTTTGTTTTAGCTTGAGACCAGACGTAAGCAAATTTATTCATTTCATTATTTTGAAGAGAATTATTCGACAAATTGGAAAATTGCTTGGAGCTAGCCTCCGTAAAAAGGAAATCTAAACTAAAGCTAGAGTCTAGGATAGGTGGGTCGACAGATGACCCGACACTAAGAGCATTAGAAGCTAAAAGAATCTCTCCTTCTTCTTCGTCATCTTCGTCGCTGCTTGAGCTGCTTGAGTTGTGATGTAGATTGCGTCGTTGCTGGAGGAAAGTGTGGTTTTCATCCGAAGTTTCTTGATTCTTCCTTGATCGATGAGATCTTGGATGACATGTTTGAGTTTAAGACAACTCTCAGTGCTATGCCCCATGCCCCGATGGTATGCACAGAAGGCGTTGGGGTCCCATGATTTGGATTTCTTTTTCATGGGCGGTTCATTGATAGGTCCGACCGGTTGAAGGTAATCCTTTTCGACCAATTTTTGTAGTGCTACGGCGTAAGGCATGTAGAGTTTGTCGAAATTCCTTGTAGAGTCGTTTGAGTTGAGTTTGTTTCGGCTTTTGTGACTGTGAGCATGTTCTCGATAAGCGGGATCCTCGTAGCTAGACGTGAGATCTGCACAAAAATGGCTAAGCTTATTTTTGCTCGAATTGAGGCTTGGGCTAACTTGGGTCCTATGGCTCGAGCCATGGCTTAATTTGTGATCATTAGGATCAAACCAAGTGAAATGTACAAGGAGGAACGAAGGAAATCAGCCCACACATGGAAAACAACAACCTAGGCCATGAACCAAGAAGCATATCTTGACATGTCGGTAGAGATTGTAACATAACTCCCAATCTACTCATCCAATTGAGGTGAAACCAATTGCATATGAAAGCTAGCTCAAAGGGCTTTCATTTGACATATGGTTCGCTATCTGGTTCAAAGGGAGCGGAGAGTTATGGCCTCTACAAGTCAGGGGTCAGATTGTGAAACTTCAGTCCATAGGCAAATTCGACATGTCCGTACTAAAAGTTGCATATCTTGAGTTCCAGGCCATATATTTGGATTATTCTTTTTGCATTGGAAAGCTAGCTCAATTACCTTTCCAATGACATATCATGGGCCTTCTAATTCAACGTGAGCGAGAAATGGTGAGTCCTACAAGTCACTTCAGTCTCAAGGAACTCGGTTTTGGAGTAATGAGCCATGGACTTAACCTACATCATTCTCCTTGGGTGAGCACACTTTGGGGACCATTTGGGAGTCTCCTAATGAGCCATGGACTCACATGGGACGTGGGATACACAAGGGAAGACCAAGAGATCAGCTGAATTCTAATTCAAACAAAGAGCTCAACTTTTGTACATGTCATTGTCAAGTAGTTAGCTTTATGTCTTTATCTACTTTATGCTTTGTTTCCTTTTGTTTATGATCAGATTTAGAGTCCTTTTGTACCTTACACCTTGCTCTCCAAGGTGCAAATCTAGGCCATTAGATTAAGGTTCCAATTGGAGGGTGAAGATAGGGTCAAATGTCATTGTCTTACTTTATGCTTTTAGTTGTAGTTGTTGTAGTTATCATCAGATTTGTATGGCTTATAAGGGCCGAAATTCTTTAGGGTTTTAGGGTCACTTATGACCATTAGATCATGAAGAGATGTAGGGCTTAGATGAGAGCATTGGTATTATATAAACCAAGCTCACAACCTTGTAAAAATCAGATTTGATGAATGAAAAGAAAACCCTAGAGTTGAGTTGAGTGTTCTTCTTTTTCTCATTACTTTGTGTTTGAGATTTGTGAACAATTAATTAGTGGCTTAGTGCTTAACTAATTACAAACCTAAATCTATTACTTTGTGTGTGGATTTAGATACTATCTTTATGTTTTTCATTTGTCACAAAAAATCAGAAAATTTTCTCATAAAAACATCATACTCGGCCGTTTTTATTTCAAGGTTTCAAGTTCGATTTTTGTTCATCCCTTGAGTGAAACTTGATCCACTTAGTTTCACTCCAAATTGGTATCAGAGCCCAGGTTTGTTCTTGTTTTTTCGATTTGTTTGTGTTTTCGATTTGTTTTACTTTTCTCGGTTTACACCCTTGTTCTTCCTCTTCATTTTTCGTTTTCTTTCTTTTCTTTTCCTTGTTTATTTTCCACAAAACTTTCACAAAAAACTCACAAAATTTTCACAAAAATGGAAGGGGATAGAGGGGAGGATAAAAGGCTTTTCGATTTAGAAGAGAAGTTAACTCAACTCACCGGTAATTGTACTTTAATAATGATTGCTCTAAACACTCTCTTGGATCATAACATTGAGGAGCCAAGAAGAGGTGGGGGAGGAAGGGGCCGTGGGATAGGAGGCCGTGGAAGGGGTCGACCACCTCCTCACATGGAAGATCAATTTTCGGATTCGGAGGAGTCCCTTGAAACCCACCCAAGAGACCATGACCGAGATATCAAAGTGGATATACCCGATTTTTATGGTAGCTTGAACCCCGAGGATCTCCTAGATTGGCTTAGGTCGATAGAGAGGATCTTTGAATTTAAGGAGTACCCCGATAAGAAGTGTTTCAAGGTAGCCATCATGAAGTTTAAGGGATATGCTTCCCTTTGGTACGAAAATCTCAAGAACCAACGAAACCGAGAGGGTAAGGAACCCATTAAGTCATGGCTCAAGCTCAAGAAGAAACTCAAAGACAAGTTTGTCCCGAAAGATTATACTCAAGACATGTTCCTTAGACTAGCCCAACTCAAACAAGAGACACAACCAATAGAGTCTTACCTTAGGGACTTTGAGCAACTCACATTACAATGTGAGATGAATGAGAAACCCGAGCAAAAGATAGCTAGGTTTGTCGAGGGCCTAAACCCTAGGATAGCCAACCGAGTGAAGATGCACAACTTGTGGTCGTTTGATGAGGCCGTTACCATGGCCACACGTGTGGAGAGGCTAGAGAAGGGGAGGGGAGATTCGGCCAAGAGCAACACCAAGGCCCACCCTAACTCGAGCCAAGGAGGGGTGAAGATAGTCGAACCCAACCCTACCCCAAAACCTTCAAGTGTGATTACAAGTGTTGACAAGGGAAAGGGAATTGACTATGGCCCTAAGAAAACGATTCCACTCAAGAGGTGCTACCAATGTCAAGGGTATGGTCACAATGCCAAGGAATGTCCCACAAAGAATACCGTGAACTCGTGTGAGATTGTTCATTGGGAGGGAGATGAGATCCTTGTTTGTAAGGATGAGGAAAAGGAGGAACTTGTTTGTGAGGATGAGGGGAATGAGGTCCTTGCTAATGAGGATATAGAGGAAGAGAAACACGAGCAAACCGAAATGATGGTGGTAAGGCCATATGATTTGGTCATACCTAAAACCCTACCTCATACCTTGAAGTGTTCCTTCCCACCCTCCATGGTTGAGCCTTGTAGAGAGGTTGTAATAAGTGAAAAATCTGATAAGGGTTTGTGTGATGTGGATGTGAGGGATGCTTGTCATCTCCTCTTTGATAAGGTTGGGGAGCACAAGGAGGATGAAGAGGTTGGTCATGAAGGAAACTCGAGTGAAATCAAGAGGTGGGAGCACCATCATCAAGATGAAAGTATGGGAGAGGAGCACAAGGAAAGGGATGAGCTTGATCCTTGGAGTTGTTTAACCAAACTCAAGAAGAAGGTGCTCATGGAATGGGAGTTTAAGGGTGAGTCAAACTTTTCCAAAGAGTTTGCTTACCCTAGGGAGAAGAAACCACCGGATAAGAGTGATCAAAATGGGAAGCCATTCAAGGACAACCCCAAGACACTAAGGAGAAATCAAGAAGAGGAGCTAAGGGGAAAGGATGAAACGGCTGGTCATTTGTGGAGTTTATGGTCCATGTCATGGTCAAGCAAATGTTAAGAACCCCAAAGTTTGAGGACAAACTTTTTTGAAGAAGAGGAGATTGCACAAAAATGGCTAAGCTTATTTTTGCTCGAATTGAGGCTTGGGCTAACTTGGGTCCTATGGCTCGAGCCATGGCTTAATTTGTGATCATTAGGATCAAACCAAGTGAAATGTACAAGGAGGAACGAAGGAAATCAGCCCACACATGGAAAACAACAACCTAGGCCATGAACCAAGAAGCATATCTTGACATGTCGGTAGAGATTGTAACATAACTCCCAATCTACTCATCCAATTGAGGTGAAACCAATTGCATATGAAAGCTAGCTCAAAGAGCTTTCATTTGACATATGGTTAGCTATCTGGTTCAAAGGGAGCGGAGAGTTATGGCCTCTACAAGTCAGGGGTCAGATTGTGAAACTTCAGTCCATAGGCAAATTCGACATGTCCGTACTAAAAGTTGCATATCTTGAGTTCCAGGCCATATATTTGGATGATTCTTTTTGCATTGGAAAGCTAGCTCAATTACCTTTCCAATGACATATCATGGGCCTTCTAATTCAACGTGAGCGAGAAATGGTGAGTCCTACAAGTCACTTCAGTCTCAAGGAACTCGGTTTTGGAGTAATGAGCCATGGACTTAACCTACATCATTCTCCTTATGTGAGCACACTTTGGGGACCATTTGGGAGTCTCCTAATGAGCCATGGACTCACATGGGACGTGGGATACACAAGGGAAGACCAAGAGATCAGCTGAATTCTAATTCAAACAAAGAGCTCAACTTTCAGACACGCTATCACAAGTAGTTAGCTTTATGTCTTTATCTACTTTATGCTTTGTTTCCTTTTGTTTATGATCAGATTTAGAGTCCTTTTGTACCTTACACCTTGCTCTCCAAGGTGCAAATCTAGGCCATTAGATTAAGGTTCCAATTGGAGGGTGAAGATAGGGTCAAATGTCATTGTCTTACTTTATGCTTTTAGTTGTAGTTGTTGTAGTTATCATCAGATTTGTATGGCTTATAAGGGCCGAAATTCTTTAGGGTTTTAGGGTCACTTATGACCATTAGATCATGAAGAGATGTAGGGCTTAGATGAGAGCATTGGTATTATATAAACCAAGCTCACAACCTTGTAAAAATCAGATTTGATGAATGAAAAGAAAACCCTAGAGTTGAGTTGAGTGTTCTTCATTTTCTCCTTGCTTTGTGCTTGAGTTAGTGAATGATTAATTAGTGGCTTTGTGCTTAATTAATCAAACCCTAATTCTATCGCTTTGTGCTTAGAATTAGTACTATCTTTTATGTTTTCCTTGTTTCACAAAAATTCAGAAAATTCACACCAAAAATACATCACTTTGGCCGATTTATTTCAAGTGTTTCAAGATCGATTTTTGTTGTCTCCTTGAGTGAAACTTGGCCCATCTAGTTTCACTCCAAGATCCTTCTCGATGTGAGTGCCAATTTCGACGAGATGTTCAAAATTACGAGCATTGCAGAAGTAGAAGTAATATCGCCAGGCGGGTCGTAGACTGAAAAGGAAGGTGTGCATGAGCTCGTCCTCGTGTGGGTGGTCCGGCACTCGGGCGAGTAGATTCCTCCATCGGATGAGATGTTTGACGAAGCCTTCATTATCCTTTTGATGAAGAGCTTCAAGGGCATCAAGAGAGGCTGGGTTAGCTAGTTCTTTCTCGATGCGTCGTTCCAAACGTTCGACTGCGGTTCGATGCAAAGCTTTTAGGTGATTGATGTCTTTTGCGAGTTGATTGATGTGGCTTATCACCTCGCCGATTGGGTAGCGGTATTAAATCGTCTTCATTATCACTAGACCAAACCGCATTGATTTGGTCATCAGAGGGCGTGATGAGGTAAGAGCAGTCTAGTATAGGGATTGACCCCACGAAGATTGCATGATTGCCTAGCGGGTTTTCGTTGTTTGAAGGTTTGGTGGGTTGAGATGGTTTGCTAAGCTTTCCTTGATCAATGAGATCTTGAATAGAGTTCTTGAGCCTAAAGCAGTTCTCGGTGTCATGCCCCTTGCCTCGGTGGTATGCACAGAAGGCATTGGGGTTCCAAGATTTAGGCTTCTTGTCTTCGGGCGGCTCGCTAGTAGGCCCAATCGGTTGTAGGTAGTTTTTCTCGACCAACCTTTGAAATGCCTTGGAGTAAGACATAAAGAGAGGGTCGAAGCTTCGCTTGGCCTTGGGAGGCGGCGAGAAGGTAGTTGCAAAGGCGTCGAGGGTGTCATCGTCGAGGTTACCGACGGTGCGATTTTCGTCGTTCTTAACCGCGCGGGAAGACTTAGAGGAGCTCCCTTGATAAGCATGGCCGGTGTATTTAGCCATGGTGCTAGTCCTAAGGTCATCTTCGATTTGAGTGCCGACCTTAGTTAGTTCTTTGAAGTTCTGAATGTTGCCGTACCTCATGTAGAATTGATACACGGGTCGCAGGTTATTTATGAACTTCGGTACGAGCTCGTCCTCGCGGGGACGGTTGGGGATTTGAGCGCTTAACTTCTTCCAACGAGTGAGATGGTCGGTGAAGCCTTCATTGTCCTTTTGAGATAGGACTTCTAGGGTGCGAATTGAGACTTGAGTGTCTTCATTGTCTCGACATCGCTTGGCCGAATTCGACTGTGAGTTCTTCGAAGGTAGGGACCCGCTGTGGGTCGAGTGAGTAGAACCATGTCTTCGGCACTGCCGCAAGGGAGTGCGGGAAGAGGGTGAGCCAATGTTTGGAATCGACCCCCTTGATGGCCATTTGGGATTTGAAAGCTCGGATGTGAATGATCGGGCTCTCATGTCCTTGAAAGATAGGAAGATCACTAAGGGCGAGCTTGTTTGGGAGCTCGTCCTTAATGCTAGTAGGTACGTTCTCATTCTCCTTGTGAATAGAGTAAGTGCTCGAGACATAGAGCCTCTCCTCCATAGCTTGGAGTTTCTTAGCATGCCTATCAGCTTCTTCCTTAATCTTGAGTTCCATACGTTCCACTTCGACTGTATGGTGGGTCAAAAGACCTTCAAGGTCAGCGGTCAGCTTTGCAACTTGGTCACGGAGTGCGTTGACTTCTTCGTTGTTGCCGGCCATTTTGTGGGTGTAGGTTCGTTTCTTGTATGGGATTATTACACGTTGTTTAGTGCGTCGAGTATCCAGCTGAGGCCTGCATTTCACTTCGTATATTAGGGACACGACTCGACCCACTAGACTCACATTCATTTTTAAGCATTCATTTTAGCTCATTTCTTGGTTTAGAAAGACCTTTTATGTTTTGAAAAGAGGAGATTTTCGAAAAGGTTTTAGCTAAAGGAAGCTTTTGAGACGAGGATGTGTGCGCACATCTTGCCTCGATGTTAAAATGTTTTGCTTTGCATCCGTCGAACTGATATCGGTGATTCGCCGAGGTGAGCTCGAGTTCGGATGTGTAAAAGAGAAAGGATTCGACTCAAGAGTGGTTAACAAATCGAGTCGAGGATGTTAAAAGTGGAGTCTAGGCCGTAAGACCTAGAAGATTGAAATCCGCGAGCTCGGGTTTTGTTCCTTGCTCGGGTTTTTGCTTGTTAGTGAAAAAGGAGAATTTTGAGAAAGCTTGTTTCAAAAATTCGCGATAGTTTTGTTTGAAAAGCGTTAGTTTGTTAGATGTTAGGTTCATTTATCTTTGAAACGTTTAAGCGAGTTTTCGAAGATATGAATGCAAATGCTTATTTTGAAAAAGACCATGGAGTGCATAGCCTCGAACTTGTACGTATGACTCGATAAGGGTGAAAAGGGTCAGTCGGGTACACCTCCAACTACCTCGAGTACGCTTTGGCAGATACTTAACCCCTTTATTTCCTTACGCCGGGGCGATAGGTTTTCTAAAGGGAGCACTGGGGCGGTCGAGATAGCCGTTCTGACAGCCGTGGAGGCGAGAGGAAAGCTAGTCCGGCATGTGCTTTATCGAGTGGACAAGCCTGCATGTGGGAACCACCTCTCGAGGGTGCAAAGGGTGCCTAGATTCCAAAAGGAATGGACTCTAAACGAATGTGCATAGCTCAATTATGTATACTTGGATTGTTCAAGGCTTTCAAGTTTCACCTCTTTATTTTTAAAAAGAAAAAGCTAGTTTTAAGTTTTAAAAATAAAATTTCCCGAGCGGAGTCGCCAAACTGTGGAACCCGGGATCGGACGGGACCCAACTCGGCGTCTTGCTTAAGGGCGGATTAAGTTAAAAAGACTAATTTACAAAAACCTTTAAAACTGTTTTGGAGTCGCCACCTAATTATCGCGGAAATTAGGAACCTGCTATCATGTCCTAAGCCTAAAGACATGTCCTAGATTTTGGGGCACGCCGACACCCCCAGCTCTAAGGCTTGTGAAACCAGTTGGATTCTAAAGTGAGGGTACTTTGGAAAAAGAGTTAATTCAATTAATGATTTATGAAAATCTTTTAGAAAAGCCTATGTAAAAATAGCCTCTACTGACCTAGAACAATCCATGTAAGATGATATTTGAGCTAATGTTATCGCTACGTACAAGTGCGATAAGTTTGTAAAAGAATGCAGATGCAGATGCAAAAAGATTGATTAAAACCCTCAGTTTAGCATGTTTAACTTGTTAACGAAAACGATTCAGTTAAAGGTTGAATTCATTGTTTAAGTTGATTTTAATGCAAAATAAGAAGGTGCAAGATGCATGCGAATAAAATAAAGTTCAATTGTCCATTGGTTTATTTTATAAGGGTCGGTTGCTTATGCGACTTTGGCGTGTCATCGGATATGGAGTGTACCCGAAATAAATAGAACACTTGGAGTGCAAGCGTATTTGGGTGCCAAAGCGGCGGGGGGGCTAGAATGTAGTCCCTTTGTTAGTCCATAGAAAATAAGAAAAAGCTTTGATCCAAGTGGATCGGTACCTACCTTGTCCTCGACGCTCAGATCTGGGCAGAGCTTCGCTTCTTGAACTTAAAAGGAGGATGAACTCAACACGGGATGGTGTGTTGAACTCAAGGATTTGAGTGCTTGAGCCTTTGAGAGAGTTTTGTAGAGTGTTTGCCGTGAAAGCTGGGGGTAAATTGTGTTTTTCGAGGTCAGGTATAGGGGTGTATATATACTAAAAACCTCGGAGAAATTAGGAAATCCGGGGATAAAAACAAGCCAGGAAACCGCATAGGCTTATGCGGTTGCCCAGGCAAACCGCATAAGCTTATGCGGTTGCCACCCCAAACCGCATAAGACTATGCGGTTTGAAGGTGTGTTTTTTGCGTAGTTTCCTAGTTCCGGTTTGATTATATCTCGAAAAGATTTAGTATAATCCTTACTTGCACGTCAAGGAAAAGGCTAGGATATTTCTGAGATATTTTGATGTTTAGGGCTTTGGAGTGCGGGCCAAAGGCTGGGTTTGGGCTCGGTTTCGGGCCCGAGACCCGGAAAAATGAAAAGGGTGTATTTGCCTGGATTTTGTGAAATAAGGTAAGACGTGAGGTTGTATTTTGTGTAAGAGGAGGCTAAAGGGAAGATCTAGCCACCGGGCCTAAATTTAGGGATTTAGGAATGCTGAATTAGACCTTGTTAATGTAAAAGGGCTAATTGTAGTGCAAATGCGAAGCTCATGCCAAATGAAGCAGGACAAGGACCTAGCTAGACTCCAAATGGACAAAATGAACGTTTATTTAAAGCGATGTGAAGCGACCTTAATCATTTTAACATTTCAAACGACTCAAAATGAATTCGACATTAGTTAGAACCGTTTTCGTCAACGTTAAAACATGCGTAATAAAAGTCCGTGTTACATCACAGGGTTTTGTTTGGGAGGGTACGGATATGGGTATCCACACCACGGCATCGGACTCCTCTTTAGTCAGGGGAACCTTCTTCCAGGGGAGAACTTTCCCCGGGACCCATTCCTCCCGAGTCTCCAGACGGTCCCTGGAATGAAACCTAAGGGGTTAAGATTTACTCAAGAGAACAACTAAAATCGACTTGAAATTGATTCAAAAATCTCGGCCAACTTGAGACTTTTTTTGTGTGAATTTTCTGAAATTGTAAGTTAAATGAAAACATAAAAAGATAAACTAAATCTAAGCACAAAGCGAAAGATTTAAGGTTGGATTATCCAAGCACTTAGCCACTAGATAATCCCTCATACACTCTTGCACTTAGCTAAGAGAAAACAAGATGAGATAAACTCAAACTTAGGGTTTTAATATCATATGAAATCTGGAAATTACAATGTAGTTGGCATGGCTTATAAAGGCCAAAACTTCTAATCTCAACCCTACATCCTAAGCTTGATCCAAGGGGCTCATAGAGGCCCTCAAACAACAACAAAATAACGGCTCAAAGAGCCTTACAAAGCTAAAAATTTGAAGCAAACAAACAAACTACATAAAGCATAAAGTTGAAAGTGACTAGTGACTCCATCCTCTCCTTGCATTTAGGTGAGCATCCAAGGGCCATGATGGATCCTTGGGGGGCAAGGTGGGACGGTCCATGGGACTAGGACAAGGATTATATTGTCTACATACAATAAAGCATAAAGCATAAAGTAAGAAAACGACATTTAGTGAAAGAGACTTGTTTGCACAAAATATTGTGTGCCTTGTGATGGTTTGTTGAAGCCGGCTCCAAGGCCTCCCTTGAGCTGACTTTTTCGAGCCATGTGGGTATTGTTTATTAGAGGACTAACCCACATGGGTGCACCCAAGTGATCACACTTCAAAAATAGCTCATTTGTTGACTTTTTGTTGCTCTCCTCCTAAACCTCCCTTGACTACCATAGGTTCACTAAGTGTGGCTAGAGTTGACCACTTGATTAGCTTGACTTTGCACTTAGTTGGACCCTAGGTCCAAGGCCTAACCTAGGGTTTGAGTCCATGGACCCAAACCACGGTCTAGCTCCAAGTCTCCCTTGTTTGACTTGACCATTCTTGGTTCAATCTCCTCTTTTTGGGAAGGATTTGCCCTCAAATCCTTGGAGATCCTCTTACTTCCCCCTTGACTTGATCTCTTGCTTGATTCTCGACTTAGCCCTCGACCAACCTTGGCTCTCATGATCTTAGCCATCCATGGACACCATTTGATCAAAGTTTGGAGAAGAGGTTAGACCCCCTTGAATTGGCTCGTGTGAATGGCCATGTCCTCCTCCTTGCTCACGGCTTGCTTGTCTACACATTCTTGCTCGAGCACACTCTTGAGCCCATGGCTCGTAGGCATGCTTTCCATCCACTCTTGTTCATGATCGAGCCCATCTATGATTCTCCATCTCAAAGACCCACTTGATCTTTTCATGCCATCAATTTTAGCTCTCTCCTTGATCTCATTCTCATTGTAGTTGGTTGTTTTCATCTCATTATTGATCGGTTTGTCATTCTCATTGTTCTCTTGCTCCTCTCCTAGAATCCCTCTTGTAGCTCTAGGGCTTGTTGCTTTCTCGGCCACTAGTCTCTTCAAATCCTCATGCTCGCTCATTCTCAACTCTAGACTCGTCTCTTGGCTAGCATTCTCTTCGATGAGTGATTCAAATAAGCATGAGTTGGTTTTACAACCCATCATAGGAGGTAGAGGTGTTAGAACGATGAGTTTCTCCTTGTACTTGAAGGAGTAAGTGTTGCTCCTCCCATGATGAGAAGAGTCCCTCTCATACTCCCAAGGTCTCCCTAGCAACAAGTGACATGCATCCATGTCGAGAATTTCACACACGACCTCATCTTTGTAATCTTGACCAATCGAAAATGGCACCTTGCATTGTTTGTTGACTTTCACCTCGGCTCCCTTGTTGAGCCACATTAGCTTGTAGGGGCTTGGGTGCTCCAAGGTGGGTAGACTTAGTTTCTCCACAAGCATTTTGGAAGCTACATTAGTACAACTCCCACCATCGATGATTAGATTACAAACTCGCCCCATGATTGTGCACTTGGACCGAAAAATTTGTTGCCTTTGGTCCATGCACTCGCTTGACTTTTGAGTGTGCATTACGCGCCATATGACCAAGCTCAACCCCGAGTCCGGGGGGACCAAGGTTTCGGCCGCCACCTTCTCTTCCACTACCCCCTCTTGCTTTTCTTCTTCACAAATTAAGACCTCGTCGTCTCCCTAATGCACCACCTCGCAAGTACTTATGGCCCTTTTGCTAGGGCACTCCTTAGCAAAATGCCCATACCCTTGGCATTGATAGCATTTTTTGAGAGGAATCGTTTTTGTAGGGCCAAAGTCGATACTTTTCCTTTTGTCAACAATCGGTGGTTTTGTGGTAGGGTTTGGCTCGGTTATCTTCACACCTCCTAGGCTCGTAGTGGGGGTTGATTTTGTGGAGTGCTTGGTCGTGTCATGCCTCCCCTTCTCTAGCCTCTCGACCCTCATGGCCATAGTGACGGCCTCATCAAATGACCACAAGTTTTGCAATTTTACTCGGTTGGCCACCCTAGGGTTTAGGCCTTCGACGAATCTCGCAATCTTTTGCTCGGGTTTTTCACTCATCTCACATTGAAGGGTGAGTTGTTCGAAATCCCTAAGGTAGGATTCGATGGGTTGCGTTTCTTGCTTAAGTTGAGTCAGCCTAAGAAACATATCTTGTGTGTAATCCTTAGGTACAAACTTATCCTTGAGCTTCTTTCTGAGCTTGAGCCACGACCTAATGGGCTCTTTCCCCTCTCGAGTTCTCTGATTTTTTAGGTTTTCGTACCAAAGGGAAGCATACCCCTTGAATTTCATGATAGCAACCTTAAAACATTTCCTATCCGAGTATTCCTTAAACTCAAAGACTCTTTCAATGGACCTAAGCCAATCTAGTAAGTCTTCGGGGTTAAGACTACCATAGAAGTCGGGAATATCTACCTTTATGTCTCGGTCTTGCTCCCTTGGTTGGACCTCAACGGATTCCTCCGATTCCGAGTGATAACCACCCATGTTAGGAGGCGGTTGCCCCCTCCCTCGGCCACCATTACCACGGCCCCTTCCTCCACCCCTTGGTGGTGGTCTTGGTTCATGAAGATTGTGCACCATGAGGGTGTTTAGAGCATTCATTTTCGTATTGCAATTACCGGCGAGTTGATTCAACTTTTCTTCAAGGTTTGAAATTCTCTTATCTTCGGCCATCTTTTTGTGAAACTTTTGTGAGAGATTTGTGGATGTTTTGTGAAAGAAACAGGGAAAAAGAAAAGAGGAAACAAAGAAAACAGAAGAGAAAATCAAAGAAACAACCTAGGCTTTGATGACCAATTTGGAATGAAACCTAAGGGGTTAGGATTCACTCAAGAGAACAACTAAAATCGACTTGAAATTGATTCAAAAATCTCGGCCAACTTGAGACTTTTTTTGTGTGAATTTTCTGAAAATTGTAAGTTAAATGAAAACTAAAAAGATAAACTAAATCTAAGCACAAAGCCAAAGATTTAGGGTTGGATTATCCAAGCACTTAGCCACTAGATAATCACTCATACACTCTTGCACTTAGCTGAGAGAAAACAAGATGAGATAAACTCAAACTTAGGGTTTTAATATCATATGAAATCTGGAAATTACAATGTAGTTGGCCTGGCTTATAAAGGCCAAAGCTTCTAATCTCAACCCTACATTGGAGTGAAACTAAGTGGGTCAAGTTTCACTCAAAGGATGAACAAGAATCGACTTGAACCCTTGAACTAAAACGGCCGAGTATATGTATTTTTGTGTTGAAAATTTTCTGATTTTTGTTGTTAAATGCAAGAACATAAAGATAGAATCTAAATCTACACACAAAGTAATAGATTTAGGGTTTGATTAGTTTAAGCACAAAGCCACTAAACTAATCTTTCACAAATCTCAAACACAAAGTAATGAGAAAAGGAAGAACACTCAATAAAACTCTAGGGTTTCTTTTCATTAGCCAAATCTGAAAATTATGTTGTGAGAGGGAGGGTTTATATAAGACCCAACCTCTAATCTACACCCTTCAATTCAAAGCTAATCTAAGGGCTCATAAAGACCCATGAAAACACATACAAAATCGGCTCACATGAGCTCACAAGCTGAAATTTTGAACACAAACAAACAACAAATTTAAAGTATAAAGCATAAAGCATAAAGGTAGATAGAGACATGTAGTGAAAGGGACTTGTTTGAGGAACACATGTGATGCTCTTCCTTGATCATTTTCGGCTGACTTGTTTAGCTCTTCCCTTGACTTTTGCTCTTGAAGATTTAATTGACTTGTGGTTCGAACCCACTTGGGTGCACTCGAGCGATCACATTCAAAAATAGCATTTTTGTTGACTTTCGGTTGCTCTCCGTCTTGACTTTCCTTGACCTCTTTGTCCCACCAAGCTTGACCAAGATATTATTATGTAATTCACTCAAAATAAGCTTGGGTGGACCTTAGGATCGTGGTCTAGCCCATGGTTCGAGCCCATGGACCCAATCCAACCCTTACTCTCAAACCGAACAAAATCGAGCTTGCTTGATTTGGTTCAATCTCCTCTCCTTGGAAAGGATTTGCCCTCAAATCCTCGGAGTTCTCTTTGTTCTCCTCTCGACTTGAACCTTTGCTTGACTCATGATTTGAACCTTTGCCTTCTTCTCGACTCGGACTCTTGTTGGCTTCATGACTTGATTCGTAGAACATGATGAGGGGTGCCCCATGAGCCCCATGACCAACCTTGGGCTCCATGGCTCTAGACTTCCAAGAATTCCACTTGCTTAGAGATTGAATGAGAGATTGATTCTTGTAAACTCGGTTCATTGAATTGAACTTGCTCTGTCCCTTACTCATGGTTTCTTTGGATTCACAATTATCCCCTAGCATAACTCGAAGTTCCTCATGTTTAGGACCGTCAATTAGCCACCCTTTGTCACGTTTAAACCCCACATTTTTCTCCGCTTTCAAGGACTCACTTGAACTTTCTAACACATCGACCTTTGCATCTCCAATTGATTCACTTCCTTTGCACTTGATCGAGTTTCCCAAATTTTCAGTTTTGACTTCATGAAGCTCCTCTCCTTGGCTTCCCCTTATTGCTCTAGGATTGTCTTCGATCACATGGAGGGCTACATTCTCGATCATGAAGGTACTTATGGAATTAGACGACATAAGGAGTGTGACTAATTCGGGTATGGCCTTGAGGGCCGTGTTCCCCTTCCACAAATCGAGCTTTGGACTTTCAATTGAGCTATCTTCTTTCTTGAACTTAGGTGAAGATTGTAGAAGATCATCACTTGGCTCTTTTTGTTCACGCTTAGTTCCCCCTTTGAATCCCCATTTCATGAATCCATTTGAGTAGACTTGGTTATGACAACCACATAGCATTTCTTGGGTATTGTTGGTTCCCACTTTGAACTTCCATTTTAGAAATTCCCTCGACTCTTTGCTTGTATCAACATTCTCATACCACATGAATATCCTTTCCATAAGCTTAGGTAGACTTCTCATCTCACATTCATCCCCTTTCTTGAGCATAGGTAGACTTTCTTTTCCAAACTCATCTTGATCATTAGGGATGTCTTTGAGAAGAAGAACACATCCAACCTTCTCATCACTAAACCCATGCTTCAATTCGGGTACTCCACTCAAAATAACCTCTTTGGATGACTCAAGTATGGAGGGCGGTTTGCATTGCTCTTTGGGGAACTCCTTAGCAAGGACATTAATCTCATCCTTCCCATGACTAACCCCAAGTTCAATTTCTGGTCCCCCATCAATCCCCATTTTTTCGTGTGACATAATCAAGGAGGGTGGGTTAGGGTTCTTCAAATTCGGAGGTAAGGGTGCAAGTTTGATTTTCTTAGCTCCAATCGTGAAAGTATAGGTATTGTCCCTCCCATCACGATGAGCATCTCTTTCCAACTTCCAAGGCTTCCCCAAGAGGAGATGACAAGCCTCCATGGGTACCACATCACACAAAGCCACATCCATGTAGTCCCTTCCAATGGAGAAAGAAACCAAGCATTGTCTAACCACATTTACACTCATCTCGGCTCCCTTGTTTAGCCACTTCATCTTGTAAGGGTTAGGGTGGTCTTGTGTAGGTAAGGCTAGTTTTTCAATGAGAGTATTTGAGGCAACATTATTGCAACTTTCCTCATCAACAACCAAATCACAAACCCTTCCCATAATGGTACACCTAGACCTAAAGATTTCGACTTGGTGATTCTCTTCTAGGGTTAGGGTTAGGGTTTGAGCATGTGAAGCTCTACAAGTCACACGACCATGGCTAGGGGGTGGCTCTCCTCCTAACCGAGCCATCCTACCTTCTAACTCCCTCAAGATCACAAGGTTAGGGTTAGGGATAGGTCTACCCCTCATTCGACTCATTTTGATTTCAAGTTCTCTTCTAGCTTTCTCCATAGAATCGTACATGGTCTCACCAAGGGTAGTATCACAAGAAATACCAAAAGGAAGAAACATACCCATTGAGATAACCAAAGAACAAATCTGAAAAAAAAAATTCGGGCACTTCAAGAAGATCCCTTTGGACCGTATGTTCTCTAACGCAAGGGTGGATCTTTGAGTGTAAGAACCGAAACCAACACTAACATAAGTGTAGATCTTCAACCATTTTTGTGAAAATTTTGTGAGAATTTTGTGGAAGTTTTGTGGAAAACAAGGAAAAAAATAAAAGAGAACAAACGAAAAATAAGATCAAACCGACAACAAAAACAAATCGAAAAAAAAACAAGAACAAACCTAGGCTTTGATACCAATTTGGAGTGAAACTAAGTGGGTCAAGTTTCACTCAAAGGATGAACAAGAATCGACTTGAACCCTTGAACTAAAACGGCCGAGTATATGTATTTTTGTGTTGAAAATTTTCTGATTTTTGTTGTTAAATGCAAGAACATAAAGATAGAATCTAAATCTACACACAAAGTAATAGATTTAGGGTTTGATTAGTTTAAGCACAAAGCCACTAAACTAATCTTTCACAAATCTCAAACACAAAGTAATGAGAAAAGGAAGAACACTCAATAAAACTCTAGGGTTTCTTTTCATTAGCCAAATCTGAAAATTATGTTGTGAGAGGGAGGGTTTATATAAGACCCAACCTCTAATCTACACCCTTCAATTCAAAGCTAATCTAAGGGCTCATAAAGACCCATGAAAACACATACAAAATCGGCTCACATGAGCTCACAAGCTGAAATTTTGAACACAAACAAACAACAAATTTAAAGTATAAAGCATAAAGCATAAAGGTAGATAGAGACATGTAGTGAAAGGGACTTGTTTGAGGAACACATGTGATGCTCTTCCTTGATCATTTTCGGCTGACTTGTTTAGCTCTTCCCTTGACTTTTGCTCTTGAAGATTTAATTGACTTGTGGTTCGAACCCACTTGGGTGCACTCGAGCGATCACATTCAAAAATAGCATTTTTGTTGACTTTCCTTGACCTCTTTGTCCCACCAAGCTTGACCAAGATATTATTATGTAATTCACTCAAAATAAGCTTGGGTGGACCTTAGGATCGTGGTCTAGCCCATGGTTCGAGCCCATGGACCCAATCCAACCCTTACTCTCAAACCGAACAAAATCGAGCTTGCTTGATTTGGTTCATACATCCTAAGCTTGATCCAAGGGCTCATAGAGGTCCTCAAACAACAACAAAATAACGGCTCAAAGAGCCTTTCAAAGCTGAAAATTTGAAACAAACAAACAAACTACATAAAGCATAAAGGTGAAAGTGACTAGTGACTTCATCCTCTCCTTGCATTTAGGTGAGCATCCAAGGGCCATGATGGATCCTTGGGGGGCAAGGTGGGACGGTCCATGGGACTAGGACAAGGATTATATTGTCTACATACAATAAAGCATAAAGTAAGAAAACGACATTTAGTGAAAGAGACTTGTTTGCACAGAATATTGTGTGCCTTGTGATGGTTTGTTGAAGCCGGCTCCTAGGCCTCCCTTGAGCAGACTTTTTCGAGCCATGTGGGTCTTTTTTATTAGAGGACTAACCCACATGGGTGCACCCAAGTGATCACACTTCAAAAATAGCTCATTTGTTGACTTTTTGTTGCTCTCCTCCTAAACCTCCCTTGACTACCTTAGGTCCACTAAGTGTGGCTAGAGTTGACCACTTGATTAGCTTAACTTTGCACTTAGGACCTGTTCTTTCGGACTTTTTAGAGCCGAATCGAATCGAATCGAATCGAATTGAATGAATCGAATCGAATCGAATCGAATCGAATCGAAATGAATGAATCGAATCGAATCGAATCGAATCGAATCGAATTTCAATTTATAACATAGTCATCAATGAATCGAATCGAATCGAATCGAATCGAATCGAATGGAATGGAATCGAATCGAATCGAATCGAATCGAATCGAATCGAAATGAATCGAATCGAAATGTAAAAATAAGCTGGAAAGAACAGGTCCTTAGTTGGACCCTAGGTCCAAGGCCTAACCTAGGGTTTGAGTCCATGGACCCAAACCACGGTCTAGCTCCAAGTCTCCCTTGTTTGACTTGACCATTCTTGGTTCAGCCCCTCACGTCATTGTGAAAGTTTCGGGGGTAGTTTAAGGGTTCCGAGGACTTGAGGAAGAACCACCTCTCGTTCCACCCCTTCATCGAGGTCTTCACTGGAAAGTGAGTCCGGTAGCCGGTCTCGGTGTGTAAAGACCACCATCCTTTCATTGCACGGGTAGTACAAGGCCGGAAGTGATGCTGGCGGCGAAACAGGTTCACCGTGAGAGGAAACCCTAGATATAGACATGTCCAAGCAAAGGCAACCATAATCCTAATACCAAAAGCTGTCATTTGGCAGATTGCGATGTTAGCCCGGGAGAGCACTTCCTCAATAAAGGGGTGAAGTGGAAACCGTAGCCCGTGCTCTAAATTCTTGATGTATACAGCCGTGTGTAGGTCCGGGGGTTGGACCACATGCATTCAAAATGACTTAAAAGAGTATATATACTCTAAACAATGAATGTTATTTTCATATATGTAATAGGATACTGATGTCGTCCCGGCACAACGAATTCCCAACCTTTGGACAAATAATAATGTTCGGCCGCAAGCCCGGGGCAGTTATGCTCGTTCAGAAAATCTCTATAGCCTACATGTATCCTAGTGTCCATAGGAATCCGGAATACCGCCGGCTCCAAGATTCGCACGTGAGAGGGCCCGACCTGAGAAGGTCCAGCCTGAGAAGGCCCAGCCTGGGCCTCTACATCCGTCTCACCCTCCCGGCCCAGGGTCAAATCCTCTATTTCAGGCTCTACCTCAGAATCTGTAACTACATCATAATCCGAGGCGGTTCTAGAAGACGAATCGGCTGAGGCACTCATTGTTCTCTACAAGATAATTGAAACTTGCGAAATCTAAAATCGAACACGAAAATTACCTCTTGCAAGAACGAGCAGAAATGAAATCGAAGGCGGGATGAAGCAAGGGCGAAATACGAGCAAGATCTGACGAAATCCGACGAATTTTTATGAAGGTTTGGTGTGTTTTATGGAGTTGTAAAGGGGAAAATGGAACGAAGTAGGTGGTATTTATAGAGAAAGGGGTGAACAGTGCATTTCCACCCATTGTACGACGCGTGTCAACAGGGGGAGGCGAAACGTCACCCTATTGGGATCTGAAATTCAAAAATTGCGCCAAAAAAGGAGGTGTATACAACACACTACTTTCAGGCGGGAGAGATAAGTACGAAGGAAGAAAGCAAAGACGCAGAGAAGGTTGGCAAGCCTGGACTGCGAGGGAGAGATGATCGTCCAAGGAGAGTTGAAGCATACAGGTCAAGCTTGGAGCTTCCCCTGTATGGGGGCAGTTGTTGGGAGTGGTAAGCTCCCGGGCCCGATTACCTGGGGCCGGAGAAGTATTGGACCGGGGGCGTCCCATATGCCAAGGAGGTCATCAGTCCCTCCCGGGTCTGGGACATCCTCACCCCTCCCGGGTCCGTACTGTACGGTCTTGCCTCGCTAAAGGACAAACTAAGAACAAGTATAAATAGTAACCAAAAACCCTAGAAAAGGACACAACACAAAATACTACATAAAATGTTTTTTCTCTATTTTCTCTCTCTAAATTCATTTTGTTTTCGTAACTGACTTGAGCGTCGGAGGGCCATCACCCGGAAGGCCCCGGGGCTAGGTTTGTTACGTGATTTCAGGCTGAGAGAAGAACCGAGACAATCAAGGAGCTAAGGACCGCCCAGGGACTTAGCTTATTTTGTTTATAATCCATATTCAACTTGTAATCTTTGATATTTAGTTTTTGTACTTAGTTCTCAACTTTGTACCCGAAACATAACTTATACGGTACAACGTGTCAGAAACTAATTTAATTGTTAAAATTGCTAATCGAGTCGAAATGCTATCTTTGACTTGACTAACGTTCCATGGTTCGTTTAGGGTCCAACACACTACACCAAAAACTACATGCGTACACAATCTAAGTCCAATTCATGCAATTGGCCCAAGCACAACACATAAGCCCTTTTTCTTTCAAAGGCCCAATTCAATTTCCAAAATTCCTAAATTTAGGTCCGATGTTCAGAATCACCGTTTAGCACTGTAACACCCCGTGTTATTTTAACACAATATTATAAAAGAATTTAATTCCTTAAATTAAATTCATCCTTTTCCTTATAATAAAAATACGTCTAAATTTTTTTCGTCAAATAATACTAAATTTCTTAAGTCCAAATTTAAAATTTTTGAAAAATAAAATATATAAAAATCAACCACAAGACTGATATCGTCTTTCAAATTTCAAAAATGTTAAGTCAAGTTAACTATTCATAAAAATAAAAGTAAAACCTCTTATTCATAAAATTCAATTTCAAACATTTTTCATTTTCGAATAAAAATAACCCTTATACTTTTCCCGTCTTTGAAATTCAAATCAACGATTTCAAACACGCAAACCAAGATGAAGTGTGTTGAAGAAGACTCAACTTTATGTCATTCCAACATAATGATTTTTCATCATTATGTTTCCTTAATTAAAAATAAAGTTTAATCTTTATTAATTCAATTATCAAATTACTATTTCATTTCTATTTAACTAACTCTTTTCTAAATTATCGAAATTTGAAGTAACCCCTAATGTAAATCAATTAACTTTTGACGGCTAAATATAAATCTTTAAATCTAAAACATTCAACGAAAAAAATATAGATTTCGACTTAGGAAAATTTTATTCGAAATTTCAAGATTTTGGAACTCGATATTGCTTTAGTTCCCTTTTGAAATTTTTTTTTATTTTTGTTTTCGATTTTATTTCAAAACACTTTTTTAAGATCATATCTTTATTTCGAAACTTTTCGCGAGCGCTCAAATCGAAAATTTCGAAAACGAAAATCGAGCCCGAAAAATACCTTTGACCCGTAGCATTTGGACACCAAAGTCAAAGTTCTATCATCTTCCATTTTTTTTTACACAAAGTCCAATTTTAATTACAACTTTAAATTTGTCATCATCATTCTAATTAGGTAAATAAAATTTAAAGTTTATACACAATAATAATAATAATACATACAAAATACATTATTAATACAAATGTTACTACCATTTTCATTTCACTCACTTTTAAAAATTTTCTAAAGTTATAAATAAAATATTTTAGTTTTAGAATTTCAAGGTAGAGATATTTCGAAAAATCGTCAAAAAACGCACACATTAACTTTTACCGTCTTTCTTACCCGATTTATTTCGTAACACGTTTTTCGAAAATAAAACATTTTAAAACATCGGGGGGACAATTTCTTTGCCTAATAGTGTTGTGGACTTTAGTGGCCAAATGTGATGATTATGTTTAATTTTATTTTAATTAAACTTTGCGTAATTAAATACTTTACTTGACCTCTAAATTTTATAACTTATCTTATAACTTTTACAAGTGCAAAAATCAATTTCATTTGCTCTCAAATTGCCGTGAGACTCTCCTCTTTTCTCCCTCATTATTTTTCTTCCATTTTCTTCCAAAAACCATTTAAACAAAACCCTAATATTATCTCTAATAATTTCTAAGTATTCTAGTTATATTAGTGGGTTTTAGGAGCTAACTCTCTTGGATTATTTTGGGTGAAGAACATGGGTCATGGGTGAAGACATTCCGGGACTAAAATTTATTTTTGATCCCTCGACGATTAACCATCTAATTTAAGGTGCCCCCGCACAAACTAAATTTTGTGTTATTTAATTAGGCTTATATTTTTGTGTGAATAATAAATATGATCTTATAATAAGTATGATTATTTTTGTGCTTATGTAATGTAAATAAAATGATAATAGATAATAACATGATAATAACTAATAATAATGCTAGTAAACTTAATATGTTTTTTTTTTTTTTTTGCATCATCTTCATTTTCATTTTTTTTATACACTTTAGATTTGTTGCTTATATGTTTTGTTTATGTTTTTATGAGTTTTAAATATATATAAGTTTATATGTAAAATTATGTTAAATAATAACCATGAGTTTAAAGTGAAGAAAATTGAAAATAAAAATATTGTTACCGTGTTCAATACCCACGGCATTTCCTTTATTTTTTAATCAATTTTTATTTTTAAGTTTTGTAAATAATATGTTATGTTAAGTTATATTAAAATGGTTGTTATTATGTTAGTAAAATAAAATTAGGAAAATAAATTATTAAGTGAAAAATGTGCATTTGTGTTCTTGGTGAATATTTGGTGTTCCTGAAATGTTCATGTTGATGTTTATGATGTTTTTGTTAAGTTAGCTTATTTTGATTCTTTATGTTTTTATGTTTGTTGTTATTTATTATTTTTATTTTCACTAATAAGTAATTATATTAGTAAGTATTTAATTTAAACAAGCTAAATCTTTATGATTTAAAACTTAGAAATTTAAAGTGTTATAAAACACTATTCATAACCATACTAAAATCTTTAATAAAAAGTGTAGATTAGATTAAATCATTTTAGTAGAACAATAACATAAATTAAATATACTTAAAACTTTTAGAACAAACACTTAGAAAAATGAACATTATGTCATGGCTCAAATTTTAGTCAAATGAAATTTTTAGTATAACTAGATTAATTAGAATATAAAAACTTTAAGTTAAAAACCGATAAAAATTGAAAAATGAAAATTTGACCATAACCATTAAAGGCCACGGCATTCATGCTATTTTTAGGGTTAAAATATTTTTTTTTATCACTTTTTAGTTATTGTTAAAATAATTTAATTAGTTAGTTAATAAGTTAGAATTAAGAATTAAAAGAATTAAAAGAATTATAACATATATGATATCACGCGGCATTTACATTAAAAATGGACCTAGTTTGATCAAAATGAATTTATCACTAAGTCACTAAAATTTAATAGTTAGTAGAGTTGAATTTTTGTATAAATCGGAATCGTTATAAAAGAAATATAATAAACCGATTAAGGTTTGTCACCAATATAAAAATGAATGAAATCGGTGCTACTGCCTTTGCATAATATTGGACTGTTGGACTTGGACGATACGGACTAAATGAACAAACCACGATACTATTATTAAAAAATGAAAATCGCTAAATTTAGTAAATAGATGGCTAAATTTAACTAAGTCTCATTTTAAAATAAATATCGTTTATCACTTTTTACAAACCGAACTTAACGACTTCGAGACTAGAAATTTACTTAACGATTAAGTTTATGATTTTAGACTTAGAAAATATCTAGATATTTTAAGTAACTTAGTAACTAAGTTTGACTGATGAATAGTGACTGAGATGAATAGTGACCTAGGTGAATAGTTTCGATGAATAGTAAACCGGGACGAAACTTGTTAAACAAGTAACGTCCCAAAAGTTTAAAAACTTATTATAAGGAGAATTAGAGGTAACTTGTTGAACAAGTTATCTTTTAAAGTCTCGAGACGTGAATAGTAAAAATTCACGAAACTTGTTAAATAAGTTACGTCTCAAAATTCAAAGATACTTCAAATTTTAAAATTTGAAATATCGTAAATAATTGAAAATTTTCTAAATGTAGAAAATTGAAAATGAATAATTTAAATAACTAAAGTGTTTCGAAAAACACTTAAATAAAATTGGACATACTAATAAACGTAACTACTTAGAGACTTAAAAGTGTTAATAATCAACAACACTTCAAATAATAAACGAACATGTTATGTGATCATATGAAACCTACAATACAATTTAAACGTTTGACGATACGACTAGGAGAGTCGAGTAACATGTGATATAAAATATCAAATAAATAATAAATCATGAGTAAGTTAAAGAACGGGTCAAAAGCTTGAGCCTCCGTTATGAAAACGTCAATCGTGAGTGAAGTGGGGTTTAGGATAGTCATGTACGGATACCACTCTCTCGACCTTATTGCGATTGTCATTTCGAATAGTGTGGTTTCAAGCCGGCAGCTTTATTGCTTAGTCATCCTGCCCATGCCTTTGCGCCTTAAGTCGCACTGCCTAAGCCGTACAAGATAATGAATACGCCAACTCTTTTGGGTCTGTCTCTAGGAAGTAGTCGCTTTATTCAGAGTTAAGGTGCTCTATGAATAGCATAGCCCATTCTTAAAGTGAATATTAGAATATGCATGTTAGACTAGGGTTAATTCCCCTATTTCGCTAGAGGTATCAGGGCCACCGCGACCTTATTGCGATTGTCATCTTGCGGTTCTGTCTCCTTGCCGCGTTTCGTTCTTAGTGGGCGCGATCCTAGCATTCGCTCCTACCCTGCGTAAAGATCACTTGACGGGATTGTAATTGAAGTTCGAATCATTTCGAACACTAGTAGATGAGATGCAAGTACTATAGTATTCGACGTGGTTTACAAGTCGAGTAAGTCGCTGCACTATGGTAGTAAGATGCAAACGACTAGAGTACAAAGGCCTACTCAGTGGTCAGACTCGTAAGCAGTATGTGTTGGTTGAAATGAATGAAAGTGAGTCAAAACGTCTTTAAAAATTAAAGACCACAAATTTCTGAAATGAATCGAGTATGCATGATGTGATTGATACAGCTTGTCTAATAGTTTTGCGATCTGATATCGCCTCGTAATTATTTTGAATGCTTACGATATTGTTGTTATGAATTTAATTGTTAATTGCATTATAACTGTATATTATGTTCTAATTGTTTTATAATTGTATGTCATGCTTATATGATTTATCGCTTTAAATCGCATGCTTATTATAACTTGAATTATAACTTGAGAAATGTTATTATTTGCTTCATGCAACAATCATATACGTTATAAGATGTACTATTTATTATGCACATTTGATATGAGCCTAATGATGGCCAAGGAGTAATCACGGTTATGTGCGGGATTGTAGACGCTAATACGGGTTCACTGTAGGTACCCGGAGATTATTACCGAGCAGCAAGAGGGGATTGTATATTTTTATTTCGACTTATTGAGAGAATGTAATATGACTTTATTCTTAGAATCTCGCTTTAATAACCATGTTTCTCTATAACTCTGATTATGTATTTTGAGTTGTAATACGATAACATCCGGTTTTGTAATATAAAGTACTTAATTAATTTTCCGCCTTGTTTAATTAAGTCACGAAAAGCAAGGTTGTTACAAGCACCCTCACACGCAAAAACCAAGCTGACGTCTAAGTTTGTCTCACAAATACGCTCAAAATGATATCTTTCATTATTTTGGGTCTCGGGCCCGAAACCGAGTCTGATCCGCTTTTGGCCCGCTTCTTAAGGCCCTAAGCTCACACAAAAGCATCCTCAAAACCTCCTAGGAAGCCCACACCGAGCTTCTTGATGGTCAAGCAAACGGAAGATCATGTATCTTCGAAATAACATTTTTGAAAGATACGTAATCTTAGGGAAGTCAAAGACTTCCAACCGCAAGATTAACATTAACCTAGCTAACAAGGCTAACCTAACAAACATTTGATTTTAAAATTCTTTTCGAAATCGCTTTTCCAAAACAAATCGAGCAACACTCGTTCGATTTTCCATTTTTATCAAAACAAAACCAATGAACATGAACCAACCCATGCTCGTATCTTCACTCGTTGGTTCATGGCGGCTCACATCAATTGTAACAACCCGAATTTTTAAACAAAATAAAATATAATTTAAAAATGCTTTTATAAAGAAAATGAAAGTAAAAATGAAAACCACGGTGGCGGAATCACCGTGTAATCCGAGTCATTACTCACTAACAAACGAACAACGATAGAAGATAGGCCATGAGGCATAGGATTGGGGAGTAAATACCCCTTACAATCCAAACTCCAAAAAACATAAGTATAAAAACAATGATAAGTCTAAACCAAGAAAGTCTAATCCAAGTTCATCAAATGAGCTAACTACGGGGTCAACACTTCTCACGGCACCTCACTCTTCGTCCCGTCCCCGCATACACCTGCCGCAAAAACATGCATTAGGCACAATCAGTAGGGAGTAACTAGGTGCTCCCCAGTCATATTTTAACAAGACAAACTCAACCAACAATGCAACAAATACTTTACCTGGCCTGTGATCAGAGTATAACCAACAACAATCAACAACAATATGGTACAACGATCAACGGTTAATATCCAATCTCAAAATGTCATCAACAAAGTGACATACAATAATCAACAATCTGAGTGCCATCAACAAAGTGACAATCAACAACAACAATCGCAAGAGTAAGCACAGAGTACTAGGCGCTACAAAACACCCCGGACCTCACCCTAACCGGTGATACCTCCAAACCTTATGGCGGCACTACAAAAATGCCTCAATACAATAGTCTAAACTTGGCCAAGCCCACCCCTACAGAAGAGTGTCGACATCAAACCGCTACAAAATGGCAATTAGTAACCATAGTCTCAGAGCCACTACAAAATGGATGAGAACCTACGACAGGCGGCACCGTCCTACAAAAGACTTTGTAACTCCTCACGCACGAGCCATAACCATACCCGTACGCACACTCAACTCAAGCATACAACAAACCAATCAATTCAATGTCAATACAATCATCCTTTAACTCAACAGTGTCAATACAATACAATCTCAAGCCGATCTCAACATGAATTATAATCTCAATGCAACAACAAGTTAAATACGGAGTAAACAATAATGAAAAGTTTATGGGATCATACTCAAACCATTACCCATCTCAAGATACCATCTTTTAACGTCAAATTATCATAATAACCATCAAATAAATGACAAAGCAACCTAAACATGCTTCTAGACTCAATAGTATGAGGCCGACACCACAATTCACCGCAAAACATCCACGAGACAACATTACAAGCCAAAGTTCAAAACTTTATGATAACACAATCAAATACAACAACCTAAACAACATCTAGGGCCTCATACATGTCAAAATATCACTTGGGCTACACCTAGTTACCTTTTCCAAGCAAAGAATCAATTAGCCTTCCTTCTCCTCGATGTAAATCATGTCCTCATCGTGGAACTCGCCTTCTCCTTTGATCATCACACATAAAATAACATACAATATGAGCATACAATATAAAACACATAAAATAATGTAAAAACTGGTAAGACTATACCCAGAACGATAAGGAATTGAAGGATTAGCAAAGCAGATTAAATAGGAAGAGATTAGGGCTAGATAGGAGAGAAATTGAATGAATTTTAATGGAGAATTATGGGTGTTTAAATGAGGATTCAAGAGAGAGAATAGAGGGTTTATAGTTTAGGGAGATGAATTAGGAGTATTATGATGTAATTAGGGTTTAGGAGGGGTTAAAATACGAAAAATAAGTGTTATAATCAAACACGGATCAAAGAGCAAACAACCTGCAAAGTGCAAAGTTGTCCGCGCGCCGTTCGCGAGCCGAGTGCGCCTTGTCCGCGCCTTGAGTCTGTTTTCTCGGATGATCCCCTTTTCTTCTCCTGCTCGCGCCTAGCTCACCCCTAGCTCGCCAATAACCCCCTGGACCACTCCAGGACCCTCTAAACACTCCTAAGCTTGCCCACACACTCACACACACACGACAAACACCTCGATAAACGCAACCCCGACTCGACTAAACGACACGTAAGCATAAGGAATGATTTTCTCGAGCTAAAATTGAGAAATCCCCTTGAAATGAAATATGAATATTCAAGCAATGAATTATAAAATATAAGAAAAAGTCAGGGTGTTACAGCTATCTTGACCGACCTCCTTCTCATTTTAAGTTCCTCGACTCGACTAGTTCCCCTTTATCTCGAGTAGAATCCTTTTTACATATCCGAATCTTCTAAAGCTCACGACAACATATTGTCACAAGAGCTTACTCGAATATTACAAAAAACAAATTTTGTTTTTGCATCTAGACAAAATGTGCGCACGCATTCGCGCCTCAAAAGCTTCATAGCAAAACTTTTTCATCACTCAAATGTTTTCATACAAACCAAGCTTTTTCAAACAACGATGATGGGCATGTCTTAGTGCTATAGTGTCTCTAGCGTAGGTCACTCCTACTCGCTTCGCTAAAGATCGAAATGGAATGTAGGATCGTAGCTGGATACCCGTCGCACCAAAAACCGTGTAGTCTTCCCTTACCAAAAACGCAGGTACACCCGCAAAATGGACAACAACACCGTTCACAACGACAACAATAATACCCAAATAAACGAGCTTCGTAACCAAGTTGCTCAACTCACCCAAACCATCAACGGACTTCTCACCACACATAAAAACGAAGTCGACTGTATGGAACTACGTATCAAGAATGAGGCCGAAAGGCATGCAAAGAAGCTCCAAGCTATGGAGGAGCGCCTACATATTCCTAGTGGCTACTTTTGGATACCCGTATCCGTACCCTCCCAAAACAAGCTCTCTGATGTAACAAACTTTTTATATGCATGCTTTAACGCTGACTTAGACGGTACTAATTATGTCGAATTCTAATTAAGTCGTTTAAATTTAAGATGAGTCGAAATGTGTCATCACGCTTAAATAAATGTCCTTTCGTTCATTTAGAGTCTAGCTTGATTTGCGTCTCGCTTCGACCGTCATGAGCATCCCCCTTTGCAATTTAATTGGCCCATTTTACATTAATTAGGCCCAATTTAATTCTCCTAAATTCCTAAATTTTGGGCCTGGTAGCTAAAACCGGTATTTAGCATTTTCATATGCACAAAACGACCTCGCGAGTCTCCTCATTTCAAAATATACAACCAAATGCACCCTTTTTACATTTTTTGGGTCTCGGCCCAAAAATCGAGCCCGGCCCATTCTTGGCCCGCTTCCCAAAGCCCTAAACTCTCCCAAAATATCTTGTATAGCTGCTAAAACATTATACACGGTATTCTTGAGCCAGAATTAAGAGATCTCCAAAATACGTTAAATCGGATTTAGGAAACACGAAGTTTTGCCCGACCCCCAAACTGTAAAAGTCTTTGCGGTTTAAGGGTCAAACCGCAAGAGGCCTTGAGGTTTGGAGGGCAAACCGCAACCCCCTTTGTGGTTTGCCTGCTTGGTTTTTCCCTTATTTCCTCGTAATCTCTCCTATAAATACCGCTACACCCCAACACAATTCGAATCATCAATTCACAAGCTTTTTATAGCGTACACACACATACACTCACAAAAGCCTCAACATCCAAATCTTGAATTCTTCACACATCCCGTGTTGAATTCATCCCCCTTTTGTTCAAGCGAAGCTCTGCTGGTTTCGAAGCTCGAGACAGGTATGTCTTGGTCCTAATTTGGATTAAGTCTTTTTCTTTACATTTAGACTAACAAAGGGACTACATTAAAGTCCAACCCGACTTTGGTTCGTGAGCCCATTTTTCATAAGATGGTCTTGCACCTCGAATGCACACCACATTCGTAACATACCTCGCCAAAGTCGCGTAAGAACGCTCTCTTAAAATGAACCAAACAGACTTTATTTTAAGTTTATGCATTAGCATCCTCATGTTGCATTAATCAACTAAACAATGAATTCGACATTAACTATACCGTTTTCGTTAACAAGTTTTGGCACGCTTAACTGAGGGTTTTTAACAATCTTTTGCATATGCATTCATACATTCGTTTTGCATTCAATATCGCACTTGTACGCAGCAAATTACTTCGGTTCAAATATCACCAATGAATTGTTCTTAGGCTAGTAGTGGCTATTTTCAAAATAGGCTTTTCTAAAAGGTTTTCATAAAACAAATTGAATTAATATTTAGAAGAGTACCCTTACCCTGAATCCAATCAGGTTTCGTAAACCGAGATCTAAGGGTGTCGACGTGCTTTGAAATCTAGGAATTAGGTGGCGACTCCAAAACAATTTTAAAGGTTTTTCTAACTTAATATTTTTAACTTTAAACACCCTTAAGCAAGACGTCGAGTGGGCTCCGCACCCCGGGTTCCACAGTTTGGCGACTCCGCTGGGAAAATTTTATTTTTAAAATTAAAACTAGGATTTTTTTCTTTTAAAAATAAAGAGGTGAAACTCGGAAACTTAAGAACAATCCCACTTTGTATATTTGAGCAAAGCATATTCGTTATAGAGTCAAATCCAGTGGGTTCAAAAGCACAATACCTCGAGAGGTGGTTCAAACGCAGGCTTGTCCACAAACGCAGGCTTGCCCACTCGATAAAGCACGTTCTGGGCTAACTTTCCTCTCACCCCTCCATGTCTTGCCGTAGCAGACTATTCTGACCGCCCTAGGGCTTCATCTATAACCCCACGTTTTGTCGTGACGGTGCGGAGGGATCAAGCACCTGCCAAAGCGTACTCAGAATAGTTGGAGGTGTACAAGACTTACCAAACGACCGAGTAGTACGTACGAGCGCGAGGCTATACACTATGGCCTTTTTCAAAAACACATGCATTGCATATCTTCGAAACTTTCGCTTAATTTTCTGATATAAAATGAACCTAACAAACTAACAATCTAACACCTTTTCATTCAAAACTCTCGCGGATTTTTGAAATAAGAGTTTTTCAAAATTTCCTTTTACAAAATGAACAAAAAACCCGAGCAAGGTTCAAAACCCGAGCACGCGGATTTCTCTCTCTAGGTCACATGGCCTAGTCCGTTTAACATGTAACAACCCGAATTATTTTAACATAATAAAATACGTTTTAAAAGAGTTTCAGGATAAAATCAAATGAAAGAAAACCACGGTGGCGGAAACACCGTGTAATCCGGACCGTCACTCACTAAACAAACTACAAAGGTCTAGGCTTTCAAGCCTAAACAATCGGGAATAAATACCCGTACGATCCAAAAACCAAACATAAGAATAAAAACTGATAAAGTCTAATCCAAAAGCATAGTTGTGGATACCCACATCCGTACCTCCCACCAAAACCCAGTGATGTAACAACGGACTTTTACATGCATGCTTTTACGTTAACTTAGACGGTACTAACTGTGTCGAATTCAAGTTGAGCCGTTTTAAAATGTGAAATGAGGTCACTAGGTGTCATCACTCCTAATAAATGTCTTTTGGTTTACTTAGAGTCTAGCTGGTCTCGAGTCTAGGTCCAAATCGGCATGCGCGCACCCTTTCATAAACACATAAAGCAATTGGCCCTTTTACATTAACAAGGCCCAATTCAATTCTCCTCAATTCCTAAATTTAGGCCCGATTGCTAAACTGCCTTTTAGCACTTGCAAATACAAAATACGGCTTCACGAGCCTTCACGTTTCAAAATATACAACAAAATGCACCCATTTTACAATTTCGGGTTTCGGGCCCGAAACCGAGCCCAGAGCACTCTTGGCCCGCTTTCCAAGGCCCTGGAGATCATCAAGCAACCCTACACCAGCAGATACGTTGTATCTTCGAGCTCAAGCAAGGATATACCGTATAATACCTAAATATAATTTGGAAATATACAGAAAAGGTCACTTTGCCCTCCCTCCAAATCGCAAGAGCCCTTGCGATTGGAGGGGAAATCACAAGATGCCTTGCGATTTCCTGGGGCATTCACAACAGGTCTTGCGATTCCAAGGTCCGGTTTTATCCCTTGATTTCCTAAATATTGACGAGCTCTCCACTATATATACAACCCCTTATGCACGGTTCAAGGACAAGTTTTACACAGCATAATCAGCATACACTCTCACAAAGCCTCACGCATGTTTAAAACAACCCTTTGAATTCTTCACTTTCTTGTGTTGAATTCTCCCTCTTTCGAAGCGAAGCGCTGCCGGTTTTCTAGCTTGAGACAGGTAGGTCCTAATCCTAACTTGGATTAAGGTTTTCTTTACTTCTTTATACTTAAAGGGTCTACACTCTAGGCTCACCCGACTTTGGTACGCAAGTCTGTTTTTCATAAGGCAGCCATGCACCTCGAATACACACCCTATTCGTAACACCCTTTCAAAGTCGCATAAGCAACTGACCCCCCCCCCCCTCTTAAAATAAACCAATGGACTTTATTTTAAGTTTTTGCATCAAGCAAATCCTCATCTTGCATTTAATTAACTTTAACAATGGATTCGACACTAGCATAACCGTTTTCGTTAACAAGTTTAAGCATGCTTAACTGAAGGTTTTAAACAATCATTTGCATTTGCATCCATACATCTTTTTAGAACTTAAATCGCACTTGTACGTAGCGAATTACTTAAGCTCACATATCATCTTAGCATTGTTCCCAAGCTTAGTAAAGTCTATCTTTGATTGGCTTTTCCAAAAGATCTTTCATAAAACAATATTTGAACTAATCTTTAGAAGAGTACCCTCACCCGAATCCGAATCTGGTTTCACAATAGCCTTAGACGGATGGGTGTCGACGCGCCTTGAACTCTAAGACGTGTCTTTGAGCTAGAGACACGAAGGCGGGTTCTAAATTTCCCTCATAATTTAGTGGCGACTCCAAAGCAGTTTTAAAAGGTTTTTTCAACTTAATCCTTTTTAACTTTTGACGCCCCTTAAGCAAGACGTCGAGTAGTCCCTTAAACCCCGGTACCCACAATAGTCTAAACATCAATCGAGCTAACTACGGGGTCATCCTCACATGGCTTCTCGCATCACAACTTATCCCCGCGCATACCTGCCGCAAAACATGCAACAACCACAATTAGTGGGGGGTGGTCCCTTGTCATACTTCAACAAGACGAACTTAACCGACAACACAACATGTACCTTACATGGCCTACGGCCTATGATCCGAATAATAAACAACAATTGAATACAACTTACATTATACCAACTCAAACTGTCATCAACAAAGTGACATTCAACAATCAACAATAGCAAAAGAAAGCACGGAGCACTTGGTGCAACAAACAATACCCCGGGACCTACAAAATCGTCAACCCTATGGCGGCACTACAAAATGCCTCATATAATTGTCTAAGCTTGGCCAAACCCACCGCTACAAAACAGTGTCGACATAATCCCGCTACAAAACGTTAAATCAACAACCATAGTCCCAGAGCCGCTACAAAACGGTTGAGAACCCAAAGGGACCCGCCCTACAAAATGCATAGAACTTGGAGCGATTTGAAGCGGGCCTCTTTGTACCTTATAACCACACTCACCCTAAACTCGGTTCACTCATGAACACTCACTCAAAATACACGGTTTAGGGGCTGTTTTGTTGTGGATTTGATTTCGGTTGTTATTTGCAAAAAACATAAAACGAAAATAAAAGGATATGAATTAGACTAAGCACAAAGCCACTAGCCTAAGACTAAGGTTCCGATCAATCATCGCACTAAGCTATGACCTTCACCCATGGAAACTCGAATCTCCAAGCACAAAGCTAAGGAGGTTTGAAGAGAAAACCCTCTCTAAAACTCATCTTTTTTATATATCACAAATCTGAAAAATACAAGGAGGAAAGCTTGGTTTATATAAGACCAAGGCTTTCATCCTAGCCATACATCTTCCTAAAGATCTAAGGGCCATGAGGGCCTTACAAAACATACAAAAAAACGGCTCATATAGAGCTTACAAAATCAAAGAAACTAAAATACAACAACAACTAAAGTAGATGGTGACATCTTGGTGCATCTCCTCCCTTCATTTGTGTTGTTCAATCAAGGCCCTTCATTTCTCCTTGGAGCTCAAGTCATACGGTCCACACAAGGTCCCTTAGCTGATTTTTGTTATTTGAACACAAAAGACCAAAAGGTGACAAAGACATAAAGTGATAAAACAAACTATAATGAAAGGGACATGTATTGAATTACAATGTAACACTTGAACATCTTTTCAGCCGAGATTTTTGGCCTAAATTGGCTGAAATTTCGTGACCATGGGTCCAAGGACCATGGTTAGGTCGTAGGCCAAAAATCGGGACCAAATCGCTGCCGCTTGCTCCAACTCTCCCCTTTTTCAAAAAAAAGTTTGTCCTCAAACTTTAGCCAAATAAAATATGGTATCCAAAAGATAAATTTTCAGAAAATAAAACGATTTTGAAAGAATGAAATTTTGATGAAAAAGAGAGAAACAACAAGAGCAAATCCTATGAAAAGCACATAGCAAATTCATCGAATCCTCTTTTTAGCCAACTCGACCCAAACACCCACAAAGTGTGCTCGAATCAAGTCGACACTCACAAGTAAAGACGCACACAAACTTGCAAGGTCACACCCGAAAACATCTAGACCCAACTCATCCCAAGATCGTCTTGGTTTAAGAAAACTCAAGAGCCGTAGCTCTGATACCAATTGGAGCGATTTGAAGCGGGCCTCTTTGTACCTTATAACCACACTCACCCTAAACTCGGTTCACTCATGAACACTCACTCAAAATACACGGTTTAGGGGCTGTTTTGTTGTGGATTTGATTTCGGTTGTTATTTGCAAAAAACATAAAACGAAAATAAAAGGATATGAATTAGACTAAGCACAAAGCCACTAGCCTAAGACTAAGGTTCCGATCAATCATCGCACTAAGCTATGACCTTCACCCATGGAAACTCGAATCTCCAAGCACAAAGCTAAGGAGGTTTGAAGAGAAAACCCTCTCTAAAACTCATCTTTTTTATAATTCAACAAATCTGAAAAATACAAGGAGGAAAGCTTGGTTTATATAAGACCAAGGCTTTCATCCTAGCCATACATCTTCCTAAAGATCTAAGGGCCATGAGGGCCTTACAAAACATACAAAAAAACGGCTCATATAGAGCTTACAAAATCAGCAAACTAAAATACAACAACAACTAAAGTAGATGGTGACATCTTGGTGCATCTCCTCCCTTCATTTGTGTTGTTCAATCAAGGCCCTTCATTTCTCCTTGGAGCTCAAGTCATACGGTCCACACAAGGTCCCTTAGCTGATTTTTGTTATTTGAATACAAAAGACCAAAAGGTGACAAAGACATAAAGTGATAAAACAAACTATAATGAAAGGGACATGTATTGAATTACAATGTAACACTTGAACATCTTTTCAGCCGAGATTTTTGGCCTAAATTGGCTGAAATTTCGTGACCATGGGTCCAAGGACCATGGTTAGGTCGTAGGCCGAAAATTGGGACCAAATCGTCAAGCCGTTTCGTTCCAGAACCCATAAGGCGGTATCCATCCTACAAAAGACGTTTTAACTTCTCACGCACGTGTCCAACTGTCCACGTACGCACACTCATGTCAAGCATACAAACAAACCAATACAACATGACCAACTCAAATTCAACCATCATAATATCATCTTTTACTCAACAATGTCACAACCAACTCCATTTTTACCAATCTCAACGTGAAACATAGTCAACAATGTAATAACAAGCTTAAAACGGAGTAATTAACGATATAACTCATACACAATCCTAGCAAAGCCAGTACCCAACTCAAGTTATCGTTTTTAAGCACCAAAACAACATTAAAGACACAACCCAAGCAAACATGCAACCTAGAACGAATTCTAGGGCAACAACACAAGCCAAAGTTCACAACCTTACATGCATACAAACATATACAACAACCTAAAAAATTCTAGGGCCTCATACAAGTTGAAATATAGCTAGGGCTACACCCAGTTACCTTATCCAAGTAAAGAATTCGACCTAGCGTTCTTCCTCCTCGATGTATATGGTGTCTTCCTCGGTTAGCTCTTTTTCTCCTTTGATTAGGACACAAAACATACAAAAAATAACATAGAAACTAATAAAACTATGCTAAAACGAGGTAGAAGTGAAGGTTTACCGAAAGGATTAAGAAGGAATGAATTAGGGTTAGTGTGGAACCCGGGAAATCGAGGGGGACCCAACTCGGCGTCTTGCAAAAGGGCGTGCTAAGTTAAAAAGACTAATTTAGAAAAACCTTTAAAACTGTTTTGGAGTCGCCACCTAATTATTGCGGAAATTAGGAACCTGCTATCATGTCCTAAGCCTAAAGACATGTCCTAGATTTTGGAGCACGCCGACACCCCTGGATCTAAGGCTGTGAAACCAGAATGGATACGGGGTGAGGGTACTTTTGAAAAGATTAGTTCAGTTAGTGATTTATGAAAACCTTTTAGAAAAGCCTATGTAAAAATAGCCTCTACTGACCTCGAAAACCTGGTTTTTAGGGTTTAGGTCGAACCGTTTGTTTTGCTTCGAAATTCGCCGTCGTCATTGCTTGAATTCGATGTTTGGGAGCCATATGAGGCCTGTGTTGCTGTTGTTGCTGATTGTATGTGAAAAACCGAGTCGTTGGCTCGATTTTTGTGCGTTTTTGAATGTGAGGGTGTTTTGGTCATTTTCGATTTCGTCTTGAAACTTGCTCAAAATTTCAGTGTAGGTTATCCGTAAATTGTACAATGCGTGGGTGAATTTGTATTGTTGAAATGTGCGCGAAAAACGGGTCGTTCGGGCGAAAAACCGTGTAAAAGGGGCGTTTTTTGTGGTTGTGCTCTGTTTTTTGTCGTGCAAAACGATCCCGAGTGGCTTTGTTGTTTTGGAAATGTTATTGTATGCTAGTGCGAAGGTTTGGGTGATTTGTGTGCGAATAATGGTTCGAAAATTCTTGATTTTCGTGTGTTTTTGTATAGGGGTTGGTTATTGGGTCGAAATTTTCGGTCCCGAAACTTGCCCAAATTTTCTGTTTTGGATTGTCATGGCTAGCATGGCGCTTGGTTGGTTATGTTTTGTAGAGAGTGCGTCGTTTGGCCGTGGTAGGAGCCGAAGGAACGAGAAGGCCAAGAAGCGCAAGGCCGGCAAGGCTGGTGGCCGAGGGTGCTTGGCCACGCAGGTCGAGCTCGCCGCGAGGGTAGGAGCTAGGACCAGCCGAGGTCAGCCGGGCGTTCTTCGGTGAGGTTGGAGCAGGGGGAGGTCCCGTTGTGGAGAGACCGAGCCGTGGTCCTGCTCGGCGTTCTGAGAGTGGTTTGGAAAGTGACCAAGAGTCAGAGGAGTCGCAGGGTGACGAGGAGCAGGCTTTTGACGAGGACGAGGCTGCGGTTTGCCGATCTTAGGGCCGAGGTAGAGGCTGACGCAGACGCTGCAATTTGGCCGAGGTAGCGGTGGGGGCTCGGTGGCCGGCGAAGCGGCGGTGGAGGAGTAGAGTCACGGCCGCTGAGGCTACGAGAGATCGGTTCATGGGGATGGTCGATGAGTTGGGCATGCGGCCTACGTACCCCTAGGGACCGCGTTTGTGGGCCCAGTTGGCCAAGGACTGGGACGGCGTGAGTCTAGTCTGGAACCCGCTGGAGCACTTGTTACTTCGAGTGAAAGTCGGCTTCAAGTTGGGTGCGATGAAGACCTTTTCTGGGTTCCGGACGGTCTTTGACGTGTTTGACCAGAGGCTGTCGGCTGAGTAGCGGAGCATAGTACTTGGGACGGCCTTTGGTCCGTTGGTGCAGAAGCGGAGGGAGGTGCGGGCTAAGAGTGTGAACTCGCACCTCTCGTTGATCCGGGCGTTGTTGGATAAATTCTTGGATACGACCAACACATTGCACATGCCCGGATACGAGGTCGGTATCACTTTTTTGTCGCTCGCGGTTGTTTCGGGGCTACCCCATGGCGAGAGTGTGATTGACTGGGAACGGGAGCGTCCTGCTATCGATAGTCCCGTCGTCGTACAGTTGATTGGCGGAGGGATTAGGTGTGGAAAGGGGAGGAGCACACGTTTCAGCCCTGGACATCGTGGTTTGACGATTTCTTCAAGGGCCGTGGGAAGAGGCGGGCTGCTCCAACGAGCCCCGAGCAGAGAGCCCGGTTGTGGCTGTGGTGGTTTCTGACGGCCACCTACTTTGGCGATAAGGGGGAGCGAGCTTCGACGGCCGTGGTGATGGCGTTGACGGACCTGTCGCGTCTGGGAGACTTTGACTGGGTTACCCCTGCTCTGAGGCTGTTGATTCGATTTTTGAGGGACGCTGTGCGTCCTGACCAGATCGACAACGCGTCGCGGCCGTCCTTGGTGGCCCTGGCTTTTTGATGGTGATGCGGTTGATTTTGTAACGTTTTGTTGTTTTGTTTTTGTTGTTTTGTTTTTGCTTTTCTTTTTGTAACGTTTATCATGATTCTTTGCAGGCCTGGTGCTATGCTCACTTCCCCTCTCTGCTCCCGGACAAGTTCAAGGTCAAGGCGGAGTATCCGGCTTTTCATGCGTATGCGACAGAGGATCAGAAGGACATTGGTCTGAGTAACGACGCGGCTCGGGTGCTCTTCAACGGGATGACCGTTGATAAGGTAAATGTGTTTGTATTTTGTTGTTTGGGTTTATGTTTGTGTTTGTGTTTTTATAGTTCTAACTTGATTTTATTTTGTAGTTCGTTCCCGACCCTTGGAGTAACTACGTTGGCGTCCCTGAGTTGATTGCGGCTCGTTTTGCCCATCGTGACGGCGTGGCATCGCGACCCAAGACGACTCGTCGGCGCCTGGTGGCGCTGTCGGCGCAGACGAGTCGCGACGGCTTCATAGTACCTGTGCCCCCGCCTTCGGTCCTGTTCGTGCAGACGCCTGACGTTGACGAGCGTCGTGATGTGTACCGTGAGGGCGAGTCCGACTCCTTGCTGCGGTCGACTGAGGACTACGTGACGTGGGCGCAGCATGCCCTTGCTGATGCTATGATCGAGGTACGTTTTGTCGTATTTTTTGCTTGTGTGTATATGTTTTGGTTTAGGAAAAGCAAAAATTTACCCTGGTTTTTGTCTTTGTTTTTTGTACCCGCGTTACCATGATCTTGAGTTCCAGCCTCCTCCGTTCGTCGAGGATCTGCACTTTGAGCATGACGGCTGCCAGCATTCGATCGTGCTGCCGCCCTGCCTGTCTGTAGTGGCCGACGCGGGTATGGAGAGTTGGGGCCCGCGAGTGAAGAAGGTATTCTTTCGTTTTCGTTTTTCGTTATTTATTATATGGTAAAGCATGTGTAGCGTGTATTATGTAGTATAGCCCCCAGTTTGAGTTAGATAAAATCGTTAGTCAAACTTTGTTTAAGCTGCTTTTGATTATAGCCCCCAGTTTGAGTTAGATTTTAATGCAAAATCGTTAGTCAAACTTTTAAGCTACTTTTGATTATAGCCCCCAGTTTGAGTTAGATTTTAATGTAAAATCGTTAGTCAAACTTTGTTTAAGCTGCTTTTGATTATAGCCCCCAGTTTGAGTTAGATTTTAATGTAAAATGGTTAGCCAAACTTTTAAGCTGCTTTTGATTATAGCCCCCAGTTTGAGTTAGATTTTAATGTAAAATCATTAGTCAAACTATTTTTAAGCTGCTTTTGATTGTAGCCCCTAGCTTGAGAGCTAAGCGTGTTTTTGTATTGTATTTGCAGGTGACGGCCGATGTGCACAAGCGGTTATGGCGGGCGGCCCGGAACGAGAAAACGATCGAGGCGTGCAGGAGCCAGACGGAGGCGACGGTCCTTCGTCGTTCGTTAGCCAGGGTCAGGGCCGAGGAGGCCGCGAGGGTGCGGGCTGAGCTAGAGGGTCAGCATGCGCAGGAGTTGGCTGGCTACCGCGCCGAGATCGACTCGTTGCGTGCGGTGCGCGAGCGTCATGACCAGTCGCAGTAGGTTTTAGTTGTGATATGAACTTGTCGGCTTTGTATTTTGGACTTGTTGTACGCATACGGTTGTATTTGAGACTTTGTATGTAGTATGTGTATTTTGTTGTATGTGGCCGTTTATGTATTAGGACTCGTATACATGGTTGTGTATTTGGACTTGTATTTGTAGTTGTTTGCGTATTTGGACTTGTAGTTGTTTGTAATGTTTTGTGGGTGTTTATAAATACGAATGTGTTTCAACTTTGATCATAGCCGAGGGCTTCGCGTATAGCGTCATAAGCCTTGTTGATTATTTTGTCTTGTTGCGAAAATGCATGCTTGCGTTGTCATCGTGTCTTGAAACCTTTCGTTTTAGTTTGTCACGTGTTCCTGCAATGCGTTGTTAGTCGTGAGAGTATACACAAATCTAGATTAAGATTGACTCGCTTAGGGTGAAAACAAATGCATATGTAAAGTGTTTGAAACATGTATGCTGTTCAGAAAATATTTCAGACTCGTAAAAGTCGTTTTTGACATTTGTAAAAATGCGAGTTAAAACGTTATTTTGAGACGGAAATTACGATATGCGAAAGTCGTATTTCGTGGAGTGTTTAAATTTTGTGACATTGTCGTGTTTTGTAAATGTGAAAAATGAAATACGGGAGCCGATCACGTAAATCGAGACGACGCGACGGGACCGCAAAAACTGACCCAAACTCGGTTAATAATTAGGGGTAAATGTTAATAGGTGTTAGACGTAGGTGTGTAAGAGTGTGAAGTAGTCACATCAAATGTCAGAGAACAAAATATAAATCGCCTGTGAACAGGCGATTTAAATAATAATCGCCAGTTCATAGGCGATTTTTATTTAAATCGCCTGTTTTCTAGCGATTTTTATTTTGTTTTCTGGTTTTTGCTTTGATTTCTTTTTAATCGCTTGTTCACTAGCGATTATGTTTTTGCGTAGCAGCTGTTTGTAAATGACGGCTATAAAAGGATGGCTATGTTAGTTCATTTTACTCATCCTTTCAACTTTTCACACTCGACATTCCAACAATATTCAGAATATTTGTGGAACGCTCGTTGAGTTATGAAAATTTTTGAAGGAAATTTGCAGCGTTGGTGTGTGTATTTGTCGGGTCCCGAAAAGAGAAGTTTGAAGGAATGCGGTGTCGGCGTTTTTATCGGGCTAAGGCAGGTTCGGGAGGAGCCCGAGTTTCTGGATGCATGCCTCGATTATTAGGACCTGTGTTTCGCTTTCCTGGCGGAGAGGTTTGTCCCCTATTCGAGGAGTTCGGGGCCATCGGCGGTTGGATGCGTACTAACATCCCCGTGTGTGTTAGGCAAGAACTGGGGTACAAGAGGCATGTCCAGAACTACCTCCAGATGACCCATGACCAGACGGAGGAGCTGTTTCTTGGGGGCCGTATCAACCTCCATCGTCTTTGCCAGCGGTTCATGAACCGTGAAAACGATACCATCTCTGCCGTTGCCAGAAAGAGGGCGCTGGCTTTCTGCTTGGTGCTGAACCAAGAATGGTCAAGTCAAACAAGGGAGACTTGGAGCTAGACCATGGGTTGGGTCCATGGACTCAAACCCTAGGTTAGGCCTTGGACCTAGGGCCCCACAAAGTGCTAAGTCAAGTTAATCAAGTGGTCAATTTAGCCAAGCTTAGTGGGTCAAAGGTAGTCAAGGGAAAGTCAAGAAGGAGAGCAACCAAAAAGTCAACAAATGAGCTTTTTTTGAATGTGATCACTTTGGGTGCACCTATGTGGGTTAATCCTCCAATAAACAAGACTCACATGGCTCACAAAAAGTCAGCTCAAGGAGGTCAAGGGGCCGGCTTCAACAATGCTCACAAAGTCCCACATTATTTTATGCTTTAAGTCTTTTTCACTAATGTCGCTTTCTTACTTTATGCTTTATTGTTTTTAGCCTACAAAATCTGATTTGTGTGGAAGAATGGACCGTCCCACCTTGACCCAAGGCTCCGTCTTGGCCCTTGGATGATCACCTAAAAGCAAGGAGAGGATTGAGTCCTTAGCCCCTATCAAACTTTATGCATTTGTAGTTGTTTGTTTGCCTTTAAAATTTCAGCAATTGTAAGGCTCAATGAGCCGTTTTATTTGTTGTATTTGGGGAGCTCTTTGAGCCCTTGGATCAACTTTAATCTGTAGGGTTGAGATTAGAGATTGGGTATTATATAAACCCACTCTCTTGCCTTGTAATTTTCAGATTTGATATGAATTAAAAACCCTAAGTTTGAGTGCAACTCATCTTGTTTCCTCTTAGCTAAGTGCAAGAGAGTGTTTACGATTAACTAGTGGCTAAGTGCTTGGCTAATCAAACCCTAAATCTTTGGCTTTGTGCTTAGATTTAGTTTATCCTTTTATGTTTTCATTTATCTCACAAATTTCAGAAAATCAAACACAATACTACACTAGTTGGCCGAGATTTTCAAAACTTTTATAAACCGATTTCAGTTGTTCTCTTGAGTGAAATCTAACCCCTTAGGTTTCATTCCAGGTGCACCGTTACAAGTTTCCACACTCGGTGTATGAGGGAGCGTACAGCGAGGCGCGCGTAATAACTGTCGTTCAACAGATGGAATTGGGCTACAATCCTTCTCCCATGCTTTTGGCCGAGACGATCCTTGGTCTGGATGACCGTGCATGTGACAGGGTACATGCGTGTAGGGATCTCATCCCATTCACTAATCAAATATTAGTGTAAATCAAATTACACTAATTTGATTTAGCAAGATCTATGTAGTTAACAAAAGTATTTTGTTACAAGCTTAGAAATTTATACCTTTCTTAAAAGGAAATATTGGGCACAAAACTAGAACTCCTTTCTAGTTTTCTTTCTTGAGTTTAAGCTTAGGATGATCCTCCAAAACCCGAGTTTCCAAAGTAGGAAACCTCCTTTGAGATACACCCAAGAACACACTCCAAAATACTAAATATTTTGATCTAGAAGTACTTAGTATTAACTTGATAATGTGTGAAATATATTATTACTAACACTTAGTAATATTGTGACTAATAATAGTATTAGTATTTAATAGATTAGAGAGATTTTGATGTGAGAGATGTAGAGGGAAAAATGAATGAATCTCATTCATTCAAGGTATTGTGTTTTATAGCAAAAATAAAACAACATGAAGTGTGTTTGATACACATGGGGCCGGCCTCCTATGCATGCACAAGGGGAAGAGTTTGCTCATAGAAAAACAATGTTATGCTTTGCAATGATGATGATGTTTTGCATGCAAAAGAAAAGGCAACTTGCAAAAGACAAAAGCAAAGCATCTTCTCTTCCTTCCCTTGCATTTGGACGGTTCTTTGGCCCTTATTATGGGTCCAATTTGTTTTCAATATTTGTCCCACAAATACTTATAATTTATCACTTAATCATCTAATATGATAAAGTACAAATTATCAAATTGAACTCACAACTCTTCTTAAACATATATGTACACTTACACATATTTAAGAATTGTACTTTTACTAATCTCATTAGTAAAATATACACGATTAGTGAATTAACGTTTAATCACTAATTCCCATCTCCTCTAATAATTTTATCGATATAAAATTAAATCATCCGAGTTCACAAATCGATTTCTCTCTAAATTAATTCACCGACTAACCGTTAGTCAAATTATCAAGTTACTAATATAATCGTATCTCATACAATTAATTAGCTTAAATATTTGGAGTACGTTCCTTTAGGTGTGACTTAAAGGGATCAATTGATTACCGCCGTTCTCACGACAATAACGTCAAACTCTAGTCAGCCAACCGTTATTGATTTACGTTAATCAATTGACAATAATACAGGATTATCCCCATGTATTCCTTAATTGAGATTTATTAAGTAATCGCACTATTGTGGAGGACACATACTCCAACAATCTCCCACTTGTCCGAGACAAGTTGTGCATTACCAATTCTCATGTCCGTTTCACATCTCCCACTCGATGCAAGGTGTCTTACAGGTCGTACTTGCATCCTGAGATATATATCGTGAGTGGTTTCCTCGATAAGGAGAGTAATGTCTGACCGGGAATCTACCAGTAGATTCTTACCGAGCGTGGCCACGCATTTTCAATGACTACTCCTCGAGTGGCCCAAAGATATTTTACCCGACAAGGGTGGACATTTCCTTCCACTCGATTGTCTTGTATGATCACGGATCACCATGACCCCAAAGATGCCCTTATAACCCCTTTTCACGGCATGGCTTAGGACAAAAATGAAAGTCACTCGGAAGCGCAGGCTTCGAACGATCGGTTTCAGGTCAAAGAATCGACTCAAAGGAATATTATAGAAATTCCCACCACGACTGTGTTTCAATCTCATTGAAAAGGAATTTATAAGCGCCACGCCTCGATGCAGTGTTTTCACAGTCTGTCTATGCAAACGATCACCATCTCATATGACCCTATGGTGTTGAACCCACCATCGATCGACTTGCAATTTAGTCTCTCCGAGACGTCACCTCATGTGAGAGACTAGGGACCAAATACTTAGTTTATACCGTTCACTTGAATACGTTCAAAGTTGTCACACAAATATTCGGATAAACAAAGTATGCATTCATAATGACTTAAGATAAAAACAATGAATGTTATTTTCATATATGTAATAAGATACATCATTCTATTACATATTACGAAACTAAAGGAAATCTAGCATACGCCGCAACCCCATGGAGGCGGTGTGCGCGTCATGCTTAGCCGTCGAAAGAGGCTTGGTTAAAGGATCAGCGATATTATCGTCTGTCCCAACCTTACAAAGATCTATTTCCTTCCTGTCCACATTATCTCTAATAACGTGGAATTTCCTCAAAACGTGTCTAGACTTGTTGCTAGACTTGGGCTCCTTCGCTTGGAAAATAGCCCCACTGTTATCACAATAAACAGTGACAGGATCTACGGCACTAGGGACTACTCTTAGTCCATCCAAGAATTGCCGAATCCACACAGCTTCTTTAGCAGTTTCCGATGCTGCCAAATATTCAGCTTCCGTTGTAGAATCCGCAGTGACACTCTGTTTGAAGCTCATCCAACAAACAGCTCCTCCATTCAACATAAAGACATAGCCGGATTGGGATTTCAGATCATCCCTATCGGTTTGGAAACTTGCATCCGTGTAACCTTTTACACGCAGCTCAAGTTCTCCTCCAAACACTAGAAACGAATCCTTAGTTCTTCTCAAGTACTTAAGGATGTTCTTTCTGACTATCCGGTGACTCTCACCGGGATTAGCTTGATACGGCTCGTCATGCTCAAAGCGAAAGCGACATCGGACGAGTGCACATCATAGCATACATGATTGATCCTACAATGAAGCATAAGGGATCAATTTCATGCGTTCAATTTCCGCAGGAGTCGTAGGACATTGAGATTTCTTCAACGTTATTCCTACACTCATCGGAAGAAAGCCTCTCTTGGAGTCTTTCATATTGAACCTATCAAAAATCTTATCGATATAAGTTTCTTGACTTAATGCTAGTATCCTTTTAGATCTATCTCTATAGATCCGGATACCCAAGATGCGTTGTGCCTCTCCCAAGTCCTTCATTTGGAAATGATTTCCCAATTCTACCTTCACCGAATTCAGACTTGGAATATCATTTCCTGTAACACCCCGTGTTTTATTAATACAAATTAATTATTTTTAACAAATATTTTAAATTAAAATTTGTATAATTTAATTTTTTTCCTTTGTTTTGAAAACGCGACTGAAAAAAAATTCGTTCGAATAAACTTTCTCAAGATATTTCTAATTAGACCTCTTGATTTTTTTTTTTTTATATTTTTACATTAACCTATATTATACTTTTACTCCTAAAATACTTGTCGAACTAAAACATTACTTGTGTTACCATTTTTTAAATTCTATAGATTTGCTTTACATTTTAAAAATCCTCACTTTCATAAAATTTAGTCTTTATAAAAATATTTTTTTTCAAATAAGCCGACCGTTTGAAAATTTGCGAAACCGTAATAAAATTTTTAACTGACAACTTTTATACTTTTATATTTTCGAACTATAAATTTTATAATATGAGTAATGGATTTAAAATTTAAAATAAATAATTTAAAACATCATATATTTTATAAATTATTTAAGTTTTATAAATAAGAGTAAATAAAACGGAGCAAAAGAAAATCAAACAGACCCAAATTTAGCCCCTTGTGTGTGTCGACTCTACAACCCACTACAGCAAAGCAAGATTTACAACAACTACAACAGCTAAAAGCAGCCGAAAGTAACAATAATAATTATAATAATAATTATAATAATAAGAATAATAATAATAATAATGATCAAGTAGCAGCAGAACTACTACTACAAATAAACAACAATAGCAGCAACAACATCACCATCTTCAATCACACACAACAAATATAATAATAATAATAATAATAGTAATAATAATAATAATGATAATAACAATCAACAACAACGACTCAAACACTACGAGCAAACAACAGCTACTCGACGACGACGAAACTAGCAAACTCAACCACCAAGGACGGTCACCACCGTCATCTCAGCTCCGAGCTCAGCCACCGCCATTAGAGGCGAGCTCAAGCCCGTCGAACCATGGCTACCACGTCCTCCTTTTCGTGCTCTTCTTCACCGTACTCCTCCGTGCTCTGTTTTTCTCGACTCGACGTCGACCACCGTAGCCATCACCATGACCGTCGCCGTAGTGTCACGCCGGAGTCGACCATCGTGGGCCTCCCTCTCTCCCCTGTTTTCCTCTTTCTCTTTTCTCGGACTCGCCTTCTTCGAGCTCGGGACAGCCACCACCGGGGTCCTGCTCACGTTGCCAGCTCTGTTTGCCGTCGAATTCAATCGTCGTTCGTCAGCACTACCGGAGTTCCGACCATTAACCACGGTGAGCTCCCCCTCCTTGTCTCACCCTCTTTCGCTTCCTCCGCTCTTTTCTCACTCTTTTCCTCCGACACTGCCTCACGAGAAACACCGTGAACCACCACCACCAATGTTTCAACCACCGTCCGCCGAGCCAAAGCCGACAACCACCAACGGCCATCATAGCCGTGCTTTTTCCCTGCTTTCGCCGTGCCTCCTCCCGTCGAAGTCGGCCTTGCCGTCTGCTTTGGTATGGTGAGCCTACGTTTCGACTTGGTCCTTATATATATCGATTTTATTCCAGCTATCCCTTTGATTCGAGCTCCCTTTCTATTTCAAATTTTCTATTTCATTTCGTTTCCATTTCGATTATATTTCGTCGAATAATTATCGACTTAATTCTCATGTATCGTTTTCTGTCCATAATTTATCGTCAATTGGTTTCACTAATTTTAATTCACTTTTGCTCTCCCCTCTGCTTGTTCTGTTCGTTTGTCGGGGACGGAATCGGACACGAAATTTGGACGCTTGTCCTTGGTTCACTGGCCTCTTTGGAGTTACTATTTTTATTCGACTTCTTCTGGTTCTGAGCTTTAGGAATGGGTTAGGATCGTTTTTGGAGGCCTCTGTTCGTGAGCCAAATTTAGGTGACTAGTTATATCTCATAGTATTCTCTTAGTAAATTAATTTCGTTTTTATTATAATTTTATAATTATGATTCTTGTGTTAAACTATGTTAAACATCATTTATGTGTGATTATATGTTATGTGAAGTATAATAAAATGATAATAAATAAGTATTATTGGTAATAGTTAAAATTGTAGTAATGTGATAATATGTTTAGTTAATTTAGTTTTGAGCATTTTTAATTATGATTCATATGATTTTTTTTTGTGTTTAGTTATGTTTTAGTTATGTTGTAGTTATATATAAAAATTATGTGAAATATTAACAATGAGTTTAAAGTGATTAAAAATCGAAAATAACAATTTATACATGTATATTAAACCTCACGACATGTTCATTTGAAATTGTCTAAATTTAATCAAAATGAAAATATCACTAAGTCACTAAAAGTTTAATAGTTATTAGAATTGAAATTTTGTATAAATCGTTTTAATTATAAATGAAATATATTAAACCGATTAAAAAAGTATAGCCATTATAAAAATGAATTAAATCATGTGCTACTACCTTTGCAAATATTGGACTGTTGAACTTGGACTTACGGACTAAAATGAACCAACCACGACACTATTTTTTTTAAAATGAAAATCACTAAATTTAGTAAATAGATGACTAAATTTAACTAAGTTTCAATTTTAAAATAAATACTTTTATCACTAAATACAAAACGAACTTAACGGCTTTAAAACTAGAAATCTATACTTAGGAAATAAAAGATTTAGTTTTACACCTAAAGTATCTAAGTATAGAAAATTGAAAATGAATAAGTAAATGACTTAAAGTGTTTGAAAAACACTTAAATAAAATTGGACATATTAATAAATATTTCAACATAGAAATTTAAAAACATTAATAATTAACCACACTTCAAATAATAAACGAATGTGTTATGTGATCATATGAAACCTACAATTCAAATAAAACGTTTGACGATGAAACTAGGAGAGTCTAGTAACATGTGATATATAAATATCAAATAAATAATGAATATTGAGTAAGTTAAATAAAAGGTCAAGCTTGGGCCTCGGTTATGAAAACGTCAATCGTGAGTGAAGTGGGGTTAAGATAGTCTTGAATACGGACGCCACTATCTCGACCTTATTGCGTGTGTCATCTCGAATAGTGTGGTATAGCCGGCAGTATTATGCTTTGTGCATCCTGCCCATGCCGTTACGCCTTAAGTCGTATAGCCTGTTCCGTACAAGATAAAGAATATGCCAATGCTTTTGTATCAGGCTTTAGGAAATAGTCGTTTTATCCTGAGTTAAGGTGCTCTATGAATAGCATAGCCTACTCTTAAATTGGATATTAGTGTATGCATACTAGACTAGGGTTTAATTCCCCTATTTCGCTAGAGTTATCAGGGCCACCGTGACCTTATTGCGATTGTCATCTCACGGTTCTGTCTCCTTGCCGTGTTTCGTTCTTAGTGGGCGCAACACTAGCATTCGTTCTTACCCTGCGTAAAGATTACTTGACGGGATTATAATTGAAGTTCGAACCATTTCGAACACTAGACGATGAGATGCAAGTACTATAGTATTCGGCGTGGTTTACGAGTCGAGTAAGTCGCTGCACTATGGTAGTGAGATGCAAACGACTAGAGTACAAAGGCCTACTCAGTGGTCAGGCTCGTAAGCAGTATATGTTGTTTGATTAAATGAAAGTGAGTCAAAACCTTTTTAAAAAAACTAAAGACCACAACTTTCTGAAGTGAATCGAGTCTGCATGATGAGTATGTTACAATATGCATGTTTGTATGCGATCTGATATCGCTTTGTAATCTTGTTGTTATGTTGTGACACTATTGCTATGCTATTATCTGTTAATTGCCTTCATAACTGAATATCATGTTTATATGATTTATCGCTTTAAACCGCATGCTTATTATGACTTATATGCCTTTATATGCTATATGTAATAAGCATGTTTATTTTTTTTTATCATAATGTTATAATTATAAAGCGATAGTAATAAACCAAAGTAATCGAAACCGAGGGTATGTATGAGCGTAGCTAGTCACTGTCCGCTCAGCGGGCATCCCCCCATCAGTTTATTGTGCAGGATAACCGTGGACCAGGAGCTGGATAATGGAAGGGGCCACGAGACACTTTAGTGCTTCACCTTTATTTGTTTTTGAGAGATTTGTAATATATGCAATAATACTCTTTTAAATTTCCGTACTTAGAGTTGTTTTATTCAACTCTTGAACGATGTTATAACATTTGGGTTTTTATGTATAATTAATGACGCTGGTTTAAGACTTAATTAATTTCCGCCTTAGTAATTAAAGTCGACTAAAAAACCAGGTTGTTACATTTCCAATCAGTAGTATGTCATCCACATACAAAACAAGGAAGGTTACCTTGCTCCCACTAAACTTCATGTATAAACAAGGTTCCTCGGTACTACGAGCGAAACCCTTTTGTTTTATAACATGATCGAATCTGTGATTCCAACTCCTTGATGCTTGCTTAAGACCATAGATGGATCTCTTAAGCTTGCATACTTTCTTAGGGTTGGATGTATCTACAAAACCTTCAGGTTGTGTCATATACACTTCCTCTTCTAGAATCCCATTCAAGAAGGCGGTTTTTACATCCATTTGCCATATCTCATAGTCATGAAATGCGGCAACCGCTAAGATTATCCTTATGGATCGAAACATAGCAACTGGTGCAAAGGTTTCATCATAATGAATACCTTGGACTTGTGAAAAGCCCTTTGCCACCAATCTAGCTTTGTAAACATCTATATGTTTATCTATGCCGAGTTTGATTTTGAATATCCATTTACACTGAAGGGGTCTCACTCCTTCAGGTAAATCTACCAAGTCCCAAACTTGGTTCTCGTACATAGAATCCATTTCGGATTTCATGGCCTCAAGCCATTGTTCGGAGTTGGGGCTACTAATAGCTGCCTTGTAGGTTGAGGGTTCGTTGCTTTCGAATAACAACAAATCACCCTCCTCCTCGATGTTACCGAGGTAGCGGTTAGGTTGATGACTAATTCTTCCTGACCTCCTAGGGATTATAACCGTGTCAGAAGACGAGGGAACGGTTTCCTCATCTTCTGCCTCGGTTTGTGGCTCTTGAACTTCATCAAGTTCAAATTTTCTCCCACTCTGTTTTTTAGAAATAAATTCATTTTCTAGAAAAACAGCATCACGAGCCACAAACACTTTGTTCTCGTGAGGGTTGTAGAAGTAATAACCACAGGTTTCCTTAGGATAACCTACAAATAGACAGTTGTCAGACCTTGGAGCGAGTTTATCGTTAGTTTTATTCTTGACGAATGCCTCACATCCCCAAATTCTCATGAATGACAAATAGGGAACCGTTCCCGTCCATATCTCATATGGAGTCTTATTGGCCGCTTTAGTCGGACTTCGATTTAGTGAGAAAACAGCAGATAACAATGCAAAGCCCCAAAAAGATCCAGGAAGCTCAGTTTGACTCATCATAGACCGAACCATGTCTAGCAAAGTTCGGTTTCTCCTTTCTGCAACACCATTCAATTGTGGTGTGCCTGGAGGAGTCCATTGTGATATGAAATAAACGATTCTACAACAAATATGAGGAAATATGTAAGCATTCATTGTTCATTTATAACATTTGTTAAAACGGTTTTAAAACAAATGTCCATTTATATAATGATCTCCCACGAAATTATATAAATGATTCCAAGACTCATTTTTCATATAAAATTAGACATCTCATGTTTCCTTTTATATAAAAACGATAAGTCAACACTTGACTAATTCTACACTAGAATGCTTGCTTGATGATTTTTTTTAAAATGCATCCATTAGCCCCAAATAACTCTTATTTGGTTGAGTCCAAACCAAATTAGCATGGGACTTCCTCCCACTACTTACCCATGGTAACAAGGTTCCACGTCGCGGAGGTCCTCACGAACATGGGGTTCATAGTCGCTATATTTGGAAAGGCTTAATCTCAATTCATTTTGATAAATAATGTGGGTGATCTTGTCAATTTTAGTCATTAAAATTCTTTATAAGTGAACTAATTTAGGAATCGTGACTTAAATCGACAATCATAGCGGGATATCGTGGCATGCATGGCGATTTTGGCATGTGTGCGGAAAATAAGCAATCAAACAAGCATGAGCAAACAAGCATAAACCTAGTATGGCCACCTAAAAGTAATTAAAAAATAGGGTTTTTCCCAACTGTACCCCTGTACTATTGGGTTTTCCCAACTGTACCCCTGCGTATATCGTATTCCCAACTGTACCCCCGAGTTTCTTAATTACTCCCAACCATAACTAATTATGCTTAAGACGTCAATTATCACCGTTAAATGCCAATTAGGATGCTTAATTTGCCTACATGGAGCGCCTAATTTGCCTACGTGGAAGGATTAGTTGTAAATTAGAAGTTGAGTCAATTTATTAACCATCATTTCTTTCTTTTGATTCAATTTTTTTTAAAACCCTTTGAAACCCTTTCACCTTCCTTCCTCTGTTCTCTTCATCCCCTTCCTTTTGTTATTGAACTTTTGCACTTTATCGTCGTTGCAACATCTTCATCGTTGAACTTTTGCAGTTTTTCCTTCATCTATTCAATTTCAGGTATGATTTCAGGTATGATTTTGGGTAAATTAAAGAAACTCAGGGATACAATTGGGAGTAATTAAAGAACTCAGAATGCAGGTTGGGAATACGATATCTGAGAATGCAGTTGGGAAAACCTAATAAAGACAGAATGCAATTGGGAAAAACCCTAAAAAATACAAGGAGTTACAAATTGGAAACCAACTCCTTTGGTCCCTCTTCATAAGGACTTCATCCAAGCTCCTCCTTGCAAGCTATAGAACACTTCTAAGGCTCCATGTCGATTTCCATCGCCGGTCTTCGATTTTACAAATATTTACAAGTATGAATTACAAATGAATACATAGCAATCCTATTATACATTTATAAATGAAATAAACTATTAAAAATTACAAACCGACGATACGAGATCGCATTTAATTACAAACCCACACGATATTCCCTTACATTACGGGTAATATCGGTAAAAATATAACAAACTATGGCCATACTAGTAAAAACAAACATTCATTCAACAATAAACATTCATCCAAACATGCATAATGAAAAGCTTATAAATAAAAACATGCCAAAATCGCCCTAAACAATAATCGCATTAAATCGTTTCAAACCGATCTCATTTTTAATCGATTAATCTTATATTAATCAATAATGCTTAAAACACCTTTTAAGCTTGAACTAAAACTTCTAAACTGATTTAGAACACTCAAAATTAGTTTTCACTAATTCATGGTGATTTTAGTTCATGAACTTGGTCATTTGCTAATTAGTTCTAGCTTTAATCATAACTATTTATGAATAAAGCTTTATAAAATCAAAATAAAATAAAATTAAATCATTTTTATTTTGACAAAAATTTGTATATTCTGGAACACTTCCAAAATATCAGAAAAGAAAAGTTTGGTCAGAAAATATTTACAAATTATTTTATAATAAATAACATACGATTTCATCGATTTTATTTCATAAAATCAAGAAAACGTCTAAAACAGTGAGGAAAAATCCCAAATTTATACGAGAGCATACTCATAATGTGTAAAAAATTGGTATAAATTTCATGTCCAGAAAACAACGTTTACTATATTTTTGGACATAAAATGCATATCATACCGATTTTAAACAAAAATATGAATAAATATTCAAAACTCAAGATCTGATTCTGAAAATTTACATGCAGAATTTATAAATATGAAATATCACTATGTAAAAATTTCGTGACCAGATTCGAACTATAACTATTTATAGTAATTATTTTAACCAAAAACACACTTTTTGACTCGGTTTTGTATAAAAATCATTTTAATTAGCAAACAAATTCCAAAAATTACGAAATTTGACCAGAAGCTAAATGAGACCAGAAAATTTTCATGCTATAAAAATCTCGTGTTAAAACCATTTTTAACACTATTTTCAGATTTTATCATATTTATTCTCAATAAATATATAAAACTCCAAAAACAACAAAATAAATTTGTAACTACAAGCTTTATCTCTGATACTACTTGTAGGGATCTCATCCCATTCACTAATCAAATATTAGTGTAAATCAAATTACTCTAATTTGATTTATGGACCAAAAATGGTCAAGGCGAGCAAAGGCGGTTTTAGTCTAGAACACGGTTTGGGTCCTTGGGCTTGAACCACGGGCTAAACCACGGTCCTAGGGTCCACCCAAGCTTATTTTGAGTGAATTGAACAATAATATCTTGGTCAAGCTTGGTGGGTCAAAACAGTCAAGGAAAGTCAAGTAGAGAAAGAACCAGAAAATCGACAAATGTGCTATTTTGAATGTGATCGCTTGAGTGCACCCATGTGGGTTCGAACCACAAGTCAAATAAATCTTCAAGAGCAAAATCAAGAGGGAACAAGGGTCAAGTCAGCCGAAAATATTCAAAGAGGAGCTTCACATGTTTGTCCTCAACAAGTCCCTTTCAACACATGTCACTATCTTCCTTTATGCTTTATGCTTTATGTATTTGTTTGTTTCTCTTCAAATTTTCAGCAAATTGAGCTCATGTGAGCCGAAAATATTGTAGCTTTTGTGGGTTACTTGTAGCCTTTAGATCTCCTTTAAAATGTAAGGCCAAGATTAGAGCAAGGGTACTATATAAACCCTCACTCTAACATCATAATTTTTCAGATTTGGCTAATGAAAAGAAACCCTAGAGTTTTATTGAGTGTTCTTCAATTTCTCATTACTTTGTGTGTGAGTTAGTGAAAGATTAGTTTAGTGGCTTTGTGCTTAAGCTAATCAAAACCTAAATCTATTACTTTGTGTGTAGATTTAGTGACTATCTTTATGTTCTTTCATTTAACAACAAAAATCAGAAAAATACTTCACCAAAAACACACACTTGAGCCGAGATTTTCAAGAGCATTCAAAGTCGATTTGTGTTCATCCCTTGAGTGAAACTTAACCCATCTAGTTTCACTCCAAATTGGTATCAGAGCCTAGGTTTGTTCTTGTTTTTTCGATTTGTTTTTGTTTTCGGTTTGATCTTGTTTTTTCGGGTTTACTCTTGTTTTCTTTTATTGTTTTCGTTTTTTCTCTTTTCTTGTTTTCCTTGTGTCTTCCACAAAAATCCACAAACATACTCACAAAATTTTCACAAAATGGGTGAAGATCTACACTTGTGTTAGTATTGGTTTCGGTTCTTACACCCAAAGGTCCAAACTTTACTTGAATTTTTCAGATTTGTTTCTTTGGTTATTCCAATGGGTATGTTTCTTCCTTTTGATATTTCTTGTGATACTACTCTTGGTGAGACCATGTATGATTCTATGGAGAAAGCTAGAAGAGAGCTTGAAATCAAAATGAGTCGAATGAGGGGTAGACCAATCCCTAACCCTAACCTTGTGATCTTGAGGGAGTTAGAGGATAGATTGGCTCGGGTAGGAGGAGAGCCACCCCCTAGCCATGGCCGTGTGACTTGTGGAGCAATACATGCTCAAACCCTAACCCTAGAAGAGAATCACCAAGCCCAAAACTTTAGGTCTAGGTGTACCATTATGGGAAGGGTTTGTAATTTGGTTGTTGATGGGGAAAGTTGCAATAATGTTGCCTCAAGCACCCTCATTGAAAAACTAGCTTTGCCTACACAAGGTCACCCTAACCCTTACAAGATGAAATGGCAAGAAAATGGAGCCGAGATGAGTGTGATGGTGGTTAGACAATGCTTGGTTTCTTTCTCCATTGGAAGGGATTACATGGATGAGGTTTTGTGTGATGTGATTCCCATGGATACTTGTCACCTTCTATTGGGGAAACCATGGAAGTTGGAAAGAAATGCTAATCATGATGGGAGGGACAATACTTATACTTTTAAGATTGGAGCTAAGAAAATCAAACTTGCACCCTTACCTCCGATTTTGAAGAACCCTAACCCACCCTCCTTGATTGGGTCACACGAAAAAATGGAGATTGATGGGAGACCAGAAATGAAGCATGTGTTTAATGATGAGAAGGTTGAATGTGTTCTTCTTCTCAAAGACGTCCCTATTGATCAAGAAAGGCTGCCCACCAAGGAAGTACAAGCCTTGCTAGATTCTCATGGAGTTAAGCATGTTGTCCTAGCTCCTTTACCTCCTACCTTGGAGTACAAGGCTGCCCCTTGCTTGTTTGAGGCTCCCAACAAGGTGTTAGTGAATGAGGAAGCCGAAATAAGTGAAGAGATGAATGTTGGGGAGAAATTGATCATTCACTTTGCTAATGATGATCCTAAAAATCAAGATGAAAGCAAGGTAGAGAATCTCAAGCGAAGGAATGAGTTTGGAATAGAAAGTCTACCTAAGTTCATGGAAAGGAGATTCATGTGGAGTGGGAGTGTTGATGCAAACAAAGAGTCGAGGGAATTTCTAAAATGGAAATTCAAAGTGAATACTAACAACAACAAGGAGGATGAGTCCATTGAAGGTCCAAAGTTTGATGTGTGGAAGAGAAACACTACCACAAGGCCATGCATGAATTGGTCACACTTCTTAGGTCGTCTAATTCAACAAGTGCCTTCATGATCGGGAATGTAGCCCTCCATGTGATCAAAGACAATCCTAGGACAATAAGAAGGAACAAAGAAGAGGAGCACGAGTTCAATGTCAAGGTTCCAAGTGTGAAAGTTTCGACCAAGAGCAAAGAAAGTGAATCATTTGGAGATACAAAGGTCGATGTGTTAGAAAATTCAAGTGAGTCCTTGAGATGGAAGTTCAAGGTGGGGATTATCGATACCAAGGGAGTGCTATGTGGTTATCATAATCAAGTCTACTCGAGTGGTTTCATGAAATGGGGATTCAAAGGGGGAACTAAGCATGGCCAAGGAGAGCTAGGTGATGTTCCTATGCAAACCTCACCTAAGCTCAAGTTTGAAGGATTTTGGACTAACCTAGGGCAAGCACACGAGCCATGGGGCTCCTTGAGTAAAGAGATGGGTGAAGCCGGGCACAATCAAAGGAGTCAAGTCAAGAAAATCCATCCATTCATTCGAGCTCTAAGCCCTTGGTGTCCATTGAAACTAACACTCCTTGAATTCGTTTTTGGTTGTGGAATCAAAGAGGTGCCTCTCCTTGGAGGTTATGATCAATGTCAAGATGAAACTCATGTTAAGAACCCTAAGGATTTGAGGACAAATCCTTTTCAAGAAGAGGAGATTGGACCAAAAATGGTCAAGGCGAGCAAAGGCGGTTTTAGTCTAGAACACGGTTTGGGTCCTTGGGCTCGAACCACGGGCTAAACCACGGTCCTAGGGTCCACCCAAGCTTATTTTGAGTGAATTGAACAATAATATCTTGGTCAAGCTTGGTGGGTCAAAACAGTCAAGGAAAGTCAAGTAGGAGAGCAACCGAAAATCGACAAATGTGCTATTTTGAATGTGATCGCTTGAGTGCACCCATGTGGGTTCGAACCACAAGTCAATTAAATCTTCAAGAGCAAAATCAAGAGGGAACAAGGGTCAAGTCAGCCGAAAATATTCAAAGAGGAGCTTCACATGTTTGTCCTCAACAAGTCCCTTTCAACACATGTCACTATCTTCCTTTATGCTTTATGCTTTATGTATTTGTTTGTTTCTCTTCAAATTTTCAGCAAATTGAGCTCATGTGAGCCGAAAATATTGTAGCTTTTGTGGGTTACTTGTAGCCTTTAGATCTCCTTTAAAATGTAAGGCCAAGATTAGAGCAAGGGTACTATATAAACCCTCACTCTAACATCATAATTTTTCAGATTTGGCTAATGAAAAGAAACCCTAGAGTTTTATTGAGTGTTCTTCAATTTCTCATTACTTTGTGTGTGAGTTAGTGAAAGATTAGTTTAGTGGCTTTGTGCTTAAGCTAATCAAAACCTAAATCTATTACTTTGTGTGTAGATTTAGTGACTATCTTTATGTTCTTTCATTTAACAACAAAAATCAGAAAAATACTTCACCAAAAACACACACTTGAGCCGAGATTTTCAAGAGCATTCAAAGTCGATTTGTGTTCATCCCTTGAGTGAAACTTAACCCATCTAGTTTCACTCCAATTTAGCAAGATCTATGTAGTTAACAAAAGTATTTTGTTACAAGCTTAGAAATTTATACCTTCCTTAAAAAGAAATATTGGGCACAAAACTAGAACTACTTTCTAGTTTTGTTTCTTGAGTTTAAGCTTAGGATGATCCTCCAAAACCCGAGTTTCCAAAGTAGGAAACCTCCTTTGAGATACACCCAAGAACACACTCCAAAATACTAAATATTTTGATCTAGAAGTACTTAGTATTAACTTGATAATGTGAGAAATATATTATTACTAACACTTAGTAATATTGTGACTAATAATAGTATTAGTATTTAATAGATTAGAGAGATTTTGATGTGAGAGATGTAGAGAGAAAAATGAATGAATCTCATTCATTCAAGGTATTGTGTTTTATAGCAAAAATAAAACAACATGAAGTGTGTTTGATACACATGGGGGCCGGCCTCCTATGCATGCACAAGGGGGAAGAGTTTGCTCATAGAAAAGAACAATGTTATGCTTTGCAATGATGATGTTTTGCATGCAAAAGAAAAGGCAACTTGCAAAAGACAAAAGCAAAGCATCTTCTCTTCCTTCCCTTGCATTTGGACGGTTCTTTGGCCCTTATTATGGGTCCAATTTGTTTTCAATATTTGTCCCACAAATACTTATAATTTATCACTTAATCATCTAATATGATAAAGTACAAATTATCAAATTGAACTCACAACTCTTCTTAAACATATATGTATACTTACACATATTTAAGAATTGTACTTTTACTAATCTCATTAGTAAAATATACACGATTAGTGAATTAACGTTTAATCACTAATTCCCATCTCCTCTAATAATTTTATCGATATAAAATTAAATCATCCGAGTTCACAACTCGATTTCTCTCTAAATTAATTCACCGACTAACCGTTAGTCAAATTATCAAGTTACTAATATAATCGTATCTCATACAATTAATTAGCTTAAATATTTGGAGTACGTTCCTTTAGGTGTGACTTAAAGGGATCAATTGATTACCGCCGTTCTCACGACAATAACGTCAAACTCTAGTCAGCCAACCGTTATTGATTTACGTTAATCAATTGACAATAATACAGGATTATCCCCATGTATTCCTTAATTGAGATTTATTAAGTAATCGCACTATTGTGGAGGACACATACTTCAACAATGCGTACCGAGGATGTCCTCTAATACATCAGGTGTGGTTGATGGAGCGTTTGAGCGTGCTCAGCGATGTTCGCCATGGGGGGACGCATATTGCAGGAGGCGTAACCAACCGCGGCATGAGGTGGATTGGTCCGAGTGGTCGTCCCAATGATTACTTCCCTGAGTTTGTAAGGTCATCTGCCATCCGTTGGGTGGTACCATGGTGGGAGGTAATCTCCGTGACGGGGAGTGTAGTTGGTGATGGTCCCTCGGGTGTTTTCCTTTGCGGATTTGAGATGGGTGTTCACATCCATACCCTGCGAGTGAGGAGGCAGTTGGGGTATGCGCAATTCATCCCGAGCCGGGTCACGATGGTCCAGGACATGGTTGTTTTGATCAACGATGTGACTGATGCTTGGGCAGGTAGTTGGATCATGCGCCCGAGGTGGCCCGTGTCTAGAATTGCCGCGACGGTTTGGGTGTCAAGGTCTTACACGAGGTGGACCGTTGCCCAGAGTGCTCACAAGAGGGCCCGCCTCTGCGCTATAGAGCATAATGAGCCTCCACCAACGTCTGCTTTTCACCCGATCCGCTTTGTTCGCAACAGCAGAGGTGGTGACGGTTCGAGCTCGGGGGGCCTCTCGGCGGCCGAATCGGTGTTTGGTCGTCTGCACATACCGAGGCCAGGTGCTCCAGCTCGTGACGGTAGTCCAGCTGAAAATCTGAGTTTGTTTGATCAAGAGATCCTGATGTAGCTTGTGTGTGTTTATTGTCTTGTGTTTGTAATATGGATTTCTTTCATCCTAAACCCGATGTATATGCCGGGGTTTGTATTTGTGTTGTAGTATTTGTAGCTGTTGTAGTATTTGTAGTGTATTGGTAGCGTTGTAACTACGCTCCTGCCGGAAAAATTTAAAAATGTAACCGTTTTATTTTAAGATTAATAAAATGCAGGTTTTCGCTTACAACTTTGCCTCATTATGCTTATTATGATTTTTGTTTTGGAAATTTTGTAATGACTATTCCCTCGACTTTTTTAAGCTTTGGGTTTGTCTTTTCGTATTGAAAGTCGTTTTTTTTTAACCCCTGGGTCGTGAAACGAGTTTTTGTGGTGACTTCGTCCTTAGCTTTTTTAAGCTTCGTACATGTCGTTTTGTATTGAATGTCGTCATTTTTAACCCTTCGGGTTACGAGACTATTTTTGTGGTGACTATGTCCTCGACTTTTTTAAGTTTCGGACGCGTCATTTTTGTGTTGAATATCGGTTGTACTTTTTGCAAAGCTGCCTACGTATCCATGTAAAATGAAATCAAACCGGTGTAGTTCGGAGTTGCATTTTGTGAATGCATGTTTAGGGGCATGCCGGCCCATGATTGCGATTTTTATAAAGTATTTTGTTTACATTTAATAGATACATTACAGCGTGTTTTTAAGGATAGTATTTCTTGAGTTGATGGAGTGAAACTTATGGGCTAAGGATCACTCAATAACTTAATCAAAACAAGCATGAACAAACTTAAAAATACTCGGCTGATTTGTGATGTTTTGTGTTTGATTTTTCTGATTTTTGTGAGTAAACTAATTGAACAATAAAGATAGTCTTCTTCCTAGCACTTAGCCAAGGATAGAAGGGTTGAGTAATTAAGCACAAAGCCACTAATTAACTCGAGAATACACTCAAAGCACAAAGCAAGAGAGTTTAGTTGAGCAACACTCAAACTAGGGTTTTTCTTCATTCAAATTAATCTGAAAATTTACAATGGCTTTAGCTTGGCTTATATAGGCCAAAGCTTCTAATCTTAACCACACATCTAACACATGATCTAAGGGCTACAAATGAGCCTTACAACAGCCGAAAATGATGGCTCCAAGGGCCTCCCTAATCTGATGTAAAACAAACTAAAAAGCATAAAGTAGATTGTGACACTTGACTACATCTACTCCCTACAATTGGAACCTTAATCTAATGGCCTAGATTTGCACCTTGGAGAGCAAGGTGTAAGGTACAAAAGGACTCTAAATCTGATCATAAACAAAAGGAAACAAAGCGTAAAGTAGATAAAGACATAAAGCAATACATTGACAATGACACTAGCAAAAGTTGAGCTTTTTGTTTGAATTAGAATTCAGCTGATCTCTTGGTCTATTCTTGTGTATCCCACGTCCCATGTGAGTCCATGGCTCATTAGGAGACTCCCAAATGGTCCCCAAAGTGAGCTCACCCAAAGAGAATGAAGTAGGTTAAGTTCATCGCTCATTACTCCAAAACAGTTCCTAACCGAGATTCTTGAGATTGTAGTGACTTGCAGGCTTCGCCATTTCATACTTACGTTGAACTAGAAGGCCCATGATATGTCATTGGAAAGGTATTTGAGTTGGATATCCAATGCAAAAAGAATCACCCAAAAATATTGCCTACAGCTCAAGATATGCAACTTTTAGTACGGACATGTCGAATTTGCCTATGGACTGAGCATTCAACATCTGACCCCTGACTTGTAGAAGTCATAACTCTTTGCTCCCTTTGAACCAGATAGCCAACCATATGTCAAATGAAAGCTCTTTGCGCTACCTTTCATATGAAAGTGGTTTCATCTCAATTGGATAAGCAGATTGGGAGTTATATTAAAATCTTTACCGACATGTCAAGATAGGCTTCATGGTTCATAGCCTAGGTTGTTGCTTTCCTTTCCTTTCCTTAGGGGCTTTTCTAGTGGAATGAAACCTAAGGGGTTAAGTTTCACTCAAGAGAACAACTAAAATTGATTTGTATTTGTTGTAAAAATCTCGGCCAACTAGTGTATTATTGTGTTTGAATTTTCTGAAATTTTGTAAGTTAAATGAAAACATAAAAGGATAGACTAAATCTAAGCACAAAGCCAAAGATTTAGGGCTTGATTAACTAAGCACTTAGCCACTAGTTAACCATAAACACACTCTTGCACTTAGCTAAGAGAAAATAAGATGAGAAGCTCTCAAACTTAGGGTTTTAATATCAAAGCAAAATCTGAAAAATTACAATGCAAGAGAGTGGGTTTATATAATACCCAAACTCTAATCTAAACCCTACAAATTAAAGTTGATCTAAGGGCTCATAGAGGCCCTCAAATACAACAACATAACGGCTCAAAAGGAGCTTTACAAAGCTGAAAATGAAATACAAGCAAACAAAATACAAAAGCATAAAGTTGAAAGGGACAAGTGACTCCATCCTCTCCTTGCATTTAGGTGAGCATCCAAGGGCCATGATGGAGCCTTGGGTCAAGGTGGGATGGTCCATTCCTTCAACAAATTCAGATTTTGTAGCCTAAGAGACAATAAAGCATAAAGCATAAAGTACGAAAATGACATCTAGTGAAAGAGACTTGTTGCACAAAATAATGTGTGACTTGTGAGCTTGTGTTGGAGCCGGCTCCTTGGCCTTCCTTTGAGCTGACTTTTTTCGAGCCATGTGGGTCTAGTTTATTGGAGGACTAACCCACATGGTGCACCCAAGTATTCACACTTCAAAAATAGCCCATTTCTTGACTTTTTGGTTGCTCTCCTTCTTGACTTTCCCTTGACTTCCTTTGACCCACTAAGTTTGGCTAAATTGACCATTGGATTAGCTTGACTTAGCACTTAGTGGACCCTAGGTCCAAGGCCTAACCTAGGATTTGAGTCCATGGACCCAAACCATGGCCTAGCTCCATTTCTCCTTGGGTTGACTTGACCATTCTTGGTGCATCTAGGCATCGACACCTAGGGATGAAATGTGATTTAGGACCCAAGTTTACCACCTATGCCTCCTTGATCCATTGACCATGAGGTTTCCTTTGCCAAAACTTGCATTTCTCTTCAAAGGTGTAAATGGGTTCAATGACTATTGCCTTGCAAGAGCAACTCCTGTTGCAAACTCCCCTTCTTGAAAAAATTTGTCCTCAAATTTTGGTTATCTTATCTGGTGGTTTCTTCTTCCTAGGGTAATCAAACTCTTTGGAGAAGTTTAGCTCCCCCTTCAACTTCCATTCCATGAATGTTTTTCCCTTGTCCTTAGCTATGTTCCAATCAAACTCATCCCTTTCCTTGAGATGCTTCCTTCCTACCTTAAAGACATTGGTGCTATCTTTCTCACAATGGACCAAGCCCTCTTCATGCTCCCACGGTTCACTAGGCTCATCAAAGAGGAGATGACAAACACCCATCTCAAGTTTGTCTGTATGAACTTGGCGACTTCTTTCGAGCGGTTCACTGATAAACTCATGCGGTATGCCGTATCGACATATGATGTTTGTCTGTATGAACTTGGCGACTTCTTTCGAGCCGAGGGTGCGGAAAGACGCTGCTCCTACCCATTTTGTAAAATAGTCAATTGCTACTAGTACGAAGCAGTGACCTCCTGCTCCGATGGGGTGGACTTTGCCTATCACGTCGATGCCCCAAGTTGAAAAGGGACATGGGGAGGTCAGGATATAAAGGGGTGATGGTGGTACGTCTTTGTATGTTCTTTGAAAATTTGGCGCCAGGATGTTGCTTGACGTATTGGATGCAGTCTGCTTCCATGGTCGTCCAGTACCATCCTAGCCGTAGAATTTGTTTGCAGAGTGCTCGAGCGTTCATGTGGGGACCGCATTCGCCGTCATGAACTTGCGCGATGATTTCTTGTCCATTTTTGTAGTCGACACATATAAGTAGTGTACCCTGTGGCGTCTTTTTGAGTAATTGTCCCATTTCTAGTACGAACTGGGATGCTAGGAGTCTGATGGCTCATTTGCCGCGTTTGTCGGTGTCGGGTGGGTAAGTGTTGTTTGTTTTGTAGTTGATGATGACTTGATACCGTGGCTCTGTTTGCTCGGCTTCATCCATGTCGATGGTGTGAATGTATGCGGGTTCGTCACATCTTTCGACGATGATGGGCAGTGTCTCCATGTTTGGAGGTATATTTAGGAAGGATGAGAGTTTTGACAGTGCGTCGGCGAACAGGTTTTCCTCTCTTGGGAGGTGATAGAATTTCACGCAGTCAAATTTGGTTAGGAGCTTTTGTACTTTTGCTTGGTATTTCCTGAGGGTTTTACTCATGATTTCCCATGCCTCTGTCACTTGATTTATGATGAGGAAGGAATCTCCGTGTACACGAAGGTTCTTTATGTTGATAGTGATAGCTACTTGCAAGCCGTAAACACATGCTTCGTATTCTGCGGCGTTGTTTGTGACGCTGAAGTCAAGTTTGATTGAGAGCGGCGTATGGTCGCCGTTTGGGGATATTAGGAGTATTCCTACCCCGTAACCGCGGTAGTTTGATGCTCCGTCGAAGTATAATTGCCAGTATTCTGTTTCTACAGCAAAGATTCCGTCTTCAGGAAATGACATTGTGTCAATCATGGGTTGTTCGACGATAGCATTTTCTGCGAGAAAATCTGAAACCGCTCTTCCCTTAATGACTTTCAAAGGGAGGTACTTGAGTTCGTACTCGGCGAGAAGCAGAGTCCATCTGGCCATACGTCCGTTTAGGATTGGTTTTTCAAATAGGTATTTGAGAGGATCCATTAAAGAGTATGCTCTCGTTGTGTGTGCAAGTAGGTAATGCCTGAACTTTTTGGTTGCCCAGACCAGTGGGAGACAGCTTTTCTCTACTGGTTCATATCGAGTTCCGTAGTCGTGGAACTTTTTACTAATGTAGTAAATTGCTCGTTCTTCGTTGTTGACTTCCTGGGCAAGCATGACGCCCATAGTGCTTGGCGTAATTGTTAAGTATAACGATAGTGGTAGGCCCTTTTGTGGGGGTAGCAGAACAGGTGGATTTGTGAGCAGGCTTTTGACTTTATCGAATGCTTGTTGACAGTCATCGTCCCATTTTGTATGTTCTTCCTTTTTTAGTTTTTTGAATATTGGCTCGCAAATCATGGTGAGTTTGCTGACGAATCGGGAGATATATTGGATTTGTCCCAAGAAGCTCCTTATTTTGTCGATGTTGCTCGGCGGTTTCATGCTCATTATTGCTTTGATTTTGGTCGGATCTATTTCAATCCCGCGTTGGCTTACTATGGACCTAGGAGTTTGCCTGATGTGACCTCGAAGGTGCATTTTTGTGGATTTAATCGCATTTGGTATTGCCTGATTCGGGTAAAGAATTTTCGGAGGTTGATGACGTGGTCATCCCTTTCCTTTGATTTTACGATCATGTCATCGACGTGTACCTCAACCTCCTTGTGCATCATGTCGTGCAACAAGGTGGTAGCAGTGCGTTGGTATGTAGCGCCGGCATTTATGAGCACGAACGGCATAACAGTGTAACAGTATGTTCCCCAGGGTGTAACGAAGGTTGTCTTTGACATGTCATCTGTCACCATTTTGATCTGGTTGTAACCTGCATACCCGTCCATGAATGACAGTAGGGCGTGGTCGGCTGTATTGTCAACTAGAATGTCTATGTGAGGCAGTGGGAAGTCGTCTTTTGGGCATGCTTTCTTTAGATCACGAAAGTCGGCGCATACCCGTATTTTGCCATTTTTCTTCATAACCGGGACTATGTTTGAGACCCAGTCAGAGTATTCGATAACTCGGATGAGCACAGCTTGTAGTTGTTTTTCGATCTCGTCTTTGACCATGAGAGACCATTCAGGGTTGATGCGTCGGAGTTTTTGCTTAACAGGTTTGACACCTTGTTTGATCGGGATGCGGTGTTCGGCTATCTCGCGGTCGATGCCGGGCATGTCCTTGTATGACCATGCGAAGACGTCTTTGAATTCCGTGAGGAGTTCGATATATGTGATTCTTTCTTCCGTGCTTAAGGAAGCCCCCAGCTGCAGTTCTCGAGGCTCTTCAGGCGTACCTACATTGATGGTGGTAATGTCCTCAATGATGGGATCTTGTTCGAGTTTTGAGGCAATGCTTGCAATGTATCTATATAATGCAATGTTATTTTGTTTAAAATTATCGCAATCATTAGAATATGCAGAAATTAAAGGAAAACGAGGCAAAGAGTAGCCGAAAACGTTCATGTCATTAATGTTATCAAAAGCGGTTACATTTGAAGATAGATCAGACGAGGGAGCTTTGGACAACCTTAACGACTCTAATTCCTTAGCTAAATTGATTATATTAGGGAGATAGCCCGGGGGCTAACTTGGGGTGTAAGACTTGACATGACGACGCGGGAGCCTAAACTCTTTGACAGATTTATTGTTGGGGTCGCTGTCTTCATCTTCCTCGGAGTCGGAATCCTCGAAGGTATAGTCTTCTCCAGTAGTGATTTTGAAAGTGCGACCTTGTTCGTCGGTCCACTTGAGGGTCTTTGACCATCCGTTGTGTGGCTTTTCTTCGAACGGGACGATCAAGTCTGTGGGGTTAAAGTTGTGGTTGCGTATGATGTCGGAGATGAGTTCAATCCCGGCGACGGTGTATGAGGATACGTCTTTAGAGACCTTGCTGGTGCCCTCTTTGACGAAGTATTTGTTGGGGAAGATGTGGTACGGCTGCATGTGAAAGTCGTGATATTTCTTGCGGTCGTCGAATGCTTCCCAACCGCGAGAGACTTCATAGGACCACGGTACATAAGCTACACCCATGGTGGGCCACTTATTATCGTTGTCTTTGGCATAGAGTGCAGTGACTTCTTCTTGACGAGTCATGGTGCAGATGTCGAAGTCGAAATCAAAACCACATATGTCATCTGCTGGCTGCTGCTTCAGCGTTTATTTCTGCAGTGCTGTTATTAGTCTTGTGTTGTTTAAGAGTAGCCCGAAAGTTTGCAGCGTCGATTGTAACGATCTCGTCGTCCAAAGGTAGCCTGACTTTTTGGTGCAGGTTCGAGGTGACAGCTTTAGTAGCGTGGATCCATGGCCTACCTAATAACATATTGTATGTTGGGGGTATGTCGATGATCTGAAACTCGGTTTCCCTCATGACAGGTCCCGTTTCGAGGGGTATAACATTGACTGCAGACCCGTTGTCGATGAGGACGACTGGTAATGTCATGCCGTGACATTCTACGTATATATAGAGTGGCAAGTTGTGCGTGCCCCCGAATGGAGGGAGATCTTTGTCAGAGAAAGTAACGGCGTTAGCTTGCCATTCACGTGTGATGTGATTGATGAGCTTGTCCGGAGACATTTCTGACGGCATTGGGGTAATTTGTAGTGCTCGGTAAAGGGCTTCACGGTGTCCTAGTGAATCCTTTAAGAGCTGCCAGATCGAGATGTCTTTAATCTCAGGTGTAGGTGCGGGTGCTGGAGTCGTGCTTGACGACGCTAAATTGTTAGTTGGTGGTATGGGTGCTGGTGTAGTGCTTGGAGGTGCAGGTGCTGGAGTAGTGCTTGGAGGTGCTGGTGCAGTATGCGGCATAACCTCGTATGTATATTGGGTCAAAATTTCGTCGTGGTCTTGACGAACTAGGACCTGCAGATGAGTATGACGCTTTTAGTAGTGGCATAGCAGACTTTATTGGTGTTGTGAAAACCGGCGGCACTTCCAGTGCATCTAGCGCGTTAATAGCATGTACAGGTTCGACTTTGGCAAGAGCTCAGGATGAGCTACCTCGATATACGCGACCCGTGCTTTTAGTTGATTTTTCTTTGCGCAGGTCGTCTTCGATGAGTTCACCCACGGTGCTGAGTGTCGAGAAGCTGTCAAAGATCCCGTACAGTAGGTGTTGTTGGTATGCAGGGGTGAGGTTGTTGATGAACTTAGTGATCAAATTAGTGTCCCTAGGGCGGTTAGGTATTTGAGCACAGAGTTTCTTCCAGCGTGTCAGGTACTCGGTAAACCTTCAGTGTCCCTTTGAGCTAGGACCTCTAAGGTACGTAGTGAGACCTGGATGTCGTTGTGGTCTCGGTATTGTAGATCGAATGCAACTGTGATGTCCTCGAAACTACTGATCTTGTGTGGTTCTAGGGCATAGAAGCATACTCTGGGTTGTGCGTCCAGAGAGTGTGGAAATAACGTAGCCCAAGCGGGGGATTCGACACCCATGATGGCCATTTTAGCCTTGAAAGCTTTGACGTGCACGAGCGGGCTTTCGTGACCTTTGAAAACGGGAAGATCACTGAGTGTCAGTTTATCCGGTAGCATGGACTTGACGCTCTTCGGGATATGTTCATTTTTTTTGTGTATGGAGTAGCCTTTTGAGTTTGTAAGGCGTTCTTCCATAGAACGAATTCTTTTGGCGTTTCGCTCAGACTCTTCGGCGAGGCGCATGGCATTTTTCTCGGCCTCGAATTTTTGCATAACGGCCATTTGTTCGATTACCGTGGTGAGTAGGACTGTGCACCGGTTTAAGACCGGACCGGAATGGACCGGAACCGGAATTCAATAATTTTAAGGACCGAAGACCGGACCGTAATTAAAAATACCGGTCCATGGGCCGGACCGTATTTTTCTGTCCCTAACCGGTCCGGACAGGTTGGACCGGATTATGTTAATTATCATTTAGATTTTTAAGTTTATAAGGTCAAAATCATTATTTTAATTATAAAAGTGTACAAATAGGTATTATTGTATAGCTAAATTGTTAAGTTAAACAAATTTATTATAAATTTAATAAACAATCGCTTTTAAATTAATACTAAGGTGCACAATTAAAACTAATTCCGGTCTTTTAGGTCCAAAACGGTCCGGACCGGAATAATCCGGTCAAAGACCGGATTGGACCGGAAACCGGAATCTCAAAAAAGTGTGGACCGAAGACCGGACCGGATTTTTAAAATCCGGTTCCGGTCCCATTGATTACGGTCCGGACCGGTCTAGTTTTACGGTCCGACCCGGTTTATGGACACCCCTAGTGGTGAGGCTGGCAATCTTGTGACTGAGTTGTCGGACTTGCTCGGCGGTCACCTCCTGCGGCGGGGGAGGTGGCGGCGGAGGAGGCGGCGGTCCGCCGATGTTTTTATCGTGGTGAAATTCCATGACGTTTCTTTCTTTTGGTGGTGGGAGTATCAAAAGGATCGTAAGTTAAGTAGGGACCGTAGTAAGGACGTTGCTTCGGGACAACGTGAGGGTTGACATGGCGATTTTTAGTTAGTCGTGTATCCAGGGCTTTCAGCAGGTGAACATGACAAAGTTTCAAACGTTAGTGACTTGCAAAGGGCAGAAAAAGACTCAACGAAAATCGCATTTGTAACGAAAGGAAGGAAAGCGAAAGTGTGAAAACGTGGGTGCATGACTTGACTCGTGTTTTTAGCTTAAAAGACACGGGAAGCTTTTAAGGTAGAGGCGTATTGACACGTCCCTAGTCTCGAAGTAATAAAATTTGCATGATCATAATCCGATTAACCCGGGTTAGCGGTATGTTGCTAAGGGTTTATCGTCAGACTATGATATAAAAAAAGGGTCAAACCGAAGTAGCGATAGGCTAGTCGATCTGAAGACGTTAAATTGGGTAAAAAGCGATTGTTTGTTCGCTCTATACGTGTGACACAGGATATTAAGTCAAAAATGACGATAAGCCATTTGACCCAACGTGTAAATTGACGGGTTCGCGTCTGAACGAGCCCGTGTTTTGCTTATTTTTGAGAGAAAAAGTTTGTTTTAAGTCGGGGTGACTAGTGAGTCACTCGGCTCAGAGTTATCTCAAATGTAAAGGTGTTTGTTTTATTAAGGTATCCGAAATGAGTTGACATTTTCGGGTTTTGCTTTGCGAAATGTTTGTGCAATAAATGTATTATGACGATACGTCAGTCGTATAATGCATTTACGTTTTGAAAAAGATCTGGGATGTAGTGATTATTCCCGATCGGTTTTAAATGTCGTGCTGTATTGTTTGTCAGGTTCAGTTGACTATAGGTCAATGATCCTGACAGTATGCTCAAAAAGTAGGCTCAAAAAGTATGTCTTTTTGAAAAATGTTCAAAAATGTATTTTCGAAATAGACGTCTCTTGAATGTGTAATGCCTAGGAAATTTTTTTGCATGCATTTGTTTAGAAGACGACTATAGTGAGGGTACTATAGCTTCGCATTTGTACGTATAGACACGGGTTTTTGGCTTTCAGGGTACGGTTCCCTCCGGTCATTCTCGCAACGTTTGGGTAGGGTTATCCGCAAGATTGCACACGTTTAAGTGTGAATTCAATATGGGTCCTAGAGCGTCCGAGTTTGACTTGTTTGGATCGTTTGTACGGATGTCGTACATGTAATCGTGGAGGGGTGAGAGATCGACGTGTCCAGAGTAATCTCGCTTAGGAAGCAAGCGTTACTAGGGGCCGTTCCTCGAGGGGTGTGGTTATGAATCAGGAGGATTCGACTCAACGTATTTTTGCCCAAATATCGAAAGCGAAAATGTTTTCAAAGTGTCAAGTTTCACTTCTTTATGTTTTTAAAATAAAAGAAAAGCAAGTTTTCGAAAATTAAAAAAAACATGCTCGTCCCCAGTGGAGTCGCCAACTGAAGGTACCGGGAATCGGGGTCCCTCCTCGACGCCCCGTGCGCGCCCGCCCTCGTCTCGCGTGGAGACGTCAGGGCGGAATGCGCGTCGCGGGTAATTGTGACAAAAGAAATATAGAAAATCCTTTTGAAATTTGTATTTCGGAGTAGCCACCAAATATTAAAGGAATTTGGAACCTTTTCAACGCGTCTTAAATCATAAGACGCGGGGGTCTCAGATTTCAAGGTGCGTCGATACCTATCCTTCTGAGGTTATTGTGAAACCAGAGAGGATTCGGAGTGAGATTACTTTTCGAAGGTTTTGACAAAATGTATATTGAAAACTGTAATAAAAAAGCCTACGTAAAAGTAGTCTTTACTAGTTTGGAAACAAATGCTTAATTTCGATATTTGGGCTAAAAATGACGCTACGTACAAGTGCGAATATGTGACTCGGTAAATATGTAAATAAATAATGTATACTGTCAAAGCTATGACATTTTGCTATAGAAAATGTACGTAAAAATAATAATTCATTGCTTTTGAATTATTAAATAAACGTTATTTTCCGACTTTGTATTTGACACTAAGATTTTGTGAAAAACCCTCGGTTTTGCATGTTTAAAAGACTAGTTGAAACTGTAAAATTTAATGTCGAATCTGTGTTTTTAGTCGTAATTTAATACATGGATGAGAATTTGCATAATGTAAAAGTGACGTTGGTTTGTTTAGTGATTTTGAGTCGTTGTTTATGCGATATTGGCGTGGTTTAGACGGATTCTGAATCCGAATTACTACAACCGTATTGCGAATGCGGGTTCGTTAATGCCAATATCGGGTTAGGTTAAGGTAACCCTTTGTCCGAGTCTCAAACGTCTAATTCGTAGGTAAAAATGTTTTATCTTTAAAATGCAAAGACGGTATTTTAAGTGAATTTTTATGAGTGTAAGTGAGTGAGTAAGATGGATGATAAGTGAATAATAATGTATGAGTGTAATGAGTATATGATAAAAATGTTGAATGTAAATGGTGTTATTTATAGGATTTGGCTCGTGTTTATGCCTGGCCAGAAAGAAAATCGCATGTGTACAAGCGGTTTAGTTTTTGAGTAACTGTAAACTAAAAGAGAAAACCAGGTGCCTGCAGACAAAAAGAAAATCAAGAAAATCGCTTGTGTACTGGCGATTTTAATTTAAATCGCCTGTACACAGGCGATTTTTATTTTGTTTGGTAGGGGGCCAAGGTAATTCTTGGCTCAAAAAATTCGTAAAAAAATAAAAAATAATAAAAAATCGTCAAAAAAAATCGTAAAAAAAAAAAAAAAAAAAAAATAAAAAAAAAAATAAAAAAAATAAAAATTCGTAAAAAAAAAATCGTAAGAAAAACCAAAAAAAATTAAAAAAAAAAAAAAAAAATCTCAACCATTGATTCGTTAGATCCAAGGGCTCTAAGCTGATACAAAGGATGCACCATATATGAGCGACGCATGTGATCCTCTCTCTCTCTCTCTCTCTCTCTCTCTCTCTATATATATATATATATATATATATATATATATATATATATATATATATAAAAAAATCGTAAGAAAAACAAAAAAAATTAAAAAAAAAAAAGAAAAAAAAAAAAAGAAAAAAAAAAATCTCAACCATCGATTTCATTAGATCCAAGGGCTCTAAGATGATACAAAGGATGCACCATATATGAGGGACGCATGTGATCCTATATATATATATATATGTTGGGGGGTGACTTATCCCGGAACCGACACCCTGGGGCCAGTAGGACCATGGACCGGAGGGTGCCCATACACCTGGTGAATCACCAATATCTCCCGGGTCTGGCAGCATAGGGCCGGGAGGTTTGTGGACCGGAGCATCTCATGTACCAAGGGTCCGGTGGTCCACCCGGGTCGGGGGCAGGCATGGCCAACCCGGGACCGTACAGTACGGAACAAGGGCGCAAGAGGACAAATCAGTGACAGGTATAAAAGGTAGCCAAAATCTTAAAAACTAGGGACAGATAACACAAAACACTGCACAAAAAGGTTTTTCTCTCTCTTCTCTCTCTAAATTTATTTGCTTTCATAACTGACTTGAGCGTCGGAGGGCCATCACCCGGAAGGCCCCGGGGCTAGGTTTGTTACGTGATTTCAGGAGGAGGGAAGGACCGAGACGACTGAGAGGCTAAGGACCGCTCCTGGACTTAGTTTACTTAGTTTGTAATCCACATTCAACTTGTAATCATTTGTACTTAGTTTTGGTATTTAGTTCCCTACTTTATACCCGAAACAATTGGCGCCGTCTGTGGGGACTTATCTTACAAAAATCTTACAAAAGTCATGTCAACCCACCACGAGAGCCGAGAAAGACAGTCGAAGGAACCTCCTCCCCGGAAGGAGGTGCAGGCGGTACTCCTCTGGAGACCGAGCTACAAACGCCCTTGACCCCAGAGGAGAAAAGGATGATGAGTGCCTTCCTCGAAAACTTGAGGAAGAAGCCACCTACCGGAAGCCCGCCACCCAAACCAAGCCAGCAAGTATCTCCACCAAAAAAGGGGCCCGTCCCGTCTGTGACACCCAAGAACCTCTTCCACGAGGAGAACGAGGCGTCAAGCGATGACGGTTCATGGCAAGAAACGGAGCGTGCCCACTCAACGTCCCAGTCATCACCTTCAGTTGAGGAAGTATCCAAACCCGAAGTCCCACGTACCGAGAGGCCTAGGCGCAACAAGCCAAAGGAAAACAAATCGCAGGGAAAGGTCTCAGTAAAATCGCCCCTAGCCTCCTCGGTGCTGGAATACCCTTTACCACCCAAGATGAAGATTCCAACGATACAATACGATGGGAAGACGGACCCGGAAGAGCATCTGGCGGCCTATGAGAGCCACATGATGTTGATGTACGACCCAACGGACTACGTTTGGTGTAAAGTCTTCCCCACGACCCTCACCGGGCTCGCACAAACATGGTTCCGTAACCTTCCAAATGGTTCTATCTACGGATATGAAGATATGTGCCGGGTCTTCCGTCAGCAGTATGCAGGGAACAAAAGGCGGGAGAAGGTAGCCACGGAGCTCTTGAACGTGATACAAGGGAGGAACGAAGGGTTGAAAGAGTATATGACGAGGTTTGACCGCGAATCGCAGCAAATCAGGGACCTGGACCCAAAGATAGGGGTCCATGCCTTGACGGTTGGGTTAAGGGAAGGAGAACTCAAAAGCCTCCTGATCAGGAATCCGCCGACCAGTCTCATGGCGGCCCGAGAGATGGCTGAAGGATTTGTGAGGGAGGAACAATTCCACAAGACGTTCAGCAAGATAAACGACAAGAGGGAAGATCAGGGCGGGGCCCAACAAGACTGGAAAGGACCGCCCCGGAAGCAGAACAACAACAACAACATCCGCAACAATTACAACCGCAGCAACAGCAACAACAATCATAACAATTATAGCAATCGCCGGGATAATCGAGATGCCCGCAGCCAGCAGGGAAGCGGCCAAAGGTTCGAGACCTGGACCCACTATACGCCCCTCATTAGGTCCCAGCCAGAGATTTTTGAAATGACAAAGAACGAGATAAAGTGGGCCACCCCGCGGCCAATGAGGTACCCAGGAAATGACAAGTCCGCGTTCTGTGGGTACCATCAGGTAGCGGGTCACGCAACGGCGGACTGCGTGTCCTTGAAGAACGAAGTTGAGCGCTTGGTGCAGCAAGGTACCTTGCGACGTTTTGCTAAGGACAAACGGGAGAGGGACGAAGGAGAAGGGAGTAGGGATACGGCCCAGGCGGGTCCAAAAAAGAACAAACAAAGAATTGGTGAAATACATATGATCGCCGGGACGGGAGAATCAGTCTTGTCCGGGAGGAAAAGAAAGGCGGAGAAACGCGAGCAATCGAATATGAGCATCTATTCAGCCGGAAGGACAGCACCGAAACCGGTCCCGGATCTTACCATCAGTGACGAGGACTATCAGCTGGTCTCCTACCCACATAGTGACCCGTCGTTGGTTGTCTCCCTGGACATTGGGCCTCATTTGGTCCACAGATGTATGATAAACACCGGGGCCTGCACTAACCTCCTGTACCGAGAGGTATTCGAGAAACTTGGTTTGAAAAGGGAGCAGCTGACACCCTACATAGGGTCACTCTATGGTTTCGCCGGGGCCGGTATCAGACCAATGGGAACGATAACTTTGCCGGTCATGATAGGGGAGCAGGACATGGCCCGAAGCGTGGACGCGAGCTTTGTGGTCGTGGACGCCCCATCTGCATACAACGCCCTCATTGGCCGGGTCACCTTGGACCACATTCATGCCGTGGTGTCGAGCATTTAGCATCGCCATGGCCTACATCACGGACAAGCTGGGTGAGGGAAGATCTACGGAGACCAGTGGGAAGATCCTGCAATTCCCTATCGGCCCGGGGGGCAAAACAGAAGACAATAGCGGAGGTAAAGCTCCCGGAACGGAAGGAGAAGAAGGGTCTGGAAGTGACGCCGGGTCCGGGAAATGAAACAAAAGAAATTGAATTGTCTCCAGGGAGGAGTGTGATCATAGGGGCAGAGCTAGACCCCGGCTTTCAAGATAGTCTGATTAGTATCTTGGAAGAGAACAAAGACGTGTTTGCCTACTCAGCCGCCGAGATGCCGGGGATAAGCCCGGATGTAATTGTGCATCAGTTAAATGTTAACCCCGGCTACAAATCGATCAAGCAGAGGCTGCGGCCCATGAGTGCAGAGAAGGACGCGGCCATTCTCGGAGAGATAAACAAATTGCTGGAGGCAGGTTTCATTGAACGTTGTGACTATCCTGAGTGGTTGGCAAACGTTGTGATGGTGAAAAAAGCGTCCGGGGCATGGAGAATGTGCGTTGACTTCACAAACCTAAACAAGGCATGCCCCAAAGATTGCTATCCGTTGCTGAGGATTGACCAGCTGGTAGACTCCACCAGTGGTCATTCGACCTTGAGCTTCCTAGATGCTTTCTCAGGGTACCACCAGGTTTACCTGGCGGAAGAAGACAGACCCCGATGTGCCTTCATCACGGGACATGGGGTCTACATGTACAAAATGATGCCATTTGGGCTTAAGAATGCTGGAGCCACCTACCCGGTAGCACTTTGGTGGACGCCGTGTTTGCAAAGCAGAAAGGGAGAAACATGGAAGTATATGTGGATGACGCAATTGTAAAAAGCAAATCTGATGAGCAGCACCTGGAGGACCTGAAGGAAACTTTCAACTCACTCAGAAAATACCAAATGAAACTGAACCCGAAGAAGTGCACGTTCGGGGACCGGTCAGGAAAGTTTTTGGGATACCTGGTCAGCTCAAGAGGGATTGACGCCAACCCCGAGAAGGTCAAGGCCATATTAGACTTGCCGGCACCAAAGACAATTAAGGATATCGAAATTTTGATTGGGAGAATGGCAGCACTTTCCAGGTTCATCTCCAGGTCCGCCGACAAGTCCACACCATTCTTCCAGGTACTAAAAGGGAATAAGAAGTTCGTATGGGGAAAGGAGCAGGATGAAGCTTTTGAACAGTTAAAGAAGCACCTTACAACATTGCCTACTTTGGCAAGGCCGGTCACGGGCGAAACTTTAATCTTGTACATCGCCGTGACCGCGAGCGCAATATCAGCAGTAATCCTACGGGAAGAAGAAAAACAACAACAACCAATCTACTTCGTCAGTCATGCACTGGGTCAGTCAGAAAGGAACTATCCAATCATCGAGAAGGCTGCATACGCTGTTGTCATAGCAACCCGGAAGCTCAGACCGTACTTTGATGCTCACCCAGTAGAGGTGCGCACCGACCAGCCCCTGGAGAAAGCACTCGAGAAATTTGAAAAATCCGGCAGACTCCTCAAGTGGGCGATTGAACTGTCAGGCTTTGGCATAACCTACGCCGGAAGAACATCAATCAAGGCCCAGCCCTGGGCAGACTTCATTGCCGAGTGCACCCACCCGGCCAGGGGGGATGCACCGGGAGGAGTATGGCAGGTATATACAGACGGGTCAGTCACCATTCACGGCTCCGGGGCAGGGGTGGTCATCGTCAGTCCCGAAGGGCATGAATTCGAACACGCTTTGAAGTTTGCCTTCTCGGCTACAAACAATGAATCTGAGTACGAGGCGGTCTTAGCGGGGCTAGAACTGGCGAAGGCCATGGGGGCAGAGGAGATTGAACTTAGAACGGACTCGCAGCTAGTAGCGAGCCAGCTCAAGGGAGAATACGAGGCCCGGGAAGAAGGAATGATGTCGTACCTCCAGAAAGCAAAAGCTCTGACCTCCGGGCTAAAATCTTTCGAGGCTCGCCATATTCCGAGGTCCGAGAACAACAAGGCTGATGCGCTGGCCAAGCTGGCCAGCGCAACAGCAGACAACAAGTCAAAGACGGTCACGGTTGACATCCGCCGGCAGAAAGGAGTGTTGACAGTAAACGCCATATCCGAGGACAACGGGTGGATGAGACCAATTCTAAGATACAAGCTGGGGGGAGAAATCCCGGAAGATAAGTGCGAAGCTGCTAAGCTAAAGAGACTAGCCCCTTGGTTCATCCTTGTGGACGGGGAACTTTACAGACGATCTTTCTCGGCACCGCTGCTAAAGTGTGTAGGGGGCACAGACGCTGAGTTCATCCTGAATGATATACATTCTGGAGTCTGCGGCCATCATGTCACTGGGCGCACATTGGCCCACAAAGCATTGAGGGCTGGATACTTCTGGCCCACCATGATGAAGGATGCCAAAGAGCTAAGCAAACGGTGCCGGCAGTGTCAGATTTTTGCCCCGGACATCCACCTCCCCGCCAGAGATCTCAGGCCGGTCCTGAGCCCGGTACCTTTTGACCAATGGGGAATGGATATCCTAGGGCCATTTGCAACTGCGACCGGGGGCAGAAAGTATGTGGTGGCAGCCATTGACTACTTCACCAAGTGGATAGAAGCAGAGGCCATCCCAACCATCACCGAACAGGCCGTGAGGAAATTTATTTGGAGAAATGTAATCACGAGGTTCGGGGTGCCCAAGGTAGTAGTATTTGACCACGGGAGGCAGTTCGACAATGACAACATGCGGGACTGGCTACAACGGAATGGAACAGTTATCGCATACTCATCCGTCAACCATCCACAGAGCAACGGCCAGGCCGAGGCCGCCAACAAGCAAATGTTGAACGGCATGAAAATGCGCCTGGATGAATTGAAAGGGGCATGGGCTGATGAACTACCAAGCGTCCTGTGGTCAATCAGAACAACAGTCAAAGAATCCACCGGCCACACCCCATTCAACATGGTCTACGGAGCCGAAGCTCTACTCCCGATTGAAGAGATACTGCCCAGCCCACGAGCGAGCCTACATGATCCCGCCAGTAATGAACAAGCGAGAAGGGAGTCACTGGACCTGCTAGACGAGGTCCGGGACCAAGCAAGAGAAAAAACCTGGCGGTCTACCAGAACAGGATGAGGAGGATGTACAATAGGTGGGTGAAGCACAGAGAATTTGAACTTGGAGACCTAGTGTTAAGAAGAGCATCCGCCACCGGAAAGGGAAACATCCACGGGAAGTTGTCAGCCACTTGGGAAGGACCCTATCAGATCACAGAAGTAAAACAACCAGGGACCTTCATGCTAAGGGATATGAACGGCCACGACCTCCCGTCCCATTGGAACTCTGATACATTAAAGAAGTTTTATGTGTAAGCGTTGTACTCTTTTTCCTTACCCGTGGTTTTGTCCCACCGGGTTTTCCACGGGAAGGTTTTAACGAGGCAACGTATAGACATTTGTAACGCGAGTGATCAGGATTGTTGACACCGCGAGCTTTTGTAAGTTTTTAATAGACTTTTGGTAGAATTTTTGCCCAGCATTTGTTTAGATTTGTATCACACAAACGCCGCTGGGGCGAGGGGGACTACCTCGACCCCGGCCTATCACGATAGTCTGATTCAAAAATAGGATTTTTTGAAAATTTTGCTAACACTTTCAGGAAAAGGGGGGATGAACACTGCAAACCCCGCCCAGAGCAGAATGGGGGCAAGAACAGGCCCCGGAGCAGCTAAGGGACATAAAAGACCGGAGAAGGGTAAGACCTCCAAGGCACCCGCCTGGCAGGCTCCCATGCCTACGTAGGTTGAACATCGCGCCTTGAGGGTGCATGGCCTGGGGCCTGGGCAGCTCGCGCCCTACGTAGGGCACATTGCCTACGCACGGATGAACATCGCGCCTTGAGAGTCCATGGCCTGGGGCCTGGACGGCTCGCGCCCTGCGTATGGCCTTGGACAATGCTCATCCGTGGTCGTCGGGCCCGGATGAGGGTGCCTTTATGCAAAAGAGCCGGGATGTCTATGATGGCCCACGTGCCTAGGCTGCTCTCACCACAGTGTCTGATGCCGGCCTTGTAGCCGGTGGCGGCTGCGGACCTCCCATGCCTACGTAGGTTGAACATCGCGCCTTGAGAGTCCACGGCCCGGGGCCTGGGCGGCTCGCGCCCTACGTATGGCCTTGCACAATGCTCATCCGGCGTCGTCGGGCCCGGATGAGGGTGCCTTTATGCAAAAGAGCCGGGATGTCTATGATGGCCCATGTAACACCCCGACTTTTCCCTTTTATTTAAATAATTCATTTCGTTAAATTCGTATTTTATTTCTCTTAATTTTGTTATTTTTGGCTCGTGGAATAAGCGAAACCGTAGTCAGAACTTAAAAACGGAGTAATTAACTTAAAAATGGTGTAATTTCCTCATACGAACTCCGATTCAGGTGATTCAAAAGACAAAACTGCGTATTTTTTCGACGCCGTCGCAACTGCCAAATTTTCAGGAGTCATTTTGAACCGGTCCACCCTGGGCCGAGCCGAACTCCCAGCTCGGGTTGGGTTTAGGGTTTCTTGTGTAGCTTTTTGATCAAGACATTAAATATCTTATTAACTCCTAGCCCTAGCAACCTTAAGATCTGATTTTTATCTTCCTAATATCATCCCTAATCTCATCCTCATTCATCCCCCATAATTCTCTCATAAAAACTCTCTCAAAACTCATCAAACTCCATTGTTGATCATCGTTTCTTGCATTCCTTTAGCCCTAAATCTTCCCTAGTCTATTCCCTCGGTATATGACTTCTTTTAGTTCTTTTATTTTTCTGATTTTTGTATTATTTTATGTGTTATTATGTTGTGTATTCATTGCTTGTGTGTTTTGGCTTGGGTATTCAAAGGAGAAGGTGATTTTGAGGAAGGAGGCACCATTCTTATCGACGAGGAGGAAGGCTAACTTGGTTTTGGAGCGGTAAAAGGTAACTAGGTGTAGCCTTGGTGATATTTTGACTTGTGTGAGACCATATAATTGATTGAGGATGAATTGGTTGTTGTTATGTGTGTAGAGCTATGATCTTTGGGTTGGTTGTGCTACGAAATTATGATCTTTGGTCTTAATTGTGATGGTCTCACACTATTATGTCTAATGGAATGAATTGGGATGTTTGTCATATTAAATTTGTGTTATATTGATATTAAGTTGATTAAAGATGATAACTTTGGGAATTATAATGGTTTATTATGGCTACTCTTGAGTTCTTATGGTTATTACTCCGTATTTAACATGTTGATTATGGTTAGTGTTGAGATTGGTTACAAAAGGGGTCAATTATGTTGTATTTGTGTATATGATGGACATTGTGATGATTTTGAGTAAAGGAATAATTAAATTGATGTTGATTGTGAGTTGATCCAGGTTATTGGATTGGCTTATGTTGGATATGAGTTAACTCAGGTTATTGGATTGGCTTATGTTGGTTATGAGTTAATTCAGGTTATTGGATTGGCTTATGTTGGTTAAGAGTTAATTCAGGTTATTGAATTGGCTTGTTTGTATGCTTGAGTTAAGTGTGCGTACGGGTACGGTTATGGCTCGTGCGTGAGGAGATACGACGTCTTTTGTAGGACGGATACCGCCCTTTGGGTTCTCAACCGGTTATGGTTAGAGACTATGGTAAGTTGTATGTCGTCACCGGTTATGGTGAGGTTTGGCCAAATTAAGACAGTGTTGAGGATTTCACGGTTATGTGGGTCCATTGAAAGGGAATTCACGGTTATGTGGTTCCGCCATAGGGTTTGGAGGTATCACCGGTTAGGGTGAGGTCCGGGGTGATTCACGGTTATGTGGTTACCCAGTTCTCCGTGCTTTCGCTTGCGTTGTTGATTGTTGATTGTCACTTTGTTGATGACAGGTTGAGCTTAAATAACTATAGTGAATCAGTTAAATTTGGGTTGTATGATTTGTAAGATGGTTGTTTGTTTATACTTTGATTATAGGCCATAGGCCAGTTGAGTTGGTTAACTAATGGGTTAGCCTGAGGTTGATTTATGTTTATTCTACATTTGGGTTGTATTGTTGTCTATTTTGGTTATGTTGAAATATGACTGGGGAGCACCTAGTTACTCCCACCGATCGTGGTCATTACATTCTTTGTGGCAGGTTAGCGCGGGATCGGGTTTGTCTAGTGAGGATGTCGTGAGGATGACCTATAGCTAGCCTTGAAGTGATTTTGGTCTAGACTTGTTAGGATGTTTAGTTTTATTATCGTTATCTTACTTTCATTTTTGAGCTGGTTTTGTAAGGGGTATTTACTCCCCACTTCTAGGCCTCAAGGCCTACCTCTTTTATCGTTGTTTAGTTGGTTTAGTGAGTGACGACTCGGATTACACGGTGATTCCGCCACCGTGGTCTTCATTTTATTTTCATTTCCTCTTTAAAATCCTTTTATTTCTTTATTTTATTTTGTTGGAAAATCCGGGTTGTTACAGCCCACGTGCCTAGGCTGCTCTCACCACAGTGTCTGATGCCGGCCTTGCAGCCGGTGGCGGCTGCGGACCTCCCATGCCTGCGTAGGCTGAACACCGCGCCTTGAGAGTCCACGGCCTGGGGCCTGGGCGGCTCGCGCCCTACGTATGGCCTTGCACAATGCTCATCTGGCGTCGCCGGGCCCGGATGAGTATGCCTAGTCCGAAAACCCAACAGGTAACCTAAAACGCAATTACCCGGCGATGGCGTGCATCAGCGTAAACGTATACGGAAATGGTGTGGAACCGTCGCCGGAGGTATATATAACATACAAAGGGAAAGCTAGAAATTTGGCTAGGTGTAAACAAGGTAGTGGTGCCAAAACATCACCATCCGGTCCCGGTACAAACGATGAAAAGTAGCGTAAACGTTGAAAGTAAAATAAGCTAAGTATGGGAAAGTCACCCGGCCTCGGATAAAAGCAATATGAGTAAAAAACAAAAGAGAAATAAGCTAAGTATAAAAGACAAAAGACAACAGCGTTGTTGGAAGAAAAACACGCATGAAATAAAAGAGTATATTACAAGGTTGCTGTTCCGGGACCCACAGGTCGGGCCGGGATCAGACAGATGCAAGTAAAAGAAAAAATACAAACTAAATGACCTACCAGGAACGGCAGCCGTCTACACCAAAAGGCCCGCCTACTGCAGACTGGTTTGAGTCTTATTGAAATCTAAAATACAGACAAAATGTAGGCTAAAGGGAGACTCATCGGGTCATCCCGAGCAGGAAGATTCGGAAGACAGCGGCCCGAGTTCCTAGCAACCGGCGTCACCGCCGGCCGCAGCGTTTCCAGCTCCCTTGCCGGCCAGGCTCGTGCTGGCGTCCTTGGCGCCCACCGACGAGGCGAAGTTGAAGTTGGGGTCGACTTTGTCGATGAATCCTTTGGTCTCGTTGGAACCATAGTCAACCCCATCATAAAAGGAGTCTGCCCGGACCCGGGTGAGTTCGGCCTGATGGGCCGCCTTCATTTGCTCCATCTCGAGCTCCAGGCGGGCAGCCTTAGTTTGCTCGGCTGACCTCTCCGCTTCCATCGCCTCCGCCCGGGCGACGGCAGCATCTCGGGCTTGGAAGAGCTCTGTACACTGAAGAGCGAGGCTCTCTTTCTCCTTGGAGAGCTCTACCAGCTGAGACTCTTTCTCCTTCAATTTCCCCAGGAGGGTCTGCACCTCAACCTTCAAGGAAGCAGTCTCCCGCTCGCGAGCCTTGATAGATTTTTTCAGGCGAGCGGCCGCCTCCTTCATCTCTTTGTTGGCCTCAGTAGAGGCCGCCTCGCGCCGCAGACGGTCGAGTTCGCCTGCGGTGTCTTGGGCAAATTTAGCGAAGGAATCCACAGAGCGGCGGAGATGTATCGCCAGCTCGACGGCCTGTAGGCCTAGGCCCCCAGCAATAGGTGGGGTCTCTTCAACGAGATCCGCTGGGTGCCTTACTGGGCCGCCGGTACCCGAAGCCCCCACACCCGGAATGGCAATGGAAACCTGACCCTGACCGCTAGCCCTGGCCTTGGAGGAAGAGCCCTGGATGGAGAAAGACAATAGGTCATAAATGTCCTGCTCACTGATGGGAAAAACAGAGGAAAGACCGTCTGAAGGAACGTCCAGGGGGCGCCCCTCAGATAGACTCCCCCAAGAGAGCGTGGAGCTAACCTTCTTGTGCCTCTTAAGGGGCCTGGCATCTTCCGAATGAGGGGATTCGGATTCAATGAGCTCCACCTCCGGAGCCAGGGACGGTTGGGGAATCTTGACCGGTCTCGGCGGGCTGGGGAGAGGGGCCTCAGGTGTAGCCCCAAATGCGCCTCCGGCAGGGGTAGACTCCACTGCCACGCCCACCGGGTCCGGGCGAGGAGACGAAACGGACCCAGCAGGCTTTGCCACCTGCTCCGCTTCCTTTTCCCGGTTCGGTTTGTAGGCCGCACGTTTCCTGCCCATTGGTCTTGGAGGGACTTCACCCTGCATTATCAGCTCCCTTAGCGTGGGTTTACGTCGTTTCAAATCCACGGAGGCTGGCTGGTCAAGTGGGTGGTTCTCCGCGTCTAGGCCGATGGACGCCAAATCCTCTGGAGTCAGGTAGCCAAGGTCGCCTGCAAAAGACAGAACTGGGTCAGAGCAGGAAAATGTAGGAAGACAAAGTAAACACAAGCTAAGATGACAATGACACTAAAATTCCCGGCCACCCGGCCCCTGCTTTAAGGGCCGGGACCAGGCCGGCCACGCTCAGAAATTTGTCCTCGGAGATCGTATCTGCCGGAGGAAGCCAATTCTTGGGGAACCAATCTTTCCCCACTTTGTAGGCCTCGAAATAGGCCACAACATCCAATTCCTCCTTGGTCAGCGGAACTTCCTTCCAGGGAAGGGTGCTCCCCGGGACCCACTCATCCCGGGTCTCTAAACGGTTTCTCACGTCATTGTGAAAACAGCGAGGGTGGTCGGAAGGAATGGGGGACTTGAGGAAGAACCACCTCTCATTCCACCCTTTCATCGAGTCATTAGCCGGAAAGTGGGTCAAGTAGCCCGACTCGGTGACCAACGACCACCACCCTTTCGTCGACTTGTTGGTACATGGCCGGAAGTGAAGGAGACGGCGGAAGAGATTTATTGTGAGAGGAAAGCCCAGATACAAACATGTCCAGGCGAAAGCAACTATGATTCTCATGCCAAACGGCGTCATCTGGCATATGGCTATATTCGCCCGTTCAAGCACTTTAGCGATAAAGGGATGGAGGGGAAATCGAAGCCCGTGCTCCAAATTCTTTATGTACACGGCCGTGTGAAGGTCCGGAGGTTGGACAACATGTTGGTGCCTTCCCGGCACGACGAATTCCCATTTCTCGGGCAAATTGTAATGTTCAGCCGCCAGTTCAGAACAGTTACGCTCGTTCAGGAAGTCTCTATAACCTACGTTAATCCTAGTGTCCATTGGAATCTGGAACACCGCAGGCTCCAAAATCCGTACATACGCCGGGCCGGCCTGAGAAGGCCCGGCCTCAGAGGTCCCAGCCTGGGCCTCCATATCAGTCTCTCCCTCCTGGCCAAGGGTCAACTCCTCGATCTCAGGCCCTACTTCTGAGTCCGTAACCACATTATAGTCTGAGGCAGTTCTAGAAGACGAATCGGCGGAGGCGCTCATTGTTCTCTACTAATGAATCAAACTTATAAAATCTAAAGCCAAGTATGAAAATTACCTCTTGAGAGAATGTAATCAAAGATGGAGTTGAAGACGAGATGGAACGAAAGAGGAACGCAAGCAAAATCTGAAGAAATCGGACGAGTTTTTATAAAGAATTAGAGTGTTTAAGGGGTGAGTAAAGGGGGAAATGAAACGAAGTTAGGGGGTATTTATAGAGAAAGGCGTGAGCAGTACACTCTCCACCCGTTGTACGACACGTGTCGGGCCAGAGGAGGCGAAACGTCGCCTACCTTGGGGTTTGGAATTCAAAAATTGCGCCAAAATTAAGGCGTACTTAACACACCACCTCTGAACGGGATGGGAAAGACACAAGGCCAAGAAACAGAGACGCAAGGAGAGCTTAATTTATCCGGGCTGGAGAGGAGCAACCCGCCTAAAAAGTCAGGTCATACAGGGTAAGCCCATGACTTCCCCTGTATGGGGGCAGTTGTTGGGGGGTGACTTCTCCCGGAACCGACACCCTGGGGCCAGTAGGACCATGGACCGGAGGGTGCCCATACACCTGGTGAATCACCAATATCTCCCGGGTCTGGCAGCATAGGGCCGGGAGGTTTGTGGACCGGAGCATCTCATGTACCAAGGGATCCGGTGGTCCACCCGGGTCGGGGGCAGGCATGGCCCACCCGGGACCGTACAGTACGGAACAAGGGCGCAAGAGGACAAATCAGTGACAGGTATAAAAGGTAGCCAAAATCCTAAAAACTAGGGACAGATAACACAAAACACTGCACAAAAAGGTTTTTCTCTCTCTTCTCTCTCTAAATTTATTTGCTTTCATAACTGACTTGAGCGTCGGAGGGCCATCACCCGGAAGGCCCCGGGGCTAGGTTTGTTACGTGATTTCAGGAGGAGGGAAGGACCGAGACGACTGAGAGGCTAAGGACCGCTCCTGGACTTAGTTTACTTAGTTTGTAATCCACATTCAACTTGTAATCATTTGTACTTAGTTTTGGTATTTAGTTCCCTACTTTATACCCGAAACAATATATATATATATATATATATATATATATATATATATATATATATAATATATATATATATATATATATATATATATATATATATATGTATGTATGTATATGTATATATATTTAGGATCCGGTGAGACCCCTCAACTCGGTAAGACCTCGTAAGACCCCTTCTTAAAAAAGTTTTTATTTCGAAAATTCGGCATAATTGTCTTTATTATCTAATTTATGGTCTAAGGTACATATTTGGGGTTCATAACTACCTTATCATGTCACGTTATATCGTCGTTAAAAGTATTTTATAACATTGGTGTATCTACGACATCTATTTGTGTATCTAATCTTTTTTGGTGTATCTACTACGTCATTTAATGTATCTGCAGTATCAATTTTGTGTATCTAATATATTATTCAACAGAGACATAAATATTTTATTAAAATTTTTAATATGTAATTTATATTTTTAACCCAACTAATGGCGAAAATAAATTAAAATAAAGGATAGTGACGAGCCTATGCTTTCGGTTTAATCATACTATGTGATTTTCATGGGGTCTCACGAGGTCTCACCGTATCTCACCCCTATATATATATATATATATATATATATATATATATATATATATATATATATATATATATATATATATATATATACTCGGTGAGATCTCTTCTTAAAAAAGTTTTTATTTCGAAAATTCGGCATAATTGTATTCATGTCGCTTTCGCTTTGAGCATGACGAGCCGGTATCAAGCCAATCCCGGTGAGAGTCACTGGATAGCTGTAAAGAACATCCTTAAGTACTTGAGAAGAACTAAGGATTCGTTTCTAGTGTTTGGAGGAGAACTTGAGCTGCGTGTAAAGGGTTACACGGATGCAAGTTTCCAAACCGATGGGGATGATTTGAAATCCCAATCCGGCTATGTCTTTATGTTGAATGGAGGAGCTGTTTGTTGGAAGAGCTTCAAACAGAGTGTCACCGCGATTCTACAACTAAGTTTGAATATTTGGCGGCATCTGAAGCTGCTAAAGAAGCTGTGTGGATTCGGCAATTCTTGGATGGACTAAGAGTTGTCCCTAGTGCCGTAGATCCGATCACTATCTATTGTGATAATAGTGGGGCTATTTTCCCAGCAAAGGAGCCCAAGTCAAGTAACAAGTCTAGACACGTTTTGAGGAAATACCACGTTATTAGAGATAATGTGGAAAGGAAGGAAATAGATCTTTGTAAGGTTGGGATAGACGATAATGTCGCTGATCTTTTAACCAAGCCCCTTTCGAGGGCTAAGCATGACGCGCACACCGCCTCCATGGGGTTGCGGCGTATGCCAGATTTCCTTTAGTTTCGTAATATGTAATTGAATGATGTATCCTATTACATATTTGAAAATAACATTCATTGTTTTTATCTTAAGTCATTTTGAATGCATACTTTGTTTATCCGAATAATTGTGTGACAACTTTGAACGTATTCAAGTGAACGGCATAAACTAAGTATTTGGTCCCTGGTCTCTTGTAAGAGGTGACGTCTCTGTAGGTTTATATCGGTATATAGACCTTTAATCATCCAGGATTATAATGAAACTTATTCTATATGATTAATAGACATAAAAGAAATTGCATAAATAAACATAAGATTAAGAAAAACAACCTTTAGTCCTTTGCTTAATGGCCTAAGATTGAATATCAAGAAGCTTGATATCTCCTAAAAGTTGCACCCAAGATTACTTAAGATATGCCCTTAGTTCTTGCTAGAAAACTTTAGAGAGAAGAAAATTGATTTTCTAAATTTTGTGTGTGAATTATGATCAATGAATTAGTGTATAAAGATGAGCCAAAACTCCCCTTATATACCCTAAGAATTTCGGCCAACCTCTATTAAGGAGAGCAATTTTGCTTTCCAAAAATTATTTTCCTAAAACCAATTCCTTGTTGACCAAGGAGTCAAAAGAGCAATAAGGCTCTTTCCTAGAGGTTTCCTTTAGCTTTTTAATATAATATAATATTACTAGTGTCATAAATATGATCCACTATAATATATCATTAAATTATTAATATCCTCATATTTATAATTTTCTAATTAATTATAACAGTTTATGATTAATTAGCCTATATTATATTCAACCATTAAATATAACATTTTATATTCAATTTACGAATTACGTTTAATTCGTCTTAGCTAATATCATTTAATCCTTATTAAATGGCCGTATTATTATCACACACTTGACTAATATTTTAGTCAAAAACTCCGACTAACCTTTTCGTCTTTTAGTAAGGCATCAATATGATTAATTTCTCAAATAATCACATTTCTTAAACACATCCTTTAGGTGTGACTTTTTAGGGAACAGTTGATCACCGCCATCTGTATGACAATAACGTCAAACTTATCTAGCAAGCCAACCGTTATTGATAAACGTTAATCAACTGATTGCATACAAAATGTACCCTGTGTACCTTAAGAGGTTTATTTATGTTATTGCACTAACTGTGGAGGACACTAACTCCAACAGTCTCGTAGAAACTAGATTGCAAGTCGATCGATGGTGGGTTCAACACCATGGAGTCATAGTGATGACTGATCGTTTGCATAGACAGACTATGAGACACTCTGTCGGGCAGTGACGCTTATAGAATTCCTTTTCAATGTGATTGAAGCCTAGTCGTGGCGGGAATTTCTATAGTATTCCTTTGAGTCGATTCTTTGACTGGAAACTGATTGTCTGAGTCGATGCAGTTTCCGAGTGACTTTCATTTTTGTCCTAAGCCATGCCGTGAAAGGGGGTTATAAGGGCAACTTTGGGGTCATGGTGATCTGCATCATACAGTACAATCGAGTGGAAGGAAAATGTCCACCCTCAACAGGGTAAAACATCTTTGGGCCACTCGAGGAGAAGTCGCTGAAAATGCATGGCCACGCTCGGTAAGAATCTACGGTAGATTCCCCGGTCAGACAGCTGCTCTCCATATCGAGGAAACCACTCATATATATCTTTTGGATGCAAGTACGACCTGTAAGACACCTTGCATCGAGTGGGAGATGTGAAACGGACATGAGAATTGGTAATGCACAACTTGTCTCGGACAAGTGGGAGATTGTTGGAGTATGTGTCCTCCACAATAGTGCGATTACTTAATAAATCTCAATTAAGGAATACATGGGGATAATCCTGTATTATTGTCAATTGATTAACGTAAATCAATAACGGTTGGCTGACTAGAGTTTGACGTTATTGTCGTGAGAACGGCGGTAATCAATTGATCCCTTTAAGTCACACCTATAGGAACGTACTCCAAATATTTAAGCTAATTAATTGTATGAGATACGATTAAATTAGTAACTTGATAAATCGACTAACGGTTAGTCAGTGTATTAATTTAGAGAGAAATCGAGTTGTGAACTCGGATGATTTAATTTTATATTGATAAAACTAATAGAGGAGATGGGAATTAGTGATTAAACGTTAATTCACTAATTATGTATATTTTACTAATGAGATTAGTAAAAGTACATTTTTAATATATGTGTAAGTATACATGTATATTAAGGAAGAGTTTAATTAATTTACACTTTATTATATTAGGTAATTAAGTGATAAATTATATCTATTTGTGGGACAAATATTGATAAACAAAATGGACCCATTTTGGAGGCCCTTGGACCGTCCAAATAGGGGAAGCAAAAGGAGAGATTCCTTTTTGTTTTATTCATTTTGTTTATTTACCTTTGCATGTAAAACACAATGATTAACATGCATGAGATTTCACTAAACAAGAAAGAAACTCTTCTCTCCCTCTCTTGCTTGTGTTTGCCGAAATAATAGTGTGTCTAACACACTATTGTTTTGTCTAATTTTCTTATTAAAAGGAGAAGGCCTTGAGTAAAAAATTATTCATGCTTTTTCCTTATCTCTTCTCTATATACTTTTCTCTCTAAATCAAATACTAATATTATTTATAATATTACTAAGTGTTAGTAATAATAATATTCTCATATTATCAAGTATTTACTAAGTGATTTCTAGATCAAAATCTTTAGTGTATTTTGGAGTAGTTCTTGGGTGCATCTCAAAGGAGGTTTCCTATTTTGGAAACTAGGGTTGGAGGATCATCCATATTGATAGCTCAAGAAACAAAACTAGAAAGGAGTTCTAGTCTTGTGCCCATTTTATTCCTTGTAAGAAGGTATAAATTTCTATAAACTTAAAACAAAGTCTATTTGTAACTACATAGATCTTGCTCATCAAATTAGAGTAATTTGATTTACCCTAATATTTGATTAGTGAAGGGTATGAGATCCCTACACAAGCCTACGTTTGGAACCACCTCTCGCAGGTCGTGTGCTTTTGAATCCACTGAATTCGACTCTTTAACGAATATGCTAAGCTCAAATATATAAAGTGGGATTGTTCTTAGGTTTTCGAGTTTCACCAATTTAGTTTTTAAAGAAAACGCTAGTTTTAATTTTAAAAATAAAACTTCCCCAGCGGAGTTGCCAAACTGTGGAACCCGGGGTGTGGAGACCACTCGACGTCTTGCTTAAGGTGTTTTGATGAATAAAGAGGAGGTGCTTAAGTTAAATAGATGAAGTTAGAAAAACCTTTAAAACTGCTTTGGAGTCGCCACCAAATTATGCCGTAATTTGCAACCCGCCTACGTGTCTTGAGCTAACCCGCATGCTTAAACTTGTTAACGAAAACGGTACAGTTAATGTCGAATTAGATGTTAAGTTTTTTTTTTTTGATGACGAGGGGGTTGAGTCCCCCCCGGGTACATGCATTCCCGCACCACCACATGTACCATATAAGCCACCCCCGACGGGGGCTGCGGTGGCCAAGTGGTGTGCTTTGGTTTTTTTATTCTTTTTGGTTCCATGTGGGGTTTGAGCCTGGGACCTCACGCTTTGTTTCACACTTCCAGGTTAACCCAAATTCCACCTGGGCAACCACCACTTGGTTATTAGATGTTAAGTTGGTATAATGCAAGGTGAGGATTGCTAATGCATAAACTTAAAATAAAGTCCGTTTGGTTTATTTTAAGAGTGGCGTTGCTTATGCCATTTTGGGGAGGTATAAAACGAATGGAATGCATTCGAGTTGTAAGACCGCCTTATGAAAAACGGGATCGCCAACCAAAGCCGAATTGGGGACTAATGTAGTCCCTTTGTTAGTCTAAAGCAAAACAAAACCTTGACCCATGTTTGGATCAATACCTTCCTGTCTCGAGCTTCAAAACCGGCAGATCTTCACTTCAACAAAAGGGGAGGAATTCAACATGAGAAGTGTGATGAATTCAAGGAATTAGTGCGTGAGACTTTTGTGAGTTGTATGTGTGTATTGAGGTGTAAAACATGAGAATTGATGATCAATTGTGTTGAGGGTTGAAGGGTATTTATAGTAAAGATTATGAAGAAGTTACGAAAATCTGGAAAAAACCCTGAAGACAAACCGCAAAGCATTTTGCGGTTTACCCCCCAAACTGCAAGGTGCCTTGCGGTTACAAGGTCGGGCTAGTTGTTGATTTTCGAATTTTGTATTTTCCTAAATCCGGTTTGACGTATTTTGGAAATATACTGTATAATCTCTTGCTTCGGCCTCAAGAATACCGTGTGATAGTCTTCTAGGAGCTACACAAGATATTTTATGAGGGGTCAGGGCCTTGGAGGGTAGGCCATGAGCGGGCCGGAATCGGTTTTGGGCATGAGACCCGAAAATGTGAAAGTGGTGCATTTTGTTGTATATTTTGAAATAGGGAGACCCGCGAAGTCGTATTTTGCGTATGAAAAATGCTAAATAGCGATTTTAGCTACCGGGCCTAAATTTAGAAATTTAGAAGAATTGAATTGGGCCTTGTAAATGTAAAAGGGCCAATTAAATTTCAAAGGGAATGCTCATGCCGGTTGAATCGAGACGCGAATCAAGCTAGACTCTAAATGAACCGAAGGACATTTATTTAAGCGTCATGACACATTTCGTCTCATTTTGACATTTAAACGACTTAATTAGAAATCGACATAATTAGTATCGTCTAAGTCAGCGTTAAAGCATGCGTATTAAAAAGTCTGTTACATCACAGGGCTTCTTTTGGGAGGGTACGGATACGGGTATCCACACAACCACACCGTTCCAATCTGCTGGATTAACAATATGATACTTGCCAAATTTTGACCCCTGCCAAAAACAAACACACAAGGCTTTGTAAGGCAAACCGGGGATCTATCGCTGAACGTGTTCTCCAATGTGTCATTCATGCAACAGTCGTTAGAACTCTGATTATTGTCGTGTCTCAAGTCACGCACGCCTCTGTCTTTGAAACATTTTGAATAGTTTAATTCTTTCATCAAAAAACCTCGACCCATACATCAAGTCGTGGCACTTTGTAACAACAAGCATTTTCGACTTCAAAAAAATCTTAGCAACATTTATTTAAACCACTCTTATCAAACGTTTTAGGTTTCAAAAACCTACAAAACGAAATCACGGGCAAGCATACCTAATCATGCAATAGGCATTACGTCGTTAAACAACTCGTCAATTTTTTTAGTATTTCCAAAAAAAAAATTATCTCAGCAATCAAGTTAATACATTTTGAACAAAAAAAAACACTTTCTTAAACAATTTGCACCCCGCATTTAAAAAAATAAAAACTGCTTTTTCTACCAGCTTTATAGCACTTTAAGATCTCTTAAGTAATCTCAAGATTGCCTTTTCAAAAACAATCTTTTCTTGGGCACTCATGTAATACCCGAGGTTGTCCGAAGACATTATTCGGCTCGGGTACCCCGTTGAAAAGGTCCATGTGTTAGCTCAAGTGACATAGTGCTTAAAGGGTTGAACGTACTACTCATACCAATAAGATGCATCTTCTTTTCTGGTGGCTCATCTTAAGAACTCTTCAGTTAAGCGTGCTTGCTGGAGAGTAATCTTGGGATAGGTGACCTCCTAGGAAGTTCTCAGGATGTGCACGAGTGAGGACAAAGTGCGCTGGAAAGTGTAGGTTTATATCGGTATATAGACCTTTAAAATCACAGGATTATAATGAAAAACTTTATAAGATTTAAAGTCATAAAATAGAAATTGCATAACATAGAAAAGAGATTTAGAATTAACCTTTAATCCTAGTAAATCGGCCTAAGAACAATACCAAAACTATGGTATCTCCTAATAATCTCACCCAAGATGTGCTTATGATATGCCCTTGAATTGCTAGAAAAATTAGAGAGAAAACTGTTTTTTCTTTCTCAAGGTTTTTGTGTTGTGTATGAAGTGAATGAATTAGCTCGCAATTAGAATGGAAATAGGAAAGCAAATATACTCCCACTTCCTCCAAAATCACGGCTGCCTTTTTAATTTTTGGGGAGATATTATTCTCCTCAAAATTAATAACTTATTGACCAAGACAAGAGTGTATCGGGACAGAACGTATCTGGACACTTTTCTCTTGGTCATTTTAGCCTTTTATATAATGCATTATATTACTAGTGTCATCTGTATGGACCGACTATAATATATTATAAATATCCTTATATTTATAATTGGCCAATTAATTATAACTGTTTATGTTTAATTAGCTTGCATTATATATAATAATTAAATATAACATTTTATATTCAATTCACGAATTACATTTAATTCGCATCAGCTAAAATTATTTAATCAGTATTAAATAGCCGTACCAACATTACACTGACCAACATTTTAGTCAGTAACATCATCACACTTGACTAACATTTTAGTCACATTTGACTAACCTTTTAGTCAACAACACTGACTAACCTTTAGGTGTGACTCTTAGGGACCAGTTGATCACCGCCATTTGTATGACAATAACGTCAAACTTATCTAGCAAGCCAACCGTTATCGATAAACGTTAATCAACTGATTAAATACAAAATGTACCCTGTGTACCTTTAGAGATTTATTTATGTTATTGCACTAACTGTGGAGGACACTAACTCCAACAGAAAGGACCCGTGTTAGTTTGTTGGCAATGTATGCAGTGTGGCGAGCTACCGTGAGTGACGTCTCGGCCTTTAGTTGGGGCTGGGCTGTTACAAATGGTGTCAGAGCAACCCAGCGACCGTGTGGAGATCATGTGTTCTTGTTGGCCAGGTACGCACCTAGCTGGGGAGGATTCTGGGATGCTATACTGTGGGTAGCTACCAGGCACAACGAGGACGTTGCGTCCTTCAAGTGGGGGTGTGTAATAACCGAGGTTTTCCGAAGACGTTATTCGGCTCGAGTACCCCGTTGAAGAGGTCTATGTGGAGCGATTTGAAGCGGGCCTCTTTGAACCTTGTAACCACACTCACCCTAAACTCGGTTCACTCATGACCAACACTCAAAGCTCACGTTTTAAGGGCTGTTTTGGGTGGTTTGTTTTCTGATTTATTTGTAAGAACATAAAAGCAAAGATAAACGGATATGAATTAGACTAAGCACATAGCCAAAGCCTAAGACTAAGGATCCGACCAAGCACTAAGTTAGGGTCATCACCCAAAGAACTCCAAGCACTAAGCTAAGGAGGTTTTCTCAAGCACTTAGCCATGAGAAAGGAGGTGGTTTCCTAAGAGAAAACTCACTTACAAATCTGAAAATTTTATAACTTCAAATCTGATTTTACAGAGGAATGCTTGGTTTATATAGGACCAAGGCTTACATCTTAGCCATACATTTAATACATGATCTAAGGGCTAAAAATACTCCTAAGTACAACAAATAAAACGGTCCAAAGACCTTACAAAAATCAGCATACAACAACTATAACCAAAAGCATAAAGTAAGACAATGACATTTGACTACATCTACTCCCTACAATTGAGACCTTAATCAAATGGATGAAATTATTAGCTTGGAGAGCAAGGATGAGTGGCCCTATTGACCCTTTCAAACTGATCAAAGACTAAAGAAAACAAGACAATAAAGTGAACAAGGACATAAAGCAAACTAAGGACCACAATTGACAATGACACTAACAAAAGTTGAGCCTCTTGTTTTAAGTTGAATTCAGCTGAATTCCTTGTCCCCTCTTGAGCTTCCCACGACTCATGTGACCCTTTGGCGGATTAGGAGGCTTCTAAAATGGTCCCCAAGGTCAGCTCACCCAAGGAGAATGAATTAGGTTAAGTTCAAGGATCATTACTCCAAAACAGTTCATAACCGAGCTTCCTGAGACTGAAGTGACTTGTAGGCTTCACCATTTCTCGCTCCCGTTGAGTTACAAGGCCCATGATATGTCATTGGAAAGGTATTTGAGCTAGCTATCTAGTGCAAAAAGAATCACCCAAAAATATGGCCTACAACTCCTCAATATATGGAGCTTTTAGTACGGACATGTCAAAACAGCCTATGGACTGAGTTTTCTAAATCTGACCCCTGACTTGTAGAGTCATAACTCTCAGCTCCCTTTGAACCAGATAGCCAACCATATGTCAAATGAAAGCTCTTTGAGCTAGCTTTCATATGAAAGTGGTTTCCCCTCAGTTGGATGAGCAGATTGGGAGTTACGTTAAAATCTCTACCAACATGTCAAGATAGGCTTCATGGTTCATGGCCTAGGTTGTTGTTTTCCATGTGTGGGCTGATTTCCTTTGTTCCTCCTTGTACATTTCACTTGGTTTGATCCTAATGATCACAAATTAAGCCATGACTCGGGTCTAGGAACCAAGCCCACCCTACCCCCAAAATTGCCCAAAAATGAGCTAACCCCATTTGCTCCACTATGAGTTAGCTCAAGTGACATAGTGCTTAAAGGGTTGAACGTACTACTCATACCAACAAGACGCATCTTCTTTTCTGGTGGCTCATCTTAAGAACTCTTCTGTTAAGCATACTTGCTGGAGAGTAATCTTGGCATAGGTGACCTCCTAGGAAGTTCTCAGGATGTGCACGAGTGAGGACAAAGTGCGCTGGAATGGACCCGTGTTGGTTTGTGGGCGATGTATGCAGTGTGGCGAGCTACCGTGAGTGACGTCTCGGGCTTTAGTTGAGGCCAAGGTGTTACAACTCAGCAAGCAAGTAAAAGACAAAATACGAACCAGACAACAAACAAGACATAAGTAAACATTCAGAACACTCAAATTGCAGCCAAACACAAGGATCATATACAACTGTACTGGATAGACGTTATTCAACCACAACAACCAAAACAAAAACAATCAACTTGGGGGTTCACCTACATAATATCTATAGATAGCACTCATACCTTCCTAATCTAGAACCCTATATTCAAGTCATCAACTACAAGGGTGACGGTTGGCTGATGCTCCATAGTAAAGCATACGCTTCCACACTCATGGTTGGAAATCTGGAGGCTGATACTCCATGTCAAGATCACACTCGTTGATATAGAACACGTAGGTTCTTCAAAAACTAGTAGCGAAATTTTGTAACTGTGACTTTGTATGCAACGTGAGGTTGCTGTTTTTGAGTGGAAATGCAACGTGAGGTTGCAAATAAGATGGATAATGCAAGTTCTTGATAACAAGAACGGATAAGTTAGCAATCTTGATCAATCCTCGCAAGGAAATTACTTGATTATGTAAATCTCAACCTCGCAAGGAAGAGTTTGAAATCAATCTCGCAAGAAAGAATTCAAGGGTTAAACTCGCAAGTTTAGGCAAAGTATAAAACTTTATTGATAATTCAATGTATGATAAGATATGAAATAAGGTCACAAGTCGACCCTATTTATAGTACTCTAAGATAGCTATGCCGGTCCTAATATAATTAGGAAACCAAATTATTCATCAATTAAGACTTTCCTAATCTAATTAGGAAATAAAATAAAATCAACTAAAAGACGTTATTATTTCTACCACTGTTGACGTTATTATTTCTACCACTTCTAGGAAACCTTCCCAAGTTTATTTGCAAGTAAATAAAGAAAATAAACTAAGAATAATTAAAATTATACTAGCTAATTCCTACGGACTAATTTAAGGAAAGCGTGTTAAGCTGTACACGTTTTCCAGCGTTTCCAGCTAGTCTGTGGGAAACGCATCTGCATTTCTTGTGAGTTTCCAGGAACCTTCAAAGCCTACGTTTCCTTCTGCGTTTCCAGTTAGACAGTAGGAAAGGTGTCTGCGTTTCCTGCCAGATAGTGAGAAACGTGCCGTGTTTCTACCGTGGATCCATTCAGATGGTCGGAATCGTGCCCTAGAAGGCTTTGTTATTGCTGTGTTTCCAATGCTCCCACACCATGTGCTCTCCAAGGCCTCATTTCCATTGTGTTCCCACTGCTCCCGCATCATTCTCCCCTTCTTTAAAAAAAAATCGTCCCGATTCTTGGACCAATGACTTCCTGGATCAACCACAAATCTTGGAAACAAAAAACAAGAAACAACAATTTGAAAACTTAAGTGGATATGAAATTGATCTTTAGGCTCATCATCTTCAATCCAAACTAGAAGTTTATTCTTCTTCTTCTTAGGCTTTCCATGATTATCCCAAATCAACTCATACATTCCGAGCTTGAGTCTTTTCTTGAATCTTTTTTTGCGTGTTACAGTTTCTTCCCCTCGTGTACAAACATCTGATAATTGAAAAGATTCCAAATTCAGATTAGGATCACCATAATCATCCTTAGCCATACTCGTGGATTTCTCATTAGCAATCATCATAAGATTATCAATGAGCTTCGCTTCAACCCCGACTTGAACAAACTCATCCTTTTCAATAACTTCATCAAAAGAGTCAATATTTCCTTCTATAAACGGATCAACTTGTTCCGTTTCAGCCGTGCTCGCTTCCACATGAAGGTTTCTAAGCACCAAGCATTCATCTTCACTTAAGAGATCCAAATCATAAACCACTCCCTCTTTGTCTTCTGTTTCTTCATTCTCCTTAGGCGTGACAAAGCTAGGAACCAACACTTCCAATTCTTGAACCGTGAGTGCTCTCTTTAGAGGACACTCGTTTTCTATGTGACCATAGCCTTGACACTTAAAGCAATGCCACATTGAGTTTCCTTTAGTCTCCACATCGATTCCCTTTCCTTTGTCTCGAGATTCCTCTTTTGGAGTTTCTTTAGGCTTGCTTGGAGCGTCTCTAGCTTGAGAATTCGAACTAATGACCACTCCTCTTGAATAAGGATTAGTCTTTCGTGTCTTCTCTGGTTTCTCAAACTTCAAAGCTAACCTGCACACATCATTAAAACCATCAAAATTCTGAATTTCAACTTTGGCCGCAAGCGAGGGTGTTAGGCCCTTGATGAATCTTGCGATTCTCAGCTCTTCTTTCTCCTCAAGATCACATAAGATTGTCATCCTCTCAAATTCTTTGATGTATTAGTCACGGACAAGTTTTCTTGCATCAAAGACTGGAGTTTCAAGTAGTTTTCTTGCTCATAATCACGAGGCAAGAAACGTTTCATGAGGTGTTTCTTCAACTTAACCCAAGATTCGATCTTCGGCTTTCCTTCTCTCCTCCTTTGTTTCTTTAGGTTTTCATACCATAAAGAAGCATATTTGGTGAGTTTCAACGTTCCAACCTTAAATTGCTTCCTATCATCATACTCCTTATACTTAAAGATTCTCTCGGCTTGTCTAATCCAATCCAAGGAACTCTCCGGATCCATGTCACCTTTAAAATCTGGAATATCGAGTTTGAGACCTTGATCATCATAGTTCTTGGTGATCTTTCTTCCTCTCGGTCGTTCTTCTCCTTCAGATTCAATCGAACTTTCATCATCACCTATATTCTGGTTCTTCGGTTTCTTATAACCATTGTTATATATGTGGTTCATCATGTATGTCAACTGACTTAGCTCCTTTTGCATGGAATTCATGTCTTCCATCCGCGGCTTATCTTGACCAGAATTATCTCACATTGTTTTAAGCCGCCCAAGACAAATTTATTGAAAAATAAATCAAGAATCGAGCTCTGATACCAATTTGATATAGAACACGTAGGTTCTTCAAAAACTAGCAGCGGAATTTTGTAACTGTGACTTTGTATGCAACGTGCACAAAAATGGATAAGCTCATTTTTGCTCATTTTGAGGCTTGGGCTGACTTGGGTCCTATGGCTCGAGCCATGGCTAAATATGTGATCATTAGGATCAAACCAAGTGAAATGTACAAGGAGGAACAAAGGAAATCAGCCCACACATAGAAAACAACAATTTAGGCCATGAACCATGTTGCCTATCTTGACATGTCGGTAGAGATTTCAACGTAACTCCCAATCTTCTACTCATCCAATTGAAACGAAACCACTTTCATATGAAAGCTAGCTCAAAGAGCTTTCATTTGACATATGGTTGGCTATCTGGTTCAAAGGGAGCTGAGAGTTATGCCTTCTACAAGTCAGGGGTCAGATTTTGAAAGCTCAGTCCATAGGCAAATTCGACATGTCCGTACTAAAAGTTGCATATCTTGAGCTCTAGGCAATATATTTGTATGATTCTTTTTGCATTGGAAAGCTAGCTCAATTACCTTTCCAATGAGATATCGTGGGCCTTCTAATTCAATATGCGGGTGAAATGGTGAAGCCTGAAAATCACTTCAATCTCAAGGAACTCGGTTTTGGAGTAATGAGCCATGTACTTAACCTACATCATTCTCCTTGGGTGAGCTCACCTTGGCGACCATTTAGAAGCCTCCTAATCAGCCTAAGAGACACATGAGCCGTGGTAAGCTCATGAGGGGGACCAAAAACATTAGCTCATTCCACAAATCAAAATCAGCTCACATGTCATTGTCACTAGTAGTCCTTGTTCTACTTTATGTCCTTTTCCACTTTATATTGTTGTTGTTTGTATGTTAAAATCAGATTAGAAGGGGCCTTGAACCAAGTACACCTTGCTCTCCAAGGTGTAAATCTTGACCTTTGGATCTCTACCTAATGCAAGGGTGTAGATGGCTTCAAGTGTCATTGTTTACTTTATGCTTTTAGATGTTGTATTTTAGCTGATTTGTAAGGTCCTTGGGACCGTTATTTTCAGCTCTTTGTAAGGCTCATTTGTAGCCCTTAGATCTTGTAGAAGTGTGTGGTTATGATGTAAGGCCTTGGCCGATATAAGCCAAGCTTAGTCCATTGTAAAAATCAGAATTTGATGAATGAAAAAAACTTTGGTTTGAGTCTTTACTCAACTAACTCTCTTGCTTTGTGCTGAGTTTGTAAACTTAGAGTGATTAGTGGCTTAGTGCTTAATCATTCGATCCTTCTATCCTTGGCTAAGTGCTTGGAAGAAGATTATCCTTGTTTACCTTTTAGTTTTTACATGATTTCACAAAATCAATCACAAAAACATCACAAAAACAGCCGAGATTTTCCTTGTTGTTCAAACCGAAATTTATTTGATTAAGTTTTTGAGTGATTCTTAGCCTTGAAGTTTCACTCCAACTTGGTTATCAGAGCTTTTGTTAGAAAACACAAGTTCCATCCTTGTGTTAGTCATGTTTTCGGTTCATACATCAAAGATCCTATGGCTTCAAGTGTCATTGTTTTCGGTTGATAACAAGAACGGATAAGTTAGCAAACTTGATCAGTCCTCGCAAGGAAATTACTTGATTAGGTAAATCTCAACCACGCAAGGAAGAGTTTGAAATCAATCTCGCAAGAAAGAATTCAAGGGTTAAACTCGCAAGTTTAGGCAAAGTATAAAACTTTATTGATAATTCAATGTATGATAAGATATGAAATAAGGTCACAAGTCGACCCTATTAATAGTACTCTAAGATAGCTATGCCAGTCCTAATATAATTAGGAAACCAAATTATTCAAAAACTAAAAGACATTATTACTTCTACCACTTCTAGGAAACTTTCCCAAGTTTATTTGCAAGTAAATAAAGAAAATAAACTAAGAATAATTAAAATTATACTAGCTGATTCCTACGGACTAATTTAAGGAAATCGTGTTAAGCTGTACACGTTTTCCAGCGTTTCCAACTAGTCTGTGGGAAACGGGTCTGCGTTTCCTATGAGTTTCCAGGAACCTTCAAAGCCTGTGTTTCCTTCTGCGTTTCCAGTTAGACAGTAGGAAATGTGTCTGCGTTTCCTGCCAAATAGTGAGAAACGTGCCGCGTTTCTACCGTGGATCCATTCAGATGGTCGGAATCGTGCCCTAGAAGGCTTTGTTATTGTTGTGTTTCCAATGCTCCCGCACCATGTGCTCTCCAAGGCCTCGTTTCATTGTGTTCCCACTGCTCCCGCATCACGCGTACAGAAAATACAACAGATCGAATATTTTTCTCAAAGTCCTAACACCACACGACAACAAAACAAAAGCAAAGTCCTGCCTAAATAGGCCCACAAGGTGGACATCCCCAAAAAAATGTTTGCACTCAGCATCCACACAAAAGCAGTCAACGTGCCAGCATGTCCCAAATAATAAATGGATTACTTTTCACAAAAAATATCGTAATCCATAAGGATAACCCAGAACAACACTGAGAGCAAGAAGCAAAATATGTATGCAAGTCCAAATATTTAAAATTGGACTTAGCTCATACAGCCAACGGGCCAGCATGCCCCTAAACCTAGAATTCCAAACTATGTCGGTTCGATTCCATACTCTCGAATACTTAGCAGCTTACAGAAAGTGCAACCGAACTAATCAAGACCTCCATCTCCACTTTGCTACGTAAAACAACAAAATCAGCAACAAAATAAAAGCACACAGAAAAAACCAAGCATCCAGAACTACGCCGACTTGATTCTATAACCATTGATACATAGGCAATTTTACAACAAAAATAAGCGACATTCAACACAAAACGACACGCTTGAAGCATAAAAATTCAAGGGCACAGTCGACACAAAAATCTCCCTCGGGGATAAAAAAAAGGAGGAGAGTGTTATTCAACACAACACAGAATGCTTAAAACATAAAAGGTCGAGGTCACATCCGGAGCAAAGTAAAGTACCCAAAAGCTTGTATTCTCATAGCACTGAAATATCATGGGGTTCCTCCTGGACTGAAACGGTTTGGTGAATTGGTTCCGATTTTTGGTTTAAGATCTAATCATGGTCCTTGGGCTAGAACCTACGGTTCCACATGGTACTTTGGAGGGTTATGAACCCATTTTGGTCGAAATGGTTCAAGAAAAAGGCAGCCAAAGTAGGCCAAGAAAATCGGCTGAAAATTGATCACCATGATACACTCTAATTCAAATGCAAGTCCCTTTCAATATAGTTTGCTTTATGCTTTATGTCTTTGTCACCTTTTAGTATGTTGTATGGTAGCATAAAAATCAGCTTGGGGACCTTAATATGGACGACCAAAACTTGCTCTCCAAGGAGCAATCAAAGGCCTTGGATGAACAATAACAATGAAGGGTGAGGATGCTTCAAGGGGTCGCCATCTACTTTAGTTGTTATTGTTTGTTGTATGCTGATTTTGTAAGGTCTTTTGGACCGTTTTTTTGTTGTACTTAGGGGCCATTCAACCGTTAGATTAAGAGTTAATTGTATGGCTAAGATGTAAGCCTTGGTCCTATATAAACCAAGCATTCCTCCTTTGTAATTTTCAGATTGGAGTTTATAAAATTTTCAGTTTTGAAAATGTGAGGTTTCAAAGAAAACCCTCTATTCTCTCATGGCTAAGTGCTTGAGAAAACCTCCTTAGCTTAGTGCTTGGAGTTATTTGGGTGATGACCCTTGCTTAGTGCTTGGTCGGATCCTTAGTCTTAGACTTTGGCTTTGTGCTTTGTCTAATTCATATCCATTTATCTTTGCTTTTATGTTTTACAAATAATCAGAAATCTAACCACCAAAAACATGTAGGGATCGGATCCCATTCACTAATCAAGTATTAGTGTAAATCAAATTACTCTAATTTGATTTAGCAAGATCTATGTAGTTAACAAAAGTATTTTGCTACAAGATAAGAAATTTATACCTTTCTCTAAAGGATATTAGGGCACAAAATTAGAACTCCTTTCTAGTTTTGTTTCTTGAGAATAAGCTTAGGATGATCCTCCTTAATAACCCAAGTTTCCAAAGAGGAAACCTCCTAAAAGATGCACCCAAGAAAATACTCCAAAATACTAAGTATTTTGATCTAGAAATAACTTAGTATCACTTGATAATATGTAATATTATTATTAATACTAACTCTTAGTATTAGTTTGATATTAGAGTTTGATTTAGAGAGAATATGAGAGAAATAGTTTTGAGAGATAAAACCAAAACAATGCATGAATACACTCTCTCTTGCTTTTCCTCTTTATAAAAGAAAAATGAGAGAAAACAAAGTGTGCCCAACAAGCCTAGGGGCCGGCCACTTTGGTAGAAGAGAGAAGAGAAAAGTTTTTGCTTGGTTAAGAACAATTACATGCAATCTCATCATTATGTTCTTGCATGCATTAGAAAAACAAATAGGAAAAAGACAAGAAGGTATCATCGTTCCTTTTCTCCCATTTAGGACGGTCCATTAGGGCCTAATGGGTCCATTTTGTTTTTCAAATATTTGTCCCACAAAAAGATATAATTTATCACTTAAATCATCTAATATGATAAAGTATAAATTAATTAAGCTCTTCCTTAATATACATGTACTTTGCACATATATTAAAAATGTACTTTTACTAATCTCATTAGTAAAATATACATGTTTAGTGAATTAACAGTTAATCACTAATTCTCATCTCCTCTAACAATTTTATCGATATAAAATTCAAACGTCCGAGTTCACAACTCGATTTCTCTCTAAATCAATACACTGACTAACCGTTAGTCAAATTATCAAGTCACTAATATAATCGTATCTCATACAATTAATTAGCGTAAATAATTGAGTAATGCGTTCTTATAGGTGTGACTTAAAGGGATCAATTGATTACCGCTGCTTCACGACAATAACGTCAAACTCTAGTCAGCCAACCGTTATTGATTTACGTTAATCAATTGACAATAATACAGGATTATCCCCACGTATTCCTTAATTGAGATTTATTAAGTAATCGCACTATTGTGGAGGACACATACTCCAACAATCTCCCACTTGTCCGAGACAAGTTGTGCATTACCAATTCTCATGTCCGTTTCACATCTCCCACTCGATGCAAGGTGTCTTACAGTCGCATTTGCATCCCGAGATAAAAATCATGAGTGGTTTTCTCGATAAGGAGAGTAGGTATCTGACCGGGAATCTACCGTAGATTCTTACCGAGCGTGGCCACGCATTTTCAAATGACTACTCCTCGAGTGGCCCAAAGATGTTTTACCTGACGAGGGTGGACATTTTTCTTCCACTCGATCAGATCTTGTATAATGCAGATCACCATGACCCCAAAGATGCCCTTATAACCCCTTTCACGGCATGGCTTAGGACAAAAATGAAAGTCACTTGAAACTGCACCGACTGCATAATCACCTCACCAAAGAATCGACTCAAAGGAATACTATAGAAATTCCCACCACGACTGTGTTTCAATCTCATTGAAAAGAAATTTATAAGCGCCAACGCCTGACAGAGTGTTTTTCACATCTGTCTATGCAAACGATCACCATCTCATATGACCCTATGGTGTTGAACCTCACCATCGATCGACTTGCAATCTAGTCTCTCGGAGACGTCACCTCATATGAGAGATTAGGGACCAAATACTTAGTTTATGCCGTTCACTTGAATACGTTCAAAATTGTCACACAAATATTTGGATAAACAAAGTATGCATTCATAATGACTTAAGATAAAAACAATGAATGTTATTTTCATATATGTAAAAAGATACATCGTTCAATTACATATTACGAAACTAAAGGAAATCTGGCATACGCCGCAACCCCATGGAGGCGGTGTGCGCGTCATGCTTAGCCCTCGAAAGAGGCTTGGTTAAAGGATCAGCGATATTATCGTCTGTCCCAACATTACAAATATCTATTTCATTCCTTTCCACATTATCTCTAATAACGTGGTATTTCCTCAAAACGTGTCTAGACTTGTTACTAGACTTGGGCTCTTTTGCTTGGAAAATAGCCCCACTGTTATCGCAATAAACAAAGGATGTGATCCGCGCACTAGGGACTACTCTTAGTCCATCCAAGAATTGCCGAATCCACACAGCCTTCTTTAGCAGCCTTGAGATGTCGCCAAATACTCACTTAGTCGTAGAATCCGCAGTGACACTCTGTTTGAAGCTCTTCCAACAAACAGCTCCTCCATTCAACATAAAGACATAGCCGGATTGGGATTTGAGATCATCCCCATCGGTTTGGAAACTTGCATCCGTGTACCCTTTTACACGTAGCTCAAGTTCTCCTCCAAACACAAGAAACGAATCCTTAGTTCTTCTCAAGTACTTAAGGATGTTCTTCACAGCTATCCAGTGACTCTCACCGGGATTAGCTTGATACCGGCTCGTCATGCTCAAGGCGCAAGTTTACATCGGACGAGTGCACATCATAGCATACATGATTGATCCTACAATGAAGCATAAGGGATCAATTTCATGCGTTCAATTTCCGCAGGAGTCGTAGGACATTGAGATTTCTTCAACGTTATTCCTACACTCATCGGAAGAAAGCCTCTCTTGGAGTCTTTCATATTGAACCTATCAAGAATCTTATCGATATAAGTTTCTTGACTTAATGCTAGTATCCTTTTGGATCTATCTCTATAGATCCGGATACCCAAGATGCGTTGTGCCTCTCCCAAGTCCTTCATTTGGAAATGGTTTCCCAATTCCACCTTTACCGAGTTCAGACTTGGAATATCATTTCCGATCAGCAGTATGTCATCCACATACAAAACAAGGAAGGTTACCTTGCTCCCACTAAACTTCATGTACAAACAAGGTTCCTCGGCACTTCGAGCGAATCCATGTTGTTTGATAACATGATCGAATCTGTGATTCCAACTCCTCGATGCTTGCTTAAGACCATAAATGGATCTCTTAAGCTTGCATACTTTCTTAGGGTTGGATGTATCTACAAACCCTTCAGGTTGTGTCATAAACACTTCCTCTTCTAGAATCCCATTCAAGAAGGCGGTTTTTACATCCATTTGCCATATTTCATAGTCATGAAATGCGGCAACCGCTAAGATTATCCTTATGGATCGAAGCATGGCAACTGGTGCAAAAGTTTCATCATAATGAATACCTTGGACTTGTGAAAAGCCCTTTGCCACCAATCTAGCTTTGTAAACATCAATATGTTTATCTATGCCGAGCTTGATTTTGAATATCCATTTACACTGAAGGGGTCGCACTCCTTCAGGTAAATCTACCAAGTCCCAAACTTGGTTTTCGTACATAGAATCCATTTCGGATTTCATGGCCTCAAGCCATTGTTCGGAGTCAGGGCTACTAATAGTCGCCTTTGTAGGTTGAGGGTTCGTTGCTTTCGAATAGCAACAAATCACCCTCCTCCTCGATGTTACCGAGGTAACGGCCAGGATGTTGAGTAACTCTTCCTGACCTCCTAGGGATTATGACCGTGTGAGAAGACGAGGGAACGGTTTCCTCATCTTCTGCGTCGGTTTGCCAGGGCTCTTGAACTTCATCAAGTTCAAATTTTCTCCCACTGCTTCTTAGAAATAAACTCATTTTCTAGAAACAAGATCACGAGCCACAAACACTTTGTTCTCGTGAGGGTTGTAGAAGTAATAGCCACAGGTTTCCTTAGGATAACCTACAAATAGACATTTGTCGACCTTGGAGCGAGTTTATCGCCAGCTTTATTCTTGACGAATGCCTCACATCCCCAAATTCTCATGAATGACAAATAGGGAACTGTTCTGCCCATATCTCATATGGAGTCTTATTGGCCGCTTTAGTCGGACTTGATTTAGTGAGAAAGCGGCAGATAATAGCGAAAGCCCCAAAATGATCCAGAAGCTCGGTTTGACTCATCATAGACCGAACCATGTCAAGCAATGTTCGATTTCTCCTTTCGCAACACCATTCAATTGTGGTGTGCTTGAGGAGTCCACTGTGATATAATACCACAATTCTTAAGATGTGAATCAAACTCATTACTTAGATATTCGCCACCACGATCCGATCGTAGTGCTTTTATCCTTTTGTTTAATTGGTTCTCAACCTCATTTTGAAATTCTTTAAATTTCTCAAAAGCATCACTTTTATGCCTTATTAAGTAGACATAGCCATATCTACTTAAGTCATCGGTAAAAGTAATGAAGTAATGATATCCTCCTCTAGCGGTGATGTTTAATGGACCACACACATCGGTATGTATGAGTCCTAAAACCTCACTTGCTCGTGTCCCTTTACCGCTAAAGGGTTGACGAGTCATCTTGCCTAAAAGGCAAGCTTCGCATGTACCATATGATTCGCAATCAAATGGTTTGAGAACCTTGGTCTCAACAAGTCTCTTTATGCGTCTTTCGTTTATGTGACCTAAACGACAATGCCAAAGGTAGGATTTGTTTGATTCATTCGTTTTTGAGCCTCTTGTTCTCGACATGATAAACATCATTAACATCATTTAAAACATAAATACCTCCAATTGAAATAGCTTCACCATAAACCATTTCATTAAAAGAAAAAGTACAACGGTTGTTCTTAATCTCAAAACAAAAGCCTTCCGCATCTAACACGGAGACGGAGATAATGTTTTTGGTTAGAGTTGGTACAAAATAACAGTTATTCAAAAGCAACTCTAATCCACTAGCAAGAGCGAGTACAAAAGTTCCCACGGAAACGGCCGCTACTCTAGCTCCATTGCCCATGCGGAGATCTACATCACCCTTGGCTAGGGCTCGCACGTTTCTCATCCCCTGCAAATGATTACAAAGGTGAGATCCACATCCGGTATCCAATACCCATGTAGAAATGCAAGCATGATTGATGTCTATCATATAGAGATTAGAAGGAAGAATACCTTTGGATGTCGCACATCCATTCTTGAGATCCTTCTTATACTTGAGACAATTGCGCATCCAATGACCCACTTCATTGCAATATTTGCAAGTGTCTTTGAGGGGTCTTCCTTGTTGATCTTGGGCTTAGGCTTATGTGGAACACCTTCCCCAATAGCCTTTCCCTTACCCTTGCCAATGTTAGATGGCCCCTTCTTGGCCACCTTCCCCTTCTTCACTCCCAAGTTCATGTTCTTCATTTTCATGGAGAGAACATCTTTCTTCTCCACCTCATTCACTTCCATATCCCTCTCGGCTTGGACCAAGAGTGCATGAAGTTCATGATAACTCTTATCCATGTTGTTCATGTTATAGTTTACTCGAAAATGAGCAAACTTGTTAGGAAGAGAATGAAGAATGCGGTTAATCGCAAGAGCTTTGCAGTATAGCACACTCTTGACGCTCAAGAGTGTCTATTTGCTCAATCATTTTGAGCACATGAGGACCAACTTTTGGTTCCTCTCAAGCTTTGCATCGAAAAACCGCACCGCTTCATAAAGCCTTATTTGCGGTGCTTTGGAGAACATGGTTGTCACTCAGTGAATATCGCATATGCACTTTTTTGAGTAACCATTCGAGTTTGAGAGCGGGTGCCATGGACCAAATCAAGACGTTTTCACGCCATTGTCCACTCGCACATACTCATCATAGCGGCACGAGCCGCGCCTGGCTCGAGAAGTGGGTTCGGCTACCGGTTGATCGGTAAGGTGCTTGAGCACATTGTCGGATGTCAGCGGCGCCCTTCATTGTCGAATCCCATTCGACAAAATTGCTACCGGCCATCCTTGAGGATACACTTATCCATCACGGTTCGCAACCATGAATCTTTGCCCAAAATGGGCGCGGGAGTTGATGATGATGATGCCATTGCGATTTGAATTAAACGATTCTACAACAAATATGAGGAAATATATAAGCATTCATTGTTCATTTATAACATTTGCTAAAACGGTTTTAAAACAAATGTCCATTTATATAATGATCTCCCACGAAATTATATAAACGATTCCAAGACTCGTTTTTCATATAAAATTAGACATCTCATGTTTCCTTTTATATAAAAACGATAAGTCAACACTTGACTAATTCTACACTAGAATGCTTGGTTGATGATTTTCTTTAAAATGCATCGATTAGCCCCAAATAACTCTTATTCGGTTGAGTCCAAACCAAATTAGCATGGGACTTCCTCCCACTACTTACCCATGGTAACAAGGTTCCACGTCATGAGGTCCTCACGAACATGGGGTTCATAGTCGCTACTTTTGGAAAGGCTTAATCTCAATTCATTTTGATAAAAATGTGGGTGATCTTGTCAATTTTTAGTCATAAAATTCTTTATAAGTGAACTAATTTTAAGAATGGCGACCTAAAAACGACAATCATAGTGGGATATCGTGGCATGCATGGCGATTTTGGCATGTGTGCGGAAAATAAGCAAACAAACAAGCATGATAAAGCAAGCAAGCATAAACCTAGTATGGCCACCTAAAGTAATTAAAAATACAAGGAGTTACAAATTGGAAACCAACTCCTTTGGTCCCTCTTCATATGGATCTCATCCAAGCTCCTCCTTGCTAGCTTTAGAACACTTCTAAGGCTCCATGTCGATCTCCATCACCGGTCTTCGATTTACAAATAGTTACAAGTATGATTTACAAATGAATACATAGCAATCCTATTATACATTTATAAATGAAATAAACTATTAAATTACAAACCGGCGATACGAGATCGCATTTAATTACAAACCCACACGATATTCCCTTTCATAACGGGCAATATCGGTAAAAATATAACAACTATGGCCATACTAGTAAGAACAAACATTCATTCAATAATAAACATTCATCCAAACATGCATAATGTAAAGCTTATAAATAAAACATGCCAAAATCGCCCTAAACAATAATCGCATTAATTCGTTTCAAACCGATCTCATTTTTTAGTCGATTAATCTCATATTAATCAATAATGCTTAAAACACCTTTTAAGCTTGAACTAAAACTTCTAAACTGATTTTAGAACACCCAACATTAGTTTATACTAACTTAAGGTGTTTTAGTTCATAAACTTGGTCATTTGCTAATTAGAAGTACTTTAATCATAACCCTTTTATGAATAAAGCTTTATAAAATCAAAATAAAATAAAATAAAATTATTTTTATTTTGAAAAAATTTTGTATATTCTGGAACACTTCCAAAATATCAGAAAAGAAAAGTTTTGGTCAGAAAAATTTACGAATTATTTTATAATAAATAACATACGATTTCATCGATTTTATCTCATAAAATCAAGAAAACGTCTAAAACAGTGAGGAAAAATCCCAAATTTATACGAGCGCATCCTCATAATGTGTAAAAATATTGGTATAAATTTCATGTCCAGAAAACAACGTTTACTATATTTTTGGACATAAAATGCAAACAATACCGATTTTAAACAAAAATATGAATAAATATCCAAAACTCAAAATCTGACTTTGAAAATTTACATGCAGAATGTATAAATATGAAATATCACTGTGTAAAAATTTCGTGACCAGATTCAAACTATAACTATTTATAGTAATTATTTTAGCCAAAAACACACTATTTGACTCGGTTTTGTATAAAAAACATTTAAATTAGCAAACAAATTCCAAAAATTACGAAATTTGACCAGTAATTTCATGAGACCAGAAACTTTGCATGCAATAAAAATCTCGTGTTAAAACCATTTTTAACACTATTTTCGGATTTTATGTTATTTATTCTCAATAAATACATAAAACTCCAAAAATAACAAAATAAATTTGTAACTACAAGCCTAATCTCTGATACCACTTGTAGGGATCGGATCCCATTCACTAATCAAGTATTAGTGTAAATCAAATTACTCTAATTTGATTTAGCAAGATCTATGTAGTTAACAAAAGTATTTTGCTACAAGATAAGAAATTTATACCTTTCTCTAAAGGATATTAGGGCACAAAACTAGAACTCCTTTCTAGTTTTGTTTCTTGAGAATAAGCTTAGGATGATCCTCCTTAATAACCCAAGTTTCCAAAGAGGAAACCTCCTAAAAGATGCACCCAAGAAAATACTCCAAAATACTAAGTATTTTGATCTAGAAATAACTTAGTATCACTTGATAATATGTAATATTATTATTAATACTAACTCTTAGTATTAGTTTGATATTAGAGTTTGATTTAGAGAGAATATGAGAGAAATAGTTTTGAGAGATAAAACCAAAACAATGCATGAATACACTCTCTCTTGCTTTTCCTCTTTATAAAAGAAAAATGAGAGAAAACAAAGTGTGCCCAACAAGCCTAGGGGCCGCCACTTTGGTAGAAGAGAGAAGAGAAAAGTTTTTGCTTGGTTAAGAACAATTACATGCAATCTCATCATTATGTTTCAGCATGCATTAGAAAAACAAATAGAAAAAGACAAGAAGGTATCATCGTTCCTTTTCTCCCATTTAGGACGGTCCATTAGGGCCTAATGGGTCCATTTTGTTTTTCAAATATTTGTCCCACAAAAAGATATAATTTATCACTTAAATCATCTAATATGATAAAGTATAAATTAATTAAGCTCTTCCTTAATATACATGTACTTTGCACATATATTAAAAATGTACTTTTACTAATCTCATTAGTAAAATATACATGTTTAGTGAATTAACAGTTAATCACTAATTCTCATCTCCTCTAACAATTTTATCGATATAAAATTCAAACGTCCGAGTTCACAACTCGATTTCTCTCTAAATCAATACACTGACTAACCGTTAGTCAAATTATCAAGTCACTAATATAATCGTATCTCATACAATTAATTAGCTTAAATATTTGGAGTACGTTCCTATAGGTGTGACTTAAAGGGATCAATTGATTACCGCCGTTCTCACGACAATAACGTCAAACTCTAGTCAGCCAACCGTTATTGATTTACGTTAATCAATTGACAATAATACAGGATTATCCCCACGTATTCCTTAATTGAGATTTATTAAGTAATCGCACTATTGTGGAGGACACATACTCCAACAAAACAGCCCTCAAAACGTGTGACTTGAGTGATTTTGACCGTGGTTACCTTTGAGGTTTGAATGAACCACAAACCGTGGTTACTTATAACCATGAGATTTGTGTAACTTCAATCCGTGGTTACCTGATTTCTGGAGTGAACTTTAGGCCCCTTGAAGTTTCACTCCAAATAGGTCGTTTAGGGTGAGTGTGGTTACAAGGTTCAAAGAGGCCCGCTTCGTTTTGCTCCAATTGGTATCAGAGCTACGGCTCTTGTGTTTTCTTAAACCAATACGATCTTGGGATAAGGTGGTTCTTGGTGTTTTAGTGAGTAACCTTGCAAATATGGGTGTGACTGGATTTGTGAGTGTTGGCTTTGATTCGAGCACTTTGTGGGTGTTTGAATCGAGTTGACTAACAAGAGGGTTCTATGAATTTGCTATGTGCTTTTCATAGGATGTGCTCTTGTTCTTTCCCTCTTTTACATCTACACTACATACTTCCTTATTTGTTTTGTTTTTCTGAAAATTCATTTTAATATACCATGTTTTAGTTGGCCAAAGTTTGAGGACAAACTTTTTTTGAAAAAGGGGAGAGTTGGACTGAAACTGTTTGGTGAATTGGTTCCAATTTTTGGTCTAGGATCTAACCATGGTCCTTGGGCTAGAACCTACGGCTCAACATGGTACTTTGGAGGGTTATGAACCCATTTTGGTCCAAATGGTTCAAGAAAAAGTCAGCCAAAGTAGGCCAAGAAAATCGGCTGAAAATTGATCACCACGGTACACTCTAATTAAAATGCAAGTCCCTTTCAATATAGTTTGCTTTATGCTTTATGTCTTTGTCACCTTTTAGTATGTTGTATGGTTGCATAAAAATCAGCTTGGGGACCTTAATATGGACGACCAAAACTTGCTCTCCAAGGAGCAATCAAGGGCCTTGGATGAACAATAACAATGAAGGGTGAGGATGCTTCAAGGGGTCGCCATCTACTTTAGTTGTTATTATTTGTTGTAGGCTTATTTTGTAAGGTCTTTTGGACCGTTTTTTTGTTGTATTTAGGGGCCATTCAACCGTTAGATTAGGAGTTAATTGTATGGCTAAGATGTAAGCCTTGGTCCTATATAAACCAAGCATTCCTCCTTTGTAATTTTCAGATTGGAGTTTATAAAATTTTCAGTTTTGAAAATGTGAGGTTTCAAAGAAAACCCTCTCTTCTCTCATGGCTAAGTGCTTGAGAAAACATCCTTAGCTTAGTGCTTGGAGTTCTTTGGCGGATCCTTAGTCTTAGACTTCGGCTTTGTGCTGTGTCTAATTCATATCCATCTATCTTTGTTTTTATGTTTTACAATAATCAAAAACTAACCACCAAAAACAGCCCCTCAAAACGTGTGACTTGAGTGACTAATAACCGTGGTTACCTTGAGTTTTGAATGAACCACGAACCATGGTAACTTCTAACCGTGAGATTTGTAACTTCAAACCGTGGTTACCCGATTTCTTGAGTGAACTTTATAGGCCCCTTGAAGTTTCACTCCAAATAGGTCGTTTAGGGTGAGTGTGGTTACAAGGTTCAAAGAGGCCCGCTTCGTTTTGCTTCACCTCCCGAGCATAACAACCTCCAACTCCCTCGCCTACAGGGTTTGAGTATCCAAGGCGCTACCCCAACACAATCGCATGCCCCACAAATCCCTATTTTAAAGCAAGAGCAATAAGCAAGCCCAATTCCAAATTAGATTTAGGTCAACAAGCCAGCATGCCCCTACACTTGTAAAATGCATAAAAATCAGACCCAACAAGGCAAAAGCATGCAAAATGCGAAGCCTCATCCACGATTCGGCAAACGATACACAAAAACAACCTCATCACCAACTGACGCATATGTATATATCAATACAAGAAGAAACAAGTAACATGATACTCATCCCCATTAAATATACAGCACAAAGCACCACGCAAAAGCAAAACACAAACAATTATCTCCCTATCTTATATACTTTCGCAAAACGAAAAGAAAGCAACAACAACACATGCACAAAATCCCCAACAGATAAATAACATCATGCTAAACAGTGACATGCAGAAGCAAGACCAATTCAAAATTGGCCTCAGCTCAATCGTTTTCACAAAACAAAAAACGACAACAAAATACATCCCCAACGGATTCATACACATAAAGCACAAATTAAACAACAAAAGCAAAACCAATTCAAAATTGACTTAACCTCAATCATTTTCACCAAACAAGACAACACAAGTAGTAGCAGCGGATATCATGTTATCTCAACACACCCTAGCATTTTCTACACGGAAAAGAAAAGACAACTCAAAATTGTCCTTCAATTCATAAGCGTACACTCGTCGTTTGTCCCTTGGATGACCCCGACGTCAAGTTCATGTCTCTCCCCCAAAACACAAGCTTTGCGTCATAATTTTTATCATGAATGTAATGGTCTGGATACTGTCATCTAGTTTGACTTCGCTTAGTCTAAAGCAAATTAAACTGTGGACTTTTAGATACTCGTATCCGTAAACAAGCATTACAATATAACAATCTTTTATTGCATGTTTTTAACACTGCGTCATCAGTAGAGTATGTAGAAAATGGTTAACTCGAATAAATGTGTCATGTCGAGTAAAAATGCAAAGGTTGTTTAATTTGAATGACTGTGTTCTTCATTTTAGCCATAGGTCGAAGCAACTTAATCACACAAAAACAACCTGAGCTACAAAATAACCCCGAACACCACGCACAAAGCTCTTTACATAAAAAGGCCTACACACAAAGCCTCCTAACTATTAAATTTGACCAAAAAACCAAAAACCTGAAGCTCAAAGCATCGTTTACTCAGGTCGAGTTCACGTCTTAGCACGATCCAAAATAACAAATCATTTTTAGCCATAGTCACTGTTTGGGCTCAGAATAGATTTCCAACAAAAATAGCAAATGCCGAAAAATCGGGAACGAAACTCAAAACCTGAGCCCATGACACTTGGACCCTTTTCCCAAGGCCCAAAACTCATAAAATATCTCCTCAAAAACCTAAAGCATGCTTAGCTTGGAGGTTAAGAAAAGATATGTGAAATTATATCAATTACGTAAATCAAGAAGATTTGCATGCACTTGCAAAATTTTGCACGCACTCGCAAAATCGCCAGCACACTTGTGTTTTCAAGGTCAAATCGCTAGTGCACTAACAATTCAAATGTTTGGCCTAACTATTCCTATAAATATAAGTTTTTCTCATGGGTTCGACACACATAAATCATTTATATATTTTGATATAGCACCACCAAAACACGTCTCTAAGCACCCCTCACAAAACACATACAAAAACACTGACAGCCAAACTTCTACAACTCAACCTACGCAAGGAATACGTTCTTTATGACAAGACTATGCGGATTACACTAACCCACTTCAACATCGACATCGCGAAACCTTTTCATATAAGGGCTCGGATCGTAGTCCGTTTAACCCTGTCAATGTCCCATAAAATAACGACGAATTTATAATGAACAGCCGGACTATTCTCAAAGCAAGTCGCCAGTGCTCTGACCAATTTAAAAACTTTTTCAGATCTGATCGAGTCTAAAATGCAAGTTGAATGGCGATGTTACGCCAGTTAGCAGGTTATTCCCAAAGCTAGTCGAGAGTGTTGTGGCAATTTTCAAACATTATGCATCTTGTTTGAGTCGATTTTCGTGTATGCACGTAGCAGGTTCATTCAAACATAAAAAACAATCAAACTATTGTCGGGCTAGTAGTGGCTACTTTTACGTAGACTTTTTTTTAAAACGATTTTTCTAACGCATTGGATAAACCTTAGAAGATTACCTTTTCCCGAAATTATTTTCTAGTTACAATAGCCTTAAAAGGAGTGGTGCTGACATGCCCTGAGTTCTAAGGTCCATGTCTTAGAGCTTACGACACATAGGTGGGTTCCAATTCTCACAATATCTGGTGGCGAATCCGAAAGCAAAGTTTAAAACATTTTTGGCTTCTTCTTTAAAACCTTAAACCAGCTCTTTTTTTTTTTTTTTTTTTTTTTTTTTTGGGGTTTTCCCCGTTGTACCCCTGTACTATTGGGTTTTCCCAACTGTACCCCTGCGTATATCGTATTCCCAATTGTACCCCTGAGTTTCTTTAATAACTCTAACTGTACCCCTGAGTTTCTTTAATTTACCCAAAATCATACCTGAAATCATACCTGAAATTGAACAGAGTAAGGAACGACTGCAAAAGTTCAACGATGACGATGTTGCAACGACGATGAACTGCAAAAGTTCAATAGCAAAAGGAAGGAGATGAAGATAACAGAGGAAGGAAGGTGAAAGGGTTTCAAAGGGTTTTAAAAAAAATTGAATCAAAAGAAAGAAATGACGGTTAATAAATTGACTCAACTTCTAATTTACAACTAATCCTTCCACGTAGGCAAATTAGGCACTCCACGTAGGCAAATTACGCATCCTAATTGGCATTTGACGGTGATAATTGACGGCTTAAGCATAAATAGTTATGGTTGGGAGTAATTAAGGAAACTCAGGGGTACAGTTGGGAATACGATATACGCAGGGGTACAGTTGGGAAAACCCAATAGTACAGGGGTACAGTTGGGAAAAACCCCTTTTTTTTCTTTTTTTTTTCTTTTTTTGCATACAGTACCTCTTTTCTAAACACCGGATTAAAAAACGACAAGTTGTCCCTGCTGAGCAAACCGGGTACCTACATCAAAGCATTTTGGCTTCCTAGTTCCAATAAAGTAAGTTGGTTTGATTGCTATAAACAATTTTTACCAGAAATGCACGTATATATAGGAAGAACAAAAGAAACTTTCAAAAAGGGGAAGGAGATATGTAATGGTGTTTCAAGTCGACTTCACGGGATGAGTTATGCGAGACAATTTTTGCGTATCCTTCTATGATTAATGGTTCAAAAAAACAAAAACAAAAAAACGTTTGGTACTGACGAATCACATTTTGGGAGTTTTTGGAAAACAATGTTGTTAAAACACATATTTGATGTCATGCCCATAGAGAAATTTTCCTTGAGCAATTGATTCATACGATTATGGATGTAGAAGGAAAAACATGCGGCATGGTTTGTTCACGAAAAGATTTGAAAAAAATTGCGATCGTTCCAAACTTCACAATTGTAAGGACGGTATCAAACTAATATTTAAGTTTGAAATTTAACAAAGCTCAAAGGAAGGTACCATGTGAGTGGTCAGGGAACTTGAAATTTTGGCAACTGACTTCAATTGGCAGGTTTTTATTTTTTAGCGACTAAGCGTGCGACTGATGTTTGGCAAATAATTTTAGTCACTAACACATTTTGGCGACTATTTCAGGCGCCAAATTTGATCACCCGTTCATGAATATTTTGTAGGGCATTTCGAATTGCTTAACTGATTTAAATATCATTTTTTACATTTTTTTTTACATTTTCTAAAATTGATTTGTATATTCTTAACCTTGTATATTATATGTAAAAAAAAAAACTATATGAAATTATGTGTACATATAGTATAAACTCTACAAACGAAATATAGACTCTTAAGTGTACACTTAAAATGAATTAATTGTAGAAAATGTAGACCGAGTTTACTTCGAATTTGAATTAGGTTGAGTTTACTTCGAATTTGAGTTCAACTAATACTAAATATATCGTTTTTTACTATATAAACTATATATGTAAAAATGACATAAACTCTTAAGACTTAAGTGTACACACAATTCAAATTCGAAGTAAACTCAATTCACGCATCTTAAGTGTACTATATAAACTCTAATAGTGTGTTTAGTATTACCACCAGAAATTTTTAATTAGGTTCAGTTTTACTTTGAAGCCTAATGTCCCTGTTGCAATATGATGAGAGGCTCCAAATGCTACTTCTTCCTGTCGCACCCATCTTTTACTTTTTTTCTTGTTTTTAGAGTCTACCTGAGGGTAGATTTCTGGATTTCACCCCTACACACGAAATTCCACTCTCCTCTGTCTCACCCAAGTGAATTGGTTTCGAGAGCATTCCGCTAGTTTTTGGCAACTTTCACTTTCAAACTGATTCACCGCCTACGTGCTCTTGACCGCTGCTACCATAATCATAGCGGTCCCACTGGAATCAAAATCTTTAGTTGGATCGCTACCATGTGGGGGGGGGGGGGGGGGGGGGGGGGTTCGATACAATACAAAACACCCATGTTATTTGCTGTAGGGTTCATCGAAGATGAATTGAATTTGACGGCCGTGGAGGAGCACGAGAAGTATCTTGGACTTCCTACTTTCATAGGAAGGTCGAAGATTGAACTCCCTGGCCTGTCTTTCCCTGACCTAACCTTTGCCTTGAATGTGGGTTCCCAGATTCGGAGATCCATGGATCACAGACTACTGCATCCTTTCTATTGGACCTATACCTTTAAAAAGAAAAAGAAGGGACATGATCCTAAACCTGCGGCGGATCGGTCTTATCACCGATGGTTAACACCAAGTATTACCAACAAGCAATGCTCTTAAAAGGACTCAGATTTAGCTGAAGTTTTGGGGGATAAAAAAAAGAAAGACTCTAAGTACTGGTATACAGATGACTCTCACTTGGAACGCAAGTGAAAGGCACAGCGCAGATGATGCTCAGTATTGACGAAAACCGGGGAGGGGGGGAAAGGTGGGGAGGGGGAGTCGTCGGCCCACGGGAAAACGTTTTAATTTTAAGATGCGATCATGAATCGAACCAGATCAAACATTCAACTGTCGACGGAAAAACTTTGCCGAAGCTAAGGGTGTGAACAATAGAAGGTGAAAGTTTTTCCGGGGCAATACATATTCTCACTATCCAATATGAGTCTAGTTTTTGAATACGAAAGTATTTAGAATCTAATAGTCTTTCAGAGGTGGCATTCAACAGGTAGTCTCGCGACTGGGCACTCATGCCCGGAAGTTGTCATTGCCAGTTTGGGTGCTTATTAGGGCGAATAATGACATGTGAGATGAAAGTTAATGCCCTATTGGACTGCTAAAATCAAGGAAAGTCTTCTCGTCCAGAAAACGTTGTTCTGGGGGTGAATTATACCCGTTGGTACTGGATTCAAGGGATTCTTACACCGTTCAAATCAAGATAAGAACGTAACAATAGCATTCTCTTGAAAAAAAATCGATTTGAGGAGAAAATAAGAGGTATTTTGTTTTACCACAGAGAATTGTTGGACAAGATATACTTTTTAGTCATATCGTTGTAGCAACTGAAAATTTTTTAACAGCAATAATAAATCTAATGAGTTTACGGATAAATGGAAAGATAAGAGAAAGAAAAAAAATAAGAAAAAAATATATATAAAAGATATATGATTCCAATATAATATGTACGGTCTTTGAAACATCTCATAAACGACAATAATGTAATAAAGCATTACTAAAGATTCTTGGATAATTCGATGACAATGAATCTTTTAATAACCCAATCCTTTTTTGTAAGACCCGCATAAAAATAGGCTACTGACGTGAGTAAAGCTAAAGCAACCGTAGTATTTATATCATTCGTGGGTGCGACTACCTCTCCGTGAGGTAACTGTATGATTTTCCAAGAGAAAAGGGAAATAATCAATTAAAAGCAATTTAGACAACAACTGCACACATGCAGTTATTGGGGTAACTGCAGTGGATCTAAACTCCAACTGTACTATTAAACTTATATAGTTAGTCTCAACCATGATCAAATAAGAGTAACCGTTAAATTTAGCCGTTAGTTCGACCCTTTTTTTTTAATGTTTTTCCTCCATCTATTCGCAATATATAATGAAGGAGTAACGTATAGAAATGATAGAGGGTGAAACAAAGTATTTAATGAAAAAAAAAAAATGGACAGAAAAGCTAAATAAAAAAGGCTGAAAATTTATAGGGAATAAAACTAACCGTTAAATGTAATGGTTTCCTCTTGTTTGATCACGGTTGGGGCTAACTATATAGGTTTAGAAGTACAACTGGTAATACTAGAAACGTAGGGGTACAATTAAGAAAAGTGAAAAGTTCGAGGGTATAAAAAAATGGTTCCAAATATATGGTATTTTCAGTAGAGGTCGTTTGGTTTTAGATTACATCCAACTCCACTCATATGTTAATCCCTAGAACATCTATATCAATGGAGAGAAAACACTCCATTAAGATGGATGGAGAAAAAAAATAAAAAAAATAAAAAAAATTGGATATGTATATTAATGGAGAACTCTCCATTTGGATGGAGAGTTGGCAACTTCTCCATTAACATGGAGAGTTCTTTGGAGAGATTAGTTTAGTCCATGTGATTGATTTAAATAATAAACCGAACCCGAGGAAACCAACTTCTTATTTGTTTTTCTTAAAGGTTTGTAGGTCCTATTTATGGAGAGAAATAATATACCTCTCCATTGATATGGATGTTGGGCCAATTGCAAAATTGATACGAGTACCTCCCTATAGACTTCATTATCTTGAACTTTAAATGGAGTCTTCCTTGCGCCCCCAAAAAAAAAAAAATATTAGAGAGTCTTTCTTGATGATTTATCTTTCTAATTACCTACATAGTTACGTCCAACAATAACTCGATATTGTCAGCCCGTCTGCCCTCTTTAATATGAAATGACATTTCAATTTCCCTCCTTATTACTCATGATGGTGTCTTTAGTACCAAACACGTACGCTATGATTCACAATTCAATTCTACGAAGTAGTATTTTACACTTAAAATTTTCAGCAATTCTCCTGTAAGGCACAACTTACACAAAATTAATGTGAGACTAAAGTATAAATTGCAGTTAAAAGGGTACAAAATCATGAAACAAATGTACTAAAGTCACTTACAGGGGTGCTAAAAAAAATTTAGTAACAATTAATCATAATTATCACTTAAATAGTATAAAAGCTATATAAACGGGTACAAATGAGGTGGACTTACAATAATTTATTGTAAGTCCTGACTTACACAAGAATTTGTGTAAAATTTTAATCTACTTTTGTCACTTTCACATTAGTAGACAGTCTAGTTCATGAGAATACCGCAAGTTCAATTTTGTTTCAACAACTTTAAGTGTAGAATCTAAATATGATACCTCAATTTTGATAATATATAATTTCTTATAAACATAAAATTTCAACTGACATTTTATAAACAATTGTTGTACTCTCTCTGTTTCAGTCATTTGTTTAAACTTTTCTTAAATCTCCCTCACACAAAACTCAAATTATAAACAATTCACTGAAGAAGTATACAATTTGAGAATTGAGAGTGAGAGAAGTCGTTATGAATATTAATGATGATAGTAAAATTACTTTTCGTGCAGAAGACACTTACATTGGAATATTATCAATTGTGCCCAACTTTTACTTAATTGTACCCTAGATTTACTATTTTACCCTTATCGAACCCAATCTCTTAATTTCTTTTTACTCTTTTCTCCTGCATCAACCCCCAAAAACCAATTTCCGACAAACTTTTATCAGTCTTTGGTCGGCACGATCATCATCAATAACAATAATAATAATAATATTAATGATTAATACTCCCTCTATCCCAAAATAAGTATCCCATTTCCATCAAAAAATTTCTCAAATTAAATGTCCATTTCTAATTATAGTAAGTTTTAACAAAAGATTCTCAAAATTTTCGCATTTTCTTTACAAACTCTTAAATCCATCTAAAATAGAAAGGTGACACTTATTTTGGGATGAAGGGAGTAACTGATAATAATAATGAACCATGGTTACAACCTTTGTGAAAGCACGCATCGAATCTTCGATGATGACAATGACTACCACCACCACCACCACGACGGTCGAGAGAACTCAGAAATCGCCGGCAACTTTGTCATCGGCCAGACTTTCTTGTTATTTGTCATCTCCGAGTATTTTGTTCTTTTCGCTGAACATGAGGCCTTCAATTCATTGCGTTAGTCACAGGGGCGTAACCAAGGGGGTTTAGTAGGTTCCATGGAACCCCCTCTCATTTAGGGAAAAAAAAATAATGAAGACGTAATTTAAATTATTGAAAATATTTTGTATTTAATTTAGGGTAAATTACAAAATACCACCTTTTAAAATTGAAAATTTTCAAATTACCACCTTTTAAAACATTCTTTGTAAATTACCATCTTTTATAACGCTTTTCCACTCAAATTGCCACCTTACTCCAATTCTGGTGTAAAAATAATTTACTCTGTCCCAGTTATTTATTTACAGTTTGACTTTTTTCCCCTCACAAAAAAGTCAAACTGTAAACAATTCACTGAAAAGTGAGGGCAAAACGGATTATTTTTTCACCGAAATTGGAGGAAGGTGGCAATTTGAGTGGAAAAGCGTTATAAAAGGTGGTAATTTACAAATAATGTTTTAAAAGGTGGTAATTTGAAAATTTTCAATTTTAAAAGGTGGTATTTTGTAATTTACTCTTTAATTTATTATGAATAATATATTAATAGTAATAGTTTTCGAGCAAAATTTTGAACCCCTTGGTTAAGAGCCTTGGAGCTGTCACTGGTTAGTCTTTGCCAGTTTCGGCCATAATGTGGGCCTTTTTCGCGTCTGCTGCCACTTCTATTACTAGAGCGTCTCGAGAGAAGTGTTTCCGACCCTGCCGCAGCCATAGCTTCATAGTGTTCGTACAACCCACTGCCATCAAGAATAGTAAATTTTCATCATAAAACTAAACAAATTCAAAGAAAATACCTAGGAATGGCAATGGGTCCAAAATCCGGCCCGGATCCGCTAGACCCGACCTCAATGGGTTGGGTTTGGGTCTTAATTTTTTGGACCCGATGGATCTGGGTCGGATCCGGGTTTTCTATATGTGGATCCGGGAAGGATCCGGGTTTCATAAATAAGACCCGGATCCGACCCGAATAAAAATAAAATATAATAAAAATTAGAATTAAAATACTAAAATACTAAAATATACAATGCACATAATTAAACTCCGCGACAAATAAAAAAAAATTATCAGAAATAAGTAAACAATGCACAATGTCATTACTTCCTCTAAACCTTCATCGTTCGTCGACTTTTTTCGGTTATTCCGCACTCTTCTCGGCTCTTTTTTCTTTACTTTTCGTTTACTTATTTTGTAAATATTTAACCATTAACTTATGGTTGATTATTTTTTTTAGAACCAAGATTGAATATAATAGTATTTTGTTAGTTTATTTTGTCGTCATTACGTTGGATTTTTATTATGTAGTACGAAATAATGATTAATTTTCTAAAAAAACAAAATACATGTTGGACCCGGACCCGAATTGGACCCGGCGGGTCTGGATCTGGGTCTAAAATTTTTAGACCCGCCGGATCCGAGTCGGATATGGATCTAACATTAAGGATCCCCTCGGAGCCGACCCGGACCCGACCCATTGCCATCCCTAAAAATACCAGATTAATTCATGAATTACGATCAATAATTCAGTATTACGGTTAATTCAATAATAATTTGAAGAATTTGAATGATTTTTATTTTATGTTTCTTTTAATTTTGATAACTTTCATAAAAGAGAACATTTAGGGTGTGGAAGGGTAATTGAAGGAAAAATTATGGAAAAAAAAGTATATATTTGAGTAAAATTTGGATATAACTGAACAATAATCATATTGAATGAAACTTTATAATTAATTTAGGATGTTTTATGATAATTTCGATCTATTATAATCTTTTAACAAAACTTCCCCCTTCGATGACTATTACGTTTTAAAATTCCCACCAAAATCATTACCCAACTGCTTTTGATTATATTCTTTTATTGAAAACTGAAATATTCAAATAAGTGAAACTTGTTATTCCTATTTTACCCCTTACCCAAATTTCTAAAGTTTTCTATTTCTTTTAATTTCATATCTCCCAACTTGTTACGCATCCCCAAATTCAATCTTCCTTTTATTCTGATTTTTACCAAATATTTTCAACTTAATAATGTGTCGGTTTGTGTCTAGATCTTCTTCATGTGTGTAAATCAATCACTTATGTGTGGTAAACATGGATTTCATTTCATAGTTTTGGAATGAGTAATTTGTGTTTATTTAATTTATCTTTTTGCAACCCCAATTTGTAAAATTGATGATTTGAAAATTGGGTCTTGTATATGAATACTCCCTTCATTCAACTCTACATATTCTTTTTAAGTCCATTCAATTCCACATTGCACATTTTTTTATTTGGTTGTATTTATAATATTATTATACTACTAAGGTCTCCTTATTTATAACACAAATTCTCATTTAAGACCACTATACCCGTCTTAAGCTTAAGACGGGTCGGGTCAACCCATTTTTCCTTTTTTTTTTTTTTTTTTTTTTTTTTTTTTTTTTTTTTTTTTTTTTTTAAATTTTCAAGACCCAAAATTTATTTTTAAAAACTTTTGTCGAAAATCATGTTTATAGGGTTATTGAAAATGGTAACTGTAGGGATCGGATCCCATTCACTAATCAAATATTAGTGTAAATCAAATTACTCTAATTTGATTTAGCAAGATCTATGTAGTACAAATTTACATTGTTAACAAGTTTAGAAATTTATACCTTTCTTTAAAGGGAAATTTGGGCACAAAACTAGACCTCCTTTCTAGTTTTGTTTGTTGAATATAAGCTTAGGATGATCCTCCAAAACCGAGTTTCCAAATAAGGAAACCTCCTAAAAGATGCACCCAAGAACTTAACTCCAAAATATACTAGTAATTTTGATCTAGAAATCACTTAGTATATAAATGATAATATGTGAAATATTAGTACTAACTCTTAGTATAATATGAGAGTGAATGTTTAGAGGGAATATGTGAGAATGAAAGTGAAATTGCATGAATCAATATCACTCACTAGAGCCCTTTATTTTTATACAAAATAACAACCAAAATAGTGTGTTAAACACACTATTTGGCCGGCCATCTAGGGTCAAGAGAGAGGTGGAAGAGTTTCTACATAGTTTAGAACAATCAGACGCTTTGTAATAATTGTGCCTTACATGCATTGCCAAAACAAGAAGCATAAAACAAAACACATGAGACAAAAAGGAATCTTCCTTTTTCTTCCTCACTTGGACGGCCAACATGGGCCTATTTGGTCCATTTTGTTTTCTTAATATTTGTCCCACAAATACTTATAATTTATCACTTAATTATCTAATATAATAAAGTGTAAATTAATTAAACTCTTCCTTAATATACATGTACTTTACACATATATTAAAAATGTACTTTTTACTAATCTCATTAGTAAAATATACATGATTAGTGAATTAACGTTTAATCACTAATTCCCATCTCCTCTAATAATTTTATCAATATAAAATTCAAACGCTCGAGTTCACAACTCGATTTCTCTCTAAAATAATTCACCGACTAACCGTTAGTCAAATTATCAAGTTACTAATATAATCGTATCTCATACAATTAATTAGCTTAAATATTTGGAGTATGTTCCTATAGGTGTGACTTAAAGGGATCAATTGATTCTGCTGGTTCTCACGACAATAACGCCAAACTCTAGTCACCAACCGTTATTGATTTACGTTAATCAATTGACAATAATACTGAATTATCCCCATGTATTCCTTAATTGAGATTTATTAAGTAATCGCACTATTGTGGAGGACACTTACTCCAACAATCTCCCACTTGTCCGAGACAAGTTGTGCATTACCAATTCTCATGTCCGTTTCACATCTCCCACTCGATGCAAGGTGTCTTACAGGTCGTACTTGCATCCTGAGATATATATCGTGTGGGGTTTCCTCGATGTGGAGAGTAGCTGTCTGACCGGGGAATCTACCGTAGATTCTTCCCGAGCGTGGCCACGCATTTTCAGCGACTACTCCTCGAGTGGCCCAAAGATGTTTTACCCTGACGAGGGTGGACATTTCCCTTCCACTCGATTGTACTGTATAATGCAGATCACCATGACCTCAAAGATGCCCTTATAACCCCTTTCACGGCATGGCTTAGGACAAAAATGAAAGTCACTCGGAGCGCAGGCTCGGACAATCAGTTCCAGTCAAAGAATCGACTCAAAGGAATACTATAGAAATTCCCACCACGACCAGGTTTCAATCTCATTGAAAAGGAATTCTATAAGCGTCACGATCAAGCGAGTGTCTCACGATCTGTCTATGCAAACGCAGCGATCATCACTATGACCCCATGGTGTTGAACCCACCATCGAACGACTTGCAATCGAGTCTCTTCGAGACGTCACCTCATATGAGAGACTAGGGACCAAATACTTAGTTTATACCGTTCACTTGAATATGTTCAAAGTTGTCACACAACTATTCGGATAAACAAAGTATGCATTCAAAATGACTTAAAAGAGTAAATATACTCTAAACAATGAATGTTATTTTCATATATGTAATAGGATACTTTATCCATTACATATCTCAAAAACTAAAGGAAATCAGGCATACGCCTCAACCCCATAGAGGCGGTGTGAGCGTCATGCTTAGCCCTCGAAAGAGGCTTGGTTAAAAGATCAGCGATCTCATCGTCTGTCCCAACCTTATAAATATCTATTTCCTTCCTTTTCACGTTATCTCTTATAACATGGTATTTCCTCAAAACGTGTCTAGACTTATTACTAGACTTGGGCTCCTTTGCATGAAAGATGGCCCCCACTATTATCACAATAAATAGTGATTGGATTTGCGGCACTAGGGACTACTCTTAGTCCACCCAAAAACTGCCGAATCCATACAGCTTCTTTAGCAGCTTCCGAAGCTGCCAAATATACAGCTTCTGTTGTAGAATCCGCAGTGACACTTTGCTTGAAACCTTTTCAGCAAATAGCACCCCCATTTACCAAAAGACATAGCCGGATTGGGATTTCAGATCATCCCCATCGGTTTGGAAACTTGCATCCGTGTAACCCTTTTCACGTAGCTCAAGTTCTCCTCCAAACACTAGAAACGAATCCTTAGTTCTTCTCAAGTACTTAAGGACGTTCTTCACAGCTATCCAGTGACTCTCACCGGGATTAGCTTGATACCGGCTCGTCATGCTCAAGGCGAAAGCGACATCGGGACGAGTGCACATCATAGCATACATGATTGATCCTACAGCGGAAGCATAAGGGATCAATTTCATGCGTTCAATTTCCGCAGGAGTCGTAGGACATTGAGATTTCTTCAATGTTATTCCTACACTCATCGGAAGAAAGCCTCTCTTGGAGTCTTTCATATTGAACCTATCAAGAATCTTATCGATATAAGCTTCTTGACTTAATGCTAGTATCCTCTTGGATCTATCTCTATAGATCCGGATACCCAAGATGCGTTGTGCCTCTCCCAAGTCCTTCATTTGGAAATGGTTTCCCAATTCCACCTTTACCGAATTTAAACTTGGAACATCATTTCCAATTTGTAGTATGTCATCCACATACAAAACAAGGAATGTTACTTTACTCCCACTAAACTTCATGTATAAACAAGGTTCCTCGGCACTTCGAGCGAATCCATTTTGTTTTATAACATGATCGAATCTGTGATTCCAACTCCTTGATGCTTGCTTAAGACCATAAATGGATCTCTTAAGCTTGCATACTTTCTTAGGGTTAGATGTATCTACAAAACCTTTAGGTTGTGTCATGTACACTTCCTCTTCTAGAATCTCATTCAAGAAGGCGGTTTTTCATCCATTTGCCATATTTCATATTCATGAAATGCGGCAACCGCTAAGATTATCCTTATGGATCGAAGCATAGCAACCGGTGCAAAGCCCTTTGCCACCAATCTAGCTTTGTAAACATCATTATGTTTATCTATGCCGAGTTTGATTTTGAATATCCATTTACACTGAAGGGTCTCACTCCTTCAGGTAAATCTACCAAGTCCCAAACTTGGTTCTCGTACATAGAATCCATTTCGGATTTCATGGCCCCAAGCCATTGTTCGGAGTTAGGACTACTAATAGCCGCCTTGTAGGTTGAGGGTTCGTTGCTTTCGAATAACAACAATTCACCCTCCTCCTCGATGTTACCGAGGTAGCAATCAGGTTGATGACTAATTATACCTGACCTCCTAGGGATTACAACCGTGTTAGAAGATGAGGGAACCGTTTCCTCATTTTCTGCTTCGGTTTGTGGCTCTTGAACTCCATTAAGTTCAAATTTTCTCCCACTCTGTCTATTAGAAATGTACTCATTTTCTAGAAAGACAAAGATCACGAGCCACAAACTCTTTGTTCTCGTGAGGGTTGTAGAAGTAAAATCCACACGCTTCCTTAGGAAAACCTACAAATAGGAACCTTTCCGTCCATATCTCATATGGAGCTGCTTTAGTCGGACTTGATTTAGTGAGAAAGCGACAAGCGATAGCGTAAAGCCCCAAATCGATCCAGGAAGCTCACTTTGACTCATCATAGACCGAACCATATCTAGCAAGGTTCGGTTTCTCCTTTCTGCAACACTATTCAACAGTGGTGTGCCCGGAGGAGTCAATTTGTGATACTCTATCACAATTCTTAAGATGTGAATCAAACTCATTACTTAGATATTCGCCACCACGATCCGATCGTAGTGCTTCTATCTTCTTATCCAATTTGTTCTCAACCTCATTTTGAAATTCTTTAAATTTCTCAAAAGCATCACTTTTATGCCTTATTAAGTAGACATAACCATATCTACTTAAGTCATCGGTAAAAGTAATGAAGTAATGATATCCTCCTATAGCGGTGATGTTTAATGGACCACACACATCGGTATGTATGAGTCCTAAAACCTCACTTGCTCGTGTCCCTTTACCGCTAAAGGGTTGACGAGTCATCTTGCCTAAAAGGCAAGCTTCGCATGTACCATATGATTCGCAATCAAATGGTTTGAGAACCTTGGTCTCAACAAGTCTCTTTATGCGTCTATCGTTTATGTGACCTAAACGACAATGCCAAAGGTAGGATTTGTTTGATTCATTCGTTTTGAGCTTCTTGTTCTCTATATGATAAACATCATTGACATTATTCAAAAGATAAATACCTCCAATTGAAATGGCTTCCTATAAACCATTTCATTAAATGAAAAAGTACATCGATTGTCCTTAATCATAAAACAAAAACCTTCCGTATGAAACACGGAGACGGAGATAATGTTCTTGGTTAGAGTTGGTACAAAATAACAGTTATTCAAATACAACTCTAAACCACTAGCTAGAGCGAGTACGTAAGTTCCCACGGAAATGGCCGCTACTCTAGCTCCATTACCCATGCGGAGATCTACATCACTCTTGGCTAGTGCTCGCACGTTTCTCATCCCTTGCAAGTGATTGCAAAGATGAGATCCACATCCGGTATCTCATACCCATGTAGAAATGCAAGCATGATTTATGTCAATCATATAAAGACTGGAAGGAACAATATCTTTGGATGTCTCACATCCATCAATCTTTTCTTTCAAGAATTTGGGACAATTGCGCTTCCAACGACCGGGTTTGGGTTTGCTATTCTCAATAGCCTTCCCCTTACCCTTATCTTCCTTGAACCGAGCTTTATAAGCTCCCTTCCCTTTCATGACCCTAATGTTTATGCTCTTCAATCTCATTGAAAGAACATCTTTTCTCTCAATCTCATTCACTTTCATGCTCTTTGTGTTAAAGCACATAAATCGTCACTCTAGTGAATATCTCATATGCACTTTTATGAGTAACGAAGCGAAGTTTGAGAGAAGGTGACATTGACCAAATCAAAACACTTTTAACGTCATTGTCAGCCTTTAGGTGCTCATCGTACGCGGCTTGCGCCACCACGGTGGCCCCAAGTTCGGGTTCGGTGGGAGGTTATTCGGTAAGGTATTTAAGCACATTATCGGATTGAGCGGCGCCCCTTATAGTCGAATCTCATTCGACAAAGTTGCTTCCGTCATCCCATAGGATACACTTATCCATCACGGTTCTCAACCATGAATATTTACCCAAAATGGGTGCGGGAGTTGAAGTTGTCATTGCGATTTCAAATAAATAATTCTACAACAAATATGAGGAAATATATTAACATTCATAGTTCATTAATGACATTTGCTAAAACCCTTTTAAAACAAATGTCCATTTATATAATGATCTCCCACGAAATTATATAAATGATTCCAAGACTCGTTTTTCATATAAAATTAGACATCTCATGTTTCCTTTTATATAAAAACGATAAGTCAACACTTGACTAATTCTACACTAGAATGCTTGGTTGATGATTTTCTATAAAATGCATCGATTAGCCCCAAATAACTCTTATTTGGTTGAGTCCAAACCAAATTAGCATGGGACTTCCTCCCACTACTTACCCATGGTAACAAGGTTCCACGTTGCGGAGGTCCTCACGAACATGGGGTTCATAGTCGCTACATTTGGAAAGGCTTAATCTCAATTCATTTTGTTAAAATGTGGGTGATCTTGTCAATTTTTAGTCATTTAAATTCTTTATAAGTGAACTAATTTAAGAATGGCGACCTAAAAACGACAATCGGAATGGGATATCGTGGCATGCATGGCGATTTTGGCATGTGTGCGGAAAATAAGCAAACAAACAAGCATGATTAAAGCAAGTAACCTAGTATGGCCACCTAGAAGTAATTAAAATACAAGGAGTTACAAATTGGAAACCAACTCCTTTGGTCCCTCTTCAAATGGACTTCATCCAAGTCTTCTCCTTGCAAGCTTTAGAACACTTCTAAGGCTCCATGTCGATCTCCATCACCGGTCTTCGATTTACAAATAGTTACAAGTATGATTTACAAATGAATACATAGCAATCCTATTATACATTTATAAATGAAATTAACTATTAAAATTACAAACCGGCGATACGAGATCGCATTTAATTACAAACCCACACGATATTCCCTTTCATTACGGGTAATATCGGTAAAAATATTACTAACTATGGCCATACTAGTAAGAATAAACATTCATTCAATAATAAACATTCATCCAAACATGCATAATGTAAAGCTTATGAATAAAAACATGCCAAAATCGCCCTAAACAATAATCGCATTAATTTGTTTCAAACCGATCTCATTTTAATCGATTAATCTCATATTAATCAATAATGCTTAAAACACCTTTTAAGCTTGAACCAAAACTTCTAAACTGATTTAGAACACCAATAGTTAGTTTTCACTAATTCATGGTGATTTTAGTTCACTTTAGTGGTCATTGTGCTAATTACTTTAACTTTAATCATAACACTTTATGAATAAAGCATTAAAATACAATATAATATAAAATAAAACCATTTTTATTTTGGAAAAATTTTGTATATTCTGGAACACTTCCAGAATATCAACAAAGAAAAGTTTGGTTAGAAAATATTTACGAATTATTTTAGAACAAATAACATACGATTTCATCGATTTTATCTCATAAAATCAACAAAACGTCCAAAGCAGTGAGGAAAAAACCCAAATTTATACCTTAGCATCCTTTTAATGTATAAAAACAGTGGTATAAAATTTATGTCCAGAAAACAAAAATTACTATATTTTTGACATTAACATTCATTTTATACCGATTTTTATCAAATAAATGAATAAATATTCAAAACTCAAGATCTGACTTTGAAAATTTACATGCAGAAAGTATAAATAACAAGTTTCACTGTGTAAAAATTTCGTGACCAGATTCCAACTATAACTATTTATAGTGATTATTTTAGCCAAAAACACACTTTTTGACTCGGTTTTGTATAAAAATCATTTTAATTAGCAAACAAATTCCAAAAATTACGAAATTTGACCAGTAACTTCATGAGACCAGAAACTTTGCATGCTATAAAAATCTCGTGTTAAAACCACTTTTAACACTATTTTCGGATTTTATCATATTTATTCTCAATAAATATATAAAACTCCAAAAACAACAAAATAAATTTGTAACTACAAGCCTAAGCTCTGATACCACTTGTAGGGATCGGATCCCATTCACTAATCAAATATTAGTGTAAATCAAATTACTCTAATTTGATTTAGCAAGATCTATGTAGTACAAATTTACATTGTTAACAAGTTTAGAAATTTATACCTTTCTTTAAAGGGAAATTTGGGCACAAAACTAGAACTCCTTTCTAGTTTTGTTTGTTGAATATAAGCTTAGGATGATCCTCCAAAACCGAGTTTCCAAATAAGGAAACCTCCTAAAAGATGCACCCAAAAACTTAACTCCAAAATATACTAGTGATTTTGATCTAGAAATCACTTAGTATATAAATGATAATATGTGAAATATTAGTACTAACTCTTAGTATAATATGAGAGTGAATGTTTAGAGAGAATATGTGAGAATGAAAGTGAAATTGCATGAATCAATATCACTCACTAGAGCCCTTTATTTTTATACAAAATAACAACCAAAATAGTGTGTTAAACACACTATTTGGCCGGCCATCTAGGGTCAAGAGAGAGGTGGAAGAGTTTCTACATAGTTTAGAACAATTGCATGCTTTGTAATAATTGTGCCTTACATGCAGTGCAAAAAGAAAGCATAAACAAAACACACATGGCATAAAAGGAATCTTCCTTTTTCTTCCTCACTTGGACGGCCAACATGGGCCTATTTGGTCCATTTTGTTTTCTTAATATTTGTCCCACAAATACTTATAATTTATCACTTAATTATCTAATATAATAAAGTGTAAATTAATTAAACTCTTCCTTAATATACATGTACTTTACACATATATTAAAAATGTACTTTTTACTAATCTCATTAGTAAAATATACATGATTAGTGAATTAACGTTTAATCACTAATTCCCATCTCCTCTAATAATTTTATCAATATAAAATTCAAACGTTCGAGTTCACAACTCGATTTCTCTCTAAAATAATTCACCGACTAACCGTTAGTCAAATTATCAAGTTACTAATATAATCGTATCTCATACAATTAATTAGCTTAAATATTTGGAGTATGTTCCTATAGGTGTGACTTAAAGGGATCAATTGATTACCGCCGTTCTCACGACAATAACGTCAAACTCTAGTCAGCCAACCGTTATTGATTTACGTTAATCAATTGACAATAATACAGGATTATCCCCATGTATTCCTTAATTGAGATTTATTAAGTAATCGCACTATTGTGGAGGACACTTACTCCAACAGTAACAAAGTAATGTAAAATGGTAACATATTATATTATATATGTAACATATTATAAAACATAGAAAATAAAAAATTGTCATAACATTTGTTTAATATGTTACCATAATTGTATAATATGTTACCAAAATAGGTTAGTGTTTATAGGGTTATTGAAAATGGTAACAAAGTAATGTAAAATGGTAACATATTATATTATATTATATTTGTAACATATTATAAAACATAGAAAATAAAAAATTGTCATAACATTTGTTTAATATGTTATCATAATTGTATAATATGTTACCAAAGTAGGTTAATTATGTTTTAATTTTTTGAGAATATGTCACCAATATAATATAGTATGTTACCATTTTTATCAATATTGTTACCATTTAAAATTTGTATTTTATTCGTTATTTTAGTTAAGTTTTTTTTTTGTTTTTTTAAAAAAAAAAAGGCCTAAAAAAATTCGAAAAAAAAAGAAGGCCAAAACGGGTCATATTTGACCCGTCTTAACTTAAAACGGGTTGACCCGTTTTATAGGAGACTAATTGTATTTATAATACAAATACAAACAATACTAACATCTTTCATCCACTATTTTTTTTTTTTTTTTTTTTTTTTTTTTTTTTTTTTGCTAAAAGGTAAGAATATTTCATTGCAAAACATTACTCCCTCTATTTCAATGAATTAGCCCCATGGGCTTTTTCACAAATTTTAAGGGAAAGGAAAAGTTAAGGGTAATATTGGTAGTTTGGTTGAGTGGGGTCCATTTTAGAGAATAAAGTGTGTGGTATTTTGGTAAAATGAGTATATAGGTAGGGGTAAAAGTGTTATTTTGATTGTATAAAGTTGTCCTAAATAGTAATGGGGCTAATTGAGTGAAATTTCCGAAAAAAAAAAGTGGGACTAATTGAGTGAAATAGAGGGAGTACAAACCAATTACACTTTAGCTAGAAGCCAGCACCTATCAGAATTAGTCAGAGTAGACTTCAAGAATACATCAAGTCGTAGTTTCATAAAAGCCTTAATCTGTCTAACTATCTCTTTGGGACACTAGTTGTACTTTTAAAATTATACGGAGTAATATTGTTTTTTAAACATTTGAGCATAAAGAACAATACCATGTTGTTGTATGGAGAGAGTATTTAATCGAAATTTGTTGTCAACACATCTGAAGTGGGAAATTTTTTTATGGGTGAATGTTGTTAGTGAATGTTTAAGTGTGTTGAATTAGGGTTGTGGAGTAAAGTAATAGAGTATATAATGTTGTAAATGGCATTTTAATCTGTAAGTATATGTTTGCGATTAATGTTCCACAAATTACCATAAACTCTAATTCTTTTCCTAACATATTCTTCTTTAAAGCTGCAAATATGTATGTTATCAATAATTTAAGAGTAAATTGACAATTACAGCCATGGTTTATTGTCAACTTGAAACTTACATCCACATTGTTTTCGACTTTGTAACTACTACCACTATGCTTGGTTCGGTTAATGGTTACTACCATATTTAATCCGAACCTAAAAAAATCACTTGAAAAGACGAAAATACCCTTAATTTCACCTCCCCTTATTTTAATTCGACTTTCTTCTTTATTGTTACTCTTATTTTAACCTAAGTTTACTTTGAGTTGCATTATTTACATTCAACACAAAATTACAGAAATTATTTACATCTACCACGAATTTCTTCATGAATTAGTTGTTGACAACTTGTGGATATTGTTTATATCTCGAGAAGGTACGTTAATTTCATGCGTTTTTGATGCATGTTTGTTGTTATTTTTTTTTCCCCAAAATTGAAATATACGGTGTTGTGTTACCAAATTTTCGGTATTAATTAGTGGTTTATATAGCTTAATTTAAATCCTCAATATCATCATCTTCAATATCCGCAAGTTGTCGACAACTAATTCATGAAGAAATTCGTGATGGATGTAAATAATTTTTATTTTGTGTTGAATGTAAATAATGTAACTCAAAGTAAACTTAGGTTAAAATAAGAGTAACAATAAAGAAGAAAATCGAATTAAAATAAGGGGAGGTTAAAGTAAGGGTATTTTCGTCTTTTCAAATGGATTTTTTTAGGTTCAGATTAAATATGGTAGTAACCATTAACCGAACCAAACATAGTGGTAGTAGTTACAAAGTCGAAAACAATGTGGATGTAAGTTTCAAGTTGGCAATAAACCATGGCTGTAATTGTCAATTTACTCATAATTTAATTATGTAATTTAGTTTCTTAATCCGTACATAAGTCACGGTAAAACTTTATCCGTTTAATTTTAACTTTCTAATCCACATTTTCAACCCCTTTTATCTACTCCATTTACATTAAACTAATTAAATAGATACTTCCTCAATTTCATTGAATTTTATACATTTGCTTTTTGGACACTATTCACAAATAAGAAAAATCTTAGATATAACTTCTAACATATAAAATAAAAAATAGTAATGTCTGATCTTGTTTTATTTGTCATTTTAATTGCATTATTAAAAAATCTAGTTTTTATAATTTTTTTGTAATATGTAACTAAAGATATGAACAAAAGAATTCATGTATCGACGTATGTGCAAAAAACAAATGTACAGATACCAATGGAAAGGATAGAGTAATATACGCAGTATGAATATTGGTTAATTATAGAAAGGATTAATTGTGAAACACTAAATTTAAAAAAAAAAATTGTCAAACATCACCTTTAAAAAAAAAAAGTTGCCAATTACCAGCTTTCAAATAAAATAAAAATTGTCGACTACCACCTTTTGGCCTGAGTTGACCAAATTCCGACGTTGACTTACCGAAATTAACGTTTTTTTTTTTTTTTCATTTTTATCTTCTTAGTTCCCTCAAATTCGAATTTTCATCCTTCAAAACCTAAATTACACCATCTCAAACAAAAAATTTAACCACTAAAACCTAGGAATTTGTTTTTCCAACTTAAAAAAAAAAAACGTGCTCCGGTGACCAAAAATGTCGGAATTTAGATGACTTAAGTCAAATTCAGGTCAAAAGGTAGTGTTTGACAAAAAAAATATTTTTTAAAGTTAGTAATTGACAACTTTTTTTTAGGTGGTGTTTAACAATTAATCCTTATAGAAACCTCACGGTTGTGAAAATGCCGAACTTAGTAAATAAAGATTATGTGTGATTAAATAGGTCAAGGGGATGTTAATTTAACAAAGACTCCCAACTGTCAAGCGTATGGCACGTTCAATTCAATGTACTCCCTCCGTCCCGGTCATTTGTTTACACTTTCCATTTATGGGTGTACGGGTCATTTGTTTACACTTTTCATAAATGTCTATGATGACCCACTTGTGGAGGTGGACCCAACTTCCTTAACCAATCACATTGTTTTATTTTACCCACTTTGTACTTATATTATTATTTTTATAGTTTTTTTATTTACCTCTCTCCTAACATCGATAAATGTGTATAAAGTAAATGTAAACAAATCACCGAAACGGAGGGAGTACTATAAAGTTGCATGTTTATGTGTTTATTAGGAGATTCGTTCAATTCTATTCACTTATAACAAATTCACCCGTAATAAAACCTGCCTACTCTTTTTATTCTTTACTTATTCACCACACGTTATAATCGTTTGATAACAATCATATCAATTTCATACTACCCAGCCCAACTATGCTTCGTCCATATCGAATTGTTTTTCTTGTCCTACTTTTGTCCATCTCGACGTTGATCATCGCCGAAGAAGAAGTTGGTAAGAGGCAATTTAATTTACCGAACAAAATACTTTTTTGATCTATATGTTATTAATGTATTTAGCTTCAACCTTTTCCATTTATTTCTATCATTACTATAGTGATTAGTGATACGAGCAAGCAAACTATATATGCTTCGTAAGAGAAATCTCATAAATTACTTAATTTCAATACAAGCAAATTGCACCCGTCCCAATTGGCTGTTGCCGGATATGGGTATTGCTACAGCGGGTGGTGGTGCAAATGAGAGTTAACGAGATTCAAACTCGTGACCGTAGTTGAAAGGGTTTGATATCATGTCAAATAAGTTATAGACTGAGTTGATTTTTGCCATGTGATCGCATATATCATTATTATCTTTCACTTCCATATTTCGTGTATCTTCAATTATTAGTTTAAATTTTGATTGGGTTCTTTTGGGGTAGATATGGTCCAAAGTTGTTTATACAAATCATTTTTCAATTTTGAAACGATTTCATAGAAATTAATATCTTTCAATAACGTATGGTTTAAATGTATACTTATGCTCATTATACACTAGACATACGGTTTTAAATGCATTGATCTTATCTTTTTTATTCCCACATGATTATTGCTAATTAAATACAATGTTGCATATCATGAGTTTATCACTCGTTTATTTTACTTTTTATATACTCACTCTATCTATTTTATGGCGAGTGACAGAGGACGAAAGAGAGTTTGATTATATAAAAGGAAGTGAAAAGGGACCGGAACATTGGGGAGATATAATGGAAGAATGGTCCAAATGTAAGACGGGAAAAAAACAGTCACCCATTGATTTATTCCACAGAAGAGTGAGGCTTATTCCTAAATGGGCCATGCTTACCAAGTCTTATAGACGTAGCAGGGCAACTCTCAAGAATAGAGGTCATGACATTCAGGTGATCTTTACTTCCCTTTTTTCATACGGAGTATTGTTTTTATAAACACAAATCAAGCAAATTTCACATGTTTCTCTTTTATCTTAAGAAAATTTAACAAGAATAATCCATCATATTCATGGTCTTCCAAAAATAAACCAATCTTTATTTAATCCCACAATAAACTATCTATTACTATTATCTTGTTTAAATGAACCAGGTGACCTACTACTTGTCCAACAGGTTACCATCTTCACTAAACCACATTTTTACCTCCTTTCATCACCATTAACACTACCTTCCATCTCCACCATTGACCACCTCCACCACTCTCGACCCACTCCAAACTCAGCCACAACTACCTCCACCACCCTTAAAATCGTCTCGGCTGAAAAACAAACCTCACACAAACCATAACCACATCCTTATTAGACAACACAATAATCCCCTCAAAGTTGGGGCAAATTTCAGCTAGAAACATAACGTTTTTAACAAAACACCACTCGAAATCGACGTTAATTGTACAGAGGTGTTAAAATCAATGGAAACATAAAGAACTAATTGCAAAATCAAATCAAATTTGCAAAATTAATAAGTTCATAAGTAAAAATTCAAACTTTAATCAAAAAATCAAAAAATTTGACACACCAAATTAAAAATCAAACATATGAAAACCCTCGACCAATGTGTGGACTCCAACACGGCTACCATAACTGCGTTTCCTCTCATTTTTGCTGTCGGTTCTTGGCCACCTGGACCAAGAATGGTCAAGGTGATCAAGGATGGAGAGGAGATAGGCCGTGGGTTGGGTCCTTGGGCTCAAACCCAAGCCTAGGCCTTGGACCTAGGGGCCACTAAGATCTAAGTCAAGTCAATTCTATGGTCAATCTAGCTATACTTAGTGGTCAAAGGAAGTCAAAGGAAGGTCAAGTTGGAGAGCAACTAAAAAGTCAATGAATATGCTATTTTTGAATGTGGTCACTTTGGGTGCACCCATGTGAGTTAATCCTCCAATAAAAAGACTCACATGGCTCACAAAAGTTAGCTCAAGGAGGTCCAAGGAGCCGGCTTAAACAATCCCCCATAACAATCACATTATTTTATGTTTTAAGTCATTTTCACTTATGTCGCTTTCATTACTTTATGCTTTATTGTTTTAGTTTTTAAAATCTGAAAATTGTGGAGCATGGACCGTCCTTCTCAAGCCCAAGGCTCTCTCAAGACCCTTGGATGATCACCCAAACAAAGAAATGAGAGGATTGAGTCAAGTGTCACCATCAAACTTTATGCTTTTGTAGTTTGTCATTTACTTTGAAATTTTCAGCTCATGTGAGCTTAATTGAGCCGTTTTTTTGTAATATTCATGGGCCTCTATGAGCCCTTAGATCATCTTTGAATTGTAAGGTCAAGATTAGAGCAAGGGTCTTATATAAACCCTCACTCTACCAATGTAATTTTCAAATTTGTTGAATGAGAAAAAAACCCTAGAGTTTGTGAGTTTCCTTCATTTTCTCTTAGCTAAGTGCTTGAGTTAGTGAGTGATTAATTAGTGGCTTTGTGCTTGATTAATCAAATCCTAAATCTATTGCTTTGTGCTTAGATTTAGCCTATCCATTTATGCTTTTCTTTTACTTACAAAAAAAATCAGAAAATTTATCACAAAAACATCACTTTGGCCGAAAATTTTCAAGGGTTTACAAGTTTGATTTTTGTTGTTCTCTTGAGTGAAATCAAACCCCATAGGTTTCACTCCAAATTGGTCATCAAAGCCTAGGTTTGTTCTTATTTTCGATTTGATCTTTGTGTTTTCGGGTTACTCTTGTTTTTCCTCTTTTATTTTCGTTTTTCCTCTTTTATTTTTTCCTTGTTTTTTTTTTTCCACAAAACTTCCACAAAATTCTCACAAAATTTTCACAAAATGGATGAGGATAAGAGGCTTTCAGATTTAGAAGAGAAGTTGAATCAACTCGCCGGTAGTTGTAATACAATGATGAATGCACTAAACACTCTCTTGGACCAAAATCTTAATGAACCAAGACCACCACCAAGGGGTGGAGGAAGGGGCCGTGGGTTTGGTGGCCGTGGGAGAGGACAACCACCTCCTCACATGGAAGAACACTACTCGGATTCGGAGGAGTCCCTTGAAGCTCACCCAAGAGATCATGACCGAGACATCAAGGTAGATATTCCAGACTTTTATGGTAGTTTGAATCCCGAGGATCTCCTGGATTGGCTTAGGTCGGTTGAAAGAATCTTTGAATTTAAGGAATACCCCGATAGAAAGTGTTTTAAGGTGGCCATCATGAAATTCAAAGGATATGCCTCCCTTTGGTATGAGAACCTTAAGAACCAAAGAAATCGAGAGGGAAAGGAACCCATTAGATCGTGGCTCAAACTCAAGAAAAAGCTCAAAGATAAGTTCGTTCCCAAGGATTACACCCAAGACATGTTTCTAAGGTTGGCTCAACTCAAACAAGAAACACTACCCATCGAATCCTACCTTAGGGACTTTGAACAACTCACTCTACAATGTGAGATGAGTGAAAAACCTGAGCAAAAGATTACCAGATTTGTCGAGGGCCTAAACCCTAGGATAGCAAACCGGGTAAAGATGCAAAATTTATGGTCATTCGATGAGGCCGTCACTATGGCCATGAGAGTTGAGAGGCTCGAGAAAGGGAGAGGGGATTCGGCCAAGCACACTACCAAGGCCAATCCTACCACGAGCTAAGGAGGCGTAAAGATAGTTGAGCCTAGCCCTACTACAAAGCCATCAAGTGTTGACAAAGGGAAAGGAATCGACTTTGGCCCTAAAAAGACGATTCCCCTCAAGAGGTGCTACCAATGTCAAGGGTATGGTCATTTTGCTAAGGAGTGCCCTAACAAGAGGGCCTTGAACACGTGTGAAGTAGTGCATTGGGGAGACGATGAGGTCTTAGTTTGTGAGGAAGAAAAAAAAGAGGAAGTTGTGGGAGAGAAGATGGCCGAAACCCTAGTTCCTCCGGACTCGGGGTTGAGCTTGGTCACATGGCGAGTGATGCACACTCAAGAATCAAACGAGAGCATGGACCAAAGACATCAAATTTTTCGGTCCAAATGTACAATCATGGGGAGAGTGTGTAACCTAATTATCGATGGAGGAAGTTGTGTTAATGTTGCTTCGAAAACCCTTATTGATAAACTTGCCCTACCCACTTTGAAACATCCTCATCCTTATAAGGTAAGGTGGCTTAATCAAGGAGCCGAGGTAAAGGTCGATAAACAATGCAAAGTTTCGTTCTCGATTGGACAAGACTATAAGGATGAAGTTGTGTGTGAGGTGTTGGACATGGATGCGTGTCATGTGTTGCTTGGTAGGCCATGGGAATATGAGAAGAATTCTTCCCATCATGGAAGAAACAACACCTACTCGTTCAAGTACGGTGAAAAGCTTATCGTTCTAGCCCCCCTACCACCAATGATGGGATGTAAAACGAATTCATGCATGTTTGAGTCATTCAAGGAAGGGAATCCTAGCAAAGAGGTGGATGAGGAGCCGAAAATGAGTGTAGGTGAAGAGATGGTGAGCCTAGAACGAGGGGGAAGCCCTAGAATGATAAGAAGGATTCTAGGAGAGGAGCAACATGAAGGTGATGCATCAATCAACAATGAAACAACCGACTACAACGAGAATGTGGTCAAAGAAAGAGCAAAAATCGATGGCATAGAGAGATCAAGCGGATCCTTGAGGTGGAGGATCATTGAAGGGCTTGATCATGGGCAAGAATGGATGGAAAGCATGCCTACGAACCATGGGCTCAAGAGTGTGCTCGAGCACGAGTGTGTAGACAAGCAAGCCGTGGGTAAGGAGGAGTACATGGCCGTTCACTCAAGCCAACTCCAAGGGGGTCAACCTCTTTTCCAAACTTTAATCAAGTGGTGTCCATGGAAGGCTAAGCTCATGAGGGCCAAGGTTGTCGAGTGCCAAGTCGGAATTCAAGCAAGAAATCGAGTAGAGAGGGCAAAGAAAAGATCTCCAAGGATTTGAGGGCAAATCGTTTCCAAGGAGAGGAGATTGGACCAAGAATGGTCAAGGTGATCAAGGATGGAGAGGAGATAGGCCGTGGGTTGGGTCCTTGGGCTCAAACCCAAGCCTAGGCCTTGGACCTAGGGGCCACTAAGAGCTAAGTCAAGTCAATTCTATGGTCAATCTAGCCATACTTAGTGGTCAAAGGAAGTCAAGGGAAGGTCAAGTTGGAGAGCAACTAAAAAGTCAATGAATATGCTATTTTTGAATGTGGTCACTTTGGGTGCACCCATGTGAGTTAATCCTCCAATAAAAAGACTCACATGGCTCACAAAAGTTAGCTCAAGGAGGTCCAAGGAGCCGGCTTAAACAATCCCCCATAACAATCACATTATTTTATGTTTTAAGTCATTTTCACTTATGTCGCTTTCATTACTTTATGCTTTATTGTTTTAGTTTTAAAATCTGAAAATTGTGGAGCATGGACCGTCCTTCTCAAGCCCAAGGCTCTCTCAAGATCCTTGGATGATCACCCAAACAAAGAAATGAGAGGATTGAGTCAAGTGTCACCATCAAACTTTATCCTTTTGTAGTTTGTCATTTACTTTGAAATTTTCAGCTCATGTGAGCTCAATTGAGCCGTTTTTTTGTAATATTCATGGGCCTCTATGAGCCCTTAGATCATCTTTGAATTGTAAAGTCAAGATTAGAGCAAGGGTCTTATATAAACCCTCACTCTACCAATGTAATTTTCAGATTTGTTGAATGAGAAAAAAACCCTAGAGTTTGTGAGTTTCCTTCATTTTCTCTTAGCTAAGTGCTTGAGTTAGTGAGTGATTAATTAGTGGCTTTGTACTTGATTAATCAAATCCTTAATCTATTGCTTTGTGCTTAGATTTAGCCTATCCATTTATGCTTTTCTTTTACTTACAAAAAAATCAGAAAATTTATCACAAAAACATCACTTTGGCCGAAAATTTTCAAGGGTTTACAAGTTTGATTTTTGTTGTTCTCTTAAGTGAAACCAAACCCCATAAGTTTCACTCCACCACCGGTGCTGCACCAGCTTACCTTCGATATCTCTTCCTCATCGTGCTCCACTTTAAACGAACATATAGCATCGGTGGCCCAACTGTCATAGCTATCGATTCAACTCCTAACACCATTAATGGCAGTTGGTGAAGGTGGTCAATGGTGGACCTCAACGGAGTTATCTCTTCGTGCCGCCACCAAATTTGATGGTAGTAGGAGATGGTGCCTCCAAGGACGACATCTAAGTAAGAAGGGAGGGAAAGAAGAGGTTGTGGTGGTTTGACTTGTGAGCCCCTAATGATGGCTGGGTTGCTTGCTTCATTTGGTGAGAAAGATAAAGAGGGGTGATAAACTGATAATCGTGGTTTGTTTTGGGAGGAAGGAGTGACCTGCAAATTTAGCCAACAAGTTAAAATTGGGGCGAGTTTAGTTAAGGAAGAGTTATACGAAAGTTCAGTTTATTATGGGATTAATTAAACTATGATTTATTTAAGGAAGACCATGAATAGGATGGATTATTCTTATTAAATTTTCCTTTATCTTATACTGCAACTTTATATATTTGTTTTTATTCACGTAAAATAATGCACATTTTTTTTTTTTCATATTTTAAATTACATATAACTAAAAATTATAAAAATTTTATATTTACTATGTACTAGGTAAAGATAATTTAAACAAAACTCACATGACTATCAAAAACAATAAGGGCGGACCCAGAAAATATTTTTTGGTGTTACAATATATTTTAATAACGTATATGCGACTATATCGTCTTTTTTGTGTAGTCACTGATTACTACTAATATAATGGTGGAAAATAAAAAAGACCAATATATTTTTATGTATTTTGAAATTAAGACTATAATTGGTATGATAAATCGCATGACAATATTGCATTTATTGTGCACTTATTGAAAAGGGGGAATTAGAAAAAAAGCTAATGCAAGGATTTGAACACGAGACATCATTCATTGACATTATTAATTCTCAGCGCCTAACCAACTTACTACTATCATTCATTGACTTTGTTGTTCTAATTATCTTGTTATTATATATAATAGTTTCTAAATTCTTTGGGGTGCACTTACAGCCCCAAACGTATACATGGGTCCGCCCCTAAATTATTGTCAATAATATAATACGGAGTATATATATTATTAAAGTAATGTCGAGTGCCACGTGGCGCGACCACATTAAAAATTTCTCATGGCTCAGCCACAGTATATGTTAATTCGTGTTGACATTGACGTATGTAATTTCAAAAATATTTAATATAATATTCAAAAATTATATTCAAAAATAATAATGGAAATAATTTATATTTTTTATTAGAAATTATTTTTGAATATTATTGTTCGGGGTGATTTTCTCACTCTAATCGTATTTAGATTTTGGGTATATTAGTATTATCCTTTTTATGTGTTTTAGAATATCGAATTTAGTTGTACGTGTTGGGAAGAACAAAAATGGTAGGAATGCAAATAAAGACTAGACACACGAAATTGTTTACGTGGGAAAAAACCCTTAGAATTAAGGGAAAAACCACGGGCACCAAGCCAGGGGAGGATTTGCACTATGATTCGGACAGAACGTACAGAATGGACAGAACTTCCAGACTACGAGAGTACAATTGTGAGAAATAATCAGTGAATTTTAGAGTGTTTGAGTATGAGTTTTCCAGTTGTTCATCCGTCCCTCGAGTAATGATTTCCTTCTTCTTTTATAAGCTCCTTTTAACGGTCTGATTTGATTGTTAATGCTTCCTTGATTCTCGCCGCCCATTAACTCCCTCCATATTTCTCTCCTGTAACGTCTGAGTGAGTTAACAGCCTCCTTGAATGTAGTTGAGCTGGTACTTGGCTTAGTCCTCGCTTTCCAACGTATCTTTACTCCTTCCTTTGTGGGCTTCTTCTCCTTTGGACTCCGTTTGACCTTGGCCCATTGGACCACTGATCTTGACTTTCTTTGACCTCAGCGTACATGGGCCTTGACATTTGTTGACCATTTTCCTCTCCTTGACTTGGGCCTTCGTTTTGCTCTTTGGACCCATGAGGGTATCTTGGGCCGAACAGTTTGCCCCCCATTTCCTCAACTGCCAGGCTCAGGTTGAAGTAGAGGAAATGCTTTTCCGTTCAGAGGCCCTGGTTCATCCGTTCAGGACTGGCTGAGTAGGCAGAACCTGGTGTTCTCCACGCTCTGGGCTGAAAGTCAGCCTTTATTGGAAGTTGTAGCGACCAGTCAGTCATAATGACGTGGGCTGCAGTTTTTTCGGCGTGATGGGACGTTTGAGTTGCCCTATTGTCTCCTTTTTATTCGCGCCATAATTAAACCCCACTCCCTTATTTGCCTTATGTGTACACTTTAAAAATTCAGAAAATCTTCCCTAAAAAATCTTCCAACTTCTCTCTTCTGATTCTTCCCGAAAAATCATCAAAAAACCCTAGCATTTCCATGGCCCAATCTTCTATCACCCACGATGGTCACACCTTTGTGGCCACAAACCTGATCCTGGATGCTGTCGGGAAACGCAACCAACTAGACAATCTAATCGGCGATCGTTTGAAGGCGGAAGGAAAGCTTCCGTCGACCGCCATCGTTTGGAGCCCCGCCACTGACGAGGTTATGGCGGACTGGACCTGTCCCGGTTGGTTCGCTATGTACGAAGTCGCTTTTCGTTTCGGAGCCACTTTACCCTTACGTCCCGCGATGTGAGTTTTTGAAAACTTTGCAAGTACCCCCTTGTCAGGTTATGCCATCAACGTGGAAGCTGATCCACGCCATTGATGCCGTATGTAAGAAACACCATATCGAGTTTCTCCTTCGTGATCTGCGTAATTGTTATCACCTTCGTACTCACAAGAAAAACAGGATACTTCTGAGAGTAAGAGACGGTTGTCCTCCCCTGATTACCCGAATGGACACTGGGACGACAAGGGCTGGGCGTCATTCTTCATGTTTGTGAAGAGTGATAGTATTGGATCTGGGTTTGAGGCCCCAGAATATGTTGTGAAGGGAGCGAGTAAGTCTTCGTTTTGCCCCTCCTTTTTAGATCTGTATCTTTGTTATTTGTTCTTAATTTCTGATTTGTTTCTTTGTTTCTGCGCCTAGTTTCTGACTGGATCTCGCATCCTGATGACACCGCTTCAACAAAGAGGATTGAAACCTTCCTGAGTCTGGCAGAGGAAGAGAGGGCGTGGCCCACCTGTCTGGGCCAGGATCCTATCCCGGCTCCAGTGGCTGGCGGTGATGATCAAGGGTCTGAGGCGGAGGACAGTGTAGAGGCAACTGATAGTGAACCCTTGAACATTCCTCCTGTTAGTTCTGCTCCTCCGCTTCCTGAGATGAGGGCGACTAGGGCTCGCCCCCAGATCAGGTTAACAAAACCAGTGCCTGGTGGAAGCTCTGGGCCCTCCAAGGGTAAGCTGAATTGTAATTTTATTTAATCTTTGAGTTTTACATGTACATCTGTTTTGACTTCATCTATTCTTTACATTGTTTTGTCTTTCTATCTGTAGTCCCTTGGCTCGTGGCAAAGACTCGCCTACTGCGACGAGGTGCGCAGGCCGGGATTGCCGTGGCGCGGTGATGTGAAGCTCTGCAGGTCGAGGGTAATCACGCCTTTGACAAAAGAAAGTGGCCGGAGAGTAGCTTCTGTCCTACGCCCGCCCCCAGTCCTGATGTGAGGAAGAAGATGAAAATGGAGAGGCCAACCCCATCCACCGGTGAGCTGCGTATTCCCCTGTTGACTGGATACCTGAGTCCTGATGCCGTCATTGCAAAGAGCCTGATAGAGAGTTTCGTCTCTGAACACCCCGCGGAATTGGACCACTCTGAACCCTTCACACTCTCACACCAGCTTTGCACTTGTGCTGTGCAGGTATAGGATATTTCTTCGTGTTGCTTTTACTTACCACGGCCTCACACGCTCCTTGTGCTAATTCTTGATTTCTTTTCCCCGTAGCTGGTGAACCTGGCGGCTAACTTGGGCTGCCGCATCCCCAGCCTTGAAGCTCGCTGCCAAAACGCCGAGAGCCAGCATAAGGTGGCCCACGAGACCGTGGACTCCTTCAGACGTGAGGTGGAGACTCTCAGGAAAGCTATGGATAAATACAGGCGTTTGACGGAAACCAACTTGGACAGGTGCCTCGACCTGGAGACCATCCATGAGAAGCTGACTACTGAGCTGAAAGCACTGAGGATACAGCAGGTGCAGCATGCTCAAGAGGTAAATGACCTAAGTGTCTATTGGACTCTCAGGACCAGGGTGGATATGATGAGTGCTCTGCCAGAAGAACGTGCCAAGTGGGATTTGGAAGCTGAGCTGGAGACTTTCAAGGGTATGTTTCCTGGGGAGTTCATGGATGAGGGTGAAGCTTCTTCAGCTCAGCCAGCGCAAGAGGTCCAGGAGACAGCAGCAGCGGTACCTGAGGAGGGAGCAGCAGAAGGGGAGAAAAGTAAGACAGCCTCTGAGGCTGAAAATTAAAATTGTGTCCTGTTCATCTAAACTCGTTTTGGATATGTTTTGAAAGACAACTTGCTGGGGGGTATGCCCCTCGTATTTTGGGATGTAAATACTTAACATTTTCGTTTTGTTTTAGACTTTTGACGCAACATTCACCATGGGCAGCCATGGTGGGTGATCTTCTTATGTTTTAGTTATGCTATGACTACTTATGCTTGTTTGTGTTTGTTTTGCGTTTGTTTTGGTGCGCACAAATTATGTTTTGAATCTGTCATGTAGCATGCATGCGTTTAGAGAGTTTAGGCGACCACACCTTGGAGTTCTCTTTACGGACATCACATCCTGTCCGTTTTGCGATCGTCTTTGAAATTCTTTGCCACTGTATTTGATTTGTCGGTTTGTCTGTTGTCTTCTTTGCGTTGATCCGCTCTGCTTATGCATTACGGAAGTGCTCTGCTGGCACATCAACACAGATGTGGGTCAGGACTGACCGTTGGCATTCAGCCAACGGCCCTCCGACGCTCAAGTCAGTAATGGCTTTGATAAAAATCAGAAATTATTTGAAGTTAGAAATAAGTATCTTACCAGGCTTGTTTGTTCAGAGTAGAAATTTCACATGTGATATAACTTAAGATGTAGTGCATTTCTTGCTCTTGGAATTATTTTGCCATCCAGGGTCTGCAGCCTGTATGAACCCTTACCAACCACTGAGTCGATCAGATAAGGTCCTTCCCATGTAGGTGCTAGTTTTCCTGCAGCCCTGTCCCGTGTGTTCTGGAACACCTTCCTCAGGACAAGGTCTCATGTCCTGAACATTCGAAATCTGACGTTCTTGTTGTAACTCTTAGCTACGGACTGCTGGTATGCAGCCATCCTTATTGCCGCCAGGTCTCTCAGTTCTTGAACTGTGTCAAGATTATCACACATTAAGTTTGAATTTTCAGTAGTTGTGTTTAGACCATACCTGGTAGTTGGTACTTGCACTTCAACTGGAAGGACTGCTTCACAGCCGTAAACCATTGAGTACGGTGTCTGCCCTGTAGCCCTCTTCGGTGTGGTCCTGTCAGCCCACAACACCAGAGGTAATTCCTCAGCCCACCTTCCTAGCTTTTCCATCAACTTTTTCTTTATGCGAATCACTACTTTATTGCTCGACTCAGCCTGGCCGTTTGCTTGTGGATACCGTGGCGCTGAGGTCACCAAGTTTATATTCCATTGCTTGCAATAGTCTCTAGTCTTGTTTCCTACGAACGCAAGTCCATTATCGCACACAATCTCTGAGGGGATTCCATATCTGCTGATGATATTCTTCTTGATGAAAGCCATCACTTCTTTCTCGGTCACATTCTTGAATGAATCAGCTTCTATCCACTTTGAAAAGTAATCAGTCATGGCTAGCATGTAGACCTTCTGTCCTGGAGCAACTGGTAGTTTCCCAACCACGTCCATCCCCCACTTCATGAACGGCCATGGAGCTGAGATGGAGTGTAGCTCCTGTGAGGGCTGATGGATAACTGGGGCATGTTTCTGGCAGGCATCACACTTTAGCGTGTACTGTGCACAATCCAACTTCAAGGTTGGCCAATAGTAACCCATTCGTAAGACTTTGTTAGCCAAACTTCTGCCACCTGTGTGGTTTCCACATTGTCCATCGTGAATCTCTGACATAACAGTCCTGACCTGGTCAGGTTCCAAGCATCGAAGATAGAGCCCATTGAAAGACCTTTTGAACAATATGCCTTGAATAATCGTGTATCTTGAGGCTTTGATTTTGAATGCTCGAGCTTCAATTTTGTCGTCAGGTAGCTTGTCATGAAGTAACCACTCATAATATGGCTTTGTCCAGCTCTGAGCTGCTTGCACTGTGTTCTGGCAGACTGGCTGCACCTTTTGGATAGCTGGTTCCAGGATATGTATGATAGGAACATTGTCCAGCGTTTGTGGTTCAAAAGCTGAACCGATGTTGGTCAGAGCATCAGCCTGTACGTTCTGATCCCTGGGCACTTGCTCGACAGAAACATTACTAAATTTTTCAAAAAGAGATTTTACCAACTCAAGGTAAGCTACCATCTTGGAATCCTTAGCCGCATACATTCCGTTGATTTGGTTGGTCACCAATAGCGAGTCTGTCTTTACCTTTACATTCTGCACACCCAAATCTAGGCACACGTTCAGACCTGCAACCAAGGCTTCATACTCAGCCTCGTTGTTGGTTGTCCTGAACTCACACGACATAGCCTGCACTATCTTGTCCCCCTGTGGTGATTTCAGGACCACTCCCAGTCCTGTCCCCCTGACGTTGGCTGAACCGTCTGTCCAGAGTTCCCACACACCCTGGTCTTCTGTTAGTTGTAAGACTTCCTTGGTAGCCTGCTCGTTCAGCGTGGGAGTGAAATCAGCCACAAAATCTGCTAAAGCCTGGGACTTGATTGCTGTCCTGGACTCATAAGATATATCATACGTGCTCAACTTGACTGACCACTTAGACATCCTGCCTGAAAGTTCTGGCTTACACAATACAGACTTGACAGGAACATTAGTGCGTACAATAATATGATGAGATTCGAAATAAGGACGTAACTTGGTGCAAGCTACTGTTAATGCCAAAACAAATTTTTCCAGAACTGTGTACCTCGTTTCAGCATCCAACAGACTTTTACTTACATAATACACAGGATGCTGCTCCCCTTCAGGTTCTCTGACCAGGACAGCACTTACAGAAAATTCCATCACAGACAGGTACACTACCAGCGGCTACCCTGGTTCAGGTTTTGACAACAATGGGGCAGTTGACAAGTAACTCTTCAACTCTTGAAATGCTTTCTCATGCTCATCCTTCCAGACGAATTGCTTGTTTTTCCTTAGCATATCATAGAATGGTCTGCACCTTTCTGAGGATCTGGATATGAACCTGCTCAGAGCTGCAACCCTACCCGTTAATTTCTGTACGTCCTTTGGGTTCTGGCGGGACGCCAAGTTCATGACTGCTTTAATCTGCTCAGGACTGGCCTCTATCCCTCTTTTAGTCACCATGTACCCTAAGAATTTGCCTGCGGTCACACCAAAAGTACATTTAGTAGGTCGTAACTTCATATTATACTTTTCAAGAATCTCAAACGCCACGGCCAGGTCACGGATGTGATCTTCAGCTTTCTTCGATTTGACCACCATGTCGTCGATGTACACCTCTATGATGTCTCCAATCTGATCCTTGAACATCATGTTTACCAGCCTTTGATACGTGGCACCTGCATTCTTCAGGCCAAAGGGCATAGCTTTGTAACAGTAGGTTCCTCTGGTGGTCATGAACGCTGTGTGCTCCTGGTCTGGAGGGTGCATCCTGATCTGATTAAATCCACTTGCTGCGTCCATGAAGGTCATGACTTCGTGCCCCGCGGTCGCATCCACCATGGCATCTATGTGGGGCAGAGGAAAACAATCTTTCGGACACGCTTTGTTCAAATCCGTGTAGTCCACACAGACTCTCCACTTTCCGTTCTTTTTCTGCACCACGACCACATTCGCCAGCCACTCAGGATACATCACCTGTTTTATCATGTCCATGTCTAGCAGTTTCTGCACTTCTTCGTTCACGATCTCATTCCGCTCTGGAGCGAATTTCCTGCGTTTCTGCTTCACAGGCTTGATACGAGGGTCAATATTTAACTTATGAGAAATAACATCAGGGCTGATCCAGTCATATCACGATGGGACCAGGCAAAACAGTGCTCCTTACTTTTTAGGAAGTCAATCAAGGCAGGCCTGACTATCTCTGGAGCATCAGAGCCAATCAGGACTTTCCTGTCAGGTCTGTCCTGCGTTAAAACCACTTCTTCTGTCTCCATGCAGGGGACAAGATTCTCTACATTCCTAACAGGCTGCTTTAATTGCTATGCAAGGGACTTACCTGGGCTGGAGGGTTTCAGGGCTGTCCTGTAACACTCCTGGGCGGTCTGTTGGTCACCCCTTACCGTTGCTGTGCCCCACTTAGTTGGGATCTTTACACACTGATGATATGTGGAAGGCACCGCCTTGAGGTTGTGGATCCATGGACGACCCAAAATAACGTTGTAGGAAGACAAAGAGTCGATCACACAGTACTTCTCGAACGAGGTCACCCCTTCGACATATGTTGGCAAGGTGATCTCTCCCGGTCGCGGCTTCGCTTTCTCCATCAAGCCAACCAGACGCCGACCTCTTCGTAACGTCAGACTCTTTCAGCCCCATTCCTTCCAGCGCACTCATCATTATGATGTTGACAGAACTGCCTCCATCTACCAGAACTCTTCTGACCAGGCAAGTTCCAATCTGAAGCTTGATCACTAACCCATCATGATGGGGTCCATGCACTCCTTCCAGATCCGATTCGTCGAAGGTGACAGGCTGGATAGACTCTGACTGGCCTACTGGGGGTCGCTGCCTGTTCTCCACGGCTACACGCTTGGCAGCAGAGTAGGTTAGTCCACAAATATCAGAACTACCAGAGATGAATTTTACCTCATGTGTCAAAGGGGGTGGTTGATCTTTTGGCTGTTCACGCTCCTCCTTGGACCATTTACTTCTAGGCAGGATATCCTTTAGGTACCCGTTCTTGAGCAGATGAGCCACCTCTCTCCTTAGAGCTATGCACTCCTCGGTTGTATGGCCTATATCTGCATGGTAGTCGCACCATTTGGTCGTGTCCCTCCTGGGGTTTGGTTTCTCGTTCGCCCTAGGCCACCTGACCGCCGCACCTAGTTTGTCCATCTTACAGAGGAGTCCTAAAGAGTCTACTGAGAAGCAGTACTCTGAGATTGGGGGAGGTATCCTGGGCTGCTCCGTCTGCGCCTCCACTGCATTTGTCTCTTTCTGGACCAAGAATGGTCAAGTCGAGCAAAGGCGGTTTTAGTCTAGAACATGGTTTGGGTCCTTGAGCTCGAACCATGGGCTAGACCATGGTCCTAGGGTCCACCCAAGCTTAATTTTGAGTGAATTGAGAAATATATTTCGGTCAAGCTTGGTGGGTCAAGGAAAGTCGAGGAATGGTTTAAGAAGGAGAGCAACAAATGCAACCATGAGCTATTTTGAGTGTGATCACTTGAGTGCACCCATGTGGGTTCGAACCCCAATAAAACACGAGCCAACAAGGTCCAAGGAAGTCAGCCATGGGGGAGCAATTCGGCTGACCCAAAAGTCCGCACATGATACACTATTTTGAAACAAGTCGCTTTCAAGTTTCACCTTTATGCTTTATGTCTTTATCTTATTTCCTTTATGTCATTTTCATTTATTTTGTTATGTTGTAAGTTAGTTTATTTTCAGATTTAAGGAGCATGTGACCTAGCTCTCCTTGCTCTCCAAGGTGTCATTCCTAGCCCTTGGATGATTACCTAAACACAAGGTGTAGATAAACCTAGATGTCACTCTCTACCTTTATGCTTTAAGTTGTTGTTTTGGTCAGGTTTGTAAGGCCAATAGGGCCGAGTTCTTTGTTGCATTTCAAGGCTCTTTGTAGCCCTTAGATCTTTAGGAAATGTAGGGCTTAGATGATAGCAAGGGTACTATATAAACCCTCACTCATACAATGTATTTTTCAGATTTGACATTGAATATAAACCCTAAGTTTGAGTGCCCACTCTTCCTTATTTTCTTAGCTTAGTGCTTGAATGATTATCGAGTTGATTAGTGGCTTAGTGCTTAATCACTCAACCCTAAATCTTTGGCTTTGTGCTTAGGTTTAGTCTATCTTTTATATTTTCATTTCACTTACAAAAATCAGAAAATTTCACACAAAAAAAAACGTCACTTTGGCCGAGTATATTACAAGTATTTCAAATCGATTTTAGTTATTCTCTTGAGTGAAATCTAACCCATTAGGTTTCATTCCACTTTCCTGACCGGTCTCTGGTATGGAGCTGACCTGTTGTTTCCACGCTGAGCCGGAGCTTTGCGTGAGGTCCTTTCGGTGTCCTGGTAACGCGACCTGAATTGCTGGTCTTCCTCCACCCTGATCTGAGCAAACGTTTTGGCCTGCACATCCTCAAAGGTAGAACAGGGATAACGGGTTAGTTCTATATAAAGGGTAGAATCTCTTACCAGACCTTGTCTGAAGGCTTCAATCGCTGTTCCGATGTCACATCGCTGGATAGACACTTTCTCTTTGTTGAAACGGTGCAAGAAGTCCCTGAGCGACTCGCCCTCTTCCTGGATGACTCTGTACAGATCGCTGGTCTGCTTCTCCAGCATTCTACTGCTGGCAAACTGAACGTTGAAGAGATTGATCAGCTCTGCGAAGGTTCTGATGCTTCTGACCGGCAGGTTGATGTACCACTGCAGGGCTGGTCCAGTCAACGTTGATCCAAAACTCTTGCACATGCATGCTTCGCGCTTTTCCATGGGTATGGCAGCATTGAACATGCGCTGCCTGTACTGAGCCACATGCTCCTGAGGGTCTGAGGTCCCATCATAGAGCTTCAGGTTTGGCGGAGTGTACTTTTTGGGCATTTCCACCATTGCTATGCAATCATCGAAGGGAGAGTCTGCATAGCTATCGGGCGTAGCGGTCTCTATTGGTGGTGGAAGTCCTGGAACCTTGCGCACCAACTCTGAAAGTTTTCCCATCTCGTGCATCATGTACTGCATCACCTGTGATCGCCTCCGGATCCTCAGGCTGCTCTGGCTGTTCTGGTTGCTCTGGCGGGGGACCACCTCCAGCAACGTTCTCCCCTGGAACCCCTCCAGCAGCGTTCACAGGTGTAGACTTGGACGAACCTGCACCAGAAGAGAAGATAGAGAAGTCAATTCGCTTGATCACATCGGAGATAGGTGTACCTGGTTGGATCCGAGATCTTGAAGCTTTTGTCTTGGAGGTTATGTCCAATTGCTTCTTCAGTTCTGCCTCGGCTTCCTTTGATCGTGCAGCTTCTGCCCGAGCATTCTCCGCAGCCTGCTGGGCCTCCAGTGCAGCCTGTCTGGCCTGTTCCAATTCCGCCTGGAGTTTCTGGAGGAGTTCAGCACTCTGATCTGCCATCTCTGATGTTCCTGGGTTGTGTAAGGGTTGTTTTGAAGGGTTTTTTTGCGGATTAGTAAACTAATATCCCCACAGACGCGCCAAACTGTTCGGGGTGATTTTCTCACTCTAATCGTATTTAGATTTTGGGTTTATTAGTATTATCCTTTTTATGTGTTTTAGAATATCGAATTTAGTTGTACGTGTTGGGAAGAACGAAAATGGAAGGAACGCAAATAAAGACTAGACACACGAAATTGTTTACGTGGGAAAAAACCCTTAGAAGTAAGGGAAAAACCACGGGCACCAAGCCAGGAGAGGATTTGCACTATGATTCGGACAGAACGTACAGAATGAACAGAACTTCCAGACTACGAGAGTACAATTGTGAGAAATAATCAGTGAATTTTAGAGTGTTTGAGTATGAGTTTTCCAGTTGTTCATCCGTCCCTCGAGTAATGATTTCCTTCTTCTTTTATAAGCTCTTGTTAACGGTCTGATTTGATTGTTAATGCTTCCTTGATTCTCGCCGCCCATTAACTCCCTCCATATTTCTCTCCTGTAACGTCTGGGTGAGTTAACAGCCTCCTTGAATGTAGTTGAGCTGGTACTTGGCTTAGTCCTCGCTTTCCAACGTATCTTTACTCCTTCCTTTGTGGGCTTCTTCTCCTTTGGACTCCGTTTGACCTTGACCCATTGGACTACTGATCTTGACTTTCTTTGACCTCAGCGTACTTGGGCCTTGACTTTTGTTGACCATTTTCCTCTCCTTGACTTGGGCCTTCGTTTTGCTCTTTGGACCCATGAGGGTATTTTGGGCCTAACAATTATAATATATATTGTCTATTTGTTTAGATTTTTGCTTCAAATATCAATATTTTATACTGAACTAACAATGAAAATTAATTTTCGAAAACATCAAATATCATAAAAATAGAACAATTCCTACTAAAAAATTCATTGGTTGCGTGAAAGGTTATTTTCTACACTTTGTTTTTGTAAGAAGCATTCCTGTACCCCTAAACTTTAGAATTTTAGTTTCAAATTTCAATAATGCCCAAATTTTATACTTTGGTTATTTTACAGCGTTACATGGCAATAATAACGGTGAAATAGCTCTAGGTAGAGTTTTTAAGGTGCAGGTGGTCGTTTATTTATGTCCACCTTAAGGCCTTTTTCCTTGATATATTTTTCACCCTTATATTTCTTCCGAGGGATGTCATTGGGGCGGGGCGGGGGTGGATATAGGTTCCCCCACATCCGTACCCATCAAGACAAACCTCTACGCATACTCGCCTCACCACCCATGGCGTGTAGAGGTTTCCAAACCCGTACCCGCCCCACTACCCGCGATGGGTAGTCAATTATACTCCGTAATAATTATAATATAAATTACTTTAGAATAACTTTGATTATGACAATAATTCAACGATTATAACAAATTTTTATCAAGTAAAGTTAAAAAACACTATAAAATTATTATTTTTTGATATAATAAACATTTATAAGAAGCGGATATGTGGGTATTATGCGGGTATGCAAAATTTACCTCCACCCCACTACCCATGGCGGGTATTATTTTGATACCCATACCCACCCCACAGCTCGCCAAACCTATACTCATCTCCACCCCAATTGGGGCGGATGCGGGACGGTACCCACTTGTACCCGCCCCCATTGAGATCCCTATTTTTTCCCTTGATCTATTTTTTTATCCCGTATTCATCTTATAGTCGGTTTTGTTTTTATTGTTTGTTCTATTCTTCAATTTTTTTGGCCAAATATTTTCAACTTATATTATTTTTTCCGTTTCGGTGATTTGTTTACATTTATTTTATATACAAATTTAACGATGTTAAGAGAGGGGTATGGGGAAAAAGTACAAAGATAGAAATAAATCAATGTGATTGGGTTAAAGAAGGAAGAGATCGCTCCCGCCACATGGCTCAACATAAACTTTTATGTAAATATAAACAAATGACTCATACATTCCGAAATTAAAAGTGTAAACAAATGACCGGGACGGAAAGAATACTTAATAGGTGTTATTTTTTGTAACGTTTAATTTAATCCATTTTTAGTTTAAGACCTATGGCATAAGAAACTCTATAATTAAAAATATATATTTTTTTGGTCAATCGAAACACGCACTTAGTCGCATTACAATTAGGGGAGGGGGGATTCGAACCTGAGACCTATCTCCTAGAATACCTATGTCTTAACCAACTAGGCTAAGACATCTTGGTATAATAAAAAATATATTAATCTTAAGAAAGACTTATTTGTGAAAGTTTACTACTATTAGATTTGCAGTAAAGATCATTTTATTAGAATAACCACTTTTTTGTTTTTCTTAAACACCCTAAATTGAATTTATCGATTGAAATATTATTATTTTTTCTTTCATAATCATTTCGACTGTGCATGAAATATTCGTCGTGAGAAAGTCTTATTTGTGAAAGTTATTATATTATCAGATACTCCCTCCATTCCAAAATAATTGTCTCATTTTTTATTGTGGGTGGATTTAAGGAGTGGTAATGAAAATTATTTTTTTAAATCCTTAGTTAAAACTTACTGTGGAACCCGGGATCGGACCCAACTCGGCGTCTTGCTTAAGGGCGGATTTTAAAGTTAAAAAAGATTAAGTTGGAAAAACCTTTAAGAACTGTTATGGAGTCGCCACCTATTTATCGCGGAAAATAGGAACCTGCTACCATGTTCTAAGTTAAAAACATGTCCTAGATTTTGGAGCACGCCGACACCCCTAGATCTAAGGCTTGTGAAACCATAATAGGAAGACTGTGAGGGTACTTTAGAAAAAGAGTTAATTCAAATAATGATTTATGAAAACCTTTTAGAAAAGCCTATGTAAAAATAGCCTCTACTGACCTAGAACAATCCTTGTAAGATGATATTTGAGCTAATGTTATCGCTACGTACAAGTGCGATAAGGATGTAAAAGAATGCAGATGCAGATGCAAAGATTGATTAAAACCCTCAGTTTAGCATGTTTAACTTGTTAACGAATACGGTTCAGTTAAAGGTCGAATTCATTGTTTAAGTTGATTTAATGCAAAATAAGAAGGTGCAAGATGCATGCAAATAAAATAAAGTTCAATTGTCCATTGGTTTATTTTATAAGGTCGGTTGCTTATGCGACTTTGGCGTGTCATCGGATATGGAGTGTACCCGAAGTAATAAGAACACTTGGAAGGCAAGCGCGCTCGGGTGCCAAAGCCGGGGGGGGCGCTAAAGTGTAGACCCCTTTGTTAGTCCATAGAAAATAAGAAAAAGCTTTGATCCAAGTGGATCGGTACCTACCTTGTCCTGACGCTTCAGATCTGGGCAGAGCTTCGCTTCTTGAACTAAAAAGGAGGATGAATTCAACACGGGATGGTGTGTTGAACTCAAGGATTTGGGTGCTTGAGGCTTTTGTGGATGTATTTGTGTGCATACCGTGCTAGACGGTATATTTTGTGGGACCCATGAGTGGGTGCTAAAACTAGGAAGAGAGGTTGTGAGAAGAGAGGGTTTTCTTGTGTGGAAAACTTATGTAAATTGTGTGTTATGAGGTCGGGTATAGGGGTGTATATATAGGAGAATAGCCGAGGGAAATTAGGAAAACAGGGCTAAAAACCACCCTGACAAACCGCATAGGCTTATGCGGTTTGGTGGGCAAACCGCATAGCCTTATGCGGTTTGTACCCTGAGCCGCATAAGCTGTTTCGGCTCGCTGGTGTGGTTTTAACTTCAAGATTTCGTATTTCCTTAATCCGGATTGCTAAATCTTGGGAATATACGACATAATCTCTTTGCTTGTGCTCCAAGAAGGCCTAGTATGATCTTCTAGAAGGTTGAGGGCTTTGGAGTGCGGGCCAAAGGTGGGTTTGGGCTCGGTTTCGGGCCCGAGACCCGGAAAAATGAAAAGGGGTGTATTTGCATAGATTTGTGGGATAAGGTAAGACGTGAGGTTGTATTTTGTGTAAGAGGATGCTAAATAGCGGTTTTAGCTACCGGGCCTAGATTTAGGAATTTAGGAATGCTGAATTAGACCTTGTTAATGTAAAAGGGCCAATTGTAGTGCAAATGCGAAGCTCATGCCAAATGAAGCAGGACAAGGACCTAGCTAGACTCCAAATGGACAAAATGAACGTTTATTTAAATGCGATGTGAAGCGACCTAAAACATTTTAACATTTAAAACGACTCAAAATGAATTCGACATTAGTTAGAACCGTATAAGTCAACGTTAAAACATGCGTAATAAAAGTCCGTGATACATCACAGGGTTTTGTTTGGGAGGGTACGGATATGGGTATCCACAGAGCCCCCAGTTTGACTGAGCTCGGACTAGAGCGCTAGTCAAACTCCACGACCATATCCGGACCATCACAGTCTCGTCTGATCGTGAACGAAGCATGTGTCCATGGGTGAGACGAGGACTTGAACCCAAGCTAAGCGGGGAGGGCGTGCGCATTTTAAGGACTTGGCGGTCCGTGCATCTTTGTAAGAACTGCCGACTGCCGGATGTCTTCGTAGTGCTTGTTGTACTGTCGTTGCCTTTGCGTGTGCGTGTAATGTTGATGCCGGTGCTTGTGCTCGGTAATGTCTTCGCATTGCGTGTGTAGGATGTAAAAAGGGCTAGAGTGCAGGGTGCATATGCTTGGGTAAGTGCTAGTCTCGTGAAAGAGCGTCTGTGTAATGCTTGAACTCGCCGAGGAGTGTCTATGTAGGGTGAAGTGCTTGGAGTTAGGTGTATATTGCAGAGTGCTTGTGCTTGGGCTCGCCGAGGAGTGTCTATGTAGTCGTGGTTGCATGTGATTGCCTTCCGTTGAGGGGAAAATGATGTAAATGCTCGTTATCGTGTAGTGCCGTTGTCGTTGCTGATGCCTTTTGTTGATGTTGATGTCGATGCCGTTTGTTGATGTTGATGTCATTGCTGATGTTGTACTGGGTCTCGCCGAGGAGCGCAGGTGCTTAGTGTAGTATTTGCTAAAGAAGTATTAGTTTGCTGGGGAAGGGTGTATATGTATGGTCTCGCCGAGGAGCGTAGGTGTAGTTGTGGTTGTTTGGGAGAGTGATGATGTTTCGTCTTGTTAGGGGTGCAGGTGTATATTCGCCGGGATTATGGTCCGAGGAAGGTGTATGTGCTCAAGTGTACGGCTTCGTGTAATTGCTTGGATGTGCTGAATGTGCTGATGCAGACGCTTGGTGTTTATGTTAGTGATTTGCTGGAGAAGTCGAAGGGTATGTCTTGGACTCCGTAGGAAATGTTTGTGTGGACTCCATGGGGAGGAAGTAATACTCCACAGGGACGTGAAAAAGGGTGTAGAGGCTCGTGAAGAGTGCTTGTGTTTCTGCTTCTGTACCGTGTATTAAATGCTTAGTACACGAGTATGGCGGACTGTAGGTGACGCCTTAACCATGAAAGCTTACGTGTATGAAGAAAAATGAGGAGAAAACGTGGAACAGAACAAGCTTTGGAAATTGCCTGTAGATTAGTGACTCTTCCGGGGAATCTCTTATCAATCGGCGACTTCAAACGTGAACTCATTCACACCTGTCGCGGCTTCAAATCCGGAATAATTCGAATTCTGCGATTGTCTTCTGAAATCTTCATTTTCGCCTGCTTTGACCATGAGACGTGGTATCTGGTGATTCGTTTGGATTCATGTGATACTTCATCTTTCGGCCTTAGAATGCATGGTGCATGGGATGCTTCTTGGACATGTTAGGGTGTTCATTGTTGTGGGCGACGTCGGGTGTTCGTTGTTTGATGCACACATGAAAGTGTTATGCTTTTAGTGTGCATGCTCTTGTTTGTAGCGGTTCTGAAGGTGTCGCTCAACCGTAGATGTTGATGTGGGTGTGTATAGCAAGGGTGTCTTCAAAAATGCGAAAAATTATCCCATTTTTCGTTGTAAAGGTTTGATTATCCCATTTTTCGTTGTAAAGGTTTGATTCTTGATAGAAGCGTCACCCGATTGTCTTGGTCATGGTGCTAGGTGTATGTGAGCCCCAGGTGGGTGTATCACGAAAAATGGGAAATATTATCCTATTTTTCGTGATATTGAGGATGGGTGTATGTGAGCCCCCAGTTTGTCTGTGTTATGATGTATAACGATAGACAAACTATGTGAAGAAGGCTGTTAGGTGTTAGGATAAGGGTGTTTTTGGATTACCCCCTCGAGTTTCACTAAGTTTTGAGTGAAAACTAAGTCAAAGTGGGGCAGGATGTGCATTGGTAGGAGGAGTCTTTTGGATAACCCCTCGAGTTTGACTAAGTTTTGAATGAAACTGAGTCAAAGTGAAGAGAATGGTGTTTGGATTACCGTCGTCTTCGCCTTTAGTTGTATTAGTGATCTTGTGTAATAAGGATTGTGTGAACCCTTCATTACATGACCGTTTGTTGTAGCTTGGCTTGAGCTTGTAGTTGCTTTCGTCATCTTTCGCTTCCGTGTTGTGTTGTGCTTAGTGGACTGCGTAGTTAGTAGGCTTGGGTTTGAAAGTGAAATGATTCAGATTGGGATGCTTGGATTAAAATGTTTTTTGTTGAAAAATCATTTTTGAGAAAGATTCATTTTAGTTGTCGAAATGAGCTTTAAAAATGAACACTTGAAATGTCAGTTGTAAGGATTCATGCGAGATGAAAGGGGTGTTTTGACGTCGTGAGCTCGAGCTAGGGTTGTGAAGACCGTGGAGGGTCATTTGAGTGCAAAGGTTGAAAAGCCCCGGTTGCTCGGTGGAATCTCATGACAACACGGTGGGATGTAGCGTTAGGTTCGGTTGTGCTTTGCGCAAGCTGCCTACGAATCCACGAATGTGGAATCAAACCGGCGTAGTTCGATAGAGCTTTTGCTTGAAATGTGTTAACTCGAGTGAGTGAAATTCGAAGAATGCTGTTTCTCAAAATGTATTAACTCGAAAAGCCGAGTTAGATTTTTGGAAAAATTTAGACTTGAAGATTCGAGATGCATTTCAAGGATTTGAGATGCATTTTAAAAATACATTTTGTTTGCGAAAAGGTGTGTTTGCAAAAGGTGAATTGCAAAGTGCTTTCATATTAACTCGAGTATTGGGTTAATTTTGAAAGGTGATTAGCTAATTTGAGGGTGGATTGCCTCGTGTAAGTTTGAAAAAAAAGCGCGTCGTTCCGTGGGAGCGTTTTGAAGGCTGGAGAGTTTTTGAAAGAAGCGGTTTAAATGTCGCTAAATTGTTTGATTGGAAGAGGATTGACTCGACATGTGAGTCGATGCTTAAAGCGTCGAAAAGTTTGCAAAATAGAGAGCGAATCGTATCGTGATTTGAGATTCGGCGGTTGCATGGATGCCATGTTCGGAACACGTGCGTTGGTGGAGCCCGGTGGTGCTTGATTGTCTGCGGTGGGATCTTGTTGTTCTGCAAAGCGATGTTAGACCAAAAGCGAGTACTACTCCTAAGTCTATGACAACTTTGCCTCGGCAATTCGCTTTAGTCGCCTCGATAAAGAAATAGTTTGCCTTTGGACTTCGTGAATTTTTGTGGATTTTTGTGAGGATGTCCTTGACTTTGGAAGCTTTAGACATAGGGATGTTTTGCGTAAAAGGGTTGGTTGAGCTCGGAGAGCGGCCTCACGATCCGTGGTTACGGAATCAAACCTAGCGTAGTTCAGAAAGGGTGTGTTTGTTTTAGTAAAGAGGTGTTTATGTGGAAAGCGCGTGTTTAAGGACCATTGGTCCAAAAGGGGTGTTCATTTTTGTGGAAAGGTGCGTGTTTAAGGACCATTGGTCAGAAGGGTGTTTATGTGTTTGACCTTGATAATTGCATCCTAAGGGTAGGATTCTCCTCGGTCGATCTAGGTCGCTTATCGCTTCTGTCGAGTCTTCAATTTGGACTTATAAAGACTTGGCCCCTTGTTTTGGGCGTCGGTGCTTCTTGCTTTTGGGGTTTCGGCCCTTGCTTATTGATTTCTAAGCTTTTGACTTCTTAAGCTCTTGCTTCTAGGCTTTTGACTTCTTGAGCTTTTGACTTTGAGCTTTTAACTTCTTAAGCTTTTGCTTAGTTGTTTTGCCCCTTGTTTGAGACTTTTGAGACTTTTGCTTTTTGGTGACTTTGGTTTTTGATCTTTGTTCCTTGTATTCCGTTTGGTTTGAGAATATCGACGCCCTATGTGGCTTGGGCTTGAGCTTCGGACCTTGCTAAACCCTATGGCTCGGTGGTCACTCGTGATCGATGTGTCTATCACGCCAGGGCTCCTCTGAAAAGTTCGTTTGCTTATTAGGCACGCGATCGAGTCACGCGGAGGCGATCGGGAGTACTCATACTTTTGGTCGCGATCAAATTCATGACCACCGTGGAGCTCCAAATTAATGGATCCTCCTCCAAAAGCAATGAGTAGTAGACCACAAGCGGACTAGTGAACCTTCTGTTTAGTCGTCGAGAGCCTTCTTTGTCTTTGTGTCTTTGATTTACTTGTTGACTTGGACCTTCGTGCCGGCCTAGACCTCCTTAGGATAGCTTGTCTGGGATGCAATGTATGTTGGTGTAGAATTGTGTTTTTATGGGAAAAGTGTGTAAAAAGGAAGGTGGGTTGTAGGCAAACTTATTCCTTTATCGATTTGTTAAAAATGTCGTATGCGTCGAAGACTTCGATTGCACTAGACTGACAGAGATTGACTCAAAGTTTAAAAAACTTCGACCGTATCAAAAGACTCGAATTTTTGAGGAGATCCGTGAGATCGTTGGCGGCGCCTTGATGGATTCTTATTTGGGTGCTCGAGACGCACATGTCTCGGATGGGAGTTGATGCTCGCGTCGGGACTTGGCTCATGCATACTTAGATTTGTCTTTGATTTTGCAAAGGTTTTGTTTTCGGCGAAAAGTAGGATGTTTTGATGAGCAAAATGGGTTGTCACATTTTGGCTCGATGTAAAAGGCGTATTGAAATCAAATCAGATAAGCTTGTGTTAGTGGCTTGTCGGTGAAAGTGTGAATCGATTGAATTGGCGATAGGCTATCCGAATCAAGGGTGTTGAAAATGTGATGAAGACGGTTATACTCGTTTTCATACATTCGGTTTGAAAGAGGGTTAGATTAAAGCGACTATGAGCCACTTGGTCTAGCAGTGAAGGATTCTTGAGGATGATGCTAGTTCATTCCTAGGTTTTGCCGTCTTGCGAAAAGAGATGTTTGGATTAAAATGGCGGCAGGCCATTTTGAATCATGGATGTCGAAAAAAGTTTATTTTGAAAGGGGTGTTAAAAAGCCGTGAGCTGATTGATTTTTGTTTTCAACAAGAGGTCCACGAGAATAGGTTATCATTCTCGGGTTTGAAAATGCTTTGTAATAAATGGGTTCACGATGGTGTGGGTCATGTGATTCATTTATGTCTTGGAAATGTCACGAGAATAAAGTGATTACTCTCGGATGTTTTGAAGAGACTGTTTGTCTAGATCAAACCGTCATGACTATAGGTCATTCGGTTCGAAGGCAGGATTTTTGAAAAAGGTTATTTCAAAAACGTGATGAGGATTTTGTAAAAGTAGCTCGTTGTGGTTTGACAAAATGTTTGGAAAGAGTTTGAGCTAGAGACGTGTTGACACGTTACTGGCTTGACCTTGAAGAGTGTGATTGGCCTAAGTTAACGGTATGTCGTTGTGGGCGGTTGTAGATTGCTTAGGGTGAACCTATGATAGCGAAAAGCTAGTTGGGTTGAAAATGTGAAGGTGGGATATGGGCGGGTTTGCGTCCACGTGTTTTGCTTAAGAGGAATGGACCAAGATCATTTGGTCCGATGAAAGTCCACGAGATTGGGCTTGGCCATTCTCGGGTTTGTTTGCTTGTAAAAGATGATTTTTGTTGAAGCAGATTCGACTTTGGGCCGTTTGGCCCGAAGAGATTTGTAAAGTGTTTTATTTGAAAAAAGTTTTGCTAGGAATCGGCGTACGATGACCGTGAGTCATGTGGCCATTGACGTTTTGAAAGGTTTGGGGAATGTAGTGATTATTTCCGGATGGTTGAAGGGATTTGTGATTGGGTCGAATTGAACCAGGTATAGACTAGTTGACTTGACACGGAAATTTTGAAAGAGAATGTTATTTCAAAAATGTGAAGGGCCGCGAGCCGCCCAGGATGAAAAGTCTCCAAGAATATGTGACGAGATTCTTGGGTTTTTCTTTATGAAAATGCTTGGGATAAATAGATTACGATGGCCTAGGGCCATGTAGTCCATTTGTGCTTTGAAAAGATTCGGGAATGTGATGATTATTCCCGAGTGATTCGTGAGGGATGCCTAGTGGGTTGAATCGAAATAGTGGAGAACTATTTGGTTCGACCCAGAACTTCGAAAAGCATTTATTTCGAAGTTGAAAGAATTTTGAAACGTGACTGTTTCAAAATGAAGAAGCTTTGGTTGTTTTGTAGAAAACACGGGTATTCTTGAAAAGAGCTTGCTTTAAAATGAGAATGTTGTGGGTTGTCTTGTAAAAGCGAGGAACTTTTGAAAAGAGGTTAGTTCAAAAATGAGAGTGTTTTGTTTGCTTTGTAAAAAAAAATGGGAAGATCTTTAAAAAGGGTTCATTTCAAAGATAAGAGTGTATTGCTTTAGGAGCAATGTTGTGCCTAGTGACTCTTAAGGTGACTATAGGTGTGAGCATGTCGTCTCGGTGTTGAAAAGTGTTGGCTTTGCATTTGTCGAGCCCATGTTAACGGTTCATCGTTAAGGGCTTGAAACTAGATGCATGAAAGGGATTCGACTCGAGAAAGGTTAGCTAGTCGAGTCGAGGATGTTGAGAATGAATTAGGTTGTGTGGGTTAGATTTGCATTTTTACTAGACCAACGTTGATTTTAAGTGTTCATTCTAGCTCATTTCTTTGTTAAGAAAACTCTTTTAAGCTTGAAAAAGGGGTTTTCGAAAAAGGTTTTGCTAAGGGAAGCTTTTGAGGCGAGGATGCGTGCGCACATCTCGTCTCGATGTTAAAAGGTTTTGCTTTGCACCCGTCGAGCTGATGTCGGTGATTTCTGAGGTGAGCTCGAGTCGGATGTGTAAAGAGAAAGGATTCGGCTCGAGTGATTAGCAAGTCGAACCGAGGATGTTAAATGTAGAACCTAGGCCGTATGACCTAGGGATTGAAATCCTCGAGCTTGGGTTTTAATCCTTGCTCGGGTTTTTGCTTGTTAGTGAAAATGAAAGTTTTGAAAAAGCTTGTTTCAAAAATTCGCGATAGTTTTGTTTGAAAAGCTGTTAGATGTTAGATGTTAGGTTCGTTTATCTTTGACAAGGTTTAAGCGAGTTTTCGAAGATATGAATGCATATGCTCGTTTTGAAAAAGACCATGGAGTGCATGGCCTCGAACTTGTACGTATGACTCAAAGGGTGAAAGGGTCAGTCGGGTACACCTCCAACTACCTCGAGTACGCTTTGGCAGATACTTAACCCCTCTATTTCCTTCTGAGGGCGATAGGTTTTCTAGAGAACCTTTGGGGCTGATCGAGATAATCGTTCTGACAAGCCGTGGAGGAGAGAGGAAAGTTAGTCCCGCACGTGCTTTATCGAGTGGACAAGCCTGCGTGTTGGAACCACCTCTCAAGGGTGCAAAGAGTGCCTAGATTCCAAAAGGAATGGACTCTAAACGAATGTGCATAGCTCAAATATGTATACTTGGATTGTTCAAGGCTTTCAAGTTTCACCTCTTTATTTTTAAAAAGAAAAAGCTAGTTTTAAGTTTTAAAAATAAGATCTCCCCAGCGGAGTCGCCAAACTGTGGGACCCGGGATCGGACCCAACTCGGCGTCTTGCTTAAGGGCGGATTTTAAAGTTAAAAAAGATTAAGTTGGAAAAACCTTTAAGAATCACATGGAGTCGCCACCTATTTATCGCGGAAAATAGGAACTCGCTACCATGTTCTAAGTTAAAAACATGTCCTAGATTTTGGAGCACGCCGACACCCCTAGATCTAAGGCTTGTGAAACCAGTTGGATTAGGGTGAGGTACTTTAGAAAAAGAGTTAATTCAAATAATGATTTATGAAAACCTTTTAGAAAAGCCTATGTAAAAATAGCCTCTACTGACCTAGAACAATCCTTGTAAGATGATATTTGAGCTAATGTTATCGCTACGTACAAGTGCGATAAGGATGTAAAAGAATGCAGATCTGGATGCAAAAAGATTGATTAAAACCCTCGGTTTAGCATGTTTAACTTGTTAACGAATACAGTTGATTAAAGGTCGAATTCATTGTTTAAGTTGATTTAATGCAAAATAAGAAGGTGCAAGATGCATGCAAATAAAATAAAGTTCAATTGTCCATTGGTTTATTTTATAAGGTCGATTCTTATGCGACTTTGGCGTGTCATCGGATATGGAGTGTACGAAGTAATAAGAACACTTGGAAGGCAAGCGCTCGGGTGCCAAAGCCTGGGCGCTAAAGTGTAGACCCTTTGTTAGTCCATAGAAAATAAGAAAAGCTTTGATCCAAGTGGATCGGTACCTACCTTGTCCCGACGCTTGAGATCTGGCGAGCTCGCTTCTTGAACTAAAAAGGAGGATGAATTCAACACGGGATGGTGTGTTGAACTCAAGGATTTGGGTGCTTGAGGCTTTTGTGGATGTATTTGTGTGCATACCGTGCTAGACGGTATATTTTGTGGGACCCATGAGTGGGTGCTAAAACTAGGAAGAGAGGTTGTGAGAAGAGAGGGTTTTCTTGTGTGGAAAACTTATGTAAATTGTGTGTTATGAGGTCGGGTATAGGGGTGTATATATAGGAGAATAGCCGAGGGAAATTAGGAAAACAGGGCTAAAAACCACCCTGACAAACCGCATAGGCTTATGCGGTTTGGTGGGCAAACCGCATAGCCTTATGCGGTTTGTACCCTGAGCCGCATAAATTTGTTTGGCTCATTGGTGTGGTTTTAACTTCAAGATTTCGTATTTCCTTAATCAGGATTGCTAAATCTTGGGAATATACGACATAATCTCTTTGTTTGTGCACCAAGAAGGCCTAGTATGATCTTCTAGAAGGTTGAGGGCTTTGGAGTGCGGGCCAAAGGTGGGTTTGGGCTCGGTTTCGGGCCCGAGACCCGGAAAAATGAAAAGGGGTGTATTTGCATAGATTTGTGGGATAAGGTAAGACGTGAGGTTGTATTTTGTGTAAGAGGATGCTAAATAGCGGTTTTAGCTACCGGGCCTAGATTTAGGAATTTAGGAATGCTGAATTAGACCTTGTTAATGTAAAAGGGCCAATTGTAGTGCAAATGCGAAGCTCATGCCAAATGAAGCAGGACAAGGACCTAGCTAGACTCCAAATGGACAAAATGAACGTTTATTTAAATGCGATGTGAAGCGACCTAAAACATTTTAACATTTAAAACGACTCAAAATGAATTCGACATTAGTTAGAACCGTATAAGTCAACGTTAAAACATGCGTAATAAAAGTCCGTGATACATCACAGGGTTTTGTTTGGGAGGGTACGGATATGGGTATCCACACTTACTATAAATAAAAAGGAGACAATTAATTTGACAAAACTTTTGGTGGAAAGGGGACTATTATTTTGGGATGGAGCGAGTATATTTTATAGAATGAAATATCATTATTTTCATTGAAAACCATTTTGACTATCGATGAAATGTTTGTCATGCGAAAGACTTACTAGTGAAAATTATTCCGTGTTATGTTTGTTAGAATTCTACGGTATTGAGACGTCGTGTTGGACACTGCCCTAAGTCAGTTAGACCCCCACTATGGTGCGTATGGGCTCGTGGTCACCGACTCCAGGGTTAACGCCTCCTTCTCTAGCTTTGGTGCACTCCAAAGAGAGAAGTGGGAGCTGTTCTTATTTATGTGAAAATATATGTGAAACAGAGCAGAAAAGCAGAAGAGGGAAGAGCATAAAAACCGAAACAGGGGAAGAGAAGAAGAATGTGCAGTATTGTGTTGTGTGATTTGTGAATGGAAGAAGACGATATTTATAATGGTAAATTATAGCTGTTGGAATTACAACAGTCAAAAATCTGTGAGTAAATAGGGTGAATAAAGAGCATTAAACCAGAAAAATAAGGGGCCACTAAAACAGAATATTATGGTGCATTAACTCGTATTATTCACTGAAATATTATAGCATCCGATGACTTGTAATGGACCGGGATCCAAAAATATAAGCACACCACACCGCGCACGTGTCACGAGCCGGACGGCGGCGGAGGTGCGTGCGTAGGAGGCTTAGAATAGTCTCCACATAGTTGGTTCTAACCAACAAAACACAATACTCTATATAAACCCACCAAAACACCTTACTCCCACCAATGTGGGACTTTGGTCTTTACAAGTTTGGAGCAAAACTCCAACAATCCCCCACTTGGTCCAAACTAAGTCATATCGGATACTAGACTGAAAGAAATAAAAGAAAGAAAAGATCAAACAGGTGAACAGAGTCTTGAACCTGTAAAAGAAAAGCGAACAGCTCCCTCGAGTAAAACTTGGCCCAAATGAACCCTTTTTCATGACTGCATTAGAGAATACCCCACGTATATTCTCACAGAGGGCGGCTAACCCCCACAGTCACGTAGGTGAGTCCATCAAGAGTGTACTGCACACCCCACTCAAAACCTTAGAGGTATGGAACTCATTAAGGACTACCTCCTGTCCAACCTTCCCTTGCAGTAAGTAAAATGCTAAAGAGGGACAATCATAAAAGGAAAACAATCTTTTATTCCATAATATAAACATGAAACAAGCAACATACATCAGTTTCGTTTGACCACATTAAATCTGACAGACCAGATTGGGTATCCGCTGAGTGCATGCTACATAGGTGGGTTCAATCCCATATCTTTAGCAGTATCAGAAACTAGTTTCCTGTTCAAAGCTTTTGTCAACGGATCCGCAATGTTTTTCTCTGATCTAACATAATCAAGAGAAATCACACCAAACTTTATCAAATTACAAACAACATTATGCCTCAGGCGAATATGCCTGCTTTTACCATTATATGCCTTATTCTTGGCTACATGTATAGCCGCTTGCGAGTCACAATGTAACGGTACTGAAGGTACCGGCTTAGGCCACAGAGGAATGTCTGCAACTAGACTCCTCAGCCATTCTGCTTCTCGACCAGCCATCTCGAGAACTATAAATTCCGACTCCATTGTAGACCTCGCAATACAAGTTTGCTTGGAAGATCTCCAAGACACAGCACCTCCTGCCAAAGTAAAAACATAGCCACTGGTAGAGTGTATATCACTACTCTCCGAAATCCAGTTAGCATCACAATAACCTTCCAAAACAGGAGGATAACCAGAATATAATAAGCCAAAATCTGCCGTACCTTTAAGATATTTAAGCAAACGTATGAGAGCATTCCAATGATCATGACCAGGATTATGAGTATACCTGCTCAGGCAACCAACACTATATGCGATATCAGGTCGAGACGAACACATCAGATACATAACACTCCCAAGTATCTTAGCATAGGTAGCCTGATCCACGCTATCTGAAAGGTACTTCTTTAAGTGCATACTCGGATCAAAGGGAGTTCTGGCGGGCTCAACATCGAAATAACCAAACTTCTTCAGGATTTTCTCAACATAATGAGCCTGACTAAGGCGATAACCAGAAGACGTCTTCTCAACCCTAAGACCCAAGATAACATCGACCTCACCCATATCCTTCATCTCGAAGGAACCCTTTAGCATATTTTTAGCCGAGACTATAGCATCCATAGAGGCTCCAAAAATAAGCAAGTCATCGACATACAGCGAAATGATAATACTATCACCACCACTAGATCTCACATAGATACACGTGTCAGCATCACAAGCTCTGAACCCAAGGGAAATAATCACGTTATGAAACTTTTCATACCACTGTTTAGGCGCCTGTTTCAACCCGTACAAAGATTTAACAAGCCTACACACCTTGTGTTCCTGACCCGGTATCTTAAACCCATCAGGTTGTTCTATATAAATCTCCTCATCTAAATCTCCATTCAAGAAAGCGGTCTTAACATCCATCTGATGTACATACAAACAGGTTATGCATGGAAGCTATGGCAAACATCACTCTAATGGAGGCAATCTTAGCAACTGGTGAGTAAGTATAAGTATCAAAGTAATCCAAACCAGACTTCTGTGTAAACCCTTTAGCAACCAACCTAGCTTTAAACTTATCTATGGTTCCATCGGCTTTGAGTTTCTTCCTAAAAACCCACTTACACCCTATAGGTTTACAGCCTCGAGGTAAATCAACAATCTCCCAAGTATGGTTTGACATGATAGAATCAATCTCACTATCTATAGCTTCCTTCCACAAAGCTGCATCCACTGACCTCATAGCCTCATCATAGGTTTTAGGATCATCCTCAACTAGAAAAGCAGCTAAACCCTCGTTCACTAGGTTGTCATAATCGGTAATAAAGTCTGAACCAAAGGTTTTCTCAACTCTAGCCCTCTTGCTTCTCCTAGGTTCTGGTAGGGGTTCACTAATATCCGTGTCTGGTAAACTATCCTCGAGTGTTTCATCAGGAGTGGGGTTTAGACCAACATCAGGCTCACTAGGAGAAAAACTCGATTTTAAGGGAAATATATCCTCAAAGAATACAGCATCTCTAGACTCTATGATAGGTCCGTAGTGACCTGAACTCGCATCCTTAGTCATAAACCTATAAGCAGCACTGTTCGAGGCATATCCCACAAAAATCGTATCTAAGGTTTTAGGACCGATCTTGTCTCTCCTAAAGGCTGGTATAGGTACCTTAGCTAAGCATCCCCAAACTCTCATAAACCTCAAATTTGGTGGATAACCTTTCCAAACCTCGTAAAGGGTCACATCAAGTTTCTTATGTGGAACACGGTTTAGAACATAACAAGCTGACAAAATCGCTTCCCCCCACATAAAATCAGATAATCCAGAGGACAACAACATTGCATTCATCATATCTTTTAAGGTTCTATTCTTTCTCTCGGCTACACCATTTTGTTCAGGGGTATAGGGGGCTGAAAACTCATGGATAATCCCATTTTTCTGACAAAATTCTATCAAAAAATCAGACTCATACTCTCCACCATGATCAGATCTCACTCTTTTAATTTTCCGACCTAGTTGGTTTTCTACCTCGGCTTTATAAACCATAAACATACTTTCAGCTTCACTCTTATTTCTTAAAAGATAAACTCTCGTGTACCTAGAACAATCATCCACAAAGGTAATGTAATATCTTTTCCCTCCCTTACTCTCACAACTTTTAAAGTCTGCCAAATCAGTATGAATAAGTTCTAACAACTCGGTTTGCCTCCTAGTTACTTCCTTAAAGGGTTTTCTCGAATGTTTAGCTTCCATACAAACCTGACATTTATCCATGTCAAGGGTACTAAGGTTCGGTAAAAGGTTCATGGTTCTCATTCGTTTGATAGACTTTATGTTTACGTGACCAAGCCTAGAGTGCCAAATATCGAGTGACTCAGCTAGGTAAGCAAAAGAGGGGGTTCCATTTATTTCAACATCAAGAACAAAGAGACCACCATTACAAAAGCCTTTTCCAACAAACTGACCACTCTTAGACATGACTAACTTATCAGACTCAAAAGTAAGCTTAAGACCAGCCTTGTTAAGCAAAGCACCAGAAATTAAATTCCTACGCATATCGGGCACATACAAAACATTATCAAGAGCTAAAATTTTTCCAGAGGTGAGTTTCAGATGCACCTTGCCTATGCCGCAAACTGGTACCTTGCTCGAATTCCTAACGTACACAAAGTCCTTTTCATCCACATCCTTAAGCTCTTTGAACAAGTCCTTGTTAGTGCAAATGTGTCGAGTAGCCCCTGTATCAACCACCCATTCCACAATATTTTCCGCAAGATTGACCTCGGACACCATAGCCGCAATGATTTCATCCCCTTCACTAGACCCCTCAACGATGTTGGCTTGGGGTTTATTTGGTTTGTTTGGTTTATTACCTTTATAGCCTCCACGTTGATTTCCACCCTTGTTGTTGAATGGTTTGCGTCCACTATTATTATAGCGATTACCTTGACTTTGTTGCCTTTGGTCATACGCCTTTTTAGCATGGCACTTGAAAGCAGGATGACCAGGTTTATCACACCACCAACAATTACCAGTCATCACCTTTCCTGCGCCTTGCTGATTAGAGTACTGTTCATGACTCCTCTTATAATTATTAGCATTCTTATATTCAACAACATTAGCCTTAACAGTATTAGTAACAGAAGACCTAGAACGATCTTGACTCCTATTAGCATCCTCAATTTTAATATGACCGATTAGTTCTTGTAGCGTCATGTCCTTCTTTTTGTGCCTAAGATGTTTCTTATATTCATCCCAACTAGGAGAAGGTAATTTTTCAATCAAAGCATTCGCTTGCATAAACTCACATAATACCATCCCCTCCGCAAGAATTTCGGACACAAGGTTTTCATACTCATGAATTTGATCCATTATATGTTTGTTATCGACTATTTCAAATTTAAACCACCTAGCGACAGCATACTTCTTAGTTACAGCATCATCGGACCCGTACTTAGTTTCTAGAGCATCCCAAATTTCCTTAGCAGTTTTACTCTTACAATATATATCGAATAAATTATTAACCATGTGGTGTAACATGACTCCTCTAACTGTTCTATTATCTTTAGCCTTTTTTCCGTCAAATTTAGCACCATTTTCAGAAGTTTCAGCGGTATTATTAGTGTCGTATAGAACGTAATCAATTTCATACTGCTGAAAATAAAAGAGAATTTTTTCAGACCATCTTTTATAATTTTTACCGTCGAGTGGCTCCATTTTGCTGAGGTCCGGGACGATTTAGGGCTGCATCACGTAAGAACCAGCAGGTACAGCAGGAGTGACGACAGGGGTTGCTGGAACATCGTTAGTAACCTGGGCTGCCATTGTCGATTAGTAGACCGTAGGATTTAACGTTATAACTGACTTAGAGTGTTAGAATTCTACGGTATTGAGACGTCGTGTTGGACACTGCCCTAAGTCAGTTAGACCCCCACTATGGTGCGTATGGGCTCGTGGTCACCGACTCCAGGGTTAACGCCTCCTTCTCTAACTTTGGTGCACTCCAAAGAGAGAAGTGGGAGCTGTTCTTATTTATGTGAAAATATATGTGAAACAGAACAGAAAAGCAGAAGAGGGAAGAGCATAAAAACCGAAATAGGGGAAGAGAAGAAGAATGTGCAGTATTGTGTTGTGTGATTTGTGAATGGAAGAAGACGATATTTATAATGGTAAATTATAGCTGTTGGAATTACAACAGTCAAAAATCTGTGAGTAAATAGGGTGAATAAAGAGCATTAAACCAGAAAAATAAAGGGCCATTAAAACAGAATATTATGGTGCATTAACTCGTATTATTCACTGAAATATTATAGCATCCGATGACTTGTAATGGACCGGGATCCAAAAATATAAGTATAAGCACACCACACCGCGCACGTGTCACGAGCCGAGCCGAGCCGAGCAGGACGGCGGCGGCGGTGCGCGCGTAGGAGGCTTAGAATAGTCTCCACATAGTTGGTTCTAACCAACAAAACACAATACTCTATATAAACCCACCAAAACACCTTACTCCCACCAATGTGGGACTTTGGTCTTTACAAGTTTGGAGCAAAACTCCAACAATGTTAATTTGTATTAGATATATGGAGTAGGAGTAGTAAAGATCATTCGTAAGAAGGACCAATTTTTGTATTTTGTGCATTTTTAATATGTTCAAAAAATAAACAAGCGTCCATAAATCGACAACTAATAACTTCGTATAAAAATTTAAAAGATAAAAATTGTAAATAAAATACAATCAACTAATATTTACTGAGTTTATATTAACAATTTACGAGCACGAGTAATAACTTCAGCCTTGAGAACAATTTAATGCTAACTTCGTTCCTGTTGAAAATTATTAATAAAATCTCGAAAATGAATAATCATTAGGAAAAAGATAAGAAGAGCGCAAAATAGTTTTGCAAAATAATTTTACTTTATGTTGTTAATTGTGTTGTTATTCATTTTTATTTTTAATTTTAAATTTAAATGCGGTAGTTTACACAAGATAGGGTTTGAATATCCTCTTATAGTTTGAGACTAGTTACCATGGAATTTGTGTAAATGAAATAAAGATATTAAATACGGAGTAAATTATCTTCGAATATGAGTATATGACTCATAGTGTTGTGTCACTTGTGTGCACCGTACAACTTATTTGGAGGGATAAAATTAGCAAAATCAAAATCAATAATACAAAAGTGACACTATGACAGAGATTAAATTTATAAAAGTGAAAGTATTTAACAAATATGTTGCAAATATGACTCGTTGTATACAATGCAGATTATATGGAAGGATAAAAACAGCAAAATCAAAATCAATAACACAAAGTATATCCTACTGCAATCACATTGGCATTCACCATCAGAGCACACAATTAATGGAATCAGGTTTGTATCTTCATTTTATTAATTTTTTTTTGTTTTTACGCATTCTTTTATACATTATGTTAACTTTGAATCTTTATGGTGTGGTTTAGGAATATGGAATTGAAAATAAATTTTAAAATTGTCAAATTTTAATAATAATGTTTGGGAAATTCTCGGAATAAAAATTAGAATTGAGGCAATTTAAAGTTAGTTCAATTTTAGGTTATCTAAAATTTCATCTATGGGGTTGTCATTTCAATTCCACGTGTTATTTTTTCACACTAATGATTAACAATATAAAAACAAAAATTTTATTTTTCAAATTGATATAATATTGTTAAATTTTTCCTTTTTTTTTTTTTTTAAAGTGGAATAAATATTTAACAAAATTTCTAATATATTATTGTCAAATCTAATTTCAACTCCATGACTCCCAAATTTTTTCACGTGAAATTGAATTTAAAATTAAAATGTGATCTTTCAAATATTACATTTGAATTATGTATTTCAAATCAATCTAGTAAGCAAATGCACCCTAAATACAATTTTATTTGTCTAGTTTACTGAAGATTTTTACACAAGAAATGCATGATAACCATGAAGTTTTGATAGGAAAAACAGAGTAGGGTTTCACCTTCTTTTGAGGCAATTGATCCGTTGTATTGATTCCTTCAAAAAGCTTGAGTTTGTCAAGAGATACAAGTGCTATTTATACTTGGATACATCACAAAACCCTAGGTTAATTTGTAGGAAAAAGACAAAGAAGTTGGTAAGAATGAGAGGAGAATGTGCCGTCGTATTTTGCTGAGCTCCCTTGCTCTTGTTCTTTTCCAGCTGCTCCTATTTTGTTTTGTTTACACCAAACTTGGGCTGCTTCCAGGTTGTTGGGCTATTTCTCATTCTTTGCACAATTTGGGCCACACTCTTTAAATCCACACACTTAGCTAATTTCAGCCCTATTGAAGGACTTGGACTGCTGCTACTACACATAACTGATCCATCTGATTTACACTCCCCCTCAAGATGAGAGGGTGATGGCTTAATCACTCCCATCTTGCGAAGGTGTTGATAGCGAGACTTCATCTGAAGGGGTTTAGTGAGGACGTCTGCTACCTGACTTTGACTTTGCACATACACAGGCTTCACTTCTCCTTGTGCCATTTTCTCCCTTATATAATGACAATCAACTTTGATATGCTTCATTCTCTCATGGTATACTGGATTAGCTGCAACGGCCAATGCAGCCTGATTATCACAATTGAGAAGAGTAGGAGATAGGTTTTTGATGCCCAAATCTTTCAGCAAAGATCTGATCCATGTAACTTCACACACTGTCATTGCCATGGCCCTATACTCTGCTTTTGCTGATGATCTTGCCACTACACTTTGCTTTTTACACTTCCATGAAATTGGAGACAGCCCAAGGAGAACACAAAACCCTGTAGTTGAACGTCTCGAGAAGGGACATGAGGCCCAGTCTGAGTCACAGAAGGCTCTGAGTTTTACAACAGAAGACCTTGCCAATAAGATCCCCTGATCTGGTACCAGACTTCAAGTATCTCAACACAGGTTTAGCAGCCTGCATATGATCAGAAGTAGGAGCTTGAACAAATTGACTCAACAACTGAACAAAGAATGATATGTCAGGTCTTGTAATTGTCAAGTATATCAGTTTTCCAACCAGTCTCCTATATTGGTCTGGAAAAGCAAAGGGTGTGCCTTTGTTGGGTTCAAGCTTTATGTGACCATCTAGAGGTATCTTCAAGGGTCTCTCATTTTTCACCCCAAACTCCTTGATCAATTCTCCTGCATATTTTCTCTGAGACAAAAACAGACCATGATGAGTATGATCAATTTCTATCCCAAGAAAGTATGCTAGTTTTCCCAGGTCTTTCATATGGAACTGATTCTTGAGAGCTTTCTTCAATTGCTCAACTTCAGCCATGTTGTTTCCGGTAATTATCATGTCATCAACATACACCAAGACCACTGTTATTGACTCCCCCTGTTGCCTTACAAATAGAGAATGGTCAGCATTGGATTGAGAGAATCCTGAGCTTATCAGAACTATAGAAAGTTTCGCAAACCACTGTCTGGGTGCCTGTTTCAATCCATACAAAGCCTTCTTCAGTCTGCAGACCAAGGGACCTGTGTATCTTTCTGGAGGTGTCTCACTCACTTTAATCCTATCTCCAATCTTGGTGTAACCATGTGGCAGCTGCATATACACTTCTTCCATCAGTTCTCAATGAAGAAATGCATTGCTCACATCCATTTGAAACAACAACCACCCTTGCATGGCTGCAACAGCCAATAAAGCTCTGACTGTTGTCATTTTAGCAACTGGTGCAAAGGTCTCTGAATAATCTATACCTTCCTTCTGTCTACAGCCTTGTATAACAAGCCTGGCTTTGTACCTCTCCAAGGTCCCATCTGGTTGGTATTTTTCTGGAGGTGTCTCACTCACTTTAATCCTATCTCCAATCTTGGTGTAACCATGTGGCAGCTGCATATACACTTCTTCCATCAGTTCTCCATGAAGAAATGCATTGCTCACATCCATTTGAAATAACAACCACCCTTGCATGGCTGCAACAGCCAATAAAGCTCTGACTGTTGTCATTTTAGCAACTGGTGCAAAGGTCTCTGAATAATCTATACCTTCCTTCTGTCTACAGCCTTGTATAACAAGCTTGGCTTTGTACCTCTCCATGGTCCCATCTGGTTGGTATTTTTCTGGAGGTGTCTCACTCACTTTAATCCTATCTCCAATCTTGGTGTAACCATGTGGCAGCTGCATATACACTTCTTCCATCAGTTCTCCATGAAGAAATGCATTGCTCACATCCATTTGAAACAACAACCACCCTTGCATGGCTGCAACCAATAAAGCTCTAACTGTTGTCATTTTAGCAACTGGTGCAAAGGTCTCTGAATAATCTACACCTTCCTTCTGTCTACAGCCTTGTATAACAAGCCTGGCTTTGTACCTCTCCAAGGTCCCATCTGGTTGGTATTTTAATTTATAGAGCCACCTGCACCCTATAGTTTTTCTTCCTTGAGGAAGATGTGTAATATCCCAAGTCTGATTCAGTTCCAAGGCCTCCAACTCATTGTTCATAGCACTCACCGAGTTTTTTTTTTTTTTTTTTTTTTTTTTTTGGTGACGAGGGGGTTGAGTCCCCCCCGGATACATGCATTCCCGCACCACCACATGTACCATGTAAGCCACCCCCGGCGGGGGCTGCGGTGGCCAAGTGGTGTGCTTTTGGTTTTTTTATTCTTTTTTGTTCCAGGTGGGGTTTGAGCCTGGGACCTCACACTTTGTTGCACATTTCCAGGTTAACCCAAATTCCACCTGGGCAACCACCACTTGGTTCACAGCATCCTTGTAAAAGTATGGCTCTTCTTTGGCAGTGATTCTTGCAACCATGTTAGCAAAGGTCTTACAAACAGGAGCAGTAGTCACTTGGTTTACTTCTGTTGCAGTGTCATCATTCACTCTTCTTGTCCTTCTCATATTCACTACATAGTCATTCAACCAACTTGGGGCTTTTCTTTCTCTCACAGGTCTTTGCTGAGATGTCTCAGGCTGATCTTCAACAACAACCTCTTCTTGTGGTGAGTTTTCTTCATTTTCTGATGATTCAACATTTTCTGCATCATCTGGTTGCACTTCTACTGCATCAGTTTCAGGTTCCACATTGTTGTATCCACCTGTGATCTGATCACCCTGAATAGTAGGCATGACCTCAAGTCCTTGATTAAGTTGCACAGGACATGGCTTCAGATAAGTTCCCCCTTTTTCTTGTGACATGGGAAATATAGTCTCATAGAATTTTAAATCCCTCGTTATAAACCTTCTTCCACTTATCAGATCTTTCACTTTGTACCCCTTTTGTGTCATGGGATACCCTAGGAAAACACAAGGTAACCCTCTTGGCTGAAACTTGTCCTTATTCCTGGCTGGGTTGTATGCCATTACTAGACAACCAAAGGCTTTCAAGTGATCATATTTGGGTTTTACTCCATACAGTATCTCATAGGGTGTTTGGTTCTTGATGATTGGACTAGGGAGCCTGTTGATAATGTGAGTGGCAGCAAGAACACAATCACCCCAGTATCCTAGACTCAAACCAGCTTGAAACCTCAAAGCCCTACTCATCTCCAATAAATGTCTGTGTTTTCTCTCCACATCCCCATTTTGCTGAGGCCTGTCAACAATGCTGGTCTGGTGCACAACTCCATTTTGATTGAAGTAGGCTGTACTGTTGGTGTCATCAAACTCCCAGGCATTGTCTGATCTGATGACCTTGACCTTCCTGTTGAATTGAGTCTTGGCATATTCACAGATGTTCTGAATATTTTCATAGGCATCATATTTCCTGCACAATAAATACACCCAGGTAGCCCTAGAATAGTCATCAACAACAGTTAGAAAGTACTTGTACTTTCCTCTATAGAGAACTCTGTAAGGTCCCCAAATGTCTATATGAATTAGAGCAAAAGGGGAGTTAGTTTCAGTGAAACTGGTCACATAGGGAGATTTGACATGCTTTGCCATGGGACAAGTCACACACACTGCACCTGTATTCAAACATCCTGCATTCATATTCAAAATATGCTTCATAACATTGACTGGAGCATGTCCCAATCTATTATGCCACAGATTGTAGTTCTCAAAAACATTAACATTAGGTTTCAAAATTCCACAATTCACCATAAACAAATTCTCAGAGTTTCCACAAAACACCTTATCACTATAGTCTGCTACATTATTGCTCACATCTCTAGATGCCCTTCTTACACCTTCTTCATGACTCAGATAGTATAGACCATTTTCAGCTCTTCCAATCTCCTTGACTTCTTTAGTCTCACAATCCTGCACACAACAATATGTGTTACAGAATACCACATTACACTGATTGTCCTTGCTAAGCCTTTGCACAGACAAAAGATATTGCTTAAACTCAGGGACATATAACACATTTCTCAGTATCAAACCATTATCCAATCTCACATCCCCCTTGTAGTTCACATAGACAGTTCCACCATTTGGTAGATTGATTTTAATCCTTTTACACATTTTCTGAACATTAGTCATAAGGTGTGCATCAGCAACCATATGATCAGATGCCCCTGATTCAATTACCCAAGCATTTTTCACATTATGGGTACTATGTTGAGTGGTTATACCTGCAAAGTTACATTCAATTTCCTCATCTGTGTCTCCACCATTCTTCACATTTGACTCCTTGCTTGCAGGTACCATCTTCAACAGATTCTCCAATTGCTGAGTAGCAGCTCCTATAGCTGTAGCCAAATCATCTTTCTCACTCACTGAAACCACCATTGAAGGGCTTGTACTGATTGTATCCAGATGATCCTCCTTGATTGAAGTTAGGCTTCATCTGATAGGGTTGAGTCTTGTATCCAGTCTGACCTCTAGGACCAAATCTGCCTCCTTGTTGTCTGTTCTTTGGATGGGTTGGTGGGTATCCCACAACTTCCCAACAAGCTTCTGACTTATGATTCTTCCTGCCACAGTGCTTACATGGTTCACCTCCCAACTCTCCCTTTCCAAGAAAGGCTGACACATCATGTCCCTTCACACCATTTATATTTTTGCTTTGTGTCTCTTCTTGAAGGAGCATAGAAACATCAGTATCCACTGTAGGCAGAGGGGTCATCAGAAGTACATTACTTCTTAGAGAAGAGTATTCTTTGTTCAGCCCATTTAGGAGTTGAAATAGCCTTTTCTCTTCAGCCTGCTCACCTATAGCCTTCAAATAAGCTATCATCTCAGTGGTTTTCTGAGTTAGAGGTGGTAAGTTTGCCATATTCTCCAACTCATCCCACACAGTTTGAAGATTAGTGTAATATTCCTCCACAGACTTGGATCCTTGCACAGTTTCATAACACTCTTTGTTCAACTTGTATTTTCTAGCCCCATTAGCCACTGAGTAACGTCTCACAAGAAGATCCCAGATATCTTTAGCAGTTTCGCAGTAGAGTATGATGGATTTTATCCTGTCACTCACATTCTGAATGAGCCAGGAAATAACCAGATCATTTGAAGTATCCCAAGCATCTTGTTTTGTTTGATCACTCTCATGCCTTGTTACCATCCCAGTCACATACCCTAACTTTCGCTTTGCTGATAGAGCCAGCTCCATTTGTCTCTTCCAAGGGCCAAAGTTCTCTATTCCAGTCAAAGCAGGGGTGACTCTCAGGGTTTGCGTTCCCTCGGACGGGTTATAGTACAAGGGGTCAGTAGGCAACATAGTGGTGGAATTTGCAGAATTTTCTTCAGCCATGATAACAGAAATAAAAAGATAACTAAAACAGGCACACAGACGAGGAAACAGAGGCAAAGATGTAAACTTTCACACAGAAAACACGAGGACAATCACAAAAATGAAGAGGAAAACAGAAAGCATACAACTTCAATGGTTATCGAGAGCACAAGGCTCTGATACCATGAAGATTTTTACACAAGAAATGCATGATAACCACGAAGTTTTGATAGGAAAAACAGAGTAGGGTTTCACCTTCTTTTGAGGCAATTGATCTATTGTATTGATTCCTTCAAAAAGCTTGAGTTTGTCAAGAGATACAAGTGCTATTTATACTTGGATACATCACAAAACCCTAGGTTAATTTGTAGGAAAAAGACAGAGAAGTTGGTAAGAATGAGAGGAGAATGTGCCGTCGTATTTTGCTGAGCTCCCTTGCTCTTGTCCTTTTCCAGCTGCTCCTATTTTGTTTTGTTTACACCAAACTTGGGCTGCTTCCAGGTTGTTGGGCTGTTTCTCATTCTTTGCACAATTTGGGCCACACTCTTTAAATCCACACACTTAGCTAATTTCAGCCCTATTGAAGGACTTGGACTGCTGCTACTACACATAACTGATCCATCTGATTTACATTTACTTTTCAAATTGAAAAATAATCATTCTAATGTTACATTTTTACTCCGTACATCTAATATGTATATTTGGATGAAAACAAACGTTTCCAAAGTATTTTTGAATCAAAACTCAAAATAAATTCTCTCTCCGTTCTAGTGATTTGTTTACTGTTTAACTTTTTTGGAATGAAACCTAAGGGGTTAAGTTTCACTCAAGAGAACAACTAAAATCGATTTGTATTTGTTGTAAAAATCTCGGCCAACTAGTGTAGTATTGTGTTTGAATTTTCTGAAATTTTGTTAGTTAAATGAAAACATAAAAGGATAGACTAAATCTAAGCACAAAGCCAAAGATTTAGGGTTTGATTAACTAAGCACTTAGCCACTAGTTAACCATAAACACACTCTTGCACTTAGCTAAGAGAAAATAAGATGAGAAGCTCTCAAACTTAGGGTTTTAATATCAAAGCAAAATCTGAAAAATTACAATGCAAGAGAGTGGGTTTATATAATACTCAAACTCTAATCTCAACCCTACAAATTAAAGTTGATCTAAGGGCTCATAGAGGCCCTCAAATACAACAACATAATGGCTCAAAAGGAGCTTTACAAAGCTGAAAATGAAATACAAGCAAACAAAATACAAAAGTATAAAGTTGAAAGGGACAAGTGACTGCATCCTCTCCTTGCATTTAGGTGAGCATCCAAGGGCCATGATGGAGCCTTGGGTCAAGGTGGGATGGTCCATTCCTTCAACAAATTCAGATTTTGTAGCCTAAGAGACAATAAAGCATAAAGCATAAAGTAAGAAAATGACATCTAGTGAAAGAGACTTGTTGCACAAAATAATGTGTGACTTGTGAGCTTGTGTTGGAGCCGGCACCTTGGCCTCCCTTTGAGCTGACTTTTTTCGAGCCATGTGGGTCTAGTTTATTGGAGGACTAACCCACATGGTGCACTCAAGTATTCACACTTCAAAAATAGCCCATTTCTTGACTTTTTGGTTGCTCTCCTTCTTGACTTTCCCTTGACTTCCTTTGACCCACTAAGTTTGGCTAAATTGACCATTGGATTAGCTTGACTTAGCACTTAGTGGACCCTAGGTCCAAGGCCTAACCTAGGGCTTGAGTCCATGGACCCAAACCATGGCCTAGCTCCATTTCTCCTTGGGTTGACTTGACCATTCTTGGTGCAATCTCCTCTCCTTGGAAAGGATTTACCCTCAGATCCTTGCGGTTCCTTTTACTTGACTCATGACTCGAACCTTTGCCTCCTCCTTGACTTAGACTCTTGTTGGCTTCATGACTTGATTCGTAGAACATGATGAGGGGTGCCCCATGAGCCCCATGACCAACCTTGGGCTCCATGATCTTAGCCTTCCATGGACACCATTTGATCAAAGTTTGGAGAAGAGGTTGGACCCCCTTGAGTTGGCTCGTGTGAATGGCCATGTCCTCCTCCTTGCTCACGGCTTGTTTGTCTACACATTCTTGCTCGAGCACACTCTTGAGCCCATGGTTCGTAGGCATGCTTTCCATCCATTCTTGTTCATGATCAAGCCCATCTATGATTCTCCATCTCAAAGACCCACTTGATCTTTCCATGCCATCGATTTTAGCCCTCTCCTTGACCTCATTCTCTTTGTAGTCGGTTGTGTTCATCTCATTGTTGGTTGATTTGTCATCCTCTTGCTCTTTTCCTAGAATCCTCCTTGTTGCTCTAGGGTTTCTCAAAATATCAGCTTTGTACTCCTCTCCTTTGTTCCTTCTTATTGTCCTAGGGTTGTTCTTGACCATAAGGAGTGATTTTTCTTCTCCAACACTTTCGGTTTCCCTTGGCTCGAGTTCTAACCCTAGTACATCCTTGAGATCTTCTTTCTTGAACTTTGGTGAGGATTGTAGGAGATCATCGCTTAGCTCTTTTTGTTCAAGCTTAGTTCCTCCTTTGATGAATCCCCATTTCATGAATCCACTTGGGAAGACTTGATTAGGATAATCACATAGTAGCTCTTTGTTGTTGTTAGTATTCACTTTGAATTTCCATTTTAGGAAATCCCAAAACTCTTTGCTTGCATCAACAGTCCCACTCCAAATGAATCTCCTTTCTATGAACTTAGGTAGACTTCTCATTCCCAAGTCATCTCCTTCCTTGAGATCCCTAATCTGATTTTGGAATGGTTGAGTAACCCTAGGTTCACTTCCATGGACAACCTTGTTGGGTAACAAAGCTCCAGAAACAAATTCATTTAGAAACTCAATGCCACCAATGGATGATGATCCACTAAGTGGCTCAATGAGGTAGGAATTCTCATAGGTTTCCAACGGTTCTTGCTCTTCCTTGAGGGGCGGTTTGCATTGCTCTTTGGGGGTTTCCTTAGTAAGGAGATCTAAGACATTCTCCCCCTTGCTAAGCTCTTGTTTCATCTCTTGCTCCCCAATCATTAGAGCACCCTCAAGAGGCTTGGCTAGGCTAGGAGTAGCCCGGCCATTCACGTTTGGAGGCAAGGGTGTGAGTTTGATCCTCTTGTCTCCAAGCTTAAAGGTGTAGGTGTTGTCTTTCCCCTCGTGAATCGCATTTCTATCAAACTCCCAAGGTCTCCCCAATAGAAGGTGACAAGCATCCATGGGAATCACATCACACAAAACCTCATCCATGTAATCCCCTCCAATGGAAAAAGAAACCAAGCATTGTCTATCCACCATCACCTCGGCTCCCATGTTTTGCCGCCTTAACTTGTAAGGGTTAGGGTGTTCTTGTGTAGGCAAGACTAGTTTTTCAATGAGGTTGTTTGAGGCAACATTAGAACAACTTTTCCCATCAATAGTCATATTACAAACCTACCCATAATGGTACATTTTGACTTAAAGACTTGCTGATTTTGGACTTCCTTCAAGGGTTGAGGTTGGTAGTACATATACTTCAAGGTCATAGGATCAAGGTTAGGGTTAGGTTTAAGTCTACCCCTCATTCGACCCATTTTGGTTTCAAGTTCCCTTCTAGTTTTCTCCATAGAATCATACATGGTCTCACCAAGAGTAGTATCACAAGAAATATCAAAAGGAAGAAACATACCCATTGAAATAACCAAGGAAACAAATCTGAAAATTTCAAGCAAAGTTGAAGTCTTTTGGATGTGTGAACCGACTTCAAGCACAAGATGGGTCTTGTACTCTCAAATCCAACCAAAGCTTTGATGACCAATTTGGAATGAAACCTAAGGGGTTAAGTTTCACTCAAGAGAACAACTAAAATCGATTTGTATTTGTTGTAAAAATCTCGGCCAACTAGTGTAGTATTGTGTTTGAATTTTCTGAAATTTTGTTAGTTAAATGAAAACATAAAAGGATAGACTAAATCTAAGCACAAAGCCAAAGATTTAGGGTTTGATTAACTAAGCACTTAGCCACTAGTTAACCATAAACACACTCTTACACTTAGCTAAGAGAAAATAAGATGAGAAGCTCTCAACTAGGGGTTTTAATATCAAAGCAAAATCTGAAAAATTACAATGCAAGAGAGTGGGTTTATATAATACCCAAACTCTAATCTCAACCCTACAAATTAAAGTTGATCTAAGGGCTCATAGAGGCCCTCAAATACAACAACATAACGGCTCAAAAGGAGCTTTACAAAGCTGAAAATGAAATACAAGCAAACAAAATACAAAAGCATAAAGTTGAAAGGGACAAGTGACTCCATCCTCTCCTTGCATTTAGGTGAGCATCCAAGGGCCATGATGGAGCCTTGGGTCAAGGTGGGATGGTCCATTCCTTCAACAAATTCAGATTTTGTAGCCTAAGAGACAATAAAGCATAAAGCATAAAGTAAGAAATTGACATCTAGTGAAAGAGACTTGTTGCACAAAATAATGTGTGACTTGTGAGCTTGTGTTGGAGCCGGCACCTTGGCCTCCCTTTGAGCTGACTTTTTTCGAGCCATGTGGGTCTAGTTTATTGGAGGACTAGCCCACATGGTGCACCCAAGTATTCACACTTCAAAAATAGCCCATTTCTTGACTTTTTGGTTGCTCTCCTTCTTGATTTTCCCTTGACTTCCTTTGACCCACTAAGTTTGGCTAAATTGACCATTGGATTAGCTTGACTTAGCACTTAGTGGACCCTAGGTCCAAGGCCTAACCTAGGGTTTGAGTCCATGGACCCAAACCATGGCCTAGCTCCATTTCTCCTTGGGTTGACTTGACCATTCTTGGTGCAATTTTTGTGAGAGGGGTTTGAAAGAAGTGTAAACAAATGACTGAGACATAAGTAGTATGTTAATTTCATATTATAATATAATTTTATTAGTTAAATACGAGTTGTCAAAAGTTATACGAGTATAATTTTAACCTTAAAAGCTTAAATGAGATGATTTTTTTTTTTTTTTTGTTGTAGTCTAGTGAGAAGATTACTTTGAGATAGGGAAAAAATATTCAAATTAATTTTAAATAAATATTTATTGTAATTTCGTGCATTCAAATTCAACTAATATATTTGCTTTTTGTGCATTTGGCGATACATGTTTGCAGTGATTATATCTTTATTTATACATTTTCAAGAATTATAAAATTTGATGCATATTTTATGTAAGCAAACGAACCAGACAATATCACACAAAATTATATTTTTACTTACAAATTATAAGTAATTTTGAAACTTCTCTAAAATCCTGAATAATGCTTAAAAAATAAAATACATAATTAAGTTGAATTTGAATGGAGGGAGTACTGTATTAGTTTATATAACGTAATAGTGGAAGTGTACTTGGTTCCATGAGAAAAGAAGGGTGATTTAGATCAGTTGGATTTCAGTCTTGTAGTAGAAGCTAACCTTAGGGTATGTTTGCATTAAGTGTAATGGAGGGAAAGGAAGGGAAGGATAGAGAAAGTTCTCAATTCGTTTGCTTGGATACAAAATTTAGAAGGAGGAAACGGAATGAGCGTGATTTGAAAGGATGTATTTTTCCTCCTCCAAGTCTAAACAAAATATCTGCACAATAGGCAAGATTTAATTTGGAGGAAAAAATGTATTCTAACACCAACACCCCATTCTCCTTTTCCTTCCCTCCCGTTTCTTTCTCTTCCTTATATTTTTCTTTCCTCCCTTTCCCATCACTTTTGCTATCTAAACACACTCTTAGTGTTTTGTCTCTAGTGATGAAAAGTGAAATTTATAGGTTGAAGTATCTAAACACACATTTGCTATTCACTTTTGCTATCTAAACACACATTTTTGCTACAATTTGTTATAACACGACTCATCATTAATCACGTATGTGATATAGTCCACGACCCGAATCTATCATACGACTGTAGCATGGTTACAACTAGGGCTGAGCAAAACCGTATATACGATACGGATACGATACGGTTTCCGTATACACGGTTTTCAAAAAAAAATTGATACGGATACGATACGAAACAAACCGTATATACGGTTTTCGTATATACGGTTTTTTCGTATATACGAAACCGTATATACGGTATACGGTTTAATTTTTTTTTTTATTATTTATTGTTACCAAATAGGCAAATACCATTGTCTATGAAATAATCCGACATTACAAAATGTCCAAAATACCAAGTACAAAACATAAAAAAGTCTTTCAAAACAAAAACTAAATGTTCCCAAATACGGAGTACAAGTTATCGTCTTCAAAGATCAAACAAAATGAATAATCAATTATCAACGCCTTCAAGTCGTTAAACATCCACTTCATCCTAAAATAAAAAAAAACCAGAAATTAAAAAAAAAATAAAAAAAAAAAAAACAGAAAAACACATAAATTAAATACAAAAATATAAAAAAACGAAAAAAAAAACAAAAAAAAAAAAAAAAAACGAAATTTTTATAAATTTAAAATCTAAAACTATAAAAAACAAAAAAAATTAAAAAAGAGGAAAAAAAAATTAGTAAAAAATGAACAAATTTGAATTATGACATGAACAAATTATCTAAATCAACCAAAAGATTATCTAAATCAACCTAAAAATTGTTATAAAACGATTATAAAAACAATAAAACATGAAAATTTTGAATTATGACAGAAAAATAAAACGAATTTTTTTTTTAAAAAAAAAAACAATTACCTTGAGATTTGAGATGGTTGAATTAAAATAGTAGAAGATCTAAAAAATTGTAAGTTTTTTTAGATCTAAAAATTGGGGAGAGAAAATTTTAGGGTTTTGTGTAAATGTGTGGTATAGTGTATGTGACTATGTGAGTCATGTGTATTGTGTCATTGTGTGGCTAAGGCTGGCTCAGTAACTTCCTGCGTGCAACTTTTTTTTTTTTTTTTTTTAATTATTTTTTTTAAAACCGTATCAAACCGTATATACGAATTTTAAAAAATACCCATACGAATACGATACAGTTTGAACCGTATATACGGAATCCGTATATACGAAATCGGCCTGATACGAAATTTCGTATATTTAAAACTGTATATCGTATCGTATTCGTATTTTAAAACCGTATCGTATCATTTTGCTCAGCCCTAGTTACAACTAGGGGCGAAGGGAGGGGTTAGCATGGGCAATGGGGTGTCACACGCTACCCCATTCTCGAAAAAGGAAAATAAAAATAGAATTAGTATTTGCTACTCTAAATTCTTTTTAATCAATATTTTAGTATGTCCCAATGTTTCAAACCATAATGTTCTCAAGGTTTTTCCTGCTTTAAATTAAGTTTTGTTTTAACTTTACAAAATTGTCATTTTTTATAAATTATTATTAACAAGGTAGATATTTATTTAACTATGAGTCATATAATAAAAGTAGGGATATTATTAACAAGGTAGATATTTTCCCTTGAGGTTTGCAATTTTTCTCAAAATACCCTTTAATTTGTGAAAAAAAAACTTTAACTGACCATAACTTGTAGTTAAGAATTAAGAATTTGTAAATTATTGTTTTCAAAGTAATCGTTTTTTTGGGCTCTTCGATTTGACATAAAAAAAAATCATGTTTAGAACACGTAGTTTTAAGTTATGGTCGTTCAAAATTATTTTATCGAAAAAAATTTGACCGACCATATCTACTATTCACGAGTTGCGAATCTGGAAAATTCGATGTTCAAATTGATCGTCTCAACGATATCTACGGCTTAGGCAAAATGATTGTCAATTTCTAAACTCGTAACTACAAGTTAAGCTCAGTCAAAGTTTTTTAGCATGAAAAGAGGGGTATCATGGGTAAAGTGACAAATCTCTGGAGTATCATGTCAAATATCCCATAAAAGTATATAAATAACTAAAATAAGCTCTTACTATGTTGCAAAAATACAAAATCAATTACTAAGTAATAAAATGAAAATCATAAATTTAATAGAAATAAAAGTTAGTAATCACCATTCATAACCAACAATCGATTTGGTTTTTCGAACCAAAAGTTAAATTTTTTGTTGAATTTAAAGGTTGAGATTGCAAAAATTATTGTAATAATGTGCGGAGTAGTAGTTAAAAAAGATGTTACGTATTATTCGGTCGTTAGTTCAAGAGAATTTTCGCTACCCAACCCAAAAATCTTCGCCCCTGATTACAACTTCTGATTGTAATAATTTAAAGGTTATACACTTATACGTGAGATATTGACAAGTAGGGATTTGATTAAAGGTTATAATAATTTAAGTTAAAAAGCACTACTCGTATAAAACAACTATTTTGTGTTATAAAAAACAATTACTAACTCTGTCTCAGTTATTTGTTTACACTTATTCAAATTCCCCGAAAAAAAAATCAAAGTGTAAACAATTTACTGGAATAGAAGTATTACGAAAAGTGAGTAGAGAGATATGCGGGTATGCAAAATTCACCTCCGCCTCACTACCCATGACAGGTACAATTTTGATACCTATATTCACCCCACCAGGCCACCACCCGCCTAACTTGTGTGCATCCCTACCCTAACTGTGGCAGATACGACGCGATACTCACTTGTACTCGTCCTATTGATATCCCTATTGACAAGGAGTTAGTTTTTATATGTCTTCAATTTTTTTTATCAAGAAATAGACTTCTATGTAGAAAAAATCAAATTTCATGCAAAAAATAAAAACTGGTGTCATTTTTTATCGAACAGGGCAATAAAAGGTAAAAACTTTTACCATTAATTTCTTATTAAAATCTTAGGTTTGACTTGGAGTTGCATATGGTTCACCAAAGTGAAGACAATAAAACTGCTGTAGTTGGACTATTATACAAAATAGGCCGGCCAGATACATTTCTATCGAAGGTAATTTTATTCCGGTACATTTTTATTACTCCATCAATTTAATGTCCTTTAGTGCAATACATTATTTAACACTATTAGGTTAATTATATACTTTCCAAATCTTTATACTCCGTAATTTAAACCAACAAATATATATTTTGTGATCTTATTTGATTCATCCTACAAATATTTTGTTATTTCAATATTTACCTCGATAAGTGTATAAAAGTCCATGCATAGAATAATGTTGAATGGAATATTATTTTTCAAGAATTCTCATTTGGCACGAACATATTAATCTTAAACGTAAAACGGGTTAATTATCATGTCACGTGGGCACATTTTGCGAGCTTTTGCTTTATTCCTACTATTTGACCCGCTTAACCCAAAAGACGGATATATCCGTCTTAAACAAGACTTGTTTTTTTGGGTCATTAGATAGAAAATTCAAGTACTTTATTTTTGTTTTGGCAAGACGGTTGCTTTATTTTTTATTAGAGGCCCAAAGCATCACCAATGGTTACATTGAAGGATTAGCTTGCATTTTTTTTTAAGAATATGTAAGCTACATGTTTACAGTTGGAGTTGAAAAAAAATCAAGTGGTTTGAAAGCTATTGTTGCTTAAACAAGCGACAAGCTAAGCTTGAAATTGTAACAATCCGGATTATTTAAATAGAATAAAATGCAAAATAAAGGTTTTATAAGAGAAAAATAAATTGAAAACGTGCCATGGTGGCAGAAACACATGTAATCCGGGTCGCTACTCACTAAAAACAATCAAACAACGGTCTAGACCTTGAGGTCTAAACATGCGGGAGTAAATACCCGTACAATCCAAAACCAAAATGTAAAGCAACCTTAACAAACTGGAACAAGTCTAAAGAACAAAGTCTAATATCATCAGTACTAGCTACGGGGTCATCCTCACACGGCTCCCCACATCACAACCCATCCCCGCGCATACCTGCCGTAAAAACATGCAACAGCAACAGTCAGTGTGAAGTAACTAGGTGCTCCCCAGTCATATTTCAACATAACTAAAGTAAATAACAACTCAACATACATCTCACCTGGCCTACGGCCTTTAATCAGAGTGTAACCAACAATAAACATACTACTGATACAACTCAACTTAATTAGTCCCTTTTAGTTATTTAAGTTCAAACTGTCAACAACAAGATGACAAACAACCATCAAACAATCGCAAGAGTAAGCACAGAGCACTAGGTGAAGCAACAAGAATCACCCCAGATGAAGCAACAAGAATCATCCAAACCCAATGGCGGGACAACAACAAGAAGTCCCAAACAACTGTCTAAATTTGGCCAAATCCCACCGAGCAACAAGAACGGTGAGGACATAATAATCAACAACCATAGTCTCTAACCAAACTGGTTGAGAACCCACAATAGCTCTAACTAAACAACAAGAATAGCCGAGGGGACTATGGGCGGTATCCGTCCAAACTAGGACGCTATACCTCCTCACATACGTGCCAAACAGTACCCGTATGCAAACTTAACTCAAGCATACAACAAGCCAGCTCAAGATCAACATCGTAGCATCATCCCTTTACTCAACGATGACATACCAAACCAGATTTATAACCATACTCAACATCCTTTATAGTTAACGATGTAATAACATGGTATATACGGAGTAACTATCAATATAACCATTAAATAACCATAGCCAAACCTTATGTTGTCTCAAGACAATAACTTTAGGCACCACGTCATTACAACCAACGATATTCAAGTGGTGAAATAGCCTAAACACGCTTCTAGACTCACAAAGTATGAGGCCGACTCCATATTCAATCACAAACAATTACAAACCACCACATCAAGCCAAAGCTCACAACTTTACATCCAAACAATCAACAATAACATCCTAAACAAGTTCTAGGGCCTCATACAAGTCGAAATATAGCTAGGGCTACACCCAGTTACCTTTCTAGAGCAAATCTCAAGCTATTCTTCGTCCTCCTCGACGTAAATGGTGTCCTCTTCGTTTATCTCGCCTTCTCCTTTGATTACAAGCACATATAGTCAAAAATAATATAAGCATACAATAAATAACACATAAAATAATATAAAAACTAATGAAACTAAGCTAAAACGGTATAAAAACGATGATTTACCGAAGGAGAATGAAAAGGATGAATTTAGGATGGAAAAGGATGAAACTTGGGCGAGTTTTCATGGAGTTTGAGAGGAGAGTTAATGAGGTTTTTAGGAGAGAAAAGAGAGCAAAATTTGGTTAGGAATTATGAGACTATGAGAGGTTGCACAAAATTAGGTTAAGGAAATCAATATATGTATATAATTGAAGGTTTTTTCGAGCGACGTGAGAGAATCCAACTTTTTCAAAACTCTTCATTTAAAATTTTAAAAATTTTGATATTATATTATTGGCTATATTTTATTATAAGTAAATTGATTATTCTATATATTATTTATATTATCTTATTTTAGTAAGTTTTATTTTTCAGCATGCACTCATTTTATTCTACTATTTTTGTTCTCCTTTTTTCATGATTAATTAACACATATTCGTTGTTTAAACATAGCTAAATTTAATTATATGATGATAATTTTGTTCTCTTTTGTATATTGTAGATGTAATATAGATTTAATTTTAATTTTTAAAAAATCAATTTATTAAATAAGAATTTTTGTTCATTTAAAGCTTTCATGATCCAATTAGTTTTTAATTTACAAAATTTATGAGTAACAAATAGGTACACGTATAATACAAGAGTTATTTGATAAATAAAATTGATCCTTAACCTTATTAGATAAGAATTAATCTCAAGAAAAGAATTGATACAAAATATGAAACATTGAGAATTTATTTTTTGAAAAAATGACAACTGCGTACTTGGGCACAAAATTAGTAATCTTATTATTAAAAAATATATAATTACATATTTTTTTTATTTTTTTATTTTAACTCCATGATGATTAATTAGTGAAAATATTATAACAAAAACTAAAACAAATTATTTGATTTAGTAGCAAAATAATCTTATTTATAAAAATGTGACGGGTATTTAATTTGGGTAAATGATAATAAATTATGGAATATCATTTAAAGATAACTTATTTATTGGTTGATTTTTTTTACAAAGTCATATTTAAAACCCGTGCATCGCACGGGCTTTACTACTAGTATAATTAATAAAGAAAATATTAAATCCTAAACAATAACAAAACCTTCGCGCGACACCACAAAAGTGGGCCGGCCGGCCGGCTCCCAGCCCGCTTCTCGCTCGCGTGTCTATCGCCTCCTGGTCGCGTATTTGGGTCTGTCCACTTTTTACCGCGCTATTCCTTACCCGCGGACCACCAAGCTCGCTCCTTGCTCACCACACACTACCAAACCCTTCAAACCTCACTAAACTCACCCACACACTTACACACTCGACAACCACCTCGATTTACGCCACCTCGACTTCACGACACGACACGTAAGCTAAGGAAACGACTTTCCCGAGCCAAAAATGAGAAAATTGCATCAAATAAAATGTGGATTCTAACGAGATGAATTCTATAATATACGAAATGAATCGGGGTGTTATAAAAATGGTGTTGCTTGATTTTATTGGAGTATAAGCTACAATTTTTTTTTTTATTTTACCATTAGAGAAGATTGTAGGCAGAAAACATGTAGCTTGAAAAATCATTAACCTACAATGTATTATAACACTCTATTGAAGTTGCTTAGCATGACAAGAATCTCTTAGGAAACATACGAGATATTTCATGTAGACCTGTCAAAATCTGACCTAACATAACTAAATTCCCAAAACAGACCTGTAAATAACCTAAAGTTAATCTAATTAAAGTTAATCTCCCTTTTTTTTTAAAATGAACTCGAAATCTACCCGAACTTGAACATTATGGACATTATGAATTTGTAGCATCTTACATCACTCTTTATGAAATTTAGAAACTAAATACATTGATAATAAATGATGAAAATGTGAAAAGAAAAAAAGATACAATTAAGTCATTTACTCGAAATAACATTATATAATTTGAAAAAAAAAACCTTGAACTTTATGGTTATGGATCTGGATCTTTATTGTTACATATGGAATATATTTTAGAGTAAATTCATGACTTATACCTACTTTATAACCACATTTCATAACTTATACCTACATAATTTTTTCTTCATCACTTATACCTAATTGACTATTTTCATTCATAATCTATACCATTAATGAATTCCGGCAAAAAAAGACACGAACTTTCCAATTTGCTCTTCTTTAATGACTTCGGTATTTCCCCCCAAACTAACCCCCCAAATTCACTTCCTTCACTTTTTACCCAACTAACCTCCCAAATTCACTTCCTTCACATCACTTTTTCCCCCAAACAATAACTCTGAAAAATTTTCCCTAAAATTAATTCCCCCACTTTAATTTTTAATTTGTACTTGTTTTCATAGTTTTTGTTTAAATTTTTCTCTCCAAAACATCGACGTAGCTTGTAATCGCCATCGTCGTCAAGATTAGAGCAGGTATATACTTTTACTTGAACTCAAAATTAATTTCATTGAAGTTTAATTGAAATTCGAGTTTTAATTTCCCTCTGTTGATTCGAAATTCGTGTAAAGGATCCTAATTAATTACATCCCTTTGCCAAACAGTTTGTTCTTCATCCACCCACTTGAAAAAGCGACAAAATCGAAACTTGCAAGTTAAGAACCTCCTCCCCGGATTGTCAGTGGTCCACGACTTAAACAACGCCGCAGGAACACTGCAATTACATTAAATTGGATTTCGGGATGACGATGAAGTACTAATACTCGACATTTCTGCAAAAAAATTCAAAACCCTAATTAAGCAAGGGAACGATTTTAATCTGGAAAAAATAAAACTAAGAGTAAATTAGAGTATAAAATCATCAAATAATTAAAGAAATTTAAAATTTAAAGGAAAAAAAATTAGCATGAATTACCTGGAGAGAGATGGCAGAGACACTGAGCAAAAATGAAAACTTAAGAAGTGAGGGAATTTGATTTTGAATGAAAGGGATAATGGTGGGTTTATAACAATAAAGTAAGAGGGGTAAAATAAGGATTTCATTAGTTAATTACGGATGGATTTAAATATTCAGGCAATAACAGTTGTTTTTTTGGTCGGAATTCATTAATCGTATAGATTATGAATGAAAATAGTCAACTAGGTATAAGTTATGAAGAAAAAATTATGTAGGTATAAGTCATGAAATGTGTAGGTTTATATCCGTATATAGACCTTAAAATCCACAGGATTATAATGAAAAACTTTATAAGATTTTAAAGTCATAATTGAAATTGCATAACATAATGAATAGATTAAGAAATAACCTTTCTAAACCTCGAATTATGGCCTATGAACAATACCAAAAGGATGGTATCTCCTAATTATCTCACCCAAGATGTGTTGAAATATGCCCTTGAATTTGCTAGAAGAATAGAGAAGAAAAACTGATTTTTCTCTCAAAGTTTTTTGTGTTTAAGTTGTGATGAATAATTAGGAATAAATTGATTAGGAAATTAGAGAGCAATTAGGAAGCTAATATACTCCTCCAATTACCTCTATAGGCCGGCCTAATTAGGAGTCTTTGGGGAGATTTTATTCTCCTCAAACACTATAACTTATTGATCAAGAAAACGTATCTAGACTTGGAAGTATCTGGACACTTTTCTTATGATCATTTTAGCTTATAGTATAATGCATTTTATTACTAGTGTCATCTGAATGGACCGACTACAATATATTATAAATATCCTTATATTTATAATTTGCTAATTAATTATAACGGTTTATATTAAATTAGCTTGCATTATACACAATAATTAAATATAACATTTTATATTCAATTCACGAATTACATTTAATTCGCATCAACTAAAATTATTTAATCAGTATTAAATAGCCGTACCAACATTACACTGACTAACATTTTAGTCAGTAACATCATCACACTTGACTAACATTTTAGTCACATTTGACTAACCTTTTAGTCAACAACACTGACTAACCGTTTAGTCATTAAATAAGGCATCAATATGATCATTTTCTCAAATAATCATATCTCTCAAACACATCCTTTAGGTGTGACTCTTAGGGACCAGTTGATCACCGCCATCTGTATGACAATAACGTCAAACTTATCTAGCAAGCCAACCGTTATTGATAAACGTTAATCAACTGATTAAATACAAAATGTACCCTGTGTACCTTTAGAGATTTATTTATGTTATTGCACTAACTGTGGAGGACACTAACTCCAACAATCTCCCACTTGTCCGTACAAGTGTAGGTGCGATAACCGATTCTCATATCCATAATAAATTTCTCCCACTCAATGTAAACCAATTTGCAAAGTCCGTACTTTCAAAGGTCGTAGTTCATGTTTATCAGGATCAAGAGTGGTTTCCCCGACTAGAGAGTAACTTAACTGATAAACGAATCAATATTCGAGCATGGCCATGCATTTTCAGTTACAGCTCCTCGAGTGGCCCTGAGAATAAATATTATAACTCGATAGAAGTTTGGATATTTCCCTCAACTCGAATCTTGCAGATGTAAGCGCAGCATGAAATGACCCAGTGAAAATCTACTTAGCCTCCTGTTACGGTCGACCGTGAGAAAGAAACCAAAGTCACCCAAAATCTGCCTTAATCTCAAGAGACAGTCGATAGTCAAAAGAATCGACTCTAGGAACACTATGGATGTCCTATCCATGACCAGGCACCTAATGTTCTGAAACATTTAGGACTCCATGTAGTCGTCACAAAAATGTCCTGCGCGATTTCAGTAAACCCGCATCTGTGATCGATCAGTCAACAGTTTGACTTATGGTTCGTTGAACCCACCATCAATCGACGTCACAAAATAATCGCCAGAGTTATCAGCTCATGTAGGCGATTACGGACCAATACAAATATAATGTTTTCCAGTTCACTTTGTGGTGTTCAAAGTTGTCCGTACAATCCACAGGGAAAAAACAAAATATATAAAACAAAACGATGATGTTATAAATAGTATATGAAAAAGATACATTTATCTAATCCACGTCAAGTACTAGTATAACCAGGAACACGTTTAATTCTCATGAATATAACATGCCCGTCATGCTTATCATATTCCGACGCATACAAATCTAGACTAGTTCTTGGGACTTGAGGCTCTTCACTGGAAGATGGCACCTCTATTAACATAATAGACGGTGATAGTGTCATTCGAACTAGGAGCTACAGTTAGTCCTTGTAAGAACTGACGCATCCATACAGCTTCCCTTGCAACTAAACAGCATAGTACTCGGACACAGTCGTAGAATCTACTATAACACTATATTTTGGAACTTTCCAGCTGACCGCATCACCATAAAGAGTAAAGACGAATCCGAGTTGAGATATCGAGTCATCTCGATTCGTGTAGAAGTTAAGCGTCACAAGAATCGATCAAGCATAGCCTTATAGCACCTCCATAAGTCAATACCCATTTGGATGCCACGCCTGGCACGTGAACACATTATGGCATACATGATCGATCCAACTACCGAAGCATAAGGAACATGACTTGGTCATACTGAATCTCTCAAGAATCTTATCTATATAAGACTCCTGACTGAGGGATATGATCCGTCGTGATCTATCTCTATAGATACGGAGCCCCAAAATCCGTTGTGCCTCACCCAGATCTTTCATCTGGAAATGGTTCTTTAACCATACTTTTACCGAAGTTAAGAGAGGTATGTCGTTCCCAATCAAGAGTATGTCATCGACGCATGATTAGGAAGACAATCTTGCTCCCACTCGACTTGATATATAGGCATGGTTCCTCGACCGATCGAGTGAATCCATTCTCCTTTATCACTTGGTCGAAGCGATGATTCCTACTCCGTGAAGCTTGCTTAAGTCCATAGATAGAACGCTTAAGCTTGCAAACCTTCTTAGGATCTTTAGGATCCAGGCCCGTCTAACATGGGGGGCAACGTGGGCCGTGGAACCGGGCCTCCATTTTTTGGGGCCTCAAAATCTGGAGATTGGTACATTTATTATATATTAAAGCAGTAAAATTAGTACAATAACGGCTGTATAGCATAGTGGTGTGGCACCTGTGCTTTTACCTTTTCCACCCAAGTTCGAATCCTGCAGGCTGCAAATTTTTAATATTTTTATGTTTTTGGATTTAACGCATTAATTTCCTACCATAATTTCGCCTCTTTCTTTGTTATTTTCCTTTCCAATAATATTTATTTCTTAATTAATATAAATTATTTCCAAAATTAACTAGTCATTAAAATTCACACTTCTTTCTCATTTATCCTTAACCGGTTTTTCTCAAAAATTAAATTATTTTGTTGTTAATATTGCAATGACATTTTTGTACGCCCATACATGTCTTCAAGATGAGCTTTTAAGGTAATACTCCGTATTTTCTTTTCAATTCATATCTGTAATTTAATTTTAATATTTATATGGTGCAAATACATACTATAATCTAAACAATTACGGAGTAAAATTTTTAGGATAAATTAATTGTATTTAATTTTATCTATCTTATAATTATTTCGCCCATATATGGAGTATTTTTTTTAAAGGTTTGACATGTACGGAGTGGCTATTATTATTGTAAAATATTGTCTAGTGTTAGCCATACTTCGGTTTGATATTTATTCTTTCTGAAATATCAATTGAGTTCTATAAAAGTGTTGATTATTGTAAGTTTGTAACTCATAGTTGGTTAAATAAATCAACGGTGATATTTTACTTAGTTTAAAGTAATGATTTTATCTTAAATTTGTATACCCTTTAAGGTTAGGGCTTCGGGCCTCATTTATATATATTGAACAGGGCCTCCCGAATTTTTAAGACGGCCCTGTTAGGATCGATATAACCTTCGGGTTGTACCATGTACAACTCCTCCTCCAAATAACCGTTTAAGAAGGCGGTTTTCACGTCCATTTGCCAAATTTCATAGTCATGAAAGGCGGCAATCGCTAAGAGTATCCGAATGGAACGAAGCATGACTACGGGTGCAAAGATCTCATCATAGTGCAACCCTTGCACTTGAGTGAAACCCTTTGCAACTAGTCGTGCCTTGTATATGTCTGGTTGTCCTTCTACAGATCGCTTTATCTTGTAAAGCCATTTGCACTGAAGAGGCCTAGCCTTATCAGGTAAGTCAACCAGATCCCATACATTGTTCTCGTACATCGAGTCCATCTCGGATTGCATGGCTTCTTGCCATAGCTTTGAGTCGGAACACGTCATGGCACCTTTATAGGTTACGGGTTCGTTACTCTTAAGGAGTAAAACGTCGTCTCTCCCATTCTCCTTGACCATACCGATGTATCTGTCTGGAGGAATGGAGAGTCTACCCGACCTTCTGGGTTCCAAAGGGACATTAACCGCAGCAGACGAAGAAGGAACAGTTTCCTCCATTGGTTGCTCGGTTGTTGGTTCAGGAATCTCCGACAGATCGAAGGTTCTATTACTTCTCTTGTCTTCGAGAAACTCTTTCTCTAAGAACTTCGCACTAGCCGCAACAAAAACTCGTTGTTCAGTTGGCGAATAGAAGTAATGACCAAACATTCCTTTTGGATAACCAATAAAGTATGTCTTGACCGATCGCGGGCCGAGCTTATCCTCGTGTCTCCACTTGACATAAGCCTCGCACCCCCAAACCCGAATAAAGGACAAGTTAGGGACCGTTCCCTTCCATAACTCGTATGGAGTCTTGTCAACAGCTTTAGTCGGACTTCGGTTAAGTATAAGAGCAGCTGACAAAAGAGCATAGCCCAATAATGAGTCAGGTACAACCGTATGACTCATCCGGCGGCATATAAGGTCTATATACGTATATAAACCTGTCTCTGATACCACTTGTAGGTTTATATCCGTATATAGACCTTAAAATCCACAGGATTATAATGAAAAACTTTATAAGATTTTAAAGTCATAATTGAAATTGCATAACATAATGAATAGATTAAGAAATAACCTTTCTAAACCTCGAATTATGGCCTATGAACAATACCAAAAGGATGGTATCTCCTAATTATCTCACCCAAGATGTGTTGAAATATGCCCTTGAATTTGCTAGAAGAATAGAGAAGAAAAACTGATTTTTCTCTCAAAGTTTTTTGTGTTTAAGTTGTGATGAATAATTAGGAATAAATTGATTAGGAAATTAGAGAGCAATTAGGAAGCTAATATACTCCTCCAATTACCTCTATAGGCCGGCCTAATTAGGAGTCTTTGGGGAGATTTTATTCTCCTCAAACACTATAACTTATTGATCAAGAAAACGTATCTAAACTAGGAAGTATCTGGACACTTTTCTTATGATCATTTTAGCTTATAGTATAATGCATTTTATTACTAGTGTCATCTGAATGGACCGACTACAATATATTATAAATATCCTTATATTTATAATTTGCTAATTAATTATAACGGTTTATATTAAATTAGCTTGCATTATACACAATAATTAAATATAACATTTTATATTCAATTCACGAATTACATTTAATTCGCATCAACTAAAATTATTTAATCAGTATTAAATAGCCGTACCAACATTACACTGACTAACATTTTAGTCAGTAACATCATCACACTTGACTAACATTTTAGTCACATTTGACTAACCTTTTAGTCAACAACACTGACTAACCGTTTAGTCATTAAATAAGGCATCAATATGATCATTTTCTCAAATAATCATATCTCTCAAACACATCCTTTAGGTGTGACTCTTAGGGACCAGTTGATCACCGCCATCTGTATGACAATAACGTCAAACTTATCTAGCAAGCCAACCGTTATTGATAAACGTTAATCAACTGATTAAATACAAAATGTACCCTGTGTACCTTTAGAGATTTATTTATGTTATTGCACTAACTGTGGAGGACACTAACTCCAACAAAATGTAGTTATAAAATAGGTATAAGTCATGAATTTACTCTATATTTTATTCACATTATTTAGTTATACTATTAGCTTTTATATTCAAATTATGGACTAATAATTAATACGAGTAGGTCATATGATATAGGTTTATTCAATCAACACCGTATAAAAACTTATTTTGGATTATTAATTTTCAAACTTGTAAGTAGTAATGTTTACTTTTTCGATATGGTACAATCCTATAAAGTATTCTTTTTAGTGAGAAACAAACATTTTACCAAAGCAAAAACAAAAAATAAAATATCGTTAAAGAGGCGTTGATAAACAATTATTTTGATCCTAACTCGACCGAAAAAACATATACACCTGACCCATAAGTCACCAAAACACGGAACATTCGACCTTTATTTTCACTTAAAATCAGATAAATTTTTTTCACCAAGATCCTACTCATACATGAGTTAATTTCCCGCCAAATGTTCGTGTTAGACACATAATAATACATATGTTGTTTGATTTATATTTTGCCTGTATTAAAAATACAGTGAAAATTACTAATCACACGTGCCCTCTGTTAGGATCATGGCCCTAAAGGACTTGGAGCGATTCGAAGCGGGCCTCTTTGTACCTTGTAACCACACTCACCCTAAACTCGGTTCACTCATGAACACTCACTCAAAATACACGGTTTAGGGGCTGTTTTGTTGTGGATTTGATTTCGGTTGTTATTTGCAAAAACATAAAACGAAAATAAAAGGATATGAATTAGACTAAGCACAAAGCCACTAGCCTAAGACTAAGGTTCCGATCAATCATCGCACTAAGCTATGACCTTCACCCATGGAAACTCGAATCTCCAAGCACAAAGCTAAGGAGGTTTGAAGAGAAAACCCTCTCTAAAACTCATCTTTTTTATATATCACAAATTTGAAAAATTACATGAGGGAAAGCTTGGTTTATATAAGACCAAGGCTTTCATCCTAGCCATACATCTTCCTAAAGATCTAAGGGCCATGAGGGGCCTTCAAAATACAACAAAAATCAGCTCACATGAGCCTTACAAAATCTGAAAATAAAACAACTAACAACTAAAGTAGAAAGCGACTTGTCAGAAGATCCTCTCCCTTCACTTGTGTTGTTGAATCAAGGGCCTAGATCATCTCCTTGGAGCTTCAAGTTACACGTCCCACTTGGTCCCAAAACTGATTTTTGTTGTTTGAATACAAAAGATCAACAGGTGACAAAGACATAAAGCACTAAAGCAAACTTTATTGAAAGGGACTTGTGTTTGAATTTGTTGTATCATCTTGGACTTGAATTCAGCCGAGTTTTAGGCCTATTTTGGCTGAAATTTCGTGACCATGGGTCCAAGAACCATGGTTCGATCGTAGGCCAAAAATCGGGACCAAATCGCTGCCGCTTGCTCCAACTCTCCCCTTCTTCAAAAAAAGTTTGTCCTCAAACTTTGGCCAAATAAAATGGTATCCAAAAAGATGAATTTTCAGAAAACAAAAAACGATTTTTGAAGAATAAAGTTTTGATAAGAACGAGGAAAACAACAAGAGCAAATCCTATGAAAAGCACATAGCAAATTCATCGAATCCCCTTGTTAGCCAACTCGACCCAAACACCCACAAAATGTGCTCGAATCAAGTCGACACTCACAAATCAAGACGCGCACAGATTTGTAAGGAGACACCCGAAAACACCAAGACCCAACTCATCCCAAGATCGTCTTGGTTTAAGAAAACTCAAGAGCCGAAACTTTGATACCAATTGGAGCGATTCGAAGCGGGCCTCTTTGTACCTTGTAACCACACTCACCCTAAACTCGGTTCACTCATGAACACTCACTCAAAATACACGGTTTAGGGGCTGTTTTGTTGTGGATTTGATTTCGGTTGTTATTTGCAAAAACATAAAACGAAAATAAAAGGATATGAATTAGACTAAGCACAAAGCCACTAGCCTAAGACTAAGGTTCCGATCAATCATCGCACTAAGCTATGACCTTCACCCATGGAAACTCGAATCTCCAAGCACAAAGCTAAGGAGGTTTGAAGAGAAAACCCTCTCTAAAACTCATCTTTTTTATATATCACAAATCTGAAAAATTACATGAGGGAAAGCTTGGTTTATATAAGACCAAGGCTTTCATCCTAGCCATACATCTTCCTAAAGATCTAAGGGCCATGAGGGGCCTTCAAAATACAACAAAAATCAGCTCACATGAGCCTTACAAAATCTGAAAATAAAACAACTAACAACTAAAGTAGAAAGCGACTTGTTGTAGCATCCTCTCCCTTCACTTGTGTTGTTGAATCAAGGGCCTAGATCATCTCGTTGGAGCTTCAAGTTACACGTCCCACTTGGTCCCAAAACTGATTTTTGTTGTTTGAATACAAAAGACCAAAAGGTGACAAAGACATAAAGCACTAAAGCAAACTTTATTGAAAGGGACTTGTGTTTGAATTTGTTGTATCATCTTGGACTTGAATTCAGCCGAGTTTTAGGCCTATTTTGGCTGAAATTTCGTGACCATGGGTCCAAGAACCATGGTTCGATCGTAGGCCAAAAATCGGGACCAAATCGTCAAGCCGTTTCGTTCCAGGACTCCTCTAACCATGCCACTAATCACTTATAGTGGACTTTCGGACCTAGTTGTGCATGTTAAACTAAACGGTATATAATTGAATTAAATTGCGGTAATTTAAAACAAAGAGAATAGACCTTCTTTAAGGCCTCAAAATGGAGCTTCTAGTTAAGTGCTCAAGGTAGAACACCTCCTTCCTTAATCCACCCTAGGATTAAACCAACTAATACTATATAATATTGCTAGATTATATTAGTATTATACTTAATAATATGTGGGTATTATTATGAGAAAAATAGAGTAGAATATGATCAACAAAATTAATCAAATATGACACTAAAACACTTGGCCAAAAGGGGCTAACTTTGGCTGATTTTTATGCTTATTTTTGTGAGTTTTTAAAGTGATTTTGCATGCATCAAAATGAATGAGAATAGTGGAGTATTTATAGGCAAAAATAAGTGGAAGAATTACGCACATATTTGACCATAAAAAATGACCAAAAAATGCTCATAAAGAGCATAGTTTGGCCGGCCCCCCTAGGCCCATATGGGCCATTATTTGGTCCATTTTATTTGAGTCCATTTGATATTATTTAGTCCATTTAACACTTAAATAAACTAATTAATAAAAATAATATATATACTTAACAATTTAAGTAATATAAATGACAATTATATCAATATATAATTTATCACTTTGGACTCAAATATTCTCTATTTTATTAACCTATAAATCTTATTAGTCATTAATCTTTATTAATGACAAATAACCCTTTTAGTAAATTAACACTTAATTATTAATTCACAAAATCACAAAACCTTTTATTATTCAATTATCGCATAAAAGAATAATAACACTCTAGTTCCGTATCTTATATACGTCTCATAATTTATTACCTCTTAACTAACGTATTAGTCTCAATATTAAGTCTCTAGTTATACTATATCAAATATAAATAACTAGTCTCTGTTGGTCTTTCTCCCATTAGGTGTGACCGAAAGGGATCAGTTGATTACCGCCATCTCATGACAGTAACGTCAAACTCTAGCAAGCCGAGCGTTACCGATATACGTTAATCAACTGACTTATATAAAGCTATATTCCCGTTATTCCTTTTGATAGGCGCTTCTATCTGTATGGGGAATTCGCTACTGATGGATCTCGCCCAGTGTCCCCCTCCTTCCCCCGCCGCCAATAAGAATCAGATAAAGAAGAAGGCCCGAAAGAAAGATAGAACATAAGCCTTAAGAAGCTTAAGGCTTGTCGGGAACTTCTTTCCTACATACTACTCCTACCTACCCACCTAGTACTCCTCCAACCTACCCACCGACTAATCCTCTATTACTTTTAAGGTTATGCCTTTTACCCTTATGAGTGAAGGTCCTTTGGTATCAGTATCAAAGGCTTTTTCAGTCTAAGGGTCCCATATCCTCGGAAGGGTTTTTGGGGGCCTAGTGTGATATAGGACCTCAAATTCTGTCTATCATAGAACTATAATCTAGATAATAGTAGCTTCCTTGTAGATATAATTGAGTCTTAAACTCTAACCTAAGTGGATCTCTCTACTAAGCAGTCTGCTCTGATTGAATCGAATCGCCCTCCCTGTCCTTATATTAGAAGGAGTCTTCGCCCGCGATAGCGCTAGTCTTTATAGTAAGGAAAAAGTCCGGTCGGGGTGTATAGACCTTCCTTTTCTATTTATGAGTGTGATTCTTGAGTCTCTCTTTAAAAAGATTAAAGTGGATGGAGCTGTGAACTTTTCTCCGAAGGGAACGGACTTCTCCTTACAATACAAGGCGGCCTATACTCTCTAATTCAAGCGGGTAATCCCCTCATATAGACAAAAGACAAAGGTCTTGATTGATCTCCTCTCATGTCCATATGGGGAAAGAAAGGTCTAACTTATAATTGAACTCAGACTAAGAGGGGTCTTCGACTATGTAAGGACTGAACTCCCACGCCAATTCTTCTTCTTGTAGACCCCGAAATGGTCCTTAGCTTAGAATTCATTCTCATTCTTTCTGTATGGTTCTTAATTCTAGAATTCTTTCTGTATGCATATATAGTTCAGTATTGTTCTTCTGTATCGAAAAACGACCATCATATGGACAAAGTTCCATTGGACTACCACCCCTTGGCAGGAGAAGATCTCCCTTTCCCCTACACTCCGGACCATCCAACCAGAAAAGCCCTTCGCTAACGCGCGAGATATTTCATATATTATAGGTCGACACATTTCACTATCTTTCGTCTTAGCTCAAGTCTGTAAACTACCCTGCTCTCTTACCTTTGGCAGCTTCACTCAGATAGTACTCTTCAATATGTATCGTAGCCTACTGTCTGAGGAAGGTAAAAAGTGGCTTATAGGGACACTATAATGCTTTCTTAAACGAAGAAAAAAGTCTACTCCCTCTAGAGATAATATATATAATATTTCAGATTCTTTCTTATTCTTATATGAGGATTTAAGGTGCCCGCAGCTCTTCAATTACCCCTCCCAAAAGCGGGAATAGACCCTTGAACATCCAGTACAGGAGCCATTGATCCTTGCCCTTGGGCCCAGTCTGAAAAGGTACCCTCTTCAGTAGAGGAGGCGGAAAGGTGCTGTACTCTTAGCTTGAAGAGACCCTTGATCATCCAGTACATGACCCACGGCCCAGCCCCAGTCTGTACTGTAAGGTACCCTCTTCCGTAGAGAAGGAATAAGAATCAAATAAAGAAGAAGGCCCGAAAGAAAGATAGAACATAAGCCTTAAGAAGCTTAAGGCTTGTCGGGTACAAGTGTTGCGATACCGATTCTCTTGTCACTTTGATCTCCCACTCAATACAAGGTGTCTTTCCGGTCGCACTTGCAATTGATCTGATCTAGAGTGGTTTTCTCGATCTGGAGAATAAATGTCTGACCGGAAAAATCTACCATAGATTACTTCCGAGCGTGGCCACGCATTTCCAGTTATTTCTCCTTGAGTGGCCCTGAGATACTGGACCCCGACGAGGGTAGACAATTCCTGTTACCCCTGTAGGACTGCAATCGAACACAGATCACCATGACCCAGGATATACCGTGTAGCCTCCTTTAACGGCACGACATAGGATATAAACCAAAGTCACTCGGAAACTGTACTGACTCAGACTAACAGTCAACAGTCTAAAGAATCGACTCAAAGGAATACTTCAGAGATTCTTGCCACGACCAGGCAACAAAAAGAACTCTGGTTAATGGTCACTGCCCACCAGAGTATCCCATAGCCTGCCAAAGTAATCGACTGGTCATACTGTCTATGACCTATGGTTACTGAACTCACCATCAAATCGATTTACAAACCAGTCACTAGAGAGACGTCACCTCATATAAGTGACTAGGGGCTAAATACTAGGTTGATCCCGCTCACTTTAATAAGGTTCAGTGTTGTCTCCACAACCTATTGGGACAAACCGGGTATAAACAATATAAAAATTGAATAAAAGTAAATCATAAATGCTATACATGTAATAAAATTAGATGATCATATATCAAAATAATTTTACAAATCCAAAACCCTTTTTATACCCATCGAAACTACATGACGGTTATGTTTCGATTGAGGTAATGGTTTGGTTAATGGGTCAGTGACATTGTCGTCTGTCCCTACATTACATATCATAACTTCTTTTCTTTCCACATAATCTCTAATTACATGGAATTTCCGAAGTACATGTCTAGATTTATTACTAGACTTGGGCTCTTTAGCTTGAAAGACCGCCCTATTATTGTCGCAAACTATGGGAACTGATTCTTCAGCTTTGGGGACTACCTTTAGACCCTCTAAAAACTGTCGAATCCAAACTGCCTCTTTCGCGGCTTCCGATGCGGCTATGTACTCAGCTTCCGTTGTAGAGTCCGCTATTACTGGCTGTTTGGAACTCTTCCAACAAACTGCACCTCCGTTCATAATGAAGACATATCCTGATTGAGATTTCAAGTCATCTCGATCAGTTTGAAAACTAGCATCCGTATAACCTTTTATACGTAGCTCATTATCTCCTCCATAAACAATAACTGAATCCTTAGTCCTTCTCAAGTACTTAAGGATATTCTTTACCGCTATCCAGTGACTCTCACCTGGATTAGCTTGGTACCTACTCGTCATACTTAGAGCATATGACATATCTGGACGTGTACACATCATAGCGTACATGATTGATCCAACTGCCGAAGCATATGGAATCAATTTCATGCGTTCAACATCCTTTTGTTCAGTGGGACACTGTGATTTGCTCAGAGTAGTCCCATGACCCATAGGTAAGAACCCTCTTTTTGAGTTCTTCATGTTGAACCTGTCAAGAATTTTATCAATATAAGCTTCTTGACTTATCGCTAACGTCCTTTTGGATCTATCTTTATAGATCCTGATGCCCAAAATTCTCTTAGCTTCTCCCAAGTCCTTCATCTGGAAATGATCTCCTAGCCAGCTCTTTACAGAAGTGAGCATAGGTATGTCATTCCCAATTAGCAGTATGTCATTTACATAAAATACTAAGAATACAACTTGACTCCCACTGAATTTCGTATACAGACACGGTTCCTCAACACTTCGAGTAAACCCGTTCTGTTTAATCACCTGATCAAATCGGTGATTCCAACTCCTGGATGCTTGCTTAAGACCATAAATGGACTTCTTGAGCTTGCAAACTTTCTTAGGATTTTTTTGATCGATAAAACCTTCAGGTTGTGTCATATACACCTCCTCATCCAGAATCCCATTCAGGAAAGCGGTTTTAACGTCCATCTGCCAAATTTCATAATCATGAAATGCAACAACTGCAAGAATTATCCTAATGGATCGAAGCATAGCTACTGGAGCAAAGGTCTCATCATAGTGTAAACCATGAATCTGAGTGAAACCTTTTGCTACTAGTCTAGCTTTGAAAACATCTGGGTTTCCATCCAGTTCGAATTTGATTTTAAAAATCCATTTACACTGAAGAGGTCTGACTCCTTCAGGTAAATCTGTCAGGTTCCAAACCTGATTTTCGGACATCAAATCCATTTTAGATTTCATTGCCTCAATCCACTTTTCGGAGTTAGTACCAGAAACAGCCGCTTTGTAGGTAGCAGGCTCGTCACTTTCAAGAAGTAAAACGACCTGTTCATTTCCTTCTTCAATCAAACCTAGATACCGATCAGGTGGGTAACTAACACGCCATGACCTTCTAGGCTCAGAAGGCTTGACAACTGAGTTAGCAACAGAAGAACCGATTTCTTGTGTCCTAACCTCAGTTTGTGGCTCTTGAACTTCGTCAAGTTCAAATTTTCTCCCACTCTGTCTTCTAGAAATAAATTCCTTTTCTAGGAAGACAGCCTCACGAGCCACAAACACTTTGTTCTCGTGACGGTTGTAGAAGTAATAGCAACGTGTTTCCTTTGGGTATCCTACAAAGATACATTTCTCAGATCTCGGTGCTAGTTTATCGTCAGACTTACTCTTGACATATGCATCGCAACCCCATATTTTGAGAAATGATAGAGTAGGGACTTTCCCTCTCCATAATTCATATGAAGTTTTCTCAGCTTCCTTAGTCGGGCTACGATTCAGGTTAAGAACGGCTGCCTCAAGCGCAAAGCCCCAAAATGAGTCTGGTAGCTCAGTCAGACTCATCATCGACCGAACCATGTCTAATAGAGTTCGGTTTCTTCTCTCGGCCACACCATTCAATTGTGGTGTGCCTGGAGGTGTCAATTGTGATAAAATACCACAATTTACAAGATGATCATCAAAATCATTAGATAGGTATTCACCTCCACGATCTGATCGTAAAGCTTTGATTTTCCTATCTAATTGATTTTCTACTTCATTTTGAAACTCTTTGAACTTTTCAAAGGCTTCACTCTTATGCCTCATTAAGTAGACGTAACCATATCTACTTAAGTCATCAGTAAAAGTAATGAAATAGCTATACCCATCTCTTGCTGAAGTTGACATAGGACCACATACATCTGTATGTATCAGTCCCAACAACTCACTAGCTCGTGTTCTTTTTCCAGTAAAAGGACTACGACTCATCTTGCCTAAAAGACAAGATTCGCAAACACCATATGATTCGTAGTCAAATGGCTTCAGAAGACCAGTAGAAACTAGTCGTCTTACGCGTTTGTCATTTATGTGTCCTAAACGACAATGCCATAGGTAAGTTGTATTTGGATCACCTGTTTTGAGCCTTTTATTTTCTATTTGATAGACGTCTTTTGCCAAATCAAGAATATAAATACCAGCAATCGATATTGCACAACCATATATCATTTCATCGGATGAAATAGTACATTTTTGATTTTTGATTACAAAAGTAAAACCTTCTGTATCTAGTACAGACATAGATATTATATTTCTTACTTAAAGTTGGTACATAATAACAGTTATTAAGATACAACTCTAAACCGGAAGGCAAAACAAGTACATATGTTCCTACTAGGATGGCCGCTACTCTAGCTCCATTCCCTAGCCGCAGGTCCACATCTCCTTTAGCTAGCTTTCTTGTTCTTACCAGCCCCTGTAAATGATTACAAAGGTGAGAACCACAGCTTGAGTCAAGTACCCGGGTACTAGCTGAACTATAATTAACGTCTATCACATAGATTGAGTAGGAAAGCTTACTTTTGGGGACGACCTTTCCAGTCTTGATGTCCTCCAAATATTTCGGACAGTTTCTTTGCCAGTGTCCGACACTAGAGCAATAGAAACATTTCGTGTCCGGTTTGGGCCCGTTCTTCGAGGATTTGGACGTACTTGATACAGGAGCCTTGCCCTTATCCCTCGTACTAGCAGATTTATTCCCTTTTTTTGGGCCGGGCTTAAACTTCCCTTTACCTTTAACCGACATATTAAACACCTCTCTACGACTGCTCCCACTAGCTCTCATATCTTCCTCTGCTTGTACAAGCAGAGAGTGAAGCTCATGTAGGCTTTTAATCATATTGTTCATATTATAGTTCATACGAAAGTGAGAAAAGCCCTCATGTAGAGAGTGCAAAACTCGATCAACCGCAACTTCTTGCGTGATCGCAATACCCAACCTCTGCAGTGTTTCCACATACTCAATCATTTTGAGTACGTGGGTCGACACGGACTGCCCCTTTGCGAGGCGAGCCTCGAAGAATTTAGCAGCCGCGTCGTACTGCAGGATTCGGGGAGCTTTCGAGAAACTGTTTGTCAACCTTGTGTAGATTTGATGTGATGTCAAACCCACACACCTCCTCTGTTGTTCTTGTTCCATCGAGAAGAGTAGAACATTCCGGATCGCATTGGACTCCCTATGATACTCATCATAGGCGTCCTTAACAACAGAGGTGGATGTAGGCGTCGCTACAGGAGGGGAAGGGTCAACCAAGTACCGTAATTTGCCATCTGCTATGGCAGCACTACGGAGATTGGCATCCCAATCCAAAAAGTTGCTACCATCGTCCTTCACGATATACTTATCCATAAAGGAGCGTAGCCAAGAATCTCGCGCTAGATGCGCAGCGGTAGAAGGAGGAAGAGAATTATTAGGAGGAGGAGTATAATCATTAGTTGGAGACGCCATAATTAATAGTAAATCTACAAGCGAAAAAAGGAAAAACTATAAGCATTCATGATAAACGATTAAACATAAAAGCATCCATATAAAGATCTCCCACTGATTTATATGAATGATCCCGAGATCCAATTTTAGTTAAAATTGGGGACGGTTTAGCCGTTCCATACCAATCTTAAGTAATCTTGGTGAGTCAACCTTTGACTGATTCTAACACTTTTAGAACTCTCGGTCGTCAGATTTTACTTAAATCCGACTACTAGCCCTAGAATACAAGACTTGTCTTGCATTCTATTGAGTCCAACCAATTTTCACTCGTAATAACTCGTTTATTACCTTTTTTACCCAAGGTAGAAAGATTACACTCATGAGGCGACCAAAGATCCTGACGAACAAGGGATTTATAGGTGCTACTAATTGGTAAGGCTAATCTCAATTTTTTAAAAAATGAGAGATCTTGTCGATTAATCGTTAATTCCCTTTAAAGTGAACTAAATAACCGAATTCTAAACGATTTTTATCGACAATCTATACTACACTAGTCGGTTATTTGATTAGTTTGACATGTTTTAGCAGGTGACACTAACACGCTAAAATTAAATGAAACAAACAAGAATTCCTAGTATGGCCATCTAGCTAATCTAATTAACTAGTGTAATACAATTATTTATAAATTGGAAGCCAACGCTTTTGGCCCCTATATGGAATCTTCGTTTGGAACTCCTTTCCAAAATGGCACCGTCTTGTAATTGGATCACCGTCTTCTTAAATAAATACAAATATAATCCTATTATACATATATTTCTAAAAAGAATAAATAATCAAATACAAGGGTGATACGAGATCACAATAATATTACAAACCGATCGGTATTCCCTTTCATTACGGGTCCTAAATACCGATTAAACTAGGCCATACTAGAATTAATGCATTAAATACGAATCACATTCAAACCACATGCATAAACAATATAATCCGATTATATAAAATAAAATAATATAAATCATGCCAAACTAACAATTTACCAATTTAACTTGAATACCGATTTATGATCTTTATCGTCTATTAAACCAAGTTTTTAACCATTTAAAAAGTTGGATCAACACTCAAACCAATTTTGAGCTTATACTAAGTTTCTAAACTGATTTAGAATGATTATTTAGTCACCACTAATTTACTTAGCATAATTTGATCAAAATTGCTAGTTTTTATCGCTTTTATCGTAACCGTTACGATTGCTTGCCAACACTATCATAACCCTTATGAAATTTACCAAACTCAAACTTTAGTATTCTGGTCCATGTTCTACAAAAGAATATAAAACGAATTCGACCCCAATAAATTGGGTGGTAATTCGAAAACAAAGAACTCGACCCCAATAAATTGGGTGGTAGTTCTATTAAAATGAACTCGACCCCATAAATGGGTGGTAGTTCGATGAACTCGACCCCATAAATGGATGGTAGTTCAAAAACAAAATAAAAATAAAAAAATATATAAAAAATCCTCTTAAATCATGACCTTAAAAACGGCAGCATTTCGACTAAAAATGAATAAATTTGACTTTACCGATTTAGCTGTTTTTAACCGTTAAAAACTAACTAAACAAAATGAGATTAATTCTTTTAATATCAAAATTTTTAATCTCAAACACTTGAGTATTCTTGTGGTATGTCAAATTTACATTTTAGCTAAAATTAACATGCAATTTAGTCAATTAAACCGTTAAATTGTCAAAATTGTCGTTTTTATCGTATTTTAGCCATTTTAGTCGTATAAGCGATAAATAAAGCGAAATATTGTAAAAATTCATTTACAACCAGAATGATATAAAGATCATAAAAAGAACATGCAAGCCTTAAAAATTTGATCAAACTCATTTTGGTCACAAATTTCAGCTCTAGGCCGAAAAAACTCACTTTTACGGTTTAGTAGAACATGCAACAACGGATGGCTCTGATACCACTTGTTAGGATCATGGCCCTAAAGGACTCCTCTAACCATGCCACTAATCACTTATAGTGGACTTTCGGACCTAGTTGTGCATGTTAAACTAAACGTTATATAATTGAATTAAATTACGGTAATTTAAAACAAAGAGAATAGACCTTCTTTAAGGCCTCAAAATGGAGCTTCTAGTTAAGTGCTCAAGGTAGAACACCTCCTTCCTTAATCCACCCTAAGATTAAACCAACTAATACTATATAATATTGCTAGATTATATTAGTATTATACTTAATAATATGTGGGTATTATTATGAGATAAATAGAGTAGAATATGATCAACAAAATTGACCAAATATGACACTAAAACACTTGGCCAAAAGGGGCTAACTTTGGCTGATTTTTATTCTTAGTTTTGTGAGTTTTTAAAGTGATTTTGCATGCATCAAAATGAATGAGAATAGTGGAGTATTTATAGGCAAAAATAAGTGGAAGAATTAGGCACATATTTGGCCATAAAAATGACCAAAAAATGCTCATAAAGAGCATAGTTTGGCCGGCCCCCCTAGGCCCATATGGGCCATTATTTGGTCCATTTTATTTGAGTCCATTTGATATTATTTAGTCCATTTAACACTTAAATAAACTAATTAATAAAAATAATATATATACTTAACAATTTAAGTAATATAAATAATAATTATATCAATATATAATTTATCACTTTGGACTCAAATATTCTCCATTTTATTAACCTATAAATCTTATTAGTCATTAATCTTTATTAATGACAAATAACCCTTTTAGTAAATTAACACTTAATTATTAATTCACAAAATCACAAAACCTTTTATTATTCAATTATCGCATAAAAGAATAATAACACTCTAGTTCCGTATCTTATATACGTCTCATAATTTATTACCTCCTGACTAACGTATTAGTCTCAATATTAAGTCCCTAGTTATACTATATCAAATATAAATAACTAGTCTCTGTTGGTCTTCCTCCCATTAGGTGTGACCGAAAGGGATCAGTTGATTACCGCCATCTCATGACAGTAACGTCAAACTCTAGCAAGCCGAGCGTTACCGATATACGTTAATCAACTGACTTATATAAAAGCTATATTCCCTTTAATCTTCTTAATGAGATTTATTAAGTATTCGCAACATTGTGGAGGACACTCACTCCAACACCCTCGTGTGCTCACACGGTGGGTATGCCCTGCTGCCGCCATTATGAAACTAGATCAATGATAAAAGGATTAATTGTTATTTCTCGCCTTTTCTAAACACAAGTTTAAAATATCTCACATTTTCTAGTTTTTCTTAAAATTTTCACCTTTTATAAACATTTTCTCAAAATTTCCACCAAAAACCTCATTTTAACCATATTAAATGTCTATTTTCACTTATGCAAACATGAAATTCTCGTTTTATTTTTTTACATTTTGAGTTTCGGTGCACGATAGATTACACTCGTAATGAAAATATTTTTTAATTTTTTTTTTTAGTTTTCTCAAAAAGTTAAATTTTGGTACGGTGGTAGTTTTTAAGAAAATACTTATAAAAGAAAGGTGGAATTTTTTAAAATTGTGATTATAAAAGTTGGATATGATATTATTCATGATAAAATGATGTTATTGAATTATTTAGTGACTTCTTTTTGTTAATAATGTGTTGCTCCGTACTCTGCAGCTAATACCAAAGATACGATCAATTGGAGATAGTTACGAACAAATAGATGCCGGTAAGATCAACCCCCAAAAGATACGAATGAGAGGGCGGAGGTACTTCAGATACATGGGTTCACTTACCACTCCTCCTTGTACTGAAGGCGTCCTTTGGATAATTAACAAAAGGGTATGTTTTATACTACCTCCAACTTACTCATTTCTTTCCCGTATTTTATTTATGGAAATATGATTTATTTTCTCATTTTCTGTTTTGTCAAATGTTTGATAAGAAAATTGTCTACTTATGTTTGACTTTTTATTTTTACACCCATTTTATTACTTTGTACTTAGAATTTTTCAATTTTTTTTCCATATATTACTAGCTTTTAGTATAAATCTAATATACAAATGACACAAATTCTCATATGAAAATGTCTCATGCGTGCAGAGATATATTTGTAATTAAAATGTGTTTAGTTTAAGGCATTTAACGCTTAAAATAATCATGTTTGAGGTTTTAAAGTGGTCACATTCAGTGGCGTAGCTAGCGAGAAAATCAAGTGGGGTCAAAAAAAAAAATGCTACCACCAAGATTTGAACCTTAGTCTATCCTATGAAAATTAACAAATTTGACCACTAAACCAATGTAACAGATATGTAAATCTTTTCAAAGAAATTGTACTTATCTTAAAAGCAGTGGGGTCTTGAGAACCCACTTGGAGTAAGGTAGCTCCGCCATTGGAACTCACATTGATTGATAGCTTTTTTTAGTGAGTTACTACTTAAAAAAAAATATCATGGTGCTATGGAGGGGACGCCAACGGTGGTGTTTAAGGATTCCAATGATGTTGGTGGGCGACTATTGCTGTGGTATGAGGACGGCGACGATGTTGACGATTGTGATGGTGGTGTGGGTGCGTGGGGGTTTAGTTTGTGGATTTTTCATGTTACTTTAATTTGGGTTGCAGTTGTCTCTTTTTGGGCTTCTTTTGTTTAGAGCATCCACATTGGTAGGAAAGTAAGTGTCCCAAATTTGTCACGTTGTCAACTGTGAGGTGGTCAATCAATGGAGAAAGTGACCCAAATCATGGGAATGTGACCCAAAAGTAATAAAAAACACATTATTTATTTGGGAGGATTTTCATTTGCCAAAGTAATAAAAAAACACAAAAGAGAAATTTTTCATGGTACCCCTGAGATTTAACACATTTTCAGTGTTACCCATGTTTTTTAAAGTTTGTGTCCATGGTGTCCTCCAACTTCAAATATAGCACTTCTTGTGACCTTTTCTCTATTACAAGTATGATTATTGTTGTTTTTAGACCGTGCGGGTTTTTTTTTCGATGTTTAGGGTTTTTCTATGAAGAAGAACATAGAATATATTTCATGGGTGATTATTTTAGTTTTAAGGGTTTTCAGGATTATATTAGTTATCATGTTAGGAATTCCAAATTAAGTAAATTAGTTAGTTTAGTGCGTAAATCTATTTTCCTTAAGTTATAAATTATAAATAAAGATAACTGCCTAGGCAAAACTTTGATTAGTATTCCCTCCATTTCACTCATTTAGCCCCACTTCCCTTTTTTTTTGGTAATTTCACTCATTTAGCCCCATTACAATGTATGGTAGCTTTTAACCATGAAAATAACATTTTTACCCCTACTATTACACTCATTTCACTAAAATACCACACACTTTATATTTAAAAGTAGGACCCATTTAAACAAACTATCAATATTACCCTCAACTTTTTTTCACTTTCTTAAAATTTGTGAGATATCCAATGAGGCTATCACAATGAAATGGAAGGAGTATGTTTAAACTTGACTACGCTATAAATCAAAAGTGAGTAAAGTCATGGGAAGTGCTAAGTCCAAAGTTGGAGGGTACCATGGACACAAACTTAAAAACTAGTGTACCATTAGAAATGTGTCAAACCTTAGGAGTACCATGAGAAATTTCCCTTATTTATTTATTATTAGTAGAGAAAACCAAATTAATTAATGTTAAAATATAAAAAGTAATTATAGTGGTCAATGAAAAGGTGGAAATGGGGACCTCATCAATGCATAAATATGTAAGTGAAATTTGGAGGGTAAGTAAAAAGTTTATAATCTATGAGAGAGAAATTATTGAGTGCCCAATCAATGTTGGTACTCTTAGTTTGTGGATCTCTATTTTAGATCATGTTAGCTGGTCGTGTTATTGATACTATGTTATAACAATCCGTCGAGTTTTATCCGTCAGGGCTTGCTTAGAATATAGGTATTATTACAGAAGTAATAGAACAAAAATGAGAAAAATAAGAGATTAGTGACTTATGAGAGATGTAAATAGTGGAAGAAAGAGGTAGAGGAATAATTATCTCAAAATGGGGTAATGTCGTAATGCATTACCAAGGGGAGGTGGGTAGTTATTTTCTCCTTTATAGATCAAATTTTGGACTATTTTTCTATTTTTTTATAACCCTCCGCCATTCTTGACCTCCATTTTTTAGTGCATTTTAACTTAATTACCCCCGTAATAATTATTCTAATGTCAAGCGAACCCTTAAAATAATCACTTTTAAAGAAAACAACTATTCAAATGTTGCATAGAGGCTAAGATTCAAGTTCGTGAAACAGATTGGAACAGTCTCAAGAAAACAAGTGAAAGTACTAAGGGATACAGTTCATGATGTAAGTTACATATTCAGCTATTTGATTACCTTCTTGCTTGAACAAAACTTTTTGAAATGGTTAAATGGTAAATAATTTTTTCAAACCAAAATATGATAATTATAGTACTATGTAATTATTATTGTTATGATAATGACTTAACAGAGCATGAGTAATACAAACGCTTAAAAATGTCATAACTACATTTTAGTTTTAAATATGTCGTTGATTATTTCATCCTAAAATTACACTATTAAGAAATTCTGAAGATCATTTTTTTTCTTAGTTTTTGAGAATTAGTGTAATTAATTGTCTTTTTATATCACATAAAAGTTATAATTGAAAGAAATTCGGAAAAGAAGGATATCGATTTAGGCAAATGATTTTGGACGCATGATAACTTTTTAAATTGAAATCTCATTTATATTAATAAATGTAAGTTTGCAAATGAATGAGACAAAGTATTTGTGTGGAAAAAAAATAGATATTTTAGATTATTTTTTAAAAATTATTCTCTCCATTTATTTTCATTTGGCCCCCTTCCCCTTTTCACATTTTTAAGGAAAAATGAAAAAGGTGGGGTAGGATGAAGAAAAAGAAAAATAGTTTAATAATAAAAAATTGGTTGTGCGTGAAAAAAAGTAGTTTTGTGTGAGAAAAAATAGAGTAGGTGAGAAAAAAAGTTACTAAAAAAGAAAATAAGACGAAATGGAAAAAAAATTCTATAAAAAAAAAATATGAGACTAAATGGAAAATAAAGAAGGAGTAATAAATAATAATTAATTAAAAGAGAGGGGGTATGAATTTCTCGACCGAGATAAACTAACTAGTAAGACTATCTTTATCAAAGACTCATCTTAAGATTTCACACTCTGCCACCTCTTCTTTCCACTAACTTTTCATTCTTCAGACTCAGACTCATACTCAAACACTCTCAGGCTTAATGAAAAGATACACTTTATTCTCAAACTTATTTTAGACTTTGTCAACTCAATTTTCCACGTTAAAATTTATTTTACTTATATTAATTTTATCACTTCACTATCTTCATTTATTTTATGATAACATATTTTTCGCTTAAATAACTCTAACAATAAAAATAGAAGAGATCTATGTGACTATCATACAAAATAACCTTTTTAATTATAAACTTTTTTTTTTTTTTTTTTTAACAATAAACAATTTTTATTTTATCTATATGAATAAGATACACACTTTATATTATCTATTCAATATTTATATTAATAAATATAATATACACACTATTTAAGAGTCTCAAAATGAGTCTTGGAAATCCAAGACTCATCTGAAGACTCATCTTAGTCTTATACACCTCATTCACATAATTATTGTAAGTCTCAACTTGAGATGCCCTCATACCCAACTTGATACTCGATTAATGTTAGTCTAATGGCTTTTTTCATTATTTTTTGCAGCATGCTGAGAAAAATGCTAGACCTCGACAGGCATTAAATGGAAGAAAAGTTGAACTCTATACTCAGCGACATCTGAATAACCGTCCTTGAAATTTCTTAGTTAATCGTTTTAAACAAGATTTAAGACTTTTAGTGTGTCCCAATGGTTTAAAAGCACTATTGTGTCAATTTTATAAAGAGAAATACGGAGTACATTATATTGTAATACCCAAGATTTTCAGTATTTAAAATTAGTTTGATGTTAACTTTTAAGTTGAGTTTTATATAATAAATTTGAGTTTAAAAAGAGTTTATATTATATAACTAAGCTGCATCTTGAATTAAAATTAACAACAACAACAATAATATGCACCTAAAAATAAAAATAGACCCTTACCCTAATATCTCTATCTCTTTCTCTCTCATCTCTCTTTTCTACTCAACCTTCTTATTTCTCTCATAATCTCCCTCCAAGAGCATGTTTATTGGTATGTTTGATTACCTATTTTTAAGTATATTAAGAATTAAAAAATTAATTTTTATTCTTCATACCTAAAAAATCGACCTCACTTTTTTAACATTTTATTGACAGGTTTACATAACATATTTTAACCTACCTTTTATTTACATTTTATCATATTTTAAAAATTATTACTTTTTATTTTAGAGTTCTAGTTCAATTCTAAAAAAATGTTGACATTAAAAAAAATTACATAATATATTTAAATTCAATAATTTTGTATTTTAAATAAATAAATAAATAAATAAACATTGTCAAAATATATTATGGCAACGAAAGTATGTCAAGATTGATCTCTAATTGTAACAACCTGGTTTTTCGTGACTTAATTAAACTAAGGCGGAAATATTAATTAAGTTCATATATTACAAAACCAGCTGTCATCATTTTACAACTCATTATACATAATAAAAGTCATGGATAAAACAGAGTTTAATCGATTACAATCTCTCAAAATATAAAATAAGGCCTTCAATCCCCTTGTGTAGATCAACAATTAAGCCTCGGGGTACCTACGCTTAATCAGACTTATAATCCGGCACACGCTAAGCCACATAAGCCCGTACCGGTAAACATATAGCAATCACATAGACCAACGTAATTAAATCAGTATAGATATGCATACAACAATGGAGTTCATAAAATGTAACGTAAAATAACTCATTTAGCATAGCAATAAATCATCAAATCATCTCAATTCATAACATGGAGGACAAGCATTATCAATTCATTCAAATTCGGGGTAATCGACCCGTTTCAATTATATTCATATAGTAACATAAACTCGCGAGTCTTGACTACAGAGCGGCTTGCGTACTCTCATAGTAAACTATTACATGAATGACATACAGAAAAGTCTGCATGAGCTTCACTCACTCCTCGTACAGACGGAGAGTGATCTGAAGTTCAGTGGGAGCATGAAACAAGATGTTCTCATGATAGACAACAAGCACAAGGGTAAGGGTAAGGCTCCGGCTAACCTAACAGTAGGAAAGCCAAAGTTTAAAAAGCCAGTGGTTGCGAAGAGTGGGCCTGGTGAGTCTAGCGGTAGCTCACAAGGCAAGGCAAAAGCGAAGCAGACCATGGAGTGCCACTATTGCCACAAGTCTGGGCATTGGAGGCGTAACTGTCCCGTGTATGCTGAGGACATTAAAGCAGGTGAACCAAAAATGGTCAAGGCGAGCAAAGGCGGTTTTTGCCTAAATCACGGTTTGGGTCCTTGGGCTCGAGCCATGGACTAGGCCACGGTCCTAAGGTCCACCCAAGCTTATTTTGAGTGAATTTAAACAATAATATCTTGGTCAAGCTTGGTGGGTCAAGGAAGTCAAGGAAAGTCAAGAAGGAGAGCAACCGAAAGTCGACAAATGTGCTATTTTGAATGTGATCGCTTGAGTGCACCTATGTGGGTTCGAACCCCAATAAAACACGAGCCAACAAGGTCCAAGAAAGTCAGCTATGGGGAGAATTCGGCTGACCCAAAGAAGCCCTCAAAATGATACATTATTTTGTGCTTTAAGTCGTTTTCACTAGTGTCACTTTCATTACTTTATACTTTATTGTTTTTAGCTTATGAAATCTGATTTGTGAAGAGGTTGGACGTCCCACATGCTCCCCCAAAGGTCTATCATGACCCTTGGATGATCACCTAAAAGCATGGAGAGGATTGAGCCACAAGTCACTATCACACTTTATGCTTTTGTAGTTTGTTGTTTTCCTTTGAATTTTTCAGCTCATGTGAGCTTGTTGTAGCCGTTTTTTTGTATGTTTCATGGGCCTCTATGACCCCTTAGATTAGATATTAGATGAAGGGTCAAGATTAGAGCAAGGGTATTCTATAAACCCTCACTCTCCCTCATTGTATTTTCAGATTTGAATGATTAAGAGGTTGAACCCTAAATTTGAGTGATTTCATTTTCTCTTAGCTTTGTGCTTGAGTTTAGTGAGCAATTAGTTAGTGGCTTTGTGCTTAACTAATTAAAACCTAAGTCTATTACTTTGTGTGTAGAATTAGTTACTATCTTTTATGTTTTCTTTTGTTCTCAAAAATCAGAAAAAATACTTCACAAAAACATATCATTTGGCCGAGATTTTCATCACCACCACAAGTCGATTTTAGTTCATCCTTTGAGTGAAACTTGACCCATCAAGTTTCATTCCAAATTGGTCATCAAAGCTTTGGTTGGGTTTGAAGCACAAGATCCCACCTTTGTGCTTAAGAAACACACGGTCCAAAACAATTCTTGAGGTACCCAAAAATTTTTCAGATTTGTTCCTTTGGTTATTCCAATGGGTATGTTTCTTCCTTTTGATGTTTCTTGTGATACTACTCTTGGTGAGACCATGTTTGATTCTATGGAGAAAACTAGAAGAGAGCTTGAAATCAAAATGAGTCGAATGAGGGGTAGACCTATCCCTAACCCTAACCTTGTGATCTTGAGGGAGTTAGAAGCTAGAATGGCTCGGTTAGGAGGAGAACCACCCCCTAACCATGGCCGTGTGATGTGTAGAGCATTACATGCTCAAACCCTAACCCTAGAAGAGAATCACCATGTCCAAAACTTTAGATCTAGGTGTACCATTATGGGAAGGGTTTGTAATTTGGTTGTTGATGGGGAAAGTTGCAATAATGTTGCCTCAAATACTCTCATTGAAAAACTAGCCTTACCTACACAAGATCACCCTAACCCTTACAAGATGAAATGGCAAAGAAATGGAGCCGAGATGAGTGTGATGGTGGTTAGACAATGCTTGGTTTCTTTCTCCATTGGAAGGGATTACATGGATGAGGTTTTGTGTGATGTGATTCCCATGGATGCTTGTCACCTTCTCTTGGGGAGACCTTGGAAGTTGAAAAGAAATGCTAATCATGATGAGGGGGACAATACTTATACTTTTAAAATTGGAGCTAAGAAAATCAAACTTACACCCTTACCTCCGATTTTGAAGAACCCTAACCCTCCCTCCTTGATTGGGTCTCACGAAAAAGTGAAGGATGATGGGAGACCCGAAATGAAACAAGTGCAAACTGAAAAGGTGGTGGTAAAGCCGTGTGATATGATGCTAGGGAACATACCAACACCCCTACCTTCTACCTTGAAGTATTCCACCCCACCCTCCATGGTTGAGCCAAGCAAAGATGTTGTATTAAGTGGCCGACCAGAAACGAAGCTAGGGTTTGGTCATGGGAAGGATGTGCTCGTACTCCTTGTTAAGGACAATCCTAGAGCAATAGGGCAAGGCAAAGGAGAGGAGCCCAACGAAGTCAAAACTGAAATTTTGGGAAACTCAATCAAGAGCAAGGAAAGTGAATCATTTGGAGGTGCAAAGGTTGATGTTTTACAAAGTTCAAGTGAGTTCTTGAGATGGAAGTTCAAAGTGGGAACTAACAATACCAAAGAAATGCTATGTGGTTATCATGACCAAGTCTACTCAAATGGTTTCATGAAATGGGGATTCAAAGGAGGAACTAAGCTTGAACAAAAAGAGCTAAGTGATGATCTCCCACAATGCTCTCCTAAGTCCAAGAAAGAAGATCCTAAGGATGTACTAGGGTTAGCACTCGAGCCAAGGGAAACCGAAAGTGTTGGAGAAGAAAAATCAATCCTAATGGTCAAGAACAACCCTAGGACAATAAGAAGGAACAAAGGAGAGGAGCACAAATTTGATGGAACCACCGTGCTTATTGTGAAAATTCCGAACCATTACAAGGATGAGTCCATTGGAAGTGCAAGGAATGATGGCATGGAAAGGCCAAGAAGAACCATGATTTGGAGGATCATGGAACGGAATGACCGTAGCAAGGAGTGGCGTCATGGTGATCCTAAGCAAGCTTCAGTTGAGTTTGGGTATAAAGAGCTTGAGGATGAGCTAGGAAATGAATGTAGATTCAAGGAAGCCATGGTAAGAGAAGAGAGTAGGGTCATTTGCACGAGCCAAACAAGGAACAATTATTCTCTCGATCAATCTCTAGGCCTATGGTGTTCTTGGGCATCAACAATCATGAAGTCCAATTCTTGTCAAGAAGCAAAGGGGGTATCAATCAATCTCATCAACGATCAAAGTTCAAACCGAGCAAGAGGAAGAGAGACCGAGGATTTGAGGGCAAATCCTTTTCAAGAAGAGGAGATTGAACCAAAAATGGTCAAGGCGAGCAAAGGCGGTTTTTGCCTAAATCACGGTTTGGGTCCTTGGGCTCGAGCCATGGACTAGGCCACGGTCCTAAGGTCCACCCAAGCTTATTTTGAGTGAATTTAAACAATAATATCTTGGTCAAGCTTGGTGGGTCAAGGAAGTCAAGGAAAGTCAAGAAGGAGAGCAACCGAAAGTCGACAAATGTGCTATTTTGAATGTGATCGCTTGAGTGCACCCATGTGGGTTCGAACCCCAATAAAACACGAGCCAACAAGGTCCAAGAAAGTCAGCTATGGGGAGAATTCGGCTGACCCAAAGAAGCCCTCAAAATGATACATTATTTTGTGCTTTAAGTCGTTTTCACTAGTGTCACTTTCATTACTTTATGCTTTATTGTTTTTAGCTTATGAAATCTGATTTGTGAAGAGGTTGGACGTCCCACATGCTCCCCCAAAGGTCTATCATGACCCTTGGATGATCACCTAAAAGCATGGAGAGGATTGAGCCACAAGTCACTATCACACTTTATGCTTTTGTAGTTTGTTGTTTTCCTTTGAATTTTTCAGCTCATGTGAGCTTGTTGTGGCCGTTTTTTTGTATGTTTCATGGGCCTCTATGAGCCCTTAGATTAGATATTAGATGAAGGGTCAAGATTAGAGCAAGGGTATTATATAAACCCTCACTCTCCCTCATTGTATTTTCAGATTTGAATGATTAAGAGGTTGAACCCTAAATTTGAGTGATTTCATTTTCTCTTAGCTTTGTGCTTGAGTTTAGTGAGCAATTAGTTAGTGGTTTGTGCTTAACTAATTAAAACCTAAGTCTATTACTTTGTGTGTAGATTTAGTTACTATCTTTTATGTTTTCTTTTGTTCTCAAAAATCAGAAAAAATACTTCACAAAAACATATCATTTGGCCGAGATTTTCATCACCACCACAAGTCGATTTTAGTTCATCCTTTGAGTGAAACTTGACCCATCAAGTTTCATTCCAGCAGGCCGCGTCGCTCTTGTTGGTATGTCTTCTTTTATTCATATGATTGAGATTAACCATGCAAGTTTCGGAACTTGGGTACTTGATGCTGGTTGTGGTTCTCAACTGTGTAATCATTTGCAGGGCCTAAGAAACATCAAAACTCTGGCAAGAGGTGATGTAGACCTGCGAGTGGGGAATGGAGCAAGAGTTGCTGCCGTTTCAGTAGGAACATATGTAATCCAACTCCCGAGCGGATTTGAGTTATTTCTGAATAACTGTTACTATGTACCTAGTTTATCCAAAAACATTATTTCTGTATCCGTTCTTGATAAAGAAGGATTTTCATTTTTAATAAAGAATAATAGCTGTATTTTCTCTTTGAATGAAATGATTTATGGTAAAGCAGTTTCCATGAACGGAATTTATGTTTTAGATCAAACCACAGAAATTATGCATGTGAGTAACAAGAAAGCAAAGGTTGGTGACAAAGATCAAACCTATCTATGGCATTGCCGTATGGGACACATAAATGAAAAACGCGTGAAAAAGCTCATTGATAATGGGACAATCGCCCCATTTGACTATGAAGCTTTTGGCACATGTGAATCATGTCTTATAGGCAAAATGTCTCGAATTTCCTTCAAAGGTGTTGGAATGCGCGCTGCTGACTTATTAGGACTCATACATACTGATGTGTGTGGCCCTATGTCAATCAACGCTAGAGATGGCTATAGGTATTTTATCACTTTCACGGACGATTTGAGTAGATATGGATATGTCTACTTAATGAAGCATAAAAGTGAGTCCTTCGACAAGTTCAAGGAATTCCAGAATAAGGTTGAGAACCAACTGGATAGAAAGAGAAAAGCACTACGTTCAGATCGTGGTGGCGAATATCTTTCAACTGAGTTTGATCGACACCTGAAAGACCGCGGGATAGTACTACAGTTAACTCCATCCGGAACAACACAACTGAATGGTGTGTCCGAACGCAGGAATCGAACATTACTTGATATGGTTCGATCCATGATGAGTCACACGGTTGTAGCTGACTCATTATGGGGCTATGCTCTTTTGTCAGCTGCTCTTATACTAAACCGAAGTCCGTCTAAAGCAGTTGACAAGACTCCATACGAGTTATGGAAGGGAACGGTCCCTAACTTGTCCTTTATTTGGGTTTGAGGGTGCGAGGCTTATGTCAATTGGAAACACGAGGATAAGCTCGGCCCGCGATCGGTCAAGACATACTTTATTGGTTATCCAAAAGGAATGTTTGGTCATTACTTCTATTCGCCTACCGAACACCGAGTTTTTGTTGCGGCTAGTGCGAAGTTCTTAGAGAAAGAGTTTCTCGAAGCCAAGAGAAGTAATAGAACCTTCGATCTGTCGGAGATTCTTGAACCAACAACCGAGCAACCAATGGAGGAAACTGTTCCTTCTTCGTCTGCTGCGGTTAATGTCCCTTTGGAACCCAGGCGGCCGGGTAGACTCTCCATTCCTCCAGATAGATACATCGGTATGGTTGAGGAGAATGGGAGAGACGACGTTTTACTCCTTGAGAGTAACGAACCCGTAACCTATAAAGGTGCCATGACATGTTCTGACTCAAAGCTATGGCAAGAAGTCATGCAATCCGAGATGGACTCTATGTATGAGAACAATGTATGGGATCTGGTTGACTTACCTGATAAGGCTCGGCCTCTTCAGTGCAAATGGCTTTACAAGATAAAGCGATCTGTAGAAGGAAAAACCAGATATATACAAGGCACGACTAGTGACAAAGGGTTTCACTCAAGTGCAAGGGTTGCACTATGATGAGATCTTTGCACCCGTAGTCATGCTTCGTTCCATTCGGATTGTCTTAGCGATTGCCGCCTTTCATGACTATTAAATTTGGCAGATGTACGTGAAAACCGCCTTCTTAAACGGTTATTTGGAGGAGGAGTTGTACGTGGTACAACCCGAAGGTTACACAGATCCTGAAAATCCTAAGAAGGTTTGCAAGCTTAAGCGTTCCATCTATGGACTTAAGCAAGCTTCACGGAGTTGGAATCATCGCTTCGACCAAGTGATAAAGGAGAATGGATTCACTCGATCGGTCGAGGAACCATGTCTATTTATCAAGTCGAGTGGGAGCAAGATTGTCTTCCTAATACTGTATGTCGATGACATACTCTTGATTGGGAATGACATACCTCTCTTAACTTCGGTAAAAGTATGGTTAAAGAACCATTTCCAGATGAAAGATCTGGGTGAGGCACAACGAATTTTGGGGCTCCGTATCTATAGAGATAGATCACGATGGATGTTATCCCTCTGTCAGAAGTCTTATATAGATAAGATTCTTGAGAGGTTCAGCATGACCAACTCCAAGAAGGGGAACCTTCTAATGATCTCTGGAGTGCAATTGAGTAAAGCTCAATCACCAAAGACAACGGAAGAGGTCGAGCGCGTGAGTCGGATTCCTTATGCATCTACTATAGAATCGATCATGTATGCCATGATATGCACACGTCCAGATGTGGCATATGCATTGAGTATGACGAGCCGATACCAAGGCAATCCAGGTGAAGCACACTGGATGGCTGTAAAGAACATTCTTAAGTAGCTACGGAGGACTAAAGATTGGGTATTGACTTATGGAGGAGACACTGAGCTATGCACACCTGCTACGCAGATGCCGCTTCAAGCGGATCGAGATGACTCAAGTCTCAATCAGATTCGCTTTTACTCTAAATGGCAACGCTGTCAATTTGGAAAAGTTCCAAACAAACAGTTATAGCAGATTCCACAACTGAGTCCGAGTACTATGCTGCTTTAGAGGCTGCGAAGGAGGCTATATGGATGCGTCAGTTCTTACAAGGACTAACGGTAGTTCCTAGTTCGAATGACCCGATCACCATCTATTGCGACAATAGTGGTGCCATCTTCCAGGCAAAGGAGCCAAAGTCCAGCAACAAGTCTCGGCACGTGCAAAGGAAGGCTCACATGATCCGAGATTACGTGGAGCAGAAGGAGATAGTGATTGACAAGATTGCTACGGATGATAACGTAGCAGATCCTCTCACTATGCCGTTGAGACATGATAAGCATGAAGGGCAAGTTATTTCCATGGGAATTAAGCGTGTTCCTGAGTTGTATTAGTTGTTTGTATGGATTTGACACTTGTTTTTCCTAAAAACTTCTAATAAAATCATCGTTTTGTTTTATATATTGTTTTTCATGAGGGTTGTGCAGACAACGTTGAACACCTCAAAGTGAACTGAAATGCTTTATATTTTGTTTTGGTCCGTGATCGCCATGTGAGCCGATAACTCAAAGCGATTATTTTGTGACGTCGATTGATGGTGGGTTCAACGAGCCATAAGTCAAACTGTTGATCGATCGATCACGATGCGGGTTTATCAAATCGCTACAGACGATTTTTGTGACGACTACATGGAGTCCTAAATGTTTCAGAACATTAGGTGCCGGGTCGTGGATAGGACATCCATAGTGTTCCTTGAGTCGATTCTTTTGACTATCGACTGTCTCTTGAGATTAAGGCAGATTTTGGGTGACTTTGGTTTCTTTCTCACGGTCGACCGTAACAGGAGGTTAAGTAGATTTTCACTAGGTCATTTCATGCTGCGCTTACATCTGCAGGATTCGAGTTGAGGAAAATATCCAACTTCTATCGAGTTATAATACTTTTTCTCAGAGCCACTCGAGGAGCTGTAACTGAAAATGCATGGCCATGCTCGAATAATGATTCGTTTATCAGTTAAGTTACTCTCTAGTCGGGGAAACCACTCATGATATTGATCACTTGTAAACTTCGACCTTTGAGAATACAGATTTTGCAAATTGGTTTACATTGAGTGGGAGAAATTTATTATGGATATGAGAATCGGTTATCGCACCTACACTTGTACGGACAAGTGGGAGATTGTTGGAGTTAGTGTCCTCCACAGTTAGTGCAATAACATAATTAAATCTCTTTAGGTACACAGGGTACATTTTGTATTTAATCAGTTGATTAACGTTTATCGATAACGGTTGGCTTGCTAGATAAGTTTGACGTTATTGTCATACAGATGGCGGTGATCAACTGATCCCTAAGAGTCACACCTAAAGGATGTGTTTGAGAGATGTGATTATTTGAGAAAATGATCATATCGATGCCTTATTTAATGACTAAACGGTTAGTCAGTGTTGTTGACTACAAGGTTTGTCAAATGTGACTAAGAGTTAGTCAAATGTGATAATGAATATTATTTAATAATGATTAAATGATATTAGATGAGAGGAATTAGCTGTAATTCGTAAATTGAATATAAAAGGTTATATTCAACTATTGCGTATAATGTAGGCTAATTAATTTTTAAACAGTTATAATTAATTAGTAAATTATAAATATACGGATATTTATGATTAAATATAATATATGGATATTATAATAACATTATACATTAAAAGCTAAAGAAAACTAATTAAATGGGTTAGACCTTTTTAATTAGATTGGGCTTTAAATTTGAGGTGAAAAGTCCACCTCTTGACCTCCCTTTTAGACGTGTGAAATTAGGGTGGGGAGGAAGTTGGTTTCTTCCTCTCTACTTAACCTAATGACACTCTAATTACTCATCTAACCTAATTCATTATTCTCATAGCACACAACACTAAAACCTAGAGTGAAAAAAGTTGTTTTCTCCTCTAAAATTCTCTAGCAATTTCAAGGGCATATCTTAATATCATCTTGGGTGTTTCAATTAGGAGATACCATAATTTTGGTATTGTTCTTAGGCCAATTCATTAGGATTAAAAGGTTAATTCTGAATCTCTAATTTATGTTATGCAATTTCTATTTATGACTTTAACTCTTATAAAGTTTTTCATTATAATCCTGTGATTTTAAAGGTCTATATACCGATATAAACCTACATTAACACCATAAAGACGTTAACGCGCGATAGCGTGCCGGTCACATCAACGGACTTTAAATGCTAAAGATATCAAGCAAGTAATAAGGAGGATCAGTCCCTTGTCTTTTGTAAGCATACACCACCCTATTGGTGCGACTATTACACTACGACAGATCCCTCGGATGGGACGGTCATTTTCCATTCCCTCATATGGGCCCGTGAACGAATCGCTACGACAGATCCCTACAGGTAGTAAGCTACCACATTGGACTGAAACGGTTTGGTGATTTGGTTCCGATTTTTGGGTCTAAGATCTAACCATGGTCCTTGGGCTAATGGTCAAGAAAATCTTCCAAAATAGGCCAAATCTCGGCTGATTTCCTCTGCAAATAACACACTCTAATTCAAGTGCAAGTCCCTTTCAATATAGTTTGCTTTAATGCTTTATGTCTTTGTCACCTTTTTGTAATTTGTAAGGAAGCTCCAAAATCAGCTTGGGACCTTATATTGGCTGACCGAAACTTGCTCTCCAAGGAGCAATCAAGGGCCTTGGATGAACAAAAACAATGAAGGGAGAGGATGCTTCAAAGGGTCGCTTTCTACTTTAGTTGTTATTGTTTGTTGTATGCTGATTTTGTAGCATCTTTTGGATCGTTTTTTTTGTAGTACTTGTGAGTATTTTGTAGCCCTTAGATCTTTAGGAAGTTGCATGGCTAAGATGTAAGCCTTGGTCCTATATAAACCAAGCACTCCTCTTGTAATTTTCAGATTTGTGTTATATAAAAAGTTGAGTTTTAAAGTGAGGTTTCTCTCTTGAAAATCCTCTCCTCTCTCATGGCTAAGTGCTTGAGAAAACCTCCTTAGCTTAGTGCTTGGAGTTCTTTGGGTGATGATCCTTACTTAGTGCTTGGTCGGATCCTTAGTCTTAGGCTTTGGCTATGTGCTTAGTCTAATTCATATCCATCTATCTTTGTTTTTATGTTTTACAATAAAATCAGAAACTTAACCACCCATATCAGCCCCTAAAAACGTGTGCTTTGAGTGATGTTGTTGAGTGAACCGAGTTTAGGGTGAGTGCGGTTACAAGGTTCAAAGAGGCCCGCCTCCGTTTTGCTCCACACATTCACCCTTTCTTGGGCGGTGTCTTGCTGAGTTCCAAAAGCTTCTCCATTTCCTCAACCCATTCAGTCAGAACGATAGGGTTGACTGAGCCGGAGTTCGTCTGAGGTCGATGCTTTGAGAACCTCTCAAACGCAGTTTGGTTATTTCCACTACCAGGGTATTGGTGTGCAGCCTGAGCAATCTTCATGATTGCATCCTCGAAGCCTTTTCTCCTCGCTTCCTTCTCGGCTTGTTGAAGGTTGGGATTGTTGGGAATATCGTTTGCAGCCATTCTGAAAAATATTAAACTGCATAAATTTTGAGTAGATCCAAGAGATACACATTATAGGATGCAAGGTAAAAGTCATTTCATTGATAATGTGAAAGGGTTTACATCAAAAAGTTACAAAGCTTCCTAATACATTCTCGATGAAATGAACTACGACAAAAACTTAAATACATAGTCCAGCAAAATAACATAGGAGTTCAGATACATTCTCATGTGATGTGAAATCGAATCGAGAATGACAAAAAGTTAGCCTTCGGTACTATGCAAAGTACGAATAACGAGTCTCCTCCTGGACTGAAACGGCTTGGTGATTTGGTTCCGATTTTTGGTCTAAGATTTAATCATGGTCCTTGTTGGGACCAGAAAACCAGGCTGGTCCAGGACCCTCGACCAGGTCTAGAGAAGTCCAGGATCCATGATCAGGCCCAGAATTTGCAGTCAGTACCAGGCTGTACAGACAGAACAAAGGTACAGGTTAGGAGAGGAAAGGTCAAGATGGGCCAAGCCCAACAGAAAGGAAGTAAGCACCGTAAGCAAAGCCCAAAAGTTATAATAGCAACCCTAGAAGTGGACGTTTGGAAGACCCAGTCAAGCATGCAAAAACAAAAGCCGTGGAGTTAGGAGCTGTTGGAGAGTTAGAAGGGGGAAGTTACCTACAATCAAGGAAAGAGACGTTGGGGGCTAGAGACACTATAAAGGGAGAAGGAAATCAGTTGAATGATCATCAGAAGACACACAATTCGAGCATACAATACTCTACACAATTCACAAGCAACCAAACACTTATTAATTATTTTACGTACTTATTGTATTCTGTACCAGTTGGTCCAGACTCTGTATTTCCTGAACCAGAACTACTACAAATCCTCTCCTGGCTTGGTGCCCGTGGTTTTCCCTTAACATTTAAGGGTTTTTTCCACGTAAACATTTTGTGTGTCTTGTGTTACTTTTCTTTACGTTTAAATTCAATTACAACAATCACCATAAAGCAAGTCTAAAGGATAGTACTAGTAAATCCACAATCACTAAATCGAACCGTGTGAGAAAATCACCCCGAACAGATTGGCGCCGTCTGTGGGGATACTAGTTTATTAATCCTACAAAACATCCCAAGACAACAAAGTTCAACCAACTTGAAAGATGGAAGGTACGAGTGCAGAAGTCATGCAGAAACTCCAGGAGGAACTGCAACAAGCCAAGCAGGCTGCAGAGGAGGCCAAGGTAGAGGCTGCAAGACTGAAGGAGACTGAGGCTGTACTGAAAAAGCAGTTGGAGACCTCTGCCCAGAAGAAAGCATCAGGATCCAGGATTCCACCAGGTACTCCATTTTCTGATGTGATCAAGCAACTTGACTTCTCTACTTTCTTTTCTGCAGGATCAAAAGGATCAAAAGGTGACCCGCACGATGTGGACGAGGATCCAGAGAACAACGCCGCAGGTGGAGGTGGTGACCCAAAGACTCCAGAAGGAGTCAGTGCAGGCCAGGTCATGCAGTACATGATGATGGAGATGCAGAAGCTCTCAGAGTTAGTGCGGAAAGTTCCAGGACTTCCACCACCCATTGAAGAGGCAACACCAGAGAGCTATGCTGATTCACCCTTCAATGACTGCATTGCAATGGTGGAAATGCCAAAGAAGTACACAGCACCCAACCTCAAGCTCTATGATGGAACAGCTGATCCCCTGGAACATGTGGCTCAGTATAAGCAAAGGATGTTCAACATTGCGATCCCAACGGAGAAGAGGGAGGCTTGCATGTGCAAAAGCTCTGGCTCAACTTTGACTGGTCCAGCCTGACAGTGGTACATCAACCTGCCAATCAAGAGCATCAAGACCTTTGCGGAGCTGATCAACCAGTTCAACGACCAGTTCGCCTGTAGCAGGATGTTGGAGAAGCAGACCAGTGATCTATACCGAGTCATCCAGAACGAGAACGAATCCCTGAGGGACTTCTTGCATCGCTTCAACAAGGAGAAAGTGTCCATCCCTCGATGTGACATCGGCACGGCCATTGAGGCCTTCAGGCAAGGTTTGGTTAGAAATTCTGATCTTTATGTTGAACTAACTCGCTACCCTTGTTCTACCTTTGAGGATGTGCAGGCTAAGGCTCTGGCCCAGATCAGGGAGGAAGAGGACCAGAAGTTCAGGGCACGATATCAGGACCAGGGCAGGGCTAAACGAAAAGTCACCACCCAGCGGCACAGCAACAGCAGGCCTGGTCCATATCAGAGGCCAACCAGGAGGGAGGCAAACGCTGTGGATGAATAGACTGATGCATCCAGGGTTCCACCTCGGTTTGATCGCTTCTCGTAGATATGCCAGGACTGATCCACAAGATGGACAAGCTAGGCTCAGCAGTCAGATGGCCAAAAGCAAGCGAGAAGCCCAATCCAAGGCGAGACACAACCAAGTGGTGTGAGTACCATTCTGATATTGGACACACCACAGAGGACTGCATAGCCCTCAGAAGGGAAGTTGCTCATCTGCTAAAGAATGGTCACCTGAAGGACATCCTGCCCAGAAACAGGAGGAACAAAGACGAGCGAGATGAGCCTAGAGATCTTCCACCACCACCACCAACAACCCATGAGGACTAACATATTTGTGGACTAACATATTCTGCTGCGAAGAGTGTGGCTGTGGAGAACAGGCAACGACCACCAGCAGGACAACCTGGTTCAACCCAGGAGATTGTGTTCGATGAATCAGATATTCAGGGAGTACATGGGCCACGTCACGACGGACTGGTGATCAAGATCCAGATTGGGACCTGCATGGTCAGACGAGTCCTGGTAGATGGTGGCAGTTCAGTCAACATCATAATGATGGAGGCACTGGAAGCTATGGGACTGAAAGATTCAGATGTGACGAAGAAGTCCAGCGTCCTGGTAGGGTTCAGTGGAGAAACAAAGCACAGCTTGGGAGAGATCACGCTGCCAACCTACGTGGAAGGGGTTACCTCTTTTGAAAAGTTCTGTGTCATAGATTGCCTATCCTCATACAACGTGATCCTAGGGCGACCCTGGATCCACAACCTCAAGGCTGTACCTTCTACGTATCACCAGTGCATCAAGATTCCAACGAAGTGGGGGATAGCAAAGCGATTGAGAAGAAGAGATCGCAGACAGGAGTGTTACAGGACCGCCCTGAAACCTCCTAGCCCAGGTAAGTCCCTCGCATAGCAATTAAAGCAGCCTGTCAGGTCTGTTGAAAATCCTGTCCCACGTATGGAGACAGAAGAGATTGTTTTAGCAAAGGAAAAACCTGACAGGAAAGTTCTGGTTGGTTCTGACGCTCCAGAGGTAATCAGACCTGTTCTAATTGACTTTCTGAGGAAGAAAGAGCATTGTTTTGCGTAGTCCATTTTGATATGACTGGTATTAGTTCAGATGTTATTACGCATAAGTTAAATATTGACCCAAGTTTTAAGCCTGTGAAGCAGAAACGCAGGAAGTTTGCACCTGAACGCAATGAAATTGTGCACCAAGAGGTACAGAAGTTGCTGGACATGGACATGATCAAAGAAGTAATGTACCCAGACTGGCTGGCAAATGTAGTGGTGGTCCAGAAGAAGAATGGCAAATGGAGAGTATGCGTGGACTACACAGACCTGAACAAGGCATGCCCAAAGGACTCATTCCCACTGCCACACATAGACGCCATGGTAGATGCCACAGCAGGACATGAGGTTCTAACATTCATGAATGCAGCAAGTGGATTCAACCAGATCAGGATGCACCCCCCAGACCAGGAGACTACAGCAATGCCCTTTGGGCTGAAGAATGCAGGTGCAACGTACCAGAGGCTGGTAAACATGATGTTCAAGGACCAGATAGGAGATACAATGGAGGTCTACATTGATGATATGGTAGTGAAGTCAAAGAAAGTTGAGGATCACGTCCAGGACCTGGAAAAGGCGTTTGAGATTCTGGAGAAGTATAATATGAAATTAAACCCTACTAAATGCACCTTTGGTGTCACTGCAGAAAAATTCTTGGGCTACATGGTTGTTATGACCAGATTTTACACAGCCCAGAAATGGCAGTTCTGGATAGACACAGTAAATACGATACAGAGCAGGAAAGAAGAGCAATAGCAGTTATAGCCCAGAACAGGTCAGAAGAGGCATGGCAGTTATGGTCAGCAGAGGTCAACTATGACGGTTACAAAGATCATGGGATAATGGAAGATATTCAAATTGAGCGTAAATGGAAGTCATGGGAAGTTATTTAACCGCCAAGGATAATGGAAGGAATGGAGAACGTGCCTAGAAAATAGGAGGCTGATTTTGCGACTTGATTAGCCTATATATAGAGGCTCATTTGTACATTTTCATGGATCTTTTACTCTCATTAGCATACTTAAGCACTCGATAATTACACTACGATAAAACATAGTCAGATTACGTATATCTGCTCTGAGTGATCATACTCTCACAGTTGTGATTCTCAGTAACCCCAACTCGATATTAATAAAAGTACTCCTGGCTTGGTAGCCCGCAGCTTTTCCCCATCTTCTTCTCGGGCTGCGTCATCAAATCTCTAGTCCTTAGTTCTGTCCTGTATAGCTCAGTTCTGTTCTGTTCCGCAAATAGTACTAGTTGATCCACTTTTTCCCATTTTCTATCTTGTGAAGTTTTTACCAAAACAAATTGGCGCCCACCGTGGGGCAATTAGTTTATTAGTTTGCGTAACTTTTCTCACAAAAATCTCACAAAAATCACCTCTTTCATACTCAAATGGCTGATAGAACTTTGGAGCAATTGTCCAAGGAGTTACAAGATGCACAATCCAAGATTCAGCAAATCTCAGAAGAGAATCTGGCTGAAGGAAAGCAGAGTCTATTACGAAGACTAAATTAGATTCTGCTAAGGGCGATTACCTCAAAGATCGGACACAGGGCATCGTTGAGTTCTATAAATAAGAGAATAGATTTCTCTAATCTGGACGAAGATGAGGATCTCGAAGACCAACACCTGGGTGGTGAAGATGTAGAAGAATCATCCGAGAATCTTTTGACAAAAGGAAGGGCAAGAAGAAGTTCAACTTTACCCTCATGATGATGCAAGAACTCCGAAGTTACATGACAAGGTTGCAAAAATCCCGGAGTTCGGCACCAATTGAGGAGGCTTCCCAAGAGTGTTATGCAGATTCACCATTCAATGAGGCCATAACTATGCAGGACATCCCAAAGAAGTTGATGTTCCAGGGATGAAAGCGTATGATGGTACAGAGATCCACAGGACCACGTTGCCCAAAGACAAGCAAAGGATGTACGGTCCCAGTTCCAAAGGAGTATCTGAGGCTTTGCATGTGCAAAGGCTTTAGTTCTACTCTGTTGGACCACTCTGCAATGGTTTGTCAATATTCCTAATGGTACTATTAAGTCGTTTGCTAATCTTGTGAATGTCTTTGTTGCCCGGTTGCTAGCGGCGGGGAAGTTAGAGAAGCAAACAAGTGATGCATGCTGGTATGCGGAAGAAAGATGAATCCCTACGAGACTATCTCCAGAGATTCAACAAGGAGAAGATCTCCATCCCCAATCGTGACGCTGCAACCGCTATCCAGGCTTATAGGCAAGGTTTGGTGGTCAATTTCGAGCTTTATCGTGAACTAACCAAGTATCCTTGTGTTACTTTTGAAGATGTGCGAGCAAAGACCTTGGCCCAGATCAGACTTGAAGAGGATGCTTTCGATCGTCGGGGCGATTACGGGTATGAGAAGGTGAACAGGAAGTCGATAGTGGACGCACCCGAGCAGGCCAGCGCCATACAGCAGGCCACCCAGAACACAAGTACATGCCGTCAGTTCTGAGACAGTCAACTCTGATGACTCCCTTGATATCAGCAGTCTCGGCGTGGAGGTTCCACAGTTGATAGCAAAGCTGGAGAGCTTTGGGAATGCTGCAAGATGGCCCAAGAGGAATGATAATCCGAATCCAAACAGAAATCCAAACAAGTATTGTGAGTACCATAGGGACATCGGCCACAGCACAGAAGACTGTTATGCCTTCAAGAAGGAGATATCTTACCAGCTCAGAACTGGACGTCTGAAGGACATCATCAGGCCAGTCCAGAGGAACCAGGCCAGAAGCGAAGGCGCCAAGTCTCAGGATTCCAGGGGACAAGAGTCAGAAAAGCCGCCAAATCCTCCACCCTACACACACGAGGTAAAATTTATTAATGGTGGTTCTGACATTTGTGGCTTGACCTATTCTGCAGCCAAGAGGATAGCAAAGCAAGAGAAGATGCAACCGCCAACCAGAGTAGAGAAGAATTGGGAAGTTGTCACGTTTGATCATGAAGATTGTGAAGGCATCCCAGTTCTGCACCATGATAGTCTTGTGATCAAGTTGCAGATTGGAACCACCCTTGTACGCCGAGTTCTGGTTGATGGGGGCAGTTCTGTGAACCTGATCATGTTGGACGCGTTGAAGGAGATGGGTATAGGTCAGGACAAGCTGACCAAGAACTCCAATGTTCTGGTTGGATTCAGTGGCGAGACCAAGCATACCTTGGGGGAGATCTCACTTCCCACCTATGCCCAGGGTGTCTCTTCTTTTGAGAAGTTTAATGTTATTGATTCTATGACCTCGTATAATGTTTTGTTAGGCAGGCCTTGGATCCACAATCTCAAGGCTGTGGCATCTACTTACCATCAATGTGTGAAGGTCCCAACTCAATGGGGAGTTCTGGTGATAAAGGGTGAGAGGCAAACTGCGCAGAATGCTCTGAGCGACCTTGAAGCCTCTAGCCACCAACAAAACTCTCGCATAGCAATTCTGAAACCAGTCAAGTCGGTAGTGGAACCGAGAAAAGTCGAGATTGGAGATGGACCAGATCAGTGTAGACCAGAGCTGCCCAGAAAAAAAGTGTTGGTAGGCGGTGATGTACCATCGATGTCGAGATCGATCCGATCGGTTTCTGAAGTCTAAGAAATCAAGTTTTGCATGGAGCCACTTTGACATGGCTGGAATCGATCTGACGTTATCACGCACAAGCTCAACGTTGATCCTCGATGCAGACGATTGCACGTAAACGCAGGAAGTTTGCGCCAGAGAGAAATGCTATAATCGATGAGGAAGTCCGAAGGCTGCTGGACATGAACATGGTAAGAGAGGTAATGTATCTGATTGGTTGGCTAATGTTGTTGTAGTGCGAGAAGAAGAATGGAAAGTGGAGAGTCCGTGTAGACTACGGATCCGAACAAAGCATGTCCCAAAGATCCTTTCCCTCTTCCTCACATTGATGCCATGGTGGACAAGGCTGGCGGCCATGAGGTTTTGACCTTCATGGACGCCTCAGTGGTTTTAACGGATCAAGATGTATCCTCCAGGACCAGGAAGGAACGTCATTCATGACCAGGCATCGTGGAATCTCTTGTTACACCGCCATGCCCTTTGGACTCGGGAATCTTTGGAGCCACCTACCAAAGGCTAGCCAATATGATGTTCAAAGATCTCATTGGGGACACAATGGAAGTTTATATCGATGATATGGTGGTAAAGTCTAAAGATGCCAAAGATCATGTGAAGCACCTAGAACAAGCGTTTGCAATTACGGACAAGTTCAATATGAAGTTGAATCCAACAAAGTGCAACTTTGGAGTGTCTTACGGAAAGTTCCTAGGCTACTTGGTCACCGTAAGAGGAATTGAAGCAAGTCGAGCAGGATAAAGGCAATCCTAGATCCGGAGCCCCGGATCTGTGAAAGATATCCAAGTTGGCGGGGAGAGTGGCGGCTGCGAGCGGGTTCATTTCTAGGTCCTCAGAAAGATGCAAGCCCTTCTATGATATGCTGAAGAAGAATAAAGAGTTCGAATGGAGCAAGAAGCATGAGGAAGCATTCCAGGATCTGAAGAGTTACATCAACCCCACCACCGCTATCCAGACCAGAAGAGAAAGAACCGCTAAGTGCATGCACTGTCGATCCACGGAGCATTCGGTAAGTGCGATTACGGTGGGGAAGAAGATGGTTTGCAGTATCCAATATACTACGTGAGTAAGAGCTTGCTAGATGCTGAAACCAGGTATTCTCTTCTGGAGAGGTATGTTCTTGCCTTGATTATGTCAACCACTAAGCTTAGACCTTATTTTGAGAGTCATCATATTTGTGTTAGAACTAACATTCCAGTAAAGTCAGTCTTGAGAAAGCCTGAAGCTATGCGGGAGAATGGCTAAATGGTGCATGCGGCTCAAGACATACGACATCGATTATGAACCCGAGCGGCTGATAAAGTCACAAGCCTTGGCGGATTTTGTGGTCGATTTGATCCGACCCTGGAAGAAAGTAGTGCGATGGAGGTGTTGAAACTTACAGGGCATAAAGGAGAGACACGGGTGTTGTATGCGATGGAGCGACTAATATCGAGGCTCGGGATTGGGCATTGTCTGAAATCGCCACAAGGGGACATACTAGCCCAGTCGTCACCGTGAATTTCGTACCACCAACAATGAGGCGTAATACGAAGCATTAATTGCGAGGTTTGATGGTCCGTATTGGTCTTGGTGTCAAGAATCTGGAGGTAGCGACTCTTTACTTATTGTTAATCAGTTTACGGTTCTTTTGCGGCCAAAGATTCTAAGATGTTGCTCTACCTTGAGAAGGTTAGAACCCTAGTTTCAAGTTTGACGATTTAGGATTGACGGATCCCAGAGACCAGAACTTCAGTGACGAGACTCTACTAGCTAGTCTTGGCTCTAGTTTCAAACTGCAGACTTGGACAGGATTCCCATAGTACACCTCCTCGGACCTTCTATAGAAGTCGATCCTGCTGAACCTCGTCTACCCCCACTCTTAGCTCTTGGATCGCACCCTTTTATTCTTTTCTTAGAGATGGTGTTTTACCCCCAGGGCGGACTTGAGGCGAGCTTTTGGCAAAGCCTCGAGGTATGTCTTGATTAATGATGTTACGTACAAGAAGTCTATGTCGAGTCCATATCCGCATTATGCAGAACCGGAAGCCGAGCTGCTCGGAAGAATTACATGAAGGAGATTGTGGCAACCAGGTCTTTGGGAGAAGTCTAGCCAGAGCTACGAGATTTGGTTACTTACGGCCAACTATGAGGAAAGAGGTCGTAGCACGCAAGCAAATGTGAAGCATGTCGAAGCACTCTCGATGATCCACCACGGTGAGGTTACGCATCCCATTTACGCACCGTGGCCTTTCATGAAGTGGGGCATGGACATAGTTGGAAAGCTTCCAATGGCTCCAGGACGAGAAAGTGTTTATGTTGGCGATGATGACTACTTTTCGAAGTGGATTGAAGCGAGGCATTGAAGTGTAACGAGAAAGGAAGTCATCTCATTTATCAAGAGGAACATCATTTGCAGATTTGGAATTCCAAGCCAGATTGTATGTGACAATGGTACACAGTTCGTAGGGAACAAAACTAGGGAGTTCTGTGCAACTTGGAATATTGAACTGCTTACTTTTGCACCAAGATATCCCCAGTGTAATGGTCAGGCAGAATCTAGTAACAAGATTATCATCAAAACCTTGAAGAAGAAGCTGAAGAAGCAGCGAGGAGATGGGCGGAAGAGCTACCTTTAGTTACGTGGTGAGAACTACACCAAAGATTTCCACAGGACAAACTCCATTCTCGTTGGTGTATGGTTGTGAAGCGGTGATTCCAAAGAAGTGTCCGGCTCCAACAAAGAAGGTATGGTCTGAACAGTTTAGAAGCTAACCCAGATTTGTTATCTTCCAGTCTTGATTTTGCAGAAGAGTTAAGAGATGCAGCCAAGATAAGGTTGGCAGCTTACCAGCAGAATGTGGCAAGAACTTTCAACAAGCATGTCAAGGCCAGAGTTTTCAAAGAAGGAGATTTAGTTCTGAGAAAAGTTTTCAAGCTCTCTTCTAGCTTTCTCCCTAGAATCATACATGGTCTCACCAAGAGTAGTATCACAAGAAACATCCATTTTGTGAAAATTTTGTGAGAATTTTGTGGAATAACAAGTAAAAGAAATAGAGAAAAACGAAAATAAAAGAAGAAAAACAAGAACACTCGACAACACAAAGAACAAATCGAAACCAACACTAACACAAGTGTAGATCTTCAACCATTTTGTGAAAATTTTGTGAGAATGTTTGTGGAAGTTTTGTGTAAATAAACAAGGAAAAAATAAAAGAGAAAAACGAAAATAAAAGATGAAAAACAAGAGTATAACCGAAAAAATAAGATCAAACCGACAACAAAAACAAATCGAAAAAAACAAGAACAAACCTAGGCTTTGATGACCAATTTGGAATGAAACTTAGTGGATCAAGTTTCACTCAAGAGATGAACAAAATCGATCTTGAAATGTTGATAAAAATCTCGGCCCCAATGAAGTTTTTTTGTGAAGTATTTTTCTGAAATTTTATAAACAAGGAAAATAGAAAGGATAGTAACTAAATCTACACACAAAGTAATAGATTTAGGTTTTGATTAGTTTAAGCACAAAGCCACTAAACTAATCTTTCACTAACTCACACACAAAGTAATGAGATAAATGAAAAGCTCTCAAATAAACAACTAGGGTTTTCATTCAACTAAAATCTGAAAATTATGTTGTGTGTGAGTGGGTTTATATAATACCTCATCTCTAATCCACACCTTACAATTGAAGCTAATCTAAGGGCTCTAGTTGGTCCTTGAATTACAACAAATACACGGCTCCTAGGAGCTTACAATAGCTGAAAAATTCAAACTAACAACAAACAACAAAAGCATAAAGCATAAAGGTAGATAGTGACATGTAGGAAAGGGACATATTGAGGAACAACATGTGAGCCTTCCCTTGTATTATTTTCGGCTGACTTGGGACCTTCTCCAATTTGATTTTTGCTCTTGATGATTTAATTGACTTGTGGTTCGAACCCTCTTGGGTGCACTCGAGCGATCACATTCAAAAATAGCACTTTAGTCGACTTTCGGTTGCTCTCCTCCTTGACTTTCCTTGACTTCCAATGACCCACCAAGCTTGACCAAGATATTATGGTTTAAAATTACTCAAAATAAGCTCGGGTGGACCTTAGGACCGGGGTCTAGCCCATGGTTCGAGCCCAAGGACCCAAACCGTGATTTGGACAAAAACCGCCTTTGCTCGCCTTGACCATTTTTGGTTCATGAAATATTGAAAATAATTGAAAATTTTACTAAGTATAGAAAAATTTAAAATGAATAAGTAAATGACTTAAAGTGTTTTGAAAAACACTTAAATAAAATTGGACATACTAATAAACGTATCATTATAGAAACCTAAAAACGTTAATAATTAACAACACTTCAAATAATAAACGAACGTGTTATGTGATCATATGAAACCTACAATTCAAATAAAACGTTTGACGCTGAGACTAGGAGAGTCTAGTAACATGTGATATAAAATATCAAATAAATAATAAATCTTGAGTAAGTTAAATAAAAGGTCAAGCTTGGGCCTCAGATAAGGGAACGTCAATCGTGAGTGAAGTGGGGTTAAGATAGTCTTGTAGCGGACGCCACTATCTCGGTCTCTGACGTTGGTCATCCCGGTTAGTGTGGTTCAGCCGGTAGCATTATGTGCTTATGCGCTCTACCCATGCCGTTACGCCTTAAGTCGTATAGCCTGTTCCGTACAAGATAATGAATATGCCAATGCTTTTGTATCAGGCTTTAGGAAATAGTCGTTTTATCCAGAGTTAAGGTGCTCTATGAATAGCATAGCCTACTCTTAACGTGGATACTAGTGTACATGTACTAGACTAGGGTTTTATTCCCTATTTCGCTAAAGTTATCGGGGCCACCGTGACATTATGTTCTTATGCGCTATTCTGTCTCCTTGCCGAGTTTAGTCTTTATTGGACGCGACACTAGCATTCGTTCTTACCACATGTACGGATCACTTGACGAGATTGTATGAAGTTGAATCATTTCGAACACTAGAAGATGAGATGCAAGTACTATAGTATTCGGCGTGGTTTACGAGTCGAGTAAGTTGCTGCACTATGGTAGTGAGATGCAAGCGACTAGAGTACAATAGCCTACTCAGTGGTCAGGCTCGTAAGCAGTATGTGTTGTCTGTTGTATGATTAATTCAGAATGAGTGCGTACCATCTTTGAAAATTAAAGACCACAACTTTCTGAATTGAATCGAGTCTGCATGATGTGAATGATACGATATGTATGTTTGATTGCGATCCGATATCGCCTTGTAATGCTATTGAATAATTGTGATACTATTGCTATGTTATTATATGCTATTTGCCTTCATAATTGAATATCATGCTTATATGATTTATCGCTTTAAACCGCATGCTTATTATGATTTATATGTCTTTATATGCTATATGTAATAAGCATGTTTATGTTTTTATCATAATATTATGTTTATAAAGCGATAGTAATAAACCAAAGTAATTGAAATCGAGGGTAAGTATGAGCATAGCTAGTCACTTTGTCACCAATGGCATCCCCATCAGTTTATTGTGCAGGATGATCGTGGACCGGGAGCTGGATTTTGGACGGGGCCACGAGACGTTTTATTGCCTTAGTTTTAGTTGTTTTTGAGAGATTGTAATATATAACCTATACTCTTCTAAATTCCGTACTTAGAGTTGATTTATTCAACTCTTGAACGATGTTTGTAATATTTGGGTTTTATGTATAATTAATGACGCTGGTTTAAGACTTAATTAATTTCCGCCTTAGTAATTAAAGTCGACTAAAAACCAGGTTGTTACACTACGACTCCTGAGGAAATTGAACGCATGAAATTGATCCCTTTTGCTTCCGCTGTTAGATCAATCATGTATGCTATGATGTGCACTCGTCCCAATGTCGCTTTCGCCTTGAGCATGACGAGTCGGTATCAAGCCAATCCCGGTGAGAGTCACTGGATAGCCATAAAGAACATACTTAAGTAGTTGAGAATAACTAAGGATTCGTTTCTAGTGTTTGGAGGAGAACTTGAGCTGCGTGTAAAGGGTTACACGGATGCAAGTTTTCAAACCGATAGGGATGATTTGAAATCCCAATCCGGCTATGTCTTTATGTTGAATGGGGTGCTATTTGTTGAAAAAGTTACGTGCATAGTGTCACTGCGGATTCTACAACAGAAGCTGAATATTTGGCAGCTTCGGAAGCTGCTAAGGAAGCTGTATGGATTCGACAGTTCTTGGATGGACTAAGAGTAGTCCCTAGTGCCGCAGATCCAATCACTATTTATTGTGATAATAGGAGGGCTATCTTTCAAGCAAAGGAGCCCAAGTCTAGTAATAAGTCTAGACACGTTTTGAGGAAATACCATGTTATAAGAGATAACGTGGAAAGGAAGGAAATAGATATTTGTAAGGTTGGGACAGACGATAACATCGCTGATCCTTTAACCAAGCCTCTTTCGAGGGCTAAGCATGACGCTCACACCGCCTCTATGGGGTTGAGGCGTATGCCTGATTTCCTTTAGTTTTGAGATATGTAATGGATAAAGTATCCTATTACATATATGAAAATAACATTCATTGTTTAGAGTATATTTACTCTTTTAAGTCATTTTGAATGCATACTTTGTTTATCCGAATAGTTGTGTGACAATTTTGATCATATTCAAGTGAACGGCATAAACTAAGTATTTGGTCCCTAGTCTCTCATATGAGGTGACGTCTCGAAGAGACTAGATTGCAAGTCGTTCGATGGTGGGTTCAACACCATGGGGTCATAGTGATGACTGCTCGTTTGCATAGACAGACTGTGTGACACTCTGTCGGACTGTGACGCTTATAGAATTCCTTTTCAATGAGATTGAAACCTGGTCGTGGTGGGAATTTCTATAGTATTCCTTTGAGTCGATTCTTTGACTGGAAACTGATTGTCTAAGTCGGTGCAGTTTCCGAGTGACTTTCATTTTTGTCCTAAGCCATGTCGTGAAAGGGAGTTATAAGGGCGTCTTTGGGGTCATGGTGATCTGCATTATACAGTACAGTCGAGTGGAAGGGAAATGTCCACCCTCGTCAGGGTAAAACATCTTTGGGCCACTCGAGGAGTAGTCGCTGAAAATGCGTGGCCACGCTCGGTAAGAATCTACGGTAGATTCCCCGGTCAGACAGCTACTCTCCTTATCGAGGAAACCTCTCATGATATATATCTTTAGAATGCAAGTACGACCTGTAAGACACCTTGCATTGAGTGGGAGATGTGAAACGTACATGAGAATTGGTAATGCACAACTTGTCTCGGACAAGTGGGAGATTGTTGGAGTAAGTGTCCTCCACAATAGTGCGATTACATAATAAATCTCAATTAAGGAATACATGGGGATAATCCTTTATTATTGTCAATTGATTAACGTAAATCAATAACGGTTGGCTGACTAGAGTTTGACGTTATTGTCGTGAAGACGGCGGTAATCAATTGATCCCTTTAAGTCACACCTATAGGAACGTACTCCAAATGATAAAGCTAATTAATTGTATGAGATACGATTAGATTAGTAACTTGATAAATCGACTAACGGTTAGTCAGTGACTTAATTTAGAGAGAAATCGAGTTGTGAACTCGGATGATTGAATTTTATATCGATAAAATTATTTGAGGAGATGGAATGAAACTTGATGGGTTAAGTTTTCACTCAAGAGATTAACTAAAATCGATTTATAGTACTTGTAAATATTTCGGCCAAGTGATGATTTTTTTTGGTGAGAATTTTCTGATTTTTATAGGTAAATGAAAAACATAAAGATAGTACTAAATCTAAACACAAAGTAATAGATTTAGGTTTTGATTAATCAAGCACTAAGCCACTAATTAATCATTCACAAACTCAAGCACTAAGCTAAGAGAATAATGAAGGAAACTCAACTCAAACTCTAGGGTTTTCTTTTCATTCAAATCTGAAAATTATAATGTGTAGAGTGAGGGTTTATATAACACCCTTCCTCTAATCTTGACCTTACATTTCAAAGATAATCTAAGGGCTCATAGAGACCCATGAAAAATACAAAAAAAACGGCTCATATGGCCTTACAAGAGCTGAAAATTTGAAGGCTAACAAACAAATCCAAAAGCATAAAGTGTGATGGTAACACTTGACTCAATCCCCTCCTTTCTTTGTTGGATGATCATCCAAGGGTCTTGAGAGAACCTTGGGGCTCAAGTGGGTCGGTCCAAGGCTCCATTTTTCAGATTTCATAAACTAAAAACAATAAAGCATAAAGTAATGAAAGCGACATGAATGATAATGACTTAAAGCATAAACTAATGTGATGGTTATGGGGGTTGTTAAAGCCGGCTCCATGGGACCTCCTTGAGCTAACTTTTGTGAGCCATGTGAGTCTTTTTATTGGAGGGTTAACTCACATGGGTGCACCCAAAGTGACCACATTCAAAAATAGCATATTCATTGACTTTTTAGTTGCTCTCCAACTTGACCTTCCCTTGACTTCCTTTGACCACTAAGTATGGCTAGATTGACCATAGAATTGACTTGATTTAGCTCTTAGTGGCCCCTAGGTCCAAGGCCTAGGCTTGGGTTTGAGCCCAAGGACCCAACCCACGGCCTACCTCCTCTCCACCCTTGATCACCTTGACCATTCTTGGTCCAATCTCCTCTCCTTGGATAGGATTTGCCCTCAAATCCTTGGAGATCCTCTTGCTTCCCCCTTGGCTCGATTTCATGTTCAAGTCTCGACTTAACCCTTGCTCGACCTTGGCTTTCACGGTTTTAAGCTTCCAAGGGCACCACTTGATGATAGTTTGGAGGAAAGGTTGGACCCCCTTGGCTTGGCTCTTATGAATGGCCATGATTTCATCCTTGATCACGGTTTGCTTGTCCACACATTCTTCCTCGAGCATTTCTTTGAGCCCACGACTCATAGCCATGCCATCCATCCATTCTTGCTCATGATCGAGCCCATCAATGATTCTCCATCTTAAAGACCCACTCGATCTTTCCATGCCATCAATTTTTGATCTTTCTTTGACCACATTCTTGTTGTAGTCGGTTGTTTCATTGTTGATTGATGTATCACCCTCATGTTGCTCCTCTCCTAGAATCCTCCTTGTTGCTCTAGGCTTTTCCTCAAGGTCTAGGCTCACCATTTCCTCTTGCCCTTCCCTTTTCGGTTCAAGGCCTCTCAAGCCTTCTTGCTCACCCAAACTCGGCTCTATCCTCATCTCCATGCTAGAGTTTTCTTCAATGATTGATTCAAACAAGCACGAGTTAGTTTTGTATCCCATCATAGGAGGTAGTGGTGTGAGCACAATGAGCTTCTCCTTGTATTTGAAGGAGTAAGTATTGCTCCTTCCATGATGAGAGGAATCCCTCTCATACTCCCATGGCCTCCCAAGCAACAAGTGACATGCATCCATGTCGAGAATTTCACAAGTAACCTCATCCTTATAATCTTGACCAATCGAAAATGGCACCTTGCATTGTTTGTTGACCTTCACCTCGGCTCCCTTGTTGAGCCACCTTAGTTTTTAGGGGCTAGGGTGCTCCAAAGTGGGTAGGTTTAGCTTCTCCATAAGCATTTTGGAAGCCACATTAGTACAACTTCCACCGTCGATGATGAGGTTGCACACTTTCCCCATGATTGTACACTTAGACCGAAATAATTGTTGCCTTTGGTCTATGTTCTCACTTGATTCTTGAGTGTGCATCACTCGCCATATGACTAAGCTCAACCCCGAGTCCGGGGGAACTAGGGTTTCGGCCATCTTCTCTCCCACAACTTCCTCTTTTTTTTTTTCCTCACAAATTAAGACCTCATCGTCTCCCTAATGCACTACTTCACTCGTGTTCAAGGCCCTCTTGTTAGGGCACTCCTTAGCAAAATGACCATATCCTTGACATTGGTAGCACCTCTTGAGGGGAATCGTCTTTTTAGGGCCATAGTCAATTCCCTTCCCCTTGTCAACATTTCAAAGATGATCTAAGGGCTCATAGAGACCCATGAAAAATACAAAAAAAAACGGCTCATATGGCCTTACAAGAGCTGAAAATTTGAAGGCTAACAAACAAATCCAAAAGCATAAAGTGTGATGGTGACACTTGACTCAATCCCCTCCTTTCTTTGTTGGATGATCATCCAAGGGTCTTGAGAGAACCTTGGGGCTCAAGTGGGTCGGTCCAAGGCTCCATTTTTCAGATTTCATAAACTAAAAACAATAAAGCATAAAGTAATGAAAGCGACATGAATGATAATGACTTAAAGCATAAACTAATGTGATGGTTATGGGGGTTGTTAAAGCCAGCTCCATGGGACCTCCTTGAGCTAACTTTTGTGAGCCATGTGAGTCTTTTTATTGGAGGGTTAACTCACATGGGTGCACCCAAAGTGACCACATTCAAAAATAGCCTATTCATTGACTTTTTAGTTGCTCTCCAACTTGACCTTCCCTTGACTCCCTTTGACCACTAAGTATGGCTAGATTGACCATAGAATTGACTTGATTTAGCTCTTAGTGGCCCCTAGGTCCAAGGCCTAGGCTTGGGTTTGAGCCCAAGGACCCAACCCACGGCCTACCTCCTCTCCACCCTTGATCACCTTGACCATTCTTGGTCCAGGAGATGGGAATTAGTGATTAACTGTTAATTCACTAATCATGTATATTTTAATATATGTGTAAATGTACATGTATATTAAAGGAGAGTTTAATTAATTTACACTTTATTATATTAGATAATTAAGTGATAAATTATAAGTATTTGTGGGACAAATATTGAAAACAAAATGAGTCCCTTTTAGGGCCCCTTGGACCGTCCAAATAAGAGGGAGAGGAAGAAAGAGATTCCCTCTTGTCTTATTCATTTTGTTTACTAGTAAAAAGGAAAAGCATGCTAGACATAATGATGATTATGCATGAGATTGTTCTTATCAAAAATAGCATGCTCAACACTCCCCTTTCCTCTCTCATGTAGGCCGGCCCATGCATGTGTGTTCTACACACTTGTATTTGCTCTTTTTCTACAAAAAGAAAGGCTAAGGAAAATGAGGAAAAATGCATCATTTCTCCAAAATCTCTCTATCTCTCTAACTACTCTAAAAACATAAGAAACTAGTTCTTATATCATCCAAAATACTACTAAGTGTTAGTAGTAATAATATTCACATATTATCAAGTATCTACTAGTGATTTCTAGATCAAAGTCACTAGTAGTTTTGGAGTTGTTCTTGGGTGCAACAAGAAGGAGGTTTGGACCAAAAATGGTCAAGGTGGTCAAGGATGAGATGGAGTTGAGCCAAGGGTTGAGCCCTTGGGCTCAAACCCACGCCTAGACCATGGTCCAAGGGGCCACCAAGAGCTAAGTGAAGTCAATTCTATGGTCAAATCAAGCCATACTTGGTGGTCAAGAGAAGTCAAGAGAAGTCAAGTTGGAGGGCAATAAAAAATCAAAGAACATGCTATTTTTGAATGTGGTCAAAATGGGTGCACCCATGTGAGTCAATCCTCCAATAAAGGACTCACATGGCTCACAAAAGCTAGCTCAAGGAGGTCCCCAAGGAGCCGGCTACAAACAATATCCCAAGTCATCACATTGTTTTATGTTTATGTCATTTTCATTCATGTCGCTTTCGTCACTTTATGCTTTATTGTTTTAGCTTGTAAAAATCAAAGTGGAGAGGCCATGGACCGTCCAAACCCAACCCCAAGGCTCACACAAGGGCCCTTGGATGATCATCAACAAAGAAGGGAGAGGATGGAGTCAAGTGTCACCATCACCTTTATGCTTTATAGTTTGTCTTTTACAATGTAAATTTTCAGCTCACATGTGAGCCCTATGAGCCGTTATTTTGTAGTAATTTGGGACTCTTGTGAGCCCTTAGATCCTCTTTGTAATGTATGGTCAAGATTAGAATGAGGGTATTATATAAACCCTCATTCTCACATCATATTTTTCAGATTTGAATGATTAAGAGGTTGAACCCTAAATTTGAGTGATTTCATTTTCTCTTAGCTTTGTGCTTGAGTTTAGTGAGCAATTAGTTAGTGGCTTTGTGCTTAACTAATTAAAACCTAAGTCTATTACTTTGTGTGTAGATTTAGTTACTATCTTTTATGTTTTCTTTTGTTCTCAAAAATCAGAAAAAATACTTCACAAAAACATATCATTTGGCCGAGATTTTCATCACCACCACAAGTCGATTTTAGTTCATCCTTTGAGTGAAACTTGACCCATCAAGTTTCATTCCAAATTGGTCATCAAAGCCTAGGTTTGTTCTTGTTTTCGATTTGTTTTTGTGTTTCTCGGTTTACCCTTGTTTTTCCACTTCAATTTTTTCGTTTTTCTTTCCTTCTTTTCCTTGTTTATTTTCCACAAAACTTCCACAAAAATCTCACAAAATTTTCACAAAATGGAAGAGGATAAAAGGCTTTCCGATTTAGAAGAGAAGTTGACTCAACTCACCGGTAATTGTACTTTAATGATGAATGCTCTAAACACTCTCTTGGATCAAAACATTCATGAGCCAAGACCACCACCTAGAGGTGGAGGAGGAAGAGGGCGTGGCTTTGGAGTCGTGGGAGAGGCCAACCCCCTCCTCACATGGAGGATCAATACTCGGATTCGGAGGAGTCCCTTGAAGTGCAACCAAGAGATCATGACCGAGACATCAAGGTAGAAATTCCCGACTTTTATGGTAGTCTTAATCTCGAGGATCTACTAGATTGGCTTAGGTCGGTTGAACGAATCTTTGAGTTTAAAGAATACCCCGATAGAAAGTGTTTTAAGGTGGCCATCATGAAATTCAAAGGCTATGCCTCCCTTTGGTATGAAAACCTTAAGAACCAAAGAAATCGAGAGGGAAAGGAACCCATTAGGTCATGGCTCAAACTCAAGAAAAAGCTCAAGGATAAGTTTGTTCCCAAGGATTACACCCAAGACATGTTTCTTAGGCTAGCCCAACTCAAACAAGAAACACAACCCATCGAATCCTACCTTAGGGACTTTGAACAACTCACACTACAATGTGAGATGAATGAAAAACCCGAGCAAAAGATAGCTAGGTTTGTCGAGGGCCTAAACCCTAGGATAGCTAACCGGGTGAAGATGCAAAACTTGTGGTCATTCGATGAGGCCGTCACTATGGCCACTCGTGTGGAAAGGCTAGAGAAGGAGAGGGGACTCGGCTAAGAGCACCACCAAGGCCAACCCCACGTCAAGCCAAGGAGGGATCAAAATTGGTGAGCCTTGCCCTACTATCAAACCATCAAGTGTCGACAAGGGAAGGGAATTGACTATGGCCCTAAGAGAACAATTCCTCTCAAGAAGTGCTACCAATGTCAAGGGTATGGTCATTTTGCCAAGGAATGCCCTAGCAAGAGGACCTTGAACACAAGTGAGGTTGTGCATTGGGGAGACGATGAGGTCTTAGTTTGTGAGGAAGAAAAAAAAGAGGGAGTTGAGGAAGTGAAGGTGGCCGAGACATTAGTTCCCCCGGACTCGGGGTTGAGCTTAGTCATATGGCGAGTGATGCACACTCAAGAATCAAGTGAGAACATAGACCAAAGGCAACAAATATTTCGGTCTAAGTGTACAATCATGGGGAAAGTGTGCAATCTCATCATCGATGGTGGAAGTTGTACTAATGTGGCTTCCAAAATGCTTGTGGAGAAACTAAACCTACCCACTTTGGAACACCCTAGCCCCTACAAACTAAGGTGGCTCAACAAGGGAGCCGAGGTGAAGGTCAACAAACAATGCAAGGTGCCATTTTCAATTGGCCAAGATTACAAAGATGAGGTTACTTGTGAAATTCTCGACATGAATGCATGTCACTTGTTGCTTGGAAGACCATGGGAGTATGAGAGAGATTCCTCTCATCATGGAAGGAGCAAAACTTACTCCTTCAAATACGAGGAGAAACTCATTGTGCTCACACCACTACCTCCTATGATGGGCTACAAAACTAACTCGTGCTTGTTTGAATCGATCATTGAAGGAAGCTCTAGTGTGGAGATTAAATTGGAGCCGAGTTTAAGTGGGTGTGAAGGCTTGAGAGGCCTTGAACCGAAAAGGAATGGGCAAGAGGAAATGGTGAGCCTAGACCTTGTGGAGTGAAACTAAGTGGATCAAGTTTCACTCAAAGGATGAACTAAAATCGACTTGTGAAACCCTTGAGAATTTCGGCCAAAGTGTTGTTTTTTGTGAGATAATTTTCTGAAATTTTGTAAGCAAGGAAACATAAAAGATAGTACCTAAATCTACACACAAAGTAATAGATTTAGGGTTTGATTAGTTTAAGCACAAAGCCACTAAACTAATCTCTCACAAATCTCAAACACAAAGTAAAGAGATAAATGAAGAACACTCAATATGAAACTAGGGTTTCTTTTTCATTCAAAAAAAATCTGAAAATTACATTGTGAGGGGGAGGGTTTATATAAAGCCCTTGTTCTAATCTAAGCCCTACAATTTGAAGTTGATCTAAGGGCTCTAAAGCCACCTTAATTCAGCCGAATTATATGGTCCAAATGACCTTACACATGCTGAAAATTTGAAGACTAACAAACAACACATAAAGCATAAAGCATAAAAGAGGATAGTGACATGTGGGAAAGGGACATATTGAGGAACAACATGTGATCCTTCCTTTGATTAATTTTCGGCTGACTTGGGATTTTTCTTCACTTGATTTTTGCTCTTGTTGACTTAATTGACTTGTGGTTCGAACCCACATGGGTGCACTCGAGCGATCACATTCAAAATAGCATTTTTGTTGACTTTCGGTTGCTTTCCGTCTTGACTTTCCTTGACCTCTTTGACCCACCAAGCTTGACCAAGATATTATTATGTAATTCACTCAAAATAAGCTTGGGTGGACCTTAGGATCGTGGTCTAGCCCATGGTTCGAGCCCAAGGACCCAAACCGTGATTTGGACAAAAACCGCCTTTGCTAGCCTTGACCATTTTTGGTCCAATCTCCTCTCCTTGAAAAGGATTTGTCCTCAAATCCTCGGTCTCTCTTCCTCTTGCTCGGTTTGGACTATAGCTTGACTTATGGCTTGATCCTTTGCCTCCTTCTCGACTCGGACTCTTGTTGGCTTCATGACTTGATTCGTAGAACATGATGAGGGGTGCCCCATGAGTCCCATGACCAACTTTGGGCTCCATGGCTCTAGACTTCCAAGAATTCCACTTGCTTAGAGATTGAATGAGAGGTTGATTCTCGTAAACTCGGTTCATTGAATTGAACTTGCTCTCTCCCTTACTCATGGTTTCTTTGGATTCACAATTAACCCCTAGCACAACTCGAAGTTCCTCATGCATAGAACCGTCAATTAGCCACCCTTTGCCACGTTTAAACCCCACGTTTTTCTCCCCTTTCAAGGACTCACTTGAACCTTCTAACACATCGACCTTTTCATTTCCAAATGATTCACTTCCCTTGCACTTGATTGAGCTCCCCAAATTTTCGGTTTTGAGCTCATTGAGCTCCTCTCCTTGACTTCCCCTTATTGCTCTAGGGTTGTCTTTGATCACATGGAGGGCTACACTCTCGATCATGAAGGTACTTGTGGGATTAGACGACATAAGGAGTGTGAATAATTCGGGTGTGGCTTTGAGGGCCGTGTTCCCCTCCCACAAATCGACCCTTGGACTTCCAATTGAGCCATCTTCTTTCTTGAACTTAGGTGAAGGTTGTAGAAGATCATCACTTAGCTCTTTTTGTTCAAGCTTAGTTCCCCCTTTAAATCCCCATTTCATGAACCCACTTGGAAAGACTTGAATAGGATGATCACATAGTGGCTCCTTGTTGTTATTGTTCACCTTGAATTTCCATTTTAGAAATTCCCTTGACTCTTGGCTTGTATCAACATTCTCATACCACATGAATACCTTCCTCTCGACATTAGCCAAACACGTCTCATGATCATACTCATCCCTTGGCTTGGCATTGTACCCCATGCTTTCCTCTTGAGTGTTAGGATTATCTTTAGCAAAGTGAATGGTCAATTTCTCACCAACATTCATTTCCTCACTTGTTTCGGCCTCCTCACTTAAAATAACCTCTTTGGACGACTCAAATATGGAGGGCGGTTTGCATTGCTCTTTGGGGAACTCCTTAGCAAGGACATTAATCTCATCCTTCCCATGACCAACCCCAAGCTCAATTTCTGGCCCCCCATCAATCCCCATTTTTTCGTGTGACATAATCAAGGAGGGTGGGTTAGGGTTCTTCAAAATCGGAGGTAAGGGTGCAAGTTTGATTTTCTTAGCTCCAATCTTGAAAGTATAGGTATTGTCCCTCCCATCATGATGAGCACTTCTTTCCAACTTCCAAGGTCTCCCCAAGAGGAGATGACAAGCATCCATGGGAATCACATCACACAAAACCTCATCCATGTAATCCCCACCAATGGAGAAAGAAACCAAGCATTGTCTAACCACACTTACACTCATCTCGGCTCCATTGTTTAGCCACTTCATCTTGTAAGGGTTAGGGTGTTCTTGTGTAGGCAAGGCTAATTTTCCAATGAGGGTGCTTGAGGCAACATTAGAACAACTCTCCCCATCAACAATCAAATTACAAACCCTTCCCATAATGGTACACCTAGACCTAAAGGCTTCGACTTGGTGATTCTCTTCTAGGTTTAGGGTTAGGGTTTGAGCAAGCTTGCCCCTACAAACCACACGGCTTTGGCTAGGGGGTGATTCTCCTCCTAACCGAGCCATTCTACCTTCTAACTCCCTCAAGTTCACAAGGTTAGGGTTAGGAATAGGTCTACTCCTCATTCGACTCATTTTGATTTCAAGCTCTCTTCTAGCTTTCTCCATAGAATCATACATGGTCTCACCAAGAGTAGTATCACAAGTAATGGAGTGAAACTAAGTGGGTCAAGTTTCACTCAAAGGATGAACAAAAATCGATCTTGCAAACCCTAGAAAATCTCGGCCAAAGTGTATGTTTTTTGTGGGATATTTTTCTGAAATTTTGTGAAAGAACAAACATAAAGGATAGTCACTAAATCTACACACAAAGTAATAGATTTAGGGTTTGATTAGTTTAAGCACAAAGCCACTAAACTAATCTTTCACTAACTCACACACAAAGTAATGAGAAAAATGAGAGCACTCAAGTTTTTAGGGTTCAACCTTATATTCATCCAAATCTGAAAAATATGATGGGAGAGTGAGGGTTTATATAATACCCACACTCTAATCTTGACCTTACATCTAACACATGATCTAAGGGCTACAAATGACTCTAAAATACCTAAAGAAACTCGGCCCAAGAGGCTCACAAATCTGATGGAAAACTACAACCACTACAACTAAAAGCATAAAGTAAGACAATGACACTTGACTCTATCTACACCCTTGCTTTTAGGTTTACATCCAAGGGTTGATATTCTATCCTTGGAGGGCAAGGTAATGACACTCTAAACTGATCATAAGCTAAAGAAACAAACACAATAAAGTAGACAAAGACATAAAGCAAAACAAGGACCACAATTGACAATGACACTAGTAGAAGTTGAGCTTCTTTCTTGTATTTGAGTTCAGCTGATATCTTGGTCCCCCCCTTGCATTATATCACGGTTCACTTGAGCCTTAGGAGTATTAGGAGGTTTTAAAATGGTCCCCAAAGTGAGCTCACCCAAGGAGGAGAAGGTAGGACAAGTGCATTGCTCATTAACCCCAAAACAGTTTCTAACCGGATTTCATAATCTGACAGTGACTTCTAGGCTTCACCATTCAGTACTCACGTTGAATTAGAAGGCCCATGATATGTCATTGGAAAGGTAATTGAGTTGGCTTTCCAATGCAAAACGAATCATCCAAAAATATGGCCTACAACTCAAGATATTGAGCTTTTAGTACAGACATGTCAAACAGCCTATGGACTGAGTTTTCACAATCTGACCCCTGACTTGTAGAAGTCATAACTCTCAGCTCCCTTTGAACCAGATAGCCAACCATATGTCAAACGAAAGCTCTTTGAGCTAGCTTTCATATGAAAGTGGTTTCATCTCAATTGGATGAGCAGATTGGGAGTTACGTTAAGATATCTACCGACATGTCAAGATGGGCTTCATGGTTCATGGCCTAGATTGTTGCTTTCCATGTGTGGGCTGATTTCCTTCGTTCCTCCTTGTACATTTCACTTGGTTTGATCCTAATGATCACAAATTAAGCCATGGCTCGAGCCATAGGTCCCAAGTTAGCCCAAGCCTCAATTCGAGCAAAAATAAGCTTAGCCATTTTTGTGCAATCTCCTCTTCTTCAAAAAAGTTTGTCCTCAAACTTTGGGGTTCTTAACATTTGCTTGACCATGACATGGACCATAAACTCCACAAATGACCAGCCGTTTCATCCTTTCCCCTTAGCTCCTCTTCTTGATTTCTCCTTAGTGTCTTGGAGTTGTCCTTGAATGGCTTCCCATTTTGATCACTCTTATCCGGTGGTTTCTTCTCCCTAGGGTAAGCAAACTCTTTGGAAAAGTTTGACTCACCCTTAAACTCCCATTCCATGAGCACCTTCTTCTTGAGTTTGGTTAAACAACTCCAAGGATCAAGCTCATCCCTTTCCTTGTGCTCCTCTCCCATACTTTCATCTTGATGATGGTGCTCCCACCTCTTGATTTCACTCGAGTTTCCTTCATGACCAACCTCTTCATCCTCCTTGTGCTCCCCAACCTTATCAAAGAGGAGATGACAAGCATCCCTCACATCCACATCACACAAACCCTTATCGATTTTTTCACTTATTACAACCTCTCCACAAGCCTCAACCATGGAGGGTGGGAAGGAACACTTCAAGGTATGAGGTACGGGTCTAGCTATGACCACATGATATGGCCGTACCAGCAGGATTTGGGTCTGCTCTTGTTTCTCTTCCTCTATATCCTCATTAGCAAGGACCTCATTCCCCTCATCCTCACAAACAAGTTCCTCCTTTTCCTCATCGTTACAAACAAGGATCTCATCTCCCTCCCAATGAACAATCTCACACGAGTTCACGGTATTCTTTGTGGGACATTCCTTGGCATTGTGACCATACCCTAGACATTGACAACATTTTTTGAGGGTGATGGTTTTTTTGTGGCTAGGGTCAATCGCCTCCCTTTGGTCTAGGGTTAGTGGTGTTGGGGTTGTAGTGGGTTCAACGATTTTGGCTCTCATGGGTGGCTCATAGGGTGGTGTTTTGGTAGGAGGATCAAGTAAAGTAGCCATCCCTTTACCCACACTCATTTGGACAGATTTTCCTCTCATCTTAGCCACCTTGGCTTCTAACTCTTTCCCAACTCTTTCCATAGATTCAAAAACCGACTCACCTCTAGGGGTTTCATATGAAGTACCATAGGAAAAAAGGGTAGAACTAAAAGGAAAAGAAAGACTCATTGTAACTCAAAAACAAAAACTGATTTTGTGACAAAGTTTGAATTTTGATGTAGGAACCGAAAAAACAAAACTAACACAAGGGTGGATCTTGTGCTCTTGAACCAAAGCTTTGATAACCAATTTGGAGTGAAACTAAGTGGGTCAAGTTTCACTCAAAGGATGAACAAAAATCGATCTTGCAAACCCTAGAAAATCTCGGCCAAAGTGTATGTTTTTTGTGGGATATTTTTCTGAAATTTTGTGAAAGAACAAACATAAAGGATAGTCACTAAATCTACACACAAAGTAATAGATTTAGGGTTTGATTAGTTTAAGCACAAAGCCACTAAACTAATCTTTCACTAACTCACACACAAAGTAATGAGAAAAATGAGAGCACTCAAGTTTTTAGGGTTCAACCTTATATTCATCCAAATCTGAAAAATATGATGGGAGAGTGAGGGTTTATATAATACCCACACTCTAATCTTGACCTTACATCTAACACATGATCTAAGGGCTACAAATGACTCTAAAATACCTAAAGAAACTCGGCCCAAGAGGCTCACAAATCTGATGGAAAACTACAACCACTACAACTAAAAGCATAAAGTAAGACAATGACACTTGACTCTATCTACACCCTTGCTTTTAGGTTTACATCCAAGGGTTGATATTCTATCCTTGGAGGGCAAGGTAATGACACTCTAAACTGATCATAAGCTAAAGAAACAAACACAATAAAGTAGACAAAGACATAAAGCAAAACAAGGACCACAATCGACAGTGACACTAGTAGGTTGAGCTTCTTTCTTGTATTTGAGTTCAGCTGATATCTTGGTCCCCCCCTTGCATTATATCACGGTTCACTTGAGCCTTAGGAGTATTAGGAGGTTTTAAAATGGTCCCCAAAGTGAGCTCACCCAAGGAGGAGAAGGTAGGACAAGTGCATTGCTCATTAACCCCAAAACAGTTTCTAACCGGATTTCATAATCTGACAGTGACTTCTAGGCTTCACCATTCAGTACTCACGTTGAATTAGAAGGCCCATGATATGTCATTGGAAAGGTAATTGAGTTGGCTTTCCAATGCAAAAAGAATCATCCAAAAATATGGCCTACAACTCAAGATATTGAGCTTTTAGTACAGACATGTCAAACAGCCTATGGACTGAGTTTTCACAATCTGACCCCTGACTTGTAGAAGTCATAACTCTCAGCTCCCTTTGAACCAGATAGCCAACCATATGTCAAACGAAAGCTCTTTGAGCTAGCTTTCATATGAAAGTGGTTTCATCTCAATTGGATGAGCAGATTGGGAGTTACGTTAAGATATCTACCGACATGTCAAGATGGGCTTCATGGTTCATGGCCTAGATTGTTGCTTTCCATGTGTGGGCTGATTTCCTTCGTTCCTCCTTGTACATTTCACTTGGTTTGATCCTAATGATCACAAATTAAGCCATGGCTCGAGCCATAGGTCCCAAGTTAGCCCAAGCCTCAATTCGAGCAAAAATAAGCTTAGCCATTTTTGTGCAAGTAACATCAAAAGGAAGAAACACACCCATTGATATAATCAAAGAAACAAAAATCTGAAAATTTTTGAGTAAAGCAAGGACCTTTGAGTGTGAAAACCGAAATCAACACTATCACAAATGTAGATCTTCAACCATTTTGTGAAAATTTTGTGAGTATGTTTGTGGATTTTTGTGGAAGACACAAGGAAAAAATAAGAGAGAACAAAACGAAAATAAAAGAGGAAACACAAGAGTAATCCGAAAATAACAAGGATCAAACCGAAAACAAAACAAATCGAAAAACAAGAACAAACCTAGGCTTTGATAACCAATTTGGAGTGAAACTAAGTGGATCAAGTTTCACTCAAAGGATGAACTAAAATCGACTTGTGAAACCCTTGAGAATTTCGGCCAAAGTGTTGTTTTTTGTGAGATAATTTTCTGAAATTTTGTAAGCAAGGAAACATAAAAGATAGTACCTAAATCTACACACAAAGTAATAGATTTAGGGTTTGATTAGTTTAAGCACAAAGCCGCTAAACTAATCTCTCACAAATCTCAAACACAAAGTAAAGAGATAAATGAAGAACACTCAATATGAAACTAGGGTTTCTTTTTCATTCAAAAAAAATCTGAAAATTACATTGTGAGGGGGAGGGTTTATATAAAGCCCTTGTTCTAATCTAAGCCCTACAATTTGAAGTTGATCTAAGGGCTCTAAAGCCACCTTAATTCAAATGAATTATATGGTCCAAATGACCTTACACATGCTGAAAATTTGAAGACTAACAAACAACACATAAAGCATAAAGCATAAAAGAGGATAGTGACATGTGGGAAAGGGACATATTGAGGAACAACATGTGATCCTTCCTTTGATTAATTTTCGGCTGACTTGGGATTTTTCTTCACTTGATTTTTGCTCTTGTTGACTTAATTGACTTGTGGTTCGAACCCACATGGGTGCACTCGAGCGATCACATTCAAAATAGCATTTTTGTTGACTTTCGGTTGCTTTCCGTCTTGACTTTCCTTGACCTCTTTGACCCACCAAGCTTGACCAAGATATTATTATGTAATTCACTCAAAATAAGCTTGGGTGGACCTTAGGATCGTGGTCTAGCCCATGGTTCGAGCCCAAGGACCCAAACCGTGATTTGGACAAAAACCGCCTTTGCTAGCCTTGACCATTTTTGGTCCACCTTGAGGAAAACCCTAGAGCAACAAGGAGGATTCTAGGAGAGGAGCAACATGAGTATGACAAATCAATCTACAATGAGAATGAAGTCCAAGAGAGGGCTAAAATCGATGACAAGGAAAGATCAAGTGGGTCTTTAAGATGGAGAATCATTGAAGGGCTCGATCATGAGCAAGAATGGATGGATGGCATGGCTATGAGTCGTGGGCTCAAAGAAATGCTCGAGGAAGAGTGTGAGGTCAAGCAAACCGTGACCAAGGAGGAGAACATGATCATCCCCTCGAGCCAAAGCGAAGGAGTCCAACCAATTCTCCAAACCCTAGCTAAGTGGTGTCCTTGGAGGCCCAAAACCGTGAAGACCAAGGTCGAGCAAGGGTTAAGTCGAGGATTGAGCATGAAATCGAGCCAAGGGGAAAGCAAGAGGATCTCCAAGGATTTGAGGGCAAATCCTTTCCAAGGAGAGGAGATTGGACCAAAAATGGTCAAGGTGGTCAAGGATGAGATGGAGTTGAGCCAAGGGTTGAGCCCTTGGGCTCAAACCCACGCCTAGACCATGGTCCAAGGGGCCACCAAGAGCTAAGTGAAGTCAATTCTATGGTCAAATCAAGCCATACTTGGTGGTCAAGAGAAGTCAAGAGAAGTCGAGTTGGAGGGCAATAAAAAATCAAAGAACATGCTATTTTTGAATGTGGTCAAAATGGGTGCACCCATGTGAGTCAATCCTCCAATAAAGGACTCACATGGCTCACAAAAGCTAGCTCAAGGAGGTCCCCAAGGAGCCGGCTACAAACAATATCCCAAGTCATCACATTGTTTTATGTTTATGTCATTTTCATTCATGTCGCTTTCGTCACTTTATGCTTTATTGTTTTAGCTTGTAAAAATCAAAGTGGAGAGGCCATGGACCGTCCAAACCCAACCCCAAGGCTCACACAAGGGCCCTTGGATGATCATCAACAAAGAAGGGAGAGGATGGAGTCAAGTGTCACCATCACCTTTATGCTTTATAGTTTGTCTTTTACAATGTAAATTTTCAGCTCACATGTGAGCCCTATGAGCCGTTATTTTGTAGTAATTTGGGACTCTTGTGAGCCCTTAGATCCTCTTTGTAATGTATGGTCAAGATTAGAATGAGGGTATTATATAAACCCTCATTCTCACATCATATTTTTCAGATTTGAATGATTAAGAGGTTGAACCCTAAATTTGAGTGATTTCATTTTCTCTTAGCTTTGTGCTTGAGTTTAGTGAGCAATTAGTTAGTGGCTTTGTGCTTAACTAATTAAAACCTAAGTCTATTACTTTGTGTGTAGATTTAGTTACTATCTTTTATGTTTTCTTTTGTTCTCAAAAATCAGAAAAAATACTTCACAAAAACATATCATTTGGCCGAGATTTTCATCACCACCACAAGTCGATTTTAGTTCATCCTTTGAGTGAAACTTGACCCATCAAGTTTCATTCCAAATTGGTCATCAAAGCCTAGGTTTGTTCTTGTTTTCGATTTGTTTTTGTGTTTCTCGGTTTACCCTTGTTTTTCCTCTTCAATTTTTTCGTTTTTCTTTCCTTCTTTTCCTTGTTTATTTTCCACAAAACTTCCGCAAAAATCTCACAAAATTTTCACAAAATGGAAGAGGATAAAAGGCTTTCCGATTTAGAAGAGAAGTTGACTCAACTCACCGGTAATTGTACTTTAATGATGAATGCTCTAAACACTCTCTTGGATCAAAACATTCATGAGCCAAGACCACCACCTAGAGGTGGAGGAGGAAGAGGGCGTGGCTTTGGAGGCCGTGGGAGAGGCCAACCCCCTCCTCACATGGAGGATCAATACTCGGATTCGGAGGAGTCCCTTGAAGTGCAACCAAGAGATCATGACCGAGACATCAAGGTAGAAATTCCCGACTTTTATGGTAGTCTTAATCCCGAGGATCTACTAGATTGGCTTAGGTCGGTTGAACGAATCTTTGAGTTTAAAGAATACCCCGATAGAAAGTGTTTTAAGGTGGCCATCATGAAATTCAAAGGCTATGCCTCCCTTTGGTATGAAAACCTTAAGAACCAAAGAAATCGAGAGGGAAAGGAACCCATTAGGTCATGGCTCAAACTCAAGAAAAAGCTCAAGGATAAGTTTGTTCCCAAGGATTACACCCAAGACATGTTTCTTAGGCTAGCCCAACTCAAACAAGAAACACAACCCATCGAATCCTACCTTAGGGACTTTGAACAACTCACACTACAATGTGAGATGAATGAAAAACCCGAGCAAAAGATAGCTAGGTTTGTCGAGGGCCTAAACCCTAGGATAGCTAACCGGGTGAAGATGCAAAACTTGTGGTCATTCGATGAGGTCGTCACTATGGCCACTCGTGTGGAAAGGCTAGAGAAGGGGAGAGGGGACTCGGCTAAGAGCACCACCAAGGCCAACCCCACGTCAAGCCAAGGAGGGATCAAAATTGGTGAGCCTTGCCCTACTATCAAACCATCAAGTGTCGACAAGGGGAAGGGAATTGACTATGGCCCTAAGAGAACAATTCCTCTCAAGAAGTGCTACCAATGTCAAGGGTATGGTCATTTTGCCAAGGAATGCCCTAGCAAGAGGACCTTGAACACAAGTGAGGTTGTGCATTGGGGAGACGATGAGGTCTTAGTTTGTGAGGAAGAAAAAAAAGAGGGAGTTGAGGAAGTGAAGGTGGCCGAGACATTAGTTCCCCCGGACTCGGGGTTGAGCTTAGTCATATGGCGAGTGATGCACACTCAAGAATCAAGTGAGAACATAGACCAAAGGCAACAAATATTTCGGTCTAAGTGTACAATCATGGGGAAAGTGTGCAATCTCATCATCGATGGTGGAAGTTGTACTAATGTGGCTTCCAAAATGCTTGTGGAGAAACTAAACCTACCCACTTTGGAACACCCTAGCCCCTACAAACTAAGGTGGCTCAACAAGGGAGCCGAGGTGAAGGTCAACAAACAATGCAAGGTGCCATTTTCAATTGGCCAAGATTACAAAGATGAGGTTACTTGTGAAATTCTCGACATGAATGCATGTCACTTGTTGCTTGGAAGACCATGGGAGTATGAGAGAGATTCCTCTCATCATGGAAGGAGCAATACTTACTCCTTCAAATACGAGGAGAAACTCATTGTGCTCACACCACTACCTCCTATGATGGGCTACAAAACTAACTCGTGCTTGTTTGAATCGATCATTGAAGGAAGCTCTAGTGTGGAGATGAAATTGGAGCCGAGTTTAAGTGGGTGTGAAGGCTTGAGAGGCCTTGAACCGAAAAGGAATGGGCAAGAGGAAATGGTGAGCCTAGACCTAGAGGAAAACCCTAGAGCAACAAGGAGGATTCTAGGAGAGGAGCAACATGAGTATGACAAATCAATCTACAATGAGAATGAAGTCCAAGAGAGGGCTAAAATCGATGACAAGGAAAGATCAAGTGGGTCTTTAAGATGGAGAATCATTGAAGGGCTCGATCATGAGCAAGAATGGATGGATGGCATGGCTATGAGTCGTGGGCTCAAAGAAATGCTCGAGGAAGAGTGTGAGGTCAAGCAAACCGTGACCAAGGAGGAGAACATGATCATCCCCTCGAGCCAAAGCAAAGGAGTCCAACCAATTCTCCAAACCCTAGCTAAGTGGTGTCCTTGGAGGCCTGGCCGTGAAGACCAAGGTCGAGCAAGGGTTAAGTCGAGGATTGAGCATGAAATCGAGCCAAGGGGAAAGCAAGAGGATCTCCAAGGATTTGAGGGCAAATCCTTTCCAAGGAGAGGAGATTGGACCAAAAATGGTCAAGGTGGTCAAGGATGAGATGGAGTTGAGCCAAGGGTTGAGCCCTTGGGCTCAAACCCACGCCTAGACCATGGTCCAAGGGGCCACCAAGAGCTAAGTGAAGTCAATTCTATGGTCAAATCAAGCCATACTTGGTGGTCAAGAGAAGTCGAGAAGTCAAGTTGGAGGGCAATAAAAAATCAAAGAACATGCTATTTTTGAATGTGGTCAAAATGGGTGCACCCATGTGAGTCAATCCTCCAATAAAGGACTCACATGGCTCACAAAAGCTAGCTCAAGGAGGTCCCCAAGGAGCCGGCTACAAACAATATCCCAAGTCATCACATTGTTTTATGTTTATGTCATTTTCATTCATGTCGCTTTCGTCACTTTATGCTTTATTGTTTTAGCTTGTAAAAATCAAAGTGGAGAGGCCATGGACCGTCCAAACCCAACCCCAAGGCTCACACAAGGGCCCTTGGATGATCATCAACAAAGAAGGGAGAGGATGGAGTCAAGTGTCACCATCACCTTTATGCTTTATAGTTTGTCTTTTACAATGTAAATTTTCAGCTCACATGTGAGCCCTATGAGCCGTTATTTTGTAGTAATTTGGGACTCTTGTGAGCCCTTAGATCCTCTTTGTAATGTATGGTCAAGATTAGAATGAGGGTATTATATAAACCCTCATTCTCACATCATATTTTTCAGATTTGAATGATTAAGAGGTTGAACCCTAAATTTGAGTGATTTCATTTTCTCTTAGCTTTGTGCTTGAGTTTAGTGAGAAATTAGTTAGTGGCTTTGTGCTTAACTAATTAAAACCTAAGTCTATTACTTTGTGTGTAGATTTAGTTACTATCTTTTATGTTTTCTTTTGTTCTCAAAAATCAGAAAAAATACTTCACAAAAACATATCATTTGGCCGAGATTTTCATCACCACCACAAGTCGATTTTAGTTCATCCTTTGAGTGAAACTTGACCCATCAAGTTTCATTCCAAGGTTTCCTACTTTGGAAACTCGGGTTTTGGAGGATCATCCTAAACTATAGCTCAAGAAACAAATCGAGAGAAAGGAGTTCTCGGATTTGTGCCCATTTTATTCCTTAAGAGAAGGTATAAATTTCTATAAATTTGTTAACAAAGTATGTTTGTAACTACATAGATCTTGCTCATCAAATTAGAGTAATTTGATTTACACTAATATTTGATTAGTAAATAAAATCGATGAAACCAACAACAACAAGAATCATCGAATTTGAGCGAGAAACGAAGAAAATCCGGTTGATTTAGTGAGGGGGTTTGTGTGGGGAAGAAATTTTCGGCTGTTTTGGGAGGACTTGGCTGAATTTTCTCTTTAATTTTAAGGTAGAAGAGAGAAGAGAGGAAATTATAATGTGAGGGAGAGTTGTTGTAGGAATTATAAGTTGTATGGGAGGTTTGATGTGGAAAAAGCCCTTAAATAGCTCATTTATAATAAGAAAAGGAGTGTCAAACTTCAGTCAACATTCTAGGGCTCGACAATAAACTCAACTCTCGCCCCAATCAAACCTCGTCAAGTTTCAACAACCACTTTTTCCGAATCTCACCATTTTTACGAATCCAACGAGCATACACATGCTATATCTCCGAATTTGAAATTAAAACCCGCGAAAAGCTCAAAATAATCTTACTACTCTAAAATAATATAAACGACTCAAAAATACCGACTACGAAAATACGGGGTATTACATTATTAGAACATTGAAATTCATTTTTTATCCGTTATAATCTTCTTTTTAATTTATGATATTTGTTGGTAGTTAAAAACAATTATTAGAACATTGAAATTCATTTTATTTTCGTTAGAATGTTCTTTTTTTTTTAATTTATGATATTTGTGGGTTGTTATCAACTTTTAGAATGTTGAAATTCGATTTGATTCCTTTGGAAACTCCTTTTTTATTGATGTTATTTGTGGATATTTTATTTGAACATTGGCGCCATAAAGACATACAAGATGGTAAAGGAACATGTAAATGGGTTCCAAAATATTGGTGCAACCCTAAACCACTTCAATAATTTCCAAAGAGACAATAAGTGTTTCATTCATGATAAGGACGACCAACTTTTCATCGAACGATTTAAAAGCATGGAGGAAAACTGCCCATGTTTTTCTTTCTCTACAATGTTGACGAAGATGACACATCATGACAAAAGAAATTGCCCTAACTCATTTGTAGAAAGGGCTTCGATAACAACGGATTTAGTCGATGAATATGAAGAAATAAGGGGTGATCTACAACGGGAGTTGAAATTCCACGACCCATTGATCTAGGACCCGCTTCCAATCTAAGGTCCAAGGCTCGACCTCAACTCATCAAGTGATCAAGACCAAAGTCAAGAGAAGAGCTACACAAGTCAGCCGAAAAAAGGGACCAAAATAAATCATCCTCAACAAGTCCTTTTCACTAGATGTCACTATCTTGCTTTATACTTTATGCTTTATTGTCTTGTAACAAACAAAATCAGCCCTTTTGTAGTTGTTAGGACCGTCCCACCTTGCCCCAAAGGTCCTATCTTGACCCTTGGATGCTCACCTAAATGCAAGGTGAGGATGGAGCCCCTAGTCCTTGTCTACTTTATAATTTATGTTGTAAATTTTCAGCTTTGATTAGTACCTAAAGGAGCCGTTTATTTGGCTGATTTTGGACCATCTCTTGGCCCTTAGATCAAGCTTGAATGAAGGGCTAAGATTAGAAGCTTTGGCATATATAAGCCAAGCTTGCTACAATGCAAATTTTCAGATTTCACATGATATTAAAAACCCTAAGTTTGAGTTTATCTCATCTTGTTTTCTCTTAGCTAAGTGCAAGAGTGTGTATGTGATTATCTAGTGGCTAAGTGCTTGGATAATCAAACCCTAAATCTTTGGCTTTGGACCAAGAATGGTCAAGTCGATCAAGGATGGAGTGGAGCTAGACCATGGGTTGGGTCCTTGGACTCAAACCCTAGCCTAGGCCTTGGACCTAGGGTCCACTTAGTGCTAAGTCAAGTTAATCCAATGGTCAATTTAGCCAAACTTAGTGGGTCAAAGGAAGTCAAGGGAAAGTCAAGAAGGAGAGCAACCAAAAGGTCAACAATGTGCTATTTTGAATGTGATCACCTTGGGTGCACCTATGTGGGTTAATCCTCCAATAAACAAGACTCAAAAGACTCAAAAAAGTCAGCTCAAGGAGGCTAGGAGCCGGCTCCCACAAAGCTCACCAAGTCATCCATTATTTTGTGCTTTAAGTCTTTTTCATTCATGTCGCTTTCATACTTTATGCTTTATTGTTTTTAGCCTTCAAAATCAGATTTGTGTGGGAGAATGGACCGTCCCCTTGAACCCCAAGGCTCTATCAAGACCCTTGGATGACCACCTAAAGAGCAAGGATTGGATTGAGTCAATTGTCACCATCAAACTTTATGCTTTTGTAGTTGTTGTTTACTTTGAAATTTTCAGCACTTGTGAGCTCAATTGAGCCGTTTTATTTGTAGTATTCAAGGGCCTCTATGAGCCCTTAGATCATCTTTAAATTGTAGGGTCAAGATTAGAGTGTGGGTATTATATAAACCCACTCTAGTGCATTGTAATTTTCAGATTTGACATTGAATATAAACCCTAAGTTTGAGTGCCTACTCTTCCTTATTTTCTTAGCTTAGTGCTTGAATGATTATCGAGTTGATAAGTGGCTTAGTGCTTAATCAATCAACCCTAAATCTTTGGCTTTGTGCTTAGATTTAGTCTATCTTTTATGTTTTCATTTAAGTTACAAAAATAAGAAAATTTCACACAAAAAAACTTCACTTTGGCCGAGTATATTACAAGTATTTCAAATCGATTTTAGTTGTTCTCTTGAGTGAAATCTATCCCATTAGGTTTCATTCCAAATTGGTATCAAAGCCTGTTTGTTCTTTATTTTCGGTTTGTTCTTTGTTGTTTTCGATTTGTTCTTGTTTTTCCCCTTTTATTTTTCGTTTTTCTCTCTTTCTTTTACTTGTTATTTCACAAAACTTCCACAAAATTCTCACAAAATTTTCACAAAATGGATGGGGATAAGAGAATTTCGGATTTAGAAGAAAAGTTGAATCAACTCGCCGGTAGTTGCAATACAATGATGAATGCTCTAAATACCCTCTTGGACCATAATCTTAATGAGCCAAGACAACCACCAAGGGGTGGAGGGAGAGGCCGTGGGTTTGGTGGCCGAGGGAGGGGACAACCACCTCCTGTCATGGGTGGTTATCACTCGGACTCGGAGGAATCCATTGAAGTTCTACCAAGGGAGCAAGATCGAGACATCAAGGTAGATATTCCCAATTTCTATGGTAGTCTTAACCCCGAAGATTTACTAAATTGGCTTAGGTCGGTTGAGAGAGTCTTCGAATTTAAGGAATACTCGTGTTTCGGGTATAAAGTAGGGAACTAAATACCAAAACTAAGTACAAATGATTACAAGTTGAATGTGGATTACAAACTAAGTAAACTAAGTCCAGGAGCGGTCCTTAGCCTCTCAGTCGTCTCGGTCCTTCCCTCCTCCTGAAATCACGTAACAAACCTAGCCCCGGGGCCTTCCGGGTGATGGCCTTCCGACGCTCAAGTTAGTTATGAAAGCAAATAAATTTAGAGAGAGAAGAGAGAGAAAAACCTTTTTGTGTAGTGTTTTGTGTTATCTGTCCCTAGTTTTTAGGATTTTGGCTACCTTTTATACCTGTCACTGATTTGTCCTCTTGCGCCCTTGTTAAATCTTATGCGGTCCGGGTGGGCCATGCTCGCCCAGGCAGGTGGACCACCGGATCCCTTGGTACATGAGATGCTCCGGTCCACAAACCTCCCGGCCCTATGCTGCCAGACCCGGGAGATATTGGTGATTCACCAGGTGTATGGGCACCCTCCGGTCCATGGTCCTACTGGCCCCAGGGTGTCGGTTCCGGGAGAAGTCACCCCCCAACAACTGCCCCATCTGGGAAGTCTTGGGCTTACCCTGTATGACCTGACTTTTTAGGCGGGCTGCTCCTCTCCAGCCCGGATAAATTAAGCTCTCCTTGCGTCTCTGTTTCTTGGCCTTGTGTCTTTCCCATCCCGTTCAGAGGTGGTGTGTTAAGTACGCCTTAATTTTGGCGCAATTTTTGAATTCCAAACCCCAAGGTAGGCGACGTTTCGCCTCCTCTGGCCGACACGTGTCGTACAACGGGTGGAGAGTGTACTGCTCACGCCTTTCTCTATAAATACCCCCTAACTTCGTTTCATTTCCCCCTTTACTCACCCCTTAAACACTCTAATTCTTTATAAAAACTCGTCCGATTTCTTCAGATTTTGCTTGCGTTCCTCTCTCGTTCCATCTCGTCTTCAACTCCATCTTTGATTACATTCTCTCAAGAGGTAATTTTCATACTTGGCTTTAGATTTTATAAGTTTGATTCATTAGTAGAGAACAATGAGCGCCTCCGCCGATTCGTCCTCTAGAACTGCTTCAGACTATAATGTAGTTACGGACTCGGAAGTAGGGCCTGAGATCGAGGATTTGACCCTTGGCCGGGAGGGAGAGACTGATATGGAGGCCCGGGCTGGGACCTCTGAGGCTGGGCCTTCTCAGGCCGGCCCGGCGTATGTACGGATTTTGGAGCCTGCGGTGTTCTAGATTCCAATGGACACTAGGATTAACGTAGGTTATAGAGACTTCCTGAACGAGCGTAACTGTTCTGAACTGGCGGCTGAACATTACAATTTGCCCGAGAAATGGGAATTCGTCGTGTCGGGAAGGCACCAACATGTTGTCCAACCTCCGGACCTTCACACGGCCGTGTACATAAAGAATTTGGAGCACGGGCTTCGATTTCCCCTCCATCCCTTTATCGCTAAAGTGCTTGAACGGGCGAATATAGCCATATGCCAGATGACGCCGTTTGGCATGAGAATCATAGTTGCTTTCGCCTGGACATGTTTGTATCTGGGCTTTCCTCTCACAATAAATCTCTTCCGCCGTCTCCATCACTTCCGGCCATGTACCAACAAGTCGACGAAAGGGTGGTGGTCGTTGGTCACCGAGTCGGGCTACTTGACCCACTTTCCGGCTAATGACTCGATGAAAGGGTGGAATGAGAGGTGGTTCTTCCTCAAGTCCCCCGTTCCTTTCGACCACCCTCGCTGTTTTCACAATGACGTGAGAAACCGTTTAGAGACCCGGGATGAGTGGGTCCCGGGGAGCTCCCTTCCCTGGAAGGAAGTTCCGCTGACCAAGGAGGAATTGGATGCTGTGGCCTATTTCGAGGCCTACAAAGTGGGGAAAGATTGGTTCCCCAAGAATTGGCTTCCTCCGGCAGATACGATCTCCGAGGACAAATTTCTGAGCGTGGTCGGCCTGGTCCGACCGCCTTAAAGCGTGCGGTAGGGTGGCGGGAATTTTAGTGTCATTGTCATCTTAGCTTGTGTTTACTTTGTCTTCCTACATTTTCTCGCTCGACCCGCTTCGTCTTTGCAAAGCGACCTTGGCTACGACTCAGAGGATTTGGCATCCATCGGCCTAGACGCGAGAACCACCCACTTGACGGCCCGACCTCGTGGATTTGAAGCAGCGTAAACCCACGCTAAGGGAGCCGATAATGCGGTGAAGTCCTCCAAGACCAATGGGCGGGAAGCGTCACGGCCTGGCCAAACCGAAGGGAAAAGGAGCGAGCGGTGGCAAAGCTTTCTTTGGGTCCGTTTCGTCTCCTCGCCCGGAACCGGTGGGCGTGGCAGTGGAGTCTACCCCTGCCGGAGGCGCATTTGGGGCTACACCTGAGGCCCCTCTCCCCAACCCGCCGAGACCGGTCAAGATTCCCCAACCGTCCCTGGCTCCGGAGGTGGAGCTCATTGAATCCGAATCCCCTCATTCGGAAGATGCCAGGCCCCTTAAGAGGCACAAGAAGGTTAGCTCCACGCTCTCTTGGGGGAGTCTATCTGAGGGGCGTGTTGGGGATACTAGGTGTCCGTCAACAATTGTGCATTGACTTCGTATAAGTCATGGACCAAATATGAGATTATGATAATCGGATAAATTGGGTGGTTATAATGTCTTGCTAGAGGCCGCTTATAATCTGAGTATTTAGAATATTCTGCCAGTTTAGTCCGGTCCAATTGGGTCACACAACGGTACCCTAATAGATTAATTTACGGTTAATTTGCATAATTAGATTAGTGCATTAACCTTTCGGGTTAGACCCGAGAACTTGTGTTTATACCGTGATCTATAGTAGATCGGGAAGCGGTCTCGGGATGCGTGCCACACTCGTGCATGCATGACAAATGTCACACATGACAAGTGGCGGGAAGTGATCATGCATTGGCCAACATAAAGGTGCTCTTTGATTGGCCCTTATGTTGGTGCATTTTCATTGGCCTTTGGTGAATGATTATGTCCCTTTTTTATCATTAAAATGTGAGGCAAGTGTGCTGAGATTTTACAGCAACTTTGCATGAAAAATTCAGCCATAATACACACCAAAATCAGCACAAAAGAGAGGGGAGAAAGAAAGGAGAAAAACTCGGTTTTTGCTCCATACTTTCATCAAGCTTAGAGCTTGATCCTAGTCACACAAGTTCCATCCTTTTACGGTTCTAGTAAACCAAGAGAGGAGTAATCCAAGGGTACTAGTGGACTTCAATTGAGGAGCAACATTTGGGGCTCTCGGGTTAATCTCGACAATACCGGTGGAAATCACGCTACGAGGGTATAACTTCTAACTTGAGCTTGTTTACATATGATTAGATCTTGTTTTGTGTCTAATTTATTCCGCCTTAGTATTAGACACACCTTCAATTGGTATCAGAGCAGCTCATATGCCCAAGCTTGGTTAGAAAGTGTCGAGATTAAGTCTCGTTCGTAGTTGCATGTATACGTCATTTTCGTTTTTAGTTTCTGCCTGCTATCGAACTCCGTTTTTGACAAATGATATGTGTTTTTGGGTGGAAACGGCATTCTGAGAAAGACTGCATTAGCAGGGTAGTGATTTTAAGTCGAAAAAACGACGTTTACTGCCTGAAATCGGCATTTTTCGATTTAAAAATGCATTTTTCGGTATTTTCGACTACTTTAAAAATTTATTTTTGCATTATTTCAACTTTGTAGAGTAAAATAATACATTATATTAATTTTAGAAATTATTTTTGAAAATATTGATTTTATGAAAAATTAATATTATTTTATATTAATTAATTATGGTAATTAGTTTAATATAAATCGGTATTTCTTAGAAAATACAATTAATTTTTTGAAATTAATTGAAAATGAAATTTTATGACAAATTATATTTCTGGTTGTTTGTTAATTTTAGAAATTAATATATTTTAATAATTTGTCATTTTGGAATAATTGTTATTTAAATTAGATTTAAATATAATGCATGTAGTAATTAGATTACTAAATCGACTAGGTCATTTTTCATATCATGCATGCACATATTTTGGCTTAGGTTTGACCTATTAATGTGTGTTTTATTGTGATATTGTTCCTATTTTCATTTTCATGTCATTTATAATATAATTGGATGTATGTTATGGATGATTTATTTGTCTATTTTGGAAATGGATGAATGGTTACGGAAACTAGTATGGCCAACATAGGATATTTTTACCGACTTGCATGTCGGGAGATTATTGTATTTACGGCGCCTGTGCCGATATCCTGTATTGTAAGAGCATATGCGGTCGTAATGGTACCGTGCTCATTTTATTTTATTTTGAATAGTTCAAAATGTAAGTAAAAATGTAATACTTGTAATTGGGCTTGCACTTGGAGTGGGAGGTCCATGGAGTTACAAGACGGAGGCCCAAAAGAATTGCTTGAGGATTGGAGTCCACAAGAATAGATCTTTTAGGCTAGTGGCCATACTAGGATCCTTATTTTATCGTATCGCATTTATTTATGCTTTCGTTTATTTATTGTTCGCTTAGTATTCGATTGCACACAAATATTTGCGAATCCCACTAAATATTGAGTCTAAATGCTATTCCAAAGCTAACACCTATGAAGCCTTCGATCGTCGGTGACGTTTGTTTCTTGCTTCCGCAAGGCGTTACCTTCAATCTTTGGATAGTAGGGTGAATGTTAGACATTCACACGTGTAGTTTGGTTGACTCAACTGGGTTATCAAAATGTTTTTGGACCCTGATGCATAATGATTTTTGGACATTAGATGTCACTAATCAACCAAGAGTTATATTGGATATAATTAGTTTGTAGACTTACCTGATTAATATAAATCCGAGAGTCATTCGGCATCAGCTGGCTTGGAGATATATTGAATTGGGATCTTGGAATCACTATGATTTCTATCGGGATTATGAAATATAGTGCTAATGACTTTGATGAATTAACTAGGTTAATTTCAAAGTTGTTAATGATGAGTATAATAAAGACTTGCAAATTTCTGGTTGTAGATGGCAAATCGCACTAACAACGGAAACAACAACTATATGAGGGCTATTCTTGAGAAGGATAGACTCGACGGAACTAATTTCCTCGATTGGTACCGAAATTTGAGAATTGTTCTCACGATAGAAAAGAAAGAGCATGTCTTAGAGACACCTCTTCCCGAGGAGCCTGGTGAGGGCGCATGGCAGTCGCGACTACACTGCCTATAGTAGGCAAAAGGATGTCTCGCAGGAAGTTGCCTGCGTCATGCTGGCGTCTATGACCCCTGAACTTCAAAAGCAATTTGAGTTCTTGGGTGCATATGACATGGTTCAGCAGCTCAAGAGTCTGTTCCAGGAACAGGCGAGGATTGAGAGATATGACGTCGCTAAGGCTATACTCGATGCCAAGCTCGAGAAGGGCAAGCCAGTGAGTCCTCATGTTCTTCGAATGATTGGATTATTCGAGAGAATGGGGAGGCTAGGCAATGAATATAGTCGTGAAATGGCTACTGATATCATACTCCATTCATTGCATGACGGGTTTGACCAGTTCATAATGAATTATAACATGAATGGAATGGAGAAATCTCTGAATGAGCTTCACGGGATGCTTAAAACAGCAGAGAAGAACATAAGGCTTAGTCCTAAGCGAGATGTTCTAATGATATCAAAGGGAGAGAGGTTTAAAAAGGCAAGTAAGGGAAAAGGGAAGGCTAAGGCACGCTTCACTAAGGGCAATGACAAGGTCATTGCGCCTAAAAGTGGTAGCAAGGCCAAAGCTGTGGATCCTAACACTTGTTTGTACTGCCGAAGGCTAGGCCATTGGAAGAAAGATTGTCCCAAGTACCAGGAAGACTTGAAGAGTGGAAATGTTGCCACTACCTCTGGTATTTTTGTGATAGACATTCACTTTTCAGATTCTACTTCATGGGTATTGGATACCAGTTGTGGTTCTCACATTTGTTCAAATGCTGGGGACTCACAAGAAGTAGAAGGCTTGGAAAAGGTGAAGTGGACCTACGAGTCGGGAATGGAGCTAGAGTTGCTGCATTGGCTGTAGGGACCTATAGTTTGTCATTGCCCTCGGGGCTTGTATTGGAACTTAATAATTGTTATTTTGTACCAAGTATTAGCAAGAACATTATCTCTGTTTCAGTATTGGATACTGAGGAATTTTCGTTTATGTTTAAAGATCGTAATTGTTCTTTTTACTTAAACGATATGTTTTATGGTGATGCACGTTTGGAACGTGGGCTTTACTTGCTAAATCTTGACAAACCAATCTATCACATTGATAATAAGAAGTTCAAATCAGATGATTCTAACCCTGCCTATCTGTGGCATTGTCGTTTAGGCCATATAAATGAGAAACGGATTCAAAAACTCCATAGAGATGGTCTCTTGGACTCGTTTGACTTTGAGTCTTACGAGACATGTGAATCGTGTTTAATGGGTAAAATGACAAAAACACCTTTTCTAGGAAAAGGTAATCGAGCAAGTGACTTGTTAGGTCTTATACACACGGATGTATGTGGACCTATGAGCACGATGGCAAGAGGAGGGTATTATTATTTCATAACTTTTACCGACGATTTAAGTAGATATGGTTATGTTTACTTAATGAGGCAAAAGTCGGAATCTTTTGAGAAATTTAAAGAGTTCCAAAATGAAGTCGAGAATCAGCTTGGTAAGACTATAAAAGCCATTCGATCAGATCGAGGTGGTGAGTACATGAGTCATGAGTTTGATGATCATCTTAAAGGTCGTGGTATAGTATCACAATTGACCCCTCCAGGAACGCCACAACTAAATGGCGTGTCTGAAAGGAGAAATCGAACATTGTTAGACATGGTTCGATCTATGATGAGTCAAGCTGAACTTCCAGTATCATTTTGGGGACATGCTTTAGAGACTGCGCTTTACCTTTGAATAGTACACCGTCCAAAGCGGTTGAAAAGACTCCATATGAGATATGGAAAGGGAAGGTCCCTAATTTGTCTTTTCTCAAGATTTGTGGATGCGAAGCCTATGTCAAACGCTTGGCGTCTGACAAGCTTGCTCCAAAGTCTGATAAGTGTCTCTTTGTGGGGTATCCAAAAGGGACACAAGGCTATTACTTCTACAATCGTTCCGAGAACAAGGTATTTGTGGCTCGGAATGCTTTCTTCTTAGAAAGAGAATTTCTTTCCAAGAGAAAGAGTGGGAGTAAAATAGACCTTCAAGAGATCCACGAGCCACAAAATGATGCACCTCTCTTAGACAATGAGGAGAATCGGAAGTTTTAGAAAGCTGTCACGTGGTTCACTGCTCGTAGGTCGAGTAGGAAAGTCGCCAACCCGATAGGTATCTTGGATTCTTGTTCCCTGATGGTGAAATATTACTTTTAGAATGTAATGAACCTACAACCTATAATGAAGCTTTGGCGGGACCCGACTCCGATAAATGGCTTGAGGCCATGAGATCCGAGATGGATTCCATGTACGAGAATCAAGTTTGGAACTTGGTTGACTTGCCTGACGGTCTGCAAGAACTGTCAAGTGCAAGTGGGTTTTCAAGGTGAACCGACATGGTAGTAAACGCGACCGTTTTCAAAGCAAGGTTGGTTGCAAAAGGTTTTACTCAAGTTCATGGTATTGACTATGACGAGACCTTTTCTCCCGTCGCTATGCTTAAATCCATTCGGATTATCCTAGCTATTGCTGCATATTTTGATTATGAGATATGGCAGATGGATGTAAAAACCGCCTTCTTCAATGGTTTATTGGAGGAGGATGTGTATATGACACAACCTGAAGGTTTTGTAGATCCTAGAAATGCTGGGAAGGTATGCAAACTTCAGAAATCCATTTATGGATCAAGCGAGCATCACGGAGTTGGAATGTTCGTTTCAACCAAGTAATCCAAGAGTTTGGATTTTCTAGGTGTGAAGAAGAACCTTGTGTATACAAGAAATTCAGTGGGAGTAAGGTTACCTTTCTTGTTCTGTATGTCGATGACATACTACTCATTGGAAATAACGTTCCTATGCTAGAGTCCGTGAAGGATTGGCAACGGAAGAATTTCGCAATGAAAGATTTAGGGGAAGCACAATACATATTGGGCATTAAGATCTATAGAGATAGATCAAAGAGAATGTTAGGACTTAGTCAAACTACCTATCTCGATAAGGTACTTGATAAGTTTAACATGAAAGACTCTAAGAGAGGCTTTCTGCCCATGGGTCAAGGCATACTGACTTAGCAAGACTCGGTGTCGGTGGGAGCAGATGAGCGAAGCAAGATGAGTAGGATTCCTTATGCATCTGCAATAGGATCTATCATGTATGCGATGATATGTACGCGTCCCGATGTCTCGTATGCTTTGAGTATGACGAGCAGGTACCAGTCAGATCCAGGTGAGAAACACTGGACCGCTGTTAAGAATATCCTGAAGTACCTTAATAGGACTAAGGACAGATTCTTAGTATACGGTGAAGAGGATAAGCTAAGTGTCCGAGGGTACACTGATGCTAGCTTCCAAACAGATAAAGATGACTTTAGATCCCAGTCGGGATTCGTCTTTACTCTTTATGGAGGAGCTGTTAGTTGGAAGAGTGCAAAGCAAACGACCATTGCCGATTCTACTTCAGAAGCTGAGTACATAGCTGCCTCGGAGGCAGCAAAGGAAGCAGTATGGATTCGAAAATTCATTACTGAGTTGGGTGTTGTCCTTAGCATTGCCGACGCGGTAATTCTCTATTGTGATAATAGTGGAGCTATTGCTCAAGCGAAAGAGCCTAGAGCACATCACAGATCCAAGCATGTGCTCAGAAAGTTTCACCTTATTCGAGAGATCATTGATCGAGGTGATGTGACTATTTGCAAGGTCGACACGGATGCCAATGTGGCAGATACATTAACTAAACCCCTACCGCAGGCAAAGCACGAGGTGCATACTGCTGCAATAGGCATCAAGCGCATTGTAGAATGGCTATGATGTAATTGTTTTAAATTTGATTGTAAAACAATTGTTATGCTCATCTTATATGATATTTAATCATTAATCATTCAATCTTGGTTTAGTTGAGTGATGTCCAAAATAATTTTGTCTCCAAATAGGTTGTCAGATCATGTCTGGGCAATGAAACCCTATTATGGCGAACTAGAGATGTTAATTATAGTTGTCCCTAGTCAGGTTGTCAAGTAGGGACATTGATGACCCATAATGACTAGTATGTGAGTTGATTAACGATCTTGTTTCATGATCTAGGACGTTGGACGTCCAAGTCATTCACATGGATACACGATGGTGCGTGTATTGGACTGACCCGCAGTGAGAATTCTATAAGTCTTAGAAGTCATTAGAATATCTCACTATGACTTGGAGTCGGTTCCTTAGACCTGAGTTTATCGCATAGAACTTGTACGAGAATTAGTTTGCTTTGACAGTGTCCAACGCCATGCCGTGAAAGGGGGCTATAAAGGCACTTGTTGGGTGGCTATGAAACGTATGGAGGGACATGGATAGACAAGATGGGATTGTCCTCCTAATTTCTAGATTAGGATTGGTGTCTCTAGGCCAGTTGGAGAGTTGAAACTGTTAAATGCGTGGCCACGCTCGGATGGATTGACCGAACAGTCATCTGGTGTACAGTTTAGCTCAGAGTCCAAGAAAGCCTGAAATACACATAGGGGTGACTTGACACTTACCTTATGTTCAGGCGAGACATTAAGAGACAAGGGAATTGAAGATGCACATCTAGCTCGTTTGCACACTTGTTTCGGACAAGTGGGAGATTGTTGGGGATACTAGGTGTCCGTCAACAATTGTGCATTGACTTCGTATAAGTCATGGACCAAATATGAGATTATGATAATCGGATAAATTGGGTGGTTATAATGTCTTGCTAGAGGCCGCTTATAATCTGAGTATTTAGAATATTCTGCCAGTTTAGTCCGGTCCAATTGGGTCACACAACGGTACCCTAATAGATTAATTTACGGTTAATTTGCATAATTAGATTAGTGCATTAACCTTTCGGGTTAGACCCGAGAACTTGTGTTTATACCGTGATCTATAGTAGATCGGGAAGCGGTCTCGGGATGCGTGCCACACTCGTGCATGCATGACAAATGTCACACATGACAAGTGGCGGGAAGTGATCATGCATTGGCCAACATAAAGGTGCTCTTTGATTGGCCCTTATGTTGGTGCATTTTCATTGGCCTTTGGTGAATGATTATGTCCCTTTTTTATCATTAAAATGTGAGGCAAGTGTGCTGAGATTTTACAGCAACTTTGCATGAAAAATTCAGCCATAATACACACCAAAATCAGCACAAAAGAGAGGGGAGAAAGAAAGGAGAAAAACTCGGTTTTTGCTCCATACTTTCATCAAGCTTAGAGCTTGATCCTAGTCACACAAGTTCCATCCTTTTACGGTTCTAGTAAACCAAGAGAGGAGTAATCCAAGGGTACTAGTGGACTTCAATTGAGGAGCAACATTTGGGGCTCTCGGGTTAATCTCGACATTACCGGTGGAAATCACGCTACGAGGGTATAACTTCTAACTTGAGCTTGTTTACATATGATTCGATCTTATTTTGTGTCTAATTTATTCCGCCTTAGTATTAGACACACCTTCAGGGCGCCCCCTGGACGTTCCTTCAGACGGTCTTTCCTCTGTTTTTCCCATCAGTGAGCAGGACATTTATGACCTATTGTCTTTCTCCATCCAGGGCTCTTCCTCCAAGGCCAGGGCTAGCGGTCAGGGTCAGGTCTCCATTGCCATTCCGGGTGTGGGGGCTTCGGGTACCGGCGGCCCAGTAAGGCACCCAGCGGATCTCGTTGAAGAGACCCCACCTATTGCTGGGGGCCTAGGCCTACAGGCCGTCGAGCTGGCGATGCATCTCCGCCGCTCTGTGGATTCCTTCGCTAAATTTGCCAAGACACCGCAGGCGAACTCGACCGTCTGCGGCGCGAGGCGGCCTCTACTGAGGCCAACAAAGAGATGAAGGAGGCGGCCGCTCGCCTGAAAAAATCTATCAAGGCTCGCGAGCGGGAGACTGCTTCCTTGAAGGTTGAGGTGCGGACCCTCCTGGGGAAACTGAAGGAGAAAGAGTCTCAGCTGGTAGAGCTCTCCAAGGAGAAAGAGAGCCTCGCTCTTCAGTGTACAGAGCTCTTCCAAGCCCGAGATGCTGCCGTCGCCCGGGCGGAGGCGATGGAAGCGGAGAGGTCAGCCGAGCAAACTAAGGCTGCCCGCCTGGAGATCGAGATGGAGCAAATGAAGGCGGCCCATCAGGCCGAACTCACCCGGGTCCGGGCAGACTCCTTTTATGATGGGGTTGACTATGGTTCCAACGAGACCAAAGGATTCATCGACAAAGTCGACCCCAACTTCAACTTCGCCCGCCTCGTCGAGCTGGAGGCGGCCAAGGACGCTCAGGCACAGGCCGGGAAGGGAGCTGGAGAGGCTGCGGCCGGCGGCGGCGCCGGTTGCTAGGAACTCGGGCCGCTGTCTTCCGAATCTTCCTGCTCGGGATGACCCGATGAGTCTCCCTTTAGCCTACATTTTGTCTGTATTTTAGATTTCAATAAGACTCAAACCAGTCTGCAGTAGGCGGGCCTTTTGGTGTAGACGGCTGCCGTTCCTGGTAGGTCATTTAGTTTGTATTTTTTCTTTTACTTGCATCTGTCTGATCCCGGCCCGACCTGTGGGTCCCGGAACAGCAACCTTGTAATATACTCTTTTATTTCATGCGTGTTTTTCTTCCAACAACGCTGTTGTCTTTTGTCTTTTATACTTAGCTTATTTCTCTTTTGTTTTTTACTCATATTGCTTTTATCCGAGGCCGGGTGACTTTCCCATACTTAGCTTATTTTACTTTCAACGTTTACGCTACTTTTCATCGTTTGTACCGGGACCGGATGGTGATGTTTTGGCACCACTACCTTGTTTACACCTAGCCAAATTTCTAGCTTTCCCTTTGTATGTTATATATACCTCCGGCAACGGGTCCACACCATTTCCGTATACGTTTACGCTGATGCACGCCATCGCCGGGTAATTGCGTTTTAGGTTACCTGTTGGGTTTTCGCACTAGGCATACTCATCCGGGCCCGGCGACGCCGGATGAGCATTGTGCAAGGCCATACGTAGGGCGCGAGCCGCCCAGGCCCCAGGCCGTGGACTCTCAAGGCGCGGTGTTCAGCCTACGCAGGCATGGAGGTCCGCAGCCGCCACCGGCTGCAAGGCCGGCATCAGACATTGTGGTGAGAGCAGCCTAGGCACGTGGGCCATCATAGACATCCCGGCTCTTTTGCATAAAGGCACCCTCATCCGGGCCCGACGACGCCGGATGAGCATTGTCTGAGCCATACGTAGGCGCGAGCGCCAGGCCGGCCGTGGACTCTCAGCGCGATGTTCCCCTCGTAGGCATGGGAGGTCCAGCGCCCGCCACAAGGCCGGCATCAGACACTGTGGTGAGAGCAGCCTAGGCACGTGGGCCATCATAGACATCCCGGCACTTTTGCATAAAGGCACCCTCATCCGGGCCCGACGACGCCGGATGAGCATTGTGCAAGGCCATACGTAGGGCGCGAGCCGCCCAGGCCCCGGGCCGTGGACTCTCAAGGCGCGATGTTCAACCTACGTAGGCATGGGAGGTCCGCAGCCGCCACCGGCTACAAGGCCGGCATCAGACACTGTGGTGAGAGCAGCCTAGGCACGTGGGCCATCATAGACATCCCGGCTCTTTTGCATAAAGGCACCCTCATCCGGGCCCTACGACCACGGATGAGCATTGTGAAAGGCCATACGCAGGGCGCGAGCCGTCAGGCCCCAGGCCATGGACTCTCAAGGCGCGATGTTCATCCGTGCGTAGGCAATGTGCCCTACGTAGGGCGCGAGCTGCCCAGGCCCCAGGCCATGGACCCTCAAGGCGCGATGTTCAACCTACGTAGGCATGGGAGCCTGCCAGGTGGGTGCCTTGGAGGTCTTACCCTTCTCCGTTCTTTTATGTCCCTTAGCTGCTCCGGGGCCAGTTCTTGCCCCCATTTTTGCTCTGGGCGAGGTTTGCAGTGTTCATCCCCCCTTTTCCTGAAAGTGTTAGCAAAATTTTCAAAAATTCCTATTTTTGAATCAGACTATCATGATTGGCCGGGGTCGGGGGTAGTCCCCCTCGCGCCCACGGCGGCGTTTGTGTGATACAAATCTAAACAAATGCTGGGCAAAAATTCTACCAAAAGTCTATTAAAAACTTACAAAAGCTCGCGGTGTCAACATTCCTGATCACTCGCGTTACAAATGTCTATACGTTGCCTCGTTAAAACCTTCCCGTGGAAAACCCGGTGGGACAAAACCACGGGTAAGGAAAAAGAGTGCAACGCTTACACATAAAACTTCTTTAATGTATCAGAGTTCCAATGGGACGGGAGGTCGTGGCCGTTCATATCCCTTAGCATGAAGGTCCCTGGTTGTTTTACTTCTGTGATCTGATAGGGTCCTTCCCAAGTGGCTGACAACTTCCCGTGGATGTTTCCCTTTCCGGTGGCGGATGCTCTTCTTAACACTAGGTCTCCAAGTTCAAATTCTCTGTGCTTCACCCTCCTATTGTACATCCTCCTCATCCTGTTCTGGTAGACCGCCAGGTTTTCTCTTGCTTGGTCCCGGACCTCGTCTAGCAGGTCCCGGACCTCGTCTAGCAGGTCCAGCGACTCCCTTCTCGCTTGTTCATTACTGGCGGGATCATGTAGGCTCGCTCATGGGCTGGGCAGTATCGCTTCAATCGGGAGTAAAGCTTCGGCTCCGTAGACCATGTTGAATGGGGTGTGGCCGGTGGATTCTTTGACTGTTGTTCTGATTGACCACAGGACGCTTGGTAGTTCATCAGCCCATGCCCCTTTCAATTCATCCAGGCGCTTTTTCATGCCGTTCAACATTTGCTTGTTGGCGGCCTCGGCCTGGCCGTTGCTCTGTGGATGGCTGACGGATGAGTATGCGATAACTGTTCCATTCCGTTGTAGCCAGTCCCGCATGTTGTCATTGTCGAACTGCCTCCCATGGTCAAATACTACTACCTTGGGCACCCCGAACCTCGTGATTACATTTCTCCAAATAAATTTCCTCACGGCCTGTTCAGTGATGGTTGGGATGACCTCTGCTTCTATCCACTTGGTGAAGTAGTCAATGGCTGCCACCACATACTTTCTACCCCCGGTCGCAGTTGCAAATGGCCCTAGGATATCCATTCCCCATTGGTCAAAAGGTATCGGGCTCAGGACCGGCCTGAGATCTCTGGCGGGGAGGTGGATGTCCGAGGCAAAAATCTGACTCTGCCGGCACCGTTTGCTCAGCTCTTTGGCATCCTTCAGCATGGTGGGCCAGAAGTATCCAGCCCTCAATGCTTTGTGGGCCAATGTGCGCCCAGTGACATGATGGCCGCAGACTCCAGAATGTATATCATTCAGGATGAACTCAGCGTCTGTGCCCCCTACACACTTTAGCAATGGTCTTGAAAGATCGTCTGTAAAGTTCCCCGTCCACAAGGATGAACCAAGGGGCTAGTCTCTTTAGCTTAGCAGCTTCGCACTTATCTTCCGGGATTTCTCCCCCCAGCTTGTATCTTAGAATTGGTCTCATCCACCCGTTGTCCTCGGATATGGCGTTTACTGTCAACACTCCTTTCTGCCGGCGGATGTCAACCGTGACCGTCATTGACTTGTTGTCTGCTGTTGCGCTGGCCAGCTTGGCCAGCGCATCAGCCTTGTTGTTCTCGAACCTCGGAATATGGCGAGCCTCGAAAGATTTTAGCCCGGAGGTCAGAGCTTTTGCTTTCTGGAGGTACGACATCATTCCTTCTTCCCGGGCCTCGTATTCTCCCTTGAGCTGGCTCGCTACTAGCTGCGAGTCCGTTCTAAGTTCAATCTTCTCTGCCCCCATGGCCTTCGCCAGTTCCAGCCCCGCTAAGACCGCCTCGTACTCAGATTCATTGTTTGTAGCCGGGAAGGCAAACTTCAAAGCGTGTTCGAATTCATGCCTTTCGGGACTGACGATGACCACCCCTCCCCCGGAGCCGTGAATGGTGGTGACGATGCGTATATACCTGCCATACTCCTCCCGGTGCATCCCCCCTGGCCGGGTGGGTGCACTCGGCAATGAAGTCTGCCAGGGCCTGGGCCTTGATTGCTGTTCTTCCGGCGTAGGTTATGCCAAAGCCTGACAGTTCAATCGCCCACTTGAGGAGTCTGCCGGATTTTTCAAATTTCTCGAGTGCTTTCTCCAGGGGCTGGTCGGTGCGCACCTCTACCGGGTGAGCATCAAAGTACGGTCTGAGCTTCCGGGTTGCTATGACAACAGCGTACGCTGCCTTCTCGATGATTGGATAGTTCCTTTCTGACTGACCCAGTGCATGACTGACGAAGTAGATTGGTTGTTGTTGTTTTTCTTCTTCCCGTAGGATTACTGCTGATATTGCGCTCGCGGTCACGGCGATGTACAAGATTAAAGTTTCGCCCGTGACCGGCCTTGCCAAAGTAGGCAATGTTGTAAGGTGCTTCTTTAACTGTTCAAAAGCTTCATCCTGCTCCTTTCCCCATACGAACTTCTTATTCCCTTTTAGTACCTGGAAGAATGGTGTGGACTTGTCGGCGGACCTGGAGATGAACCTGGAAAGTGCTGCCATTCTCCCAGTCAAAATTTGGATATCCTTAATTGTCTTTGGTGCCGGCAAGTCTAATATGGCCTTGACCTTCTCGGGGTTGGCGTCAATCCCTCTTGAGCTGACCAGGTATCCCAAAAACTTTCCTGACCGGACCCCGAACGTGCACTTCTTCGGGTTCAGTTTCATTTGGTATTTTCTGAGTGAGTTGAAAGTTTCCTTCAGGTCCTCCAGGTGCTGCTCATCAGATTTGCTTTTTACAATTGCGTCATCCACATATACTTCCATGTTTCTCCCTTTCTGCTTTGCAAACACGGCGTCCACCAGGCGCTGGTAGGTGGCTCCAGCATTCTTAAGCCCAAATGGCATCATTTTGTACATGTAGACCCCATGTCCCGTGATGAAGGCACATCGGGGTCTGTCTTCTTCCGCCAGGTAAACCTGGTGGTACCCTGAGAAAGCATCTAGGAAGCTCAAGGTCGAATGACCACTGGTGGAGTCTACCAGCTGGTCAATCCTCGGCAACGGATAGCAATCTTTGGGGCATGCCTTGTTTAGGTTTGTGAAGTCAACGCACATTCTCCATGCCCCAGACGCTTTTTTCACCATCACAACGTTTGCCAACCACTCAGGATAGTCACAACGTTCAATGAAACCTGCCTCCAGCAATTTGTTTATCTCTTCAAGAATGGCCGCGTCCTTCTCTGCACTCGTGGGCCGCAGCCTCTGCTTGATCGATTTGTAGCCGGGGTTAACATTTAACTGATGCACAATTACATCCGGGCTTATCCCCGGCATCTCGGCGGCTGAGTAGGCAAACACGTCTTTGTTCTCTTCCAAGATACTAATCAGACTATCTTGAAAGCCGGGGTCTAGCTCTGCCCCTATGATCACACTCCTCCCTGGAGACAATTCAATTTCTTTTGTTTCATTTCCCGGACCCGGCGTCACTTCCAGACCCTTCTTCTCCTTCCGTTCCGGGAGCTTTACCTCCGCTACTGTCTTCTGTTTTGCCCCCCGGGCCGATAGGGAATTGCAGGATCTTCCGGCACTCTGGTCTCCGTAGATCTTCCCCTCAGTCCAGTTGTCCGTGATGTAGGCCATGGCCAGTGCTCGTATCGACACCACGGCATGAATGTGGTCCAAGGTGACCCGGCCAATGAGGGCGTTGTATGCAGACGGGGCGTCCACGACCACAAAGCTCGCGTCCACGCTTCGGGCCATGTCCTGCTCCCCTATCATGACCGGCAAAGTTATCGTTCCCATTGGTCTGATACCGGCCCCGGCGAAACCATAGAGTGACCCTATGTAGGGTGTCAGCTGCTCCCTTTTCAAACCAAGTTTCTCGAATACCTCTCGGTACAGGAGGTTAGTGCAGGCCCCGGTGTCTACCATACATCTGTGGACCAAATGAGGCCCAATGTCCAGGGAGACAACCAACGGGTCACTATGTGGGTAGGAGACCCGCTGATAGTCCTCGTCACTGATGGTAAGATCCGGGACCGGTTTCGGTGCTGCCCTTCCGACTGAATAGATGCTCATATTCGATTGCTCGCGTTTCTCCGCCTTTCTTTTCCTCCCGGACAAGACTGATTCTTCCGTCCCGGCGATCATATGTATTTCACCAATTCTTTGTTTGTTCTTTTTTCGACCCGCCTGGGCCGTATCCCTACTCCCTTCTCCTTCGTCCCTCTCCCGTTTGTCCTTAACAAAACGTCGCAAGGTACCTTGCTGCACCAAGCGCTCAACTTCGTTCTTCAGGGACACGCAGTCCGCCGTTGCGTGACCCGCTACCTGATGGTACCCACAGAACGCAGACTTGTCATTTCCTGGGTGCCTCATTGGCCGCGGGGTGGCCCACTTTATCTCGTTTTTTGTCATTTCAAAGATCTCTGGCTGGGACCTAATGAGGGGCGTATAGTGTGTCCAGGTCTCGAACCTTTGGCCGCTTCCCTGCTGGCCGCGGGCATCTCGATTATCCCGGCGATTGCTATAATTGTTATGATTGTTGTTGCTGTTGCTGCGGTTGTAATTGTTGCGGATGTTGTTGTTGTTCTGCTTCCGGGGCGGTCCCTTCCAGTCTTGTTGGGCCCCGCCCTGGTCTTCCCTCTTGTCGTTTCTCTTGCTGAACGTCTTGTGGAATTGTTCCTCCCTCACAAATCCTTCAGCCATCTCTCGGGCCGCCATGAGACTGGTCGACGGATTCCTGATCAGGAGGCTTTTGAGTTCTCCTTCCCTTAACCCAACCGTCAAGGCATGGACCCCTATCTTTGGGTCCAGGTCCCTGATTTGCTGCGATTCGCGGTCAAACCTCGTCATATACTCTTTCAACCCTTCGTTCCTCCCTTGTATCACGTTCAAGAGCTCCGTGGCTACCTTCTCCCGCCTTTTGTTCCCTGCATACTGCTGACGGAAGACCCGGCACATATCTTCATATCCGTAGATAGAACCGGTTGGAAGGTTACGGAACCATGTTTGTGCGAGCCCGGTGAGGGTCGTGGGGAAGACTTTACACCAAACGTAGTCCGTTGGGTCGTACATCATCATGTGGCTCTCATAGGCCGCCAGATGCTCTTCCGGGTCCGTCTTCCCATCGTATTGTATCGTTGGAATCTTCATCTTGGGTGGTAAAGGGTATTCCAGCACCGAGGAGGCCAGGGGCGATTTTACTGAGACCTTTCCCTGCGATTTGTTTTCCTTTGGCTTGTTGCGCCTAGGCCTCTCGGTACGTGGGACTTCGGGTTTGGATACTTCCTCAACTGAAGGTGATGACTGGGACGTTGAGTGGGCACGCTCCGTTTCTTGCCATGAACCGTCATCGCTTGACGCCTCGTTCTCCTCGTGGAAGAGGTTCTTGGGTGTCACAGACGGGACGGGCCCCTTTTTTGGTGGAGATACTTGCTGGCTTGGTTTGGGTGGCGGGCTTCCGGTAGGTGGCTTTTTCCTCAAGTTTTCGAGGAAGGCACTCATCATCCTTTTCTCCTCTGGGGTCATGGGCGTTTGTAGCTCGATCTCCAGAGGAGTACCGCCTGCACCTCCTTCCGGGGAGGAGGTTCCTTCGACTGTCTTTCTCGGCTCTCGTGGTGGGCTTGACATGACTTTTGTAAGATTTTTGTAAGATTAGTCCCCACAGACGGCGCCAATTGTTTCGGGTATAAAGTAGGGAACTAAATACCAAAACTAAGTACAAATGATTACAAGTTGAATGTGGATTACAAACTAAGTAAACTAAGTCCAGGAGCGGTCCTTAGCCTCTCAGTCGTCTCGGTCCTTCCCTCCTCCTGAAATCACGTAACAAACCTAGCCCCGGGGCCTTCCGGGTGATGGCCCTCCGACGCTCAAGTCAGTTATGAAAGCAAATAAATTTAGAGAGAGAAGAGAGAGAAAAACCTTTTTGTGTAGTGTTTTGTGTTATCTGTCCCTAGTTTTTAGGATTTTGGCTACCTTTTATACCAGTCACTGATTTGTCCTCTTGCGCCCTTGTTCCGTACTGTACGGTCCCGGGTGGGCCATGCCTGCCCCCGACCCGGGTGGACCACCGGATCCCTTGGTACATGAGATGCTCCGGTCCACAAACCTCCCGGCCCTATGCTGCCAGACCCGGGAGATATTGGTGATTCACCAGGTGCATGGGCACCCTCCGGTCCATGGTCCTACTGGCCCCAGGGTGTCGGTTCCGGGAGAAGTGGAGTGAAACCTATGGGGTTTGATTTCACTCAAGGACACAACAAAAATCGATTTGTGGTGATGATAAAAATCTCGGCCGAAGTATTGTTTTTGTGGGATAATTTTTCTGAAATTTTGTAACTCAAATGAAAACATAAAAGATAGAACTAAATCTAAACACAAAGTAATAGATTTAGAGTTTTGATTAATTAAGCACAAAACCACTAATTAATCATCCACTAACTCAAGCACTAAGCAAAGAGAAAATGAAGAACACACAAATAAGTTGAGAACTCTCAAACTTAGGGTTTTTTTTCATAAATTCAAATCTGAAAATTATGTTGTGAGAATGAGGGTTTATATAATACCCTCACTCTAATCTTGGCCATACAATTCAAAGAGGATCTAAGGGCTCATATGAGCCTTTGAAAACAACCAAAAAAAACGGCCAAAAGCCTTCACATGGCTGAATTTTTGAAGATAAACAAACAAAACATAAAGCATAAAGCATAAAAAGAGGATAGTGACATGTGGGAAAGGGACATGTTGAGGAACAACATGTGAACCTTCCTTTTGATAATCTCGGCTGACTTGGGACCCTTTTCCCACTTGATTTTTGCTCTTGATGATTTAATTGACTTGTGGTTCGAACCCACATGGGTGCACCCAAAGTTCACACTTCAAAATAGCACATTCATTGACTTTTCGGTTGCTCTCCAACTTGACTTTCCTTGACTTCTTTGACCCACCAAGCTTGACCAAGATATTATTGTTTAATTCACTCAAAATAAGCTTGGGTGGACCCTAGGACCGTGGCCTAGCCCATGGTTCGAGCCCAAGGACCCAAACCGTGTTCTAGACTAAAACCGCCTTTTCTCGCCTTGACCATTCTTGGTCCAAGAAGTCACCCCCCAACAACTCGGATAGAAAGTGTTTTAAGGTTGCCATCATGAAATTCAAAGGGTATGCTTCACTTTGGTATGAGAACCTTAAGAACCAACGAAATCGAGAGGGAAAGGAACCCATTAGGTCATGGCTCAAGCTCAAGAAGAAGCTCAAGGATAAGTTTGTTCCCAAGGATTATACACAAGATATGTTTCTTAGGTTGGCCCAACTTAAGCAAGAAACACAACCCATCGAATCCTACCTTAGGGACTTTGAACAACTTACCCTTCAATGTGAGATGAGTGAAATACCCGAGCAAAAGATTGCGAGATTCGTCGAGGGCCTAAACCCTAGAATGGCCAACCGGGTAAAGATGCAAAATTTATGGTCATTCGATGAGGCCGTCACTATGGCCATGAGAGTTGAGAGGCTAGAAAAGGGAAGAGGAGATTCGGCCAAGCACACCACCAAGGCCACTCCTACCACGAGCCTAGGAGGGGTAAGGGTAGTCGAGCCTAGCCCTACTACAAAGCCATCAAGTGCACTGAAACGGCTTGACGATTTGGACCCGATTTTTGGCCTACGACCTAACCATGGTCCTTGGACCCATGGTCACGAAATTGAGCCAAAATACAAGTCCCTTTCAATAAAGTTTGTTTTACTACTTTATGTCTTTGTCATCTTTTGGTCTTTTGAATTCAAACAACAAAATCAGCTAAGGGGCTTCAATTTGGGACGTGTGACTTGCTCTCCAAGGGCAAATGAAGGGCCTTGATTCAACAACACAAATGAAGGGAGAGGATGCTACAACAAGTCGCTTTCTACTTTAGTTGTTAGTTGTTTTATTTTCAGATTTTGTAGCTCACATGTGAGCTGATTTTTATTGTATTTTGTGGGTTATTTGTAGCCCTTAGATCCTTAGTTAGATGAGTGGTTGAGATTAGAAGCTTAGGCTTATATAAGCCAAGCTAAAACCATGTAATTTTTCAGATTTGTTGAGTTATAAAGAAATGAGTTTTAGAATGAGTTTTCTCTTGAAACCTCCCTAGCTTTGTGCTTGGAGATTCGAGTTTCCATGGGTGAAGGTCATAGCTTAGTGCGATGATTGATCGGAACCTTAGTCTTAGGCTAGTGGCTTTGTGCTTAGTCTAATTCATATCCTTTTATTTTTGTTTTATGTTTGTTCAAATAAAAATCAGAAATCAAACCACCAAAAACAGCCCATAAAAACGTGTGATATGAGAGAGGCTCATGATTGGGTCGAGTTTAGGGTTAGTGTGGTTACAAGGTACAAAGAGGCCCGCTTCGAATCGCTCCAATTGGTATCAGAGCTTCGGCTCTCGAGTTTTCTTAAACCGAGACGATCTTGGGATGAGTTGGGTCTTGGTGTTTTCGAGTGTCACCTTACAAATCTGGGCGAGTCTTGGTTTGTGAGTGTCGACTTGATTCGAGCACCTTTGTAGGTGTTTGAGTCGAGTTGGCTAACAAGAGGAATTCGATGAATTTGCTATGTGCTTTTCATAGGATTTGCTCTTGTTGTTTCCCTCTTTTTCATCAAAATTTCATTCTTTCAAAATCGTTTTATTTTCTGAAAATTTATCTTTTGGATACCATTTTTATTTGGCCAAAGTTTGAGGACAAACTTTTTTTTGAAAAAGGGGAGAGTTGCACTGAAACGGCTTGACGATTTGGACCCGATTTTTGGCCTACGACCTAACCATGGTCCTTGGACCCATGGTCACGAAATTGAGCCAAAATAGGTCCAAGATCTCGGCTAAATTGAAGTCAAGGATGATACATTTTAATTCAATACAAGTCCCTTTCAATAAAGTTTGTTTTACTACTTTATGTCTTTGTCACCTTTTGGTCTTTTGAATTCAAACAACAAAATCAGCTAAGGGGCTTCAATTTGGGACGTGTGACTTGCTCTCCAAGGGCAAATGAAGGGCCTTGATTCAACAACACAAATGAAGGGAGAGGATGCTACAACAAGTCGCTTTCTACTTTAGTTGTTAGTTGTTTTATTTTCAGATTTTGTAGCTCACATGTGAGCTGATTTTTATTGTATTTTGTGGGTTATTTGTAGCCCTTAGATCCTTAGTTAGATGAGTGGTTGAGATTAGAAGCTTAGGCTTATATAAGCCAAGCTAAAACCATGTAATTTTTCAGATTTGTTGAGTTATAAAAAAATGAGTTTTAGAATGAGTTTTCTCTTGAAACCTCCCTAGCTTTGTGCTTGGAGATTCGAGTTTCCATGGGTGAAGGTCATAGCTTAGTGCGATGATTGATCGGAACCTTAGTCTTAGGCTAGTGGCTTTGTGCTTAGTCTAATTCATATCCTTTTATTTTTGTTTTATGTTTGTTCAAATAAAAATCAGAAATCAAACCACCAAATACAGCCCATAAAAACGTGTGATATGAGAGAGGCTCATGATTGAGTCGAGTTTAGGGTTAGTGTGGTTACAAGGTACAAAGAGGCCCGCTTCGAATCGCTCCATCAAGTGTTGACAAAGGGAAAGGAATCGACTTTGGCCTTAAAAGAACAATTCCTCTCAAGAAGTGCTACCAATGTCAAGGATATGGTCATTTTGCTAAGGAGTGCCCTAGCAAGAGGGCCTTGAACACGTGCGAGGTGGTGCATTGGGGAGACGATGAGGTCTTAGTTTGTGAAGAAGAAAAGCTAGAGAGCAAGGTGGAAGAGAAGGTGGCCGAGACTTTGGTGCCCCCGGACTCGGGGTTGAGCTTAGTCATATGGCGAGTGATGCACACTCAAGAATCAAGTGAGAGCATAGACCAAAGACAACAAATATTTCGGTCTAAGTGTACGATCATGGGGAAAGTGTGCAACCTAATCATCGATGGTGAAAGTTGTACTAATGTGGCTTCCAAAATGCTTATGGAGAAGCTAAGTCTAGCCACTTTGGAGCACCCTAGCCCCTACAAACTAAGGTGGCTCAACAAGGGAGCCGAAGTGAAGGTCAACAAACAATGCAAGGTGCCATTTTCGATTGGTCAAGATTACAAAGATGAGGTCACTTGTGAAATTCTCGACATGGATGCATGTCACTTGTTGCCTGGAAGTCCATGGGAGTATGAGAGGGACTCTTCTCATCATGGAAGGAGTAACACTTACTCCTTCAAATATAAGGAGAAACTCATTGTGCTCACACCTTTACCTCCTATGATGGGATACAAGACTAAATCGTGCTTGTTTGAATCAATCAATGAGGAGAACTCTAGCAAAGAGAGGAATGAGGAGCCGAGTATGAGCATGGAAGAGGGAATGGTGAGCCTAGAGCTTGAGGGAAACCCTAGAGCAACAAGGAGGACTCTAGGAGAGGAGCAACATGAGAATGACAAACCAATCAACCATGAGATGAAAACAACCAACTACAATGAGAATGAGAACAAGGAGAGAGCCAAAATTGATGGCAAGGAAAGATCAAGTGGGTCTTTGAGATGGAGAATCATTGATGGGCTCGATCATGAGCAAGAATGGATGGATGGCATGACTATGAGCCGTGGGCTCAAAGAAATGCTCGAGGAAGATTGCAACGGGAGTTGAGAATTTGCGATCCATTGACCTAGGGCCCGCTTCCGACCTTAGGTCCAAGGGTCAACCACAAGTCAACTAAGTCAACAAAAGTCAAAGCCAAGGGGAGAAGCCCAAGTCAGCCGAGAAATGATCACAAGAAGTCCTCACATGTGTTCCTCAATAAGTCACTATCAACACATGTCGCTATCTACCTTTATTACTTTATGCTTTTTACTTTAAGTATTTGTTGTTTTATGTTCAAAATTTTCAGCTCAAGTGAGCTTGTTTGGACCGAGTATAATGTTGAATTTGGGGGTTGATTGTAGCCCTTAGATTATCTTGTAATGTAGGGTTGAGATGAGGCATTGGGTAATATATAAACCCACCCTCACACATCATATTTTCAGATTTGGAATGATAAAAAGAAAACCCTAGTTGTTTGCTTGAGTTCTTCATTTTCTCATTACTTAGTGTGTGAGTTAGTGGAAGATTAGTTTAGTGGCTTTGTGCTTAAACTAATCAAACCCTAAATCTATTACTTAGTGTATAGATTTAGTGACTATCTTTATGTTCTTACATTTAACAACAAAAATCAGAAAAATACAACACAAAAATCACATATACTCTAGAATTTGTTCAAGGGTTTGAGATCGATTTTGTTCATCCTTTGAGTGAAGCTTTATCCTCCTAGTTTCACTCCAAATTGGTTATCAAAGCTTTGGTTTGAAGAGCACAAGATCCCACCTTTGTGCTAAGTTCATACGGTCCAAAGAAGTATCTCAAGGTATTCGAAATTTCAGGTTTTTCTTGTGTTTGATTTCTCAATGAGTATGCCTCTTTCTTATGATATTACTCTTGAGGGAACCATGTATGATTCTATGGAGAAATTGAGAGGGGAGATTGAATCTAAGTTGAACCGAATGAATGTAGGAATTGGGTCAAAACTTGGTCTTGTAACTTGGAGGGTTATGCATACCCAACCTCATTCCTTGGATGAAAGTCAAAAAAATCAGATTTTTAGGTCTAAATGTACCATTGGGAAGAGGGTTTGTAACCTAATTATTGATGGAGGGAGTTGTGTTAATGTTGCTTCAAAAACCCTCATCGATAAACTTGCCCTACCCACACAAAAACACCCAAACCCTTACAAGTTGAGGTGGTTGAATAGGGAGGCCGAAATTTTGGTCGATAGAAGATGTTTGGTTTCTTTTTCCATGGGAAGAGACTATATGGATGAAGTGTGGTGTGATGTGATTCCTATGGATGCTTGTCACCTTTTATTGGGGAGACCTTGGGAATTTGATCGAAATGCGACTCATGAGGGAAGAGACAACACTTATACTTTCGAGTTTAGAGACAAGAGGATCAAGCTTACACCCTTGCCTCCAAACTTGGGTGGCCGAGCCACTCATACCCTAACCAAGCCTCTTGAGGGAGTCCTATTGGTTGGAGAGCAAGAGATGAAACACGAGCTTAGCAAGGGGATGGTTGTTTATGCCCTCATCGCCAAAGAAACTCCCAAGGAAAGTGAAAAACCGATTCCATGTGAAGTTCAAGAACTCTTAGAACTCTACAAGGATGTGTTTCCCCTTGAACTACCACACGGCCTACCCCCTATTAGGGGCATTGAGCATCAAATCGATCTTGTTCCGGGTGCTACACTACCAAATAAGGCCGCCTATCGAAGTGATCCCAAAGCTACGCAAGAACTTCAACAACAAATTGGGGAACTCATGGAAAAGGGGTTTGTAAGGGAGTCTCTTAGTCCTTGTGCCGTACCTACACTTTTGGTACCAAAGAAGGATGGAACGTGGAGAATGTGTACGGATAGTCGAGCTATCAACAACATTACGGTCAAGTATAGGTTTCCTATACCTAGACTTGATGACATTCTTGATGAGCTTAGTGGAGCTCGATTGTTTTCTAAGATTGATCTACGACAAGGCTACCATCAAGTGAGAATCAAGGAGGGTGATGAATGGAAGACGGCTTTCAAAACGAAGCATGGGTTATATGAATGGTTAGTCATGCCTTTTGGACTATCCAATGCTCCTAGCACCTTCATGAGATTGATGACCGAGGTTTTGAGACCTTACTTGGGGAGATTCATTGTGGTTTACTTTGACGATATCTTAGTGTATAGCCCTTCCAAGGAAGCTCACCTACATCACTTGCAAGTGTTGTTTGAAACACTTAGAGATCACAAGTTGTATGGCAAGTTAGAGAAGTGTTCCTTCATGCAAAGCGAAGTCCAATTCTTGGGCTATATTATATCAAGCCGTGGTATTCTAGTGGATCAAGAGAAAGTGGAGGCTATCAAATCATGGCCAATTCCGAAGAACATAACCGAGGTGAGGAGTTTTCATGGCTTGGCTTCTTTTTATCGACGATTTATCAAGGATTTTAGCACCGTCATGGGCGACCATCACCGAGTGTATGAAGAAAGGAGAGTTCAAATGGAATGAGGGGGCCGAGAATTCTTTCAAGAAGATCAAAGAGTTGTTGTGTGATTCACCTATTCTTACACCACCGGATTTCAACAAGCTCTTTGAGGTCGAGTGTGATGCTAGTGGAGTTGGAATTGGGGCCGTTCTCTTGCAAGAACACAAACCGATCGCTTACTTTAGTGAGAAATTGAATGGAGCCAAGCTCAATTATTCCACCTACGACAAAGAATTCTATGCCATCGTTCGGGCTCTCGCTCATTGGAGCCATTATCTCAAACCCAAACCGTTTGTTCTTCATTCGGATCATGAGGCACTCAAATACATCAATGGGCAACACAAGTTGAATCATAGGCATGCCAAATGGGTCGAATTTCTTCAATCATTCTCCTTTTCGAGTAAGTTCATTGAGGGAAAGAATAACGTGGTGGCCGATGCTTTGTCTCGAAGGCACGCTATGCTAAGCTACATGGAGCAAAGAGTGTTGGGTTTTGAATTCATGAAAGAACTCTATTTGGAGGATCCCGACTTCAAGGATGAGTGGAACTCCATTCGTGGGGGGGAAAGCAAAGTAGGGAGCAAGTACACACTTCAAGAGGGATTCCTATTCTTGGGGAATCGGTTGTGCATTCCTAAGGGCTCCTATCGACTTCTCCTAGTACGTGAGGTACATTCTAACGGTTTAGCCGGGCATTTTGGGATTCAAAAGACTTACGACATTCTCCAAGATCAATTCTATTGGCCCAAGATGCTTGGCGATGTCCAAGACGTGATCAAGAGGTGCGCTTTGTGTCAACAATCTAAGTCCTTTTTTCAAACGGGGCCCTATACACCTCTACCCGTTCCAAACCGACCTTGGGAAGACGTTAGCATGGATTTTATCGTTGCCTTGCCTAGGACTCAACGAGGTAAAGATTCCATCATGGTTGTGGTGGATCGATTTAGCAAGATGGCTCATTTCATTGCATGCAAGAAAACCGAGGATGCCATGAGTGTGGCCGAGTTGTACTTCAAAGAAGTGGTCAAACTACATGGAGTCCCCAAAACCATTGTATCCGATCGAGACTCCAAGTTCATGAGCCACTTTTGGAAGACTTTGTGGAAATTGCTAAAGACGAGGCTCTTGTTTAGCACGAGTCACCACCCACAAACGGATGGCCAAACCGAGGTCACTAATAAAACCTTGGGGAGGATCCTTAGATGCATCGTATCCAAGTCCTTGAAAGATTGGGATCTCAAACTTGCCCACGCCGAGTTTGCCTTTAATCGTGCACCCTCTTCAAGCACGGGACATTCACCGTTTGAAGTGGTCTATGGGACCAACCCTCTCATGCCCACGGACCTAGCCCCCGTCAAGAGCAAGGAGATGAGTTACGATGCCAAGAAGCGGGTTGAGTTCATGATGAGTATCCACAACCAAGTCAAGAAGCAAATCGAGAAAGCAAATGAAACCTACAAGTCTAGATCAAAGGGCCGAAAGAATCCCAAAGAGTTCGAGCCGGGAGACTTGGTATGGTTACACTTGAGGAAGGAAAGATTTCCGGATAAACGAAAGAACAAACTCATGCCTAGAGCCGAGGGTCCCTTCGAAATACTTGAGAAAATCGGGTCGAATGCTTACAAAGTTGATCTACCGGGGGAATACGGAGTCCATGGCACGTTTAATGTGGGAGATCTTAGTCCGTATCATGAGGATTTGGAAGTTGAAGAAGGCGAGGATTTGAGGGCAAATCCTTTTCAACCCGGGGAGATTGCAACGGGAGTTGAGAATTTGCGATCCATTGACCTAGGGCCCGCTTCCGACCTTAGGTCCAAGGGTCAACCACAAGTCAACTAAGTCAACAAAAGTCAAAGCCAAGGGGAGAAGCCCAAGTCAGCCGAGAAATGATCACAAGAAGTCCTCACATGTGTTCCTCAATAAGTCACTATCAACACATGTCGCTATCTACCTTTATTACTTTATGCTTTTTACTTTAAGTATTTGTTGTTTTATGTTCAAAATTTTCAGCTCAAGTGAGCTTGTTTGGACCGAGTATAATGTTGAATTTGGGGGTTGATTGTAGCCCTTAGATTATCTTGTAATGTAGGGTTGAGATGAGGCATTGGGTAATATATAAACCCACCCTCACACATCATATTTTCAGATTTGGAATGATAAAAAGAAAACCCTAGTTGTTTGCTTGAGTTCTTCATTTTCTCATTACTTAGTGTGTGAGTTAGTGGAAGATTAGTTTAGTGGCTTTGTGCTTAAACTAATCAAACCCTAAATCTATTACTTAGTGTATAGATTTAGTGACTATCTTTATGTTCTTACATTTAACAACAAAAATCAGAAAAATACAACACAAAAATCACATATACTCGGCCGAATTTGTTCAAGGGTTTGAGATCGATTTTGTTCATCCTTTGAGTGAAGCTTTATCCTCCTAGTTTCACTCCAAATGTGTAGACAACCAAGCCATGAGCAAGGATGAAAACGTGGTCATTCACAAGAGCCAAGCCAAAGGGGTCCAACCTTTCCTACAAACTTTGATCAAGTGGTGCCCTTGGAAGCCTAGAGCTGAGGTTGAGCAAAGGTTAAGTCGAGAATCAAGCATAAAATCAAACCAAGGGGGAAGTAGGAGGATCTCCAAGGATTTGAGGGCAAATCCTTTCCAAGGAGAGGAGATTGGACCAAGAATGGTCAAGTCGAACAAGGATGGAGTGGAGCTAGACCATGGGTTGGGTCCTTGGACTCAAACCCTAGCCTAGGCCTTGGACCTAGGGTCCACTAAGTGCTAAGTCAAGTCAATCCAATGGTCAATTTAGCCAAACTTAGTGGGTCAAAGGAAGTGAAGGGAAAGTCAAGAAGGAGAGCAACCAAAAGGTCAACAATGTGCTATTTTGAATGTGATCACCTTGGGTGCACCTATGTGTGTTAATTCTCCAATAAACAAGACTCACAAGACTCAAAAAAGTCAGCTCAAGGAGGCTAGGAGCCGGCTCCCACAAAGCTCACCAAGTCATCCATAATTTTGTGCTTTAAGTCTTTTTCATTCATGTCGCTTTCATACTTTATGCTTTATTGTTTTTAGCCTTCAAAATCAGATTTGTGTGGGAGAATGGACCGTCCCCTTGAACCCCAAGGCTCTATCAAGACCCTTGGATGACCACCTAAAGAGCAAGGATAGGATTGAGTCAATTGTCACCATCAAACTTTATGCTTTTGTAGTTGTTGTTTACTTTGAAATTTTCAGCACTTGTGAGCTCAATTGAGCCGTTTTATTTGTAGTATTCAAGGGCCTCTATGAGCCCTTAGATCATCTTTAAATTGTAGGGTCAAGATTAGAGTGTGGGTATTATATAAACCCACTCTCTTGCATTGTAATTTTCAGATTTGACATTGAACATAAACCCTAAGTTTGAGTGCCTACTCTTCCTTATTTTCTTAGCTTAGTGCTTGAATGATTATCGAGTTGATTAGTGGCTTAGTGCTTAATCACTCAACCCTAAATCTTTGGCTTTGTGCTTAGATTTAGTCTATCTTTTATGTTTTCATTTAAGTTACAAAAATCAGAAAATTTCACACAAAAAAACTTCACTTTGGCCGAGTATATTACAAGTATTTCAAATCGATTTTATTTGTTCTCTTGAGTGAAATCTAACCCATTAGGTTTCATTCCAGGCTTTGTGCTTAGATTTAGTTTATCTTTTTATGTTTTCATTTAACTTACAAAATTCAGAAAAATTAAACACTTTTCTTTACTTGTTTGGCCGAGATTTTCACAACAAATTCAGTCGATTTTAGTTGTCCTCTTGAGTGAATCCTAACCCCTTAGGTTTCATTCCAAATTGGTCATCAAAGCTTTGGTTGGATTTGAAGGCACAAGAGCCACCTTGTGCTAAGGGTTCACACGTTCAAAAGATCCTTACTTTACTTGAAATTTTCAGGTTTGTTTCTTTGTTTTCTCAATGAGTATGCCTCTTTCTTATGATACTACTCTTGAGGGAACCATGTATGACTCTATGGAGAAATTGAGGAGGGAGCTAGAGGCCAAGTTGAGCCGTATGAAAGGAGGGTTAGGGTTAAATCATGGTCTTGTAACTTGGAGGGTTATGCATACCCAACCTCACCCCTTGGAATAAAGTTTAAAAAATCAGATTTTTAGGTCTAAGTGTACCATTGGGAAGAGGGTTTGTAACCTAATCATTGATGGAGGAAGTTGTGTTAATGTTGCTTCAAATACCCTCATCGAAAAACTCGCCTTACCCACTCAAAAACACCCAAACCCTTATAAGTTGAGATGGTTGAACAAGGAGGCCGAAATATTGGTGGATAGACGATGTTTGGTTTCTTTTCCTATGGGGAGAGATTATATGGATGAGGTTTGGTGTGATGTGATTCCTATGGATGCTTGTCACCTTCTATTGGGGAGACCTTGGGAGTTTGATAGAAATGCGATTAATGAGGGGAGAGACAACACCTACACTTTCAAGCTTGGAGACAAGAGGATCAAACTCACACCCTTGCCTCCAAACATAAGTGGCCGAATTAATCCTAGTCTAGCCAAGCCTCTCGAGGGAATTCTATTGATTGGGAAGCAAGAAATGAAACAAGACCTTAGCAAGGGCATGGTTGTTTATGCCCTCATCGCCAAAGAAACTCCTAACGAGAGTGAAGAGCCGATTCCATGTGAGGTCCAAGAGCTCTTGGAATTCTATGGAGATGTGTTTCCTCATGAGCTTCCACACGGCCTACCCCCTATTAGGGGCATTGAGCATCAAATTGATCTTGTTCCGGGAGCTACACTACCTAATAAGGCCGCATATCGAAGTGATCCCAAGAATACACAAGAACTTCAACACCAAATTGGGGAGCTCATGAAGAAAGGGTTTGTAAGAGAATCACTTAGTCCTTGTGCCGTGCCTACGCTTTTGGTACCTAAGAAGGATGGAACTTGGAGAATGTGTACGGATAGTTGAGCTATCAACAACATTACGGTCAAGTATAGGTTCCCCATACCTAGACTTGATGACATTCTTGATGAGCTTAGTGGGGCTAAATTGTTTTCCAAGATTGATCTACGACAAGGATACCATCAAGTGAGAATCAAAGAGGGCGATGAATGGAAAACGGCTTTCAAAACGAAGCATGGGTTATATGAATGGCTAGTCATGCCTTTTGGACTATCCAATGCTCCTAGTACTTTCATGAGATTGATGACCGAGGTTTTGAGACCTTACTTGGGGAGGTTCATTGTGGTTTACTTTGACGATATCTTGGTGTATAGCTCTTCTAAAGAAGCTCATCTACATCACTTGCAAGTGTTGTTCGAGACACTTAGGGAACACAAGTTATATGGCAAGCTAGAGAAGTGTTCCTTCATGCATAGCGAAGTCCAATTCTTGGTCTTTATCATCTCTAGCCGTGGGATCTTAGTTGATCAAGAGAAGGTGGAGGCTATCAAATCATGGCCAATTCCAAAGAACATCACCGAGGTAAGGAGCTTTCATGGCTTGGCTTCCTTTTATCGATGGTTTATCAAGGATTTTAGCACCGTCATGGCACCCATCACCGAGTGTATGAAAAAGGGGGTGTTCAAGTGGAATGAGGGGGCCGAGAATGCCTTCCAAGAAGTGAAAAAGTTGTTGTGCCACTCACCTATTCTTACACCACCAGATTTCAACAAGCTCTTTGAAGTTGAATGCGATGCTAGCGGCATTGGAATTGGGGCCGTCCTCTTACAAGAACACAAGCCAATAGCCTACTTTAGTGAGAAATTGAATGGCGCCAAGCTCAATTATTCCATCTACAACAAATAATTCTATGCCATCGTTCGAGCCCTTGCTCATTGGAGTCATTACCTCAAACCCAAACCGTTCGTACTCCATTCGGATCATGAGGCTCTCAAGTATATCAATGGACAACACAAGTTGAATCATAGACAAGCCAAATGGGTAGAATTTATTCAATCTTTCTCTTTTTCAAGCAAGTTCATTGAGGGGAAGAACAATGTAGTGGCCGACGCTTTATCTAGAAGACACACTATGCTAAGCTACATGGAGCAAAGAGTGTTGGGTTTTGAATTCATGAAAGAACTCTACGTGGAGGATCCCGACTTCAAAGATGAGTGGAGCTCCCTACATAGTGAGCAAGGCAAGCTTGGCGGCAAATACACACTTCAAGAAGGGTTCCTATTCTTGGGGAATCGGTTATGCATTCCTAAGGGGTCCTATCGAAGCCTCCTAGTGCGGGAGGTTCATTCTAACGGTTTAGCCGGACATTTTGGGATTCAAAAGACTTATGACATCCTCCAAGATCAATTCTATTGGCCCAAGATGCTTGGAGATGTCCAAGATGTGATTAAGAGATGCGCTTTGTGCCAACAATCCATGTCCTTCTTTCAAACGGGCCCCTACACACCTCTACCCGTTCCAAATCGGCCATGGGAGGATGTTAGCATGGATTTCATCGTTGCTTTGCCAAGGACCCAACGGGGTAAGGACTCCATCATGGTTGTGGTGGATCGATTTAGCAAGATGGCTCATTTCATTGCGTGTAAGAAAACCGAGGACGCCATGGGAGTAGCCGAGCTCTACTTCAAGGAGGTGGTAAAACTACACGGAGTTCCCAAGACCATTGTATCCGATCGAGATTCCAAGTTCATGAGCCACTTTTGGAAAACCTTGTGGAAGTTGTTGAAAACGAGACTCTTGTTTAGCACAAGTCACCACCCTCAAACGGATGGCCAAACCGTGGTCACAAATAAAACCTTGGGGAGGATCCTTAGGTGCATCGTTTCCAAGTCCTTGAAGGATTGGGATCTCAAGCTTGCCCATGCCGAATTTGCTTTTAATCGTGCCCCGTCCTCTAGCACGAGAAGTTCACCCTTTGAAGTGGTCTATGGGACTAATCCACTCATGCCCACGGACCTAGCCCCCATCAAAGGTAAGGAAATGAGCTACGATGCCAAGAAATGAGTTGAGTTCATGATGAGCATCCACAATCAAGTCAAGAAGCAAATCGAGAAGGCAAATGAGACCTACAAATCCAAGTCAAGGAACCGCAAGACCCCAAAAGAATTTGAACCGGGAGATTTGGTATGGTTACACTTGAGAAAGGAAAGGTTCCCGGATAAGAGAAAGAACAAGCTCATGCCTAGAGCCGAGGGTCCATTCGAAATACTTGAGAAAATGGGGCCAAGCGCTTACAAAGTCGATCTACCGGGGGAATACGGAGTCCATGGCACATTCAACGTGGGAGATCTTAGTCCGTATCATGAAGACCTAGAGGATGAAGAGGGAGAGGATTTGAGGGCAAATCCTTTTCAACCCGGGGAGATTGCAATGGGAGTTGAAATTCCACGACCCATTGATCTAGGACCCGCTTCCAATCTAAGGTCCAAGGCTCAACCTCAACTCATCAAGTGATCAAGACCAAAGTCAAGAGAAGAGCTACACAAGTCAGCCGAAAAAAGGGACCAAAATAAATCTTCCTCAACATGTCCTTTTCACTACATGTCACTATCTTGCTTTATACTTTATGCTTTATTGTCTTGTAACAAACAAAATCAGCCCTTTTGTAGTTGTTAGGACCGTCCCACCTTGCCCCAAAGGTCCTATCTTGACCCTTGGATGCTCACCTAAATGCATGGTGAGGATGGAGCCCCTAGTCCTTGTCTACTTTATAATTTATGTTGTAAATTTTCAGCTTTGATTAGTACCTAAAGGACCCGTTTATTTGGCTGATTTTTGGACCATCTCTTGGCCCTTAGATCAAGCTTGAATGAAGGGCTAAGATTAGAAGCTTTGGCATATATAAGCCAAGCTTGCTACAATGTAAATTTTCAGATTTCACATGATATTAAAAACCCTAAGTTTGAGTTTATCTCATCTTGTTTTCTCTTAGCTAAGTGCAAGAGTGTGTATGTGCTTGGATAATCAAACCCTAAATCTTTGGCTTTGTGCATAGATTTAGTTTATCTTTTTATGTTTTCATTTAACTTACAAAATTCAGAAAAATTAAACACCTTTCTTTACTTGTTTGGCCGAGATTTTCACAACAAATTCAAGTCGATTTTAGTTGTCCTCTTGAGTGAATCCTAACCCCTTAGGTTTCATTCCATGATCTGTAGTTGTCATGTAATGTTTTTATTGTATGAAGCATTTTGCAAATTGCGTGTGTATATAATATTTTTAAATTTATTTCTAACATAGAAGATAAAATTGCTTGTGTATGCACCATTGTATGAAGCATTTTTATTGTATGAAGCATTTTTCAAACTGCGTGTGTATACACTAGTGTATCGTGTCATTTTTATTGATATCATTTGTGACTGGTTAAAATCAATACTTAGAATATTGATATTCGTTTGTTCTCTGTTAGAATCTTCTTTTTTATTCATAGATATACAGAACATAGATAAAATGAAGGTACGTTGAAATCTTTTTTTTTGTGTAATCTCTTTTACAACATTGAAATTCGTTTTTTCTCCGTTAGAATCTTTTTTTTTTTTTATGTTATATGTGGGTAGTTAAAATCAATTATAAGAACATTGGAATTTACTTTTTGTCCGTTAGAATCTTCTTTTTAATTTATGATTTCTGTTAGTAGTTAAAATCAATTATTAGATCATTAGAATTCATTTTTTGTCCGTCAGAATCTTCTTTTTAATTTATGATATTTGTTGGTAGTTAAAATCAATTATTAGAACATTTGCACAAAGCTTTCGAGTGCTAAACTTTATGACATAACTAGTTTCTTCGGCCTCCTCAACGACATTTTCGGGCGTCTCAACATCATCAACCTCATTCTCATTAGTATAGGATATACATATTGGAGTGAAACTAAGTGGGTTAAGCTTCACTCAAAGGATGAACAAAAATCGAACTTGAACAACTTGTAAATAAACGGCCGAGTATGTTGTTTTTGGTGTGATTTTTTCTGATTTTTGTGATAACAAGTGAAAACATAAAGATAGTAACTAATTCTAAGCACTAAGCAAGAGAATTAGAGTTTGATTAGTTTAAGCACAAAGCCACTAAACTAATCTTTCACTAACTCAAACACAAAGTCATGAGAAAATGAAGAACACTCAATAAAACTCTAGGGTTTCTTTTCATTAGCCAAATCTGAAAAATATGATGTTAGGATGAGGGTTTATATACTACCTTCATTCTAATCTTGACCATACATTACAAGGAGATCTAAGGGGTACAATAAACCCACAAAACAAACATTATACTCGGTCCAAAGCTCACATGTGAGCTGAAATTTTTTGAAGAGAAAACAACAAATGCATAAAGTATAAAGCATAAAGCATAAAAGGTAGATAGTGACATGTGTGATAGTGACTTATTGAGGAACACATGTGAATCCTCCTTTGATTGTTTTTCGGCTGATTTGGGACCTTCCTCACTTGATTTTGTTGCTCTTGATGTTTTAGTTGACTTGTGGTTGACCCTTGGACCTAAGGTTGGAAGCGGGCCCTAGGTCAATGGATCGCAAATTCTCAACTCCCGTTGCAATCTCCCCGGGTTGAAAAGGATTTGCCCTCAAATCCTCTCCCTCTTCATCCTTCAAGTCTTCATGATACGGGCTAAGGTCTCCCACATTGAATGTGCCATGGACGCCATACTCTCCCGGTAGATCAACTTTGTAAGCATTCGGTCCAATTTTCTCAAGTATCTCGAAGGGGCCCTCGGCCCTAGGCATGAGCTTGTTCTTTCTCTTATCCGGAAACCTTTCCTTCCTCAAGTGCAACCATACCAAGTCTCCCGGCTCGAATTCCTTTGGAGTTTTTCGGCCCTTTGACCGAGCCTTATAGGTCTCGTTTGCTTTCTCGATTTGCTTTTTGACTTGATTGTGGATGCTCATCATGAATTCAACCCGCTTCTTGGCATCATAGCTTATTTCCTTGCTCTTGACGGGGGCTAGGTCCGTGGGCATGAGTGGGTTGGTCCCATAGACCACTTCAAACGGTGAATGTCCCGTACTAGAAGAAGGGGCACGATTAAAAGCAAACTCGGCGTGGGCAAGCTTGAGATCCCAATCTTTCAAGGACTTGGAAACGATGCTTCTAAGGATCCTCCCCAAGGTTTTATTAGTGACCTCGGTTTGGCCATCCGTTTGAGGATGGTGACTTGTGCTAAACAAGAGCCTCGTCTTTAGCAATTTCCACAAAGTCTTCCAAAAGTGGCTCATGAATTTGGTGTCTCGATCGGATACAATGGTTTTGGGGACTCCATGCAATTTGACCACTTCTTTGAAGTACAACTCGGCTACACTCATAGCATCTTCGGTTTTCTTGCACGCAATGAAATGTGCCATCTTGCTAAATCGATCTACCACAACCATGATAGAATCCTTACCTCGTTGAGTTCTAGGCAAAGCGACGATGAAATCCATGCTAACGTCCTCCCACGGTCGATTTGGGACGGGCAAGGGAGTGTAGGGCCCCGTTTGAAAGAAGGATTTGGATTGTTGGCATGAAGCACATCTCTTGATCACGTCTTGAACATCTCCAAGCATCTTGGGCCAATAGAATTGATCTTGGAGGATGTCGTAGGTCTTTTGAATCCCAAAATGCCCGGCTAAACCATTGGAGTGAACCTCACGTACTAGGAGAAGTCGATAGGAACCTTTGGGAATGCATAGCCGATTCCCCAAGAATAGGAATCCCTCTTGAAGGGTGTACTTGCTTCCCACTTTGCTTTGCCCTTCACGAATGGAGTCCCACTCTTCCATGAAGTCGGGATCCTCCACATAGAGCTCTTTCATGAATTCAAAACCCAACACTCTTTGCTCCATGTAGCTTAGCATGGTGTGCCTCCGAGACAATGCATCGGCCACCACGTTATTCTTTCCCTCAATGAACTTGCTCGAGAAAGAGAAGGATTGAAGAAACTCGACCCATTTGGCATGCCTATGATTCAACTTGTGTTGCCCATTGATGTATTTGAGTGCCTCATGGTCCGAATGAAGAACAAACGGTTTGGGTTTGAGATAATGGCTCCAATGAGCGAGAGCCCGAACGATGGCATAGAATTCTTTGTCGTAGGTGGAATAATTGAGCTTGGCTCCATTCAATTTCTCACTAAAGTAAGCGATTGGTTTGTGTTCTTGCAAGAGAACGGCCCCAATTTCAACTCCACTAGCATCACATTCGACCTCAAAGAGCTTATTGAAATCCGGTGGCGTAAGAATAGGTGAATCACACAACAACTCTTTGATTCTTTTGAAGGAATTCTCGGCCCCCTCATTCCACTTGAACTCTCCTTTCTTCATACACTCGGTGATGGGTGCCATGACGGTGCTAAAATCCTTGATAAATCGTCGATAAAAAGAAGCCAAGCCATGAAAGCTCCTCACCTTGGTTATGTTCTTCGGAATTGGCCATGATTTGATAGCCTCCACTTTCTCTTGGTCCACTAGTATACCACGGCTAGATATAATATAGCCCAAGAATTGGACTTCGCTTTGCATGAAAGAACACTTCTCTAACTTGCCATACAACTTGTGATCTCTAAGTGTTTCAAACAACACTCGCAAATGATGTAGGTGAGCTTCCTTGGAAGGGCTATACACTAAGATATCGTCAAAGTAGACCACAATGAACCTTCCCAAGTAAGGTCTCAAAACCTCGGTCATCAATCTCATGAAGGTGCTAGGAGCATTGGATAGTCCAAAAGGCATGACTAACCATTCATATAACCCATGCTTCGTTTTAAAAGCCGTCTTCCATTCGTCACCCTCTTTGATTCTCACTTGATGGTAGCCTTGTCGTAGATCAATCTTAGAAAACAATCGAGCTCCACTAAGCTCATCAAGAATGTCATCAAGTCTAGGTATAGGAAACCTATACTTGACCGTAATGTTGTTGATAGCTCGACTATCCGTACACATTCTCCACGTTCCATCCTTCTTAGGTACCAAAAGCGTAGGTACGGCACAAGGACTAAGAGATTCCCTCACAAACCCCTTTTCCATGAGTTCCCCAATTTGTTGTTGAAGTTCTTGTGTAGCCTTGGGATCACTTCGATATGCGGCCTTATTAGGTAGTGTAGCTCCCGGAACAAGGTCGATTTGATGCTCAATGCCCCTAATAGGGGGTAGGCCGTGTGGTAGTTCAAGGGGAAACACATCCTTGTAGAGTTCTAAGAGTTCTTGAACTTCACATGGAATCGGTTTTTCACTTTCCTTGGAAGTTTCTTTGGCGATGAGGGCATAAACAACCATCCCCTTGCTAAGCTCGTGTTTCATCTCTTGCTCTCCAACCAATAGGACTCCCTCAAGAGGCTTGGTCGTAGCATGGCTAGCTCGGCCACCCATATGTGGGGGTAAGGGTGTGAGCTTGATCCTCTTGTCTCCAAACATGAAAGTGTAAGTGTTGTCCCTTCCCTCATGAGTCGCATTCCGATCAAATTCCCAAGGTCTCCCCAACAAGAGGTGACAAGCATCCATAGGAATCACATCACACCACACTTCATCCATATAGTCTCTTCCCATGGAAAAAGAAACCAAACATCTCCTATCAACCAAAATTTCGGCCTCCCTATTCAACCACCTCAACTTGTAAGGGCTTGGGTGTTTTTGTGTGGGTAAGGCAAGTTTATCGATGAGGGTTTTTGAAGCAACATTAACACAACTCCCTCCATTAATAATTAGGTTACAAACCCTCTTCCCAATGGTACATTTAGACCTAAAAATCTGATTTTTTTGACTTTCTTCCAAGGAATGGGGTTGGGTATGCATAACCCTCCAAGTTACAAGACCAAGTTTTGACCCAATTCCTCCATTCATTCGGCTCAATTTAGACTCAATTTCCTTTCTCAATTTCTCCATAGAGTCATGCATAGTTCCCTCAAGAGTAATATCACAAGAAAGAGGCATACTCATTGAGAAAACAAACACACAAAATCTGAAAAATTTCGAATACCTCAAGGTGCTCCTTTGGACCGTGTGAACCTTAGCACAAGGGTGGGATCTTGTGCTCTTCAAACCAAAGCTTTGATAACCAATTTGGAGTGAAACTAAGTGGGTTAAGCTTCACTCAAAGGATGAACAAAAATCGAACTTGAACAACTTGTAAATAAACGGCCGAGTATGTTGTTTTTGGTGTGATTTTTTCTGATTTTTGTGATAACAAGTGAAAACATAAAGATAGTAACTAATTCTAAGCACTAAGCAAGAGAATTAGAGTTTGATTAGTTTAAGCACAAAGCCACTAAACTAATCTTTCACTAACTCAAACACAAAGTCATGAGAAAATGAAGAACACTCAATAAAACTCTAGGGTTTCTTTTCATTAGCCAAATCTGAAAAATATGATGTTAGGATGAGGGTTTATATACTACCTTCATTCTAATCTTGACCATACATTACAAGGAGATCTAAGGGCTACAATAAACCCACAAAACAAACATTATACTCGGTCCAAAGCTCACATGTGAGCTGAAATTTTTTGAAGAGAAAACAACAAATGCATAAAGTATAAAGCATAAAGCATAAAAGGTAGATAGTGACATGTGTGATAGTGACTTATTGAGGAACACATGTGAATCCTCCTTTGATTGTTTTTCGGCTGATTTGGGACCTTCCTCACTTGATTTTGTTGCTCTTGATGTTTTAGTTGACTTGTGGTTGACCCTTGGACCTAAGGTTGGAAGCGGGCCCTAGGTCAATGGATCGCAAATTCTCAACTCCCGTTGCACATATGTAAATATCAAAACGTAGAGTGAGACTAAAATTGTTATTTGAAATTAGTAAACAGCTTCTTCACAATTAATTAACAATACAATAAACATCATTCCAATTCTTTTGTTACCATTTATATTTTTGAAGTTCAAAATATCGGATTTAAAAATGAAATTACAAATCCGCATAAAATAAAATCAGATCTATAAAAGACTCCGTAAATCTTCGTTCGAACTCCGATTTAGGAAAGGCTAAAATTATTATTATTTTTTTGAGCCCGTTGCAATGATAACATTTTTGTGTGCTACTGAGTTTTCTAAATTTTCAGTATTCGTAATCTCGAATATTAATATATTCATTTCAGAAACTAATTCATCTTTTTGTTTAACAATGGATTTTAAAATTAAAAATGAAAAAACTAAGAAAAAACTTATTCTTTGGTAAAAGAATGCAGACACTATACTAATAAATTATAAAAAAAATCAATATATTAAGATTTGAATAATTGAAATAAATAAAAAATAATAAGAGTTGAATTCAATCGATTTCAAAAAAACTATCAATCAAAAAAAAAACTTAGAATTATAATGAGGACGAAATAGAATGGGACATTATGGATAGTGAGAATCGATCCAAGAATTACAAACATGAAAGTAAAAAAAAACACAAAATAACCTATATTGAGAATGACAATGAGGACGAAATAAAATGGCACAAATATGGAGAAGTAGAACACGAAAAAAATGAGCAATAGAGCAAAATAGGAACAAATGAATGAAGAGGGGAAGACTAAATTCAATAGAGTAAATAGTTTAATTTGAATGTTAAGAATAAAATAATGAAAATGAAAATGAATTGGGAAATGGGAAGTGTAATTGACGGCAATTAGGGAAGTGTGTAGTATGTTTTTTTGTCTTTTTGTTTTTTAAAATATTTTATGGTTAAATCAATATTAAATGCAGAACAAATCTTAGCCTTTGATTAAAATTTAATCCAATGGTCTATATTATGACTTAAAAGAACCCCCCTATGTTTATTATTGTAACACATCTAAAATTATGTTATTATAACATAAATGAATATTTGTTATTATAACATAGTTTCAATATTGAGTTAATTTTCCATGTTGTTATAATAAAGAAGATACATTGTTACAATAATAAGATATTATGTTATTATTACATAGTGGTCTCATTTAAAGGGGTGACCTCATTTTCCGGTGAGACCACCCCTTAAAATAAGACCGTCCCGCAAATCTAGACCGTTAGATCTAAAAATCAACGGCTTAGATCTGTCGCGGCTGTTATAATAACACCCTATGTTTATTATAGTAACACATCTAAAATTATGTTATTATAACATAAATGAATATTTGTTATTATAACATAGTTTCAATATTGAGCTAATTTTCCGTGTTGTTATAATAAAGAAGATACATTGTTACAGTAATAAGATATTATGTTAGTATTACAGAGTGGTCTCACCTAATTCAATTCCTATGTATATATATATATATATATATATATATAGGGTTAAGATCCCGTGCGCACCACCTTACGGTACGCACCGTACGCACCATTAGGTACACAAATTTGTGTATTGGGTACACAGACATGTATGTTAGGTACACAACTATATATATTAGATACACAAATTTGGGCATTAAGTACACAGAAAACAGGTTAAATACACACAAATTACTAATAAATCCAGTGTTCTTATTTATGTTTTTCTCATAATTATTTACAATGACGATAAATTGGATACACAAAAATTTAACCCGGATACACAAAAAACAAGTTTAGGTACACAATATGTATACTTCCACTACTGCATTCATGTACAACCACCTTGAAACAGTCCAAAAAACTCCGACCAGCTCCGCGTTCATGTACCACCACCTCCACCACCTTGAAACGACCCAAAACTCCATAGATCTACAATTTTTTAAAATTAAATTGTAGATCTACAATATTAAGAAATATAATTTCAAAAAACTTACCACACCACCTCAAACGGAGTAGCTTGTCGATAAGTTTGGCGGCGGCGATGGAGTCGTCGAACCACCGGTGCAGAAAAAGACAATGAAGAGAGAAGCAGGTGCTAGGCGTCGATTTTAATGGTGCCATCAATTATTTGATGAAGATCATGATTGATGATGATGATGATGATGGGATCATTTAAGGATATGATTGATAGTTTGAAGTGCATAAGAGAAGAAGAGATAGGGAAGAAGAAGAAGGAAGCGTTGAATTGATTTGGGGATTAGACTAAAAATTAGGGTTGCTGCTTGTATTCTATTTGGTGCGTACGGTGCGCACCATAAAGGTGGTGCGTACCAGATCCGTATTCTATATATATATATATATATATATATATATATATATATATATATATATATATATATATATATATATATATATATATATATATATATATATATATATATATATATACATATATATATATATATATATATATAAATTGAATCAGGTGAGACCACTCCCTTAAAATGAGGCCACCCCTTAAAATGAGACCACTCCTTAAAATGAGACCACTCTGTTATAATAACATTATATCTTATTACTGTAACAATGTATCTTCTTTATTGTTTTTTTTTTTTTTGTTAAAAATTATAAAAAATTAAAAAAAAATAAAATAAAATAAAATAAAATAAAATTAGCTCAATGTTGAAATTATGTTATAATAACAAATATTCATTTATGTTATAATAACATAATTTTATATGTGTTACTATAATAAACATAGGGTGTTATTATAACAAATTACATGACAGATCTAGTAGTTGATTTTTAGATCTAACGGTCCAGATTTGCGGGACGGTCTTATTTTAAGGGGTGGTCTCACCGGATCCTCACTGTATATATATATATATATATATATATATAGATTTAGGATCCGGTGAGACCCCTCAACTCGGTGAGACCTCGTGAGACCCATTCTTAAAAAAGTTTTTATTTTGAAAATTCGGCATAGTTGTCTTTATTATCTAATTTATGGTCTAAGGAACATATTTGGGGTTCATAACTACCTTATCATGTCACGTTATATCGTCGTTAAATGCATTTTATTACTTTGGTGTACCTACGACATTTATTTGTGTATCTAATCTTTTTTGGTGTATCTACTACGACATTTAATGTATCTGCAGTATCAATTTTGTGTATCTAGTATATTATTCTCCCGAGACATAAATATTTTATTAAAATTTTTAATATGTAATTTATATTTTTAACCCAACTAATGGTGAAGACAAATTAAAATAATGGATAGTGACGAGCCAATGCTTTCGGTTTAATCATACTATGTGATTTTCATGGGGTCTCACGAGGTCTCACCGACAGTCTCTTTCCAACAGTCTCTAACCTAATAAAATAATATATATTTGCTCGTTGCATTTGTCGTAGATGTTTCAAAAGTGACTGTTCGTAGCATTACTCGTAAATAAAATAGGCTCTTCCATGTAGAAATTCTCATATGTGACGGTCACACTTTACTATTTTACTATGAGACCGTATATATATATATATATATACATATATATATATATATATATATATATAGGTAAGTTATATGAAGTCCACTAAATAGGGAAAGTACTGCAAGTACTGAGTTTGATATACCAAAAATTCGAAATAACAACAGAAATATTTGAAACTCTAACCCGAAAGTTTGAAATATAAAAAAAAAATTGGTATTTCAAATACTTATATTTCAAACTCGAACTACCAAAAATTCGAAATACCAACAGAAATATTTAAAACTCTAACCTGAAAGTTTGAAATATGAAAAAAAAAATGGTATTTCAAATACTTGATATTTCAAACTTTCAGGTTAAAGTTTAAAATATCTATGTTGGCATTTCGAATTTTTGGTATTTCGAACTCAGTACTTTCAGTACTTCCAATATATATGTATATGTATATATATATATATATATATATATATATATATATATATATATAGAGTAAAGTTATATCAAGACAAAAGAATATTATGAGACACAAACGAGACACAGCATTTTAGCCTTTTTTGTGAAACTTTAACATAGTTTTATGAAACTTCAAAAATTGTGAAACTTTAACAAAATTGTGAAACTTTAAAACATTAAAGTTTCACAATTTTTGAAGTTTCATGAAACTATGTTAAAGTTTCACCAAAAAGGCTAAAATGCTGTGTCTCGTTTGTGTCTCGCAATATTTAGGTGTCTCGTTTGAACTTGTTTCTATATATATATATATATATATATATATATATATATACATATACATATACATATATAGAGATAAGTTCTATCAAGTCAATGGCCAAGGGAAAGTCAGCAAGTCAGAATTGATTTTAACCAAAAAACTTGATTTTAACCAAAAAAAAGTTGATTTTAACCAAAAAAAAATGGATTTTAACAAAGCAAAGTAAATTCCAAAATGTGACGGCCGGGTGACCGGCCGGACAAAAAAATTTTGAGACCTAATCTCAGTTTTTTGTTAAAATCCATTTTTTTTGGTTAAAATCAATTTTTTTCGGTTAAAATCAACTATTTTGGAGAATCTGAAAATGTTGACTTTGCGACTCAAAATATTTAGCTGACTCAAAATAACTTATCTATATATATATATATATATAAAAATAGGTTATATTAAGTCCCATACTATTTACTAAGTCCTTAAGTCCTAATACTAGCCCTTAGATGTAAATAAATCAAAGGCTAAGATTTAATCTAAAAAAAACCCACATCCCAGATTTCTATGCAAATTACTTCGTAAATTATGAAATTGAAATCAATTTTTCACACCTACCTACTCTCATCATGCCTTTCCATTTCATTTTTCTGAAAATACACCCTTCTTCTTTCTTTCTCATTTTTTTCTCTTTCTTCATTCATTCGATCATCTTCTCCATTGTTGCTACATATTGTTTCACTATTTTATCTAGTATAAAATCCTTCATTGTTGCTGCATATTATCCAGAGAAGCGTATCTTTTTTTCAAGCTTGCCTGGATTCTAGCAATTTTGAAATTCGTCTGTCATTTTTGCTCTAAATAATCCAATTTTGGTAAATATATTCTTCATTTAGTCATTTATTTTCTTTCAATTTCATGTATAATATTCTGATTTTTCATTTTCATAGTCTATCAATTTTTTAATTTTCGTTGTTATACTGCTATAATCTGACTATTTCTTTTTCTCATTAATCATTCTTCATTGTTTAACAATTATAATAAAATAGCTACTCTATTTTGTATTACTGTTAAACAATTGTAAGCTTATTGAAGATTGAATACAATTTTTATTTTATTTTTTTAATATGTGAAATCCCTCATTTGAATATTTTAATGAGTGTCTTTTCATTGTTGTAACTACGGAGTATAAATATTCATTTGTGGATGTTTTATGCTCCATGATTTAGTATAATTCATTACTCAAGTACACTATTTTTGCCTTATTTTATGATGTAAAATTTCAGCAACCAATATATAGAAGAAGGTTACAATGGAGAAGATGAATGAAGAAAGAGAATAAAAATGAGAAACAGAGAAACTACAGCTTCTTGCTTTCGTTGGGCCCGAATAGTGTAATAATTTCTGAACGCATTTAACGGCCGTAGCCGCGTATTTCGCTCGTCTGAGCTTAAGGAGTTAATGATAACTAAGCATGACGTCCAGACTGCTTCTTGCTTTCCATTGGGCCCTAATACTGTAAAGTTCCAAAGATAAACGAGCTTGATGATGATCAAAAGTTGCGTTCTATAGCAAGCAACATAAGTATTGCTCTAATCTAATAAATTGTTAGTTTGAAGATTCACGAAGGTCTACTTGATAGTTTGAAGAACTTCAACGAAAATTAGGTCATTTGGAAGAACATTTACGCACAACGTAATGTTGTCGAGTTGTTGACCAAACAAAAATAACTACTTTTTTCCAATGCGAACTTGTAATGCCTCATTTTCTGGCTACTTGACCGTTCGCTTCTATTCTCTTTGGATTTTAGTTGACAAAACCGTATCAAGTAGTATTATTTGCAGTAGAATATAGTTTCCTTATGATGATTTCATAATTTTCATTCCAAGCCTTCTAATGTGTTGTTGTTAGCTGTAGCTTAATAGAAGTTAATAGAAATGGCTCCATTATAATTCTTACTTTAACAATTCACACACTGACACTTTAGCTTAAAACCAATCTAACTATACATTAATAGAAATGTAACTGTTTGTTAATATATATGAAACTGCATACTAATAAAAATGTAACAGTAAATATTTAAAAATGTAACTGCATACTAATAAAAAATGTACCGTATTTTATTAGAAACGTAACTCTATTTTTTTTTTTAAAATGAAATTGTATACTAGTAGAATTGTAACTGTACTTTACTATAAATGACACTTTATTCTTATAGAAATGAAACTTTATACTTATAACAATGTATTTGTACATACAAAAATGAAACTGCATACTAACGACAACGAAACTTTATGAAAAATGAAACTACATACTAACAACATCGAAACTTTATGAAAAATGAAACTACATACTAACAACAACGAAACTTTATACAAAAAAAAATGAAACTGTGTGTTCATGTAAATGAAACGGTATTCTTCATACACCACTAAACCAACATAACCTTAACTTCGTTAAATTACAAAAATACTCCCTATTTTTTATTACATTAACTAAATTTCCTACCTTATAAACGCTTAAACGTGATTAAATTAATTAAAGCCAAATATCACCGCTGCAAATCACATGCCTCCATACATCTTATAAAATATAATTCCTTTCGTTATATCCTCAAACCTCTTCCCGACAAACGGTGTGGATTCATTCTCGACGGTCTTGCCAAAATCACGTTGCTCTATTTCTTCATTGCTTATGCCTAAAACAGGGTCACAAGTTCAACAATAATCAAAATCAAATAAAAACGATTGACCAAGCAACAACGAATTTATTATATATCTTCAAAATTACTACAAACATGCATAATTCATCGTCACAAAATAATGATTCATAGTTTCAGATTCAATATGAAACATCATAAACACACAACCAACCATTAAAAAAAATATATATAAAAAAAAAAAACGATATACTCACCTTCATATTCAACAATATGTGTTTCCTCCATCGCCTTTATGAAATTTATATTTCGAACTTCATATAATTTCTGAGATAAACACCAAAAATAGTTGAAAGAAATTTGGAAACAATAAGGGAAGACGAAAATTAAAAAGCATGAATGAATTATGGAGCAAAAATGAAAAGGCAGCACAGTTAGCAAAAAAGGAAATAAATAGTTTTTTAATTAACTCACCCATCTTGGGATAACGCACTATTTGTCCCATAATTATTTTTATTTTCTTTAATTATATCCCCCTAATAATTGCTCCTCTCATCTCAGCCATCAAAACCAACTCAATCCAACGGATCAAAAAGAGACTTAGGGACTTAACACTATTAAGGGACGTATTATAACCTCCCTCTCTCTCTCTCTATATATATATATATATATATATATATATATATATATATATATATATATATATATATATATATATATATATATTTTAAGAACATAAAACAGGTACCGTGTTGAGATTTCACGTCGACTCTATAACACTTTTATTTAGGTGGGGTCCGCCCTACTTAAATGGGGGTGTTACAGGAGTGCTAGCTCCTAGTTTTCGTTGTAGTGATTGTGGCGATGTACGTCGTAGTTATGGTGCATTATTCGACTATTATGTTTGTAGGTTAGGAAGTCGTATCTTCCTAGTTGAGGAAGGTGCATGTGTTATCTTTAGACATTGTGAATATCGTAGATAAGCTCCTATCTTGTGGTTTGGTGCTTTGCTTTTCGCGTGCAAGTAGATGGGTTCCGTCACAGACGTAAGTGGTGAACGGTTGTTTTTGCATTTGTTGTTGTGTGTTGGTTAAGGTGCATCTAGCACCGCTGGATAGAGTTTATCCAATGACGTTGAATAGAGTGTTTCCAATGTTGTTGGATAGAATGTATCTAGTTGACAGGGTCTAGTCGTATAACCTTATCAAAATAAATCTTACGGGACAACTAACTATTAGCTAGTGATAAGCAGGTATCAAATCCACAGGAAGAGGATAAAAACTACTAACCTCGCCAAACTCTAAGGTATTACGGAGTTTATCAAGTTGAAATAAAGACTAACTAAGAGTAAAGTAACTAAAGGTAAACTAAAATAATAAAAAGGGTTTATAACAAAGAGAGAAGGATTAGGGCATCGGGTTCAGTGTGACATCGATTCAAGAACTCAACCTTTTAAGAAATACGTTCGATTAAAGCTATGCAAGCGATTAGACATAAAAATACGCTCTCTCGAGTCAATATTAACCTTAAGCAGATTTAGCCGGCTCTCGCAACTTACTAAACCTAACTTATCAAATACGCGAAGTCTAGTTTTGATTAGGCTTTCGATCTTAAACCAAAACTAACAAGGTTCAATTCAATTTAGGCGTTTCTATAATAAAAACGCGTAGGAAGAAATCTGGAGTGAAACCTAATGGGTCTAAGTTCACTCAAATACTTGAAAAAATCGACTTGAAAATTAATGAAAACTCACGGCTGAAATTGAGATGAAATGTGTTCGATTTTTTCTGAATTTTGTAAGTTTAAGTGAAAACATAAAAGGTAACCTAATCCAAGCACTTAGCCAAGGAATTAGGGTTCGATTACTCAGGCACTAAGCCACTAAGTAATCTCAACATACACTCTAGCACAAAGCAAAGAGAAATAAAGAAGAGATGAGTCTCAACTTTAGGGTTTTCTTATAACATCAAATCTGAAACATTACAATGTTGTAAGCTTGGCCTATATAGTCCCAAGCTTCTAATCTTAACCCTACATTCTAAGCATGATCTAAGAGCCAAGAAAAGTCCCAAAAATCAGCCAAGAATAACGGCCCTTTGGCCCTTGCAAAAGCTGAAAATTATTACAACATAAAGCATAAAGTTGAAAAGGACTAAAGACTCTATCCTCACCTTGCATTTAGGTTAGCATCCAAGGGCCAAGATGGGGCCTTGGGGGACAAGGTGGAACGGTCCAACAACAACAAAAATCTGATTTTTGTTGGCTACAAAACAATAAAGCATAAAGTATAAAGTAAGATAGTGACATCTAGTGAAAAGGACTTGTTGAGGAAGATGGTATTTTGTCTCAATTTTGCGGCTGACTTGCATTGCTCTTGGACCAAAATTGGTCAAGGCGGTCAAGGGAGAAACCGAGGGAGACCATGGGTTGGACCCATGGGCTCAAACCCACGTCTAGACCATGGGTCAAGGGGTCACTAAGGGCTAAGCAAAGTCAATTCTATGGTCAAATCGAGCCAACCTTAGTGATCAAGCCAAGTCAAGAGAAGGTCAAAGTTTGAGAGCAACAAAAAGTCAAGATTGTGCTATTTTGAAATGTGATCAACTATGGTACACCCAAGTGAGTCAACCCTCCAATAAAATGGGCTCACTTGGTTCAACAAACTAGCTCATGGAGGTCAAGGGGGCCGGTCTACAACAAGTCACCAAGGATCATCACATTGTTTTACTTTATGTCTTTTTCATACATGTCGCTATCTACCTTTATTACTTTATGCTTTTTACTTTAAGTATTTGTTGTTATTTGTTCAAAATTTTCAGCTCAATTGAGCTTAATGGACCGAGTATTTTGAAGCATTTGGGGGTTGATTGTAGCCCTTAGATCTTGTTGTAACGAAGGGTCAAGATTAGAATGAGGGTAATATATAAACCCTCATCCTTGCCTCACATTTTTCAGATTTGGATTAATGAATTAAAAACCCTAGTTGTTTTCTTGAGTGTTCTTCATTTCTCATTACTTTGTGTGTGAGTGAGTGAAAGATTAGTATAGTGGCTTTGTGCTTATGCTAATCACAACCTAATTCTCTAGCTAAGTGCTTAGAATTAGTCACTATCCTTTTTATTTTCCTTGTTCATACAAATTTCAGAAAATTCATCACAAAAATAGTCACTTTGGCCGAGTATTCTCAAGGGTTTTCAAGGTTCGATTTTTGTTCATCCTTTGAGTGATTCTTATCCCCATAAGTTTCACTCCAAATTGGTCATCAAAGCCTAGGTTTGTTCTTCATTTTCGATTTCTTTCTTTGTTTTCCTTGTTTTATTTTCCACAAAATCTTACACAAAATGGTTAAAGATCTACATTTGTGTTAGTATTGGTTGGGTTTGTTCTTGTGTTAGCCGAAATTTTAGGGTTGTTTTCCTCTTCATTTTTTCGTTTTCTTTCTTTGTTTTCCTTGTTTATTTTCCACAAAATTTCCACAAAAGATCTCACAAAACTTTCACAAAATGGAAGGGGATAGAGGGGAAGGTAAAAGACTTTCCGATTTAGAAGAGAAATTGACTCAACTCACCGGTAATTGCACTTTGATGATGAATGCTATTAACACACTCTTGGAACAAAACATGAATGAACCAAGAAGGGGTGAAGGGGGAAGGGGAAGAGGCCGTGGGATGGGGTATGGGGGCCGTGGGAGAGGACAAGTTCCTCCTCACATGGAAGATCAATTTTCGGATTCGGAAGAGTCCCTTGAGGCCCACCCTAGAGACCATGACCGAGACATTAAGGTAGACATACCCGATTTTTATGGTAGCTTGAACCCCGAGGATCTCCTAGATTGGCTTAGATCGGTTGAGAGAATATTTGAGTTCAAGGAGTATTCCGATAGGAAGTGTTTTAAGGTGGCCATCATGAAATTCAAAGGATATGCTTCCCTTTGGTATGAAAACCTTAAGAATCAAAGAAACCGAGAGGGTAAGGAACCCATCAAGTCATGGCTCAAACTCAAAAAGAAACTCAAAGACAAGTTTGTTCCCAAAGACTACACTCAAGACATGTTCCTCAAACTAGCCCAACTAAAACAAGAGTCACACCCCATCGAAACCTATCTTAGGGACTTTGAGCAACTCACCCTCCAATGTGAAATGAATGAGAAACCCGAACAAAAAATTGCAAGGTTTGTTGAGGGCCTAAACCCTAGGATAGCCAATCGAGTCAAAATGCAAAACTTGTGGTCATTCGATGAGGCCGTTACCATGGCCACACGTGTGGAGAAGCTAGAGAAGGGGAGAGGAGAGTCGGCTAAGAGCACCCCCAAAACCAACCCCATGTCGAGCCAAGGAGGGATCAAGATTTCCGAGCCTTGCCCTACTAACAAACCCTCAAGTGTTGATAAAGGAAAGGGAATCGACTATGGCCCTAAGAGAACCATCCCTCTCAAGAAGTGTTACCAATGTCAAGGGTATGGTCACTTTGCTAAGGAGTGCCCTAGCAAGAGGACCTTGAACACAAGTGAGGTTGTGCATTGGGGAGACGATGAAGTGTTGGTTTGTGAGGAAGAAAAAAAAGAGGGAGTTGAGGAAATGAAAGTGGCGAAACAATTGTGCCCCGGACTCGGGTTGAGCTTGGTCACTTGGCGAGTGATGCACACTCAAGAATCAAACGAGAATATGGACCAAAGGAACCAAATATTTCGGTCCAAATGTACCATCATGGGGAGAGTGTGTAACTTGATTATCGATGGGGGAAGTTGTGTTAATGTTGCTTCCAAGACCCTCATTGATAAGCTTGCCTTGCCTACTTTGAAGCACCCTCACCCATACAAGCTACGGTGGCTCAATCAAGGAGCCGAGGTCAAAGTTGATAAGCAATGTCAAGTCTCGTTCTCAATTGGTCAAGACTATAAAGATGAAGTTGTGTGTGAAGTGTTGGACATGGATGCTTGCCATGTATTGCTTGGTAGGCCTTGGGAGTTTGAAAAGAATTCTTCCCACCATGGAAGAGACAACACCTACTCATTCAAGTATGGTGAAAAGCTCATTGTCTTAGCTCCCTACCTCCAATGATGGGTTGTAAATCCAATGCGTGCTTGTTTGAATCCTTCATTGAATCAAAACCTAGCATGGAAAAGAAGAGGAGGCCGAGCTTGAGTGAGCTTGAGAAGTTGGAGGGCCTTGAGCCGAGTAAGGGAGAGCAAAAGGAGAAGGTGAACTTGGAATGTGAGGGAAGCACTAGCATGACAAGGAGGACTCTAGGAGAGGAGCCTCATGAAGGTGAAGCATCAATCAACAAGGGAACGACCGACTACATTGAGAATGTGGTCAATGAAAGAACAAAGATCGATGGTAAGGAAAGATCAAGCGGGTCTTTAAGGTGGAGAATCATTGATGGGCTCGAACATGAGCAAGAATGGATGGATGGCATGGTCATGAGTCGAGGGCTCAAAGAAATGCTCGAGGAAGAATGCGTGGTCAAAGAAACCGTGACCAAGGATGAAAATGTGACCAAATCTTCGAGCCAAGGCAAAGGGGTTCAACCATTGCTACAAACTCTAGCTAAGTGGTGCCCATGGAAGACCAAGACCGTGAAAGCCAAGACCGAGCAAAGATTGAGCCGAGAATCAAGCATGAAGTCGAGCAAGGGAGGAAGCAAGAGGATCTCCAAGGACTTGAGGACAAGTCCTTTCCAAGGAGAGGAGATTGGACCAAAATTGGTCAAGGCGGTCAAGGGAGAAACCGAGGGAGACCATGGGTTGGACCCATGGGCTCAAACCCACGTCTAGACCATGGGTCAAGGGGTCACTAAGGGCTAAGCAAAGTCAATTCTATGGTCAAATCGAGCCAACCTTAGTGATCAAGCCAAGTCAAGAGAAGGTCAAAGTTTGAGAGCAACAAAAAGTCAAGATTGTGCTATTTTGAAATGTGATCAACTATGGTACACCCAAGTGAGTCAACCCTCCAATAAAATGGGCTCACTTGGTTCAACAAACTAGCTCATGGAGGTCAAGGGGGCCGGTCTACAACAAGTCACCAAGGATCATCACATTGTTTTACTTTATGTCTTTTTCATACATGTCGCTATCTACCTTTATTACTTTATGCTTTTTACTTTAAGTATTTGTTGTTATTTGTTCAAAATTTTCAGCTCAATTGAGCTTAATGGACCGAGTATTTTGAAGCATTTGGGGGTTGATTGTAGCCCTTAGATCTTGTTGTAACGAAGGGTCAAGATTAGAATGAGGGTAATATATAAACCCTCATCCTTGCCTCACATTTTTCAGATTTGGATTAATGAATTAAAAACCCTAGTTGTTTTCTTGAGTGTTCTTCATTTCTCATTACTTTGTGTGTGAGTGAGTGAAAGATTAGTATAGTGGCTTTGTGCTTATGCTAATCACAACCTAATTCTCTAGCTAAGTGCTTAGAATTAGTCACTATCCTTTTTATTTTCCTTGTTCATACAAATTTCAGAAAATTCATCACAAAAATAGTCACTTTGGCCGAGTATTCTCAAGGGTTTTCAAGGTTCGATTTTTGTTCATCCTTTGAGTGATTCTTATCCCCATAAGTTTCACTCCAGCTCTTCACTTGACTTTGGTCTTGATCAATTAGATTAGTTTAGGTTGAGCCTTAGACCTTAGATTTGAAGCGGGTTGAAAAGGATTTGCCCTCATGAACCAAGAATGGTCAAGTCGAGCAAAGGCGGTTTTAGTCTAGAACACGGTTTGGGTCCTTGGGCTCGAACCATGGGCTAGGCCATGGTCCTAGGGTCCACCCAAGCTTAATTTTGAGTGAACCAAACAATAATTTTCGGTCAAGCTTGGTGGGTCAAGGAAGTCGAGGAATGGTTCAAGAAGGAGAGCAACAAATGCAACCATGAGCTTTTTTTGAGTGTGATCACTTGGGTGCCACCATGTGGGTTCGATCCCCAATAAAACAAGACCCAACATGGTCCAAAAAAAGTCAACCAAGGGGGAGCTAAATCTCGGCTGACCCAAAGTCCTCAATGATACACTATTTTGAAACAAGTCGCTTTCAAGTTTCACTTTTATGCTTTATGTCCTTTTCTTATTTACTTTATGTCATTTTCACTTTTAGTTAAGTTATATGGTGCTTAGAAATCAGATTTGGTGATCCACAAACTTGTGCTCCAAGGAGTGATCTCAACCCTTGGATGAATAAGACCCAAAGCAAGGTGTGGATGCTCTTGAAGGTCACCATCTACTTTATGTATTAGGTTGCTTTATTTTCAGATTTGTAAGGTCTTTAGGACCATGATTTTCGGCTGATTTGTAAGGCCTCTTAAGGCCCTTAGATCAACTTAGATTGTAGGGTTGAGATGAGAGTTTGGGTATTATATAAACCCACTCTCATGCTTTGTATTTTTCAGATTTGATATTGAATGATAAACCCTAAATTTGAGAGCTTCTCTTCATTTTCCTCTTTGCTAAGTGGACCAAGAATGGTCAAGGTGATCAATGATGGAGAAGAGGAAGGCCGTGGGTTGGGTCCTTGGGCTCAAACCCAAGCCTAGGCCTTGGACCTAGGGGCCACCAAGAGCTAAGTCAAGTCAATTCTATGGTCAAATCAAGCCATACTTGGTGGTCAAAGGAAGTCAAAGGAAGGTCAAGTTGGAGAGCAACTAAAAAGTCAATGAAAATGCTATTTTTGAATGTGGTCATTTTGGGTGCACCCATGTGAGTCAACCCTCCAATAAAAGGACTCACATGGCTCACAAAGTTAGCTCAAGGAGGTCCCAAGGAGCCGGCTTCAATCAATCCCCCATAACCATCACATTAGTTTATGCTTTAAGTCCCTTTCATTCATGTCACTTTCATTACTTTATGCTTTATGTTGTATTGAATGTAGACAAATGATCCTTGTAATAAGCCCCTTAGGACCGTCCTCCTTGATCCCCAAGTCTCCAAATCTTGGCCCTTGGATGCTCTTCAAAATGCAAGGATAGGATGGATCCCCAAGTCATTGTCTACTTTATGCTTTAGGATTTGTTTGTTAGCCTTCAAATTTTCAGCTCTTGTAAGGTCTTTGGACCCTTTTTTTTTGTATTATACATGGGTCTCTATGAGCCCTTAGATCCTCTTTGAAATGTAAGGTCAAGATTAGAGTGTGGGTATGATATAAACCCTCACTCTACACATTATAATTTTCAGATTTGAATGATTGAATGAAAACCCTAATTTGAGAGCTCTTTCATTTTTCTCTTAGCTTTGTGCTTGAGTTTAGTGAGTAATTAGTTAGTGGCTTAGTGCTTAACTAATTAAAACCTAAATCTATTACTTTGTGTTTAGATTTAGACCTATCTTTTATGTTTCATTTACTTACACAAAAATTGCACCAAAATGGATAAGCTCATTTTTGCTCATTTTGAGGCTTGGGCTAACTTGGGTCCTATGGCTCGAGCCATGGCTTAATTTGTGATCATTAGGATCAAACCAAGTGAAATGTACAAGGAGGAACGAAGGAAATCAGCCCACACATGGAAAGCAACAATCTAGGCCATGAACCATGAAGCTCATTTTGACATGTCGGTAGAGATTGTAACATAACTCCCAATCTACTCATCCCATTGAGGTGAAACCACTTGCATATGAAAGCCAGCTCAAAGAGCTTTCATTTGACATATGGTTGGCTATATGGCTCAAAGGGAGCTGAGAGTTATGACCTCTACAAGTCAGGGGTCAGATTGTGAAACTCAGCCCATAGGCTGTTTGACATGTCTGTACTAAAAGCTCAATATCTTGAGTTGTAGACCATCGTTTTGGATGATTCTTTTTGCATTGTAAAGCTAGCTCAATTACCTTTCCAATGACATATCATGGGCCTTCTAATTCAATGTGAGCGAGAAATGGTGAAGCCTACAAGTCACTTCAGTCTCAAGGAACTCGGTTTTGGAGTAATGAGCCATGAACTTAACCTACATCATTCTCCTTGGGTGAGCTCGCCTTGGGGACCTTTGAGAAGCCTCCTAATCAGCCCAAGAGACACATGAACCGTGGTTAGCTCAAGAGGGGGACCAAAAACATCATCTCATTCCATAAATCAAAATCAGCTCAAATGTCATCATTACCAAGTAATTCTTGCTTTACTTTATGTCCTTTTCCACTTTATATTGTTGTTGTTTGTTAGCTTTAGGATCAGATTTTAGGACCATTTTGGCTGGTACAACTTGTGCTCCAAGGAGCTCATCAAAGCCCTTGGATTAAAGCAACAATTGTAGGGAGTTGATGTAGTCAAGGGTCGCTTTCTACCTTTATGCTTTAGGTTGCTTTATTTTTAGATTTGTGAGGTCTTTAGGACCATATATTTCGGCTGTTTTGTGGGTATTTTGTAGCCTTTGGATCATGCTTAGATTGTATGGTTAGGATGTAAAGCCTTGGTCTATATAAACCAAGCCTCTCACATTATAATTTTCAGATTTGAATGATTAAAGGTTGAACCCTAAAAACTTGAGTGTTTTCATTTTCTCTTAGCTTTGTGCTTGAGTTTAGTGAGCAATTAGTTAGTGGCTTTGTGCTTAACTAATTAAAACCTAAGTCTATTACTTTGTGTTTAGATTTAGTTACTATCTTTTATGTTTTCTTTTGTTCACAAAAAAATCAGAAAAATACTTCACAAAAACATATCATTTGGCCGAGATTTTCATCACCATACCAAGTCGATTTTAGTTCATCCTTTGAGTGAAACTTAGCCCATCTAGTTTCATTCCAAATTGGTTATCAAAGCCTAGGTTAATTAACACAAGATCCATCCTTATGTTATTCTTGGTTGTCGGTTCACACATTCAAAGATCCGAAATTTTTTCTCACAAAATCAGTTTTGTTTTTTTCAAGTAACAATGGTTCTATCTTTTCCTTTTAGTTCCACAATTTTTTCCTATGGTACCACATGTGAAACCCCTTGTGTTGAGACCATTTTCGAGTCTATGGAGAGGGCTAGAAAGGAGTTGGATTTCAAGTTGGCTAAGATAAGGGGAAAGGCTGAAAATTTTGGTATGGGTAAAGGGTTAACCGATTTACTTGACCCTCCTACTAAAACACAACCCTATGAGCCACCAAAGAGAGTCAAAGTTGTTGAGCCAACCACTTCTCCTAAACCACTAACCCTAGACCAAAGGAAGGCAATTGACCCTAGCCACAAAAAAACCATCACCCTCAAAAAATGTTGTCAATGTCAAGGATATGGTCACAATGCCAAGGAATGTCCCACAAAGAAGACCTTGAACTCGTGTGAGATTGTTCATTGGGGGGAAGATGAGATCCTTGTTTGTGAGGATGAAGAGAGTGAGGACCTTGCTAATGAGGATGAAGAGGATGTGAAGCAAGATCGAAATGAAATCGAGATGGAGGTGATGTTGGAGTAAGTGTCCTCCACAATAGTGCGATTACTTAATAAATCTCAATTAAGGAATACATGGGAATAATCCAATATTATTGTCAATTGATTAACGTAAATCAATAACGGTTGGCTGACTAGAGTTTGACGTTATTGTCGTGAGAACGGCGGTAATCAATTGATCCCTTTAAGTCACACCTATAGGAACGCATCTAAATATTGAAGCTAATTAATCGTATGAGATACGATTAGATTAGTGACTTGATAATTCGACTAACGGTTAGTCGGTGAATTAATTTAGAGAGAAATCGAGTTGTGAACTCGGATGATTGAATTTTATATTGATAAAATTATTAGAGGAGATGTGAATTAGTGATTAAACGTTAATTCACTAATTGTGTATATTTTACTAATGAGATTAGTAAAAGTACATTTTAATATATGTGTAAGTGTACATGTATATTAAGGAAGAGTTTAATTAATTTACACTTTATTATATTAGATAATTAAGTGATAAATTATAAGTATTTGTGGAGACAAATATTGAAAACAAAATGGACCCACAATAGCCCCTTTGGACCGTCCAAATTGAAGGGAGGAGGAATAAGATTCCTTCTTGTCCTATTCACTTTGTTTTCTTGTTAATTGTTTGGCATGCTTAAGATATAATCATTGTGCCTAATGCATGCTCTAACTTTTGTCCAAATCAAGATCAAAACTCTTCCCATGACTCTCCTTAAGTGGCCGAAATTTTGGTGTGTTGGGCACACTTGTTTTGCTTGTCTTTTGATAAAAACATAAGGCCATAGAATGATATATTCATTCATGCATTTTCCTAACCTCATCTCCTAACTTTCTCTCTAAAAGGCTCTCTCCAAATATAAGAAATAAGTTCTTATAACTTCAAAATACTACTAAGTGTTAGTAGTAACAATATTCACATATTATCAAGTATTCACTAGTGATTTCTAGATCAATATCATTAGTGAATTTGGTGTAGTTCTTGGGTGCAACTAAGAGGAGGTTTCCTATTATGGAAACTCGGTTTTGGAGGATCATCCATATTGTTAGCTCAAGAAACAAATCTAGAAAGGAGTTCTAGATTTGTGCCCATTTTATTCCTTAAGAGAAGGTATAAATTTCTATAAACTGTTAACAAAGTATGTTTGTAACTACATAGATCTTGCTCATCAAATTAGAGTAATTTGATTTACACTAATATTTGATTAGTGAATGGGATCCGATCCCTACAAGTGGTATCAGAGCCATGGCTTGTAGTTACAAATTTATTTTGTTATTTTTGGAGTTTTATGTATTTATTGAGAATAAATGACATAAAATCCGAAAATAGTGTTAAAAATGGTTTTAACACGAGATTTTTATAGCATGCAAATTTTCTGGTCTCATGAAGTTACTGGTCAAATTTCGTAATTTTTGGAATTTGTTTGCTAATTAAAATGATTTTTATACAAAACCGAGTCAAAAAGTGTGTTTTTGGCTACAATAATTACTATAAATAGTTATAGTTGGAATCTGGTCACGAAATTTTTACAAAGTGAAACTTGTTATTTATACTTTCTGCATGTAAATTTTCAAAGTCAGATCTTGAGTTTTGATTATTTATTCATTTATTTGATAAAAATCGGTATAAAGTGCATGTTAATGTTGAAAATATAGTAATATTTGTTTTCTGGACATGAAATTTATACCAATATTTTTACACATTATGAGGATGCTCTCGTATAAATTTGGGATTTTTCCTCACTGTTTTAGACGGTTTCTTGATTTTATGAGATAAAATCGATAAAATCGTATGTTATTTTATATAAAATAATTCGTAAATATTTTCTGACCAAACTTTTCATTTCTGATATTTTGGAAGTGTTCCAGAATATACAAAATTTTGTCAAAATAAAAATGGTTTTATTTTATTTTATTTTGATTTCATAAAGCTTTATTCATAAAAGGGTTATGATTAAAGTACATCTAATTAGCAAATGACCAAGTTTATGAACTAAAATCACCATAAGTTAGTATGAACTAATTTTGGGTGTTCTAAATCAGTTTAGAAGTTTTGGTTCAAGCTTAAAAGGTGTTTTAAGCATTATTGATTAATATGAGATTAATCGATTAAAAATGAGATCGGTTTTAAACGAATTAATGCGATTATTGTTTAGGGCGATTTTGGCATGTTTTTATTTATAAGCTTTACATTATGCATTTTTGGATGAATGTTTATTATTGAATGAATGTTTGTTCTTACTAGTATGGCCATAGTTTGTTATATATTTTTACCGATATTGCCCGTAATGAAAGGGAATATCGTGTGGTTTGTAATTAAATGCGATCTCGTATCGCCGGTTTGTAATTTTCTAATAGTTCATTTCATTTATAAATGTATAATAGGATTGCTATGTATTCATTTGTAAATCATTCTTGTAACTATTTGTAAATCGAAGACCGGCGATGGATCAAGAAGGAGCCTTAGAAGTGTTCTAAAGCTTGCAAGGAGGAGCCTTGGATGAAGCTCATATGAAGAGGAACCAAAGGAGTTGGTTTCCAATTTGTAACTCCTTGTAATTTTAATTACCTTTAGGGTGTGTTTGGATAGCAAAATAGGAGGGAAAGGGAGGGGAGGGGAAATGAGGGAAGGGGAAGGAAAGGGAAGGAAGGGGAGGGGAGGGGAAATGGTGGTGTTTGGATACCATTTTCCCTCCAAATCTTGCCTATTTTGGAGGGACTCCAATTAGGCTTTGAGGAGGGAAAATGGATCCCTCCAAATCCCTCCCCCTCCATTTCCTTCCCTCCATTTTATGTATCCAAACAAAGGAAAATCAATCCCCTCATTTCCCTCCCCTTCCTTTCCCTCCATTTCCCTCAATCCAAACACACCCTTAGGTGGCCATACTAGGTTTATGTTTTTGCTTGCTTTGCTTGTTTGATTGCTTTTTTATTCCGCTCACATGCCAAAATCGCCATGCATGCCACGATATCCCACTATGATTGTCGTTTTTAGGTCACCATTCTTAAATTAGTTCACTTATAAAGAATTTAAATGACTAAAAATTGACAAGATCACCCACATTTTAACAAAAATGAATTGAGATTAAGCCTTTCCAAATGTAGCGACTATGAACCCCATGTTCGTGAGGACCTCCGCGACGTGGAACCTTGTTACCATGGGTAAGTAGTGGGAGGAAGTCCCGTGCTAATTTGGTTTGGACTCAACCGAATAAGAGTTATTTGGGGCTAATCGATGCATTTTATAGAAAATCATCAACCAAGCATTCTAGTGTAGAATTAGTCAAGTGTTGACTTATCGTTTTTATATAAAAGGAAACATGAGATGTCTAATTTTATATGAAAAACGAGTCTTGCAATCATTTATATAATTTCGTGGGAGATCATTATATAAATGGACATTTGTTTTAAAAAGAGTTTTAGCAAATGTCATCATATACAATGAATGTTAATATTTCCTCATATTCGTTGTAGAATTATTTATTTGAAATCGCAATGACAACTACAACTCCCGCACCCATTTTGGGTAAATATTCATGGTTGAGAACCGTGATGGATAAGTGTATCCTAAAGGATGACGGAAGCAACTTTGTCGAATGAGATTCGACTATGAGGGGCGCCGCTCAATCCGACAATGTGCTTAAATACCTTACCGAATAACCTCCCACCGAACCCGGACTTGGGGCCACCGTGGCGGCGCAAGCCGCGTACGATGAGCACCTAAAGGCTGACAATGACGTTAAAAATATATTGATTTGGTCAATGTCACATTCTCTCAAACTTCGCTTCGTTACTCACTAAAGTGCATATGAGATATTCACTGGAGTGATGACGATGTGCTTCGACCTAGATAGCACGAAAGTGAATGAGGATTGAGATAAAAGATGTTCTTTCAATGAGATTGAAGAACATAAACTTTGGGGTTATGAAAGGGAAGGGAGCTTATAAAGCTCGGTTCAAGGAAGATAAGGGTAAGGGGAAGGCTATTGAGAATAGCAAGCCCAAACCCGGTTGTTGAAAGCGCAATTGTCCCAAATCCTTGAAGGAAAAGAATGATGGATGTGCGACATCCAAAGAAATTGTTCCTTCTAGACTTTATATGATTGACATAAATCATGCTTGCATTTCTACATGGGTATGAGATACCGGATGTGGATCTCATCTTTGCAATCACTTGCAAGGAATGAGAAATATGCGAGCACTAGCCAAGGGTGATGTAGATCTCCGCATGGTTAATGGAGCTAGAGTAGCGGCCGTTTCCGTGGGAACCTATGTACTCGCTCTAACTAGTGGTTTAGAGTTGTTTTTGAATAAGCGTTATTTTGTACCAACTCTAACCAAAAACATTATCTCCGTCTCCGTGTTTGATACGGAAGGCTTTTATGATTAAGAACAATCGACGTACTTTTTCATTTAATGAAATGGTTTATGGTGAAACCATTTCGATTGGAGGTATTCATGTTTTAAATGATGTCAATGATGTCTATCATATAGAGAACAAGAAGCTCAAAACGAATGAATCAAACAAATCCTACCTTTGGCATTGTCATTTAGGCCATATAAACGATAGACGCATAAAGAGACTTGTTGAGACCAAGGTTCTCAAACCATTTGATTGCGAATCATATGGTAAATGCGAGGCTTGCCTTTTAGGGAAGATGACTCGTGCACCCTTTAATGCTAAAGGGACACGAGCTAGTGAGGTTTTAGGACTCATACATACCAACGTGTGTGGTCCATTAAACATCACCGCTAGAGGAGGATATCAGTATTTCATTACTTTTACCAATGATTTAAGTAGATATAGTTATGTCTACTTAATAAGGCATAAAAGTGATGCTTTTGAGAAATTTAAAGAATTTCAAAATGAGGTTGAGAACCAATTGGATAAGAAGATAGAAGCACTACGATCGGATCGTGGTGGCGAATATCTAAGTAATGAGTTTGATTCACATCTTAAGAATTGTGATAGAGTATCACAAATTGACTCCTCCGGGCACACCATTGTTGAATGGTGTTGCAGAAAGGAGAAACCGAACCTTGCTAGATATGGTTCGGTCTATGATGAGTCAAAGTGAGCTTCCTGGATCAATTTGGGGCTTTACGCTATCGTTTGCTGTCTTCTCACTAAATCGAAGTCCGACCAAAGCGGCACCATATGAGATATGGGCGGAAAGGTTCCCTATTTGTAGGTTTTCCTAAGGGAACGTGTGGATTTTACTTCTACAACCCTCACGAGAACAAAGAGTTTGTGGCTCGTGATGCTGTCTTTCTAGAAAATGTGTACATTTCTAATAGACAGTGTGGGAGGAAATTTGAACTTAATGGAGTTCAAGAGCCACAAACCGAAGCAGAAAATGAGGAAACGGTTCCCTCATCTTCTAACACGGTTGTAATCCCTAGGAGGTCAGGTATAATTAGTTATCAACCTGATCGCTATCAACCTGATCGCTACCTCGGTAACATCGAGGAGGAGGGTGATTTGTTGTTATTCGAAAGCAACGAACCCTCAACCTACAAGGCGGCTATTAGTAGTCCTAACTCCGAACAATGGCTTGGGGCCATGAAATCCGAAATGGATTCTATGTACGAGAACCAAGTTTGGGACTTGGTAGATTTACCTGAAGGAGTGAGACCCTTTCAGTGTAAATGGATATTCAAAATCAAACTCGGCATAGATAAACATATTGATGTTTACAAAGCTAGATTGGTGGCAAAGGGCTTTTCACCGGTTGCTATGCTTCGATCTATAAGGATAATCTTAGCTGTTGGCGCAATTCATGAATGTGTAATATGGCAAATGGATGTAAAAACCGCCTTCTTGAATGAGATTCTAGAAGAGGAAGTGTACATTACACAACCTAAAGGTTTTGTAGATACATCTAACCCTAAGAAAGTATGCAAGCTTAAGAGATCCATTTATGGTCTTAAGCAAGCATCAAGGAGTTGGAATCACAAATTCGATCATGTCATAAAACAAAATGGATTCGCTCGAAGTGCCGAGGAACCTTGTTTATACATGAAGTTTAGTGGGAGTAAAGTAACATTCCTTGTTTTGTATGTGGATGACATACTACTAATTGGAAATGATTTTCCAAGTTTAAATTCGGTAAAGGTGGAATTGAGAAACCATTTCCAAATGAAGGACTTGGGAGAGGCACAACGCATCTTGGGTATCCGGATCTATAGAGATTGATCTAAAAGGATACTAGCATTTAGTCAAGAAACTTATATTGATAAGATTCTTGATAGGTTCAATATGAAAGACTCCAAGAGAGGCTTTATTCCGATGAGTGTAGGAATAACATTGAAGAAATCTCAATGTCCTACGACTCCAGCGGAAATTGAACGCATGAAATTTATCCCTTATGCTTCCGCTGTAAGATCAATCATGTATGCTATGATGTGCACTCGTCCCGATGTCGCTTTCGCTTTGAGCATGACGAGCCGGAATCAAGCTAATCCCGGTGAGAGTCACTGGATAGCTGTAAAGAACATCCTTAAGTACTTGAGAAGAACTAAGGATTTGTTTCTAGTTTTTGGAGGAGAACTTGAGTTACGTGTAAAGGGTTACACGGATGCAAGTTTCCAAACTGATGGGGATGATGGAGTGAAACCTATGGGGTTTGATTCCACTCAAGAGACTAACAAAAATCGAACTTGAAGTGTCTTGAAAATCTCGGCTAGATGATGTATTTTTGTGGGATAATTTTCTGAAAATTTGTAACATAAAAGAAAACAATAAAGATAGTACTAAATCTACACACAAAGTAATAGATTTAGGTTGTGATTAATCAAGCACAAAGCCACTAATTAATCTTTCACAATCTCAAGCACAAAGCAAGGATAAAATGAAGAACACTCAACTCATAAACTCTAGGGTTTTCATTCTCATTCAAATCTGATTTTCTACAATGAGTTATGCTTGGTTTATATAATACCAAGGCTTGCATCTTAACCCTACACTTCCTAAGGATCTAAGGGTCACAAAATGACCATACACTCAGCTAAAAACAACGGTCCAAAGGACCTTACAACTGATCCAAACAAAACTAAAAGCATAAAGAGAGAAAATGACACTTCCCTAAATCTACACCCTACAATTGATGCTTTAATCTAATGGCCAAGATTATGGCCTTGGAGAGCAAGTGTAGGTGGTCCTAATGACCCCTTCAAACTGATCATAAAACTAAAGAAACAAGACAATAAAGAGGACAAGGACATAAAGAAAAACAAAGGACTACTAGTGACAATGATAGCATGTACAAAGTTGAGCTGATTTTGTGAATGTGGAATTGAGCTGATCTTTGGGTCTTCTCTTGTGTATCCCACGTCCCATGTGAGTCCATGGCTCATTAGGAGACTCCCAAATGGTCCCCAAAGTGAGCTCACCCAAAGAGAATGAAGTAGGTTAAGTTCATGGCTCATTACATCAAAACAGTCCAAACCGGATTTCATAATCTGACAGTGACTTCTAGGCTTCACCATTCCGTACTCACGTTGAATTAGAAGGCCCATGATATGTCATTGGAAAGGTAATTGAGTTGGCTTTCCAATGCAAAAAGAATCATCCAAAACTATGGCCTACAACTCAAGATATTGAGCTTTTAGTACAGACATGTCGAATCCTCCTTTGGACTGAAGTTTCACAATCTGACCCCTGACTTGTAGAGGCCATAACTCTCAGCTCCCTTTGAACCAGATAGCCAACCATATGTCAAATGAAAGCTCTTTGAGCTAGCTTTCATATGCAAGTGGTTTCACTTCAATTGGATGAGTATATTGGGAGTTATGTTACGATCTCTACCGACATGTCAAGATGGGCTTTATGGTTCATGGCCTAGATTGTTGTTTTCCATGTGTGGGCTGATTTCCTTCGTTCTTCTTTTGTACATTTCACTTGATTTGACCCTAATGGTCACAAATTAAGCCATGGCTCGAGCCATAGGACCCAAGTAAGCCCAAGCCTCAAAATGAGCAAAAATGAGCTTATCCATTTTGGTGCAATCTCCTCTTCTTCAAAAAAGTTTGTCCTCAAACTTTGGGGTTCTTAACATTTGTTTGAGCTCCTCTTCTTGATTCCTACCTAGTGTCTTAGGGTTGTTCTTGACTAAGCTCCCCATTTTGAATTTCCGTTTCAAGAATCCTCTTGACCTCTTGCTTGTGCCAAGCTTCCCATTCCACATGAGCTTCTTCTTCTTGGCCTTAGGTGAACATCTCATAAGATCAAGCTCAACCTTTCCCTTGAGATTATTCCCCATGCTCTCATCTTGATACTTAGGATCATCATTAGCAAAGTGGATGGTTAAACTTTCACCAACATTCATTCCATGGTTTCCATTTGAGTTCCCTTCTTGACCAGCCTCTTCATGCTCCCACGGTTCCCTAAGCTTATCAAAGAGAGGGTGACAAGCACCCCTCTCAAGTACATCACAACAATTCTCATCAGATTTCTCCCTAAGCTTGTCCCCTTTGTCTAACCAACTTAGTTCGAATGGATTAGGATGCTCTTGGGTATGTGAGGCTAACTCCTTGATTAGAGGCTTAGAAGCCATCTTGGTCGTGCCCTCTTCCTCAAGACCATAACCGACTTACTCACACTCCTCATGTCATCTAATTCACAAGTACCTTCATGATCGAGAGTGTAGCCCTCCATGTGATCAAAGACAACCCTAGAGCAATAAGGGGAAGTCAAGGAGAGGAGCTCAATGAGCTCAAAACCGAAAATTTGGGGAGCTCAATCAAGTGCAAGGGAAGTGAATCATTTGGAAATGAAAAGGTCGATGTGTTAGAAGGTTCAAGTGAGTCCTTGAAAGGGGAGAAAAACGTGGGGTTTAAGCGTGGCAAAGGGTGGCTAATTGACGGTTCTATGCATGAGGAACTTCGAGTTGTGCTAAGGGATAATTGTGAATCCAAAGAAGCCATGAGTAAGGGAGAGCGAGCTCAATCCATTGACCCGAGTCTGCAAGGTTCAATCTCTCACTCATTCTCTAAGCAAGTGGAATTCTTGGAAGACTAGAGCCATGGGACACAAGGTTGGTCATGGGGCTCATGGGGCACCCCTCATCATGTTCTACGAATCAAGTCATGGAGCCAACAAGAGTCCGAGTCGAGAAGGAGGCCAAGGATCAAGCCATGAGACAAGCTATACTCCAAACCGAGCAAGAGGAAGAGGCAGAGGATTTGAGGACAAATCCTTTTCAAGGAGAGGAGATTGGACCAAAAATGGTCAAGGCTAGCAAAGGCGGTTTTTGTCCAAATCACGGTTTAGGTCCTTGGGCTCGAACCATGGGCTAGACCACGATCCTAAGGTCCACCCAAGCTTATTTTGAGTGAATTACATAATAATATCTTGGTCAATCTTGGTGGGTCAAAGAGGTCAAGGAAAGTCAAGACGGAGAGCAACCGAAAGTCAACAAAAATGCTATTTTGAATGTGATCGCTCGAGTGCACCCATGTGGGTTCGAACCACAAGTCAATTGAGTCAACAAGAGCAAAAATCAAGTGAAGAAAAGAACCCAAGTCAGCCGAAAATTAATCAAAGGAAGGATCACATGTTGTTCCTCAACATGTCCCTTTCACACATGTCTCTATCTACCTTTTATGCTTTATGCTTTTTACTTTAAGTATTTGTTGTTTTATGTTCAAAATTTTCAGCTCATGTGAGCCTTGTGGACCGAGTAATGTGATGTATTTGTGGGTTGATTGTAGCCCTTAGATTACCTTGTGATGTAAGGTCAAGATAAGGGGAAGGGTAGTATATAACCTCCTCTCATTGCCTTGTAAATTTTCAGATTTGATATTGAAAAAGAAAACCCTAGTTTTTGTTGAGTATTCTCATTTTCTCATTACTTTGTGTTTGAGTTAAGTGATAGATTAGTTTAGTGGCTTTGTGCTTAAACTAATCAAACCCTAATTCTCTAGCTTAGTGCTTAGAATTAGTTACTATCTTTATGTTTTTCATTTGTCACAAAAATCAGAAAATTTTCCACAAAAAAACTCATATTCTCGGCCAACATCCATCAAGTGTTCAAGATCGATTTTGTTCATCCTTTGAGTGAATCTTAATCCACTAAGTTTCACTCCAAATTTGGACTGAACCTATTTGGAGTGAAACCTATGGGGTTTGATTCCACTCAAGAGACTAACAAAAATCGAACTTGAAGTGTCTTGAAAATCTCGGCTAGATGATGTATTTTTGTGGGATAATTTTCTGAAAATTTGTAACATAAAAGAAAACAATAAAGATAGTACTAAATCTACACACAAAGTAATAGATTTAGGTTGTGATTAATCAAGCACAAAGCCACTAATTAATCTTTCACAATCTCAAGCACAAAGCAAGGAGAAAATGAAGAACACTCAACTCATAAATTCTAGGGTTTTCATTCTCATTCAAATCTGAAAATTATGTTGTGTGTGAGTGGGTTTATATAATACCTCATCTCTAATCCACACCTTACAATTCAAACTAGATCTAAGGGCTCACATGAGCCTTACAAAACACAAACAAAACCGGCTCACATGCCTCTACAAATGCTGAAAATTTGAAGATAAACAAACAAAACATAAAGCATAAAGTATAAAGCATAAAAGGTAGATAGTGACATGTGTGAAAGGGACACATTGAGGAAAAACATGTGATGCCCCATATAATATAATTTCGGCTGACTTGTTAGCTCTTCCCACTTGATTTGTTCCTCTTGATAATTTAATTGACTTGTGGTTCGAACCCACATGGGTGCACTCGAGCGATCACAAACAAAAATAGTACTTTAGTCGACTTTCGGTTGCTCTCCGTCTTGACTTTTCTTGACTTCCTTGACCCACCAAGCTTGACCAAGATATTATTGTTTAAATTCACTCAAAATAAGCTTGGGTGGACCTTAGGACCGTGGTCTAGCCCATGGTTCGAGCCCAAGGACCCAAACCGTGATTTAGTCGAAAACCGCCTTTGTTCGTCTTGACCATTTTTGGTCCAATCTCCTCTTCTTGAAAAGGATTTGTCCTCAAATCCTCGGTCTCTCTTCCTCTTGCTCGGTTTGGACTATAGCTTGACTCATGGCTCGATTCGTAGAACATGATGAGGGTGCCCCATGAGCCCCATGACCAACCTTGTGTTCCATGGCTCTAGTCTTCCAAGAATTCCACTTGCTTAGAGATTGAATGAGAGATTGATTCTTGTAAACTCGGTTCATTGAATTGAACTTGCTCTCTCCCTTACTCATGGTTTCTTTGGATTCACAATTATCCCCTGGCACAACTCGAAGTTCCTCATGTTTAGGACCGTCAATTGGCCACCCTTTGCCACGTTTAAACCCCACGTTTTTCTCCCCTTTCAAGGACTCACTTGAACCTTCTAACACATCGACCTTTTCATTTCCAAATGATTCACTTCCCTTGCACTTGATTGAGCTCCCCAAATTTTCGGTTTGAGCTCATTGAGCTCCTCTCCTTGACTTCCCTTATTGCTCTAGGGTTGTCTTTGATCACATGGAGGGCTACACTCTCGATCATGAAGGTACTTGTGGGATTAGGCGACATAAGGAGTGTGAATAATTCGGTGTGGCTTTGAGGGCCGTGTTCCCTCCCACAAATCGACCCTTGGACTTCCAATTGAGCCATCTTCTTTCTTGAACTTAGGTGAAGGTTGTAGAAGATCATCACTTAGCTCTTTTTGTTCAAGCTTAGTTCCCCCCTTAAATCCCCATTTCATGAACCCACTTGGAAAGACTTGAATAGGATGATCACATAGTGGCTCCTTGTTGTTATTGTTCACCTTGAATTTCCATTTTAGAAATTCCCTTGACTCTTGGCTTGTATCAACATTCTCATACCACATGAATACCTTCCTCTCGACATTAGCCAAACACGTCTCATGATCATACTTATCCCTTGGCTTGGCATTGTACCCCATGCTTTCCTCTTGAGTGTTAGGATCATCTTTAGCAAAGTGAATGGTCAATTTCTCACCAACATGCATCTCCTCACTTGTTTGGCCTCTTTACTCAAAATAACCTCTTTGGATGACTCAAGTATGGAGGGCGGTTTGCATTGCTCTTTGGGGAACTCCTTAGCAAGGACATTAATCTCATCCTTCCCATGACTAACCCCAAGTTCAATTTCTGGTCCCCCATCAATCCCCATTTTTAGTGTGACATAGTCAAGGAGGGTGGGTTAGGGTTCTTCAAAATCGAAGGTAAGGGTGCAAGTTTGATTTTCTTAGCTCCAATCTTGAAAGTATAGGTATTGTCCCTCCCATCATGATGAGCATTTCTCTCCAACTTCCAAGGTCTCCCAAGAGGAGATGACAAACATCCATAGGAATCACATCACACAAAACCTCATCCATGTAATCCCCACCAATGGAGAAAGAAACCAAGCATTGTCTAACCACACTTACACTCATCTCGGCTCCATTGTTTAGCCACTTCATCTTGTAAGGTTTAGGGTGTTCTTGTGTAGGCAAGGCTAATTTTTCAATGAGGGTGCTTGAGGCCACATTAGAACAACTCTCCCCATCAACAATCAAATCACAAACCCTTCCCATAATGGTACACCTAGACCTAAAGGCTTCGACTTGGTGACTCTCTTCTAGGTTTAGGGTTAGGGTTTGAGCAAGCTTGCCCCTACAAACCACACGGCTTTGGCTAGGGGGTGATTCTCCTCCTAACCGAGCCATTCTACCTTCTAACTCCCTCAAGTTCACAAGGTTAGGGTTAGGAATAGGTCTACTCCTCATTCGACTCATTTTGATTTCAAGCTCTCTTCTAGCTTTCTCCATAGAATCATACATGGTCTCACCAAGAGTAGTATCACAAGTAACATCAAAAGGAAGAAATATACCCATTGAAATAACCAAAGAAACAAATCTGAAAAATTTGTGCAAAGTTTGGACCTTTGAGTGTAAGAACCAAAACCAACACTAACACAAGTGTAGATCTCGAACCATTTTGTGAAAATTTGTGAGAATTTTGTGGAAGTTTTGTGGAAACAAGAAAATTTAAAAGAGAAAAACGAAAAATAAAGAGGACAACAAGAGTATAACCGAAACAAAAGCAAATCGAAAACAAGACAACTCGGCAACACAAAGAACAAATCGAAAAATGAAGAACAAACCTAGGCTTTGATTACCAATTTGGAGTGAAACCTATGGGGTTTGATTCCACTCAAGAGACTAACAAAAATCGAACTTGAAGTGTCTTGAAAATCTCGGCTAGATGATGTATTTTTGTGGGATAATTTTCTGAAAATTTGTAACATAAAAGAAAACAATAAAGATAGTACTAAATCTACACACAAAGTAATAGATTTAGGTTGTGATTAATCAAGCACAAAGCCACTAATTAATCTTTCACAATCTCAAGCACAAAGCAAGGAGAAAATGAAGAACACTCAACTCATAAACTCTAGGGTTTTCATTCTCATTCAAATCTGATTTTCTACAATGAGTTATGCTTGGTTTATATAATACCAAGGCTTGCATCTTAACCCTACACTTCCTAAGGATCTAAGGGTCACAAAATGACCATACACTCAGCTAAAAACAACGGTCCAAAGGACCTTACAACTGATCCAAACAAAACTAAAAGCATAAAGAGAGAAAATGACACTTCCCTAAATCTACACCCTACAATTGATGCTTTAATCTAATGGCCAAGATTATGGCCTTGGAGAGCAAGTGTAGGTGGTCCTAATGACCCCTTCAAACTGATCATAAAACTAAAGAAACAAGACAATAAAGAGGACAAGGACATAAAGCAAAAACAAGGACTACTAGTGACAATAGCGTATGAGAAGTTGAGCTGATTTTGTGAATGTGGAATTGAGCTGATCTTTGGGTCTTCTCTTGTGTATCCCACGTCCCATGTGAGTCCATGGCTCATTAGGAGACTCCCAAATGGTCCCCAAAGTGAGCTCACCCAAAGAGAATGAAGTAGGTTAAGTTCATGGCTCATTACATCAAAACAGTCCAAACCGGATTTCATAATCTGACAGTGATTTCTAGGCTTCACCATTCCGTACTCACGTTGAATTAGAAGGCCCATGATATGTCATTGGAAAGGTAATTGAGTTGGCTTTCCAATGCAAAAAGAATCATCCAAAACTATGGCCTACAACTCAAGATATTGAGCTTTTAGTACAGACATGTCGAATCCTCCTTTGGACTGAAGTTTCACAATCTGACCCCTGACTTGTAGAGGCCATAACTCTCAGCTCCCTTTGAACCAGATAGCCAACCATATGTCAAATGAAAGCTCTTTGAGCTAGCTTTCATATGCAAGTGGTTTCACTTCAATTGGATGAGTAGATTGGGAGTTATGTTACGATCTCTACCGACATGTCAAGATGGGCTTTATGGTTCATGGCCTAGATTGTTGTTTTCCATGTGTGGGCTGATTTCCTTCGTTCTTCTTTTGTACATTTCACTTGATTTGACCCTAATGGTCACAAATTAAGCCATGGCTCGAGCCATAGGACCCAAGTAAGCCCAAGCCTCAAAATGAGCAAAAATGAGCTTATCCATTTTGGTGCAGATGATCTGAAATCCCAATCCGGCTATGTCTTTATGTTGAATGGAGGAGCTATTTGCTGAAAAACGTTTCAAGCAAAGTGTCACTGCGGATTCTACAACAGAAGCTGAATATTTGGCAGCTTCAGAAGCTGCTAAAGAAGCTGTGTGGATTCGGCAATTCTTGGATGGACTAAGTGTAGTCCCAATTGCCGAGGATCCTGTCACTGTTTATTGTGATAACAGTGGGGCTTTTTCAAGCGATGGAGCCCAAGTCTTGCAACTAGTCTAGACATGTTTTGAGGAAATACCACGTTATTAGAGATAATGTGGAAAGTAAGGAAATAAATCTTTGTAAGGTTGGGACAGACGACAATGTCGCTGATCCTTTAACCAAGCCCCTTTCGAGGGCTAAGCATGACGCGCACACCACCTCCATGGGGTTGCGGCGTATGCTAGATTTCCTTTAGATTCGTGATATGTAATTGAATAAAGTATCCTATTACATATATGAATATAACATTCATTGTTTAGAGTATATTTACTCTTTTTTAAGTCATTATGAATGCATACTTTGTTTATCCGAATAGTTGTGTGACAACATTGAACATATTCAAGTGAACGGTATAAACTAAGTATTTGGTCCCTAGTCTCTCATATGAGGTGACGTCTCGGAGAGACTAGATTGCAAGTCGTTCGATGGTGGGTTCAACACCATAGGGTCATACGTGATGACTGCTCGTTTGCATAGACAGACTGTGAAACACTCTGTCGGACAGTGACGCTTATAGAATTCTTTTTCAATGAGATTGAAACCTGGTCGTGGTGGGAATTCTATAGTATTCCTTTGAGTCGATTCTTTGACCGAACCGATTATGCAGTCGGTGCGCTCCGAGTGACTTTCATTTTTGTCCTAAGCCATGCCGTGAAAGGGGGTTATAAGGGCATCTTTGGGGTCATGGTGATCTGCATTATACAGTACAATCGAGTGGAAGGGAAATGTCCACCCTCGTCAGGGTAAAACATCTTTGGGCCACTCGAGGAGTAGTCGCTGAAAATGCGTGGCCACGCTCGGTAAGAATCTACGGTAGATTCCCCGGTCAGACAGCTACTCTCCATATCGAGGAAACCACTCACGATATTTATCTCAGGATGCAAGTACGACCTGTAAGACACCTTGCATCGAGTGGGAGATGTGAAACGGACATGAGAATTGGTAATGCACAACTTGTCTCGGACAAGTGGGAGATTGTTGGAGTAAGTGTCCTCCACAATAGTGCGATTACTTAATAAATCTCAATTAAGGAATACATGGGAATAATCCAATATTATTGTCAATTGATTAACGTAAATCAATAACGGTTGGCTGACTAGAGTTTGACGTTATTGTCGTGAGAACGGTAATCAATTGATCCCTTTAAGTCACACCTATAGAACGCATCTAAATATTGAAGCTAATTAATCGTATGAGATACGATTAGATTAGTGACTTGATAATTCGACTAACGGTTAGTCGGTGAATTAATTTAGAGAGAAATCGAGTTGTGAACTCGGATGATTGAATTTTATATTGATAAAATTATTAGAGGAGATGTGAATTAGTGATTAAACGTTAATTCACTAATTGTGTATATTTTACTAATGAGATTAGTAAAAGTACATTTTAATATATGTGTAAGTGTACATGTATATTAAGGAAGAGTTTAATTAATTTACACTTTATTATATTAGATAATTAAGTGATAAATTATAAGTATTTGTGGGACAAATATTGAAAACAAAATGGACCCACAATAGCCCCTTTGGACCGTCCAAATTGAAGGGAGGAGGAATAAGATTCCTTCTTGTCCTATTCACTTTGTTTTCTTGTTAATTGTTTGGCATGCTTAAGATATAATCATTGTGCCTAATGCATGCTCTAACTTTTGTCCAAATCAAGATCAAAACTCTTCCCATGACTCTCCTTAAGTGGCCGAAATTTTGGTGTGTTGGGCACACTTGTTTTGCTTGTCTTTTGATAAAAACATAAGGCCATAGAATGATATATTCATTCATGCATTTTCCTAACCTCATCTCCTAACTTTCTCTCTAAAAGGCTCTCTCCAAATATAAGAAATAAGTTCTTATAACTTCAAAATACTACTAAGTGTTAGTAGTAACAATATTCACATATTATCAAGTATTCACTAGTGATTTCTAGATCAATATCATTAGTGAATTTGGTGTAGTTCTTGGGTGCAACTAAGAGGAGGTTTCCTATTATGGAAACTCGGTTTTGGAGGATCATCCATATTGTTAGCTCAAGAAACAAATCTAGAAAGGAGTTCTAGATTTGTGCCCATTTTATTCCTTAAGAGAAGGTATAAATTTCTATAAACTGTTAACAAAGTATGTTTGTAACTACATAGATCTTGCTCATCAAATTAGAGTAATTTGATTTACACTAATATTTGATTAGTGAATGGGATCCGATCCCTACAGGTGAGGCCATGTGATTTGGTCATGGATGGAGGAAACTCTATCAAGGTGGCTCCTAACACTCAAATTGAGGAGTTAGCCTTACCTTCATAAGAACATCCTAATCCTTACAAGCTTGGGTGGTCAACCAATGGAGCCGAGAAGAGTAATTATGGTGATGAGGCTTTGGATGATGTGGTTGCAAGGGATGCTTGTCATCTCATCTTTGATAAGCCTTGTGAACCATGGAAGCATGAAGAGGTTGGTCATGAAGGGAACTCAAATGGAAGTAAAGGGGTGAATGTTGGTGAGAGTGTACACATTCAATTTGCTAATGGTGATCCAAACATTCAAGAGGAGAGCATGGGGGATAATCTCAAGGGAAAGGTTGAGCTTGATCTTATGAGATGTTCACCTAAGGCCAAGAAGAAGAAGCTCATGTGGAATGGGAAGCTTGGCACAAGCAAGAGGTCAAGAGGATTCTTGAAATGGAAATTCAAAATGAGGAGCTTAGTCAAATGTTAAGAACCCCAAAGTTTGAGGACAAACTTTTTTGAAGAAGAGGAGATTGCACCAAAATGGATAAGCTCATTTTTGCTCATTTTGAGGCTTGGGCTAACTTGTGTCCTATGGCTCGAGCCATGGCTTAATTTGTGATCATTAGGATCAAACCAAGTGAAATGTACAAGGAGGAACGAAGGAAATCAGCCCACACATGGAAAGCAACAATCTAGGCCATGAACCATGAAGCTCATTTTGACATGTCGGTAGAGATTGTAACATAACTCCCAATCTACTCATCCCATTGAGGTGAAACCACTTGCATATGAAAGCCAGCTCAAAGAGCTTTCATTTGACATATTGTTGGCTATATGGCTTAAAGGGAGCTGAGAGTTATGACCTCTACAAGTCAGGGGTCAGATTGTGAAACTCAGCCCATAGGCTGTTTGACATGTCTGTACTAAAAGCTCAATATCTTGAGTTGTAGACCATCGTTTTGGATGATTCTTTTTGCATTGGAAATCTAGCTCAATTACCTTTCCAATGACATATCATGGGCCTTCTAATTCAATGTGAGCGAGAAATGGTGAAGCCTACAAGTCACTTCAGTCTCAAGGAACTCGGTTTTGGAGTAATGAGCCATGAACTTAACCTACATCATTCTCCTTGGGTGAGCTCGCCTTGGGGACCTTTGAGAAGCCTCCTAATCAGCCCAAGAGACACATGAACCGTGGTTAGCTCAAGAGGGGGACCAAAAACATCATCTCATTCCATAAATCAAAATCAGCTCAAATGTCATTGTCACTAGTAGTCCTTGTTTTACTTTATGTCCTTTTCCACTTTATATTGTTGTTGTTTGTTAGCTTTAGGATCAGATTTTAGGACCATTTTGGCTGGTACAACTTGTGCTCCAAGGAGCTCATCAAAGCCCTTGGATTAAAGCAACAATTGTAGGGAGTTGATGTAGTCAAGGGTCGCTTTCTACCTTTATGCTTTAGGTTGCTTTATTTTTAGATTTGTGAGGTCTTTAGGACCATATATTTCGGCTGTTTTGTGGGTATTTTGTAGCCTTTGGATCATGCTTAGATTGTATGGTTAGGATGTAAAGCCTTGGTCTATATAAACCAAGCCTCTCACATTATAATTTTCAGATTTGAATGATTAAAGGTTGAACCCTAAAAACTTGAGTGTTTTCATTTTCTCTTAGCTTTGTGCTTGAGTTTAGTGAGCAATTAGTTAGTGGCTTTGTGCTTAACTAATTAAAACCTAAGTCTATTACTTTGTGTTTAGATTTAGTTACTATCTTTTATGTTTTCTTTTGTTCACAAAAAAATCAGAAAAATACTTCACAAAAACATATCATTTGGCCGAGATTTTCATCACCATACCAAGTCGATTTTAGTTCATCCTTTGAGTGAAACTTAGCCCATCTAGTTTCATTCCAAAAATCAGAAAATTTCCCACAAAAATACATCACTTTGGCCGAGTATATTGTTAGTATTTCAAGTTGGATTTTGTTGTTCTCTTGAGTGGAATCAAACCCCATAGGTTTCACTCCAAATTGGTCATCAAAGCCTAGGTTTGTTCTTGTTTTCGATTTGCTTTTGTTTTCTCGGTTTTTACCCTTGTTTTTCCTCTTCATTTTTTCGTTTTTCTTTCCTTCTTTTTCCTTGTTTATTTCCACACAAAACTTCCACAAAAATCTCACAAAATTTTCACAAAATGGAAGAGGATAAGAGACTTTCGGATTTAGAAGCAAAGTTGAATCAACTCGCCGGTAGTTGTAATACAATGATGAATGCTCTAAACACCCTCTTGGACCACAATCTTAATGACCCAAGACCACCACCAAGGGGTGGAGGAGGAAGGGGCCGTGGGTATGGTGGCCGTGGGAGAGGACAACCACCTCCTCACATGGAAGATCAATACTCGGATTCGGAGGAGTCCATTGAAGCCCACCCACGAGAGCATGACCGAGACATCAAGGTAGATATTCCCGATTTTTATGGTAGTCTTAATCCCGAGGATCTACTAGATTGGCTTAGGTCGGTCGAAAGAATCTTTGAATTTAAAGAATACCCCGATAGAAAGTGTTTTAAGGTGGCCATAATGAAATTCAAAGGATATGCCTCCCTTTGGTATGAAAACCTTAAGAACCAAAGAAATCGAGAGGGAAAGGAACCCATTAGGTCATGGCTCAAACTCAAGAAAAAACTCAAAGATAAGTTTGTTCCCAAGGATTACACCCAAGACATGTTTCTTAGGTTAGCTCAACTCAAGCAAGAAACTCAACCCATCGAATCCTACCTTAGGGACTTTGAACAACTCACCCTTCAATGTGAGATGAGTGAAAAACCCGAACAAAAGATTGCAAGATTTGTTGAAGGCCTAAACCCTAGGATAGCAAACCGGGTAAAGATGCAAAATTTATGGTCATTCGATGAGGCCGTCACTATGGCCATGAGAGTTGAGAGGCTAGAGAAGGGAAGAGGGGACACGGCCAAACACTCCACCAAGGCCACTCCTAACACGAGCCAAGGAGGGGTCAAAATAGTCGAGCCTTGTCCTACTATGGAGTGAAACCTATGGGGTTTGATTTCACTCAAGGGAATGAACAAAATCGACTTGTTATGCTCTTGAAATTCTCGGCCAAATGGGACTTTTTTTGTGAGAAATTTTCTGATTTTTGTGAAACAAAATGAAAACATAAACGATAGTAACTAAATCTAAACACAAAGTAATAGATTTAGGGTTTTGATTAATTAAGCACAAAGCCACTAATTAATCATCCACTAACTCAAGCACAAAGCAAAGAGAATAATGAACACTCAAATAAGTTGAGAACTCTCAAACTTAGGGTTTTTTTTCATTCATTCAAATCTGAAAAATTATGATATTAGAGTGAGGGTTTATATAGTACCCTTGCTCTAATCTTGGCCTTACATTTCAAAGCTAATCTAAGGGCTCACAAGAGTCCCTCAATGATACAAAAAAACGGCTCACTTGAGCATACAAGAGCTGAAAATTTCAATGTAAAAGACAAACTACAAAAGCATAAAGGTGATGGAGACACTTGAATCAATCCTCTCCTTGCAATTTTGTTGAGCATCCAAGGGTCAAGGTAAGAGGGCTTGGGGATCAAGGGGGGACGGCTTCAAGGCTCCTCATTTGGATTTTTACAACTAAAAACAATAAAGCATAAAGTAAAGAAAGCGACATGTATGAAAGAGACTTAAAACATAAAGTAATGTGATTGTTTTGGGGAGTTGTTAGAGCCGGCTCCAAGGACCTTCATGAGCTGGCTTTTGTGAGCCATGTGAGTCTTTTTATTGGAGGGTTGACTCACATGGGTGTACCCAATTTGACCACATTCAAAAATAGCATTTTCCTTGACTTTTTAATTGCTCTCCAACTTGACTTCTCTTGACTCCTCTTGACCACCAAGTATGGCTTGATTTGACCATAGAATTGACTTCACTTAGCTCTTGGTGGCCCCTTGAACCATGGCCTAGGTTTGGGTTTGAGCCCAAGGACTCATCCCTTGGCTCAACTCCATCTCATCCTTGTCCACCTTGACCATTCTTGGTCCAATCTCCTCTCCTTGGAAAGGATTTGCCCTCAAATCCTTGGAGACCCTTTTGCTTCCCCCTTGGCTCGATTTCATGCTCAATTCTCGACTTAATCCTTGCTCGACCTTGGCTTTCACGGTTTTGGGCTTCCAAGGGCGCCACTTGATGATGGTTTGGAGGAATGGTTGGACTCCTTTGCCTTGGCTCGAGGAAATGATCACGTTTTCCTCCTAGGTCACAGCTTGCTTGACCACACATTCTTCCTCGAGCATTTCTTTGAGCCCACGACTCATAACCATGCCATCCTTCCATTCTTGCTCATGATCGAGCCCATCAACGATTCTCCATCTTAAAGATCCACTTGATCTTTCCTTGCCATCAATTTTAGCCCTCTCTTGGACTTCATCCTCATTGTAGATTGGTTTGTCATTCTCATGTTGCTCCTCTCCTAGAATCCTCCTTGTTGCTCTAGGGTTTTCCTCAAGGTCTAGGCTCACCATTTCCTCTTGCCCATTCCTTTTCGCTTCAAGGCCTCTCAAGCCTTCATACCCACTTAAACTCGGCTCCAATTTCATCTCCACGCTAGAGTTTCCTTCAATGATCGATTCAAACAAGCACGAGTTATTTTTGTAGCCCATCATAGGAGGTAGTGGTGTGAGCACAATGAGTTTCTCCTTGTATTTGAAGGAGTAAGTATTGCTCCTTCCATGATGAGAGGAATCCCTCTCATACTCCCATGGTCTCCCAAGCAACAAATGACATGCATCCATGTCGAGAATTTCACAAGTAACCTCATCTTTGTAATCTTGGCCAATCGAAAATGGCACCTTGCATTGTTTGTTGACCTTCACCTCGGCTCCCTTGTTGAGCCACCTTAGTTTGTAGGGGCTCGGGTGTTCCAAAGTGGGTAGGTTTAGCTTCTCCACAAGCATTTTGGAAGCCACATTAGTACAACTTCCACCGTCGATGATGAGGTTGCACACCTTCCCCATGATTGTACACTTAGACCGAAATATTTGTTGCCTTTGGTCTATGTTCTCACTTGATTCTTGAGTGTGCATCACTCGCCATATGAGTAAGCTCAACCCCGAGTCCGGGGGAACTAGGGTTTCGGCCATCTTCAACTCCTCTACTCCCTCTTTTTTTTCTTCCTCACAAACTATGACCTCATCGTCTCCCCAATGCACCACTTCACTCGTGTTCAAGGCCCTCTTGCTAGGGCACTCCTTAGCAAAATGACCATATCCTTGACATTGGTAGCACTTCTTGAGGGGAATCGTTTTTCTTGTGCCATAGTCAATTCCCTTTCCCTTGTCAACACTTGATGGCTTGATGGTAGGGCAAGGCTCGGCTAATTTGACCCCTCCTATTGCAACGGGAGTTGAAAGTTCGCGATCCTTTGACCTTGGGCCCGCCTACAACCTTAGGTCCAAGGGTCAACCACAAGTCAACTAAAACATCAAGAGCAACAAAACCAAGTGATGAAGGTCCCAAAACAGCCGAAAAAACAATCAAAGGAGGATTCACATGTGTTCCTCAATGAGTCACTATCACACATGTCACTATCTACCTTTTATACTTTATGCTTTTTACTTTAAGTATTTGTTGTTTTATGTTCAAAATTTTCAGCTCATGTGAGCCTTGTTGGACCGAGTATAATGATGTATTTGTGGGTTATTTGTAGCCCTTGGATCCTCTTGTAATGTGTGGTCAAGATTAGAATGAGGGCATTATATAAACCCTCATCCTCACCTCACAATTTTCAGATTTGGTTAATGAAAAAGAAACCCTAGAGTTTATATTGTGTTCCTCATTTTCTCATTACTTTGTGTGTGAGTTAGTGAAAGATTAGTTTAGTGGCTTTGTGCTTAAACTAATCAAACCCTAAATCTATTACTTTGTGTGTAGATTTAGTGACTATCCTTTTTGTTTTCCTTGTTTACAAAATTTCAGAAAAAATACTTCACAAAAACATCACATTGAGCCGAGATTTTCAAGGAGTTTCAAGGTTCGATTTTGTTCATCCCTTGAGTGAAACTTGTCCCTCTTAGTTTCACTCCAAATTGGGTATCAGAGCTTTGGTTTGAAGAGCACAAGATCCCACCTTTGTGTTAAGTTTCACACGGTCCAAAGGAGCACCTTGAGGTATTCGAAATTTTTCAGATTTTGTGTGTTTGTTTTCTCAATGAGTATGCCTCTTTCTTGTGATATTACTCTTGAGGGAACTATGGATGACTCTATGGAGAAATTGAGAAAGGAAATTGAGTCTAAATTGAGCCGAATGAATGGAGGAATTGGGTCAAAACTTGGTCTTGTAACTTGGAGGGTTATGCATACCCAACCCCATTCCTTGGAAGAAAGTCAAAAAAATCAGATTTTTAGGTCTAAATGTACCATTGGGAAGAGGGTTTGTAACCTAATTATTGATGGAGGGAGTTGTGTTAATGTTGCTTCAAAAACCCTCATCGATAAACTTGCCTTACCCACACAAAAACACCCAAACCCTTACAAGTTGAGGTGGTTGAATAGAGAGGCCGAAATTTTGGTTGATAGGAGATGTTTGGTTTCTTTTTCCATGGGAAGAGACTATATGGATGAAGTGTGGTGTGATTCCTATGGATGCTTGTCACCTCTTATTGGGGAGACCTTGGGAATTTGATCGGAATGCGACTCATGAGGGAAGGGACAACACTTACACTTTCATGTTTGGGGACAAGAGGATCAAGCTCACACCCTTACCCCCACATATGGGTGGCCGAGCTAGCCATGCCATGACCAAGCCTCTTGAGGGAGTCCTATTGGTTGGAGAACAAGAGATGAAACAAGAGCTTAGCAAGGGAATGGTTGTTTATGCCCTCATTGCCAAAGAAACTCCTAAGGAAAGTGAAAAACCGATTCCATGTGAAGTTCAAGAGCTCTTAGAACTCTACAAGGATGTGTTTCCCCTTGAGCTACCACACGGCCTACCCCCTATTAGGGGCATTGAGCATCAAATTGATCTTGTTCCGGGAGCTACACTACCTAATAAGGCCGCATATCGAAGTGATCATAAGGCTACACAAGAACTTCAACAACAAATTGGGGAACTCATGGAAAAGGGGTTTGTAAGAGAATCTCTTAGTCCTTGTGCCGTGCCTACACTCTTGGTACCTAAGAAGGATGGAACTTGGAGAATGTGTACGGATAGTCGAGCTATTAATAATATTACGGTCAAGTATAGGTTTCCTATACCTAGGCTTGATGTGGACCAAAAATGGTCAAGGCTAGCAAAGGCGGTTTTTGTCCAAATCACGGTTTAGGTCCTTGGGCTCGAACCATGGGCTAGGTCACGATCCTAAGGTCCACCCAAGCTTATCTTGAGTGAATTTAAACAATAATATCTTGGTCAAGCTTGGTGGGTCAAGGAAGTCAAGAAAAGTCAAGACGGAGAGCAACCGAAAGTCGATTAAAATGCTATTTTTGTTTGTGATCGCTCGAGTGCACCCATGTGGGTTCGAACCACAAGTCAATTAAATTATCAAGAGCAAAAATCAAGTGAAGAAGAGATCCCAAGTCAGCCGAAAATTAATCAAAGGAAGGATCACATGTTGTTCCTCAACATGTCCCTTTCACTCATGTCTCTATCTACCTTTTATGCTTTATGCTTTACTTTAAGTATTTGTTGTTTTATGTTCAAAATTTTCAGCTCAAGTGAGCCTTGTGGACCGAGTATTATGATGTATTTGGGGGTTGATTGTAGCCCTTAGATTATCTTGTAATGTAGGGTTGAGATGAGGCATTGGGTAATATATAAACCCACCCTCACACATCATATTTTTCAGATTTGGAATGATAAAAAGAAAACCCTAGTTGTTTGCTTGAGTTCTTCATTTTCTCATTACTTACTGTGTGAGTTTAGTGAAAGATTAGTTTAGTGGCTTTGTGCTTAAACTAATCACAACCTAAATCTATTACTTAGTGTGTAGATTTAGTGACTATCCTTTTTATTTTCCTTGTTCATAAAATTTCAGAAAATTATCCCACAAAAACATACATATAACCGAGATTTTCAAGGGTTTCAAGGATCGATTTGTGTTCATCTCTTGAGTGAAACTTGATCCTCCTAGTTTCACTCCAAATTGGCATCAAAGCTTTGGTTGCGTTTGAAGCACAAGATCCACCCTTGTGTTAGAAACATACGGTCCAAGGGAGATAATTCAAATTTTTGGTTTGTTCTTGATTTTCGATTTTTATCTTTATTTTTCGGTTTATTGTGTTTTGCCGAGTTGATCTTTGTTTTTCATCCTTTATTTTTCGTTTGTCTCTTTTATTTTCTTGTTTCCACAAAACTTCTCACAAATTTTCACAAAAATGGTTGAGGATCTACACTTGTGTTAGTGTTGGTTTTGATTTTCACACTCAAAGGTCCTTGCTTTACTCAAAAATTTTCAGATTTTTGTTTCTTTGGTTATTTCAATGGGTATATTTCTTCCTTTTGATGTTACTTGTGATACTACTCTTGGTGAGACCATGTATGATTCTATGGAGAAAGCTAGAAGAGAGCTTGAAATCAAAATGAGTCGAATGAGGAGTAGACCTATTCCTAACCCTAACCTTGTGAACTTGAGGGAGTTAGAAGGTAGAATGGCTCGGTTAGGAGGAGGATCACCCCCTAGCCAAAGCCGTGTGGTTTGTAGGGGCGAGCTTGCTCAAACCCTAACCCTAAACCTAGAAGAGAGTCACCAAGTCGAAGCCTTTAGGTCTAGGTGTACCATTATGGGAAGGGTTTGTGATTTGATTGTTGATGGGGAGAGTTGTTCTAATGTGGCCTCAAGCACCCTCATTGAAAAATTAGCCTTGCCTACACAAGAACACCCTAAACCTTACAAGATGAAGTGGCTAAACAATGGAGCCGAGATGAGTGTAAGTGTGGTTAGACAATGCTTGGTTTCTTTCTCCATTGGTGGGGATTACATGGATGAGGTTTTGTGTGATGTGGTACCCATGGAGGCTTGTCATCTCCTCTTGGGAAAACCTTGGAAGTTGAAAAGAAATGCTAATCATGATGAGAGGGACAATACCTATACTTTCAAGATTGGAGCTAAGAAAATCAAACTTGCACCCTTACCTCCGATTTTGAAAAACCCTAACCCACCCTCCTTGATTATATCACACGAAAGAATGGGGATTGATGGGAGACCAGAAATTGAGCTTGGGGTTGGTCATGGGAAGGATGAGATTAATGTCCTTGCTAAGGAGTTCCCCAAGGAGCAATGCAAACCGCCCTCCATACTTGAGTCATCCAAAGAGGTTATTTTAAGTGAGGAGGCCAAACAAGTGAGGAAATGAATGTTGGTGAGAAATTGACCATTCACTTTGCTAAAGATAATCCTAACACTCAAGAGGAAAGCATGGGGTACAATGCCAAGCCAAGGGATGAGTATGATCATGAGAAGTGTTTGGCCAATGTCAAGAGGAAGGTATTCATGTGGTATGAGAATGTTGATGCAAGCAAAGAGTCGAGGGAATTTCTAAAATGGAAGTTCAAGGTGGGGATTGTCAATACCCAAGGAATGCTATGTGGTTATCATAATCAAGTCTATTCGAGTGGTTTCATGAAATGGGGATTCAAAGGGGAACTAAGCTTGAACAAAAGAGCTAAGTGATGATCTTCTACAACCTTCACCTAAGTTCAAGAAAGAAGATGGCTCAATTGGAAGTCCAAGGGTCGATTTGTGGAGGGGAACACGGCCCTCAAAGCCACACCCGAATTATTCACACTCATTATGTCGCCTAATCCCACAAGTACCTTCATGATCGAGAGTGTAGCCCTCCATGTGATCAAAGACAACCCTAGAGCAATAAGGGGAAGTCAAGGAGAGGAGCTCAATGAGCTCAAAACAGAAAAATTTGGGGAGCTCAATCAAGTGCAAGGGAAGTGAATCATTTGGAAATGAAAAGGTCGATGTGTTAGAAGGTTCAAGTGAGTCCTTGAAAGGGGAGAAAACGTGGGGTTTAAACGTGGCAAAGGGTGGCTAATTGGCGGTTCTATGCATGAGGAACTTGAGTTGTGCTAAGGGATAATTGTGAATCCAAAGAAGCCATGAGTAAGGGAGAGAGCGAGCTCAATTCATTGAGCCAAGTCTACAAGGATCAATCTCTCATTCAATCTCTAAGCAAGTGGAATTCTTGGAAGACTAGAGCCATGGAACACAAGGTTGGTCATGGGGCTCATGGGGCACCCCTCATCATGTTCTACGAATCAAGCCATGAAGCCAACAAGAGTCCGAGTCGAGAAGGAGGCAAAGGATCAAGCCATGAGTCAAGCTATAGTCCAAACCGAGCAAGAGGAAGAGAGACCGAGGATTTGAGGACAAATCCTTTTCAAGGAGAGGAGATTGGACCAAAAATGGTCAAGGCTAGCAAAGGCGGTTTTTGTCCAAATCACGGTTTAGGTCCTTGGGCTCGAACCATGGGCTAGGTCACGATCCTAAGGTCCACCCAAGCTTATCTTGAGTGAATTTAAACAATAATATCTTGGTCAAGCTTGGTGGGTCAAGGAAGTCAAGAAAAGTCAAGACGGAGAGCAACCGAAAGTCGATTAAAATGCTATTTTTGTTTGTGATCGCTCGAGTGCACCCATGTGGGTTCGAACCACAAGTCAATTAAATTATCAAGAGCAAAAATCAAGTGAAGAAGAGATCCCAAGTCAGCCGAAAATTAATCAAAGGAAGGATCACATGTTGTTCCTCAACATGTCCCTTTCACTCATGTCTCTATCTACCTTTTATGCTTTATGCTTTTTACTTTAAGTATTTGTTGTTTTATGTTCAAAATTTTCAGCTCAAGTGAGCCTTGTGGACCGAGTATTATGATGTATTTGGGGGTTGATTGTAGCCCTTAGATTATCTTGTAATGTAGGGTTGAGATGAGGCATTGGGTAATATATAAACCCACCCTCACACATCATATTTTTCAGATTTGGAATGATAAAAAGAAAACCCTAGTTGTTTGCTTGAGTTCTTCATTTTCTCATTACTTAGTGTGTGAGTTTAGTGAAAGATTAGTTTAGTGGCTTTGTGCTTAAACTAATCACAACCTAAATCTATTACTTAGTGAGTAGATTTAGTGACTATCCTTTTTATTTTCCTTGTTCATAAAATTTCAGAAAATTATCCCACAAAAACATACATATAACCGAGATTTTCAAGGGTTTCAAGGATCGATTTGTGTTCATCTCTTGAGTGAAACTTGATCCTCCTAGTTTCACTCCATGATGACATTCTTGATGAGCTTAGTGGAGCTCGATTGTTTTCCAAGATTGATCTACGACAAGGTTACCATCAAGTGAGAATCAAAGAGGGTGATGAATGGAAGACGGCTTTTAAAACGAAGCATGGGTTATATGAATGGTTAGTCATGCCTTTTGGACTATCCAATGCTCCTAGCACCTTCATGAGGTTGATGACCGAGGTTTTGAGACCTTACTTGGGAAGATTCATTGTGGTCTACTTTGACGATATCTTAGTGTATAGCCCTTCCAAGGAAGCTCACCTACATCATTTGCGAGTGTTGTTTGAGACACTTAGAGATCACAAGTTGTATGGCAAGTTAGAGAAGTGTTCTTTCATGCAAGGCGAAGTCCAATTCTTGGGCTATATTATATCTAGCCGTGGTATACTAGTGGATCAAGAGAAAGTGGAGGCTATCAAATCATGGCCAATTCCGAAGAACATAACCGAGGTGAGGAGCTTTCATGGCTTGGCTTCTTTTTATCGACGATTTATCAAGGATTTTAGCACCGTCGTGGCACCCATCACCGAGTGTATGAAGAAAGGAGAGTTCAAGTGGAATGAGGGGGCCGAGAATTCCTTCAATAAAATCAAGAAGTTGTTGTGTGACTCACCTATTCTTACACCACCGGATTTCAATAAGCTTTTTGAAGTCGAATGTGATGCTAGTGGAGTTGGAATTGGGGCCGTTCTATTTCAACAACACAAGCCAATTGCTTACTTTAGTGAGAAGTTGAATGGTGCCAAGCTCAATTATTCCACCTACGACAAAGAATTCTATGCCATCGTTCGGGCTCTCGCGCATTGGAGCCATTACCTCAAGCCCAAGCCGTTTGTTCTTCATTCCGATCATGAGGCTCTCAAATACATTAATGGACAACACAAGTTGAATCATAGGCACGCCAAGTGGGTAGAATTTCTTCAATCTTTTTCTTTCTCAAGCAAGTTCATTGAAGGAAAAAAAAACGTGGTGGCCGATGCATTATCTCGGAGGCACACCATGTTAAGCTACATGGAGCAAAGAGTGTTGGGTTTTGAATTCATGAAAGAGCTCTATGTGGAGGATCCCGACTTCAAGGATGAGTGGAATTCCATACGTGAAGGGCAAGGTAAGGTAGGAAGCAAGTACACACTTCAAGAGGGGTTCTTGTTCTATGGGAATCGGCTATGTATACCTAAGAGCCCTTATCGAAATCTCCTAGTGAGGGAGGTTCATTCTAATGGTTTAGCCGGGCATTTCGGAATTCAAAAGACTTATGACATCCTCCAAGACCAATTCCATTGGCCCAAGATGCTTGGAGATGTCCAAGATGTGATCAAGAGATGTGCTTCGTGCCAACAATCCAAGTCCTTCTTTCAAACGGGGCCCTACACTCCCTTACCCGTCCCAAATCGGCCGTGGGAGGATGTTAGCATGGATTTCATCGTCGCTTTACCAAGGACTCAACGAGGTAAGGATTCCATCATGGTTGTGGTCGACCGATTTAGCAAGATGGCTCATTTCATTGCGTGCAAGAAAACCGAGGATGCCATGAGTGTGGCCGAATTGTATTTCAAGGAAGTGGTCAAGTTGCATGGAGTCCCGAAAACCATTGTATCCGATCGAGACACCAAATTCATGAGCCACTTTTGGAAGACCTTATGGAAGTTGCTAAAAACGAGGCTCTTGTTTAGCACAAGCCATCATCCTCAAACGGATGGCCAAACCGAGGTCACTAATAAAACCTTGGGGAGGATCCTTAGGAGCATCGTTTCTAGGTCCTTGAAAGATTGGGATCTCAAACTCGCCCACGCCGAGTTTGCCTTCAACCGTGCCCCTTCTTCTAGCACGGGAAGTTCACCATTTGAAGTGGTCTATGGGACCAATCCCCTCATGCCCACGGACCTAGCCCCCGTCAAGAGCAAGGAGATGAGTTACGATGCCAAGAAGCGGGTTGAGTTCATGATGAGTATCCACAACCAAGTCAAGAAGCAAATCGAGAAGTCAAACGAAGCCTACAAGGCTAAGTCCAAGAGCCGAAAAAATCCAAGAGAATTTGAAGCGGGAGATTTGGTGTGGCTACACTTGAGGAAGGAAAGGTTTCCGGATAAAAGAAAGAACAAACTCATGCCTAGGGCCGAGGGACCCTTCGAGATACTCGAGAAAATTGGACCGAACGCTTACAAAGTTGATCTACCTGGAGAGTACGGAGTCCATGGCACGTTCAACGTGGGAGACCTTAGCCCATACCATGAAGACTTGGAGGAGGAGGAAGTCGAGGATTTGAGGGCAAATCCTTTTCAACCCGGGGAGATTGCAACGGGAGTTGAAAGTTCGCGATCCTTTGACCTTGGGCCCGCCTCCAACCTTAGGTCCAAGGGTCAACCACAAGTCAACTAAAACATCAAGAGCAACAAAACCAAGTGATGAAGGTCCCAAAACAGCCGAAAAAACAATCAAAGGAGGATTCACATGTGTTCCTCAATGAGTCACTATCACACATGTCACTATCTACCTTTTATACTTTATGCTTTTTACTTTAAGTATTTGTTGTTTTATGTTCAAAATTTTCAGCTCATGTGAGCCTTGTTGGACCGAGTATAATGATGTATTTGTGGGTTATTTGTAGCCCTTGGATCCTCTTGTAATGTGTGGTCAAGATTAGAATGAGGGCATTATATAAACCCTCATCCTCACCTCACAATTTTCAGATTTGGTTAATGAAAAAGAAACTGGAGTGAAACTAGGAGGATCAAGTTTCACTCAAGAGATGAACACAAATCGATCCTTGAAAACCCTTGAAATTTTCGGCCAAGTGACTATTTTTGGTGAAGTATTTTTCTGAAATTTTGTAAACAAGGAAAATAAAAAGGATAGTCACTAAATCTACACACAAAGTAATAGATTTAGGTTTTGATTAGCTTAAGCACAAAGCCACTAAACTAATCTCTCACAAATCTCAAACACAAAGTAAAGAGATAAATGAAGAACACTCATATAAACCTAGGGTTTCTTTTCATTAGCCAAATCTGAAAATTATGTTGTGTGAGGTTGGGTTTATATAATACCCAAGGCCTCATCTCAACCATTCATTACAAGATGATCTAAGGGCTCACAAGAGACCCCAAATACTACTAAAAAAACGGCTACTATGCTCACATGTGAGCTGAAAAATTCAAAGGAAAACAACAAACAATAAAGCATAAAGGTGATGGTGACACTTGAGTCCATCCTCTCCCTTCTTTGTTGATGGTCATCCAAGGGCCCTTGTGTGAGCCTTGGGGTGGGTTTGGACGGTCCAAGTGACCAACTTTCAAGGGATTATATTGTCTCTTACATTAAAGCATAAAGTAAAAAGTAAAGAAAGCGACTTGTATGAAAATGACATGAAATATAAAAACAATGTGATGATCCTTGGTGACTTGATTTAGACCGGCCCCTTGACCTCCATGAGCTAGCTTGATGAACCATGTGAGCCCATTTATTGGAGGGTTGACTCACATGGGTGTACCATAGTTGACCACATTTCAAAAATAGCATAATCTTGACTTTTTGTTGCTCTCCAACTTTGACTTCCTCTTGACCTTGCTTGATCACTAAGGTTGGCTTGATTTGACCATAGAGTTGACTTTATTTAGCCCTTAGTGACCCTCTTGACCACGGCCTAAGCTTGGGTTCGAGCCCATGGGTCCAACCCATGGTCTCCCTCGACTTCACCCTTGACCACCTTGGCCATTTTTGGTCCAGAAACCCTAGAGTTTATATTGTGTTCCTCATTTTCTCATTACTTTGTGTGTGAGTTAGTGAAAGATTAGTTTAGTGGCTTTGTGCTTAAACTAATCAAACCCTAAATCTATTACTTTGTGTGTAGATTTAGTGACTATCCTTTTTGTTTTCCTTGTTTACAAAATTTCAGAAAAAATACTTCACAAAAACATCACATTGAGCCGAGATTTTCAAGGAGTTTCAAGGTTCGATTTTGTTCATCCCTTGAGTGAAACTTGTCCCTCTTAGTTTCACTCCACCTTGGCTCGAGGTAGGGTTGGTCTTGGTAGTTCTCTTAGCCGAATCCCCTCTCCCCTTCTCTAACCTTTCCACACGAGTGGCCATAGTGACGGCCTCATCGAATGACCACAAGTTTTGCATCTTCACCCGGTTAGCTATCCTAGGGTTTAGGCCCTCGACAAACCTAGCTATCTTTTGCTCGGGTTTTTCATTCATCTCACATTGTAAGGTGAGTTGTTCAAAGTCCCTAAGGTAGGATTCGATGGGTTGTGTTTCTTGTTTGAGTTGGGCTAGCCTAAGAAACATGTCTTGGGTGTAATCCTTGGGAACAAACTTGTCTTTGAGCTTTTTCTTGAGTTTGAGCCATGACCTAATGGGTTCCTTTCCCTCTCGATTTCTTTGGTTCTTAAGGGTTTCATACCAAAGGGAAGCATATCCTTTGAATTTCATGATGGCCACCTTAAAACACTTTCTATCGGGGTATTCTTTAAATTCAAAGATTCTTTCGACCGACCTAAGCCAATCTAGTAGATCCTCGGGATTAAGACTACCATAAAAGTCGGGAATTTCTACCTTGATGTCTCGGTCATGATCTCTTGGGTGAACTTCAAGGGACTCCTCCGAATCCGAGTATTGATCTTCCATGTGAGGAGGTGGTTGGCCTCTCCCACGGCCTCCTAACCCACGGCCTCTTCCTCCTCCACCCCTAGGTGGTGGTCTTGGCTCATGAATGTTTTGTTCCAAGAGAGTGTTTATAGCATTCATCTTTAAAGTACAATTACCGGTGAGTTGAGTTAACTTCTCTTCTAAATCGGAAAGCCTTTTATCCTCTTCCATTTTGTGAAGATTTTGTGAGATTTTTGTGGAAGTTTTGTGGAAATAAACAAGGAAAAAGGAAGGAAAGAAAACGAAAAAAAATGAAGACGAAAACAAGAGTAAAAAAAAACCGAGAAACACAAACACAAATCGAAAACAAGAACAAACCTAGGCTTTGATGACCAATTTGGAGTGAAACCTATGGGGTTTGATTTCACTCAAGGGAATGAACAAAATCGACTTGTTATGCTCTTGAAATTCTCGGCCAAATGGGACTTTTTTTGTGATAAATTTTCTGATTTTTGTGAAACAAAATGAAAACATAAAGGATAGTAACTAAATCTAAACACAAAGTAATAGATTTAGGGTTTTGATTAATTAAGCACAAAGCCACTAATTAATCATCCACTAACTCAAGCACAAAGCAATTAAAGAGAATAATGAACACTCAAATAAGTTGAGAACTCTCAAACTTAGGGTTTTTTTTCATTCATTCAAATCTAAAAAATTATGATATTAGAGTGAGGGTTTATATAGTACCCTTGCTCTAATCTTGGCCTTACATTTCAAAGCTAATCTGGAGTGAAACTAAGTGGATCAAGTTTCACTCAAAGGATGAACTAAAATCGACTTGTGAAACCCTTGAGAATTTCGGCCAAAGTGATGTTTTTTGTGAGATAATTTTCTGAAATTTTGTAAACAAGGAAAACATAAAAGATAGTAACTAAATCTACACACAAAGTAGTAGACTTAGGGTTTGATTAGTTTAAGCACAAAGCCACTAAACTAATCTTTCACTAACTCAAGCACAAAGCAATGAGAAAAATGAAGAACACTCAAATAAACAACTAGGGTTTTTCATTCAACAAAATCTGAAAAATTTGATGTGAGAATGAGGGTTTATATACTACCCTCATTCTAATCTTGACCATACATTACAAGAGGATCTAAGGGTCACAATTATCCCACAAAAACAACAATAATACTCGGTCCTCAAGGCTCACATGAGCTGAAAATTTGAAAGGAAAACAACAAATACATAAAGTTTAAAGCATAAAGCACAAAAGGTAGATAGTGACATGTGTTGAAAGGGACTTATTGAGGAACACATGTGAAGCTTCTTTGTGATCATTTTTCGGCTGTTTTGGGGTCTCTCCCACTTGACTTTGGCTCTTGATAATTTAATTGACTTGAGGTTGACCTTTGGACCTAAGGTTGGAAGCGGGCCCTAGGTCAATGGATTGCGAGCTCTCAACTCCCGTTGCAATCTCCCCGGGTTGAAAAGGATTTGCCCTCAAATCCTCTCCTTCTTCATCCTCCAAGTCTTCAAGATACGGGCTAAGGTCTCCCACGTTAAACGTGCCATGGACTCCATACTCTCCCGGTAAATCAACTTTGTAAGCATTCGGTCCAATTTTCTCAAGTATCTCGAAGGGACCCTCGGCCCTAGGCATGAGCTTGTTCTTTCTCTTATCCGGAAACCTTTCCTTCCTCAAGTGCAACCATACCAAGTCTCCCGGCTCGAAATCTTTTGGAGTCCTTCGGCCCTTTGACCTAGTCTTGTAGGTCTCATTCGTTTTCTCGATTTGCTTCTTGACTTGATTGTGGATGCTCATCATGAACTCAACCCGCTTCGGCATCGTAGCTCATCTCCTTGCTCTTGATGGGGCTAGGTGCGTGGGCATGAGTGGGTTGGTTCCATAGACCACTTCAAACGGTGATTGTCCTGCTAGAAGAAGGGCACGACTAAAAGCGAATTCGGCGTGGGCAAGCTTGAGATCCCAATCTTTCAAGGACTTTGAAACGATGCTCCTAAGGATCCTCCCCAAGGTTTTATTAGTGACCTCGGTTTGACCATCCGTTTGAGGGTGGTGACTCGTGCTAAACAAGAGCCTTGTTTTCAACAATTTCCACAAGGTCTTCCAAAAGTGGCTCATGAACTTGGTGTCTCGATCGGATACAATGGTCTTAGGAACTCCGTGTAGTTTGTCCACTTCCTTGGAATACAACTCGGCCACACTCATGGCATCTTCGGTTTCTTGCACGCAATGAAGTGAGCCATCTTGCTAAATCGATCCACCACAACCATGATGGAATCCTTACCTCGTTGAGTTCTAGGCAAAGCGACGATGAAATCCATGCTAACGTCCTCCCATGGCCGATTTGGGGTGGGTAGAGGAGTATAGGGCCCTGTTTGAAAGAAGGACTTGGATTGTTGGCACGAAGCGCATCTCTTGATCACATCTTGGACATCTCCAAGCATTTTCGGCCAATAGAATTGATCTTGGAGGATGTCGTAAGTCTTTTGAATTCCAAAATGCCCTGGCTAAACCATTTGAGTGAACCTCACGCACTAGAAGAAGTCGATAGGGACCCTTAGGAATGCACAACCGATTCCCAAGAATAGAATCCTCTTGAAGTGTGTACTTGCTCCCTACCTTGCTTTGCCCTTCACGAATAGAATTCCATTCATCCTTGAAGTCGGGGTCTTCCACATAGAGTTCTTTCATGAATTCAAAACCCAACACTCTTTGCTCCATGTAGCTTAGCATGGTGTGCCTCCGGGATAATGCATCGGCAACCACGTTATTCTTTCCTTCAATGAACTTGCTTGAGAAAGAGAATGATTGAAGAAATTCTACCCACTTGGCGTGCCTATGATTCAACTTGTGTTGTCCATTGATGTATTTGAGAGCCTCATGATCCGAATGAAGAACAAACGGTTTGGGCTTGAGGTAATGGCTCCAATGAGCGAGAGCCCTAACCTTTGGACCTAAGGTTGGAAGCGGGCCCTAGGTCAATGGATTGCGAGCTCTCAACTCCCGTTGCATAATCTAAGGGCTCACAAGAGTCCCTCAATGATACAAAAAAACGGCTCACTTGAGCATACAAGAGCTGAAAATTTCAATGTAAAAGACAAACTACAAAAGCATAAAGGTGATGGAGACACTTGAATCAATCCTCTCCTTGCAATTTTGTTGAGCATCCAAGGGTCAAGGTAAGAGGGCTTGGGGATCAAGGGGGGACGGCTTCAAGGCTCCTCATTTGGATTTTTACAACTAAAAACAATAAAGTATTAAGTAAAGAAAGCGACATGTATGAAAGAGACTTAAAACATAAAGTAATGTGATTGTTTTGGGGAGTTGTTAGAGCCGGCTCCAAGGACCTCCATGAGCTAGCTTTTGAGAGCCATTGGACCAAAAATGGTCAAGGCTAGCAAAGGCGGTTTTTGTCCAAAACACGGTTTAGGTCCTTGGGCTCGAACCATGGGCTAGACCACGATCCTAAGGTCCACCCAAGCTTATTTTGAGTGAATTACATAATAATATCTTGGTCAAGCTTGGTGGGTCAAAGAGGTCAAGGAAAGTCAAGACGGAGAGCAACCGAAAGTCAACAAAAATGCTATTTTGAATGTGATCGCTCGAGTGCACCCATGTGGGTTCGAACCACAAGTCAATTGAGTCAACAAGAGCAAAAATCAAGTGAAGAAAAGAACCCAAGTCAGCCGAAAATTAATCAAAGGAAGGATCACATGTTGTTCCTCAACATGTCCCTTTCACACATGTCTCTATCTACCTTTTATGCTTTATGCTTTTTACTTTAAGTATTTGTTGTTTTATGTTCAAAATTTTCAGCTCATGTGAGCCTTGTGGACCGAGTAATGTGATGTATTTGTGGGTTGATTGTAGCCCTTAGATTACCTTGTGATGTAAGGTCAAGATAAGGGGAAGGGTAGTATATAACCTCCTCTCATTGCCTTGTAAATTTTCAGATTTTAGTTGAATGATAAAAACCCTAAGTTTGAGAGTTCTCAACTTATTTGAGTGTTCTTCATTATCTCCTTGCTTAGTGCTTGAGATTAGTGATAGATTAGTTTAGTGGCTTTGTGCTTAAACTAATCACAACACTAAATCTATTACTTTGTGTTTAGATTTAGTGACTATCTTTCATGTTTTCATTTGTTCACAAAATTTCAGAAAATTTCACACAAAAATAGCTTCATTAGGCCGTGTATTTCAAGGGTGTTTGAGATCGATTTTTGTTCATCTCTTGAGTGAAACTTGATCCTCTTAGTTTCACTCCAAATTGGTAATCAAAGCCTAGGTTTGTTCTTGTTTTTCGATTTGTTTTGTTTTCGGTTTGATCCTTGTTATTTTCGGATTACTCTTGTGTTTCCTCTTTTATTTTCGTTTTGTTCTCTCTTATTTTTTCCTTGTGTCTTCCACAAAAATCCACAAACATACTCACAAAATTTTCACAAAATGGTTGAAGATCTACATTTGTGATAGTGTTGATTTCGGTTTTCACACTCAAAGGTCCTTGCTTTACTCAAAAATTTTCAGATTTTTGTTTCTTTGATTATATCAATGGGTGTGTTTCTTCCTTTTGATGTTACTTGTGATACTACTCTTGGTGAGACCATGTATGATTCTATGGAGAAAGCTAGAAGAGAGCTTGAAATCAAAATGAGTCGAATGAGGAGTAGACCTATTCCTAACCCTAACCTTGTGAACTTGAGGGAGTTAGAAGGTAGAATGGCTCGGTTAGGAGGAGAACCACCCCCTAGCCCAAGCCGTGTGGTTTGTAGGGATATGCTTGCTCAAACCCTAACCCTAGAAGAGAATCACCAAGTCCAAATCTTTCGATCTAGGTGTACCATTATGGGAAGGGTTTGTAATTTGGTTGTTGATGGAGAAAGTTGCAATAATGTTGCCTCAAATACTCTCATTGAAAAACTAGCTTTGCCTACACAAGATCACCCTAACCCTTACAAAATGAAATGGCAAAAAAATGGAGCCGAGATGAGTGTGTTGGTGATTAGACAATGCTTGGTTTCTTTCTCCATTGGAGGGGATTACATGGATGAGGGTTTGTGTGATGTGGTACCCATGGAGACTTGTCATCTCCTCTTGGGGAAACCATGGAAGTTGAAAAGAAATGCTAATCATGATGAGAGGGACAATACCTACACTTTCAAGATTGGAGCTAAGAAAATCAAACTTGCACCCCTACCTCCGATTTTGAAGAACCCTAACCCACCCTCCTTGGTTGAGTCACACAACAACATGAAGGTTGATGGGGGACCCGGAATGAAACAAGTGCAAGCTGAAATGGGGATGGTAAAGCCGTGGGATATGGTACAAGAGGGCATACCAACCCTCCTACCTTCTACCTTGAAGCATTCCACCCCACCTTCCATGTTTGAGCCTTACAAAGATGTGATATTGAGTGAAGAGGCCGAAATAAGTGGAGGGATGGATGTTGGCGAGAAATTGACCCTTCACTTTGCTAAAGATGATCCTAACAATCAAGAGGAAAACATGGGATACAATGCCAAGCATCGGGACGAGTATGATCATGAGATGTGTTTGGCTAATGTCAAGAGAAAGGTAATCATGTGGTATGAGAATGTTGATACAAGCAAAGAGTCAAGGGAATTTCTAAAATGGAAATTCAAAGTGAATAATAACAACAAGGAGCTACTATGTGATCATCCTACTCAAGTCTACTCAAGTGGATTCATGAAATGGGGATTCAAAGGGGGAACTAAGCTTGAACAAAAAGAGCTAAGTGATGATCTTCTACAATCTTCATCTAAGCTCAAGATAGAAGATGGCTCAAGTGAAAGTCCAAAGATCGACTTGTGGGAGGAGAACACGGCCCTCAAGACCATAACCGACTTACTCACACTCCTCATGTCATCTAATTCCACAAGTACCTTCATGATCGAGAGTGTAGCCCTCCATGTGATCAAAGACAACCCTAGAGCAATAAGGGGAAGTCAAGGAGAGGAGCTCAATGAGCTCAAAACCGAAAATTTGGGGAGCTCAATCAAGTGCAAGGGAAGTGAATCATTTGGAAATGAAACGGTCGATGTGTTAGAAGGTTCAAGTGAGTCCTTGAAAGGGGAGAAAAACGTGGGGTTTAAGCGTGGCAAAGGGTGGCTAATTGACGGTTCTATGCATGAGGAACTTCGAGTTGTGCTAAGGGATAATTGTGAATCCAAAGAAGCCATGAGTAAGGGAGAGAGCGAGCTCAATTCATTGAGCCAAGTCTACAAGGATCAATCTCTCATTCAATCTCTAAGCAAGTGGAATTCTTGGAAGACTAGAGCCATGGGACACAAGGTTGGTCATGGGGCTCATGGGGCACCCCTCATCATGTTCTACGAAATCAAGTCATGAAGCCAACAAGAGTCCGAGTCGAGAAGGAGGCAAAGGATCAAGCCATGAGTCAAGCTATAGTCCAAACCGAGCAAGAGGAAGAGAGACCGAGGATTTGAGGACAAATCCTTTTCAAGGAGAGGAGATTGGACCAAAAATGGTCAAGGCTAGCAAAGGCGGTTTTTGTCCAAAACACGGTTTAGGTCCTTGGGCTCGAACCATGGGCTAGACCACGATCCTAAGGTCCACCCAAGCTTATTTTGAGTGAATTACATAATAATATCTTGGTCAAGCTTGGTGGGTCAAAGAGGTCAAGGAAAGTCAAGACGGAGAGCAACCGAAAGTCAACAAAAATGCTATTTTGAATGTGATCGCCGAGTGCACCCATGTGGGTTCGAACCACAAGTCAATTGAGTCAACAAGAGCAAAAATCAAGTGAAGAAAAGAACCCAAGTCACCGAAAAATTAATCAAAGGAAGGATCACATGTTGTTCCTCAACATGTCCCTTTCACACATGTCTCTATCTACCTTTTATGCTTTATGCTTTTTACTTTAAGTATTTGTTGTTTTATGTTCAAAATTTTCAGCTCATGTGAGCCTTGTGGACCGAGTAATGTGATGTATTTGTGGGTTGATTGTAGCCCTTAGATTACCTTGTGATGTAAGGTCAAGATAAGGGGAAGGGTAGTATATAACCTCCTCTTATTGCCTTGTAAATTTTCAGATTTTAGTTGAATGATAAAAACCCTAAGTTTGAGAGTTCTCAACTTATTTGAGTGTTCTTCATTATCTCCTTGCTTAGTGCTTGAGATTAGTGATAGATTAGTTTAGTGGCTTTGTGCTTAAACTAATCACAACACTAAATCTATTACTTTGTGTTTAGATTTAGTGACTATCTTTCATGTTTTCATTTGTTCACAAAATTTCAGAAAATTTCACACAAAAATAGCTTCATTAGGCCGTGTATTTCAAGGGTGTTTGAGATCGATTTTTGTTCATCTCTTGAGTGAAACTTGATCCTCTTAGTTTCACTCCAGCCATGAACTTGTCTCGGACAAGTGGGAGATTGTTGGAGTAAGTGTCCTCCACAATAGTGCGATTACTTAATAAATCTCAATTAAGGAATACATGAGGATAATCCAGCATTATTGTCAATTGATTAACGTAAATCAATAACGGTTGGCTGACTAGAGTTTGACGTTATTGTCGTGAAAACGGCGGTAATCAATTGATCCCTTTAAGTCACACCTATAGGAACATACTCCAAATATCTAAGTTAATTAATTGTATGAGATGCGATTAGATTAGTAACTTGATAAATTGACTAACGGTTAGTCAGTGAATTAATTTAGAGAGGAATCGAGTTGTGAACTCGGATGATTGAATTTTATATCGATAAAATTATTTGAGGAGATGGGAGTTAGTGATTAAACGTTAATTCACTAATCATGTATATTTTACTAATGAGATTAGTAAAAGTACAATTTTAATATATGTGTAAGTGTACATATATAATAAAGGAGAGTTAAGAGTTTAATTTGATAATTTATACTTTGTCATATTGGATGATTAAGTGATAAATTATAAGTATTTGTGGGACAAATATTGAAAACAAAATAGACTCAAATAAGGTCCATTTGGACCGTGCAAAGTGAGAGGAGAGGGAAGATTCCCTTTGTCTTGTTTGGTTTGTCTTATGCTCTTGGTTTTGTAGTGCATGCTAGACATCATGATTAAAGTAAAGGCATGCATGCACATTGATCAAAACAAGAGAGACAAGCATGCACTAAGACTCTCCTTTCTCTTCTCTTTTGGACGGCACCCTAGGTGTGTGCAACACACATTTTTGTTCTCATTTTTGCTTATATGAGATGAGCATTAGAAAGAGAAACAAAGTGGCATGCAAGCATTCTCTACTCTCTAAATCCTCCAACTTCTCTCTAAATACATTAGAAAACTAGTTCTAATAAATAACATATTACTAAGTGTTAGTAATAAGGATATATTCACATATTATCAAGTGTTTACTAAGTGATTTCTAGATCAAAATCATTAGTAATTTTGGTGTAGTTCTTGGGTGCAACTAAGAGGAGGTTTCCTATTTTGGAAACTCGGGTTTTGGAGGATCATCCTAAACTTAAGCTCAAGAAACAAAACTAGAAAGGAGTTCTAGTTTTGTGCCCAAATTTCCTTTTAAGAGAAATGTATAAATTTCTAAACTTGTAACAAAATACATTTGTTAACTACATAGATCTTGCTAAATCAAATTAGAGTAATTTGATTTACACTAATATTTGATTAGTGAATGGGATGAGATCCCTACAAGTGGTATCAGAGCCAAGGTTTGTAGTTACAAATTTATTTTGTTGTTTTTGGAGTTTTATATATTTATTGAGAATAAATATGATAAAATCCGAAAATGATGTTAAAAGTTGTTTTAACACGAGATTTTTATTGCATGCATAGTTTCGGGTCTCATGAAGTTACTGGTCAAATTTCGTAATTTTTGAAATTTGTTTACTAATTAAAATGAATTTTATACAAAACCGAGTCAAAAAGTGAGTTTTTGGCTAAAATAATTACTATAAATAGTTATAGTTGAAATCTGGTCACGAAATTTTTTCACAGTGATATTTGATATTTATACTTTCTGCATGTAAATTCTCAAAATCATATCTTGAGTTTTGAATATTTATTCTTTTATTTGTTTAAAATTGGTATATAATGCATTTTATGTCCAAAAATATAGTAAACGTTGTTTTCTGGACATGAAATTTATACCAATATTGTTATACATTAAGAGGATGCTCACGTATAAATTTTGGATTTTCCCTCACTGTTTTAGACGTTTTCTTGATTTTATGAGATAAAATCGATGAAATCGTATGTTATTTTATATAAAATAATTCGTAAATATTTTCTGACCAAAATTTTCATTTCTGATATTTTGGAAGTGTTCCAGAATATACAAAATTTTGTCAAAATAAAAATGGTTTTATTTTATTTTATTTTGATTTTATAAAGCTTTATTCATAAAAGGTTATGATTAAAGTACATATAATTAGCAAATGACCAAGTTTATGAACTAAAATCACCATGAATTAGTGAAAACTAATTTTGAGTGTTCTAAATCAGTTTAGAAGTTTTAGTTCAAGCTTAAAAGGTGTTTTAAGCATTATTGATTAATACAAGATTAATCGATTAAAAATGAGATTGGTTTGAAACGAATTAATGCGATTGTTGTTTAGGGCGATTTTGGCATGTTTTTATTTATAAGCTTTACTTATGCCTGTTTGGATGAATGTTTATTATTGAATGAATGTTTGTTCTTACTAGTATGGCCATAGTTTGTTATATTTTTACCGATATTGCCCGTAATGAAAGGGAATATCGTGTGGTTTGTAATTAAATGCGATCTCTTATCGCCGGTTTGTAATTTAATAGTTTATTTCATTTACAAATGTATAATAGGATTGCTATGTATTCATTTGTAATTCATACTTGTAACTATTTGTAAAATCGAAGACCGGCGATGGAGATCGACATGGAGCCTTAGAAGAGTTCTAAAGCTTGCAAGGAGGAGCCTTGGATGAGATCCATATGAAGAGGGACCAAAGGAGTTGGTTTCCAATTTGTAACTCCTTGTATTTTAATTACTTTAGGTGGCCATACTAGGTTTATGCTTATGCTTGTTTGATTGCTTATTTTCCGCACACATGCCAAAATCGCCATGCATGCCACGATATCCCGCTATGATTGTCGATTTAAGTCACGATTCCTAAATTAGTTCACTTATAAAGAATTTTATGACTAAAATTGACAAGATCACCCACAATTTTTATCAAAATGAATTGAGATTAAGCCTTTCCAAATGTAGCGACTATGAACCCCATGTTCGTGAGGACCTCCGCAACGTGGAACCTTGTTACCATGGGTAAGTAGTGGGAGTAAGTCCCATGCTAATTATTTGGTTTGGACTCAACCAAATAAGAGTTATTTGGGGCTAATGGATGCATTTTATAAGAAAATCATCAACCAAGCATTCTAGTGTAGAATTAGTCAAGTGTTGACTTATCGTTTTTATATAAAAGGAAACATGAGATGTCTAATTTTATATGAAAAACGAGTCTTGGAATCATTTATATTATGTCGTGGGAGATCATTACATAAATGGACGTTTGTTTTAAAAGGAGTTTTAGCAAATGTCATTAATGTACAATGAATGTTAATTTCCTCATATTTGTTGTAGAATTATTTATTTGAAATCGCAATGACAACTTCAAACTCCCGCACCCATTTTGGGTAAAAATTCATGGTTGAGAACCGTGTTGGATAAATGTATCCTAAAAAGATGACGGTAGCAACCTTGTCGAATGGGATTCGACTATAAGGGGCGCCACTCAATCCGACAATGTGCTTAAGAACCTTACCGAACCACCTCCCACCGAACCCGGACTTAGGGCCACCGCGGCGGCGCGAGCCGCCTACAATGAGCACCTAAAGGTTGACAATGACGTTAAAAATATATTGATTTGGTCAATGTCACATTCTCTCAAACTTCGCTTCGTTACTCACTAAAGTGCATATGAGATATTCACTAGAGTGACGACGATGTGCTTCGACCTAGATAGCACGAAAGTGAATGAGGATTGAGAGAAAAGATGTTCTTCAATGAGATTGAAGAACATAAACTTTGGGGTCAAGAAAGGGAAGGGAGCTAATGAAGCTCGGTTCAAGGAAGATAAGGGTAAGGGGAATGCTATTGAGAATAGCAAGCCCAAACCCGGTCGTTGGAAGCGCAATTGTCCCAAATTATTGAAGGAAAAGAATGATGGATGTGCGACATCCAAAGATATTGTTCCTTCTAATCTTTATATGATTGACATAAATCATGCTTGCAATGGTATTGGATACTGGATGTGGGTCTCACCTTTGCAATCACTTGCAAGGAATGAGAAATGTGCGAGCACTAGCCAAGGGTGATGTAGATCTCCGCATGGGCAATGGAGCTAGAGTAGCGGCCGTTTCCATGGGAAATTTTGTACTCACTCTAGCTAGTGGTTTAGAGTTGTACTTGAATAACTGTTATTTTGTACCAACTCTAACGAAAAACATTATCTCCGTCTCCGTGTTTGATACGGAAGGATTTTATGATTAAGAACAATCGATGTTCTTTTTCATTTAATGAAATGGTTTATTGTGAAGCCATTTCAATTGGAGATATTTATGTTTTGAATGATGTCAATGATGTTTATCATATAGAGAACAAGAAGCTCAAAACGAATGAATCAAACAAATCCTACCTTTGGCATTGTCGTTTAGATCATATAAACGATAGACGCATAAAGAGACTTGTTGAGAACAATGTTCTCAAATCATTTGATTGCGAATCATATGGTACGTGCGAGGCTTGCCTTTTAGGGAAGATGACTCGTGCAACCTTTAATGGTAAAGGGACACGAGCAAGTGAGGTTTTAGGACTCATACATACCGATGTATGTGGTCCATTAAACATCACTGCTAGAGGAGGATATCATTACTTCATTACTTTTACCGATGACTTAAGTAGATATGGTTATGTCTACTTAACAAGGTATAAAAGTGATGCTTTTGAGAAATTTAAAGAATTTCAAAATGAGGTTGAGAACCAATTTGATAAGAAGATACAAGCACTACGATCGGATCGTGGTGGCGAATATCTAAGTAATGAATTTTGATTCACATCTTAAAATTGTGGTGTAATATCACAAATGGACTCCTCCGGGCACACCACAGATGAATGGTGTTGCAGAAAGGAGAAACCGAACTTTATGAGATATGGTTCGGTCTATGATGAGTCGAAGTGAGCTTCCTGGATCTTTTTGGGGCTTTGCGCTACTGTCTGCCGCATTCTCACTAAATCGAAGTCCGACTAAAGCAGCCAACAAGACTCCATATGAGATATGGACGGGAAAGGTTCCCTATTTGTCATTCATGAGAATTTGGGGTTGTGAGGCATTCGTTAAGAATAAATCTGACGATAAACTCACACCAAGGTCTGACAAATGTCTTTTTGTAGGTTATCCTAAGGAAACGTGTGGTTATTACTTCTACAACCCTCACGAGAACAAAGTGTTTGTGGCTCGTGATGCTGTTTTTCTAGAAAATGAATTTATTTCTAAAAAACAGAGTGGGAGAAAATTTGAACTTGATGAAGTTCAAGAGCCACAAACCGAGACAGAAAATGAGGAAACTGTTCCCTTGTCTTCTGACACGGTTATAATCCCTAGGAGGTCAGGAAGAATTAGTCATCAACCTGACCGCTACCTCGGTAACATCGAGGAGGAGGGTGATTTGTTGTTATTCGAAAGCGACAAACCCTCAACCTACAAGGCGGCTATAAGTAGCCCCAACTCCGAACAATGGCTTGAGGCCATGAAATCCGAAATGAATTCTATGTACGAGAACCAAGTTTGGGACTTGGTAGATTTACCTGAAGGAGTGAGACTCCTTCAGTGTAAATGGATATTCAAAATCAAACTCGGCATAGATAAACATATAGATGTTTACAAAGCTAGACTGGTGGCAAAGGACTTTTTTTTACAAGACCAAGGTATTCATTATGATGAAACCTTTGCACCAGTTGCTATGCTTCGATCCATAAGGATAATCTTAGCGGTTGCCGCATTTCATGACTATGAAATATGGCAAATGGATGTAAAAACCGCCTTCTTGAATGGGATTCTAGAAGAGGAAGTGTATATGACACAACCTGAAGGTTTTATAAATACATCCAACCCTAAGAAAGTATGCAAGCTTAAAAGATCCATTTATGGTCTTAAGCAAGCATCGAGGAGTTGGAATCACAGATTCGATCATGTTATCAAACAACATGGATTCGCTCGAAGTGCCGAGGAACCTTGTTTGTACATGGACCAAAAATGGTCAAGGCGAGCAAAGGCGGTTTTAGTCTAGAACACGGTTTGGGTCCTTGGGCTCGAACCATGGGCTAGGCCACGGTCCTAGGGTCCACCCAAGCTTATTTTGAGTGGATTAAACAATAATATCTTGGTCAAGCTTGGTGGATCAAAGAAGTCAAGGAAAGTCAAGTTGTAGAGCAACCGAAAAGTCAATGAATGTGCTATTTTTGAAGTGTGAACTTTGGGTGCACCCATGTGGGTTCGAACCACAAGTCAATTAAATCTTCAAGAGCAAAATCAAGAGGGAACAAGGGTCAAGTCAGCCGAAAATATTCAAAGAGGAGCTTCACATGTTTGTCCTCAACAAGTCCCTTTCAACACATGTCACTATCTTCCTTTATGCTTTATGCTTTATGTATTTGTTTGTTTCTCTTCAAATTTTCAGCAAATTGAGCTCATGTGAGCCGAAAATATTGTAGCTTTTGTGGGTTACTTGTAGCCTTTAGATCTCCTTTAAAATGTAAGGCCAAGATTAGAGCAAGGGTACTATATAAACCCTCACTCTAACATCATAATTTTTCAGATTTGATATTGAATGAAAACCCTAGAGTTTATGAGTTGAGTGTTCTTCATTTTTCTCCTTGCTTTGTGCTTGAGATTGTGAAAGATTAATTAGTGGCTTTGTGCTTGATTAATCACAACCTAAATCTATTACTTTGTGTGTAGATTTAGTACTATCTTTATTGTTTTCTTTTATGTTACAAAATTTCAGAAAATTATCCCACAAAAATACATCATCTAGCCGAGATTTTCAAGACACTTCAAGCTCGATTTTTGTTCATCCCTTGAGTGAAACTTGACCCACTTAGTTTCACTCCAGTACATGAAGTTTAGTGGGAGCAAGGTAACTTTCCTTGTTTTGTATGTTGATGACATACTATTGATTGGAAATGATATTCCAAGCCTGAACTCGGTAAAGGTGGAATTGGGAAACCATTTCCAAATGAAGGACTTGGGAGAGGCACAACGCATCTTGGGTATCCGGATCTATAGAGATAGATCCAAAAGGATACTAGCATTAAGTCAAGAAACTTATATTGATAAGATTCTTGATAGGTTCAATATGAAAGACTCGAAGAGAGGCTTTCTTCCGATGAGTGTAGGAATAACATTGAAGAAATCTCAATGTCCTACGACTCCTGTGGAAATTGAACGCATGAAATTGATCCCTTATGCTTCCGCTGTAGGATCAATCATGTATGCTATGTTGTGCACTCGTCCCGATGTCGCTTTCGCTTTGAGCATGACGAGCCGATATCAAGCCAATCCCGGTGAGAGTCACTGGATAGCTGTAAAGAACATCCTTAAGTACTTGAGAAGAACTAAGGATTCGTTTCTAGTGTTTGGAGGAGAACTTGAGCTGCGTGTAAAGGGTTACACGGATGCAAGTTTCCAAACCGATAGGGATGATCTGAAATCCCAATCCGGCTATGTCTTTTTGGTAAATGGAGGAGCTGTTTGTTGAAAAAGTTTCAAACAAAGTGTCACTGCGGATTCTACAACAGAAGCTGAATATTTGGCGGCTTCGGAAGATGCTAAAGAAGCTGTGTGGATTCGGCAGTTCTTGGATGGACTAAGAGTAGTCCCTAGTGCCGCAAATCCAATCACTATTTATTGTGATAATAGTGGGGCCATCTTTCGAGCAAAGGAGCCCAAGTCTAGTAATAAGTCTAGACATGTTTTGAGGAAATACCACGTTATTAAAGATAATGTGGAAAGGAAGGAAATAGATCTTTGTAAGGTTGGGATAGACGACAATGTCGCTGATCCTTTAACCAAGCCCCTTTCGAGGGCCAAGCATGACGCGCACATCGCCTCTATGGGGTTGCGGCGTATGCTAGATTTCCTTTAGTTTCATGATATGTAATTGAATAAAGTATTTTATTACATATATGAAAATAACATTCATTGTTTTTATCTTAAGTCATTATGAATGCATACTTTGTTTATCCGAATATTTGTGTGACAACTTTGAACGTATTCAAGTGAACAGTATAAACTAAGTATTTGGTCCCTAGTCTCTCACATGAGGTGACGTCTCGGAGAGACTAGATTGCAAGTCGATCGATGGTGGGTTCAACACCATAGGGTCATAGTGATGACTGCTCGTTTGCATAGACAGACTGTGAGACACTCTGTCGGACTGTGACGCTTATAGAATTCCTTTTCAATGAGATTGAAACCTGGTCGTGGTGGGAATTCTATAGTATTCCTTTGAGTCAATTCTTTGTTGGGCTGATTAATGCAGTCGGTCTGCGGTTTAGAGTGACTTTCATTTTTGTCCTAAGCCATGCCGTGAAAGGGGTTATAAGGGCATCTTTGGGGTCATGGTGATCTGCATTATCTGATCTGATCGAGTGGAAGGGAAATGTCCACCCTCGTCAGGGTAAAACATTTTTGGGCCACTCGAGGAGTAGTCGCTGAAAATGCGTGGCCACGCTCGGTAAGAATCTACGGTAGATTCCCCGGTCAGACAGCTACTCTCCTTATCGAGGAAACCACTCATGATATATATCTTATGAATGCAAGTACGACCTGTAAGACACCTTGCATTGAGTGGGAGATGTGAAACGGACATGAGAATTGGTAATGCACAACTTGTCTCGGACAAGTGGGAGATTGTTACTTGTAGGGATCTCATCCCATTCACTAATCAAATATTAGTGTAAATCAAATTACTCTAATTTGATTTAGCAAGATCTATGTAGTTAACAAATGTATTTTGTTACAAGTTTAGAAATTTATACCTTTCTCTTAAAAGGAAATTTGGGCACAAAACTAGAACTCCTTTCTAGTTTTGTTTCTTGAGCTTAATTTTAGGATGATCCTCAAAAACCCGAGTTTCCAAAATAGGAAACCTCCTCTTAGTTGCACCCAAGAACTACACCAAAATTACTAATGATTTTGATCTAGAAATCACTTAGTAAACACTTGATAATATGTGAATATATCCTTATTACTAACACTTAGTAATATGTTATTTATTAGAACTAGTTTTCTAATGTATTTAGAGAGAAGTTGGAGGATTTAGAGAGTAGAGAATGCTTGCATGCCACTTTGTTTCTCTTTCTAATGCTCATCTCATATAAGCAAAAATGAGAACAAAAATGTGTGTTGCACACACCTAGGGTGCCGTCCAAAAGAGAAGAGAAAGGAGAGTCTTAGTGCATGCTTGTCTCTCTTGTTTTGATCAATGTGCATGCATGCCTTTACTTTAATCATGATGTCTAGCATGCACTACAAAACCAAGAGCATAAGACAAACCAAACAAGACAAAGGGAATCTTCCCTCTCCTCTCACTTTGCACGGTCCAAATGGACCTTATTTGAGTCTATTTTGTTTTCAATATTTGTCCCACAAATACTTATAATTTATCACTTAATCATCCAATATGACAAAGTATAAATTATCAAATTAAACTCTTAACTCTCCTTTAATATATATGTACACTTACACATATATTAAAATTGTACTTTTACTAATCTCATTAGTAAAATATACATGATTAGTGAATTAACGTTTAATCACTAACTCCCATCTCCTCAAATAATTTTATCGATATAAAATTCAATCATCCGAGTTCACAACTCGATTCCTCTCTAAATTAATTCACTGACTAACCGTTAGTCAATTTATCAAGTTACTAATCTAATCGCATCTCATACAATTAATTAGCATAGATATTTGGAGTATGTTCCTATAGGTGTGACTTAAAGGGATCAATTGATTACCGCCGTTTTCACGACAATAACGTCAAACTCTAGTCAGCCAACCGTTATTGATTTACGTTAATCAATTGACAATAATACTGGATTATCCCCATGTATTCTTTAATTGAGATTTATTAAGTAATCGCACTATTGTGGAGGACACTTACTCCAACACCATGTGAGTATTTTTATTGGAGGGTTGACTCACATGGGTGTACCCAATTTGACCACATTCAAAAATAGCATTTTCCTTGACTTTTTAATTGCTCTCCAACTTGACTTCTCTTGACTCCTCTTGACCACCAAGTATGGCTTGATTTGACCATAGAATTGACTTCACTTAGCTCTTGGTGGCCCCTTGAACCATGGCCTAGGTTTGGGTATGAGCCCAAGGACTCATCCCTTGGCTCAACTCCATCTCATCCTTGTCCACCTTGACCATTCTTGGTCCATACTACCAAGCCATCAAGTGTTGATAAGGGAAAGGGAATTGACTATGGCCCTAAAAAAACAATTCTTCTCAAGAAGTGCTACCAATGTCAAGGATATGGTCATTTTGCTAAGGAGTGCCCTAGCAAGAGGACCTTGAATACGAGTGAAGTAGTGCATTGGGGAGACGATGAGGTCTTAGTTTGTGAGGAAGAAAAAAAAAGAGGAAGTTGTGGGAGAGAAGATGGCCGAAACCCTAGTTCCCCCGGACTCGGGGTTGAGCTTAGTCATATGGCGAGTGATGCACACTCAAGAATCAAGTGAGAGCATAGACCAAAGGCAACAAATATTTCGGTCTAAGTGTACGATCATGGGGAAAGTGTGCAACCTAATCATCGATGGTGGAAGTTGTACTAATGTGGCTTCCAAAATGCTTGTGGAGAAGCTAAACCTACCCACTTTAGAGCACCCTAGCCCCTACAAACTAAGGTGGCTCAACAAGGGAGCTGAAGTGAAGGTCAACAAACAATGCAAGGTGCCATTTTCGATTGGTCAAGATTACAAAGATGAGGTTACTTGTGAAATTCTCGACATGGATGCATGTCACTTGTTGCTTGGGAGGCCATGGGAGTATGAGAGGGATTCCTCTCATCATGGAAGGAGCAATACTTCTTCAAATACAAGGAGAAACTCATTGTGCTCACACCACTACCTCCTATGATGGGCTACAAAACTAACTCGTGCTTGTTTGAATCGATCATTGAAGGAAACTCTAGCGTGGAAATGAAATTGGAGCCGAGTTTAAGTGGGTATGAAGGCTTGAGAGGCCTTGAACCGAAAAGGGAAGGGCAAGAGGAAATGGTGAGCCTAGACCTTGAGGAAAACCCTAGAGCAACAAGGAGGATTCTAGGAGAGGATTAACATGAAGGTGATACATCAATCAACAATGAAACAACCGACTACAACAAGAATGTGGTCAAAGAAAGATCAAAAATTGATGGCATGGAAAGATCGAGTGGGTCTTTAAGATGGAGAATCATTGATGGGCTCGATCATGAACAAAAATGGTTGGATGGCATGGCTATGAGTCGTGGGCTCAAAGAAATGCTCGAGGAAGAATGTGTGGACAAGCAAGCCATGATCAAGGATGAAATCGTGGCCATTCATGAGAGCCAAGCCAAGGGGGTCCAACCTTTCCTCCAAACTATTATCAAGTGGTGCCCTTGGAAGCTTAAAACCGTGAGAGCCAAGGTAGAGCAAGGGTTAAGTCGAGACTTGAGCATGAAATCGAGCCAAGGAGGAAGCAAAAGGATCTCCAAGGATTTGAGGGCAAATCCTTTCCAAGGAGAGGAGATTGGACCAAGAATGGTCAAGGTGATCAATGATGGAGAAGAGGAAGGCCGTGGGTTGGGTCCTTGGGCTCAAACCCAAGCCTAGGCCTTGGACCTAGGGGCCACCAAGAGCTAAGTCAAGTGAAAGGAAGTCAAAGGAAGGTCAAGTTGGAGAGCAACTAAAAAGTCAATGAAAATGCTATTTTTGAATGTGGTCATTTTGGGTGCACCCATGTGAGTCAACCCTCCAATAAAAGGACTCACATGACTCACAAAGTTAGCTCAAGGAGGTCCCAAGGAGCCAGCTTCAGTCAATCCCCCATAACCATCACATTAGTTTATGCTTTAAGTCCCTTTCATTCATGTCACTTTCATTACTTTATGCTTTATGTTGTATTGAATGTAGACAAATGATCCTTGTAATAAGCCCCTTAGGACCGTCCCCCTTGATCCCCAAGTCTCCAAATCTTGGCCCTTGGATACTCTTCAAAATGCAAGGATAGGATGGATCCCCAAGTCATTGTCTACTTTATGCTTTAGGATTTGTTTGTTAGCCTTCAAATTTTCAGCTCATGTAAGGTCTTTGGACCGTTTTTTTTTGTATTATACATGGGTCTCTATGAGCCCTTAGATCCTCTTTGAAATGTAAGGTCAAGATTAGAGTGTGGGTATTATATAAAACCTCACTCTACACATTATAATTTTCAGATTTGAATGATTGAATGAAAACCCTAATTTGAGAGCTCTTTCATTTTTCTCTTAGCTTTGTGCTTGTGTTTAGTGAGTAATTAGTTAGTGGCTTAGTGCTTAACTAATTAAAACCTAAATCTATTACTTTGTGTTTAGATTTAGACCTATCTTTTATGTTTCATTTACTTACACAAAAATCAGAAAATTTCCCACAAAAATACATCACTTTGGCCGAGTATATTGTTAGTATTTCAAGTTGGATTTTGTTGTTCTCTTGAGTGGAATCAAACCCCATAGGTTTCACTCCACTAAGTGCTTGAGTAAGTGAGTGATTAATTAGTGGCTTTGTGCTTAATTAATCAAAACCTAAATCTATTGCTTTGTGCTTAGATTTAATCTATCCTGGCCTTTATGTTTTTCTTTTACTTTCAAAATTTCAGAAAATCAAACACAAAAATACTTCATTTGGCCGAGATTTCTACAACTCACACAAATCGATTTTAGTTAGTCTCTTGAGTAAAACTTAACCCATCAAGTTTCACTCCAAATTGGTCATCAAAGCTTTGGTTGGGTTTGAAGCACAAGATCCACCTTTGTGCTCAAGGTTCACACGTTCAAAGATCCTTGCTTTGCTCGAAAATTTTTCAGAATTGTTCTTTGGTTATTTCAATGGGTATGTTTCTTCCTTTTGATGTTTCTTGTGATACTACTCTTGGTGAGACCATGTTTGATTCTTTGGAGAGAGGTCAAAGGGAGTTAGAGGATATGGAGTGAAACTAGATGGGCTAGAATTCACTCAAGGAAACAACAAAATCGAACCTTGAAAAAACTCTTGAATATACTCGGCCAAATGACTTTTTTTGTGATAAATTTTCTGATTTTTGTTGTTAAATGCAAGAACATAAAGATAGTATCTAAATCTACACACAAAGTAATAGATTTAGGGTTTGATTAGTTTAAGCACAAAGCCACTAAACTAATCTTTCACAAATCTCAAACACAAAGTAATGAGAGAAATGAGAGCACTCAAGTTTTAAACACTAGGGTTTTTCATTCATCAAAATCTGAAAATTTACAAGGCAATGAGAGGAGGTTATATACTACCCTTCCTCTAATCTTGACCTTATATTTAAAGGAGATCTAAAGGCTATAATTAACCCACAAAAACTTACAATATAACGGCTCAATTGAGCTCTTTTTGCTGAAAATTCAAAGAGAAACAAACAAACACATAAAGTATAAAGCATAAAGGAAGATAGTGACATGTGGGAAAGGGACATGTTGAGGAGAAACATGTGAAGCTTCTCTTTGTTTGTTTCGGCTGACTTGGGCTTATTCCCACTTGATGCTTGCTCTTTGATGATTTAATTGACTTGTGGTTCGAACCCACATGGGTGCACTCGAGCGATCACATTCAAAATAACATTTTTGTTGACTTTCGGTTGCTTTCCGTCTTGACTTTCCTTGACCTCTTTGACCCACCAAGCTTGACCAAGATATCATTATGTAATTCACTCAAAATAAGCTTGGGTGGACCTTAGGATCGTGGTCTAGCCCATGGTTCGAGCCCAAGGACCCAAACCGTGATTTAGACGAAAACCGCCTTTGTTCGACTTGACCATTTTTGGTCCAATCTCCTCTCCTTGAAAAGGATTTGCCCTCAAATCCTCGGAGATCTCTTTGTTCCCTTCTCGACTTGAACTTTTGTTTGACTCATGATTCGAACCTTTGCCTTCTTCTCGACTCGGACTCTTGTTGGCTTCATGACTTGATTCGTAGAACATGATGAGGGGTGCCCCATGAGCCCCATGACCAACCTTGGGCTCCATGGCTCTAGACTTCCAAGAATTCCACTTGCTTAGAGATTGAATGAGAGATTGATTCTTGTAAACTCGGTTCATTGAATTGAACTTGCTCTCTCCCTTACTCATGGTTTCTTTGGATTCACAATTAACCCCTAGCACAACTCGAAGTTCCTCATGTTTAGGACCGTCAATTAGCCACCCTTTGTCAATGATGAGTCCCACGTCTCTTTCCCATTTCAAGGACTCACTTGAACTTTCTAGCACATCGACCTTTGCATCTCCAAATGATTCACTTCCTTTGCACTTGATCGAGTTTCCCAAATTTTCAGTTTTGACTTCATGAAGCTCCTCTCCTTGGCTTCCCCTTATTGCTCTAGGATTGTCTTCGATCACATGGAGGGCTACATTCTCGATCATGAAGGTACTTATGGCATTAGGCGACATAAGGAGTGTGACTAATTCGGGTATGGCCTTGAGGGCCGTGTTCCCCTTCCACAAATCGATCTTTGGACTTTCAATTGAGCCATCTTCGTTCTTGAACTTAGGCGAAGATTGTAGAAGATCATCACTTAGCTCTTTTTGTTCAAGCTTAGTTCCTCCTTTGAATCCCCATCTCATGAATCCACTTGAGTAGACTTGGTTATGACAACCACATAGCATTTCTTTGGTATTGTTAGTTCCCACTTTGAACTTCCATTTTAGAAATTCCCTCGACTCTTTGCTTGTATCAACATTCTCATACCACATGAATATCCTTTCCATAAGCTTAGGTAGACTTCTCATCTCACATTCATCCCCTTTCTTGAGCATAGGTAGACTTTCTTTTCCAAACTCATCTTGATCATTAGGGATGTCTTTGAGAAGAAGAACACATCCAACCTTCTCATCACTAAACCCATGCTTCAATTCGGGTACTCCACTCAAAATAACCTCTTTGGATGACTCAAGTATGGAGGGCGGTTTGCATTGCTCTTTGGGGAACTCCTTAGCAAGGACATTAATCTCATCCTTCCCATGACTAACCCCAAGTTCAATTTCTGGTCCCCCATCAATCCCCATTTTTTCGTGTGACATAATCAGGGAGGGTGGGTTAGGGTTCTTCAAATTCGGAGGTAAGGGTGCAAGTTTGATTTTCTTAGCTCCAATCGTGAAAGTATAGGTATTGTCCCTCCCATCACGATGAGCATCTCTTTCCAACTTCCAAGGCTTCCCCAAGAGGAGATGACAAGCCTCCATGGGTGAAGGTCATAGCTTAGTGCGATGATTGATCGGAACCTTAGTCTTAGGCTAGTGGCTTTGTGCTTAGTCTAATTCATATCCCTTTATTTTTCGTTTTATGTTTGTTCAAATAAATTTCAGAAAAACAAACCACCTATTTTCATCCCTAAAAACGTGCACATTGAGTGAGGGCTCATGAGTGAGTCGAGTTTAGGGTGATGTGGTTACAAGGTACAAAGAGGCCCGCTTCAAATCGCTCCAATTGGTATCAAAGCCACTAAGCTAATCTTTCACAAATCTCAAACACAAAGTAATGAGAGAAATGAGAGCACTCAAGTTTTAAACACTAGGGTTTTTCATTCATCAAAATCTGAAAATTTACAAGGCAATGAGAGGAGGTTATATACTACCCTTCCTCTAATCTTGACCTTATATTTAAAGGAGATCTAAAGGCTATAATTAACCCACAAAAACTTACAATATAACGGCTCAATTGAGCTCTTTTTGCTGAAAATTCAAAGAGAAACAAACAAACACATAAAGTATAAAGCATAAAGGAAGATAGTGACATGTGGGAAAGGGACATGTTGAGGAGAAACATGTGAAGCTTCTCTTTGTTTGTTTCGGCTGACTTGGGCTTATTCCCACTTGATGCTTGCTCTTTGATGATTTAATTGACTTGTGGTTCGAACCCACATGGGTGCATTCGAGCGATCACATTCAAAATAACATTTTTGTTGACTTTCGGTTGCTTTCCGTCTTGACTTTCCTTGACCTCTTTGACCCACCAAGCTTGACCAAGATATCATTATGTAATTCACTCAAAATAAGCTTGGGTGGACCTTAGGATCGTGGTCTAGCCCATGGTTCGAGCCCAAGGACCCAAACCGTGATTTAGACGAAAACCGCCTTTGTTCGACTTGACCATTTTTGGTCCAGGATAGATTGGCTCGGTTAGGAGGAGAGCCACTGGACCAAGAATGGTCAAGGTGGTCAAAGAGGAGATGGAGTTGAGCCAAGGTTTGAGTCCTTGGGCTCAAACCCTAGCCTAGGCCATGACCCTAGGGGCCACTAAGAGTAAAGTCAAGTCAATTCTATGGTCAAATCGAGCCCTACTTAGTGGTCAAGGGAAGTCAAGAGAAGTCAAGTTGGAGAGCAACTAGAAAGTCAATGGAATGCTATTTTTGAATGTGGTCAACTTGGGTGCACCCATGTGAGCTAACCCTCCAATAAAAGACTCACATGGTTCACAAAAGCTAGCTCATGGAGGTCCAAGGAGCCGGCCTAATCAAGCCACCAAAACCATCACATTGTTTTATGTTTTATGTCTTTTTCATTCATGTCCCTTTCACTACTTTATGCTTTATTGTATGAGTTTAAATTTCTGAAAATTTGGTCACATGGACCGTCCTTCCTCTAACCAAGGCTCCCTCAAAGACCCTTGGATGATCATCAACAAAGAATGGGGAGGATTGAGTCAAGTGTCAACATCAACCTTTATGCTTTTGAAGATTGTCTTTTACTTTGAAATTTTCCGCTCACATGTGAGCCTTTAGCCGTTTTTTTTGTATTATTTTGGGACTCATGTGAGCCCTTAGATGAACATTGTAATGTAAGGCTAGGATGTAAAGACTTGGTTTATATAAACCAAGCCTCTCCACATTATATTTTCAGATTTGAATGATTAAAGGTTGAACCCTAAAAACTTGAGTGTTTTCATTTTTCTCTTAGCTTTGTGCTTGAGTTTAGTGAGTAATTAGTTAGTGGCTTTGTGCTTAACTAATTAAAACCTAAGTCTATTACTTTGTGTGTAGATTTAGTTACTATCTTTTTATGTTTCTTTTGTTCACAAAAAAATCAGAAAATACTTCACAAAATACTACCTTGGCCGAGATTTTCACATACAATTCAAGATCGATTTTAGTTCATCCTTTGAGTGAAACTTATCCCATCTAGTTTCATTCCAAATTGGTCATCAAAGCCTAGGTTTGTTCTTGTTTCGATTTTGTTTTTGTGTTTCTCGGTTTACCCTTGTTTTTTCCTCTTCAATTTTTTCATTTTCTTTCCTTCTTTTCCTTGTTTATTTTCCACCAAAACTTCCACAAAAAAAAAAAAACTCACAAAATTTTCACAAAATGGAAGAGGATAGAAGGGAGGATAAAAGGCTTTCCGATTTAGAAGAGAAGTTGACTCAACTCACCGGTAATTGTACCCTAATGATGAATGCTATAAACACCCTCTTGGAACAAAACATTCATGAGCCAAGACCACCACCTAGGGGTGGAGGAGGAAGAGGGCGTGGCTTTGGAGGCCGTGGGAGAGGCCAACCCCCTCCTCACATGGAAGATCAATACTCGGATTCGGAGGAGTCCCTTGAAGTGCAACCAAGAGATCATGACCGAGACATCAAGGTAGAAATTCCCGACTTTTATGGTAGTCTTAATCCCGAGGATCTACTAGATTGGCTTAGGTCGGTTGAACGAATCTTTGAATTTAAGGAATACCCCGATAGAAAGTGTTTTAAGGTGGCCATCATGAAATTCAAAGGCTATGCCTCTCTTTGGTATGAAAACCTTAAGAACCAAAGAAATCGAGAGGGAAAGGAACCCATTAGGTCATGGCTCAAACTCAAGAAAAAGCTCAAAGATAAGTTTGTTCCCAAGGATTACACCCAAGACATGTTTCTTAGGCTAGCCCAACTCAAACAAGAAACACAACCCATCGAATCCTACCTTAGGGACTTTGAACAACTCACATTACAATGTGAGATGAATGAAAAACCCGAGCAAAAGATAGCTAGGTTTGTCGAGGGCCTAAACCCTAGGATAGCTAACCGGGTGAAGATGCAAAACTTGTGGTCATTCGATGAGGCCGTCACTATGGCCACTCGTGTGGAAAGGCTAGAGAAGGGGCGAGGGGACTCGGCTAAGAGCACCACCAAGACCAACCCCACGTCAAGCCAAGGAGGGATCAAAATTGGCGAGCCTTGCCCTACTACTAAGCCATCAAGTGTTGATAAGGGAAAGGGAATTGACTATGGCCCTAAGAAAACAATTCCCCTCAAGAAGTGCTACCAATGTCAAGGGTATGGTAATTTTGCTAAGGAGTGCCCTAGCAAGAGGACCTTGAACACAAGTGAGGTTGTGCATTGGGGAGATGATGAGGTCTTGGTTTGTGAGGAAGAAAAAAAAGAGGGAGTTGAGGAGGTGAAGGTGGCCGAAACATTAGTTCCCCCGGACTCGGGGTTGAGCTTGGTCACATGGCGAGTGATGCACACTCAAGAATCAAATGAGAGCATGGACCAAAGGCACCAAATCTTTCGGTCCAAGTGTACAATCAATGGAAGAGTGTGTAACTTGATTATCGATGGAGGAAGTTGTGTTAATGTTGCTTCAAAAACCCTCATTGATAAACTTGCCTTACCTACTTTGAAACATCCTCACCCTTACAAGCTAAGGTGGCTTAATCAAAGAGCCGAGGTAAAGGTCGATAAGCAATGCAAAGTCTCGTTCTCGATTGGGCAAGACTATAAGGATGAAATTGTGTGTGAAGTGTTGGACATGGATGCGTGTCATGTGTTACTTGGTAGGCCTTGGGAGTATGAGAAGAATTCTTCCCACCATGGAAGAGACAACACGTACTCATTCAAGTATGGTGACAAGCTTATTGTCTTAGCTCCCCTACCACCAATGATGGGTTATAAAACCAATTCATGCTTGTTCGAATCAATCAATGGAGTGAGCTCTAGCAAAGAGATGGGAGAAGAGCCGAATGTGGGCATTGAAAAAGAAGTGATGAGCTCGGAAATCAAGAGAAACCCTAGAGCAACAAGGAGAGTTCTAGGAGAGGAGCAACATGAAGGAGATACTTCAATCAACAATGAAACAACCGACTACAACAAGAATGTGGTCAATGAAAGAGCAAAAATCGATGGCGTGGAAAGATCGAGTGGATCTTTAAGGTGGAGAATCATTGAAGGGCTCGATCATGAGCAAGAATGGATGGATGGCATGGTTATGAGTCGTGGGCTCAAAGAAATGCTCGAGTAAGAGTGTGTGGTCAAGCAAACCGTGACCAAGGAGGAAAACATAATCAATCCCTCGAGCCCAAGCAAGGGAGCCCAACCATTTCTCCAATCCCTAGCTAAGTGGTGCCCTTGGAAGTCTAAAACCGTGAAGGCCAAGGTCGAGCAAGGGTTAAGTCGAGGATTGAGCATGAAATCGAGCCAAGGGGGAAGCAAAAGGATCGCCAAGGACTTGAGGGCAAGTCCTTTCCAAGGAGAGGAGATTGGACCAAGAATGGTCAAGGTGGTCAAAGAGGAGATGGAGTTGAGCCAAGGTTTGAGTCCTTGGGCTCAAACCCTAGCCTAGGCCATGACCCTAGGGGCCACTAAGAGTAAAGTCAAGTCAATTCTATGGTCAAATCGAGCCCTACTTAGTGGTCAAGGGAAGTCAAGAGAAGTCAAGTTGGAGAGCAACTAGAAAGTCAATGGAATGCTATTTTTGAATGTGGTCAACTTGGGTGCACCCATGTGAGCTAACCCTCCAATAAAAGACTCACATGGTTCACAAAAGCTAGCTCATGGAGGTCCAAGGAGAGCCTAATCAAGCCACCAAAACCATCACATTGTTTTATGTTTTATGTCTTTTTCATTCATGTCCCTTTCACTACTTTATGCTTTATTGTATGAGTTTAAATTTCTGAAAATTTGGTCACATGGACCGTCCTTCCTCTAACCAAGGCTCCCTCAAAGACCCTTGGATGATCATCAACAAAGAATGGGGAGGATTGAGTCAAGTGTCAACATCAACCTTTATGCTTTTGAAGATTGTCTTTTACTTTGAAATTTTCAGCTCACATGTGAGCCTTTAGCCGTTTTTTTCGTATTATTTTGGGACTCATGTGAGCCCTTAGATGAACATTGTAATGTAAGGCTAGGATGTAAAGACTTGGTTTATATAAACCAAGCCTCTCCACATTATATTTTCAGATTTGAATGATTAAAGGTTGAACCCTAAAAACTTGAGTGTTTTCATTTTTCTCTTAGCTTTGTGCTTGAGTTTAGTGAGTAATTAGTTAGTGGCTTTGTGCTTAACTAATTAAAACCTAAGTCAATTACTTTGTGTGTAGATTTAGTTACTATCTTTTTATGTTTCTTTTGTTCACAAAAAAATCAGAAAATACTTCACAAAATACTACCTTGGCCGAGATTTTCACAAACAATTCAAGATCGATTTTTGTTCATCCTTTGAGTGAAACTTATCCCATCTAGTATCAATCCAGCCACCCCCTAGCCATGGCCGTGTGGCTTGTAGGGCATTACTTGCTCAAACCCTAACCCTAGAAGAGAATCACCAAGTCCAAATTTTTAGATCTAGGTGTACCATTATGGGGAGGGTTTGTAATCTGATTATTGATGAGAAAAGATGTTCTAATGTTGCCTCAAGCACCCTCATTGAAAAATTATCCTTGCCCACACAAGAACACCCTAACCCTTACAAGTTAAAGTGGTTAAACAAGGGAGCCGAGGTGATGGTGGATAGACAATGCTTGGTTTCCTTCTCCATTGGAGGGGATTACATGGATGAGGTTTTGTGTGATGTGATTCCCATGGATGCTTGTCACCTTCTATTGGGGAGACCTTGGGAGCTTGATAGAAATGCTAATCATGATGGGAGGAACAATACTTATAATTTTAAGATTGGAGTTAAGAATATCAAACTTACCCCCTTACCTCCAATTTTGAAGAACCCTAACCCACCCTCCTTGGTTGAATCACACGAAAACATGAAGGTTGATGGGGGACCAGAAATGAAACAAGAGCCTAGCAAGGGGGAGAGTGTCTTTGATGTCCTTGCTAAGGAAGTCCCCAAAGAGCAATGCAAACCGCCCTCCAAAGAAGAGCAAGAACCGTTGGAAACCTATGAGGGTTCCTACCTCATTGAGATACTTAGTGGGTCTTCATCTATTGGTGGCATTGAGCTTCTAAATGAATTTGTTTTAGAGCTTTGTTACCCAACAAGGCTATCCATGGAAGTGAGCCTAGGGTTCCCCAATCATTACGAAAACAGATTAGGGAGACCAAGGAAGAAGATGAGTTTGGAATAGGAAGTCTACCTATGCTCAAGGAAGGAGATGAACGTGAGATGAGGTGCTTACATAAGTACATGGGAAGGAGATTCATTTGGAGTGGGAATGTTGATGCAAGCAAAGAGTCAAGGGATTTCCTAAAATGGAAATTCAAAGTGAATACTAACAACAACAAGGAGCTACTATGTGACTATCCTAATCAAGTCCTTCCAAGTGGATTCATGAAATGGGGACTCATCAAAGGAGGAACTAAGCTTGAACAAAAAGAGCTAGCGATGATCTCCTACAATCCTCACCTAAGTTCAAGAAAGAAGATCTTAAGGATGTACTAGGGTTAGAACTCGAGGCTAAGGGAAACCAAGAGTGTTGGAGAAGAAAAATCAATCCTTATGGTCAAGAACAAACCTAGGACAATAAGAGGGAACAAAGGAGAGGAGGACAAGGCCGATAATTTGAAAAATCCGAAACATTGCAAAGAGGATGAGTCCATTGGAAGTGCAAGGATTGATGGCATGGAAAGGCCAAGGGAACCATGAAATGGAGGATCATGGAAGGAAATGACCGTAGCAAAGAGTGGCTTCATGGTAATCCTAAGCAAGCTTCAATTGAGTTTGGGTATGAAGAGCTTGAGGATGAGCTAGGAAATGAGCGTAGATCCAAGGAAGCCATGGTAAGAGAAGAGAGTAGGATCAATTACACGAGCCAAGCAAGGAAAATGTATTCTCTCGCCCAATCTCTAGGCCTATGGTGTTCTTGGGCATCGATAACCATGGAGTCAATTCTTGTCAAGAAGCAAAAGGGGTATCAATCAATCTCATCAATGATCAAAGTCCAAACCGAGCAAGGGAAGAGAGACCAGGGATTTGAGGGCAAATCCTTTCCAAGGAGAGGAGATTGAACCAGGAATGGTCAAGTCGAGCAAAGGCGGTTTTAGTCTAGAACACGGTTTGGGTCCTTGGGCTCGAACCATGGGCTAGGCCATGGTCCTAGGGTCCACCCAAGCTTAATTTTGAGTGAACCAAGCAATAATTTTCGGTCAAGCTTGGTGGGTCAAGGAAGTCGAGGAATGGTTCAAGAAGGAGAGCAACAAATGCAACCATGAGGTTTTTTGAGTGTGTTCACTTGGGTGCCACCATGTGGGTTCGGTCCCAATTAAACAAGACCCAACATGGTCCAAAAAGTCAGCCAATGGGGAGCTAAATCTCGGCTGACCCAAAGTCCTCAATGATACACTATTTTGAAACAAGTCGCTTTCAAGTTTCACCTTTATGCTTTATGTCCTTTTCTTATTTACTTTATGTCATTTTCACTTTTAGTTAAGTTGTATGGTGCTTAGAAATCAGATTTGGTGATCCACAAACTTGTGCTCCAAGGAGTGATCTCAACCCTTGGATGAATAAGACCCAAAGCAAGGTGTGGATGCTTTCTTGAAGGTCACCATCTACTTTATGTATTAGGTTGCTTTATTTTCAGATTTGTAAGGTCTTTAGGACCATGATTTTGGCTGATTTGTAAGGCCTCTTAAGGCCCTTAGATCAACTTAGATTGTAGGGTGAGATGAGAGTTTGGGTATTATATAAACCCACTCTCATGCTTTGTATTTTCAGATTTGATATTGAATGATAAACCCTAAATTTGAGAGCTTCTCTTCATTTTCCTCTTTGCTAAGTGCTTGAGTAAGTGAGTGATTAATTAGTGGCTTTGTGCTTAATTAATCAAAACCTAAATCTATTGCTTTGTGCTTAGATTTAATCTATCCCTTTATGTTTTTCTTTTACTTTCAAAATTTCAGAAAATCAAACACAAAAATACTTCATTTGGCCGAGATTTCTACAACTCACACAAATCGATTTTAGTTAGTCTCTTGAGCTAAACTTAACCCATCAAGTTTCACTCCAAATTGGTCATCAAAGCTTTGGTTGGGTTTGAAGCACAAGATCCACCTTTGTGCTCAAGGTTCACACGTTCAAAGATCCTTGCTTTGCTCTAAAATTTTTCAGATTTGTTCTTTGGTTATTTCAATGGGTATGTTTCTTCCTTTTGATGTTTCTTGTGATACTACTCTTGGTGAGACCATGTTTGATTCTTTGGAGAGAGGTCAAAGGGAGTTAGAGGATAGATTGGCTCGGTTAGGAGGAGAGCCACCCCCTAGCCATGGCCGTGTGGCTTGTAGGGCATTACTTGCTCAAACCCTAACCCTAGAAGAGAATCACCAAGTCCAAATTTTTAGATCTAGGTGTACCATTATGGGGAGGGTTTGTAATCTGATTATTGATGAGAAAAGTTGTTCTAATGTTGTGGACCAAAAATGGTCAAGGCTAGCAAAGACGGTTTTTGTCCAAATCACGGTTTAGGTCCTTGGGCTCGAACCATGGGCTAGGTCACGATCCTAAGGTCGACCCAAGCTTATTTTGAGTGAATTTAAACAATAATATCTTGGTCAAGCTTGGTGGGTCAAGGAAGTCAAGAAAAGTCAAGACGAAGAGCAACCGAAAGTCGACTAAAGTGCTATTTTTGTTTGTGATCGCTCGAGTGCACCCAAGTGGGTTCGAACCACAAGCCAAGTAAATCATCAAGAGCAAAAGTCAAGTGGGAATGGACCCAAATCAGCCGAGAAAGTCATCAAATGAGGACTCACATGTGTTCCTCAATAAGTCACTATCAACACATGTCGCTATCTACCTTTATTACTTTATGCTTTTTACTTTAAGTATTTGTTGTTTTATGTTCAAAATTTTCAGCTCTTGAGAGCCTTTTGGACCGAGTAAATTGATGTAATTCAAGGGTTATTTGTAGCCCTTAGATTAGCTTTGGTTAAGGGTCAAGATGTAAGGCCTTGGGTTATATAAACCAAGCCTCCTCACAATGTAAAATTCAGCTTTGAATTGAATGATAAAAAACCCTAAGTTTGAGAGTTCTCAACTTATTTGAGTGTCCTTCATTATCTCCTTGCTTAGTGCTTGAGACTAGTGATAGATTAGTTTAGTGGCTTTGTGCTTAAACTAATCACAACCTAAATCTATTACTTAGTGTGTAGATTTAGTGACTATCCTTTTTATTTTCCTTGTTCATACAATTTCAGAAAAATACTTCACAAAAAACAACATTGGGGCCGAGATTTTCAACATCATTGCAAGATCGATTTTGTTCATCCCTTGAGTGATTCTCATCCCCATAAGTTTCACTCCAAATTGGTAATCAAAGCTTAGGTTTGTTCCTTGTTTTCGATTTGCTTCTTGTATTGCCGAGTTGTTGTTGTTTCCTTCTTGTTTTCGATTCATTTTTGTGTTACTCGGTTATATTCTTGTTTTTTCATCTTTTATTTTTTCGTTTTTTCTCTTTTAATTTTCTTGTTTCCACAAAACTTCCACAAAATTCTCACAAATTTTCACAAAATGGTTGAAGATCTACACTTGTGTTAGTGTTGGTTTTGATTTTCACACTCAAAGGTCCTTGCTTTACTCAAAAATTTTCAGATTTTTGTTCTTTGGTTATTTCAATGGATGTGTTCCATCATTTTGGTGTTTCACTTGATACTACTCTTGGTGAAACCATGTATGATTCCATGGAGAAAGCTAGAAGAGAGCTTGAAATCAAAATGAGTCGAATGAGGGGTAGACTTAAACCTAACCCTAGCCTTGATCTTGTGACTTTGAGGGGTCAAAGGGAGTTAGAGGATGGAATGGCTCGGTTAGAAGGAGAACAACCCCCTAACCTTGGCCGAATGGTTTGTAGGGGCAAGCTTGCCCAAACCCTAACCCTAAACCTAGAAGAGAATCACCAAGTCGAAGCCTTTAGGTCTAGGTGTACCATTATGGGAAGGGTTTGTGATTTGATTGTTGATGAGGAGAATTGTTCTAATGTGGCCTCAAGCACCCTCATTGAAAAATTAGCCTTGCCTACACAAGAACACCCTAAACCTTACAAGATGAAGTGGCTAAACAATGGAGCCGAGATGAGTGTAAGTGTGGTTAGACAATGCTTGGTTTCTTTCTCCATTGGTAGGGATTACATGGATGTGGTTTTGTGTGATGTGTTACCTATGGAGGCTTGTCATCTCCTCTTAGGGAGACCTTGGAAGTTGGAGAGAAATGCTAGTCATGATGAGAGGGACAATACCTATACTTTCAAGATTGGGGCTAAGAAAATCAAACTTGCACCCTTACCTCCGATTTTGAAGAACCCTAACCCACCCTCCTTGATCATGTCACACGAAACAATGGGGATTGATGGGGGACCAGAAATTGAACTTGGGGTTAGTCATGGGAAGGATGAGAATGATGTCCTTGCTAAGGAGTTCCCCAAAGAGCAATGCAAACCACCCTCCATACTTAAGTCATCCAAAGAGGTTGTTTTAAGTGAGGAGGCCGAAACAAGTGAGGAAGTGAATGTTGGTGAGAGATTGACCATTCACTTTGCTAAAGATGATCCTAACAATCAAGAGGAAAGCATGGGGTACAATGCCAAGCCAAGGGATGAGTATGATCATGAGACGTGTTTGGCTAATGTCAAGAGAAAGGTGTTCATGTGGTATGAGAATGTTGATACAAGCAAAGAGTCAAGGGAATTTCTAAAATGGAAATTCAAAGTGAATAATAACAACAAGGAGCTACTATGTGATCATCCTACTCAAGTCTACTCAAGTGGATTCATGAAATGGGGATTCAAAGGGGGAACTAAGCTTGAACAAAAAGAGCTAAGTGATGATCTTCTACAACCTTCACCTAAGTTCAAGAAAGAAGATGGCTCAAGTGAAAGTCCAAAGATCGACTTGTGGGAGGGGAACACGGCCCTCAAAGCCACACCCGAATTATTCACACTCCTTATGTCGTCTAATCCCACAAGTACCTTCATGATCGAGAGTGTAGCCCTCCATGTGATCAAAGACAACCCTAGAGCAATAAGGGGAAGTCAAGGAGAGGAGCTCAATGAGCTCAAAACTGAAAATTCGGGGCACTCAATCAAGTGCAAAGGAAGTGAATCATTTGGAGATGCAAAGGTCGATGTGCTAGAAAGTTCAAGTGAGTCCTTGAAATGGGAAAGAGACGTGGGACTCCTCATTGACAACGGGTGGCTAATTGACGGTCCTAAACATGAGGAACTTCGAGTTGTGCTAGGGGTTAATTGTGAATCCAAAGAAACCATGAGTAAGGGAGAGAGCAAGTTCAATTCAATGAACCGAGTTTACAAGAATCAATCTCTCATTCAATCTCTAAGCAAGTGGAGTTCTTGGAAGTCTAGAGCCATGGAGCCCAAAGTTGGTCATGGGGCTCATGGGGCACCCCTCATCATGTTCTACGATTCAAGTCATGAAGCCAACAAGAGTCCGAGTCGAGAAGGAGGCAAAGGATCAAGCCATGAGACAAGCTATAATCCAAACCGAGCAAGAGGAAGAGAGGCCGAGGATTTGAGGACAAATCCTTTTCAAGGAGAGGAGATTGGACCAAAAATGGTCAAGGCTAGCAAAGACGGTTTTTGTCCAAATCACGGTTTAGGTCCTTGGGCTCGAACCATGGGCTAGGTCACGATCCTAAGGTCGACCCAAGCTTATTTTGAGTGAATTTAAACAATAATATCTTGGTCAAGCTTGGTGGGTCAAGGAAGTCAAGAAAAGTCAAGACGAAGAGCAACCGAAAGTCGACTAAAGTGCTATTTTTGTTTGTGATCGCTCGAGTGCACCCAAGTGGGTTCGAACCACAAGCCAAGTAAATCATCAAGAGCAAAAGTCAAGTGGGAATGGACCCAAATCAGCCGAGAAAGTCATCAAATGAGGACTCACATGTGTTCCTCAATAAGTCACTATCAACACATGTCGCTATCTACCTTTATTACTTTATGCTTTTTACTTTAAGTATTTGTTGTTTTATGTTCAAAATTTTCAGCTCTTGAGAGCCTTTTGGACCGAGTAAATTGATGTAATTCAAGGGTTATTTGTAGCCCTTAGATTAGCTTTGGTTAAGGGTCAAGATGTAAGGCCTTGGGTTATATAAACCAAGCCTCCTCACAATGTAAAATTCAGCTTTGAATTGAATGATAAAAAACCCTAAGTTTGAGAGTTCTCAACTTATTTGAGTGTCCTTCATTATCTCCTTGCTTAGTGCTTGAGACTAGTGATAGATTAGTTTAGTGGCTTTGTGCTTAAACTAATCACAACCTAAATCTATTACTTAGTGTGTAGATTTAGTGACTATCCTTTTTATTTTCCTTGTTCATACAATTTCAGAAAAATACTTCACAAAAAACAACATTGGGGCCGAGATTTTCAACATCATTGCAAGATCGATTTTGTTCATCCCTTGAGTGATTCTCATCCCCATAAGTTTCACTCCATGTTGCCTCAAGCACCCTCATTGAAAAATTAGCCTTGCCCACACAAGAACACCCTAACCCTTACAAGTTAAAGTGGTTAAACAAGGGAGCCGAGGTGATGGTGGATAGACAATGCTTGGTTTCCTTCTCCGTTGGAGGGGATTACATGGATGAGGTTTTGTGTGATGTGATTCCCATGGATGCTTGTCACCTTCTATTGGGGAGACCTTGGGAGCTTGATAGAAATGCTAATCATGATGGGAGGAACAATACTTATAATTTTAAGATTGGAGTTAAGAATATCAAACTTACCCCCTTACCTCCAATTTTGAAGAACCCTAACCCACCCTCCTTGGTTGAATCACACGAAAACATGAAGGTTGATGGGGGACCAGAAATGAAACAAGAGCCTAGCAAGGGGGAGAGTGTCTTTGATGTCCTTGCTAAGGAAGTCCCCAAAGAGCAATGCAAACCGCCCTCCAAAGAAGAGCAAGAACCGTTGGAAACCTATGAGGGTTCCTACCTCATTGAGATACTTAGTGGGTCTTCATCTATTGGTGGCATTGAGCTTCTAAATGAATTTGTTTCCGGAGCTTTGTTACCCAACAAGGCTATCCATGGAAGTGAGCCTAGGGTTACCCAATCATTCCGAAATCAGATTAGGGAGACCAAGGAAGAAGATGAGTTTGGAATAGGAAGTCTACCTATGCTCAAGGAAGGAGATGAACGTGAGATGAGGTGCTTACATAAGTACATGGGAAGGAGATTCATTTGGAGTGGGAATGTTGATGCAAGCAAAGAGTCAAGGGATTTCCTAAAATGGAAATTCAAAGTGAATACTAACAACAACAAGGAGCTACTATGTGACTATCCTAATCAAGTCCTTCCAAGTGGATTCATGAAATGGGGACTCATCAAAGGAGGAACTAAGCTTGAACAAAAAGAGCTAAGCGATGATCTCCTACAATCCTCACCTAAGTTCAAGAAAGAAGATCTTAAGGATGTACTAGGGTTAGAACTCGAGCTAAGGGAAACCAAGAGTGTTGGAGAAGAAAAATCAATCCTTATGGTCAAGAACAACCCTAGGACAATAAGAAGGAACAAAGGAGAGGAGGACAAGGCCGATAATTTGAAAAATCAAAACATTGCAAAGAGGATGAGTCCATTGGAAGTGCAAGGATTGATGGCATGGAAAGGCCAAGGGGAACCATGAAATGGAGGATCATGGAAGGAAATGACCGTAGCAAAGAGTGGCTTCATGGTAATCCTAAGCAAGCTTCAATTGAGTTTGGGTATGAAGAGCTTGAGGATGAGCTAGGAAATGAACGTAGATCCAAGGAAGCCATGGTAAGAGAAGAGAGTAGGATCAATTACACGAGCCAAGCAAGGAAAATGTATTCTCTCGACCAATCTCTAGGCCTATGGTGTTCTTGGGCATCGATAACCATGGAGTCCAATTCTTGTCAAGAAGCAAAAGGGGTATCAATCAATCTCATCAATGATCAAAGTCCAAACCGAGCAAGGGGAAGAGAGACCGAGGATTTGAGGGCAAATCCTTTCCAAGGAGAGGAGATTGAACCAGGAATGGTCAAGTCGAGCAAAGGCGGTTTTAGTCTAGAACACGGTTTGGGTCCTTGGGCTCGAACCATGGGCTAGGCCATGGTCCTAGGGTCCACCCAAGCTTAATTTTGAGTGAACCAAGCAATAATTTTCGGTCAAGCTTGGTGGGTCAAGGAAGTCGAGGAATGGTTCAAGAAGGAGAGCAACAAATGCAACCATGAGCTTTTTTTGAGTGTGATCACTTGGGTGCCACCATGTGGGTTCGATCCCCAATAAAACAAGACCCAACATGGTCCAAAAAAAGTCAGCCAATGGGGAGCTAAATCTCGGCTGACCCAAAGTCCTCAATGATACACTATTTTGAAACAAGTCGCTTTCAAGTTTCACCTTTATGCTTTATGTCCTTTTCTTATTTACTTTATGTCATTTTCACTTTTAGTTAAGTTGTATGGTGCTTAGAAATCAGATTTGGTGATCCACAAACTTGTGCTCCAAGGAGTGATCTCAACCCTTGGATGAATAAGACCCAAAGCAAGGTGTGGATGCTCTTGAAGGTCACCATCTACTTTATGTATTAGGTTGCTTTATTTTCAGATTTGTAAGGTCTTTAGGACCATGATTTTCGGCTGATTTGTAAGGCCTCTTAAGGCCCTTAGATCAACTTAGATTGTAGGATTGAGATGAGAGTTTGGGTATTATATAAACCCACTCTCATGCTTTGTATTTTTCAGATTTGATATTGAATGATAAACCCTAAATTTGAGAGCTTCTCTTCATTTTCCTCTTTGCTAAGTGCTTGAGTAAGTGAGTGATTAATTAGTGGCTTTGTGCTTAATTAATCAAAACCTAAATCTATTGCTTTGTGCTTAGATTTAATCTATCCCTTTATGTTTTTCTTTTACTTTCAAAATTTCAGAAAATCAAACACAAAAATACTTCATTTGGCCGAGATTTCTACAACTCACACAAATCGATTTTAGTTAGTCTCTTGAGCTAAACTTAACCCATCAAGTTTCACTCCAAATTGGTCATCAAAGCTTTGGTTGGGTTTGAAGCACAATGATATAGAACGCGTAGGTTCTTTAGAAACGTAGCAGCGGAATTTGTAACTGTGACTTTGAATGCAACGTGAGGTTGCTGTTTTTGGGTGGAAACGCAACGTGAGGTTGCAAATAAGATGGATAATGCAAGTTCTTGGTAACAAGAACGGATAAACAAGCAATCTTGATCAATCCTCGCAAGAAAATCACTTGATTAGCTAAATCTCAACCTCGCAAGGAAGAGTTTGAAATCAATCTCGCAAGAAAGAATTCAAGGGTTAAACTCGCAAGTTTAGGCAAAGTATAAAACTTTATTGATAATTCAATGTATGATAAGATATGAAAATAAGGTCACAATCCAACCTTATTTATAGTACTCTAAACAACTATATTGGTCCTAATATAATTAGGAAACCAAATTATTCCATCAACTAAGACTTTGCTAATTTAATTAGGAAACAAACTAACAAAATCAAATAAAATCAACTAAATTATTCCTAACACAATTAGGAAATTTTCCTACTTTATTTGCAAGTAAATAAAGAAAATAAACTAAGAATAATTAAGATTATACTAGCTGATTCCTACGGACTAATTTTAAGGAAAGCGTGTTGAGCTGTACACGTTTCCAGCGTTTCCAGCTAGTCTGTGGGAAACGCGTCTGCGTTTCCTGTGAGTTTCCAGGAACCTTCAAACCCTGCGTTTCCAGTTAGACAGTAGGAAACGTGTCTGCGTTTCCTGCCAGATAGTGAAAAACGTGCCTGCGTTTCTACTGTGGTTCCATTCAGATGGTCGGAATCGTGCCCTAGAAGGCTTTGTTATTGCTGTGTTTCCGATGCTCCCGCACCATGTGCTCTCCAAGGCCTCGTTTCCATTGTGTTCCCACTGCTCCCGCATCATTCTCCCCTTCTTTAAAAAAGAATCGTCCCGATTCTTGGACCAATGACCTCCTGGATCAACAACAAATCTTGGAAACAAAAAACAAGAAACAACAACTTGAAAACTTAAGTGGATATGAAATTGATCTTTAAGCTCATCATCTTCAACCCAAACTTTCAGTTTATTATTCTTCTTCTTAGACTTTCCATGATTATCCCAATTCAACTCATACATTCCAAACTTGCGTCTTTCCATGAATCTTTTTTTGTGTGTTGCAGTTTCTTCCCCTCGTGTACAAACATCTGATAATTGAAAAGATTCCAAATTCGGATTAGGATCACCATGATCATCCTTAGACATACTCGTGGATTTCTCATTAGCAATCATCATAAGATTATCAATGAGCTTCGCTTCAACCCCGAATTGAACAAACTCATCCTTTTCAATAACTTTGTCAAAAGATTCAATATTTCCTTCTATAATCGGATCAACTTGTTTCGTTTCAGCCGTGCTCGCTTCCACATGAAGGTTTCTAAGCACCAAGCATTCATCTTCACTTAAGGGATCCAAATCATAAACCACTCCCTCTTTGTCTTCTGTTTCTTCATTCTCCTTAGGCGTGACAAAGTTAGGAACCAACCCTTCCAATTCTTGAACCGTGAGTGCTCTCTTTAGAGGACACTCGTTTGCTATGTGACCATAGCCTTGACACTTAAAGCAACGCCTCATTGAGTTTCCTTTAATCTCCATAGCGATTCCCTTTCCTTTGTCTCGAGATTCCTCTTTTGGAATTTCTTCGGGCTTTCTTGGAGCGTCTCTAGCTTGAGGACTCGAACCAATGACCACTCCTCGTGAATAAGGATTAGTCTTTCGTGCCTTCTCTTGCTTCTCAAACTTCAAAGCTAACCTGCACACGTCATTAAAACCATCAAAATTCTGAATTTCAACTTTGGCCGCAAGCGAGGGTGTTAGGCCCTTGATGAATCTTGCGATTCTCAGCTCTTCTTTCTCCTCAAGATCACATAAGATTGTCATCCTCTCAAATTCTTTGATGTATTCAGTCACGGACAAGTTTTCTTGCATCAAAGATTGGAGTTTCAAGTAGTTATCTTGCTCATAATCACGAGGCAAGAAACGTTTCATAAGGTGCTTCTTCAACTTAACCCAAGATTTGATCTTCGGCTTTCCTTCTCTCCTCCTTTGTTTCTTTAGGTTTTCATACCATAAAGAAGCATATTTGGTGAGTTTTAACGTTGCAACCTTAAATTGCTTTCTATCATCATACTCCTTATACTCAAAAATTCTCTCGGCTTGTCGAATCCAATCCAAGAAACTCTCCGGATCCATGTCACCTTTAAAATCTGGAATATCGAGTTTAAGACCTCGATCATCATCGTTCTTGGTGATCTTCCTTCCTCTCGGACGTTCTTCTTCTTCAGATACAATCGAACCTTCATCATTTGTATTCGGGTTCTTTGGTTTCTTATAACCACTTTTAAACATGTGCTTCACCATGTATGTCAACTGACTTAGCTCTTTTTGCATGGAATTCATGTCTTCCATCCACGGCTTATCTTGACCAGAATTCTCTTCCATTGTTTTAAGCTGCCCAAGACAGATTTATTGAAAAATAAATCAAGAATCGAGCTCTGATAACCAATTTGATATAGAACGCGTAGGTTCTTTAGAAACGTAGCAGCGGAATTTGTAACTGTGACTTTGAATGCAACGTGAGGTTGCTGTTTTTGGGTGGAAACGCAACGTGAGGTTGCAAATAAGATGGATAATGCAAGTTCTTGGTAACAAGAACGGATAAACAAGCAATCTTGATCAATCCTCGCAAGAAAATCACTTGATTAGCTAAATCTCAACCTCGCAAGGAAGAGTTTGAAATCAATCTCGCAAGAAAGAATTCAAGGGTTAAACTCGCAAGTTTAGGCAAAGTATAAAACTTTATTGATAATTCAATGTATGATAAGATATGAAAATAAGGTCACAATCCAACCTTATTTATAGTACTCTAAACAACTATATTGGTCCTAATATAATTAGGAAACCAAATTATTCCATCAACTAAGACTTTGCTAATTTAATTAGGAAACAAACTAACAAAATCAAATAAAATCAACTAAATTATTCCTAACACAATTAGGAAATTTTCCTACTTTATTTGCAAGTAAATAAAGAAAATAAACTAAGAATAATTAAGATTATACTAGCTGATTCCTACGGACTAATTTTAAGGAAAGCGTGTTGAGCTGTACACGTTTCCAGCGTTTCCAGCTAGTCTGTGGGAAACGCGTCTGCGTTTCCTGTGAGTTTCCAGGAACCTTCAAACCCTGCGTTTCCAGTTAGACAGTAGGAAACGTGTCTGCGTTTCCTGCCAGATAGTGAAAAACGTGCCTGCGTTTCTACTGTGGTTCCATTCAGATGGTCGGAATCGTGCCCTAGAAGGCTTTGTTATTGCTGTGTTTCCGATGCTCCCGCACCATGTGCTCTCCAAGGCCTCGTTTCCATTGTGTTCCCACTGCTCCCGCATCACACAAGATCCACCTTTGTGCTCAAGGTTCACACGTTCAAAGATCCTTGCTTTGCTCTAAAATTTTTCAGATTTGTTCTTTGGTTATTTCAATGGGTATGTTTCTTCCTTTTGATGTTTCTTGTGATACTACTCTTGGTGAGACCATGTTTGATTCTTTGGAGAGAGGTCAAAGGGAGTTAGAGGATAGATTGGCTCGGTTAGGAGGAGAGCCACCCCCTAGCCATGGCCGTGTGGCTTGTAGGGCATTACATGCTCAAACCCTAACCCTAGAAGAGAATCACCAAGTCCAAATTTTTAGATCTAGGTGTACCATTATGGGGAGGGTTTGTAATCTGATTATTGATGAGAAAAGTTGTTCTAATGTTGCCTCAAGCACCCTCATTGAAAAATTAGCCTTGCCCACACAAGAACACCCTAACCCTTACAAGTTAAAGTGGTTAAACAAGGGAGCCGAGGTGATGGTGGATAGACAATGCTTGGTTTCCTTCTCCATTGGAGGGGATTACATGGATGAGGTTTTGTGTGATGTGATTCCCATGGATGCTTGTCACCTTCTATTGGGGAGACCTTGGGAGCTTGATAGAAATGCTAATCATGATGGGAGGAACAATACTTATAATTTTATGATTGGAGTTAAGAATATCAAACTTACCCCCTTACCTCCAATTTTGAAGAACTCTAACCCACCCACCTTGGTTGAATCACACGAAAACATGAAGGTTGATGGGGGACCAGAAATGAAACAAGAGCCTAGCAAGGGGGAGAGTGTCTTTGATGTCCTTGCTAAGGAAGTCCCCAAAGAGCAATGCAAACCGCCCTCCAAAGAAGAGCAAGAACCGTTGGAAACCTATGAGGGTTCCTACCTCATTGAGATACTTAGTGGGTCTTCATCTATTGGTGGCATTGAGCTTCTAAATGAATTTGTTTCCGGAGCTTTGTTACCCAACAAGGCTATCCATGGAAGTGAGCCTAGGGTTACCCAATCATTCCGAAATCAGATTAGGGAGACCAAGGAAGAAGATGAGTTTGGAATAGGAAGTCTACCTATGCTCAAGGAAGGAGATGAACGTGAGATGAGGTGCTTACATAAGTACATGGGAAGGAGATTCATTTGGAGTGGGAATGTTGATGCAAGCAAAGAGTCAAGGGATTTCCTAAAATGGAAATTCAAAGTGAATACTAACAACAACAAGGAGCTACTATGTGACTATCCTAATCAAGTCCTTCCAAGTGGATTCATGAAATGGGGACTCATCAAAGGAGGAACTAAGCTTGAACAAAATGAGCTAGGCGATGATCTCCTACAATCCTCACCTAAGTTCAAGAAAGAAGATCTTAAGGATGTACTAGGGTTAGAACTCGAGCTAAGGGAAACCAAGAGTGTTGGAGAAGAAAAATCAATCCTTATGGTCAAGAACAACCCTAGGACAATAAGAAGGAACAAAGGAGAGGAGGACAAGGCCGATAATTTGAAAAATCCGAAACATTGCAAAGAGGATGAGTCCATTGGAAGTGCAAGGATTGATGGCATGGAAAGGCCAAGGGGAACCATGAAATGGAGGATCATGGAAGGAAATGACCGTAGCAAAGAGTGGCTTCATGGTAATCCTAAGCAAGCTTCAATTGAGTTTGGGTATGAAGAGCTTGAGGATGAGCTAGGAAATGAACGTAGATCCAAGGAAGCCATGGTAAGAGAAGAGAGTAGGATCAATTACACGAGCCAAGCAAGGAAAATGTATTCTCTCGTCCAATCTCTAGGCCTATGGTGTTCTTGGGCATCGATAACCATGGAGTCCAATTCTTGTCAAGAAGCAAAAGGGGTATCAATCAATCTCATCAATGATCAAAGTCCAAACCGAGCAAGGGGAAGAGAGACCGAGGATTTGAGGGCAAATCCTTTCCAAGGAGAGGAGATTGAACCAGGAATGGTCAAGTCGAGCAAAGGCGGTTTTAGTCTAGAACACGGTTTGGGTCCTTGGGCTCGAACCATGGGCTAGGCCATGGTCCTAGGGTCCACCCAAGCTTAATTTTGAGTGAACCAAGCAATAATTTTCGGTCAAGCTTGGTGGGTCAAGGAAGTCGAGGAATGGTTCAAGAAGGAGAGCAACAAATGCAACCATGAGCTTTTTTTGAGTGTGATCACTTGGGTGCCACCATGTGGGTTCGATCCCCAATAAAACAAGACCCAACATGGTCCAAAAAAAGTCAGCCAATGGGGAGCTAAATCTCGGCTGACCCAAAGTCCTCAATGATACACTATTTTGAAACAAGTCGCTTTCAAGTTTCACCTTTATGCTTTATGTCCTTTTCTTATTTACTTTATGTCATTTTCACTTTTAGTTAAGTTGTATGGTGCTTAGAAATCAGATTTGGTGATCCACAAACTTGTGCTCCAAGGAGTGATCTCAACCCTTGGATGAATAAGACCCAAAGCAAGGTGTGGATGCTCTTGAAGGTCACCATCTACTTTATGTATTAGGTTGCTTTATTTTCAGATTTGTAAGGTCTTTAGGACCATGATTTTCGGCTGATTTGTAAGGCCTCTTAAGGCCCTTAGATCAACTTAGATTGTAGGACTGAGATGAGAGTTTGGGTATTATATAAACCCACTCTCATGCTTTGTATTTTTCAGATTTGATATTGAATGATAAACCCTAAATTTGAGAGCTTCTCTTCATTTTCCTCTTTGCTAAGTGCTTGAGTAAGTGAGTGATTAATTAGTGGCTTTGTGCTTAATTAATCAAAACCTAAATCTATTGCTTTGTGCTTAGATTTAATCTATCCCTTTATGTTTTTCTTTTACTTTCAAAATTTCAGAAAATCAAACACAAAAATACTTCATTTGGCCGAGATTTCTACAACTCACACAAATCGATTTTAGTTAGTCTCTTGAGCTAAACTTAACCCATCAAGTTTCACTCCAAATTGGTCATCAAAGCTTTGGTTGGGTTTGAAGCACAAGATCCACCTTTGTGCTCAAGGTTCACACGTTCAAAGATCCTTGCTTTGCTCTAAAATTTTTCAGATTTGTTCTTTGGTTATTTCAATGGGTATGTTTCTTCCTTTTGATGTTTCTTGTGATACTACTCTTGGTGAGACCATGTTTGATTCTTTGGAGAGAGGTCAAAGGGAGTTAGAGGATAGATTGGCTCGGTTAGGAGGAGAGCCACCCCCTAGCCATGGCCGTGTGGCTTGTAGGGCATTACTTGCTCAAACCCTAACCCTAGAAGAGAATCACCAAGTCCAAATTTTTAGATCTAGGTGTACCATTATGGGAAGGGTTTGTAATCTGATTATTGATGAGAAAAGTTGTTCTAATGTTGCCTCAAGCACCCTCATTGAAAAATTAGCCTTGCCCACACAAGAACACCCTAACCCTTACAAGTTAAAGTGGTTAAACAAGGGAGCCGAGGTGATGGTGGATAGACAATGCTTGGTTTCCTTCTCCATTGGAGGGGATTACATGGATGAGGTTTTGTGTGATGTGATTCTCATGGATGCTTGTCACCTTCTATTGGGGAGACCTTGGGAGCTTGATAGAAATGCTAATCATGATGGGAGGAACAATACTTATAATTTTATGATTGGAGTTAAGAATATCAAACTTACCCCCTTACCTCCAATTTTGAAGAACCCTAACCCACCCTCCTTGGTTGAATCACACGAAAACATGAAGGTTGATGGGGGACCAGAAATGAAACAAGAGCCTAGCAAGGGGGAGAGTGTCTTTGATGTCCTTGCTAAGGAAGTCCCCAAAGAGCAATGCAAACCGCCCTCCAAAGAAGAGCAAGAACCGTTGGAAACCTATGAGGGTTCCTACCTCATTGAGATACTTAGTGGGTCTTCATCTATTGGTGGCATTGAGCTTCTAAATGAATTTGTTTCCGGAGCTTTGTTACCCAACAAGGCTATCCATGGAAGTGAGCCTAGGGTTACCCAATCATTCCGAAATCAGATTAGGGAGACCAAGGAAGAAGATGAGTTTGGAATAGGAAGTCTACCTATGCTCAAGGAAGGAGATGAACGTGAGATGAGGTGCTTACATAAGTACATGGGAAGGAGATTCATTTGGAGTGGGAATGTTGATGCAAGCAAAGAGTCAAGGGATTTCCTAAAATGGAAATTCAAAGTGAATACTAACAACAACAAGGAGCAACTATGTGACTATCCTAATCAAGTCCTTCCAAGTGGATTCATGAAATGGGGACTCATCAAAGGAGGAACTAAGCTTGAACAAAAAGAGCTAAGCGATGATCTCCTACAATCCTCACCTAAGTTCAAGAAAGAAGATCTTAAGGATGTACTAGGGTTAGAACTCGAGCTAAGGGAAACCAAGAGTGTTGGAGAAGAAAAATCAATCCTTATGGTCAAGAACAACCCTAGGACAATAAGAAGGAACAAAGGAGAGGAGGACAAGGCCGATAATTTGAAAAATCCGAAACATTGCAAAGAGGATGAGTCCATTGGAAGTGCAAGGATTGATGGCATGGAAAGGCCAAGGGAACCATGAAATGGAGGATCATGGAAGGAAATGACCGTAGCAAAGAGTGGCTTCATGGTAATCCTAAGCAAGCTTCAATTGAGTTTGGGTATGAAGAGCTTGAGGATGAGCTAGGAAATGAACGTAGATCCAAGGAAGCCATGGTAAGAGAAGAGAGTAGGATCAATTACACGAGCCAAGCAAGGAAAATGTATTCTCTCGCCCAATCTCTAGGCCTATGGTGTTCTTGGGCATCGATAACCATGGAGTCCAATTCTTGTCAAGAAGCAAAAGGGGTATCAATCAATCTCATCAATGATCAAAGTCCAAACCGAGCAAGGGGAAGAGAGACCGAGGATTTGAGGGCAAATCCTTTCCAAGGAGAGGAGATTGAACCAGGAATGGTCAAGTCGAGCAAAGGCGGTTTTAGTCTAGAACACGGTTTGGGTCCTTGGGCTCGAACCATGGGCTAGGCCATGGTCCTAGGGTCCACCCAAGCTTAATTTTGAGTGAACCAAGCAATAATTTTCGGTCAAGCTTGGTGGGTCAAGGAAGTCGAGGAATGGTTCAAGAAGGAGAGCAACAAATGCAACCATGAGCTTTTTTTGAGTGTGATCACTTGGGTGCCACCATGTGGGTTCGATCCCCAATAAAACAAGACCCAACATGGTCCAAAAAGTCAGCCAATGGGGAGCTAAATCTCGGTGACCCAAAGTCCTCAATGATACACTATTTTGAAACAAGTCGCTTTCAAGTTTCACCTTTATGCTTTATGTCCTTTTCTTATTTACTTTATGTCATTTTCACTTTTAGTTAAGTTGTATGGTGCTTAGAAATCAGATTTGGTGATCCACAAACTTGTGCTCCAAGGAGTGATCTCAACCCTTGGATGAATAAGACCCAAAGCAAGGTGTGGATGCTCTTGAAGGTCACCATCTACTTTATGTATTAGGTTGCTTTATTTTCAGATTTGTAAGGTCTTTAGGACCATGATTTTCGGCTGATTTGTAAGGCCTCTTAAGGCCCTTAGATCAACTTAGATTGTAGGGTGAGATGAGAGTTTGGGTATTATATAAACCCACTCTCATGCTTTGTATTTTTCAGATTTGATATTGAATGATAAACCCTAAATTTGAGAGCTTCTCTTCATTTTCCTCTTTGCTAAGTGCTTGAGTAAGTGAGTGATTAATTAGTGGCTTTGTGCTTAATTAATCAAAACCTAAATCTATTGCTTTGTGCTTAGATTTAATCTATCCCTTTATGTTTTTCTTTTACTTTCAAAATTTCAGAAAATCAAACACAAAAATACTTCATTTGGCCGAGATTTCTACAACTCACACAAATCGATTTTAGTTAGTCTCTTGAGCTAAACTTAACCCATCAAGTTTCACTCCAAATTGGTCATCAAAGCTTTGGTTGGGTTTGAAGCACAAGATCCACCTTTGTGCTCAAGGTTCACACGTTCAAAGATCCTTGCTTTGCTCTAAAATTTTTCAGATTTGTTCTTTGGTTATTTCAATGGGTATGTTTCTTCCTTTTGATGTTTCTTGTGATACTACTCTTGGTGAGACCATGTTTGATTCTTTGGAGAGAGGTCAAAGGGAGTTAGAGGATAGATTGGCTCGGTTAGGAGGAGAGCCACCCCCTAGCCATGGCCGTGTGGCTTGTAGGGCATTACTTGCTCAAACCCTAACCCTAGAAGAGAATCACCAAGTCCAAATTTTTAGATCTAGGTGTACCATTATGGGGAGGGTTTGTAATCTGATTATTGATGAGAAAAGTTGTTCTAATGTTGCCTCAAGCACCCTCATTGAAAAATTAGCCTTGCCCACACAAGAACACCCTAACCCTTACAAGTTAAAGTGGTTAAACAAGGGAGCCGAGGTGATGGTGGATAGACAATGCTTGGTTTCCTTCTCCATTGGAGGATTACATGGATGAGGTTTTGTGTGATGTGATTCCCATGGATGCTTGTCACCTTCTATTGGGAGACCTTGGGAGCTTGATAGAAATGCTAATCATGATGGGAGGAACAATACTTATAATTTTATGATTGGAGTTAAGAATATCAAACTTACCCCCTTACCTCCAATTTTGAAGAACCCTAACCCACCCTCCTTGGTTGAATCACACGAAAACATGAAGGTTGATGGGGGACCAGAAATGAAACAAGAGCCTAGCAAGGGGGAGAGTGTCTTTGATGTCCTTGCTAAGGAAGTCCCCAAAGAGCAATGCAAACCGCCTCCAAAGAAGAGCAAGAACCGTTGGAAACCTATGAGGGTTCCTACCTCATTGAGATACTTAGTGGGTCTTCATCTATTGGTGGCATTGAGCTTCTAAATGAATTTGTTTCCGGAGCTTTGTTACCCAACAAGGCTATCCATGGAAGTGAGCCTAGGGTTACCCAATCATTCCGAAATCAGATTAGGGAGACCAAGGAAGAAGATGAGTTTGGAATAGGAAGTCTACCTATGCTCAAGGAAGGAGATGAACGTGAGATGAGGTGCTTACATAAGTACATGGGAAGGAGATTCATTTGGAGTGGGAATGTTGATGCAAGCAAAGAGTCAAGGGATTTCCTAAAATGGAAATTCAAAGTGAATACTAACAACAACAAGGAGCAACTATGTGACTATCCTAATCAAGTCCTTCCAAGTGGATTCATGAAATGGGGACTCATCAAAGGAGGAACTAAGCTTGAACAAAAAGAGCTACGCGATGATCTCCTACAATCCTCACCTAAGTTCAAGAAAGAAGATCTTAAGGATGTACTAGGGTTAGAACTCGAGCTAAGGGAAACCAAGAGTGTTGGAGAAGAAAAATCAATCCTTATGGTCAAGAACAACCCTAGGACAATAAGAAGGAACAAAGGAGAGGAGGACAAGGCCGATAATTTGAAAAATCCGAAACATTGCAAAGAGGATGAGTCCATTGGAAGTGCAAGGATTGATGGCATGGAAAGGCCAAGGGAACCATGAAATGGAGGATCATGGAAGGAAATGACCGTAGCAAAGAGTGGCTTCATGGTAATCCTAAGCAAGCTTCAATTGAGTTTGGGTATGAAGAGCTTGAGGATGAGCTAGGAAATGAACGTAGATCCAAGGAAGCCATGGTAAGAGAAGAGAGTAGGATCAATTACACGAGCCAAGCAAGGAAAATGTATTCCCTCGCCCAATCTCTAGGCCTCTGGTGTTCTTGGGCATCGATAACCATGGAGTCCAATTCTTGTCAAGAAGCAAAAGGGGTATCAATCAATCTCATCAATGATCAAAGTCCAAACCGAGCAAGGGAAGAGAGACCGAGGATTTGAGGGCAAATCCTTTCCAAGGAGAGGAGATTGAACCAGGAATGGTCAAGTCGAGCAAAGGCGGTTTTAGTCTAGAACACGGTTTGGGTCCTTGGGCTCGAACCATGGGCTAGGCCATGGTCCTAGGGTCCACCCAAGCTTAATTTTGAGTGAACCAAGCAATAATTTTCGGTCAAGCTTGGTGGGTCAAGGAAGTCGAGGAATGGTTCAAGAAGGAGAGCAACAAATGCAACCATGAGCTTTTTTGAGTGTGATCACTTGGGTGCCACCATGTGGGTTCGATCCCCAATAAAACAAGACCCAACATGGTCCAAAAAAAGTCAGCCAATGGGGAGCTAAATCTCGGCTGACCCAAAGTCCTCAATGATACACTATTTTGAAACAAGTCGCTTTCAAGTTTCACCTTTATGCTTTATGTCCTTTTCTTATTTACTTTATGTCATTTTCACTTTTAGTTAAGTTGTATGGTGCTTAGAAATCAGATTTGGTGATCCACAAACTTGTGCTCCAAGGAGTGATCTCAACCCTTGGATGAATAAGACCCAAAGCAAGGTGTGGATGCTCTTGAAGGTCACCATCTACTTTATGTATTAGGTTGCTTTATTTTCAGATTTGTAAGGTCTTTAGGACCATGATTTTCGGCTGATTTGTAAGGCCTCTTAAGGCCCTTAGATCAACTTAGATTGTAGGGTGAGATGAGAGTTTGGGTATTATATAAACCCACTCTCATGCTTTGTATTTTTCAGATTTGATATTGAATGATAAACCCTAAATTTGAGAGCTTCTCTTCATTTTCCTCTTTGCTAAGTGCTTGAGTAAGTGAGTGATTAATTAGTGGCTTTGTGCTTAATTAATCAAAACCTAAATCTATTGCTTTGTGCTTAGATTTAATCTATCCCTTTATGTTTTTCTTTTACTTTCAAAATTTCAGAAAATCAAACACAAAAATACTTCATTTGGCCGAGATTTCTACAACTCACACAAATCGATTTTAGTTAGTCTCTTGAGCTAAACTTAACCCATCAAGTTTCACTCCAAATTGGTCATCAAAGCTTTGGTTGGGTTTGAAGCACAAGATCCACCTTTGTGCTCAAGGTTCACACGTTCAAAGATCCTTGCTTTGCTCTAAAATTTTTCAGATTTGTTCTTTGGTTATTTCAATGGGTATGTTTCTTCCTTTTGATGTTTCTTGTGATACTACTCTTGGTGAGACCATGTTTGATTCTTTGGAGAGAGGTCAAAGGGAGTTAGAGGATAGATTGGCTCGGTTAGGAGGAGAGCCACCCCCTAGCCATGGCCGTGTGGCTTGTAGGGCATTACTTGCTCAAACCCTAACCCTAGAAGAGAATCACCAAGTCCAAATTTTTAGATCTAGGTGTACCATTATGGGGAGGGTTTGTAATCTGATTATTGATGAGAAAAGTTGTTCTAATGTTGCCTCAAGCACCCTCATTGAAAAATTAGCCTTGCCCACACAAGAACACCCTAACCCTTACAAGTTAAAGTGGTTAAACAAGGGAGCCGAGGTGATGGTGGATAGACAATGCTTGGTTTCCTTCTCCATTGGAGGGGATTACATGGATGAGGTTTTGTGTGATGTGATTCCCATGGATGCTTGTCACCTTCTATTGGGGAGACCTTGGGAGCTTGATAGAAATGCTAATCATGATGGGAGGAACAATACTTATAATTTTATGATTGGAGTTAAGAATATCAAACTTACCCCCTTACCTCCAATTTTGAAGAACCCTAACCCACCCTCCTTGGTTGAATCACACGAAAACATGAAGGTTGATGGGGGACCAGAAATGAAACAAGAGCCTAGCAAGGGGGAGAGTGTCTTTGATGTCCTTGCTAAGGAAGTCCCCAAAGAGCAATGCAAACCGCTGGAGTGAAACTTAGTGGATTAAGATTCACTCAAAGGATGAACAAAATCGATCTTGAACACTTGATGAATGTTGGCCGAGAATATGAGTTTTTTTGTGGAAAATTTTCTGATTTTTGTGACAAATGAAAAACATAAAGATAGTAACTAATTCTAAGCACTAAGCTAGAGAATTAGGGTTTGATTAGTTTAAGCACAAAGCCACTAAACTAATCTATCACTTAACTCAAACACAAAGTAATGAGAAAATGAGAATACTCAACAAAAACTAGGGTTTTCTTTCCAATATCAAATCTCCAAAATACAAGGTTTTGAGCTTGGTTTATATAGACCAAGTCTTTACATCCTAGCCATACAATCTAACCTTGATCTAAGGGTCCTAAAAGGGCCTTCAATCAGCCGAAATGTTGTTCTTAAAAGACCTTACAAATCTGAAAAACTAAGGCAAACAAACAAAATACAAAAGCATAAAGTAAGACAATGACACTTGACTCTATCTACACCCTTGCTTTTAGGTTTACATCCAAGGGTTGATATTCTATCCTTGGAGGGCAAGGTAATGACACTCTAACTGATCATAAGCTAAAGAAACAAACACAATAAAGTAGACAAAGACATAAAGCAAAACAAGGACCACAATTGACAATGACACTAGTAGAAGTTGAGCTTCTTTCTTGTATTTGAGTTCAGCTGATCTCTTGGTCTTCTCTTGTGTATCCCACGTCCCATGTGAGTCCATGGCTCATTAGGAGACTCCCAAATGGTCCCCAAAGTGAGCTCACCCAAAGAGAATGAAGTAGGTTAAGTTCATGGCTCATTACTTCAAAACAGTCCAAACCGGATTTCATAATCTGACAGTGACTTCTAGGCTTCACCATTCCGTACTCACGTTGAGTTAGAAGGCCCATGATATGTCATTGGAAAGGTAATTGAGTTGGCTTTCCAATGCAAAAAGAATCATCCAAAAATATGGCCTACAACCCAATATATTGAGCTTTTAGTACAGACATGTCGAATCCTCCTTTGGACTGAAGTTTCACAATCTGACCCCTGACTTGTAGAGGCCATAACTCTCAGATCCCTTTGAACCAGATAGCCAACCATATGTCAAATGAAAGCTCCTTGAGCTAGCTTTCATATGCAAGTGGTTTCACCTCAATTGGATGAGTAGATTGGGAGTTATGTTACAATCTCTACCGACATGTCAAGATAGGCTTCATGGTTCATGGCCTAGGTTGTTGTTTTCCTTGTGGGGGCCGATTTCCTTTGTTCTTCTTTTGTTCATTTCACTTGGTTTGACCCTAATGGTGACAAATTAAGCCATGGCTCGAGCCATAGGACCCAAGTAAGCCCAAGCCTCAAAATGAGCAAAAATGAGCTTATCCATTTTGGTGCAATCTCCTCTTCTTCAAAAAAGTTTGTCCTCAAACTTTGGGGTTCTTAACATTTGTTTGAGCTCCTCTTCTTGATTCCTACCTAGTGTCTTAGGGTTGTTCTTGACTAAGCTCCCCATTTGAATTTCCATTTCAAGAACCCTCTTGACCTCTTGCTTGTACCAAGCTTTCCATTCCACATGAGCATCTTCTTCTTGACATTAGCTAAACATCTCATAGGATCAAGCTCATCCTTTCCCTTGAGATTATCCTCCTTGCTCTCATCTTGATTCTTAGGATCATCATTAGCAAAGTGGATGGTTAAACTCTCACCCACATTCACCCTTTGACTTCCTTGTGATTTCCTTTGATGACAAGCCTTATCAAGGAGAAAATGACAAGGTTCCCTCACAAGCACTTCACTCGAAATCTCATTAGATTTTTCCTTCATCTCGGCCCCATTGTTTAACCACCATGGCTTGTAAGGACTAGGATGCTCTTGTGAAAGTAAGGCTTTGATAGAGTTTCCTCCATCCATGGCCAAATCATACGGCCTCACCATCATTTCGGTTTCATTTCGATCTTGCTTCACATCCTCTTCATCCTCATTAGCAAGGGCCTCACAAACTTCATCCTCACAAACAAGGATCTCATCTTCACCCCAATGAACAACCTCCAATGAATCAAGGGCTCTCCTTGTAGGGCACTCCATAGCAAGATGACCATAGCCATGACATTGAGAGCACCTCTTAAGGGGGATGATTGTTTTGTGGTTAATGTCGGCTTTCTCCCTTTGGTTTAGGGCTGGTGGTTTAGGAGAAGTGGTTGGCTCAACAACTTTGGCTCTCTTTGGTGGCTCATAGGGTGGTGTTTTAGTAGGAGGATCAAGTAAAATAGCCATCCCTTTACCCAAACCGAAATTTTCAGCCTTTCCTCTTATCTTAGCCATCTTTGAATCCAACTCCTTTCTAGCCCTCTCCATAGACTCGAAAATGGTCTCAACACAAGGGGTTTCACATGAAGTACCATAAGAAAATGATGGAGAACCAAATCGGAAAGATAGAACCATTGTAACTCAAAAACAAAAACTGAATTTGTGACAAAGTTTATACCTTTGAGTGTAAGGACCGAAACCAACAATAACACAAGGGTGGATCTTGTGTTCTTGAACCCAACCTAAGCTTTGATAACCAATTTGGAGTGAAACTTAGTGGATTAAGATTCACTCAAAGGATGAACAAAATCGATCTTGAACACTTGATGAATGTTGGCCGAGAATATGAGTTTTTTTGTGGAAAATTTTCTGATTTTTGTGACAAATGAAAAACATAAAGATAGTAACTAATTCTAAGCACTAAGCTAGAGAATTAGGGTTTGATTAGTTTAAGCACAAAGCCACTAAACTAATCTATCACTTAACTCAAACACAAAGTAATGAGAAAATGAGAATACTCAACAAAAACTAGGGTTTTCTTTCTTCATTCAAAACAAATCTCAAAAATACAAGGTTTTGAGCTTGGTTTATATAGACCAAGTCTTTACATCCTAGCCATACAATCTAACCTTGATCTAAGGGTCCTAAAAGGGCCTTCAATCAGCCGAAATGTTGTTCTTAAAAGACCTTACAAATCTGAAAAACTAAGGCAAACAAACAAAATACAAAAGCAAAAAGTAAGACAATGACACTTGACTCTATCTACACCCTTGCTTTTAGGTTTACATCCAAGGGTTGATATTCTATCCTTGGAGGGCAAGGTAATGACACTCTAACTGATCATAAGCTAAAGAAACAAACACAATAAAGTAGACAAAGACATAAAGCAAAACAAGGACCACAATTGACAATGACACTAGTAGAAGTTGAGCTTCTTTCTTGTATTTGAGTTCAGCTGATCTCTTGGTCTTCTCTTGTGTATCCCACGTCCCATGTGAGTCCATGGCTCATTAGGAGACTCCCAAATGGTCCCCAAAGTGAGCTCACCCAAAGAGAATGAAGTAGGTTAAGTTCATGGCTCATTACTTCAAAACAGTCCAAACCGGATTTCATAATCTGACAGTGACTTCTAGGCTTCACCATTCCGTACTCACGTTGAGTTAGAAGGCCCATGATATGTCATTGGAAAGGTAATTGAGTTGGCTTTCCAATGCAAAAAGAATCATCCAAAAATATGGCCTACAACTCAAGATATTGAGCTTTTAGTACAGACATGTCGAATCCTCCTTTGGACTGAAGTTTCACAATCTGACCCCTGACTTGTAGAGGCCATAACTCTCAGATCCCTTTGAACCAGATAGCCAACCATATGTCAAATGAAAGCTCTTTGAGCTAGCTTTCATATGCAAGTGGTTTCACCTCAATTGGATGAGTAGATTGGGAGTTATGTTACAATCTCTACCGACATGTCAAGATAGGCTTCATGGTTCATGGCCTAGGTTGTTGTTTTCCTTGTGGGGGCCGATTTCCTTTGTTCTTCTTTTGTTCATTTCACTTGGTTTGACCCTAATGGTGACAAATTAAGCCATGGCTCGAGCCATAGGACCCAAGTAAGCCCAAGCCTCAAAATGAGCAAAAATGAGCTTATCCATTTTGGTGCAACCGCCCTCCAAAGAAGAGCAAGAACCGTTGGAAACCTATGAGGGTTCCTACCTCATTGAGATACTTAGTGGGTCTTCATCTATTGGTGGCATTGAGCTTCTAAATGAATTTGTTTCAGAGCTTTGTTACCCAACAAGGCTATCCATGGAAGTGAGCCTAGGGTTACCCAATCATTAGAAATCAGATTAGGGAGACCAAGGAAGAAGATGAGTTTGGAATAGGAAGTCTACCTATGCTCAAGGAAGGAGATGAACGTGAGATGAGGTGCTTACATAAGTACATGGGAAAGAGATTCATTTGGAGTGGGAATGTTGATGCAAGCAAAGAGTCAAGGGATTTCCTAAAATGGAAATTCAAAGTGAATACTAACAACAACAAGGAGCTACTATGTGACTATCCTAATCAAGTCCTTCCAAGTGGATTCATGAAATGGGGACTCATCAAAGGAGGAACTAAGCTTGAACAAAAAGAGCTAAGCGATGATCTCCTACAATCCTCACCTAAGTTCAAGAAAGAAGATCTTAAGGATGTACTAGGGTTAGAACTCGAGCTAAGGGAAACCAAGAGTGTTGGAGAAGAAAAATCAATCCTTATGGTCAAGAACAACCCTAGGACAATAAGAAGGAACAAAGGAGAGGAGGACAAGGCCGATAATTTGAAAAATCCGAAACATTGCAAAGAGGATGAGTCCATTGGAAGTGCAAGGATTGATGGCATGGAAAGGCCAAGGGGAACCATGAAATGGAGGATCATGGAAGGAAATGACCGTAGCAAAGAGTGGCTTCATGGTAATCCTAAGCAAGCTTCAATTGAGTTTGGGTATGAAGAGCTTGAGGATGAGCTAGGAAATGAACGTAGATCCAAGGAAGCCATGGTAAGAGAAGAGAGTAGGATCAATTACACGAGCCAAGCAAGGAAAATGTATTCTCTCGTCCAATCTCTAGGCCTATGGTGTTCTTGGGCATCGATAACCATGGAGTCCAATTCTTGTCAAGAAGCAAAAGGGGTATCAATCAATCTCATCAATGATCAAAGTCCAAACCGAGCAAGGGGAAGAGAGACCGAGGATTTGAGGGCAAATCCTTTCCAAGGAGAGGAGATTGAACCAGGAATGGTCAAGTCGAGCAAAGGCGGTTTTAGTCTAGAACACGGTTTGGGTCCTTGGGCTCGAACCATGGGCTAGGCCATGGTCCTAGGGTCCACCCAAGCTTAATTTTGAGTGAACCAAGCAATAATTTTCGGTCAAGCTTGGTGGGTCAAGGAAGTCGAGGAATGGTTCAAGAAGGAGAGCAACAAATGCAACCATGAGCTTTTTTTGAGTGTGATCACTTGGGTGCCACCATGTGGGTTCGATCCCCAATAAAACAAGACCCAACATGGTCCAAAAAAAGTCAGCCAATGGGGAGCTAAATCTCGGCTGACCCAAAGTCCTCAATGATACACTATTTTGAAACAAGTCGCTTTCAAGTTTCACCTTTATGCTTTATGTCCTTTTCTTATTTACTTTATGTCATTTTCACTTTTAGTTAAGTTGTATGGTGCTTAGAAATCAGATTTGGTGATCCACAAACTTGTGCTCCAAGGAGTGATCTCAACCCTTGGATGAATAAGACCCAAAGCAAGGTGTGGATGCTCTTGAAGGTCACCATCTACTTTATGTATTAGGTTGCTTTATTTTCAGATTTGTAAGGTCTTTAGGACCATGATTTTCGGCTGATTTGTAAGGCCTCTTAAGGCCCTTAGATCAACTTAGATTGTAGGACTGAGATGAGAGTTTGGGTATTATATAAACCCACTCTCATGCTTTGTATTTTTCAGATTTGATATTGAATGATAAACCCTAAATTTGAGAGCTTCTCTTCATTTTCCTCTTTGCTAAGTGCTTGAGTAAGTGAGTGATTAATTAGTGGCTTTGTGCTTAATTAATCAAAACCTAAATCTATTGCTTTGTGCTTAGATTTAATCTATCCCTTTATGTTTTTCTTTTACTTTCAAAATTTCAGAAAATCAAACACAAAAATACTTCATTTGGCCGAGATTTCTACAACTCACACAAATCGATTTTAGTTAGTCTCTTGAGCTAAACTTAACCCATCAAGTTTCACTCCAAATTGGTCATCAAAGCTTTGGTTGGGTTTGAAGCACAAGATCCACCTTTGTGCTCAAGGTTCACACGTTCAAAGATCCTTGCTTTGCTCTAAAATTTTTCAGATTTGTTCTTTGGTTATTTCAATGGGTATGTTTCTTCCTTTTGATGTTTCTTGTGATACTACTCTTGGTGAGACCATGTTTGATTCTTTGGAGAGAGGTCAAAGGGAGTTAGAGGATAGATTGGCTCGGTTAGGAGGAGAGCCACCCCCTAGCCATGGCCGTGTGGCTTGTAGGGCATTACTTGCTCAAACCCTAACCCTAGAAGAGAATCACCAAGTCCAAATTTTTAGATCTAGGTGTACCATTATGGGAAGGGTTTGTAATCTGATTATTGATGAGAAAAGTTGTTCTAATGTTGCCTCAAGCACCCTCATTGAAAAATTAGCCTTGCCCACACAAGAACACCCTAACCCTTACAAGTTAAAGTGGTTAAACAAGGGAGCCGAGGTGATGGTGGATAGACAATGCTTGGTTTCCTTCTCCATTGGAGGGGATTACATGGATGAGGTTTTGTGTGATGTGATTCCCATGGATGCTTGTCACCTTCTATTGGGGAGACCTTGGGAGCTTGATAGAAATGCTAATCATGATGGGAGGAACAATACTTATAATTTTATGATTGGAGTTAAGAATATCAAACTTACCCCCTTACCTCCAATTTTGAAGAACCCTAACCCACCCTCCTTGGTTGAATCACACGAAAACATGAAGGTTGATGGGGGACCAGAAATGAAACAAGAGCCTAGCAAGGGGGAGAGTGTCTTTGATGTCCTTGCTAAGGAAGTCCCCAAAGAGCAATGCAAACCGCCTCCAAAGAAGAGCAAGAACCGTTGGAAACCTATGAGGGTTCCTACCTCATTGAGATACTTAGTGGGTCTTCATCTATTGGTGGCATTGAGCTTCTAAATGAATTTGTTTCCGGAGCTTTGTTACCCAACAAGGCTATCCATGGAAGTGAGCCTAGGGTTACCCAATCATTACGATATCAGATTAGGGAGACCAAGGAAGAAGATGAGTTTGGAATAGGAAGTCTACCTATGCTCAAGGAAGGAGATGAACGTGAGATGAGGTGCTTACATAAGTACATGGGAAGGAGATTCATTTGGAGTGGGAATGTTGATGCAAGCAAAGAGTCAAGGGATTTCCTAAAATGGAAATTCAAAGTGAATACTAACAACAACAAGGAGCAACTATGTGACTATCCTAATCAAGTCCTTCCAAGTGGATTCATGAAATGGGGACTCATCAAAGGAGGAACTAAGCTTGAACAAAAAGAGCTAGCGATGATCTCCTACAATCCTCACCTAAGTTCAAGAAAGAAGATCTTAAGGATGTACTAGGGTTAGAACTCGAGCTAAGGGAAACCAAGAGTGTTGGAGAAGAAAAATCAATCCTTATGGTCAAGAACAACCCTAGGACAATAAGAAGGAACAAAGGAGAGGAGGACAAGGCCGATAATTTGAAAAATCCAAACATTGCAAAGAGGATGAGTCCATTGGAAGTGCAAGGATTGATGGCATGGAAAGGCCAAGGGAACCATGAAATGGAGGATCATGGAAGGAAATGACCGTAGCAAAGAGTGGCTTCATGGTAATCCTAAGCAAGCTTCAATTGAGTTTGGGTATGAAGAGCTTGAGGATGAGCTAGGAAATGAACGTAGATCCAAGGAAGCCATGGTAAGAGAAGAGAGTAGGATCAATTACACGAGCCAAGCAAGGAAAATGTATTCTCTCGTCCCAATCTCTAGGCCTATGGTGTTCTTGGGCATCGATAACCATGGAGTCCAATTCTTGTCAAGAAGCAAAAGGGGTATCAATCAATCTCATCAATGATCAAAGTCCAAACCGAGCAAGGGAAGAGAGACCGAGGATTTGAGGGCAAATCCTTTCCGAGGAGAGGAGATTGAACCAGGAATGGTCAAGTCGAGCAAAGGCGGTTTTAGTCTAGAACACGGTTTGGGTCCTTGGGCTCGAACCATGGGCTAGGCCATGGTCCTAGGGTCCACCCAAGCTTAATTTTGAGTGAACCAAGCAATAATTTTCGGTCAAGCTTGGTGGGTCAAGGAAGTCGAGGAATGGTTCAAGAAGGAGAGCAACAAATGCAACCATGAGCTTTTTTGAGTGTGATCACTTGGGTGCCACCATGTGGGTTCGATCCCAATAAAACAAGACCCAACATGGTCCAAAAAAAGTCAGCCAAGGGGGAGCTAAATCTCGGTGACCCAAAGTCCTCAATGATACACTATTTTGAAACAAGTCGCTTTCAAGTTTCACCTTTATGCTTTATGTCCTTTTCTTATTTACTTTATGTCATTTTCACTTTTAGTTAAGTTGTATGGTGCTTAGAAATCAGATTTGGTGATCCACAAACTTGTGCTCCAAGGAGTGATCTCAACCCTTGGATGAATAAGACCCAAAGCAAGGTGTGGATGCTCTTGAAGGTCACCATCTACTTTATGTATTAGAGTGCATTATTTTCAGATTTGTAAGGTCTTTAGGACCATGATTTTCGGCTGATTTGTAAGGCCTCTTAAGGCCCTTAGATCAACTTAGATTGTAGGGTGAGATGAGAGTTTGGGTATTATATAAACCCACTCTCATGCTTTGTATTTTTCAGATTTGATATTGAATGATAAACCCTAAATTTGAGAGCTTCTCTTCATTTTCCTCTTTGCTAAGTGCTTGAGTAAGTGAGTGATTAATTAGTGGCTTTGTGCTTAATTAATCAAAACCTAAATCTATTGCTTTGTGCTTAGATTTAATCTATCCCTTTATGTTTTTCTTTTACTTTCAAAATTTGGAAAATCAAACACAAAAATACTTCATTTGGCCGAGATTTCTACAACTCACACAAATCGATTTTAGTTAGTCTCTTGAGCTAAACTTAACCCATCAAGTTTCACTCCAAATTGGTCATCAAAGCTTTGGTTGGGTTTGAAGCACAAGATCCACCTTTGTGCTCAAGGTTCACACGTTCAAAGATCCTTGCTTTGCTCTAAAATTTTTCAGATTTGTTCTTTGGTTATTTCAATGGGTATGTTTCTTCCTTTTGATGTTTCTTGTGATACTACTCTTGGTGAGACCATGTTTGATTCTTTGGAGAGAGGTCAAAGGGAGTTAGAGGATAGATTGGCTCGGATAGGGAGGAGAGCCACCCTCAGCCATGGCCGTGAGGCTTGTAGGGCATTACTTGCTCAAACCCTAACCCTAGAAGAGAATCACCAAGTCCAAATTTTTAGATCTAGGTGTACCATTATGGGGAGGGTTTGTAATCTGATTATTGATGAGAAAAGTTGTTCTAATGTTGCCTCAAGCACCCTCATTGAAAAATTAGCCTTGCCCACACAAGAACACCCTAACCCTTACAAGTTAAAGTGGTTAAACAAGGGAGCCGAGGTGATGGTGGATAGACAATGCTTGGTTTCCTTCTTCATTGGTGGATTACATGGATGAGGTTTTGTGTGATGTGATTCCCATGGATGCTTGTCACCTTCTATTGGGGAGACCTTGGGAGCTTGATAGAAATGCTAATCATGATGGGAGGAACAATACTTATAATTTTATGATTGGAGTTAAGAATATCAAACTTACCCTTACCACCAAATTTGAAGAACCCTAACCCACCCTCCTTGGTTGAATCACACGAAAACATGAAGGTTGATGGGGGACCAGAAATGAAACAAGAGCCTAGCAAGGGGGAGAGTGTCTTTGATGTCCTTGCTAAGGAAGTCCCCAAAGAGCAATGCAAACCGCTGGAGTGAAACTTAGTGGATTAAGATTCACTCAAAGGATGAACAAAATCGATCTTGAACACTTGATGAATGTTGGCCGAGAATATGAGTTTTTTTGTGGAAAATTTTCTGATTTTTGTGACAAATGAAAAACATAAAGATAGTAACTAATTCTAAGCACTAAGCTAGAGAATTAGGGTTTGATTAGTTTAAGCACAAAGCCACTAAACTAATCTATCACTTAACTCAAACACAAAGTAATGAGAAAATGAGAATACTCAACAAAAACTAGGGTTTTCTTTCCAATATCAAATCTCCAAAATACAAGGTTTTGAGCTTGGTTTATATAGACCAAGTCTTTACATCCTAGCCATACAATCTAACCTTGATCTAAGGGTCCTAAAAGGGCCTTCAATCAGCCGAAATGTTGTTCTTAAAAGACCTTACAAATCTGAAAAACTAAGGCAAACAAACAAAATACAAAAGCATAAAGTAAGACAATGACACTTGACTCTATCTACACCCTTGCTTTTAGGTTTACATCCAAGGGTTGATATTCTATCCTTGGAGGGCAAGGTAATGACACTCTAACTGATCATAAGCTAAAGAAACAAACACAATAAAGTAGACAAAGACATAAAGCAAAACAAGGACCACAATTGACAATGACACTAGTAGAAGTTGAGCTTCTTTCTTGTATTTGAGTTCAGCTGATCTCTTGGTCTTCTCTTGTGTATCCCACGTCCCATGTGAGTCCATGGCTCATTAGGAGACTCCCAAATGGTCCCCAAAGTGAGCTCACCCAAAGAGAATGAAGTAGGTTAAGTTCATGGCTCATTACTTCAAAACAGTCCAAACCGGATTTCATAATCTGACAGTGACTTCTAGGCTTCACCATTCCGTACTCACGTTGAGTTAGAAGGCCCATGATATGTCATTGGAAAGGTAATTGAGTTGGCTTTCCAATGCAAAAAGAATCATCCAAAAATATGGCCTACAACCCAATATATTGAGCTTTTAGTACAGACATGTCGAATCCTCCTTTGGACTGAAGTTTCACAATCTGACCCCTGACTTGTAGAGGCCATAACTCTCAGATCCCTTTGAACCAGATAGCCAACCATATGTCAAATGAAAGCTCCTTGAGCTAGCTTTCATATGCAAGTGGTTTCACCTCAATTGGATGAGTAGATTGGGAGTTATGTTACAATCTCTACCGACATGTCAAGATAGGCTTCATGGTTCATGGCCTAGGTTGTTGTTTTCCTTGTGGGGGCCGATTTCCTTTGTTCTTCTTTTGTTCATTTCACTTGGTTTGACCCTAATGGTGACAAATTAAGCCATGGCTCGAGCCATAGGACCCAAGTAAGCCCAAGCCTCAAAATGAGCAAAAATGAGCTTATCCATTTTGGTGCAATCTCCTCTTCTTCAAAAAAGTTTGTCCTCAAACTTTGGGGTTCTTAACATTTGTTTGAGCTCCTCTTCTTGATTCCTACCTAGTGTCTTAGGGTTGTTCTTGACTAAGCTCCCCATTTGAATTTCCATTTCAAGAACCCTCTTGACCTCTTGCTTGTACCAAGCTTTCCATTCCACATGAGCATCTTCTTCTTGACATTAGCTAAACATCTCATAGGATCAAGCTCATCCTTTCCCTTGAGATTATCCTCCTTGCTCTCATCTTGATTCTTAGGATCATCATTAGCAAAGTGGATGGTTAAACTCTCACCCACATTCACCCTTTGACTTCCTTGTGATTTCCTTTGATGACAAGCCTTATCAAGGAGAAAATGACAAGGTTCCCTCACAAGCACTTCACTCGAAATCTCATTAGATTTTTCCTTCATCTCGGCCCCATTGTTTAACCACCATGGCTTGTAAGGACTAGGATGCTCTTGTGAAAGTAAGGCTTTGATAGAGTTTCCTCCATCCATGGCCAAATCATACGGCCTCACCATCATTTCGGTTTCATTTCGATCTTGCTTCACATCCTCTTCATCCTCATTAGCAAGGGCCTCACAAACTTCATCCTCACAAACAAGGATCTCATCTTCACCCCAATGAACAACCTCCAATGAATCAAGGGCTCTCCTTGTAGGGCACTCCATAGCAAGATGACCATAGCCATGACATTGAGAGCACCTCTTAAGGGGGATGATTGTTTTGTGGTTAATGTCGGCTTTCTCCCTTTGGTTTAGGGCTGGTGGTTTAGGAGAAGTGGTTGGCTCAACAACTTTGGCTCTCTTTGGTGGCTCATAGGGTGGTGTTTTAGTAGGAGGATCAAGTAAAATAGCCATCCCTTTACCCAAACCGAAATTTTCAGCCTTTCCTCTTATCTTAGCCATCTTTGAATCCAACTCCTTTCTAGCCCTCTCCATAGACTCGAAAATGGTCTCAACACAAGGGGTTTCACATGAAGTACCATAAGAAAATGATGGAGAACCAAATCGGAAAGATAGAACCATTGTAACTCAAAAACAAAAACTGAATTTGTGACAAAGTTTATACCTTTGAGTGTAAGGACCGAAACCAACAATAACACAAGGGTGGATCTTGTGTTCTTGAACCCAACCTAAGCTTTGATAACCAATTTGGAGTGAAACTTAGTGGATTAAGATTCACTCAAAGGATGAACAAAATCGATCTTGAACACTTGATGAATGTTGGCCGAGAATATGAGTTCCTGTGTGGAAAATATTCTGATTTTTGTGACAAATGAAAAACATAAAGATAGTAACTAATTCTAAGCACTAAGCTAGAGAATTAGGGTTTGATTAGTTTAAGCACAAAGCCACTAAACTAATCTATCACTTAACTCAAACACAAAGTAATGAGAAAATGAGAATACTCAACAAAAACTAGGGTTTTCTTTCTTCATTCAAAACAAATCTCAAAAATACAAGGTTTTGAGCTTGGTTTATATAGACCAAGTCTTTACATCCTAGCCATACAATCTAACCTTGATCTAAGGGTCCTAAAAGGGCCTTCAATCAGCCGAAATGTTGTTCTTAAAAGACCTTACAAATCTGAAAAACTAAGGCAAACAAACAAAATACAAAAGCATAAAGTAAGACAATGACACTTGACTCTATCTACACCCTTGCTTTTAGGTTTACATCCAAGGGTTGATATTCTATCCTTGGAGGGCAAGGTAATGACACTCTAACTGATCATAAGCTAAAGAAACAAACACAATAAAGTAGACAAAGACATAAAGCAAAACAAGGACCACAATTGACAATGACACTAGTAGAAGTTGAGCTTCTTTCTTGTATTTGAGTTCAGCTGATCTCTTGGTCTTCTCTTGTGTATCCCACGTCCCATGTGAGTCCATGGCTCATTAGGAGACTCCCAAATGGTCCCCAAAGTGAGCTCACCCAAAGAGAATGAAGTAGGTTAAGTTCATGGCTCATTACTTCAAAACAGTCCAAACCGGATTTCATAATCTGACAGTGACTTCTAGGCTTCACCATTCCGTACTCACGTTGAGTTAGAAGGCCCATGATATGTCATTGGAAAGGTAATTGAGTTGGCTTTCCAATGCAAAAAGAATCATCCAAAAATATGGCCTACAACTCAAGATATTGAGCTTTTAGTACAGACATGTCGAATCCTCCTTTGGACTGAAGTTTCACAATCTGACCCCTGACTTGTAGAGGCCATAACTCTCAGATCCCTTTGAACCAGATAGCCAACCATATGTCAAATGAAAGCTCTTTGAGCTAGCTTTCATATGCAAGTGGTTTCACCTCAATTGGATGAGTAGATTGGGAGTTATGTTACAATCTCTACCGACATGTCAAGATAGGCTTCATGGTTCATGGCCTAGGTTGTTGTTTTCCTTGTGGGGGCCGATTTCCTTTGTTCTTCTTTTGTTCATTTCACTTGGTTTGACCCTAATGGTGACAAATTAAGCCATGGCTCGAGCCATAGGACCCAAGTAAGCCCAAGCCTCAAAATGAGCAAAAATGAGCTTATCCATTTTGGTGCAACCGCCCTCCAAAGAAGAGCAAGAACCGTTGGAAACCTATGAGGGTTCCTACCTCATTGAGATACTTAGTGGGTCTTCATCTATTGGTGGCATTGAGCTTCTAAATGAATTTGTTTCCGGAGCTTTGTTACCCAACAAGGCTATCCATGGAAGTGAGCCTAGGGTTACCCAATCATTCCGAAATCAGATTAGGGAGACCAAGGAAGAAGATGAGTTTGGAATAGGAAGTCTACCTATGCTCAAGGAAGGAGATGAACGTGAGATGAGGTGCTTACATAAGTACATGGGAAAGAGATTCATTTGGAGTGGGAATGTTGATGCAAGCAAAGAGTCAAGGGATTTCCTAAAATGGAAATTCAAAGTGAATACTAACAACAACAAGGAGCTACTATGTGACTATCCTAATCAAGTCCTTCCAAGTGGATTCATGAAATGGGGACTCATCAAAGGAGGAACTAAGCTTGAACAAAAAGAGCTAAGCGATGATCTCCTACAATCCTCACCTAAGTTCAAGAAAGAAGATCTTAAGGATGTACTAGGGTTAGAACTCGAGCTAAGGGAAACCAAGAGTGTTGGAGAAGAAAAATCAATCCTTATGGTCAAGAACAACCCTAGGACAATAAGAAGGAACAAAGGAGAGGAGGACAAGGCCGATAATTTGAAAAATCCCAAACATTGCAAAGAGGATGAGTCCATTGGAAGTGCAAGGATTGATGGCATGGAAAGGCCAAGGGGAACCATGAAATGGAGGATCATGGAAGGAAATGACCGTAGCAAAGAGTGGCTTCATGGTAATCCTAAGCAAGCTTCAATTGAGTTTGGGTATGAAGAGCTTGAGGATGAGCTAGGAAATGAACGTAGATCCAAGGAAGCCATGGTAAGAGAAGAGAGTAGGATCAATTACACGAGCCAAGCAAGGAAAATGTTTTCTCTCGCCCTATCTCTAGGCCTATGGTGTTCTTGGGCATCGATAACCATGGAGTCCAATTCTTGTCAAGAAGCAAAAGGGGTATCAATCAATCTCATCAATGATCAAAGTCCAAACCGAGCAAGGGGAAGAGAGACCGAGGATTTGAGGGCAAATCCTTTCCAAGGAGAGGAGATTGAACCAGGAATGGTCAAGTCGAGCAAAGGCGGTTTTAGTCTAGAACACGGTTTGGGTCCTTGGGCTCGAACCATGGGCTAGGCCATGGTCCTAGGGTCCACCCAAGCTTAATTTTGAGTGAACCAAGCAATAATTTTCGGTCAAGCTTGGTGGGTCAAGGAAGTCGAGGAATGGTTCAAGAAGGAGAGCAACAAATGCAACCATGAGCTTTTTGAGTGTGATCACTTGGGTGCCACCATGTGGGTTCGATCCCCAATAAAACAAGACCCAAGAGGGTGGAGTAAAAGTCAGCCAATGGGGAGCTAAATCTCGGCTGACCCAAAGTCCTCAATGATACACTATTTTGAAACAAGTCGCTTTCAAGTTTCACCTTTATGCTTTATGTCCTTTTCTTATTTACTTTATGTCATTTTCACTTTTAGTTAAGTTGTATGGTGCTTAGAAATCAGATTTGGTGATCCACAAACTTGTGCTCCAAGGAGTGATCTCAACCCTTGGATGAATAAGACCCAAAGCAAGGTGTGGATGCTCTTGAAGGTCACCATCTACTTTATGTATTAGGTTGCTTTATTTTCAGATTTGTAAGGTCTTTAGGACCATGATTTTCGGCTGATTTGTAAGGCCTCTTAAGGCCCTTAGATCAACTTAGAGTGTAGGGTGAGATGAGAGTTTGGGTATTATATAAACCCACTCTCATGCTTTGTATTTTTCAGATTTGATATTGAATGATAAACCCTAAATTTGAGAGCTTCTCTTCATTTTCCTCTTTGCTAAGTGCTTGAGTAAGTGAGTGATTAATTAGTGGCTTTGTGCTTAATTAATCAAAACCTAAATCTATTGCTTTGTGCTTAGATTTAATCTATCCCTTTATGTTTTTCTTTTACTTTCAAAATTTCAGAAAATCAAACACAAAAATACTTCATTTGGCCGAGATTTCTACAACTCACACAAATCGATTTTAGTTAGTCTCTTGAGCTAAACTTAACCCATCAAGTTTCACTCCAAATTGGTCATCAAAGCTTTGGTTGGGTTTGAAGCACAAGATCCACCTTTGTGCTCAAGGTTCACACGCTCAAAGATCCTTGCTTTGCTCTAAAATTTTTCAGATTTGTTCTTTGGTTATTTCAATGGGTATGTTTCTTCCTTTTGATGTTTCTTGTGATACTACTCTTGGTGAGACCATGTTTGATTCTTTGGAGAGAGGTCAAAGGGAGTTAGAGGATAGATTGGCTCGGTTAGGAGGAGAGCCACCCCCTAGCCATGGCCGTGTGGCTTGTAGGGCATTACTTGCTCAAACCCTAACCCTAGAAGAGAATCACCAAGTCCAAATTTTTAGATCTAGGTGTACCATTATGGGGAGGGTTTGTAATCTGATTATTGATGAGAAAAGTTGTTCTAATGTTGCCTCAAGCACCCTCATTGAAAAATTAGCCTTGCCCACACAAGAACACCCTAACCCTTACAAGTTAAAGTGGTTAAACAAGGGAGCCGAGGTGATGGTGGATAGACAATGCTTGGTTTCCTTCTCCATTGGAGGGGATTACATGGATGAGGTTTTGTGTGATGTGATTCCCATGGATGCTTGTCACCTTCTATTGGGGAGACCTTGGGAGCTTGATAGAAATGCTAATCATGATGGGAGGAACAATACTTATAATTTTATGATTGGAGTTAAGAATATCAAACTTACCCCCTTACCTCCAATTTTGAAGAACCCTAACCCACCCTCCTTGGTTGAATCACACGAAAACATGAAGGTTGATGGGGGACCAGAAATGAAACAAGAGCCTAGCAAGGGGGAGAGTGTCTTTGATGTCCTTGCTAAGGAAGTCCCCAAAGAGCAATGCAAACCGCCCTCCAAAGAAGAGCAAGAACCGTTGGAAACCTATGAGGGTTCCTACCTCATTGAGATACTTAGTGGGTCTTCATCTATTGGTGGCATTGAGCTTCTAAATGAATTTGTTTCCGGAGCTTTGTTACCCAACAAGGCTATCCATGGAAGTGAGCCTAGGGTTACCCAGTCATTCCGAAATCAGATTAGGGAGACCAAGGAAGAAGATGAGTTTGGAATAGGAATTCTACCTATGCTCAAGGAAGGAGATGAACGTGAGATGAGGTGCTTACATAAGTACATGGGAAGGAGATTCATTTGGAGTGGGAATGTTGATGCAAGCAAAGAGTCAAGGGATTTCCTAAAATGGAAATTCAAAGTGAATACTAACAACAACAAGGAGCTACTATGTGACTATCCTAATCAAGTCCTTCCAAGTGGATTCATGAAATGGGGACTCATCAAAGGAGGAACTAAGCTTGAACAAAAAGAGCTAAGCGATGATCTCCTACAATCCTCACCTAAGTTCAAGAAAGAAGATCTTAACGATGTACTAGGGTTAGAACTCGAGCCAAGGGAAACCAAGAGTGTTGGAGAAGAAAAATCAATCCTTATGGTCAAGAACAACCCTAGGACAATAAGAAGGAACAAAGGAGAGGAGGACAAGGCCGATAATTTGAAAAATCCGAAACATTGCAAAGAGGATGAGTCCATTGGAAGTGCAAGGATTGATGGCATGGAAAGGCCAAGGGGAACCATGAAATGGAGGATCATGGAAGGAAATGACCGTAGCAAAGAGTGGCTTCATGGTAATCCTAAGCAAGCTTCAATTGAGTTTGGGTATGAAGAGCTTGAGGATGAGCTAGGAAATGAACGTAGATCCAAGGAAGCCATGGTAAGAGAAGAGAGTAGGATCAATTACACGAGCCAAGCAAGGAAAATGTATTCTCTCGTCCAATCTCTAGGCCTATGGTGTTCTTGGGCATCGATAACCATGGAGTCCAATTCTTGTCAAGAAGCAAAAGGGGTATCAATCAATCTCATCAATGATCAAAGTCCAAACCGAGCAAGGGGAAGAGAGACCGAGGATTTGAGGGCAAATCCTTTCCAAGGAGAGGAGATTGAACCAAGAATGGTCAAGTCGAGCAAAGGCGGTTTTAGTCTAGAACACGATTTGGGTCCTTGGGCTCGAACCATGGGCTAGGCCATGGTCCTAGGGTCCACCCAAGCTTAATTTTGAGTGAACCAAGCAATAATTTTCGGTCAAGCTTGGTGGGTCAAGGAAGTCGAGGAATGGTTCAAGAAGGAGAGCAACAAATGCAACCATGAGCTTTTTTTGAGTGTGATCACTTGGGTGCCACCATGTGGGTTCGATCCCCAATAAAACAAGACCCAACATGGTCCAAAAAAAGTCAGCCAAGGGGGAGCTAAATATCGGCTGACCCAAAGTCCTCAATGATACACTATTTTGAAACAAGTCGCTTTCAAGTTTCACCTTTTTGCTTTATGTCCTTTTCTTATTTACTTTATGTCATTTTCACTTTTAGTTAAGTTGTATGGTGCTTAGAAATCAGATTTGGTGATCCACAAACTTGTGCTCCAAGGAGTGATCTCAACCCTTGGATGAATAAGACCCAAAGCAAGGTGTGGATGCTCTTGAAGGTCACCATCTACTTTATGTATTAGGTTGCTTTATTTTCAGATTTGTAAGGTCTTTAGGACCATGATTTTCGGCTGATTTGTAAGGCCTCTTAAGGCCCTTAGATCAACTTAGATTGTAGGATTGAGATGAGAGTTTGGGTATTATATAAACCCACTCTCATGCTTTGTATTTTTCAGATTTGATATTGAATGATAAACCCTAAATTTGAGAGCTTCTCTTCATTTTCCTCTTTGCTAAGTGCTTGAGTAAGTGAGTGATTAATTAGTGGCTTTGTGCTTAATTAATCAAAACCTAAATCTATTGCTTTGTGCTTAGATTTAATCTATCCCTTTATGTTTTTCTTTTACTTTCAAAATTTCAGAAAATCAAACACAAAAATACTTCATTTGGCCGAGATTTCTACAACTCACACAAATCGATTTTAGTTAGTCTCTTGAGCAAAACTTAACCCATCAAGTTTCACTCCAAATTGGTCATCAAAGCTTTGGTTGGGTTTGAAGCACAAGATCCACCTTTGTGCTCAAGGTTCACACGTTCAAAGATCCTTGCTTTGCTCTAAAAATTTTCAGATTTGTTCTTTGGTTATTTCAATGGGTATGTTTCTTCCTTTTGATGTTTCTTGTGATACTACTCTTGGTGAGGCCATGTTTGATTCTTTGGAGAGAGGTCAAAGGGAGTTAGAGGATAGATTGGCTCGGTTAGGAGGAGAGCCACCCCCTAGCCATGGCCGTGTGGCTTGTAGGGCATTACTTGCTCAAACCCTAACCCTAGAAGAGAATCACCAAGTCCAAATTTTTAGATCTAGGTGTACCATTATGGGGAGGGTTTGTAATCTGATTATTGATGAGAAAAGTTGTTCTAATGTTGCCTCAAGCACCCTCATTGAAAAATTAGCCTTGCCCACACAAGAACACCCTAACCCTTACAAGTTAAAGTGGTTAAACAAGTGGACCAAAAATGGTCAAGGCTAGCAAAGGCGGTTTTTGTCCAAATCACGGTTTAGGTCCTTGGGCTCGAACCATGGGCTAGGTCACGATCCTAAGGTCCACCCAAGCTTATCTTGAGTGAATTTAAACAATAATATCTTGGTCAAGCTTGGTGGGTCAAGGAAGTCAAGAAAAGTCAAGACGGAGAGCAACCGAAAGTCGATTAAAATGCTATTTTTGTTTGTGATCGCTCGAGTGCACCCATGTGGGTTCGAACCACAAGTCAATTAAATTATCAAGAGCAAAAATCAAGTGAAGAAGAGATCCCAAGTCAGCCGAAAATTAATCAAAGGAAGGATCACATGTTGTTCCTCAACATGTCCCTTTCACTCATGTCTCTATCTACCTTTTATGCTTTATGCTTTTTACTTTAAGTATTTGTTGTTTTATGTTCAAAATTTTCAGCTCAAGTGAGCCTTGTGGACCGAGTATTATGATGTATTTGGGGGTTGATTGTAGCCCTTAGATTATCTTGTAATGTAGGGTTGAGATGAGGCATTGGGTAATATATAAACCCACCCTCACACATCATATTTTTCAGATTTGGAATGATAAAAGAAAACCCTAGTTGTTTGCTTGAGTTCTTCATTTTCTCATTACTTAGTGTGTGAGTTTAGTGAAAGATTAGTTTAGTGGCTTTGTGCTTAAACTAATCACAACCTAAATCTATTACTTAGTGTGTAGATTTAGTGACTATCCTTTTTATTTTCCTTGTTCATAAAATTTCAGAAAATTATCCCACAAAAACATACATATAACCGAGATTTTCAAGGGTTTCAAGGATCGATTTGTGTTCATCTCTTGAGTGAAACTTGATCCTCCTAGTTTCACTCCAAATTGGCATCAAAGCTTTGGTTGGGTTTGAAGCACAAGATCCACCCTTGTGTTAGAAACATACGGTCCAAGGGAGATACCCGAAATTTTTGGTTTGTTCTTGATTTTCGATTTTTTATCTTTATTTTTCGGTTTATTGTGTTTTGCCGAGTTGATCTTTGTTTTTCATCCTTTATTTTTTCGTTTGTCTCTTTTATTTTCTTGTTTCCACAAAACTTCTCACAAATTTTCACAAAAATGGTTGAGGATCTACACTTGTGTTAGTGTTGGTTTTGATTTTCACACTCAAAGGTCCTTGCTTTACTCAAAAATTTTCAGATTTTTGTTTCTTTGGTTATTTCAATGGGTATATTTCTTCCTTTTGATGTTACTTGTGATACTACTCTTGGTGAGACCATGTATGATTCTATGGAGAAAGCTAGAAGAGAGCTTGAAATCAAAATGAGTCGAATGAGGAGTAGACCTATTCCTAACCCTAACCTTGTGAACTTGAGGGAGTTAGAAGGTAGAATGGCTCGGTTAGGAGGAGGATCACCCCCTAGCCAAAGCCGTGTGGTTTGTAGGGGCGAGCTTGCTCAAACCCTAACCCTAAACCTAGAAGAGAGTCACCAAGTCGAAGCCTTTAGGTCTAGGTGTACCATTATGGGAAGGGTTTGTGATTTGATTGTTGATGGGGAGAGTTGTTCTAATGTGGCCTCAAGCACCCTCATTGAAAAATTAGCCTTGCCTACACAAGAACACCCTAAACCTTACAAGATGAAGTGGCTAAACAATGGAGCCGAGATGAGTGTAAGTGTGGTTAGACAATGCTTGGTTTCTTTCTCCATTGGTGGGGATTACATGGATGAGGTTTTGTGTGATGTGGTACCCATGGAGGCTTGTCATCTCCTCTTGGGAAAACCTTGGAAGTTGAAAAGAAATGCTAATCATGATGAGAGGGACAATACCTATACTTTCAAGATTGGAGCTAAGAAAATCAAACTTGCACCCTTACCTCCGATTTTGAAAAACCCTAACCCACCCTCCTTGATTATATCACACGAAAGAATGGGGATTGATGGGAGACCAGAAATTGAGCTTGGGGTTGGTCATGGGAAGGATGAGATTAATGTCCTTGCTAAGGAGTTCCCCAAGGAGCAATGCAAACCGCCCTCCATACTTGAGTCATCCAAAGAGGTTATTTTAAGTGAGGAGGCCGAAACAAGTGAGGAAATGAATGTTGGTGAGAAATTGACCATTCACTTTGCTAAAGATAATCCTAACACTCAAGAGGAAAGCATGGGGTACAATGCCAAGCCAAGGGATGAGTATGATCATGAGAAGTGTTTGGCCAATGTCAAGAGGAAGGTATTCATGTGGTATGAGAATGTTGATGCAAGCAAAGAGTCGAGGGAATTTCTAAAATGGAAGTTCAAGGTGGGGATTGTCAATACCCAAGGAATGCTATGTGGTTATCATAATCAAGTCTATTCGAGTGGTTTCATGAAATGGGGATTCAAAGGGAGCGAAGCTTGAACAAAAAGAGCTAAGTGATGATCTTCTACAACCTTCACCTAAGTTCAAGAAAGAAGATGGCTCAATTGGAAGTCCAAGGGTCGATTTGTGGGAGGGGAACACGGCCCTCAAAGCCACACCCGAATTATTCACACTCCTTATGTCGTCTAATCCCACAAGTACCTTCATGATCGAGAGTGTAGCCCTCCATGTGATCAAAGACAACCCTAGAGCAATAAGGGGAAGTCAAGGAGAGGAGCTCAATGAGCTCAAAACAGAAAATTTGGGGAGCTCAATCAAGTGCAAGGGAAGTGAATCATTTGGAAATGAAAAGGTCGATGTGTTAGAAGGTTCAAGTGAGTCCTTGAAAGGGGAGAAAAACGTGGGGTTTAAACGTGGCAAAGGGTGGCTAATTGACGGTTCTATGCATGAGGAACTTCGAGTTGTGCTAAGGGATAATTGTGAATCCAAAGAAGCCATGAGTAAGGGAGAGAGCGAGCTCAATTCATTGAGCCAAGTCTACAAGGATCAATCTCTCATTCAATCTCTAAGCAAGTGGAATTCTTGGAAGACTAGAGCCATGGAACACAAGGTTGGTCATGGGGCTCATGGGGCACCCCTCATCATGTTCTACGAATCAAGCCATGAAGCCAACAAGAGTCCGAGTCGAGAAGGAGGCAAAGGATCAAGCCATGAGTCAAGCTATAGTCCAAACCGAGCAAGAGGAAGAGAGACCGAGGATTTGAGGACAAATCCTTTTCAAGGAGAGGAGATTGGACCAAAAATGGTCAAGGCTAGCAAAGGCGGTTTTTGTCCAAATCACGGTTTAGGTCCTTGGGCTCGAACCATGGGCTAGGTCACGATCCTAAGGTCCACCCAAGCTTATCTTGAGTGAATTTAAACAATAATATCTTGGTCAAGCTTGGTGGGTCAAGGAAGTCAAGAAAAGTCAAGACGGAGAGCAACCGAAAGTCGATTAAAATGCTATTTTTGTTTGTGATCGCTCGAGTGCACCCATGTGGGTTCGAACCACAAGTCAATTAAATTATCAAGAGCAAAAATCAAGTGAAGAAGAGATCCCAAGTCAGCCGAAAATTAATCAAAGGAAGGATCACATGTTGTTCCTCAACATGTCCCTTTCACTCATGTCTCTATCTACCTTTTATGCTTTATGCTTTTTACTTTAAGTATTTGTTGTTTTATGTTCAAAATTTTCAGCTCAAGTGAGCCTTGTGGACCGAGTATTATGATGTATTTGGGGGTTGATTGTAGCCCTTAGATTATCTTGTAATGTAGGGTTGAGATGAGGCATTGGGTAATATATAAACCCACCCTCACACATCATATTTTTCAGATTTGGAATGATAAAAAGAAAACCCTAGTTGTTTGCTTGAGTTCTTCATTTTCTCATTACTTAGTGTGTGAGTTTAGTGAAAGATTAGTTTAGTGGCTTTGTGCTTAAACTAATCACAACCTAAATCTATTACTTAGTGTGTAGATTTAGTGACTATCTTTTTATTTTCCTTGTTCATAAAATTTCAGAAAATTATCCCACAAAAACATACATATAACCGAGATTTTCAAGGGTTTCAAGGATCGATTTGTGTTCATCTCTTGAGTGAAACTTGATCCTCCTAGTTTCACTCCAAATTGGCATCAAAGCTTTGGTTGGGTTTGAAGCACAAGATCCACCCTTGTGTTAGAAACATACGGTCCAAGGGAGATACAGAAATTTTGGTTTGTTCTTGATTTTCGATTTTTATCTCTATTTTTCGCTTTATTGTGTTTTGCTGAGTTGATCTTTGTTTTTCATCCTTTATTTTTCGTTTGTCTCTTTTATTTTCTTGTTTCCACAAAACTTCTCACAAATTTTCACAAAAATGGTTGAGGATCTACACTTGTGTTAGTGTTGGTTTTGATTTTCACACTCAAAGGTCCTTGCTTTACTCAAAATTTTCAGATTTTTGTTTCTTTGGTTATTTCAATGGGTATATTTCTTCCTTTTGATGTTACTTGTGATACTACTCTTGGTGAGACCATGTATGATTCTATGGAGAAAGCTAGAAGAGAGCTTGAAATCAAAATGAGTCGAATGAGGAGTAGACCTATTCCTAACCCTAACCTTGTGAACTTGAGGGAGTTAGAAGGTAGAATGGCTCGGTTAGGAGGAGGGTCTCCCCCTAGCCAAAGCCGTGGGGTGTGTAGGCGAGCTTGCTCAAACCCTAACCCTAAACCTAGAAGAGAGTCACCAAGTCGAAGCCTTTAGGTCTAGGTGTACCATTATGGGAAGGGTTTGTGATTTGATTGTTGATGGGGAGAGTTGTTCTAATGTGGCCTCAAGCACCCTCATTGAAAAATTAGCCTTGCCTACACAAGAACACCCTAAACCTTACAAGATGAAGTGGCTAAACAATGGAGCCGAGATGAGTGTAAGTGTGGTTAGACAATGCTTGGTTTCTTTCTCCATTGGTGGGGATTACATGGATGAGGTTTTGTGTGATGTGGTACCCATGGAGGCTTGTCATCTCCTCTTGGGAAAACCTTGGAAGTTGAAAAGAAATGCTAATCATGATGAGAGGGACAATACCTATACTTTCAAGATTGGAGCTAAGAAAATCAAACTTGCACCCTTACCTCCGATTTTGAAAAACCCTAACCCACCCTCCTTGATTATATCACACGAAAGAATGGGGATTGATGGGAGACCAGAAATTGAGCTTGGGGTTGGTCATGGGAAGGATGAGATTAATGTCCTTGCTAAGGAGTTCCCCAAGGAGCAATGCAAACCGCCCTCCATACTTGAGTCATCCAAAGAGGTTATTTTAAGTGAGGAGGCCAAACAAGTGAGGAAATGAATGTTGGTGAGAAATTGACCATTCACTTTGCTAAAGATAATCCTAACACTCAAGAGGAAAGCATGGGGTACAATGCCAAGCCAAGGGATGAGTATGATCATGAGAAGTGTTTGGCCAATGTCAAGAGGAAGGTATTCATGTGGTATGAGAATGTTGATGCAAGCAAAGAGTCGAGGGAATTTCTAAAATGGAAGTTCAAGGTGGGGATTGTCAATACCCAAGGAATGCTATGTGGTTATCATAATCAAGTCTATTCGAGTGGTTTCATGAAATGGGGATTCAAAGGGGGAACTAAGCTTGAACAAAAAGAGCTAAGTGATGATCTTCTACAACCTTCACCTAAGTTCAAGAAAGAAGATGGCTCAATTGGAAGTCCAAGGGTCGATTTGTGGGAGGGGGACACGGCCCTCAAAGCCACACCGAATTATTCACACTCCTTATGTCGTCTAATCCCACAAGTACCTTCATGATCGAGAGTGTAGCCCTCCATGTGATCAAAGACAACCCTAGAGCAATAAGGGGAAGTCAAGGAGAGGAGCTCAATGAGCTCAAAACAGAAAATTTGGGGAGCTCAATCAAGTGCAAGGGAAGTGAATCATTTGGAAATGAAAAGGTCGATGTGTTAGAAGGTTCAAGTGAGTCCTTGAAAGGGGAGAAAAACGTGGGGTTTAAACGTGGCAAAGGGTGGCTAATTGACGGTTCTATGCATGAGGAACTTGAGTTGTGCTAAGGGATAATTGTGAATCCAAAGAAGCCATGAGTAAGGGAGAGAGCGAGCTCAATTCATTGAGCCAAGTCTACAAGGATCAATCTCTCATTCAATCTCTAAGCAAGTGGAATTCTTGGAAGACTAGAGCCATGGAACACAAGGTTGGTCATGGGGCTCATGGGGCACCCTCATCATGTTCTACTTAATCAAGCCATGAAGCCAACAAGAGTCCGAGTCGAGAAGGAGGCAAAGGATCAAGCCATGAGTCAAGCTATAGTCCAAACCGAGCAAGAGGAAGAGAGACCGAGGATTTGAGGACAAATCCTTTTCAAGGAGAGGAGATTGGACCAAAAATGGTCAAGGCTAGCAAAGGCGGGTTTTGTCCAAATCACGGTTTAGGTCCTTGGGCTCGAACCATGGGCTAGGTCACGATCCTAAGGTCCACCCAAGCTTATCTTGAGTGAATTTAAACAATAATATCTTGGTCAAGCTTGGTGGGTCAAGGAAGTCAAGAAAAGTCAAGACGGAGAGCAACCGAAAGTCGATTAAAATGCTATTTTTGTTTGTGATCGCTCGAGTGCACCCATGTGGGTTCGAACCACAAGTCAATTAAATTATCAAGAGCAAAAATCAAGTGAAGAAGAGATCCCAAGTCAGCCGAAAATTAATCAAAGGAAGGATCACATGTTGTTCCTCAACATGTCCCTTTCACTCATGTCTCTATCTACCTTTTATGCTTTATGCTTTTACTTTAAGTATTTGTTGTTTTATGTTCAAAATTTTCAGCTCAAGTGAGCCTTGTGGACCGAGTATTATGATGTATTTGGGGGTTGATTGTAGCCCTTAGATTATCTTGTAATGTAGGGTTGAGATGAGGCATTGGGTAATATATAAACCCACCCTCACACATCATATTTTTCAGATTTGGAATGATAAAAAGAAAACCCTAGTTGTTTGCTTGAGTTCTTCATTTTCTCATTACTTAGTGTGTGAGTTTAGTGAAAGATTAGTTTAGTGGCTTTGTGCTTAAACTAATCACAACCTAAATCTATTACTTAGTGTGTAGATTTAGTGACTATCCTTTTTATTTTCCTTGTTCATAAAATTTCAGAAAATTATCCCACAAAAACATACATATAACCGAGATTTTCAAGGGTTTCAAGGATCGATTTGTGTTCATCTCTTGAGTGAAACTTGATCCTCCTAGTTTCACTCCAACAAGGGAGCCGAGGTGATGGTGGATAGACAATGCTTGGTTTCCTTCTCCATTGGAGGGGATTACATGGATGAGGTTTTGTGTGATGTGATTCCCATGGATGCTTGTCACCTTCTATTGGGGAGACCTTGGGAGCTTGATAGAAATGCTAATCATGATGGGAGGAACAATACTTATAATTTTATGATTGGAGTTAAGAATATCAAACTTACCCCCTTACCTCCAATTTTGAAGAACCCTAACCCACCCTCCTTGGTTGAATCACACGAAAACATGAAGGTTGATGGGGGACCTGAAATGAAACAAGAGCCTAGCAAGGGGGAGAGTGTCTTTGATGTCCTTGCTAAGGAAGTCCCCAAAGAGCAATGCAAACCGCCCTCCAAAGAAGAGCAAGAACCGTTGGAAACCTATGAGGGTTCCTACCTCATTGAGATACTTAGTGGGTCTTCATCTATTGGTGGCATTGAGCTTCTAAATGAATTTGTTTCCGGAGCTTTGTTACCCAACAAGGCTATCCATGGAAGTGAGCCTAGGGTTACCCAGTCATTCCGAAATCAGATTAGGGAGACCAAGGAAGAAGATGAGTTTGGAATAGGAATTCTACCTATGCTCAAGGAAGGAGATGAACGTGAGATGAGGTGCTTACATAAGTACATGGGAAGGAGATTCATTTGGAGTGGGAATGTTGATGCAAGCAAAGAGTCAAGGGATTTCCTAAAATGGAAATTCAAAGTGAATACTAACAACAACAAGGAGCTACTATGTGACTATCCTAATCAAGTCCTTCCAAGTGGATTCATGAAATGGGGACTCATCAAAGGAGGAACTAAGCTTGAACAAAAAGAGCTAAGCGATGATCTCCTACAATCCTCACCTAAGTTCAAGAAAGAAGATCTTAACGATGTACTAGGGTTAGAACTCGAGCCAAGGGAAACCAAGAGTGTTGGAGAAGAAAAATCAATCCTTATGGTCAAGAACAACCCTAGGACAATAAGAAGGAACAAAGGAGAGGAGGACAAGGCCGATTGCAACGGGAGTTGAAAGTTCACGATCCTTTGACCTTGGGCCCGCTTCCAACCTTAGGTCCAAAGGTCAACCTCAAGTCAACTAAGTCAACAAGAGAAAATCAAGTGGGAGTAATACCCAAGTCAGCCGAAAAAACAATCAAATGAGGGTTCACATGTGTTCCTCAATAAGTCACTATCAACACATGTCGCTATCTACCTTTATTACTTTATGCTTTTTACTTTAAGTATTTGTTGTTTTATGTTCAAAATTTTCAGCTCAAGTGAGCTTGTTGGACCGAGTATATTGTAAGTTTTGTGGGTTTATTGTAGCCCTTAGATTAGCTTGTAATGGATGGTCAAGATTAGAATGAGGGTAATATATAAACCCTCATTCTCACATCAAAATTTTCAGATTTGGCTAATGAAAAGAAACCCTAGGTTTATATGAGTGTTCTTCATTTTCTCATTACTTAGTGTGTGAGTTTAGTGAAAGATTAGTTTAGTGGCTTTGTGCTTAAACTAATCACAACCTAAATCTATTACTTAGTGTGTAGATTTAGTTACTATCCTTTTTATTTTCCTTGTTTACAAAATTTCAGAAAATACTTCACAAAAAATACATAAAAGGGCCGAGATTTTCAAGGGTTACAAGGATCGATTTGTGTTCATCTCTTGAGTGAAACTTGATCCTCCTAGTTTCACTCCAAATTGGTCATCAAAGCTTTGGTTTGAAGAGCACAAGACCCCACCTTTGTGCTAAGTTCATACGGTCCAAAGGAGTATATCAAGGTATTCGAAATTTTCAGATTTTCTTGTGTTTGATTTCTCAATGAGTATACCTCTTTCTTGTGATACTACTCTTGAGGGAACTATGGATGACTCTATGGAGAAATTGAGAAAGGAAATTGAGTCTAAATTGAGCCGAATGAATGTGGGAATTGGGTCAAAACTTGGTCTTGTAACTTGGAGGGTTATGCATACCCAACCCCATTCCTTGGAAAAAAGTCAAAAAAATCAGATTTTTAGGTCTAAATGTACCATTGGGAAGAGGGTTTGTAACCTAATTATTGATGGAGGGAGTTGTGTTAATGTTGCTTCAAAAACCCTCATCGATAAACTTGCCTTACCCACACAAAAACACCCAAACCCTTACAAGTTGAGGTGGTTGAATAGAGAGGCCGAAATTTTGGTTGATAGGAGATGTTTGGTTTCTTTTTCCATGGGAAGAGACTATATGGATGAAGTGTGGTGTGATGTGATTCCTATGGATGCTTGTCACCTCTTATTGGGGAGACCTTGGGAATTCGATCGGAATGCGACTCATGAGGGAAGGGACAACACTTACACTTTCATGTTTGGAGACAAGAGGATCAAGCTCACACCCTTACCCCCACATATGGGTGGCCGAGCTAGCCATGCCATGACCAAGCCTCTTGAGGGAGTCCTATTGGTTGGAGAACAAGAGATGAAACAAGAGCTTAGCAAGGGAATGGTTGTTTATGCCCTTATTGCCAAAGAAACTCCTAAGGAAAGTGAAAAACCGATTCCATGTGAAGTTCAAGAGCTCTTAGAACTCTACAAGGATGTGTTTCCCCTTGAGCTACCACACGGCCTACCCCCTATTAGGGGCATTGAGCATCAAATTGATCTTGTTCCGGGAGCTACACTACCTAATAAGGCCGCATATCGAAGTGATCCTAAGGCTACACAAGAACTTCAACAACAAATTGGGGAACTCATGGAAAAGGGGTTTGTAAGAGAATCTCTTAGTCCTTGTGCCGTGCCTACACTCTTGGTACCTAAGAAGGATGGAACTTGGAGAATGTGTACGGATAGTCGAGCTATTAATAATATTACGGTCAAGTATAGGTTTCCTATACCTAGGCTTGATGACATTCTTGATGAGCTTAGTGGGGCTCGATTGTTTTCCAAGATTGATCTACGACAAGGTTACCATCAAGTGAGAATCAAAGAGGGTGATGAATGGAAGACGGCTTTTAAAACGAAGCATGGGTTATATGAATGGTTAGTCATGCCTTTTGGACTATCCAATGCTCCTAGCACCTTCATGAGATTGATGACCGAGGTTTTGAGACCTTACTTGGGAAGATTCATTGTGGTCTACTTTGACGATATCTTAGTGTATAGCCCTTCCAAGGAAGCTCACCTACATCATTTGCGAGTGTTGTTCGAGACACTTAGAGATCACAAGTTGTATGGCAAGTTAGAGAAGTGTTCTTTCATGCAAAGCGAAGTCCAATTCTTGGGCTATATTATATCTAGCCGTGGTATATTAGTGGATCAAGAGAAAGTGGAGGCTATCAAATCATGGCCAATTCCGAAGAACATAACCGAGGTGAGGAGCTTTCATGGCTTGGCTTCTTTTTATCGACGATTTATCAAGGATTTTAGCGCCGTCATGGCACCCATCACCGAGTGTATGAAGAAAGGAGAGTTCAAGTGGAATGAGGGGGCCGAGATCTCCTTCAATAAAATCAAGAAGCTGTTGTGTGACTCACCTATTCTTACACCACCGGATTTCAATAAGCTTTTTGAAGTCGAATGTGATGCTAGTGGAGTTGGAATTGGGGCCGTTCTATTACAAGAACACAAGCCAATTGCTTACTTTAGTGAGAAGTTAAATGGTGCCAAGCTCAATTATTCCACCTACGACAAAGAATTCTATGCCATCGTTCGGGCTCTCGCTCATTGGAGCCATTACCTCAAGCCCAAGCCGTTTGTTCTTCATTCCGATCATGAGGCTCTCAAATACATCAATGGACAACACAAGTTGAATCATAGGCACGCCAAGTGGGTAGAATTTCTTCAATCTTTTTCTTTCTCAAGCAAGTTCATTGAAGGGAAAAATAACGTGGTGGCCGATGCCTTATCTCGAAGGCACACCATGTTAAGCTACATGGAGCAAAGAGTGTTGGGTTTTGAATTCATGAAAGAGCTCTATGTGGAGGATCCCGACTTCAAGGATGAGTGGAATTCCATACGTGAGGGGCAAGGTAAGGTAGGAAGCAAGTACACACTTCAAGAGGGGTTCTTGTTCTATGGGAATCGGCTATGTATACCTAAGAGCCCTTATCGAAATCTCCTAGTGAGGGAGGTTCATTCTAATGGTTTGGCCGGGCATTTCGGAATTCAAAAGACTTATGACATCCTCCAAGACCAATTCCATTGGCCCAAGATGCTCGGAGATGTCCAAGATGTGATCAAGAGATGTGCTTCTTGCCAACAATCCAAGTCCTTCTTTCAAACGGGACCCTACACTCCTTTACCCGTCCCAAATCGGCCATGGGAGGATGTTAGCATGGATTTCATCGTCGCTTTGCCAAGGACCCAACGAGGTAAGGATTCCATCATGGTTGTGGTAGATCGATTTAGCAAGATGGCTCATTTCATTGCGTGCAAGAAAACCGAGGATGCCATGAGTGTAGCCGAATTGTATTTCAAAGAAGTGGTCAAGTTGCATGGAGTCCCGAAAACCATTGTATCCGATCGAGACACCAAGTTCATGAGCCACTTTTGGAAGACCTTGTGGAAGTTGCTAAAAACGAGGCTATTGTTTAGCACAAGTCATCATCCTCAAACGGATGGCCAAACCGAGGTCACTAATAAAACCTTGGGGAGGATCCTTAGGAGCATCGTTTCTAGGTCCTTGAAAGATTGGGATCTCAAACTCGCCCACGCCGAGTTTGCCTTCAACCGTGCTCCTTCTTCTAGCACGGGGAGTTCACCATTTGAAGTGGTCTATGGGACCAATCCCCTCATGCCCACGGACCTAGCCCCCGTCAAGAGCAAGGAGATGAGTTACGATGCCAAGAAGCGGGTTGAGTTCATGATGAGTATCCACAACCAAGTCAAGAAGCAAATCGAGAAGTCAAACGGAGCCTACAAGGCTAAGTCCAAGAGCCGAAAAAATCCAAGGGAATTTGAAGCGGGAGATTTGGTGTGGCTACACTTGAGGAAGGAAAGGTTTCCGGATAAAAGAAAGAACAAACTCATGCCTAGGGCCGAGGGTCCCTTCGAGATACTCGAGAAAATTGGACCGAACGCTTACAAAGTTGATCTACCGGGAGAGTATGGCGTCCATGGCACATTCAACGTGGGAGACCTTAGTCCGTACCATGAAGACTTGGAGGAGGAGGAAGTCGAGGATTTGAGGGCAAATCCTTTTCAACCCGGGGAGATTGCAACGGGAGTTGAAAGTTCACGATCCTTTGACCTTGGGCCCGCTTCCAACCTTAGGTCCAAAGGTCAACCTCAAGTCAACTAAGTCAACAAGAGAAAATCAAGTGGGAGTAATACCCAAGTCAGCCGAAAAAACAATCAAATGAGGGTTCACATGTGTTCCTCAATAAGTCACTATCAACACATGTCGCTATCTACCTTTATTACTTTATGCTTTTTACTTTAAGTATTTGTTGTTTTATGTTCAAAATTTTCAGCTCAAGTGAGCTTGTTGGACCGAGTATATTGTAAGTTTTGTGGGTTTATTGTAGCCCTTAGATTAGCTTGTAATGGATGGTCAAGATTAGAATGAGGGTAATATATAAACCCTCATTCTCACATCAAAATTTTCAGATTTGGCTAATGAAAAGAAACCCTAGGTTTATATGAGTGTTCTTCATTTTCTCATTACTTAGTGTGTGAGTTTAGTGAAAGATTAGTTTAGTGGCTTTGTGCTTAAACTAATCACAACCTAAATCTATTACTTAGTGTGTAGATTTAGTTACTATCCTTTTTATTTTCCTTGTTTACAAAATTTCAGAAAATACTTCACAAAAAATACATAAAAGGGCCGAGATTTTCAAGGGTTACAAGGATCGATTTGTGTTCATCTCTTGAGTGAAACTTGATCCTCCTAGTTTCACTCCACCGATAATTTGAAAAATCCGAAACATTGCAAAGAGGATGAGTCCATTGGAAGTGCAAGGATTGATGGCATGGAAAGGCCAAGGGGAACCATGAAATGGAGGATCATGGAAGGAAATGACCGTAGCAAAGAGTGGCTTCATGGTAATCCTAAGCAAGCTTCAATTGAGTTTGGGTATGAAGAGCTTGAGGATGAGCTAGGAAATGAACGTAGATCCAAGGAAGCCATGGTAAGAGAAGAGAGTAGGATCAATTACACGAGCCAAGCAAGGAAAATGTATTCTCTCGTCCAATCTCTAGGCCTATGGTGTTCTTGGGCATCGATAACCATGGAGTCCAATTCTTGTCAAGAAGCAAAAGGGGTATCAATCAATCTCATCAATGATCAAAGTCCAAACCGAGCAAGGGGAAGAGAGACCGAGGATTTGAGGGCAAATCCTTTCCAAGGAGAGGAGATTGAACCAAGAATGGTCAAGTCGAGCAAAGGCGGTTTTAGTCTAGAACACGATTTGGGTCCTTGGGCTCGAACCATGGGCTAGGCCATGGTCCTAGGGTCCACCCAAGCTTAATTTTGAGTGAACCAAGCAATAATTTTCGGTCAAGCTTGGTGGGTCAAGGAAGTCGAGGAATGGTTCAAGAAGGAGAGCAACAAATGCAACCATGAGCTTTTTTTGAGTGTGATCACTTGGGTGCCACCATGTGGGTTCGATCCCCAATAAAACAAGACCCAACATGGTCCAAAAAAAGTCAGCCAAGGGGGAGCTAAATATCGGCTGACCCAAAGTCCTCAATGATACACTATTTTGAAACAAGTCGCTTTCAAGTTTCACCTTTATGCTTTATGTCCTTTTCTTATTTACTTTATGTCATTTTCACTTTTAGTTAAGTTGTATGGTGCTTAGAAATCAGATTTGGTGATCCACAAACTTGTGCTCCAAGGAGTGATCTCAACCCTTGGATGAATAAGACCCAAAGCAAGGTGTGGATGCTCTTGAAGGTCACCATCTACTTTATGTATTAGGTTGCTTTATTTTCAGATTTGTAAGGTCTTTAGGACCATGATTTTCGGCTGATTTGTAAGGCCTCTTAAGGCCCTTAGATCAACTTAGATTGTAGGATTGAGATGAGAGTTTGGGTATTATATAAACCCACTCTCATGCTTTGTATTTTTCAGATTTGATATTGAATGATAAACCCTAAATTTGAGAGCTTCTCTTCCTTTTCCTCTTTGCTAAGTGCTTGAGTAAGTGAGTGATTAATTAGTGGCTTTGTGCTTAATTAATCAAAACCTAAATCTATTGCTTTGTGCTTAGATTTAATCTATCCCTTTATGTTTTTCTTTTACTTTCAAAATTTCAGAAAATCAAACACAAAAATACTTCATTTGGCCGAGATTTCTACAACTCACACAAATCGATTTTAGTTAGTCTCTTGAGTAAAACTTAACCCATCAAGTTTCACTCCAAATTGGTCATCAAAGCTTTGGTTGGGTTTGAAGCACAAGATCCACCTTTGTGCTCAAGGTTCACACGTTCAAAGATCCTTGCTTTGCTCTAAAATTTTTCAGATTTGTTCTTTGGTTATTTCAATGGGTATGTTTCTTCCTTTTGATGTTTCTTGTGATACTACTCTTGGTGAGACCATGTTTGATTCTTTGGAGAGAGGTCAAAGGGAGTTAGAGGATAGATTGGCTCGGTTAGGAGGAGAGCCACCCCCTAGCCATGGCCGTGTGGCTTGTAGGGCATTACTTGCTCAAACCCTAACCCTAGAAGAGAATCACCAAGTCCAAATTTTTAGATCTAGGTGTACCATTATGGGGAGGGTTTGTAATCTGATTATTGATGAGAAAAGTTGTTCTAATGTTGCCTCAAGCACCCTCATTGAAAAATTAGCCTTGCCCACACAAGAACACCCTAACCCTTACAAGTTAAAGTGGTTAAACAAGGGAGCCGAGGTGATGGTGGATAGACAATGCTTGGTTTCCTTCTCCATTGGAGGGGATTACATGGATGAGGTTTTGTGTGATGTGATTCCCATGGATGCTTGTCACCTTCTATTGGGGAGACCTTGGAAGTTGGAAAGAAATGCTAATCATGATGGGAGGGACAATACTTATTCTTTTAAGATTGGAGCTAAGAAAATCAAACTTACACCCTTACCTCCGATTTTGAAGAACCCTAACCCACCCTCCTTGATTGGATCACACGAAAAAGTGGAGATTGATGGGAGACCAGAAATGAAACAAGAGCCTAGCAAGGGGGGGAGTGTCGTTGATGTCCTTGCTAAGGAAGTCCCCAAAGAGCAATGCAAACCACCCTCCAAGAAAGAGCAAGAGCCGTTGGAAACCTATGAGGATTCCTACCTCGTTGAGATACTTAGTGGGTCATCATCTATTGGCGGCATTGAGCTTCCAAATGAATTTGTTTCCGGAGCTTTGTTACCCAACAAGACTATCCATGGAAGTGAGCCTAGGGTTACCAAATCAATCCAAAATCAGATTAGGGAGCTCAAGGAAGGAGATGACTTGGGGATGAGAAATCTACCTAAGTTCATGGAAAGGAGATTCATGTGGAGTGGGAATGTTGATACAAGCAAAGAGTCAAGGGAATTTCTAAAATGGAAATTCAAAGTGAATACTAACAACAACAAGGAGGATGAGTCCATTGAAAGTCCAAAGATTGGTTTGTGGCAAGGGTACTTCCAAATGAGAACCCAAGAAGAGGATGTGTGGAAGAGGGACACGGCCCTCAAGGCCATACACGGGTTGGTCACACTTCTTAGATCGTCTAATTCAACAAGTACCTTCATGATTGAGAATGTAGCCTTCCATGTGATCAAAGACAATCCTAGAGCAACAAGGAGGATTCTAGGAGAGGAGCAATATGAGGGTGATGCATCAACCAACAATGAAACAACCGACTACAACAAGAATGTGGTCAAAGAGAGAGCAAAAATTGATGGCATGGAAAGGCGAAGGGGAAACGTGAGATGGGGCATCATGGAAGGAAATGACCATAGCAAAGAGTGGCTTCATGGAAATCCTAATCAAGCTTCAATTGAGTTTGGGTATGAAGAGCTTAAGAATGAGCTAGGAAATGAATGTGGATCCAAGGAAGCCATGGTAAGGGAAGAGAGTAGGGTCATTTGCACGAGCCAAGCAAGGGAATATTATTCTCTCGATCAATCTCTAGGCCTATGGTGTTCTTGGGTATCGATAACCATGGAGTCCAATTCTTGTCAAGAAGCAAAAGGGGTATCAATCAATCTCATCAACGATCAAAGTTCAAACCGAGCAAGAGGAAGAGAGACCGAGGATTTGAGGGCAAATCCTTTCCAAGGAGAGGAGATTGGACCAAGAATGGTCAAGGTGATCAATGATGGAGAAGAGGTAGGCCGTGGGTTGGGTCCTTGGGCTCAAACCCAAGCCTAGGCCTTGGGTCTAGGGGCCACTAAGAGCTAAGTCAAGTCAATTCTATGGTCAATCAAGCCATACTTAGTGGTCAAGGGAAGTCAAGTTGGAGAGCAACTAAAAAGTCAAGGAAAATGCTATTTTTGAAGTGTGAACCTTGGGTGCACCCATGTGAGTCAATCCTCCAATAAAAGGACTCACATGGCTCACAAAAGCTAGCTCAAGGAGGTCCAAGGAGCCGGCTATGATCAATTCCCCATAACAATCACTTTATTTTATGTTTTAAGTCATTTTCACTTATGTCGCTTTCACTACTTTATGCTTTATTGTATTTAGTTTTTAAATTCTGAAAATTGGGAGCATGGACCGTCCTTCCTAAGCCCCAAGGCTCTATGAAGACCCTTGGATGACCACCTAAACAAAGAAGGGAGAGGATTGAGTCTAGTTGGAGCGATTCGGGGCGGGCCTCTTTGTACCTTGTAACCACCTCGACCTAAAGTCGACTCATTCAAGAGCCTTACTCATGTCTCACGTTTTTTATGGGCTGATTTGGTGGTTTCGTTTTTTTTCTGATTTTATTTGAACACACATAAAAACTAAAATAAAAGATATGACTTAAACAAGTTTAAGCCTAGGATATGAATTAGACCGAGCACTAAGCGAGGGCCTAAGACTAAGGTTCCGATCAATCATCGCACTAAGCTATGATCATCCCCCAAGGATACTCGAAACACCAAGCACTAAGCCAAGGTGGTTTCCAAGAGAAAAACTCACTTTTAAAACTCATTTTCTTATAAACTTCAAATCTGATTTTTTACAAGGAGATAGGTGGGTTTATATAAGACCCATGCTATCATCTAAACCCTACATCTAATATCTAATCTAAGGGCTATGAGGGGCCTTATAAATCAGCCAAAAAGGGTCCTAAAGACCTTACAAAAATCTGATTACAACAAACAAAATACAACAACTAAAGCATAAAGGTTGATAGTGACCCATGAATGCATCCTCTCCCTTCATTGTTGTTCTTCATCTAAGGCCTTCATTTGCTCCTTGGAGAGCAAGTCTTACACGTCCATTTGAAGGTCCCAAGCTGATTTGTTTGTTGTTGAATTCAAAAGATCAAAAGGTGACAAAGACATAAAGTAGTAAAACAAACTATAATGAAAGGGACTTGTGTTTGATTTTGTGTGTATCATCCTTGACTTCAATCAGCCGAGATTATGGCCTTATTTGGCTGAAAATTCGTGACCATGGGTCCAAGGACCATGGTTAAATCGTAGACCAAAAATCGGGTCCAAATCGTCAAGCCGTTTCAGTGCAACTCTCCCTTTCTTCAAAAAAAGTTTGTCCTCAAACTTTGGCCGAATAAAAATGGTATCCAAAAATGAAATTTTCAGAAATTAAAAACGATTTTTGAAAGAATAAAGTTTTGATAAAAAAGAGGAAAACAACAAGAGCAAATCCTATGAAAAGCACATAGCAAATTCATCGAATCCTCTTGTTAGCCAACTCGACTCAAACACCTACAAAGGTGCTCGAATCAAGTCGACACTCACAAACCAAGACTCGCCCAGATTTGTAAGGCTACTCTCGAAGACACCAAGACCCAACTCATCCCAAGATCGTCTCGGTTTAAGAAAACTCGAGAACCTGTCTCTGATACCAATTGGAGCGATTCGAAGCGGGCCTCTTTGTACCTTATAACCACATCACCCTAAACTCGACTCACTCATGAGCCTCTCTCATATCACACGTTTTTAGGGATGAAAATAGGTGGTTTGTTTTCTGAAATTTATTTGAACAAACATAAAACAAAAGATAAAGGATATGACTTAAACAAGTTAAGCCTAGGATAGAGCCTTAACAAGCACTTAGCCATTGTTAAGGGTTCGAGCTACTCAAAGCACATAGCTAATGAGCCACCCTAGGTAAACCCTAAGCACAAAGCAAAGAGAAAACTAACTTTAAACTCAACTTTTTTATAACTCAACAAATCTGATTTTATTACATGGTTTTAGCTTGGCTTATATAAGCCTAAGCTTCTAATCTCAACCACTCATCTAACTAAGATCTAAGGGCTACAAATAACCCACTAACAATACAAAAAAACGGCTCTATTAGAGCATACAAAATCAGCCAACAAAATAATACAACAACTAAAGTAGAAAGCGACTTGTTGTAGCATCCTCCCCCTTCATTTGTTGCTCTTCATCTAAGGGTCTTGATTGGTCCTTGGTGAGCAAGGTAGGACGTCCCACATTAGGCTCCAAGCTGATTTTGTTGTTTGTTTACAAAAGACCAAAAGGTGACAAAGACATAAAGTTTAAAGCAACTATATTGAAAGGGACATGTATGAATTAAAATGTAGGACTTGAACAACTTTAGACCAGCCGAGTTTTTGGCCTAAAATGGCTGAAAAAACGTGACCATGGGTCCAAGGACCATGGTTAAAACGTAGACCAAAAATCGGGACCAAATCGTCAAGCCGTTTCAGTGCAACTCTCCCTTTCTTCAAAAAAAGTTTGTCCTCAAACTTTAGCCAAATAAAAAATGGTATCCAAAAGATAAATTTTCAGAAAATAAAACGATTTTGAAAGAAAGTAAAGTTGGATGTAAAAGAGGGAAACAACAAGAGCACATCCTATGAAAAGCACATAGCAAATTCATCGAATCCTCTTGTTAGCCAACTCGACTCAAACACCTACAAAGGTGCTCGAATCAAGTCGACACTCACAAACCAAGACTCGCCCAGATTTGTAAGGTAACACTCGAAAACACCAAGACCCAACTCATCCCAAGATCGTCTTGGTTTAAGAAAACTCAAGAGCCGAAGCTTTGATACCAATTGGAGCGATTCGGGGCGGGCCTCTTTGTACCTTGTAACTGGAGTGAAACTTATGGGGGTAAGAATCACTCAAAGGATGAACAAAATCGATCTTGAATTGTTGATAGAAATCTCGGCCCAATGTTGCTCTTTTTGTGAAATATTTTTCTGAAATTATATGAACAAAGAAAAATAAAAGGATAGTGCCTAAATCTACTCACAAAGCTATAGATTTAGGGGTTTAATTAACTAAGCACTAAGCCACTAGTTAATTAGTCTCACAAATCTCAACACAAAGTAAGAGAAATATGAAGAGCACTCAAGATAAACAACTAGGGTTTCTTTCAATATCAAATCTGAAAAATACAATGTGAGGGTGAGGGTTTATATAAAGCCCTTGTTCTAATCTTGACCCTTCATCTAATAACTAATCTAAGGGCTACAATCAACCCATAAAATCAACAATATACTCGGTCCACTTAAGCTCACATGAGCTGAAAATTTTGAACATAAAACTACAAATACTTAAAGTAAAAAGCATAAAGTATAAAAGGTAGATAGTGACATGTGTGATAGTGACTTATTGAGGAACACATGTGAATCCTCCTTTGATGTTTTTTTTCGGCTGTTTTGGGGACCTTCACCACTTGATTTTGTTGCTCTTGATGTTTTAATTGACTTGTGGTTCGAACCCATATGGGTGCACTCGAGCGATCACAAACAAAAATAGCACTTTAGTCGACTTTCGGTTGCTCTCCGTCTTGACTTTTCTTGACTTCCTTGACCCACCAAGCTTGACCAAGATATTATTGTTTAAATTCACTCAAAATAGGCTTGGGTGGACCTTAGGTTCGTGACCTAGCCCATGGTTCGAGCCCAAGGACCTAAACCGTGATTTGGACAAAAACCGTCTTTGCTAGCCTTGACCATTTTTGGTCCAATCTCCTCTCCTTGAAAAGGATTTGTCCTCAAATCCTCGGTCTCTCTTCCTCTTGCTCGGTTTGGACTATAGCTTGACTCATGGCTTGATCCTTTGCTTCCTTCTCGACTCAGACTCGTGTTGGCTTCATGACTTGAATCGTAGGACATGATGAGGGGTGCCCCATGAGTCCCATGACCAACTTTGGGCTCCATGGCTCTAGACTTCCAAGAATTCCACTTGCTTAGAGATTGAATGAGAGGTTGATTCTCGTAAACTCGGTTCATTGAATTGAACTTGCTCTCTCCCTTACTCATGGTTTCTTTGGATTCACAATTAACCCCTAGCACAACTCGAAGTTCCTCATGTTTAGGACCGTCAATTAGCCACCCTTTGTCAATGATGAGTCCCACGTCTCTTTCCCATTTCAAGGACTCACTTGAACTTTCTAGTACATCGACCTTTGCATCTCCAAATGATTCACTTCCCTTGCACTTGATCGAGTTACCCAAGTTTTCAGTTTTGAGCTCATTGAGCTCCTCTCCTTGACTTCCCCTTATTGCTCTAGGATTGTCTTTGATCAAATGGAGGGCCACCTTCTCATTCACGAAAGTACTTGTTGATTTGGATGACCTAAGGATCGTGGACAGCTCACGTATGGCATTGAGGGCCGTGTTCCCTTCCCACAATTCGATCTTTGGACTTTCACTTGAGCCATCTTCTTTCTTGAACTTAGATGAAGATTGTAGAAGATCATCACTTAGCTCTTTTTGTTCAAGCTTAGTTCCCCCTTTGAATCCCCATTTCATGAAACCACTTGAATCGGTTTGATTACGATATCCGCATTGCATTTCTTTGAACAACTTCCTCTTGACCTTGGTTAAATCCCACATAGAATCAAACTCATTCTCATGCTTGACATTGTACCCCATGCTTTCCTCTTGATTATTAGGATCATCCTTAGCAAAGTGAATGGCCAATTTCTCACCAACATTCATCCCATCACTCATTTCGGCCTCCTCACTCACTAACACTTTCTTGGGAGCCTCAAACAAGCAAGGGGCAGCCTTGTACCCCAAGGTAGGAGGCAATGGAGCTAGGATAACATGCTTAACTCCATGAGAATCTAGCATGGCTTGTGCTTCTCTTGAGGGCAGTCCTTCTTGATCTTTCGGGGTCTCCTTAACAAGGAGAACAATCTCATCCTTCCCATGATTAACCCCAAGTTCCATTTCTGGTCCCCCATCATCCGTTGCATTTTCGGGTGACTCAACCAAGGAGGGTGGGTTAGGGTTCGTCAAAATCGGAGGTAAGGGTGCAAGTTTGATTTTCTTAGCTCCAATCTTGAAGGTATAGGTATTGTCCCTCTCATCATGATTAGCATTTCTTTTCAACTTCCATGGTTTCCCTAAGAGGAGATGACAAGCCTCCATAGGTAACACATCACACAAAACCACATCCATGTAATCCCCACCAATGGAGAAAGAAACCAAGCATTGTCTATCCACCATCAACTCGGCTCCCATGTTTAGCCACTTTAATTTGTAAGGGTTAGGGTGTTCTTGTGTAGGCAAGGCTAATTTTTCAATGAGGGTGCTTGAGGCCACATTAGAACAACTCTCCTCATCAACAATCAAATCACAAACCCTTCCCATAATGGTACACCTAGACCTAAAGGCTTCGACTTGGTGATTCTCTTCTAGGTTTAGGGTTAGGGTTTGAGCATGTAAAGCCCCACAACTCACACGGCCATGGCTAGGGTTTGGTCCTCCTCCTAACCGAGCCATTCTAGCCTCTAACTCCCTTTGACCCCTCAAAGTCACAAGATCAAGGTTAGGGTTAGGTTTAAGTCTACCCCTCATTTGACTCATTTTGGTTTCAAGCTCTCTTCTAGCTTTCTCCATAGAATCATACATGGTTTCACCAAGAGTAGTATCAAGTGAAACACCAAAATGATGGAACACATCCATTGAAATAATCAAAGAACAAAAATCTGAAAATTTTGAGTAAAGCAAGGACCTTTGAGTGTGAAAATCAAAACCAACACTAACACAAGTGTAGATCTTCAACCATTTTGTGAAAATTTTGTGAGTATGCTTGTGGATTTTGTGGAAACAAGAAAATTAAAAGAGAAAAACGAAAAATAAAAGATGAAAAAACAAGAATATAACCGAGTAACAAGAACAACTCGGTCAATACAAAAAAATACAAAAAGCAAATCGAAAACAAGGAACAAACCTAAGCTTTGATTACCAATTTGGAGTGAAACTTATGGGGGTAAGAATCACTCAAAGGATGAACAAAATCGATCTTGAATTGTTGATAGAAATCTCGGCCCAATGTTGCTCTTTTTGTGAAATATTTTTCTGAAATTATATGAACAAAGAAAAATAAAAGGATAGTGCCTAAATCTACTCACAAAGCTATAGATTTAGGGGTTTAATTAACTAAGCACTAAGCCACTAGTTAATTAGTCTCACAAATCTCAACACAAAGTAAGAGAAATATGAAGAGCACTCAAGATAAACAACTAGGGTTTCTTTCAATATCAAATCTGAAAAATACAATGTGAGGGTGAGGGTTTATATAAAGCCCTTGTTCTAATCTTGACCCTTCATCTAATAACTAATCTAAGGGCTACAATCAACCCATAAAATCAACAATATACTCGGTCCACTTAAGCTCACATGAGCTGAAAATTTTGAACATAAAACTACAAATACTTAAAGTAAAAAGCATAAAGTATAAAAGGTAGATAGTGACATGTGTGATAGTGACTTATTGAGGAACACATGTGAATCCTCCTTTGATGTTTTTTTCGGCTGTTTTGGGACCTTCACCACTTGATTTTGTTGCTCTTGATGTTTTAATTGACTTGTGGTTCGAACCCATATGGGTGCACTCGAGCGATCACAAACAAAAAATAGCACTTTAGTCGACTTTCGGTTGCTCTCCGTCTTGACTTTTCTTGACTTCCTTGACCCACCAAGCTTGACCAAGATGTTATTGTTTAAATTCACTCAAAATAGGCTTGGGTGGACCTTAGGTTCGTGACCTAGCCCACGGTTCGAGCCCAAGGACCTAAACCGTGATTTGGACAAAAACCGTCTTTGCTAGCCTTGACCATTTTTGGTCCAGTAACCACCTCGACCTAAAGTCGACTCATTCAAGAGCCTTACTCATGTCTCACGTTTTTTATGGGCTGATTTGGTGGTTTCGTTTTTTTTTCTGATTTTATTTGAACACACATAAAAACTAAAATAAAAGATATGACTTAAACAAGTTTAAGCCTAGGATATGAATTAGACCGAGCACTAAGCGAGGGCCTAAGACTAAGGTTCCGATCAATCATCGCACTAAGCTATGATCATCCCCCAAGGATACTCGAAACACCAAGCACTAAGCCAAGGTGGTTTCCAAGAGAAAAACTCACTTTTAAAACTCATTTTCTTATAAACTTCAAATCTGATTTTTTACAAGGAGATAGGTGGGTTTATATAAGACCCATGCTATCATCTAAACCCTACATCTAATATCTAATCTAAGGGCTATGAGGGGCCTTATAAATCAGCCAAAAAGGGTCCTAAAGACCTTACAAAAATCTGATTACAACAAACAAAATACAACAACTAAAGCATAAAGGTTGATAGTGACCCATGAATGCATCCTCTCCCTTCATTGTTGTTCTTCATCTAAGGCCTTCATTTGCTCCTTGGAGAGCAAGTCTTACACGTCCATTTGAAGGTCCCAAGCTGATTTGTTTGTTGTTGAATTCAAAAGATCAAAAGGTGACAAAGACATAAAGTAGTAAAACAAACTATAATGAAAGGGACTTGTGTTTGATTTTGTGTGTATCATCCTTGACTTCAATCAGCCGAGATTATGGCCTTATTTGGCTGAAAATTCGTGACCATGGGTCCAAGGACCATGGTTAAATCGTAGACCAAAAATCGGGTCCAAATCGTCAAGCCGTTTCAGTGCAACTTGGTATCAGAGCTTCGGCTCTTGAGTTTTCTTAAACCAAGACGATCTTGGGATGAGTGGGGTCTTGGTATTTTCGGGTGTCTCCTTACAAATCTGGGCGAGGCTTGATTTGTGAGTGTCGACTTGATTCGATCACACTTTGTGGGTGTTTGGGTCGAGTTGGCTAAGAAGAGGATTCGATGAATTTGCTATGTGCTTTTCATAGGATTTGCTCTTGTTGTTTCCCTCGTTTTTACCAAAACTTTATTCTTCAAAAATCGTTTTTTGTTTTCTGAAAATTCATCTTTTGGATACCATGTTTTCGTTGGCTAAAGTTTGAGGACAAACTTTTTTTGAAGAAGGGGAGAGTTGCACTGAAACGGCTTGACGATTTGGTCCCGATTTTTGGCCTACGACCTAACCATGGTCCTTGGACCCATGGTCACGAAATTGAGCCAAAATAGGTCCAAAATCTCGGCTGAAATGAAGTCAAGGATGATACATTTTAATTCAATACAAGTCCCTTTCAATAAAGTTTGTTTTACTACTTTATGTCTTTGTCACCTTTTGATCTTTTGTATTCAAAGAACAAAATTGGAGTGAAACCTATGGGGTTTGATTCCACTCAAGAGACTAACAAAAATCGAACTTGAAGTGTCTTGAAAATCTCGGCTAGATGATGTATTTTTGTGGGATAATTTTCTGAAAATTTGTAACATAAAAGAAAACAATAAAGATAGTACTAAATCTACACACAAAGTAATAGATTTAGGTTGTGATTAATCAAGCACAAAGCCACTAATTAATCTTTCACAATCTCAAGCACAAAGCAAGGAGAAAATGAAGAACACTCAACTCATAAACTCTAGGGTTTTCATTCTCATTCAAATCTGAAAATTATGTTGTGTGTGAGTGGGTTTATATAATACCTCATCTCTAATCCACACCTTACAATTCAAACTAGATCTAAGGGCTCACATGAGCCTTACAAAACACAAACAAAACCGGCTCACATGCCTCTACAAATGCTGAAAATTTGAAGATAAACAAACAAAACATAAAGCATAAAGTATAAAGCATAAAAGGTAGATAGTGACATGTGTGAAAGGGACACATTGAGGAAAAACATGTGATGCCCCATATAATATAATTTCGGCTGACTTGTTAGCTCTTCCCACTTGATTTGTTCCTCTTGATAATTTAATTGACTTGTGGTTCGAACCCACATGGGTGCACTCGAGCGATCACAAACAAAAATAGTACTTTAGTCGACTTTCGGTTGCTCTCCGTCTTGACTTTTCTTGACTTCCTTGACCCACCAAGCTTGACCAAGATATTATTGTTTAAATTCACTCAAAATAAGCTTGGGTGGACCTTAGGACCGTGGTCTAGCCCATGGTTCGAGCCCAAGGACCCAAACCGTGATTTAGTCGAAAACCGCCTTTGTTCGTCTTGACCATTTTTGGTCCAATCTCCTCTTCTTGAAAAGGATTTGTCCTCAAATCCTCGGTCTCTCTTCCTCTTGCTCGGTTTGGACTATAGCTTGACTCATGGCTCGATTCGTAGAACATGATGAGGGGTGCCCCATGAGCCCCATGACCAACCTTGTGTTCCATGGCTCTAGTCTTCCAAGAATTCCACTTGCTTAGAGATTGAATGAGAGATTGATTCTTGTAAACTCGGTTCATTGAATTGAACTTGCTCTCTCCCTTACTCATGGTTTCTTTGGATTCACAATTATCCCCTGGCACAACTCGAAGTTCCTCATGTTTAGGACCGTCAATTGGCCACCCTTTGCCACGTTTAAACCCCACGTTTTTCTCCCCTTTCAAGGACTCACTTGAACCTTCTAACACATCGACCTTTTCATTTCCAAATGATTCACTTCCCTTGCACTTGATTGAGCTCCCCAAATTTTCAGTTTTGAGCTCATTGAGCTCCTCTCCTTGACTTCCCCTTATTGCTCTAGGGTTGTCTTTGATCACATGGAGGGCTACACTCTCGATCATGAAGGTACTTGTGGGATTAGATGACATAAGGAGTGTGAATAATTCGGGTGTGGCTTTGAGGGCCGTGTTCCCCTCCCACAAATCGACCCTTGGACTTCCAATTGAGCCATCTTCTTTCTTGAACTTAGGTGAAGGTTGTAGAAGATCATCACTTAGCTCTTTTTGTTCAAGCTTAGTTCCCCCCTTAAATCCCCATTTCATGAACCCACTTGGAAAGACTTGAATAGGATGATCACATAGTGGCTCCTTGTTGTTATTGTTCACCTTGAATTTCCATTTTAGAAATTCCCTTGACTCTTGGCTTGTATCAACATTCTCATACCACATGAATACCTTCCTCTCGACATTAGCCAAACACGTCTCATGATCATACTCATCCCTTGGCTTGGCATTGTACCCCATGCTTTCCTCTTGAGTGTTAGGATCATCTTTAGCAAAGTGAATGGTCAATTTCTCACCAACATGCATCTCCTCACTTGTTTCGGCCTCTTTACTCAAAATAACCTCTTTGGATGACTCAAGTATGGAGGGCGGTTTGCATTGCTCTTTGGGGAACTCCTTAGCAAGGACATTAATCTCATCCTTCCCATGACTAACCCCAAGTTCAATTTCTGGTCCCCCATCAATCCCCATTTTTTCGTGTGACATAGTCAAGGAGGGTGGGTTAGGGTTCTTCAAAATCGAAGGTAAGGGTGCAAGTTTGATTTTCTTAGCTCCAATCTTGAAAGTATAGGTATTGTCCCTCCCATCATGATGAGCATTTCTCTCCAACTTCCAAGGTCTCCCCAAGAGGAGATGACAAACATCCATAGGAATCACATCACACAAAACCTCATCCATGTAATCCCCACCAATGGAGAAAGAAACCAAGCATTGTCTAACCACACTTACACTCATCTCGGCTCCATTGTTTAGCCACTTCATCTTGTAAGGTTTAGGGTGTTCTTGTGTAGGCAAGGCTAATTTTTCAATGAGGGTGCTTGAGGCCACATTAGAACAACTCTCCCCATCAACAATCAAATCACAAACCCTTCCCATAATGGTACACCTAGACCTAAAGGCTTCGACTTGGTGACTCTCTTCTAGGTTTAGGGTTAGGGTTTGAGCAAGCTTGCCCCTACAAACCACACGGCTTTGGCTAGGGGGTGATTCTCCTCCTAACCGAGCCATTCTACCTTCTAACTCCCTCAAGTTCACAAGGTTAGGGTTAGGAATAGGTCTACTCCTCATTCGACTCATTTTGATTTCAAGCTCTCTTCTAGCTTTCTCCATAGAATCATACATGGTCTCACCAAGAGTAGTATCACAAGTAACATCAAAAGGAAGAAATATACCCATTGAAATAACCAAAGAAACAAATCTGAAAAATTTGTGCAAAGTTTGGACCTTTGAGTGTAAGAACCAAAACCAACACTAACACAAGTGTAGATCTCGAACCATTTTGTGAAAATTTATGAGAATTTTGTGGAAGTTTTGTGGAAACAAGAAAATTTAAAAGAGAAAAACGAAAAATAAAGAGGACAACAAGAGTATAACCGAAACAAAAGCAAATCGAAAACAAGACAACTCGGCAACACAAAGAACAAATCGAAAAATGAAGAACAAACCTAGGCTTTGATTACCAATTTGGAGTGAAACCTATGGGGTTTGATTCCACTCAAGAGACTAACAAAAATCGAACTTGAAGTGTCTTGAAAATCTCGGCTAGATGATGTATTTTTGTGGGATAATTTTCTGAAAATTTGTAACATAAAAGAAAACAATAAAGATAGTACTAAATCTACACACAAAGTAATAGATTTAGGTTGTGATTAATCAAGCACAAAGCCACTAATTAATCTTTCACAATCTCAAGCACAAAGCAAGGAGAAAATGAAGAACACTCAACTCATAAACTCTAGGGTTTTCATTCTCATTCAAATCTGAAAATTATGTTGTGTGTGAGTGGGTTTATATAATACCTCATCTCTAATCCACACCTTACAATTCAAACTAGATCTAAGGGCTCACATGAGCCTTACAAAACACAAACAAAACCGGCTCACATGCCTCTACAAATGCTGAAAATTTGAAGATAAACAAACAAAACATAAAGCATAAAGTATAAAGCATAAAAGGTAGATAGTGACATGTGTGAAAGGGACACATTGAGGAAAAACATGTGATGCCCCATATAATATAATTTCGGCTGACTTGTTAGCTCTTCCCACTTGATTTGTTCCTCTTGATAATTTAATTGACTTGTGGTTCGAACCCACATGGGTGCACTCGAGCGATCACAAACAAAAATAGTACTTTAGTCGACTTTCGGTTGCTCTCCGTCTTGACTTTTCTTGACTTCCTTGACCCACCAAGCTTGACCAAGATATTATTGTTTAAATTCACTCAAAATAAGCTTGGGTGGACCTTAGGACCGTGGTCTAGCCCATGGTTCGAGCCCAAGGACCCAAACCGTGATTTAGTCGAAAACCGCCTTTGTTCGTCTTGACCATTTTTGGTCCAAAAATCAGCCAAGGAGACCATGTTTTGGACGTGTATCTTGAGCTCCAAGGAGAAGATCTAGGCCTTTGATTGAACAACACAAATGAAGGGAGAGGATGCTACAATAAGTCGCTTTCTACTTTAGTTGTTAGTTGTTTTATTTTCAGATTTTGTAGCTCACATGTGAGCTGATTTTTATTGCATTTTGTGGGTTATTTGTAGCCCTTAGATCTTAGTTAGATGAGTGGTTGAGATTAGAAGCTTAGGCTTATATAAGCCAAGCTAAAACCATTGTAATTTCAGATTTAAGTTTATGAAAAAAGATGAGTTTTAGAGAGGGTTTTCTCTTCAAACCTCCTTAGCTTTGTGCTTGGAGATTCGAGTTTCCAAGGGTGAAGGTCATAGCTTAGTGCGATGATTGATCGGAACCTTAGTCTTAGGCTAGTGGCTTTGTGCTTAGTCTAATTCATATCCTTTATCTTTGTTTTATGTTTATTCAAATAAAAATCAGAAAACAATCCACCCTAAAACATCCATAAAAACGTGTGATATGAGTGAGGGCTCATGAGTGAGTCGAGTTTAGGGTGATGTGGTTATAAGGTACAAAGAGGCCCGCATCGAATCGCTCCACTAGTGTCACCATCAACCTTTATGCTTTTTGTAGTTTGTCATTTACTTGAAATTTTCAGCTCATTTGAGCTTATTGTAGCCGTTTTTTTATGTCTCATGGGCCTCTATGAGCCCTTAGATTAGATATTAGATGAAGGGTCAAGATTAGAGTGTGGGTATTATATAAACCCTCACTCTCCTCATTGTATTTTCAGATTTGAATGAATGAAAAAAAACCCTAAGTTTGAGAGTTTTCTCAACTTATTTGAGTGTTCATTATTCTCTTTGCTTTGTGCTTGAGTTAGTGGATGATTAATTAGTGGCTTTGTGCTTAATTAATCAAAACCCTAAATCTATTACTTTGTGTTTAGATTTAGTTACTATCCTTTATGTTTTCATTTTGTTTCACAAAAATCAGAAAATTTATCACAAAAAAAGTCCCATTTGGCCGAGAATTTCAAGAGCATAACAAGTCGATTTTGTTCATTCCCTTGAGTGAAATCAAACCCCATAGGTTTCACTCCAAATTGGTCATCAAAGCTTTGGTTGGGTTTGAAGCACAAGATCCCACCTTTGTGCTTAGGAAACACACGGTCCAAAACAAGTTCTTGAAGTGCCCGAAATTTTTTCAGATTTGTTCTTTGGTTATTTCAATGGGTATGTTTCTTCCTTTTGATGTTTCTTATGATACTACTCTTGGTGAGACCATGTATGATTCTATGGAGAAAGCTAGAAGAAAGCTTGAAATCAAAATGAGTCAAATGAGGGGTAGACTTAAACCTAACCCTAACCTTGATCTTGTGACTTTGAGGGCTCACAGGGAATTAGAGGCTAGAATGGCTCGGTTAGGAGGAGAGCCACCCCCTAGTCATGGCCGTGTGACTTGTAGAGCAATACATGCTCAAACCCTAACCCTAGAAGAGAAACACCAAGTCCAAATCTTTAGATCTAGGTGTACCATTATGGGAAGGGTTTGTAATTTGGTTGTTGATGGGGAAAGTTGCAATAATGTTGCCTCAAGTACTCTCATTGAAAAACTAGCTTTACCTACACAAGATCACCCTAACCCTTACAAGATGAAGTGACTAAACAATGGAGCCGAGATGAATGTAAGTGTGGTTAGACAATGCTTGGTTTCTTTCTCCATTGGAGGGGATTACATGGATGAGGCTTTGTGTGATGTGATTCCCATGGAGGCTTGTCATCTCCTTTTGGGGAGACCATGGAAGTTGGAAAGAAATGCTAATCATGATGGGAGGGACAATACTTATTCTTTTAAGATTGGAGCTAAGAAAATCAAACTTACACCCTTACCTCCGATTTTGAAGAACCCTAACCCACCCTCCTTGATTGGATCACACGAAAAAGTGGAGATTGATGGGAGACCAGAAATGAAACAAGAGCCTAGCAAGGGGGAGAGTGTCGTTGATGTCCTTGCTAAGGAAGTCCCCAAAGAGCAATGCAAACCACCCTCCAAGAAAGAGCAAGAGCCGTTGGAAACCTATGAGGATTCCTACCTCATTGAGATACTTAGTGGGTCATCATCTATTGGCGGCATTGAGCTTCCAAATGAATTTGTTTCCGGAGCTTTGTTACCCAACAAGACTATCCATGGAAGTGAGCCTAGGGTTACCAAATCAATCCAAAATCAGATTAGGGAGCTCAAGGAAGGAGATGACTTGGGGATGAGAAATCTACCTAAGTTCATGGAAAGGAGATTCATGTGGAGTGGGAATGTTGATACAAGCAAAGAGTCAAGGGAATTTCTAAAATGGAAATTCAAAGTGAATACTAACAACAACAAGGAGGATGAGTCCATTGAAAGTCCAAAGATTGGTTTGTGGCAAGGGTACTTCCAAATGAGAACCCAAGAAGAGGATGTGTGGAAGAGGGACACGGCCCTCAAGGCCATACACGGGTTGGTCACACTTCTTAGATCGTCTAATTCAACAAGTACCTTCATGATTGAGAATGTAGCCCTCCATGTGATCAAAGACAATCCTAGAGCAACAAGGAGGATTCTAGGAGAGGAGCAATATGAGGGTGATGCATCAACCAACAATGAAACAACCGACTACAACAAGAATGTGGTCAAAGAGAGAGCAAAAATTGATGGCATGGAAAGGCGAAGGGGAAACGTGAGATGGGGCATCATGGAAGGAAATGATCATAGCAAAGAGTGGCTTCATGGAAATCCTAATCAAGCTTCAATTGAGTTTGGGTATGAAGAGCTTAAGAATGAGCTAGGAAATGAATGTGGATCCAAGGAAGCCATGGTAAGGGAAGAGAGTAGGGTCATTTGCACGAGCCAAGCAAGGGAATATTATTCTCTCGATCAATCTCTAGGCCTATGGTGTTCTTGGGTATCGATAACCATGGAGTCCAATTCTTGTCAAGAAGCAAAAGGGGTATCAATCAATCTCATCAACGATCAAAGTTCAAACCGAGCAAGAGGAAGAGAGACCGAGGATTTGAGGGCAAATCCTTTCCAAGGAGAGGAGATTGGACCAAGAATGGTCAAGGTGATCAATGATGGAGAAGAGGTAGGCCGTGGGTTGGGTCCTTGGGCTCAAACCCAAGCCTAGGCCTTGGGTCTAGGGGCCACTAAGAGCTAAGTCAAGTCAATTCTATGGTCAATCAAGCCATACTTAGTGGTCAAGGGAAGTCAAGGGAAGTCAAGTTGGAGAGCAACTAAAAAGTCAAGGAAAATGCTATTTTTGAAGTGTGAACCTTGGGTGCACCCATGTGAGTCAATCCTCCAATAAAAGGACTCACATGGCTCACAAAAGCTAGCTCAAGGAGGTCCAAGGAGCCGGCTATGATCAATTCCCCATAACAATCACTTTATTTTATGTTTTAAGTCATTTTCACTTATGTCGCTTTCACTACTTTATGCTTTATTGTATTTAGTTTTTAAATTCTGAAAATTGGGAGCATGGACCGTCCTTCCTAAGCCCCAAGGCTCTATGAAGACCCTTGGATGACCACCTAAACAAAGAAGGGAGAGGATTGAGTCTAGTGTCACCATCAACCTTTATGCTTTTTGTAGTTTGTCATTTACTTGAAATTTTCAGCTCATTTGAGCTTATTGTAGCCGTTTTTTTATGTCTCATGGGCCTCTATGAGCCCTTAGATTAGATATTAGATGAAGGGTCAAGATTAGAGTGTGGGTATTATATAAACCCTCACTCTCCTAAATCCTAAGTTTGAGAGTTTTCAGATTTGAATGAATGAAAAAAAACCCTAAGTTTGAGAGTTTTCTCAACTTATTTGAGTGTTCATTATTCTCTTTGCTTTGTGCTTGAGTTAGTGGATGATTAATTAGTGGCTTTGTGCTTAATTAATCAAAACCCTAAATCTATTACTTTGTGTTTAGATTTAGTTACTATCCTTTATGTTTTCATTTTGTTTCACAAAAATCAGAAAATTTATCACAAAAAAAGTCCCATTTGGCCGAGAATTTCAAGAGCATAACAAGTCGATTTTGTTCATTCCCTTGAGTGAAATCAAACCCCATAGGTTTCACTCCATATTGGTCATCAAAGCTTTGGTTGGGTTTGAAGCACAAGATCCCACCTTTGTGCTTAGGAAACACACGGTCCAAAACAAGTTCTTGAAGTGCCCGAAATTTTTTCAGATTTGTTCTTTGGTTATTTCAATCGGTATGTTTCTTCCTTTTGATGTTTCTTATGGTACTACTCTTGGTGAGACCATGTATGATTCTATGGAGAAAGCTAGAAGAAAGCTTGAAATCAAAATGAGTCAAATGAGGGGTAGACTTAAACCTAACCCTAACCTTGATCTTGTGACTTTGAGGGCTCACAGGGAATTAGAGGCTAGAATGGCTCGGTTAGGAGGAGAGCCACCCCCTAGCCATGGCCGTGTGACTTGTAGAGCAATACATGCTCAAACCCTAACCCTAGAAGAGAAACACCAAGTCCAAATCTTTAGATCTAGGTGTACCATTATGGGAAGGGTTTGTAATTTGGTTGTTGATGGGGAAAGTTGCAATAATGTTGCCTCAAGTACTCTCATTGAAAAACTAGCTTTACCTACACAAGATCACCCTAACCCTTACAAGATGAAGTGGCTAAACAATGGAGCCGAGATGAATGTAAGTGTGGTTAGACAATGCTTGGTTTCTTTCTCCATTGGAGGGGATTACATGGATGAGGCTTTGTGTGATGTGATTCCCATGGAGGCTTGTCATCTCCTCTTAGGGAGACCATGGAAGTTGGAAAGAAATGCTAATCATGATGGGAGGGACAATACTTATTCTTTTAAGATTGGAGCTAAGAAAATCAAACTTACACCCTTACCTCCGATTTTGAAGAACCCTAACCCACCCTCCTTGATTGGATCACACGAAAAAGTGGAGATTGATGGGAGACCAGAAATGAAACAAGAGCCTAGCAAGGGGGAGAGTGTCGTTGATGTCCTTGTTGGAGTAAGTGTCCTCCACAATAGTGCGATTACTTAATAATTCTCAATTAAGGAATACATGGGAATAATCCAATATTATTGTCAATTGATTAACGTAAATCAATAACGGTTGGCTGACTAGAGTTTGACGTTATTGTCGTGAGAACGGCGGTAATCAATTGATCCCTTTAAGTCACACCTATAGGAACGTACTCCAAATATTGAAGCTAATTAATTGTATGAGATACGATTAAATTAGTAACTTGATAAATCGACTAACGGTTAGTCAGTGAATTAATTTAGAGAGAAATCGAGTTGTGAACTCGGATGATTGAATTTTATATCGATAAAATTATTAGAGGAGATGGGAATTAGTGATTAAACGTTAATTCACTAATCATGTATATTTTACTAATGAGATTAGTAAAAGTACAATTTTAATATATGTGTAAGTGTACATATATATTAAAGGAGAGTGTAATTAATTTATACTTTATCATATTAGATGATTTAAGTGATAAATTAATATTATTTAATAGACAAATATTGAAAACAAAATGGACCCATATAAGGTCCTAGTGGACCGTCCAAATAAGAGAAAGAGGAGGATGAGATTCCCTCTTGTCTTATTACTTTTGTCTTCTAGTCTCTTGTTTCTTTTGCATGCAAAACACTATGATTATGTTGCATACATTTGTTCTAAACAAGAAAAAGCCCCACACTCCTCCTCTCCTCTCCTAGAAGCCGGCCCCCTATTGTGTGTTTAACACACTATATTTTTGCTTGTTTTATTTAACAAGAGGGCTACAAGAAAGACTAAGGCATGCATTTGTTTTTCCTCTCAATCTCTCTCAATACTCTCTCTACACTTTTCTCACTAATAAGAAATAAGTTCTTATTATTTCAATATACTACTAAGTGTTAGTAGTAATAATATTCACATATTATCAAGTGTTTATTAGTGATTTCTAGATCAAAATCACTAATAAATTTGGTGTAGTTCTTCGGTGCAACATGGACCAAAAATGGCCAAGGTGGTCGTGGGTGAAGTCGAGGGAGACCATGGGGTGGACCCATGGGCTCGAACCCAAGCTTAGGCCGTGGTCAAGAGGGTCACTAAGGGCTAAATAAAGTCAACTCTATGGTCAAGTCAAGCCAACCTTAGTGATCAAGCAAAGTCAAGAGGAAGTCAAAGTTGGAGAGCAACAAAAAGTCAAGATTATGCTATTTTGAAATGTGGTCAACCAAGGTACACCCATGTGAGTCAACCCTCCAATAAATGGGCTCATATGGTTCATCAAGCTAGCTCATGGAGGTCAAGGGGGCCGGCTTATTTCAAGTCACCAAGGATCATCACATTGTTTTTATATTTTAAGTCATTTTCATACATGTCGTTTTCACTACTTTTACTTTATGCTTTATTGAAAGGAGACAATGTAAACCCTTGTAATATGGTCACTAGGACCGTCCCACATGCCACCCAAGGTCAAATCTTGACCCTTGAAGACTACCTAAAATGCATGGAGAGGATGTGCTCACATGTCATTGTCTACTTTATGTTTTGTTTGTTATCATTTTCAAATTTGTAAGGTCACAAAGACCAACTTATTTCGGCTGATTTGAGGGACCTTTATGGCCCTTGGATCAACTTGTAATGTGTGGCTAAGATTAGAATGAGGGTAATATATAAACCCTCATCCTCATCTCACAATTTTCAGATTTGGTTAATGATAAAAAGAAAACCCTAGTTGTTTGCTTGAGTTCTTCATTTTCTCATTACTTAGTGTGTGAGTTAGTGGAAGATTAGTTTAGTGGCTTTGTGCTTAAACTAATCAAACCCTAAATCTATTACTTAGTGTGTAGATTTAGTGACTATCTTTATGTTCTTACATTTAACAACAAAAATCAGAAAAATACAACACAAAAATCCCATATACTCGGCCGAATTTGTTCAAGGGTTTGAGTTCGATTTTGTTCATCCTTTGAGTGAAGCTTTATCCTCCTAGTTTCACTCCAAATTGGTCATCAAAGCCTAGGTTTGTTCTTGATTTCATTTTCTTTCTCTATTTTTCGGTTTCCCTTAGAAATGTCGAGTTACTCTTTTGTTTTCCTCTTTTAGTTTTTCGTTTTTCTTCTTCCTTTCCTTGTTTATTTTCTATAAATTTACCACAAAATTTCCACAAAAGAACTCACAAAAATTTCACAAAATGGAGGAGGATAAGAGACTTTCGAATTTGGAGGATAAAATGAATCAACTTGCTTGTAGTTGTAATACTATGATGAATGCTTTGAACACCCTCTTAGACCAAAACCTTAATGACCCAAGAAGGGGTGGAGGAGGAAGGGGGCGTGGGCATGGTTATGGGGGCCGTGGGAGAGGACACCCTCCTCCTCACATGGAAGATCAATTTTCGGATTCGGAAGAGTCCCTTGAGGCCCACCCTAGAGACCATGACCGAGATATCAAAGTAGACATACCCGATTTTTATGGTAGCTTGAACCCCGAGGATCTCCTAGATTGGCTTAGATCGGTTGAGAGAATTTTTGAATTCAAGGAGTACTCCGATAGGAAGTGTTTCAAGGTAGCCATCATGAAGTTTAAGGGATATGCCTCCCTTTGGTATGAAAACCTTAAGAATCAAAGAAACCGAGAGGGTAAGGAACCCATTAAGTCATGGCTCAAACTCAAAACGAAACTCAAAGACAAGTTTGTTCCCAAAGACTACACCCAAGACATGTTTCTCAAACTAGCTCAACTAAAACAAGAGTCACACCCCATTGAGACCTATCTTAGGGACTTTGAGCAACTCACCCTACAATGTGAGATGAATGAGAAACCCGAACAAAAAATTGCAAGGTTTGTTGAGGGCCTAAACCCTAGGATAGCAAATCGGGTCAAGATGCAAAACTTGTGGTCATTCGATGAGGCCGTTACCATGGCCACACGTGTGGAAAGGCTAGAGAAGGGGAGAGGAGAGTCGACTAAGAACACCACCAAAACCAACCCCATGTCGAGCCAAGGAGGGATCAAGATTGTTGAGCCTTGCCCTACCACCAAGCCATCAAGTGTTGATAAGGGAAAGGGAATCGACTATGGCCCTAAGAGAACAATTCCTCTCAAGAAGTGCTACCAATGTCAAGGTTACGGTCATTTTGCTAAGGAGTGCCCTAGCCAGAGGACCTTGAATACAAGTGAAGTTGTACATTGGGGAGACGATGAAGTGTTAGTTTGTGAGGAAGAAAAAAAAGAGGGAGTTGAGGATGAGAGAGTGGCCGAAACAATTGTTCCCCCGGACTCGGGGTTGAGCTTGGTTACTTGGCGAGTAATGCACACTCAAGATTCAAGCGAAAGCATGGATCAAAGGCATCAAATATTTCGAACTAAATGTACCATCATGGGGAGAGTGTGTAACTTGATTATCGATGGGGGAAGTTGTGTTAATGTTGCTTCCAAAACCCTCATTGATAAACTTGCCTTACCAACTTTGAAACATCCTCATCCATACAAGTTAAGGTGGCTTAATCAAGGAGCCGAGGTAAAAGTCGATAAACAATGCAAAGTCTCGTTCTCGATTGGACAAGACTACAAAGATGAAATTGTGTGTGAAGTGTTGAATATGGATGCTTGTCATGTCTTACTTGGGAGGCCATGGGAGTATGAAAAGAACTCTTCCCACCGTGGAAGGGACAACACCTACTCATTCAAGTATGGTGAAAAGCTCATTGTCTTAGCTCCCCTACCACCAATGATGGGATGTAAATCCAATGCATGCTTGTTTGAATCCTTCATTGAGCGAAACCTAGCATGGAGATGAAGTTGGGGCCGAGCTTGAATGAGCTTGAGAAATTGAAGGGCCTTGAGCCGAATGAAGAAGAGCAAGGGAAAAGTTGAACTTGGAATGTGAGGAAGCTCTAGCATGGTAAGGAGGACTCTAGGAGAGGAGCCTCATGAGGGTGAAGCATCAATCAACAAGGAAACAACCGACTACAATGAGAATGTGGTCAATGAGAGAACAAAATCGATGGCAAGGAAAGATCAAGGGTCTTTAAGATGGAGAATCATTGAAGGGCTCGATCATGAGCAAGAATGGATGGAAGGCATGGTTATGAGTCGTGGGCTCAAGGAAATGCTCGAGGAAGAATGCGTGGTCAAGCAAACCGTGACCAAGGATGAAAACATGATCAATTCTTCGAGCCAAGGCAAAGGGGTCCAACCACTTCTACAAACTCTAGCTAAGTGGTGCCCATGGAAGACTAAAACCATGAAGACCAAGATCGAGCAAAGGTTGAGCCGAGATTCTAGCTTGAAATCGAGCAAGGGAGGAAGCAAGAGGATCTCCAAGGACTTGAGGACAAGTCCTTTCCAAGGAGAGGAGATTGGACCAAAAATGGCCAAGGTGGTCGTGGGTGAAGTCGAGGGAGACCATGGGGTGGACCCATGGGCTCGAACCCAAGCTTAGGCCGTGGTCAAGAGGGTCACTAAGGGCTAAATAAAGTCAACTCTATGGTCAAGTCAAGCCAACCTTAGTGATCAAGCAAAGTCAAGAGGAAGTCAAAGTTGGAGAGCAACAAAAAGTCAAGATTATGCTATTTTGAAATGTGGTCAACCAAGGTACACCCATGTGAGTCAACCCTCCAATAAATGGGCTCATATGGTTCATCAAGCTAGCTCATGGAGGTCAAGGGGGCCGGCTTATTTCAAGTCACCAAGGATCATCACATTGTTTTTATATTTTAAGTCATTTTCATACATGTCGTTTTCACTACTTTTACTTTATGCTTTATTGAAAGGAGACAATGTAAACCCTTGTAATATGGTCACTAGGACCGTCCCACATGCCACCCAAGGTCAAATCTTGACCCTTGAAGACTACCTAAAATGCATGGAGAGGATGTCTTTCGCGTATCATTTGTCTACTTTATGTTTTGTTTGTTATCATTTTCAAATTTGTAAGGTCACAAAGACCAACTTATTTCGGCTGATTTGAGGGACCTTTATGGCCCTTGGATCAACTTGTAATGTGTGGCTAAGATTAGAATGAGGGTAATATATAAACCCTCATCCTCATCTCACAATTTTCAGATTTGGTTAATGATAAAAAGAAAACCCTAGTTGTTTGCTTGAGTTCTTCATTTTCTCATTACTTAGTGTGTGAGTTAGTGGAAGATTAGTTTAGTGGCTTTGTGCTTAAACTAATCAAACCCTAAATCTATTACTTAGTGTGTAGATTTAGTGACTATCTTTATGTTCTTACATTTAACAACAAAAATCAGAAAAATACAACACAAAAATCCCATATACTCGGCCGAATTTGTTCAAGGGTTTGAGTTCGATTTTGTTCATCCTTTGAGTGAAGCTTTATCCTCCTAGTTTCACTCCAAATTGGTCATCAAAGCCTAGGTTTGTTCTTGATTTCATTTTCTTTCTCTATTTTTCGGTTTCCCTTAGAAATGTCGAGTTACTCTTTTGTTTTCCTCTTTTAGTTTTTCGTTTTTCTTCTTCCTTTCCTTGTTTATTTTCTATAAATTTACCACAAAATTTCCACAAAAGAACTCACAAAAATTTCACAAAATGGAGGAGGATAAGAGACTTTCGAATTTGGAGGATAAAATGAATCAACTTGCCGGTAGTTGTAATACTATGATGAATGCTTTGAACACCCTCTTAGACCAAAACCTTAATGACCCAAGAAGGGGTGGAGGAGGAAGGGGGCGTGGGCATGGTTATGGGGGCCGTGGGAGAGGACACCCTCCTCCTCACATGGAAGATCAATTTTCGGATTCGGAAGAGTCCCTTGAGGCCCACCCTAGAGACCATGACCGAGATATCAAAGTAGACATACCCGATTTTTATGGTAGCTTGAACCCCGAGGATCTCCTAGATTGGCTTAGATCGGTTGAGAGAATTTTTGAATTCAAGGAGTACTCCGATAGGAAGTGTTTCAAGGTAGCCATCATGAAGTTTAAGGGATATGCCTCCCTTTGGTATGAAAACCTTAAGAATCAAAGAAACCGAGAGGGTAAGGAACCCATTAAGTCATGGCTCAAACTCAAAAAGAAACTCAAAGACAAGTTTGTTCCCAAAGACTACACCCAAGACATGTTTCTCAAACTAGCTCAACTAAAACAAGAGTCACACCCCATTGAGACCTATCTTAGGGACTTTGAGCAACTCACCCTACAATGTGAGATGAATGAGAAACCCGAACAAAAAATTGCAAGGTTTGTTGAGGGCCTAAACCCTAGGATAGCAAATCGGGTCAAGATGCAAAACTTGTGGTCATTCGATGAGGCCGTTACCATGGCCACACGTGTGGAAAGGCTAGAGAAGGGGAGAGGAGAGTCGACTAAGAACACCACCAAAACCAACCCCATGTCGAGCCAAGGAGGGATCAAGATTGTTGAGCCTTGCCCTACCACCAAGCCATCAAGTGTTGATAAGGGAAAGGGAATCGACTATGGCCCTAAGAGAACAATTCCTCTCAAGAAGTGCTACCAATGTCAAGGTTACGGTCATTTTGCTAAGGAGTGCCCTAGCCAGAGGACCTTGAATACAAGTGAAGTTGTACATTGGGGAGACGATGAAGTGTTAGTTTGTGAGGAAGAAAAAAAAGAGGGAGTTGAGGATGAGAGAGTGGCCGAAACAATTGTTCCCCCGGACTCGGGGTTGAGCTTGGTTACTTGGCGAGTAATGCACACTCAAGATTCAAGCGAAAGCATGGATCAAAGGCATCAAATATTTCAACTAAATGTACCATCATGGGGAGAGTGTGTAACTTGATTATCGATGGGGGAAGTTGTGTTAATGTTGCTTCCAAAACCCTCATTGATAAACTTGCCTTACCAACTTTGAAACATCCTCATCCATACAAGTTAAGGTGGCTTAATCAAGGAGCCGAGGTAAAAGTCGATAAACAATGCAAAGTCTCGTTCTCGATTGGACAAGACTACAAAGATGAAATTGTGTGTGAAGTGTTGAATATGGATGCTTGTCATGTCTTACTTGGGAGGCCATGGGAGTATGAAAGAACTCTTCGCAGCGTGGAAGGGACAACACCTACTCATTCAAGTATGGTGAAAAGCTCATTGTCTTAGCTCCCCTACCACCAATGATGGGATGTAAATCCAATGCATGCTTGTTTGAATCCTTCATTGAGCCGAAACCTAGCATGGAGATGAAGTTGGGGCCGAGCTTGAATGAGCTTGAGAAATTGAAGGGCCTTGAGCCGAATGAAGAAGAGCAAGGCGAAAAGTTGAACTTGGAATGTGAGGAAGCTCTGGCATGGTAAGGAGGACTCTAGGAGAGGAGCCTCATGAGGGTGAAGCATCAATCAACAAGGAAACAACCGACTACAATGAGAATGTGGTCAATGAGAGAACAAAAATCGATGGCAAGGAAAGATCAAGCGGGTCTTTAAGATGGAGAATCATTGAAGGGCTCGATCATGAGCAAGAATGGATGGAAGGCATGGTTATGAGTCGTGGGCTCAAGGAAATGCTCGAGGAAGAATGCGTGGTCAAGCAAACCGTGACCAAGGATGAAAACATGATCAATTCTTCGAGCCAAGGCAAAGGGGTCCAACCACTTCTACAAACTCTAGCTAAGTGGTGCCCATGGAAGACTAAAACCATGAAGACCAAGATCGAGCAAAGGTTGAGCCGAGATTCTAGCTTGAAATCGAGCAAGGGAGGAAGCAAGAGGATCTCCAAGGACTTGAGGACAAGTCCTTTCCAAGGAGAGGAGATTGGACCAAAATGGCCAAGGTGGTCGTGGGTGAAGTCGAGGAGACCATGGGGTGGACCCATGGGCTCGAACCCAAGCTTAGGCCGTGGTCAAGAGGGTCACTAAGGGCTAAATAAAGTCAACTCTATGGTCAAGTCAAGCCAACCTTAGTGATCAAGCAAAGTCAAGAGGAAGTCAAAGTTGGAGAGCAACAAAAAGTCAAGATTATGCTATTTTGAAATGTGGTCAACCAAGGTACACCCATGTGAGTCAACCCTCCAATAAATGGGCTCATATGGTTCATCAAGCTAGCTCATGGAGGTCAAGGGGGCCGGCTTATTTCAAGTCACCAAGGATCATCACATTGTTTTTATATTTTAAGTCATTTTCATACATGTCGTTTTCACTACTTTTACTTTATGCTTTATTGAAAGGAGACAATGTAAACCCTTGTAATATGGTCACTAGGACCGTCCCACATGCCACCCAAGGTCAAATCTTGACCCTTGAAGACTACCTAAAATGCATGGAGAGGATGTGCTCACATGTCATTGTCTACTTTATGTTTTGTTTGTTATCATTTTCAAATTTGTAAGGTCACAAAGACCAACTTATTTCGGCTGATTTGAGGGACCTTTATGGCCCTTGGATCAACTTGTAATGTGTGGCTAAGATTAGAATGAGGGTAATATATAAACCCTCATCCTCATCTCACAATTTTCAGATTTGGTTAATGATAAAAAGAAAACCCTAGTTGTTTGCTTGAGTTCTTCATTTTCTCATTACTTAGTGTGTGAGTTAGTGGAAGATTAGTTTAGTGGCTTTGTGCTTAAACTAATCAAACCCTAAATCTATTACTTAGTGTGTAGATTTAGTGACTATCTTTATGTTCTTACATTTAACAACAAAAATCAGAAAAATACAACACAAAAATCCCATATACTCGGCCGAATTTGTTCAAGGGTTTGAGTTCGATTTTGTTCATCCTTTGAGTGAAGCTTTATCCTCCTAGTTTCACTCCACAACAAGAAGGAGGTTTCCTACTTTGGAAACTCGGGTTTGGAGGATCATCCATATTGTTAGCTCAAGAAACAAATCTAGAAAGGAGTTCTAGTTTTTGTGCCCATATTTCCCTTTGAGAAAGGTATAACTTTTATAAACTTGTAACAAAGTATTTATGTAACCACATAGATCTTGCTCATCAAATTAGAGTAATTTGATTTACACTAATACTTGATTAGTGAATGGGATCCGATCCCTACAAGTGGTATCAGAGAATAGGGTTGTGGTTACAAATTTATTTTGTCGTTTTTGGAGTTTTATGTATTTATTGAGAATAAATGACATAAAATCAGAAAATAGTGTTAAAAATGGTTTTAACACGAGATTTTTATAGCATGCAAAGTTTCTGGTCTCATGAAGTTACTGGTCAAATTTCGTAATTTTTGGAATTTTTTTGCTAAATAAAATGATTTTTATACAAAACCGAGTCAAAAAGTGTGTTTTTGGCTAAAATAATTACTATAAATAGTTATAGTTGGAATCTGGTCACGAAATTTTTACACAGTGAAACTTGTTATTTATACTTTCTGCATGTAAATTTTCAAAGTCAGATCTTGAGTTTTGATTATTTATTCATTTATTTGATAAAAATCGGTATAAAGTGCATGTTAATGTTGAAAATATAGTAATATTTGTTTTCTGGACATAAATTTTATACCACTGTTTTTATACATTAAAAGGATGCTAAGGTATAAATTTGGGATTTTTCCTCACTGTTTTGGACGTTTTATTGATTTTTTGAGATAAAATCGATGAAATCGTATGTTATTTGTTATAAAATAAATTCGTAAATTTTTCTGACCAAACTTTTCTTTTCTGATATTTTGGAAGTGTTCCAGAATATACAAAATTTTGTCAAAATAAAAATGGTTTTATTTTAATTTATTTTGATTTTATAAAGCTTTATTCATAAAAAGGTTATGATTAAAGTGCATCTAATTAGCAAATGACCATGTTTGTGAACTAAAATCACCATGAATTAGTGAAAACTAATTATGAGTGTTCTAAATCAGTTTAGAAGTTTTAGTTCAAGCTTAAAAGGTGTTTTAAGCATTATTGATTAATATGAGATTAATCGATTAAAATGAGATCGGTCTTGAAACGTATTAATGCGATTATTGTTTAGGGCGATTTTGGCATGTTTTATTTATAAGCTTTTCATTATGCATGTTTGGATGAATGTTTATTATTGAATGAATGTTTGTTCTTACTAGTATGGCCATAGTTGTTATATTTTTACCGATATTACCCGTAATGAAAGGGAATATCGTGTGGTTTGTAATTAAATGCGATCTCGTATCGCCGGTTTGTAATTTTCTAATAGTTTATTTCATTTATAAATGTATAATAGGATTGCTATGTATTCATTTGTAAATTTATACTTGTAATTATTTGTAAAATCGAAGACCGGTGATGGAGATCGACTTGGAGCCTTAGAAGAGTTCTAAAGCTTGCAAGGAGGAGCCTTGGATGAGATCCATAATGAAGAGGGACCAAAGGAGTTGGTTTCCAATTTGTAACTCCTTGTATTTTAATTACCTTTAGGTGGCCATACTGGAGTGAAACTAGGAGGACCAAGTTTCACTCAAGAGATGAACACAAATCGATCCTTGAAACCCTTGAAATTCTCGGCCCAAGTGAATGTTTTTGGTGAAATATTTTCTGAAATTTTGTGATAAAAGAAAAACATAAAGATAGTACTAATCCTAAGCACAAAGCAATAGAATTAGGGTTTTGATTAGTTTAAGCACAAAGCCACTAAACTAATCTCCCACTAACTCACACACTAAGTAATGAGAAAATGAAGAGAACTCACATAAAACAACTAGGGTTTATCATTTCATCAAATCTGAAAATTTACAAGGCAATGAGAGGAGGTTATATACTACCCTTCCTCTAATCTTGACCTTACATTTAAAGGAGATCTAAAGGCTACAATTAACCCTTGAATTACATCAAATACTCGGTCCACTTAGGCTCACATGAGCTGAAAATTTTGAACATAAAACAACAAATACTTAAAGTAAAAAGCATAAAGCATAAAAGGTAGATAGTGACATGTGTTGAAAGGGACTTGTTGAGGACAAACATGTGAAGCTCCTCCTTGTGTATTTTCGGCTGACTTGTTGGCTCTCCCCATTTGATTTGTTCCTCTTGATAATTTAATTGACTTGTGGTTCGAACCCACATGGGTGCACTCGAGCGATCACAACAAAAAAATAGCACTTTAGTCGACTTTCGGTTGCTCTCTGTCTTGACTTTTCTTGACTTCCTTGACCCACCAAGCTTGACCAAGATATTATTGTTTAAATTCACTCAAAATAAGCTTGGGTGGACCTTAGGATCGTGACCTAGCCCATGGTTCGAGCCCAAGGACCTAACCCGTGATTTGGACAAAAACCGCCTTTGCTAGCCTTGACCATTTTTGGTCCAATCTCCTCTCCTTGAAAAGGATTTGTCCTCAAATCCTCGGTCTCTCTTCCTCTTGCTCGGTTTGGATTATAGCTTGACTCATGGCTTGATCCTTTGCCTCCTTCTCGACTCGGACTCTTGTTGGCTTCATGACTTGAATCGTAGAACATGATGAGGGGTGCCCCATGAGCCCCATGACCAACTTTGGGCTCCATGGCTCTAGACTTCCAAGAATTCCACTTGCTTAGAGATTGAATGAGAGATTGATTCTTGTAAACTCGGTTCATTGAATTGAACTTGCTCTCTCCCTTACTCATGGTTTCTTTGGATTCACAATTAACCCCTAGCACAACTCGAAGTTCCTCATGTTTAGGACCGTCAATTAGCCACCCTTTGTCAATGATGAGTCCCACGTCTCTTTCCCATTTCAAGGACTCACTTGAACTTTCTAGCACATCGACCTTTGCATCTCCAAATGATTCACTTCCTTTGCACATGATTGAGTGCCCCGAATTTTCAGTTTTGAGCTCATTGAGCTCCTCTCCTTGACTTCCCCCTAATGCTCTAGGATTGTCTTTGATCAAATGGAGGGCCACCTTCTCATTCACGAAAGTACTTGTTGAATTGGATGACCTAAGGATCGTGGACAGCTCACGTATGGCATTGAGGGCCGTGTTCCCTTCCCACAATTCGACCCTTGGACTTCCACTTGAGCCACCTTCTTTCTTGAATTTAGGTGAGGATTGTAGAAGATCATCACTTAGCTCCTTTTGTTCAAGCTTAGTTCCCCCTTTGAATCCCCATTTCATGAAACCACTTGAGTAGACTTGGTTATGACAACCACATTGCATTTCTTTGGCATTGTTAGTACTCACTTTGAATTTCCACTTTAGAAATTCCCTCGACTCTTTGCTTGCATCAACATTCTCATACCACATGAATACCTTCCTCTTGACATTGGCCAAACACTTCCCACGATCATACTCATCCCTTTGCTTGGCATTGTACCCCATGCTTTCCTCTTGAGTGTTAGGATCATCTTTAGCAAAGTGAATGGTCAATCTCTCACCAACATGCATTTCCTCACTTGTTTCGGCCTCTTTACTCAATACCACATCTTTGTAAGGCTCAAACATGGAGGGTGGGGTGGAATACTTCAAGGTAGAAGGTAGGAGTGTTGGCATGCCCTCTTGTATCATATCCCACGGCTTTGCCACCACCATTTCAGTTTGCACTTGTTTCATTTGGATCCCCATCAACCTTCATGTTTTCGTGTGATTCAACCAAGGAGGGTGGGCTAGGGTTCTTCAAAATTGGAGGTAAGGGTGTAAGTTTGATATTCTTGGCTCCAATCTTAAAGTTATAAGTATTGTCCCTCCCATCATGATGAGCATTTCTCTCCAACTTCCAAGGTCTCCCCAAGAGGAGATGACAAACATCCATAGGAATCACATCACACAAAACCTCATCCATGTAATCCCCACCAATGGAGAAAGAAACCAAGCATTGTCTAACCACACTTACACTCATCTCGGCTCCATTGTTTAGCCACTTCATCTTGTAAGGTTTAGGGTGTTCTTGTGTAGGCAAGGCTAATTTTTCAATGAGGGTGCTTGAGGCCACATTAGAACAACTCTCCCCATCAACAATCAAATCACAAACCCTTCCCATAATGGTACACCTAGACCTAAAGGCTTCGACTTGGTGATTCTCTTCTAGGTTTAGGGTTAGGGTTTGAGCATGTAATGCCCCACAACTCACACGGCCATGGCTAGGGTTTGGTCCTCCTCCTAACCGAGCCATTCTAGCCTCTAACTCCCTTTGACCCCTCAAAGTCACAAGATCAAGGTTAGGGTTAGGTTTAAGTCTACCCCTCATTCGACTCATTTTGATTTCAAGCTCTCTTCTAGCTTTCTCCATAGAATCACACATGGTCTCACCAAGAGTAGTATCATAAGAAACATCAAAAGGAAAAAACATACCCATTGAAGTAACCAAAGAACAAAAATCTGAAAATTTTTGAGTAAAGCAAGGACCTTTGAGTGTGAAAATCAAAACCAACACTAACACAAGTGTAGATCTTCAACCATTTTGTGAAAATTTTGTGAGAATGTTTGTGGAAGTTTTGTGGAATAACAAGTAAAGAAAAATTAAAAGAGAACGAATGAAAAATAAGAGAAAAAAACTCAAACAAATCGACCCTAAACTTAGATAAACCGAAAAAAAATAAAAATGAAAATGAAAATTCAAGAACAAACCTAGGCTTTGATTACCAATTTGGAGTGAAACTAGGAGGACCAAGTTTCACTCAAGAGATGAACACAAATCGATCCTTGAAACCCTTGAAATTCTCGGCCCAAGTGAATGTTTTTGGTGAAATATTTTCTGAAATTTTGTGATAAAAGAAAAACATAAAGATAGTACTAATCCTAAGCACAAAGCAATAGAATTAGGGTTTTGATTAGTTTAAGCACAAAGCCACTAAACTAATCTCCCACTAACTCACACACTAAGTAATGAGAAAATGAAGAGAACTCACATAAAACAACTAGGGTTTATCATTTCATCAAATCTGAAAATTTACAAGGCAATGAGAGGAGGTTATATACTACCCTTCCTCTAATCTTGACCTTACATTTAAAGGAGATCTAAAGGCTACAATTAACCCTTGAATTACATCAAATACTCGGTCCACTTAGGCTCACATGAGCTGAAAATTTTGAACATAAAACAACAAATACTTAAAGTAAAAAGCATAAAGCATAAAAGGTAGATAGTGACATGTGTTGAAAGGGACTTGTTGAGGACAAACATGTGAAGCTCCTCCTTGTGTATTTTCGGCTGACTTGTTGGCTCTCCCCATTTGATTTGTTCCTCTTGATAATTTAATTGACTTGTGGTTCGAACCCACATGGGTGCACTCGAGCGATCACAACAAAAAAATAGCACTTTAGTCGACTTTCGGTTGCTCTCTGTCTTGACTTTTCTTGACTTCCTTGACCCACCAAGCTTGACCAAGATATTATTGTTTAAATTCACTCAAAATAAGCTTGGGTGGACCTTAGGATCGTGACCTAGCCCATGGTTCGAGCCCAAGGACCTAACCCGTGATTTGGACAAAAACCGCCTTTGCTAGCCTTGACCATTTTTGGTCCACATACTAGGTTTATGCTTTTGCTTGCTTTATCATGCTTGTTTGTTTGCTTATTTTCCGCACACATGCCAAAATCGCCATGCATGCCACGATATCCCACGTTGATTGTCGTTTTTAGGTCGCCATTCTTAAAATTAGTTCACTTATAAAGAATTTATATGACTAAAAATTGACAAGATCACCCACATTTTAACAAATGAATTGAGATTAAGCCTTTCCAAATGTGGCGACTATGAACCCCATGTTCGTGAGGACCTCATGACGTGGAACCTTGTTACCATGGGTAAGTAGTGGGAGGAAGTCCCGTGCTAATTTGGTTTGGACTCAACCGAATAAGAGTTATTTGGGGCTAATCGATGCATTTTATAGAAAATCATCAACCAAGCATTCTAGTGTAGAATTAGTCAAGTGTTGACTTATCGTTTTTATATAAAAGGAAACATGAGATGTCTAATTTTATATGAAAAACGAGTCTTGCAATCATTTATATAATTTCGTGGGAGATCGTTATATAAATGGACATTTGATTTAAAAATGAGTTTTAGCAAATGTCATTAATGTACAATGAATGTTAATTTCCTCATATTTGTTGTAGAATGATTTATTTGAAATCGCAATGACAACCTAAACTCCCGCACCCATTTTGGGTAATAGTTTCATGGTTGAGAACCGTGATGGATAAACGTATCCTAAAAGATGACGGTAGCAACCTTGTCGAATGGGATTCGACTATAAGGGGCGCCGCTCAATCCGACAATGTGCTTAAGAACCTTACCGAACCACCTCCCTCTGAACCCGGACTTAGGGTCACCGCGGCGGCGCGAGCCGCCTACGATGAACACCTAAAGGTTGAACAATGACGTTAAAAATATATTGATTTGGTCAATGTCACATTCTCTCAAACTTCGCTTCGTTACTCACTAAAGTGCATATGAGATATTCACTAGAGTGACGACGATGTGCTTCAAACAAAGAGAACATCAAAGTGAATGAGATTGAGAGAAATGATGTTCCTTCAATGAGATTGAAGAACATAAACATTGGGGTCAAGAAAGGGAAGGGAGCTTATTAAGCTCGGTTCAAGGAAGATAAGGGTAAGGGGAAGGCTATTGAGAATAGCAAGCCCAAACCCGGTCGTTGAAAGCGCAATTGTCCCAAATTCTTGAAGGAAAAGAACGATGGATGTGCGACATCCAAAGATATTGTTCCTTCTAGACTTTATATGATTGACATAAATCATGCTTGCATTTCTACATGGGTATGAGATACCGGATGTGGATCTCACCTTTGCAATCACTTGCAAGGGATGAGAAATGTGCGAGCACTAGCCAAGGGTGATGTAGATCTCCGCATGGGCAATGGAGCTAGAGTAGCGGCCATTTCCGTGGGAATTTTTGTACTCACTCTAGCTAGTGGTTTAGAGTTGTACTTGAATAAGCGTTATTTTGTACCAACTCTAACCAAAAACATTATCTCCGTCTCCGTGTTTGATACGGAAGGCTTTTATGATTAAGAACAATCGACGTACTTTTTCATTTAATGAAATGGTTTATGGTGAAACCACTTCAATTGGAGGTATTTATGTTTTAAATGATGTTAATGATGTTGATCATATAGAGAACAAGAGGCTCAAAACGAATGAATCAAACAAATCCTACCTTGGCATTGTCGTTTAGGTCACATAAACGATAGACGCACAAAGAGACTTGTTGAGACCAATGTTCTCAAACCTTTTGATTGCGAATCATATGGTACGTGCGAGGCTTGCCTTTTAAGGCAAAATGACTCGTGCACCCTTTAGTGGTAAAGGGACACGAGCAAGTGAAGTTTTTAGGACTCATACATATTGATGTGTGTGATCCATTAAACATCACCGCTAAAGGAGGACATCATTACATCATTACTTTTACCGATGACTTAAGTAGATATGGTTATGTCTACTTAATAAGGTATAAGAGTGATGCTTTTGAGAAATTTAAAGAATTTCAAAATGAGGTTGAGAACCAGTTGGATAAGAAGATAGAAGCACTACGATCGGATCGTGGTGGCGAATATCTAAGTAATAAGTTTGATTCACATCTTAAGAATTGTGATAGAGTATCACAAATTGACTCCTCCGGGCACACCACTGTTGAATGGTGTTGCAGAAAGGAGAAACCGAACCTTGCTAGATATGGTTCGGTCTATGATGAGTCAAAGTGAGCTTCCTGGATCGATTTGGGGCTTTACGCTATCGTTTCTTTGTTTTCTCACTAAATCGAAGTCCGACTAAAGCGGCTCCATATGAGATATGGACGGGAAAGGTTCCCTATTTGTAGGTTTTCCTAAGGAAACGTGTGGATTTTACTTCTACAACCCTCACGAGAACAAAGAGTTTGTGGCTCGTGATCTTTGTCTTTCTAGAAAATGAGTACATTTCTAGAAGACAGAGTGGGAGAAAATTTGAACTTAATGGAGTTCAAGAGCCACAAACCGAAGCAGAAAATGAGGAAACGGTTCCCTCATCTTCTAACACGGTTGTAATCCCTAGGAGGTCAGGAATAATTAGTCATCAACCTGATCGCTACCTCGGTAACATCGAGGAGGAGGGTGATTTGTTGTTATTCGAAAGCAACGAACCCTCAACCTACAAGGCGGCTATTAGTAGTCCTAACTCCGAACAATGGCATGGGGCCATGAAATCAGAAATGGATTCTATGTACGAGAACCAAGTTTGGGACTTGGTAGATTTACCTGAAGGAGTGAGACCCCTTCAGTGTAAATGGATATTCAAAATCAAACTCGGCATAGATAAACATATTGATGTTTACAAAGCTAGATTGGTGGCAAAGGGCTTTGCACCGGTTGCTATGCTTCGATCCATAAGGATAATCTTAGCGGTTGCCGCATTTCATGAATATGGAATATGGCAAATGGATGTAAAAACCGCCTTCTTGAATGAGATTCTAGAAGAGGAAGTGTACATGACACAACCTGAAGGTTTTGTAGATACATCCAACCCTAAGAAAGTATGCAAGCTTAAGAGATCCATTTATGGTCTTAAGCAAGCATCGAGGAGTTGGATTCATAGATTCGATCATGTTATAAAACAAAAGGGTTTCACTCGAATGCAGGAACCTTGTTTATACATGAAGTTTAGTGGGAGTAAAGTAACCTTCCTTGTTTTGTATGTGGATGACATACTACTAATTGGAAATGATATTCCAAGTTTGAATTCGGTAAAGGTGGAATTGGGAAACCATTTCCAAATGAAGGACTTGGGAGAGGCACAACGCATCTTGGGTATCCGGATCTATAGAGATAGATCCAAGAAGATACTAGCATTAAGTCGAGAAGCTTATGTCGATAAGATTCTTGATAGGTTCAATATGAAAGACTTCAAGAGAGGCTTTCTTCCAATGAGTGTAGGAATAGCGTTGAAGAAATCTCAACGTCCTACGACTCTGCGAAATTGAACGCATGAAATTGATCGCTTTTGCTTCCGCTGTTGGATCAATCATGTATGCTATGATGTGCACTCGTCCCGATGTCGCTTTCGCTTTGAGCATGACGAGCCGGTATCAAGCTAATCCCGGTGAGAGTCACTGGATAGCTGTAAAGAACATCCTTAAGTACTTGAGAAGAACTAAGGATTCGTTTCTAGAGTTTGGAGGAGAACTTGAGCTGCGTGTAAAGGGTTACCCGGTTACAAGATTCCAGAGCGATGGGGATAATTTGAAATCCCAATCCGGCTATGTCTTTATGTTGAATGGGGTGCTATTTCTTTGAAAAAGTTTCAAGCAAAGTGTCATTGCGGATTCTACAACAGAAGCTGTATATTTAGCAGCTTAGGAAGCCGCTAAGGAAGCTATATGGATTCGGCAGTTCTTGGATGGACTAAGAGTAGTCCCTAGTGCCGCAGATCCAATCACTATTTATTGTGATAATAGTGGGGCTATCTTTCATGCAAAGGAGCCCAAGTCTAGTATCAAGTCTAGACACGTTTTGAGGAAATACCATGTTATACGAGATAATGTGGAAAGAAAGGAAATAGATATGTGTAAGGTTGGGACAGACGATGAGATCGCTGATCCTTTAACCAAGCCCCTTTCGAGGGCTAAGCATGACGCGCACACCACCTCCATGGGGTTGCGGCGTATGCTAGATTTCCTTTAGATTCGTGATATGTAATTGAATAAAGTATCCGATTACATATATGAAAATAACATTCATTGTTTAGAGTATATTTACTCTTTTAAGTCATTTTGAATGCATACTTTGTTTATCCGAATAGTTGTGTGACAACATTGAACATATTCAAGTGAACGGCATAAACTAAGTATCTGGTCCCTAGTCTCTCATAAGAGGTGACGTCTCGAAGAGACTAGATTGCAAGTCGTTCGATGGTGGGTTCAACACCATAGGGTCATACGTGATGACTGCTCGTTTGCATAGACAGACTGTGAAACACTCTGTCGGACAGTGACGCTTATAGAATTCTTTTTCAATGAGATTGAAACCTGGTCGTGGTGGGAATTCTATAGTATTCCTTTGAGTCGATTCTTTGACCGAACTGATTATGCAGTCGGTGCGGTTCAGAGTGACTTTCATTTTTGTCCTAAGCATGCCGTGAAAGGGGTTATAAGGGCATCTTTGGGGTCATGGTGATCTGCATTATACTGACAATCGAGTGGAAGGAAATGTCCACCCTCGTCAGGGTAAAACATCTTTGGGCCACTCGAGGAGTAGTCATTGAAAATGCGTGGCCACGCTCGGTAAGAATCTACGGTAGATTCCCGGTCGCATGACTACTCTCCATATCGAGGAAACCACTCACGATATTTATCTCGGGATGCAAATGCGGCTGTAAGACACCTTGCATCGAGTGGGAGATGTGAAACGGACATGAGAATTGGTAATGCACAACTTGTCTCGGACAAGTGGGAGATTGTTGGAGTAAGTGTCCTCCACAATAGTGCGATTACTTAATAATTCTCAATTAAGGAATACATGGGAATAATCCAATATTATTGTCAATTGATTAACGTAAATCAATAACGGTTGGCTGACTAGAGTTTGACGTTATTGTCGTGAGAACGGCGGTAATCAATTGATCCCTTTAAGTCACACCTATAGGAACGTACTCCAAATATTGAAGCAAATTAATTGTATGAGATACGATTAAATTAGTAACTTGATAAATCGACTAACGGTTAGTCAGTGAATTAATTTAGAGAGAAATCGAGTTGTGAACTCGGATGATTGAATTTTATATCGATAAAATTATTAGAGGAGATGGGAATTAGTGATTAAACGTTAATTCACTAATCATGTATATTTTACTAATGAGATTAGTAAAAGTACAATTTTAATATATGTGTAAGTGTACATATATATTAAAGGAGAGTGTAATTAATTTATACTTTATCATATTAGATGATTTAAGTGATAAATTAATATTATTTGTGGGACAAATATTGAAAACAAAATGGACCCATATAAGGTCCTAGTGGACCGTCCAAATAAGAGAAAGAGGAGGATGAGATTCCCTCTTGTCTTATTACTTTTGTCTTCTAGTCTCTTGTTTCTTTTGCATGCAAAACACTATGATTATGTTGCATACATTTGTTCTAAACAAGAAAAAGCCCCACACTCCTCCTCTCCTCTCCTAGAAGCCGGCCCCCTATTGTGTGTTTAACACACTATATTTTTGCTTGTTTTATTTAACAAGAGGGCTACAAGAAAGACTAAGGCATGCATTTGTTTTTCCTCTCAATCTCTCTCAATACTCTCTCTACACTTTTCTCACTAATAAGAAATAAGTTCTTATTATTTCAATATACTACTAAGTGTTAGTAGTAATAATATTCACATATTATCAAGTGTTTATTAGTGATTTCTAGATCAAAATCACTAATAAATTTGGTGTAGTTCTTGGGTGCAACAAGAAGGAGGTTTCCTACTTTGGAAACTCGGGTTTGGAGGATCATCCATATTGTTAGCTCAAGAAACAAATCTAGAAAGGAGTTCTAGTTTTTGTGCCCATATTTCCCTTTGAGAAAGGTATAACTTTTATAAACTTGTAACAAAATATTTATGTAACCACATAGATCTTGCTCATCAAATTAGAGTAATTTGATTTACACTAATACTTGATTAGTGAATGGGATCCGATCCCTACAGTCCTTGCTAAGGAAGTCCCCAAAGAGCAATGCAAACCACCCTCCAAGAAAGAGCAAGAGCCGTTGGAAACCTATGAGGATTCCTACCTCATTGAGATACTTAGTGGGTCATCATCTATTGGCGGCATTGAGCTTCCAAATGAATTTGTTTCCGGAGCTTTGTTACCCAACAAGACTATCCATGGAAGTGAGCCTAGGGTTACCAAATCAATCCAAAATCAGATTAGGGAGCTCAAGGAAGGAGATGACTTGGGGATGAGAAATCTACCTAAGTTCATGGAAAGGAGATTCATGTGGAGTGGGAATGTTGATACAAGCAAAGAGTCAAGGGAATTTCTAAAATGGAAATTCAAAGTGAATACTAACAACAACAAGGAGGATGAGTCCATTGAAAGTCCAAAGATTGGTTTGTGGCAAGGGTACTTCCAAATGAGAACCCAAGAAGAGGATGTGTGGAAGAGGGACACGGCCCTCAAGGCCATACGGGTTGGTCACACTTCTTAGATCGTCTAATTCAACAAGTACCTTCATGATTGAGAATGTAGCCCTCCATGTGATCAAAGACAATCCTAGAGCAACAAGGAGGATTCTAGGAGAGGAGCAATATGAGGGTGATGCATCAACCAACAATGAAACAACCGACTACAACAAGAATGTGGTCAAAGAGAGAGCAAAAATTGATGGCATGGAAAGGCGAAGGGGAAACGTGAGATGGGGCATCATGGAAGGAAATGATCATAGCAAAGAGTGGCTTCATGGAAATCCTAATCAAGCTTCAATTGAGTTTGGGTATGAAGAGCTTAAGAATGAGCTAGGAAATGAATGTGGATCCAAAGAAGCCATGGTAAGGGAAGAGAGTAGGGTCATTTGCACGAGCCAAGCAAGGGAATATTATTCTCTCGATCAATCTCTAGGCCTATGGTGTTCTTGGGTATCGATAACCATGGAGTCCAATTCTTGTCAAGAAGCAAAAGGGGTATCAATCAATCTCATCAACGATCAAAGTTCAAACCGAGCAAGAGGAAGAGAGACCGAGGATTTGAGGGCAAATCCTTTCCAAGGAGAGGAGATTGGACCAAGAATGGTCAAGGTGATCAATGATGGAGAAGAGGTAGGCCGTGGGTTGGGTCCTTGGGCTCAAACCCAAGCCTAGGCCTTGGGTCTAGGGGCCACTAAGAGCTAAGTCAAGTCAATTCTATGGTCAATCAAGCCATACTTAGTGGTCAAGGGAAGTCAAGGGAAGTCAAGTTGGGGAGCAACTAAAAAGTCAAGGAAAATGCTATTTTTGAAGTGTGAACCTTGGGTGCACCCATGTGAGTCAATCCTCCAATAAAAGGACTCACATGGCTCACAAAAGCTAGCTCAAGGAGGTCCAAGGAGCCGGCTATGATCAATTCCCCATAACAATCACTTTCTTTTATGTTTTAAGTCATTTTCACTTATGTCGCTTTCACTACTTTATGCTTTATTGTATTTAGTTTTTAAATTCTGAAAATTGGGAGCATGGACCGTCCTTCCTAAGCCCCAAGGCTCTATGAAGACCCTTGGATGACCACCTAAACAAAGAAGGGAGAGGATTGAGTCTAGTGTCACCATCAACCTTTATGCTTTTTGTAGTTTGTCATTTACTTGAAATTTTCAGCTCATTTGAGCTTATTGTAGCCGTTTTTTTTATGTCTCATGGGCCTCTATGAGCCCTTAGATTAGATATTAGATGAAGGGTCAAGATTAGAGTGTGGGTATTATATAAACCCTCACTCTCCTCATTGTATTTTCAGATTTGAATGAATGAAAAAAAACCCTAAGTTTGAGAGTTTTCTCAACTTATTTGAGTGTTCATTATTCTCTTTGCTTTGTGCTTGAGTTAGTGGATGATTAATTAGTGGCTTTGTGCTTAATTAATCAAAACCCTAAATCTATTACTTTGTGTTTAGATTTAGTTACTATCCTTTATGTTTTCATTTTGTTTCACAAAAATCAGAAAATTTATCACAAAACAAGTCCCATTTGGCCGAGAATTTCAAGAGCATAACAAGTCGATTTTGTTCATTCCCTTGAGTGAAATCAAACCCCATAGGTTTCACTCCAAATTGGTCATCAAAGCTTTGGTTGGGTTTGAAGCACAAGATCCCACCTTTGTGCTTAGGAAACACACGGTCCAAAACAAGTTCTTGAAGTGCCGAAATTTTTTCAGATTTGTTCTTTGGTTATTTCAATGGGTATGTTTCTTCCTTTTGATGTTTCTTATGATACTACTCTTGGTGAGACCATGTATGATTCTATGGAGAAAGCTAGAAGAAAGCTTGAAATCAAAATGAGTCAAATGAGGGGTAGACTTAAACCTAACCCTAACCTTGATCTTGTGACTTTGAGGGCTCAAAGGGAATTAGAGGCTAGAATGGCTCGGTTAGGAGGAGAGCCACCCCCTAGCCATGGCCGTGTGACTTGTAGAGCAATACATGCTCAAACCCTAACCCTAGAAGAGAAACACCAAGTCCAAATCTTTAGATCTAGGTGTACCATTATGGGAAGGGTTTGTAATTTGGTTGTTGATGGGGAAAGTTGCAATAATGTTGCCTCAAGTACTCTCATTGAAAAACTAGCTTTACCTACACAAGATCACCCTAACCCTTACAAGATGAAGTGGCTAAACAATGGAGCCGAGATGAATGTAAGTGTGGTTAGACAATGCTTGGTTTCTTTCTCCATTGGAGGGGATTACATGGATGAGGCTTTGTGTGATGTGATTCCCATGGAGGCTTGTCATCTCCTCTTGGGGAGACCATGGAAGTTGGAAAGAAATGCTAATCATGATGGGAGGGACAATACTTATTCTTTTAAGATTGGAGCTAAGAAAATCAAACTTACACCCTTACCTCGGATTTTGAAGAACCCTAACCCACCCTCCTTGATTGGATCACACGAAAAAGTGGAGATTGATGGGAGACCAGAAATGAAACAAGAGCCTAGCAAGGGAGAGTGTCGTTGATGTCCTTGCTAAGGAAGTCCCCAAAGAGCAATGCAAACCACCCTCCAAGAAAGAGCAAGAGCCGTTGGAAACCTATGAGGATTCCTACCTCATTGAGATACTTAGTGGGTCATCATCTATTGGCGGCATTGAGCTTCCAAATGAATATGTTTAGGAGCTTTGTTACCCAACAAGACTATCCATGGAAGTGAGCCTAGGGTTACCAAATCAATCCAAAATCAGATTAGGGAGCTCAAGGAAGGAGATGACTTGGGGATGAGAAATCTACCTAAGTTCATGGAAAGGAGATTCATGTGGAGTGGGAATGTTGATACAAGCAAAGAGTCAAGGGAATTTCTAAAATGGAAATTCAAAGTGAATACTAACAACAACAAGGAGGATGAGTCCATTGAAAGTCCAAAGATTGGTTTGTGGCAAGGGTACTTCCAAATGAGAACCCAAGAAGAGGATGTGTGGAAGAGGGACACGGCCCTCAAGGCCATACGCGGGTTGGTCACACTTCTTAGATCGTCTAATTCAACAAGTACCTTCATGATTGAGAATGTAGCCCTCCATGTGATCAAAGACAATCCTAGAGCAACAAGGAGGATTCTAGGAGAGGAGCAATATGAGGGTGATGCATCAACCAACAATGAAACAACCGACTACAACAAGAATGTGGTCAAAGAGAGAGCAAAAATTGATGGCATGGAAAGGCGAAGGGGAAGCGTGAGATGGGGCATCATGGAAGGAAATGACCATAGCAAAGAGTGGCTTCATGGAAATCCTAATCAAGCTTCAATTGAGTTTGGGTATGAAGAGCTTAAGAATGAGCTAGGAAATGAATGTGGATCCAAGGAAGCCATGGTAAGGGAAGAGAGTAGGGTCATTTGCACGAGCCAAGCAAGGGAATATTATTCTCTCGATCAATCTCTAGGCCTATGGTGTTCTTGGGTATCGGTAACCATGGAGTCAATTCTTGTCAAGAAGCAAAGGGGTATCAATCAATCTCATCAACGATCAAAGTTCAAACCGAGCAAGAGGAAGAGGCCAGAGGATTTGAGGGCAAATCCTTTCCAAGGAGAGGAGATTGGACCAAGAATGGTCAAGGTGATCAATGATGGAGAAGAGGTAGGCCGTGGGTTGGGTCCTTGGGCTCAAACCCAAGCCTAGGCCTTGGGTCTAGGGGCCACTAAGAGCTAAGTCAAGTCAATTCTATGGTCAATCAAGCCATACTTAGTGGTCAAGGGAAGTCAAGTTGGAGAGCAACTAAAAAGTCAAGGAAAATGCTATTTTTGAAGTGTGAACCTTGGGTGCACCCATGTGAGTCAATCCTCCAATAAAAGGACTCACATGGCTCACAAAAGCTAGCTCAAGGAGGTCCAAGGAGCCGGCTATGATCAATTCCCCATAACAATCACTTTATTTTATGTTTTAAGTCATTTTCACTTATGTCGCTTTCACTACTTTATGCTTTATTGTATTTAGTTTTTAAATTCTGAAAATTGGGAGCATGGACCGTCCTTCCTAAGCCCCAAGTCTCTATGAAGACCCTTGGATGACCACCTAAACAAAGAAGGGAGAGGATTGAGTCTAGTGTCACCATCAACCTTTATGCTTTTTGTAGTTTGTCATTTACTTGAAATTTTCAGCTCATTTGAGCTTATTGTAGCCGTTTTTTTATGTCTCATGGGCCTCTATGAGCCCTTAGATTAGATATTAGATGAAGGGTCAAGATTAGAGTGTGGGTATTATATAAACCCTCACTCTCCTCATTGTATTTTCAGATTTGAATGAATGAAAAAAAACCCTAAGTTTGAGAGTTTTCTCAACTTATTTGAGTGTTCATTATTCTCTTTGCTTTGTGCTTGAGTTAGTGGATGATTAATTATTGGCTTTGTGCTTAATTAATCAAAACCCTAAATCTATTACTTTGTGTTTAGATTTAGTTACTATCCTTTATGTTTTCATTTTGTTTCACAAAAATCAGAAAATTTATCACAAAAAAAGTCCCATTTGGCGAGAATTACAAGAGCATAACAAGTCGATTTTGTTCATTCCCTTGAGTGAAATCAAACCCCATAGGTTTCACTCCAAATTGGTCATCAAAGCTTTGGTTGGGTTTGAAGCACAAGATCCCACCTTTGTGCTTAGGAAACACGGTCCAAAACAAGTTCTTGAAGTGCGAAAATTTTTTCAGATTTGTTCTTTGGTTATTTCAATGGGTATGTTTCTTCCTTTTGATGTTTCTTATGATACTACTCTTGGTGAGACCATGTATGATTCTATGGAGAAAGCTAGAAGAAAGCTTGAAATCAAAATGAGTCAAATGAGGGTAGACTTAAACCTAACCCTAACCTTGATCTTGTGACTTTGAGGGCTCAAAGGGAATTAGAGGCTAGAATGGCTCGGTTAGGAGGAGAGCCACCCCCTAGCCATGGCCGTGTGACTTGTAGAGCAATACATGCTCAAACCCTAACCCTAGAAGAGAAACACCAAGTCCAAATCTTTAGATCTAGGTGTACCATTATGGGAAGGGTTTGTAATTTGGTTGTTGATGGGGAAAGTTGCAATAATGTTGCCTCAAGTACTCTCATTGAAAAACTAGCTTTACCTACACAAGATCACCCTAACCCTTACAAGATGAAGTGGCTAAACAATGGAGCCGAGATGAATGTAAGTGTGGTTAGACAATGCTTGGTTTCTTTCTCCATTGGAGGGGATTACATGGATGAGGCTTTGTGTGATGTGATTCCCATGGAGGCTTGTCATCTCCTCTTGGGGAGACCATGGAAGTTGGAAAGAAATGCTAATCATGATGGGAGGGACAATACTTATTCTTTTAAGATTGGAGCTAAGAAAATCAAACTTACACCCTTACCCCGGATTTTGAAGAACCCTAACCCACCCTCCTTGATTGGATCACACGAAAAAGTGGAGATTGATGGGAGACCAGAAATGAAACAAGAGCCTAGCAAGGGGAGAGTGTCGTTGATGTCCTTGCTAAGGAAGTCCCCAAAGAGCAATGCAAACCACCCTCCAAGAAAGAGCAAGAGCCGTTGGAAACCTATGAGGATTCCTACCTCATTGAGATACTTAGTGGGTCATCATCTATTAGCGGCATTGAGCTTCCAAATGAATTTGTTTAGGAGCTTTGTTACCCAACAAGACTATCCATGGAAGTGAGCCTAGGGTTACCAAATCAATCCAAAATCAGATTAGGGAGCTCAAGGAAGGAGATGACTTGGGGATGAGAAATCTACCTAAGTTCATGGAAAGGAGATTCATGTGGAGTGGGAATGTTGATACAAGCAAAGAGTCAAGGGAATTTCTAAAATGGAAATTCAAAGTGAATACTAACAACAACAAGGAGGATGAGTCCATTGAAAGTCCAAAGATTGGTTTGTGGCAAGGGTACTTCCAAATGAGAACCCAAGAAGAGGATGTGTGGAAGAGGGACACGGCCCTCAAGGCCATACGGGTAGGTCACACTTCTTAGATCGTCTAATTCAACAAGTACCTTCATGATTGAGAATGTAGCCCTCCATGTGATCAAAGACAATCCTAGAGCAACAAGGAGGATTCTAGGAGAGGAGCAATATGAGGGTGATGCATCAACCAACAATGAAACAACCGACTACAACAAGAATGTGGTCAAAGAGAGAGCAAAAATTGATGGCATGGAAAGGCGAAGGGAAAACGTGAGACGGGGCATCATGGAAGGAAATGACCATAGCAAAGAGTGGCTTCATGGAAATCCTAATCAAGCTTCAATTGAGTTTGGGTATGAAGAGCTTAAGAATGAGCTAGGAAATGAATGTGGATCCAAGGAAGCCATGGTAAGGGAAGAGAGTAGGGTCATTTGCACGAGCCAAGCAAGGGAATATTATTCTCTCGATCAATCTCTAGGCCTATGGTGTTCTTGGGTATCGATAACCATGGAGTCAATTCTTGTCAAGAAGCAAAGGGTATCAATCAATCTCATCAACGATCAAAGTTCAAACCGAGCAAGAGGAAGAGAGACCGAGGATTTGAGGGCAAATCCTTTCCAAGGAGAGGAGATTGGACCAAGAATGGTCAAGGTGATCAATGATGGAGAAGAGGTAGGCCGTGGGTTGGGTCCTTGGGCTCAAACCCAAGCCTAGGCCTTGGGTCTAGGGGCCACTAAGAGCTAAGTCAAGTCAATTCTATGGTCAATCAAGCCATACTTAGTGGTCAAGGGAAGTCAAGGGAAGTCAAGTTGGAGAGCAACTAAAAAGTCAAGGAAAATGCTATTTTTGAAGTGTGAACCTTGGGTGCACCCATGTGAGTCAATCCTCCAATAAAAGGACTCACATGGCTCACAAAAGCTAGCTCAAGGAGGTCCAAGGAGCCGGCTATGATCAATTCCCTATAACAATCACTTTATTTTATGTTTTAAGTCATTTTCACTTATGTCGCTTTCACTACTTTATGCTTTATTGTATTGAGTTTTTAAATTCTGAAAATTGGGAGCATGGACCGTCCTTCCTAAGCCCCAAGTCTCTATGAAGACCCTTGGATGACCACCTAAACAAAGAAGGGAGAGGATTGAGTCTAGTGTCACCATCAACCTTTATGCTTTTTGTAGTTTGTCATTTACTTGAAATTTTCAGCTCATTTGAGCTTATTGTAGCCGTTTTTTTATGTCTCATGGGCCTCTATGAGCCCTTAGATTAGATATTAGATGAAGGGTCAAGATTAGAGTGTGGGTATTATATAAACCCTCACTCTCCTCATTGTATTTTCAGATTTGAATGAATGAAAAAAAACCCTAAGTTTGAGAGTTTTCTCAACTTATTTGAGTGTTCATTATTCTCTTTGCTTTGTGCTTGAGTTAGTGGATGATTAATTATTGGCTTTGTGCTTAATTAATCAAAACCCTAAATCTATTACTTTGTGTTTAGATTTAGTTACTATCCTTTATGTTTTCATTTTGTTTCACAAAAATCAGAAAATTTATCACAAAAAAAGTCCCATTTGGCGAGAATTTCAAGAGCATAACAAGTCGATTTTGTTCATTCCCTTGAGTGAAATCAAACCCCATAGGTTTCACTCCAAATTGGTCATCAAAGCTTTGGTTGGGTTTGAAGCACAAGATCCCACCTTTGTGCTTAGGAAACACGGTCCAAAACAAGTTCTTGAAGTGCAGAAATTTTTTCAGATTTGTTCTTTGGTTATTTCAATGGGTATGTTTCTTCCTTTTGATGTTTCTTATGATACTACTCTTGGTGAGACCATGTATGATTCTATGGAGAAAGCTAGAAGAAAGCTTGAAATCAAAATGAGTCAAATGAGGGGTAGACTTAAACCTAACCCTAACCTTGATCTTGTGACTTTGAGGGCTCAAAGGGAATTAGAGGCTAGAATGGCTCGGTTGGGAGGAGAGCCACCCCCTAGCCATGGCCGTGTGACTTGTAGAGCAATACATGCTCAAACCCTAACCCTAGAAGAGAAACACCAAGTCCAAATCTTTAGATCTAGGTGTACCATTATGGGAAGGGTTTGTAATTTGGTTGTTGATGGGGAAAGTTGCAATAATGTTGCCTCAAGTACTCTCATTGAAAAACTAGCTTTACCTACACAAGATCACCCTAACCCTTACAAGATGAAGTGGCTAAACAATGGAGCCGAGATGAATGTAAGTGTGGTTAGACAATGCTTGGTTTCTTTCTCCATTGGAGGGATTACATGGATGAGGCTTTGTGTGATGTGATTCCCATGGAGGCTTGTCATCTCCTCTTGGGAGACCATGGAAGTTGGAAAGAAATGCTAATCATGATGGGAGGGACAATACTTATTCTTATAAGATTGGAGCTTAGAAAATCAAACTTACACCCTTACCTCAGATTTTGAAGAACCCTAACCCACCCTCCTTGATTGGATCACACGAAAAAGTGGAGATTGATGGGAGACCAGAAATGAAACAAGAGCCTAGCAAGGGGGAGAGTGTCGTTGATGTCCTTGCTAAGGAAGTCCCCAAAGAGCAATGCAAACCACCCTCCAAGAAAGAGCAAGAGCCGTTGGAAACCTATGAGGATTCCTACCTCCTTGAGATACTTAGTGGGTCATCATCTATTGGCGGCATTGAGCTTCCAAATGAATTTGTTTAGGAGCTTTGTTACCCAACAAGACTATCCATGGAAGTGAGCCTAGGGTTACCAAATCAATCCAAAATCAGATTAGGGAGCTCAAGGAAGGAGATGACTTGGGGATGAGAAATCTACCTAAGTTCATGGAAAGGAGATTCATGTGGAGTGGGAATGTTGATACAAGCAAAGAGTCAAGGGAATTTCTAAAATGGAAATTCAAAGTGAATACTAACAACAACAAGGAGGATGAGTCCATTGAAAGTCCAAAGATTGGTTTGTGGCAAGGGTACTTCCAAATGAGAACCCAAGAAGAGGATGTGTGGAAGAGGGACCACGGCCCTCAAGGCCATACGGGTTGGCCACACTTCTTAGATCGTCTAATTCAACAAGTACCTTCATGATTGAGAATGTAGCCCTCCATGTGATCAAAGACAATCCTAGAGCAACAAGGAGGATTCTAGGAGAGGAGCAATATGAGGGTGATGCATCAACCAACAATGAAACAACCGAGCTACAACAAGAATGTGGTCAAAGAGAGCAAAAATTGATGGCATGGAAAGGCGAAGGGGAAGCGTGAGATGGGGCATCATGGAAGGAAATGACCATAGCAAAGAGTGGCTTCATGGAAATCCTAATCAAGCTTCAATTGAGTTTGGGTATGAAGAGCTTAAGAATGAGCTAGGAAATGAATGTGGATCCAAGGAAGCCATGGTAAGGGAAGAGAGTAGGGTCATTTGCACGAGCCAAGCAAGGGAATTTTATTCACTCGATCAATCTCTAGGCCTATGGTGTTCTTGGGTATCGATAACCATGGAGTCAATTCTTGTCAAGAAGCAAAGGGGTATCAATCAATCTCATCAACGATCAAAGTTCAAACCGAGCAAGAGGAAGAGAGACCAGGGATTTGAGGGCAAATCCTTTCGAGGAGAGGAGATTGGACCAAGAATGGTCAAGGTGATCAATGATGGAGAAGAGGTAGGCCGTGGGTTGGGTCCTTGGGCTCAAACCCAAGCCTAGGCCTTGGGTCTAGGGGCCACTAAGAGCTAAGTCAAGTCAATTCTATGGTCAATCAAGCCATACTTAGTGGTCAAGGGAAGTCAAGTTGGAGAGCAACTAAAAAGTCAAGGAAAATGCTATTTTTGAAGTGTGAACCTTGGGTGCACCCATGTGAGTCAATCCTCCAATAAAAGGACTCACATGGCTCACAAAAGCTAGCTCAAGGAGGTCCAAGGAGCCGGCTATGATCAATTCCCTATAACAATCACTTTATTTTATGTTTTAAGTCATTTTCACTTATGTCGCTTTCACTACTTTATGCTTTATTGTATTGAGTTTTTAAATTCTGAAAATTGGGAGCATGGACCGTCCTTCCTAAGCCCCAAGTCTCTATGAAGACCCTTGGATGACCACCTAAACAAAGAAGGGAGAGGATTGAGTCTAGTGTCACCATCAACCTGTACGCTTCTTGTAGTTTGTCATTTACTTGAAATTTTCAGCTCATTTGAGCTTATTGTAGCCGTTTTTTTATGTCTCATGGGCCTCTATGAGCCCTTAGATTAGATATTAGATGAAGGGTCAAGATTAGAGTGTGGGTATTATATAAACCCTCACTCTCCTCATTGTATTTTCAGATTTGAATGAATGAAAAAAAACCCTAAGTTTGAGAGTTTTCTCAACTTATTTGAGTGTTCATTATTCTCTTTGCTTTGTGCTTGAGTTAGTGGATGATTAATTATTGGCTTTGTGCTTAATTAATCAAAACCCTAAATCTATTACTTTGTGTTTAGATTTAGTTACTATCCTTTATGTTTTCATTTTGTTTCACAAAAATCAGAAAATTTATCACAAAAAAAGTCCCATTTGGCCGAGAATTTCAAGAGCATAACAAGTCGATTTTGTTCATTCCCTTGAGTGAAATCAAACCCCATAGGTTTCACTCCAAATTGGTCATCAAAGCTTTGGTTGGGTTTGAAGCACAAGATCCCACCTTTGTGCTTAGGGAACACGGTCCAAAACAAGTTCTTGAAGTGCAGAAATTTTTTCAGATTTGTTCTTTGGTTATTTCAATGGGTATGTTTCTTCCTTTTGATGTTTCTTATGATACTACTCTTGGTGAGACCATGTATGATTCTATGGAGAAAGCTAGAAGAAAGCTTGAAATCAAAATGAGTCAAATGAGGGGTAGACTTAAACCTAACCCTAACCTTGATCTTGTGACTTTGAGGGCTCAAAGGGAATTAGAGGCTAGAATGGCTCGGTTTGGCGGAGAGCCACCCCCTAGCCATGGCCGTGTGACTTGTAGAGCAATACATGCTCAAACCCTAACCCTAGAAGAGAAACACCAAGTCCAAATCTTTAGATCTAGGTGTACCATTATGGGAAGGGTTTGTAATTTGGTTGTTGATGGGGAAAGTTGCAATAATGTTGCCTCAAGTACTCTCATTGAAAAACTAGCTTTACCTACACAAGATCACCCTAACCCTTACAAGATGAAGTGGCTAAACAATGGAGCCGAGATGAATGTAAGTGTGGTTAGACAATGCTTGGTTTCTTTCTCCATTGGAGGGGATTACATGGATGAGGCTTTGTGTGATGTGATTCCCATGGAGGCTTGTCATCTCCTCTTGGGGAGACCATGGAAGTTGGAAAGAAATGCTAATCATGATGGGAGGGACAATACTTATTCTTTTAAGATTGGAGCTAAGAAAATCAAACTTACACCCTTACCTCCGATTTTGAAGAACCCTAACCCACCCTCCTTGATTGGATCACACGAAAAAGTGGAGATTGATGGGAGACCAGAAATGAAACAAGAGCCTAGCAAGGGGGAGAGTGTCGTTGATGTCCTTGCTAAGGAAGTCCCCAAAGAGCAATGCAAACCACCCTCCAAGAAAGAGCAAGAGCCGTTGGAAACCTATGAGGATTCCTACCTCCTTGAGATACTTAGTGGGTCATCATCTATTGGCGGCATTGAGCTTCCAAATGAATTTGTTGGGTGAGCTTTGTTACCCAACAAGACTATCCATGGAAGTGAGCCTAGGGTTACCAAATCAATCCAAAATCAGATTAGGGAGCTCAAGGAAGGAGATGACTTGGGGATGAGAAATCTACCTAAGTTCATGGAAAGGAGATTCATGTGGAGTGGGAATGTTGATACAAGCAAAGAGTCAAGGGAATTTCTAAAATGGAAATTCAAAGTGAATACTAACAACAACAAGGAGGATGAGTCCATTGAAAGTCCAAAGATTGGTTTGTGGCAAGGGTACTTCCAAATGAGAACCCAAGAAGAGGATGTGTGGAAGAGGGACACGGCCCTCAAGGCCATACGGGTTGGTCACACTTCTTAGATCGTCTAATTCAACAAGTACCTTCATGATTGAGAATGTAGCCCTCCATGTGATCAAAGACAATCCTAGAGCAACAAGGAGGATTCTAGGAGAGGAGCAATATGAGGGTGATGCATCAACCAACAATGAAACAACCGACTACAACAAGAATGTGGTCAAACAGACTCCTAAAATTGACGGCATGGAAAGGCGAAGGGAAAGCGTGAGATGGGGCATCATGGAAGGAAATGACCATAGCAAAGAGTGGCTTCATGGAAATCCTAATCAAGCTTCAATTGAGTTTGGGTATGAAGAGCTTAAGAATGAGCTAGGAAATGAATGTGGATCCAAGGAAGCCATGGTAAGGGAAGAGAGTAGGGTCATTTGCACGAGCCAAGCAAGGGAATATTATTCTCTCGATCAATCTCTAGGCCTATGGTGTTCTTGGGTATCGATAACCATGGAGTCAATTCTTGTCAAGAAGCAAAGGGGTATCAATCAATCTCATCAACGATCAAAGTTCAAACCGAGCAAGAGGAAGAGAGACCGAGGGATCTGAGGCCAAATCCTTTCCAAGGAGAGGAGATTGGACCAAGAATGGTCAAGGTGATCAATGATGGAGAAGAGGTAGGCCGTGGGTTGGGTCCTTGGGCTCAAACCCAAGCCTAGGCCTTGGGTCTAGGGGCCACTAAGAGCTAAGTCAAGTCAATTCTATGGTCAATCAAGCCATACTTAGTGGTCAAGGGAAGTCAAGTTGGAGAGCAACTAAAAAGTCAAGGAAAATGCTATTTTTGAAGTGTGAACCTTGGGTGCACCCATGTGAGTCAATCCTCCAATAAAAGGACTCACATGGCTCACAAAAGCTAGCTCAAGGAGGTCCAAGGCGGCTATGATCAATTCCCATAACAATCACTTTATTTTATGTTTTAAGTCATTTTCACTTATGTCGCTTTCACTACTTTATGCTTTATTGTATTTAGTTTTTAAATTCTGAAAATTGGGAGCATGGACCGTCCTTCCTAAGCCCCAAGTCTCTATGAAGACCCTTGGATGACCACCTAAACAAAGAAGGAGAGGATTGAGTCTAGTGTCACCATCAACCTTTATCTTTTTGTAGTTTGTCATTTACTTGAAATTTTCAGCTCATTTGAGCTTATTGTAGCCGTTTTTTTATGTCTCATGGGCCTCTATGAGCCCTTAGATTAGATATTAGATGAAGGGTCAAGATTAGAGTGTGGGTATTATATAAACCCTCACTCTCCTCATTGTATTTTCAGATTTGAATGAATGAAAAAAAACCCTAAGTTTGAGAGTTTTCTCAACTTATTTGAGTGTTCATTATTCTCTTTGCTTTGTGCTTGAGTTAGTGGATGATTAATTATTGGCTTTGTGCTTAATTAATCAAAACCCTAAATCTATTACTTTGTGTTTAGATTTAGTTACTATCCTTTATGTTTTCATTTTGTTTCACAAAAATCAGAAAATTTATCACAAAAAAAGTCCCATTTGGCCGAGAATTTCAAGAGCATAACAAGTCGATTTTGTTCATTCCCTTGAGTGAAATCAAACCCCATAGGTTTCACTCCAAATTGGTCATCAAAGCTTTGGTTGGGTTTGAAGCACAAGATCCCACCTTTGTGCTTAGGAAACACACGGTCCAAAACAAGTTCTTGAAGTGCCCGAAATTTTTTCAGATTTGTTCTTTGGTTATTTCAATGGGTATGTTTCTTCCTTTTGATGTTTCTTATGATACTACTCTTGGTGAGACCATGTATGATTCTATGGAGAAAGCTAGAAGAAAGCTTGAAATCAAAATGAGTCAAATGTGGTGTAGACTTAAACCTAACCCTAACCTTGATCTTGTGACTTTGAGGGCTCAAAGGGAATTAGAGGCTAGAATGGCTCGGTTAGGAGGAGAGCCACCCCCTAGCCATGGCCGTGTGACTTGTAGAGCAATACATGCTCAAACCCTAACCCTAGAAGAGAAACACCAAGTCCAAATCTTTAGATCTAGGTGTACCATTATGGGAAGGGTTTGTAATTTGGTTGTTGATGGGGAAAGTTGCAATAATGTTGCCTCAAGTACTCTCATTGAAAAACTAGCTTTACCTACACAAGATCACCCTAACCCTTACAAGATGAAGTGGCTAAACAATGGAGCCGAGATGAATGTAAGTGTGGTTAGACAATGCTTGGTTTCTTTCTCCATTGGAGGGTATTACATGGATGAGGCTTTGTGTGATGTGATTCCCATGGAGGCTTGTCATCTCCTCTTGGGGAGACCATGGAAGTTGGAAAGAAATGCTAATCATGATGGGAGGGACAATACTTATTCTTTTAAGATTGGAGCTAAGAAAATCAAACTTACACCCTTACCTCCGATTTTGAAGAACCCTAACCCACCCTCCTTGATTGGATCACACGAAAAAGTGGAGATTGATGGGAGACCAGAAATGAAACAAGAGCCTAGCAAGGGGGAGAGTGTCGTTGATGTCCTTGCTAAGGAAGTCCCCAAAGAGCAATGCAAACCACCCTCCAAGAAAGAGCAAGAGCCGTTGGAAACCTATGAGGATTCCTACCTCCTTGAGATACTTAGTGGGTCATCATCTATTGGCGGCATTGAGCTTCCAAATGAATTTGTTTCCGGAGCTTTGTTACCCAACAAGACTATCCATGGAAGTGAGCCTAGGGTTACCAAATCAATCCAAAATCAGATTAGGGAGCTCAAGGAAGGAGATGACTTGGGGATGAGAAATCTACCTAAGTTCATGGAAAGGAGATTCATGTGGAGTGGGAATGTTGATACAAGCAAAGAGTCAAGGGAATTTCTAAAATGGAAATTCAAAGTGAATACTAACAACAACAAGGAGGATGAGTCCATTGAAAGTCCAAAGATTGGTTTGTGGCAAGGGTACTTCCAAATGAGAACCCAAGAAGAGGATGTGTGGAAGAGGGACACGGCCCTCAAGGCCATACAGGTTGGTCACACTTCTTAGATCGTCTAATTCAACAAGTACCTTCATGATTGAGAATGTAGCCCTCCATGTGATCAAAGACAATCCTAGAGCAACAAGGAGGATTCTAGGAGAGGAGCAATATGAGGGTGATGCATCAACCAACAATGAAACAACCGACTACAACAAGAATGTGGTCAAAGAGAGAGCAAAAATTGATGGCATGGAAAGGCGAAGGGGAAGCGTGAGATGGGGCATCATGGAAGGAAATGACCATAGCAAAGAGTGGCTTCATGGAAATCCTAATCAAGCTTCAATTGAGTTTGGGTATGAAGAGCTTAAGAATGAGCTAGGAAATGAATGTGGATCCAAGGAAGCCATGGTAAGGGAAGAGAGTAGGGTCATTTGCACGAGCCAAGCAAGGGAATATTATTCTCTCGATCAATCTCTAGGCCTATGGTGTTCTTGGGTATCGATAACCATGGAGTCCAATTCTTGTCAAGAAGCAAAGGGGCTACCAATCAATCTCATCAACGATCAAAGTTCAAACCGAGCAAGAGGAAGAGAGACCGAGGATTTGAGGGCAAATCCTTTCCAAGGAGAGGAGATTGGACCAAGAATGGTCAAGGTGATCAATGATGGAGAAGAGGTAGGCCGTGGGTTGGGTCCTTGGGCTCAAACCCAAGCCTAGGCCTTGGGTCTAGGGGCCACTAAGAGCTAAGTCAAGTCAATTCTATGGTCAATCAAGCCATACTTAGTGGTCAAGGGAAGTCAAGGGAAGTCAAGTTGGAGAGCAACTAAAAAGTCAAGGAAAATGCTATTTTTGAAGTGTGAACCTTGGGTGCACCCATGTGAGTCAATCCTCCAATAAAAGGACTCACATGGCTCACAAAAGCTAGCTCAAGGAGGTCCAAGGAGCCGGCTATGATCAATTCCCCATAACAATCACTTTATTTTATGTTTTAAGTCATTTTCACTTATGTCGCTTTCACTACTTTATGCTTTATTGTATTTAGTTGTTAAATTCTGAAAATTGGGAGCATGGACCGTCCTTCCTAAGCCCCAAGTCTCTATGAAGACCCTTGGATGACCACCTAAACAAAGAAGGGAGAGGATTGAGTCTAGTGTCACCATCAACCTTTATGCTTTTTGTAGTTTGTCATTTACTTGAAATTTTCAGCTCATTTGAGCTTATTGTAGCCGTATTTTTATGTCTCATGGGCCTCTATGAGCCCTTAGATTAGATATTAGATGAAGGGTCAAGATTAGAGTGTGGGTATTATATAAACCCTCACTCTCCTCATTGTATTTTCAGATTTGAATGAATGAAAAAAAACCCTAAGTTTGAGAGTTTTCTCAACTTATTTGAGTGTTCATTATTCTCTTTGCTTTGTGCTTGAGTTAGTGGATGATTAATTATTGGCTTTGTGCTTAATTAATCAAAACCCTAAATCTATTACTTTGTGTTTAGATTTAGTTACTATCCTTTATGTTTTCATTTTGTTTCACAAAAATCAGAAAATTTATCACAAAAAAAGTCCCATTTGGCCGAGAATTTCAAGAGCATAACAAGTCGATTTTGTTCATTCCTTGAGTGAAATCAAACCCCATAGGTTTCACTCCAAATTGGTCATCAAAGCTTTGGTTGGGTTTGAAGCACAAGATCCCACCTTTGTGCTTAGGAAACACACGGTCCAAAACAAGTTCTTGAAGTGCCCGAAATTTTTTCAGATTTGTTCTTTGGTTATTTCAATGGGTATGTTTCTTCCTTTTGATGTTTCTTATGATACTACTCTTGGTGAGACCATGTATGATTCTATGGAGAAAGCTAGAAGAAAGCTTGAAATCAAAATGAGTCAAATGAGGGGTAGACTTAAACCTAACCCTAACCTTGATCTTGTGACTTTGAGGGCTCAAAGGGAATTAGAGGCTAGAATGGCTCGGTTAGGAGGAGAGCCACCCCCTAGCCATGGCCGTGTGACTTGTAGAGCAATACATGCTCAAACCCTAACCCTAGAAGAGAAACACCAAGTCCAAATCTTTAGATCTAGGTGTACCATTATGGGAAGGGTTTGTAATTTGGTTGTTGATGGGGAAAGTTGCAATAATGTTGCCTCAAGTACTCTCATTGAAAAACTAGCTTTACCTACACAAGATCACCCTAACCCTTACAAGATGAAGTGGCTAAACAATGGAGCCGAGATGAATGTAAGTGTGGTTAGACAATGCTTGGTTTCTTTCTCCATTGGAGGGGATTACATGGATGAGGCTTTGTGTGATGTGATTCCCATGGAGGCTTGTCATCTCCTCTTGGGGAGACCATGGAAGTTGGAAAGAAATGCTAATCATGATGGGAGGGACAATACTTATTCTTTTAAGATTGGAGCTAAGAAAATCAAACTTACACCCTTACCTCCGATTTTGAAGAACCCTAACCCACCCTCCTTGATTGGATCACACGAAAAAGTGGAGATTGATGGGAGACCAGAAATGAAACAAGAGCCTAGCAAGGGGGAGAGTGTCGTTGATGTCCTTGCTAAGGAAGTCCCCAAAGAGCAATGCAAACCACCCTCCAAGAAAGAGCAAGAGCCGTTGGAAACCTATGAGGATTCCTACCTCATTGAGATACTTAGTGGGTCATCATCTATTAGCGGCATTGAGCTTCCAAATGAATTTGTTTAGAGCTTTGTTACCCAACAAGACTATCCATGGAAGTGAGCCTAGGGTTACCAAATCAATCCAAAATCAGATTAGGGAGCTCAAGGAAGGAGATGACTTGGGGATGAGAAATCTACCTAAGTTCATGGAAAGGAGATTCATGTGGAGTGGGAATGTTGATACAAGCAAAGAGTCAAGGGAATTTCTAAAATGGAAATTCAAAGTGAATACTAACAACAACAAGGAGGATGAGTCCATTGAAAGTCCAAAGATTGGTTTGTGGCAAGGGTACTTCCAAATGAGAACCCAAGAAGAGGATGTGTGGAAGAGGGACACGGCCCTCAAGGCCATACACGGGTTGGTCACACTTCTTAGATCGTCTAATTCAACAAGTACCTTCATGATTGAGAATGTAGCCCTCCATGTGATCAAAGACAATCCTAGAGCAACAAGGAGGATTCTAGGAGAGGAGCAATATGAGGGTGATGCATCAACCAACAATGAAACAACCGACTACAACAAGAATGTGGTCAAAGAGAGAGCAAAAATTGATGGCATGGAAAGGCGAAGGGGAAACGTGAGATGGGGCATCATGGAAGGAAATGACCATAGCAAAGAGTGGCTTCATGGAAATCCTAATCAAGCTTCAATTGAGTTTGGGTATGAAGAGCTTAAGAATGAGCTAGGAAATGAATGTGGATCCAAGGAAGCCATGGTAAGGGAAGAGAGTAGGGTCATTTGCACGAGCCAAGCAAGGGAATATTATTCTCTCGATCAATCTCTAGGCCTATGGTGTTCTTGGGTATCGATAACCATGGAGTCCAATTCTTGTCAAGAAGCAAAAGGGGTATCAATCAATCTCATCAACGATCAAAGTTCAAACCGAGCAAGAGGAAGAGAGACCGAGGATTTGAGGGCAAATCCTTTCCAAGGAGAGGAGATTGGACCAAGAATGGTCAAGGTGATCAATGATGGAGAAGAGGTAGGCCGTGGGTTGGGTCCTTGGGCTCAAACCCAAGCCTAGGCCTTGGGTCTAGGGGCCACTAAGAGCTAAGTCAAGTCAATTCTATGGTCAATCAAGCCATACTTAGTGGTCAAGGGAAGTCAAGGGAAGTCAAGTTGGAGAGCAACTAAAAAGTCAAGGAAAATGCTATTTTTGAAGTGTGAACCTTGGGTGCACCCATGTGAGTCAATCCTCCAATAAAAGGACTCACATGGCTCACAAAAGCTAGCTCAAGGAGGTCCAAGGAGCCGGCTATGATCAATTCCCCATAACAATCACTTTATTTTATGTTTTAAGTCATTTTCACTTATGTCGCTTTCACTACTTTATGCTTTATTGTATTTAGTTTTTAAATTCTGAAAATTGGGAGCATGGACCGTCCTTCCTAAGCCCCAAGTCTCTATGAAGACCCTTGGATGACCACCTAAACAAAGAAGGGAGAGGATTGAGTCTAGTGTCACCATCAACCTTTATGCTTTTTGTAGTTTGTCATTTACTTGAAATTTTCAGCTCATTTGAGCTTATTGTAGCCGTTTTTTTATGTCTCATGGGCCTCTATGAGCCCTTAGATTAGATATTAGATGAAGGGTCAAGATTAGAGTGTGGGTATTATATAAACCCTCACTCTCCTCATTGTATTTTCAGATTTGAATGAATGAAAAAAAACCCTAAGTTTGAGAGTTCTCAACTTATTTGAGTGTTCATTATTCTCTTTGCTTTGTGCTTGAGTTAGTGGATGATTAATTATTGGCTTTGTGCTTAATTAATCAAAACCCTAAATCTATTACTTTGTGTTTAGATTTAGTTACTATCCTTTATGTTTTCATTTTGTTTCACAAAAATCAGAAAATTTATCACAAAAAAAGTCCCATTTGGCCGAGAGTATTTCAAGAGCATAACAAGTCGATTTTGTTCATTCCTTGAGTGAAATCAAACCCCATAGGTTTCACTCCAAATTGGTCATCAAAGCTTTGGTTGGGTTTGAAGCACAAGATCCCACCTTTGTGCTTAGGAAACACACGGTCCAAAACAAGTTCTTGAAGTGCCCGAAATTTTTTCAGATTTGTTCTTTGGTTATTTCAATGGGTATGTTTCTTCCTTTTGATGTTTCTTATGATACTACTCTTGGTGAGACCATGTATGATTCTATGGAGAAAGCTAGAAGAAAGCTTGAAATCAAAATGAGTCAAATGAGGGTAGACTTAAACCTAACCCTAACCTTGATCTTGTGACTTTGAGGGCTCAAAGGGAATTAGAGGCTAGAATGGCTCGGTTAGGAGGAGAGCCACCCCCTAGCCATGGCCGTGTGACTTGTAGAGCAATACATGCTCAAACCCTAACCCTAGAAGAGAAACACCAAGTCCAAATCTTTAGATCTAGGTGTACCATTATGGGAAGGGTTTGTAATTTGGTTGTTGATGGGGAAAGTTGCAATAATGTTGCCTCAAGTACTCTCATTGAAAAACTAGCTTTACCTACACAAGATCACCCTAACCCTTACAAGATGAAGTGGCTAAACAATGGAGCCGAGATGAATGTAAGTGTGGTTAGACAATGCTTGGTTTCTTTCTCCATTGGAGGATTACATGGATGAGGCTTTGTGTGATGTGATTCCCATGGAGGCTTGTCATCTCCTCTTGGGGAGACCATGGAAGTTGGAAAGAAATGCTAATCATGATGGGAGGGACAATACTTATTCTTTTAAGATTGGAGCTAAGAAAATCAAACTTACACCCTTACCTCCGATTTTGAAGAACCCTAACCCACCCTCCTTGATTGGATCACACGAAAAAGTGGAGATTGATGGGAGACCAGAAATGAAACAAGAGCCTAGCAAGGGGGAGAGTGTCGTTGATGTCCTTGCTAAGGAAGTCCCCAAAGAGCAATGCAAACCACCCTCCAAGAAAGAGCAAGAGCCGTTGGAAACCTATGAGGATTCCTACCTCATTGAGATACTTAGTGGGTCATCATCTATTGGCGGCATTGAGCTTCCAAATGAATTTGTTTCCGGAGCTTTGTTACCCAACAAGACTATCCATGGAAGTGAGCCTAGGGTTACCAAATCAATCCAAAATCAGATTAGGGAGCTCAAGGAAGGAGATGACTTGGGGATGAGAAATCTACCTAAGTTCATGGAAAGGAGATTCATGTGGAGTGGGAATGTTGATACAAGCAAAGAGTCAAGGGAATTTCTAAAATGGAAATTCAAAGTGAATACTAACAACAACAAGGAGGATGAGTCCATTGAAAGTCCAAAGATTGGTTTGTGGCAAGGGTACTTCCAAATGAGAACCCAAGAAGAGGATGTGTGGAAGAGGGACACGGCCCTCAAGGCCATACACGGTTGGTCACACTTCTTAGATCGTCTAATCCAACAAGTACCTTCATGATTGAGAATGTAGCCCTCCATGTGATCAAAGACAATCCTAGAGCAACAAGGAGGATTCTAGGAGAGGAGCAATATGAGGGTGATGCATCAACCAACAATGAAACAACCGACTACAACAAGAATGTGGTCAAAGAGAGAGCAAAAATTGATGGCATGGAAAGGCGAAGGGGAAACGTGAGATGGGGCATCATGGAAGGAAATGACCATAGCAAAGAGTGGCTTCATGGAAATCCTAATCAAGCTTCAATTGAGTTTGGGTATGAAGAGCTTAAGAATGAGCTAGGAAATGAATGTGGATCCAAGGAAGCCATGGTAAGGGAAGAGAGTAGGGTCATTTGCACGAGCCAAGCAAGGGAATATTATTCTCTCGATCAATCTCTAGGCCTATGGTGTTCTTGGGTATCGATAACCATGGAGTCCAATTCTTGTCAAGAAGCAAAAGGGGTATCAATCAATCTCATCAACGATCAAAGTTCAAACCGAGCAAGAGGAAGAGAGACCGAGGATTTGAGGGCAAATCCTTTCCAAGGAGAGGAGATTGGACCAAGAATGGTCAAGGTGATCAATGATGGAGAAGAGGTAGGCCGTGGGTTGGGTCCTTGGGCTCAAACCCAAGCCTAGGCCTTGGGTCTAGGGGCCACTAAGAGCTAAGTCAAGTCAATTCTATGGTCAATCAAGCCATACTTAGTGGTCAAGGGAAGTCAAGGGAAGTCAAGTTGGAGAGCAACTAAAAAGTCAAGGAAAATGCTATTTTTGAAGTGTGAACCTTGGGTGCACCCATGTGAGTCAATCCTCCAATAAAAGGACTCACATGGCTCACAAAAGCTAGCTCAAGGAGGTCCAAGGAGCCGGCTATGATCAATTCCCCATAACAATCACTTTATTTTATGTTTTAAGTCATTTTCACTTATGTCGCTTTCACTACTTTATGCTTTATTGTATTTAGTTTTTAAATTCTGAAAATTGGGAGCATGGACCGTCCTTCCTAAGCCCCAAGTCTCTATGAAGACCCTTGGATGACCACCTAAACAAAGAAGGGAGAGGATTGAGTCTAGTGTCACCATCAACCTTTATGCTTTTTGTAGTTTGTCATTTACTTGAAATTTTCAGCTCATTTGAGCTTATTGTAGCCGTTTTTTTATGTCTCATGGGCCTCTATTAGATGAAGGGTCAAGATTAGAGTGTGGGTATTATATAAACCCTCACTCTCCTCATTGTATTTTCAGATTTGAATGAATGAAAAAAAACCCTAAGTTTGAGAGTTTTCTCAACTTATTTGAGTGTTCATTATTCTCTTTGCTTTGTGCTTGAGTTAGTGGATGATTAATTATTGGCTTTGTGCTTAATTAATCAAAACCCTAAATCTATTACTTTGTGTTTAGATTTAGTTACTATCCTTTATGTTTTCATTTTGTTTCACAAAAATCAGAAAATTTATCACAAAAAAAGTCCCATTTGGCCGAGAATTTCAAGAGCATAACAAGTCGATTTTGTTCATTCCCTTGAGTGAAATCAAACCCCATAGGTTTCACTCCAAATTGGTCATCAAAGCTTTGGTTGGGTTTGAAGCACAAGATCCCACCTTTGTGCTTAGGAAACACACGGTCCAAAACAAGTTCTTGAAGTGCCCGAAATTTTTTCAGATTTGTTCTTTGGTTATTTCAATGGGTATGTTTCTTCCTTTTGATGTTTCTTATGATACTACTCTTGGTGAGACCATGTATGATTCTATGGAGAAAGCTAGAAGAAAGCTTGAAATCAAAATGAGTCAAATGAGGGGTAGACTTAAACCTAACCCTAACCTTGATCTTGTGACTTTGAGGGCTCAAAGGGAATTAGAGGCTAGAATGGCTCGGTTAGGAGGAGAGCCACCCCCTAGCCATGGCCGTGTGACTTGTAGAGCAATACATGCTCAAACCCTAACCCTAGAAGAGAAACACCAAGTCCAAATCTTTAGATCTAGGTGTACCATTATGGGAAGGGTTTGTAATTTGGTTGTTGATGGGGAAAGTTGCAATAATGTTGCCTCAAGTACTCTCATTGAAAAACTAGCTTTACCTACACAAGATCACCCTAACCCTTACAAGATGAAGTGGCTAAACAATGGAGCCGAGATGAATGTAAGTGTGGTTAGACAATGCTTGGTTTCTTTCTCCATTGGAGGGATTACATGGATGAGGCTTTGTGTGATGTGATTCCCATGGAGGCTTGTCATCTCCTCTTGGGGAGACCATGGAAGTTGGAAAGAAATGCTAATCATGATGGGAGGGACAATACTTATTCTTTTAAGATTGGAGCTAAGAAAATCAAACTTACACCCTTACCTCCGATTTTGAAGAACCCTAACCCACCCTCCTTGATTGGATCACACCAAAAAGTGGAGATTGATGGGAGACCAGAAATGAAACAAGAGCCTAGCAAGGGGGAGAGTGTCGTTGATGTCCTTGCTAAGGAAGTCCCCAAAGAGCAATGCAAACCACCCTCCAAGAAAGAGCAAGAGCCGTTGGAAACCTATGAGGATTCCTACCTCATTGAGATACTTAGTGGGTCATCATCTATTAGCGGCATTGAGCTTCCAAATGAATTTGTTTCCTGAGCTTTGTTACCCAACAAGACTATCCATGGAAGTGAGCCTAGGGTTACCAAATCAATCCAAAATCGATTAGGGAGCACAAGGAAGGAGATGACTTGGGGATGAGAAATCTACCTAAGTTCATGGAAAGGAGATTCATGTGGAGTGGGAATGTTGATACAAGCAAAGAGTCAAGGGAATTTCTAAAATGGAAATTCAAAGTGAATACTAACAACAACAAGGAGGATGAGTCCATTGAAAGTCCAAAGATTGGTTTGTGGCAAGGGTACTTCCAAATGAGAACCCAAGAAGAGGATGTGTGGAAGAGGGACACGGCCCTCAAGGCCATACACGCGTACGACACACTTCTTAGATCGCCTAATTCAACAAGTACCTTCATGATTGAGAATGTAGCCCTCCATGTGATCAAAGACAATCCTAGAGCAACAAGGAGGATTCTAGGAGAGGAGCAATATGAGGGTGATGCATCAACCAACAATGAAACAACCGACTACAACAAGAATGTGGTCAAAGAGAGAGCAAAAATTGATGGCATGGAAAGGCGAAGGGGAAACGTGAGATGGGGCATCATGGAAGGAAATGACCATAGCAAAGAGTGGCTTCATGGAAATCCTAATCAAGCTTCAATTGAGTTTGGGTATGAAGAGCTTAAGAATGAGCTAGGAAATGAATGTGGATCCAAGGAAGCCATGGTAAGGGAAGAGAGTAGGGTCATTTGCACGAGCCAAGCAAGGGAATATTATTCTCTCGATCAATCTCTAGGCCTATGGTGTTCTTGGGTATCGATAACCATGGAGTCCAATTCTTGTCAAGAAGCAAAAGGGGTATCAATCAATCTCATCAACGATCAAAGTTCAAACCGAGCAAGAGGAAGAGAGACCGAGGATTTGAGGGCAAATCCTTTCCAAGGAGAGGAGATTGGACCAAGAATGGTCAAGGTGATCAATGATGGAGAAGAGGTAGGCCGTGGGTTGGGTCCTTGGGCTCAAACCCAAGCCTAGGCCTTGGGTCTAGGGGCCACTAAGAGCTAAGTCAAGTCAATTCTATGGTCAATCAAGCCATACTTAGTGGTCAAGGGAAGTCAAGGGAAGTCAAGTTGGAGAGCAACTAAAAAGTCAAGGAAAATGCTATTTTTGAAGTGTGAACCTTGGGTGCACCCATGTGAGTCAATCCTCCAATAAAAGGACTCACATGGCTCACAAAAGCTAGCTCAAGGAGGTCCAAGGAGCGCGCTATGATCAATTCCCCATAACAATCACTTTATTTTATGTTTTAAGTCATTTTCACTTATGTCGCTTTCACTACTTTATGCTTTATTGTATTTAGTTTTTAAATTCTGAAAATTGGGAGCATGGACCGTCCTTCCTAAGCCCCAAGTCTCTATGAAGACCCTTGGATGACCACCTAAACAAAGAAGGGAGAGGATTGAGACTAGTGTCACCATCAACCTTTATGCTTTTTGTAGTTTGTCATTTACTTGAAATTTTCAGCTCATTTGAGCTTATTGTAGCCGTTTTTTTATGTCTCATGGGCCTCTATGAGCCCTTAGATTAGATATTAGATGAAGGGTCAAGATTAGAGTGTGGGTATTATATAAACCCTCACTCTCCTCATTGTATTTTCAGATTTGAATGAATGAAAAACCCTAAGTTTGAGAGTTTTCTCAACTTATTTGAGTGTTCATTATTCTCTTTGCTTTGTGCTTGAGTTAGTGGATGATTAATTAGTGGCTTTGTGCTTAATTAATCAAAACCCTAAATCTATTACTTTGTGTTTAGATTTAGTTACTATCCTTTATGTTTTCATTTTGTTTCACAAAAATCAGAAAATTTATCACAAAAAAAGTCCCATTTGGCCGAGAATTTCAAGAGCATAACAAGTCGATTTTGTTCATTCCCTTGAGTGAAATCAAACCCCATAGGTTTCACTCCAAATTGGTCATCAAAGCTTTGGTTGGGTTTGAAGCACAAGATCCCACCTTTGTGCTTAGGAAACACACGGTCCAAAACAAGTTCTTGAAGTGCCGGAAATTTTTTCAGATTTGTTCTTTGGTTATTTCAATGGGTATGTTTCTTCCTTTTGATGTTTCTTATGATACTACTCTTGGTGAGACCATGTATGATTCTATGGAGAAAGCTAGAAGAAAGCTTGAAATCAAAATGAGTCAAATGAGGGGTAGACTTAAACCTAACCCTAACCTTGATCTTGTGACTTTGAGGGCTCAAAGGGAATTAGAGGCTAGAATGGCTCGGTTAGGAGGAGAGCCACCCCCTAGCCATGGCCGTGTGTCTTGTAGAGCAATACATGCTCAAACCCTAACCCTAGAAGAGAAACACCAAGTCCAAATCTTTAGATCTAGGTGTACCATTATGGGAAGGGTTTGTAATTTGGTTGTTGATGGGGAAAGTTGCAATAATGTTGCCTCAAGTACTCTCATTGAAAAACTAGCTTTACCTACACAAGATCACCCTAACCCTTACAAGATGAAGTGGCTAAACAATGGAGCCGAGATGAATGTAAGTGTGGTTAGACAATGCTTGGTTTCTTTCTCCATTGGAGGGGATTACATGGATGAGGCTTTGTGTGATGTGATTCCCATGGAGGCTTGTCATCTCCTCTTGGGAGACCATGGAAGTTGGAAAGAAATGCTAATCATGATGGGAGGGACAATACTTATTCTTTTAAGATTGGAGCTAAGAAAATCAAACTTACACCCTTACCTCCGATTTTGAAGAACCCTAACCCACCCTCCTTGATTGGATCACACTAAAAAGTGGAGATTGATGGGAGACCAGAAATGAAACAAGAGCCTAGCAAGGGGAGAGTGTCGTTGATGTCCTTGCTAAGGAAGTCCCCAAAGAGCAATGCAAACCACCCTCCAAGAAAGAGCAAGAGCCGTTGGAAACCTATGAGGATTCCTACCTCATTGAGATACTTAGTGGGTCATCATCTATTCGCGGAATTGAGCTTCCAAATGAATTTGTTTCCGGAGCTTTGTTACCCAACAAGACTATCCATGGAAGTGAGCCTAGGGTTACCAAATCAATCCAAAATCAGATTAGGGAGCTCAAGGAAGGAGATGACTTGGGGATGAGAAATCTACCTAAGTTCATGGAAAGGAGATTCATGTGGAGTGGGAATGTTGATACAAGCAAAGAGTCAAGGGAATTTCTAAAATGGAAATTCAAAGTGAATACTAACAACAACAAGGAGGATGAGTCCATTGAAAGTCCAAAGATTGGTTTGTGGCAAGGGTACTTCCAAATGAGAACCCAAGAAGAGGATGTGTGGAAGAGGGACACGGCCCTCAAGGCCATACACGGTTGGTCCCACTTCTTAGATCGCCTAATTCAACAAGTACCTTCATGATTGAGAATGTAGCCCTCCATGTGATCAAAGACAATCCTAGAGCAACAAGGAGGATTCTAGGAGAGGAGCAATATGAGGGTGATGCATCAACCAACAATGAAACAACCGACTACAACAAGAATGTGGTCAAAGAGAGAGCAAAAATTGATGGCATGGAAAGGCGAAGGGGAAACGTGAGATGGGGCATCATGGAAGGAAATGACCATAGCAAAGAGTGGCTTCATGGAAATCCTAATCAAGCTTCAATTGAGTTTGGGTATGAAGAGCTTAAGAATGAGCTAGGAAATGAATGTGGATCCAAGGAAGCCATGGTAAGGGAAGAGAGTAGGGTCATTTGCACGAGCCAAGCAAGGGAATATTATTCTCTCGATCAATCTCTAGGCCTATGGTGTTCTTGGGTATCGATAACCATGGAGTCCAATTCTTGTCAAGAAGCAAAAGGGGTATCAATCAATCTCATCAACGATCAAAGTTCAAACCGAGCAAGAGGAAGAGAGACCGAGGATTTGAGGGCAAATCCTTTCCAAGGAGAGGAGATTGGACCAAGAATGGTCAAGGTGATCAATGATGGAGAAGAGGTAGGCCGTGGGTTGGGTCCTTGGGCTCAAACCCAAGCCTAGGCCTTGGGTCTAGGGGCCACTAAGAGCTAAGTCAAGTCAATTCTATGGTCAATCAAGCCATACTTAGTGGTCAAGGGAAGTCAAGGGAAGTCAAGTTGGAGAGCAACTAAAAAGTCAAGGAAAATGCTATTTTTGAAGTGTGAACCTTGGGTGCACCCATGTGAGTCAATCCTCCAATAAAAGGACTCACATGGCTCACAAAAGCTAGCTCAAGGAGGTCCAAGGAGCCGGCTATGATCAATTCCCCATAACAATCACTTTATTTTATGTTTTAAGTCATTTTCACTTATGTCGCTTTCACTACTTTATGCTTTATTGTATTTAGTTTTTAAATTCTGAAAATTGGGAGCATGGACCGTCCTTCCTAAGCCCCAAGGCTCTATGAAGACCCTTGGATGACCACCTAAACAAAGAAGGGAGAGGATTGAGTCTAGTGTCACCATCAACCTTTATGCTTTTTGTAGTTTGTCATTTACTTGAAATTTTCAGCTCATTTGAGCTTATTGTAGCCGTTTTTTTATGTCTCATGGGCCTCTATGAGCCCTTAGATTAGATATTAGATGAAGGGTCAAGATTAGAGTGTGGGTATTATATAAACCCTCACTCTCCTCATTGTATTTTCAGATTTGAATGAATGAAAAAAAACCCTAAGTTTGAGAGTTTTCTCAACTTATTTGAGTGTTCATTATTCTCTTTGCTTTGTGCTTGAGTTAGTGGATGATTAATTAGTGGCTTTGTGCTTAATTAATCAAAACCCTAAATCTATTACTTTGTGTTTAGATTTAGTTACTATCCTTTATGTTTTCATTTTGTTTCACAAAAATCAGAAAATTTATCACAAAAAAAGTCCCATTTGGCCGAGAATTTCAAGAGCATAACAAGTCGATTTTGTTCATTCCCTTGAGTGAAATCAAACCCCATAGGTTTCACTCCAAATTGGTCATCAAAGCTTTGGTTGGGTTTGAAGCACAAGATCCCACCTTTGTGCTTAGGAAACACACGGTCCAAAACAAGTTCTTGAAGTGCCCGAAATTTTTTCAGATTTGTTCTTTGGTTATTTCAATGGGTATGTTTCTTCCTTTTGATGTTTCTTATGATACTACTCTTGGTGAGACCATGTATGATTCTATGGAGAAAGCTAGAAGAAAGCTTGAAATCAAAATGAGTCAAATGAGGGGTAGACTTAAACCTAACCCTAACCTTGATCTTGTGACTTTGAGGGCTCAAAGGGAATTAGAGGCTAGAATGGCTCGGTTAGGAGGAGAGCCACCCCCTAGCCATGGCCGTGTGACTTGTAGAGCAATACATGCTCAAACCCTAACCCTAGAAGAGAAACACCAAGTCCAAATCTTTAGATCTAGGTGTACCATTATGGGAAGGGTTTGTAATTTGGTTGTTGATGGGGAAAGTTGCAATAATGTTGCCTCAAGTACTCTCATTGAAAAACTAGCTTTACCTACACAAGATCACCCTAACCCTTACAAGATGAAGTGGCTAAACAATGGAGCCGAGATGAATGTAAGTGTGGTTAGACAATGCTTGGTTTCTTTCTCCATTGGAGGGGATTACATGGATGAGGCTTTGTGTGATGTGATTCCCATGGAGGCTTGTCATCTCCTCTTGGGGAGACCATGGAAGTTGGAAAGAAATGCTAATCATGATGGGAGGGACAATACTTATTCTTTTAAGATTGGAGCTAAGAAAATCAAACTTACACCCTTACCTCCGATTTTGAAGAACCCTAACCCACCCTCCTTGATTGGATCACACGAAAAAGTGGAGATTGATGGGAGACCAGAAATGAAACAAGAGCCTAGCAAGGGGGAGAGTGTCGTTGATGTCCTTGCTAAGGAAGTCCCCAAAGAGCAATGCAAACCACCCTCCAAGAAAGAGCAAGAGCCGTTGGAAACCTATGAGGATTCCTACCTCATTGAGATACTTAGTGGGTCATCATCTATTGGCGGCATTGAGCTTCCAAATGAATTTGTTTCCGGAGCTTTGTTACCCAACAAGACTATCCATGGAAGTGAGCCTAGGGTTACCAAATCAATCCAAAATCAGATTAGGGAGCTCAAGGAAGGAGATGACTTGGGGATGAGAAATCTACCTAAGTTCATGGAAAGGAGATTCATGTGGAGTGGGAATGTTGATACAAGCAAAGAGTCAAGGGAATTTCTAAAATGGAAATTCAAAGTGAATACTAACAACAACAAGGAGGATGAGTCCATTGAAAGTCCAAAGATTGGTTTGTGGCAAGGGTACTTCCAAATGAGAACCCAAGAAGAGGATGTGTGGAAGAGGGACACGGCCCTCAAGGCCATACACGGGTTGGTCACACTTCTTAGATCGTCTAATTCAACAAGTACCTTCATGATTGAGAATGTAGCCCTCCATGTGATCAAAGACAATCCTAGAGCAACAAGGAGGATTCTAGGAGAGGAGCAATATGAGGGTGATGCATCAACCAACAATGAAACAACCGACTACAACAAGAATGTGGTCAAAGAGAGAGCAAAAATTGATGGCATGGAAAGGCGAAGGGGAAACGTGAGATGGGGCATCATGGAAGGAAATGACCATAGCAAAGAGTGGCTTCATGGAAATCCTAATCAAGCTTCAATTGAGTTTGGGTATGAAGAGCTTAAGAATGAGCTAGGAAATGAATGTGGATCCAAGGAAGCCATGGTAAGGGAAGAGAGTAGGGTCATTTGCACGAGCCAAGCAAGGGAATATTATTCTCTCGATCAATCTCTAGGCCTATGGTGTTCTTGGGTATCGATAACCATGGAGTCCAATTCTTGTCAAGAAGCAAAAGGGGTATCAATCAATCTCATCAACGATCAAAGTTCAAACCGAGCAAGAGGAAGAGAGACCGAGGATTTGAGGGCAAATCCTTTCCAAGGAGAGGAGATCGGACCAAGAATGGTCAAGGTGATCAATGATGGAGAAGAGGTAGGCCGTGGGTTGGGTCCTTGGGCTCAAACCCAAGCCTAGGCCTTGGGTCTAGGGGCCACTAAGAGCTAAGTCAAGTCAATTCTATGGTCAATCAAGCCATACTTAGTGGTCAAGGGAAGTCAAGGGAAGTCAAGTTGGAGAGCAACTAAAAAGTCAAGGAAAATGCTATTTTTGAAGTGTGAACCTTGGGTGCACCCATGTGAGTCAATCCTCCAATAAAAGGACTCACATGGCTCACAAAAGCTAGCTCAAGGAGGTCCAAGGAGCCGGCTATGATCAATTCCCCATAACAATCACTTTATTTTATGTTTTAAGTCATTTTCACTTATGTCGCTTTCACTACTTTATGCTTTATTGTATTTAGTTTTTAAATTCTGAAAATTGGGAGCATGGACCGTCCTTCCTAAGCCCCAAGGCTCTATGAAGACCCTTGGATGACCACCTAAACAAAGAAGGGAGAGGATTGAGTCTAGTGCCACCATCAACCTTTATGCTTTTTGTAGTTTGTCATTTACTTGAAATTTTCAGCTCATTTGAGCTTATTGTAGCCGTTTTTATGTCTCATGGGCCTCTATGAGCCCTTAGATTAGATATTAGATGAAGGGTCAAGATTAGAGTGTGGGTATTATATAAACCCTCACTCTCCTCATTGGTTTTTCTGGTTTGGATGAATGGAAAACCCTAAGTTTGAGAGTTTTCTCAACTTATTTGAGTGTTCATTATTCTCTTTGCTTTGTGCTTGAGTTAGTGGATGATTAATTAGTGGCTTTGTGCTTAATTAATCAAAACCCTAAATCTATTACTTTGTGTTTAGATTTAGTTACTATCCTTTATGTTTTCATTTTGTTTCACAAAAATCAGAAAATTTATCACAAAAAAAGTCCCATTTGGCCGAGAATTTCAAGAGCATAACAAGTCGATTTTGTTCATTCCCTTGAGTGAAATCAAACCCCATAGGTTTCACTCCAAATTGGTCATCAAAGCTTTGGTTGGGTTTGAAGCACAAGATCCCACCTTTGTGCTTAGGAAACACACGGTCCAAAACAAGTTCTTGAAGTGCCCGAAATTTTTTCAGATTTGTTCTTTGGTTATTTCAATGGGTATGTTTCTTCCTTTTGATGTTTCTTATGATACTACTCTTGGTGAGACCATGTATGATTCTATGGAGAAAGCTAGAAGAAAGCTTGAAATCAAAATGAGTCAAATGAGGGGTAGACTTAAACCTAACCCTAACCTTGATCTTGTGACTTTGAGGGCTCAAAGGGAATTAGAGGCTAGAATGGCTCGGTTAGGAGGAGAGCCACCCCCTAGCCATGGCCGTGTGACTTGTAGAGCAATACATGCTCAAACCCTAACCCTAGAAGAGAAACACCAAGTCCAAATCTTTAGATCTAGGTGTACCATTATGGGAAGGGTTTGTAATTTGGTTGTTGATGGGGAAAGTTGCAATAATGTTGCCTCAAGTACTCTCATTGAAAAACTAGCTTTACCTACACAAGATCACCCTAACCCTTACAAGATGAAGTGGCTAAACAATGGAGCCGAGATGAATGTAAGTGTGGTTAGACAATGCTTGGTTTCTTTCTCCATTGGAGGGATTACATGGATGAGGCTTTGTGTGATGTGATTCCCATGGAGGCTTGTCATCTCCTCTTGGGGAGACCATGGAAGTTGGAAAGAAATGCTAATCATGATGGGAGGGACAATACTTATTCTTTTAAGATTGGAGCTAAGAAAATCAAACTTACACCCTTACCTCCGATTTTGAAGAACCCTAACCCACCCTCCTTGATTGGATCACACGAAAAAGTGGAGATTGATGGGAGACCAGAAATGAAACAAGAGCCTAGCAAGGGGGAGAGTGTCGTTGATGTCCTTGCTAAGGAAGTCCCCAAAGAGCAATGCAAACCACCCTCCAAGAAAGAGCAAGAGCCGTTGGAAACCTATGAGGATTCCTACCTCATTGAGATACTTAGTGGGTCATCATCTATTGGCGGCATTGAGCTTCCAAATGAATTTGTTTCCGGAGCTTTGTTACCCAACAAGACTATCCATGGAAGTGAGCCTAGGGTTACCAAATCAATCCAAAATCAGATTAGGGAGCTCAAGGAAGGAGATGACTTGGGGATGAGAAATCTACCTAAGTTCATGGAAAGGAGATTCATGTGGAGTGGGAATGTTGATACAAGCAAAGAGTCAAGGGAATTTCTAAAATGGAAATTCAAAGTGAATACTAACAACAACAAGGAGGATGAGTCCATTGAAAGTCCAAAGATTGGTTTGTGGCAAGGGTACTTCCAAATGAGAACCCAAGAAGAGGATGTGTGGAAGAGGGACACGGCCCTCAAGGCCATACACGGTTGGTCACACTTCTTAGATCGCCTAATTCAACAAGTACCTTCATGATTGAGAATGTAGCCTCCATGTGATCAAAGACAATCCTAGAGCAACAAGGAGGATTCTAGGAGAGGAGCAATATGAGGGTGATGCATCAACCAACAATGAAACAACCGACTACAACAAGAATGTGGTCAAAGAGAGAGCAAAAATTGATGGCATGGAAAGGCGAAGGGGAAACGTGAGATGGGGCATCATGGAAGGAAATGACCATAGCAAAGAGTGGCTTCATGGAAATCCTAATCAAGCTTCAATTGAGTTTGGGTATGAAGAGCTTAAGAATGAGCTAGGAAATGAATGTGGATCCAAGGAAGCCATGGTAAGGGAAGAGAGTAGGGTCATTTGCACGAGCCAAGCAAGGGAATATTATTCTCTCGATCAATCTCTAGGCCTATGGTGTTCTTGGGTATCGATAACCATGGAGTCCAATTCTTGTCAAGAAGCAAAAGGGGTATCAATCAATCTCATCAACGATCAAAGTTCAAACCGAGCAAGAGGAAGAGAGACCGAGGATTTGAGGGCAAATCCTTTCCAAGGAGAGGAGATTGGACCAAGAATGGTCAAGGTGATCAATGATGGAGAAGAGGTAGGCCGTGGGTTGGGTCCTTGGGCTCAAACCCAAGCCTAGGCCTTGGGTCTAGGGGCCACTAAGAGCTAAGTCAAGTCAATTCTATGGTCAATCAAGCCATACTTAGTGGTCAAGGGAAGTCAAGGGAAGTCAAGTTGGAGAGCAACTAAAAAGTCAAGGAAAATGCTATTTTTGAAGTGTGAACCTTGGGTGCACCCATGTGAGTCAATCCTCCAATAAAAGGACTCACATGGCTCACAAAAGCTAGCTCAAGGAGGTCCAAGGAGCCGCTATGATCAATTCCCCATAACAATCACTTTATTTTATGTTTTAAGTCATTTTCACTTATGTCGCTTTCACTACTTTATGCTTTATTGTATTTAGTTTTTAAATTCTGAAAATTGGGAGCATGGACCAGTCCTTCCTAAGCCCCAAGGCTCTATGAAGACCCTTGGATGACCACCTAAACAAAGAAGGGAGAGGATTGAGTCTAGTGTCACCATCAACCTTTATGCTTTTTGTAGTTTGTCATTTACTTGAAATTTTCAGCTCATTTGAGCTTATTGTAGCCGTCTTTTTATGTCTCATGGGCCTCTATGAGCCCTTAGATTAGATATTAGATGAAGGGTCAAGATTAGAGTGTGGGTATTATATAAACCCTCACTCTCCTCATTGTATTTTCAGATTTGAATGAATGAAATAAAACCCTAAGTTTGAGAGTTTTCTCAACTTATTTGAGTGTTCATTATTCTCTTTGCTTTGTGCTTGAGTTAGTGGATGATTAATTAGTGGCTTTGTGCTTAATTAATCAAAACCCTAAATCTATTACTTTGTGTTTAGATTTAGTTACTATCCTTTATGTTTTCATTTTGTTTCACAAAAATCAGAAAATTTATCACAAAAAAAGTCCCATTTGGCCGAGAATTTCAAGAGCATAACAAGTCGATTTTGTTCATTCCTTGAGTGAAATCAAACCCCATAGGTTTCACTCCAAATTGGTCATCAAAGCTTTGGTTGGGTTTGAAGCACAAGATCCCACCTTTGTGCTTAGGAAACACACGGTCCAAAACAAGTTCTTGAAGTGCCCGAAATTTTTTCAGATTTGTTCTTTGGTTATTTCAATGGGTATGTTTCTTCCCTTTGATGTTTCTTATGATACTACTCTTGGTGAGACCATGTATGATTCTATGGAGAAAGCTAGAAGAAAGCTTGAAATCAAAATGAGTCAAATGAGGGGTAGACTTAAACCTAACCCTAACCTTGATCTTGTGACTTTGAGGGCTCAAAGGGAATTAGAGGCTAGAATGGCTCGGTTAGGAGGAGAGCCACCCCCTAGCCATGGCCGTGTGACTTGTAGAGCAATACATGCTCAAACCCTAACCCTAGAAGAGAAACACCAAGTCCAAATCTTTAGATCTAGGTGTACCATTATGGGAAGGGTTTGTAATTTGGTTGTTGATGGGGAAAGTTGCAATAATGTTGCCTCAAGTACTCTCATTGAAAAACTAGCTTTACCTACACAAGATCACCCTAACCCTTACAAGATGAAGTGGCTAAACAATGGAGCCGAGATGAATGTAAGTGTGGTTAGACAATGCTTGGTTTCTTTCTCCATTGGAGGATTACATGGATGAGGCTTTGTGTGATGTGATTCCCATGGAGGCTTGTCATCTCCTCTTGGGAGACCATGGAAGTTGGAAAGAAATGCTAATCATGATGGGAGGGACAATACTTATTCTTTTAAGATTGAGCTAAGAAAATCAAACTTACACCCTTACCTCCGATTTTGAAGAACCCTAACCCACCCTCCTTGATTGGATCACACTAAAAAGTGGAGATTGATGGGAGACCAGAAATGAAACAAGAGCCTAGCAAGGGGAGAGTGTCGTTGATGTCCTTGCTAAGGAAGTCCCCAAAGAGCAATGCAAACCACCCTCCAAGAAAGAGCAAGAGCCGTTGGAAACCTATGAGGATTCCTACCTCATTGAGATACTTAGTGGGTCATCATCTATTAGCGGCATTGAGCTTCCAAATGAATTTGTTTCCGGAGCTTTGTTACCCAACAAGACTATCCATGGAAGTGAGCCTAGGGTTACCAAATCAATCCAAAATCAGATTAGGGAGCTCAAGGAAGGAGATGACTTGGGGATGAGAAATCTACCTAAGTTCATGGAAAGGAGATTCATGTGGAGTGGGAATGTTGATACAAGCAAAGAGTCAAGGGAATTTCTAAAATGGAAATTCAAAGTGAATACTAACAACAACAAGGAGGATGAGTCCATTGAAAGTCCAAAGATTGGTTTGTGGCAAGGGTACTTCCAAATGAGAACCCAAGAAGAGGATGTGTGGAAGAGGGACACGGCCCTCAAGGCCATACACGGTTGGTCACACTTCTTAGATCGCCTAATTCAACAAGTACCTTCATGATTGAGAATGTAGCCCTCCATGTGATCAAAGACAATCCTAGAGCAACAAGGAGGATTCTAGGAGAGGAGCAATATGAGGGTGATGCATCAACCAACAATGAAACAACCGACTACAACAAGAATGTGGTCAAAGAGAGAGCAAAAATTGATGGCATGGAAAGGCGAAGGGGAAACGTGAGATGGGGCATCATGGAAGGAAATGACCATAGCAAAGAGTGGCTTCATGGAAATCCTAATCAAGCTTCAATTGAGTTTGGGTATGAAGAGCTTAAGAATGAGCTAGGAAATGAATGTGGATCCAAGGAAGCCATGGTAAGGGAAGAGAGTAGGGTCATTTGCACGAGCCAAGCAAGGGAATATTATTCTCTCGATCAATCTCTAGGCCTATGGTGTTCTTGGGTATCGATAACCATGGAGTCCAATTCTTGTCAAGAAGCAAAAGGGTATCAATCAATCTCATCAACGATCAAAGTTCAAACCGAGCAAGAGGAAGAGAGACCGAGGATTTGAGGGCAAATCCTTTCCAAGGAGAGGAGATTGGACCAAGAATGGTCAAGGTGATCAATGATGGAGAAGAGGTAGGCCGTGGGTTGGGTCCTTGGGCTCAAACCCAAGCCTAGGCCTTGGGTCTAGGGGCCACTAAGAGCTAAGTCAAGTCAATTCTATGGTCAATCAAGCCATACTTAGTGGTCAAGGGAAGTCAAGGGAAGTCAAGTTGGAGAGCAACTAAAAAGTCAAGGAAAATGCTATTTTTGAAGTGTGAACCTTGGGTGCACCCATGTGAGTCAATCCTCCAATAAAAGGACTCACATGGCTCACAAAAGCTAGCTCAAGGAGGTCCAAGCAGGCCGCAATGATCAATTCCCCATAACAATCACTTTATTTTATGTTTTAAGTCATTTTCACTTATGTCGCTTTCACTACTTTATGCTTTATTGTATTTAGTTTTTAAATTCTGAAAATTGGGAGCATGGACCGTCCTTCCTAAGCCCCAAGGCTCTATGAAGACCCTTGGATGACCACCTAAACAAAGAAGGGAGAGGATTGAGTCTAGTGTCACCATCAACCTTTATGCTTTTTGTAGTTTGTCATTTACTTGAAATTTTCAGCTCATTTGAGCTTATTGTAGCCGTTTTTTTATGTCTCATGGGCCTCTATGAGCCCTTAGATTAGATATTAGATGAAGGGTCAAGATTAGAGTGTGGGTATTATATAAACCCTCACTCTCCTCATTGTATTTTCAGATTTGAATGAATGAAAAACCCTAAGTTTGAGAGTTTTCTCAACTTATTTGAGTGTTCATTATTCTCTTTGCTTTGTGCTTGAGTTAGTGGATGATTAATTAGTGGCTTTGTGCTTAATTAATCAAAACCCTAAATCTATTACTTTGTGTTTAGATTTAGTTACTATCCTTTATGTTTTCATTTTGTTTCACAAAAATCAGAAAATTTATCACAAAAAAAGTCCCATTTGGCCGAGAATTTCAAGAGCATAACAAGTCGATTTTGTTCATTCCCTTGAGTGAAATCAAACCCCATAGGTTTCACTCCAAATTGGTCATCAAAGCTTTGGTTGGGTTTGAAGCACAAGATCCCACCTTTGTGCTTAGGAAACACACGGTCCAAAACAAGTTCTTGAAGTGCCCGAAATTTTTTCAGATTTGTTCTTTGGTTATTTCAATGGGTATGTTTCTTCCTTTTGATGTTTCTTATGATACTACTCTTGGTGAGACCATGTATGATTCTATGGAGAAAGCTAGAAGAAAGCTTGAAATCAAAATGAGTCAAATGAGGGGTAGACTTAAACCTAACCCTAACCTTGATCTTGTGACTTTGAGGGCTCAAAGGGAATTAGAGGCTAGAATGGCTCGGTTAGGAGGAGAGCCACCCCCTAGCCATGGCCGTGTGACTTGTAGAGCAATACATGCTCAAACCCTAACCCTAGAAGAGAAACACCAAGTCCAAATCTTTAGATCTAGGTGTACCATTATGGGAAGGGTTTGTAATTTGGTTGTTGATGGGGAAAGTTGCAATAATGTTGCCTCAAGTACTCTCATTGAAAAACTAGCTTTACCTACACAAGATCACCCTAACCCTTACAAGATGAAGTGGCTAAACAATGGAGCCGAGATGAATGTAAGTGTGGTTAGACAATGCTTGGTTTCTTTCTCCATTGGAGGGATTACATGGATGAGGCTTTGTGTGATGTGATTCCCATGGAGGCTTGTCATCTCCTCTTGGGGAGACCATGGAAGTTGGAAAGAAATGCTAATCATGATGGGAGGGACAATACTTATTCTTTTAAGATTGAGCTAAGAAAATCAAACTTACACCCTTACCTCCGATTTTGAAGAACCCTAACCCACCCTCCTTGATTGGATCACACTAAAAAGTGGAGATTGATGGGAGACCAGAAATGAAACAAGAGCCTAGCAAGGGGGAGAGTGTCGTTGATGTCCTTGCTAAGGAAGTCCCCAAAGAGCAATGCAAACCACCCTCCAAGAAAGAGCAAGAGCCGTTGGAAACCTATGAGGATTCCTACCTCATTGAGATACTTAGTGGGTCATCATCTATTAGCGGCATTGAGCTTCCAAATGAATTTGTTTCCGGAGCTTTGTTACCCAACAAGACTATCCATGGAAGTGAGCCTAGGGTTACCAAATCAATCCAAAATCAGATTAGGGAGCTCAAGGAAGGAGATGACTTGGGGATGAGAAATCTACCTAAGTTCATGGAAAGGAGATTCATGTGGAGTGGGAATGTTGATACAAGCAAAGAGTCAAGGGAATTTCTAAAATGGAAATTCAAAGTGAATACTAACAACAACAAGGAGGATGAGTCCATTGAAAGTCCAAAGATTGGTTTGTGGCAAGGGTACTTCCAAATGAGAACCCAAGAAGAGGATGTGTGGAAGAGGGACACGGCCCTCAAGGCCATACGGGTTGGTCACACTTCTTAGATCGCCTAATTCAACAAGTACCTTCATGATTGAGAATGTAGCCCTCCATGTGATCAAAGACAATCCTAGAGCAACAAGGAGGATTCTAGGAGAGGAGCAATATGAGGGTGATGCATCAACCAACAATGAAACAACCGACTACAACAAGAATGTGGTCAAAGAGAGAGGAAAACTAGATGGCATGGAAAGGCGAAGGGGAAACGTGAGATGGGGCATCATGGAAGGAAATGACCATAGCAAAGAGTGGCTTCATGGAAATCCTAATCAAGCTTCAATTGAGTTTGGGTATGAAGAGCTTAAGAATGAGCTAGGAAATGAATGTGGATCCAAGGAAGCCATGGTAAGGGAAGAGAGTAGGGTCATTTGCACGAGCCAAGCAAGGGAATATTATTCTCTCGATCAATCTCTAGGCCTATGGTGTTCTTGGGTATCGATAACCATGGAGTCCAATTCTTGTCAAGAAGCAAAAGGGGTATCAATCAATCTCATCAACGATCAAAGTTCAAACCGAGCAAGAGGAAGAGAGACCGAGGATTTGAGGGCAAATCCTTTCCAAGGAGAGGAGATTGGACCAAGAATGGTCAAGGTGATCAATGATGGAGAAGAGGTAGGCCGTGGGTTGGGTCCTTGGGCTCAAACCCAAGCCTAGGCCTTGGGTCTAGGGGCCACTAAGAGCTAAGTCAAGTCAATTCTATGGTCAATCAAGCCATACTTAGTGGTCAAGGGAAGTCAAGGGAAGTCAAGTTGGAGAGCAACTAAAAAGTCAAGGAAAATGCTATTTTTGAAGTGTGAACCTTGGGTGCACCCATGTGAGTCAATCCTCCAATAAAAGGACTCACATGGCTCACAAAAGCTAGCTCAAGGAGGTCCAAGGAGCCGGCTATGATCAATTCCCATAACAATCACTTTATTTTATGTTTTAAGTCATTTTCACTTATGTCGCTTTCACTACTTTATGCTTTATTGTATTTAGTTTTTAAATTCTGAAAATTGGGAGCATGGACCGTCCTTCCTAAGCCCCAAGGCTCTATGAAGACCCTTGGATGACCACCTAAACAAAGAAGGGAGAGGATTGAGTCTAGTGTCACCATCAACCTTTATGCTTTTTGTAGTTTGTCATTTACTTGAAATTTTCAGCTCATTTGAGCTTATTGTAGCCGTCTTTTTATGTCTCATGGGCCTCTATGAGCCCTTAGATTAGATATTAGATGAAGGGTCAAGATTAGAGTGTGGGTATTATATAAACCCTCACTCTCCTCATTGTATTTTCAGATTTGAATGAATGAAAAAAAACCCTAAGTTTGAGAGTTCTCAACTTATTTGAGTGTTCATTATTCTCTTTGCTTTGTGCTTGAGTTAGTGGATGATTAATTAGTGGCTTTGTGCTTAATTAATCAAAACCCTAAATCTATTACTTTGTGTTTAGATTTAGTTACTATCCTTTATGTTTTCATTTTGTTTCACAAAAATCAGAAAATTTATCACAAAAAAAGTCCCATTTGGCCGAGAATTTCAAGAGCATAACAAGTCGATTTTGTTCATTCCCTTGAGTGAAATCAAACCCCATAGGTTTCACTCCAAATTGGTCATCAAAGCTTTGGTTGGGTTTGAAGCACAAGATCCCACCTTTGTGCTTAGGAAACACACGGTCCAAAACAAGTTCTTGAAGTGCCCGAAATTTTTTCAGATTTGTTCTTTGGTTATTTCAATGGGTATGTTTCTTCCTTTTGATGTTTCTTATGATACTACTCTTGGTGAGACCATGTATGATTCTATGGAGAAAGCTAGAAGAAAGCTTGAAATCAAAATGAGTCAAATGAGGGGTAGACTTAAACCTAACCCTAACCTTGATCTTGTGACTTTGAGGGCTCAAAGGGAATTAGAGGCTAGAATGGCTCGGTTAGGAGGAGAGCCACCCCCTAGCCATGGCCGTGTGACTTGTAGAGCAATACATGCTCAAACCCTAACCCTAGAAGAGAAACACCAAGTCCAAATCTTTAGATCTAGGTGTACCATTATGGGAAGGGTTTGTAATTTGGTTGTTGATGGGGAAAGTTGCAATAATGTTGCCTCAAGTACTCTCATTGAAAAACTAGCTTTACCTACACAAGATCACCCTAACCCTTACAAGATGAAGTGGCTAAACAATGGAGCCGAGATGAATGTAAGTGTGGTTAGACAATGCTTGGTTTCTTTCTCCATTGGAGGATTACATGGATGAGGCTTTGTGTGATGTGATTCCCATGGAGGCTTGTCATCTCCTCTTGGGAGACCATGGAAGTTGGAAAGAAATGCTAATCATGATGGGAGGGACAATACTTATTCTTTTAAGATTGGAGCTAAGAAAATCAAACTTACACCCTTACCTCCGATTTTGAAGAACCCTAACCCACCCTCCTTGATTGGATCACACGAAAAAGTGGAGATTGATGGGAGACCAGAAATGAAACAAGAGCCTAGCAAGGGGGAGAGTGTCGTTGATGTCCTTGCTAAGGAAGTCCCCAAAGAGCAATGCAAACCACCCTCCAAGAAAGAGCAAGAGCCGTTGGAAACCTATGAGGATTCCTACCTCATTGAGATACTTAGTGGGTCATCATCTATTGGCGGCATTGAGCTTCCAAATGAATTTGTTTCCGGAGCTTTGTTACCCAACAAGACTATCCATGGAAGTGAGCCTAGGGTTACCAAATCAATCCAAAATCAGATTAGGGAGCTCAAGGAAGGAGATGACTTGGGGATGAGAAATCTACCTAAGTTCATGGAAAGGAGATTCATGTGGAGTGGGAATGTTGATACAAGCAAAGAGTCAAGGGAATTTCTAAAGTGGAAATTCAAAGTGAATACTAACAACAACAAGGAGGATGAGTCCATTGAAAGTCCAAAGATTGGTTTGTGGCAAGGGTACTTCCAAATGAGAACCCAAGAAGAGGATGTGTGGAAGAGGGACACGGCCCTCAAGGCCATACACGGGTTGGTCACACTTCTTAGATCGTCTAATTCAACAAGTACCTTCATGATTGAGAATGTAGCCCTCCATGTGATCAAAGACAATCCTAGAGCAACAAGGAGGATTCTAGGAGAGGAGCAATATGAGGGTGATGCATCAACCAACAATGAAACAACCGACTACAACAAGAATGTGGTCAAAGAGAGAGCAAAAATTGATGGCATGGAAAGGCGAAGGGGAAACGTGAGATGGGGCATCATGGAAGGAAATGACCATAGCAAAGAGTGGCTTCATGGAAATCCTAATCAAGCTTCAATTGAGTTTGGGTATGAAGAGCTTAAGAATGAGCTAGGAAATGAATGTGGATCCAAGGAAGCCATGGTAAGGGAAGAGAGTAGGGTCATTTGCACGAGCCAAGCAAGGGAATATTATTCTCTCGATCAATCTCTAGGCCTATGGTGTTCTTGGGTATCGATAACCATGGAGTCCAATTCTTGTCAAGAAGCAAAAGGGGTATCAATCAATCTCATCAACGATCAAAGTTCAAACCGAGCAAGAGGAAGAGAGACCGAGGATTTGAGGGCAAATCCTTTCCAAGGAGAGGAGATTGGTCCAAGAATGGTCAAGGTGATCAATGATGGAGAAGAGGTAGGCCGTGGGTTGGGTCCTTGGGCTCAAACCCAAGCCTAGGCCTTGGGTCTAGGGGCCACTAAGAGCTAAGTCAAGTCAATTCTATGGTCAATCAAGCCATACTTAGTGGTCAAGGGAAGTCAAGGGAAGTCAAGTTGGAGAGCAACTAAAAAGTCAAGGAAAATGCTATTTTTGAAGTGTGAACCTTGGGTGCACCCATGTGAGTCAATCCTCCAATAAAAGGACTCACATGGCTCACAAAAGCTAGCTCAAGGAGGTCCAAGGAGCCGGCTATGATCAATTCCCCATAACAATCACTTTATTTTATGTTTTAAGTCATTTTCACTTATGTCGCTTTCACTACTTTATGCTTTATTGTATTTAGTTTTTAAATTCTGAAAATTGGGAGCATGGACCGTCCTTCCTAAGCCCCAAGGCTCTATGAAGACCCTTGGATGACCACCTAAACAAAGTAAGGAGAGGATTGAGTCTAGTGTCACCATCAACCTTTATGCTTTTGTAGTTTGTCATTTACTTGAAATTTTCAGCTCATTTGAGCTTATTGTAGCCGTATTTTTATGTCTCATGGGCCTCTATGAGCCCTTAGATTAGATATTAGATGAAGGGTCAAGATTAGAGTGTGGGTATTATATAAACCCTCACTCTCCTCATTGTATTTTCAGATTTGAATGAATGAAAAAAAACCCTAAGTTTGAGAGTTTTCTCAACTTATTTGAGTGTTCATTATTCTCTTTGCTTTGTGCTTGAGTTAGTGGATGATTAATTAGTGGCTTTGTGCTTAATTAATCAAAACCCTAAATCTATTACTTTGTGTTTAGATTTAGTTACTATCCTTTATGTTTTCATTTTGTTTCACAAAAATCAGAAAATTTATCACAAAAAAAGTCCCATTTGGCCGAGAATTTCAAGAGCATAACAAGTCGATTTTGTTCATTCCTTGAGTGAAATCAAACCCCATAGGTTTCACTCCAAATTGGTCATCAAAGCTTTGGTTGGGTTTGAAGCACAAGATCCCACCTTTGTGCTTAGGAAACACACGGTCCAAAACAAGTTCTTGAAGTGCCCGAAATTTTTTCAGATTTGTTCTTTGGTTATTTCAATGGGTATGTTTCTTCCTTTTGATGTTTCTTATGATACTACTCTTGGTGAGACCATGTATGATTCTATGGAGAAAGCTAGAAGAAAGCTTGAAATCAAAATGAGTCAAATGAGGGGTAGACTTAAACCTAACCCTAACCTTGATCTTGTGACTTTGAGGGCTCAAAGGGAATTAGAGGCTAGAATGGCTCGGTTAGGAGGAGAGCCACCCCCTAGCCATGGCCGTGTGACTTGTAGAGCAATACATGCTCAAACCCTAACCCTAGAAGAGAAACACCAAGTCCAAATCTTTAGATCTAGGTGTACCATTATGGGAAGGGTTTGTAATTTGGTTGTTGATGGGGAAAGTTGCAATAATGTTGCCTCAAGTACTCTCATTGAAAAACTAGCTTTACCTACACAAGATCACCCTAACCCTTACAAGATGAAGTGGCTAAACAATGGAGCCGAGATGAATGTAAGTGTGGTTAGACAATGCTTGGTTTCTTTCTCCATTGGAGGGGATTACATGGATGAGGCTTTGTGTGATGTGATTCCCATGGAGGCTTGTCATCTCCTCTTGGGGAGACCATGGAAGTTGGAAAGAAATGCTAATCATGATGGGAGGGACAATACTTATTCTTTTAAGATTGGAGCTAAGAAAATCAAACTTACACCCTTACCTCCGATTTTGAAGAACCCTAACCCACCCTCCTTGATTGGATCACACGAAAGAGTGGAGATTGATGGGAGACCAGAAATGAAACAAGAGCCTAGCAAGGGGGAGAGTGTCGTTGATGTCCTTGCTAAGGAAGTCCCCAAAGAGCAATGCAAACCACCCTCCAAGAAAGAGCAAGAGCCGTTGGAAACCTATGAGGATTCCTACCTCATTGAGATACTTAGTGGGTCATCATCTATTGGCGGCATTGAGCTTCCAAATGAATTTGTTTCCGGAGCTTTGTTACCCAACAAGACTATCCATGGAAGTGAGCCTAGGGTTACCAAATCAATCCAAAATCAGATTAGGGAGCTCAAGGAAGGAGATGACTTGGGGATGAGAAATCTACCTAAGTTCATGGAAAGGAGATTCATGTGGAGTGGGAATGTTGATACAAGCAAAGAGTCAAGGGAATTTCTAAAGTGGAAATTCAAAGTGAATACTAACAACAACAAGGAGGATGAGTCCATTGAAAGTCCAAAGATTGGTTTGTGGCAAGGGTACTTCCAAATGAGAACCCAAGAAGAGGATGTGTGGAAGAGGGACACGGCCCTCAAGGCCATACACGGGTTGGTCACACTTCTTAGATCGACTAATTCAACAAGTACCTTCATGATTGAGAATGTAGCCCTCCATGTGATCAAAGACAATCCTAGAGCAACAAGGAGGATTCTAGGAGAGGAGCAATATGAGGGTGATGCATCAACCAACAATGAAACAACCGACTACAACAAGAATGTGGTCAAAGAGAGAGCAAAAATTGATGGCATGGAAAGGCGAAGGGGAAACGTGAGATGGGGCATCATGGAAGGAAATGACCATAGCAAAGAGTGGCTTCATGGAAATCCTAATCAAGCTTCAATTGAGTTTGGGTATGAAGAGCTTAAGAATGAGCTAGGAAATGAATGTGGATCCAAGGAAGCCATGGTAAGGGAAGAGAGTAGGGTCATTTGCACGAGCCAAGCAAGGGAATATTATTCTCTCGATCAATCTCTAGGCCTATGGTGTTCTTGGGTATCGATAACCATGGAGTCCAATTCTTGTCAAGAAGCAAAAGGGGTATCAATCAATCTCATCAACGATCAAAGTTCAAACCGAGCAAGAGGAAGAGAGACCGAGGATTTGAGGGCAAATCCTTTCCAAGGAGAGGAGATTGGACCAAGAATGGTCAAGGTGATCAATGATGGAGAAGAGGTAGGCCGTGGGTTGGGTCCTTGGGCTCAAACCCAAGCCTAGGCCTTGGGTCTAGGGGCCACTAAGAGCTAAGTCAAGTCAATTCTATGGTCAATCAAGCCATACTTAGTGGTCAAGGGAAGTCAAGGGAAGTCAAGTTGGAGAGCAACTAAAAAGTCAAGGAAAATGCTATTTTTGAAGTGTGAACCTTGGGTGCACCCATGTGAGTCAATCCTCCAATAAAAGGACTCACATGGCTCACAAAAGCTAGCTCAAGGAGGTCCAAGGAGCCCGCTATGATCAATTCCCCATAACAATCACTTTATTTTATGTTTTAAGTCATTTTCACTTATGTCGCTTTCACTACTTTATGCTTTATTGTATTTAGTTTTTAAATTCTGAAAATTGGGAGCATGGACCGTCCTTCCTAAGCCCCAAGGCTCTATGAAGACCCTTGGATGACCACCTAAACAAAGAAGGGAGAGGATTGAGTCTAGTGTCACCATCAACCTTTATGCTTTTTGTAGTTTGTCATTTACTTGAAATTTTCAGCTCATTTGAGCTTATTGTAGCCGTCATTTTATGTCTCATGCGCCTCTATGTGCCCTTAGATTAGATATTAGATGAAGGGTCAAGATTAGAGTGTGGGTATTATATAAACCCTCACTCTCCTCATTGTATTTTCAGATTTGAATGAATGAAACATACCCCTAAGTTTGAGAGTTTTCTCAACTTATTTGAGTGTTCATTATTCTCTTTGCTTTGTGCTTGAGTTAGTGGATGATTAATTAGTGGCTTTGTGCTTAATTAATCAAAACCCTAAATCTATTACTTTGTGTTTAGATTTAGTTACTATCCTTTATGTTTTCATTTTGTTTCACAAAAATCAGAAAATTTATCACAAAAAGTCCCATTTGGCCGAGAATTTCAAGAGCATAACAAGTCGATTTTGTTCATTCCCTTGAGTGAAATCAAACCCCATAGGTTTCACTCCAAATTGGTCATCAAAGCTTTGGTTGGGTTTGAAGCACAAGATCCCACCTTTGTGCTTAGGAAACACACGGTCCAAAACAAGTTCTTGAAGTGCCCGAAATTTTTTCAGATTTGTTCTTTGGTTATTTCAATGGGTATGTTTCTTCCTTTTGATGTTTCTTATGATACTACTCTTGGTGAGACCATGTATGATTCTATGGAGAAAGCTAGAAGAAAGCTTGAAATCAAAATGAGTCAAATGAGGGGTAGACTTAAACCTAACCCTAACCTTGATCTTGTGACTTTGAGGGCTCAAAGGGAATTAGAGGCTAGAATGGCTCGGTTAGGAGGAGAGCCACCCCCTAGCCATGGCCGTGTGACTTGTAGAGCAATACATGCTCAAACCCTAACCCTAGAAGAGAAACACCAAGTCCAAATCTTTAGATCTAGGTGTACCATTATGGGAAGGGTTTGTAATTTGGTTGTTGATGGGGAAAGTTGCAATAATGTTGCCTCAAGTACTCTCATTGAAAAACTAGCTTTACCTACACAAGATCACCCTAACCCTTACAAGATGAAGTGGCTAAACAATGGAGCCGAGATGAATGTAAGTGTGGTTAGACAATGCTTGGTTTCTTTCTCCATTGGAGGGGATTACATGGATGAGGCTTTGTGTGATGTGATTCCCATGGAGGCTTGTCATCTCCTCTTGGGGAGACCATGGAAGTTGGAAAGAAATGCTAATCATGATGGGAGGGACAATACTTATTCTTTTTAAGATTGGAGCTAAGAAAATCAAACTTACACCCTTACCTCCGATTTTGAAGAACCCTAACCCACCCTCCTTGATTGGATCACACGAAAAAGTGGAGATTGATGGGAGACCAGAAATGAAACAAGAGCCTAGCAAGGGGGAGAGTGTCGTTGATGTCCTTGCTAAGGAAGTCCCCAAAGAGCAATGCAAACCACCCTCCAAGAAAGAGCAAGAGCCGTTGGAAACCTATGAGGATTCCTACCTCATTGAGATACTTAGTGGGTCATCATCTATTGGCGGCATTGAGCTTCCAAATGAATTTGTTTCCGGAGCTTTGTTACCCAACAAGACTATCCATGGAAGTGAGCCTAGGGTTACCAAATCAATCCAATAACAGATTAGGGAGCTCAAGGAAGGAGATGACTTGGGGATGAGAAATCTACCTAAGTTCATGGAAAGGAGATTCATGTGGAGTGGGAATGTTGATACAAGCAAAGAGTCAAGGGAATTTCTAAAATGGAAATTCAAAGTGAATACTAACAACAACAAGGAGGATGAGTCCATTGAAAGTCCAAAGATTGGTTTGTGGCAAGGGTACTTCCAAATGAGAACCCAAGAAGAGGATGTGTGGAAGAGGGACACGGCCCTCAAGGCCATACACGGGTTGGTCACACTTCTTAGATCGTCTAATTCAACAAGTACCTTCATGATTGAGAATGTAGCCCTCCATGTGATCAAAGACAATCCTAGAGCAACAAGGAGGATTCTAGGAGAGGAGCAATATGAGGGTGATGCATCAACCAACAATGAAACAACCGACTACAACAAGAATGTGGTCAAAGAGAGAGCAAAAATTGATGGCATGGAAAGGCGAAGGGGAAACGTGAGATGGGGCATCATGGAAGGAAATGACCGTAGCAAAGAGTGGCTTCATGGAAATCCTAATCAAGCTTCAATTGAGTTTGGGTATGAAGAGCTTAAGAATGAGCTAGGAAATGAATGTGGATCCAAGGAAGCCATGGTAAGGGAAGAGAGTAGGGTCATTTGCACGAGCCAAGCAAGGGAATATTATTCTCTCGATCAATCTCTAGGCCTATGGTGTTCTTGGGTATCGATAACCATGGAGTCCAATTCTTGTCAAGAAGCAAAAGGGGTATCAATCAATCTCATCAACGATCAAAGTTCAAACCGAGCAAGAGGAAGAGAGACCGAGGATTTGAGGGCAAATCCTTTCCAAGGAGAGGAGATTGGACCAAGAATGGTCAAGTTGATCAATGATGGAGAAGAGGTAGGCCGTGGGTTGGGTCCTTGGGCTCAATGTAACAACCCGGATTTTCCAACAAAATAAAATAAAGAAATAAAAAGGATTTATAAAATAAAAGAAAATAAAAGCGAGCCACGGTGGCGGAAACACCGTGGAATCCGGATCATTACTCACTAACCAACTAAAGAACGATAAAAAGGTAGGCCTTGAGGCCTAGAAGTGGGGAGTAAATACCCCTTACATAACCAAAACCCAAAACAAAAGTCTAAAGACCGAAAGAAAGTCTAAAACCAAAACCAAAGGAATACAAGTCCAAAAGTCTAATCCAAAACAACATCTCTTCTAAGGTGCACGCGGTCATATCCTCGCATCCAACTCACTCAATCCCGTGTCGCGCATACCTATAAAAGAGAGGCAACAACCACAATCAGTGGGGAGTAACTAGGTGCTCCCCAGTCATATTTTAACAAAACAAAACATAAACAAGAATGCAACAAGCTCACCTGGCCTACGGCCTAATACCAAGGTACAAAAACATAAACAACCAACATACAACAATAGAACAACAAAACAAATACAAACAACAAACAACACGGCACAACCAAAGTTGTGTCCAAACCAACTGAGCTCACAAGACGTTCCTTCTTCCAACCAATTGCGAGAGTAAGCGCGGAGAACTGGGTGAAGCAACAAGAATCACCCCGGGTGAAGCAACAAGAATCACCCAAACCCTATGGCGGAACAGCAACAAGAAGTTCCTCAATAATCACAAGTCTAAATTTGGCCAAATTCCACCGAGCAACAAGAACGGTGACGACATAAATAACCATAGTCTCTAACCCTTCTGGTTGAGAACCCATGATAGCTCTAGCTAAACAACAAGAATAGCCGAGGGGACCATGAGCGGTATCCGTCCATCCTAGGACGTTGTATCTCCTCACACATGTGCCAGAACAGTACCCATGTGCAAACTTAACCCAAGCATAACCTGTTAACCTGTCAACCTGTCTCCAATACTCCAACACAACCATACAACCACAACATCCATACTCATACACGCACAAGTCACAATATCATCATAACCAACCATACATACGGAGTACAATATGATTATAAAATATTACAAGTCATATATTCGATTAACGTGCTCATACAACATTATTTAGTGATCAAACAAATTGTAATTGATTCATTAAAACATGGTTAACACTCTAAAACATGCCAAGACTCAAAACAAGTGACAAACAATCAATACACATACACACACCTCTCGGTGTGCACATCCATCACACGGCCAAGGCACTCACAATCCAATCTCATGCATCATACCCAATTTCCATGTGACAATTAATGATTTTATATGATTAATACGATTAAACATGCATAACAACATCATTAAACCTTAATATAACATCTTACACATGATTAACAATAGGTGATTCATGCTAACAATTAGATTAACCATGATTAAGCCAAACAAGAAGAAAAGACAAGAGAAAACAAGGACAAGGGCCACGGCCTCATCCAACACACACGGCATCAACATCACTACTATACTAAATCGATTTTATGATTCCACAAACACGATACATAATGATTTATGATAGTTATGCACACAATGATGATAATAAGAATGATAACATGACAACCCTAGTATGAGGCCAATGATACTAACATGATTCCATGAACAATCTTTAATGAAACATCATAACAACAATACAAACATCACACACAAAACAACCTAGGCCTCATACATGTTAAAACACAACTAGATCACACCTAGTTACCTTTATCAAGATCCACTCCTTGCTATTCTTCCTCCTCTTCTACTAGGATGGTGTCTCCTTCTTCAAAGTCTCTTCTCCTTTGATAATCCAAGCCAAGACATACACACAATGAATACATAGAAGTATAACACATAAAATAACATAAAACTAGAAAATAAAAGGGATAAAAAGAGATCATACACTAAGGAAATGGCTAGGAAAAGATTAGGATGAATAAGGTGAAAGCTTGCAAGAGAATCAATGGAGTTTGAATGATAATGGAGAGAGATTTTGAGAGAGGAAGAAGGAATGAATGTGGATGGAAATGAGGAATGAGAGATTAAGGAGTGAAATTAGATTATCATATGCCAAGGTTAGGAGATCACAAAATATAATATTGCCTTGCTCAAGAATCCATCCAAAGCCCTAAACCCTAACCGTGCAAGGAGGATTTGGTTCGGTCCACGCTGGGCCGGTCCAAATTAGCTTCTGAAAATTTGGCAGATGCAACGGTGTCGAAAAAATACGCAGTTTAGCCTTTTGAATCGCCTGAATCGGAGTTCGTATGAGGGAGTTACACCGTTTTTAGCTAAATTACTCCGTATTTAAGTTCCGACTACAGAGTAGCTTATCCATGCGACAATAAAAATGATTTTCTCGAGCTAAAAGAAATGAGAAAATCAAGAGAAATAAATTACGAATATAAATGAGACAAATAAATAATATTAGGAAAAGTCGGGGTGTTACAATCTCACCACCTAAAAAGAAGTTTCGTCCTCGAAACTTGAGAACGAAAGAATACCCCCAAAGGGTTAAGGAAACTACCTACTCTTATGGTCCTCAAGACAAGAATCGCTAACTCTACTCACCTCGATAACAAGGGCATAGACACGCTTAACGACGCTTAAGATAACCCGACATCACATATCACCCGAAAGATGCTCAACCCACTCATATAACCCTTTAACACTATTGGTGCATTTTATGCTCGACAATCCTCAAATTAGGCACACTAGCCTCACAAAACCATATCGTTCAACCAAGCATCTTCCTCACCAAGTCTAACCAAAAAGGGTTTTAACCCAAAAGGCACCATTACCTATGTTACCAAGACAAACTAACGCGTAAGCTAATCCCCAAATCAATGCTAATGTCAAGCCTCATATCCTTAATCATAACGTGATCTAAGCTCAAGTCTATATCGCTTCCCATATAGTTCCACATTTTCCACAACGAAATAGCCATAAATATGTCATACCATACCATCTTATTCTCAAGTCACACGTATACTAACACGTAGCCATCAAAATGTATCGTCAAAAGCTTACTACTCTCTCAACCCATTATTACCATACACAAGTCTATCCACACCTTTCTCGAATGTCACTACCTTACTGACCTCGAATTCTCTCCTCCCCTTAATGAATTTCCTTATACTCAACATATACGCAAAACCACAAAGATGCACACTTGCCATTCCTACATTATCCTTTAAAGTACAAACCCCAAAGTTTTATCGTGCTCACTATAACCTTTAAGTTTTTCCTCGAAGCCGATTATCATTGCTCACCACAATATCACTTCCCAATTCTCACTAACTCATTATTATCACACCCCATATACCATCATAATCGAATCCTCAAAAATACTACCTATATAGATACCATCACTTCCTTTACCTCTACTCATCGCATATTAAGCTTTTACTCACGATGGCTATAACTCACAAACATTATCTCGCGACGATTAAGCTACCTCGCAAAGCTCTAGCTAGAAGTCACAAAACTAGGAATCCATTCAGGCCACCACGACCAACCATGTGCATTAGCCAGTAAACCACTCATACTATCAACTATTTATTAACCAAACTCTACCATCTATGGCTCAAATAACAGCGATAACCTAAGGATCAGATCTCGAGCTAGATAAGGATGAGGCACCTTACGGCTAGATGCCAAGGAAAACGATTATGGAAATTTATCAAAGACAAGATTGATGTTAAGACATCAAGAGTTCTTACAAAATTAGGATGTGAGTGGCAATCGAAAGGCATGGGAAGGAATGAAATAGAAGATCGGTACCTTAGAAGTTAGCTCAAAGACAAGAGGTGTAGTTCTATAGAGACACTGGAGAGGCATGACAGCATAAAGCACGAAGGCAAGACCAAAAGGTAAGAGTTGAGATCACAATGCCAAGGGACAGTTTACGATGTAGAATAAAGAAGGATAGAATGATACCAATTAAGTAAAAATATGACATAATAAATCTTTTGCAAGAAACTGCTCAACAACCACCAATTTGACAAAATAAATTTTTAATATGAAACGATGAAGGAAAATAGAAATATTCTTTAAGAGTTCACAAATGAAGTTATAAGACTCGTTTCCAATAGAGAATTCAAATTGGTTTCGTTATGAAGGAGAGACGAAAAGGTAATTCCCGAAAAGTTTGACCGATATAGAATATGATCAGAAGATACGATTGAAAGAAGAAGTCTTAAAGTTGAGTTTTAAAATAACAGCAATTTTAGAAAAAGGAAGCTACCAAAATACCATGTAGAATAAATAATATTCAAATAAACCAAATGCTCAAATTAGAAAATTTAATAAAAGAATGTTTAGGATAACAAAGAGGTTTTGATTAAAAGTGGAAGCGGTAGATAAGTGTCAATCATTTCAAATTTGATTGAGTAAAAAGCCATCAAAATGTATTGACGCGTTTAAAAATGGATGGAAAAGTAAAACGATACCGATTAAAATTTTCCTCAACATAGTTACAAAATAAGAAAGTTCAAGAAGGACAAACGTAGCTAACAAGCTGAAAGACGTCCCTACGAATACGGTAGGTGACTTAGATTAGGAGCTTCCGCTGCGTGCTCTGATGGTAGGACCAAACATTCGCAATTCGGCTTCAAGTTTCTTGCTCCAGCTGATCAATCAGTACGAATTAAGGACTTTAAGAGTTAAATTTCTAGATATTTCAAAAGGTCAAATGAAAGAGAGAGATTTTAAATTAGAAAACTCAAATGATTAAAGTTGAAGAAACGAATAAATCGAAAAGTTAAAACAAGGGATCGACAAGGCATAAATAGACTAATTTTTTTGATAAAACAGAACTCTCAAATGAATAATATTAAAAAGAAGGGTCATAAAAGTGTATTAAAACGGAATGTAAAATATCCCCCTTTTGTCGATATTAAAAATGAAGGCTAACATGATTTGATAAGAAAATAGAAGTATAAAGGATTTAGTTTAGAATGATGAGTATGATGAAAGCAAAGAAACCAAGTAGTACATAAGAAAGCAATTATCAGAGTGAAACATTTTGAAATAAAGAATTAAATTTAAAAACGACAATTAAATCAAATCAAAAGCTTTTAAAGACTATTTTAGAGGCAGGACAAGTAAATTTTAAATGTAGAGATTTATCGAGTCGACACCCGACCTCGCATGACTCCATCATTCCTGTACCTGCATCCAAAGCAAACATATATGATCTAATGGTGGAAATCCTAAGACCACCATTCACACAACTACTCATACACATGCACAAATAACGTAGACCCCCTAATGTGTCTACCCAACACTCTCACTCGGTGTTCTAGGTCAAATCCTACTCATTCACCTAAGAGAGTTGGGAGCGTATTCGCTCTGATACCAACTGTAACAACCCGGATTTTCCAACAAAATAAAATAAAGAAATAAAAAGGATTTATAAAATAAAAGAAAATAAAAGCGAGCCACGGTGGCGGAAACACCGTGGAATCCGGATCATTACTCACTAACCAACTAAAGAACGATAAAAAGGTAGGCCTTGAGGCCTAGAAGTGGGGAGTAAATACCCCTTACATAACCAAAACCCAAAACAAAAGTCTAAAGACCGAAAGAAAGTCTAAAACCAAAACCAAAGGAATACAAGTCCAAAAGTCTAATCCAAAACAACATCTCTTCTAAGGTGCACGCGGTCATATCCTCGCATCCAACTCACTCAATCCCGTGTCGCATACCTATAAAAGAGAGGCAACAACCACAATCAGTGGGGAGTAACTAGGTGCTCCCCAGTCATATTTTAACAAAACAAAACATAAACAAGAATGCAACAAGCTCACCTGGCCTACGGCCTAATACCAAGGTACAAAAACATAAACAACCAACATACAACAATAGAACAACAAAACAAATACAAACAACAAACAACACTAAGACAACCAAAGTTGTGTCCAAACCAATCGAGCTCACAAGACGTTCCTTCTTCCAACCAATTGCGAGAGTAAGCGGAGAACTGGGTGAAGCAACAAGAATCGGCCGGGTGAAGCAACAAGAATCACCCAAACCCTATGGCGAATAAAGAACAAGAAGTTCCTCAATAATCACAAGTCTAAATTTGGCCAAATTCCACCGAGCAACAAGAACGGTGACGACATAAATAACCATAGTCTCTAACCCTTCTGGTTGAGAACCCATGATAGCTCTAGCTAAACAACAAGAATAGCCGAGGGGACCATGAGCGGTATCCGTCCATCCTAGGACGTTGTATCTCCTCACACATGTGCCAGAACAGTACCCATGTGCAAACTTAACCCAAGCATAACCTGTTAACTCACAACCTGTCTCCTATCCTCCAACACAACCATACAACCACAACATCCATACTCATACACGCACAAGTCACAATATCATCATAACCAACCATACATACGGAGTACAATATGATTATAAAATATTACAAGTCATATATTCGATTAACGTGCTCATACAACATTATTTAGTGATCAAACAAATTGTAATTGATTCATTAAAACATGGTTAACACTCTAAAACATGCCAAGACTCAAAACAAGTGACAAACAATCAATACACATACACACACCTCTCGGTGTGCACATCCATCACACGGCCAAGGCACTCACAATCCAATCTCATGCATCATACCCAATTTCCATGTGACAATTAATGATTTTATATGATTAATACGATTAAACATGCATAACAACATCATTAAACCTTAATATAACATCTTACACATGATTAACAATAGGTGATTCATGCTAACAATTAGATTAACCATGATTAAGCCAAACAAGAAGAAAAGACAAGAGAAAACAAGGACAAGGGCCACGGCCCTCATCCAACACACACGGCATCAACATCACTACTATACTAAATCGATTTTATGATTCCACAAACACGATACATAATGATTTATGATAGTTATGCACACAATGATGATAATAAGAATGATAACATGACAACCCTAGTATGAGGCCAATGATACTAACATGATTCCATGAACAATCTTTAATGAAACATCATAACAACAATACAAACATCACACACAAAACAACCTAGGCCTCATACATGTTAAAACACAACTAGATCACACCTAGTTACCTTTATCAAGATCCACTCCTTGCTATTCTTCCTCCTCTTCTACTAGGATGGTGTCTCCTTCTTCAAAGTCTCTTCTCCTTTGATAATCCAAGCCAAGACATACACACAATGAATACATAGAAGTATAACACATAAAATAACATAAAACTAGAAAATAAAAGGGATAAAAAGAGATCATACACTAAGGAAATGGCTAGGAAAAGATTAGGATGAATAAGGTGAAAGCTTGCAAGAGAATCAATGGAGTTTGAATGATAATGGAGAGAGATTTTGAGAGAGGAAGAAGGAATGAATGTGGATGGAAATGAGGAATGAGAGATTAAGGAGTGAAATTAGATTATCATATGCCAAGGTTAGGAGATCACAAAATATAATATTGCCTTGCTCAAGAATCCATCCAAAGCCCTAAACCCTAACCGTGCAAGGAGGATTTGGTTCGGTCCACGCTGGGCCGGTCCAAATTAGCTTCTGAAAATTTGGCAGATGCAACGGTGTCGAAAAAATACGCAGTTTAGCCTTTTGAATCGCCTGAATCGGAGTTCGTATGAGGGAGTTACACCGTTTTTAGCTAAATTACTCCGTATTTAAGTTCCGACTACAGAGTAGCTTATCCATGCGACAATAAAAATGATTTTCTCGAGCTAAAAGAAATGAGAAAATCAAGAGAAATAAATTACGAATATAAATGAGACAAATAAATAATATTAGGAAAAGTCGGGGTGTTACACTCAAACCCAAGCCTAGGCCTTGGGTCTAGGGGCCACTAAGAGCTAAGTCAAGTCAATTCTATGGTCAATCAAGCCATACTTAGTGGTCAAGGGAAGTCAAGGGAAGTCAAGTTGGAGAGCAACTAAAAAGTCAAGGAAAATGCTATTTTTGAAGTGTGAACCTTGGGTGCACCCATGTGAGTCAATCCTCCAATAAAAGGACTCACATGGCTCACAAAAGCTAGCTCAAGGAGGTCCAAGGAGCCGGCTATGATCAATTCCCCATAACAATCACTTTATTTTATGTTTTAAGTCATTTTCACTTATGTCGCTTTCACTACTTTATGCTTTATTGTATTTAGTTTTTAAATTCTGAAAATTGGGAGCATGGACCGTCCTTCCTAAGCCCCAAGTGGAGCGATTCGAAGCGGGCCTCTTTGTACCTTGTAACCACACTAACCCTAAACTCGACTCAATCATGAGAGTCACTCAATGAACACGTTTTATAGGGCTGTTTTGGTGGATTATCTCGGTTTTTATTTGAACAAAACATAAAACGAAAAATAAAGGATATGAATTAGACTAAGCACAAAGCCACTAGCCTAAGACTAAGGTTCCGATCAATCATCGCACTAAGCTATGATCATCCCCCAAGGATACTCGAAACACCAAGCACTAAGCCAAGGTGGTTTCCAAGAGAAAAACTCACTTTTAAAACTCATTTTCTTATAAACTTCAAATCTCATTTTATTACATGGTTTTAGCTTGGCTTATATAAGCCTAAGCTTCTAATCTCAACCACTCATCTAACTAAGATCTAAGGGCTACAAATGCCTTACAAAACAAACAAAATCTCGGCTCACATGACCTACAAATTCAGCATACAAAAACAACAACAACTAAAGTAGACAATGACATCTTGGTGCATCCTCTCCCTTCATTGTTGTTCTTGATTTAAGGGCCTTGATCTTCTCCTTGGAGCTCAAGTACACGTCCAAATAAGGTCCCAAGGCTGATTTGTTTGTTGTTGAATTCAAAAGATCAAAAGGTGACAAAGACATAAAGTTTAAAGCAACTTTAATCGAAAGGGACATGTATGAATTAAAATGTTTCTCTTGAACTTGAAAATTCAGCCGAGATTTAGGCCTATTTTGGCTGAAAATTCGTGACCATGGGTCCAAGGACCATGGTTGAATCGTAGACCAAAAATCGGGTCCAAATCGTCTAGCCGTTTCAGTGCAACTCTCCCCTTTTTCAAAAAAAAAGTTTGTCCTCAAACTTTGGCCAAATAAAAATGGTATCCAAAAGATAAATTTTCAGAAAATAAAACGATTTTGAAAGAATGAAATTTTGATGAAAAAGAGAGAAACAACAAGAGCAAATCCTATGAAAAGCACAAAGCAAATTCATCGAATCCTCTTGTTAGCCAACTCGACCCAAACACCCACAAAGTGTGCTCGAATCAAGTCGACACTCACAAGTAAAGACGCACACAAACTTGCAAGGTCACACCCGAAAACATCATAACCCAACTCATCCCAAGATCGTCTTGGTTTAAGAAAACTCAAGAGCCGAAGCTCTGATACCAATTGGAGCGATTCGAAGCGGGCCTCTTTGTACCTTGTAACCACACTAACCCTAAACTCGACTCAATCATGAGAGTCACTCAATGAACACGTTTTATAGGGCTGTTTTGGTGGATTATCTCGGTTTTTTTTTGAACAAAACATAAAACGAAAAATAAAGGATATGAATTAGACTAAGCACAAAGCCACTAGCCTAAGACTAAGGTTCCGATCAATCATCGCACTAAGCTATGATCATCCCCCAAGGATACTCGAAACACCAAGCACTAAGCCAAGGTGGTTTCCAAGAGAAAAACTCACTTTTAAAACTCATTTTCTTATAAACTTCAAATCTCATTTTATTACATGGTTTTAGCTTGGCTTATATAAGCCTAAGCTTCTAATCTCAACCACTCATCTAACTAAGATCTAAGGGCTACAAATGCCTTACAAAACAAACAAAATCTCGGCTCACATGACCTACAAATTCAGCATACAAAAACAACAACAACTAAAGTAGACAATGACATCTTGGTGCATCCTCTCCCTTCATTGTTGTTCTTGATTTAAGGGCCTTGATCTTCTCCTTGGAGCTCAAGTACACGTCCAAATAAGGTCCCAAGGCTGATTTGTTTGTTGTTGAATTCAAAAGATCAAAAGGTGACAAAGACATAAAGTTTAAAGCAACTTTAATCGAAAGGGACATGTATGAATTAAAATGTTTCTCTTGAACTTGAATTTTCAGCCGAGATTTAGGCCTATTTTGGCTGAAAATTCGTGACCATGGGTCCAAGGACCATGGTTGAATCGTAGACCAAAAATCGGGTCCAAATCGTCAAGCCGTTTCAGTGCAACTCATTTGGAGTGAAACCTATGGGGTTTGATTCCACTCAAGAGACTAACAAAAATCGAACTTGAAGTGTCTTGAAAATCTCGGCTAGATGATGTATTTTTGTGGGATAATTTTCTGAAAATTTGTAACATAAAAGAAAACAATAAAGATAGTACTAAATCTACACACAAAGTAATAGATTTAGGTTGTGATTAATCAAGCACAAAGCCACTAATTAATCTTTCACAATCTCAAGCACAAAGCAAGGAGAAAATGAAGAACACTCAACTCATAAACTCTAGGGTTTTCATTCTCATTCAAATCTGAAAATTATGTTGTGTGTGAGTGGGTTTATATAATACCTCATCTCTAATCCACACCTTACAATTCAAACTAGATCTAAGGGCTCACATGAGCCTTACAAAACACAAACAAAACCGGCTCACATGCCTCTACAAATGCTGAAAATTTGAAGATAAACAAACAAAACATAAAGCATAAAGTATAAAGCATAAAAGGTAGATAGTGACATGTGTGAAAGGGACACATTGAGGAAAAACATGTGATGCCCCATATAATATAATTTCGGCTGACTTGTTAGCTCTTCCCACTTGATTTGTTCCTCTTGATAATTTAATTGACTTGTGGTTCGAACCCACATGGGTGCACTCGAGCGATCACAAACAAAAATAGCACTTTAGTCGACTTTCGGTTGCTCTCCGTCTTGACTTTTCTTGACTTCCTTGACCCACCAAGCTTGACCAAGATATTATTGTTTAAATTCACTCAAAATAAGCTTGGGTGGACCTTAGGACCGTGGTCTAGCCCATGGTTCGAGCCCAAGGACCCAAACCGTGATTTAGTCGAAAACCGCCTTTGTTCGTCTTGACCATTTTTGGTCCAATCTCCTCTTCTTGAAAAGGATTTGTCCTCAAATCCTCGGTCTCTCTTCCTCTTGCTCGGTTTGGACTATAGCTTGACTCATGGCTCGATTCGTAGAACATGATGAGGGGTGCCCCATGAGCCCCATGACCAACCTTGTGTTCCATGGCTCTAGTCTTCCAAGAATTCCACTTGCTTAGAGATTGAATGAGAGATTGATTCTTGTAAACTCGGTTCATTGAATTGAACTTGCTCTCTCCCTTACTCATGGTTTCTTTGGATTCACAATTATCCCCCAGCACAACTCGAAGTTCCTCATGTTTAGGACCGTCAATTGGCCACCCTTTGCCACGCGTTTAAACCCCATGTTTTTCTCCCCTTTCAAGGACTCACTTGAACCTTCTAACACATCGACCTTTTCATTTCCAAATGATTCACTTCCCTTGCACTTGATTGAGCTCCCCAAATTTTCAGTTTTGAGCTCATTGAGCTCCTCTCCTTGACTTCCCCTTATTGCTCTAGGGTTGTCTTTGATCACATGGAGGGCTACACTCTCGATCATGAAGGTACTTGTGGGATTAGACGACATAAGGAGTGTGAATAATTCGGGTGTGGCTTTGAGGGCCGTGTTCCCCTCCCACAAATCGACCCTTGGACTTCCAATTGAGCCATCTTCTTTCTTGAACTTAGGTGAAGGTTGTAGAAGATCATCACTTAGCTCTTTTGTTCAAGCTTAGTTCCCCCCTTAAATCCCCATTTCATGAACCCACTTGGAAAGACTTGAATAGGATGATCACATAGTGGCTCCTTGTTGTTATTGTTCACCTTGAATTTCCATTTTAGAAATTCCCTTGACTCTTGGCTTGTATCAACATTCTCATACCACATGAATACCTTCCTCTCGACATTAGCCAAACACGTCTCATGATCATACTCATCCCTTGGCTTGGCATTGTACCCCATGCTTTCCTCTTGAGTGTTAGGATCATCTTTAGCAAAGTGAATGGTCAATTTCTCACCAACATGCATCTCCTCACTTGTTTCGGCCTCTTTACTCAAAATAACCTCTTTGGATGACTCAAGTATGGAGGGCGGTTTGCATTGCTCTTTGGGGAACTCCTTAGCAAGGACATTAATCTCATCCTTCCCATGACTAACCCCAAGTTCAATTTCAAATGAGAACCCAAGAAGAGGATGTGTGGAAGAGGGACACGGCCCTCAAGGCCATACACGGGTTGGTCACACTTCTTAGATCGTCTAATTCAACAAGTACCTTCATGATTGAGAATGTAGCCCTCCATGTGATCAAAGACAATCCTAGAGCAACAAGGAGGATTCTAGGAGAGGAGCAATATGAGGGTGATGCATCAACCAACAATGAAACAACCGACTACAACAAGAATGTGGTCAAAGAGAGAGCAAAAATTGATGGCATGGAAAGGCGAAGGGGAAACGTGAGATGGGGCATCATGGAAGGAAATGATCATAGCAAAGAGTGGCTTCATGGAAATCCTAATCAAGCTTCAATTGAGTTTGGGTATGAAGAGCTTAAGAATGAGCTAGGAAATGAATGTGGATCCAAAGAAGCCATGGTAAGGGAAGAGAGTAGGGTCATTTGCACGAGCCAAGCAAGGGAATATTATTCTCTCGATCAATCTCTAGGCCTATGGTGTTCTTGGGTATCGATAACCATGGAGTCCAATTCTTGTCAAGAAGCAAAGGGGTATCAATCAATCTCATCAACGATCAAAGTTCAAACCGAGCAAGAGGAAGAGAGACCGAGGATTTGAGGGCAAATCCTTTCCAAGGAGAGGAGATTGGACCAAGAATGGTCAAGGTGATCAATGATGGAGAAGAGGTAGGCCGTGGGTTGGGTCCTTGGGCTCAAACCCAAGCCTAGGCCTTGGTCTAGGGGCCACTAAGAGCTAAGTCAAGTCAATTCTATGGTCAATCAAGCCATACTTAGTGGTCAAGGGAAGTCAAGGGAAGTCAAGTTGGGGAGCAACTAAAAAGTCAAGGAAAATGCTATTTTTGAAGTGTGAACCTTGGGTGCACCCATGTGAGTCAATCCTCCAATAAAAGGACTCACATGGCTCACAAAAAGCTAGCTCAAGGAGGTCCAAGGAGCCGGCTATGATCAATTCCCATAACAATCACTTTCTTTTATGTTTTAAGTCATTTTCACTTATGTCGCTTTCACTACTTTATGCTTTATTGTATTTAGTTTTTAAATTCTGAAAATTGGGAGCATGGACCAGTCCTTCCTAAGCCCCAAGGCTCTATGAAGACCCTTGGATGACCACCTAAACAAAGAAGGGAGAGGATTGAGTGCAGTGTCACCATCAACCTTTATGCTTTTTGTAGTTTGTCATTTACTTGAAATTTTCAGCTCATTTGAGCTTATTGTAGCCGTCTTTTTATGTCTCATGGGCCTCTATGAGCCCTTAGATTAGATATTAGATGAAGGGTCAAGATTAGAGTGTGGGTATTATATAAACCCTCACTCTCCTCATTGTATTTTCAGATTTGAATGAATGAAAAAAAACCCTAAGTTTGAGAGTTTTCTCAACTTATTTGAGTGTTCATTATTCTCTTTGCTTTGTGCTTGAGTTAGTGGATGATTAATTAGTGGCTTTGTGCTTAATTAATCAAAACCCTAAATCTATTACTTTGTGTTTAGATTTAGTTACTATCCTTTATGTTTTCATTTTGTTTCACAAAAATCAGAAAATTTATCACAAAAAAAGTCCCATTTGGCCGAGAATTTCAAGAGCATAACAAGTCGATTTTGTTCATTCCCTTGAGTGAAATCAAACCCCATAGGTTTCACTCCAAATTGGTCATCAAAGCTTTGGTTGGGTTTGAAGCACAAGATCCCACCTTTGTGCTTAGGAAACACACGGTCCAAAACAAGTTCTTGAAGTGCCCGAAATTTTTTCAGATTTGTTCTTTGGTTATTTCAATGGGTATGTTTCTTCCTTTTGATGTTTCTTATGATACTACTCTTGGTGAGACCATGTATGATTCTATGGAGAAAGCTAGAAGAAAGCTTGAAATCAAAATGAGTCAAATGAGGGTAGACTTAATCCTAACCCTAACCTTGATCTTGTGTCTTTGAGGGCTCAAAGGGAATTAGAGGCTAGAATGGCTCGGTTAGGAGGAGAGCCACCCCCTAGCCATGGCCGTGTGACTTGTAGAGCAGTACATGCTCAAACCCTAACCCTAGAAGAGAAACACCAAGTCCAAATCTTTAGATCTAGGTGTACCATTATGGGAAGGGTTTGTAATTTGGTTGTTGATGGGGAAAGTTGCAATAATGTTGCCTCAAGTACTCTCATTGAAAAACTAGCTTTACCTACACAAGATCACCCTAACCCTTACAAGATGAAGTGGCTAAACAATGGAGCCGAGATGAATGTAAGTGTGGTTAGACAATGCTTGGTTTCTTTCTCCATTGGAGGGATTACATGGATGAGGCTTTGTGTGATGTGATTCCCATGGAGGCTTGTCATCTCCTCTTGGGGAGACCATGGAAGTTGGAAAGAAATGCTAATCATGATGGGAGGGACAATACTTATTCTTTTAAGATTGGAGCTAAGAAAATCAAACTTACACCCTTACCTCAGATTTTGAAGAACCCTAACCCACCCTCCTTGATTGGATCACGAAAAAGTGGAGATTGATGGGAGACCAGAAATGAAACAAGAGCCTAGCAAGGGGAGAGTGTCGTTGATGTCCTTGCTAAGGGAGTCCCCAAAGAGCAATGCAAACCACCCTCCAAGAAAGAGCAAGGGCCGTTGGAAACCTATGAGGATTCCTACCTCATTGAGATACTTAGTGGGTCATCATCTATTGGCGGCATTGAGCTTCCAAATGAATTTGTTTCCGGAGCTTTGTTACCCAACAAGACTATCCATGGAAGTGAGCCTAGGGTTACCAAATCAATCCAAAATCAGATTAGGGAGCTCAAGGAAGGAGATGACTTGGGGATGAGAAATCTACCTAAGTTCATGGAAAGGAGATTCATGTGGAGTGGGAATGTTGATACAAGCAAAGAGTCAAGGGAATTTCTAAAATGGAAATTCAAAGTGAATACTAACAACAACAAGGAGGATGAGTCCATTGAAAGTCCAAAGATTGGTTTGTGGCAAGGGTACTTCCAAATGAGAACCCAAGAAGAGGATGTGTGGAAGAGGGACACGGCCCTCAAGGCCATACACGGGTTGGTCACACTTCTTAGATCGTCTAATTCAACAAGTACCTTCATGATTGAGAATGTAGCCCTCCATGTGATCAAAGACAATCCTAGAGCAACAAGGAGGATTCTAGGAGAGGAGCAATATGAGGGTGATGCATCAACCAACAATGAAACAACCGACTACAACAAGAATGTGGTCAAAGAGAGAGCAAAAATTGATGGCATGGAAAGGCGAAGGGGAAAGCGTGAGATGGGGCATCATGGAAGGAAATGACCGTAGCAAAGAGTGGCTTCATGGAAATCCTAATCAAGCTTCAATTGAGTTTGGGTATGAAGAGCTTAAGAATGAGCTAGGAAATGAATGTGGATCCAAGGAAGCCATGGTAAGGGAAGAGAGTAGGGTCATTTGCACGAGCCAAGCAAGGGAATATTATTCTCTCGATCAATCTCTAGGCCTATGGTGTTCTTGGGTATCGATAACCATGGAGTCCAATTCTTGTCAAGAAGCAAAAGGGGTATCAATCAATCTCATCAACGATCAAAGTTCAAACCGAGCAAGAGGAAGAGAGACCGGGGATTTGAGGGCAAATCCTTTCCAAGGAGAGGAGATTGGACCAAGAATGGTCAAGTTGATCAATGATGGAGAAGAGGTAGGCCGTGGGTTGGGTCCTTGGGCTCAAACCCAAGCCTAGGCCTTGGGTCTAGGGGCCACTAAGAGCTAAGTCAAGTCAATTCTATGGTCAATCAAGCCATACTTAGTGGTCAAGGGAAGTCAAGGGAAGTCAAGTTGGAGAGCAACTAAAAAGTCAAGGAAAATGCTATTTTTGAAGTGTGAACCTTGGGTGCACCCATGTGAGTCAATCCTCCAATAAAAGGACTCACATGGCTCACAAAAGCTAGCTCAAGGAGGTCCAAGGAGCCGGCTATGATCAATTCCCCATAACAATCACTTTATTTTATGTTTTAAGTCATTTTCACTTATGTCGCTTTCACTACTTTATGCTTTATTGTATTTAGTTTTTAAATTCTGAAAATTGGGAGCATGGACCGTCCTTCCTAAGCCCCAAGGCTCTATGAAGACCCTTGGATGACCACCTAAACTGGAGTGAAACTAAGTGGATCAAGTTTCACTCAAGGGATGAACACAAATCGACTTTGAAAGCCCTTGAAATTCTCGGCCAAATAGTATTTTTTTGGGATGAAATTTTCTGAAATTTTGAGAACAAATGAAACATAAAAGATAGTATCTAAATCTACACACAAAGTAATAGATTTAGGGTTTTAATTAGTTAAGCACTAAGCCACTAACTAATTATCATAAATCTCAAACACAAAGTAATGAGAGAAATGAGAGCACTCAAGTTTTAAACACTAGGGTTTTTCATTCAACAAATTCTGAAAAATTACAAGGGTTAGAGCTTGGTTTATATAGACCAAGTCTTTACATCCTAGCCTTACAATCTAGCCTTGATCTAAGGGTCCTAAATGGCCCTCAATACAGCCGAAAATCTTGGTCCTAAAGACCTTACAAATCTGAAAATAAAGCGGCGCAAAGCGTAAAGGTAGCGACCCTTGACTACATCAACTCCCTACAATTGTTGCTTTAATCCAAGGGCTTTGATGAGCTCCTTGGAGCACAAGTTGTACCAGCCAAAATGGTCCTAAAATCTGATCCTAAAGCTAACAAACAACAACAATATAAAGTGTAAAAGGACATAAAGTAAAACAAGGACTACTAGTGACAATGACATGTGAGCTGATTTTGATTTGTGGAATGAGATGATGTTTTTGGTCCCCCTCTTGAGCTAACCACGGTTCATGGGTCTCTTGGGCTGATTAGGAGGCTTCTCAAAGGTCCCCAAGGTGAGCTCACTCAAGGAGAATGATGTAGGTCAAGTTCATGGCTCATTACTCCAAAACAGTCCAAACCGGATTTCATAATCTGACAGTGACTTCTAGGCTTCACCATTCCGTACTCACGTTGATTAGAAGGCCCATGATATGTCATTGGAAAGGTAATTGAGTTGGCTTTCCAATGCAAAAAGAATCATCCAAAAATATGGCCTACAACTCAAGATATTGAGCTTTTAGTACAGACATGTCGAATCCTCCTTTGGACTGAAGTTTCACAATCTGACCCCTGACTTGTAGAGGCCATAACTCTCAGCTCCCTTTGAACTAGATAGCCAACCATATGCCAAATGAAAGCTCTTTGAGCTAGCTTTCATATGCAAGTGGTTTCACCTCAATTGGATGAGCAGATTGGGAGTTACGTTAAAATCTCTACCGACATGTCAAAATGAGCTTCATGGTTCATGGCCTAGGTTGTTGCTTTCCTTTCCTTTCCTTAGGGGCTTTTCTAGGCATCGACTCCTAGGGATGAAATGTGATTTAGGACCCAAGTTTACCACCTATGCCTCCTTGATCCATTGACCATGAGGTTTCCTTTGACAAAACTTGCATTTCTCTTCAAAGGTGCAAATGGGTTCCATGACTATTGCATTGCACGAGCAACTCCTGTTGCAAACTCCCTTCTTGAAAAAATTTGTCCTCAAATTTTGGTCATTCTTATCCGGTGGTTTTTCTTCCTAGGGTAAGCAAACTCTTTGGAGAAGTTTAGCTCCCCCTTCAACTTCCATTGCATGAATGTCTTTCTCTTGTTCTTAGCTATGTTCCAATCAAACTCATCCCTTCCCTTGAGATCCTCCCTCATGCTCTCATCTTGATTCTTAGGATCATCATTAGCAAAGTGGATGGTTAAACTCTCACCATGGACCAAACCATCTTCATGCTTCCATGGTTCACAAGGCTTATCAAAGATGGGATGACAAGCACCCATTACAAACAAATCATCCAAAGCCTCATCACCATAGTTACTCAACTCGGCTCCATTGTTTGACCAACCAAGCTTGTAAGGACTAGGATGCTCTTTTGAAGGTAAGGCTAACTCTTCAATTAGAGGTTTAGGAGCTACATTGGTAGAGCTTCCCCCCTCTAGAATTAGATCACACGGCCTCACCATGATATCATTTTCATTTCGTTTCTCATCCTCTCCATCCTTACTAGTTACTACCTCACTCTCCTCATCCTCACAAACAAGGATCTCATCTTCACCCCAATGAACAACTTCCAATGAATCAAGGGCTCTCCTTGTAGGGCACTCCAAAGCGAGATGACCATAGCCATGACATTGAGAGCACCTCTTAAGGGGGACGAGTGTTTTGTGGTTAAGGTCGGTTTCCTCCCTTTGGTTTAGGGTTGGTGGTTTAGGAGAAGTGGTTGGTTCAACAACTTTGGCTCTCTTTGGTGGCTCATAGGGTGGTTTTTTTGTAGGAGGGTCAAGTAAAATAGCCATCCCTTTACCCAAACCGAAATTTCCAGCCTTTCCCCTTATCTTAGCCACCTTGGCTTCTAACTCTTTCCCAACTCTTTCCATGGACTCGAAAATGGTCTCAACACAAGGGGTTTCACATGTGGTACCATAGGAAAAAATTGAAGAACCAAATCGAAAAGAAACATCCATTATACCTCAAAGAAACGAATATGGCTTTGTGAGCAAGGCTTGGATCTGTGAATGCAAAAACCGAAACCAACACTAACACAAGGATGGAACTTGTGTTAATTAACCTAGGCTTTGATAACCAATTTGGAGTGAAACTAAGTGGAAAAAGTTTCACTCAAGGGATGAACACAAATCGACTTTGAAAGCCCTTGAAATTCTCGGCCAAATAGTATTTTTTTGGGATGAAATTTTCTGAAATTTTGAGAACAAATGAAACATAAAAGATAGTATCTAAATCTACACACAAAGTAATAGATTTAGGGTTTTAATTAGTTAAGCACTAAGCCACTAACTAATTATCATAAATCTCAAACACAAAGTAATGAGAGAAATGAGAGCACTCAAGTTTTAAACACTAGGGTTTTTCATTCAACAAATTCTGAAAAATTACAAGGGTTAGAGCTTGGTTTATATAGACCAAGTCTTTACATCCTAGCCTTACAATCTAGCCTTGATCTAAGGGTCCTAAATGGCCCTCAATACAGCCGAAAATCTTGGTCCTAAAGACCTTACAAATCTGAAAATAAAGCAACCTAAAGCATAAAGGTAGAAAGCGACCCTTGACTACATCAACTCCCTACAATTGTTGCTTTAATCCAAGGGCTTTGATGAGCTCCTTGGAGCACAAGTTGTACCAGCCAAAATGGTCCTAAAATCTGATCCTAAAGCTAACAAACAACAACAATATAAAGTGTAAAAGGACATAAAGTAAAACAAGGACTACTAGGTAATGATGACATGTGGTGATTTTGATTTGTGGAATGAGATGATGTTTTTGGTCCCCCTCTTGAGCTAACCACGGTTCATGGGTCTCTTGGGCTGATTAGGAGGCTTCTCAAAGGTCCCCAAGGTGAGCTCACCCAAGGAGAATGATGTAGGTCAAGTTCATGGCTCATTACTCCAAAACAGTCCAAACCGGATTTCATAATCTGACAGTGACTTCTAGGCTTCACCATTCCGTACTCACGTTGAATTAGAAGGCCCATGATATGTCATTGGAAAGGTAATTGAGTTGGATTTCCAATGCAAAAAGAATCATCCAAAAATATGGCCTACAACTCAAGATATTGAGCTTTTAGTACAGACATGTCGAATCCTCCTTTGGACTGAAGTTTCACAATCTGACCCCTGACTTGTAGAGGCCATAACTCTCAGCTCCCTTTGAACTAGATAGTCAACCATATGTCAAATGAAAGCTCTTTGAGCTAGCGTTCATATGCAAGTGGTTTCACCTCAATTGGATGAGCAGATTGGGAGTTACGTTAAAATCTCTACCGACATGTCAAAATGAGCTTCATGGTTCATGGCCTAGGTTGTTGCTTTCCTTTCCTTTCCTTAGGGGCTTTTCTAGGCATCGACTCCTAGGGATGAAATGTGATTTAGGACCCAAGTTTACCACCTATGCCTCCTTGATCCATTGACCATGAGGTTTCCTTTGACAAAACTTGCATTTCTCTTCAAAGGTGCAAATGGGTTCCATGACTATTGCATTGCACGAGCAACTCCTGTTGCAAAAACAAAGAAGGGAGAGGATTGAGTCTAGTGTCACCATCAACCTTTATGCTTTTTGTAGTTTGTCATTTACTTGAAATTTTCAGCTCATTTGAGCTTATTGTAGCCGTTTTTTTATGTCTCATGGGCCTCTATGAGCCCTTAGATTAGATATTAGATGAAGGGTCAAGATTAGAGTGTGGGTATTATATAAACCCTCACTCTCCTCATTGTATTTTCAGATTTGAATGAATGAAAAAAAACCCTAAGTTTGAGAGTTTTCTCAACTTATTTGAGTGTTCATTATTCTCTTTGCTTTGTGCTTGAGTTAGTGGATGATTAATTAGTGGCTTTGTGCTTAATTAATCAAAACCCTAAATCTATTACTTTGTGTTTAGATTTAGTTACTATCCTTTATGTTTTCATTTTGTTTCACAAAAATCAGAAAATTTATCACAAAAAAAGTCCCATTTGGCCGAGAATTTCAAGAGCATAACAAGTCGATTTTGTTCATTCCCTTGAGTGAAATCAAACCCCATAGGTTTCACTCCAAATTGGTCATCAAAGCTTTGGTTGGGTTTGAAGCACAAGATCCCACCTTTGTGCTTAGGAAACATACGGTCCAAAACAAGTTCTTGAAGTGCCCAAAATTTTTTCAGATTTGTTCTTTGGTTATTTCAATGGGTATGTTTCTTCCTTTTGATGTTTCTTATGATACTACTCTTGGTGAGACCATGTATGATTCTATGGAGAAAGCTAGAAGAAAGCTTGAAATCAAAATGAGTCAAATGAGGGGTAGACTTAAACCTAACCCTAACCTTGATCTTGTGACTTTGAGGGCTCAAAGGGAATTAGAGGCTAGAATGGCTCGGTTAGGAGGAGAGCCACCCCCTAGCCATGGCCGTGTGACTTGTAGAGCAGTACATGCTCAAACCCTAACCCTAGAAGAGAAACACCAAGTCCAAATCTTTAGATCTAGGTGTACCATTATGGGAAGGGTTTGTAATTTGGTTGTTGATGGGGAAAGTTGCAATAATGTTGCCTCAAGTACTCTCATTGAAAAACTAGCTTTACCTACACAAGATCACCCTAACCCTTACAAGATGAAGTGGCTAAACAATGGAGCCGAGATGAATGTAAGTGTGGTTAGACAATGCTTGGTTTCTTTCTCCATTGGCGGGATTACATGGATGAGGCTTTGTGTGATGTGATTCCCATGGAGGCTTGTCATCTCCTCTTGGGGAGACCATGGAAGTTGGAAAGAAATGCTAATCATGATGGGAGGGACAATACTTATTCTTTTAAGATTGGAGCTAAGAAAATCAAACTTACACCCTTACCTCCGATTTTGAAGAACCCTAACCCACCCTCCTTGATTGGATCACACGAAAAAGTGGAGATTGATGGGAGACCAGAAATGAAACAAGAGCCTAGCAAGGGGAGAGTGTCGTTGATGTCCTTGCTAAGGAAGTCCCCAAAGAGCAATGCAAACCACCCTCCAAGAAAGAGCAAGAGCCGTTGGAAACCTATGAGGATTCCTACCTCATTGAGATACTTAGTGGGTCATCATCTATTGGCGGCATTGAGCTTCCAAATGAATTTGTTTCTGGAGCTTTGTTACCCAACAAGACTATCCATGGAAGTGAGCCTAGGGTTACCAAATCAATCCAAAATCAGATTAGGGAGCTCAAGGAAGGAGATGACTTGGGGATGAGAAATCTACCTAAGTTCATGGAAAGGAGATTCATGTGGAGTGGGAATGTTGATACAAGCAAAGAGTCAAGGGAATTTCTAAAATGGAAATTCAAAGTGAATACTAACAACAACAAGGAGGATGAGTCCATTGAAAGTCCAAAGATTGGTTTGTGGCAAGGGTACTTCCAAATGAGAACCCAAGAAGAGGATGTGTGGAAGAGGGACACGGCCCTCAAGGCCATACACGGGTTGGTCACACTTCTTAGATCGACTAATTCAACAAGTACCTTCATGATTGAGAATGTAGCCCTCCATGTGATCAAAGACAATCCTAGAGCAACAAGGAGGATTCTAGGAGAGGAGCAATATGAGGGTGATGCATCAACCAACAATGAAACAACCGACTACAACAAGAATGTGGTCAAAGAGAGCAAAAATTGATGGCATGGAAAGGCGAAGGGGAAACGTGAGATGGGGCATCATGGAAGGAAATGACCATAGCAAAGAGTGGCTTCATGGAAATCCTAATCAAGCTTCAATTGAGTTTGGGTATGAAGAGCTTAAGAATGAGCTAGGAAATGAATGTGGATCCAAGGAAGCCATGGTAAGGGAAGAGAGTAGGGTCATTTGCACGAGCCAAGCAAGGGAATATTATTCTCTCGATCAATCTCTAGGCCTATGGTGTTCTTGGGTATCGATAACCATGGAGTCCAATTCTTGTCAAGAAGCAAAGGGGTATCAATCAATCTCATCAACGATCAAAGTTCAAACCGAGCAAGAGGAAGAGAGACCGAGGATTTGAGGGCAAATCCTTTCCAAGGAGAGGAGATTGGACCAAGAATGGTCAAGGTGATCAATGATGGAGAAGAGGTAGGCCGTGGGTTGGGTCCTTGGGCTCAAACCCAAGCCTAGGCCTTGGGTCTAGGGGCCACTAAGAGCTAAGTCAAGTCAATTCTATGGTCAATCAAGCCATACTTAGTGGTCAAGGGAAGTCAAGGGAAGTCAAGTTGGAGAGCAACTAAAAAGTCAAGGAAAATGCTATTTTTGAAGTGTGAACCTTGGGTGCACCCATGTGAGTCAATCCTCCAATAAAAGGACTCACATGGCTCACAAAAGCTAGCTCAAGGAGGTCCAAGGGGCCGGCAATGGTCAATTCCCCATAACAATCACTTTATTTTATGTTTTAAGTCATTTTCACTTATGTCGCTTTCACTACTTTATGCTTTATTGTATTTAGTTTTTAAATTCTGAAAATTGGGAGCATGGACCAGTCCTTCCTAAGCCCCAAGGCTCTATGAAGACCCTTGGATGACCACCTAAACAAAGAAGGGAGAGGATTGAGTCTAGTGTCACCATCAACCTTTATGCTTTTTGTAGTTTGTCATTTACTTGAAATTTTCAGCTCATTTGAGCTTATTGTAGCCGTTTTTTTATGTCTCATGGGCCTCTATGAGCCCTTAGATTAGATATTAGATGAAGGGTCAAGATTAGAGTGTGGGTATTATATAAACCCTCACTCTCCTCATTGTATTTTCAGATTTGAATGAATGAAAAAAAACCCTAAGTTTGAGAGTTTTCTCAACTTATTTGAGTGTTCATTATTCTCTTTGCTTTGTGCTTGAGTTAGTGGATGATTAATTAGTGGCTTTGTGCTTAATTAATCAAAACCCTAAATCTATTACTTTGTGTTTAGATTTAGTTACTATCCTTTATGTTTTCATTTTGTTTCACAAAAATCAGAAAATTTATCACAAAAAAAGTCCCATTTGGCCGAGAATTTCAAGAGCATAACAAGTCGATTTTGTTCATTCCCTTGAGTGAAATCAAACCCCATAGGTTTCACTCCAAATTGGTCATCAAAGCTTTGGTTGGGTTTGAAGCACAAGATCCCACCTTTGTGCTTAGGAAACACACGGTCCAAAACAAGTTCTTGAAGTGCCGAAATTTTTTCAGATTTGTTCTTTGGTTATTTCAATGGGTATGTTTCTTCCTTTTGATGTTTCTTATGATACTACTCTTGGTGAGACCATGTATGATTCTATGGAGAAAGCTAGAAGAAAGCTTGAAATCAAAATGAGTCAAATGAGGGGTAGACTTAAACCTAACCCTAACCTTGATCTTGTGACTTTGAGGGCTCAAAGGGAATTAGAGGCTAGAATGGCTCGGTTAGGAGGAGAGCCACCCCCTAGCCATGGCCGTGTGACTTGTAGAGCAGTACATGCTCAAACCCTAACCCTAGAAGAGAAACACCAAGTCCAAATCTTTAGATCTAGGTGTACCATTATGGGAAGGGTTTGTAATTTGGTTGTTGATGGGGAAAGTTGCAATAATGTTGCCTCAAGTACTCTCATTGAAAAACTAGCTTTACCTACACAAGATCACCCTAACCCTTACAAGATGAAGTGGCTAAACAATGGAGCCGAGATGAATGTAAGTGTGGTTAGACAATGCTTGGTTTCTTTCTCCATTGGAGGGGATTACATGGATGAGGCTTTGTGTGATGTGATTCCCATGGAGGCTTGTCATCTCCTCTTGGGGAGACCATGGAAGTTGGAAAGAAATGCTAATCATGATGGGAGGGACAATACTTATTCTTTTAAGATTGGAGCTAAGAAAATCAAACTTACACCCTTACCTCCGATTTTGAAGAACCCTAACCCACCCTCCTTGATTGGATCACACGAAAAAGTGGAGATTGATGGGAGACCAGAAATGAAACAAGAGCCTAGCAAGGGGAGAGTCTCTTTGATGTCCATGCTAAGGAAGTCCCTAAACAGCAATCCAAACGACCCTACTAGAAAGAGCAAGAGCCGTTGGAAACCTATGAGGATTCCTACCTCATTGAGATACTTAGTGGGTCATCATCTATTAGCGGCATTGAGCTTCCAAATGAATTTGTTTAGGAGCTTTGTTACCCAACAAGACTATCCATGGAAGTGAGCCTAGGGTTACCAAATCAATCCAAAATCAGATTAGGGAGCTCAAGGAAGGAGATGACTTGGGGATGAGAAATCTACCTAAGTTCATGGAAAGGAGATTCATGTGGAGTGGGAATGTTGATACAAGCAAAGAGTCAAGGGAATTTCTAAAATGGAAATTCAAAGTGAATACTAACAACAACAAGGAGGATGAGTCCATTGAAAGTCCAAAGATTGGTTTGTGGCAAGGGTACTTCCAAATGAGAACCCAAGAAGAGGATGTGTGGAAGAGGGACACGGCCCTCAAGGCCATACGGGTTGGTCACACTTCTTAGATCGTCTAATTCAACAAGTACCTTCATGATTGAGAATGTAGCCCTCCATGTGATCAAAGACAATCCTAGAGCAACAAGGAGGATTCTAGGAGAGGAGCAATATGAGGGTGATGCATCAACCAACAATGAAACAACTGACTACAACAAGAATGTGGTCAAAGAGAGAGCAAAAATTGATGGCATGGAAAGGCGAAGGGGAAACGTGAGATGGGGCATCATGGAAGGAAATGACCATAGCAAAGAGTGGCTTCATGGAAATCCTAATCAAGCTTCAATTGAGTTTGGGTATGAAGAGCTTAAGAATGAGCTAGGAAATGAATGTGGATCCAAGGAAGCCATGGTAAGGGAAGAGAGTAGGGTCATTTGCACGAGCCAAGCAAGGGAATATTATTCTCTCGATCAATCTCTAGGCCTATGGTGTTCTTGGGTATCGATAACCATGGAGTCCAATTCTTGTGCAACAGGAGTTGCTCGTGCAATGCAATAGTCATGGAACCCATTTGCACCTTTGAAGAGAAATGCAAGTTTTGTCAAAGGAAACCTCATGGTCAATGGATCAAGGAGGCATAGGTGGTAAACTTGGGTCCTAAATCACATTTCATCCCTAGGAGTCGATGCCTAGAAAAGCCCCTAAGGAAAGGAAAGGAAAGCAACAACCTAGGCCATGAACCATGAAGCTCATTTTGACATGTCGGTAGAGATTTTCACGTAACTCCCAATATGCTCATCCAATTGAGGTGAAACCACTTGAATATGAAAGCTAGCTCAAATAGCTTTCATTTGACATATGGTTGGCTATCTAGTTCAAAGGGAGCTGAGAGTTATGGCCTCTACAAGTCAGGGGTCAGATTGTGAAACTTCAGTCCAAAGGAGGATTCGACATGTCTGTACTAAAAGCTCAATATCTTGAGTTGTAGGCCATATTTTTGGATGATTCTTTTTGCATTGGAAAGCCAACTCAATTACCTTTCCAATGACATATCATGGGCCTTCTAATTCAACGTGAGTACGGAATGGTGAAGCCTAGAAGTCACTGTCAGATTATGAAATCCGGTTTGGACTGTTTTGGAGTAATGAGCCATGAACTTGACCTACATCATTCTCCTTGGGTGAGCTCACCTTGGGGACCTTTGAGAAGCCTCCTAATCAGCCCAAGAGACACATGAACCGTGGTTTGCTCAAGAGGGGGACCAAAAACATCATCTCATTCCACAAATCAAAATCAGCTCACATACGCTATCATTAGTAGTCCTTGCTTTACTTTATGTCCCTTTTCCACTTTATATTGTTGTTGTTTGTTAGCTTTAGGATCAGATTTTAGGACCATTTTGGCTGGTACAACTTGTGCTCCAAGGAGCTCATCAAAGCCCTTGGATTAAAGCAACAATTGTAGGGAGTTGATGTAGTCAAGGGTCGCTTTCTACCTTTATGCTTTAGGTTGCTTTATTTTCAGATTTGTAAGGTCTTTAGGACCAAGATTTTCGGCTGTATTGAGGGCCATTTAGGACCCTTAGATCAAGGTTAGATTGTAAGGCTAGGATGTAAAGACTTGGTCTATATAAACCAAGCTCTAACCCTTGTAATTTTTCAGATTTTAGTTGAATGAAAACCCTAGTTGTTTATTTGAGAGCTTTTCATTTATCTCATTACTTTGTGTGTGAGTTAGTGAAAGATTAGTTTAGTGGCTTTGTGCTTAAACTAATCAAAACCTAAATCTATTACTTTGTGTGTAGATTTAGATACTATCCTTTATGTTTTATTGTTTTCACAAAATTTCAGAAAATTACTTCACAAAAATACATCATAGGGCCGAGATTTTCATCACCAATTCAAGTTCGATTTTGTTCATCCTTTGAGTGAAACTTGTCCCACTTAGTTTCACTCCAAATTGGTTATCAAAGCTTTGGTTAGGAAACACAAGTTCTATCCTTGTGTTAGTTATATTTTCTGGTTCACACATCAAAGATCCAAACTTTGTTTTACAAAATCTGATTTTTGTTTTCTTAGAGTCACAAATGAGTCCTTCTTTTCCTTTTGGTTCCACATTTTTTTCCTATGGTATCACATATGAAACCCCTTGTGTTGAGACCATTTTCGAGTCTATGGAGAGGGCTAGAGAGGAGTTGGATTTCAAGATGGCTAAGATAAGGGGAAAGGCTGAAAATTTCGGTTTGGGTAAAGGGATGGCTATTTTACTTGACCCTCCTACAAAAAAACCACCCTATGAGCCACCAAAGAGAGCCAAAGTTGTTGAACCAACCACTTCTCCTAAACCACCAACCCTAAACCAAAGGGAGGAAACCAACCTTAACCACAAAACACTCGTCCCCCTTAAGAGGTGCTCTCAATGTCATGGCTATGGTCATCTCGCTTTGGAGTGCCCTACAAGGAGAGCCCTTGATTCATTGGAAGTTGTTCATTGGGGTGAAGATGAGATCCTTGTTTGTGAGGATGAGGAGAGTGAGGTAGTAACTAGTAAGGATGGAGAGGATGAGAAACGAAATGAAAATGATATCATGGTGAGGCCGTGTGATCTAATTCTAGAGGGGGGAAGCTCTACCAATGTAGCTCCTAAACCTCTAATTGAAGAGTTAGCCTTACCTTCAAAAGAGCATCCTAGTCCTTACAAGCTTGGTTGGTCAAACAATGGAGCCGAGTTGAGTAACTATGGTGATGAGGCTTTGGATGATTTGTTTGTAATGGGTGCTTGTCATCCCATCTTTGATAAGCCTTGTGAACCATGGAAGCATGAAGATGGTTTGGTCCATGGTGAGAGTTTAACCATCCACTTTGCTAATGATGATCCTAAGAATCAAGATGAGAGCATGAGGGAGGATCTCAAGGGAAGGGATGAGTTTGATTGGAACATAGCTAAGAACAAGAGAAAGACATTCATGCAATGGAAGTTGAAGGGGGAGCTAAACTTCTCCAAAGAGTTTGCTTACCCTAGGAAGAAAAAACCACCGGATAAGAATGACCAAAATTTGAGGACAAATTTTTTTTCAAGAAGGGGAGTTTGCAACAGGAGTTGCTCGTGCAATGCAATAGTCATGGAACCCATTTGCACCTTTGAAGAGAAATGCAAGTTTTGTCAAAGGAAACCTCATGGTCAATGGATCAAGGAGGCATAGGTGGTAAACTTGGGTCCTAAATCACATTTCATCCCTAGGAGTCGATGCCTAGAAAAGCCCCTAAGGAAAGGAAAGGAAAGCAACAACCTAGGCCATGAACCATGAAGCTCATTTTGACATGTCGGTAGAGATTTTCACGTAACTCCCAATATGCTCATCCAATTGAGGTGAAACCACTTGCATATGAAAGCTAGCTCAAATAGCTTTCATTTGACATATGGTTGGCTATCTAGTTCAAAGGGAGCTGAGAGTTATGGCCTCTACAAGTCAGGGGTCAGATTGTGAAACTTCAGTCCAAAGGAGGATTCGACATGTCTGTACTAAAAGCTCAATATCTTGAGTTGTAGGCCATATGTTTGGATGCTTCTTTTTGCATTGGAAAGCCAACTCAATTACCTTTCCAATGACATATCATGGGCCTTCTAATTCAACGTGAGTACGGAATGGTGAAGCCTAGAAGTCACTGTCAGATTATGAAATCCGGTTTGGACTGTTTTGGAGTAATGAGCCATGAACTTGACCTACATCATTCTCCTTGGGTGAGCTCACCTTGGGGACCTTTGAGAAGCCTCCTAATCAGCCCAAGAGACACATGAACCGTGGTTTGCTCAAGAGGGGGACCAAAAACATCATCTCATTCCACAAATCAACATCACCACATGTCTATCATACTAAGAAATTCCTTGCTTTACTTTACGCCCTTTTCCACTTTATATTGTTGTTGTTTGTTAGCTTTAGGATCAGATTTTAGGACCATTTTGGCTGGTACAACTTGTGCTCCAAGGAGCTCATCAAAGCCCTTGGATTAAAGCAACAATTGTAGGGAGATGATGTAGTCGAGGTCGCTTTCTACCTTTATGCTTTAGGTTGCTTTATTTTCAGATTTGTAAGGTCTTTAGGACCAAGATTTTCGGCTGTATTGAGGGCCATTTAGGACCCTTAGATCAAGGTTAGATTGTAAGGCTAGGATGTAAAGACTTAGTCTATATAAACCAAGCTCTAACCCTTGTAATTTTTCAGATTTTAGTTGAATGAAAACCCTAGTTGTTTATTTGAGAGCTTTTCATTTATCTCATTACTTTGTGTGTGAGTTAGTGAAAGATTAGTTTAGTGGCTTTGTGCTTAAACTAATCAAAACCTAAATCTATTACTTTGTGTGTAGATTTAGATACTATCCTTTATGTTTTATTGTTTTCACAAAATTTCAGAAAATTACTTCACAAAAATACATCATAGGGCCGAGATTTTCATCACCAATTCAAGTTCGATTTTGTTCATCCTTTGAGTGAAACTTGTCCCACTTAGTTTCACTCCAAATTGGTTATCAAAGCTTTGGTTAGGAAACACAAGTTCTATCCTTGTGTTAGTTATATTTTCGGTTCACACATCAAAGATCCAAACTTTGTTTTACAAAATCTGATTTTTGTTTTCTTAGAGTCACAAATGAGTCCTTCTTTTCCTTTTGGTTCCACATTTTTTTCCTATGGTATCACATATGAAACCCCTTGTGTTGAGACCATTTTCGAGTCTATGGAGAGGGCTAGAGAGGAGTTGGATTTCAAGATGGCTAAGATAAGGGGAAAGGCTGAAAATTTCGGTTTGGGTAAAGGGATGGCTATTTTACTTGACCCTCCTACAAAAAAACCACCCTATGAGCCACCAAAGAGAGCCAAAGTTGTTGAACCAACCACTTCTCCTAAACCACCAACCCTAAACCAAAGGGAGGAAACCAACCTTAACCACAAAACACTCGTCCCCCTTAAGAGGTGCTCTCAATGTCATGGCTATGGTCATCTCGCTTTGGAGTGCCCTACAAGGAGAGCCCTTGATTCACTGGAAGTTGGCCAGTGGGGTGAAGATGAGGTCCTCGTCTGTGAGGATGAGGAGAGTGAGGTAGTAACTAGTAAGGATGGAGAGGATGAGAAAGCGAAATGAAAATGATATCATGGTGAGGCCGCAGTGTGATCTAATTCTAGAGGGGGGAAGCTCTACCAATGTAGCTCCTAAACCTCTAATTGAAGAGTTAGCCTTACCTTCAAAAGAGCATCCTAGTCCTTACAAGCTTGGTTGGTCAAACAATGGAGCCGAGTTGAGTAACTATGGTGATGAGGCTTTGGATGATTTGTTTGTAATGGGTGCTTGTCATCCCATCTTTGATAAGCCTTGTGAACCATGGAAGCATGAAGATGGTTTGGTCCATGGTGAGAGTTTAACCATCCACTTTGCTAATGATGATCCTAAGAATCAAGATGAGAGCATGAGGGAGGATCTCAAGGGAAGGGATGAGTTTGATTGGAACATAGCTAAGAACAAGAGAAAGACATTCATGCAATGGAAGTTGAAGGGGGAGCTAAACTTCTCCAAAGAGTTTGCTTACCCTAGGAAGAAAAAACCACCGGATAAGAATGACCAAAATTTGAGGACAAATTTTTTTTCAAGAAGGGGAGTTTGCAACAGGAGTTGCTCGTGCAATGCAATAGTCATGGAACCCATTTGCACCTTTGAAGAGAAATGCAAGTTTTGTCAAAGGAAACCTCATGGTCAATGGATCAAGGAGGCATAGGTGGTAAACTTGGGTCCTAAATCACATTTCATCCCTAGGAGTCGATGCCTAGAAAAGCCCCTAAGGAAAGGAAAGGAAAGCAACAACCTAGGCCATGAACCATGAAGCTCATTTTGACATGTCGGTAGAGATTTTCACGTAACTCCCAATATGCTCATCCAATTGAGGTGAAACCACTTGCATATGAAAGCTAGCTCAAATAGCTTTCATTTGACATATGGTTGGCTATCTAGTTCAAAGGGAGCTGAGAGTTATGGCCTCTACAAGTCAGGGGTCAGATTGTGAAACTTCAGTCCAAAGGAGGATTCGACATGTCTGTACTAAAAGCTCAATATCTTGAGTTGTAGGCCATATGTTTGGATGCTTCTTTTTGCATTGGAAAGCCAACTCAATTACCTTTCCAATGACATATCATGGGCCTTCTAATTCAACGTGAGTACGGAATGGTGAAGCCTAGAAGTCACTGTCAGATTATGAAATCCGGTTTGGACTGTTTTGGAGTAATGAGCCATGAACTTGACCTACATCATTCTCCTTGGGTGAGCTCACCTTGGGGACCTTTGAGAAGCCTCCTAATCAGCCCAAGAGACACATGAACCGTGGTTTGCTCAAGAGGGGGACCAAAAACATCATCTCATTCCACAAATCAAAATCAGCTCACATGTCATTGTCACTAGTAGTCCTTGTTTTACTTTATGTCCTTTTCCACTTTATATTGTTGTTGTTTGTTAGCTTTAGGATCAGATTTTAGGACCATTTTGGCTGGTACAACTTGTGCTCCAAGGAGCTCATCAAAGCCCTTGGATTAAAGCAACAATTGTAGGGAGTTGATGTAGTCATGGTCGCTTTCTATTTTATGCTTTAGGTTGCTTTATTTTCAGATTTGTAAGGTCTTTAGGACCAAGATTTTCGGCTGTATTGAGGGCCATTTAGGACCCTTAGATCAAGGTTAGATTGTAAGGCTAGGATGTAAAGACTTGGTCTATATAAACCAAGCTCTAACCCTTGTAATTTTTCAGATTTTAGTTGAATGAAAACCCTAGTTGTTTATTTGAGAGCTTTTCATTTATCTCATTACTTTGTGTGTGAGTTAGTGAAAGATTAGTTTAGTGGCTTTGTGCTTAAACTAATCAAAACCTAAATCTATTACTTTGTGTGTAGATTTAGATACTATCCTTTATGTTTTATTGTTTTCACAAAATTTCAGAAAATTACTTCACAAAAATACATCATAGGGCCGAGATTTTCATCACCAATTCAAGTTCGATTTTGTTCATCCTTTGAGTGAAACTTGTCCCACTTAGTTTCACTCCATCTTGTCAAGAAGCAAAAGGGGTATCAATCAATCTCATCAACGATCAAAGTTCAAACCGAGCAAGAGGAAGAGAGACCGAGGATTTGAGGGCAAATCCTTTCCAAGGAGAGGAGATTGGACCAAGAATGGTCAAGGTGATCAATGATGGAGAAGAGGTAGGCCGTGGGTTGGGTCCTTGGGCTCAAACCCAAGCCTAGGCCTTGGGTCTAGGGGCCACTAAGAGCTAAGTCAAGTCAATTCTATGGTCAATCAAGCCATACTTAGTGGTCAAGGGAAGTCAAGGGAAGTCAAGTTGGAGAGCAACTAAAAAGTCAAGGAAAATGCTATTTTTGAAGTGTGAACCTTGGGTGCACCCATGTGAGTCAATCCTCCAATAAAAGGACTCACATGGCTCACAAAAGCTAGCTCAAGGAGGTCCAAGGAGCCGGCTACGATCAATTCCCCATAACAATCACTTTATTTTATGTTTTAAGTCATTTTCACTTATGTCGCTTTCACTACTTTATGCTTTATTGTATTTAGTTTTTAAATTCTGAAAATTGGGAGCATGGACCGTCCTTCCTAAGCCCCAAGGCTCTATGAAGACCCTTGGATGACCACCTAAACAAAGAAGGGAGAGGATTGAGTCTAGTGTCACCATCAACCTTTATGCTTTTTGTAGTTTGTCATTTACTTGAAATTTTCAGCTCATTTGAGCTTATTGTAGCCGTTTTTTTATGTCTCATGGGCCTCTATGAGCCCTTAGATTAGATATTAGATGAAGGGTCAAGATTAGAGTGTGGGTATTATATAAACCCTCACTCTCCTCATTGTATTTTCAAATTTGAATGAATGAAAAAAAACCCTAAGTTTGAGAGTTCTCAACTTATTTGAGTGTTCATTATTCTCTTTGCTTTGTGCTTGAGTTAGTGGATGATTAATTAGTGGCTTTGTGCTTAATTAATCAAAACCCTAAATCTATTACTTTGTGTTTAGATTTAGTTACTATCCTTTATGTTTTCATTTTGTTTCACAAAAATCAGAAAATTTATCACAAAAAAAGTCCCATTTGGCCGAGAATTTCAAGAGCATAACAAGTCGATTTTGTTCATTCCCTTGAGTGAAATCAAACCCCATAGGTTTCACTCCAAATTGGTCATCAAAGCTTTGGTTGGGTTTGAAGCACAAGATCCCACCTTTGTGCTTAGGAAACACACGGTCCAAAACAAGTTCTTGAAGTGCACGAAATTTTTTCAGATTTGTTCTTTGGTTATTTCAATGGGTATGTTTCTTCCTTTTGATGTTTCTTATGATACTACTCTTGGTGAGACCATGTATGATTCTATGGAGAAAGCTAGAAGAAAGCTTGAAATCAAAATGAGTCAAATGAGGGGTAGACTTAAACCTAACCCTAACCTTGATCTTGTGACTTTGAGGGCTCAAAGGGAATTAGAGGCTAGAATGGCTCGGTTAGGAGGAGAGCCACCCCCTAGCCATGGCCGTGTGACTTGTAGAGCAAGACATGCTCAAACCCTAACCCTAGAAGAGAAACACCAAGTCCAAATCTTTAGATCTAGGTGTACCATTATGGGAAGGGTTTGTAATTTGGTTGTTGATGGGGAAAGTTGCAATAATGTTGCCTCAAGTACTCTCATTGAAAAACTAGCTTTACCTACACAAGATCACCCTAACCCTTACAAGATGAAGTGGCTAAACAATGGAGCCGAGATGAATGTAAGTGTGGTTAGACAATGCTTGGTTTCTTTCTCCATTGGAGGGATTACATGGATGAGGCTTTGTGTGATGTGATTCCCATGGAGGCTTGTCATCTCCTCTTGGGGAGACCATGGAAGTTGGAAAGAAATGCTAATCATGATGGGAGGGACAATACTTATTCTTTTAAGATTGGAGCTAAGAAAATCAAACTTACACCCTTACCTCCGATTTTGAAGAACCCTAACCCACCCTCCTTGATTGGATCACACGAAAAAGTGGAGATTGATGGGAGACCAGAAATGAAACAAGAGCCTAGCAAGGGGAGAGTGTCGTTGATGTCCTTGCTAAGGAAGTCCCCAAAGAGCAATGCAAACCACCCTCCAAGAAAGTGCAAGAGCCGTTGGCAACCTAAGAGGAATCCTACCTCATTGAGATACTTAGTGGGTCATCATCTATTAGCGGCATTGAGCTTCCAAATGAATTTGTTTAGGAGCTTTGTTACCCAACAAGACTATCCATGGAAGTGAGCCTAGGGTTACCAAATCAATCCAAAATCAGATTAGGGAGCTCAAGGAAGGAGATGACTTGGGGATGAGAAATCTACCTAAGTTCATGGAAAGGAGATTCATGTGGAGTGGGAATGTTGATACAAGCATAGAGTCAAGGGAATTTCTAAAATGGAAATTCAAAGTGAATACTAACAACAACAAGGAGGATGAGTCCATTGAAAGTCCAAAGATTGGTTTGTGGCAAGGGTACTTCCAAATGAGAACCCAAGAAGAGGATGTGTGGAAGAGGGACACGGCCCTCAAGGCCATACACGGGTTGGTCACACTTCTTAGATCGTCTAATTCAACAAGTACCTTCATGATTGAGAATGTAGCCCTCCATGTGATCAAAGACAATCCTAGAGCAACAAGGAGGATTCTAGGAGAGGAGCAATATGAGGGTGATGCATCAACCAACAATGAAACAACTGACTACAACAAGAATGTGGTCAAAGAGAGAGCAAAAATTGATGGCATGGAAAGGCGAGGGGGAACCGTGAGATGGGGCATCATGGAAGGAAATGACCATAGCAAAGAGTGGCTTCATGGAAATCCTAATCAAGCTTCAATTGAGTTTGGGTATGAAGAGCTTAAGAATGAGCTAGGAAATGAATGTGGATCCAAGGAAGCCATGGTAAGGGAAGAGAGTAGGGTCATTTGCACGAGCCAAGCAAGGGAATATTATTCTCTCGATCAATCTCTAGGCCTATGGTGTTCTTGGGTATCGATAACCATGGAGTCCAATTCTTGTCAAGAAGCAAAAGGGGTATCAATCAATCTCATCAACGATCAAAGTTCAAACCGAGCAAGAGGAAGAGAGACCGAGGATTTGAGGGCAAATCCTTTCCAAGGAGAGGAGATTGGACCAAGAATGGTCAAGGTGATCAATGATGGAGAAGAGGTAGGCCGTGGGTTGGGTCCTTGGGCTCAAACCCAAGCCTAGGCCTTGGGTCTAGGGGCCACTAAGAGCTAAGTCAAGTCAATTCTATGGTCAATCAAGCCATACTTAGTGGTCAAGGGAAGTCAAGGGAAGTCAAGTTGGAGAGCAACTAAAAAGTCAAGGAAAATGCTATTTTTGAAGTGTGAACCTTGGGTGCTGGAGTGAAACTAGGAGGACCAAGTTTCACTCAAGAGATGAACACAAATCGATCCTTGAAACCCTTGAAATTCTCGGCCCAAGTGAATGTTTTTGGTGAAATATTTTCTGAAATTTTGTGATAAAAGAAAAACATAAAGATAGTACTAATCCTAAGCACAAAGCAATAGAATTAGGGTTTTGATTAGTTTAAGCACAAAGCCACTAAACTAATCTCCCACTAACTCACACACTAAGTAATGAGAAAATGAAGAGAACTCACATAAAACAACTAGGGTTTATCATTTCATCAAATCTGAAAATTTACAAGGCAATGAGAGGAGGTTATATACTACCCTTCCTCTAATCTTGACCTTACATTTAAAGGAGATCTAAAGGCTACAATTAACCCTTGAATTACATCAAATACTCGGTCCACTTAGGCTCACATGAGCTGAAAATTTTGAACATAAAACAACAAATACTTAAAGTAAAAAGCATAAAGCATAAAAGGTAGATAGTGACATGTGTTGAAAGGGACTTGTTGAGGACAAACATGTGAAGCTCCTCCTTGTGTATTTTCGGCTGACTTGTTGGCTCTCCCCATTTGATTTGTTCCTCTTGATAATTTAATTGACTTGTGGTTCGAACCCACATGGGTGCACTCGAGCGATCACAACAAAAAAATAGCACTTTAGTCGACTTTCGGTTGCTCTCTGTCTTGACTTTTCTTGACTTCCTTGACCCACCAAGCTTGACCAAGATATTATTGTTTAAATTCACTCAAAATAAGCTTGGGTGGACCTTAGGATCGTGACCTAGCCCATGGTTCGAGCCCAAGGACCTAACCCGTGATTTGGACAAAAACCGCCTTTGCTAGCCTTGACCATTTTTGGTCCAATCTCCTCTCCTTGAAAAGGATTTGTCCTCAAACCCCCGGTCTCTCTTCCTCTTGCTCGGTTTGGATTATAGCTTGACTCATGGCTTGATCCTTTGCCTCCTTCTCGACTCGGACTCTTGTTGGCTTCATGACTTGAATCGTAGAACATGATGAGGGGTGCCCCATGAGCCCCATGACCAACTTTGGGCTCCATGGCTCTAGACTTCCAAGAATTCCACTTGCTTAGAGATTGAATGAGAGATTGATTCTTGTAAACTCGGTTCATTGAATTGAACTTGCTCTCTCCCTTACTCATGGTTTCTTTGGATTCACAATTAACCCCTAGCACAACTCGAAGTTCCTCATGTTTAGGACCGTCAATTAGCCACCCTTTGTCAATGATGAGTCCCACGTCTCTTTCCCATTTCAAGGACTCACTTGAACTTTCTAGCACATCGACCTTTGCATCTCCAAATGATTCACTTCCTTTGCACATGATTGAGTGCCCCGAATTTTCAGTTTTGAGCTCATTGAGCTCCTCTCCTTGACTTCCCCCTAATGCTCTAGGATTGTCTTTGATCAAATGGAGGGCCACCTTCTCATTCACGAAAGTACTTGTTGAATTGGATGACCTAAGGATCGTGGACAGCTCACGTATGGCATTGAGGGCCGTGTTCCCTTCCCACAATTCGACCCTTGGACTTCCACTTGAGCCACCTTCTTTCTTGAATTTAGGTGAGGATTGTAGAAGATCATCACTTAGCTCCTTTTGTTCAAGCTTAGTTCCCCCTTTGAATCCCCATTTCATGAAACCACTTGAGTAGACTTGGTTATGACAACCACATTGCATTTCTTTGGCATTGTTAGTACTCACTTTGAATTTCCACTTTAGAAATTCCCTCGACTCTTTGCTTGCATCAACATTCTCATACCACATGAATACCTTCCTCTTGACATTGGCCAAACACTTCCCACGATCATACTCATCCCTTTGCTTGGCATTGTACCCCATGCTTTCCTCTTGAGTGTTAGGATCATCTTTAGCAAAGTGAATGGTCAATCTCTCACCAACATGCATTTCCTCACTTGTTTCGGCCTCTTTACTCAATACCACATCTTTGTAAGGCTCAAACATGGAGGGTGGGGTGGAATACTTCAAGGTAGAGGGTAGGAGTGTTGGCATGCCCTCTTGTATCATATCCCACGGCTTTGCCACCACCATTTCAGTTTGCACTTGTTTCATTTTGGATCCCCCATCAACCTTCATGTTTTCGTGTGATTCAACCAAGGAGGGTGGGCTAGGGTTCTTCAAAATTGGAGGTAAGGGTGTAAGTTTGATATTCTTGGCTCCAATCTTAAAGTTATAAGTATTGTCCCTCCCATCATGATGAGCATTTCTCTCCAACTTCCAAGGTCTCCCCAAGAGGAGATGACAAACATCCATAGGAATCACATCACACAAAACCTCATCCATGTAATCCCCACCAATGGAGAAAGAAACCAAGCATTGTCTAACCACACTTACACTCATCTCGGCTCCATTGTTTAGCCACTTCATCTTGTAAGGTTTAGGGTGTTCTTGTGTAGGCAAGGCTAATTTTTCAATGAGGGTGCTTGAGGCCACATTAGAACAACTCTCCCCATCAACAATCAAATCACAAACCCTTCCCATAATGGTACACCTAGACCTAAAGGCTTGACTTGGTGATTCTCTTCTAGGTTTAGGGTTAGGGTTTGAGCATGTAATGCCCCACAACTCACACGGCCATGGCTAGGGTTTGGTCCTCCTCCTAACAGAGCCATTCTAGCCTCTAACTCCCTTTGACCCCTCAAAGTCACAAGATCAAGGTTAGGGTTAGGTTTAAGTCTACCCCTCATTCGACTCATTTTGATTTCAAGCTCTCTTCTAGCTTTCTCCATAGAATCACACATGGTCTCACCAAGAGTAGTATCATAAGAAACATCAAAAGGAAAAAACATACCCATTGAAGTAACCAAAGAACAAAAATCTGAAAATTTTTGAGTAAAGCAAGGACCTTTGAGTGTGAAAATCAAAACCAACACTAACACAAGTGTAGATCTTCAACCATTTTGTGAAAATTTTGTGAGAATGTTTGTGGAAGTTTTGTGGAATAACAAGTAAAGAAAATTTAAAGAGAGCGAATGAAAAATAAGAGAAAAAACTCAAACAAATCGACCCTAAACTTAGATAAAGAAAAAAATAAAAATGAAAATGAAAATTCAAGAACAAACCTAGGCTTTGATTACCAATTTGGAGTGAAACTAGGAGGACCAAGTTTCACTCAAGAGATGAACACAAATCGATCCTTGAAACCCTTGAAATTCTCGGCCCAAGTGAATGTTTTTGGTGAAATATTTTCTGAAATTTTGTGATAAAAGAAAAACATAAAGATAGTACTAATCCTAAGCACAAAGCAATAGAATTAGGGTTTTGATTAGTTTAAGCACAAAGCCACTAAACTAATCTCCCACTAACTCACACACTAAGTAATGAGAAAATGAAGAGAACTCACATAAAACAACTAGGGTTTATCATTTCATCAAATCTGAAAATTTACAAGGCAATGAGAGGAGGTTATATACTACCCTTCCTCTAATCTTGACCTTACATTTAAAGGAGATCTAAAGGCTACAATTAACCCTTGAATTACATCAAATACTCGGTCCACTTAGGCTCACATGAGCTGAAAATTTTGAACATAAAGCAACAAATACTTAAAGTAAAAAGCGTAAAGCGTAAAGGTAGATAGTGACGTGTGTTGAAAGGGACTTGTTGAGGACAAACATGTGAAGCTCCTCCTTGTGTATTTTCGGCTGACTTGTTGGCTCTCCCCATTTGATTTGTTCCTCTTGATAATTTAATTGACTTGTGGTTCGAACCCACATGGGTGCACTCGAGCGATCACAACAAAAAAATAGCACTTTAGTCGACTTTCGGTTGCTCTCTGTCTTGACTTTTCTTGACTTCCTTGACCCACCAAGCTTGACCAAGATATTATTGTTTAAATTCACTCAAAATAAGCTTGGGTGGACCTTAGGATCGTGACCTAGCCCATGGTTCGAGCCCAAGGACCTAACCCGTGATTTGGACAAAAACCGCCTTTGCTAGCCTTGACCATTTTTGGTCCAGGTGCACCCATGTGAGTCAATCCTCCAATAAAAGGACTCACATGGCTCACAAAAGCTAGCTCAAGGAGGTCCAAGGAGCCGGCTATGATCAATTCCCCATAACAATCACTTTATTTTATGTTTTAAGTCATTTTCACTTATGTCGCTTTCACTACTTTATGCTTTATTGTATTTAGTTTTTAAATTCTGAAAATTGGGAGCATGGACCGTCCTTCCTAAGCCCCAAGGCTCTATGAAGACCCTTGGATGACCACCTAAACAAAGAAGGGAGAGGATTGAGTCTAGTGTCACCATCAACCTTTATGCTTTTTGTAGTTTGTCATTTACTTGAAATTTTCAGCTCATTTGAGCTTATTGTAGCCGTCTTTTTATGTCTCATGGGCCTCTATGAGCCCTTAGATTAGATATTAGATGAAGGGTCAAGATTAGAGTGTGGGTATTATATAAACCCTCACTCTCCTCATTGGATTTTGATTTGAATGAAAAAAAAACCCTAAGTTTGAGAGTTTTCTCAACTTATTTGAGTGTTCATTATTCTCTTTGCTTTGTGCTTGAGTTAGTGGATGATTAATTAGTGGCTTTGTGCTTAATTAATCAAAACCCTAAATCTATTACTTTGTGTTTAGATTTAGTTACTATCCTTTATGTTTTCATTTTGTTTCACAAAAATCAGAAAATTTATCACAAAAAAAGTCCCATTTGGCCGAGAATTTCAAGAGCATAACAAGTCGATTTTGTTCATTCCCTTGAGTGAAATCAAACCCCATAGGTTTCACTCCAAATTGGTCATCAAAGCTTTGGTTGGGTTTGAAGCACAAGATCCCACCTTTGTGCTTAGGAAACACACGGTCCAAAACAAGTTCTTGAAGTGCCCGAAATTTTTTCAGATTTGTTCTTTGGTTATTTCAATGGGTATGTTTCTTCCTTTTGATGTTTCTTATGATACTACTCTTGGTGAGACCATGTATGATTCTATGGAGAAAGCTAGAAGAAAGCTTGAAATCAAAATGAGTCAAATGAGGGGTAGACTTAAACCTAACCCTAACCTTGATCTTGTGACTTTGAGGGCTCAAAGGGAATTAGAGGTTAGAATGGCTCGGTTAGGAGGAGAGCCACCCCCTAGCCATGGCCGTGTGACTTGTAGAGCAGTACATGCTCAAACCCTAACCCTAGAAGAGAAACACCAAGTCCAAATCTTTAGATCTAGGTGTACCATTATGGGAAGGGTTTGTAATTTGGTTGTTGATGGGGAAAGTTGCAATAATGTTGCCTCAAGTACTCTCATTGAAAAACTAGCTTTACCTACACAAGATCACCCTAACCCTTACAAGATGAAGTGGCTAAACAATGGAGCCGAGATGAATGTAAGTGTGGTTAGACAATGCTTGGTTTCTTTCTCCATTGGAGGGGATTACATGGATGAGGCTTTGTGTGATGTGATTCCCATGGAGGCTTGTCATCTCCTCTTCGGGAGACCATGGAAGTTGGAAAGAAATGCTAATCATGATGGGAGGGACAATACTTATTCTTTTAAGATTGGAGCTAAGAAAATCAAACTTACACCCTTACCTCCGATTTTGAAGAACCCTAACCCACCCTCCTTGATTGGATCACACGAAAAAGTGGAGATTGATGGGAGACCATAAATGAAACAAGAGCCTAGCAAGGGGAGAGTGTCGTTGATGTCCTTGCTAAGGAAGTCCCCAAAGAGCAATGCAAACCACCCTCCAAGAAAGAGCAAGAGCCGTTGGAAACCTATGAGGATTCCTACCTCATCGAGATACTTAGTGGGTCATCATCTATTGGCGGCATTGAGCTTCCAAATGAATTTGTTTCCGGAGCTTTGTTACCCAACAAGACTATCCATGGAAGTGAGCCTAGGGTTACCAAATCAATCCAAAATCAGATTAGGGAGCTCAAGGAAGGAGATGACTTGGGGATGAGAAATCTACCTAAGTTCATGGAAAGGAGATTCATGTGGAGTGGGAATGTTGATACAAGCAAAGAGTCAAGGGAATTTCTAAAATGGAAATTCAAAGTGAATACTAACAACAACAAGGAGGATGAGTCCATTGAAAGTCCAAAGATTGGTTTGTGGCAAGGGTACTTCCAAATGAGAACCCAAGAAGAGGATGTGTGGAAGAGGGACACGGCCCTCAAGGCCATACGGGTTGGTCACACTTCTTAGATCGCCTAATTCAACAAGTACCTTCATGATTGAGAATGTAGCCCTCCATGTGATCAAAGACAATCCTAGAGCAACAAGGAGGATTCTAGGAGAGGAGCAATATGAGGGTGATGCATCAACCAACAATGAAACAACCGACTACAACAAGAATGTGGTCAAAGAGAGCAAAAATTGATGGCATGGAAAGGCGAAGGGGAAGCGTGAGATGGGGCATCATGGAAGGAAATGACCATAGCAAAGAGTGGCTTCATGGAAATCCTAATCAAGCTTCAATTGAGTTTGGGTATGAAGAGCTTAAGAATGAGCTAGGAAATGAATGTGGATCCAAGGAAGCCATGGTAAGGGAAGAGAGTAGGGTCATTTGCACGAGCCAAGCAAGGGAATATTATTCTCTCGATCAATCTCTAGGCCTATGGTGTTCTTGGGTATCGATAACCATGGAGTCCAATTCTTGTCAAGAAGCAAAGGGGTATCAATCAATCTCATCAACGATCAAAGTTCAAACCGAGCAAGAGGAAGAGAGACCAGGGATTTGAGGGCAAATCCTTTCCAAGGAGAGGAGATTGGACCAAGAATGGTCAAGGTGATCAATGATGGAGAAGAGGTAGTAGTGGGTTGGGTCCTTGGGCTCAAACCCAAGCCTAGGCCTTGGGTCTAGGGGCCACTAAGAGCTAAGTCAAGTCAATTCTATGGTCAATCAAGCCATACTTAGTGGTCAAGGGAAGTCAAGGGAAGTCAAGTTGGAGAGCAACTAAAAAGTCAAGGAAAATGCTATTTTTGAAGTGTGAACCTTGGGTGCACCCATGTGAGTCAATCCTCCAATAAAAGGACTCACATGGCTCACAAAAGCTAGCTCTAGGAGGTCCAAGGAGCCCGCTAAGATCAATTCCCATAACAATCACTTTATTTTATGTTTTAAGTCATTTTCACTTATGTCGCTTTCACTACTTTATGCTTTATTGTATTTAGTTTTTAAATTCTGAAAATTGGGAGCATGGACCAGTCCTTCCTAAGCCCCAAGGCTCTATGAAGACCCTTGGATGACCACCTAAACAAAGAAGGGAGAGGATTGAGTCTAGTGTCACCATCAACCTTTATGCTTTTTGTAGTTTGTCATTTACTTGAAATTTTCAGCTCATTTGAGCTTATTGTAGCCGATTTTATGTCTCATGGGCCTCTATGAGCCCTTAGATTAGATATTAGATGAAGGGTCAAGATTAGAGTGTGGGTATTATATAAACCCTCACTCTCCTCATTGTATTTTCAGATTTGAATGAATGAAAAAAACCTAAGTTTGAGAGTTTTCTCAACTTATTTGAGTGTTCATTATTCTCTTTGCTTTGTGCTTGAGTTAGTGGATGATTAATTAGTGGCTTTGTGCTTAATTAATCAAAACCCTAAATCTATTACTTTGTGTTTAGATTTAGTTACTATCCTTTATGTTTTCATTTTGTTTCACAAAAATCAGAAAATTTATCACAAAAAGTCCCATTTGGCCGAGAATTTCAAGAGCATAACAAGTCGATTTTGTTCATTCCTTGAGTGAAATCAAACCCCATAGGTTTCACTCCAAATTGGTCATCAAAGCTTTGGTTGGGTTTGAAGCACAAGATCCCACCTTTGTGCTTAGGAAACACAGTCCAAAACAAGTTCTTGAAGTGCAGAAATTTTTTCAGATTTGTTCTTTGGTTATTTCAATGGGTATGTTTCTTCCTTTTGATGTTTCTTATGATACTACTCTTGGTGAGACCATGTATGATTCTATGGAGAAAGCTAGAAGAAAGCTTGAAATCAAAATGAGTCAAATGAGGGGTAGACTTAAACCTAACCCTAACCTTGATCTTGTGACTTTGAGGGCTCAAAGGGAATTAGAGGTTAGAATGGCTCGGTTAGGAGGAGAGCCACCCCCTAGCCATGGCCGTGTGACTTGTAGAGCGTACATGCTCAAACCCTAACCCTAGAAGAGAAACACCAAGTCCAAATCTTTAGATCTAGGTGTACCATTATGGGAAGGGTTTGTAATTTGGTTGTTGATGGGGAAAGTTGCAATAATGTTGCCTCAAGTACTCTCATTGAAAAACTAGCTTTACCTACACAAGATCACCCTAACCCTTACAAGATGAAGTGGCTAAACAATGGAGCCGAGATGAATGTAAGTGTGGTTAGACAATGCTTGGTTTCTTTCTCCATTGGAGGGATTACATGGATGAGGCTTTGTGTGATGTGATTCCCATGGAGGCTTGTCATCTCCTCTTGGGGAGACCATGGAAGTTGGAAAGAAATGCTAATCATGATGGGAGGGACAATACTTATTCTTTTAAGATTGGAGCTAAGAAAATCAAACTTACACCCTTACCTCCGATTTTGAAGAACCCTAACCCACCCTCCTTGATTGGATCACACGAAAAAGTGGAGATTGATGGGTGACCATAAATGAAACAAGAGCCTAGCATGGGGAGAGTGTCGTTGATGTCCTTGCTAAGGAAGTCCCCAAAGAGCAATGCAAACCACCCTCCAAGAAAGAGCAAGAGCCGTTGGAAACCTATGAGGATTCCTACCTCATCGAGATACTTAGTGGGTCATCATCTATTAGCGGCATTGAGCTTCCAAATGAATTTGTTTAGGAGCTTTGTTACCCAACAAGACTATCCATGGAAGTGAGCCTAGGGTTACCAAATCAATCCAAAATCAGATTAGGGAGCTCAAGGAAGGAGATGACTTGGGGATGAGAAATCTACCTAAGTTCATGGAAAGGAGATTCATGTGGAGTGGGAATGTTGATACAAGCAAAGAGTCAAGGGAATTTCTAAAATGGAAATTCAAAGTGAATACTAACAACAACAAGGAGGATGAGTCCATTGAAAGTCCAAAGATTGGTTTGTGGCAAGGGTACTTCCAAATGAGAACCCAAGAAGAGGATGTGTGGAAGAGGGCCACGGCCCTCAAGGCCATACACGGGTTGGTCACACTTCTTAGATCGTCTAATTCAACAAGTACCTTCATGATTGAGAATGTAGCCCTCCATGTGATCAAAGACAATCCTAGAGCAACAAGGAGGATTCTAGGAGAGGAGCAATATGAGGGTGATGCATCAACCAACAATGAAACAACCGACTACAACAAGAATGTGGTCAAAGAGAGCAAAAATTGATGGCATGGAAAGGCGAAGGGGACGCGTGAGGTGGGACATCATGGAAGGAAATGACCATAGCAAAGAGTGGCTTCATGGAAATCCTAATCAAGCTTCAATTGAGTTTGGGTATGAAGAGCTTAAGAATGAGCTAGGAAATGAATGTGGATCCAAGGAAGCCATGGTAAGGGAAGAGAGTAGGGTCATTTGCACGAGCCAAGCAAGGGAATATTATTCTCTCGATCAATCTCTAGGCCTATGGTGTTCTTGGGTATCGATAACCATGGAGTCCAATTCTTGTCAAGAAGCAAAGGGGTATCAATCAATCTCATCAACGATCAAAGTTCAAACCGAGCAAGAGGAAGAGAGACCGAGGATTTGAGGGCAACTCCATGCGAGGGAGAGGAGATTGGACCAAGAATGGTCAAGGTGATCAATGATGGAGAAGAGGTAGGCCGTGGGTTGGGTCCTTGGGCTCAAACCCAAGCCTAGGCCTTGGGTCTAGGGGCCACTAAGAGCTAAGTCAAGTCAATTCTATGGTCAATCAAGCCATACTTAGTGGTCAAGGGAAGTCAAGTTGGAGAGCAACTAAAAAGTCAAGGAAAATGCTATTTTTGAAGTGTGAACCTTGGGTGCACCCATGTGAGTCAATCCTCGATAAAAAGGACTCACATGGCTCACAAAGCTAGCTCAAGGAGGTCCAAGGAGCCGGCTATGATCAATTCCCATAACAATCACTTTATTTTATGTTTTAAGTCATTTTCACTTATGTCGCTTTCACTACTTTATGCTTTATTGTATTTAGTTTTTAAATTCTGAAAATTGGGAGCATGGACCAGTCCTTCCTAAGCCCCAAGGCTCTATGAAGACCCTTGGATGACCACCTAAACAAAGAAGGGAGAGGATTGAGTCTAGTGTCACCATCAACCTTTATGCTTTTTGTAGTTTGTCATTTACTTGAAATTTTCAGCTCATTTGAGCTTATTGTAGCCGTTTTTTTATGTCTCATGGGCCTCTATGAGCCCTTAGATTAGATATTAGATGAAGGGTCAAGATTAGAGTGTGGGTATTATATAAACCCTCACTCTCCTCATTGTATTTTCAGATTTGAATGAATGAAAAAAAACCCTAAGTTTGAGAGTTTTCTCAACTTATTTGAGTGTTCATTATTCTCTTTGCTTTGTGCTTGAGTTAGTGGATGATTAATTAGTGGCTTTGTGCTTAATTAATCAAAACCCTAAATCTATTACTTTGTGTTTAGATTTAGTTACTATCCTTTATGTTTTCATTTTGTTTCACAAAAATCAGAAAATTTATCACAAAAAAAGTCCCATTTGGCCGAGAATTTCAAGAGCATAACAAGTCGATTTTGTTCATTCCCTTGAGTGAAATCAAACCCCATAGGTTTCACTCCAAATTGGTCATCAAAGCTTTGGTTGGGTTTGAAGCACAAGATCCCACCTTTGTGCTTAGGAAACACGGTCCAAAACAAGTTCTTGAAGTGCCCGAAATTTTTTCAGATTTGTTCTTTGGTTATTTCAATGGGTATGTTTCTTCCTTTTGATGTTTCTTATGATACTACTCTTGGTGAGACCATGTATGATTCTATGGAGAAAGCTAGAAGAAAGCTTGAAATCAAAATGAGTCAAATGAGGGGTAGACTTAAACCTAACCCTAACCTTGATCTTGTGACTTTGAGGGCTCAAAGGGAATTAGAGGCTAGAATGGCTCGGTTAGGAGGAGAGCCACCCCCTAGCCATGGCCGTGTGACTTGTAGAGCAGTACATGCTCAAACCCTAACCCTAGAAGAGAAACACCAAGTCCAAATCTTTAGATCTAGGTGTACCATTATGGGAAGGGTTTGTAATTTGGTTGTTGATGGGGAAAGTTGCAATAATGTTGCCTCAAGTACTCTCATTGAAAAACTAGCTTTACCTACACAAGATCACCCTAACCCTTACAAGATGAAGTGGCTAAACAATGGAGCCGAGATGAATGTAAGTGTGGTTAGACAATGCTTGGTTTCTTTCTCCATTGGAGGGATTACATGGATGAGGCTTTGTGTGATGTGATTCCCATGGAGGCTTGTCATCTCCTCTTGGGGAGACCATGGAAGTTGGAAAGAAATGCTAATCATGATGGGAGGGACAATACTTATTCTTTTAAGATTGGAGCTAAGAAAATCAAACTTACACCCTTACCTCCGATTTTGAAGAACCCTAACCCACCCTCCTTGATTGGATCACACGAAAAAGTGGAGATTGATGGGAGACCATAAATGAAACAAGAGCCTAGCAAGGGGAGAGTGTCGTTGATGTCCTTGCTAAGGAAGTCCCCAAAGAGCAATGCAAACCACCCTCCAAGAAAGAGCAAGAGCCGTTGGAAACCTATGAGGATTCCTACCTCATCGAGATACTTAGTGGGTCATCATCTATTGGCGGCATTGAGCTTCCAAATGAATTTGTTTCCGGAGCTTTGTTACCCAACAAGACTATCCATGGAAGTGAGCCTAGGGTTACCAAATCAATCCAAAATCAGATTAGGGAGCTCAAGGAAGGAGATGACTTGGGGATGAGAAATCTACCTAAGTTCATGGAAAGGAGATTCATGTGGAGTGGGAATGTTGATACAAGCAAAGAGTCAAGGGAATTTCTAAAATGGAAATTCAAAGTGAATACTAACAACAACAAGGAGGATGAGTCCATTGAAAGTCCAAAGATTGGTTTGTGGCAAGGGTACTTCCAAATGAGAACCCAAGAAGAGGATGTGTGGAAGAGGGACACGGCCCTCAAGGCCATACGGGTTGGTCACACTTCTTAGATCGTCTAATTCAACAAGTACCTTCATGATTGAGAATGTAGCCCTCCATGTGATCAAAGACAATCCTAGAGCAACAAGGAGGATTCTAGGAGAGGAGCAATATGAGGGTGATGCATCAACCAACAATGAAACAACCGACTACAACAAGAATGTGGTCAAAGAGAGAGCAAAAATTGATGGCATGGAAAGGCGAAGGGGAAGCGTGAGATGGGGCATCATGGAAGGAAATGACCATAGCAAAGAGTGGCTTCATGGAAATCCTAATCAAGCTTCAATTGAGTTTGGGTATGAAGAGCTTAAGAATGAGCTAGGAAATGAATGTGGATCCAAGGAAGCCATGGTAAGGGAAGAGAGTAGGGTCATTTGCACGAGCCAAGCAAGGGAATATTATTCTCTCGATCAATCTCTAGGCCTATGGTGTTCTTGGGTATCGATAACCATGGAGTCCAATTCTTGTCAAGAAGCAAAGGGTATCAATCAATCTCATCAACGATCAAAGTTCAAACCGAGCAAGAGGAAGAGAGACCGAGGATTTGAGGGCAAATCCTTTCCAAGGAGAGGAGATTGGACCAAGAATGGTCAAGGTGATCAATGATGGAGAAGAGGTAGGCCGTGGGTTGGGTCCTTGGGCTCAAACCCAAGCCTAGGCCTTGGGTCTAGGGCCACAAAGAGCTAAGTCAAGTCAATTCTATGGTCAATCAAGCCATACTTAGTGGTCAAGGGAAGTCAAGGGAAGTCAAGTTGGAGAGCAACTAAAAAGTCAAGGAAAATGCTATTTTTGAAGTGTGAACCTTGGGTGCACCCATGTGAGTCAATCCTCCAATAAAAGGACTCACATGGCTCACAAAAGCTAGCTCAAGGAGGTCCAAGGAGGCCAGGCTATGATCAATTCCCATAACAATCACTTTATTTTATGTTTTAAGTCATTTTCACTTATGTCGCTTTCACTACTTTATGCTTTATTGTATTTAGTTTTTAAATTCTGAAAATTGGGAGCATGGACTAGTCCTTCCTAAGCCCCAAGGCTCTATGAAGACCCTTGGATGACCACCTAAACAAAGAAGGGAGAGGATTGAGTCTAGTGTCACCATCAACCTTTATGCTTTTTGTAGTTTGTCATTTACTTGAAATTTTCAGCTCATTTGAGCTTATTGTAGCCGGTTTTTTATGTCTCATGGGCCTCTATGAGCCCTTAGATTAGATATTAGATGAAGGGTCAAGATTAGAGTGTGGGTATTATATAAACCCTCACTCTCCTCATTGTATTTTCAGATTTGAATGAATGAAAAAAAACCCTAAGTTTGAGAGTTTTCTCAACTTATTTGAGTGTTCATTATTCTCTTTGCTTTGTGCTTGAGTTAGTGGATGATTAATTAGTGGCTTTGTGCTTAATTAATCAAAACCCTAAATCTATTACTTTGTGTTTAGATTTAGTTACTATCCTTTATGTTTTCATTTTGTTTCACAAAAATCAGAAAATTTATCACAAAAAAAGTCCCATTTGGCCGAGAATTTCAAGAGCATAACAAGTCGATTTTGTTCATTCCCTTGAGTGAAATCAAACCCCATAGGTTTCACTCCAAATTGGTCATCAAAGCTTTGGTTGGGTTTGAAGCACAAGATCCCACCTTTGTGCTTAGGAAACACACGGTCCAAAACAAGTTCTTGAAGTGCCCGAAATTTTTTCAGATTTGTTCTTTGGTTATTTCAATGGGTATGTTTCTTCCTTTTGATGTTTCTTATGATACTACTTTTGGTGAGACCATGTATGATTCTATGGAGAAAGCTAGAAGAAAGCTTGAAATCAAAATGAGTCAAATGAGGGGTAGACTTAAACCTAACCCTAACCTTGATCTTGTGACTTTGAGGGCTCAAAGGGAATTAGAGGCTAGAATGGCTCGGTTAGGAGGAGAGCCACCCCCTAGCCATGGCCGTGTGACTTGTAGAGCAGTACATGCTCAAACCCTAACCCTAGAAGAGAAACACCAAGTCCAAATCTTTAGATCTAGGTGTACCATTATGGGAAGGGTTTGTAATTTGGTTGTTGATGGGGAAAGTTGCAATAATGTTGCCTCAAGTACTCTCATTGAAAAACTAGCTTTACCTACACAAGATCACCCTAACCCTTACAAGATGAAGTGGCTAAACAATGGAGCCGAGATGAATGTAAGTGTGGTTAGACAATGCTTGGTTTCTTTCTCCATTGGAGGGATTACATGGATGAGGCTTTGTGTGATGTGATTCCCATGGAGGCTTGTCATCTCCTCTTGGGGAGACCATGGAAGTTGGAAAGAAATGCTAATCATGATGGGAGGGACAATACTTATTCTTTTAAGATTGGAGCTAAGAAAATCAAACTTACACCCTTACCTCCGATTTTGAAGAACCCTAACCCACCCTCCTTGATTGGATCACACGAAAAAGTGGAGATTGATGGGAGACCATAAATGAAACAAGAGCCTAGCAAGGGGGAGAGTGTCGTTGATGTCCTTGCTAAGGAAGTCCCCAAAGAGCAATGCAAACCACCCTCCAAGAAAGAGCAAGAGCCGTTGGAAACCTATGAGGATTCCTACCTCATCGAGATACTTAGTGGGTCATCATCTATTGGCGGCATTGAGCTTCCAAATGAATTTGTTTAGGAGCTTTGTTACCCAACAAGACTATCCATGGAAGTGAGCCTAGGGTTACCAAATCAATCCAAAATCGATTAGGGAGCTCAAGGAAGGAGATGACTTGGGGATGAGAAATCTACCTAAGTTCATGGAAAGGAGATTCATGTGGAGTGGGAATGTTGATACAAGCAAAGAGTCAAGGGAATTTCTAAAATGGAAATTCAAAGTGAATACTAACAACAACAAGGAGGATGAGTCCATTGAAAGTCCAAAGATTGGTTTGTGGCAAGGGTACTTCCAAATGAGAACCCAAGAAGAGGATGTGTGGAAGAGGGCCACGGCCCTCAAGGCCATACACGGGTTGGTCACACTTCTTAGATCGTCTAATTCAACAAGTACCTTCATGATTGAGAATGTAGCCCTCCATGTGATCAAAGACAATCCTAGAGCAACAAGGAGGATTCTAGGAGAGGAGCAATATGAGGGTGATGCATCAACCAACAATGAAACAACCGACTACAACAAGAATGTGGTCAAAGGGAGAGCAAAAATTGATGGCATGGAAAGGCGAAGGGGAAACGTGAGATGGGGCATCATGGAAGGAAATGACCATAGCAAAGAGTGGCTTCATGGAAATCCTAATCAAGCTTCAATTGAGTTTGGGTATGAAGAGCTTAAGAATGAGCTAGGAAATGAATGTGGATCCAAGGAAGCCATGGTAAGGGAAGAGAGTAGGGTCATTTGCACGAGCCAAGCAAGGGAATATTATTCTCTCGATCAATCTCTAGGCCTATGGTGTTCTTGGGTATCGATAACCATGGAGTCCAATTCTTGTCAAGAAGCAAAGGGGTATCAATCAATCTCATCAACGATCAAAGTTCAAACCGAGCAAGAGGAAGAGAGACCGGGGATTTGAGGGCAAATCCTTTCCAAGGAGAGGAGATTGGACCAAGAATGGTCAAGGTGATCAATGATGGAGAAGAGGTAGGCCGTGGGTTGGGTCCTTGGGCTCAAACCCAAGCCTAGGCCTTGGGTCTAGGGGCCACTAAGAGCTAAGTCAAGTCAATTCTATGGTCAATCAAGCCATACTTAGTGGTCAAGGGAAGTCAAGGGAAGTCAAGTTGGAGAGCAACTAAAAAGTCAAGGAAAATGCTATTTTTGAAGTGTGAACCTTGGGTGCACCCATGTGAGTCAATCCTCCAATAAAAGGACTCACATGGCTCACAAAAGCTAGCTCAAGGAGGTCCAAGGAGCCGGCTATGATCAATTCCCCATAACAATCACTTTATTTTATGTTTTAAGTCATTTTCACTTATGTCGCTTTCACTACTTTATGCTTTATTGTATTTAGTTTTTAAATTCTGAAAATTGGGAGCATGGACCGTCCTTCCTAAGCCCCAAGGCTCTATGAAGACCCTTGGATGACCACCTAAACAAAGAAGGGAGAGGATTGAGTCTAGTGTCACCATCAACCTTTATGCTTTTTGTAGTTTGTCATTTACTTGAAATTTTCAGCTCATTTGAGCTTATTGTAGCCGAGTTGTTATGTCTCATGGGCCTCTATGAGCCCTTAGATTAGATATTAGATGAAGGGTCAAGATTAGAGTGTGGGTATTATATAAACCCTCACTCTCCTCATTGTATTTTCAGATTTGAATGAATGAAAAAAAACCCTAAGTTTGAGAGTTTTCTCAACTTATTTGAGTGTTCATTATTCTCTTTGCTTTGTGCTTGAGTTAGTGGATGATTAATTAGTGGCTTTGTGCTTAATTAATCAAAACCCTAAATCTATTACTTTGTGTTTAGATTTAGTTACTATCCTTTATGTTTTCATTTTGTTTCACAAAAATCAGAAAATTTATCATAAAAAAAGTCCCATTTGGCCGAGAATTTCAAGAGCATAACAAGTCGATTTTGTTCATTCCCTTGAGTGAAATCAAACCCCATAGGTTTCACTCCAAATTGGTCATCAAAGCTTTGGTTGGGTTTGAAGCACAAGATCCCACCTTTGTGCTTAGGAAACACACGGTCCAAAACAAGTTCTTGAAGTGCCCGAAATTTTTTCAGATTTGTTCTTTGGTTATTTCAATGGGTATGTTTCTTCCTTTTGATGTTTCTTATGATACTACTCTTGGTGAGACCATGTATGATTCTATGGAGAAAGCTAGAAGAAAGCTTGAAATCAAAATGAGTCAAATGAGGGGTAGACTTAACCTAACCTTGATCTTGTGACTTTGAGGGCTCAAAGGGAATTAGAGGTTAGAATGGCTCGGTTAGGAGGAGAGCCACCCCCTAGCCATGGCCGTGTGACTTGTAGAGCAGTACATGCTCAAACCCTAACCCTAGAAGAGAAACACCAAGTCCAAATCTTTAGATCTAGGTGTACCATTATGGGAAGGGTTTGTAATTTGGTTGTTGATGGGGAAAGTTGCAATAATGTTGCCTCAAGTACTCTCATTGAAAAACTAGCTTTACCTACACAAGATCACCCTAACCCTTACAAGATGAAGTGGCTAAACAATGGAGCCGAGATGAATGTAAGTGTGGTTAGACAATGCTTGGTTTCTTTCTCCATTGGAGGGGATTACATGGATGAGGCTTTGTGTGATGTGATTCCCATGGAGGCTTGTCATCTCCTCTTGGGGAGACCATGGAAGTTGGAAAGAAATGCTAATCATGATGGGAGGGACAATACTTATTCTTTTAAGATTGGAGCTAAGAAAATCAAACTTACACCCTTACCTCCGATTTTGAAGAACCCTAACCCACCCTCCTTGATTGGATCACACGAAAAAGTGGAGATTGATGGGAGACCATAAATGAAACAAGAGCCTAGCAAGGGGGAGAGTGTCGTTGATGTCCTTGCTAAGGAAGTCCCCAAAGAGCAATGCAAACCACCCTCCAAGAAAGAGCAAGAGCCGTTGGAAACCTATGAGGATTCCTACCTCATCGAGATACTTAGTGGGTCATCATCTATTGGCGGCATTGAGCTTCCAAATGAATTTGTTTCCGGAGCTTTGTTACCCAACAAGACTATCCATGGAAGTGAGCCTAGGGTTACCAAATCAATCCAAAATCAGATTAGGGAGCTCAAGGAAGGAGATGACTTGGGGATGAGAAATCTACCTAAGTTCATGGAAAGGAGATTCATGTGGAGTGGGAATGTTGATACAAGCAAAGAGTCAAGGGAATTTCTAAAATGGAAATTCAAAGTGAATACTAACAACAACAAGGAGGATGAGTCCATTGAAAGTCCAAAGATTGGTTTGTGGCAAGGGTACTTCCAAATGAGAACCCAAGAAGAGGATGTGTGGAAGAGGGACACGGCCCTCAAGGCCATACACGGGTTGGTCACACTTCTTAGATCGTCTAATTCAACAAGTACCTTCATGATTGAGAATGTAGCCCTCCATGTGATCAAAGACAATCCTAGAGCAACAAGGAGGATTCTAGGAGAGGAGCAATATGAGGGTGATGCATCAACCAACAATGAAACAACCGACTACAACAAGAATGTGGTCAAAGAGAGAGCAAAATTGAGGGCAAGGAAAGGGGAAGGGGAAGCGTGAGATGGGGCATCATGGAAGGAAATGACCATAGCAAAGAGTGGCTTCATGGAAATCCTAATCAAGCTTCAATTGAGTTTGGGTATGAAGAGCTTAAGAATGAGCTAGGAAATGAATGTGGATCCAAGGAAGCCATGGTAAGGGAAGAGAGTAGGGTCATTTGCACGAGCCAAGCAAGGGAATATTATTCTCTCGATCAATCTCTAGGCCTATGGTGTTCTTGGGTATCGATAACCATGGAGTCCAATTCTTGTCAAGAAGCAAAAGGGGTATCAATCAATCTCATCAACGATCAAAGTTCAAACCGAGCAAGAGGAAGAGAGACCGAGGATTTGAGGGCAAATCCTTTCCAAGGAGAGGAGATTGGACCAAGAATGGTCAAGGTGATCAATGATGGAGAAGAGGTAGGCCGTGGGTTGGGTCCTTGGGCTCAAACCCAAGCCTAGGCCTTGGGTCTAGGGGCCACTAAGAGCTAAGTCAAGTCAATTCTATGGTCAATCAAGCCATACTTAGTGGTCAAGGGAAGTCAAGGGAAGTCAAGTTGGAGAGCAACTAAAAAGTCAAGGAAAATGCTATTTTTGAAGTGTGAACCTTGGGTGCACCCATGTGAGTCAATCCTCCAATAAAAGGACTCACATGGCTCACAAAAGCTAGCTCAAGGAGGTCCAAGGAGCCGGCTATGATCAATTCCCCATAACAATCACTTTATTTTATGTTTTAAGTCATAACCTGTTCTTTCGGACTTTTTAGAAATTTGAATCGAATCAATCGAATCAAAATGAAATGAGCCGAATCAATCGAATCGAATCGAATCGAATCGAATCGAATCGAATCGAATCAAACGAAATGAAATGAACAAAAGCGAACAGATATTATTATTATTATTATTATTATTATTATTATTATTATATTTTATTATTATTATTATTATATTTTATTATTATTATTTATTATTATTATTATTATTATTATTATTATTATTATTATTATTATTATTATTATTATTATTATTATTATATTTATTGTAATTATTATTATAATTATTATTATTATTAAAAACCAACAAAGTAGCAACCAACAAATTTTTATCTAACAATAGCATGAGGATATGTATTTAACCATAAAATATTGACAAATACGGAGTACCAATTCAATAGTTCCTACAAGTTTTAAGAGAAGATCAATTGATATATTCAATAAGCTAAGGTTACAATCCTATTGGTATTTATAATGACCATGATGATGAAACACATCAAGATGGTGTGGAAGTCGATAACGAATAAACATAGATGATATCTTTTGAGTTTATGATATCTTTGTTTTCAAGATTATGATTTTCAATTGTATTAATTACAGTTATTATTATTTCAATGCTACCAAGTTTTTTTTTCTTACGTACCTTTTTTTTCCACTATTTTCACATGTTTTACTAGTAGTAGTACTAGTTATCGTAGTAGTAGTGGTGATAGTAGTAGTAGTAGTAGTAGTACTATTACTACTACTAATAATAGTAATAACAACAATAATAACAACAACAACAATAACAATAATAATAATAATAATAATAATAATAATAATAATAATAATAATAATAATAATAATAATAATAATAATAATAATAATAATAACAATAACAATAACAATAATAACAACAACAACAATAATAATAATAATAATAACAACAACAACAACAACAAAAACAACTACAATATTATTTAATAATAATAATAATAATAATAATAATAATAATAATAATAATAATAATAATAATAATAATAATAATAATAATAATAATAATAATAATAATAATAATAATAATAATAATGTATTTGAATCAATCGAATCAATGAATCGAATCAATCGAATCAATCAGGCGAAGTGAATCGAATCGAAATGTCTTTGAAAATAAGTCCGAAAGAACAGATTCTAAGTCATTTTCACTTATGTCGCTTTCACTACTTTATGCTTTATTGTATTTAGTTTTTAAATTCTGAAAATTGGGAGCATGGACCGTCCTTCCTAAGCCCCAAGGCTCTATGAAGACCCTTGGATGACCACCTAAACAAAGAAGGGAGAGGATTGAGTCTAGTGTCACCATCAACCTTTATGCTTTTTGTAGTTTGTCATTTACTTGAAATTTTCAGCTCATTTGAGCTTATTGTAGCCGTTTTTTTATGTCTTGCAACGGGAGTTGAAAGTTCACGATCCTTTGACCTTGGGCCTGCTTCCAACCTTAGGTCCAAAGGTCAACCTCAAGTCAACTAAGTCAACAAGAGAAAATCAAGTGGGAGTAATACCCAAGTCAGCCGAAAAAACAATCAAATGAGGGTTCACATGTGTTCCTCAATAAGTCACTATCAACACATGTCACTATCTACCTTTATTGCTTTATGCTTTTTACTTTAAGTATTTGTTGTTTTCTCTTCAAAATTTCAGCTCATGTGAGCCTTAGAAAACCGAGTATATTGATGTAATTGTGGGTTGATTGTAGCCCTTAGATTAGCTTGTGATGGATGGTCAAGATTAGAATGAGGGTAATATATAAACCCTCATTCTCACATCAAAATTTTCAGATTTGGCTAATGAAAAAGAAACCCTAGTTTCATATTGAGTATTCTTCATTTATCTCTTTACTTTGTGTTTGAGATTTGTGAGAGATTAATTAGTGGCTTTGTGCTTAATTAATCACAACCTAAATCTATTACTTTGTGTGTAGATTTAGATACTATCTTTATGCTTTTCATTTATCACAAAAATTTCAGAAAAAATACTTCACAAAAACATCACTTTGAGCCGAGATTTTCAAGACACATCAAGTTCGATTTTTGTTCATCCTTTGAGTGAAACTTGACCCTCTTAGTTTCACTCCAAATTGGTTATCAAAGCTTTGGTTTGAAGAGCACAAGATCCCACCTTTGTGTTAAGTTTCACACGGTCCAAAGGAGCACCTTGAGGTATTCGAAATTTTTCAGATTTTGTGTGTTTGTTTTCTCAATGAGTATGCCTCTTTCTTGTGATATTACTCTTGAGGGAACTATGGATGACTCTATGGAGAAATTGAGAAAGGAAATTGAGTCTAAATTGAGCCGAATGAATGGAGGAATTGGGTCAAAACTTGGTCTTGTAACTTGGAGGGTTATGCATACCCAACCCCATTCCTTGGAAGAAAGTCAAAAAAATCAGATTTTTAGGTCTAAATGTACCATTGGGGAGAGGGTTTGTAACCTAATTATTGATGGAGGGAGTTGTGTTAATGTTGCTTCAAAAACCCTCATCGATAAACTTGCCTTACCCACACAAAAACACCCAAACCCTTACAAGTTGAGGTGGTTGAATAGAGAGGCCGAAATTTTGGTTGATAGGAGATGTTTGATTTCTTTTTCCATGGGAAGAGACTATATGGATGAAGTGTGGTGTGATGTGATTCCTATGGATGCTTGTCACCTCTTATTGGGGAGACCTTGGGAATTTGATCGGAATGCGACTCATGAGGGAAGAGACAACACTTACACTTTCATGTTTGGAGACAAGAGGATCAAGCTCACACCCTTACCCCCACATATGGGTGGCCGAGCTAGCCATGCCATGACCAAGCCTCTTGAGGGAGTCCTATTGGTTGGAGAACAAGAGATGAAACAAGAGCTTAGCAAGGGAATGGTTGTTTACGCCCTCATTGCCAAAGAAACTCCTAAGGAAAGTGAAAAACCGATTCCATGTGAAGTTCATGAGCTCTTAGAACTCTACAAGGATGTGTTTCCCCTTGAGCTACCACACGGCCTACCCCCTATTAGGGGCATTGAGCATCAAATTGATCTTGTTAAGGAGCTACACTACCTAATAAGGCCGCATATCGAAGTGATCCTAAGGCTACACAAGAACTTCAACAACAAATTGGGGAACTCATGGAAAAGGGGTTTGTAAGAGAATCTCTTAGTCCTTGTGCCGTACCTACACTCTTGGTACCTAAGAAGGATGGAACTTGGAGAATGTGTACGGATAGTCGAGCTATTAATAATATTACGGTCAAGTATAGGTTTCCTATACCTAGGCTTGATGACATTCTTGATGAGCTTAGTGGAGCTCGATTGTTTTCCAAGATTGATCTACGACAAGGTTACCATCAAGTGAGAATCAAGGGGGGTGATGAATGGGAGGCGGCTTTAAAAGCGAAGCATGGGTTATATGAATGGTTAGTCATGCCTTTTGGACTATCCAATGCTCCTAGCACCTTCATGAGATTGATGACCGAGGTTTTGAGACCTTACTTGGGAAGATTCATTGTGGTCTACTTTGACGATATCTTAGTGTATAGCCCTTCCAAGGAAGCTCACCTACATCATTTGCGAGTGTTGTTCGAGACACTTAGAGATCACAAGTTGTATGGCAAGTTAGAGAAGTGTTCCTTCATGCAAAGCGAAGTCCAATTCTTGGGCTATATTATATCTAGCCGTGGTATACTAGTGGATCAAGAGAAAGTGGAGGCTATCAAATCATGGCCAATTCCGAAGAACATAACCGAGGTGAGGAGCTTTCATGGCTTGGCTTCTTTTTATCGACGATTTATCAAGGATTTTAGCACCGTCATGGCACCCATCACCGAGTGTATGAAGAAAGGAGAGTTCAAGTGGAATGAGGGGGCCGAGATTTCCTTCAATAAAATCAAGAAGTTGTTGTGTGATTCACCTATTCTTACACCACCGGATTTCAATAAGCTTTTTGAAGTCGAATGTGATGCTAGTGGAGTTGGAATTGGGGCCGTTCTATTACAAGAACACAAGCCAATTGCTTACTTTAGTGAGAAGTTGAATGGTGCCAAGCTCAATTATTCCACCTACGACAAAGAATTCTATGCCATCGTTCGGGCTCTCGCTCATTGGAGCCATTACCTCAAGCCCAAGCCATTTGTTCTTCATTCCGATCATGAGGCTCTCAAATACATCAATGGACAACACAAGTTGAATCATAGGCATGCCAAGTGGGTAGAATTTCTTCAATCTTTTTCTTTCTCAAGCAAGTTCATTGAAGGAAAAAATAACGTGGTGGCCGATGCATTATCTCGGAGGCACACCATGTTAAGCTACATGGAGCAAAGAGTGTTGGGATTTGAATTCATGAAAGAGCTCTATGTGGAGGATCCCGACTTCAAGGATGAGTGGAATTCCATACGTGAAGGACAAGGTAAGGTAGGAAGCAAGTACACACTTCAAGAGGGGTTCTTGTTCTATGGGAATCGGCTATGTATACCTAAGAGCCCTTATCGAAATCTCCTAGTGAGGGAAGTTCATTCTAATGGTTTAGCCGGGCATTTCGGAATTCAAAAGACTTATGACATCCTCCAAGACCAATTCCATTGGCCCAAGATGCTTGGAGATGTCCAAGATGTGATCAAGAGGTGTGCTTCGTGCCAACAATCCAAGTCCTTCTTTCAAACGGGGCCCTACACTCCTTTACCCGTCCCAAATCGGCCATGGGAGGATGTTAGCATGGATTTCATCGTCGCTTTGCCAAGGACCCAACGAGGTAAGGATTCCATCATGGTTGTGGTCGACCGATTTAGCAAGATGGCTCATTTCATTGCGTGCAAGAAAACCGAGGATGCCATGAGTGTGGCCGAATTGTATTTCAAGGAAGTGGTCAAATTGCATGGAGTCCCGAAAACCATTGTATCCGATCGAGACACCAAATTCATGAGCCACTTTTGGAAGACCTTGTGGAAGTTGCTAAAAACGAGGCTCTTGTTTAGCACAAGTCATCATCCTCAAACGGATGGCCAAACCGAGGTCACTAATAAAACCTTGGGGAGGATCCTTAGGAGCATCGTTTCTAGGTCCTTTGGAGCGATTTGGGGCGGGCCTCTTTGTACCTTGTAACCACGTCACCCTAAAATCGACTCACTCAAGAGCCTCACTCATGTCTCACGTTTTAGAGGGCTGATTTGTTGTGGTTTATGTCGGTTTTTATTTGCAAAAACATAAAACGAAAAATAAAAGATATGAATTAGACTAAGCACAAAGCCACTAGCCTAAGACTAAGGTTCCGATCAATCATCGCACTAAGCTATGATCATCCCCCAAGGATACTCGAAACACCAAGCACTAAGCCAAGGTGGTTTCCAAGAGAAAAACTCACTTTTAAAACTCATTTTCTTATAAACTTCAAATCTGAAAAATTACAAGGCATTTAGCTTGGTTTATATAAGACCAAGGCTTTCATCCTAGCCATACATCTTCCTAAAGATCTAAGGGCCATGAGGGGCCTTCAAAATACAACAAAAATCAGCTCACATGAGCCTTACAAAATCTGAAAATAAAACAACTAACAACTAAAGTAGAAAGCGACTTGTTGTAGCATCCTCTCCCTTCACTTGTGTTGTTGAATCAAGGGCCTAGATCATCTCCTTGGAGCTTCAAGTTACACGTCCCACTTGGTCCCAAAACTGATTTTTGTTGTTTGAATACAAAAGACCAAAAGGTGACAAAGACATAAAGCACTAAAGCAAACTTTATTGAAAGGGACTTGTGTTTGAATTTGTTGTATCATCTTGGACTTAAATTCAGCCGAGTTTTAGGCCTATTTTGGCTGAAATTTCGTGACCATGGGTCCAAGGACCATGGTTAGGTCGTAGGCCAAAAATCGGGACCAAATCGTCAAGCCGTTTAAGTCCAACTCTCCCCTTTTTCAAAAAAAAGTTTGTCCTCAAACTTTGGCCAAATAAAATGGTATCCAAAAAGATGAATTTTCAGAAAACAAAAAACGATTTTTGAAGAATAAAGTTTTGATAAAAACGAGGGAAACAACAAGAGCAAATCCTATGAAAAGCACATAGCAAATTCATCGAATCCTCTTGTTAGCCAACTCGACTCAAACACCCACAAAGTGTGCTCGAATCAAGTCGACACTCACAAATCAAGCCTCGCCCAGATTTGTAAGGTGACACCCGAAAACACCAAGACCCAACTCATCCCAAGATCGTCTTGGTTTAAGAAAACTCAAGAGCCGAAGCTCTGATACCAATTGGAGCGATTTGGGGCGGGCCTCTTTGTACCTTGTAACCACGTCACCCTAAAATCGACTCACTCAAGAGCCTCACTCATGTCTCACGTTTTAGAGGGCTGATTTGTTGTGGTTTATGTCGGTTTTTATTTGCAAAAACATAAAACGAAAAATAAAAGATATGAATTAGACTAAGCACAAAGCCACTAGCCTAAGACTAAGGTTCCGATCAATCATCGCACTAAGCTATGATCATCCCCCAAGGATACTCGAAACACCAAGCACTAAGCCAAGGTGGTTTCCAAGAGAAAAACTCACTTTTAAAACTCATTTTCTTATAAACTTCAAATCTGAAAAATTACAAGGCATTTGGCTTGGTTTATATAAGACCAAGGCTTTCATCCTAGCCATACATCTTCCTAAAGATCTAAGGGCCATGAGGGGCCTTCAAAATACAACAAAAATCAGCTCACATGAGCCTTACAAAATCTGAAAATAAAACAACTAACAACTAAAGTAGAAAGCGACTTGTTGTAGCATCCTCTCCCTTCACTTGTGTTGTTGAATCAAGGGCCTAGATCATCTCCTTGGAGCTTCAAGTTACACGTCCCACTTGGTCCCAAAACTGATTTTTGTTGTTTGAATACAAAAGACCAAAAGGTGACAAAGACATAAAGCACTAAAGCAAACTTTATTGAAAGGGACTTGTGTTTGAATTTGTTGTATCATCTTGGACTTAAATTCAGCCGAGTTTTAGGCCTATTTTGGCTGAAATTTCGTGACCATGGGTCCAAGGACCATGGTTAGGTCGTAGGCCAAAAATCGGGACCAAATCGTCAAGCCGTTTCAGTCCATCCTTGAAAGATTGGGATCTCAAACTCGCCCACGCCGAGTTTGCCTTCAACCGTGCCCCTTCTTCTAGCACGGGAAGTTCACCATTTGAAGTGGTCTATGGGACCAATCCCCTCATGCCCACGGACCTAGCCCCCGTCAAGAGCAAGGAGATGAGTTACGATGCCAAGAAGCGGGTTGAGTTCATGATGAGTATCCACAACCAAGTCAAGAAGCAAATCGAGAAGTCAAACGAAGCCTACAAGGCTAAGTCCAAGAGCCGAAAAAATCCAAGGGAATTTGAAGCGGGAGATTTGGTGTGGCTACACTTGAGGAAGGAAAGGTTTCCGGATAAAAGAAAGAACAAACTCATGCCTAGGGCCGAGGGACCCTTCGAGATACTCGAGAAAATTGGACCGAACGCTTACAAAGTTGATCTACCGGGAGAGTACGGAGTCCATGGCACGTTCAACGTGGGAGACCTTAGCCCATACCATGAAGACTTGGAGGAGGAGGAAGTCGAGGATTTGAGGGCAAATCCTTTTCAACCCGGGGAGATTGCAACGGGAGTTGAAAGTTCACGATCCTTTGACCTTGGGCCCGCTTCCAACCTTAGGTCCAAAGGTCAACCTCAAGTCAACTAAGTCAACAAGAGAAAATCAAGTGGGAGTAATACCCAAGTCAGCCGAAAAAACAATCAAATGAGGGTTCACATGTGTTCCTCAATAAGTCACTATCAACACATGTCACTATCTACCTTTATTGCTTTATGCTTTTTACTTTAAGTATTTGTTGTTTTCTCTTCAAAATTTCAGCTCATGTGAGCCTTAGAAAACCGAGTATATTGATGTAATTGTGGGTTGATTGTAGCCCTTAGATTAGCTTGTGATGGATGGTCAAGATTAGAATGAGGGTAATATATAAACCCTCATTCTCACATCAAAATTTTCAGATTTGGCTAATGAAAAAGAAACCCTAGTTTCATATTGAGTATTCTTCATTTATCTCTTTACTTTGTGTTTGAGATTTGTGAGAGATTAATTAGTGGCTTTGTGCTTAATTAATCACAACCTAAATCTATTACTTTGTGTGTAGATTTAGATACTATCTTTATGCTTTTCATTTATCACAAAAATTTCAGAAAAAATACTTCACAAAAACATCACTTTGAGCCGAGATTTTCAAGACACATCAAGTTCGATTTTTGTTCATCCTTTGAGTGAAACTTGACCCTCTTAGTTTCACTCCATGTCTCATGGGCCTCTATGAGCCCTTAGATTAGATATTAGATGAAGGGTCAAGATTAGAGTGTGGGTATTATATAAACCCTCACTCTCCTCATTGTATTTTCAAATTTGAATGAATGAAAAAAAACCCTAAGTTTGAGAGTTCTCAACTTATTTGAGTGTTCATTATTCTCTTTGCTTTGTGCTTGAGTTAGTGGATGATTAATTAGTGGCTTTGTGCTTAATTAATCAAAACCCTAAATCTATTACTTTGTGTTTAGATTTAGTTACTATCCTTTATGTTTTCATTTTGTTTCACAAAAATCAGAAAATTTATCACAAAAAAAGTCCCATTTGGCCGAGAATTTCAAGAGCATAACAAGTCGATTTTGTTCATTCCCTTGAGTGAAATCAAACCCCATAGGTTTCACTCCAAATTGGTCATCAAAGCTTTGGTTGGGTTTGAAGCACAAGATCCCACCTTTGTGCTTAGGAAACACACGGTCCAAAACAAGTTCTTGAAGTGCCCGAAATTTTTTCAGATTTGTTCTTTGGTTATTTCAATGGGTATGTTTCTTCCTTTTGATGTTTCTTATGATACTACTCTTGGTGAGACCATGTATGATTCTATGGAGAAAGCTAGAAGAAAGCTTGAAATCAAAATGAGTCAAATGAGGGGTAGACTTAAACCTAACCCTAACCTTGATCTTGTGACTTTGAGGGCTCAAAGGGAATTAGAGGCTAGAATGGCTCGGTTAGGAGGAGAGCCACCCCCTAGCCATGGCCGTGTGACTTGTAGAGCAATACATGCTCAAACCCTAACCCTAGAAGAGAAACACCAAGTCCAAATCTTTAGATCTAGGTGTACCATTATGGGAAGGGTTTGTAATTTGGTTGTTGATGGGGAAAGTTGCAATAATGTTGCCTCAAGTACTCTCATTGAAAAACTAGCTTTACCTACACAAGATCACCCTAACCCTTACAAGATGAAGTGGCTAAACAATGGAGCCGAGATGAATGTAAGTGTGGTTAGACAATGCTTGGTTTCTTTCTCCATTGGAGGGATTACATGGATGAGGCTTTGTGTGATGTGATTCCCATGGAGGCTTGTCATCTCCTCTTGGGGAGACCATGGAAGTTGGAAAGAAATGCTAATCATGATGGGAGGGACAATACTTATTCTTTTAAGATTGGAGCTAAGAAAATCAAACTTACACCCTTACCTCCGATTTTGAAGAACCCTAACCCACCCTCCTTGATTGGATCACACGAAAAAGTGGAGATTGATGGGAGACCAGAAATGAAACAAGAGCCTAGCAAGGGGGAGAGTGTCGTTGATGTCCTTGCTAAGGAAGTCCCCAAAGAGCAATGCAAACCACCCTCCAAGAAAGAGCAAGAGCCGTTGGAAACCTATGAGGATTCCTACCTCATTGAGATACTTAGTGGGTCATCATCTATTGGCGGCATTGAGCTTCCAAATGAATTTGTTTCCGGAGCTTTGTTACCCAACAAGACTATCCATGGAAGTGAGCCTAGGGTTACCAAATCAATCCAAAATCAGATTAGGGAGCTCAAGGAAGGAGATGACTTGGGGATGAGAAATCTACCTAAGTTCATGGAAAGGAGATTCATGTGGAGTGGGAATGTTGATACAAGCAAAGAGTCAAGGGAATTTCTAAAATGGAAATTCAAAGTGAATACTAACAACAACAAGGAGGATGAGTCCATTGAAAGTCCAAAGATTGGTTTGTGGCAAGGGTACTTCCAAATGAGAACCCAAGAAGAGGATGTGTGGAAGAGGGACACGGCCCTCAAGGCCATACGGGGTTGGTCACACTTCTTAGATCGTCTAATTCAACAAGTACCTTCATGATTGAGAATGTAGCCCTCCATGTGATCAAAGACAATCCTAGAGCAACAAGGAGGATTCTAGGAGAGGAGCAATATGAGGGTGATGCATCAACCAACAATGAAACAACCGACTACAACAAGAATGTGGTCAAAGAGAGAGCAAAAATTGATGGCATGGAAAGGCGAAGGGGAAACGTGAGATGGGGCATCATGGAAGGAAATGACCATAGCAAAGAGTGGCTTCATGGAAATCCTAATCAAGCTTCAATTGAGTTTGGGTATGAAGAGCTTAAGAATGAGCTAGGAAATGAATGTGGATCCAAGGAAGCCATGGTAAGGGAAGAGAGTAGGGTCATTTGCACGAGCCAAGCAAGGGAATATTATTCTCTCGATCAATCTCTAGGCCTATGGTGTTCTTGGGTATCGATAACCATGGAGTCCAATTCTTGTCAAGAAGCAAAAGGGGTATCAATCAATCTCATCAACGATCAAAGTTCAAACCGAGCAAGAGGAAGAGAGACCGAGGATTTGAGGGCAAATCCTTTCCAAGGAGAGGAGATTGGACCAAGAATGGTCAAGGTGATCAATGATGGAGAAGAGGTAGGCCGTGGGTTGGGTCCTTGGGCTCAAACCCAAGCCTAGGCCTTGGGTCTAGGGGCCACTAAGAGCTAAGTCAAGTCAATTCTATGGTCAATCAAGCCATACTTAGTGGTCAAGGGAAGTCAAGGGAAGTCAAGTTGGAGAGCAACTAAAAAGTCAAGGAAAATGCTATTTTTGAAGTGTGAACCTTGGGTGCACCCATGTGAGTCAATCCTCCAATAAAAGGACTCACATGGCTCACAAAAGCTAGCTCAAGGAGGTCCAAGGAGCCGGCTATGATCAATTCCCTATAACAATCACTTTATTTTATGTTTTAAGTCATTTTCACTTATGTCGCCTTCACTACTTTATGCTTTATTGTATTTAGTTTTTAAATTCTGAAAATTGGGAGCATGGACCGTCCTTCCTAAGCCCCAAGGCTCTATGAAGACCCTTGGATGACCACCTAAACAAAGAAGGGAGAGGATTGAGTCTAGTGTCACCATCAACCTTTATGCTTTTTGTAGTTTGTCATTTACTTGAAATTTTCAGCTCATTTGAGCTTATTGTAGCCGTTTTTTTATGTCTCATGGGCCTCTATGAGCCCTTAGATTAGATATTAGATGAAGGGTCAAGATTAGAGTGTGGGTATTATATAAACCCTCACTCTCCTCATTGTATTTTCAGATTTGAATGAATGAAAAAAAACCCTAAGTTTGAGAGTTCTCAACTTATTTGAGTGTTCATTATTCTTTTTGCTTTGTGCTTGAGTTAGTGGATGATTAATTAGGCTTTGTGCTTAATTAATCAAAACCCTAAATCTATTACTTTGTGTTTAGATTTAGTTACTATCCTTTATGTTTTCATTTTGTTTCACAAAAATCAGAAAATTTATCACAAAAAAAGTCCCATTTGGCCGAGAATTTCAAGAGCATAACAAGTCGATTTTGTTCATTCCCTTGAGTGAAATCAAACCCCATTGGTTTCACTCCAAATTGGTCATCAAAGCTTTGGTTGGGTTTGAAGCACAAGATCCCACCTTTGTGCTGAGGAAACACACGGTCCAAAACAAGTTCTTGAAGTGCCCGAAATTTTTTCAGATTTGTTCTTTGGTTATTTCAATGGGTATGTTTCTTCCTTTTGATGTTTCTTATGATACTACTCTTGGTGAGACCATGTATGATTCTATGGAGAAAGCTAGAAGAAAGCTTGAAATCAAAATGAGTCAAATGAGGGGTAGACTTAAACCTAACCCTAACCTTGATCTTGTGACTTTGAGGGCTCAAAGGGAATTAGAGGCTAGAATGGCTCGGTTAGGAGGAGAGCCACCCCCTAGCCATGGCCGTGTGACTTGTAGAAGCGACATGCTCAAACCTTAACCCTAGAAGAGAAACACCAAGTCCAAATCTTTAGATCTAGGTGTACCATTATGGGAAGGGTTTGTAATTTGGTTGTTGATGGGGAAAGTTGCAATAATGTTGCCTCAAGTACTCTCATTGAAAAACTAGCTTTACCTACACAAGATCACCCTAACCCTTACAAGATGAAGTGGCTAAACAATGGAGCCGAGATGAATGTAAGTGTGGTTAGACAATGCTTGGTTTCTTTCTCCATTGGAGGGATTACATGGATGAGGCTTTGTGTGATGTGATTCCCATGGAGGCTTGTCATCTCCTCTTGGGGAGACCATGGAAGTTGGAAAGAAATGCTAATCATGATGGGAGGGACAATACTTATTCTTTTAAGATTGGAGCTAAGAAAATCAAACTTACACCCTTACCTCCGATTTTGAAGAACCCTAACCCACCCTCCTTGATTGGATCACACGAAAAAGTGGAGATTGATGGGAGACCAGAAATGAAACAAGAGCCTAGCAAGGGGAGAGTGTCGTTGATGTCCTTGCTAAGGAAGTCCCCAAAGAGCAATGCAAACCACCCTCCAAGAAAGAGCAAGAGCCGTTGGAAACCTATGAGGATTCCTACCTCATTGAGATACTTAGTGGGTCATCATCTATTGGCGGCATTGAGCTTCCAAATGAATTTGTTTAGGAGCTTTGTTACCCAACAAGACTATCCATGGAAGTGAGCCTAGGGTTGCCAAATCAATCCAAAATCAGATTAGGGAGCTCAAGGAAGGAGATGACTTGGGGATGAGAAATCTACCTAAGTTCATGGAAAGGAGATTCATGTGGAGTGGGAATGTTGATACAAGCAAAGAGTCAAGGGAATTTCTAAAATGGAAATTCAAAGTGAATACTAACAACAACAAGGAGGATGAGTCCATTGAAAGTCCAAAGATTGGTTTGTGGCAAGGGTACTTCCAAATGAGAACCCAAGAAGAGGATGTGTGGAAGAGGGACACGGCCCTCAAGGCCATACACGGGTTGGTCACACTTCTTAGATCGTCTAATTCAACAAGTACCTTCATGATTTAGAATGTAGCCCTCCATGTGATCAAAGACAATCCTAGAGCAACAAGGAGGATTCTAGGAGAGGAGCAATATGAGGGTGATGCATCAACCAACAATGAAACAACCGACTACAACAAGAATGTGGTCAAAGAGAGAGCAAAAATTGATGGCATGGAAAGGCGAAGGGGAAACGTGAGATGGGGCATCATGGAAGGAAATGACCATAGCAAAGAGTGGCTTCATGGAAATCCTAATCAAGCTTCAATTGAGTTTGGGTATGAAGAGCTTAAGAATGAGCTAGGAAATGAATGTGGATCCAAGGAAGCCATGGTAAGGGAAGAGAGTAGGGTCATTTGCACGAGCCAAGCAAGGGAATATTATTCTCTCGATCAATCTCTAGGCCTATGGTGTTCTTGGGTATCGATAACCATGGAGTCCAATTCTTGTCAAGAAGCAAAAGGGGTATCAATCAATCTCATCAACGATCAAAGTTCAAACCGAGCAAGAGGAAGAGAGACCGAGGATTTGAGGGCAAATCCTTTCCAAGGAGAGGAGATTGGACCAAGAATGGTCAAGGTGATCAATGATGGAGAAGAGGTAGGCCGTGGGTTGGGTCCTTGGGCTCAAACCCAAGCCTAGGCCTTGGGTCTAGGGGCCACTAAGAGCTAAGTCAAGTCAATTCTATGGTCAATCAAGCCATACTTAGTGGTCAAGGGAAGTCAAGGGAAGTCAAGTTGGAGAGCAACTAAAAAGTCAAGGAAAATGCTATTTTTGAAGTGTGAAAGGGTGCACCCATGTGAGTCAATCCTCCAATAAAAGGACTCACATGGCTCACAAAAGCTAGCTCAAGGAGGTCCAAGGAGTCGGCTATGATCAATTCCCCATAACAATCACTTTATTTTATGTTTTAAGTCATTTTCACTTATGTCGCTTTCACTACTTTATGCTTTATTGTATTTAGTTTTTAAATTCTGAAAATTGGGAGCATGGACCGTCCTTCCTAAGCCCCAAGGCTCTATGAAGACCCTTGGATGACCACCTAAACAAAGAAGGGAGAGGATTGAGTCTAGTGTCACCATCAACCTTTATGCTTTTTGTAGTTTGTCATTTACTTGAAATTTTCAGCTCATTTGAGCTTATTGTAGCCGTTTTTTTATGTCTCATGGGCCTCTATGAGCCCTTAGATTAGATATTAGATGAAGGGTCAAGATTAGAGTGTGGGTATTATATAAACCCTCACTCTCCTCATTGTATTTTCGATTTGAATGAATGAAAAAAACCCTAAGTTTGAGAGTTCTCAACTTATTTGAGTGTTCATTATTCTTTTTGCTTTGTGCTTGAGTTAGTGGATGATTAATTAGGCTTTGTGCTTAATTAATCAAAACCCTAAATCTATTACTTTGTGTTTAGATTTAGTTACTATCCTTTATGTTTTCATTTTGTTTCACAAAAATCAGAAAATTTATCACAAAAAAAGTCCCATTTGGCGAGAATTTCAAGAGCATAACAAGTCGATTTTGTTCATTCCCTTGAGTGAAATCAAACCCCATTGGTTTCACTCCAAATTGGTCATCAAAGCTTTGGTTGGGTTTGAAGCACAAGATCCCACCTTTGTGCTGAGGAAACACACGGTCCAAAACAAGTTCTTGAAGTGCCCGAAATTTTTTCAGATTTGTTCTTTGGTTATTTCAATGGGTATGTTTCTTCCTTTTGATGTTTCTTATGATACTACTCTTGGTGAGACCATGTATGATTCTATGGAGAAAGCTAGAAGAAAGCTTGAAATCAAAATGAGTCAAATGAGGGGTAGACTTAAACCTAACCCTAACCTTGTTCTTGTGACTTTGTGGGCTCAAAGGGAATTAGAGGCTAGAATGGCTCGGTTAAGAGGAGAGCCACCCCCTAGCCATGGCCGTGAGTCTTGAAGTGCAGAACATGCTCAACCCTTATCCCTAGAAGAGAAACACCAAGTCCAAATCTTTAGATCTAGGTGTACCATTATGGGAAGGGTTTGTAATTTGGTTGTTGATGGGGAAAGTTGCAATAATGTTGCCTCAAGTACTCTCATTGAAAAACTAGCTTTACCTACACAAGATCACCCTAACCCTTACAAGATGAAGTGGCTAAACAATGGAGCCGAGATGAATGTAAGTGTGGTTAGACAATGCTTGGTTTCTTTCTCCATTGGAGGGATTACATGGATGAGGCTTTGTGTGATGTGATTCCCATGGAGGCTTGTCATCTCCTCTTGGGAGACCATGGAAGTTGGAAAGAAATGCTAATCATGATGGGAGGGACAATACTTATTCTTTTAAGATTGGAGCTAAGAAAATCAAACTTACACCCTTACCTCCGATTTTGAAGAACCCTAACCCACCCTCCTTGATTGGATCACACGAAAAAGTGGAGATTGATGGGAGACCAGAAATGAAACAAGAGCCTAGCAAGGGGGAGAGTGTCGTTGATGTCCTTGCTAAGGAAGTCCCCAAAGAGCAATGCAAACCACCCTCCAAGAAAGAGCAAGAGCCGTTGGAAACCTATGAGGATTCCTACCTCATTGAGATACTTAGTGGGTCATCATCTATTGGCGGCATTGAGCTTCCAAATGAATTTGTTTCCGGAGCTTTGTTACCCAACAAGACTATCCATGGAAGTGAGCCTAGGGTTGCCAAATCAATCCAAAATCAGATTAGGGAGCTCAAGGAAGGAGATGACTTGGGGATGAGAAATCTACCTAAGTTCATGGAAAGGAGATTCATGTGGAGTGGGAATGTTGATACAAGCAAAGAGTCAAGGGAATTTCTAAAATGGAAATTCAAAGTGAATACTAACAACAACAAGGAGGATGAGTCCATTGAAAGTCCAAAGATTGGTTTGTGGCAAGGGTACTTCCAAATGAGAACCCAAGAAGAGGATGTGTGGAAGAGGGACACGGCCCTCAAGGCCATACACGGGTTGGTCACACTTCTTAGATCGTCTAATTCAACAAGTACCTTCATGATTGAGAATGTAGCCCTCCATGTGATCAAAGACAATCCTAGAGCAACAAGGAGGATTCTAGGAGAGGAGCAATATGAGGGTGATGCATCAACCAACAATGAAACAACCGACTACAACAAGAATGTGGTCAAAGAGAGAGCAAAAATTGATGGCATGGAAAGGCGAAGGGGAAACGTGAGATGGGGCATCATGGAAGGAAATGACCATAGCAAAGAGTGGCTTCATGGAAATCCTAATCAAGCTTCAATTGAGTTTGGGTATGAAGAGCTTAAGAATAAGCTAGGAAATGAATGTGGATCCAAGGAAGCCATGGTAAGGGAAGAGAGTAGGGTCATTTGCACGAGCCAAGCAAGGGAATATTATTCTCTCGATCAATCTCTAGGCCTATGGTGTTCTTGGGTATCGATAACCATGGAGTCCAATTCTTGTCAAGAAGCAAAAGGGGTATCAATCAATCTCATCAACGATCAAAGTTCAAACCGAGCAAGAGGAAGAGAGACCGAGGATTTGAGGGCAAATCCTTTCCAAGGAGAGGAGATTGGACCAAGAATGGTCAAGGTGATCAATGATGGAGAAGAGGTAGGCCGTGGGTTGGGTCCTTGGGCTCAAACCCAAGCCTAGGCCTTGGGTCTAGGGGCCACTAAGAGCTAAGTCAAGTCAATTCTATGGTCAATCAAGCCATACTTAGTGGTCAAGGGAAGTCAAGGGAAGTCAAGTTGGAGAGCAACTAAAAAGTCAAGGAAAATGCTATTTTTGAAGTGTGAACCTTGGGTGCACCCATGTGAGTCAATCCTCCAATAAAAGGACTCACATGGCTCACAAAAGCTAGCTCAAGGAGGTCCAAGGAGGCTATGATCAATTCCCCATAACAAGCACTTTATTTTATGTTTTAAGTCATTTTCACTTATGTCGCTTTCACTACTTTATGCTTTATTGTATTTAGTTTTTAAATTCTGAAAATTGGGAGCATGGACCGTCCTTCCTAAGCCCCAAGGCTCTATGAAGACCCTTGGATGACCACCTAAACAAAGAAGGGAGAGGATTGAGTCTAGTGTCACCATCAACCTTTATGCTTTTTGTAGTTTGTCATTTACTTGAAATTTTCAGCTCATTTGAGCTTATTGTAGCCGTTTTTTTATGTCTCATGGGCCTCTATGAGCCCTTAGATTAGATATTAGATGAAGGGTCAAGATTAGAGTGTGGGTATTATATAAACCCTCACTCTCCTCATTGTATTTTCAGATTTGAATGAATGAAAAAAAACCCTAAGTTTGAGAATTCTCAACTTATTTGAGTGTTCATTATTCTCTTTGCTTTGTGCTTGAGTTAGTGGATGATTAATTAGTGGCTTTGTGCTTAATTAATCAAAACCCTAAATCTATTACTTTGTGTTTAGATTTAGTTACTATCCTTTATGTTTTCATTTTGTTTCACAAAAATCAGAAAATTTATCACAAAAAAAGTCCCATTTGGCCGAGAATTTCAAGAGCATAACAAGTCGATTTTGTTCATTCCCTTGAGTGAAATCAAACCCCATAGGTTTCACTCCAGAAACAAGAAAGGAGTACTTGTTTTGTGCCCATTTTCCTTTGTTAGAAAGGTATAAATCTCTATGAACTTGTTAACAAAGTATGTTTGTAACTACATAAATCTTGCTCATCAAATTAGAGTAATTTGATTTACACTAATATTGGATTAGTGAGGGGTACAAGATCCCTACAAGTGGTATCAGAGCCATGGCTTGTAGTTACAAATTTATTTTGTTGTTTTTGGAGTTTTACATATTTATTGAGAATAAATATGATAAAATCCGAAAATAGTGTTAAAAATGGTTTTAACACGTGATTTTTATAGCATGCAAAGTTTCTGGTCTCATTAAGTTACTGGTCAAATTTTGTAATTTTTGAAATTTGTTTGCTAATTAAAATGATTTTTATACAAAACCGAGTCAAAAAGTGAGTTTTTGGCTAAAATAATAACTATAAATAGTTATATTTGGAATCTGGTCTCGAAATTTTTACACAGTGATACTTCTTATTTATACTTTCTACACGTAAATTTTCAAAGTCAGATTTTGGAACGAAACGGCTTGACGATTTGGTCCCGATTTTTGGTCTACGATCGAACCATGGTCCTTGGACTCATGGTCACGAATTTTCAGCCAAATAAGGCCATAATCTCGGCTGATTTCATTGTTCCAAGTGATACATTTTAATTCATACATGTCCCTTTCTATTATAGTTGCTTTAAACTTTATGTCTTTGTTACCTTTTAGTCTTTTGAATTCAACAACAAAAAAAATCAGCTAAGGGACCTTGTGTTTGGACGTGTGACTTGAGCTCCAAGGAGAAATGAAGGGCCTTGATTGAACAACACAAAGGAAGGGTGAGGATGCTCCAAGATGTCACCATCTACTTTAGTTGTTATTGTATTTTGTGGGTTATTTGTAGCCCTTAGATCTTAGTTAGATGAGTGGTTGAGATTAGAAGCTTTGGCTTATATAAGCCAAGCTAAAACCATTGTAATTTTTCAGATTTGTTAAGTTATTAAAAAATGAGTTTTAGAGTGAGTTTTCTCTTGAAACCTCCTTAGCTTAGTGCATGGAGTATTCATGGGTGATGGTCATAGCTTAGTGCTTGATCGGAACCTTAGTCTTAGGCCCTAGCTTAGTGCTCGGTCTAATTCATATCCATTTATCTTTGTTTTCATGTTTTCCAAATAAATTTCAGAAACTTAAACCACCCAAATCAGCCCCAAAAAAACGTGTGAATGGAGTAGGCTCATGAGTGAGTCGAGTTTAGGGTGAGTGTGGTTACAAGGTACAAAGAGGCCCGCTTCGAATCGCTCCAGATTTTGAGTTGTGAATATTTATTCATTTATTTGTTTAAAATCGGTATATAAAGAATTTTATGTCTGGAAATATAGTAAACATTGTTTTCTAGACATGAAATTTATACCAATATTTTGATACATTATGAGGATGCTCATGTATAAATTTGGGATTTTACCTCACTGTTTTGGATGTTTTATTGATTTTATGAGATAAAATCGATGAAATCGTATGTTTATTGTTATAAATATAATACGCAAAATTATTTGACCAAGCTTTTCTGTTTTGACATCTTGGAAGTGTTCCAGAATGTACAAAATTTTTCCAAAATAAAAATGTTTTTATTTTATATTATAATGTATTTTTAAGACTTTACTCATAAAATGTTATGATTAAAGTTAAATCTAATTAGCAAATGACCATGTTTATGAACTAAAATCACCATAAATTAGTGAAAACTAATTTTGGGTGTTCTAAATCAGTTTAGAAGTTTTAGTTCATGCTTAAAAAGTGTTTTAAGCATTATTGATTAATATGGGATTAATCGATACATTTTGAGACCGCATTTTAACGATATAATGCGATTTGTTTAGAGCGATTTTGGCATGTTTTATTTATAAGCTTTTCATTATGCATGTTTGAATGAATGTTTATTTTTGAATGAATGTTTATTCTTACTAGTATGGCCATAGTTATATTTTTACCGATATTACCCGTAATGAAAGGGAATATCGTGTGGGTATGTAATTTAAATGCGATCACGTATCGCCGGTTTGTAATTTTAATAGTTAATTTCATTTATAAATGTATAATAGGGTTGCTATGTATTCATTTGAAAATTTGTAACTATTTGTAAACCGAAGACCGGCGATGGATCGAGATGGAGCCTTAGAAGTGTTCTAAAGCTTGCAAGGAGGAGCCTTGGATGAAGTCCATGTGAAGAGGGACCAAAGGAGTTGGTTTCCAATTTGTAACTCCTTGTAATTTAAATTATTTTTAGGTGGCCATACTAGGTTCTTGTTTGATGCTTGTTTGATTGCTTATTTTTATCGTTTACATGCCAAAATCGCCATGCATGCTAAGTTATCCCACTATGATTGTCGTTTTAGGTCGCGATTCTCAATTAGTTCACTTATAAAAGAATTTTAATGACTAAAATTGACAAGATCACCCACATTTTTTAACAAATGAATTGAGATAAAGCCTTTCCAAATGTAGCAACTATGAACCCCATGTTCATGAGGACCTCCGCAACGTGGAACCTCGTTACCATGGGTAAGTAGTGGGAGGAAGTCCCATGCTAATTTGGTTTGAACTCAACCAAATAAGAGTAATTTCGGGCTAAATGGATGCATTTTAAAGAAAATCATCAACCAAGCATTCTAGTGTAGAATTAGTCAAGTGTTGACTTATCGTTTTTATATAAAAGGAAACATGAGATGTCTAATTTTATATGAGAACGAGTCTTGGAATCATTTATATAATTTCGTGGGAGATCATTATATAAATGGATATTTGTTTTAAAAAGAGTTTTAGCAAATGTCATGAATGTACAATTAATGTTAATTTCCTCATATTTGTTGTAGAATTATTTGTTTCAAATCGCAATGGCATCATCATCAACTCCCGCGCCCATTTTGGGCAAAGATTCATGGTTCCGAACCGTGATGGATAATTGTATCCTAAAAGATGACGGTAACAACCTTGTCGAATGGGATTCGACTATAAGGGGCGCCGATCAATCCGACAATGTGCTTAAATACCTTACCGAACAACTTCCCGCCGAACCTGGACTTAGGGCCACCGCGGCGGCACGAGCCGCCTACGATGAGCACCTAAAGGTGGACAATGACTTGAAAAATGTGTTGATTTGGTCAATGTCACCTACTCTCAAACTTCGCTTCGTTACTCACAAAAGTGCATATGAGATATTCACTAGAGTGACGATGATGTGCTTTAACCAAGAGAGCATCAAAGTGAATGAGATTGAGAGAAAAGATGTTCTTTCAATGAGATTGAAGAACATAAACATTGGGGTCAAGAAAGGGAAGGGAGCTAATGAAGCTCGGTTCAAGGAAGATAAGGGTAAGGGGAATGCTATTGAGAATAGCAAGCCCAAACCCGGTCGTTGGAAGCGCAATTGTCCCAAATTCTTGAAGGAAAAGAATGATGGATGTGCGACATCCAAAGATATTGTTCCTTCTAGTCTTTATATGATTGACATAAATCATGCTTGCATTTCTACATGGGTATAGGATACCGGATGTGGATCTCATCTTTGCAATCACTTGCAGGGGATGAGAAACGCGCGAGAACTAGCCAAGGGTGATGTAGATCGCCGCATGGGTAATGGAGCTAGAGTAGCGGCCGTTTCCGTGGGAACTTTTGTACTCACTCTAGCTAGTGGTTTAGAGTTGTACTTGAATAACTGTTATTTTGTACCAACTCTAACCAAAAACATTATCTCCGTCTCCGTGTTAGATGCGGAAGGCTTTTGTTTTATGATTAAGGACAATCGGTGTACTTTTTCATTTAATGAAATGGTTTATGGTGAAACCATTTCAATTGGAGGTATTTATGTTTTAAATGATGTCAATGATGTTTATCATATAGAGAACAAGAAGCTCAAAACGAATAAATCAAACAAATCCTACCTTTGGCATTGTCGTTTAAGTCATATAAACGATAGACGCATAAGGAGACTTGTTGAGACCAAGGTTCTCAAACCATTTGATTGCGAATCATATGGTACATGCGAGGCTTGCCTATTAGGTAAAATGACTCGTGCACCCTTTAGTGGTAAAGGGACACGGGCAAGTGAGGTTTTAGGACTCATACATACCGATGTGTGTGGTCCATTAAACATCACCGCTAGAGGAGGATATCATTACTTCATTACTTTTACCGATGATTTAAGTAGATATGGTTATGTCTACTTAATAAGGCATAAAAGTGATGCTTTTGAGAAATTTAAAGAATTTCAAAATGAGGTTGAGAACCAATTGAACAAAAGGATAAAAGCACTACGATCGGATCGTGGTGGCGAATATCTAAGTAATGAGTTTGATTCACACCTAAAGAATTGTGGTATAGTATCACAATGGACTCCTCCGGGCACACCACAATTGAATGGTGTTGCAGAAAGGAGAAACCGAACTTCGCTAGACATGGTTCGGTCTATGATGAGTCAAAGTGAGCTTTCTGGATCGTTTTGGGGCTTTGCGCTATTATCTGCTGTTTTCTCACTAAATCGAAGTCCGACTAAAGCGGCCAATAAGACTCCATATGAGATATGGACGGGAAAGGTTCCCTATTTGTCATTCATGAGAATTTGGGGATGTGAGGCATTCGTTAAGAATAAAACTGACGATAAACTCGCTCCAAGGTCTGAAAAATGTCTATTTGTAGGTTATCCTAAGGAAACCTGTGGCTATTACTTCTACAACCCTCACGAGAACAAAGTGTTTGTGGCTCGTGATGCTGTTTTTCTAGAAAATGAATATATTTCTAAAAAACAGAGTGGGAGAAAATTTGAACTTGATGAAGTTCAAGAGCCTGGCAAACCGGCGTAAGATGAGGAAACCGTTCCCTCGTCTTCTGACACGGTTGTAGTCCCTAGGAGGTCAGGAAGAATTAGTCATCAACCTGACCGTTACCTCGGTAACATCGAGGAGGAGGGTGATTTGTTGTTATTCGAAAGCAACGAACTCTCAACCTACAAGGCGGCTATAAGTAGCCCCAACTCCAAACAATGGCTTGAGGCCATGAAATCCGAAATGGATTCTATGTACGAGAACCAAGTTTGGGACTTGGTAGATTTACCTGAAGGAGTGAGACCCCTTCAGTGTAAATGGATATTCAAAATGAAACTCGGCATAGATAAACATATTGATTTTTACAAAGCTAGACTGGTGGCAAAGGGTTTTTCACAAGTCCAAGGTATTCATTATGATGAAACCTTTGGACCAGTTGCTATACTTCGATCCATAAGGATAATCTTAGCGGTTGCCGCATTTCATGACTATGAAATATGGCAAATGGATGTAAAAACCGCCTTCTTGAATGGGATTCTAGAAGAGGAAGTGTATATGACACAACCTGAAGGTTTTGTAGATACATCCAACCCTAAGAAAGTATGCAAGCTCAAGAGATCCATTTATGGTCTTAAGCAAGCATCAAGGAGTTGGAATCATAGATTCGATCATGTTATCAAACAAAAGGGATTCACTCGTAGTACCGAGGAACCTTGTTTATACATGAAGTTTAGTGGGAGCAAGGTAACCTTCCTTGTTTTGTATGTGGATGACATACTATTGATTGGAAATGATATTCCAAGTCTAAATTCGGTAAAGGAGGAATTGGGAAACCATTTCCAAATGAAGGACTTGGGAGAGGCACAACGCATCTTGGGTATCCGGATCTATTGAGATAGATCTAAAAGGATACTAGCATTGCGTCAAGAAACTTATATTGATAAGATTCTTGATAGGTTCAATATGAAAGACTCCAATAGAGGCTTTCTTCCGATGAGTGTAGGAACAACATTGAAGAAATCTCAATGTCCTACGACTCCTGCGGAAATTGAACGCATGAAATTGATCCCTTATGCTTCCGCTGTAGGATCAATCATGTATGCTATGATGTGCACTCGTCCCGATGTCGCTTTCGCCTTGAGCAAGACGAGCCGGTATCAAGCGAATCCCGGTGAGAGTCACTGGATAGCTGTAAAGAACATCCTTAAATACTTGAGAAAAACTAAGGATTCAATTTGGAGCGATTCGAAGCGGGCCTCTTTGTACCTTGTAACCACACTCACCCTAAACTCGACTCACTCATGAGCACTCACTAATCTCACACGTTTTAGGGCTGATTTGAGTGGGAAGTTCTCGGTTTTTATTTGAACAAAACATAAAACGAAAAATAAAGGGGTATGAATTAGACTAAGCACAAAGCCACTAGCCTAAGACTAAGGTTCCGATCAATCATCGCACTAAGCTATGACCTTCACCCATGGAAACTCGAATCTCCAAGCACAAAGCTAAGGAGGTTTGAAGAGAAAACCCTCTCTAAAACTCATCTTTTTTATATCAACCAAATCTGAAAAATTACATGGTTTTAGCTTGGCTTATATAAGCCTAAGCTTCTAATCTCAACCACTCATCTAACTAAGGATCTAAGGGCTACAAATGCCTTACAATACATACAAAAAAACGGCTCTCTATAGCCAACAAAATCTGATTACAACAAACAAATATAACAACTAAAGCATAAAGGTTGATAGTGACCCATTGAAGCTTCTCCATCTTGGATTTGTGTTGTTCAATCCAAGGGTCTTCATTTGCTCCTTGGAGCTCAAGATACACGGCTCACATGACATCCCTTAGCTGATTTCTTGTTTGAAATCAAAAGTCCAAAAAGGTGACAAAGACATAAAGTAGTAAAACAAACTAAAATGAAAGGGACATGTATGAATTATGATGTATCACTTGAACAACAATAAACCAGCCGACTTTGGCCTCCTTTTGAGCTGAAAATTCGTGACCATGGGTCCAAGGACCATGGTTAAATCGTAGACCAAAAATCGAGTCCAAATCGTCAAGCCGTTTCAGTGCAACTCTCCCCTTCTTCAAAAAAAGTTTGTCCTCAAACTTTGGCCAAATAAAATGGTATCCAAAAAGATGAATTTTCAGAAAACAAAAAACGATTTTTGAAGAATAAAGTTTTGGTAAAAAAACGAGGGAAACAACAAGACTCGAATCCTATGAAAAGCACATAGCAAATTCATCGAATCCTCTTGTTAGCCAACTCGACCCAAACACCCACAAAGTGTGCTCGAATCAAGTCGACACTCACAAATCAAGCCTCGCCCAGATTTGTAAGGAGACACCCGAAAATACCAAGACCCAACTCAACCCAAGATCGTCTCGGTTTAAGAAAACTCAAGAGCCGAAGCTCTGATACCAATTGGAGCGATTCGAAGCGGGCCTCTTTGTACCTTGTAACCACACTCACCCTAAACTCGGTTCACTCATGAACACTCACTCAAAATACACGGTTTAGGGGCTGTTTTGTTGTGGATTTGATTTCGGTTGTTATTTGCAAAAACGTAAAACGAAAATAAAAGGATATGAATTAGACTAAGCACAAAGCCACTAGCCTAAGACTAAGGTTCCGATCAATCATCGCACTAAGCTATGACCTTCACCCATGGAAACTCGAATCTCCAAGCACAAAGCTAGGGAGGTTTCAAGAGAAAACTCATTCTAAAACTCATTTTTTTATAACTCAACAAATCTGAAAATACAAGAGGGAAGGCTTGGCTTTTATAAGCCCCAAGCTTACATCTAAACCCTTCATCTAATATCTAATCTAAGGGCTACAATTAACCCCCAAAATACAATAAATACACTGTAGGGATCGGATCCCATTCACTAATCAAATATTAGTGTAAATCAAATTACTCTAATTCGATTTAGCAAGATCTATGTAGTACAAATTCACTTTGTTAACAAGATTAGAAATTTATACCTTTCTCAAAGGGAAATATGGGCACAAAACTAGAACTCCTTTCTAGTTTTGTTTCTTGAGCTAAAGTTTAGGATGATCCTCCAAAACCCGAGTTTCCAAAATAGGAAACCTCCTCTTAGTTGCACCCAAGAACAACTCCAAAAACTACTAGAGATTTTGACTAGAAATCACTAATAGCTACTTGATAATATGTGAATATAATTACTACTAACTCTTAGTAGTATTTAGAAATTATTTATTAGAACTAGTTTCTAATGTATTTAGAGAGAAGTTGGAGGAATTAGAGAGTAGAGAAGACATTCATTCACTCACTTACTTTGGCCCTTGTTTTTCATATATAAAACAAAATGTGTTGGGCACACATGAGGAGGGAGGGGGCCGGCCACTTGAGAGGAGAGAAAGAGAGTGTAGCTAGCTTTTCTTGTTAAGACAAATGACATGCATTTTCATGATTGTGTTTTGCATGCACAAGAAAAAGCAAAAGCTAAAGACAAAAGGGAATCTTATCTCTCTCTCTCCCTTGCTTTTGGACGGTTTCATGGCCCTTATAATGGGTCCAATTTGTTTTCAATATTTGTCCCACAAATACTTATAATTTATCACTTAATCATCTAATATGATAAAGTACAAATTATCAAATTGAACTCACAACTCTTCTTTAACATATATGTATACTTACACATATTTAAGAATTGTACTTTTACTAATCTCATTAGTAAAATATACATGATTAGTGAATTAACAGTTAATCACTAATGCTCATCTCCTCTAATAATTTTATCGATATAAAATTCAATCATCCGAGTTCACAACTCGATTTCTCTCTAAATTAATTCACTGACTAACCGTTAGTCAATTTATCAAGTTACTAATCTAATCGTATCTCATACAATTAATTAGCTTCAATATTTGGACTATGTTCCTATAGGTGTGACTTAAAGGGATCAATTGATTACCGCCGTTCTCACGACAATAACGTCAAACTCTAGTCAGCCAACCGTTATTGATTTACGTTAATCAATTGACAATAATACAGGATTATCCCCATGTATTCCTTAATTGAGATTTATTAAGTAATCGCACTATTGTGGAGGACACATACTCCAACAATCTCCCACTTGTCCGAGACAAGTTGTGCATTACCAATTCTCATGTCCGTTTCACATCTCCCACTCAATGCAAGGTGTCTTACAGGTCGTACTTGCATTCTAAAGATATATATATATATCATGAGTGGTTTCCTCGATAAGGAGAGTAGCTGTCTGACCCGGGAATCTACCGTAGATTCTTACCGAGCGTGGCCACGCATTTTCAGCGACTACTCCTCGAGTGGCCCAAAGATGTTTTACCCTGACGAGGGTGGACATTTCCCTTCCACTCGATTGTACTGTATAATGCAGATCACCATGACCCCAAAGATGCCCTTATAACCCCCTTTCACGGCATGGCTTAGGACAAAAATGAAAGTCACTCCGGAAGCGCGCTTCGACTGCATAATCAGTTCCAGTCAAAGAATCGACTCAAAGGAATACTATAGAAATTCCCACCACGACCAGGTTTCAATCTCATTGAAAAAGAATTCTATAAGCGTCACTGCCCGACAGAGTGTTTTTCACAGTCTGTCTATGCAAACGATCAGTCATCACATATGACCCTATGGTGTTGAACCCACCATCGATCGACTTGCAATCTAGTCTCTCCGAGACGTCACCTCATATAAGAGACCAGGGACCAAATACTTAGTTTATTCCGTTCACTTGAATATGTTCAAAGTTGTCGCACAACTATTCGGATAAACAGAGTATGCATTCAGAATGACTTAAAAGAGTAAATATACTCTAAACAATGAATGTTATATTCATATATGTAATAGGATACTTTATTCAATTACATATCACGAATCTAAAGGAAATCTAGCATACGCCGCAACCCCATGGAGGTGGTGTGCGCGTCATGCTTAGCCCTCGAAAGGGGCTTGGTTAAAGGATCAGCGACATTGTCGTCTGTCCCAACCTTACAAAGATTTATTTCCTTACTTTCCACATTATCTCTAATAACGTGGTATTTCCTCAAAACATGTCTAGACTAGTTGCTAGACTTGGGCTCCATCGCTTGAAAAAGCCCCACTGTTATCACAATAAACAGTGACAGGATCCTCGGCAATTGGGACTACACTTAGTCCATCCAAGAATTGCCGAATCCACACTTTTCTTTAGCGACCACGAAGGCGCCAAATATTCACATTTGTAGAATCGCGGTGACACTTTGCTTGAAGCGTTTTTGACAAATAGCTCCTCCATTCAACATAAAGACATAGCCGGGATTGGGATTTCAGATCATCCCCATCGGTTTGGAAACTTGCATCCGTGTAACCGCTTTACACGTAGCTCAAGTTCTCCTCCAAAACTAGAAAGCGAATCCTTAGTTCTTCTCAAGTACTTAAGGATGTTCTTTCTGACTATCCAGTGACTCTCAGGGATTAGCTTGATTAAACTCGTCATGCTCAAAGCGGCGACATCGGGACGAGTGCACATCATAGCATACATGATTGATCTTACAATGAAGCATAAGGGATCAATTTCATGCGTTCAATTTCCGCTGGAGTCGTAGGACATTGAGATTTCTTCAATGTTATTCCTACACTCATCGGAATAAAGCCTCTCTTGGAGTCTTTCATATTGAACCTATCAAGAATCTTATCAATATAAGTTTCTTGACTAAATGCTAGTATCCTTTTAGATCTATCTCTATAGATCCGGATACCCAAGATGCGTTGTGCCTCTCCCAAGTCCTTCATTTGGAAATGGTTTCTCAATTCCACCTTTACCGAATTTAAACTTGGAAAATCATTTCCAATTAGTAGTATGTCATCCACATACAAAACAAGGAATGTTACATTACTCCCACTAAACTTCATGTATAAACAAGGTTCCTCGGCACTTCGAGCGAATCCATTTTGTTTTATGACATGATCGAATTTGTGATTCCAACTCCTTGATGCTTGCTTAAGACCATAAATGGATCTCTTAAGCTTGCATACTTTCTTAGGGTTAGATGTATCTACAAAACCTTTAGGTTGTGTAATGTACACTTCCTCTTCTAGAATCTCATTCAAGAAGGCGGTTTTTACATCCATTTGCCATATTTCATATTCATGAAATGCGGCAACCGCTAAGATTATCCTTATAGATCGAAGCATAGCAACCGGTGAAAAGCCCTTTGCCACCAATCTAGCTTTGTAAACATCAATATGTTTATCTATGCCGAGTTTGATTTTGAATATCCATTTACACTGAAAGGGTCTCACTCCTTCAGGTAAATCTACCAAGTCCCAAACTTGGTTCTCGTACATAGAATCCATTTCGGATTTCATGGCCCCAAGCCATTGTTCGGACTTAGGACTACTAATAGCCGCCTTGTAGGTTGAGGGTTCGTTGCTTTCGAATAACAACAAATCACCCTCCTCCTCGATGTTACCGAGGTAGCGATCAGGTTGATAGCGATCAGGTTGATAACTAATTATACCTGACCTCCTAGGGATTACAACCGTGTTAGAAGATGAGGGAACCGTTTCCTCATTTTCTGCTTCGGTTTGTGGCTCTTGAACTCCATTAAGTTCAAATTTTCTCCCACTCTGTCTATTAGAAATGTACTCATTTTCTAGAAAGACAGCATCACGAGCCACAAACTCTTTGTTCTCGTGAGGGTTGTAGAAGTAAAATCCACACGTTTCCTTAGGAAAACCTACAAATAGGGAACCTTTCCCGTCCATATCTCATATGGAGCCGCTTTAGTCGGACTTCGATTTAGTGAGAAGACAGCAAACGATAGCGTAAAGCCCCAAATTGATCCAGGAAGCTCACTTTGACTCATCATAGACCGAACCATATCTAGCAAGGTTCGGTTTCTCCTTTCTGCAACACCATTCAACAGTGGTGTGCCCGGAGGAGTCAATTTGTGATACTTTATCACAATTCTTAAGATGTGAATCAAACTCATTACTTAGATATTCGCCACCACGATCCGATCGTAGTGCTTCTATCTTCTTATCCAATTGGTTCTCAACCTCATTTTGAAATTCTTTAAATTTCTCAAAAGCATCACTTTTATGCCTTATTAAGTAGACATAACTATATCTACTTAAATCATTGGTAAAAGTAATGAAATACTGATATCCTCCTCTAGCGGTGATGTTTAATGGACCACACACGTTGGTATGTATGAGTCCTAAAACCTCACTAGCTCGTGTCCCTTTAGCATTAAAGGGTGCACGAGTCATCTTCCCTAAAAGGCAAGCCTCGCATTTACCATATGTTTCGCAATCAAATGGTTTGAGAACCTTGGTCTCAACAAGTCTCTTTATGCGTCTATCGTTTATATGGCCTAAATGACAATGCCAAAGGTAGGATTTGTTTGATTCATTCGTTTTGAGCTTCTTGTTCTCTATATGATAGACATCATTGACATCATTTAAAACATGAATACCTCCAATCGAAATGGTTTCACCATAAACCATTTCATTAAATGAAAAAGTACGTCGATTGTTCTTAATCATAAAAGCCTTCCGTATCAAACACGGAGACGGAGATAATGTTTTTGGTTAGAGTTAGTACAAAATAACGCTTATTCAAAAACAACTCTAAACCACTAGCTAGAGCGAGTACATAGGTTCCCACGGAAACGGCCGCTACTCTAGCTTCATTACCCATGCGGAGATCTACATCACCCTTGGCTAGTGCTTGCACGTTTCTCATTCCTTGCAAGTGATTGCACAGGTGAGATCCACATCTGGTATCTCATACCCATGTAGAAATGCAAGCATGATTTATGTCAATCATATAAAGTCTAGAAGGAACAATATCTTTGGATGTCGCACATCCATCATTCTTTTCCTTCAAGGATTTGGGACAATTGCGCTTTCAACAACCGGGTTTGGGCTTGCTATTCTCAATAGCCTTCCCCTTACCCTTATCTTCCTTGAACCGAGCTTTATAAGCTCCCTTCCCTTTCATAACCCCAAAGTTTATGTTCTTCAATCTCATTGAAAGAACATCTTTTATCTCAATCCTCATTCACTTTCGTGCTATCTAGGTCGAAGCACATCGTCATCACTCCAGTGAATATCTCATATGCACTTTAGTGAGTAACGAAGCGAAGTTTGAGAGAATGTGACATTGACCAAATCAATATATTTTTAACGTCATTGTCAGCCTTTAGGTGCTCATCGTACGCGGCTTGCGCCATGCGGTGGCCCTAAGTCGAGGTTCGATTGGGAGGTTATTCGGTAAGGTATTTAAGCACATTGTCGGATTGAGCGGCGCCCCTCATAGTCGAATCTCATTCGACAAAGTTGCTTCCGTCATCCTTTAGGATACACTTATCCATCACGGTTCTCAACCATGAATATTTACCCAAAATGGGTGCGGGAGTTGAAGTTGTCATTGCGATTTCAAATAAATAATTCTACAACAAATATGAGGAAATATATTGACATTCATAGTTCATTAATGACATTTGCTAAAACCCTTTTAAAACAAATGTCCATTTATATAATGATCTCCCACGAAATTATATAAATGATTCCAAGACTCGTTTTTCATATAAAATTAGACATCTCATGTTTCCTTTTATATAAAAACGATAAGTCAACACTTGACTAATTCTACACTAGAATGCTTGGTTGATGATTTTCTATAAAATGCATCGATTAGCCCCAAATAACTCTTATTCGGTTGAGTCCAAACCAAATTAGCACGGGACTTCCTCCCACTACTTACCCATGGTAACAAGGTTCCACGTCGCGGAGGTCCTCACGAACATGGGGTTCATAGTTGCTACACTTGGAAAGGCTTAATCTCAATTCATTTTGATAAATATGTGGGTGATCTTGTCAATTTTAGTCATAAAATTCTTTATAAGTGAACTAATTTAGGAATCGTGACTTAAATCGACAATCATAGTGGGATTTCGTGGCATGCATGGCGATTTTGGCATGTGTGCGGAATAATAAGCAATCAAAACAAGCATAAACAAGCATAAGCATAAACCTAGTATGGCCACCTAAAAAAATAATTAAAATTACAAGGAGTTACAAATTGGAAACCAACTCCTTTGGTCCCTCTTCACATGGATCTCATCCAAGGCTCCTTCTTGCAAGCATTAGAACTCTTCTAAGGCACCATCTCGATCCATCGCCGGTCTTCGGTTTTACAAATAGTTACAATTGTAAATTTACAAATGAATACATAGCAATCCTATTATACATTTATAAATGAAATAAACTATTAGAAAATTACAAGCAGGCGTCTGAGATCGCATTTAATTACAAAACCACACGATATTCCCTTTCATTACGGGTAATATCGGTAAAAATATAACAACTATGGCCATACTAGTAAGAACAAACATTCATTCAATAATAAACATTCATCCAAACATGCATAATGTAAAGCTTATAAATAGAAAAACATGCCAAAATCGCCTTAAACAATAATCGCATTAATTCGTTTCAAACCGATCTCATTTTTAATCGATTAATCTCATATTAATCAATAATGCTTAAAACACCTTTTAAGCTTGAACTAAAACTTCTAAACTGATTTTAGAACACCCAACATTAGTTTATACTAACTTATGGTGATTTTAGTTCATAAACATGGTCATTTGCTAATTAGAAGTACTTTAATCATAACTATTTATGAATAAAGCTTTATAAAATCAAAATAAAATAAAATAAAATCATTTTTATTTTGAAAAAAAATTTGTATATTCTGGAACACTTCCAAATTATCAGAAAAGAAAAACTTTGGTCAGAAAAATTTACGAATTATTTTATAATAAATATCATACGATTTCATCGATTTTATCTCATAAAATCAAGAAAACATCTAAAACAGTGAGGAAAAATCCCAAATTTATACGAGAGCATCCTCATAATGTATAAAACTATTGGTATAAATTTCATGTCCAGAAAACAACGTTTACTATATTTTTGGACATAAAATGCATATCATACCGATTTTAAACAAAAATTTGGTTAAATATTCAAAACTCAAGATCTGACTTTGAAACTTTACATGCAGAAATTATAAATATGAAATATCACTGTGTAAAAATTTCATGACCAGATTCGATCTATAACTATTTATAGAAATTATTTTAGCCAAAAACTCACTTTTTGACTCGGTTTTGTATAAAAATCATTTTAATTAGCAAACAAATTCCAAAAATTACGAAATTTGACCAGTAAGTTCATGAGACCAGAAGCTTTGCATGCAATAAAAATCTCGTGTTAAAACCATTTTTAACACTATTTTCGGATTTTATGTCATTTATTCTCAATAAATACATAAAACTCCAAAAATAACAAAATAAATTTGTAACTACAAGCCATGTCTCTGATACCACTTGTAGGGATCGGATCCCATTCACTAATCAAATATTAGTGTAAATCAAATTACTCTAATTCGATTTAGCAAGATCTATGTAGTACAAATTCACTTTGTTAACAAGATTAGAAATTTATACCTTTCTCAAAGGGAAATATGGGCACAAAACTAGAACTCCTTTCTAGTTTTGTTTCTTGAGCTAAAGTTTAGGATGATCCTCCAAAACCCGAGTTTCCAAAATAGGAAACCTCCTCTTAGTTGCACCCAAGAACAACTCCAAAAACTACTAGAGATTTTGACTAGAAATCACTAATAGCTACTTGATAATATGTGAATATAATTACTACTAACTCTTAGTAGTATTTAGAAATTATTTATTAGAACTAGTTTCTAATGTATTTAGAGAGAAGTTGGAGGAATTAGAGAGTAGAGAAGACATTCATTCACTCACTTACTTTGGCCCTTGTTTTTCATATATAAAACAAAATGTGTTGGGCACACATGAGGAGGGAGGGGGCCGGCCACTTGAGAGGAGAGAAAGAGAGTGTAGCTAGCTTTTCTTGTTAAGACAAATGACATGCATTTTCATGATTGTGTTTTGCATGCACAAGAAAAAGCAAAAGCTAAAGACAAAAGGGAATCTTATCTCTCTCTCTCCCTTGCTTTTGGACGGTTTCATGGCCCTTATAATGGGTCCAATTTGTTTTCAATATTTGTCCCACAAATACTTATAATTTATCACTTAATCATCTAATATGATAAAGTACAAATTATCAAATTGAACTCACAACTCTTCTTTAACATATATGTATACTTACACATATTTAAGAATTGTACTTTTACTAATCTCATTAGTAAAATATACATGATTAGTGAATTAACAGTTAATCACTAATGCTCATCTCCTCTAATAATTTTATCGATATAAAATTCAATCATCCGAGTTCACAACTCGATTTCTCTCTAAATTAATTCACTGACTAACCGTTAGTCAATTTATCAAGTTACTAATCTAATCGTATCTCATACAATTAATTAGCTTCAATATTTGGAGTATGTTCCTATAGGTGTGACTTAAAGGGATCAATTGATTACCGCCGTTCTCACGACAATAACGTCAAACTCTAGTCAGCCAACCGTTATTGATTTACGTTAATCAATTGACAATAATACAGGATTATCCCCATGTATTCCTTAATTGAGATTTATTAAGTAATCGCACTATTGTGGAGGACACATACTCCAACATACACGGCTCATATAGAGCTACAAAATCAGCAAACAAAAAAAATACAACAACTAAAGTAGATGGTGACAACTTGGAGCATCCTCACCCTTCCTTTGTGTTGTTCAATCAAGGCCCTTCATTTGCCCTTGGAGAGCAAGTCATACGTCCAAAATAAGGCCCTCCTTAGCTGATTTTGTTCATGCTTCCCATACAAAATACAAAAGACTAAAAGGTGACAAAGACATAAAGTTTAAAGTAACTATAATTGAAAGGGACATGTATGAATTATAATGTAGCACTTGGAATATCAAAAATCAGCCGACTTTGGCTCCTCTTTGGGCTGAAAATTCGTGACCATGGGTCCAAGGACCATGGTTAGAATGTAGACCAAAAATCGGGACCAAATCGCCAAGCCGTTTCAGTCCACAATTCTAGTGTCTGGAGGAGAACTTGAGATGCGTGTAAAGGGTTACACGGATGCAAGTTTCCAAACCGATAGGGATGATTTGAAATCCCAATCCGGCTATGTCTTTATGTTGAATGGGGGTGCTATTTGCTGAAAAAGTTTCAAGCAAAGTGTCACTTGATTCTACAATGAAGTGAATATTTGGCGACCTAAACTGCTAAGGAAGCTGTATGGATTCGGCAGTTCTTGGATGGACTAAGAGTAGTCCCTAATGCCGTAGATCCAATCACTATTTATTGTGATAATAATGAGGGCTATCTTTCAAGCAAAGGAGCCCATGTCTAGCAACAAGTCTAGACACGTTTTGAGGAAATACCATGTTATAAGAGATAACGTGGAAATGAAGGAAATAGATATTTGTAAGGTTGGGACAGACGATAACATCACTGATCCTTTAACCAAGCCTCTTTCGAGGGCTAAGCATGACGCTCACACCGCCTCTATGGGGTTGAGGCATATGCCTGATTTCCTTTAGTTTTTGAGATATGTAATGGATAAAGTATCCTATTACATATATGAAAATAACGTTCATTGTTTTATCTTAAGTCATTTTGAATGCATACTTTGTTTATCCGAATAATTGTGTGACAACTTTGAACATATTCAAGTGAACGGCATAAACTAAGTATTTGGTCCCTAGTCTCTCATATGAGGTGACGTCTCGAAGAGACTAGATTGCAAGTCGATCGATGGTGGGTTCAACACCATGGAGTCATGGTGATGACTGATCGTTTGCATAGACAGACTGTGAGACACTCTGTCGGACAGTGACGCTTATAGAATTCCTTTTCAATGAGATTGAAACCTGGTCGTGGTGGGAATTTCTATAGTATTCCTTTGAGTCGATTCTTTGATTGAAACCGATTATGCAGTCGGTGCGGTTCCGAAAGTGACTTTCATTTTTGTCCTAAGCCATGCCGTGAAAGGGGGTTATAAGGGCATCTTTGGGGTCATGGTGATCTGCATTATACAGTACAATCGAGTGGAAGGGAAATGTCCACCCTCGTCAGGGTAAAACATCTTCGGGCCACTCGAGGAGTAGTCGCTGAAACTGCGTGGCCACGCTCGGTAAGAATCTACGGTAGATTCCCCGGTCAGACAGCTACTCTCATTATCGAGGAAACCACTCATGATATATATCTTTTGAATGCAAGTACGACCTGTAAGACACCTTGCATTGAGTGGGAGATGTGAAACGGACATGAGAATTGGTAATGCACAACTTGTCTCGGATAAGTGGGAGATTGTTGGAGTAAGTGTCCTCCACAATAGTGCGATTACTTAATAAATCCCAATTAAGGAATACATGGGGATAATCCTGTATTATTGTCAATTGATTAACGTAAATCAATAACGGTTGGCTGACTAGAGTTTGACGTTATTGTCGTGAGAACGGCGGTAATCAATTGATCCCTTTAAGTCACACCTATAGGAACGTACTCCAAATATTTAAGCTAATTAATTGTATGAGATACGATTATATTAGTAACTTGATAAATCGACTAACAGTTAGTCAATGTATTAATTTAGAGAGAAATCGAGTTGTGATCTCGAGTGATTAATTTTATATCGATAAAATTAATAGAGGAAACGAGAATTAGTGATTAATCGTTAATTCACTAATTGTTTACTAATTGACTAATGAGATTAGTATTAGTGCAATTTTAATGTGTATGTAAGTGTACATATATATTAAAGGAGAGTTAAGAGTTTAATTTGATAATTTATACTTTATCATATTAGATTATTGAATGATAAATTATAAGTATTTGTGGGACAAATATTGAAAACAAGTAAGACCCATTATAGGGTCCCTATGGACCGTCCAAATTGAGGATAAAGGAAGAAGATTCCTTTTTGTCCTACTTGTTTTGTCTTGTTCTACTTGTTTGCATAGATTAGTGCATAAGCATGCTATAAAGATAATCATAATGTCAAGTGCATGCTTTTGTTTTTTGTTCTAATCAAAGCAAGCCTTCACTCTCCTTTCTTCTCTCCCTAGGCCAGCCATGCATAGGCCATTAAGGCCCCTTGATTTGTCTTGTTTTCTTATAAATACATAGCAAAAGGAAAAGACATTTGATGCATGCATTTTCTACTACAATATCTCTCTAAACCTCTCATAAAATCTCTACAATATTATTAGCTAATATTACTAAGAGTTAGTAAGTATTAGTAACAATAATATACATATTATCAAGTGCTTATTAGTGATTTCTAGATCAAAATCACTAGTAAGTTTTGGAGTACTTCTTGGGTGCAACAAGAAGGAGGTTTCCTGTTTTGGAAACTCAGGTTTTGGAGGATCATCTTAACTCATAGCTCAAGAAACGAACAAGAAAGGAGTTCTTGTTTTGTGCCCATTTTCCTTTGTTAGAAAGGTATAAATCTCTATGAACTTGTTAACAAAGTATGTTTGTAACTACATAGATCTTGCTCATCAAATTAGAGTAATTTGATTTACACTAATATTGGATTAGTGAGGGGTACAAGATCCCTACACAACCAAGATCCCTCGGCTAGAGATGATAAAGCCCAAGAATTGGACTTCGCTTTGCATGAAGGAACACTTCTCTAGCTTGCCATATAACTTGTGTTCTCTATGTGGACTGAAACGGCTTGGCGATTTGGTCCCGATTTTTGGTCCACGATCTAACCATGGTCCTTGGACTAGTGGTCAAGAAATTTCAGCTCAAAAAGGCTCCAAAATCGGCTGATCATAGTGTTCCAAGTGATACATTGTAATTCAATACATGTCCCTTTCAATTATAGTTTGCTTTATACTTTATGTCTTTGTCACCTTTTGGTCTTTTGTTTGGAGGCTCAACAAAATCAGTTTGGGACCTATTTTGGACGTGTAAAACTTGTGCTCCAAGGAGGTGATCTAGGCCCTTGATTGAACAACACAAATGAAGGGAGAGGATGCTCCAAGATGTCACCATCTACTTTTGTTGTTGTTGTTATTTTGCAATCAGATTTTGTAGCTCACATAAGAGCCGTTTTTTTGTATTACTTGTGGGTTATTTGTAGCCCTTAGATCTTTAGTTAGATGAGTGGTTGAGATTAGAAGCTTTGACTTATATAAGCCAAGCTAAAACCATTGTAATTTTCAGATTTGGAATTGATAAAAGATGAGTTTTTTTAAAGTGAGTTTTTCTCTTAGAAAACCTCCCTAGCTTAGTGCTTGGAGTTTCTTTGGGTGAAGATCCTAGCTTAGTGCTTGATCGGATCCTTAGTCTTAGGCTTTAGCTTTGTGCTTAGTCTAATTCATATCCATCTATCTTGTTTTTATGTTTTTACAATAAAAATCAGAAACTTCACCACCGAAATCAGCCCTCAAAACGTGTGAATTAAGTGAGGTTCATGAGTGAACCAAGTTTAGGGTGAGTGTGGTTACAAGGTACAAAGAGGCCCGCTTCGAATCGCTCCAATTGGTATCAAAGCTACGGCTCTTGAGTTTTCTTAAACCGAGACGGTCTTGGGATGAGTTGGGTCTTGGTGTTTTCGGGTGTCACCTTACAAATCTGGGCGAGTCTTGGTTAGTGAGTGTCGACTTGATTCGAGCACCTTTGTAGGTGTTTGAGTCGAGTTGGCGAACAAGAGGATTCGATGAATTTGCTATGTGCTTTTCATAGGATTTGCTCTTGTTGTTTCCCTCTTTTTCATCAAAATTTCATTCTTTCAAAATCGTTTTATTTTCTGAAAATTCATCTTCTGGATACCATTTTTATTTGGCCAAAGTTTGAGGACAAACTTTTTTTGAAGAAGGGGAGAGTTGGACTGAAACGGCTTGGCGATTTGGTCCCGATTTTTGGTCCACGATCTAACCATGGTCCTTGGACTAGTGGTCAAGAAATTTCAGCTCAAAAAGGCTCCAAAATCGGCTGATCATAGTGTTCCAAGTGATACATTGTAATTCAATACATGTCCCTTTCAATTATAGTTTGCTTTATACTTTATGTCTTTGTCACCTTTTGGTCTTTTGTTTGGAGGCTCAACAAAATCAGTTTGGGACCTATTTTGGACGTGTAAAACTTGTGCTCCAAGGAGGTGATCTAGGCCCTTGATTGAACAACACAAATGAAGGGAGAGGATGCTCCAAGATGTCACCATCTACTTTAGTTGTTGTTATTTTGCAATCAGATTTTGTAGCTCACATAAGAGCCGTTTTTTTGTATTACTTGTGGGTTATTTGTAGCCCTTAGATCTTTAGTTAGATGAGTGGTTGAGATTAGAAGCTTTGGCTTATATAAGCCAAGCTAAAACCATTGTAATTTTCAGATTTGGAATTGATAAAAGATGAGTTTTTTTAAAGTGAGTTTTTCTCTTAGAAAACCTCCCTAGCTTAGTGCTTGGAGTTTCTTTGGGTGAAGATCCTAGCTTAGTGCTTGATCGGATCCTTAGTCTTAGGCTTTAGCTTTGTGCTTAGTCTAATTCATATCCATCTATCTTGTTTTTATGTTTTTACAATAAAAATCAGAAACTTCACCACCGAAATCAGCCCTCAAAACGTGTGAATTAAGTGAGGTTCATGAGTGAACCAAGTTTAGGGTGAGTGTGGTTACAAGGTACAAAGAGGCCCGCTTCGAATCGCTCCACTAAGTGTCTCGAACAACACTTGCAAGTGATGTAAATGAGCTTCCTTAAAAGGGCTATACACCAAGATATCATCAAAGTAAACCACGATGAACTTTCCCAAGTAAGGTCTCAAAACCTCGGTCATCAATCTCATGAAAGTGCTAGGAGCGTTGGATAGTCAAAAAGGCATGACTAACCATTCATATAACCCATGCTTTGTTTTGAAAGCCGTTTTCCACTCATCACCCTCCTTAATTCTCACTTGATGGTATCCTTGCTGTAGATCAATCTTGGAAAACAATTTGGCCCCACTAAGCTCATCAAGAATGTCATCAAGTCTAGTTATGGGGAACCTATACTTGACCGTGATGTTGTTGATAGCCCTACTATCCGTACACATTCTCCATGTTCCATCCTTCTTAGGCACCAAAAGTGTAGGCACGGCACAAGGACTAAGGGACTCTCTTACAAACCCTTTTTTCATGAGCTCCCCAATTTGGTGTTGAAGTTCTTGCGTAGCCTTGGGACCACTTCGATTTGCGGCCTTATTGGGTAGTGTAGCTCCCGGAACAAGATCAATTTGATGCTCAATGCCCCTAATAGGTGGTAAGCCGTGTGGTAGGTCGTGAGGAAATACATCTCCATAGAATTCCAAGAGCTCTTGGACTTCACAAGGGGTCGGCTCTTCATTCTCCTTAGGGGTTTCTTTGGTGATGAGGGCATAAACAACCACGCCCTTGCTAAGTTCTTGTTTTATTTCCTGTTCCCCAATCAATAGAACTCCCTCGAGAGGCTTGTTTAGGCTAGGAGTAGCTCGGCCACTCGCGTTTGGAGGCAAGGGTGTGAGTTTGATCCTCTTGTCTCCAAGCTTGAAGGTGTAGGTGTTGTCTCTCCGCTCGTGAATCGCATTTCTATCAAACTCCCAAGGTCCCCCCAATAGAAGGTGACAAGCATCCATGGGAATCATATCACACCAAACTTCATCCATGTAGTCTCTCCCCATAGAAAAGGGAACCAAACATCGTCGATCCACCAATATTTCGGCCTCCTTGTTCAACCATCTCAACTTATAAGGGTTTGGGTGTTTTTGTGTGGGTAAGGCAAGTTTATTGATGAGAGTATTTGAGGCAACATTAACACAACTTCCTCCATCAATGATTAGGTTACAAACCCTCTTCCCAATGGTACATTTAGACCTAAAAATCTGATGTTTTTGACTTTCTTCCAAGGGGTGAGGTTGGGTATGCATAACCCTCCAAGTTACAAGACCAAGATTCGACCTTAACCCTCCTTTCATACGGCTCAATTTGGTTTCTAATTCCCTCCTCAATTTCTCCACAGAGTCATACATGGTTCCCTCAAGAGTAGTATCATATGAAAGAGGCATACTCATTGAGAAAACAAAGAAACAAACCTGAAAATTTCAAGCAAAGTTTGGGCCTTTTGTATGTATGAACCGACTTCTTAGCACAATGTGGATCTTGTGCTCTCAAAACCAACCTAAAGCTCTGATGACCAATTTCGAGTGAAACCTAATGGGTTTAAGTTCACTCAAATACTTGAACAAATCGACTTGAAAATTAATGAAAACTCACGGCTGAAATTGAGATGAAATGTGTTCGAATTTTTCTGAATTTTGTAAGTTTAAGTGAAAACATAAAAGGTAACCTAATCCAAGCACTTAGCCAAGGAATTAGGGTTCGATTACTCAAGCACTAAGCCACTAAGTAATCTCAACATACACTCTAGCACAAAGCAAAGAGAAATAAAGAAGAGATGAGTCTCAACTTTAGGGTTTTCTTATAACATCAAATCTGAAACATTACAATGTTGTAAGCTTGGCCTATATAGTCCCAAGCTTCTAATCACCCTACATTCTAAGCATGATCTAAGGGCCAAGAAAAGTCCCAAAAATCAGCCAAGAATAACGGCCCTATGGCCCTTGCAAAAGCTGAAAATTATTACAACATAAAGCATAAAGTTGAAAAGGACTAAAGACTCTATCCTCACCTTGCATTTAGGTTAGCATCCAAGGGCCAAGATGGGGGCCTTGGGGGACAAGGTGGGACGGTCCAACTACAACAAAAATCTGATTTTTGTTGGCTACAAAACAATAAAGCATAAAGTATAAAGTAAGATTGATGTAGAATGTAACACCCCGACTTTTACTAATATTAATTATTCGTCTCATTTATATTCATAATTTATTTCTCTTGATTTCCTCATTTCTTTTAGCTCGAGAAAATCAGTTCTCTTGTCGCGTGGATAAGCTACTCTGTAGTCGGAACTTAAATACGGAGTAATTTAGCTAAAAACGGTGTAATTTCAGAACTCCGATTCAGGTGATTCAAAAGGCTAAACTGCGTATTTTTTCGACGCCGTCGCAACTGCCAAATTTTCAGAAGCTAGTTTGGACCGGCCCAACTTGGACCGAACCGAAACCTCCTTAGCACGGGTTGGGTTTAGGGTTTTGGATGGCTTTTTGAGCAAGGCAATTAATAATCCTATTATCTCCTAATTTTGGCATTATGATAATCTGATTTCTACCCTAATCTCTCATTCCTCTCATTCCATCCACATTCATTCCTCCTTCATCTCTCAAAATATCTCTCCAACCTCATCCAAACTCCATTGTTGCTCTTCCAAGCTTTCATCCCTTTCATCCTAAGTCTTTCCTAGCCTTTCCCCTTGGTGTAGGATCTCTTTTTCCTCTTCTATTTTTCTGTTATTGTGTTATTTTATGTGTTATATTGTGTGTATTCATTTTTGTGTATGTTTTGGCTTGGATCATCAAAGGAGAAGAAGGCTTTGAAGAAGGAGACATTATCCTAGTTGAAGAAGAAGAGGAGTAGCACGTTTTTGGATCTCTACAAAGGTAACTAGGTGTGATCTAGTTGTGTTTTAACATGTATGAGGCCTTTGTGTTGATAATCTTGTGTTCTATGATGTTGTTCTAATGAGTGAATGCAAGTTTGTGATTGTTTGAATATTGTTTTGTCATAAAATCATGCTAGATCTTTGGCCTCATACTAGGGTTGTTTTATATTCATGTTTTCAGGCATAATTTTCATATTGTATCATTAGTCATGCTTGTAATTTGATAAAAATCGGTTTGGTGCTTATTGTTGTGGTTGGCCGAGAATGGTGAGAGAGGGCCGTGGCTCTTCTCTTGCTTTTCTTCTTGTTTTCTTCTTGTTTTGGCTTAATCATGATGAATCTTGATGTTTGTATTAATCACCTAAAGTTAAACTATGATTTATGATAATTTGATTTAGTCTAAAAGTGTTTGTATGCACGTTTTAATGAGTTAAACACATAAATCGTTGATGGGTCACATGAGAATCGAGTATATGGCATAAAGATGGGTTTGTGTGTGTGTGTTGGCCGTGTAAGTGCAGGCTGGCCGTGTGTTGTGGTTGTGTGTGACGGTTTGTTGGTCTCTTGTTTGAGTCTTGGCATGTATTAAAATGTTATCTATGCTAAATTGAGTTGCGATATACTTGGTTTGATCACTAAATGATGATTTATGAGCATGTTAATTGAGTATATGACTTGTAAAGCACGTTGATCGTATTGTACTCCGTATGTATGGTTGGACTTGGTTGTGATGATGATTGTGTATATATGAGCGTGGTTGTTGTGGTTGTATGGTTGTATTGGAAGTGTTGGAGACAGGTTAACAGGTTAACAGGTTTATGCTTGAGTTAAGTTTGCACATGGGTACTGTTCTGGCACATGTGTGAGGAGATACAACGTCCTAGGATGGACGGATACCGCCCATGATCCCCTCGGCTATTCTTGTTGTTTAGTTAGAGCGACTATGGGTTCTCAACCAGAAGGGTTAGAGACTATGGTTATTTATGTCGTCACCGTTCTTGTTGCTCGGTGGAATTTGGCCAAATTTAGACTTGTGATTATTGAGGAACTTCTTGTTGCTGTTCCGCCATAGGGTTTGGGTGATTCTTGTTGCTTCACCCGGGGTGATTCTTGTTGCTTCACCCAGTTCTCCGCGCTTACTCTCGCAATTGGTTGGAAGATGGATCGTCGTGTGAGCTCAGTCGGTTTGGTCACAACATTGGTTGTGCCGTGTGATTGTGCTTGTGTTTATATTGTTGTTCTATTGTTGTATGTTTTGGTTGTACATGTATTTATACTTTGGTTTTAGGCCGTAGGCCAGGTGAGCTCGTTGCGTTGTTGTTGTTTGCATTTGTTATGTTAAAATATGACTGGGGAGCACCTAGTTACTCCCCATTGATTGTGGTTGTTGCTTCCTTTTCTTTATAGGTACGCGCGTGACGGGATTTGAGTGAGGAAATGCGAGGCTATGACCGGGTGTACCTTAGTAGAGACGTTGTTTTGTTTAGACTTTGCTTTTGGACTTGTATTTCTTATGGTTTCGTTTTAGACTTTACTTTTCTTTTGACTTTGGACTTTGTTTTGGTTTTGGTTGTAAGGGGTATTTATTCCCCAATATGTAAGGCCTCAAGGCCTACTCTTACTTTTGTTTTTCGTTGGTAGTTAGTTCGTGTAATAAACCGGGCTACACGGTGTTTCCGCCACCCTGATTTCAGTTTTAAACCTTTATCTTTTCTAAAACTCTTTTTAAATCATATTTTATTTCATTGAAAAACCCGGGTTGTTACAGTTGGTATCAGAGCGAATACGCTCTCAACTCTACTAGGTGAGTGAGTAGGATTTGACTTAGAACACCGAGTGGAGTGTGGGGTAGATATAATAGGGGGTGCGTTGTTTGTCTTTGAGTAGTTGTTTGTAGCGGCATGTTTAGCTATTTGCTGCTGTTAATCATGATATTGTAATACAGATGGCTAGAAATGGAAATGCCGCACAACAAGACCTTCAACGTATCCGCCGAGTCGAGGATGCAATCTTAGCTTTGACGGAGGCACGTGAGAACAACCAGTCCGTCTTTGATCGCTTTAACCGTCATCATCAACCCACGTATGATGGCAAGGCTGATCCAGTCGTGCTCGAGAGCTGGATTAGGGAGATCGAGAAGCTGTTCGTGGCAACTCGGTGTCCCGAGGCACAGAAGGTGGATATCGCCACCTACTATCTGAAGGTGGAGGCCGACAACTGGTGGGCCTTATCTAGAGCTACTCTTCAGGCTTAGGTTGCGTTCAACTGGGCTATGTTCTGTGAAGCGTTGAAGAAGCGCTTCTATCCTGATGAGCTCCGCTGGCAGAAGGAGCAAGAGTTCATTAATCTCGTACAGGGTACCATGTCAGTGTAGGAGTACACTGACAAGTTCTCGGCTCTGGCTCGTTTTGCGCCACACATTATTCCCGACGAAGCTGCTCGCATTTGTCGATACGAGAAGAACCTGTCCTTTGGTGTTAGGACCGTGCTAGCTGGAATGTCCTCTACCACTTTCCAGCAGGCTTATGACCGAGCTTTGAGTGTGTACGCGTCAGTCCAGGCTGAGGAGGCCGACGCTGCTGCTAGAAGTCGCATGGAGAAGAGGCATTCGGATTCGCAGGAGCACTTTCGAGTGGAGAAGAAGGGGAGGTTCGAGCCCAGGCCGATGGAAACCCATGCTCAGGATGCTTCTAGGCCAGGTATGCTATGCTATCGCTGTAAGAAGGCTTACCACCCGTGTAAGACTTGTGACGGGAGGACGATTACGTGCTTTATCTGCAAGGAACCGGGACATAAGTCCAACGATTGCCCTAAGGCCGTGAGATCTACTGGTGTTGCTGCTGCTGGTTCTTCTTCAGCTATTGCTCCTTCTACTGTTGCTACGAAGGCTAACCCTCCTGCTCAGAAGGGTCGCATCTTCGTCATGAGCCGAGCTGAAGCCGAGCGTCATCCTCTTGTTGTCACAAGTATATATCTTAACCTCTGTACCTATTTCCTTGTCCTTTTGATACGGGTACCTCTTTGTCGTTCATTTTTCCTTCATTGAACGACCAAACTCAACTTACTTCCTTTATTTCCATATATATATATATTCTCATTACTCTCTTCGCGAGTGTAACAGTTCCATGTTCACTCCTATTCGAGGATGTCCCTACTTCTTTTGGGAAATCCGTCCTAGCTCCCTTCCGTGTGTGTTTGAGTCCGACCAAGTTAAGTGTCTTTGGGGTATGTGAGACTTGGTGGAGTGGACCTAGGCTAGGAGAGCTATCCTTTCGTTATTGGGGGTGAGTAGAGTTAGTTGTTCTTAGGATGGAAATCGTAGAGGTAGACTTCTTCCACTCGTTTTGGGTGTCACTCTGTTCTCAAGTTTCGAGGACGAAACTTCTTTTTAGGGGGTAGGATTGTAACACCCCGACTTTTCCTAATATTAATTATTCGTCTCATTTATATTCATAATTTATTTCTCTTGATTTCCTCATTTCTTTTAGCTCGAGAAAATCAGTTCTCTTGTCGCGTGGATAAGCTACTCTGTAGTCGGAACTTAAATACGGAGTAATTTAGCTAAAAACGGTGTAATTTCCTCATACGAACTCCGATTCAGGTGATTCAAAAGGCTAAACTGCGTATTTTTTCGACGCCGTCGCAACTGCCAAATTTTTAGAAGCTAGTTTGGACCGGCCCAACTTGGACCGAACCGAAACCTCCTTAGCACGGGTTGGGTTTAGGGTTTTGGATGGCTTTTTGAGCAAGGCAATTAATTATCCTATTATCTCCTAATTTTGGCATTATGATAATCTGATTTCTACCCTAATCTCTCATTCCTCTCATTCCATCCACATTCATTCCTCCTTCATCTCTCAAAATATCTCTCCAACCTCATCCAAACTCCATTGTTGCTCTTCCAAGCTTTCATCCCTTTCATCCTAAGTCTTTCCTAGCCTTTCCCCTTGGTGTAGGATCTCTTTTACCTCTTTTATTTTTCTGTTATTGTGTTATTTTATGTGTTATATTGTGTGTATTCATTTTTGTGTATGTTTTGGCTTGGATCAGCAAAGGAGAAGAAGGCTTTGAAGAAGGAGACACTATCCTAGTTGAAGAAGAAGAGGAGTAGCACGTTTTTGGATCTCTACAAAGGTAACTAGGTGTGATCTAGTTGTGTTTTAACATGTATGAGGCCTTTGTGTTGATAATCTTGTGTTCTATGATGTTGTTCTAATGAGTGAATGCAAGTTTGTGATTGTTTGAATATTGTTTTGTCATAAAATCATGCTAGATCTTTGGCCTCATACTAGGGTTGTTTTATATTTATGTTTTCATGCATAATTTTCATATTGTATCATTAGTCATGCTTGTAATTTGATAAAAATCGGTTTGGTGCTTATTGTTGTGGTTGGCCGAGAATGGTGAGAGAGGGCTGTGGCTCTTCTCTTGCTTTTCTTCTTGTTTTCTTCTTGTTTTGGCTTAATCATGATGAATCTTGATGTTTGTATTAATCACCTAAAGTTAAACTATGATTTATGATAATTTGATTTAGTCTAAAAGTGTTTGTATGCACGTTTTAATGAGTTAAACACATAAATCGTTGATGGGTCACATGAGAATCGAGTATATGGCATAAAGATGGGTTTGTGTGTGTGTGTTGGCCGTGTAAGTGCAGGCTGGCCGTGTGTTGTGGTTGTGTGTGACGGTTTGTTGGTCTCTTGTTTGAGTCTTGGCATGTATTAAAATGTTATCTATGCTAAATTGAGTTGAGATATACTTGGTTTGATCACTAAATGATGATTTATGAGCATGTTAATTGAGTATATGACTTGTAAAGCACGTTGATCATATTGTACTCCGTATGTATGGTTGGACTTGGTTGTGATGATGATTGTGTATATATGAGCGTGGTTGTTGTGGTTGTATGGTTGTATTGGAAGTGTTGGAGACAAAGTTAACGAGGTTAACGAGGTTTATGCTTGAGTTAAGTTTGCACATGGGTACTGTTCTGGCACATGTGTGAGGAGATACAACGTCCTAGGATGGACGGATACCGCCCATGATCCCCTCGGCTATTCTTGTTGTTTAGTTAGAGCGACTATGGGTTCTCAACCAGAAGGGTTAGAGACTATGGTTATTTATGTCGTCACCGTTCTTGTTGCTCGGTGGAATTTGGCCAAATTTAGACTTGTGATTATTGAGGAACTTCTTGTTCTTTGTTCGCCATAGGGTTTGGGTGATTCTTGTTGCTTCACCCGGGGTGATTCTTGTTGCTTCACCCAGTTCTCCGCGCTTACTCTCGCAATTGGTTGGAAGATGGATCGTCGTGTGAGCTCAGTCGGTTTGGTCACAATATTGGTTGTGCCGTGTGATTGTGCTTGTGTTTATATTGTTGTTTTATTGTTGTATGTTTTGGTTGTACATGTATTTATACTTTGGTTTTAGGCCGTAGGCCAGGTGAGCTTGTTGCATGTTGTTGTTTGCATTTGTTATGTTAAAATATGACTGGGGAGCACCTAGTTACTCCCCACTGATTGTGGTTGTTGCTTCCTTTTCTTTATAGGTACGCGCGTGACGGGATTTGAGTGAGGAAATGCGAGGCTATGACCGGGTGTACCTTAGTAGAGACGTTGTTTTGTTTAGACTTTGCTTTTGGACTTGTATTTCTTTTGGTTTCGTTTTAGACTTTACTTTTCTTTGGACTTTGGACTTTGTTTTGGTTTTGGTTGTAAGGGGTATTTATTCCCCAATATGTAAGGCCTCAAGGCCTACTCTTACTTTTGTTTTTCGTTGGTAGTTAGTTCGAGTAATAATCCGGCTACACGGTGTTTCCGCCACCCTGATTTCAGTTTTAAACCTTTATCTTTTCTAAAACTCTTTTTAAATCATATTTTATTTCTTTGAAAAACCCGGGTTGTTACATAGAACGCGTAGGTTCTTTAAAAACGTAGCAGCGGAATTTGTAACTGTGGATATGTATGCAACGTGAGGTTGCTGTTTTTGGGTGGAAACGCAACGTGAGGTTGCAAATAAGATGGATAATGCAAGTTCTTGATAACAAGAACGGATAAGCAAGCAATCTTGATCAATCCTCGCAAGGAAATCACTTGATTAGCTAAATCTCAACCTCGCAAGGAAGAGTTTGAAATCAATCTCGCAAGAAAGAATTCAAGGGTTAAACTCGCAAGTTTAGGCAAAGTATAAAACTTTATTGAAAATTCAATATATGATAAGATATCAAATAAGGTCACAATCCAACCTTATTTGTAGTACTCTAAACAACTATATTGGTCCTAATATAATAACTTTATTTGTAGGAAACCAAATTATTCATCAACTAAGACTTTCCTAATTCTATTTAGGAAACATACTAACAAAATTAAATAAAATCAACTAGATTATTCGTAAAACAATTAGGAAATTTTCCTACTTTATTTGCAAGTAAATAAAGAAAATAAACTAAGAATAATTAAAGTTAAACTAGCTGATTCCTACGGACTAATTTAAGGAAAGCGTGTTGAGTTGTACACGTTTTCCAGCGTTTCCAGCTAGTCTGTGGGAAACGCGTCTGTGTTTCCTGTGAGTTTCCAGGAACCTTCAAAGTCTGCGTTTCCTTCCAGCTTCCATTCCTGCGTTTCCAGCTTCTCCATTGTGTTTCCAAGTAACCATAGTTACATAATTCGAACCAATCTTCAACTCTTTAGTGATCTTAGGTAAATGTCGGCTTAGAAGTACTTCGTTTTCAACCTCCTCTAATGCTCCCGCATCATTCTCTCCTTCTTTTTGAGAATTTGACCTCAAATTGTCGTCTTCGAGATATGGTGATAGATCTCCAACATTGAACGTTGCACTAACTCCTCCATATTCACTAGGCAAGTCAAGCTTGTAAGCATTAGAACCGTAACACTCAAGTACTTTGAATGGACCATCAGCTCTCGGCATCAACTTATTCTTTCGTTTCGATGGAAACCTCTCTTTCCTCAAGTGTAGACACACAAGATCTCCCACTTGAAACACAGGTTGCTTTCGATGTTTATTCGCTTTCTCCTTATATTTCGCGTTTGCCTTCTCTATTTGAGCTCTCACTTGCTCACAAGTTCGAAGAAACGCAGCTTGTCTCTCCTTCGCTTCAAAACTCATGAGATCTTTCTTTGGAATCGGAATCAAATCAATAGGTAGGAATGGATTAACTCCGTAAACGATCTCGAATGGGGCACGACCAGTAGTAACCGATGGAGTACGGTTATAAGCAAACTCGGCATGTGCGAGTTTCACATCCCAATCCTTCGTGCTCTTGCTAACCAACCCTCTCAACAAACTCCCAAGAGTTCTATTAGTCACTTCCGTTTGACCATCAGTTTGTGGATGGTGAGAAGTACTAAACAATAGCTTGGTTCCCACTAATCTCCACAATGTCTTCCAAAAATAGCTAAGAAACTTTACATCTCGATCCGACACAATAGTAAGTGGAATCCCATGTAAACGCACTACTTCTTTATAATAAAGATCAGCAACATGAGTAGCATCATCGGTTTTATGACAAGGAATAAAGTGAGCCATCTTTGAAAACCGATCAACCACAACCATAACCGAATCCTTTCCTCTTTGCGTTTTTGGTAACCCAAGTATAAAATCCATACTAACCTCACTCCATGGTTGCGTGGGAACAGGTAAGGGCGTGTATAACCCCTTATTGAACGACCTCTTCGCCTTTTTACACACAACACACTTAGCCACGATGTCTTGCACGTCTTTGATCATCTTCGGCCAATAGAAGTGTTCACTTACAACATCGTAAGTCTTATTAGTTCCAAAGTGTCCAGCAATTGCCCCTCCATGAGCCTCACGAATCAACAACTCCCGGATCGAACTTTGTGGAATGCAAAGTCGATTTCCCTTGAATAAGAACCCATCTTGCAATGTGAAATCTCCTGTAGGCTCAAGAAACTCTTTAGAAAACGAGGGATCATCCTTGTACAACTCCTTGACGTGCTGAAATCCCAACAACCTTGCATCTAGCTCAACTAATAAGCAATGTCTTCTCGAAAGTGCATCAGCTACAATATTAGAACTTCCGGTCTTATATTTCGATGAAAACGTAAAACATTGCAGAAACTCAACCCATTTAGCATGTCTTGGATTCAATTTTTGCTGCCCATGTATGTGTTTAAGAGCTTCGTGATCAGAATGAAGCACGAACGGTTTTGGCCGCAAATAGTGACTCCAATGGTTCAATGCCCTCACAATAGCGTAGAACTCCTTGTCATAAGTTGAGTAGTGACCTTGCACCATTTAACTTCTCACTAAAGTAAGCAATAGGGCGTTTCTCTTGTATCAACACGGCACCAATTCCAACACCACTTGCATCACATTCGACTTCAAACAACTTGTCGAAATCAGGAAGTGCTAAAACAGGTCCGGCACATAACTTGCTCTTCACTTCTTCAAATGCCTTTTGGGCACTCGTTGTCCACACAAATTCTCCTTTCTTGGTCAACTCCGTAATTGGAGCCATAATCGAACTAAAACCTTTGGATGAATCGCCTATAGAATGAGGCCAATCCATGGAAACTTCAGACTTAGTAGTCGATTTTGGAACCGGCCAGGCTTGAATAGCTTCAACCTTAGATGGGTCCATGCTCACGCCATCTTTACCTACAATATAACCAAGAAACACAACACTAGGAACCATAAATGTGCACTTCTCAAGTTTCCCATAAAGTTTCTGTTTTCGTAGAACCTCAAAAACTGCTCTCAAGTGTTGCTTGTGTTCCTCCTCATCCTTGCTATAGATCAAAATATCATCGAGATACACAACCACGAACTTGTTAAGGAAAGGCCTTAACACTTCATTCATAAGTCTCATAAACGAACTAGGAGCATTACAAAGTCCAAATGGCATCACAAGCCACTCATATAGTCCTTGTTTCATTTTGAATGCGGTCTTCCACTCATCTCCTTCTCGAATTCGCATTTGATGATACTCACTCCTTAAATCAAGCTTAGAAAACACACATGAGCCAGCAAGCTCATCAAGCATATCATCAAGTCTTGGCATAGGAAAACGGTATTTGATGGTAATGTTGTTTACCGCTCTACTATCAATGCACATCCTCCAAGTTCCTTCCTTCTTTGGAACCAAGGAACCGCACATGGGCTCAAGCTTTCTTGCACGTAACCCCTATCAAGTAGCTCTTGGACTTGTCTTTGAAGTTCTTTTGCTTCCTCGGGATTACAACGATAAGCTGGTTTGTTTGGTAACGCCGCTCCCGGAATCAAGTCAATTTGATGCTCAATTCCACGTAAAGGAGGTAACCCCTTCGGTAAATCATCCGGAAACACATCCCCAAATTCATCCAATAGCTCTTTCACATCACGGTTATCACCAATCTTCCCCGAATCAGAATCACGTACCACAAGCATGTAAACGCGTTCTCCACGAACAATAACCTCTTATACTTCATTAGCCTCCACAAATAAGTTTCCCCTCTTCAATTTAGCTTCTATAATCTTATGAGGTGATAAAGGTTTCAGATTGTAAGTTGTGTTTCCCTTGGTCACGCTATAATTATTAGTTCTCCCATCATGCTCAACCTTCCGATCAAATTGCCACGGCCTCCCCAATAGAATATGACAAGCATTCATTGGAACCACGTCACACCACAACTCATCAGTATATGGGCCTAAACTAAGAGAGATTAGGGCTTGTTTCTTCACATGAACACCACCATCCCCATTCAACCAATGTAGTTTATATGGCTTATCACGGTCTCTAGTTTGTAATTTAAGTTCATCAACCAAAGTCTTTGCTACTACATTCGTGCATGACCCACTATCAATGATAAGATTACAAATCTTGTCACGTACCTTGCACCGGGTATGAAAAATCTGCTCTCTTTGTTCCGTTTCAGCCGTGCTTGCTTCCACATGAAGGTTTCTAAGCACCAAGCATTCATCTTCACTCAAGGGATCCAAATCATAAACCACTCCCTCTTTGTCTTCTGTTTCTTCATCCTCCTTAGACGTGACAAAGCTAGGAACCAACCCTTCCAATTCTTGAACCGTGAGTGCTCTCTTTAGAGGACACTCGTTTGCTATGTGACCATAGCCTTGACACTTAAAGCAACGCCTCATTGAGTTTCCTTTAGTCTCCACAGCGATTCCCTTTACTTTGTCTCGAGATTCCTCTTTTGGAGTTTCTTTAGGTTTGCTTGGAGTGTTTTTAGCTTGAGAACTCGAACCAATGAGCACTCCTCTTGAATAAGGATTAGTCTTTCGTGCCTTCTCTTGCTTCTCAAACTTCAAAGCTAACCTGCACACATCATTAAAACCATCAAAATTGAATTTCAACTTTGGCATAGCGAGGGTGTTAGGCCCTTGACGAATCTTGCGATTCTCAGCTCTTCTTTCTCCTCAAGATCGCATAAGATTGTTATCCTCTCAAATTCTTTGATGTATTCAGTCACGGACAAGTTCTCTTGCATCAAAGATTGGAGTTTCAAGTAGTTTTCTTGCTCATAATCACGAGGCGAGAAACGTTTCATAAGGTGCTTCTTCAACTTAACCCAAGATTCGATCTTCGGCTTTCCTTCTCTCCACCTTTGTTTCTTTAGGTTTTCATACCATAAATAAGCATATTTGGTGAGTTTCAACGTTGCAACCTTAAATTGCTTCCTATCATCATACTCCTTATACTCAAAGATTTTCTCGGCTTGTCGAATCCAATCCAAGAAACTCTCCGGATCCATGTCACCTTTAAAATCTGAGATATCGAGTTTGAGACCTCGATCATCATCGTTGTTGGTGATCTTTCTTCCTCTCGGACGTTCTTCTTCTTCAGATTCAATCGAACTTTCATCATCACTTATATTCGGGTTCTTTGGTTTCTTATAACCACTTTTATACATGTGCTTCACCATGTATGTCAACTGACTAAGCTCCTTCTGCATGGAATTCATGTCTTCCATCCACGGCTTCTCTTGACCAGAATTCTCTTCCATTGTTGTAAGTCGCCAAGACAGATTTATTGAAAAATAAATCAAGAATCGAGCTCGATAACCAATTTGATGTAGAACGCGTGAGGTTCTTTAGAAAGCGTAGCAAATGAATTTGTAATCGTGGAATATGTATGCAACGTGAGGTTGCTGTTTTTGGGTGGAAACGCAACGTGAGGTTGCAAATAAGATGGATAATGCAAGTTCTTGATAACAAGAACGGATAAGCAAGCAATCTTGATCAATCCTCGCAAGGAAATCACTTGATTATCTAAATCTCAACCTCGCAAGGAAGAGTTTGAAATCAATCTCGCAAGAAAGAATTCAAGGGTTAAACTCGCAAGTTTAGGCAAAGTATAAAACTTTATTGAAAATTCAATGTATGATAAGATATCAAATAAGGTCACAATCCAACCTTATTTGTAGTACTCTAAACAACTATATTGGTCCTAATATAATTAGGAAACCAAATTATTCATCAACTAAGACTTTCCTAATTCTATTTAGGAAACATACTAACAAAATTAAATAAAATCAACTAGATTATTCGTAAAACAATTAGGAAATTTTCCTACTTTATTTGCAAGTAAATAAAGAAAATAAACTAAGAATAATTAAAGTTAAACTAGCTGATTCCTACGGACTAATTTAAGGAAAGCGTGTTGAGTTGTACACGATTTCCAGCGTTTCCAGCTAGTGCAGGGAAACGCGTCTGTTTCTGTGAGTTTCAGGGAACCTTCAAAGTCTGCGTTTCCTTGCGTTTCAGCCTTCCATTCCTGCGTTTCCAGCTTCTCCATTGTGTTTCCAAGTAACCATAGTTACATAATTCGAACCAATCTTCAACTCTTTAGTGATCTTAGGTAAATGTCGGCTTAGAAGTACTTCGTTTTCAACCTCCTCTAATGCTCCCGCATCATTCTCTCCTTCTTTTTGAGAATTTGACCTCAAATTGTCGTCTTTGAGATATGATGATAGATCACCAACATTGAACGTTGCACTAACTCCTCCATATTCACTAGGCAAGTCAAGCTTGTAAGCATTAGAACCGTAACACTCAAGTACTTTGAATGGACCATCAGCTCTCAGCATCAACTTATTCTTTCGTTTCGATGGAAACCTCTCTTTCCTCAAGTGTAGCCACACAAGATCTCCCACTTGAAACACAGGTTGCTTTCGATGTTTATTCGCTTTCTCCTTATATTTCGCGTTTGCCTTCTCTATTTGAGCTCTCACTTGCTCACAAGTTCGAGGAAACGCAGCTTGTCTCTCCTTCGCTTCAAAACTCATGAGATCTTTCTTTGGAATCGGAATCAAATCAATAGGTAGGAATGGATTAACTCCGTAAACGATCTCGAATGGGGCACGACCAGTAGTAACCGATGGAGTACGGTTATAAGCAAACTCGGCATGTGCGAGTTTCACATCCCAATCCTTCGTGCTCTTGCTAACCAACCCTCTCAACAAACTCCCAAGAGTTCTATTAGTCACTTCCGTTTGACCATCAGTTTGTGGATGGTGAGAAGTACTAAACAATAGCTTGGTTCCCACTAATCTCCACAATGTCTTCCAAAAATAGCTAAGAAACTTCACATCTCGATCCGACACAATAGTAAGTGGAATCCCATGTAAACGCACTACTTCTTTATAATAAAGATCAGCAACATGAGTAGCATCATCGGTTTTATGACAAGGAATAAAGTGAGCCATCTTTGAAAACCGATCAACCACAACCATAACCGAATCCTTTCCTCTTTGCGTTTTTGGTAACCCAAGTATAAAATCCATACTAACCTCACTCCATGGTTGCGTGGGAACAGGTAAGGGCGTGTATAACCCCTTATTGAACGAACTCTTCGCCTTTTGACACACAACACACTTAGCCACGATGTCTTGCACGTCTTTGATCATCTTCGGCCAATAGAAGTGTTCACTTACAACATCGTAAGTCTTATTAGTTCCAAAGTGACCAGCAATTGCCCCTCCATGAGCCTCACGAATCAACAACTCCCGGATCGAACTTTGTGGAATGCAAAGTCGATTTCCCTTGAATAAGAACCCATCTTGCAATGTGAAATCTCCTGTAGGCTCAAGAAACTCTTTAGAAAACGAGGGATCATCCTTGTACAACTCCTTGACGTGCTGAAATCCCAACAACCTTGCATCTAGCTCAACTAATAAGCAATGTCTTCTCGAAAGTGCATCAGCTACAATATTAGAACTTCCGGTCTTATATTTCGATGAAAACGTAAAACATTGCAGAAACTCAACCCATTTAGCATGTCTTGGATTCAATTTTCTTTGCCCATGTATGTGTTTAAGAGCTTCGTGATCAGAATGAAGCAAGAACGGTTTTGGCCGCAAATAGTGACTCCAATGGTTCAATGCCCTCACAATAGCGTAGAACTCCTTGTCATAAGTTGAGTAGTGACCTTGCACCATTTAACTTCTCACTAAAGTAAGCAATAGGGCGTTTCTCTTGTATCAACACGGCACCAATTCCAACACCACTTGCATCACATTCGACTTCAAACAACTTGTCGAAATCAGGAAGTGCTAAAACAGGTCCGGCACATAACTTGCTCTTCACTTCTTCAAATGCCTTTTGGGCACTCGTTGTCCACACAAATTCTCCTTTCTTGGTCAACTCCGTAATTGGAGCCATAATCGAACTAAAACCTTTGGATGAATCGCCTATAGAATGAGGCCAATCCATGGAAACTTCGTACTTTCGTAGTCGATTTTGGAACCGGCCAGGCTTGAATAGCTTCAACCTTAGATGGGTCCATGCTCACGCCATCTTTACCTACAATATAACCAAGAAACACAACACTAGGAACCATAAATGTGCACTTCTCAAGTTTCCCATAAAGTTTCTGTTTTCGTAGAACCTCAAAAACTGCTCTCAAGTGTTGCTTGTGTTCCTCCTCATCCTTGCTGTAGATCAAAATATCATCGAGATACACAACCACGAACTTGTTAAGGAAAGGCCTTAACACTTCATTCATAAGTCTCATAAACGAACTAGGAGCATTACAAAGTCCAAATGGCATCACACGCCACTCATATAGTCCTTGTTTCATTTTGAATGCGGTCTTCCACTCATCTCCTTCTCGAATTCGCATTTGATGATACCCACTCCTTAAATCAAGCTTAGAAAACACACATGAGCCAGCAAGCTCATCAAGCATATCATCAAGTCTTGGCATAGGAAAACGGTATTTGATGGTAATGTTGTTTACCGCTCTACTATCAATGCACATCCTCCAAGTTCCTTCCTTCTTTGGAACCAAGGAACCGCACATGGGCTCAAGCTTTCTTGCACGTAACCCCTATCAAGTAGCTCTTGGACTTGTCTTTGAAGTTCTTTTGCTTCCTCGGGATTACAACGATAAGCTGGTTTGTTTGGTAACGCCGCTCCCGGAATCAAGTCAATTTGATGCTCAATTCCACGTAAAGGAGGTAACCCCTTCGGTAAATCATCCGGAAACACATCCCCAAATTCATCCAATAGCTCTTTCACATCACGGTTATCACCAATCTTCCCCGAATCAGAATCACGTACCACAAGCATGTAAACGCGTTCTCCACGAACAATAACCTCTTATACTTCATTAGCCTCCACAAATAAGTTTCCCCTCTTCAATTTAGCTTCTCTAATCTTATGAGGTGATAAAGGTTTCAGATTGTAAGTTGTGTTTCCCTTGGTCACGCTATAATTATTAGTTCTCCCATCATGCTCAACCTTCCGATCAAATTGCCACGGCCTCCCCAATAGAATATGACAAGCATTCATTGGAACCACGTCACACCACAACTCATCAGTATATGGGCCTAAACTAAGAGAGATTAGGGATTGTTTCTTCACATGAACACCACCATCCCCATTCAACCAATGTAGTTTATATGGCTTATCACGGTCTCTAGTTTGTAATTTAAGTTCATCAACCAAAGTCTTTGCTACTACATTCGTGCATGACCCACTATCAATGATAAGATTACAAATCTTGTCACGTACCTTGCACCGGGTATGAAAAATCTGCTCTCTTTGTTCCGTTTCAGCCGTGCTTGCTTCCACATAAAGGTTTCTAAGCACCAAGCATTCATCTTCACTCAAGGGATCCAAATCATAAACCACTCCCTCTTTGTCTTCTGTTTCTTCATCCTCCTTAGACGTGACAAAGCTAGGAACCAACCCTTCCAATTCTTGAACCGTGAGTGCTCTCTTTAGAGGACACTCGTTTGCTATGTGACCATAGCCTTGACACTTAAAGCAACGCCTCATTGAGTTTCCTTTAGTCTCCACAGCGATTCCCTTTACTTTGTCTCGAGATTCCTCTTTTGGAGTTTCTTTAGGTTTGCTTGGAGTGTTTTTAGCTTGAGAACTCGAACCAATGAGCACTCCTCTTGAATAAGGATTAGTCTTTCGTGCCTTCTCTTGCTTCTCAAACTTCAAAGCTAACCTGCACACATCATTAAAACCATCAAAATTCTGAATTTCAACTTTGGCCGCAAGCGAGGGTGTTAGGCCCTTGACGAATCTTGCGATTCTCAGCTCTTCTTTCTCCTCAAGATCGCATAAGATTGTTATCCTCTCAAATTCTTTGATGTATTCGGTCACGGACAAGTTCTCTTGCATCAAAGATTGGAGTTTCAAGTAGTTTTCTTGCTCATAATCACGAGGCGAGAAACGTTTCATAAGGTGCTTCTTCAACTTAACCCAAGATTCGATCTTCGGCTTTCCTTCTCTCCTCCTTTGTTTCTTTAGGTTTTCATACCATAAAGAAGCATATTTGGTGAGTTTCAACGTTGCAACCTTAAATTGCTTCCTATCATCATACTCCTTATACTCAAAGATTCTCTCGGCTTGTCGAATCCAATCCAAGAAACTCTCCGGATCCATGTCACCTTTAAAATCTGAGATATCGAGTTTGAGACCTCGATCATCATCGTTGTTGGTGATCTTTCTTCCTCTCGGACGTTCTTCTTCTTCAGATTCAATCGAACTTTCATCATCACTTATATTCGGGTTCTTTGGTTTCTTATAACCACTTTTATACATGTGCTTCACCATGTATGTCAACTGACTAAGCTCCTTCTGCATGGAATTCATGTCTTCCATCCACGGCTTCTCTTGACCAGAATTCTCTTCCATTGTTGTAAGCTGCCCAAGACAGATTTATTGAAAAATAAATCAAGAATCGAGCTCTGATAACCAATTTGATGTAGAACGCGTAGGTTCTTTAGAAACGTAGCAGCGGAATTTGTAACTGTGAATATGTATGCAACGTGAGGTTGCTGTTTTTGGGTGGAAACGCAACGTGAGGTTGCAAATAAGATGGATAATGCAAGTTCTTGATAACAAGAACGGATAAGCAAGCAATCTTGATCAATCCTCGCAAGGAAATCACTTGATTATCTAAATCTCAACCTCGCAAGGAAGAGTTTGAAATCAATCTCGCAAGAAAGAATTCAAGGGTTAAACTCGCAAGTTTAGGCAAAGTATAAAACTTTATTGATAATTCAATGTATGATAAGATATCAAATAAGGTCACAATCCAACCTTATTTATAGTACTCTAAACAACTATATTGGTCCTAATATAATTAGGAAACCAAATTATTTATCAACTAAGACTTTCCTAATTCTATTTAGGAAACACACTAACAAAATTAAATAAAATCAACTAGATTATTCCTAACACAATTAGAAAATTTTCCTACTTTATTTGCAAGTAAATAAAGAAAATAAACTAAGAATAATTAAAGTTATACTAGCTGATTCCTACGGACTAATTTAAGGAAAGCGTGTTGAGTTGTACACGTTTTCCAGCGTTTCCAGCTAGTGCTGGGGAAAGCGGCGTCTGTGTTTCTGTGAGTTTCAGGAACATTCAAAGTCTGCGTTTCCTTCAAGCGTTTAGGCTTTTATTCCAAATGCCACTTCTCCATTGTGTTTCCAAGTAACCATAGTTACATAGTTCGAACCAATCTTCAACTCTTTAGTGATCTTAGGTAAATGTCGGCTCAGAAGTACTTCGTTTTCAACCTCCTCTAATGCTCCCACATCAAAGATAGTGACATCTAGTGAAAAGGACTTGTTGAGGAAGATGGTATTTTGTCTCAATTTTTCGGCTGACTTGCATTGCTCTTCACTTGACTTTGGTCTTGATCAATTAGATGAGTTTAGGTTGAGCCTTAGACATTTGATTGGAAGCGGGTCCTAGATCAATGGGTTGTGGAATTTCAACTCCCGTTGCAAAATCAACTTGCACAATTTCAATCAATCAAAGCAATTATAACATGTTCCCAAATCAATTTTCACAAATTCCCCTAAACCCTAATTGGGAAATTAGCTAGTCATACTTAGGGAAAATAATAAATTAATTACGGAGTAAAGGAAATTGAGAGCAAGAAGCATAATTACCAAGAACAAGATTGCTTGAGATATTATTGGGAAGTACCGACGGTTACACAATTTCAATCTCCCAAAAATTAAGGCTTGAGTATCTAAAAGTTGAAGATGAAAATAAGAACTAAAACTAAGGAGAGAGAATAGAGAGTATTTTTCGTAGTTTAGGTCTAACTAATGATGATAAGATAAACTAGTAAAATAATATTTCCTACTTACATAACATAAAATCACAAATCCCGGCAAAAGAAAATGCATCCAGGCCTGTCGACCGGCCGCCGGTCACAGACCGGTTACGGGCCTAAGATTTTTCATCCGTAACTCCTTAAAATCATCCAGAAAGTCATCTAGCCAGGTAGCCGGTCGACCGGTCGCCGGTCTGGTCAGACCGGCTCGTGGCCAAATGTCAACCGAGCTCATCCGTCTTAGGCTCTCGTTTTCTAACAACTTGGGCCTCTACTAACTTCTCCTAATTTCGGCCCCTTTGCTCTAGTTCTCGGTTTTCGGTCCCGAGCTCCACCTTACGTCGTCTTTTAGATTTCCGACGTATCCACTTTTCAGCTCAAATGCTTAGTAAATGTAGAAAATCCTGCAAATCAGGGAAAAACAACAAAAGCGCCTGTAGGACGTAATGTGAGAACAAAATGGCCCCGTAAGGCGCATTTTGACAAAAAATAGCAGCTCGTGACGGGGGTAGAAACATATAAAAATAACATCTATCAAACTCCCCCAAGCCAAACTGTTGCTCATCCTCGAGCAAGAAAACTCATCTAACGGCTAAATAAACCATACAACAAATGCAAAAGATGGGAAACAGCGACTCAGAGCTAGACATGTAACAGTAACTCAAACATATACAACTTAACAGTCACGACAATCGAAAGCTGAGTATGAATTTTTTGGAGACGATAATACCAGGTATTTCCATTCTGTGCTCAAAGCCAAGCATGGGCAAAATAAGGTTAAGCAGATTGAGGATCAAGAGGGCAGAATTTACGATACTCTAGATACTATACAGACTGGGTTTCTGAATTTTTATACTCAATTACTTGGTTCACAGGTTGGCACTACAAAGGTGAGTGAGGATGTAGTTAGGAGGAAACAAGTGTGTACTGCTGAACATGCTTCGCTGTTGCTCTCTCCCATTACTCCTCAAGAGGTTAAGGATGCAATGTTCTCAATTCCTAAACACAAGGCTGCTGGTCCTGATGGTTATTCGAGTGGGTTCTTTAGAGATGCTTGGGATGTTGTGGGTGATCAAGTGTGCTCTACTGTTCTTGACTTCTTTCACACTGGTGAGCTTCTTAAGCAAGTTAATCATACTCTCATCACCTTGATACCAAAGTGTGAGAGGCCGAGAAGTGTTACGCAATTCAGACTCATCTCTTGTTGCAATGTGGTTTACAAATGCATTACAAAGATTCTGTGTAACAGACTGGCGCCTGTTTTAAAGGATATTATCTCTCCTAATCAAGGAGGCTTTATTCAAGGGAGGCATATTGTTGAGAATATTCTAATTTGCTAGGATATTGTCAGACTTTATAAGCGGAAGACGGTGTCGCCGAGGTTTCTGCTTAAGGTGGATCTCAAAAAAGCATATGACTCTGTCAGTTGGGAATTCTTATATCAGATGTTGGTTGCTCTTCAGTTTCCTGATAAGTTTGTTCAGTTGGTTATGGAGTGTGTCAGGACTGCTAGCTATTCTTTGGTCCTCAATGGTTCTATTTTCGGATTCTTCAAAGGGATGAAAGGGCTCAGACAAGGAGATCCACTCTCTCCTCTTTTATTTACCATTGCCATGGAATATCTTAGTAGGGTTTTGGCATACACTACAGATACAATGGGTTTTAAATTCCATCCTATGTGTGCCAAACTGAAATTGTCTCATTTGATGTTTGCTGATGATCTTCTCTTGTTTAGTAAAGGAGATGTGGGATCAATCATGGTACTTCTACGTTCTTTTGCTACGTTCTCTGCTGCTTCTGGTCTTCAGATGAGCCCTACAAAATCTGATGCGTATTTTAATGGGGTTTCTCAATCCATTAAGAGTGATATATTGCAGGTTGCTGGTATTACCGAAGGGAGTCTTCCCTTTCGATATTTGGGGGTGCCCATTACAGTGGGACGTTTGAAAAAGTCCGATTGTAATCAGTTAGTGGAAAGGTTGATAGGCAGAATCAGGGGGTTTGGTGCTCGACATTTATCTTACGCTGGCAGATTAACCTTGGTAAATTCTGTGCTTACATCTATCTATGGGTATTGGATGAGTGTCTTTGTGCTACCTAAGGGGGTGCTCCTTAAAATCAATGCTGTGTGCAGGAACTATCTTTGGAGTGGGTCTATCGAGCAGCTGCGAACCCCATCTGTAAGCTGCGAAAAGGTATGTGCTCCAAAGGAAGAAGGTGGCTTGGGTATTAAATTCAGTATAATGTGGAATTGGGCTATCATTGGCAAATTGGCATGGTGGATTTATTCTCAACTAGAAAAATTGTGGGTGCAATGGGTTAGTCACGTGTATTTGAAGGGGATTTCTTGGACGGATTATTCTGTCCATGGTGATGTGTCTTGGGGCTGGAAGATGGTGTGTAAGGCTAGAGACAAGGTGGCCGAGGGCTTTGATAATGGGGATTGGGTTTTGGATCCACAGGGATACACTGTTGCTTCAGCTTATGATTTATGTAGGGGAAAGTTTCCTAGAGTACAGTGGTGGTCCTTTGTTTGGTCTGTATGGTCTGTACCTAAGCATCGTTTTATCTCTTGGATGATGCTTAGGGAAGCATTGAGTGTGAAAACCAAGTTATATGCTTGGTCTGTTTGTGATGATGAAATTTGTCAGATGTGTGGTATGGATACAGAGGACCATGAGCACGTATTTTGGCGTTGTCCTTATTCAGCTCGGCTCCTGGTGCAGTGGTCTGATTGGACTGGTTTGTTAGCTTTTCGGCAACGAGATGATGTGTGGCGAGATGTGCAGCACGGCACGAGAGCTAGACAACGGTGTGTGCAGGCCGTGATTCAAGCTCTGGTCTACTATACGTGGAAAGAGCGGAATCTGGCTTGGGTTGAGGGTTTTATTCATCGCCCTGAAGTTGTGATTCGAGAAATGAGGCAAGTCCTTCGAAATCGGTTTTGTATGATTGATCTAGTTGATATTGATGTATCCACTTATGATTGGCTAGTTAGTATTGGCTTAAAATAGCTAGAGTGGATTGGTTGTAGCTCAAATTGTATAAGTGCTTGGTTATTAATATAATGCTTACATTTTACCAAAAAAAACAGTCACGACAATCGAATGTGTTAGGAATAAATTCCCAACTGCGGAAATAAGTACGATACAGACTAATCAAGGTGCGTAAGAATCTATATATGTTGAACCGTCGACCTTGCAAAACCGTTAAATTAGTATCCTCACGGGTTTCACTCTACACTCATATAAGAACAGGGTGAGTATATGTGGATATTCAGTAAAGCTAATGATGATAAGATAAACTAGTAAAATAAACTAGTAAAATAATATTTCCTACTTACATAACATAAAATCACAAATCCCGGCAAAAGAAAATGCATCCAGTTCGCCGACGGCCACGGCCACGCATCTAAGACGGCCTAAGATTTTTCGTCCGTAACTCCTTAAAATCATCCAGAAAGTCATCTAGCCAGGTAGCCGGTCGACCGGTCGCCGGTCTGGTCAGACCGGCTCGTGGCCAAATGTCAACCGAGCTCATCCGTCTTGGGCTCTCGTTTTCTAACAACTTGGGCCTCTACTAACTTCTCCAAATTTCGGCCCCTTTGCTCTAGTTCTCGGTTTTCGGTCCCGAGCTCCACCTTACGTCGTCTTTTAGATTTCCGACGTATCCACTTTTCAGCTCAAATGCCTAATAAATGTAGAAAATCTTGCAAATCAAGGAAAAACAACAAAAGCGCCTGTAGGACGTAATGTGAGAACAAAATGGCCCCGTAAGGCGCATTTTGACAAAAAATAGCAGCTCGTGACGGGGGTAGAAACATATAAAAATAACATCTATCAACTCCCCCAAGCCAAACTGTTGCTCATCCTCGAGCAAGAAAACTCATCTAACGGCTAAACAAACCATACAACAAATACAAAAGATGGGAAACAGCGACTCAGAGCTAGACATGTAACAGTAACTCAAACATATACAACTTAACAGTCACGACAATCGAATGTGTTAGGAATAAATTCCCAACTGCGGAAATAAGTACGATACAAACTAATCAAGGTGCGTAAGAATCTATATATGTTGAACCGTCGACCTTGCAAGACCGTTAAATTAGTATTCTCACGGGTTTCACTCTACACTCATATAAGAACAGGGTGAGTATATGTGGACATTCAGTAAAGCTGCAAGACAACACACTCACCTACTCGACTCGTGAAACACGCCTGCAATCTAATGTGAAAACGATCTCTACAACCGAAGTACGTGTCCAACCAAACAAATGACCAGAATACATGCCAAAGACTTACGCGGGAAGGGCAGGGTAAAGGGTAAAAGGTGGTTGCGACAAGCGCATTTGGAAATAAGTGGAGCTAAACATCGCTAGTCGCATATAACTACTAAACCAACCACCATAGACAATCAACCAACATCATCGACTCGGAGGCATACAACAACATTAAGCTCAAATAACAACCTCCGTTAGAAGAGTCAAAGGAAAACTCGTCGTCTAACTGTATTATACACATACCCCAAATGAATGAAACAACGTATTTTTGTGTTTTTCTCCTTTTTTTTTTTTTTTTATTTTTTTTTTTTAAGTAAGACGGAAGCAAAAATAAGAGTGGTAGTGGTTAACGACGATAAAATAAAACCTTCTCAACTTGTAACTCTTAATCACAACGTCAATTTCAAACACCTCAAAGCATAACCAATCATACCAATAATAATCTGCGACTGTCCCGAAAGAGAAAGGAAACAAATGATAAGGTATGCGGGTAAATAATAATGTGGTTCAAAATTAGGCTTTAAGGCTAGGACGGGGTGCAAAAAGTGGTAAACCTATAATCGAAAGGGTAAGAAAATATAGGCCATTTAGCTAATGTGGAGCTCATAAAACAAGTATATAATGCTACATTTCCTGATGTAATGCCGCTAGCCACCAACCCCACACGACTCAGTATTAGGCAGACCGAATTCACATTTATGCATTTCAATATTACGCCCTGCACGAGGAGAAACTACAAACACCCTAACAGACAAGGAGATCGGTCATGATTGTCACTGGCCTTGGAGGCTCTAATCCTCGCTATATATATGTAGTTTCACTAATTCACGGTCAAGTCTTGGTTCAACAACAGCAATCCAAACAACTTACTCATAAGATCGACTTAAGACCGCATGAAGTGCCTACTCAATCACGTCAAGTGCATAGAAAAAGGACAAGTATTAAGCAATAATATCATCGTCGCTTTGCATGTTTCTACATCTAAACTGACTCTGTTTTTTGTGATTTTTGACTCTTTTTAATTTTTTTTGGGTTTGTTGAAAATAAGGGAAAACAAGAAAAAGCAATAAACACATAAATACAAGAATGAAAATAAAGCAACCTAATTCCTCCCCCAAGCCTAGACATCACAGTTTCCTTAGTGTGATCAGCAGTGAACAAGAATCGTCAAGTCCAATTGAACCCGGTTTGGGGAAGGGCCACGGTTTGAGTCTTTGGGCTCTAACCGCGGCCTAAACCATGGTCCTTGGGTTCCTCCAAGTGAAATGTCATGAAAATGTAGGGCAAAATCGATCAAGCTTGGTGGACCAAAGAGAGTAGGGCTGAATTCAAGGAGGAGAGCAACTAAAATCAACAATGAGCTACTTTTGGGTGTGGTCACTTGGGTATACCACCATTTGGGTTAGTCCTCCAATAAAGCTAGACCCAAAATGGATCAAAGAAATCAGTCAAAGGGGGCCAAGAACGGCTGACTTAAGCTTACCAAGGATGCACACAATTTTGATACAAGTCCTTTTCAAGGATCAACTTTATATGCTTTATGTCTTTTTCACCTTTTTAGTTGAGTTGTTTGGTAGTCAAGAATCAGCATTGGGGACCTTGAAACCGGTACACCTTGCCCTCCAGGTACACCTTGAGATGTAGCCAAGACTGAACCGGCTCCTCGATAGCAGCTGAAGAAGAAGAACCAGTGTAACACCCCGACTTTTCCCCTTTTATTTAAATAATTCATTTCGTTAAATTCGTATTTCATTCCTCTTAATTTTGTTATTTTTGGCACGTGGAATAAGCGAGACTGTAGTCAGAACTTAAAAACGGAGTAATTAGCTTAAAAACGGTGTAATTTCCTCATACGGACTCCGATTCAGGCGATTCAAAAGGCTAAACTGCGTATTTTTTCGACGTCGTCGCAACTGCCAAACTTTCAACAGACAAAAACCGCGGACGACCCGCGAGCGACCCGCGGGCAACACTGCTTTAGGCGGGCTGTTTAGTTTTCGATCCGTAACTTGTCCTAATCGATTATACGTATTATAAATTCTCCTAAGCCCTAGTTACCTCATTATTTTCGTCATTCAACATTCTAAACAAGCACCCATGATTCACCCTTCTCCCTAGATGAATAAACTACTCACACATGATAATTACGATAATCAAAGCAAGGGGAAAGGATGAGAACATGATTAAGAACAGCAAGAAATGAAATCAAAAGCAAAAGGGAGAAGTCAGAAAAACCAAAGGAGAAATGGATGAACAAAGCCAACAAATACCAAATAGATGATCAAAACAACGTAATCCGAGTCGGGAATTGAAAGTACCAAAGTTGAAAAGTATGAAACCTAAGGTTTTGAGAGTATGAAGTTTAGAGAGTGCTTAAAACAATGTAAAAAGATAGTGTACGAAAAAGGCTTGGAACCCCTTCAAATAGACGAAGTAATTTAAGCACACGAGGAGTCGGAGCCCGTCCCTAGGCTCCGGGACAGTGGTCCCGTCCGGGACACCAAGGCAAGCTGGTCCCTGAGCTACGGAAAGTGTAGGGATCTCATCCCATTCACTAATCAAGTATTACTGTAAATCAAATTACTCTAATTTGATTTAGCAAGATTTATGTAGTAACAAAAGTATTTTGTTACAAGTTTAGCAATTTTATTCCTTTCTCAAAGGAAATATGGGCACAAAACTAGAACTCCTTTCTAGTTTTGTTTCTTGAGCTATGAGTTAGGATGATCCTCCAAAACCCGAGTTTCCAAACAAGAAAACCTCCTTCTTGTTGCACCCAAGAAGTACACCAAAACTACTAGTGATTTTGATCTAGAAATCACTAATAGTAGCTTGATAATATGTGAATATTATTACTACTTACTCTTAGTAGTATTAAGAAATTATAAGAACTTGTTTCTTATTTAGAGAGGATAGTGTAGAGAGAGTTTTATAAGAGAGATGGAGAGAAATTGCATTAGTGAACTAGCTTCACACAAAGGCCTAGTTATATGAGAAGAATAAAGCAAAAATGAAGTGTATCCAACACTCATTTTTTTCGGCCAACACTAGAGAAGAGGAAGAGCGATTTGCATGCTCATTTATCTTGTAAAGAACAATCACATGCAATATAATCATGATGTCTTAAGCATGCATGACCAAAACAAAATAGAACAAGACAAAGAGGAATCTTCCTCTCCCTTGGCACCATTTTGGACGGTCCATAGGGGACCCAAATGGGTCTATTTTGTTTTCAATATTTGTCCCACAAATACACATAATTTATCACTTAATTATCTAATATAATCAAGCGTAAATTAATTAAACTCTTCCTTAATATACATGTACACTTACACATATATTAAAATTGTACTTTTACTAATCTCATTAGTAAAATATACGTTATTAGTGAATTAACGATTAATCACTAGTTCCCATCTCCTCTAATAATTTTATCGATATAAAATTAAATCATTCGAGTTCACAACTCGATTTCTCTCTCAATTAATTCACTGACTAATTGTTAGTCAAATTATCAAGTTACTAATCTAATCGTATCTCATACAATTAATTAGCTTCATATTTGGAGTACGTTCCTATATGTGTGACTTAAAGGGATCAATTGATCACCGCCGTATCACGACAATAACGTCAAACTCTAGTCAGCCAACCGTTATTGATTTACGTTAATCAATTGACAATAATACAGGATTATCCCCATGTATTCCTTAATTGAGATTTATCAAGTAATCGCACTATTGTGGAGGACACATACTCCAGCAATCTCCCACTTGTCCGAGACAAGTTGTGCATTACCAATTCTCATGTCCGTTTCACATCTCCCACTCGATGCAAGGTGTCTTACAGGTCGTACTTGCATCCAGAAGATATATATGAGTGGTTTCCTCGATATTGAGAGTAGCTGTCTGACCGGGGAATCTACCGTAGATTCTTACCGAGCGTGGCCACGCATTTTCAGCGACTTCTCCTCGAGTGGCCCAAAGATGTTTTACCCCGACGAGGGTGGACATTTCCCTTCCACTCGATTGTACTGTATGATGCAGATCACCATGACCCCAAAGATGCCCATATAACCCCCTTTCACGGCATGGCTTAGGACAAAAATGAAAGTCACTCGGAAACTGCACCGACTCAGACAATCAGTTCCAGTCAAAGAATCGACTCAAAGGAATACTATAGAAATTCCCACCACGACCAGGTCTCAATCTCATTGAAAAGGAATTCTATAAGCGTCACTGCCCGACTGAGTGTCTTACAATCTGTCTATGCAAACGATCAGTCATCACATATGACCCTATGGTGTTGAACCCACCATCGATCGACTTGCAATCTAGTCTCTCCGAGACGTCACCTCATATGAGAGACTAGGGACCAAATACTTAGTTTATACCGTTCACTTGAATATGTTCAATGTTGTCACACAACTATTCGGATAAACAAAGTATGCATTCAAAATGACTTAAAAAGAGTAAATATACTCTAAACAATGAATATTATTTTCATATATGTAATAGGATACATTATCCATGACATATCTCAAAAACTAAAGGAAATCAGGCATACGCCTCAACCCCACAGAGGCGGTGTGAGCGTCATGCTTAGCCCTCGAAAAGAGGCTTGGTTAAAGGATCAGCGACATAATCGTCTGTCCCAACCTTACAAAGATCTATTTCCTTCCTTTCCACATTATCTCTTATAACGTGGTATTTCCTCAAAACATGTCTAGACTTATTACTAGACTTGGGCTTCTTCGCTAGAAAGATGGCCCCACTATTATCACAATAAATAGTGATTGGATTTGCGGCACTAGAGACTACTCTTAGTCCATGCAAGAACTGCCGAATCCATACAGCTTCTTTAGCGGCTTCCTAAGCTGCTAAATATTTAGCTTCTGTTGTAGAATCCGCAATGACACTTTGTTTGAAGCTTTTCCAACAAACAGCTCCTCCATTTACCAAAAGACATAGCCGGATTGGGATTTCAGATCATCCCCATCGGTTTGGAAACTTGCATCCATGTAACCCTTTACTCGTAGCTCAAGTTCTCGACCAAACACTAGAAACGAATCCTTAGTTCTTCTCAAGTACTTAAGGATGTTCTTTATAGCTATCCCGTGACTCTCACCGGGATTAGCTTGATACCGGCTCGTCATGCTCAAGGCGAAAGCGACATCGGGACGAGTGCACATCATAGCATACATGATTGATCTTTACAGCGGAAGCATAAGGGATCAATTTCATGCGTTCAATTTCCACAGGAGTCGTAGGACATTGAGATTTCTTCAATGTTATTCCTACACTCATCGGAATAAAGCCTCCAAAAGAGGAGTCTTTCATATTGAACCTATCAAGAATCTTATCAATATAAGTTTCTTGACTTAATGCTAGTATCCTATTAGATCTATCTCTATAGATCCGGATACCCAAGATGCGTTGTGCCTCTCCCAAGTCCTTCATTTGGAAATGGTTTCCCAATTCCACCTTTACCGAATTCAAAGTTGGAATATCATTTCCAATTAGTAGTATGTCATCCACATACAAAACAAGGAAGGTTACTTTACTCCCACTAAACTTCAAGTACAAACAAGGTTCCTCGGCACTTCGAGCGAATCCATTTTGTTTTGTAACATGATCGAATCTGTGATTCCAACTCCTTGATGCTTGCTTAAGACTATAAATGGATCTCTTAAGCTTACATACTTTCTTAGGGTTGGATGTATCTATAAAACCTTCAGGTTGTGTCATGTACACTTCCTCTTCTAGAATCCCATTCAAGAAGGCGGTTTTTACATCCATTTGCCATATTTCATAGTCATGAAATGCGGCAACCGCTAAGATTATCCTTATGGATCGAAGCATAGCAACCGGTGCAAAGGTTTCATCATAATGAATACCTTGGACTTGTGAAAAGCCCTTTTGCCACCAATCTAGCTTTGTAAACATCTATATGTTTATCTATGCCGAGTTTGATTTTGAATATCTATTTACACTGAAGGGGTCTCACTCCTTCAGATAAATCTACCAAGTCCCAAACTTGGTTCTCGTACATAGAATCCATTTCGGATTTCATGGCCTCAAGCCATTGGTCGGAGTTTGGACTACTAATAGCCGCCTTGTAGGTTGAGGGTTCGTTGCTTTCGAATAACAACAAATCACCCTCCTCCTCGATGTTACCGAGGTAGCGGTCAGGTTGATTACTAATTCTTCCTGACCTCCTAGGGATTACAACCGTGTCAGAAAACGAAGGAACGGTTTCCTCATTTTCTGTGTCGGTTTGTGGCTCTTGAACTTCATCAAGTTCAAATTTTCTCCCACTCTGTTTCTTAGAAATATATTCATTTTCTAGAAAAACAGCATCACGAGCCACAAACTCTTTGTTCTCGTGAGGGTTGTAGAAGTAATAACCACACGTTTCCTTAGGATAACCTACAAATAGGGAACCTTTCCCGTCCATATCTCATATGGAGTCTTATTGGCCGCTTTAGTCAGACTTCGATTTAGTGAGAATACAGCAGACGATAGCGCAAAGTCCCAAAACGATCCAGGAAGCTCACTTTGACTCATCATAGACCGAACCATATCTAGCAAGGTTCGGTTTCTCCTTTCTACAACACCATTCAACTGTGGTGTGCCCGGAGGAGTCCATTGTGATACTCTACCACAATTATTAAGAAGTGAATCAAACTCGTTACTTAGATACTCGGCACCACGCACCACGATCCGATCGTAGTGCTTTTATCTTCTTATTCAATTGGTTCTCAACCTTATTTTGAAATTCTTTAAATTTCTCAAAAGCATCACTCTTATGCCTTATTAAGTAGACATAACCATATCTACTTAAGTCATCGGTAAAAGTAATGATGTAATGATATCCTCCTCTAGCAGTGATGTTTAATGGACCACACACATTGGTATGTATGAGTCCTAAAACCTCACTAGCTCGTATCCCTTTACCACTAAAGGGTGCACGAGTCATTTTGCCTAAAAGGCAAGCCTCGCATGTGCCATATGATTCGCAATCAAATGGTTTGAGAACCTTGGCCTCAACAAGTGTCTTTATGCGTCTATCGTTTATGTGACCTAAACGACAATGCCAAAGGTAGGATTTGTTTGATTCATTTGTTTTGAGCTTCTTGTTGTCTATATGATAAACATCATTGACATCATTCAAAACATAAATATCTCCAATTGAAATGGCTTCACCATAAACCATTTTATTAAATGAAAAAGTACGTCGATTGTTCTTAATCATAAAAGCCTTCCGTATCAAACACGGAGACGGAGATAATGTTTTTCGTTAGAGTTGGTACAAAATAACAGTTACTTAAATACAACTCTAAACCACTAGCTAGAGCGAGTACATAGGTTCCCACGGAAACGGCCGCTACTTTAGCTCCATTACCCATGCGGAGATCTACATCACCCTTGCCTAGAGCTCGCACGTTTCTCATCCCCTGTAAGTGATTACAAAGGTGAGATCCACATCCGGTATCCAATACCCATGTAGAAATGCAAGCATGATTTATGTCAATCATATAAAGACTAGAAGGAACAATATCTTTGGATGTCGCACATCCATCTTTCTTTTCCTTCAAGACTTTGGGACAATTGCGGTTCCAACGACCGGGTTTGGGCTTGCTATTCTTAATAGCCTTCCCCTTACCCTTATCTTCCTTGAACCGAGCTTTATAAGCTCCCTTCCCTTTCATAACCCCAATGTTTATGTTCTTCAATCTCATTGAAAGAACATCTTTTCTCTCAATCTCATTCACTTTCATGCTCTCTTGGTTGAAGCACATCGTCGTCACTCTAGTGAATATTTCATATGCACTTTTGTGAGTAACGAAGCGAAGTTTGAGAGTGGGTGACAATGACCAAATCAACATATTTTTAACGTCATTGTCAACCTTTAGGTGCTCATCGTAGGCGGCTCGTGCCGCCTCGGTGGCCCTAAGTCCGGGTTTGGCGGGAGGTTGTTCGGTAAGGTAGTTAAGCACATTATATTGTTGGAATGAGCGGCGCCCCTTATCGTCGAATCTCATTCGACAAAGTTGCTACCGTCATCTTTTAGGATACATTTATCCATCACGGTTCTCAATCATGAAACTTTACCCAAAAATGGGTGCGGGAGTTGATGTTGTCATTGCGATTTCAAATAAATAATTCTACAACAAAAATGAGGAAATATATAAACATTCATTGTATATGAAGACATTTGCTAAAACACTTTTTAAAACAAATGTCCATTTATATAACGATCTCCCACGAAATTATATAAATGATTCCAAGACTCGTTTTTCATATAAAATTAGACATCTCATGTTTCCTTTTATATAAAAACGATAAGTCAACACTTGACTAATTCTACACTAGAATGCTTGGTTGATGATTTTCAATAAAATGCATCCATTAGCCCCAAATAACTCTTATTTGGTTGAGTCCAAACCAAATTAGCATGGGACTTCCTCCCACTACTTACCCATGGTAACAAGGTTCCACGTTGCAGAGGTCCTCACGAACATGGGGTTCATAGTCGCTATATTTGGAAAGGCTTAATCTCAATTCATTTGTTAAATAATGTGGGTGATCTTGTCAATTTTAGTCATAAAAAAAAAAATTCTTTATAAGTGAACAAATTTAAGAATCGTGACTTAAAACGACAATCATAGTGGGATGACTTAGCATGCGTGGCGATTTTGGCATGTGAGCGGAAAAATAAGCAATCAAACAAGCATTAGCAAGCATAAGCATAAACCTAGTATGGCCACCTAAAAGTAATTAAAATTACAAGGAGTTACAAATTGGAAACCAACTCCTTTGGTCCCTCTTCATATGGATCTCTTCCAAGGCTCCTCCTTGCAAGCTTTAGAACACTTCTAAGGCTCCATGTCGATCACCATCGCCGGTCTTCGGTTTACAAATAGTTACAAGTATAAATTTACAAATGAATACATAGCAACCCTATTATACATTTATAAATGAAATAAACTATTAAATTACAAACCGGCGATACGAGATCGCATTTAATTACAAACCCACACGATATTCCCTTTCATTACGGGTAATATCGGTAAAAATATAACAAACTATGGCCATACTAGTAAGAACAAACATTCATTCAAAAATAAACATTCATCCAAACATGCATAATGAAAAGCTTATAATAACATGCCAAAATCGCCCTAAACAATAATCGCATTAAATCGTTTAAAACCGATCTCATATTTAATCGATTAATCTCATATTAATCAATAATGCTTAAAACACCTTTTAAGCTTGAACTAAAACTTCTAAACTGATTTAGAACCCCCAAAATTAGTTCATACTAAATTATGGTGATTTTAGTTCATAATCATGGTCATTTGCTAATTATATGTTACTTTAATCATAACCTTTTATGAATAAAGCTTTATAAAATCAAAATAAAATAAAATAAAACCATTTTTATTTTGACAAAATTTTGTATATTCTGGAACACTTCCAGAATATCAAAAATGAAAAGTTTGGTCAGAAAATATTTACGAATTATTTTATAACAAATAACATACGATTTCATCGATTTTATCTCATAAAATCAACAAAACGTCCAAAACAGTGAGGAAAAATCCCAAATTTATACGTGAGCATCCTATTAATGTATAAAAATATTGGTATAAATTTCATGTCCAGAAAACAATGTTTACTATATTTTGTACATTAAAATGCATGTTATACCGATTTTAAACAAAAATATGAATAAATATCCAAAACTCAAGATCTGATTCTGAAAATTTACATGCAGAAAGTATAAATAAGAAATATCACTGTGTAAAAATTTCATGACCAGATTCCAATTATAACTATTTATAGTTATTATTTTAGCCAAAAACACATTTTTTGACTCGGTTTTGTATAAAAATCATTTTAATTAGCAAACAAATTCCAAAAATTACGAAATTTTACCAGTAACTTCATGAGGCCAGAAAATTTGCATGCTATAAAAATATCGTGTTAAAACCATTTTTAACACTATTTTCGGATTTTATCATATTTATTCTCAATAAATATATAAAACCCCAAAATCAACAAAATAAATTTGTAACCACAAGCCTAAGCTCTGATACCACTTGTAGGGATCTCATCCCATTCACTAATCAAGTATTAGTGTAAATCAAATTACTCTAATTTGATTTAGCAAGTTCTATGTAGTAACAAAAGTATTTTGTTACAAGTTTAGCAATTTTATACCTTTCTCAAAGGAAATATGGGCACAAAACTAGAACTTCTTTCTAGTTTTGTTTCTTGAGCTATGAGTTAGGATGATCCTCCAAAACCCGAGTTTCCATACAAGGAAACCTCCTTCTTGTTGCACCCAAGAAGTACACCAAAACTACTAGTGATTTTGATCTAGAAATCACTAACAGTAGCTTGATAATATGTGAATATTATTACTACTAACTCTTAGTAGTATTAAGAAATTATAAGAACTTGTTTCTTATTTAGAGAGGATAGTGTAGAGAGAGTTTTATAAGAGAGATGGAGAGAAATTGCATTAGTGAACTAGCTTCACACAAAGGCCTAGTTATATGAGAAGAATAAAGCAAAAATGAAGTGTATCCAACACTCATTTTTTTCGGCCAACACTAGAGAAGAGGAAGAGTGATTTGCATGCTCATTTATCTTGTAAAGAACAATCACATGCAATGTAATCATGATGTCTTAAGCATGCATGACCAAAACAAAATAGAACAAGACAAAGAGGAATCTTCCTGGAGTGAAACCTATGGGGTTTGATTTCACTCAAGAATACAAGTAAAATCGATTTGTGATGCTCTTGAAAATCTCGGCCAAAATGATCTTTTTTTTGTGTGAATTTTCTGATTTTTGTGAAACAAAATGAAAACATAAAAGATAGTAACTAAATCTAAACACAAAGTAATAGATTTAGGGTTTTGATTAATTAAGCACAAAGCCACTAATTAATCATCCACTAACTCAAGCACTAAGCAAAGAGAAAATGAAGAACACACAACTTAAACTCTAGGGTTTTTTCTTCTCATTCAAATCTGAAAATTATAATGTGAGAGTGAGGGGTTATATAGAACCCACACTCTAATCTTGACCTTACATTTTAAGGAGATCTAAGGGCTACAAGTAACCCACAAAAGATACAAAAAAAAACGGCTCATATGGCCTTACAAGAGCTGAAAATTTGAAGGCTAACAAACAAATATAAAAGCATAAAGTAGACAATGACTTGGGGATCCATCCTATCCTTGCATTTTGAAGAGCATCCAAGGGCCAAGATTTGGGGACTTGGGGATCAAGGGGGACGGTCCAAGGGGGGGTTATTACAAGGTTTATATTGTCTACATTCAATAAAACATAAAGCATAAAGTAATGAAAGTGACATGAATGAAAAAGACATAAAGCACCAAAATAATGTGATGGTTGTGGGGACTTGATTGAAGCCGGCTCCATGGACCTCCTTGAGCTAGCTTTTGTGAGCCATGTGAGTCTTTTATTGGAGGGTTAACTCACATGTGTGCACCCAAGATGACCACATTCAAAAATAGCATTCCATTGACTTTTTAGTTGCTCTCCAACTTAACCTTCCTTTGACTTCCCTTGACCACTAAGTATGGCTCGATTTGACCATAGAATTGACTTGACTTAGCTCTTAGTGGCCCCTAGGTCCAAGGCCTAGGCTTGGGTTTGAGCCCAAGGTCCCAACCCTCGGCCTTCTTCTTCTCCATCATTGATCACCTTGACCATTCTTGGTCCAATCTCCTCTCCTTGGAAAGGATTTGCCCTCAAATCCTTGGAGATCCTTTTGTTTCCCCCTTGGCTCGATTTCATGCTCAAGTCTCGACTTAACCCTTGCTCTACCTTGGCTCTCACGGTTTTAAGCTTCCAAGGGCACCACTTGATGATAGTTTGGAGGAAAGGTTGGACCCCTTTGGCTTGGTTCTTATGAATGGCCACGATTTCATCCTTGATCATGGCTTGCTTGTCCACACATTCTTCCTCGAGCATTTCTTTGAGCCCACGACTCATAGCCATGCCATCCAACCATTCTTGCTCATGATCGAGCCCATCAATGATTCTCCATCTTAAAGACCCACTCGATCTTTCCAAGCCATCAATTTTTGATCTTTCTTTGACCACATTCTTGTTGTAGTCGGTTGTTTCATTGTTGATTGATGTATCACCTTCATGTTGCTCCTCTCCTAGAATTCTTCTTATTATTCTCGGCCTTCCCTCTCGTTCTAGGCTCACCATCTCTTCGCCCACACTCATCTTCGGCTCCTCACCCACCTCTTTGCTAGGACTCCCTTCCTTGAATGATTCAAACAAACAAGCATTGGCTTTATAACCCATCATTGGTGGTAGGGGGGCTAGAACTATAAGCTTTTCACCGTATTTGAACGAGTAGGTGTTATTTCTTCCATGATGGGAAGAATTCTTCTCATATTCCCATGGCCTACCAAGCAATACATGACACGTATCCATGTCTAACACCTCACACACAATCTCATCCTTATAGTCTTGTCCAATCGAGAACGAGACTTTGCATTGCTTATCGACCTTTACCTCGGCTCCTTGATTAAGCCACCTTAGTTTATAAGGATGAGGATGTTTCAAAGTAGGTAAGGCAAGTTTATCAATGAGGGTTTTTGAAGCAACATTGACACAACTTCCCCCATCAATAATTAGGTTGCACACTCTCCCTTTGATTGTACACTTGGACCGAAAAATTTGGTGTCTTTGGTCCATGCACTCATTTGATTCTTGAGTGTGCATCACTCGCCATGTGACCAAGCTCAACCCCGAGTCCGGGGGAACTAGGGTTTCGGCCACCTTCACCTCCTCGACTCCCTCTTTTTTTTCTTCCTCACAAACTAAGACCTCATCGTCTCCCCAATGCACTACTTCACTTGTGTTCAAGGCTCTCTTGTTAGGGCACTCCTTAGCAAAATGACCATACCCTTGACATTGGTAGCATCTCTTGAGAGGAATCGTTTTCTTAGGACCATAGTCAATTCCCTTCCCCTTGTCGACACTTGATGGCTTGATAGTAGGGCAAGGCTCGGCTAACTTGACCCCTCCTTGGCTCGTGTTAGGAGTGGTCTTGGTGGGGTGTTTGGCCGATTCTCCACTCCCCTTCTCTAGCCTCTCAACTCTCATGGCCATGGTGACGACCTCATCAAACGACCATAAGTTTTGCATCTTCACCCGGTTGGCTATCCTAGGGTTTAGGCCCTCGACAAATCTCGCAATCTTTTGCTCGGGTTTTTCACTCATTTCACATTGGAGGGTAAGTTGTTCAAAGTCCCTAAGGTAGGATTCGATGGGTTGTGTTTCTTGTTTGAGTTGGGCCAACCTAAGAAACATGTCTTGGGTGTAATCCTTGGGAACAAACTTATCCTTGAGCTTTTTCTTGAGTTTGAGCCATGACCTAATGGGTTCCTTTCCCTCTCGATTTCGTTGGTTCTTAAGGTTCTCATAACAAAGTGAAGCATAACCTTTGAATTTCATGATGGCCACCTTAAAACACTTTCTATCGGGGTATTCTTTAAATTCAAAGATTCTTTCAACCGACCTAAGCCAATCTAGTAGATCCTCGGGATTCAAACTACCATAAAAGTCGGGAATATCTACCTTGATGTCTCGGTCATGCTCTCTTGGGTGGACTTCAATGGACTCCTCCGAATCCGAGTATTGATCTAAGGGCTACAAGTAACCCACAAAAGATACAAAAAAAACGGCTCATATGGCCTTACAAGAGCTGAAAATTTGAAGGCTAACAAACAAATATAAAAGCATAAAGTAGACAATGACTTGGGGATCCATCCTATCCTTGCATTTTGAAGAGCATCCAAGGGCCAAGATTTGGGGACTTGGGGATCAAGGGGGACGGTCCAAGGGGGGGTTATTACAAGGTTTATACTGTCTACATTCAATAAAACATAAAGCATAAAGTAATGAAAGTGACATGAATGAAAAAGACATAAAGCACCAAAATAATGTGATGGTTGTGGGGACTTGATTGAAGCCGGCTCCATGGACCTCCTTGAGCTAGCTTTTGTGAGCCATGTGAGTCTTTTATTGGAGGGTTAACTCACATGGGTGCACCCAAGATGACCACATTCAAAAATAGCATTCCATTGACTTTTTAGTTGCTCTCCAACTTAACCTTCCTTTGACTTCCCTTGACCACTAAGTATGGCTCGATTTGACCGTAGAATTGACTTGACTTAGCTCTTAGTGGCCCCTAGGTCCAAGGCCTAGGCTTGGGTTTGAGCCAAAGGTCCCAACCCTCGGCCTTCTTCTTCTCCATCATTGATCACCTTGACCATTCTTGGTCCACTTCCTCTCCCTTGGCACCATTTTGGACGGTCCATAGGGGACCCAAATGGGTCTATTTTGTTTTCAATATTTGTCCCACAAATACACATAATTTATCACTTAATTATCTAATATAATCAAGTGTAAATTAATTAAACTCTTCCTTAATATACATGTACACTTACACATATATTAAAATTGTACTTTTACTAATCTCATTAGTAAAATATACGTTATTAGTGAATTAACGATTAATCACTAGTTCCCATCTCCTCTAATAATTTTATCGATATAAAATTAAATCATTTGAGTTCACAACTCGATTTCTCTCTAAATTAATTCACTGACTAACCGTTAGTCAAATTATCAAGTTACTAATCTAATCGTATCTCATACAATTAATTAGCTTCATATTTGGAGTACGTTCCTATAGGTGTGACTTAAAGGGATCAATTGATCACCGCCGTATCACGACAATAACGTCAAACTCTAGTCAGCCAACCGTTATTGATTTACGTTAATCAATTGACAATAATACAGGATTATCCCCATGTATTCCTTAATTGAGATTTATCAAGTAATCGCACTATTGTGGAGGACACATACTCCAACATGAAGCTCATCCCGTGTTGTTCAGCTCTTTTCTCTTTTTTTTTGCTCCTTCTTTTACTTAGCTTTATTTGCAATGTTTGTCGTCCCAAGGTATAGGGACGAGGCCTAGGTCGTCACCAAGGCATAGGGACGATATCAAAATTGAGTATATGAGCTTCACACTCCGTCCCAAGGTCCCGAGACACCTTCAAACACTAAAACGTGGCTCGTACGCATCCGAAACGGCACGAGACCAACTCGAAACATCACGGAACTTTATGAAACATCATGAAACCTCCCGACCAGCATCCTAACCTCCAAATAAGCGCGTTTACCTACAAAATAGACACAAAAACGCATAGAGCCAAAACGGAGAGAAATAGGAAGCGAAATGCAAGTAAATGCACGGGAAACGCAAAGAATCGCTCGTGAACAAAGGGGCTATAAGCATATATATAAACGACACATCAAACTCCCCCAAACCGAACCGTTGCTTGTCCTAAAGCGACAAAGCATGACAGAAAATAGAGGACAAAGCTAGAAAAAGAAGACTTCCCCAAACAATCACCAAACCGCAAGTAGCTTAAGCAAATGGCAATCGATCCCGAAACAGCATGGGACGTAGGAAGTAGCTAGCTAACGGATGAGAATTACAAGACGGCGCAGAATGAATTGCATGGCTTAAACTTAGGGTCTTTAGCAATCAAATCACGGACCTCTCGCGGTTTCCACTCTAACACAAATGATGAACAAGGTGAAGTGTGTATATATGTGACACTCACCTACTCGACTTGCGGAAGCACGCTCGCAATCTAATGTGTACCAAATCTCGCATTCCCGTACACAAATAATGTCACAAAAACGAACCAAACATGAGGACTTACATAGGAAATGAGGTGTGTAAAGGCCAAGAGAGGGTAAGGGAAAGAAGGTGGACAAATGATTATGGAATCGTGGAGCTAAGCCACTAGAAACAACCAGTACTACTCAAGTGCTCATCCAAGCCAACAAGGGAACCCAACTCTCATGAAAAATGGACCGAAAGCAGCATATCGGTCTCCTCTACACATCATCGCAACAAAGCAAACGAGTACAAGTGCTCACTCATGTAACAACAACAACTCTTCATTTTGTGCACACATTTTTCTTTCTTTTGTATTTTTGTGTTGTGTTTTTTTTTTTTTTTTTTTTTTTTTCATATTTTTGTTTGATTTTTTCTTGAGCAAAGAGCACACTCACAAGTATAGTTGCGGAGAACCTCATCAAAGGGTCGGGAAAACAGCAATCCCGACACATATTCTCCAACACTCTCCAAGCGAACGACATCAGCAAGTCGTAGCAATGATCACAACCTAAAGAACGAGCACAAGAGTAAGCAAAAGCGGTCGCTAGCTAGGCTAGGGTAGGCTATATGGCAATGTAGCTAGCAAACTCATGTGAATAAGGGTAAAGGATCATATGAGAGAGGATAAAGACAATTAAAGAACAAGGTGAATAATATGAAAATCGACTAAAGCCTCATATGCAAAGCATGTGACAAAGTCGTGGGGAAAAACGGGATAGGGGCCACACTTATGCGCGTTAATGTTACGTACCCCACAAGGAGAACTACTCACAATTTAAGCACGGGGACCGGGATAGATGAACCGGCCTCTGGAGGCTAAAAACCTCACAATAAAAGTAGCTATAGTCCGAAAAGTGATAAAGCCAACAAGTATAAGCATGCCATCATCTACTAGTGTCTAAACATCCCCGTAGCGCTAATCCAACACAATAAAATCATGCCAAAGCTAAAAGCATACAAGGGAAGGGATGTCGGGAAAGAATAAGGTAAAAACAAGCTCGCAACAACGGAACGGGATACGTATTTTTGGAATTTTTCTGAATTTTTCTGATTTTTTTTTTAAAAATGAAAAACGAAAAAGAAAACGCAAAAATGAAAAGCAAAGCGTTCCTCCCTGCAAACCAAACAACACATTGTCCCAATGTGTCCTAAAGCACATCAACACGGGAACCATAAAATAAAGGGGAAAAATACGGGAAAAGCGAGGTTCAAAGAAAAAGTGTACATACAAGATATTTACAAAATGAAACGCCTCCCCAAACTAGCTTCAAACGGGGGGCTCTGTATCGGTACTAAAAGTACCACCATCCATGGGTCGCGTCGTACACGAACCCACTACCATCGTCCTGCTCATCGTCAAGTCCATTGTCGGCAACACCTCGGCCATCATCATCAACGGCTCCAACTGGTGGGCTTGCAGCAAAGCCAACTCCAACGTCACTCAACACGTCCTGCAGTGCATCTTTACCCGCATCCATCCCTCCAAGCTCACCTGCAACAACACTATGATAACAAAGCACAACCTCAAGAGGATCCCTCTCGAGGACTCTATGTAAGTTCTCCACAATACACTCATCGATAACGTCAATAGAGTAGACATACTCCTCGAACATGGGGCGCTTTAAGGCACTAGACAAGTTAAAGGTTATAGTATCACCTCCTACATCCAATGTCAACTTTCCGTTCTTGACGTCAATAATTGCACCGGAAGTGTACAAGAAAGGCCGACCCAATATGATAGGAATTTGGGAGTCCTCGGCCATGTCACGAACTATGAAATCGACAGGGATGAAAAACTTACCAACACGGACGGGGACGTCCTCTAGAACGCCCAATGGACGTTTTACAGAACGGTCCGCCATCTGGAGAGTATATTTGTGACCTTTAAAGGCCCCATGTTCAGCTTCTCGCACACCGAGTACGGCATGACGCTCACGCTTGCACCTAAATCACATAACGCATTATCAATGGAAACAGTACCAATGGTGCAAGGAATAGAGAAGCTACCTGGATCTTTTAGTTTAGGAGGAGACTGGTTTTGTAGAAGTACGCTGCGTTCAGCAGTAAAAAGCGACAGTCTCGACCTCACTAAAAGATCGTTTACGGGTGAGGATGTCTTTTAGGAACTTAGCATAAGCAGGGATTTGAGTGACTTAATCAGTAAAAGGAACCGTTACCTTCAAGTCTTTGACAACCTCCATAAACTTACCGAATTGGTCATCAAGCTTAGACTTTACCACTCGACTCGGGAATGGTAATCGGATTTGAATCAGTGGCTCCTGCGGCTTAGCTTTCTCCTTCTCCTTCTCCACGGCTGTCCCACCATGGCCCACGGCCACCTTAGCCACGTGGCCACCATCATTCACGGCTGCCCCACCACCTACGGGCTGCTCCTGTCGCTCATCACCTACACTCACATCATTCTCAACACGCAAATCATTAGTGGAAGCATTAGAATTTACCTTACTTACCTTCACGGGAGCCACATCGACTTTGGGCATCGGGGCCCATCATAGCTTGTTCCACTTCTTAAAGAGATGGCGTTGGCGGTCTCATGGGGCGTCTTTGGTTGAGACGGAAGGGCCCCGGGTGGTCTCGCGTTGCTAGAAGACGCAAGTTGAGCCAATTGCGTATCCATGGCCTTGTTGTGAGCAACAAAGGATTGTAAAGTAGCGTCTTTAGCTTGAGCCTCCTTCTCCATCTTGGCCATCATAGCCTCTTGATTCTTTTGCATTGTGAACATCATGGCTTTCATCTCGGCCATGGGATCGGAGGCGGGTGGAGGAGCAACGAGTGCTTGGTATTGTGGTCTAACAAAACCCGGTGGATTGTAGGGACGAGGAGCATTGTATGGAGTAAGGTTTTGTTGTGGGCTGTTTTGAGGTTGTTGTTGTTGGGGATTCAAGACATTTTGGCTTTCATAGGACAAGTTTGGATGATTCCTATAGCCTTCATTGTAGTAGTTTGAGTAGGGGCTGTTTTTTGATTGAAAAGCATGCACATGGTGTAAATGAGATTGAGAGTTCATACCTCGGCATTCCACGGAAGTGTGACCGGACGCTCCACATGAGTCACACGATGGCTCATAAGTAGTGTGCATAGCGGCCACCGATTTTCCTCTAGCACTTGAGGAACTACCACTCACCCGCATTTCACTCATCATGGTTGTCATGGCATCCACTTTCGCCGTAAGCAATGCCACTGCGTCGACATCGTGCTTACCTCCGCCCCTAGGAATGTTCCTAGCATTACCGTATTGCGCGTCATGGATAGCCATGGCCTCTATCGTATCAAAAGCCTCCTCAACGTCTATGTTATCAAAGCGTCCATTCGCGGCCGAGTCAAGCACTTGGCGAGACTCATTATACAATTCCATTGTAAAATTGCATGACTAGAAACCACTTGTCAAGACCGTGGTGAGGACATTGGCGTTGGAGCTCCTTGTACCTTTCCCATGCATCGAATAAGGATTCATCACCTCGTTGGCAGAAGCTAGTTAGTTGACTCCTTAGCATAGCCGTCTTCTCCGGTGGGAAGTATTTTTGGTAGAAGGCTAATGCTAGAGTACTCCAATCGGCGACCCCATGAGCTACTCGGTTCAAAGAATTTAGCCACAACTTCGCCTTATCTCGGAGTGAAAACGGGAAAAGCATCTCCCGAATTTGGTTTTGAGTGACTCCGGCTTGCTTGATCGTTGAGCAATAGTCCAAAAGTTTTGCACGTTGAGGTTAGGATCCTCCCCGGGGATTCCCCCAAACTGACTACGGTCGATCAAGCTTATAAAGGCGGGCTTGATCTCAAAGTTGTTGGCCGCAATAGCCGGCATATCATTGCCGGTAGGAATTTGAGCCGCGGTTGGCTTAGAATGGTCCGAAAGCTTCACCATGATTCTAGGTGGTGGTGGTTCGAGTTCAATGTGAGCTTCCTTGGAGGATGAAGCTTCAAGTTGCTTTAGTAGACTTTTGCGCGCAAGGAATGTACGCTCCGGCTCAGGATCAAATTGCACGTCCTTATTAGCTTGAGACCTGCGCGTTTGCCTGACCATACACAACACTAGAGCAACTATGAGAAGCGGCCTCAAGGAATTGAGGTTCCTTGAGACAAAAACTAAAGACTAGAAACAAGCAACGAAACAAAAAGCAAAAGCCGTCTCCCCGGCAACGGTGCCAAAATTTGATAGGCTAAGTCGCACTCACCTAGTTAAAAATAAACCTGACAACACCTATGGATAGATAGGGTAAGTCGGGGTCGAGTCCACAAGGAGATGGTTGCTTATGTAGGTTACCTATGGAATGTTTCAAGTCTCGGTCGGTTCGATTGTTGGATGTTTCTATAGCTAGAGCGCAAAGCAAGGATTAAACTTATATGGAGAAAGTCTAGGAAGTCGGGTTAGGCAATAGGTAAGTCAAGGTCAAAGATGATGATCGAGGTGAGTAGAGAATCACACATGCTAAGGATAAAGCTCGGCCTCTCGGTCTTAAGCTTCCTCTAGGTCTCGAATGCGGGCTCTCACAACTTACAATCGAGGGTCCTAATGGTTAGTCTCGTGCCTCTCCTAGAACTAGGCTTTCGTTCTTAAGTTCAAGGACGCTAAAAACACGCTGAAACTTGATCAAGGAATTAACAAGCGCAATCAAACGAGACAACCAAAACATGTGCAAAAAACCTAACTCAAGAGATCATCAAAAACGACCCAAACAAGCACCCATGATTCACTCTTCCCCCTAGATGAATAAACTACTCACACATGATAATTACGATAATCAAAGCAAGGGGAAAGGATGAGAACATGATTAAGAATAGCAAGAAATGAAATCAAAAGCAAAAGGGGGAAGAATTACAATACCAAAATCAGAAAAACCAAAGGAGAAATGGATGAACAAAGCCAACAAATAGCAAATAGATGATCAGTAAATAGCAAATGGATGAACAAAGCCAACGAAATTTGACCAGTAACTTTATGAGACCAGAAACTTTGCATGCTATAAAAATCACGTGTTAAAACCATTTTTAACACTATTTTCGGATTTTATCATATTTATTCTCAATAAATATGTAAAACTCCAAAAACAACAAAATAAATTTGTAACCACAAGCCTAAGCTCTGATAACACTTGTAGGGATCTCGTCCCATTCACTAATCAAATATTAGTGTAAATCAAATTACTCTAATTTGATGAGTAAGATCTATGTGATTACAAATATACTTTGTTATATGTTTATAGATATTTATACCTTTCTTAAAGGGAAATATGGGCACAAAACTAGAACTCCTTTCTAGTTTTGTTTCTTGAGCTTTAGTTTAGGATGATCCTCCAAAACCGAGTTTCCAAAATAGGAAACCTCCTTCTAGTTGCACCCAAGAACAACTCCAAATACTACAAGTGATTTAGACTAGAAATCACTAATAGCTTACTTGATATTTAGTATATTATTATTATTACTAACACTTAGTAATATGAATAATATTGTTTGTGAGTTTTAGAGAGATATATCAAGAGTTAGAGTGTAGAGAAAATGCATGCCGTTTTCTCTTTCTAATTCCTATCTCTTATAAGCAAAAATGAGAACAAAAATTGTGTGTAACACACTCCTTGGGGCCGGCCAAAAGAGAAGAGAAAAGGAGAGTCTAGTGCATGCTTGTCTCTCTTGTTTTAATCAATGTGCATGCATGCTTTAGCTTTAATTATGATGTCTAGCATGCACAACAAAACCAAGAGCATAAGACAAACCAATATAAGACAAAAAGGAATCTCCCTCTCCTCTCCATTTTGGACGTCCAAATGGACCTTATTTGGGTCTATTTTGTTTTCAATATTTGTCCCACAAATACTTATAATTTATCACTTAATCATCCAATATGATAAAGTATAAATTATCAAATTAAACTCTTAACTCTTTTTAATATATATGTACACTTACATACACATTAAAATTGCACTAATACTAATCACATTAGTCAATTAGTACACAATTAGTGGATTAACGATTAATCACTAATTCCCGTCTCCTTTATTAATTTTATCGATATAAAATTAATCACTCGAGTTCACAACTCGATTTCTCTCTAAATTAATACATTGACTAACTGTTAGTCGATTTATCAAGTTACTAATATAATCGTATCTCATACAATTAATTAGCTTAAATATTTGGAGTACGTTCCTATAGGTGTGACTTAAAGGGATCAATTGATTACCGCCGTTCTCACGACAATAACGTCAAACTCTAGTCAGCCAATCGTTATTGATTTACGTTAATCAATTGACAATAATACAGGATTATCTCCACGTATTCCTTGATTGAGATTTATTAAGTAATCGCACTATTGTGGAGGACACTTACTCCAACAATCTCCCACTTGTCCGAGACAAGTTGTGCATTACCAATTCTCATGTCCGTTTCACATCTCCCACTCAATGCAAGGTGTCTTACAGGTCGTACTTGCATTTATAAGATATATATCATGAGTGGTTTCCTCGATAAGGAGAGTAGCTGTCTGACTGGGGAATCTACCGTGGATTCTTACCGAGCGTGGCCACGCATTTTCAGCGACTTCTCCTCGAGTGGCCCAAAGATGTTTTTCCCCGACGAGGGTGGACATTTCCCTTCCACTCGATTGTACTGTATAATGCAGATCACCATGACCCCAAAGATGCCCTTATAACCCCCTTTCACGGCATGGCTTAGGACAAAAATGAAAGTCACTCGGAAACTGCACCGACTCAGACAATTAGTTTCCAGTCAAAGAATCGACTCAAAGGAATACTATAGAAATTCCCACCACGACCAGGTTTCAATCTCATTGAAAAGGAATTCTATAAGCGTCACAGTCCGACAGAGTGTTTTCACAGTCTGTCTATGCAAACGATCAGTCATCTCTTATGACCCCATGGTGTTGAACCCACCATCGATCGACTTGCAATCTAGTCTCTTCGATACGTCACCTCATATGAGAGACCAGGGACCAAATACTTAGTTTATGCCGTTCACTTGAATATGTTCAAAGTTGTCACACAATTATTCGGATAAACAAAGTATGCATTCAAAATGACTTGAGATAAAACAATGAACGTTATTTTCATATATGTAATAGGATACTTCATTCAATTACATATCACGAAACTAAAGGAAATCTGGCATACGACGCAACCCCATAGAGGCGGTGTGCGCGTCATGCTTAGCCCTCGAAAGAGGCTTGGTTAGAGGATCAGCGATGTTATCGTCTGTCCCAACCTTACAAATATATATTTCCTTCCTCTCCACATTATCTCTAATAACGTGGTATTTCCTCAAAACGTGTCTAGACTTGTTACTAGACTTGGGCTCCTTTGCTTGAAAGATGGCCCCACTATTATCACAATAAATAGTGATCGGATCTGCGGCACTAGGGACTACTTTTAGTCCATCCAAGAATTGCCGAATCCACACAGCTTCTTTAGCGAGTTGAGATCTTTGCCAAATATTGACTTAGTTGTAGAATCATAATGACACTCTGTTTGAAGCTCTTCCAACAAACAGCTCCTCCATTCAACATAAAGACATAGCCGGATTAGGATTTTAAATCATCCCCATCGGTTTGGAAACTTGCATCCGTGTAACCCTTTACACGTAGCTCAAGTTCTCCTCCAAACACTAGAAACGAATCCTTAGTTCTTCTCAAGTACTTAAGGATGTTCTTTACAGCTATCCAGTGACTCTCACCGGGATTCGCTTGATACCGGCTCGTCATGCTCAAGGCGAAAGCGACATCGGGACGAGTGCACATCATAGCATACATGATTGATCCTACAGCGGAAGCATAAGGGATCAATTTCACGCGTTCAATTTCCGCAGGAGTCGTAGGACATTGAGATTTCTTCAATGTTATTCCTACACTCATCGGAAGAAAGCCTCTCTTGGAGTCTTTCATATTGAACCTATCAAGAATCTTATCAATATAAGTTTCTTGACTCAATGCTAGTATCCTTTTAGATCTATCTCTATAGATCCGGATACCCAAGATGCGTTGTGCCTCTCCCAAGTCCTTCATTTGGAAATGGTTTCCCAATTCCTCCTTTACCGAATTTAGACTTGGAATATCATTTCCAATCAATAGTATGTCATCCACATACAAAACAAGGAAGGTTACCTTGCTCCCACTAAACTTCATGTATAAACAAGGTTCCTCGGTACTACGAGTGAATCCCTTTTGTTTGATAACATGATTGAATCTATGATTCCAACTCCTTGATGCTTGCTTAAGACCATAAATGGATCTCTTGAGCTTGCATACTTTCTTAGGGTTGGATCTATCTACAAAACCTTCAGGTTGTGTCATATACACTTCCTCTTCTAGAATCCCATTCAAGAAGGCGGTTTTTACATCCATTTGCCATATTTCATAGTCATGAAATGCGGCAACCGCTAAGATTATCCTTATGGATCGAAGCATAACAACTGGTGCAAAGGTTTCGTCATAATGAATACCTTGGACTTGTGAAAAACCCTTTGCCACCAGTCTAGCTTTGTAAACATCAATATGTTTATCTATGCCGAGTTTGATTTTGAATATCCATTTACACTGAAGCCATTGTTTGGAGTTGGGGCTACTTATAGCCGCCTTGTAGGTTGAGGGTTCGTTGCTTTCGAATAACAACAAATCACCCTCCTCCTCGATGTTACCGAGGTAACGGTCAGGTTGATGACTAATCTTCCTGACCTCCTAGGGACTACAACCGTGTCAGAAGACGAGGGAACGGTTTCCTCATCTTTTGCTTCGGTTTGTGGCTCTTGAACTTCATCAAGTTCAAATTTTCTCCCACTCTGTTTTTTAGAAATATATTCATTTTCTAGAAAAACAGCATCACGAGCCACAAACACTTTGTTCTCGTGAGGGTTGTAGAAGTAATAGCCACAGGTTTTCTTAGGATAACCTACAAATAGACATTTGTCAGACCTTGGAGCGAGTTTATCGTCAGTTTTATTCTTAACGAATGCCTCACATCCCCAAATTCCCATGAATGACAAATAGGGAACCTTTCCCGTCCATATCTCATATGGAGTCTTATTGGCCGCTTTAGTCGGACTTCGATTTAGTGAGAAAACAGCAGATAATAGCGCAAAGCCCCAAAATGAACCAGGAAGCTCACTTTGACTCATCATAGACCGAACCATGTCTAGTAATGTTCGGTTTCTCCTTTCTGCAACACCATTCAATTGTGGTGTGCTCGGAGGAGTCCATTGTGATACTATACCACAATTCTTTAGGTGTGAATCAAACTCATTACTTAGATATTCGCCACCACGATCCGATCGTAGTGCTTTTATCCTTTTGTTCAATTGGTTCTCAACCTCATTTTGAAATTCTTTAAATTTCTCAAAAGCATCACTTTTATGCCTTATTAAGTAGACATAACCATATCTACTTAAGTCATCGGTAAAAGTAATGAACTAATGATATCCTCCTCTAGCGGTGATGTTTAATGGACCACACACATCGGTATGTATGAGTCCTAAAACCTCACTTGCTCGTGTCCCTTTACCGCTAAAGGGTTGACGAGTCATCTTGCCCAAGAGGCAAGATTCGCATGTACCATATGATTCATAGTCAAATGGTTTGAGAACCTTGGTCGCAACAAGTCTCTTTATGCGTTTGTCGTTTATGTGACCTAAACGACAATGCCAAAGGTAGGATTTGTTTGATTCATTCGATTTGAGCCTCTTGTTTTCCACATGATAAACATCATTGACATCATTTAAAACATAAATACCTCCAATTGAAATAGCTTCACCATAAACCATTTCATTAAATGAAAAAGTACAACGGTTGTTCTTAATCACAAAAGAAAAGCCTTCCGCATCTAGTACGGAGACGGAGATAATGTTTTTCGTTAGAGTTGGTACAAAATAACAGTTATTTAAATGCAACTCTAAACCACTAGCAAGAGCGAGTACAAAAGTTCCCACGGAAACGGCCGCTATTCTAGCTCCATTGCCCATGCGGAGATCAACATCACCCTTGGCTAGAGCTCGCACGTTTCTCATCCCCTGCAAATGATTACAAAGGTGAGATCCACATCCGGTATCTAATACCCATGTAGAAGTGCAAGCATGATTGATGTCTATCATATAGAGATTAGAAGGAAGAATACCTTTGGATGTCGCACATCCATCTTTCAAGTCCTTCTTGTACTTGGGACAATTGCGCTTCCAATGACCCACTTCATTGCAATACTTGCAAGTGTCATTGAGAGGTTTTCCCTTGTTGATCTTGGGCTTAGACTTGTGTGGAACACCTTCCACAATAGCCTTGCCCTTACCCTTGCCTTTGATAGATGGCACTTTCTTGGCCACCTTCCCCTTCTTGACTCCTAGGTTCATGTTCTTCATTTTGATGGAGAGAACATCTTTCCTCTCCATCTCATTCACTTCCATATCCCTCTCGGCTTGGACCAAGAGTGCATGAAGTTCATGGTAACTCTTATCCATGTTGTTCATGTTATAGTTTACTCGAAAGTGAGCAAACTTGTTAGGAAGAGAATGAAGAATGCGGTTGATCGCAAGAGCCTTGGGTATAGAACATTCTTGACGCTCAAGAGTGTCTATGTACTCAATCATTTTGAGCACATGAGGACCAACTTTTTGGTTCCTCTCAAGCTTTGCATTGAAAAACCGCACCGCGGCTTCATAAAGCCTAATTTTCGGTGCTTTGGAGAACATGGTTGTCACTCGAGTGAATATCTCATATGCACTCTTTTGTGTGACAAATCGGAGTTTGAGAGCGGGTGTCATGGACCAAATCAAGACGTTTTTCACGTCATTGTCCACTTTCACATGCTCATCATAGGCGGCTCTTGCCGCTCCGGATCGAGAAGTGGGTTCGGCGGGTGGTCGATCGGTAAGGTATTTGAGCACATTGTCGGATTGAGCGGCGCCCCTTATCGTCGAATCCTATTCGACAAAGTTGCTACCGTCATCCTTGAGGATACACTTATCCATCACGGTTCGCAACCATGAATCTTTGCCCAAAATGGGCGCGGGAGTTGATGATGATGATGCCATTGCGATTTGAAACAAATAATTCTACAACAAATATGAGGAAATATATAAGCATTCATTGTTCATTAGTGACATTTGCTAAAACACTTTTTAAAACAAACGTCCATTTATATAATGATCTCCCACGAAATTATATAAATGATTCCAAGACTCGTTTTTCATATAAAATTAGACATCTCATGTTTCCTTTTATATAAAAACGATAAGTCAACGCTTAACTAATTCTACACTAGAATGCTTGGTTGATGATTTTCTATAGAATGCATCCATTAGCCCCAATTAACTCTTATTTGGTTGAGTCCAAACCAAATTAGCATGGGACTTCCTCCCACTACTTACCCATGGTAACAAGCTAAAGGTTCCACGTTGCGGAGGTCCTCACGAACATGGGGTTCATAGTCGCTTCATTTGGAAAGGCTTAATCTCAATTCATTTGTAAAAATGTGGGTGATCTTGTCAATTTTAGTCATTAAAATTCTTTTATAAGTGAACTAATTAAGAATGGCGACCTAAAACGACAATCATAGTGGGATATCGAGGCATGCTTGGCGATTTTGGCATGTGGAGTGAAACTAGATGGGCTAGAATTCGCTCAAGGAAATAACAAAATCGAACCTTGAAAAACTCTTGAATATACTCGGCCAAATGACTTTTTTTGTGATAAATTTTCTGATTTTTGTGGGTAAATGAAAAACATAAAGATAGTACTAAATCTAAGCACTAAGCTATAGATTTAGGGTTTGATTAATCAAGCACAAAGCCACTAATTAATCATGAACTCACTAACTCAAGCACAAAGCTAAGAGGAAATGAAAAACTCTCAAACTTAGGGTTTAACCTTCAATATCCAAATCTGAAAATTATGTTGTTGGATGCTTGGTTTATATAGACCAAGTCTTTACATCTTGACCATACAATTTGAACTTGATCTAAGGGCCCTAATTGGCCTTACAACCAGCCGAAATAAAGGGCTTCTAAAGCCTTACAAATGCTGAAAAATTGAAGGTAAACAACAAAACATAAAGCATAAAGTATAAAGCATAAAAGGTAGATAGTGACATGTGTTGAAAGGGACACATTGAGGAAAAACATGTGAAGCTTCCCCTTGTTGATTTTTCGGCTGTTTTGGGTCTTATTCCCACTTGATTTGTTCCTCTTGATAATTTAATTGACTTGTGGTTCGAACCCGCATGGGTGCACTCGAGCGATCACACTCAAAAAATAGCATTTTGTTGACTTTCGGTTGCTCTCCGTCTTGACTTTTCTTGACTCCCTTGACCCACCAAGCTTGACCAAGATATTATTGTTTAAATTCACCCAAAATAAGCTTGGGTGGACCTTAGGACCGTGGCCTAGCCCATGGTTCGAGCCCAAGGACCCAAACCGTGATTTGGACAAAAAACCGCCTTTGCTCGCCTTGACCATTTTTGGTCCAATCTCCTCTCCTTGAAAAGGATTTGTCCTCAAATCCTCGGAGTTCTCTTTGTTCCCTTCTCGACTTGAACTTTTGTTTGACTCATGATTCGAACCTTCGCCTTATTCTCGACTCGGACTCTTGTTGGCTTCATGACTTGATTCGTAGAACATGATGAGGGGTGCCCCATGAGTCCCATGACCAACTTTGGGCTCCATGGCTCTAGACTTCCAAGAATTCCACTTGCTTAGAGATTGAATGAGAGATTGATTCTTGTAAACTCGGTTCATTGAATTGAACTTGCTCTCTCCCTTACTCATGGTTTCTTTGGATTCACAATTAACCCCTAGCACAACTCGAAGTTCCTCATGTTTAGGACCGTCAATTAGCCACCCTTTGTCAATGATGAGTCCCACGTCTCTTTCCCATTTCAAGGACTCACTTGAACTTTCTAGCACATCGACCTTTGCATCTCCAAATGATTCACTTCCTTTGCACTTGATCGAAGTTTCCCAAATTTTCGCTTTGACTTCATGAAGCTCCTCTCCTTGGCTTCCCCTTATTGCTCTAGGATTGTCTTCGATCACATGGAGGGCTACATTCTCGATCATGAAGGTACTTATGGCATTAGGCGACATAAGGAGTGTGACTAATTTGGGTATGGCCTTGAGGGCCGTGTTCCCCTTCCACAAATCGATCTTTGGACTTTCAATTGAGCCATCTTCGTTCTTGAACTTAGGTGAAGATTGTAGAAGATCATCACTTAGCTCTTTTTGTTCAAGCTTAGTTCCCCCTTTGAATCCCCATCTCATGAATCCACTTGAGTAGACTTGGTTATGACAACCACATAGCATTTCTTTGGTATTGTTAGTTCCCACTTTGAACTTCCATTTTAGAAATTCCCTCGACTCTTTGCTTGTATCAACATTCTCATACCACATGAATATCCTTTCCATAAGCTTAGGTAGACTTCTCATCTCACATTCATCCCCTTTCTTGAGCATAGGTAGACTTTCTTTTCCAAACTCATCTTGATCATTAGGGATGTCTTTGAGAAGAAGAACACATCCAACCTTCTCATCACTAAACCCATGCTTCAATTCGGGTACTCCACTCAAAATAACCTCTTTGGATGACTCAAGTATGGAGGGCGGTTTGCATTGCTCTTTGGGGAACTCCTTAGCAAGGACATTAATCTCATCCTTCCCATGACTAACCCCAAGTTCAATTTCTGGTCCCCCATCAATCCCCATTTTTTCGTGTGACATAATCAAGGAGGGTGGGTTAGGGTTCTTCAAAATCGGAGGTAAGGGTGCAAGTTTGATTTTCTTAGCTCCAATCTTGAAAGTATAGGTATTGTCCCTCCCATCATGATGAGCATCTCTTTCCCACTTCCAAGGTTTCCCCAAGAGGAGATGACAAGCATCCATGGGAATTACATCACACAAAACCTCATCCATGTAATCCCTTCCAATGGAGAAAGAAACCAAGCATTGTCTAACCACCATCACACTCATCTCGGCTCCATTTCTTTGGCATTTCACCTTGTAAGGGTTAGGGTGATCTTGTGTAGGTAAGGCTAGTTTTTCAATGAGAGTATTTGAGGCAACATTATTGCAACTTTCCCCATCAACAACCAAATTACAAATCCTTCCCATAATGGTACACCTAGATCTAAAGATTTGGACTTGGTGATTCTCTTCTAGGGTTAGGGTTTGAGCATGTAATGCTCCACAATCCACACGGCCTAGACTAGGGGGTGGCTCTCCTCCTAATCGAGCCATTCTAGCCTCTAACTCCCTTTGACCCCTCAAAGTCACAAGATCAAGGCTAGGGTTAGGTTTAAGTCTACCCCTCATTCGACTCATTTTGATTTCAAGCTCTCTTCTAGCTTTCTCCATAGAATCATACATGGTCTCACCAAGAGTAGTACCACAAGAAACATCAAAAGGAAGAAACACACCCATTGATATAATCAAAGAAACAAAATCTGAAAATTTTTGAGTAAAGCAAGGACCTTTGAGTGTGAGAACCGAAATCAACACTAACACAAATGTAGATCTTCAACCATTTTTGTGAAAATTTTGTGAGAATGTTTGTGGAAGTTTTGTGTAAATAAACAAGGAAAAGAAAGAAGAAAAACGAAAATTAAAAGATGAAAAACAAGGGTATAACCGAAAACAAGATCAAACCGAAAACACAAACAAATCGAAAAACAAGAACAAACCTAGGCTTTGATAACCAATTTGGAGTGAAACTAGATGGGCTAGAATTCGCTCAAGGAAATAACAAAATCGAACCTTGAAAAACTCTTGAATATACTCGGCCAAATGACTTTTTTTGTGATAAATTTTCTGATTTTTGTGGGTAAATGAAAAACATAAAGATAGTACTAAATCTAAGCACTAAGCTATAGATTTAGGGTTCGATTAATCAAGCACAAAGCCATTAATTAATCATGAACTCACTAACTCAAGCACAAAGCTAAGAGGAAATGAAAAACTCTCAAACTTAGGGTTTAACCTTCAATATCCAAATCTGAAAATTATGTTGTTGGATGCTTGGTTTATATAGACCAAGTCTTTACATCTTGACCATACAATTTGAACTTGATCTAAGGGCCCTAATTGGCCTTACAACCAGCCGAAATAAAGGGCTTCTAAAGCCTTACAAATGCTGAAAAATTGAAGGTAAACAACAAAACATAAAGCATAAAGTATAAAGCATAAAAGGTAGATAGTGACATGTGTTGAAAGGGACACATTGAGGAAAAACATGTGAAGCTTCCCCTTGTTGATTTTTCGGCTGTTTTGGGTCTTATTCCCACTTGATTTGTTCCTCTTGATAATTTAATTGACTTGTGGTTCGAACCCGCATGGGTGCACTCGAGCGATCACACTCAAAAAATAGCATTTTGTTGACTTTCGGTTGCTCTCCGTCTTGACTTTTCTTGACTCCCTTGACCCACCAAGCTTGACCAAGATATTATTGTTTAAATTCACCCAAAATAAGCTTGGGTGGACCTTAGGACCGTGGCCTAGCCCATGGTTCGAGCCCAAGGACCCAAACCGTGATTTGGACAAAAACCGCCTTTGCTCGCCTTGACCATTTTTGGTCCAGCATGTGTGCGGAAAATAAGCAATCAAACAAGCACAAGCATAAGTAAAAACCTAGTATGGCCGCCTAAAAGTAATTAAAATTACAAGGAGTTACAAATTGGAAACCAACTCCTTTGGTCCCTCTTCATTTGGACTTCATCCAAGTCTCCTCCTTGCAAGCTTTAGAACACTTCTAAGGCTCCATCTCGATCCATCGCCGGTCTTCGGTTTACAAATAGTTACAAGTATATATTTACAAATGAATACATAGCAATCCTATTATTCATTTATAAATGAAATAAACTATTAAAATTACAAACCGGCGATACGAGATCGCATTTAAATTACATACCCACACGATATTCCCTTTCATTACGGGTAATATCGGTAAAAATATAACAAACTATGGCCATACTAGTAAGAATAAACATTCATTCAAAAAAAAACATTCATCCAAACATGCATAAAAAACATGCCAAAATCGCCCTAAACAATAATCGCATTTAATCGTTTCAAACCGATCTCATTTTTAATCGATTAATCTCATATTAATCAATAATGCTTAAAACACCTTTTAAGCTTGAACTAAAACTTCTAAACTAATTTAGAACACCCAACATTAGTTTATACTAACTTATGGTGATTTTAGTTCATAAACATGGTCATTTGCTAATTAGATTTAACTTTAATCATAACATTTTATGAATAAAGTCTTAAAAATACATTATAATATAAAATAAAAACATTTTTATTTTGTAAAATTTTGTACATTCTGGAACACTTCCAAGATGTCAAAACAGAAAAGCTTGGTCAAAAACTTTTGCGTATTATATTTATAACAATAAACATACGATTTCATCGATTTTATCTCATAAAATCAATAAAACGTCCAAACCAGTGAGGTAAAATCCCAAATTTATACGTGAGCATCCTCATAATGTATAAAAATAATGGTATAAATTTAGTGTCCATAAAACAATGTTTACTATATTTTTAGACATAAAATTCATTATATACCGATTTTAAACAAATAAATGAATAAATATTCAAAACTCAAAATATGACTTTGAACATTTACATGCAGAAAGTATAAGTAAGAAGTATCACGTGTAAAAATTTTGAGACCAGATTCCAACTATAACTATTTATAGTTATTATTTTAGCCAAAAACTCACTTTTTGACTCGGTTTTGTATAAAAATCATTTTAATTAGCAAACAAATTTCAAAAATTACGAAATTTGACCAGTAACTTTATGAGACCAGAAAATTTGCATGCTATAAAAATCACGTGTTAAAACCATTTTTAACACTATTTTCGGATTTTATCATATTTATTCTCAATAAATATGTAAAACTCCAAAAACAACAAAATAAATTTGTAACCACAAGCCTAAGCTCTGATAACACTTGTAGGGATCTCGTCCCATTCACTAATCAAATATTAGTGTAAATCAAATTACTCTAATTTGATGAGTAAGATCTATGTGATTACAAATATACTTTGTTATAAGTTTATAGATATTTATACCTTTCTTAAAGGGAAATATGGGCACAAAACTAGAACTCCTTTCTAGTTTTGTTTCTTGAGCTTTAGTTTAGGATGATCCTCCAAAACCGAGTTTCCAAAATAGGAAACCTTCTTCTAGTTGCACCCAAGAGCAACTCCAAATACTACAAGTGATTTAGACTAGAAATCACTAATAGCTTACTTGATATTTAGTATATTATTATTATTACTAACACTTAGTAATATGAATAATATTGTTTGTGAGTTTTAGAGAGATATATCAAGAGTTAGAGTGTAGAGAAAATGCATGCCGTTTTCTCTTTCTAATTCCTATCTCTTATAAGCAAAAATGAGAACAAAAATTGTGTGTAACACACTCCTTGGGGCCGGCCAAAAGAGAAGAGAAAAGGAGAGTCTAGTGCATGCTTGTCTCTCTTGTTTTAATCAATGTGCATGCATGCTTTAGCTTTAATTATGATGTCTAGCATGCAAACAAAACCAAGAGCATAAGACAAACCAATATAAGACAAAAAGGAATCTCCCTCTCCTCTCCATTTTGGACGTCCAAATGGACCTTATTTGGGTCTATTTTGTTTTCAATATTTGTCCCACAAATACTTATAATTTATCACTTAATCATCCAATATGATAAAGTATAAATTATCAAATTAAACTCTTAACTCTTTTTAATATATATGTACACTTACATACACATTAAAATTGCACTAATACTAATCACATTAGTCAATTAGTACACAATTAGTGGATTAACGATTAATCACTAATTCCCGTCTCCTTTATAAATTTTATCGATATAAAATTAATCACTCGAGTTCACAACTCGATTTCTCTCTAAATTAATACATTGACTAACTGTTAGTCGATTTATCAAGTTACTAATATAATCGTATCTCATACAATTAATTAGCTTAAATATTTGAATGCGTTCCTATAGGTGTGACTTAAAGGGATCAATTGATTACCGCCGTTCTCACGACAATAACGTCAAACTCTAGTCAGCCAATCGTTATTGATTTACGTTAATCAATTGACAATAATACAGGATTATCCCCACGTATTCCTTAATTGAGATTTATTAAGTAATCGCACTATTGTAGAGGACACTTACTCCAACAAAACGACCCAAACAAGCACCCATGATTCACCTTTCTCCCTAGATGAATAAACTACTCACACATGATAATTACGATAATCAAAGCAAGGGGAAAGGATGAGAAGATGATTAAGAACAGCAAGAAATGAAATCAAAAGCAAAAGGGAGAAGAATTACAATACCAAAATCAGAAAAACCAAAGGAGAAATGGATGAACAAAGCCAACAAATACCAAATAGATGATCAAAACAACGTAATCCGAGTCGGGAATTGAAAGTACCAAAGTTGAAAAGTATGAAACCTAAGGTTTTGAGAGTGCTTAAAACAATGTAAAAAGATAGTGTACGAAAAAGGCTTGGAACCCCTTCAAATAGACGAAGTAATTTAAGCACACGAGGAGTCGGAGCCCATCCCTAGGCTCCGGGACAGTGGTCCCGTCCGGGACACCCAGGCAAGCTGGTCCCTGAGCTACGGGAAGCTCATCCCGTGTTGTTCAGCTCTTTTCTCTTTTTTTTGCTCCTTCTTTTACTTAGCTTTATTTGCAATGTTTGTCGTCCTAAGGTATAGGGACGAGGCCTAGGTCGTCCCAAGGCATAGGGACGAGATCAAAATTGAGTATATGAGCTTCACACTGTAGGTTTATGTCGGTATATAGACCTTAAAAATCACAGGATTATAATGAAAACATTTATAAGATTTTAAAGTCATAAAATGAAATCGCATAACATAATGAATAGAATAAGAATTAACCTTTTAATCCTTAAGAATTAGGCCTAAGAACAATACCAAAAGGATGGTATCTCCTAATTATCTCACCCAAGATGTGTTGAAATATGCCCTTGAATTTGCTAGAAAATAAGAGAGAAAACTGATTTTCTTTTCTTGAGATTTGTGTTGTAGAATGAGTGAATGAATTAGGGTAGGATTAGAAGAGAATTAGGAAACTAAATATACTCCTCCTTTTCCCATGATGGCCGGCCCCCTATTGTAGTATTTGGGGAGATTTAGTTCTCCTCAAATACATCACTTGTTGACCAAGAAAACGTATCTAGACAAGGATGTATCTGGACACTTTTCTTTTGGTCATTTTAGCTTATAATATAATGCAATATACTACTAGTGTCATCTGTATGGACCGACTATAATATATTATAAATATCCTTATATTTATAATTTACTAATTAATTATAACGGTTTATATTTAATTAGCTTGCATTATATACAACAATTAAATATAACATTTTATATTCAATTCACGAATTACATTTAATTCGCCTCAGCTAAAATTATTTAATCAGTATTAAATAGCCGTACCACCATAACCCTGACTAACATTTTAGTCAGTAACATCATCACATTGACTAACATTTTAGTCACATTTGACTAACCTTTTAGTCAACAACACTGACTAACCGTTTAGTCATTAAGTAAGGCATCAATATGATCATTTTCTCAAATAATCATATCTCTCAAACACATCCTTTAGGTGTGACTCTTAGGGACCAGTTGATCACCGCCATCTGTATGACAATAACGTCAAACTTATCTAGAAAGCCAACCGTTATCGATAAACGTTAATCAACTGATTAAATACAAAATGTACCCTGTGTACCTTTAGAGATTTATTTATGTTATTGCACTAACTGTGGAGGACACTAACCCCAACAATCTCCCACTTGTCCGTACAAGTGTATGTGCGATAACCGATTCTCATATCCATAATAAATTTCTCCCACTCAATGTAAACCAATTTGCAAAGTCCGTACTTTCAAAGGTCGTAGTTCACAAGCGATCAAAGATCAAGAGTGGTTTCCGACTAGAGAGTAACTTAAGCGATAAGCGAATCAATATTCGAGCATGGCCATGCATTTTCGATTCTGACTCCTCGAGTGGCCCTGAGAATAAATATTATAACTCGATAGAAGTTTGGATATTTCCCTCAACTCGAATCCTGTAGATGTAAGCGCAGCATGAAATGACCCAGTGAAAATCTACTTGGCCTCCTGTTACGGTCGACCGTGAGAAAGAAACCAAAGTCACCCAAAATCTGCCTTAATCTCAAAAGACAGTCGATAGTCAAAAGAATCGACTCTAGGAACACTATGGATGCCCTATCCACGACCCGGCACCTAATGTTCTGAAACATTTAGGACTCCATGTAGTCGTCACAAAAATGTCCTGCGCGATTTCAAGAAACTCAAGATCTGCGTGATCGATCAGTCAACAGTTTGACTTATGGCTCGTTGAACCCACCATCAATCGACGTCACAAAATGATTGCCAGAGTTATCAGCTCGTGTAGGCGACCACGGACAAAAACAAAATATATAGCAATTCAGTTCACTTTGAGGTGTTCAACGTTGTCTGCACAACCCTCATGAAAAACAATATGTATAACAAAACGATGATTTTATTAGAAGTTTTAGGAAAAATACACGTGTTTAATCCATACAAACAACTAATACAACTCAGGAACACGCTTAATTCCCATGGATTTAACGTGCCCTTCATGCTTATCTTGTCTCAACGGCTTAGTGAGAGGATCTGCTATGTTATCATCCGTAGCAATCTTGTCAATCACTATCTCCTACGCTCCACGTAATCCGGATCATGCGAGCCTTCCTTTGCACGCGTCTGAGACTTGTTCTTTGGACTTCGCTCGCCGGCTTGGAAGATGGCACCACTATTGTCGCAATAGATGGTGATCGGGTCATTCGAACTAGGCACTCCAGTTAGTCCTTGTAAGAACTGGCGCATCCATATAGCTTCCTTTGCAGCCTCTGAAGCAGCATAGTACTCGGACTCGATCGTGGAATCTGCTATAATCGTTTGTTTGGAGCTTTTCCGGTGGCTTGGCGCCATTTAGAGTAAGCGAATCTCGATTGAGACTTTGAGTCATCTCGATCCGCTTGAAAACTAGCATCTGCAGAACTCGATCAGGTGCGCATAGCTCAGTGTCTCCTCCATAAGTCAATACCCAATCTTTAGTCCTCCGTAGGTACTTAAGAATGTTCTTTACGGCCATCCAGTGTGCTTCACCTGGATTGCCTTGGTATCGGCTCGTCATACTCAATGCATATGCCACGTCCGGACGTGTGCATATCATGGCATACATGATCGATCCTATAGCTGATGCATAAGGAATCCGACTCATGCGCTCGACCTCTTCCGATGTCTTTGGTGCTTGAGCTTTACTCAAATGCACCCCCGAGATCATTGGAAGGTTCCCCTTCTTGGAGTTGGTCATGCTGAACCTCTCAAGAATCTTATCTATATAAAACTCCTAACTGAGGGATAACATCCGTCGTGATCTATCTCTATAGATACGGAGCCCCAATATACGTTGTGCCTCACCCAGATCTTTCATCTGGAAATGGTTCTTTAACCATACTTTTACCGAAGTTAAGAGAGGTATGTCATTCCCAATCAAGAGTATGTCATCGACATATAGTATTAGGAAGACAATCTTGCTCCCACTCGACTTGATATATAGACATGGTTCCTCGACCGATCGAGCGAATCCATTCTCCTTTATCACTTGGTCGAAACGATGATTCCAACTCCGTGAAGCTTGCTTAAGTCCATAGATGGAACGCTTAAGCTTGCAAACCTTCTTAGGATTTTCAGGATCTGTGTAACCTTCGGGCTGTACCATGTACAACTCCTCCTCCAAATAACCGTTTAAGAAGGCGGTTTTCACATCCATTTGCCAAATTTGATAGTCATGAAATGCGGCAATCGCTAAGAGAATCCGAATGGAACGAAGCATGACTACGGGTGCAAAGATCTCATCATAGTGCAACCCTTGCACTTGAGTGAAACCCTTTGCCACTAGTCGTGCCTTGTATATATCTGGTTGTCCTTCTACAGACCGCTTTATCTTGTAAAGCCATTTGCACTGAAGAGGCCTAGCCTTATCAGGTAAGTCAACCAGATCCCATACATCGTTCTCGTACATAGAGTCCATCTCGGATTGCATGGCTTCTTACCATAGCTTTGAGTCAGAACACGTCATGGCACCTTTATAGGTTACGGGTTCGTTACTCTCAAGAAGTAAAACGTCGTCTCTCCCATTCTCCTCAATCATACCAATGTATCTATCTGGAGGAATGGAGAGTCTACCCGACCTTCTGGGTTCCAAAGGGACATTAACCGCAGCAGACGAAGAAGGAACAGTTTCCTCCATTGGTTGCTCGGTTGCTGGTTCAGGAATCTCCGACAGATCGAAGGTTCTATTACCTCTCTTGTCTTCGAGAAACTCTTTCTCTAAGAACTTCGCACTAGCCGCAACAAAAACTCGTTGTTCGGTTGGCGAATAGAAGTAATGACCAAACATTCCTTTTGGATAACCAATAAAGTATGTCTTGACCGATCGCGGGCCGAGCTTATCCTCGTGTCTCCACTTGACATAAGCCTCGCACCCCCAAACCCGAATAAAGGACAAGTTAGGGACCGTTCCCTTCCATAACTCGTATGGAGTCTTGTCTATAGCTTTAGACGGACTTCGGTTAAGTATAAGAGCAGCTGACAAAAGAGCATAGCCCCATAATGAGTCAGGTACAACCGTGTGACTCATCATGGATCGAACCATATCAAGTAATGTTCGATTCCTGCGTTCGGACACACCATTCAGTTGTGGTGTTCCGGGTGGAGTTAACTGTAATACTATCCCGCGGTCTTTCAGGTGTTGATCAAACTCAGTTGAAAGATATTCGCCACCACGATCTGAACGTAGTGCTTTTATCTTTCTATCCAGTTGGTTCTCAACCTTATTCTGGAATTCCTTGAACTTGTCAAAGGACTCACTTTTATGCTTCATTAAGTAGACATGTCCATATCTACTCAAATCGTCCGTGAAAGTGATAAAATACCTATAGCCATCTCTAGCGTTGATTGACATAGGTCCACACACATCAGTATGTATGAGTCCTAATAGGTCAGCAGCGCGCATTCCAACACCTTTGAAGGAAATTCAAGACATTTTGCCTATAAGACATGATTCACACGTGCCAAAAGTTTCATAGTCAAATGGGGCTATTGTCCCACTATCAATGAGCTTTTTCACGTGTTTCTCATTTATGTGTCCCATACGGCAATGCCATAGATACGTTTGATCTTTGTCACCAACCTTTGCTTTCTTGTTACTCACATGCATGATCTCTGTGGTTTGATCTAAAACATAAATTCCGTTCATGGAAACAGCTTTACCATAAATCATTTCATTTAAAGAGAAAATACAGCAATTATTCTTTATTAAAAATGAAAATCCTTCTTTATCAAGAACGGATACAGAAATAATGTTTTTCGATAAACTAGGTACATAGTGTGATTATTCGAAATAACTCAAATCCACTTGGGAGTTGGATTACATATGTCCCATCTTGAAGCAGCAAAGAACTCTTGCTCCATTCCCCACTCGCAGTCTACATCACCTCTTGCGAGTTTTGATGCTTCTTAGGCCTGCAAATGATTGCCTGAGATGAGAACCACAACCAGTATCAAGTACCCAAGTTCCGAAACTTGCATGGTTAATCTCAATCATATGAATAAAAGAAGACATACCAACAGGAGCGACGCGGCCTGCTTTAATGTCCTCAGCATACACAGGACAGTTACGCCTCCAATGCCCAGGCTTGTGGCAATGGTGGCACTCCATGCTTTGCTTTGCTTTTGCCTTGCCTTGCGAGCTACCGCTAGCCTCACCAGGCCCACTCTTTGCAACCATCGGCTTCTTAAATTTCGGATTTCCTACAGTTAGGTTAGCCGGAGCCTTACCCTTACCCTTCTTGTTGCCAATCATGAGAACATCTTGTTTCATGCTCCCACTCAACTTCAGATCACTCTCCGTCTGTACGAGGAGTGAATGTAGTTCATGCAGACTTTTCTGCATGTCGTTCATGTAATAGTTTGCCCTAAAAAGGGCATACCCATCATGAAGAGAGTGGAGCACTCGATCAATGATGATCTTCTCATCGATCTTGCAACCGAGCTCCTCCAGTTTTTCAACATTCTCGATCATGTCGAGAAGGTGTGGACCAACCGGTTGGCCCTTCTGGAGTCTAGCCTCAAAGAAACGAGTAGTATACTCGTAACTCTTAATTCTCGGTGCTTTCGAGAATTCTTTTGTTAGGGTGGTGAAAATCTTGTTTGCACCTTGGGTTATGAACCGTCTTTGCAAATTGGATTCCATTGCATAGATGATGCGTTACATGAACGCACCCGCCTCCATCATGAAATCATTGTAAAGATAGAGATCATTTGCTCCTGCATCGGGAGCTGGTATAGTCGGCAGTGGCTCAGTCAAGTACTTGAGCTTACCATCAGCTATGGCTGCATTCCGTAATGCGGCCTCCCAATCAGAAAAATTGGACCCATCACTTTTCAGTCGAGTTGACTGATTCATGGTGCCCATAAAGATCCTAAGCCATGATTCGCGAGCTAGTGTGGCACTTGGCATTGGTTAAATGCATGCGTCTGACCATTTGTTATAGTAGTTATATCTGTATATAACGTATTCGAAACTGTGAAAAGAAAGAAGAAGAAGAGAGAAGATAAGAAATCATAGTTTTAAAATTTAAGTCAAAAACAATAACATTTTAATGCAATGACTCGTGCACTCATATAATCGACCTCCCTCGAGAATTATATAAATGATCCCAAGACTCAATTTCTTTAAATTGATAAGCCAACCTCTTGGCTAATTCTACTGTTAGAATTCTTGGTCGATAGATTTCAGTAAATCCTATCTATTAGTCCACCATAACTACGAGATATTACTCGAACTATAGTGTTGAGGTAAAATAGGTCAACGCATACTACTTACCCAACGTAGAAGGGGTCATGTGGAGAGTAAGGTCCTACATGCCTACCGACGAAGAAGGGGCTCATAGTATGCTTTTCCTATAAAGACTAATCTCAATTTTAGTTTTAGAGGAAGGTCCCATCAACTCATTTTAATTCATTTTAAGTGAACAAATATCTAGCATTTACGTGAATGATTAATTTGAGGTGATAGCCCTAAACGAATGACATCCGTATGTCCATGATAAAAATGCAACTAAATGATCCATTTTCATGCATATTAGGTGGTTTGGTTTAGTTTAGGCGGAATATGATGCTACTAACTAACGTGAATGCAATGAAAACGGTAAAAGGAAAAACGCAAAAACGAAAACACCTAGTGTGGCCTATCCCTATGAAAATAAATTAAAGACATATACAAATTGGAATCCATCCATGGACCCTAAAGCTGTCTTCATTCTTCATCTTGGGCTTTAAGTGGGAGTCCATCTTGAATCTTCATCTTGAATCTTCTCAAAATTACATTTTTTTGAATTACAAAAATAAACCTATTTACATTCTAATTCAAAATATGCCAAAATTAAAAATATTACAAAATGGGAGATTCGAGATCTCAAAAATACAACCAAAATTATGTTTCCTTCATTACGAAAACATAATCTTCTAAGGCCACACTAGTAAATTACAACCGTTTGTACAAAAAATAATGCGTAAAATAAACCATTCATTCAAACATTCATTCACAAACATATATAAATAGCATCAACTAAACATAATAAAATCAATGCATACAAATTGATTAAATCCAAACCACCCTTTTTAAATGATTATCATTATGCAACAATTCCTAAATTGTTCATAATATCTTAATCAAACAATAATCCAAAATTTATATTATCAGTATAACATAAATTAGGTCACAAATATTTTAAACCTTTTTAAAATATATGGTATCAAATATTATGAACCTTTTCATAATAACTAAAAATATATGTTATCTTTATAACAAATATGACATAAAATAAAATTTCCAAAAATTGAAAACTTTCGGCCAAAACAAATAAATTACCGAAATTTTTTTTTTTTTTTATTAATTGAATTTCGGCCAAGAATTAAAATAAAAATTTACCAAAAATTTAATTTAATTGAATTTCGGCCAAAAATAAAAATTTACTAAAAAATAATATAATTCGGCCAAACAAACAAAGGTGAATTAAACTGTTTTAATTCAATTATGCTTATAATTAGATCGATCCTAACTCAATTTTAATCCGTATTAAACATTGACTTAAGAAATTCAATTTAACTTTTTAAATTAAACAACTTAAAACTGATAGATCTAAAGATTAGCAAACAATATGTTCATAAACATACAAGAATTGATCCTTTTATGTTTTAATTCAATCGGTATTAAATCAAAACTAATGCAAATTCATATGTTATAGTTTTAACATCTTAAAACATTGATAAATATGAATCAAATAGACCAAATTAAGCCAAAAATCATCACAAATTACACGGCCAAATTGGAAAAACCATTCGGCCAAAATAAGATTTAAAATGTGGCCTTTTTAAATCAATTCAAAATTACACAAAATCGATTTTTATGAAAACCTTATAAAAATTTCATGTGCCCTAAGGCTCTGATACCAGTTGTAGGTTTATATCGGTATATAGACCTTAAAAATCACAGGATTATAATGAAAACATTTATAAGATTTTAAAGTCATAAAATGAAATCGCATAACATAATGAATAGAATAAGAATTAACCTTTTAATCCTTAAGAATTAGGCCTAAGAACAATACCAAAAGGATGGTATCTCCTAATTATCTCACCCAAGATGTGTTGAAATATGCCCTTGAATTTGCTAGAAAATAAGAGAGAAAACTGATTTTCTTTTCTTGAGATTTGTGTTGTAGAATGAGTGAATGAATTAGGGTAGGATTAGAAGAGAATTAGGAAACTAAATATACTCCTCCTTTTCCCATGATGGCCGGCCCCCTATTGTAGTATTTGGGGAGATTTAGTTCTCCTCAAATACATCACTTGTTGACCAAGAAAGCGTATCTGACAAGGATGTATCTGGACACTTTTCTTTTGGTCATTTTAGCTTATAATATAATGCAATATACTACTAGTGTCATCTGTATGGACCGACTATAATATATTATAAATATCCTTATATTTATAATTTACTAATTAATTATAACGGTTTATATTTAATTAGCTTGCATTATATACAACAATTAAATATAACATTTTATATTCAATTCACGAATTACATTTAATTCGCCTCAGCTAAAATTATTTAATCAGTATTAAATAGCCGTACCACCATAACCCTGACTAACATTTTAGTCAGTAACATCATCACATTGACTAACATTTTAGTCACATTTGACTAACCTTTTAGTCAACAACACTGACTAACCGTTTAGTCATTAAGTAAGGCATCAATATGATCATTTTCTCAAATAATCATATCTCTCAAACACATCCTTTAGGTGTGACTCTTAGGGACCAGTTGATCACCGCCATCTGTATGACAATAACGTCAAACTTATCTAGAAAGCCAACCGTTATCGATAAACGTTAATCAACTGATTAAATACAAAATGTACCCTGTGTACCTTTAGAGATTTATTTATGTTATTGCACTAACTGTGGAGGACACTAACCCCAACACACACTCCGTCCCAAGGTCCCGGGACACCTTCAAACACTAAAACGTGGCTCGTACGCATCCGAAACGGCACGAGACCAACTCGAAACATCACGAAAATTTATGAAACTTCACGAAACCTCCCGACCAGCATCCTAACCTCCAAATAAGCGCGTTTACCTACAAAATAGACACAAAAACGCAGCAGAGCCAAAACGGAGAGAAATAGGAAGCGAAATGCAAGTAAAAGCACGGGAAACGCAAAGAATCGCTCGTGAACAAAAGGGCTATAAGCATATATAATAACGACACATCAAACTCCCCCAAATCGAACCGTTGCTTGTCCTAAAGCGACAAAGCATGACAGAAAATAGAGGACAAAGCTAGAAAAAGAAGACTTCCCCAAACAATCACCAAACCGCAAGTAGCTTAAGCAAATGGCAATCGATCCCGAAACAGCATGGGACGTAGGAAATAGCTAGCTAACGAATGAGAATTACAAGACGGCACAGAATGAATAGCATGGCTTAAACTTAGGCTCTTTAGCAATCAAATCACGGACCTCTCGTGGTTTCCACTCTAACACAAATGATGAACAAGGTGAAGTATGTATATATGTGACACTCACCTACTCGACTTGTGGAAGCACGCTCGCAATCTAATGTGTACCAAATCTCGCATTCCCGTACACAAATAAGGTCACAAAAACGAACCAAACATGAGGACTTACATAGGAAATGAGGTGTGTAAAGGCCAAGAGAGGATAAGGGAAAGAAGGTGGACAAATGATTATGGAATCGTGGAGCTAAGCCACTAAAAACCACCAATACTACTCAAGTGCTCATCCAAGCCAACAAGGGAACCCAGCTCTCATGAAAAATGGACCGAAAGCAGCATATTGGTCTCCTCTACACATCATCGCAACAAAGCAAACAAGTACAAGTGCTCACTCATGTAACAACAACAACTCTTCATTTTGTGCACACATTTTTCTTTCTTTTGTATTTTTGTGTTGTGTTTGTTTTTTTTTGTTTTTTTTTCATATTTTTGTTTGATTTTTTCTTGAGCAAAGAGCACACTCACAAGTATAGTTGCAGAGAACCTCATCAAAGGGTCGGGAAAACAGCAATCCCGACACATATTCACCAACACTCTCCAAGCGAACGACATCAGCAAGTCGTAGCAATGATCACAACCTAAAAAACGAGCACAAGAGTAAGCAAAAACGGTCGCTAGCTAGGCTAGGGTAGGCTATATGGCAATGTAGCTAGCAAACTCATGTGAATAAGGGTAAAGGATCATATGTGAGAGGATAAAGACAATTAAAGAACAAGGTGAATAATATGAAAATCGACTAAAGCCTCATATGCAAAGCATGTGACAAAATCGTGGGGAAAAACGGGATAGGGGCCACACTTATGCGCGTTAATGTTACGTACCCCACAAGGAGAACTACTCACAATTTAAGCAGGGGGACCGGGATAGATGAACCGGCCTCTGGAGGCTAAAAACCTCACAATAAAAGTAGCTATAGTCCGAAAAGTGATAAAGCCAACAAGTATAAGCATGCCATCATCTACTAGTGTCTAAACATCCCCGTAGCGCTAATCCAACACAATAAAATCATGCCAAAGCTAAAAGCATACAAGGGAAGGGATGTCGGGAAAGAATAAGGTAAAAACAAGCTCGCAACAACGGAACGGGATACGTATTTTTGGAATTTCTCTGAAATTTTCTGATTTTTTTTTTAAATGAAAAACGAAAAAGAAAACGCAAAAATGAAAAGCAAAGCGTTCCTCCCCGCAAACCAAACAACACATTGTCCCCAATGTGTCCTAAAGCACATCAACACGGGAACCATAAAATAAAGGGGAAAAAAACGGAAAAAGCGAGGTTCAAAAAAATGAAACGGTAAAAGCGGTAAAAGCGAGGTACATACAAGATATTTACAAAATGAAACGCCTCCCCAAACTGGCTTCAAACGGGGGGCTCAGCATCGGTACTAAAAGTACCACCATCCATGGGTCGCGTCGTACACGAACCCACTACCATCGTCCTCCTCATCGTCAAGTCCATTGTCAGCAACACCTCGGCCATCAACATCAACGGCTCCAACTGGTGGGCTTGTAGCAAAGCCAACTCCAACGTCACTCAACACGTCCTGCAGTGCATCTTTACCCGCATCCATCCCTCCAAGCTCACCTGCAACAACACTATGACAACAAAGCACAACCTCAAGAGGATCCCTCTCGAGGACTCTATGTAAGTTCTCCACAATACACTCATCGATAACGTCAATAGAGTAGACATACTCCTCGAACATGGGGCGCTTTAAGGCACTAGACAAGTTAAAGGTTATAGTATCACCTCCTACATCCAATGTCAACTTTCCGTTCTTGACGTCAATAATTGCACCGGAAGTGTGCAAGAAAGGCCGACCCAATATGATAGGAATTTGGGAGTCCTCGGCCATGTCAAGAACTATGAAATCGACAGGGATGAAAAACTTACCAACACGGACGGGGACGTCCTCTAGAACGCCCAATGGACGTTTTAAAGAACGGTCCGCCATCTGGAGAGTGATATTTGTGACCTTTAAAGGCCCCATGTTCAGCTTCTCGCACACCGAGTACGGCATGACGCTCACGCTTGCACCTAAATCACATAACGCATTATCAATGGAAACAGTACCAATGGTGCAAGGAATCGAGAAGCTAACCGGATCTTTTAGTTTAGGAGGAGATTGGTTTTATAGAAGTGCGCTGCATTCAGCAGTAAAAGCGACAGTCTCGACCTCACTAAAAGATCGTTTACGGGTGAGGATGTCTTTTAAGAACTTAGCATAAGCAGGGATTTGAGTGACTAAGTCAGTAAACGGAACCGTTACCTTCAAGTCTTTGACAACCTCCATAAACTTACCGAATTGGTCATCAAGCTTAGACTTTACCACTCGACTCGGGAATGGTAATCGGATCTGAATCGGTGGCTCCTGCGGCTTAGCTTTCTCCTTCTCCTTCTCCACGACTGTCCCACCATGGCCCACGGCCCCCTTAGCCACGTGGCCACCATCATTCACGGCTGCCCCACCACCTACGGGTTGCTCCTGTCGCTCATCACCTACACTCACTTCATTCTCAACACGCAAATCATTAGTGGAAGCATTAGAATTTACCTTACTTACCTTCACGGGAGGCACATCGACTTTGGGCATCGGGGGTCCATCATAGCTTGTTCCACTTCTTAAAGAGATGGCGTTGGCGGTCTCATGGGGCGTCTTTGGTTGAGACGGAAGGGCTCCGGGTGGTCTCGTGTTGCTAGAAGACGCAAGTTGAGCCAATTGCGTATCCAAGGCCTTGTTGTGAGCAACCAAGGATTGTAAAGTAGCGTCTTTAGCTTGAGCCTCCTTCTCCATCTTGGCCATCATAGCCTCTTGATTCTTTTGTATTGTGAACATCATGGCTTTCATCTCGGCCATGGGATCGGAGGCGGGTGGAGGAGCAACGGGTGCTTGGTATTGTGGTCTAACAAAACCCGGTGGATTGTAGGGACGAGGAGCATTGTATGGAGTAAAGTTTTGTTGTGGGCTGTTTTGAGGTTGTTGTTGTTGGGGATTCAAGACATTTTGGCTTTTATAGGACAAATTTGGACGATTCCTATAGCCTTCATTGTTGTAGTTTGAGTAGGGGCTGTTTTGTGATTGAAAAGCATGCACATGGTGTAAATGAGATTGAGAGTTCATACCTCGGCATTCCACGGAAGTGTGACCGGACGCTCCACATAAGTCACACGATGGCTCATAAGTAGTGTGCATAGCGGCTACCGATTGTCCTCTAGCACTTGAGGAACTACCACTCGCCCGCATTTCACTCATCATGGTTGTCATGGCATCCACTTTCGCCGTAAGCAATGCCACTGCGTCGACATCGTGCTTACCTCCGCCCCTAGGAATGTTCCTAGCAATACCGTATTGCGCGTCATGGATAGCCATGGCCTCTATCGTATCAAAAGCCTCGTCAACGTCTATATCATCAAAACGTCCATTCGCGGCCGAGTCATGCACTTGGCGAGACTCATTATACAATTCCATTGTAAAATTGCATGACTAGAAACCACTTGTCAAGACCGTGGTGAGGACGTTGGCGTTGGAGCTCCTTGTACCTTTCCCATGCATCGAACAAGGATTCATCACCTCGTTGGCTGAAGCTAGTTAGTTGACTCCTTAGCATAGCCGTCTTCTCCGGTGGGAAGTATTTTTGGTAGAAGGCTAATGCTAGAGTACTCCAATCGGCGACCCCATGAGCTACTCGGTTTAAAGAATTTAGCCACAACTTCGCCTTATCTCGGAGTGAAAACGGGAAAAGCATCTCCCGAATTTGGTTTTGAGTGACTCCGGCTTGCTTGATCGTTGAGCAATAGTCACAAAAGTTTTGCACGTTGAGGTTAGGATCCTCCTTGGGGATTCCCCCAAACTGACTACGCTCGATCAAGCTTATAAAGGCGGGCTTGATCTCAAAGTTGTTGGCCTCAATAGCCGGCATAGCATTGCCGGTAGGAATTTGAGCCGCGGTTGGCTTAGAATGGTCCGAAAGCTTCACCATGATTCTAGGTGGTGGTGGTTCGAGTTCAATGTGAGCTTCCTTGGAGGATGAAGCTTCAAGTTGCTTTAGTAGACTTTTGCGCGCAAGGAATGTTCGCTCCGGCTCAGGATCAAATTGCACGTCCTTATTAGCTTGAGACCTGCGCGTTTGCCTGACCATACACAACACTAGAGCAACTATGAGAAGCGGCCTCAAGGAATTGAGGTTCCTTGAGACAAAAACTAAAGACTAGAAACAAGCAACGAAACACAAAGCAAAAGCCGTCTCCCTGGCAACGGTGCCAAAATTTGATAGGCTAAGTCGCACTCACCTAATCAAAAATAAACCTGACAACACCTATGGATAGATAGGGTAAGTCGGGGTCGAGTCCACAAGGAGATGGTTGCTTATGTAGGTTACCTATGGAATGTTTCAAGTCTCGGTCGGTTCGATTGTTGGATGTTTCTATAGCTAGAGCGCAAAGCAAGGATTAAACTTATATGGAGAAAGTCTAGGAAGTCGGGTTAGGCAATAGGTAAGTCAAGGTCAAAGATGATGATCGAGGTGAGTAGGGAATCACACATGCTAAGGATAAAGCTCGGCCTCTCGGTCTTAAGCTTCCTCTAGGTCTCGAATGCGGGCTCTCACAACTTACAATCGAGGGTCCTAATGGTTAGTCTCGTGCCTCTCCTAGAACTAGGCTTTCGTTCTTAAGTTCAAGGACGCTAAAAACTCGCTGAAACTTGATCAAGGAATCAACCAGCGCAATCAAACGAGACAACCAAAACATGTGCAAACACTAGCCGAAAATTAAGCAAACAAAACGCAAAAAACCCGTTTCAAATAAAAAATCCAACCGTTATTTCCATGGCCGTTGTTTATAATCAAAAACAACGCAAAAAAAATATACGAAACCGTCTTATATATCAAAAATATCGTCAGCTAAAAATTTGGCGCAAAAGACTAAAAAAAACGGTTTTTAACAAAAAACCGTTATTTAAAATGATTAAAAAAAACGGTTTTTAGTAAAAAACCGTTTTTTTTAATATTTTAAATAACGGTTTTTAACAATAACCGTTTTTTTATTATATAAAAAAAAAACGGTTATTATGCTAAAAACCGGTTTTTATAACTATTAATATTAAAATTATCAATTGATATTAAATTTAAGAAAATGATTTTAGCAAACGGTTTTTTATTTATACCCGTTATTTAAAATAGTATAAAAAAAACGGTTTATAACATAATAACCGTTATTTATAATTTTATTTCTAGTAAAATAAGGATTTATATTTGATTTAAATTTATTAATATATAACGGTTTTTATTGAAAAAACCGTTTTGTTTGTTTAATATTTTAAAAACGGTTATTGTATAAAAACCGTTTTTTTTGATTAATTTTTTTTTTTTTTTTAATAAATTTCAAATTTAATATTTCCCGTCTAAACGACGATACAAAATATTATTGCTGCACAAAACACAATCCACAACATACAATAATATATGCAAAGCAATACATTCCCATTAAGCCAAGTTTTCAACAAAACTCAATTTACAACATTCAACATACACCGTGCACAATACCTCATTATATATTTGCTACACCTCGGGTTCACGGGGATGTTCAAGCACATATTTTGCCCATAAATCACGAATTTCGTCGATTTCAGAATTCGTGTATGTTTTTGCGTTTCTCCTAGTAAATACGTACTACAAAAAAAAAAACAGAGCATATATAAGGAATCGGACGTACATAAAGCAATGATAATATAAAAAAAAACCGTTAATTTTTGAGCTTAAAGTTAATAATGCAACTTAACACTTACCTTTTGTGTCATCTTTGCCGCTAAATTACGGGTTATCATCTCATACATAATCCGACAAACATAATATCCACATTGTTTGCCATCGGGTTGGCGAGGAACCTAAAATATTAACATAGTAACAAACATTCAATATAATTATTCAAGTTATTAATAAAATACTTGACACTTTATATATATATATATTATATATCATATGATTAATTATAATTAACATACATCGCTCACGGTTATTGAACCAAATCAAGCAAGCTCGATTTTGTTCGGTTTGGAAGAGGGCAATGGTTTGGGTCCTTGGGCTCAAACCATGGTCTAAACCTTGAACCTAGGGTCCTACTAAGTGTGATGTCATGATAATCAAGGGCTAAAATGGCCGAGCTTGAAGGGCCTTGGACCAAAAATGGTCAAGGTGGTCAAGGGTGAAGTCGAGGGAGACCATGGGTTGGGGCCATGGGCTCAAACCCAAGCCTAGGTCATGGACCAAGGGATCACTAAGGGCTAAGTAAAGTCAATTCTATGGTCAAATCGAGCCAACCTTAGTGATCAAGCAAAGTCAAGAGAAGTCAAAGTTGGAGAGCAACCTAAAGTCAAAGATTATGCTATTTTTGAATGTGGTCAATTAGGGTACACCCATGTGAGTCAACCCTCCAATAAAAAGGCTCACATGGTTCAACAAGCTAGCTCAAGGAGGTCCCAAGGAGCCGGCTTCAATTAAAATCCCCAAGCCATCACATTGTTTTATGTTTCATGTCATTTTTAAATACGTATGCTTTCTTTACTTTTTACTTTATGCTTTAATGTAAGGAGACAATATAATCCCTTGTATTTGTTTGGATGGACCGTCCCACATGCCTCCCCAAGACCAATTCTTGACCCTTGGATGTTACCTAAAGTGCATGGAGAGGATGAACTCTAATGTCCTTGTCTACTTTATATTTTGTTTGTTTTCTTTTCAAAATTTCGGTACATGTAAGGCCTTGAGGCCGTTTTTTTATGTTGTTTGTGGGACTAATCTTAGCCCTTAGATCATCTTGTAATGTATGGTCAAGATTAGAATGAGGGTATTATATAAACCCTCATTCTCACATCATATTTTTCAGATTTGGAATGATAAAGAAAACCCTAGTGTTTATTGAGTGTTCTTCATTTTTCTCATTACTTTGTGTTTGAGATTTGTGAACAATTAGTTAGTGGCTTAGTGCTTAACTAATTACAAACCTAAATCTATTACTTTGTGTGTGGATTTAGATACTATCTTTATGTTTTTCATTTGTCACAAAAAATCAGAAAATTTCCTCACAAAAACATCATACTCGGCCGTTTTTATTTCAAGGTTTCAAGTTCGATTTTTGTTCATCCCTTGAGTGAAACTTGATCCACTTAGTTTCACTCCAAATTGGTCATCAAAGCCTAGGTTTGTTCTTGTTTTTCGATTTGTTCTTGTTCTTAGTTTTCTCGAGTTACTCCTTTGTTTTTCTTCTTTTAATTTTCGTTTTCTTCTTTCTTTTCGTTGTTTATTTTCTATAAATTTCCCACAAAATTTCCACAAAAGATCTCACAAATTTTTCACATAATGGAAGGGGATAGAGGGGAGGGTAAAAGGCTTTCCGATTTAGAAGAGAAGTTAACTCAACTCACCGGTAATTGTACTTTAATGATGAATGCTCTAAACACCCTCTTAGACCAAAATCTTAATGAACCAAGAAGGGGTGGAGGGGGAAGAGGGCGTGGGTATGGGTATGGGGGCCGTGGGAGAGGACAACCTCCTCCTCACATGGAAGATCAATTTTCGGATTCGGAGGAGTCCCTTGAAACCCACCCAAGAGACCATGACCGAGATATCAAAGTGGATATACCCGATTTTTATGGTAGCTTGAACCCCGAGGATCTCCTAGATTGGCTTAGGTCGATAGAGAGGATCTTTGAATTTAAGGAATATCCCGATAGGAAGTGTTTTAAGGTAGCCATCATGAAGTTCAAGGGATACGCTTCCCTTTGGTACGAAAACCTCAAGAACCAACGAAACCGAGAGGGTAAGGAACCCATTAAGTCGTGGCTCAAACTCAAGAAAAACCTCAAAGACAAGTTTGTTCCAAAGGATTATACCCAAGACATGTTCCTCAAGCTAGCCCAACTAAAACAAGAGACACACCCCATTGAAACCTATCTTAGGGACTTTGAGCAACTCACTCTACAATGTGAGATGAATGAGAAGCCCGAGCAAAAAATTGCAAGGTTTGTTGAGGGCCTAAACCCTAGGATAGCAAATCGGGTCAAGATGCAAAACTTGTGGTCATTCAATGAGGCCGTTACTATGGCCACACGTGTGGAAAGGTTAGAAAAGGGGAGAGGAGAGTCGGCTAAGAGCACCACCAAGACCAACCCTAACTCGAGCCAAGGAGGGGTCAAAATTGTCGAACCTAGCCCTACCATCAAGCCATCGAGTGTTGACAAGGGGAAGGGAATTGACTATGGTCCCAAGAGAACAATTCCTCTCAAGAAGTGCTACCAATGTCAAGGGTATGGTCATTTTGCTAAGGAGTGCCCTAGCAAGAGGACCTTGAACACAAGTGAGGTTGTGCATTGGGGAGACGATGAGGTGTTAGTTTGCGAGGAAGAAAAAAACGAGGGAGTTGAGGATGTGAAGGTGGCCGAAACATTAGTTCCCCCGGACTCGGGGTTGAGCTTGGTTACTTGGCGAGTAATGCACACTCAAGATTCAAGCGAAAGCATGGATCAAAGACACCAACTATTTCGAACCAAGTGTACAATCATGGGGAGAGTGTGTAATCTCATTATCGATGGGGGAAGTTGTGTTAATGTTGCTTCGAAAACCCTCATTGATAAACTTGCCTTACCAACCTTGAAGCATCCTCATCCTTACAAGCTAAGGTGGCTTAATCAAGGAGCCGAGGTAAGAGTTGATAAGCAATGTCAAGTTTCGTTCTCGATTGGACAAGACTATAAGGATGAAATTGTGTGTGAAGTGTTGGACATGGATGCATGTCATGTGTTGCTTGGTAGGCCTTGGGAGTATGAGAAGAATTCTTCCCACCATGGAAGAGATAACACCTACTCATTCAAGTATGGTGACAAGCTTATTGTCTTAGCTCCCCTACCACCAATGATGGGTTATAAAACCAATTCATGCTTGTTCGAATCAATCAATGGAGTGAGCTCTAGCCAAGAGATGGGAGAAGAGCCGAATGTGGGCTTTGGAAAAGAAGTGATGAGCTTGGAAATCAAGAGAAACCCTAGAGCAACAAGGGGAGTTCTAGGAGAGGAGCAACATGAAGGAGATACTTCAATCAACAATGAAACAACCGACTACAACAAGAATGTGGTCAATGAAAGAGCAAAAATTGATGGCAAGGAAAGATCAAGTGGGTCTTTAAGGTGGAGAATCATTGATGGGCTCGATCATGGGCAAGAATGGATGGATGGCATGGTTATGAGCCGTGGGCTCAAAGAAATGCTCGAGGAAGAGTGTGTGGTCAAGCAAACCGTGACCAAGGAAGAAAACATGATCAAATCTTCGAGCCAAGGCAAAGGGGTCCAACCATTTCTACAAACTCTAGCTAAGTGGTGCCCATGGAAGACCAAAACCGTGAAAGCCAAGATCGAGCAAAGGTTGAGCCGAGAATCAAGCATGAAATCGAGCAAGGGAGGAAGCAAGAGGATCTCCAAGGACTTGAGGACAAGTCCTTTCCAAGGAGAGGAGATTGGACCAAAAATGGTGGTGAAGTCGAGGGAGACCATGGGTTGGGGCCATGGGCTCAAACCCAAGCCTAGGTCATGGACCAAGGGATCACTAAGGGCTAAGTAAAGTCAATTCTATGGTCAAATCGAGCCAACCTTAGTGATCAAGCAAAGTCAAGAGAAGTCAAAGTTGGAGAGCAACCTAAAGTCAAAGATTATGCTATTTTTGAATGTGGTCAATTAGGGTACACCCATGTGAGTCAACCCTCCAATAAAAAGGCTCACATGGTTCAACAAGCTAGCTCAAGGAGGTCCCAAGGAGCCGGCTTCAATTAAAATCCCCAAGCCATCACATTGTTTTATGTTTCATGTCATTTTCATACATGTCGTTTTCTTTACTTTTTACTTTATGCTTTAATGTAAGGAGACAATATAATCCCTTGTATTTGTTTGGATGGACCGTCCCACATGCCTCCCCAAGACCAATTCTTGACCCTTGGATGTTACCTAAAGTGCATGGAGAGGATGAACTCTAATGTCCTTGTCTACTTTATATTTTGTTTGTTTTCTTTTCAAAATTTCGGTACATGTAAGGCCTTGAGGCCGTTTTTTTATGTTGTTTGTGGGACTAATCTTTGCCCTTAGATCATCTTGTAATGTATGGTCAAGATTAGAATGAGGGTATTATATAAACCCTCATTCTCACATCATATTTTTCAGATTTGGAATGATAAAGAAAACCCTAGTGTTTATTGAGTGTTCTTCATTTTTCTCATTACTTTGTGTTTGAGATTTGTGAACAATTAGTTAGTGGCTTAGTGCTTAACTAATTACAAACCTAAATCTATTACTTTGTGTGTGGATTTAGATACTATCTTTATGTTTTTCATTTGTCACAAAAAATCAGAAAATTTCCTCACAAAAACATCATACTCGGCCGTTTTTATTTCAAGGTTTCAAGTTCGATTTTTGTTCATCCCTTGAGTGAAACTTGATCCACTTAGTTTCACTCCAGGCCTAGGGAAGTAGGGCTGATTTTTAAGAAGGGGAGCAACAAAATGCAACAATGAGCTACTTTTGGGTGGAGTCACTTGGGTGCAACCATTTGGGTTAGACCCACAGTAAAGCTAGACCCAAGTTGGTCAAGAAATCAACAAAGAGGGGCGAAGAATCTCGGCTGACTTTTGATCCTCAAAGACACACATTATGTTTGATTCAAGTCACTTTCAAGGATCCACCTTTATGCTTTATGTTCTTATCTACTTTTCTTTATGTCATTTTCTTCTTTTAGCTTTATAGTATTTGTCCCTTTTAGTTTGTGATCAGATTTGTAAGTCCTTGTACCATCACTCCTTGCTCTCCAAGGTGCTAATCCTAACCCTTGGATGATAACCTAAACACAAGGTGTAGATGGACCTAGATGTCACTTTCTACCTTTATGCTTTTAGTTGTTGTTTATTTTCAGATTTTGTAAGGTCAATAGGACCAATATTTCGGCTGACTTGAAGGCCTTCTTAGGACCATTAGATCAACATTGTAATGAAGGGCTTAGATGAGAGCTTGGGTATTATATAAACCCACCCCCTTACAATGTATTTTTCAGATTTTGATATTGAATGAAAACCCTAGAGTTTTAAGAGTTGAGTGTTCATCATTTTCTCCTTGCTTTGTGCTTGAGATTTATGATTAATTAGTTAGTGGCTTAGTGCTTAACTAATTAAACCCCTAAATCTATCACTTTGTGTTTAGATTTAGGTACTATCTTTATGTTTCCTTTTGCTTTACAAAAATCAGAAAAATCATCACAAAAACACAACACTTTGGCCGAAAATTTCTAGGGTTTCACAAGTCGATTTTAGTTCATCCTTTGAGTGAAACTTAACCCATCTAGTTTCATTCCAAATTGGTCATCAAAGCCTAGGTTTGTTCTTGTTTTTTTCGATTTGTTTTTGTTGTCGGTTTGATCTTGTTTTTCGGTTATACTCTTGTTTTTCATCTTTTATCTTCGTTTTTCTCTTTTATTTTTTCCTTGTTTATTTACACAAAACTTCCACAAACATTCTCACAAAATTTTCACAAAATGATTGAAGATCTACACTTGTGTTAGTGTTGGTTTCGGTTCTTACACTCAAAGGTCCAAACTTTGCTCGAATTTTTCAGATTTGTGTCTTTGTTTTCTCAATGAGTATGCCTCTTTCTTATGATACTACTCTTGAGGGAACCATGTATTCTATGGAGAAATTGAGGAGGGAATTAGAGGCTAAGTTGAGTCGAATGAGGGGTAGACTTAAACCTAACCCTAACCTTGATCTTGTGACTTTGAGGGGTCAAAGGAAATTAGAGGCTAGAATGGCTCGGTTAGGAGGAGAGCCATCCCCTAACCATGGCCGTGTGAATTGTAGAGCATTACATGCTCAAACCCTAACCCTAGAGGAGAATCACCAAGTCCAAATCTTTAGATCTAGGTGTACCATTATGGGAAGGGTTTGTAATTTGATTGTTGATGGGGAAAGTTGTTCTAATGTTGCCTCAAGCACCCTCATTGAAAAATTAGCCTTGCCTACACAAGAACACCCTAACCCTTACAAGTTAAAGTGGCTAAACAAGGGAGCCGAGGTGATGGTGGTTAGACAATGCTCGGTTTCTTTCTCCATTGGAAGGGATTACATGGATGAGGTGTTGTGTGATGTGATTCCCATGGATGCTTGTCATCTCCTCTTGGGGAAACCTTGGAAGTGGGAAAGAAATGCTAATCATGATGGGAGGGACAATACCTATACTTTTAAAATTGGAGCTAAGAAAATCAAACTTACACCCTTACCTCCGATTTTGAAGAACCCTAACCCTCCCTCCTTGATTGGGTCACACGAAAAAGTGAAGGTTGATGGGAGACCCGAAATGAAACAAGTGCAAACTGAAATGGTGGTGGTAAGGCCGTGTGATATGATATTAGAGGCCCTACCAACACCCCTACCTTCTACCTTGAAGTATTCCACCCCACCCTCCATGTTTGAGCCGAGCAAAGATGTTGTATTAAGTGGAGGACTAGAAATGAAGCATGGGTTTAGTGATGAGAAGGTTGAATGTGTTCTTCTTCTCAAAGACGTCCCTAATGATCAAGATGAGTTTGGGAAAGAAAGTCTACCTATGCTCAAGAAAGGGAATGAATGTGAGATGAAAAGTTTACCTAAGTTCATGGAAAGGAGATTCATGTGGAGCGGGAATGTTGATACAAGCAAAGAGTCAAGGGAATTTCTAAAATGGAAATTCAAAGTGAATACTAACAACAACAAGGAGGATGAGTCCATTGAAAATCCCAAGATTAATTTGTGGCAAGGGTACTCCCAAATGAGAACCCAAGAAGAGGATGTGTGGAAGAGAGACACGGCCCTCAAGGCCATACACGGGTTGGTCACACTTCTTAGGTCGTCTAATTCAACAAGTACCCTCATGATTGAGAATGTAGCCCTCCATGTGATCAAAGACAATCCTAGAGCAATAAGGGGAAGTCAAGGAGAGGAGCTCAATGAAGTCAAAACTAAAAATTTGGGACACTCAATCAAGTGCAAAGGAAGTGAATCCTTTGGAGATGAAAAGGTCGATGTGTTAGAGAGTTCAAGTGAGTCCTTGAGATGGAAGTTCAAGGTGGGGATTATCAATACCAAAGGAATGCTATGTGGTTATCATAATCAAGTCTATTCAAGTGGTTTCATGAAATGGGGATTCAAAGGGGGAACTAAGCATGGCCAAGGAGAGCTAGGTGATGATCCTATGCAAACCTCACCTAAGCTCAAGTTTGAAGGATTTAGGGCTAACCTAGGGCAAGCACACGAGCCATGGGGCTCCTTGAGTAAAGAGATGGGTGAAGTCGAGCACCATCAAAGGAGTCAAGTCAAGAAAATCCATCCATTCATTCGAGCTCTAAGTCCTTGGTGTCCATTGAAGCTAACACTTCTTGAATTCGTTTTTGGTTGTGGAATCAAAGAGGTGCCTCTCCTTGGAGGTTATGATCAATGTCAAGATGAAACTCATGTTAAGAACCCCAAGGATTTGAGGACAAATCCTTTTCAAGAAGGGGAGATTGAACCAAATCAAGCAAGCTCGATTTTGTTCGGTTTGGAAGAGGGCAATAGTTTGGGTCCTTGGGCTCAAACCATGGTCTAAACCTTGAACCTAGGGTCCTACTAAGTGTGATGTCATGATAATCAAGGGCTAAAATGGCCGAGCTTGAAGGGCCTAGGGAAGTAGGGCTGATTTTTAAGAAGGGGAGCAACAAAATGCAACAATGAGCTACTTTTGGGTGGAGTCACTTGGGTGCAACCATTTGGGTTAGACCCACAATAAAGCTAGACCCAAGTTGGTCAAGAAATCAACAAAGAGGGGCCAAGAATCTCGGCTGACTTTTGATCCTCAAAGACACACATTATGTTTGATTCAAGTCACTTTCAAGGATCCACCTTTATGCTTTATGTCCTTATCTACTTTTCTTTATGTCATTTTCTTCTTTTAGCTTTATAGTATTTGTCCCTTTTAGTTTGTGATCAGATTTGTAAGTCCTTGTACCATCACTCCTTGCTCTCCAAGGTGCTAATCCTAACCCTTGGATGATAACCTAAACACAAGGTGTAGATGGACCTAGATGTCACTTTCTACCTTTATGCTTTTAGTTGTTGTTTATTTTCAGATTTTGTAAGGTCAATAGGACCAATATTTCGGCTGACTTGAAGGCCTTCTTAGGACCATTAGATCAACATTGTAATGAAGGGCTTAGATGAGAGCTTGGGTATTATATAAACCCACCCCCTTACAATGTATTTTTCAGATTTTGATATTGAATGAAAACCCTAGAGTTTTAAGAGTTGAGTGTTCATCATTTTCTCCTTGCTTTGTGCTTGATATTTATGATTAATTAGTTAGTGGCTTAGTGCTTAACTAATTAAACCCCTAAATCTATTACTTTGTGTTTAGATTTAGGTACTATCTTTATGTTTCCTTTTGCTTTACAAAAATCAGAAAAATCATCACAAAAACACAACACTTTGGCCGAAAATTTCTAGGGTTTCACAAGTCGATTTTAGTTCATCCTTTGAGTGAAACTTAACCCATCTAGTTTCATTCCAGTTATAAATGTAGGGCTAGTAGCGGTTTCCATGACTTGCGCCAACGGATCAAGAGACCTTCTCATGGCAAAAGCACTAATTAAAAAAATTACAAATATTAGTTAATAATGAGTAAACAATGTCGATAAAATAGAAATATTAATAATAAAGTCATTTAATTACTACAATGCATGTGATTTAAATTAACTTACAGATTCGCGAAATCTTTAAATATGTCTGACGGGGTTCCACCAATTGAATCGTACCAATACACTCTTTTCGTTTCAGTACAAAATGCCGTCAATACCCAATGTTTCCTACATATACAACACATATATAAGAAATAAACTCAACAGTATCGCCAATTCAATCGTCATGAACTTTTAATTCTAATAATAGAATCATATTTATACTTACCCGTTTTCATTATAAGGGGCGAAGATTATTTTCTTGCTTTTCATCAAGTGTTCGGCCATGTGTTTGACTCGGTCTTCTTCTTCTTGTTGTGCAATTTCCATTGACAACATGTACGGGCTCATAAAACCCCAGTTGTGGGAAGGAAGGTCAGCACGTTCGTTGATGTAATCAACTAAGTACCTACACGATCAGCAAACAAAAAATAAAGCATTTATATAATAATAACGTACATAACAAAATAAATGCAATTTTTGAAATAAAACTAATTAATCAAATGACTCACTTCATCCAAAGGATCATATGCTGAGCATCAATTTCCTCAAGGTCAGCCCATTCGAGTAGTAAGGGTGCATCCAAAAATGTAGTAATTTCATATCCTGCGACTTCTTTAGGGATTTTAATAGAGATCATACTGTCATCCTGGAAGCGAGTGCACCATTCTCCAAACAATCTTATCATTGTTTGGGTTCTACTCACATGTTGCATAAATTTAGCAGTAGTATATTCAGGAGGTAGGGATTTCTGCATCTGCTTACTCAATTTGGGCGCAACATTAACGTTCTAGGTACTCGCAACATTAACGTTCGAGTTAATCGCAACGTCCTACAAAAAAAAAATACAACGTGGAGTCAAAACAAAGGAATTAAATTAACGATATATATAATTGAGCTAAAGAAGTAACTAGCTATAATAAACCTTATCATCAAAAAGTGCCTTCGCTACCTTCTTTGAGGCTGAATCTTCATTCGTTCCAATAATTTCTGATTGACTCACCTGCAAAAGTGTATTAATTATGTCGATAATATTAAATATAATACCAATTTATTATGTCATTATTAGAGTGATAGTAAAAATACCTCCTCGATTCTTTGTTTGTCCTTGGTTGTAGGACGTTGGTCTTCTTGCTCGTCATTCGCCAACCCCCTCTCATTTACATTATTTCCCTATAACAATATATAGAACACAATTTTCATATATTAACAAGATAAAGTTCAATATATATTCCAAAAAAAAATATTAATTTGGAGTCAATAAAATAGATTACCTTCTTGTCACCTTTATTCTTATTAGGGCTCCTCGGCTTAACAGGCGCAACATGAGTAATTGGCCACTGGACAAAGGAACCTACGGCACTCTCTACCGTGACCAACTCAATGTTAACCGGAACCGGTAGCCGAACACCTCCAAAGTTATTTAAGACCCTCTTGATTTCGACTTTTAAGTGATTATCTAGGAGAGCGACGTTGTGAACAGTCATTGTCTCGACCGTGTCCCTGTAATGCATTGCCGATCGCAACCTTATTCTCAATATTAGGCATTATCGGCAGGTCTGGGTGATTGAGTGCGCAAAGGTAATATTCTCCTCCCTACATTTTTAAATATAAATTATTTACAATTACATAGAATATAACTGAAAATTTTATAATAAAAAGAAACATTAAAACGCTACCGTGCCAAAGATCTGTATAGTCTGTTTCGGCGTTTCAAATCCCCCCTTACGGGGCCGATCTTCAATTACCTTCATCCAAATTCCATACCAATTATAATCAACACTCAATATAAATTTAATAAACAATATATATATTTTAAACAAATTTATGTAGAAACAAATTTCAGCTAAATTATTTTTCAGAAAAAAGGGTTCACATTGAGTAACGTTTTCTCAAATTTCTGTACTAAACTGATGGTTTCTTATAAAATAAAAGTTGTAGAACTATGAGCCTAGAGTATACCCTCCAAAGCACGAGTCCTAACTCTTAACAAATCATCCTTTAGAGCCGTTTTCGTGAAATCACTCTAAACTGCCTTTTCTGAACGAATTGATATGTCCAGATTTTTTTCAGTAACTTATCCTTTGAATTTCGACTTAATTTTTTACAGAGACATAGTATAGGGGGCTTATTATATCCTCAAAAAATTTCATACCAAAATTAGATCGTTTCGATTTTTAAAACTATTTTATTCCACGAGTGCACAAATCTGCCAAAATCGGAATTAAGTTGGTTCTACTTGTATTGCACAACATCCATTAACAACAACAACAACAATACAATGACGACAACAACATCAAAAACACTTTATTTACCTCATCAATTTTATCGACCTCATCAATTTTATCGACCCCGTCTTCTTCTTCTGGTTGCCCGGTATTTGTCTTGCCGCCCTTAATTTTATTTATTTATTCATTCAATATATACGTGTGTTAGTTTAGTTAATTACGTATATATAACACTTTATTAATTAATAAATAAAATATATATCCAATAAAAATATAACTTATTAAGTTATTTAATTACCTCATCGTCACCGTCTCCTTCCTTAGACGTCATTTGATCGTCCGCCGTTTTCTCGTCGTCACCGGCAACTTTATCAATCGTTTTAAGTTCCTCGGCCGTCAGGGTACCACCACTGTTTATTTTCTTCATCATCCTGGCCATCATTTTCAGCTGCAACAAATACATTATATACAATTCAATAAGAACTAAGAACTAACAATTTAATTAAGATAGTCATCGTCATCATTTAAATTAACTAAGAACTAACAATTTAATTAGTTTACCATTTCACGATCATTAGTGCTACTTGCCGTTGGTGTTCTGGGAGCTCTCCCGCCGAAAACTTTGGTTTTTCCAACATGGCCTGGCATGGCAAACACACGACCGTCGTGCTCAGGTTTTTGAAGTGCCTCGGTTAGAATGTCCTTTCAGCCGCCTTCAGGTTTCCATGACCCGTCTTTGACCTTCTCGACACATTTATCCTATTGATAGAAAAAATACGACATTCAAATATTATAATTTAACACGATGATAATTAAAAAAATTAATAAATAATGACTAAGGTTACGTGAATAAAAGAGTAGTACGTACAATGTTGTCTACCGCCCTTTGAGTTGCTTCATCAAATTTGCCGGATTTCGGGGTGTGACCTAGTTTCCTTAATTCATGTCGATTAATTATTACGCCATCTTCATCCCTTTCTGCCTACACATTCATAGAAAAAAGAACAAGTAAGTTTATTATATAATACTTGTATAAATTAAAGCTAAGGTCGCTTTACAATATAAAATTATATTATACAGAAGATATATATAACTTTGTATATATACAAATATATATAAGCCTTACATGTTCCTCGGCGAGCTCCAAAAAACCTTTGCGACCGGTGTTGTTATGATATTCTTTTTTCGCAATGTTTCTTTTGTTCCTCTCCCTCAAGGCCTTGAAATTATCATAACCAAAAAAAATATAATAAATATATGCATGCTTGTGAATTAATTAATTAATTAACTTATATATACATATATGTATAAAACCTTAAACTCTTCGCTGAAACGTTGTTTTTTATAGTTCTCCCACATTTGTGGTTTGATAAATGGGCAATCTTCCGGTGGTTTCGGCGGATCTATTTCTTCTCCCGTCTCCGGGTCGATCAAGTATTTTTTATAGACAGTAGTCCTCCACGCTCGGGCTAAATCAGCTACCTTGTCCATACAATAATGATCGTATTTATCGGGAACATTGTATGCTCTCTGCAGATAAATAACGAAATAATATAAAACAAATTAAAGTTAGTGTACGCTTGTTTGTTTAATTTCAATATTATTAGAAGTAATTAACCAATGAATATATACCTTGAACAATGAAAGAATTTGCTCCCTCAATTTGGGATTCAATTTCTTTATATTTTGTATGTCGAGAGGAACCCACTGTCTTGTTACAATCCCGATCCAAGAAGAAAACTTATGACGCCAATCACCATTTGGTACTCCTAATTCCTCGTTCCATGTTAGTGGATTTGGTTTGCCTTCACGAATGGCTTTTGTTGCCTCCGGTTGTATTGAACGTCCTCTACCTCGACGTTTTTTTGGTTTATCACTGTCGTCTCTTTTTCGTTTACCGGTCGAGTCCATAGCAACCTGCACGTACAATAAACAAATCACATTTCGTACTATCATTATAAAAGTCTCAAGGATGCATATAAATATTTAAATCACGTTACTTGAGTGTTTTGATATTTTAAACAAATTTATCTCGTAACAAATTTCAGCTAAATTAATTTTCAGAAAAAAGGGTTCACTTTGATTAATGTTTTCTCAAACTTCTGCACCAAACTGATGGTTTCTTATAAAATAAAAGTTGTAGAACTATGAGCCTAGAGTGTACCCTCCAAAGCACGAGCCCTAACTCTTAACAAATCATCCTATAGAGCAGTTTTCGTGAAATCACTTTAAACTGCCTTTTCTAAACGGATTGATATGTCCAGATTTTTTTCAGTAACTTATCCTTTGAATTTCAACTTAATTTTTTGCAGAGACTTCCTATAGGGGGCTTAGTATATCCTCAAAAAATTTCAAACCAAAATTAGATCATTTCGATTTTTAAAACTATTTTATACCACAAGTGCACAAATCTGCCAAATCTGAAATTACTCCGTATTACTTGTTTTACGCCTTATTACTCCATAACATACAACATACAACCTACAACATGCAACATATAACATAGCATTACTCCTTACATTACCCTATATTACTCCGTATAATACAACATACAACGTAAATATAGCTTCGTATTACTCCGTATTACACAACATACAATATACATTGCTCCGTATTATTTAGTATTACTCCATGCCCACCCTCTCCATAAACCCTAAACAACTACCATTAACAACAACAACAACAACAACAACAACAACAACAACAACAACAACAACAACAATAACAACAACAATACAATGACGACAACAATATCAAAAACAACAACAATGACGACAACATGCAACATCAAAAACAAGTGAATAAAAGCATATAAATTACAACAACAACATAAAAAAAAACGAACATAGTATATGCAATAAAAAAAACGTGAAAAACGAACATAGTATGCAATATCAATAGCATGCAATAGTAATCAAAACGAGTAACAACGAACATAGTATGCAATAAAACAACAACAATGACGAGAACAACATCCAAAACAAAGAAATTAATCAACAACATGAATTACACAACGTAAATTAGGGTATAAAAGTGAAAAAAACGAACCTCTTATAAGAAATATAAATTAGGGTTTGGCAAATAACAAGAACTTAGGAATGAAACGAAAATAATTTAGTTGTAATTGTAGTGTTGATATTTTTTGAATTGAAACAAAAATGATAGAGTTAGAGAAAAGAGAATAAAAAGAGAAAAAACGAACAGAGAAAAGAGAAACAAAAATAATAGGTTGAAGATGGAGTATGAGAAAAGAGAAAAAAAACGTTTAAACTTCCTATTAAAAACAAATTCAGCGCGAACTTAAAATTAATCTAAAATACACTATAAAAAACGGTTTTTACAATTTAACCGTTTCATTTAATTGTTTTTTAAAACGGTTAAATAAATGAACCGTTTTAAATAGTATAAACTATTAAAACGGTTTATATATAAAAACCGTTGTATTTTGTGTTTTTTTTTGTAATTTTTGTTGTTTTATTATATATGAATATGATCTTAATAATATTTAGGTAAATATTTAAATATATGGGAAATTTAAACATAGTATTACTAATATATGTGTATTATATATTTAAATTTTAGGTAAAAAATTAAATATATGTGTATTATATATTAAAAATGTAATTAAAATTTATGTAAACATAGCTAGTATTACTAATGTAATTAGATTTTTTTAAATTTAAATATATGGGAAATAGTATAGTGTTAGCATAATTAATTAGGAAATTAAATAGTATATGAGAATTAGAATTACATGAGTATGAGAATTAGAATTTACATAAAAATAGTATTAATATAAGGAAAGAGATCATATTATATACTTAATTAGCTAGCTAGAATTTATAGGTTTATTTATGGTAACAAAATGAATTAGGCTACTATTAATTTAATTAGAATTAGTATGTGAATTAGTTTTAAAAATAAAATTTGCTCCCTTAAATAAAACGGTTTTTCCTTATAAACCGTTTTATTTATGTTTTTTTAAAACGGTTGTTTGAAAAAACTGGTTTTTTTTGTGTTTTTTTTATTTTATTTTAGATAATTAATTAGGGAAATAATAGTGTTAGATAATTAATTAGGGAAATATAAGCAAATAAATTATTTAGTATAAATATATGAGAATAAGAATTATATGAGTATGAGAATTAGAATTTAGGTAAAATTAGTATTAGTATAAGCTAAGGAAATAGATCATATTATATACTTAAAATATATATATATTAGGCTATCATAAAGTAGGAAATAATTTATATAATTAAAAAATATAAGGAGCGAGATATATTGCATGTTTATATTTATTACTATTATATATATAACAACTATATATATATATATAAATACATAATTAAGTTTATTTATTAATATAAGGAAAGAGTTAATATTATATACTTAGCTAGAATTTATAGGTTTATTTATGTATGGTAACAAAATAAATTAGGCTACTATTAATTTATATACTCTTAATTTAATTAGAATAATTGATATTTCTTGTAGCTTAGTAATAATATATAATATATATATATTGTTTATGTACACAAATTTATAAAACATTAAAAAAATTATAAACCGTTATAAACCATTATATATATTGTTTATGTACACAAATTTACAATTAGTGTTAAAAATTAAAAAAAAAACATCATATAAAACGGTTTTTTATGTACACAAATTTATAAAACATTAAAACCATTATATATATTGTTGATGTACACAAATTTACAATTAGTGTTAAAAATTAAAAAAAAACATCATATAAAACGGTTTTTTATAATAAACCGTTTTTTTTGTAAACATTAAAAACGGTTTATTGTAAAAAACCGTTTCTTTTGTTTTTTTTTTTTTTTTTTTTTTTTTTTGATTTAGATGATTTAGATGTTTTTTTTTTATTTAGATGATTTTTATATAAAATAATTAAAGGAACAAAATAATTTCTAAATTACATTATCAATTTGTATAATTGTTGGATTATTTTATAATTATTTTACTAATTATATTGGCCATCAAATGAAAATATATTGTAATAATTAATAATAATCGATCGCAAATTAATTTACAACGTTTATTAGTACCGAACTACGATAAATACAATAATCCAACAATGAAAAACTACACCAATCACAAGAACCTGCACGTAAGGAAAAACTACACCAATCACAAGAACCTGCACGTAAGGAAAAAAAAATAAAATTAAGTTATAATAATTTCTACTCAAGATTAGCTAGCATATATATAGATAGACTTGGAATTAAATTCAATTCTTACTCAAGATCGAAGACGTTTCTTGGATGGACCGGTAGTATCTTCATTAATCCATATTCCTTCGTCGTGGTCGTCTCGTACATAATGGTTTGGAATTTTTTCGTCTTGGTCATCATCATCATCGATTTGAGGCCTTGTCTGACGATCCATTCCCTCAAAAACAACTTCTTCAAACTCATCGTCATCACCTCTATTAGCATTTCTACTATGTGTAGATAGAACAATTGACCATTTCTTGTCGCTAGGATCAACAACATAGAAGACCTGCTTAGCTTGTGAAGCCATAATGTAAGGATCTTGTTTACTACCGGTTTTTTCAAGGTTGACCAACGTAAAACCTAAATCGTCTTTACGCACACCGTTGTTGTTGTCAACCCACTTGCAGCGGAATAAAGGAATCTCAAAATAATCATAATCTAATACCATGATTTCTTCGACGACTCCATAGTAGTGCATTTTACCCCACACAGGCCGCTTGTCTTTAGAACTAGCAAAGTGCATTGCCTCCGCTTCCACGCATACACCACTGTTTTGCGTAGTACTTGACTCATCTTGTTGGCTGGTATAAAAAGTATGTCCATTAATAGCATAACCTGTGTAAAAAGTTGCTTGAGTGTTTGGACCGAGGGCGAGACGCAACATTCGAGCAGAAGTGATTCCGTCCTCTTCTCCATCATATGCTTGGTCTAACAACGCATATTCTGTAAACCATTGACTGAAAGTCCGATTCTGCTCATTCGCAATCCACATCTCGCTTTTAGTTGGGTGAGCAGCTTTAATTTCAGTTCGGTGTTGATCAATGAACGGTTGGACATTATCGTCATTATGGAGAACGTATGTGTGAGCTGTATGCAACATTTCACGGCTCATATCCTTACGGACACGTCCTCTGATCCCCTTTCCCTTCATCCAGTCACTATGACGATGCTTAGGAACACCAACTAACTCATTTCTTGAAAGATGGTCATAACAATACGATAGAGCTTCATCGATTATTGCACGCTCAGCGATTGAACCTTCTGGACGGTAACGGTTAGAGCTGTAACCCTTGTAAACTTTCATTAATCTCTCAAACGGATACTGATATCTCAAGTATACGGGACCAAGATACTCCACCTCCCTGACTAAGTGAACGGTCAGATGGACCATGATAGTGAAAAAGGAGGGTGGAAAATACATTTCAAGTTGACAAAGAGTTGTGACGAGAAGTTTTTGTAAAGTCGCAGTCTCACTGGGGTCAATCACTTTGTCGCACATGGACTGGAAGAAGAAGCAAAATCTAGTAATTGCATATAGTACCTTTTTCGGCAAAACACAACGAAGGGCAACGGGCAGTAATTGTTGCATCAAAGTGTGACAGTCGTGTGACTTTAAACCTGTCAACTTCAAGTCCTGCATCGATACCAGGCTGCTGATGTTTGAGGAATATCCCTCTGGCACCTTAATCCCCTTTAAACACTCCAAAAACGAGATTTTCTCCTTTCGTGAAAGTGTATGAGCTGCTGGGGGCAAGAAAATACGTGATCCCTTCTTTTGTGGTGCTAACTCGGGTCTAATACCCATCTCGACCATATCATCCCTAGCAGCCTTGTTGTCTTTTGACCTACCCGGAACATTTAAAAGGGTATTTGTGATGTTATCACAAACATTCTTCTCGATGTGCATGAAATCTAAACAGTGCCTCACCGGCAGGTGGCGCCAGTACGGGAGTTTGTCGAAGAATATTGACTTTTTCTTGTACCCACGTGTCGCCAACTTAGAACCCTTTTTTCCGTATGTTATGCCGATATCTTTAACCTTCTCTAGAATTTCATGGCTACTCAGAATCGTAGGAGGTAGACGGTGGTCGGATTTCCCGTTAAACGCTTTTTGTTGCCTACGATAACGATGATCGGGGGGTAAGAACCTGCGGAATCCACGGTAAGCATGCTTTCGAGAACATTTCAAATATTCGGAGTCGATGTCCTCGCCGCATAACGGGCAAGCCTCTTTCCCATGCACAGTATGTCCAGATAGGTCACCGTAAGCCGGGAAATCAGTTATAGTGCACAATAACATTGCCCTCAAATTGAAAGTCTCCTTCTTAAAAGCATCAAACACTTGTATCCCCTGATCCCACAACAGCTTTAGGTCATCGAGAAGGGGCTCCAAGTAAACATCTATATCATTTCCAGGTTGTTTAGGACCGGAAATTATAGACGTCAACAGCAGATATTTACGCTTCATGCAAACAGATGGGGGTAAATTATAAATAGCTAACACTACAGGCCATGTGCTGTGTTGGCTACTCATATTTCCATGGGGGTTCATTCCATCTGTTGAAAGTGCAAGGCGTACGTTTCTAGGGTCTTTCGCAAAATCTGGATACATCTCGTCGAAAGACTTCCATTGAACAATCACACCGGTGTCTTAACTTTCCATCGCTCATTCTTCCAATCATATGCCACAAAGATCATCATCGAGCATCTTACGGATTCGCATATATTCGAGTAAATCTTGGGAGTACTGAAAAATACCACATAAGTTTCGCAGGAATTCCTTCCTTGCCCTTATAACGCCATTCATTACATTTCGGACAATAAGATAAGTCCTTGTATTGCTTTCGGTACAATATGCAGTCATTAGAACAAGCATGTATATTCTCGTATTTCATTCCCGTCTCTCTTATTAATTTTTTGGCGTCATAGGTCCTACTAGGTAAGACATTACCTTCGCGACACATGTCACTCATACATTCACGTAGATCACCAAAACCCTTATCGCTCCAATTATTTGCCCTTCAAATTGTACAACTTGACCACCGCGAGCAACTTTGAATATTTCTTGCTTAGGGATACAAAGGCGTTTGAGAATCAAGCAATTTTGCGATAGTTCTTCTGTGCAATCAATTATTTCTTTGCATCACCTAGTAATATATCCTGAAAGTCCCCAAATAATGCATCATAATCATCGTCGTGATTGAAAGTATTAGCATCAGCATCGCCCGCGGCCGGGGAATTTACAGCATCATCGTTCAACTCAACCCCAACTTCATCATCAGACGACGATGTATTATTAGTATTATCGTCTGATACTTCCACGTCATCAACAATTTCGTCGACAACCACGTGATCGTATTCGCCCCCTATTATCTCATCATCTGCTTGCTCGACGACTTTATTACCACCCTTGTTGTCTCCTTCTAACGATTCCCCGTGAAGATACCAATGTGTGTAATAATTACTAAATTTATACTTCTCTAGGTGAATTTTAACGTAAGGTAAACTCAGATACTTTATATTAATGCACCTCTCACAAGGACACGGAATCATAGAAGAACCTTTAGTTTCCATATGAGTCGATAGGATATCGTAAAATTCACTAAACCTAGCGCATACTGGATCACCCTTTTTGCGTTGATCATCCAAGTTCGAGTCGTCATAATAATTTTTAATTCCTACAAAAATATATATTTGACACATTCAAATTAGATTTTTACAGATTAATTAAATATATATGTATGTACGTGGAGAAAATACACGCATATATATACGGTCGTCAAATTAAATTAAATTAAATTAAAGCTAGATAAGGTCGTAATAATTAAATTAAACACATGCATACATACACACATAATCAAAGATTCACACAATAAATTAAACTTAAGCATACACACAATAATATAAAAAGGGTCGTCGTACAAAATCAAAGGTTACGTAGAATGTAGACAAACAATTAATAAAATAGTTTTTAATTATTGCACACGAATGAAATATTTGTTAAACAAATTCATTTTTCTCAAAATATTATTGTAACCAACTACACTAGGCGGCGTCCTCCTCTAGGAAGGTATAACCACCTTATGACAAAAAATACTTGGCGTGGCGGTTTGAACTCCTCCCAAAGAATGAAATAGTCGCCCCGGCGTACAGCTCTGGATCGTACTCGAACCCACCATGCCTGGACTTCACCCCTGAGGCAGTGGCCAGTTACAAAAGAAGTCTTAAATACTTCTGGAAGAGCAAGTTCCTCAAACTTTTCCTCCATTTCTCTCACCCATTCCTCACGCGTGCCGGCAACCCCCTCAATTGAACTAGGGTTGCTTCTGATGAACGACCAGCCGTATTCTCGTCTTTTTGAGGACCATCGGCGGAGGCAGTCAGGTACTCGGCGTTCGTCGAATGGTGTCTCGAGTGCCACTTTCTTCCAATCAGTAACAAAGTACGTTCCGTCACTTATCATTTGCTTTATCAAAGTGGTAGCGTCGTTTGTACGCCTCAAATTTTTGTAAGCCATCTTTTTTCTTCTTTGGTCCATTCGGAAAATTTCTTATGGCGAGGAAAATCCATCTTACATACAACAACATATTTACATACATACATATTTACATACATAAATATTTACAAACAACAACAAACCGTTTTTAATTTGCATTGATATACATATATATATATATATATATATATATACTTTATTTACATACATGCATATTTAAATTTAACATTAATTAATAAACTATTTTTTTTTTGTTTTAATTTAACTCGTATAAACATTTGAGGTCTAACTTTCGAGGTCCGAAAAGTAGTCATACGGACTCGGAATTTAACAAAATAAAAGCCTAAACCACCTAATTTTTCGAGACGGATTTAATGATACAGTTTTCATAACCATTCGACAAACCGAACTAAATTCATTTCCCTGTTTTCTTTCAAAGATCAAATACACATATACGTACTACATGCAACAATAATTAACCATAATATAACCATACAACCTATACATACATATACATAGACATACAATACACATATACGTACTACAACAATAACCATAATAACCATACAACAATAACCATAACCATACAACCTATACATACATATACATATACATATACATACTACAACAATAACCATAATAACCATATATACAACAATAACCATAACCCCATACATACACAACAACATATACGTTTTTCACATGCATACATATTTTATACATACATGTACGTACTACACATACACATAGACATACATAATCAATAACCATATATAACCATAGAATATGTACAAAAACAATCAATAATAATCAATAACTATAACAACAATCAATATAACATACGAATACACAATTATATAATATCAAAAAAACGAACCTTTTCAAGTATGATCGATATTATTGATGAATATAATAAAGAGAGAAATTGAAAGTTGATCGAAATTTTTTAAGGAAATATTGATAGATAAACCGTGAAAATGAAAATAATGAGTTTAAATTAAATTATAAACCTTATAACGGCTAATTTTAAGTAACTTAATGGGAAGCTAGAGACAAAAAACGTTTAAACTCCCTATTAAAACAAAATCAGCGACAACTTAAAATTAAAACAAAATACATTAAAAATAGCGGTTATTAGCCTAATAACCGTTTTAAATTGTAAAAAAAAAAACGGTTATTAGCCTAATAACCGTTTTAAATAGTAAAAAAAACGGTTATTAGCTTAATAACCGTTTTTTAAAGTCTCTTTTAAAATTGAATTTGAATTCAGACTATATTTATTTGAGGTGGTTGTACAATAATTACTACTGCAAATTACAAGGCCTAAAATAACGTATCTATAGAAGCTAAGACTAATATAACGTATTTATGTAAAAAATAATAAATATAAAATTATTTTATAGATGAAAAGATTAAATATAGTAATGATTCTATATTTATTATTTTTTACTATTTATTTATATTTTTAGGTTGTTATTATTCAATAATTTCAACTACATACAATAATTTATAAATAAGGTTTATATTATACATATATATAATATTATTAATCAATTTAACTACTTTAATTCCTTTAATTCGATATCACTTTAATTAAATACATTTCAAGATAAGGAAGAAAATATAAAGTAATTTAAAATTACAAAACCTTTAAAAATATTTTAAATATAGTGATTTCTAATATAGTGATTTTAAAAACAAAGAATTAAAGAATATTATGAGTATAGTTATTTAAAACGAATTAGTATTGAATTAGTATTGGATTATATTATTATGTTTAAAAACAAAGTATTTTAAACATATATATAGCTTTTAAGGTAAATAAATTAGAATACATAAATATTATGAGTATAGTTATTTAAAACGAATTAGTATTGAATTATTTCGTTTTTTTTGGTTTTTAATTAAAAAAAACGGTTTATAGTTATAATGTTATTTATAAGTTCACATTAAAAACAACAAATAAATATAGGATCCGTTTTTTTTAATTAAAACCAAAAAAAATGGTTTTTATCTTTAAAAACCGTTTTTTATAATTAACAAATAAAACGGTTTATAGCAAATAACCGTTTTTTTTAATTTTAATTAAATATAACGGTTTTATTATTACGAAACCGTTATTTAAAGTCTAACTAAAAACAACACATTTTAATAAAAACCGTTATTAATAGCCTTTCCGTTGTTTTTAATGATTTTTTCGTTGTTTTTAGTGATGAGTTTGATTTGGCGCCTATAATTTTTACAACGGAAATTTTAATTGCGTTGTTTATAATATTATAAACAACGGAAAGGCTAATTTGTGTTGTTTTTGCTCCGTTGTTTTTGCTCAGATTTGTAGTAGTGAAAAAACCTAACTCAAGAGATCATAAAAAACGACCCAAACAAGCACCCATGATTCACCCTTCTCCCTAGATGAATAAACTACTCACACATGATAATTACGATAATCAAAGCAAGGGGAAAGGATGAGAACATGATTAAGAATAGCAAGAAATGAAATCAAAAGCAAAAGGGAGAAGAATTACAATACCAAAATCAGAAAAACCAAAGGAGAAATGGATGAACAAAGCCAACAAATAGCAAATAGATGATCAAAACAACGTTATCTGAATCGGGATTTGAAAGTACCAAAGTTGAAAAGTATGAAACCTAAGGTTTTGAGAGTATGAAGTTTAGAGAGTGCTTAAAACAATGTAAAAAGATAGTGTACGAAAAAGGCTTGGAACCCCTTCAAATAGACGAAGTAATTTAAGCACACGAGGAGTCGGAGCCCGTCCCTAGGCTCCGGGACAGTGATCCCGTCCGGGACACCAAGGCAAGCTGGTCCCTGAGCTACGGGAAGCTCATCCCGTGTTGTTCAGCTATTTTCTCTTTTTTTGCTCCTTCTTTTACTTAGCTTTATTTGCAATGTTTGTCGTCCCAAGGTATAGGGACGAGGCCTAGGTCGTCCCAAGGCATAGGGACGATATCAAAATTGAGTATATGAGCTTCACACTCCGTCCCAAGGTCCCGGGACACCTTCAAACACTAAAACGTGGCTCGTACGCATCCGAAACGGCACGAGACCAACTCGAAACATCACGAAACTTTATGAAGCTTCACGAAACCTCCCGACCAGCATCCTAACAATTGCGTTTACCTACAAAATAGACACAAAAATGCAGCAGAGCCAAAACGGAGAGATATAGAAAGCGAAATGCAAGTAAAAGCACGGGAAACGCAAAGAATCGCTCGTGAACAAGGGGGCTATAAGCATATATATATAAACGACACATCAAACTCCCCCAAACCGAACCGTTGCTTGTCCTCAAGCAACAAAGCATGACAGAAAATAGAGGACAAAGCGAGAAAAAGAAGACTTCCCCAAACAATCACCAAACCGCAAGTAGCTTAAGCAAATGGCAATCGATCCCGAAACAGCATAGGACGTAGGAAATAGCTAGCTAACGGATGAGAATTACAAGACGGCGCAGAATGAATAGCATGGCTTAAACTTAGGCTCTCTAGCAATCAAATCACGGACCTCTCGCGGTTTCCACTCTAACACAAATGATGAACAAGGTGAAGTATGTATATATGTGACACTCACCTACTCGACTTGTGGAAGCACGCTCGCAATCTAATGTGTACCAAATCTCGCATTCCCGTACACAAATAATGTCACAAAAACGAACCAAACATGAGGACTTACATAGGAAATGAGGTGTGTAAAGGCCAAGAGAGGGTAAGGGAAAGAAGGTGGACAAATGATTATGGAATCGTGGAGCTAAGCCACTAGAAACCACCAATACTACTCAAGTGCTCATCCAAGCCAACAAGGGAACCCAACTCTTATGAAAAATGGACCGAAAGCAGCATATCGTTCTCCTCTACACATCATCGCAACAAAGCAAACGAGTACAAGTGCTCACTCATGTAACAACAACAACTCCTCTACATTTTGTGCACACATTTTTCTTTCTTTTGTATTTTTGTGTTGTGTTTGTTTTTTTTTTTTTCAGATTTTTGTTTGATTTTTTCTTGAGCAAAGAGCACACTCACAAGTATAGTTGCGGAGAACCTCATCAAAGGGTCGGGGAAACAGCAATCCCGACACATATTCACCAACACACTCCAAGCAAACGACATCAGTAAGTCGTAGCAATGATCACAACCTAAAGAACGAGCACAAGAGTAAGCAAAAGCGGTCGCTAGCTAGGCTAGGGTAGGCTATATGGCAATGTAGCTAGCAAACTCATGTGAATAAGGGTAAAGGATCATATGTGAGAGGATAAAGACAATTAAAGAACAAGGTGAACAATATGAAAATCGACTAAAGCCTCATATGCAAAGCATGTGACAAAATCGTGGGGAAAAACGGGATAGGGGCCACACTTATGCGCGTTAATGTTACGTACCCCACAAGGAGAACTACTGACAATATAAGCACGGGGACCGGGATAGATGAACCGGCCTCTGGAGGCTAAAAAGCTCACAATAAAAGTAGCTATAGTCCGAAAAGTGATAAAGCCAACAAGTATAAGCATGCCATCATCTACTAGTGTCTAAACATCCCCGTAGCGCTAATCCAACACAATAAAATCATGCCAAAGCTAATAGCATACAAGGGAAGGGATGTCGGGAAAGAATAAGGTAAAAACAAGCTCGCAACAACGGAACGGGATACGTATTTTTGGAATTTCTCTGAAATTGTCTGATTTTTTTTTTTAAAATGAAAAACGAAAAAGAAAACGCAAAAATGAAAAGCAAAGCGTTCCTCCCCGCAAACCAAACAACACATTGTCCCCAATGTGTCCTAAAGCACATCAACACGGGAACCATAAAATAAAGGGGAAAAAAAGGGTAAAAGCGAGGTTCAAAAAATAGTGTACATACAAGATATTTACAAAATGAAACGCCTCCCCAAACTGGCTTCAAACGGGGGGCTCAGCATCGGTACTAAAAGTACCACCATCCATGGGTCGCGTCGTACACGAACCCACTACCATCGTCCTCCTCATCGTCAAGTCCATTGTCAGCAACACCTCGGCCATCATCATCAACGGCTCCAACTGGTGGGCTTGCAGCAAAGCCAACTCCAACATCACTCAACACGTCCTGCAGTGCATCTTTACCCGCATCCATCCCTCCAAGCTCACCTGCAACAACACTATGACAACAAAGCACAACCTCAAGAGGATCCCTCTCGAGGACTCTATGTAAGTTCTCCGCAATACACTCATCGATAACGTCAATAGAGTAGACATACTCCTCGAACATGGGGCGCTTTAAGGCACTAGACAAGTTAAAGGTTATAGTATCACCTCCTACATCCAATGTCAACTTTCCGTTCTTGACGTCAATAATTGCACCGGAAGTGTGCAAGAAAGGCCGACCCAATATGATAGGAATTTGGGAGTCATCGGCCATGTCAAGAACTATGAAATCGACAGGGATGAAAAACTTACCAACACGGACGGGGACGTCCTCTAGAACGCCCAATGGACGTTTTACAGAACGGTCCACCATCTGGAGAGTGATATTTGTGACCTTTAAAGGCCCCATGTTCAGCTTCTCGCACACCGAGTACGGCATGACGCTCACGCTTGCACCTAAATCACATAACGCATTATCAATGGAAACAGTACCAATGGTGCAAGGAATCGAGAAGCTACCCGGATCTTTTAGTTTAGGAGGAGACTGGTTTTGTAGAAGTGCGCTGCATTCAGCAGTAAAAGCGACAGTCTCGACCTCACTAAAAGATCGTTTACGGGTGAGGATGTCTTTTAAGAACTTAGCATAAGCAGGGATTTGAGTGACTAAATCAGTAAAAGGAACCGTTACCTTCAAGTCTTTGACAACCTCCATAAACTTACCGAATTGGTCATCAAGCTTAGACTTTACCACTCGACTCGGGAATGGTAATCGGATTTGAATCGGTGGCTCCTGCGGCTTAGCGTTCTCCCTCTCCTTCTCCACGGCTGTCCCACCATGGCCCACGGCCCCCTTAGCCACGTGGCCACCATCATTCACGGCTGCCCCACCACCTACGGGTTGCTCCTGTCGCTCATCACCTACACTCACATCATTCTCAACTCGCAAATCATTAGTGGAAGCATTAGAATTTACCTTACTTACCTTCACGGGAGGCACATCGACTTTGGGCATCGGGGGCCCATCATAGCTTGTTCCACTTCTTAAAGAGATGGCGTTGGCGGTCTCATGGGGCGTCTTTGGTTGAGACGGAAGGGCTCCGGGTGGTCTCGTGTTGCTAGAAGACGCAAGTTGAGCCAATTGCGTATCCATGGCCTTGTTGTGAGCAACCATGGATTGTAAAGTAGCGTCTTTAGCTTGAGCCTCCTTCTCCATCTTGGCCATCATAGCCTCTTGATTCTTTTGTATTGTGAACATCATGGCTTTCATCTCGGCCATGGGATCGGAGGCGGGTGGAGGAGCAACGGGTGCTTGGTATTGTGGTCTAACAAAACCCGGTGGATTGTAGGGACGAGGAGCATTGTATGGAGTAAAGTTTTGTTGTGGGCTATTTTGAGGTTGTTGTTGTTGGGGATTCAAGACATTTTGGCTTTTATAGGACAAGTTTGGATGATTCCTATAGCCTTCATTGTAGTAGTTTGAGTAGGGGCTGTTTTGTGATTGAAAAGCATGCACATGGTGTAAATGCGATTGAGAGTTCATACCTCAGCATTCCACGGAAGTGTGACCGGACGCTTCACATGAGTCACACGATGGCTCATAAGTAGTGTGCATAGCAGCCACCGATTGTCCTCTAGCACTTGAGGAACTACCACTCGCCCGCATTTCACTCATCATGGTTGTCATGGCATCCACTTTCGCCGTAAGCAATGCCACTGCGTCGACATCGTGCTTACCTCCGCCCCTAGGAATGTTCCTAGCATTACCGTATTGCGCGTCATGGATAGCCATGGCTTCTATCGTATCAAAAGCCTCCTCGACGTCTATATTATCAAAGCGTCCATTCGCGGCCGAGTCAAGCACTTGGCGAGACTCATTATACAATTCCATTGTAAAATTGCATGACTAGAAACCACTTGTCAAGACCGTGGTGAGGACATTGGCGTTGGAGCTCCTTGTACCTTTCCCATGCATCGAACAAGGATTCATCACCTCGTTGGCGGAAGCTAGTTAGTCGACTCCTTAGCATAGCCGTCTTCTCCGGTGGGAAGTATTTTTGGTAGAAGGCTAATGCTAGAGTACTCCAATCGGCGACCCCATGAGCTACTCGGTTTAAAGAATTTAGCCACAACTTCGCCATATCTCGGAGTGAAAACGGGAAAAGCATCTCCCGAATTTGGTTTTGAGTGACTCCGGCTTGCTTGATCGTTGAGCAATAGTCACAAAAGTTTTGCACGTTGAGGTTAGGATCCTCCCCGGGGATTCCCCCAAACTGACTACGCTCGATCAAGCTTATAAAGGCGGGCTTGATCTCAAAGTTGTTGGCCGCAATAGCCGGCATAGCATTGCCGGTAGGAATTTGAGCCGCGGTTGGCTTAGAATGGTCCGAAAGCTTCACCATGATTCTAGGTGGTGGTGGTTCGAGTTCAATGTGAGCTTCCTTGGAGGATGAAGCTTCAAGTTGCTTTAGTAGACTTTTGCGCGCAAGGAATGTACGCTCCGGCTCAGGATCAAATTGCACGTCCTTATTAGCTTGAGACCTGCGCGTTTGCCTGACCATACACAACACTAGAGCAACTATGAGAAGCGGCCTCAAGGAATTGAGGTTCCTTGAGACAAAAACTAAAGACTAGAAACAAGCAACGAAACACAAAGCAAAAGCCGTCTCCCCGGCAACAGTGCCAAAATTTGATAGGCTAAGTCGCACTCACCTAATCAAAAATAAACCTGACAACACCTATGGATAGATAGGGTAAGTCGGGGTCGAGTCCACAAGGAGATGGTTGCTTATGTAGGTTACCTACGGAATGTTTCAAGTCTCAGTCGGTTCGATTGTTGGATGTTTCTATAGCTAGAGCACAAAGCAAGGATTAAACTTATATGGAGAAAGTCTAGGAAGTCGGGTTAGGCAATAGGTAAGTCAAGGTCAAAGATGATGATCGAGGTGAGTAGGGAATCACACATGCTAAGGATAAAGCTCGGCCTCTCGGGCTTAAGCTTCCTCTAGGTCTCGAATGCGGGCTCTCACAACTTACAATCGAGGGTCCTAATGGTTAGTCTCGTGCCTCTCCTAGAACTAGGCTTTCGTTCTTAAGTTCAAGGACGCTAAAAACTCGCTGAAACTTGATGAAGGAATCAACCAGCGCAATCAAACGAGACAACCAAAACATGTGCAAAAAACCTAACTCAAGAGATCATCAAAAACGACCCAAACAAGCACCCATGATTCACCCTTCTCCCTAGATGAATAAACTACTCACACATGATAATTACGATAATCAAAGCAAGGGGAAAGGATGAGAACATGATTAAGAATAGCAAGAAATGAAATCAAAAGCAAAAGGGAGAAGAATTACAATACCAAAATCAGAAAACCAAAGGAGAAATGGATGAACAAAGCCAACAAATAGCAAATAGATGATCAAAACAACGTAATCTGAGTCGGGATTTGAAAGTACCAAAGTTGAAAAGTATGAAACCTAAGGTTTTGAGAGTATGAAGTTTAGAGAGTGCTTAAAACAATGTAAAAAGATAGTGTACGAAAAAGGCTTGGAACCCCTTCAAATAGACGAAGTAATTTAAGCACACGAGGAGTCGGAGCCCGTCCCTAGGCTCCGGGACAGTGATCCCGTCCGGGACACCAAGGCAAGCTGGTCCCTGAGCTACGGGAAGCTCATCCCGTGTTGTTCAGCTCTTTTCTCTTTTTTTGCTCCTTCTTTTACTTAGCTTTATTTGCAATGTTTGTCGTCCCAAGGTATAGGGACGAGGCCTAGGTCGTTCCAAGGCATAGGGACGATATTAAAATTGAGTATATGAGCTTCACACTCCGTCCCAAGGTCTCGGGACACCTTCAAACACTAAAACGTGGCTCGTACGCATCCGAAACGGCACGAGACCAACTCGAAACATCATGAAACTTTATGAAACTTCACGAAACCTCCCGACCAGCATCCTAACCTCCAAATAAGCGCGTTTACCTACAAAATAGACACAAAAACGTAGCAGAGCCAAAACGGAGAGAAATAGGAAGCGAAATGCAAGTAAAAGCACGGGAAACGCAAAGAATCGCTCGTGAACAAGGGGGCTATAAGCATATATATAAACGACACATCAAACTCCCCTAAACCGAACCGTTGCTTGTCTTCAAGTGACAAAGCATGACAGAAAATAGAGGACAAAGCGAGAAAAAGAAGACTTCCCCAAACAATCACCAAACCGCAAGTAGCTTAAGCAAATGGCAATCGATCCCGAAATAGCATGGGACGTAGGAAATAGCTAGCTAACGGATGAGAATTACAAGACGGCGCAGAATGAATAGCATGGCTTAAACTTAGGCTCTCTAGCAATCAAATCGCGGACCTCTCGCGGTTTCCACTCTAACACAAATGATGAACAAGGTGAAGTATGTATATATGTGACACTCACCTACTCGACTTGTGGAAGCACGCTCGCAATCTAATGTGTACCAAATCTCGCATTCCCGTACACAAATAATGTCACAAAAACGAACCAAACATGAGGACTTACATAGGAAATGAGGTGTGTAAAGGCCAAGAGAGGGTAAGGGAAAGAAGGTGGACAAATGATTATGGAATCGTGGAGCTAAGCCACTAGAAACCACCAATACTACTCAAGTGCTCATCCAAGCCAACAAGGGAACCTAACTCTTATGAAAAATGGACCGAGAGCAGCATATCGGTCTCCTCTACACATCATCGCAACAAAGCAAACGAGTACAAGTGCTCACTCATGTAACAACAACAAGTCCTCTACATTTTGTGCACACATTTTTCTTTCTTTTGTTTTTTTGTGTTGTGTTTGTTTTTTTTGTTTTTTTTTTTTTTTTCAGATTTTTGTTTGATTTTTTCTTGAGCAAAGAGCACACTCACAAGTATAGTTGCGGAGAACCTCATCAAAGGGTCGGGGAAACAGTAATCCCGACACATATTCACCAACACTCTCCAAGCAAACAACATCAGCAAGTCGTAGCAATGATCACAACCTAAAGAACGAGCACAAGAGTAAGCAAAAGCGGTCGCTAGCTAGGCTAGGGTAGGCTATATGGCAATGTAGCTAGCAAACTCATGTGAATAAGGGTAAAGGATCATATGTGAGAGGATAAAGACAATTAAAGAACAAGGTGAATAATATGAAAATCGACTAAAGCCTCATATGCAAAGCATGTGACAAAATCGAGGGGAAAAACGGGATAGGGGCCACACTTATGCGCGTTAATGTTACGTACCCCACAAGGAGAACTACTCACAATTTAAGCACGGAAACCGGGATAGATGAACCGGCCTCTGGAGGCTAAAAACCTCACAATAAAAGTAGCTATAGTCCGAAAAGTGATAAAGCCAACTAGTATAAGCATGCCATCATCTACTAGTGTCTAAACATCCCCGTAGCGCTAATCCAACACAATAAAATCATGCCAAAGCTAATAGCATACAAGGGAAGGGATGTCGGGAAAGAATAAGGTAAAAACAAGCTCGCAACAACGGAACGGGATACGTATTTTTGGAATTTTTCTGATTTTTTCTGATTTTTTTTTTAAAATGAAAAACGAAAAAGAAAATGCAAAAATGAAAAGCAAAGCGTTCCTCCCTGCAAACCAAACAACACATTGTCCCAATGTGTCCTAAAGCACATCAACACGGGAACCATAAAATAAAGGGGAAAAAAACGGGAAAAGCGAGGTTCAAAGAAAAAGTGTACATACAAGATATTTAGAAAATGAAACGCCTCCCCAAACCGGCTTCAAACGGGGGGATCTGTATCGGTACTAAAAGTACCACCATCCATGGTTCGCGTCGTACACGAACCCACTACCATCGTCCTCGTCATCCTCAAGTCCATTGTCGGCAACACCTCGGCCATCATCATCAACGGCTCCAACTGGTGGGCTTGCAACAAAGCCAACTCCAACGTCACTCAACACGTCCTGCAGTGCATCTTTACCCGCATCCATCCCTCCAAGCTCACCTGCAACAACACTATGACAACAAAGCACAACATCAAGAGGATCCCTCTCGAGGACTCTATGTAAGTTCTCCGCAATACACTCATCGATAACGTCAATAGAGTAGACATACTCCTCGAACATGGGGCGCTTTAAGGCACTAGACAAGTTAAAGGTTATAGTATCACCTCCTACATCCAATGTCAACTTTCCGTTCTTGACATCAATAATTGCACCGGAAGTGTGCAAGAAAGGCCGACCCAATATGATAGAAATTTGGGAGTCCTCGGCCATGTCAAGAACTATGAAATCGACAGGGATGAAAAACTTACCAACACGGACGGGGACGTCTTCTAGAACGCCCAATGGACGTTTTATAGAACGGTCCGCCATCTGGAGAGTGATATTTGTGACCTTTAAAGGCCCCATGTTCAGCTTCTCGCACACCGAGTACGGCATGACGCTCACGCTTGCACCTAAATCACATAACGCATTATCAATGGAAACAGTACCAATGGTGCAAGGAATCGAGAAGCTACCCGGATCTTTTAGTTTAGGAGGAGACTGGTTTTGTAGAAGTGCGCTGCATTCAGCAGTAAAAGCGACAGTCTCGACCTCACTAAAAGATCGTTTACGGGTGAGGATGTCTTTTAAGAACTTAGCATAAGCAGGGATTTGAGTGACTAAATCAGTAAACGGAACCGTTACCTTCAAGTCTTTGACAACCTCCATAAACTTACCGAATTGGTCATCAAGCTTAGACTTTACCACTCGACTCGGGAATGGTAATCGGATTTGAATCGGTGGCTCCTGCGGCTTACCTTTTTCCTTCTCCTTCTCCACGGCTGTCCCACCATGGCCCACGGCCCCCTTAGCCACGTGGCCACCATCATTCACGGCTGCCCCACCACCTACGGGTTGCTCCTGTCGCTCATCACCTACACTCACATCATTCTCAACACGCAAATCATTAGTGGAAGCATTAGAATTTACCTTACTTACCTTCACGGAAGGCACATCGACTTTGGGCATCGGGGGCCCATCATAGCTTGTTCCACTTCTTAAAGAGATGGCGTTGGCGGTCTCATGGGGCATCTTTGGTTGAGACGGAAGGGCTCCGGGTGGTCTCGTGTTGCTAGAAGACGCAAGTTGAGCCAATTGCGTATCCATGGCCTTGTTGTGAGCAACCAAGGATTGTAAAGTAGCGTCTTTAGCTTGAGCCTCCATCTCCATCTTGGCCATCATAGCCTCTTGATTCTTTTGTATTGTGAACATCATGGCTTTCATCTCGGCCATGGGATCGGAGGCGGGTGGAGGAGCAACGGGTGCTTGGTATTGTGGTCTAACAAAACCCGGTGGATTGTAGGGACGAGGAGCATTGTATGGAGTAAAGTTTTGTTGTGGGCTATTTTGAGGTTGTTGTTGTTGGGGATTCAAGACATTTTGGCTTTTATAGGACAAGTTTGGATGATTCCTATAGCCTTCATTGTAGTAGTTTGAGTAGAAATTTGTTTTGTGATTGAAAAGCATGCACATGGTGTAAATGAGATTGAGAGTTCATACCTCGGCATTCCACGGAAGTGTGACCGGACGCTCCACATGAGTCACACGATGGCTCATAAGTAGTGTGCATAGCGGCCACCGATTGTCCTCTAGCACTTGAGGAACTACCACTCGCCCGCATTTCACTCATCATGGTTGTCATGGCATCCACTTTCGCCGTAAGCAATGCCACTGCGTCGACATCGTGCTTACCTCCGCCCCTAGGAATGTTCCTAGCATTACCGTATTGCGCATCAAAGCGTCCATTCGCGGCCGAGTCAAGCACTTGGCGAGACTCATTATACAATTCCATTGTAAAATTGCATGACTAGAAACCACTTGTCAAGACCGTGGTGAGGACATTGGCGTTGGAGCTCCTTGTACCTTTCCCATTCATCGAACAAGGATTCATCACCTCGTTGGCGGAAGCTAGTTAGTTGACTCCTTAGCATAGCCGTCTTCTCCGGTGGGAAGTATTTTTGGTAGAAGGCTAATGCTAGAGTACTCCAATCGGCGACCCCATGAGCTACTCGGTTTAAAGAATTTAGCCACAACTTCGCCTTATCTCGGAGTGAAAACGGGAAAAGCATCTCCCGAATTTGGTTTTGAGTGACTCCGGCTTGCTTGATCGTTGAGCAATAGTCACAAAAGTTTTGCACGTTGAGGTTAGGATCCTCCCCGGGGATTCCCCCAAACTGACTACGCTCGATCAAGCTTATAAAGGCGGGCTTGATCTCAAAGTTGTTGGCCGCAATAGCCGGCATAGCATTGCCGGTAGGAATTTGAGCCGCGGTTGGCTTAGAATGGTCCGAAAGCTTCACCATGATTCTAGGTGGTGGTGGTTCGAGTTCAATGTGAGCTTCCTTGGAGGATGAAGCTTCAAGTTGCTTTAGTAGACTTTTGCGCGCAAGGAATGTACGCTCCGGCTCAGGATCAAATTGCACGTCCTTATTAGCTTGAGACCTGCGCGTTTGCCTGACCATACACAACACTAGAGCAACTATGAGAAGCGGCCTCAAGGAATTGAGGTTCCTTGAGACAAAAACTAAAGACTAGAAACAAGCAACGAAACACAAAGCAAAAGCCGTCTCCCCGGCAACGGTGCCCAAAATTTGATAGGCTAAGTCGCACTCACCTAATCAAAAATAAACCTGACAACACCTATGGATAGATAGGGTAAGTCGGGGTCGAGTCCACAAGGAGATGGTTGCTTATGTAGGTTACCTATGGAATGTTTCAAGTCTCGGTCGGTTCGATTGTTGGATGTTTCTATAGCTAGAGCGCAAAGCAAGGATTAAACTTATATGGAGAAAGTCTAGGAAGTCGGGAAAGGCAATAGGTAAGTCAAGGTCAAAGATGATGATCGAGGAGAGTAGGGAATCACACATGCTAATGATAAAGCTCGGCCTCTCGGTCTTAAGCTTCCTCTAGGTCTCAAATGCGGGCTCTCACAACTTACAATCGAGGGTCCTAATGGTTAGTCTCGTGCCTCTCCTAGAACTAGGCTTTCGTTCTTAAGTTCAAGGACGCTAAAAACTCGCTGAAACTTGATCAAGGAACCAACCAGCGCAATCAAACGAGACAACCAAAACATGAGCAAAAAACCTAACTCAAGAGATCATCAAAAACGACCCAAACAAGCACCCATGATTCACCCTTCTCCCTAGATGAATAAACTACTCACACATGATAATTACGATAATCAAAGCAAGGGGAAAGGATGAGAACATGATTAAGAATAGCAAGAAATGAAATCAAAAGCAAAAGGGAGAAGAATTACAATACCAAAATCAGAAAAACCAAAGGAGAAATGGATGAACAAAGCCAACAAATAGCAAATAGATGATCAAAACAACGTAATCTGAGTTGGGATTTGAAAGAACCAAAGTTGAAAAGTATGAAACCTAAGGTTTTGAGAGTATGAAGTTTAGAGAGTGCTTAAAACAATGTAAAAAGATAGTGTACGAAAAAGGCTTGGAACCCCTTCAAATAGACGAAGTAATTTAAGCAAACGAGGAGTCGGAGCCCGTCCCTAGGCTCCGGTACAGTGATCCCGTCCGGGACACCAAGGCAAGCTGGTCCCTGAGCTACGGGAAGCTCATCCCGTGTTGTTCAGCTCTTTTCTCTTTTTTTGCTCCTTCGTTTACTTAGCTTTATTTGCAATGTTTGTCGTCCCTAGGTATAGGGACGAGGCCTAGGTCGTCCCAAGGCATAGGGATGATATCAAAATTGAGTATATGAGCTTCACACTCCGTCCCAAGGTCCCGAGACACCTTCAAACACTAAAACGTGGCTCGTACGCATCCGAAACGGCACGAGACCAACTCGAAACATCACGAAACTTTATGAAACTTCACGAAACTTCCCTACCAGCATCCTAACCTCCAAATAAGCGCGTTTACCTACAAAATAGACACAAAAACGCAGCAGAGCCAAAATGGAGAGAAATAGGAAGCGAAATGCAAGTAAAAGCACGGGAAACGCAAAGAATCGCTCGTGAACAAGGGGGCTATAAACATATATATAAACGACACAGTACGTATCCGCTACCGTTGGGTGCGGTGTGTCTAGTGCTGTCGATATGATGTATCTAGTGTTGTTGGATAGACTGTATCCAGTATCATCGAAAGTAGTCGTTGTGGTTGACTGAATTTTGAGCATTGTGAATGCTCATTCATGTCGTGCTTGTCGTTCCCTCTATCTGTTGCGTTGTACTTGAAATGGCTAATACTCGATAAAAGATTGTTTTTGAAAACTGGATTTTGCTTTTAGAAATGCCTTTTGCTTGATGTAAAAACTGTTTTTTGAAAAGGAGAGTGCACAAATGTTTTAAGGAATGCTCACTCATATCGTGCTTGTCGTTCCCTCTATCAGTTGCCTTGTACTTGAAATGGCTAATACTCGATAAAAGATTGTTTTTGAAAACTGGATTTTGCTTTTAGAAATGCCTTTTGCTTGAAGTAAAAAATGTTTTTGCAAAAGGAGAGTGCAAAAATGTTTTAAGGATATTTTGTTCAAAATGTATTAACTCGAACGTTGAATTAATTCTTAAAAAACGCTTTTTGCAAATGCGAACAAGCTGTTTCGAGGATGTGCTTCCTGGTGCATGTTTCATGTGTAGGGATCGGATCCCATTCACTAATCAAGTATTAGTGTAAATCAAATTACTCTAATTTGATTTAGCAAGATCTATGTAGTACAAATTCACTTTGTTAACAAGATTAGAAATTTATACCTTTCTTTAAAGGGAAATTTGGGCACAAAACTAGAACTCCTTTCTAGTTTTGTTTCTTGAGCTAGTGTTTAGGATGATCCTCCAAAACCCAAGTTTCCAAACAAGGAAACCTCCTTCTTGTTGCACCCAAGAAGTACTCCAAAAACTACTAGTGATTTTGAGCTAGAAATCACTAATAGATACTTGATAATGTGAGATAATATTATTACTAACTCTTAGTAATATATTGGATAATATAAGAACTAGTTTCTTATGTTTGAGAGAGGTTAGAGAGATGGATTCATTATAGAGAAAATGATGCATGCCATTTATAATGATTATGTCCAACATAATCATTGCTTTTTGACCTATCAAAAAGCACCTACACAATGGCCACTTACATTGCACCAATCAAGTGGCCAATGCATGCACTTATTTGTGCCATTTGTCACACTTGTGCATGTGTGACACTTGTCGTGCATGCACGAGTGTGGCATGCATCACGAACCCGTAATCTACTATAGATTACGGTATCAACACAAGTTCTCGGATCTAACACAATCTATCCGATTATCATAATCTCATATATGATTCATGACTTCTACGAAGTCAATGCACAATTGTTGACAGACACCTAGTATCCCCAACAATAAGTACATAATTAGTGAATCAACAATTAATCACTAATTCTCATCTCTTCAAATAATTTTATCGATATAAAATTTAATCATCCGAGTTCACAACTCGATATCTCTCTAAATTAATTCACTGACTAACCGTTAGTCGATTTATCAAGTTACTAATTTAATCGTATCTCATACAATTAATTAGCTTTAATATTTGGAGTACGTTCCTATAGGTGTGACTTAAAGGGATCAATTGATTACCGCCGTTCTCACGACAATAACGTCAAACTCTAGTCAGCCAACCGTTATTGATTTACGTTAATCAATTGACAATAATCTAGGATTATCCCCACGTATTCCTTAATTGAGATTTATTAAGTAATCGCACTATTGTGGAGGACACTTACTCCAACAATCTCCCACTTGTCCGAGACAAGTTGTGCATTACCAATTCTCATGTCCGTTTCACATCTCCCACTCAATGCAAGGTGTCTTACAGGTCGTACTTGCATTCAAAAGATATATATATCATGAGTGGTTTCCTCGATAAGGAGAGTAGCTGTCTGACCGGGGAATCTACCGTAGATTCTTACCGAGCGTGGCCACGCATTTTCAGCGACTACTCCTCGAGTGGCCCAAAGATGTTTTACCCTGACGAGGGTGGACATTTCCCTTCCACTCGATTGTACTGTATAATGCAGATCACCATGACCCCAAAGATGCCCTTATAACCCCCTTTCACGGCATGGCTTAGGACAAAAATGAAAGTCACTCGGAAACTGCACCGACTCAGACAATCAGTTCCAGTCAAAGAATCGACTCAAAGGAATACTATAGAATTCCCACCACGACCAGGTTTCAATCTCATTGAAAAGGAATTCTATAAGCGTCACTGCCCGACAGAGTGTCTCACAGTCTGTCTATGCAAACGATCAGTCATCACATATGACCCTATGGTGTTGAACCCACCATCGATCGACTTGCAATCTAGTCTCTCCGAGACGTCACCTCATATTAAGAGACCAGGGACCAAATACTTAGTTTATTCCGTTCACTTGAATATGTTCAAAGTTGTCACACAACTATTCGGATAAACAGAGTATGCATTCAGAATGACTTAAAAAAGTAAATATATACTCTAAACAATGAATGTTATTTTCATATATGTAATAGGATACTTTATCCATTACATATCTCAAAAACTAAAGGAAATCAGGCATACGCCTCAACCCCATAGTGGCGGTGTGAGCGTCATGCTTAGCCCTCGAAAGAGGCTTGGTTAAAGGATCAGCGACGTCATCGTCTGTCCTAACCTTACAAATATCTATTTCCTTCATTTCCACGTTATCTCTTATAACATGGTATTTCCTCAAAACGTGTCTAGACTTATTACTAGACTTGGGCTCCATTGCTTGAAAGATAGCCCTACTATTATCACAATAAATAGTGATTGGATCTACGGCACTAGGGACTACTCTTAGTCCATCCAAGAACTGCCGAATCCATACAGCTTCCTTAGCAGCTTCCGAAGCTGCCAAATATTCAGCTTCTGTTGTAAAATCCGCAGTGACACTTTGCTTGAAACTTTTTTCAGCAAATAGCTCCTCCATTCAACATAAAGATATAGCCGGATTGGGATTTCAGATCATCCCCATCAGTTTGGAAACTTGCATCCGTGTAACCCTTTACACGTAGCTCAAGTTCTCCTCCAAACACTAGAAACGAATCCTTAGTTCTTCTCAAGTACTTAAGGATGTTCTTTACAGCTATCCAGTGACTCTCACCAGGATTAGCTTGATACCGGCTCGTCATGCTCAAGGCGAAAGCGACATTGAGACGAGTGCACATTATAGCATACATGATTGATCCTACAGCGGAAGCAAAAGGGATCAATTTCATGCGTTCAATTTCCTCAAGAGTCGTAGGACATTGAGATTTCTTCAATGTTATTCCTACACTCATCGGAAGAAAGCCACTCTTAGAGTCTTTCATATTGAACCTATCAAGAATCTTATCGATATAAGTTTCTTGACTCAATGCTAGTATCCTCTTGGATCTATCTCTATAGATCCGGATACCCAAGATGCGTTGTACCTCTCCCAAGTCCTTCATTTGGAAATGGTTTCCCAATTCCACCTTTACCAAATTCAAACTTGGAACATCATTTCCAATTAGTAGTATGTCATCCACATACAAAACAAGGAAGGTTACCTTGCTCCCACTAAACTTCATGTATAAACAAGGTTCCTCGGCACTTCGAGCGAAACCCTTTTGTTTGATAACATGATCGAATCTGTGATTCCAACTCCTTGATGCTTGCTTAAGACCATAAATGGATCTCTTAAGCTTGCATACTTTCTTAGGGTTGAATGTATCTATAAAACCTTCAGGTTGTGTCATATACACTTCCTCTTCTAGAATCCCATTCAAGAAGGCGGTTTTTACATCCATTTGCCATATCTCATAGTCATGAAATGCGGCAACCGCTAAGATTATCCTTATGGATCGAAGCATAGCAACCGGTGCAAAGGTTTCATCATAATGAATACCTTGGACTTGTGAAAAGCCCTTTGCCACCAATCTAGCTTTGTAAACATCTATATGTTTATCTATGCCGAGTTTAATTTTGAATATCCATTTACACTGAAGGGGTCTCACTCCTTCAGGTAAATCTACCAAGTCCCAAACTTGGTTCTCGTACATAGAATCCATTTCGGATTTCATGGCCTCAAGCCATTGTTCGGAGTTAGGACTACTAATAGCCGCCTTGTAGGTTGAGGGTTCGTTGTTTTCGAATAACAACAAATCACCCTCCTCCTCGATGTTACCGAGGTAGCGGTCAGGTTGATGACTAATTCTTCCTGACCTCCTAGGGATCACAACCGTGTCAGAAGACGAGGGAACAGTTTCCTCATTTTCTGTGTCGGTTTGTGGCTCTTGAACTTCATCAAGTTCAAATTTTCTCCCACTCTGTTTCTTAGAAATGTATTCACTTTCTAGAAAAACAGCATCACGAGCCACAAACACTTTGTTCTCGTGAGGGTTGTAGAAGTAATAACCACAGGTTTTCTTAGGATAACCTACAAATAGGGAACCTTTCCCGTCCATATCTCATATGGAGTCTTATTGGCCGCTTTAGTCAGACTTCGATTTAGTGAGAAAACAACAGACAATAGCGCAAAGCCCCAAAACGATCCAGGAAGCTCACTTTGACTCAACATAGACCGAACCATATCTAGCAAGGTTCGGTTTCTCCTTTCTGCAACACCATTCAACTGTGGTGTGCCCGGAGGAGTCCTTTGTGATACTCTACCACAATTATTAAGATGTGAATCAAACTCATTACTTAGATATTCGCCACCACGATCCGTTCGTAGTGCTTTTATCTTCTTATCCAATTGGTTCTCAACCTCATTTTGAAATTCTTTAAATTTCTCAAAAGCATCACTTTTATGCCTTATTAAGTAGACATAACCATATCTACTTAAATCATCGGTAAAAGTAATGAAGTAATGATATCCTCCTCTAGCGGTGATGTTTAATGGACCACACACATTGGTATGTATGAGTCCTAAAACCTCACTAGCTCGTGTCCCTTTACCGCTAAAGGATGCACGAGTCTTCTTGCCTAATAGGCAAGCCTCGCATGTACCATATGAGTCGCAATCAAATGGTTTGAGAACCTTGGTCTCAACAAGTCTCTTTATGCGTCTATCGTTTATATGACCTAAACGACAATGCCAAAGGTAGGATTTGTTTGATTCATTTGTTTTGAGCCTCTTGTTCTCGATAGGATAGACATCATTGACATCATTTAAAACATAAATATCTCCAATTGAAATGGCTTCACCATAAACCGTTTCATTAAATGAAAAAGAACACCGATTATCCTTAATCAAAAAGCCTTCCGTATGAAACACGGAGACGGAGATAATGTTTTTGGTTAGAGTTGGTACAAAATAACAGTTATTCAAATACAACTCTAAACCACTAGCTAGAGCGAGTACATAGGTTCCCATGGAAACGGCCGCTACTCTAGCTTCATTACCCATGCGGAGATCTACATCACCCTTGGCTAGTGCTCGCACATTTCTCATTCCTTGCAAGTGATTGCAGAGGTGAGATCCACATCCGGTATCTCATACCCATGTAGAAATGCAAGCATGATTTATGTCAATCATATAAAGTCTAGAAGGAACAATATCTTTGGATGTCGCACATCCATCAATCTTTTCCTTCAAGAATTTGGGACAATTGCACTTCCAACGACCGGGTTTGGGCTTGCTATTCTCAATAGCCTTTCCCTTACCCTTATCTTCCTTGAACCGAGCTTTTTAAGCTCCTTTCCCTTTTTAACCCCAAAGTTTATGTTCTTCAATCTCATTGAAAAAACATCTTTTCTTTCAATCTCATTCACTTTCGTGCTATCTAGGTCGAAGCACATCGTCATCACTTTAGTGAATATCTCATATGCACTTTTGTGAGTAATGAAACGAAGTTTGAGAGAATGTGACATTGACCAAATCAATATATTTTCAACGTCATTGTCAACCTTTAGGTGCTCATCGTAGGCGGCTTGCGCCGCCGTGGTGGCCCTAAGTCCGGGTTCGGTGGGAGGTGGTTCGGTAAAGTTCTTAAGCACATTGTCGGAATGAGCGGCGCCCCTTATAGTCGAATCGCATTCGACAAAGTTGCTACCGTCATCCTTTAGGATACACTTATCCATCACGGTTCTCAACCATGAATATTAACCCAAAATGGGTGCGGGAGTTAAAGTTGTCATTGCGATTTGAAATAAATAATTCTACAACAAATGTGAGGAAATATATAAGCATTCATTTGTTCATTAATAACATTTGCTAAAACGGTTTTAAAACAAATGTCCATTTATATAATGATCTCCTGAAATTATATAAATGATTCCAAGACTCGTTTTTCATATAAAATTAGACATCTCATGTTTCCTTTTATATAAAAACGATAAGTCAACACTTGACTAATTCTACACTAGAATGCTTGGTTGATGATTTTCTATAAAATGCATCCTTAAGCCCCAAATAACTCTTATTTGGTTGAGTTCAAACCAAATTAGCACGGGACTTCCTCCCACTACTTACCCATGGTAACAAGGTTCCACGTCGCGGAGGTCCTCACGAACATGGGGTTCATAGTTGCCACATTTGGAAAGGCTTAATCTCAATTCATTTGTTAAAAATGTGGGTGATCTTGTCGATTTTAGTCATAATATTCTTTATAAGTGAACTAATTTTTGAGAATGGCGACCTAAAAACGACAATCGGAGTGGGATATCGTAGCATGCATGGCGATTTTGGCATGTGTGCGGAAAATAAGCAAACAAACAAGCATGATAAAGCAAGCAAAAGCATAAACCTAGTATGGCCACCTAAAGGTAATTAAAATACAAGGAGTTACAAATTGGAAACCAACTCCTTTGGTCCCTCTTCATTATGGATCTCATCCAAGGCTCCTCCTTGCAAGCTTTAGAACTCTTCTAAGGCTCCAAGTCGATCTCCATCAGGTCTTGATTTACAAATAATTCTGAAGTATGATTTACAAATGAATACATAGCAATCCTATTATACATTTATAAATGAAATAAACTATTAAATTACAAACCGGCGATACGAGATCGCATTTAATTACAAACCACACGATATTCCCTTTCATTACGGGCAATATCGGTAAAAATATAACAAACTATGGCCATACTAGTAAAAACAAACATTCATTCAATAATAAACATTCATCCAAACATGCATAATGTAAAGCTTATTAATAAAAACATGCCAAAATCGCCCTAAACAATAATCGCATTAATTCGTTTCAAACCGATCTCATCTTTAATCGATTAATCTCATATTAATCAATAATGCTTAAAACACCTTTTAAGCTTGAACCAAAACTTCTAAACTGATTTAGAACACTCAAAATTAGTTTTCACTAATTCATGGTGATTTTAGTTCATAAACTTGGTCATTTGCTAATTAGTCTAGCTTTAATTATAACTATTTATGAATAAAGCTTTATAAAATCAAAATAAAATAAAATAAAATAAAATTATTTTTATTTTGACAAAAATTTGTATATTCTGGAACACTTCCAAAATATCAGAAATGAAACGTTTGGTCAGAAAATATTTACGAATTATTTTATATAAAATAACATACGATTTCATCGATTTTATCTCATAAAATCAAGAAAACGCCTAAAACAGTGAGGAAAATTCCCAAATTTATACGAGAGAATCCTCATAATGTGTAAAAATATTGGTATAAATTTCATGTCTATAAAACAACGTTTACTATATTTTTGGACATAAAATGCATATCATACCGATTTTAAACAAAAAATGAATAAATATTCAAAACACAAAATATGACTTTGAAAATTTACATGCAGAATGTATAAATATGAAATATCACTGTGTAAAACTTTCGTGACCAGATTCCAACTATAACTATTTATAGTGATTATTTTAGCCAAAAACACACTTTTTGACTCGGTTTTGTATAAAAATCATTTTAATTAGCAAACAAATTTCAAAAAATACGAAATTTGACCAGTAGCTTCATGAGACCAGAAACTTTGCATGCTATAAAAATCTCGTGTTAAAACCACTTTTAACACCATTTTCGGATTTTATCATATTTATTCTCAATAAATATATAAAACCCCAAAATTAACAAAATAAATTTGTAACTACAAGCCTTGGCTCTGATACCACTTGTAGGGATCGGATCCCATTCACTAATCAAGTATTAGTGTAAATCAAATTACTCTAATTTGATTTAGCAAGATCTATGTAGTACAAATTCACTTTGTTAACAAGATTAGAAATTTATACCTTTCTTTAAAGGGAAATTTGGGCACAAAACTAGAACTCCTTTCTAGTTTTGTTTCTTGAGCTAGTGTTTAGGATGATCCTCCAAAACCCAAGTTTCCAAACAAGGAAACCTCCTTCTTGTTGCACCCAAGAAGTACTCCAAAAACTACTAGTGATTTTGAGCTAGAAATCACTAATAGATACTTGATAATGTGAGATAATATTATTACTAACTCTTAGTAATATATTGGATAATATAAGAACTAGTTTCTTATGTTTGAGAGAGGTTAGAGAGATGGATTCATTATAGAGAAAATGATGCATGCCATTTATAATGATTATGTCCAACATAATCATTGCTTTCTGACCTATCAAAAAGCACCTACACAATGGCCACTTACATTGCACCAATCAAGTGGCCAATGCATGCACTTATTTGTGCCATTTGTCACACTTGTGCATGTGTGACACTTGTCGTGCATGCACGAGTGTGGCATGCATCACGAACCCGTAATCTACTATAGATTACGGTATCAACACAAGTTCTCGGATCTAACACAATCTATCCGATTATCATAATCTCATATATGATTCATGACTTCTACGAAGTCAATGCACAATTGTTGACAGACACCTAGTATCCCCAACAATAAGTACATAATTAGTGAATCAACAATTAATCACTAATTCTCATCTCTTCAAATAATTTTATCGATATAAAATTTAATCATCCGAGTTCACAACTCGATATCTCTCTAAATTAATTCACTGACTAACCGTTAGTCGATTTATCAAGTTACTAATTTAATCGTATCTCATACAATTAATTAGCTTTAATATTTGGAGTACGTTCCTATAGGTGTGACTTAAAGGGATCAATTGATTACCGTCGTTCTCACGACAATAACGTCAAACTCTAGTCAGCCAACCGTTATTGATTTACGTTAATCAATTGACAATAATCTAGGATTATCCCCACGTATTCCTTAGTTGAGATTTATTAAGTAATCGCACTATTGTGGAGGACACTTACTCCAACATCATGGGCATGTCGGCCAGTGAAAAGTTTTGAAGTTTTGAAAACTGAATTTTTTTGAAATGGGGCAGTTTAAATGTCGCCAAATTGCTTTGATGTACATGCATCTTTGTTACAAAGTGTAAGGAGTCGAAGAATGAGTCGAGATTTTGATTAGATAAACAAGTAGCTGAAATGCTTCAAAGACAGAGATGAATCATATGCGTGACTCAAGACTCGAGAATGATAGGGATGTTAGTGATTGTGACACGTGCGTCGATAAAATCCCCGGTTTGGCGGTGTATGCTCGTCTTCGGTAGTACGTTTGTTGTTCTTGCAAAATAAGGTTAGGCGAAAAAGCAGAGGACTACTCCTTGGTCTAAAACCACTTTGTCCCGACGTTGTCGTTTAAACGCCACGATAAACAAACAGTTTGCCTTAGATTTTTGTGAATTTTTATGTGAAGTTGTCCTTGGCTTTGGGGAAGCTTTAGACGGAAGAATATATTTTGTGATAATTAGTAGAAGATTGGTTGAGCTCGGGTGAGCGGCCTACGTATCCACGGTAGTGGAATCAAACCAGCGTAGCTCAAAGACTCATGTTTAGGGGCATGCCGGCCCACGAAATGTTTTTATGTGTATAACCTTGATACATTGCATCCTAAGGGTAGGTTCTCCTTAGTTGATCTAGGTCGCTTGGTGCTTCTATTGAGTCTTTGATTTTAAAGACTTTGCCACTTGTTCGTTGGCTTCGATGCTTATTGTCTTTTGCTTACTACGCCACTTGGTTGTGGGCTTTTAGGCTTTATTTTATTTATTTTATTTTTTTTGGTTTTTTGCATCGCTACATGCTTGAAGGATTTGAGAATTTTTTTTTTTTTGGCTTTTTGCCTTTGCCCTTTTTTTTTTTTTTTTTTTTTTTTTTTTTTTGCCTTCTTGTATTTTCATTTGAATTTGAGAATATGTCACACCCTTTATGCCTTGGGCTTGAGTTTGAACTTTGCTTGACCTTATAGTTCGGCGGTCACATGTGATCAATTCTATCACACCGAACACCTCTGACAAGTTCGTTTGCTTATTTGGAAAGTGATCGAGTACGCGGATACTCATACTTTTGTTCATGATCCGATTCATGATCGCTGTGGAGCTCCAAATTATTGGATCTTCCTCAAAAAGTAGCGGAGTAGTAGACCACAAGCTGATTACCGGACCTAAGGTGTTTGGTCGTTGAGAAGCCCCAAGTTTTGTAGTGGCATTTTATATGCGGTCTTGACCTCTTTCAGATTGTTACTCCTAGGATGCAATGTATGTCGGTGCAGAATGAATTTTATATAAGAGTTGTGAGTAAAAAGGGAGCTTAATTGTAGATAAACTTATTCCTTTATCGATTTGTTAAAATGTCGTATGTAAAAGACTCGATTGTCCTAGACTGACAGAGATTGACTCAATGCTTAAGACTCGACCCTTATTGAAAAGACGAAAGTTGCTAGATAAGATCTGCGAGATAGTCTATGGATCTTGAGTGGATCCCTTGTCGATTGCTTTGTGACGCATGTGTCGTAGATGCACATTGATGCCTTTGTGTCGAGATTCTATTCACGCATACTTAGATTTGATTCTGATTTTGAAATAGTTTGTTCTTCATGAAAATCGAGGATGCTTTTTGAGATGTAATCTGTTCACACATTTCTACTAGATATAAAAGATGTTTTCAGATTGAATCCGATAAGCCCGTAATAACAGTGTATCGTTGTGGGGCCCTCGTTGGATTGCAATGAAAAACCGGAGTCGATCTGAAGTAGTGATGGGCTATCCGAATCGAGGATGTTTGGAAAAGTGATGAAAACAGTCATGCCCGTTTTCATGCATTTTGCTTAAAGAAGATCGAATTGGATTGAAGTGACTATAGGCCACTTCCTCCAGCCACAATAAATCCACGGGAGTGAGTCTGCACATTCTCGGGTTTTGGTCATTTGCAGAATGAAATGTGGGCCGAAATGACGATGGGCCAATCGGATCAAAGCTTTTGAAAAATGCTTATTTCAAAAGAGGTGTTAAAGGGCCGTGGGCCGTTTGATTCGCTTTTGTAAAAGTCGACGTGGAATGAAACTTGATGGGTCAAGTTTCACTCAAGGAAACAACAAAAATCGATCTTGAAACACTTGAAATAAATCGGCCAAAGTGATGTATTTTTGGTGTGAATTTTCTGAATTTTTGTGAAACAAGGAAAACATAAAAGATAGTACTAATTCTAAGCACAAAGCAATAGAATTAGGGTTTGATTAATTAAGCACAAAGCCACTAATTAATCATTCACTAACTCAAGCACTAAGCTAAGAGAATAATGAACACTCAAATAAGTTGAGAACTCTCAAACTTAGGGTTTTTTTCATTCCATCAAATCTGATTTTCTACAATGAGTTATGCTTGGTTTATATAATACCAAGGCTTGCATCTTAACCCTACACTTCCTAAGGATCTAAGGGTCACAAATTGACCTCAAAATACCTAAAGAAACTCGGCCCAAGAGGCTCTCAAATCTGATGGAAAACTACAACTACTACAACTAAAAGCATAAAGTAAGACAATGACACTTGACTCTATCTACACCCTTGCTTTTAGGTTTACATCCAAGGGTTGATATTCTATCCTTGGAGGGCAAGGTAATGACACTCTAAACTGATCATAAGCTAAAGAAACAAACACAATAAAGTAGACAAAGACATAAAGCAAAACAAGGACCACAATTGACAATGACACTAGTAGAAGTTGAGCTTCTTTCTTGTATTTGAGTTCAGCTGATCTCTTGGTCTTCTCTTGTGTATCCCACGTCCCATGTGAGTCCATGGCTCATTAGGAGACTCCCAAATGGTCCCCAAAGTGAGCTCACCCAAAGAGAATGAAGTAGGTTAAGTTCATGGCTCATTACTACAAAACAGTCCAAACCGGATTTCATAATCTGACAGTGACTTCTAGGCTTCACCATTCCGTACTTACGTTGAATTAGAAGGCCCATGATATGTCATTGGAAAGGTAATTGAGTTGGCTTTCCAATGCAATAAGAATCATCCAAAAATATGGCCTAAAACTCAAGATATTGAGCTTTTAGTACAGACATGTCGAATCCTCCTTTGGACTGAAGTTTCACAATCTGACCCCTGACTTGTAGAGGCCATAACGCTCAGCTCCCTTTGAACCAGATAGCCAACCATATGTCAAATGAAAGCTCTTTGAGCTAGCTTTCATATGCAAGTGGTTTCACCTCAATTGGATGAGTAGATTGGGAGTTATGTTACAATCTCTACCGACATGTCAAGATGGGCTTTATGGTTCATGGCCTAGATTGTTGTTTTCCATGTGTGGGCTGATTTCCTTCGTTCCTCCTAGTACATTTCACTTGGTTTGATCCTAATGATCACAAATTAAGCCATGGCTCGAGCCATAGGTCCCAAGTAGCCCAAGCCTCAAAAATGAGCAAAAATGAGCTTATCCATTTTTGTGCACGACGAGATTCGGCTGTCATTCTCGGGTTAAAAAAGCGTTTGCGATAAATAGGTTACGATGAACGCGAGCCATGTAGTCCATTTGTAATTTCAAAATAGCACAAGAATGTAGTGATTATTCTGAGATGTTTTAAAATGACGGCTTGTTTGAATCAAACCATCTTGAGAATGCATAAATCGGATCATTCGAGGGAAAGCTTTTTTCTTTTGAAAAATATTATTTCACAATGTGGTGAGAATATTGTGAAAACAACTCATCGTGCTTTGACAAAGACGATTAAGAAGAATTTTATGCTAGAAATGTTTTAGAATGTTCCTAGCTAGACGTAAAAAATGTATTCTAATCGAATCCTGTAGGCCCGTGTTAACGGTGTGTCGTTGTGGGCCTATCGTAAGATTGTGGTAGAGTTTTGGAATCGACCCGAAATAGCGATGGGCTAGTTGAGTCGAGGTTGTTAAAATGTGAAGAGGATGGGTATGCACGTCCTTATGAATTTTGTCATAGAAGAATTCGGTCGAGATGGTTATGGACCATTCGATCTAATGTTAAAGTCCACAAGATTGGGTTTGGCCTTTTTTGGGTTTTGTTTGCTTGTAAAGGATGTTATTTATTGGGTCGGCCCGACTATTTGTCGATCGGTCCAATGAGTTTTGAAAAAGTGTTTGTTTGAAAAGTTTGAAATGACCATAGGCCGCGGGATTGCTTCATAAAACTCACCAAGAATGTATTGTAATTCTTGGGTTTTGCTTTGTGAAAGTGTTTTGCAAAAAATGGGTTACGATAATCGTGGGTTATGTAATCAGTTTATGTTTTCAAAGGCTCGGGAATGTAGTTATTATTCTCGGACAGGTTGAAAAGGATGCTAAATGGTTCAAGCCGAAATAGTGACGGGTTGTTTTGTTCGACACGAGATTTTTGATAAGTGTTTTATTTCATAAATCGATGAAAATTTGTTTTCGCTAAGCTTGTGTAAACAGGTGAATTTTTTCAAAATAGAATACTTCAAAAATGAAAAAGTTTTGTTTCAGAAGACTTTTGAGGCGATAATGCGTGCGTGCGTTTTGTGTCGATGTTAAAATACTTTTGTTTTGCATCCATGAAACTCGTGTTATTGGTATGTCGTTAAGAGCTTGTCTTTGGATGAAGAAAAATGAGTCGACTCGAGATAGCGTTAAATGAGCTAGTCGAGTCGAAGATATTAAAATTAGGTGAGGACGGGTTTGAATGTCCTCACCATTTTGTAAAACTTAAAGTCAGGTCGAGTGGTCCTGGGTCACACGATCCAACGAGTAAATTCAAGAGCATGGGTTAGGATTTGCTAAAAAAAAATTGTTTGTTTCGTAAAAAAAGAATTTTTGAAAAGGGATTAATTTCAAAAATGCAAGGAAAGAGTTTTTGTAGATGTTGGGATTTTTGAAAAGAGTATATTCCAAAAATGTGAAAGTTTTTTTTTTCTTATCCGAAATGGCTCATGTGACTGCTTGTCGTCGTGAGCCAAAAGTCGGATGTGTAACAAAGGAGTCGACTCGAGACAACTATAAATTTCTCGAGTTGAAGATGTTTGAACATAGTAAGGACATGTCTGCGCGTCCCTACCCTTTGTTTTGTTTAAAAGAGAGGTGAGGGGTCGGTCGAAATGACTATAGGCCATTCAGACTGAGGAATGAATCCACGAGCTCGGGTTTGTTCATGCTCGAGTTTTTGTTTTGAAAACGAAAAATCGAGCGATTGTTTCTCGATTTGCTTTAAAAAGGTAATTTTGAAAAGGGCCTATTTCAAAATTTAAGGCTTGTTTAGTTAGTTGTGTTAGTTAAGGTTAGCTATGTCTTTTTATTTATGAAAACCTGTTGAAAATGCATTATTTCGAAAAAATTTCATGCATACATGGCTTGGAAAAGGAGGCCATATTTTATAGCTTCACATATGCACATATTTGACACAGGTTCCTGGCTTAAGGTTCGTATGCCTCCAACTAACCTTGTAATCATTTATGTAGGGTTTTGTCCACTCCTCCCGCATGTACGGTCCATAATGGGCCCTAGAGTAAAATGAAACCTAAGGGGTTAGGATTCACTCAAGAGGACAACTAAAATCGACTTGAATTTGTTGTGAAAATCTCGGCCAAACAAGTAAAGAAAGGTGTTTAATTTTTATGAATTTTGTAAGTTAAATGAAAACATAAAAAGATAAACTAAATCTAAGCACATGTAGGTACCGGGATTAGACATGGAACCACTCGACGTCTTGCTAAGGGCGTAAAGTTAAAAAGATTAAGTACAAAAAACCTTTAAAAACTGTTTTGGAGCCGCCACTAAATTATGAGGGAAATTTAGAACCCGCCTCCGTGTCCTCATGCTCAAAGACACGTCTTATTGTTCAAGGCACGTCGACACCCATCCATCTAAGGCTATTGTGAAACCAGATTCGGATTCGGGTGAGGGTACTTTTCTAAAGCATAAATCAAAATAATGTTTTTATGAAAGATCTTTTGGAAAAGCCTATCAAAAGATAGCCTCTACTAGACTTGAGAACAACGCAAATAATCATACATGAGACTAAGTAATTCGCTACGTACAAGTGCGATATGAATGTAAAAAAGAATGCAAAAGAGATTGTTTAAAACCCTCAGTTTAGCATGCTTAACTTGTTAATAAAAACAGTTCAGTTTAATGACGAATTCATTTTAAGTGATTTAGATGCAAGATGAGGATTTGCTAAATGCATGCAATAAAATAAAGTTCAATTGTCCAATGATTTATTTTAGAGAGGTCAGTTGTTTATGCGACTTTGGAAAGGTGTTACGAATAGGGTGTGTATTCGAGGTGCATGGCCGCCTTATGAAAAGTGCACTCGCATCAAAGTCGGGGTGAGCCTAATGTAGGCCCTTGCTAGTCTAAGAAGTAAAGAAAGACCTTAATCCATGGTAGGATTAAGTATTACCTGTCTCGAGTTAGGAAACCGGCAGCGCTTCGCTTCAAAGGGAAGAATTCAACACTAGGAAAATGAGGAATTCAAAGGATGTTTATGCGTGAGGCTTTGAGAGAGTTTTGTGTGAATTGTATTCTGAAATTGTGTGTTGAAACGAATGAATGGAGGGTTGTATTTATAGTGTAGAGCTCGTCAAGAATTAGGAAAGCCAGGGGATAAAACCGGACTTAGGAATCGCAAGGCCTCTTGCGAATGCTTGGGGCAATCGCAAGGCCTCTTGCGAATGCTTGGGGCAATCGCAAGGACCCTTGCGGCTGCCTGCCCTAATCGCAAGGCCTCTTGCGATTGGTAGGGCGGGCATTATCCTTTTATTCCGTATATTTCCAAATTATATTTCAAGATATACGGGATAATCTTGCTTGAGCTCTAAGATACTTCGTTGAGGCTGTGTTTTAGGGTTTGACTAGGTTATCCTGGACCTTGGGAGGCGGGCCAGGCATGGGTTTGGGCTCGGTTCTGGGCCCGAGCCCCGAAAATGTAAAAAGGGTGTATTTTGTGGCATTTTGTGAAATAGGACACTCCGTGAGACTATCCTGGGTGTTTGTCAATCCTAAAAGGTGGTTTTAGAGACTTGGCCTAAATTTAGGGATTTAGGAGGATCGAATTGAACCTTGTTAATGTAAAGGAATCAATTAGACTTAAGGTGTTTAAAAGGGGTGTGCGCATGCCGATTAGGACCTGAACTTGAGACAAGCTAGACTCTAGACCTAAGGACACTAAGAGTGATGACCCATAAGGAAACCTCATTTGCATTTTAAATCATTTAACTCGAATTCGTCATTAGTTAGAACCATTTAAGTTAACATAAAAGCATGCAATAAAAGTCCATTGTTACATCACTGGGTTTTTGGCGGGAGGTACAGATTTGGGTATCTACAGAGCCCCGGTTTGGTGAGCTTAGGACTAAAGCGAAAGTCAAACTATACGACAATATCCAGGACCAATTCTGCCTCGATATCATCAGCGGCGCGGAGTATGTGTCCATGGGTGAGACTAGGACTCCGAACCGGGCTTATCCGGGGAGGGACAAACATGTTTAGGGACATGACGGTCCTTGCATACGTGTAAGGGCATGCCTGCCTGCCTAATGCCTTTGCGTGCCGTTGGTCTCGTAAAAGAGTGCGTATGCTTAGTCTCGTAAAAGAGCGCAGATGCTTCATGCTTCGTGCTAGCGCTTGTGTTGGTGCTCATCTCGTAAAGAGTGCTTACATCCGCCGGGAATTATCGTCCGAGGAAAAATGCTTATGTTCAGTGTATACGCAAAGGTTGTGTATAGTGCTTCAAACTCGTTTAAGAGTGTGGCGGACTTTAGGTGACGCCTTAACCGAGCGACGTAACGTGAGAAAGTGTTTACAAGGGCTATAAGTGGACTATAAATCCAAAGTAGACCTGAAAATGGGAAAAACACGAAAATGCCCAAAGCTGGAATCGCAAGCGTCCTTGCGGCTCTTTCCCCAAATCGCAAGCGTCCTTGCGATTAGGGTCTTGGGCTTTTTCTCGTTATAAAACACGGAATTACCGTGTATTATCACTCAATTCCCATTTTCGACTCCTTCTCTCTTAAAACCGATTCCTTGCGATTTCAAGACCGTTTTCACTCGTTTTTCTTGCTTTGCTTCAAAATGGATCATGGTAACACTCCATTTTACTTGTTTTTATGCATTTTGATGTTGTAAATTGTTAGATCGCCCTTGAAATGTAGAAAAGACGTTTTTAATGAAAAACCGTCTTTTGTCTTGAAATTTACCGTTTGATTACTAGAGAACGATACCATTCCCTTGTATTATGCTATTCTTGAATGTATGTGTGAAATGTATATGGTTTGAGGTGTTTTTAGACCTATTTCGTGTGAAATGGTCCCGACCCAAATATCGGACCCGGATTTTCGGTCTCGGAATTACAATTAAACTTCGCCATAGGTTCCCCTTGACTAGTATAGTATGTGTATGGTGTTAGTTTTTGAAAAATGTTAGTAATCGTCCCTTAAATTGAGGTTTAAAGTCGATTAAAACGGAGAACTTAGGTCAAAATTAGGGGTTTTTGACTGACAAGTCCAAAATGCAATTGGTTGTTCTGGGGTGTAGTTGAAGGTTAATGTAGGGTATAGAAACCATCAAGTTGAAATTTTGATGTGTATAGAGCGGCTTTCAGCCAAATTGTGAATTGAGCCTGAAAGGGCTCTGTAGAGGGTGTTCTTTTGAATTGTTGTTACTTTGGTGTCTTCGTCTGGCGTCTTCGTCTTGTGCTTATGTTCCTGGAATATTGCAGAGGAGGATTGGTCTGGACCTCCTACGACGAGGGCTCGTGCTCGTCGGAGTACTGGTTCTAGTGCTGAGGAGCCTACGACTCCTGGCGGTTCGAATTTGCGTCGTACTTTTAGTGCGAGGGATCCTTCTCCTGGATCCATTATCTTTCCGACCCGGAGGGGTCATGGGCGAGGCATGGGCACCCGTGGGTGTCCTGGTGGTGCAATTGGTGAGGAGGAGAGAGAGGTGGAGGCCATGGAGGTGGGCGAGTCTTCACAGGCTTCAGGGTCTCGTCCTAGGGGTCGTGCGAGTCATGGTCCGCGTGTTGACCGTCCTTTTGCGAAGGATTGGGACGGTCACACCCTGTTGGCGGACCGTGAGCGTCATTTGTTACATCGGGCTCTTAGTGGGCTCGTAGTAGGATATATGAGGACGTTTTCTGGTATTTCGTTCGTCATTTGGGCGTATCGAGAGGTTTTGTCTCCTGGGGCGAGGGAGAAGGTAGATAGGTGTTTCCTGGGCCCGTTGGTCAGGCGTTGGGTCCAGATTATAGATAGCCGGACCAAGGCGAACTTGAGGGTCATCCGGGCGTTTCTCGACAGATATTGGGATACGACCACGACGTTCCATTTGTCGGGGTTCGAGGCAGGCATTACCTTGTCTGCGTATGCTATCATCACGGGTCTGCCCTTTGGCGACCGTGACATGGACTTTAGTTTGGCACCGCCTATTGACGACAGCGCGGTGCTTGCGGCTATTGGAGCTGGTTTGGAGGTGCCTTATCAGGGAAAGGCGCCTAACTCTGTTAAGACGAGCTACATCATGGAGTACTTCGAGGGAAGGACTCAACATGGTCCTGAGGCTTGGAGCGACGAGCAGAATGCTCATATGTGGCTCTGGTGGTTTATCACCGCCTACTGCCGGCGAGAAGGAAGCCGCTACTTCGGTGCTTATGTATCTTCTGGACTGGAGTGAGATCGGGGCATATGACTGGGTGTCCCCGGCCTTGGGCTTATGCATCCGTTTCTGCGTGGATGCTGTTAGGCCACGGAAGATGGATGGGGGGTCTAGGATTCCCATCGTATCCCCTGGCTTGTTGTTGGAGGTACGTTGTTCTTGTCTTCAGTTGATTTGCTTAGGGTGTTGATTTCTTGTGCTAATCTTGTTTTATGTTCCTTGTGTAGTGCTGGATCTACAGTCACTTCCCTTTCTTCCTCCCTGAGTCGGCTATTGACATGGAGAAGAAATACCCGGCGGTGTGGAATTGGGGTACGTGCAGCCGTATCGGGTACGACTGGTCGTATGACTTTGTCCGGGTCAAGTTGAACGAGCTGAGAGGTGGTCAGGTATGTATTGAAACCTTCCAAATAGCATGTATTTAGGTGATTTTGCTTGAAAAGGTGTTTGACGTGTTTCTTCTTCTTCTTCTTGTAGTTCCGCCCGCGTCCATGGGAGCAGTACACGGACGTTCCTGAGGGGTTGTGGGTGCGTTTCCGGGAGCGTGACTCCCAGCGGTTGTACTTGGCTACGCCGAGCGTCTGGCTATTCAGACGAGGTATCCTGACTTCATCGTGCCTCTTGAGTCGGCAGCAGAGGCAGCTGCATCTTCAGGGGGAGTCTGATAATCTCCTCCTTCATTAGCTGGATTACGCAGATTTCGCGAGGGGTGGGTTGGCTAGTGGGCTTATCGAGGTATGTCTTGTTCTTGTTCGTTTGTGCAAAAATTTTCCCTAGTTTTCAACAAAATTTTCCTAACTTTGTTGTGTTGTGTTTCATGTTGCAGGTGCCTGACGCCAACTTGGCGTTCCAGCCCCCAGACTTCCCCACGACGGTGGAGTGGGATAATGCCGGGACACAGGAGACCTTCCACGTGCCTGAGTATCTGCCGGTGATCACGGATGCAGGGATGGAGAGTTGGGGTGATAAGGTGAAGAAGGTATGGCTTCGTCATTTGTATACTATGTAAGCCCCCAGTTTGACCGAGGTATGGATAACGAAGGGCAAACTTTTTGTGTAGGCAGGTTTTGTGTTAGGCCCCTGAGTTTGTCTTAATTGGTATAAAATTAAGGCAAAGTGGAGCAGAGAGGGTTTTGTTTGTAGAGAAAGGTTTGAATTTACCCCCGTAGTTTGGCTTAAATTAGTGTATATTTAAGGCAAAATGGAGTAAGATGGTCGTGTCTTGGGTTTACCCCCGTAGTTTGACTTAAATTAGTGTATATTTAAGACAAAATGGAGTAAAATGTGCTTGGAAATGTCCTGTGCAGGTTGCGAAGGACGTCCACAAGAAGGTGTGGCGGACAGCCCATCGCTGGAGGATGGCTTGGGCGGGCGAGCGCAAGACAATGTGTCAGAGCCGGGCGGAGGTGGCTCGTCTTCAGGCGGAGGTCGCAGAGCTTCGTCATCGTCATCCCTAATCGCTTCATGTCTTTGAGCTTGTAGTCGTTGTACTTTCTATTTCTTCACGTACCTGTTTAGTTAGTAGCTAGAAAAAATTTGAAAATGATTCCCGAGTGGGAGACTCTGCTTTGAAAAATGCTTTGTTGAAAAGTGTGTTTGAAAATGTTCATTTTAGATGTTTAAAATTCGAAATGAGCTTTAACGAGTTATAAAATGAAGCGTGTTGTGATCGGATTAGTCATCGTTTTGTGATGGATCCATGTTTAGTTGTTGGTTAATTAGGCCCGAATTTTAGAGCCCAACTAGGATGTACGTCGTATTTGCATTCGTGTTAGGATTTGGAAAGTCGAAAATATGGAAATTTGGAGATAAAGCCGCCCCTGGGAATCGCAACATGTGTTGCGGATGGTACGGGTAATCGCAAGGGGTCTTGCGATTGGAAGTGCCTTCTTGCGGTTTGGACTGCCGGTTTTTCGTCGAATTTTCCTAATTCGCGATTTTGTTTTTCTATATAAAGACGGGAGGTACGAGGCATAATCCTCATTCAATCTCAACTCTTTTCTTTGCTTGTTTTGTATTCTCTTAAATAACTTAGTATTTTTAAGAATATCTTTTGTATTTTTTTGAAAGATGGACCATTTTGATGGTCTTTTGAAGCGGTGGACGTCTTTTCTTAGTGAGTCGGAGAAAAAGGCGTTGTGTAACACCCCGGCCCCAACTAAAGGCCGAAATGTCATTCACGGTAGCTCGCCAGGCTGCGTACATCGCCCACAGACCAACACGGGCCCTTTCCAGCGCACTTTGTCCTCACTCGTGCGTATCCTGAGAACTTCCCAGGAGGTCACCCATCCTAAGACTACTCTCCAGTAAGCACGCTTAACTGAAGAGTTCTTAAGATGAGCCACCAGAAAAGAAGATGCATCTTGTTGATATGAGTAGTACTTACAATCCTTTTAAGCACTAGGTCATTTGAGCTCATCACATGGACCACTTCAAGGGGGAACCCGGCCCGAATAACCTCGGACAACACCGGGTGTTACACACCCCCACTTGAAGAACGCAACGTCCTCGTTGCGCCTGGTAGCTACTTACAATATAGCATTCCAGAATCCTCCCCAGCTAGGTGCGTACCTGGCCAACAAGACACAGGATTCGACCACACGGTCGCCGGGTTGCTCTGATACCATTTGTAACACCCCGGCCCCAACTAAAGGCCGAAATGTCATTCACGGTAGCTCGCCAGGCTGCGTACATCGCCCACAGACCAACACGGGCCCTTTCCAGCGCACTTTGTCCTCACTCGTGCGCATCCTGAGAACTTTCCAGGAGGTCACCCATCCTAAGACTACTCTCCAGTAAGCACGCTTAACTGAAGAGTTCTTAAGATGAGCCACCAGAAAAGAAGATGCATCTTGTTGATATGAGTAGTACTTACAATCCTTTTAAGCACTTTGTCATTTGAGCTCATCACATGGACCACTTCAAGGGGGAACCCGGCCCGAATAACCTCGGACAACACCGGGTGTTACACGTTGGCTTCGACTGGTGCGGGTGTCTTCATAGGTTTTAGGCAGATGCGCGTCGAGGCGGACTTCCTTGACGCTTGTCTTGATTATTGGGATCCTAGGGTGCATGTTTTCAGGTTCCCGGGAGGTGAGATATGTCCGTTGCTAGAAGAGTTTTCGGCTATTGCTGGATGGTCTAACCATACTACCCCAGTAGCGGTTAGGAGTGAGTTTGGCTACAATGGGAGATTACGACAGTATTTCTCAATGACCAATGCTCATGCGGATGGATTGTTTGAGGGAGGCGTAGTGAACATGCGACGGTTGTGCGAGCGTTACATGAACTTGAGTGACGTGAGCATTTTTACTCGGTCTAGGAGGAGAGCTCTAGGGTTTTGTTTGCTACATCGGTACTGCTGATATAGAACACGAAGGTTCTTAAAAACTAGCAGCGGAATTTTGTAACTGTGACTTTGAATGCAACGTGAGGTTGCTTGTTTTGGGTGGAATTGCAACGTGAGGTTGCGTTTCTAGGTGGATAATGCAAGTTCTTGGAACAAGAACGGATAAGTAAGCAATCTCGATCAATCCTCGCAAGGAAATCACTTGATTAGCTAAATCTCAACCTCGCAAGGAAGAGTTTGAAATCAATCTCGCAAGAAAGAATTCAAGGGTTAAACTCGCAAGTTTAGGCAAAGTATAACACTTTATTGATAATTCAATGTATGATAAGATATGAAAATAAGGTCACAATCCAACCTTATTTATAGTACTCTAAACAACTATATTGGTCCTAATATAATTAGGAAACCAAATTATTCCATCAACTAAGACTTTCCTAATTTAATTAGGAAACAAACTAACAAAATCAAATAAAATCAACTAAATTATTCCTAACACAATTAGGAAATTTTCCTACTTTATTTGCAAGTAAATAAAGAAAATAAACTAAGAATAATTAAGATTATACTAGCTGATTCCTACGGACTAATTTAAGGAAAGCGTGTTGAGCTGTACACGTTTTCCAGCGTTTCGGCTAGTGATGCGTGGGAAAGCGGCGTCTGTTTCTGTGAGTTTCCAGGAACCTTCAAAGTCTGCGTTTCCTTCTGCGTTTCCAGCTTCCATTCCTGCGTCTCCAGCTTCTTCATTGTGTTTCCAAGTAACCATAGTTACATAATTCGAACCAATCTTCAACTCTTTAGTGATCTTAGGTAAATGTCGGCTTAGAAGTACTTCGTTTTCAACCTCCTCTAATGCTCCCGCATCAACTGCTTTGCTGGGTCAATGGAGGATGGTGTGCATGGCCATGCTAGGTATGCACGGGTCATGAAGGAGATGGAGCTGGGTCACGATCCTTTGGCATTGATCTTAGCTGAGACTATATTAGGCTTGGACGACCGCCATGCGAATCGTCTAAGCTCGTATCGTGGATGTGCTAGGATTCTGCAGATATGGTTGATGGAGCGTCTTCGTGTCTTGGCTCCTCCTGGAGGTGACGTGTATGTTCCTGCCGGGTTGACTACTCGTACTCTTTACTGGGCTATGCCTCGGGAGCGGTCAGTGAACTACTTCCAAGGGTTCGTTCGGGAGAGGACGATAAGGTGGGTCGTGTCGTGGTGGTCTATTCGACACATCACGACACCGTCGGTTGCGGATGCGGCTAATGGGATAATGTTGTGTGGGTTCGAGCGAGGTGTATGGATCCATTCTCATCGGTTGAGGAGGCAGATTGGTCTAGCACAGGTTATTCCAGCGCAGGACACTCGGATATGCGAGTCGGTTGTTCTGAACAACCGGATGATTGATGCATGGGTGCGAGGATGGTCTGATCGAGTGACTTGGGCTCGACCAGCTGGTTCTGAGACTACTCGTGTCTCGGACTTCTATCGGAGGTGGTGTATTTCTTTGGATCCTCAGGATAGGGAGAACATGAGAAGGCGCGAACAGACGGGTCCAAGGCCGTCGTTGGCGCATGTTGCGGTGCGTGGAAGACGGGACTATAGTGACCTTGCGAGTTCGAGTGCGGGAGCGTCTTCTTCTAGGCCACTTGGGGAGCGACTCGGACCTAGGGTGACTGTGAGGGATCGTTTGGGCGAGAGGATTGAGGATGTGGATGAGGAAGGCCCTGTTGAGCCCCCAGGATTCGAGAGGGATGTTCCGAATCCAGTGGTTGCTTCGGTTGTTGTTCGTGCAGATGCTTCAAAGAATGAAGATGAGGAGGATTCGCCAAAGCATCGCAAGAGGGATGCTTAGACTTAGACTATAGATGTTTCATTCAAAGAATTTTCTGTTTATTTATTTAATTGTTCAATTAATAAAATGAGTTTGAAAGCTAGTTTTAAACTCGTACCTAAAATGTAAACATTTTCAAAATTCATGATTAAATAAAGAAAGTGTTTGCCTATTGTCTCGCCTCTTTTGTTTTATTTATCCTCGACCTTTTTAAGCTTTGGATTATTGTTTTGTTTTAAGTCTTCGACCTTTTTAAGCTTTAGACTTATGCTTTTTGTGTTGACTATGCTCTCAACCTTTTTAAGCTTTGAGCGTGTCATTTTGTGAGTGCATCGCCCTCGACCTTTTTAAGCTTCAGGCGTGCGTGCAAAGAAGTTCGGTTGTGCTTTGAAAAGCTGCCTACGTATCTATGTTTTACACAGAATCAAACCGGCGTAGTTCGTGATTTTGGTTGAGCCTCTTGCAAGGCTGCCTACGTATCCGTGTATATGGAATCAAACCAAGCGTAGTTCATCCGTGCGTTGTGTTGTGTTCGTTATGAAATACATTGCAAAGTTTTGTGGAGCCTAAGGGTAGTATTTCTTAAGCTGATCGAGGTTAGTTGGCAGGTTGAATTCTTCACCGTCGAAATCGGTTAGCCTCGCAGCTCCTCCGGCGAGGATTTCTTTAACCAGGTATGGTCCGGCCCAATTAGGTTTGAATTTCCCTCTTGGGTCGACTGGTAGTGGGGCCCTTACTGATTTGAGGACCAAGTCACCCACGTTAATGTTGCGTCGCTTGACTCGTTTGTTGTATGCGCGTTGTAGTCTCGATTGGTACATGCGAACGGTGCTTAGTGAGTGTAAGCGCCTTTCGTCAAGGAGGATGAGTTGTTCATATCGCTCACGTGCCCATTCTACTTCTGGTATGTCTGCTTCCATTAGAATTCGAAGTGACTGCATTTCAATTTCTACAGGTTGTACAGCTTCCATGCCGTAGGTTAGAAAGTAGGGTGTCATCCCTGTTGGTGTGCGTATTGTGGTTCGATATCCCCATAGGGCGAAGGGAATCTTGTGTGGCCAATCATGGCATGTGTCAATCATCTTTTTGAGGATGGTGACTACGGTTTTGTTTGCAGCTTCTACCGCTCCGTTGGTTTGGGGTCGATATGGTGATGACTTATGTGTTTGGATGTTGTACTTGGTGAGGATAGGTTCGACTTCTCCTCGGAAATGTGAGCCTTGGTCACTGATTAGTTCGTGGGGCATGCCGTATCTACATATGATGTTGTTTTGTATAAATCGGGCGACCTCCTTTGTGTCAAGTTTACGGTATGACGCGGCCTCGACCCATTTCGTGAAATAGTCGATGGCGACGAGGATGAAGCAGTGTCCTCCTGCTCCAACCGGGTGTACTTTGCCTATGACGTCTATTCCCCATGTGGAGAATGGCCATGGCGATGTGAGGCTATATAGGGGTGAAGGGGGTATATGTTGCACATTTGCGAAAATTTGGCAATTGTGGCAGTGTTTGACATATTTCGCGCAGTCGGTTTCCATGGTGGTCCAATACCATCCTAGCCTAAGAATTTGTTTGCATAAGGCTCGAGCGTTCATGTGAGGCCCGCACTCGCCATCGTGGACTTGAGATATAATCTCTCGCCCTTTATTGTGATCAACGCACAAGAGTAGTGTACCCTGGGGCGTCTTCTTGAGTAGTTTGTCCGCTTCCAGCACAAACTGTGATGCCAGAAGGCGGAGAGCTCTTCTTCCGCGTTTGTCGGTGTTTGGCGGATATTCTCCTTCTCGCTTGAGGTTGATTATGCCTTGATACCAAGGTTCAGTTTGTTCTTCCTCGGCTTCGATGTCACATATGTACGCGGGTTCATTGCGTCGTTCTACAACGATGGGAATGGTCCGTATTCCCGGGGGGATGTTTAATAGCGATGCCAATTTCGATAGGGCATCTGCGAATTGGTTTTCTTCGCGAGGTAAATGCAAGAACTCTACGCGGTGGAATTTGGCGATGAGCTCTTGAATTTTGTTTTGGTAAAGTGCGAGGTTTTCGTTAAGTATCTTCCATGCTCCAGATACTTGGTTGATGATTAGCGAGGAATCTCCGTATACTCGTAGGTTCCTTGCGTTTAGTATGAGTGCGGCCTGTAACCCGTGCAGGCATGCCTCATATTCTGCGGCGTTGTTTGTCACATCTAAGTCCAATTTGATGGAAAGGGGTGTATGTTCACCGTTCGGGGAAATGAGTAGTATTCCTATTCCACAGCCTCGGTAATTGGATGAACCGTCGAAATATAATTCCCACTGTTCTTCGTTTATGTTGTATATTCCTTCGTCGGGGAATGATGTGGTGTCGATGATGGGTTCTTCGTCGATTGCGTGATCGGCTAGAAAGTCTGAGACCGCTCGTCCCTTGATGGCTTTGAGGGGAACATAGATAATGTCAAACTCGGCTAAGAGTAGGGTCCATCGTGCCATGCGTCCATTTGGCACGGGTTTCTCGAAAAGGTACTTGACGGGGTCCATTTTTTAGTAGACCTTTGTTTGATGTGCCAGCATATAGTGACGGAGCTTTTTGGATGCCCATACTAATGCTAAGCAACTTTTCTCGACGGGCGCATATCGAGTTTCATAGTCGAGAAACTTCTTGCTGATGTAGTAGATCGGATGTTCTTCGCCGTTGACTTCTTGGGCGAGTATGGCGCCCATTGCGGTTGACGTTGTTGTGAGGTAGAGTGACAAGGGTAGGTCCTTTTGTGGCGGTCTTAGGACTGGGGAGTTGGATAACAACTCCTTAACCTTACCGAATGCTTGTTGACATGCTTCATCCCATTCTACATGATCGGTTTTCTTTAGTTTCTTGAAAATCGGTTCACATATCATGGTTAGTCTGCTTATGAAGCGGGAGATGTACTGAATTTGACCTAGGAAGCTTCGGATTTCGTCTAGGTTCTTGGGGGGGTGCATTGCCATAATTGCTTTTATCTTCGAGGGGTCGACCTCGATGCCTCTTTGGCTCACCACATGTCCTAACAGTTTGCCGGACTTTACTCCAAACGTACATTTTTGGGGATTGAGGCGCATCTTGTATTGGCGGAGGCGTGTGAAGAATTTGCGAAGATTTGTGATGTGGTCGCCCCTTTCCTTGGATTTGACGATCATATCATCTACGTATACTTCTACCTCCTTGTGCATCAAGTCGTGTAGAAGTGTGGTCGCGGTACGTTGGTAAGTCGCACCTGTGTTAATTAAACCAAAAGGCATAACAGTGTTGCAGTAAGTGCCCCATGGGGTAATGAATGTTGTCTTGGCCATGTCCTCACGGGCCATCTTGATTTGGTTGTATCCCGCATATCCGTCCATAAAGGATAGAAGTGCGTGGTCGGCTGTGTTGTCGACTAGAACGTCTACGTGCGGTAGTGGAAAGTCGTCCTTTGGACTTGCCTTGTTCAGATCACGGAAGTCGACACATACTCGTATCTTGTCGTTTTTCTTTAGAATTGGGACCATGTTTGAGACCCAATCTGAGTACTCGACGACTTGAATGAAGCCGGCTTGTAATTGTTTCTCGATTTCCTCCTTGACCATGAGAGACCATTCGGGTCGTAGTCTCCTTAGCTTTTGTTTGATAGGTTTGAAACCGGGTTTGATGGGGATGTGATGTTCGGCTATGCTCCTGTCGATGCCGGGCATGTCTTTATATAACCATGCAAAGACGTCTTTGAACTCGGTTAAGAGTTGGGTGAAGCTGGTGCGCTCGTCCTCACTTAGTGAAGTGCCTAGTTGTAGTTCCCTTGGTTCTTCGGGGGTTCCTATGTTAATGGTTACGGTGTCTTCGACGATTGCGTTTTGCGTTGGGTTGTTGATGATGTTTGCAATGTATTTAATTAACAATTGTCCATTTGTTAATTCATTTTTGCTGCACGGATTTGTGTATTGTGTTATTTTGTTTGTTTGTTTAGATTTTGTTTGTTGTTTGTTGTTTATTTGTTTGTTTTTAGCTTGAGACGAGACGTAAGCAAACTTATCTGTATTATTCATTAAAGAAGAAATGTTTGACAAACTAGGAGAAGAGCTGGAGCTAGCCTCCGAAAATAAAAAGTCTAAGCTAAAACTGGAAGATGGGTCGACAGATGACCCGACACTTAGAGAATTGGGTCCTAAAAGAATTTCCTCCTCTTCGTCGTCTTCAGTGGTGTTGTTGCTTGAAGCATCCTCGCTTGAGTCTTCACCATTCTGCGAGATTACTTTGTCAAAGAGGGGTCCTTCCCCTGTGACAAATTGGTATCGGCGGCCCTGTGAGTCGGTCCACTTGGTGATCTTGTACCAACCATCTAAAGTTTTTTCGGTGGCGTCAGTGATGAGGTCGTCGGGGTTGAATCGGCGGTCTCGAATGATGGATGAGACCAAGTCTTCCTCGGTTTTGTTGGTGAAAGGTAGTCCGCTTTCACTGGCGAAGCAGTGTTCTTGGGATTTGGCGTAGTTGTCTTTATCGTATTCTCCCCCTGAGACGAAGTATTTACTCATGTCAAACGAGTATTTTGGAAGGTCGAACCTACGCGCAAACTTACGCTTTTTAACTTCCTTAGTCATTTGCTCGAAATCGCCTTCCTTTGGCTTGTAGCCTAGACCCATGGTGGGCCAAAGGCTATGATTATCCTTGGTTTCAAAAGGCTTGTAGGTTCGGATAGGCGTGGTTGTGATTGCGCCTATTTCAAAGTCGAAACCGCAATGTTCTTGGTTTTCCTCAGTCGTGATTTCTGCTGTGTTGCGCTCCTTGGGTGAATCGAGGAGAGCACGAAAGTTGGAGGCGTTGATAGTTGTGACCTCGTCGTTAAGGGGTAACTTCACCTTTTGGTGTAGTGTGGACGTCACGGCTCGCACGGCGTGGATCCATGGGCGTCCCAGAAGCATGTTGTAGGACGGTGTCATGTCGATTACTTGAAAATTGACCTTTCGTTCTACGGGGCCCGTGTGTACGTGAAGGGAGATTGTCCCTCTCACACTACGTTTGGTCCCATCGAAGGCCTTGACACCTTCGTTGCTGGGCTGAAAATCTTCGTCGTCGAGCTCAAGACGACGTGCAGTTGATAGGGGTAAAACGTTCACTGCAGACCCATTGTCGATTAGGGTCACGGGTAAGGTTCGTTTTCTGCATTCGGCGCTAATGTATAGGGCTAAATTGTGATTAGCGCCAAATGTCGGAATTTCATTATCAGAGAAAGTGATAGCTCCGGCAAGCCAATTTCTTGTGACATGGTTGACCATTTGGTCGGGTGAAATGTCCGCATCCGCGCTTGCTATCTGTAAGGCGCGGATAAATGTCTTTCTGTGCTCGGCGGAGTCTCGTAGAAGAGCCCAGATGGAGATGTCGGCTTTGGTGCGAACAAGTTGCTTTTGAAGCGTCTCGCTCGTGCTTGGTGGTAAGACTATTGGAGTAGCAGGTGCGTCCTTGGAGGGGACGTCCTCCTGGACTATGGCTTTGCCCTTGTCCGGGGCGGCGGCTTCTTAAGCATGGGCGTCCGTGAAGATATTTTGATAAGGTCGTCCGCAGCGAGTGAGGTGTGAGACTTCGTCCTTAGTCTCGGGTTCAGTGGTGTTAACTTGGGTTTGGGGCTTATTGCCCTTCTTTTTTCCTTTCTTGTTCTTGCTCTTCTTGTTATTTTTGGAGGAGGAAGAACTGGCGGTTTTGTTGACGTGGGCGATGGTCTTGTTAGGTAGTGGCCATTCGCCTTCACTTTCGCTACTAGAGTACCACACTCCATTGATTTGCTCGCCATAGCATGCGTTCAAATCGTCCTCAATTTGTGTGGCGATGTTGACAAGGTGATTGAAATTACGTATGTTAGCGTATCGGATGTGGGTTTGATATATTGGGTGCAGATCTTCGAAGATGTTGTGCACAAGCTCGTCGGGGTGTACTAAGCCTACGAGGTGTGCATTGAGCTTCTTCCATTTTGTTAGAAAATCGGTGAAGTTTTCTCCGTCGTCTTGAACGTTACTCTCCACGACAGGTTGGTCAATAGAGATAGTGTTGATCTGGTCGTCGGTAGGTGTGATGAGGTAAGAGCAATCAATGACGGGTATGGAACCCACGAAGATTGCATGGTTAGCCAAAGGGTTATCTTTGTTAGATGGCTTACCATTAGGTGTTGGCTTATCGAGCTTTCCATGGTCGATAAGGTCTTGAATAGCGTGCTTCAGTTTGAAGCAGTTCTCAGTGTCGTGGCCTTTGCCTCTGTGGTAGGCACAGTAAGCGTTAGAGTCCCACGACTTAGGCTTCTTGTCTTCGGGCGGTTCAGTGGTAGGCCCGATGGGTTGTAGATAGCTCTTGTCGACCAGTCGCTTGAATGCCTTAGTGTAAGACATGTAAAGTGTGTCGAAATTCCTCCTAGGTTTGAAGGAAGAAGAGGTAGTAGTGGCGAATGACTCTGGATCGCCAAGTGACTCTAGGTTGGCAACGGTGCGATTTTCGTCGCTTTTGGTCGTACGTGTTGATTTGGATGAACTCCCTTGATATGCATGGCCAGTGTACTTGGCCATAGTTCCTGTCCTAAGGTCGTCTTCGATCTGGGTGCCGACCTTGGTGAGTTGCTTGAAGGTTTGTATGTTGCTATACCTCATGTAAAACTGGTACACGGGTCGCAAGTTATTGACGAATTTGGGTACAAGTTCGTCCTCTCGCGGACGATTCGGAATTTGTGCACTGAGCTTCTTCCACCTAGTAAGGTACTCGGTGAATCCTTCGTTGTCCCTTTGTGATAGGACTTCTAGGGTACGGATAGAAACCTGGGTGTCGTCGTTGTCCTTATGCTGATGATCGAACTCGACGGTGATTTGTCCAAACGAAGAAACCCGCTCCGGGTTTAGGGAGTAGAACCAGGTCTTCGGTATGGCTGCGAGAGAGTGTGGGAACAGTGACGGCCAATGTTCCGGGTCGACCCCTTTGATACCCATTTGTGACTTGAAGGCCCTGATATGGGTGATCGGACTTTCGTGACCTTGAAAGATCGGGAGGTCACTAAGGGCGAGCTTGCTTGGTAGTGCGTCCTTGATATTTTGAGGGATGTTCTCGTTTTCTTTGTGTATGGAGTAACCCCCTGGGGTACCGAGGCGTTCCTCCATAGCTTGAAGCTTCTTGGCGTGTTTATCCGCCTCGTCCTTGATTTTCAGCTCCATTCGGGTGACTTCGGTATTGTGGTGGGCTAGCAGGTGTTCGAGATCATTGGTTAGTTTGGTAACTTGTTCGCGGAGTGCGTTGACGTCTTCGTTGCCGGCCATCTTTCGTTTGTAGGTTCGTTTCTTGTAAGGGAGGACAACTCGGTTCTTAGTGCGGCGGGTATCCAGTTGAGATTTCCCCTACATTTGCATGGGATGCATCAGCTATTTGACAGACCCGACTGACACATTCATTTTAATGTTTGTTTTTAGCTCATTTCGTTTGAAAAAGACTCTCTTACGTTTTGGAAAAGAAGGAAGTTTTCGAAAACAAGCTAGGAATGCTTTTGAGACGAGAATGCGTGCGCGCAGCTCATCTCGATGTTAAAAGGTTTTGTTTTGCATCCATCTAGCCCGAATGACGATTTGTTGTCGTGGGCTAAAGATAGATGCGTAAAGAAAAGGAATCGACTTGGGTTTAGACAAGTCGAGGATGTTAAAAAGGATTTGAACCGTGAGGCTCAAGGAATGAAATCCACGAGTTGAGGTTGAAAACCTTGACTCGGGTTTTGCTAATTTTGTAAAAGGAAAATTTGAAAAGTGTTTACTTCAAAATCTCGTGATTATTTTGTTTGAAAAGTGTTAGCTGTTAGTTTGTTAGGTTGATTATTTTTGAAAAATTTTAAGGTGACTTTTCGAAAATATGCAAATGAATTTTGAAAAAGACTATATTGTATAGCCTCGCATTTGTACGTATGACTCTTGGTCGTTGGGTCAAGTCTCGTACACCTCCAACTGATTTGAGTACGCTTTGGCAGGTGCTTTTAGCCCTCCGCCCACACAGTATAACGTGTAGGATACGAAGGAAGCCCCGGGGCGGTCAAACCAGTTTGCTACGGCAAGCCGTGGAGGGGTGAGAGGAAGGTTAGTCCAGTACGTGCCTCGTCGAATGGACGATGCCTGCGTTTGGAACCACCTCTCGGGGTGTTCGTGTGTGAATCCGACTGGATTCGACTCTAACGGATATGCTTAACTCATGTATGTTGATTGTTCTCAAGTCGTTCAAGTCTCGTTTTTATTTTTAAAAAGAAAAAGCTAATTTTAGTTTTAAAAATAAAACCTATCCCCAGCGGAGTCGCCAACTGTAGGTACCGGGATTAGACATGGAACCACTCGACGTCTTGCTAAGGGCGTAAAGTTAAAAAGATTAAGTACAAAAAACCTTTAAAAACTGTTTTGGAGCCGCCACTAAATTATGAGGGAAATTTAGAACCCGCCTCCGTGTCCTCATGCTCAAAGACACGTCTTAGAGTTCAAGGCACGTCGACACCCATCCATCTAAGGCTATTATGAAACCAGATTCGGATTCGGGTGAGGGTACTTTTTTAAAGCATAAATCAAAATAATGTTTTTATGAAAGATCTTTTGGAAAAGCCTATCAAAAGATAGCCTCTACTAGACTTGAGAACAACGCAAATAATCATACATGAGCCTAAGTAATTCGCTACGTACAAGTGCGATATGAATGTAAAAAGAATGCAAAAGAGATTGTTTAAACCCTCAATTAAGCATGCTTAACTTGTTAATAAAAACAGTTCAGTTTAATGACGAATTCATTTTAAGTGATTTAGATGCAAGATGAGGATTTGCTAAATGCATGCAATAAAATAAAGTTCAATTGTCCATTGATTTATTTTAGAGAGGTCAGTTGTTTATGCGACTTTGGAAAGGTGTTACGAATAGGGTGTGTATTCGAGGTGCATGGCCGCCTTATGAAAAGCAGACTCGCGTACCAAAGTCGGGGTGAGCCTAATGTCGGCCCTTGCTAGTCTAAGAAGTAAAGAAAGACCTTAATCCATGGTAGGATTAAATATTACCTGTCTCGAGTTAGGAAACCGGCAGCGCTTCGCTTCAAAGGGAAGAATTCAACACTAGGAAAATGAGGAATTCAAAGGATGTTTATGCGTGAGGCTTTGAGAGAGTTTTGTGTGAATTGTATTCTGAAATTGTGTGTTGAAACGAATGAATGGAGGGTTGTATTTATAGTGTAGAGCTCGTCAAGAATTAGGAAAGCCAGGGGATAAAACCGGACTTAGGAATCGCAAGGCCTCTTGCGATTGGTAGGGCGGGCATTATCCTTTTATTCCGTATATTTCCAAATTATATTTCAGGATATACGGGATAATCTTGCTTGAGCACTAAGATACGTCGTTGAGGCTGTGTTTTAGGGTTTGACTAGGTTATCCTGGACCTTGGGAGGCGGGCCAGGCATGGGTTTGGGCTCGGTTCTGGGCCCGAGCCCCGAAAATGTAAAAAGGGTGTATTTTGTGGCATTTTGTGAAATAGGACACTCCGTGAGACTATCCTGGGTGTTTGTCAATCCTAAAAGGTGGTTTTAGAGACTGGGCCTAAATTTAGGGATTTAGGAGGATCGAATTGAACCTTGTTAATGTAAAGGAATCAATTAGACTTCAGGTGTTTAAAAGGGGTGTGCGCATGCCGATTAGGACCTGAACTTGAGACAAGCTAGACTCTAGACCTAAGGACACTAAGAGTGATGACCCATAAGGAAACCTCATTTGCATTTTAAATCATTTAACTCGAATTCGTCATTAGTTAGAACCATTTAAGTTAACATAAAAGCATGCAATAAAAGTCCATTGTTACATCACTGGGTTTTTGGCGGGAGGTACAGATTTGGGTATCTACAGCACAAAGCCAAAGATTTAGGGTTTGATTATCCAAGCACTTAGCCACTAGATAATCACATACACACTCTTGCACTTAGCTAAGAGAAAACAAGATGAGATAAACTCAAACTTAGGGTTTTTAATATCATGTGAAATCTGGAAATTACAATGTAGTTGGCTTGGCTTATAAAGGCCAAAGCTTCTAATCTCAACCCTACATCCTAAGCTTGATCTAAGAGCTCATAGAGGCCCTCAAACAACAACAAAATAACGGCTCAAAGAGCCTTACAAAGCTGAAAATTTGAAGCAAACAAACAAACTACATAAAGCATAAAGTTGAAAGTGACTAGTGACTCCATCCTCTCCTTGCATTTAGGTGAGCATCCAAGGGCCATGATGGATCCTTGGGGGGCAAGGTGGGACGGTCCATGGGACTAGGACAAGGATTATATTGTCTACATACAATAAAGCATAAAGCATAAAGTATGAAAACGACATTTAGTGAAAGAGACTTGTTTGCACAAAATATTGTGTGCCTTGTGATGGTTTGTTGAAGCCGGCTCGTAGGCCTCCCTTGAGCTGACTTTTTCGAGCCATGTGGGTCTTGTTTATTAGAGGACTAACCCACATGGGTGCACCCAAGTGATCACACTTCAAAAATAGCTCATTTGTTGACTTTTTGTTGCTCTCCTCCTAAACCTCCCTTGACTACCTTAGGTCCACTAAGTGTGGCTAGAGTTGAGCACTTGATTAGCTTGACTTTGCACTTAGTTGGACCCTAGGTCCAAGGCCTAACCTAGGGTTTGAGTCCATGGACCCAAACCACAGGTCTAGCTCTAAGTCTCCCTTGTTTGACTTGACCATTCTTGGTTCAATCTCCTCTCCTTGGAAAGGATTTGCCCTCAAATCCTTGGAGATCCTCTTACTTCCCTCTTGACTTGATCTCTTGCTTGATTCTCGACTTAGCCCTCGACCAACCTTGGCTCTCATGATCTTAGCCTTCCATGGACACCATTTGATCAAAGTTTGGAGAAGAGGTTGGACCCCCTTGAATTGGCTCGTGTGAATGGCCATGTCCTCCTCCTTGCTCACGACTTGCTTGTCTACACATTCTTGCTCGAGCACACTCTTGAGCCCATGGCTCGTAGGCATGCTTTCCATCCACTCTTGTTCATGATCGAGCCAATCTATGATTCTCCATCTCAAAGACCCACTTGATCTTTCCATGCCATCAATTTTAGCTCTCTCCTTGATCTCATTCTCATGGTAGTTGGTTGTTTTCATCTCATTGTTGATCGGTTTGTCATTCTCATTGTTCTCTTGCTCCTCTCCTAGAATCCCTCTTGTAGCTCTAGGGCTTGTTGCTTTCTCGGCCACTAGTCTCTTCAAATCCTCATGCTCGCTCATTCTCAACTCTAGACTCGTATCTTGGCTAGCATTCTCTTCGATGAGTGATTCAAACAAGCATGAGTTGGTTTTACAACCCATCATAGGAGGTAGAGGTGTTAGAACGATGAGTTTCTCCTTGTACTTGAAGGAGTAAGTGTTGCTCCTCCCATGATGAGAAGAGTCCCTCTCATACTCCCAAGGTCTCCCTAGCAACAAGTGACATGCATCCATGTTGAGAATCTCACACACGACCTCATCTTTGCAATCTTGACCAATCGAAAATGGCACCTTGCATTGTTTGTTGACTTTCACCTCGGCTCCCTTGTTGAGCCACCTTAGCTTGTAGGGGCTTGGGTGCTCCAAGGTGGGTAGACTTAGCTTCTCCACAAGCATTTTGGAAGCTACATTAGTACAACTCCCACCATCGATGATTAGATTACAAACTCGCCCCATGATTGTGCACTTGGACCGAAAAATTTGTTGCCTTTGGTCCATGCACTCGCTTGACTCTTGAGTGTGCATTACGCGCCATATGACCAAGCTCAACCCCGAGTACGGGGGGACCAAGGTTTCGGCCACCTTCTCTTCCACTACCCCCTCTTGCTTTTCTTCTTCACAAATTAAGACCTCGTCGTCTCCCCAATGCACCACCTCGCAAGTACTTAAGGCCCTTTTGCTAGGGCACTCCATAGCAAAATGCCCATACCCTTGGCATTGATAGCATTTTTTGAGAGGAATCCTTTTTCTAGGGCCAAAGTCGATACCTTTCCCTTTGTCAACAATCGGTGGTTTTGTGGTAGGGTTTGGCTCGGTTATCTTCACACCTCCTAGGCTCGTAGTGGGGGTTGATTTTTTGGAGTGCTTGGTCGTGTCATGCCTCCCCTTCTCTAGCCTCTCGACCCTCATGGCCATAGTGACGGCCTCATCAAATGACCACAAGTTTTGCAATTTTACTCGGTTGGCCACCCTAGGGTTTAGGCCTTCGACGAATCTCGCAATCTTTTGCTCGGGTTTTTCACTCATCTCACATTGAAGGGTGAGTTGTTCGAAATCCCTAAGGTTGGATTCGATGGGTTGCGTTTCTTGCTTAAGTTGAGTCAACCTAAGAAACATATCTTGTGTGTAATCCTTAGGTACAAACTTATCCTTGAGCTTCTTTCTAAGCTTGAGCCACGACCTAATGGGCTCTTTCCCCTCTCGAATTCTCTGATTTTTTAGGTTTTCGTACCAAAGGGAAGCATACCCCTTGAATTTCATGATAGCAACCATAAAACATTTCCTATCCGAGTATTCCTTAAACTCAAAGACTCTTTCAATGGACCTAAGCCAATCTAGTAAGTCTTCGGGGTTAAGACTACCATAGAAGTCGGGAATATCTACCTTTATGTCTCGGTCTTGCTCCCTTGGTTGGACCTCAATGGATTCCTCCGATTCCGAGTGATAACCACCCATGTTAGGAGGCGGTTGCCCCCTCCCTCGGCCACCATTACCACGGCCCCTTCCTCCACCCCTTGGTGGTGGTCTTGGTTCATGAAGATTGTGCTCCATGAGAGTGTTTAGAGCATTCATCATCGTATTGCAATTACCGGCGAGTTGATTCAACTTTTGTTCAAGGTTTGAAATTCTCTTATCTTCGGCCATCTTTTTGTGAAAATTTTGTGAGAGTTTTGTGGATGTTTTGTGAAAGAAACAAGGAAAAAGAAAAGAGGAAACAAAGAAAACAAAAGAGAAAATCAAAGAAACAACCTAGGCTTTGATGACCAATTTGGAATGAAACCTAAGGGGTTAGGATTCACTCAAGAGGACAACTAAAATCGACTTGAATTTGTTGTGAAAATCTCGGCCAAACAAGTAAAGAAAGGTGTTTAATTTTTCTGAATTTTGTAAGTTAAATGAAAACATAAAAAGATAAACTAAATCTAAGCACAAAGCACATACACACTCTTGCACTTAGCTAAGAGAAAACAAGATGAGATAAACTCAAACTTAGGGTTTTTAATATCATGTGAAATCTGGAAATTACAATGTAGTTGGCTTGGCTTATAAAGGCCAAAGCTTCTAATCTCAACCCTACAACCTAAGCTTGATCCAAGGGCTCATAGAGGCCCTCAAACAACAACAAAATAACGGCTCAAAGAGCCTTACAAAGCTGAAAATTTGAAGCAAACAAACAAACTACATAAAGCATAAAGTTGAAAGTGACTAGTGACTCCATCCTCTCCTTGCATTTAGGTGAGCATCCAAGGGCCATGATGGATCCTTGGGGGGCAAGGTGGGACGGTCCATGGGACTAGGACAAGGATTATATTGTCTACATACAATAAAGCATAAAGCATAAAGTAAGAAAACGACATTTAGTGAAAGAGACTTGTTTGCACAAAATATTGTGTGCCTTGTGATGGTTTGTTGATGCCGGCTCCTAGGCCTCTCTTGAGCTCACTTTTTCGAGCCATGTGGGTCTTGTTTATTAGAGGACTAACCCACATGGGTGCACCCAAGTGATCACACTTCAAAAATAGCTCATTTGTTGACTTTTTGTTGCTCTCCTCCTAAACCTCCCTTGACTACCTTAGGTCCACTACTAAGTGTGGCTAGAGTTGACCACTTGATTAGCTTGACTTTGCACTTAGTTGGACCCTAGGTCCAAGGCCTAACCTAGGGTTTGAGTCCATGGACCCAAACCACGGTCTAGCTCCAAGTCTCCCTTGTTTGACTTGACCATTCTTGGTTCATAGAGCGACCAAGTTTAGTTGTTTACAGCAATGACATGGAGAGGTTAGAGCTAGGCTATACAGAATGTGCTTTATCATATTGACATGCCTGCATTAGGGACGTTCTCTCTTGGTCGGGTGTTTTTGAACTAGTTAGGTTCGACTCGATACATGGATTATTTAATGTTCAGATATCAAAAGCGGGATTGTTCTTAAGTTTTCGTGTTTCACCTCTTTTGGTTTTAAAATTAAAAGCTAGTTGAAATTTAAAAACGGAATGGGTCCCCAGCGGAGTCGCCAACCGTGTGTACCGAGGCGCATACCACTAGACGTCTTGTTTAAAATCGGTGAATCAAAGAGTTGTTTAAGTTAAAAAGATTAAGTTAGAAAAACCATTAGAACTGTTTTGGAATCGCCACAAAATTAACGCGGGAATTTGGGTCCTGCCTACGTGTCTTCAGTTGTAAAACACATTTCTTAGATTTAAGAGCACGTCGACACCCTTACATCTAAGGTTAATGTGAAACCAGATTGGATTCGGGCTGAGGGTACATTTCTTTAGATTCATTCAATTGCTTTAGAAAAACCGTTTACAAAAGCCTACTAAAAGTAGCCACTACTAACTCGAGAACATTCCATTAATTTTGATATTTGAGAAATAAGAATCCGCTGTGCACAGGCGATATTATGCAGAAAAGTATGCGATATATGCAAAATATGTCTAAGTTGCCTCTAGATAGGCAGTTTGATGTTCCAGCCACCACCGCTCTAGCGGCTCATGGGCAGGGCCACTAGGGTAGAGGTGATTTTTGGCTTTGTGTATGCAGTATGAAACAGTTTGATTTAAAACCCTCAGTTTAGCATGCTTTAATGTATAAACCAAAATGGTATAGTTAATCTCGAATTCGTTGTTAATTGTGTTAATACTTTAATGAGGATTTTCTTAGAGTATACTCAAAATAAATTCAGTTTGGTTTATTTTATGAATCGTTGCTTATGCGACTTTGGCGGGGTGTACATGGATTGTGTGACCCAATTTGTTACTACCATCTTAAATTTCAAAAGGTTTTACGTGCCAAAATCAAGGAAGGACTAGTGTAGCCCTATGAGTCACATGCATAGAGATTAAGGAAATAAGGGCATCAATCCTTGTTTAGGATCAAAACCTACCTATTCGAGCGAGAATTCGGCAGAATTTCGTTACTCTATTGCAAGGGGAAACCACCAAAGAGTTTTTGATAAATTCGGAGTTTATGTGTGTATTATGCTATTGATTATTGATGTGTGTGAAGGAGTAAATCCTTGCATAGTGCCTAGACTTAACCTTCTAAAGCTAAAGGAAATTAACGACAGTTTTTGTGAAGATATGCTTGTATTCTGATCGAGTTTTACCAATAATAAAAGTTGCTAATGTATGAATGTGTGTCCAAGAAAGTTGGAAAAAGCTCGTATTTATAGGAAAGTTTGGCTCACCAAGTGGCCAAGCCGCCAGTGCACTTGAGGCTTGGTTTCCCAGCCGCTAGTGCACTTGTGGCTAGGTTTGGTAGCCGCACCATCAGATATCTAATTTTTTCTTTATTCTGATTTGCGTGTTATTGGTAAGATCCGACATAATCCTTTGCTTAACCCCGAAGATACTTTGCCTAGAGCTTCTAGAAGGTTGCTATGATGTTTTGTAAGTGTTTAGGGCCTCGGGAAGCAGGCCGAACACGTTATACCACATAATTTAGTGAAACTGGGGGCTAAAACACCAATACACAACAAAACATGCAGATAGGTATCTTCTTCACCTTGCTACCCCAGTTGTCCATGCCAGCATCAATCACTAGGGGCGAGTAAGTAGGCACCGCATTGCTCACCCTCGACCCCTCAAAGTCGTGCTCAACCGTCGTTGGAATGACAGAGGGCTGGAACTCCAAGTCTGGGTCAAGACTCTGACGTGTCGTATTTGTATTGGCAGGAACGACGAAGTCCGACCACTGATATGTCGTATTTGTATATGCCTTATACTCCCGAGTCACTAGCGATTAATGCCACTTTTAGCGCCTTTACATGCTTTATTCTATCATTTTCCTCCACGGTTCTATGTTTTTGCTCGTCGACTTTGTTTTGTAGGACATCGCCTTATTTTGGAGGATATGTGGTAGTCGGGATGATGATTTGGATTCCGGGGTTCGCTACGAGACGTGTTGAGGCGACTTTCCATCGTTCAGGATGAGTACGAGCTATTAAAGGTTGTTTGAAGTCGTCCCGAGACCTAGGGACGGAGTAAGAAGCTTAAATCCTCACTCTAGACGTCGTCCCAAGCCATAGGGACAAACTAAACCTTGTCCGAAGCCATTGGGACGATAGTGGAAGAAGTTGGAGCAAGAACAAAACAAGGGAGAAAAAGCTGTAGAGGTCAGGAAGCCGTCCTGGATGGCTGGGACATCATCCCAATCGGGACCGCCAGTCCCGCACTGTTGGGACGGGCCTAGACCACTTGTTTTGATCGAGTATAATGTTAAGGGTTTGATAATATTTCGTGTTATGTTTTCCATACTTAGATAATAGAACTACAAGACCCTAAACACATAGTTCTTTGATTTTGCTCTTTGATTTTGATTGTATTTTCATTCCCGACTCGAGTATTATTCCTTGAATTCATCTTTGTCATCCTTACTCAAGTTATCATCTATTTCCCCTTTGTTGGTATTGATTTTCTACTCCTATTTCATTTCAATTTCTATTCCCTTTGCTTATGATCATGTGTTTCATGCTTGTTTCGATTGTCTTGCTTTGATTGTTATTTGTTGATCACCGGCCATGTTTGACAAGCTTTTTCGCACCCTTGAACTTAAGATCGAAAGCCTAGTTCAGGAAGAGGCGCAAGACGAATCGATTGGAACCTTGTTAATAAGTAGCGAGAGCCCGCTAATGAATCCTTGAGGAAGCTTAAGACCGAGAGGACGAGCTGCATCCTTAGCAAGCATAATCCTTACGCATCCATACATTAAACCCTTAACCAATCACTTCCAATGACGAACCCATATCCCTAGACCTTTCTTCATAAGCTTAAACCCTTTTATTTACGCTCTAGCCATAAAAACCATCAAAAACTCGAATCGACTAGTCTAGAATCGCCCCATAGGTAACCTACATTCACAACCTTTGCCCTGTGGAATTCGATCCCGACTTACCCTATCTACCCTTAGAGTTTCTTAGGTGATTTTTGATTTGGTGACCACGACTAAAGCCTATCAACCACCGTGTCTGGGCCCCTAGGCGATCCCCTAAGTACCAAAACGAGTGAAACGGCGTATGCAAATACAACCGATGACTATCTTGCTCCACGAGGCGAGTACGCACCACCTCAAGAACCCCAACATACGGCTCCCACAGACTAGGAATGAACTGAAAGCGTCAAACAAACCAAGTCATACGCCCCGTGAAAACAAATTAGCATAAACCAAAGACAAAACACAAAGCTCGACGTACCAGATCAAGAGTCATCCCATTCAAGGCCTCTCTAGCTCAATCGTACGACCAACCAAAGTCAGCACGATCACACTTCGCCCACGTATGCACCGCAGGGTAAGTATGAGCCACGGCACGCCCACCTCCGGGTGCCAACGAAGGGAAGTGCGAGAAAGCCCACGCCTTTGACCAAAAAAAAAAACTCAATTAAATACACACAATAAGCAAATGCAAGATACAAAAGCACAAACAAAAAACACATACCTCTAACAGGAAGCCAGGCGCCACTAAAGCTGGTCTCAAGCCCTTCTCCATCGTGTCAGCGCGAACCGCATCCATGCAATACTTGATTATGAGCCCCAACGCCAGGCTCACCCAGTCGTACTCGCCCATCCTCAACCAATCTCGCAAGTACATCAACGGAGAAGTCGGCGACCTTTGGCCCTTCTCGCCGAAGTATGCAGCACTCAAAAACCACCATAGCAACAAGCGAGCGTTCTACTAGTGGCCACCCTCTCCTGGGAGAATCTTCCCCTTTCCTTTAAAGTACTTGAGGATCTAGCTCGTATTCGGCAAAGTCGTCGCCCGAGTTTTCCCTCGTGGCACCCTCAAAACATCGCCTATCGCCCCTATAACCACCTCAGCCTCTAAAGTAAAGGGCTCCAACTCCCAGTCCATCTCGCGGTCTCCGCACGGCAGACCCAAGATCACGACAAAAGAGGACAAGGTGATACCCACCCCATATCCCAGCATGTGAAATGTCGTCATAGTGTTCCAATACCGGTCAAAGAAAGCACACAACAGACTCATGTTCGCTACGTTGGCCAAGCCTCCTGATGCGGGAGGGAACACAATGGAAACGAGGCCTTAGAAAGCACATGGTGTGGAAGCATTGGAAACAAAGTACTAACAAAGCCTTGGAGGGCACGATTCTGACCATCTAAATGGAACCACAGTAGAAACGCGGGCACGTTTCTCACTATCTGGCAGGAAACGCAGACACGTTTCCTACTGTCTAACTGGAAACGCAGGCTTTGAAGGTTCCTGGAAACTCACAGGAAACTCAGACGCGTTTCCCACAGACTAGCTGGTAACGCTGGAAAACGTGTACAACTCAACACGCTTTCCTTAAATTAGTCCGTAGGAATCAGCTAGTATAACTTTAAATATTCTTAGTTTATTTTCTTTATTTACTTGATGATGCGGGAGCAGTGGGAACACAATGGAAACGAGGTCTTAGAAAGCACATGGTGTGGAAGCATTGGAAACAAAGTAATAACAAAGCCTTGGAGGGCACGATTCCGACCATCTAAATGGAACCACAGTAGAAACGCAGGCACGTTTCTCACTATCTGGCAGGAAACGCAGACACGTTTCCTACTGTCTAACTGGAAACGCAGGCTTTGAAGGTTCCTGGAAACTCACAGGAAACGCAGACGCGTTTCCCACAGACTAGCTGGAAACGCTGGAAAACGTGTGCAACTCAACACGCTTTCCTTAAATTAGTCCGTAGGAATCAGCTAATATAACTTTAATTATTCTTAGTTTATTTTCTTTATTTAATTGCAAATAAAGTAGGAAAATTTCCTAAATTGTGTTAGGATCTAGTTGATTTTATTTAATTTTGTTAGTATGTTTTCTAAATAGAATTAGGAAAGTCTTAGTTGATGAATAATTTGGTTTCCTAATTATATTAGGACCAATATAGTTGTTTAGAGTGCTATATATAAGGTTGGATTGTGACCTTATATCATATCTTATCATACTTTGAACAAAGTTTTATACTTTGTTAAACTTGCGAGTTTAAACCCTTGTTTTCTTTCTTGCGAGATTGAATTCAAACTCTTCCTTGCGAGGTTGAGATTTAGCTAATCGAGTGACTTCCTTGCGAGGATTGATCAAGATTGCTTACTTATTCGTTCTTGTTATCAAGAACTTGCATTATCCATCTTATTTGCAACCTCACGTTGCGTTTCTACCCAATAAAAGCAACCTCACGTTGCATACGTGCTCACAGTTACAAATTCCGCTGCTACGTTTCTAAAGAACCTACGTGTTCTATATCGAATTGGTATCAGAGCTCGATTCTTGATTTATTTTTCAATAAATCTGTCTTGGGCAGCTTACAACAATGGAAGAGAATTCTGGTCAAGAGAAGCCGTGGATGGAAGACATGAATTCCATGCAGAAGGAGCTAAGTCAGTTGACATACATGGTGAAGCACATGTATGAAAGTGGTTATAAGAAACCAAAAAACCCGAATATAAGTGATGATGAAAGTTCGATTGAATCTGAAGAAGAAGAACGTCCGAGAGGAAGGAAGATCACCAAGAACGATGATGATCAAGGTATCAAACTCGATATTCTAGATTTTAAAGGTGACATGGATCCGGAGAGTTTCTTGGATTGGATTCAACAAGCCGAGAGAATCTTTGAGTATAAGGAGTATGATGATAGGAAGCAATTTAAGGTTGCAACATTAAAACTCACCAAATATGCTTCTTTATGGTATGAAAGCCTAAAGAAAAAAAGGAGGAGAGAAGGAAAGCCAAAGATTGAATCTTGGGTTAAATTGAAGAAGCACCTTATGAAACGTTTCTTGCCTCGTGATTATGAGCAAGAAAACTACTTGAAACTCCAATCTTTGATGCAAGAAAACTTGTCCGTGACCGAATACATCAAAGAATTTGAGAGGATGACAATCTTCTGCGATCTTGATGAACCAAGAATGGTCAAGTCAAACAAGGGAGATTTGGAGCTAGACCGTGGTTTGGGTCCATGGACTCAAACCCTAGGTTAGGCCTTGGACCTAGGGTCCAACTAAGTGCAAAGTCAAGCTAATCAAGTGGTCAAATTTAGCCATACTTAGTGGACCTAAGGTAGTCAAGGAAGGTTTAGAAGGAGAGCAACAAAAAAAGTCAACAAATGAGCTAATTTTGAAGTGTGATCACTTGGGTGCACCCGTGGGTTAGTCCTCCAATAAACAAGATCCACATGGCTCGAAAAAGTCAGCTCAAGGGAGGCCTAGGAGCCGGCTACAACAAACAATCACAAGTCACACATTATTTTGTGATGCATGTCCCTTTCCATTATATTACTTTATGCTTTATGTCCTTTTCTCATTTGCTTTATGTCATTTTCAATTTTTAGTTTATGTTGTATGGTGCTTAAAAATCAGATTTGGTAATCCTCAACTTGTGCTCCAAGGTGTGATCTAAACCCTTGGATGAATAAGACCCAATGCAAGGTGTGGATGCTCTTGGAGGTCACCATCAACTTTAGGAGTTAGGTTGCTTTATTTTTCAGATTTGTAAGGCTCATTGAGCCGTTTTTCTTGTTGTATTTGAGGAGCTCTTTGAGCCCTTAGATCAAGCTTAGGATGTAGGGTTGAGATTAGAAGCTTTGGCCTATATAAGCCAAGCTAACTACATTGTATTTTTCAGATTTGCTATGATATTAAAAACCCTAAGTTTGAGTTTATCTCATCTTGTTTTCTCATAGCTAAGTGCAAGAGTGTGAGTGTGATTATCTAGTGGCTAAGTGCTTGGATAATCCAACCCTAAATCTTTGGCTTTGTGCCTAGATTTAGTTTATCTTTTTATGCTTTCATTTAACTTACAAATTTCAGAAAATTCAAACACACTTCTTAGTCTTTTGGCCGAGATTTCTTCATCCATTTCAAATCAATTTTAGTTGTTCTCTTGAGTGAATCCTAACCCTTTAGGTTTCATTCCACTTGAGGAGAAAGAAGAGCTGAGAATCGCAAGATTCATCATGGGCCTAACACCCTCGCTTGCGGCCAAAGTTGAAATTCAGAATTTTGATGGTTTTAATGATGTGTGCACGAAAGACTAATCCTTATTCAAGAGGAGTGGTCATTGGTTCGAGTTCTCAAGCTAGAGACGCTCCAAGCAAGCCAAAAGAAACTCCAAAAGAGGAATCTCGAGATAAAGAAAAGGGAATCGCTGTGGAGACTAAAGGAAACTCAATGAGGCGTTGCTTTAAGTGTCAAGGCTATGGTCACATAGCGAACGAGTGTCCTCTAAAGAGAGCACTCACGGTTCAAGAATTGGAAGGGTTGGTTCCAAACTTTATCACGCCTAAGGAGAATGAAGAAACGGAAGACAAAGACGAAGTGTTTTATGATTTGGATCCCTTAAGTGAAGATGAATGCTTGGGGCTTAGAAACCTTCACGTGGAAATGAGCACGGCTGAAACGAAACAAGTTGATCCGATTATAGAAGGAAATACTGACTCTTTTGATGAAGTTCTTGAAAAGGATGAGTTTGTTCAATTCGGGGTTGAAGCGAAGCGCATTGATAATCTTATGATGATTGCTAATGAGAAATCCGCGAGTATGTCTAAGGATGATCATGGTGATCCTACTCTGAATTTAGAATCTTTTCAACTATCAGATGTTTGTGCACGATGGGAAGAAACTGCAACACACAAAAAAAGATTCAAGAAAAGACGCAAGCTCGGAATGTATGAGTTTAATTGGGATAATCATGGAAAGCCTAAGAAGAAGAAGAAGAATAAACTGCTAGTTTGGATTGAAGATGATGAGCTTAAAGTTCAATTCCATATCCACTTAAGTTTTCAAATTGTTGTTTCTTGTTTTTTGTTTCCAAGATTAGTGGTTGATCCAAGAGGTCATTGGTCCAAGAATCGGGACGATTCTTTTTTAAAGAAGGGGAGAATGATGCGGGAGCAGTGGGAACACAATGGAAATGAGGCCTTAGGAAGCACATGGTGTGGAAGCATTGGAAACAAAGTAATAACAAAGCCTTGGAGCGCACGATTTCGACCATCTAAATGGAACCACAATAGAAACGCAGGCACGTTTCTCACTATCTGGCAGGAAACGAAGACACGTTTCCTACTGTCTAACTGGAAACGCAGAAGGAAACGCAGGCTTTGAAGGTTCCTGGAAACTCACAGGAAACGCAGACGTGTTTCCCACAGACTAGCTGGAAACGCTGGAAAACGTGTACAACTCAACACGCTTTCCTTAAATTAGTCCGTAGGAATCAGCTAGTATAACTTTAATTATTCTTAGTTTATTTTCTTTATTTACTTGCAAATAAAGTAGGAAAATTTCCTAAATTGTGTTAGGAATAATCTAGTTGATTTTATTTAATTTTGTTAGTATGTTTCCTAAATAGAATTAGGAAAGTCTTAGTTGATGAATAATTTGGTTTCCTAATTATATTAGGACCAATATAGTTGTTTAGAGTACTATATATAAGGTTGGATTGTGACCTTATATCATATCTTATCATACTTTGAATAAAGTTTTATACTTTGTTAAACTTGCGAGTTTAAACCCTTGTTTTCTTTCTTGCGAGATTGAATTCAAACTCTTCCTTGCGAGGTTGAGATTTAGCTAATCGAGTGACTTCCTTGCGAGGATTGATCAAGATTGCTTACTTATTCGTTCTTGTTATCAAGAACTTGCATTATCCATCTTATTTGCAACCTCACGTTGCGTTTCCACCCAATAAAAGCAACCTCACGTTGCATACGTGCTCACAGTTACAAATTCTGCTGCTACGTTTCTGAAGAACCTACGTGTTCTATATCACCTCCTATAGCCCTCCAATAGCCAACGAGAGGACGGAAGGCACAACTATCAATAGAAGTCTTCAAATCAGCCGAAAGCACATGCTCGTACGCCCACAGCACGGACGTGAAACCGGAAAACGTCCTCATATCCCCCGGCTTCAACCCATGGGGAGTACGCCAGGACAAATACTTATCCGGTGCGAGAAGCAAATCCTTGCCATCCCAATCCTTAGCAAAATTATTACGCAAGCGAGGCCCATGCGAAAACGCCGGTCTCGGTCCTTGCTGACCCGGCTCCCTGACCACCACCTTTCGTGCCGAGGACTCAACCTCATCCTCCTTCTCACTCGCAGACTCCTCCACAGGTCGCGCCTGCGCCCGCCAATGCCTGCCTCCCCTACCACGCCTCACACCACATCAAGTCGGCGCGTCACAAGCGTCACGCTCACTATCACTGCGTCGTAACCCGTGACCCAGGCCAGACGGCCCCGCACCAACAAAACCAGTACTCATACGAGCCTAGGAAGGCCCCTTACCAGCCGTGCCAGAGCCCGCTGGAGCCTGAGACGATGACCCCTCACCAAAGACGGCATCGTAAAACACCTCACCTGCATAAAACACATATCACATACACAACAAAGCAAAGCATCCAAGCACAAGACAACCTTTATGGGCATAATTCACAATTATGTCAAAAACACCCCTACGAGTTTCAAAGTTTTCACTTCATGGTTTCCACATGCTATATTGACCGCAAGGATCACACCCTAGCAAATAATCGCATTTTTGACATCCCGAGCAAAAACCCCCCAATTTGCTTAAGAACACCGTTTTACTCACTTTAAGACGGTATTTTCACAACCAAATTCTTACTTTTCTCAAAAATTGAAGCTAGATATACACTATACTAGTCGTTAGAAGCCTACACCGAAGTTTAATTGAAATTTCGGGACTGAAAAATTTGGGCCCCAAATCGGCCCTAAACCTAAAACACCCAACTTAAGGCTGACTTGGCTCTAGTTTCGCCTACATTTCACGCATGGAAGCAAGAATAGCATTATGCAATCTACTAGCAAGGTTTTTATACAAAGAAACGGCAATTTCAAGCGCAAATACGGTATTTGTGGTATTTCACAAATACCGTTAATTTCAAGCAAATAACATGCATTTCAAAGCTAAAAACGCATAAAAAGTAATGGCTTAGAGACATACTATAATCCATGACATTGCAACGCAAAAAAAAACGAGTCGATTTGAGCAAGAAAGCCGCTAGAACGAGTTTAGAGAGAAAGAGAACCGCGAGTGTTGTCATTGCAAATGAGATTCGGGCTGTTATTTTTGCCTTTTAAATCAGACCTATAGGAGGTCTACAAACCGCAAGAGCTCTTGCAGCTAAGGTTCTTAGCCGAATCAGCTCTGGTGGTTTGAGCCCTTTGGTTCTCACTCCATTTCTTCTTGTTCTAGATCTTTAGTTGAGCCCATTTGACCCCACACAAGCCACACCTATGCACCAACATACTTGGTTCAGACAAAATTCACATGAACGACAACGCAAATAATCTGCACAAATGATTACTCAAACACTCCCTAGCGAACCTGCATTATGCAATACCACAAATACTCGCCAGCAAATATGCACCTTCCGCAATGCAACCACACTCTTTAACGATTCTTCACACCTAGGCAACAGCACCAACACTAGCACATAGCGACAGCGAAAGCAAAAGCACCTCACGCCAGCAGTAGCACTGACATTAACGCAACAGAAAGCATCTCACAATGGCAAAAGCATTACACAAGCATTCCGCAATAGCATTAGCACACGCACAAAGCATTTCGCAACATCACAAGCAATGACAAAGGCATGACACACCATCACTACAAACAAAGGCATAGACAATCAGCAAGACACAAGCATCAGCAATACACAGGCACAACAAGGAACATAAGGCGCTCAGAGGGTCAGCATGCCCTTAAACGTGCACGGACCGTCATGTCCTTAAACATGTTGTCCCGCCCCGGATTGCCCGGCTCGGAGTCCTCGTCTCTCCAGAGACACATGCTCTGCGCTGCCGATGGAATCGAGACTGTAACTGTCCGGATACTATCAAGTAAGTTTGACTAGCGCTTTACTCCAAGCTCAGTCAAACAAGGGCTCTATGGATACTTGTATCCGTACCTCCCATATAAAACTCGATGATGTAACTAGGACGTTTAATTTGCATGCTTTAATATGACTTAGGCGGTACAAATGTCGAAAACAGAGTTGAAAGTTAAAGATGCTAACATGAGTCGAGATGCTAATATGACTTGGCTAACGTTCTTTGGTTCACATAGAGTCTCATACACTACATTTCGCAGCACATGCATACACAATCCAAGCCCTTTCTTACAAAGCCCCAATTCAGCTATCCTAAATTGCTAAATTTAGACTCGGTGTTCAAAACCACCATTTAGCATCCTCACACACATAAACAAAATGCACGTCTAAGCTCAGCACATAATTTACACTCAAAAAGGCATCTTTTACATTTTTGGGTCTCGGGCCAAGAACTGAGCCCGATCCGCTTTTGGCCCGCTTTACAAGGCCCTAAGCCCTCACAAAACACTCGTTTAAGGCCCAGCAACGAGCTACTTGGCAGCCAAGAAACACATTATGTCGTATCTCCTCAAAGTGTAACTTAGAAAGATACGTAATCTTGGCTATACTGAGAGGCTCAAACCGTAAGAGATGAGGTGGCTAAAGACCTTAGCCGCCAGACCTCTGGCGGTTTACCCCCCTCAGCTAAAAACATCCTACGTTCTACAATTCTCCCACAAAAACCCTCACGCACATAACGATGTTTTGCTCCTTTCTTACTCGAATACGTATAATTCGATCCTAAACAAGGATCGATGTTCTTCTTCCCTTTCTTTATGCATAGCATTGACTTATAGGGCTACACTCTAGTCCCTTCTTCGCTTTGGCACCACGAAACCGTTTTGCAATTTATTATGGTATTAGCAAATTGGATTCATTCAATCCATGTACACCTCGCCAAAGTCACATAAGCAACGACCTCTAAAATGAACCAAATGGACTTTGTTTTTGGTTTATACATTTAGAAAATCCTCATTATGAATCTAAACAATTAACAATGAATTCGACATTAACTGTACCGTATTCGTTAAACAATTAAAGCAAGCTAAACTGAGGGTTTTCAAACATCTCTTTACATTTTGCATACATCTCTAAATGTGCTTGGCATGCATTGCATATTTTCTTCCATAATATCGCACGTGCATAGCGGTCTACTTAAATGCTCAAATATCAAAACTAACGGATTGTTCTTGAACTAGTAGCGGCTACTTTACGTGGGCTTTTCTAAACGGTTTTTCTAATACACCTGAATTAATCTAGGAAATGTAGCCTCACCCAGAATCCAATCTGGTTTCAGAACCCTTAGATGTAGGGCCGTTGACGTACTCCAAAGTATAAGAACTTGTTCTACAGCTTAGGACATGTTTACAGCTTCCTAGCTTCCGCGTAAATTAGGTGCCGACTACTAACAGTTTAAAAGGTTTTTCTAACTTAATCTTTTGACTCTAAACACCTCTTTTCTCTCGAGATTCGCCGACCATACAAGACGTCGAGTGATAGCGCTCCATCGTGAGACCCGGTATCCATAGGTAGCTCCTCCGGAAACACATCAGCAAACTCACGAACCACAGGGATATCATCCAACTCCAGCTCTTTAGAAACATCCTTCACCATGCACAAAAACACTGGTTGACCATTTCTCCTCATATTGCTCATCTTCAAAGCTAACACCCATCTCACACTCGGGCTCGACGCCGCACCCTTATAAGATATCCTGCACCTAGACGACCCTTTCAATAAGACCTTCTGTTCACGGCAGACGAAACGCGAATCATACTTCGCTAATCAATCCATGCCGAAGATGACATCAAACTCGAAGAGATCAAAGCGAACAAGATCAGCAAATAAGATGGATTCCCCAATAGAAACAAGAACATCCTTAAAAAGAAGATAACAAGGAACAATTTTGTCCTGTGGGAAGAGAAATGATAGTATCCACGGAAGTAGAAGATGTGAGCAGAGCTTTCTTGTTCAAGGAAGCGGATATGAATGAAATGGATGTACACGTATCAAAAAGAACAAAAGCAGGTACAGAGTTAACCAGGAATGTACCGGTAATAATGTTGGGATGACTCTCGGCCTCAGCACGACTCATCACAAAGATACGACCCTTTTCAGCAAAAGGGTTGGCCTTCGTAGTCACAACAGGATTAGAAGGAACAACAGCAGTAGAAGTACCAGGAGCAGCCGCAGGCTTCAAAACCTTAGAACACTCATGAGCTTTGTGTTTAGGATTCCTTGCAGAAGTAGCAGACAATCGGAGCTCCATCACAAGTCTTACCTGGGTGGTAAGTCTTCTTGCACCGGTAGTATAGCATATTTGGCCTACCAGGAACCTGAGCACGGTTACCCATAGGTCGAGCCTTAAACCTGAGCACAGCTTACCCATAGGGTGCTCTAGAACAAAAGGCCTCTTCACAAATCGGTTTCTAGGAGCAGCCTTAGCTTCCTCAGCCTTTAATCGACTCATAGACATTAAGAGCACAATCATAAGCCTGTTGGAAGACAGTAGAAGGAATCTCATCAACCACGGTCCTAACCTTAGGAATTGGGTTCTTCTCGAAGCGACGAACACTAGCAGCTTCATCAGGCACGATATTAGTAGCAAACCGCGCCAACTCCACGAACTTATCAGCATACTCCTGAACGGTCATTGAGCCTTGCGCAAGCTGGATGAACTCTTGCTCCTTTTGCCAATGGAGCTCATCTGGATATAACCTCTTCTTCAAAGCCTAAACAAAATGCTCCCAGTTAAACCCAGCTTGGGCTTGTAGAGCGGCCTTAGAGAGAGACCACCAGTTATCAGCCTCCTTCTTTACATAGTAGGTGGCGATATCCACCTTTTGAGCATCAGGACACCTTGTAGCAATGAAAAGCTTCTCGGTCTTCCAATCCAAGACTCTAGTAAGACCGGGTTAGCCATACCGTCATAGGTAGGAGGACGGTGACAATCAAAGCGGTCGAAGATGGATGGGTTATTAGTTTGCAACTCCGTCATAGCACGGATAGCATCCTCGGGCCGACGAATCCTTTGCAAGTCATTGTAAGCACCTGCTCCGCTTCTAGTCATCTGCATTACAAAAGTTATGTTATTAGCGACACTTATCTAAACATGCCACTTGCTAGCTACTAAGTAAACATAAGCACAACAACATAAACCGCCTAATGTGTCTACCCTAATCACTCTCACTCGGTATGCAAATTAAAATCTAGTCACTTACCTAAAGAGAGTTGGGAGCGTATTTGCTCTGATAGCAACCCGTATTATTTAAACAAAAAAAATACGATTAAAAGGCTTTATAAAAGAAAAATAAAAGAAAAGTGAGCCACGGTGGCGGAAACACCGTTGAATCCAGGTCATCACGGAACTCAAACGGTTTAGACTTTAAAGTGCAAACGAGCGGGAATAATACCCGTACAAAGAAAACTAAACACATGTCTAAACGAACTAAAAAAAAGTCTAATGGAACATAAAGAGTCAAATCAAAATCCAAGGCTAGCTACGGGGTCATTGTTGGGTTCCAATAACTCCTACTAATCCAATATTAGTATAGATCAAATTACTCTAATTTGATGAGCAAGATTTACATAGTAGCTTAAGTTTATAGAAATTTATTCCTTCTCTTAAGGAATAAAATGGGCACAAAACGAGAACTCCTTTCTCAATTTGTTTCTTGAGCTTATAGTTAGGATGATCCTCCAAACCCAAGTTTCCAAACAAGGAAACCTTCTTCTTGTTGCACCCAAGAAGTACTCCAAAAATTACTAGTGATTTAGATTACAAATCACTTAATAGTTACTTGATAATATATATATTATTATTACTAATAATTACTAACACTTAGTAAATATTAGTAGTAATATTTAGAGAGAGTTTTGGAGAGTTTGAGTAGTAAATTGCATGCCTCCATCTTCTCCTTCTACTGCCCATCTTATATAAGCAAAAGAGAGAAAAATAGTGTGTTAAACACACTATGGGGGCCGGCCACTTGCACAAGAAAGGAGAGAAGAGTTTTTCTTGTTTTGGACAAAAGCTAGAGCATGCAATTATGCACAATGATTATGTCTTAAGCATGCCAAACAATTAACAAGAAAACAAAGTGAATAGGACAAGAAGGAATCTTATTCCTCCTCCCTTCAATTTGGCCGGTCCAAAGGGGCTATCATGGGTCCATTTTGTTTTCAATATTTGTCCCACAAATACTTATAATTTATCACTTAATCATCTAATATGATAAAGTATAAATTACCAAATTAAACTCTTAATTCTCCTTTAATATATATGTACACTTACATACATATTAAAATTGCACTAATACTAATCTCATTAGTCAATTAGTACACAATTAGTGAATTAACGATTAATCACTAATTCCCGTCTCCTTAAATAATTTTATCGATATAAAATTAATCATTCGAGTTCCTAACTCGATTTCTCTCTAAATTAACTCACTGACTAACTATTAGTCGATTTATCAAGTTACTAATCTAATTGTATCTCATACAATTAATTAGCTTATTAATTTGGAGCACGTTCCTATAGGTGTGACTCAAAGGGATCAATTGATTACCGCCGTCTCACGACAATAACGTCAAACTCTAGTCAGCCAACCGTTATTGATTTACGTTAATCAATTGACAATAATTCAAGATTATCCCCCTGTATTCCTTAGTTAAGATTTATTAAGTAATCAAACTATTTGTGGAGGACACATACTCCAACAATCTCCCACTTGTCCGAGACAAGTTGTGCGTTACCAATTCTCTTGTCCGTTCCACATCTCCCACTCAATACAAGGTGTCTTACAGGTCGTACTTGCATTCAAGTAATATTATGAGTGGTTTTCTCGATATGGAGAGTAGCTGTCTAACCGAAAAATCTACCGTAGATCTTTTCGAGCGTGGCCACGCATTTTCAGCGACTCCTCCTCGAGTGGCCCAAAGATGTTTTACCCTGGCGAGGGTGGACAATTCCCTTCCACTCGATTATGCTGTATAATGCAGATCACCATGACCCCAAAGATGCCCTTATAGCCCGACAGAGTGTCTCACTGTCTGTCTATGCAAATGACCAGTCATCTCCATGACTCTATGGTGTTGAACCCACCATCGATCAACTTGCAATCTAGTCTTCTTGAGACGTCACCTCTTTTAGAGACTAGGGACCAAATACTTAGTTTATACCGTTCACTTGAATATGTTCAATGTTATCACACAACTATTCGGATAAACAGAGTATGCATTCAAAATGACTTAAAAGAGTAAATAAACTCTAAACAATGAATGTTATTTTCATATATGTAATAAAATACATTATTCATTACATGTATCAAAAGCTAAAGGAAATCAGGCATACTCCTCAACCCTATAGAGGCGGTGTGAGCGTCATGCTTAGCCCTCGAAAGAGGCTTGGTTAAAAGGATCAGCGATGTTATCGTCTGTCCCAACCTTACAAATATCTATTTCCTTCCTTTCCACATTATCTCTTATAACATGGTATTTCCTCAAAACGTGTCTAGACTTATTACTAGACTTGGGCTCCTTTGCTTGAAAGATAGCCACACTATTATCACAATAAATAGTGATTGGATCTGCGGCACTAGGGACTACTCTTAGTCCATCCAAGAACTGCCGAATCCATACAGCTTCCTTAGCAGCTTCCGAATCTGCCAAATATTCAGCTTCTGTTGTAGATTCCGCAGTGACACTTTGCTTGAAGCTTTTCCAATAAACAGCACCCCCATTCAACATAAAGACATAGCCGGATTGGGATTCAAATCATCCCCGTCGGTTTGGAAACTTGCATCAGTGTGACCCTTTACACGCAGCTAAAGTTCTTCTCCAAACACTAGAAATAAATCCTTAGTTCTTCTCAAGTACTTAAGGATGTTCTTTACGGCTATCCAGTGACTCTCACCGGGTTGGCTTGATACCGACTCGTCATGCTCAAGGCGAAAGCGACATCGGGACGAGTGCACATCATAGCATACATGATTGATCCTACAACGGAAGCATAAGGGATCATCTTCATGCGTTCAATCTCCTCAGGACTCGTGGGACATTGAGATTTCCTCAATGTTATTCCTACACTCATCGGAAGAAAGCCTCTCTTGGAGTCTTTCATATTGAACCTATCAAGAATCTTATCGATATAAGCTTCTTGACTCAATGCTAGTATCCTCTTGGATCTATCACTATAGATCCGGATACCCAAGATGCGTTGTGCCTCTCCCAAGTCCTTCATTTGGAAATGGTTTTCCAAGTTCTCCTTTACCGAGTTTAAACTTGGAACATCATTTCCAATGAGCAGTATGTCATCCACACACAATACAAGAAAGGTTACCTTGCTCCCACTAAACTTCATGTATAAACAACATTCCTCGGCACTTCAAGCGAAACCATTTTGTTTAATAACATGATTGAATCTATGATTCCAACTTCTTGATGCTTGCTTAAAACCATAAATGGATCTCTTAAGCTTGCATACTTTCTTAGGGTTGGATGTATCCACAAAACCTTCAGGTTGTGTCATGTATACTTCGTCTTCTAGAATCCCATTCAAGAAGGCGGTTTTTACATCCATTTGCCATATTTCATAGTCATGAAATGCGGCAACCGCTAAGATTATCCTAATGGATCGAAGCATTGCTACTGGAGCAAAGGTTTCATCATAATGAATACCTTGGACTTGTGTAAAGCCCTTTGCCACCAATCTAGCTTTGTAAACATCTACATGTTTATCTATGCCGAGTTTGATTTTAAAGATCCATTTACACTGAAGAGGTCTCACTCCTTCAGGTAAATCCACCAAGTCCCATACTTGGTTCTCGTACATAGAACCCATTTCTTATTTCAAGGCCTCAAGCCATTGTTCGGAATTGGGACTACTAATAGCTGCCTTGTAGGTTGTGGGTTCGTTGCTTTCGAATAACAACAAATTACCCTCCTCCTCGATGTTACCGAGGTAACGGTCAGGTTGATGACTTATTCTTCCTGACCTCCTAGGAACTACAACCGTTTCAGAAGACGAGGGAACGGTTTCCTCATTTTCCGCCTCGGTTTGTGGCTCTTGAACTTCATCAAGTTCAAATTTTCTCCCACTCTGTCTTTTAGAAATATATTCATTTTCTAGAAAGACAGCATCACGAGCCACAAAACACTTAGTTCTCGTGCGGGTTGTAGAAGTAATAACCACACGTTTCCTTAGGATAACCTACAAAAAGACATTTGTCAAACCTTGGTGCGAGTTTATCGTCAGACTTACTCTGAACGAATACCTCACAACCCCAAATTCTCATGAATGACAAATAGGGAACCTTTCCCTTACATATCTCATATGGAGTCTTATTGGCCGCTTTAGTCGGACTTCGATTTAGTGAGAAAACAACAGACAATAGTGCAAAGCCCCAAAATGATCTCGGAAGCTCACTCTGACTCATCATAGACCGAACCATGTCTAATAAGGTTCGGTTTCTCCTTTTTGCAACACCATTCAACTGTGGTGTGCCCGGAGGAGTCCATAGTGATACTATACCACAATTCTTAAGATGTGAATCAAACTCATTACTTAGATATTCGCCACAACGATCCGATCGTAGTGCTTTTATCTTCTTATCCAATTGATTTTCAACTTCATTTTGAAATTCTTTAAATTTCTCAAAAGCATCACTTTTATGCCTTAATAAGTAGACATTACCATATTGTAGATACCCGTATCCGTACCCCCCCAAAAGCAAACCCGATGACGAAAAGGACTTTTTATGCATGTTTTAAATAAGACGAAACGGTACATAAGTGTCTAAAACATTTTAGTCATTTTTAACGTATTAATCTGAATTTGCATATTTCGTAAAAATGAATATTAATTTAGTCATTTTAATCGTAAGTCGACACAATACACGCAAGCACGACACAAAGACGCCTCACAAAAATGGCCCAAGAACACAAAAACGACCCACACACACACAAAACGGCCCAAAAACACATAAAAAGGCCCAAGCACCCGAGCGGGCCAAAATGCGTCCCGGGTCACATTCTTACAAAACAAAATCCCACAAAGTCGTAAAATAATATGTTACAATATTATTTTACTTCGAGCCAAGATCGAAGAACACGACGAAAAAACCGAAACACGAAACACGAAACACGAAAATCGAAACAAAACCAAGTTGATAAACAACTTGATCAATTGGATGATCAAATTGATATACCAAAGTCAGCAAATTACAGCCAACATGCTCGACATTAGCTTACACACCTACGATAACGTGTGTACGAAATCTGGTACGCAAATCTGCCGAACAGCGAGAAAAATCGCGGAAAAATCGGCGATTTACCATAAAATCGCCAGACCTCTGGCGATTTTCAGGTAAATCGCCAGACTTCTGGCGATTTTATGGTCCTCCCCTGACATTTCTGGCGATTTTCTGAAGAATTGCTGGTTCTCTGGCGATTTTCTGATCAATTGGGCATAAAACACGAAGCATTTGCTATAAATAGCAGCCCTTGTTCAACCATTTTCAACATCAAAAATCACAACAACAATTACAACAACACTCAAAAAAAACGATACTCATACTCACAAAAAGCCTCTCGCACTTATAAATCTCCACTCTAAAAACCGTCCTTGCATTTCAAGGTAAAGAAATTTTACCTTCCGATTGGGCGTCCGAGACTTACAGGGTTACTTTAACCCCACCCCGATATTGGCATTAACGAACCCTTATTCGCAATTCGGTTGTAGTAATTCGAATCAAAGATTCGTCTAAACCCCGCCAATATCGCATAAACAAACGACTCAAAATCACTAAATTAAACACCATTTTTACATTATGCAAATTCTCGATTCATGCATTAAATTACGACTAAAGCACGGATTCTACATTTAACTGTACCGTTTCATATAGTCTTTTAAACATGCAAAACCGAGGGTTTTACAAAATCTTAGAATTGAACACAAGTCGGAAAGTAACGTTTAGTTATTAATTCAAATACAATGAATTAGTAATTTTACGTATATTTCCTATAGCAAATCGTCATAGCTTTGACGGCTTACATTTATTTTACATATTTATCGAGTCATACATTTGCATTTGTACGTAGCGTTCTATTAGCCCAAATATCGAAATTAAAGCATTTGTTTTCAAACTAGTAAAGACTACTTTTACGTAGGCTTTTTGATTACAGTTTTCATAATACATTTTGTCAAAACTTTCGAAAAGTAACCTCACTCCGAATCCTCTCTGGTTTCACAATAGCCTCAGAAGGATAGGTATCGACGCACCTTGAAATCTGAGACCCTCGCGTCTTATGATTTTAAGATGCGTTGAATAGGTTCCAAATTCCTTTAATATTTGGTGGCGACTCCAAAAATACATTTCAAAAGGATTTTTATACTTCTTTTTGTTACAATCACATGCAATGACATTCCCCCTTTTAAACAAAAGAACGCTCGAGCGAGCTGAGCAAAGCAACGCCCTAAAAAGCGAAGCTCCAGCGCCCGCGAGCCTCTTGCAAAATTTATTCATCTTTCCCGCGCCGTGCATTCCGCCCCATGACACGAGGGCGGGCGCGAGCGGGGCGTCGAGAAGGGATCACCCCGAGTCCGGTATCCTCAGTTGGCGACTCCGCTGGGGACGAGCATGTTTTTTTAATTTTGAAAATTAACTTTTCATTTTATTTTAAAAACATAAAGAAGTGAAACTTGAAACTTTGAAAACATTTCTGCTTTCGATATTTGGGCAATAGTACGTTTGAGTCGAATCCTCCTGATTCATAACCCCACCCTTCGAGGGACGGCCCCAAGTAAAAACACGCTTCCTAAACGTGTATACTCTGGACACGTCGATCTCTCACCCTTCCACGATCACAAGTACTGGTATTCCGTACAAGTGAATCGTAGCAGGTCAAACTCGAACGCTCTAGACCCCGTATTGAATCCACACTGATGTGTGTGATCTTGCGGATAACTCTACACAAACGTTGCGGGAATGACCGGAAGGAACCTTACCCTAAAGCCAAAAACCCGCGTCTATACGTACAAATCCAAAGCTATAGCACCCTCGCTATGGTCGTCTTCCAAACAAAATGCATGCAAAAAAAAAAAAAAAACATTTTCATATAGCATTACACTTTCAAAAGACGTCTATTTTGAAAGTACATTTTCAAACATTTTTCAAAAGGGCATACTTTTAAGCATACAGTCAGGGTCATTGACCTATAGTCAACTGAACCTGACTAACATTACATCACGATATTCAAAACCGATCGGAAATAATCACTACATTTCCTATCCTTTACAAAACATAAATGCATTATACGACTGACGTATCGTCATAATACATTTATCGCAAAAACATTTCGCAAAGCAAAACCCGAATATGTCAATACATTTCGGATATTTCAATGAAGCGTACACTTTTACATTTTTGAGATAGCTCTAAGTCGAGTGACTTGCTAGTCACCCCGACTTAAACAAACTATCTCTCTCAAAAATAAACAAAACGCGGGCTCGTTCAAATACGAATCCGTTGATTTACATGTCAGGTCGGGTGACTTATCGTCATTACGGCTTGACACCCTGTGTCACACGTAAAAAGCGAACAACGACCGCTTTTTACCCAATTTAACATCTTCAGGCCGACTAGCCTATCGCTACTTCGGTTTGATTCCTTTTTACATCACAATCTAACGATAAACCCCTGGCAACATACCGCTAATTTGGGTTAATCAGATTGTGATCATACAAACTTTTATTTACATCGAGGCTGGGGACGCGTCGACGCATCCTTACCTCAAAAACTTCCCGTGTCTTTTAAGCCAAAAACACGAGTCGAGTCCTGCACACACTTTTTACACTTTTGCTTTTTCTTTACTACAAATATGATTTTTCTTTGAGTCTTTATTTTCTTTCGGAGGTCACTAAGGTTTAGAACTCTGCAGGTCCATCCCCTAAAAAGTCCTGGATACGCGACGTACTAAGGACCGTCATCTGAACCCTCCGCCACCTCCAAAGAAACGTACCTACAACAGATCGAAACCAAAAGCTACCATGGCACTCAACAATGAAGAAAATGTCGGAGGAATCCCAACTCCTCCCCCGTCAGTGGTTACCGCAGAACATGTTCAACAGCTCAACAGCAAAATTCTTAGCCTCACTGCTGCAATTGAACAAATGGCCACAATGCAGAAACTCGAGGCCGAGAAGAACGCCAAGTACCTTGCCGAAGAGGCTGAACGAAATGCTAAAAGAATTCGTTCAATGGAAGAACGCCTCACCCACTCGAAGGGATATTCCATTTATGAGGAAACTGAACATGTCCCAAAAAGCGTCAAGTCCTTACTACCGGCTAAGCTCTCGCTCAGCGATCTCCCCATCTTCAAGGGTCATGAAAGTCCGCTTGTGCACATCAAGGATTTCAAGGCTAAAATGGCCGTCATGGGCGTCGATCCCTCGGCCTGGGCTACTCTATTCCCACATTCTTTGGATGCACAACCTAGAGCCTGGTTCTATGCCTTGGACCCACACAAGATTACTACTTTCAAAGAAATCACGGTCCAGTTCGACAATCAGTATCATGACAATAACGATACTCAAGTCTCGCTACGTACCCTGGAGGTTCTGTCACAAAAGGACAATGAAGGCTTCAGTGAATACCTCACGCGTTGGAAGAAACTTCGGTGCCAGGATATCTAACCGCCCCAAGGACGCAGAACTAATCACCAAGTTCATTAATAATCTCACCCTGCATATCGTGAAAGATTTGCGCTACGGCAACTTTGACAGTTTTGCTTCGCTCAGTACGGTGGGTCAATTGATTGAAGACGACCTCCGTAAAGAAAAGACCAAGGTCGCAAGCCGAGGTTATCAGGGTAGCTCGTCACGAGCCGTCACCAAAGCGGAACCAGTCCACTGCATTAATGCTCTGGAAGAACTAGCGCCTTCCCCAACTTACACCATACCAACGAAATACACCACGCCTCCTCCTAAGGCATCATACCCATCTGCAGGTCAAACTTCGTCAAAGCCACGCCAGAACTTCGACCCAATCTACATGACTTACTCTAAAGCACTACAGAAACTTGTGAGCCGAAACGTGCTTCAACTCCTGGGACCTACTAGCGAGCCCCCTCAGGATAAAAAGCCCAAATAATGGGATCAGAATGCGTACTGTGAGTTCCATAGGGGAAAAGGACATGACACTGAACAATGCTTCCGCTTAAAGAACATAGTCCAAGATCTGATCGATGACAAGACCATCGAGAAGCCTACTCCAGGTCCTAAGCCTTCAAATCAGCTCAATCCCCTGCATGCCCATGCCATTTTCGTGGGTACACACCCTATCATTGACTGTTCCCATCTGATCGTCTCAAACGACCACGAAATCAATGGTATCTGGGACAGTTCTGATGAAGAAAACAACCACACAGACAACAACGGTTACCTATTCCCTCCGGAAGAAGAAGAGGAAGACCGAGAACCCACAGGGATATACGGGAAAATGCCTCACAAATACCCAATCAGGCTGTCTGATAGTGACGATGAGATAGCCTACTTAACACGCTCCGGACGTCCATACAGAGCCTCACTGAGTCTGCTCGAACCCCCGGGTTTTCCATCTAAGGCAGCTAGCCAAAACCAGGACAAGGGCATAGTCCTTAACGAGGTTACACCTCCGCCTCCAATGACTACGCCACCACCTCCGGCAACTACATCGCCACCCCCGATCGCCACATCACCACCTGTGATTACCCCAAGTCAACCACAAACTGACATAGCATCATCAAGCACTCCTCCAATGCCTATACCCGAAATTGGAGACTCGATTCAGAAACAACTCAATAAAACTAAGGCGAGATATCTCGATCCGGGCACTCTAAGGGAATCACTAGGACACCGGGAAGCCCTTTACCGAGCCTTGCAAGTCACCCCTATTACAACAGAGATGTCTCCTGAGAAACTCATCAGTCACATTACTCGAGAGTGGCAAGCTAGCGCCATCATTTTCTCTGACAAAGACCTCCCGCCATTCGGAGGCACGCACAACCTAGCCCTCTACATCAATGTGGAATGCCATGGCATGACACTACCCGTTGTGCTCATCGACAATGGATCTGCAGTCAACGTCCTGCCCCTAGGAACGGCTAAAAAGCTAGGAATCAAGGAAAATGACTTCATCCCCTGCGCAGACGGAGTCAGGGCTTACGACGGTACCCGCCGCAGCATAAAAGGGACCATCTCTTTTCCTATCATGACAGGACCTGTCATAAGGGAAACTGAATTCCAGATAATCGACATACCCCCAGCATACAACATGTTATTGGGTAGACCCTGGATCCACGCAACCAAAGCAGTCACCTCAAGCTTACACCAAAAGGTTAAACTTCCCCTGGACGATGAAGTCGTCACTATCCACGCATCAAACTTTCGAGCTTCCCTGCAGCAGCAAAAGCTCGATAACGACACTGCAAGAATAAGCACCGAAACCCCGGACATCACCTGTGGTTTTGATTTCGACTTTGACATCTGCACATTGACTCGCGAGGAGGAAATTACAAAGACTCTATGTAAAGGATAACGACAACAAATGGCCTACCATGGGCCTAGGTTATGTGCCATGGTCCTACGAAGTTACCCGTGGGGAACAGGCATTCAATGACCGTAAGAGAGGTCGTGACTTTCGCATAGAGCCATATCACATATTCACAGACAAATACTTCGTCAAAGAGGGCGCAAGCAAGATGCCCAAGGACTACTTCACTTGTACCAATGCAGGGATTGAACTCGTTTCTGACATCCTGCGCAACCACAGCTTTAACCCCAGGCACGATTGTCCCGTTTGAGGAGAAGACGCACGACGGATGGTCAAAAACCCTTAAATGGACTGACAACCAGGGTCGCACTTTCAAAATCACTACGGGAGAAGGCTACACTTTCGAGAACTCTGACTCGGGAGAAAGCGAAGGAGAGGACCCTGGCGACAAATCCATCATAGAGTTTAGGCCCCCGCGTCGTCACTTCAAGTCTTTCACCCCAACCAAGCCTCCGGGCTATATGCCCGATGTGATAGACATAGACAAAGAACTAGAGTCTCTAAAGTTGTCTAAAGCTCCTCTGTCTGAGCTGTCTTCAAATGTAACTGCTTTCGAAAACAATAATAACAACATTTCTGGTTACTACTTGCCTTGTTTTCCTCTAAAAACTGCATTTTCTAATACTCACGATAACATTAGGCATAATAGCATTGCATTACATAAATACATTGCAAGTATCGTTTCAAAATCCGAACAGGACCCCATCATTGAAGACACAACAATCATTGATGTGGGAACACCCGAAGAACCCCGAAAGCTACATCTGGGGGCTTCCTTGAGCATGGAAGAAAAAGCTACATACACCAAGCTACTCGCAGAATTCAAAGACGTCTTTGCTTGGTCCTACAAAGATATGCCCGGCATTGACCGCGAAATAGCAGAACATCGCATCCCACTCAAACCAGGTGCCAAACCTATTAAGCAAAAACTACGTCACATTAAACCAGAATGGTCTCTCATGGTCAAAGAAGAGATCGAAAAGCAACTACAAGCGGGTTTTATCCAAGTCATCGAATACTCAGATTGGGTATCAAACATGGTTCCAGTCATGAAGAAGAATGGAAAAATACGAGTATGCGCAGACTTTCGTGACCTAAACAAGGCTTGCCCAAAAGATGATTTCCCATTGCCCCACATGGACATACTTGTAGACAACACGGCCGACCACGCATTACTGTCATTCATGGATGGGTATGCGGGTTACAACCAAATCAAAATGGCAATAGATGACATGTCTAAGACTACCTTTGTGACACCCTGGGGCACATACTGCTATACTGTCATGCCTTTCGGACTCATTAACGCCGGCGCCACTTATCAACGTACCGCAACTACTCTGCTACATGACATGATGCATAAAGAAGTAGAGGTCTATGTTGACGACATGATTGTGAAATCAAAGCAGAAGGAAGATCACGTTACCAACCTTCGTAAGTTCTTCACCAGAATCAGGCAATATAAAATGCGCCTCAACCCACAGAAATGCACTTTCGGGGTTACATCAGGCAAGTTATTGGGTCACATCGTAAGCCAACGTGGAATCGAGATCGACCCTGTCAAAATCAAAGCAATACTGGAGATGAAACCTCCAAGCAACATTGATGAGATCAGGAGCTTCTTGGGACAAGTCCAATACATCTCTCGATTCATTAGCAAGCTCACAATGGTCTGCGAGCCAATTTTCAAGAAGCTAAAAAAGGAAGAACACACAAAATGGGACGACAACTGTCAACAAGCATTTGACAAAGTCAAAACCCTACTCACCAATCCACCTGTTCTGATGCCGCCCCAGAAAGATCTACCTCTTTCGCTCTACCTAACGACTACACCAAACGCCATGGGCGCCATGCTCGCTCAGGAAGTTAACAACGAAGAAAGAGCAATTTACTACATTAGCAAGAAGTTCCAAGACTACGAAACTCGCTACGAACCTGTGGAGAAAAGCTGCCTCGCTCTAGTCTGGGCCACCAAAAAGCTTAGACATTACCTCCTCGCTCACACAACCAGAGTATACTCCCTAATGGATCCACTCAAGTACTTATTTGAAAAACCAGTACTAAACGGCCGCATGGCCAGATGGACGCTACTGCTAGCAGAATATGAGCTCAAATACTTACCTTTGAAAGTCATTAAGGGAAGAGCTGTTTCAGACTTTCTCGCAGAGAATGCCATCATTGAACAACCTAAAATTGACACAACATCATTCCCTGATGATGGAATTTTATTTGTCGAACCGAGTAATCGGCAACTCTACTTCGATGGAGCCTCGAACTACCGCGGCTATGGCGTGGGAATACTTCTAATATCTCCCAATGGCGATCACACACCCATCTCAATCAAGCTCGACTTTAACGTCACCAACAATGCCGCAGAATATGAAGCTTGCATATACGGCCTACAAGCAGCCATGGCCCTCAACATAAAGCACCTCAGAGTACACGGAGACTTCTTCCTAATCATAAATCAAGTAACAGGAGCATGGAAAATCATGAACGAAACCCTAGCAAAATACCAAGCAAAAATACAAGTACTCCTGACAGAATTTGACTGCATAGAATTCTATCACCTCCCAAGGGAAGAAAATCAATTTGCCGACGCGCTGTCAAAGCTCTCATCCCTTCTCAACATGCCACCAAATGTGGACACACTGCCCATTGTCGTCGAGAGACGTGGTGAGCCCGCATACATCCACACCATCGACATTGACGAAGCTGAGCACACAGAACCATGGTACCAGGCCATACTTAACTACAAAACAAGCAATTCTTACCCACCTAACACCGACAAGCGAGGTAAGAGAGCCATTAGACTTCTTGCATCCCAATTCGTGCTAGAAATGGGACAATTACTCAAAAAGACACCACAAGGCACCTTACTCATGTGTGTCGATTACAAGAAAGGGCAGGAAATCATTGCCCAAGTACACGATGGCGAATGTGGCCCACACATGAACGCAAGAGCCCTATGCAAGCAAATCTTACGACTAGGATGGTATTGGACGACTATGGAAGCCGACTGCATTCACTATGTCAAACACTGCCATAATTGTCAAATATTCAGTAACGTGCAACACGTACCTCCTTCACCACTATACACCCTCACGTCTCCATGGCCCTTTTCATCTTGGGGCATTGACGTGATAGGCAAAATCCATCCCATCGGAGCAGGAGGACACTGCTTCGTACTAGTAGCAATCGACTATTTCACAAAATGGGTAGAAGCGGCGTCTTTTCGCACCCTCGGCTCAAAAGAAGTTGCCAAGTTCATACAAACAAACATCATATGCCGATATGGCATACCGCATGAGTTTATAAGCGACCAAGGTTCACATTTTCAAGGCAAAGCAGAAGCCATACTCGCCAAATACAGCATACAACATCACAGATCCTCCCCTTACCGACCCCAAACCAACGGAGCCGTGGAGGCAGCAAACAAAACTGTAGTCACCATCCTGGAGAAAATGATCGACAGTTGTCGGGATTGGCCTAACAAAATTCCATTCGCACTATGGGGATATCGCACAACCATACGCACACCCACAGGCATGACGCCTTATTTTCTCACCTACGGCATGGAAGCTGTACAGCCAGTGGAGATAGAAATGAAATCCCTACGAATACTGATGGAAAGTAGCATCCCAGAAGCAGAATGGGCCCGCGAACGCTACGAGCAACTGATGCTCCTGGACGAACGCAGGCTAAATTCTTTAAGCATTGTGCGAATGTACCAAGCACGACTACAAAGAGCATTCAACAAACGAATCCGACCACGAAACATAAAAGTAGGAGATCTAGTGTTGAAATCAGTACGCGCGCCACTTCCTGTTGACCCACGAGGAAAGTTCAAGCCAAACTGGGCCGGACCCTACCTCGTCAAGGAAATCTACACAGGCGGAGCAGTCAAACTAACCGACCTAGACGGTCAAGAGTTTAACCTAGCAACAAACCTCGACCAGCTGAAGAAATACTACCCTTGAAACACTTGCAATGTATTTATAACATGTATTTAAAAACATCACACGGGCCGGCATGCCCCTAAGCATGCACTTTCAAACTCTTTACAAAAGCAAACACAACTCCGGGCCGGCATGCCCCTAAACGTGCACTCCCACACCAAAAAGCAAAAACACAATTCCATGAGCAGGCATGCCCCTAAACATGTTGTTCAAAAACACAATTCCGAACTACGCCGGCTTGATTCCATTTATATGGATACGTAGGCAGCTTTTCAAAAGCACAGCCGACATTCAACACAAAATCACGTACCCAAACATCTCAAGGGTATGACGGACATAACAAAATTCAAAACACAAAATACGCATGTCCATAACCTTAAAGGAAACAAGGCAAGTTACGAAAAACAAACTTTTGTTTTATTATGCTGGAAAGGGAAACATTTACATTCTGGATTTTGTAATTGGGAGCACGAACACTACACTACTAGCACACACGACACTTACAAGGGTTACATGATCCCGGCATTACCTTCGGGTTTAGGGAATACAAAAGCAAACAAACAACAGGCAACAAGCATCCAGATAACATTCTTCACGACTGAGAGGAGAACTCAACCCCTATTGCGACCCCTACCACTGCTGTCACGACCGCAGCGGACCGGTTTATAAGCAGACATTCGCGCAAGGTCTTTAAGCTCTAGAGCGCGAAGGCGTGACCTCTTGTGAGGGCTCTGGGCGACAGTCCACCTAGTATAAGCCTGTGACACCTGATGTGCCCTAGGGATACTGGCCACCAGCCACCTGGGCCGCATGATCCAACTATTCGCCCAAGCATCGACTACATCATTAGTCAACATGAGCCTGCCCTGCACCGTAGTATCATGACCAGGGATGAACTGTGCCCACCCTATCTGTCGCCTCACTCGCATGGGATGGATATAAACACCCATGTCAAAACCGCAAATAAGAACTCCGGACGAACCACCGCCAGCTGCACTCGCTGTCACGTCAACAACTCCCCACCATGGTACCGACCAACGGATGGCCGATGACCTCACAAATTCGGGGAAGTAATCATCGGGACGATGGTGTGGATCCAGCCACCTAATATAGCGATTAGTCACACCCCCGGCAGAATACGAACCATCAATATCGCCTAGCACGCTCAGACGCTCCATAAGCCACACCTGAAGGATCAGGGGACATCCTCTATATGGGCGCTCCCTATTGCAGGCACGATCATCAAGGCCTAGGATTGTTTCGGCCAAGATCAAGGCCGAGGGGTTACAATCATACTCCATCTGTTGAACGACAGTGATTAAGCGGGGATCACCGAGCGCTCCCTCGTACAAAGAATCAGGAAACATGTAACGATGGATTAAGCAGAACGCCAACGCCCTTTTCCTGGCCCCAAAGGAGATCGTCTCATTTTCACGGTTCATAAACCGCCGACACAGGCGATTAAGATTGATGCGACTCCCAACGAATAACCTCTCCGTCTCGTCAGAGGTCATCTGGAGATAGCTCGCCACATGCCTCTTGTACCCCGGCTCCCAACTAACACACACAGGCAAGTTAGTACGCAGCCAACCACCAATGGCTCCAAATTCCTCGACCAGTGGGCAAACCTCTCCGTCAGGAAAGCGGAACACGTGGAAACGCAAGTCCCAATAACCTAGGCATGCATCCAAGAACTCGGGCTCCATCTGAACCTTCCTCAAACCTAGGAATATGCCCAAGCCACAACCCCTGAGGTTCCTCTTCTCGATACCAGATAGCATAGCACACCACATCCTCACAAGTCCCTCCAAATGCTCCATTACTCACAAAAAAGACAACGCTCTGCTGAATCTTACAAATACTATTATAATGCGAGTAATGAAATTGCAAAATAAGACGAAGTATGAAATGTGATTGGAGAGATGGATGAATGAACTAACACGAGCATCCTTCTTATAGGCAACGTCTTCAAGAGGCAACAACACAACATATAATCGCTAGTGAACCAGCGATTAACCAAAAAATCAAAACAAAAAGCCAAAAACAACCCAAAAATCGCCAGAAAACTGGCGATTTACACAAAAATCGCCGATCCTTCCGGCACGATGTCGCTTTGTCGGCGATTTTTGTGAGAATCGTTGGTATACAGGCGATTTTCTATGCTTTTCCGACAGATTTGACGCGACGACTGCACACCGCCTTGCAGCCTACGAGTTGCAGAAAGTTTTTCACAGCCTACGCACCGCTGTTTTTACTTTTTACGACGCATTATCGATTACGTTTCCGATACCCGGCTTTACGTCGTATTGGGTCATTTTGTGATCGACTCTCGACTAATGTTTTGCACGTACGCTTCACAAAATTCAACCGTCTTATTTCGTAAGCTTACGTTAAAGCACGACGTTCTTAATTCACATCTTTACGAACGTCAAAAGCACCTTTTACGGTCTCACAAAATTCAACCGTCTTATTTCGTAAGCTTACGTTAAAGCACGACGTTCTTAATTCACATCTTTACGAACGTCAACAGCACCTTTTACGGTCTCACAAAATTCAACCGTCACATTTCGTAAGCTTACGTTAAAGCACGACGTTCTTAATTCATTTTTACGAACCTCAAAAACACCTTTTACGGTCTCACAGAATTCAACCGCCACACTTCGTAGGCTTACGTTAAAGCACGACGTTCTTAATTCACATTTTTACGAACCTCAAAAACGCCTTTACGGTCTCACAAAATTCAATCGTCAATTTTTCGCAAGATTACGATAAAACACGACATTTTCATTTAACACTTCTATGAGCGTCGAAAGCGTCTTTTATGGACTCAAAATACTTTCTTCAAAATGCATGTTTATAAAAATCTTACGTATGCATGCTCTTATTACGGGTCAGAAAAATCTCAATCGAGATTTGTGTTCTTTTTACGACTAACAATCTAATTGCAGGAACACTAAGTAAGCAAGTCGCGAGGACTTCGAACGCAAACGATGACACAAGCGGTCATACTACAAAACGAGGCAAAATAACCGACGACGCTCATAACACAGCACACAGGCTCATCAATTTTGAAAACTACGTCAACATGGACGATTACTATAATCAACGAGTGAACCTGCTGCATAACCAAAGCACGCATACAAAACCGCGGAACATACTTGCATCAGGCTATGGCCATAAATCGACGTCATACGATTCCTGCAAAGTCCAACCATACAAAATAATCGACGCACGCGCACGAGGTCACGGGGCTTTCTCGCGTCAAGCCACAGTCACAAAATCAACCTGATACGAAATCCTACATGTCCAAATACGTGCAAATACAATTACAAAATAAAACAAGTTCATAAGAATAGGCCTACGATCCTAGCATACATCCCAAATCAATTAGCTTAATCTCGACGACTGAGCTCCGCGCGCAACGAATCAATCTGAGCACGGTAACCAGCCAGCTCCTGCTCCCGCTGTAGCTCAAATTCCGCTCGTAGACGTGCCTCCTCGGCCCTGGCCCGCCCTAGCTCTATCTGGCTCTTGTTGGAGCTGGTGTCCTCCACAGTTAGTGTGATTAATTTATTAAATCTCTTACAGGATCACAAAGGATACTTGTATTTAAAATCAGCTGATTAACGTATATCGGTAACGGTTGGCTTGCTAGAAAGTTTGACGTTACTGTCATATAGATGGCGGTGATCAGCTGGTCCTTATCGGTCACACCTATAGGACGACTTTATGAAATGTAATGTGATTACATTGATGCCTTAAATATATCTAAGCAGTTAGAAATTTGGAAATGTATTCTTATAATTATTTAATGTGATTAAATAGATTATTGTTATATTAGTGGGTGAGCTGAATTAAATGTCAATTCAGCTAGATGAGCTGGATTAAGTGTTAATTCACATGTGTATAATAGTTATGAGCTACATTTATATTATAAATATTTGATATTTATAGTTAAAGTGATGCAATAAGTTATGTTATTTAATTTATTGTATTATGCGATAATCAATTAATTAAATACGTATTATACATATTATTTTACATGTAATGTACATGTAAATATTAAAAACAAAATACACACACACACTATAAGTGTGTCGTGTAATATGTGTATATGTAGGATGTTTTTAGTTTGTTTATTTTGTAATGATAAGTGGTTATTAGTTGGTTAATTACTACTTCCCATTACTTAAAATAAACTACCCCCCCACTAACATGTAACTTCTCCACTAAACATACTAATAAACCAACTTATAAACTCATTATATGATGATGAGAAAATTGGTGTTAATGTATGTATGTGAGCCGTGTATATTGAAGAGAAAAGGAGAGATTTTATCTCATATTTTCACTCATCACATTTCTAAGTTTACTTCATATATTATTTGTAATATATACCTTGTTTTCTAGCATAAACACAAGGCATTTCATAAGGCGTTTTGGGTGCAACTTATAAGAGATATTCTACGTTAATATTGGTTTGTAAAACGTAATTCGGGTACGTTTTAGGAGGTTCTTAGGCCTTTCTTTGAAGATTAAGAAAGGTTATTTCTATATTCTTGTAATTCATATTACTATCGTTTTGTATAATCTTGGGCATGTTAATACGATTAACATTTTAGTAGTAATATCGAGTTTTATATTCCTACAAGTGGTATCAAAGCATTAGGCTCAAAATGATTTTAATATGGATTAAAATTGAAAATATAAAGTCGTTTATATTTTTATTTCATTTCGGCATTTCCAATTTTTTTTAAATTTTCGAAATTTTTTTTATTTTTTTTTAGTTTAATTTAATTATTTTAAGTTGTTAGAATAAGTTAAATTAAATTGATATGCAAATTTGTTATATGTTTGTATTTTGATATGATCATTTTTTTAAGATATATAACACTAAATTTTGGTTTAAATATGATTAAAATCAAAATAATATGATTATGTGATAATTATAAAGTTTATTATATGATAATAAAATTTGTGACATAATTTAAGAAATTATATAAAAGTCAATTTATTTTGCATATATATCAATTATTTCGAAATTTGCTATATATATATATACATGTCAATTTTTGTTGTTAAATATGATTTAATAAAATAATTGTTTATATATATGTATATAAAAATTTTGGCCGATTTAAAATTTAAAAAAAAAATTGTTTTTGTTATTTTTTTAATTTTGGCCGAAATCTTTTTAATTGAATTAATTTGATTGATTCATTTTGTTTTTTTAATTGGAAAGTCAAATTGATATTGTTTTGAAATGCCTTATTGAATTGTCATAAAAGTGTTTGTGATATATGATGCCAATTATTTTAAAATAGTTTAAAATGATTATTGAATTGATTCATTATATATGATATGTTGAATTAATTTTTGTTTATCAATTTATGTATGACATGATTGATTTTTATGTTAATGGGTGATTTTTTTTTTATGAAAATTTCACTTAAACATATTTTTTAGTAGGTGGTTTGTGTTTTTCATGCATTCGGATGTATGAAATTTTTTGTTTTAGTAGATGAATGCGTTTATATTTGATTGCGTTTTATATCTAGTGTGGCCTAAGTTTATTGTTTTTTAATTGCATTTTCGTAATGATGAAAATGTGATTTTGGGATTTTTCACGTCTCCAACTTGTAATCTTCTTTTATCCTAGATTATATGTAAATAGGTTTTTCATGTAATAGTTAGTGGTAAAAGAAGAGGAGATTGAAGTTTTGCCAATCCTTTTGGTGATCCAAGACGGAGTTTTTTTGGAGCCTTGCTTATGAAGATAGGGTCCTTTTGAAGGATTCCAATTTGTATTTTATAGGGTCCAATTTGATTGGATTCTGCCTTGTACAGTTTTTGTTAGGCCACACTAGGTTTTATGTGCTTGTTTTATTTATGCTTTTCGTCTTTTTCCGCCTAAAACAAACCACCTAAATCGATGAATATTGATTCATTCCCACGTGTTAGTTAACATATGATGTTTTAAAGTCATCGTTCTTTTAGACTCACCTATTTTGTTCACTTAAATGAGTTTTTAATGGATGATGAGATCTCACTCTTTTAAAATTGAGATATAGTCTTTCTAAATCGAATCATTATGAATCCCTTGTTCGTCGGTGGGCATATAGGACCTGTTGTTAAATCCATGTGTACCCCTTCTACCTTGGGTAAGTAGTTGATGTCGATGTTAGTTGAACTCAACATTTGGTTTTCACTAATATGTGAAAATAAAATGGACTATAAATAAATTTGAGAAATTTATGAACCAAGAGTTTTTAAAAGGTTAAAAATTAGTCAAATGGTTGACTTATCGATTTATTGAAATTTGAGTCTTGGAATCATTTATATAATTCTTGAGTGGGATCAATTATATGAATGCTCTTAGTTTATTTACATGTTTTAAATAGACGCATTATTTTTGGTGATTGCTTATGTTTGGTTTATCTTCTTATATTGTAGATATATTTGTTGCTATTTCTGCTTTATTATGGCTGATAATACTGCTACCCCCGGCCCTAGTGCCGTCTTGACTAGGGAGTCATGGTTGCGTTCCTTCATGGACCATGTCTCCTACAACCAAAACTACCGTCTCAAGTCAGATGGTAGTAACTTCACCGAATGGGAGGCAGCATTAAAGAATGCTGCTATCGCAGACGGAAAGCTGAAGTATCTCATGGAGCCAATTCCGGCTGAACCTACTGCTCGATCTGGAGCTCAACGAACTGCATACGATGAGTTTGTTAAAGAAGCGGGTGCGATTAAGAACGTACTCATATATGCAATGGATTCCCATTTGCAACGTCGCTTCATTTCCCAAGGTGCAAAAGGCTTCACGGATCCAAAATATCCTAAGAAAGTATGCAAACTTAAGCGTTCCATTTATGGACTTAAGCAAGCATCGAGGAGTTGGAATCATCGATTTGACCACGTGATTAAACAATATGGTTTTAGACGATCAGTCGAGGAACCATGTTTATATGTCAAATCAAGTGGGAGCTATATTGCTTTCCTAGTTTTGTATGTAGATGACATACTGTTAATAGGGAATCACATTCCTATGCTTTCTTCTGTAAAAGAATGGTTAAAGAATCATTTTCAGATGAAAGACTTAGGTGAGGCACAGAGAATACTCGGTATTCAAATCTATAGAGATAGATCCAAGAGAATGTTGGCGTTAAGTCAAGAATCTTATATAGATAAAATTCTTGAGAGGTTCAGTATGACGAACTCAAAAAGGGGTAATCTTCCGATGGTTCATGGGGTGCATTTAAGTAAGACTCAATCACCTAAATCACCAGAAGAAATAGAGCGCATGAATCGAATTCCGTACGCTTCGGCTGTAGGATCGATTATGTATGCTATGATGTGTACACGTCCAGACGTGGCATACGCACTTAGTATGACGAGTCGTTACCAAAAGGATCCAGGTGAGAGTCACTGGATTGCTGTTAAGAACATCCTTAAGTACTTGAGAAGAACTAAGGGTTGGATGTTAGTATATGGTGGAGACGCAGAGTTATGTGCAAAAGGTTTCACAGATGCTAGTTTCCAAACGGATAGAGATGATTCTAAATCTCAATCCGGATTCGTTTTTACACTTAATGGTGCGGCAGTGAGTTGGAAAAGTTCCAAGCAATCAGTCACAGCAGATTCCACTACAGAATCTGAGTATATTGCAGCTTCCGAGGCAGCTAAAGAGGCAATATGGATGCGTCAGTTCTTACAAGGACTAATGGTAGTTCCTAGTGCGAATGACCCGATCACTGTTTATTGTGATAACAGTGGTGCCATATTCCAAGCTAAAGAGCCTAAATCTAGCAATAAGTCTAGACATGTGTTGCGGAAGGCTCATATGATACGAGATTACGTGGAGCAAAAGGAGATAGAGATTTGCAAGGTTGTCACGGATGACAACATAGCGGACCCTCTCACGAAGCCATTGTCGTACAATAAACATGTTGAACATGTTGTATCAATGGGACTGAAGAGTGTTCCTGATTTTCATTAGTTTGTTTTTAGATAATGTATACATTAAAACTACTACTTTGTAATCATCAAATTATTATTTTATATATGGTATTTCATGTGGATTGTGTGACAATTTTGAACGCCACTGAGTGAACTGATTTACTTTATATATGTTTTGTCCATAATCACCAAAGTGAGCTGATAACTCTAGGTGATTACATTGTGGGTTGATTGATGGTAGGTTCAATAACCATAAGGACATGTGATGTCTGATCAAACACATATGCGAGGTATAGAGGATACTGCGTAGGACATAGTGACCACTTAAATGAAGTCCTAAATGTACAGACATTTTTGCCTGGTCGTGGATAGGACGTTCATTGTGTTCCTAGAGTCGATTCTTTTGATCGCCGAACGCTTTCTTGAGATAAGGGCAGTTTTGGGTGACTTTGGTTTCTTTCTCGTGGTCGCACCGTAAAAGGAGGCCGAGTAGATTTTTTCTGGGTCATTTCTTACTGTGCTTTAATCTGCAAGATTCGAGTCAAGGAAAATATCCAATCTTATCGTTTTTAATCTCAGGGCCACTCGAGGAGTAGTAACTGAAATGCATGGCCATGCTCGAATGTTGTGAATACATTTGTATATCAGTTAGTTGCTCTCTAGTCGAGGAAACCACTCTTGATACGATCACTTGTTAGATACGACCTTGCGGAAGTACGACTTTGCAAATTGTCTACCATTGAGTGGGAGATTTATATGGATATGAGAATCGTTAATCACACACAAACACTTGTAAGGACAAGTGGGAGATTGGTGAGCCGGTGTCCTCCACGCTTAGTGTGATTAATTTATTAAATCTCTTACAGGATCACAAAGGATACTTGTATTTAAAATCACCGATTAACGATATCCAGAACGGTTGGCTTCCTAGAAAGTTTGACGTTACTGTCATATAGATGGCGGTGATCAGCTGGTCCTTATCGGTCACACCTATAGGACGACTTTATGAAATGTAATGTGATTACATTGATGCCTTAAATATATCTAAGCAGTTAGAAATTTGGAAATGTATTCTTATAATTATTTAATGTGATTAAATAGATTATTGTTATATTAGTGGGTGAGCTGAATTAAATGTCAATTCAGCTAGATGAGCTGGATTAAGTGTTAATTCACATGTGTATAATAGTTATGAGCTACATTTATATTATAAATATTTGATATTTATAGTTAAAGTGATGCTATAAGTTATGTTATTTAATTTATTGTATTATGCGATAATCAATTAATTAAATACGTATTATACATATTATTTTACATGTAATGTACATGTAAATATTAAAAACAAAATACACACACACACACTATAAGTGTGTCGTGTAATATGTGTATATGTAGGATGTTTTTAGTTTGTTTATTTTGTAATGATAAGTGGTTATTAGTTGGTTAATTACTACTTCCCATTACTTAAAATAAACTACCCCCCACTAACATGTAACTTCTCCACTAAACATACTAATAAACCAACTTATAAACTCATTATATGATGATGAGAAAATTGGTGTTAATGTATGTATGTGAGCCGTGTATATTGAAGAGAAAAGGAGAGATTTTATCTCATATTTTCACTCATCACATTTCTAAGTTTACTTCATATATTATTTGTAATATATACCTTGTTTTCTAGCATAAACACAAGGCATTTCATAAGGCGTTTTGGGTGCAACTTATAAGAGATATTCTACGTTGAATATTGGTTTGTAAAACGTAATTCGGGTACGTTTTAGGAGGTTCTTAGGCCTTTCTTTGAAGATTAAGAAAGGTTATTTCTATATTCTTGTAATTCATATTACTATCGTTTTGTATAATCTTGGGCATGTTAATACGATTAACATTTTAGTAGTAATATCGAGTTTTATATTCCTACAGCTCTGCGCGACTGCAGCCTGCAACTCTGAAGCATACTTCTGCGCTTTGCAAAGCGCGACCGCCTTATCATTAAAAGCCACGCGCCACCGGTTAGCTACCCTCCACAAATTCTTGTGGACATCCAGAGTCACCTGCAAACAAATACGGCCTTCTCAGACGTCTGGCCTTGAAATGAATCAAGGCAAATCTGAATTTTTTGCAAATGGCATCAAGGATGAAGTTATCGCTGATTTTAGAAGGAAAACTGGCTTTGCTATGGGTTCATTACCTTTCAAGTATCTTGGAATTCCAGTTTCATCAAAGAGATTATCAGTCTTAGATTGTGAGAAGTTGACTGATAAAATCGTCGCAAGAATCAGAGGATGGGGGGCTAGGAAGCTCTCGTATGAAGGCAGGGCAACTTTGGTGAAATCTGTGCTCTCTACGCTACATCGCTATTGGGCCCAAATCTTCGTGTTGCCTAATGGTGTGATAAAGAAAGTGGATGCTATTTGTCGGAACTATCTTTGGGAGGGACACATACACCATACCAGAGGATGTCCGATAGCTTGGGACTCGGTTTGCACCCCAAAGATAGCAGGTGGCCTGGGGTTTATTAACAGTAGATTGTGGAATCAAGCGGCTGTAGGGAAATTGGCGTGGTGGGTGCATACCAAGGCTGACCACCTTTGGGTACGCTGGGTGCACCACATCTACGTTAAAGGCACAGATTGGTTGAACTACAGTCCTACTGTTAACTCGAGTTGGTGTTGGCGGAAAATTTGTAATGTCAAGGAGAAAATGAAAGTTGGTGTTCAGGGACGTGGCTGGCTACAACAAGACCAAGAATATACGATACATAAAGGGTATCAATGGCTTCAAGGGGAATGTGTGAAACAAGGCTGGACCAGGGCTGTTTGGTCAAGGTACAACGTGCCTCGTCATACGATGATAGCTTGGCTAGCTGCAAGGGATAGGCTGGTCACGCTTGATCGGATGGTGAGGTTTGGAATTGCAACAGAGGAGGTATGTTATCTTTGCTGTGAAGAGAAGGAGACCTCTGCTCATCTATTTTTCGAATGTCAATATAGCAAAGCGTGTATGGTGTTGTTCAAGACCAATTTGGGGATTCAGCTGAATTCTAAATCAGAATGGATGCGGCTACATGAAGGGCGAAGGGGATCAAAATTTCAACGACAGATTGGTTTTGCTTTTGTAGCTGGTCTGGTTTATCGTCTTTGGTTTGTGAGAAATGACTGTCGTCTACATGGTCAGGTCACACATCCAAAGGTGGTGTATAAGCAATTGCGCGATGAGATTAAGTTGAGGGTTAATAGCTTAGCATCAAATTTAAAAATGAGCGATAGGGTATGGTTTCAAAGCCTTTGTAACTAGTTATATGTCGTTTGAGATAGAGATATGTACATAAACAGTTTTGATATTAATGATATTTACCATTTACCAAAAAAAAAAAAACAAATACGGCCTTCATATGCTCAAATCGGGGGCTATAATCGAAAGCAGCTTCAACAAAGTTTGGCTAATGATTTTAGGACAAAATCTTACTCAAGCTGGGGGCTATACTCAAAAGCAGCTTCATTTCAAGTTTGACTAACGATTTTAGGACAAAATCTAACTCAAACTGGGGGCTATAATCAAAAGCAGCTCCATTTCAAGTTTGACTAACGATTTTAAGACAAAATCTAACTCAAACTAGGGGCTATAATCAAAATCAGCTTCAACAAAGTTTGACTAACGATTTTAGGACAAAATCTAACTCAAACTGGGAGGCTATAATCAAAAGCAGCTCCATTTCAAGTTTGACTAACGATTTTAGGACAAAATCTAACTCAAACTAGGGGCTATAATCAAAAGCAGCTTCATTTCAAGTTTGACTAACGATTTTAGGACAAAATCTAACTCAAACTGGGGGCTATAATCAAAAGCAGCTTCAACAAAGCTTGACTAACGATTTTAGGACAAAATCTTACTCAAGCTGGGGGCTACATACTACATATCACGCAAGCATAGAAAACAAGTCATACCTGCTTCACCCGAGGGCTCCAACTATCCATGCCAACAGTCCACCGCAGAGATAAGTCCTGCGGTAGTGGTATCGAATGCCGACAGCCACCATCATGCTCAAAATCCAAGCTCTCGTAGAAAGGAGGAGGCTGGACCTCAAGGTCAGGGTCACGTGGCTACAAGATACAAAAATCACGATCAATTTTTGCTTTTTAAGCAAATAACATACACAAGCAAATGCGAAAACAACAGCAAACCTCAATGACAGCAGGCGCCAAAGCAAGGCGCGCCCACGACGTATAATCCTCATCTAGCCTCAACAGGGACTCCGACTCACCCTCGTGATATACATCGCGGCGAACATCAGCATCCAGCGTCTGTACGAAGAGAACCTTAGGAGGGGCCTCAGGCACAACAAACTTACCCCTAATCGTCTGAGCTGACAGACGCTCGCCTAAGAACCAGTATGAATCATACTGAGTCGCAATGTACAACCTCTGCGTATCGCGAATAGCAAAATGAGTCGTAATTGACGCAGGGACATCCGCGTAATTCGCCCAAGGGTTGGGAACAAACTACAAAAAAAAGAGGAATAAACATCTGCAAAAGCACAAACGCAAGGCATATAAGAAATACGAACTTTTCTTACCTTATCAACGGTCATCTCGTTAAACTTCACTCGAGCATCGTCATAAGTCAAGCGAATACCCTTCCTGTTTGCCGTTGCATAAGCATGAAAAGCAGGGTACTCCGCCTTCACGGCAAAGTTAGCAGGGAGCAACGACGGGAAGTGTGCATAGCACCAGGACTACAATGAAGCCAAAAACATGTCTCAAAAGATAAAGCAAAACAAAATAAAACAACAGAGCATCACAAAAAGCAATTATACCTCCATCAGCAGGCCAGGGCCGACTAAGGACGGTTGGGACCCATCATCGATCTGATCAGGACGAACTGCGTCCCTACAAAATCGGATCAGGAGACCCATAGCAGGAGTAACCCAGTCAAAATCACCCAATCTAGACAAGTCCCTCAGGGCCATTAAAACAGCAGTTGACGCCCGCTCTCCTTTATCTCCAAAGTGAGTAGACGTCAGAAACCACCATAGCCACAACCGAGCATTCTGCTCATGACTAACATCGCTCACCTGCTTCTTTCCCTTGCCCTTAAAATAATCATCAAACCATGATGTCCGAGGCTGAAAAGTGTGCCTCTCATCCCTCGCACAGCTAATACCGCCCCCGATCAAACGAACAACCGTAGGGCTCGAGATAGCAGGGCGTACTCTGTCCCACTCAATCACCTCCTCTCCATGAGGAAGCCCCGAAACAACCGCAAGAGACGAGAAGGTGATACCAACCTCGTACCCAGGCATATGGAACGTGTTAGTAGTGTCCCAGAATCTATCTAACAACGCTCGAAGCACAGAAAGGTGCGAATTCACATTCTTCTTACGCGCCTCCTTCCACTTCGTCACCAACGGACCAAAGGCTGTGCCGAGGATTATCTTCCGCGACTCGGGAGACAACTTCTTGTTAAAAGCATCTATACAAGTACGGAAACCGGAGAATGTCCTCATATTTCCCAACTTGAAGCCTACCTTCACCCGAGTGGACAAGTGCTCCAATTGGCTCCAAACTAAGCTCACACCATCCCAGTCTTTAGCAACCTTGGCCCACAATCTCGGACCATGGGGAAACGATGGCCTCAAGCCTAGCTCATCGACCACGCCCATGAACATATTTTGCGCAGCAGCCGGCCGAGCATCGGCACCAGCCTCACCACCCACAGCGCCAGCAGCCGCAGCATCGCCTCCAACATCATCAACCGCTACAGGCTCCTCGTCATCCTGCTCCTCCTCGGGCTCAGGATCACTCTCAAAAGCATTCTCGAGCTGACGAGAACGACCACGTCTCGGCCTATCAACAGCAGGATCATCTCCAGCCTCATCAAAGCTCACCTCGTCAGAAACACTAGCACTATTATCCTCACACCTTGCTCACAACTACCACTAGCCTCTGCTGCACGACGACCACGCGTCCGAACACCACCCTCAGCACTACCAACAACATCAGCTACTTTACGCTTCCTACTAGGCCTATCATTCTTACGTCCACCTCCACGACCTCTACCTCGGCCCTTCCCGGCGGACACCAACGGCTCAGGAACCCCTCGTCCACTCCCAACACCTGGCGAAGGTACAGAACCAACTCCACGCTCGCCAACAGAGGGCCTAGGCAACTCAACAGTAACCCCACGTCCACCTACGGAAGGCATAGGTAACTCCACTACCGGCTCCACAGAACCCCGGTCATATCTGCAGCGCCCGCATCACCAATGTAAGGTCCTGTCGGCTCTACGGTAGTGCTATGCTCGCTATTAGAAGGCATAGGGGACTCTGGAACAGCCCCCTGTACCTCATTCCCTGGCGTCAAAATAGGAGGAGTCTTGAACAAATCAGACTGAGACGGACCTTCAGAAGTCGCTAAATGATGACGCAGCTCAGAAATGGGAGTAAGCTCCTCCCCGGTAACATTGAAGTCAATGTTCTCGATGACATCATGCATAGCACTGGTAGTAGGTATCACGAAATCAGGGTCGCCTGCACCGAATCAAGAAACATTCTTAAGCAATGCAACCATGTGATAAGACAAAGTGCAATTCAATCAAAGCAAATTCATGACCAACAGAGGGATACACATATGCAAAGGCAACAGAAAAGCAATTTTCAGGCCTATCTTTGACAGAGAAGGCTAAAAGAGGAGCAGAAACACAGAGATACATTTTCATGACGCAGACACAGTACCTACGTCATACACATTTAATCCAAGAGACGAGGATGCACAAAGAACAGAGAAAAACCAAGCAAAACAGCAAAAAGCGAACCTCAGGCCTATCGTTGACAGAAAAGGCTAAAAAGAAGCAGTGACCCAAAAAATGCATATCTCGTAGCAAACATACAATATGCACGACATGCACAGCAAACCTGAAGAGCAACGATATGCAAAAGCAAAGAAGAAGCAAAGGAAACAGCAAAAAGCAGACTTTAGGCCAAATTTTGACAGATAAGGCAGAAACAATGTGGGAGACCAGAAATACATATATTATGACACGTATGCGATGTATACGTCATACACAACCAAGACAAAGAGCTAGAAAGGATAAAAATGACTAGAAACCAAACAAAACAACAGAAAATGCGCTTTAGGCTTATTTTTGACAGATAAGGCTAAAATGGCGCAGAGACACAGAAATACCCAGTGCATGACACGTATACGACATACAAGTCATAACGAACACCCACAAGAAGTTTCGTACAAAAATCATGTCCCGAACACCTCGACTGAATAGCTTTTGTAAACCACGCGCAAACTACAAAAACAACCTTTTTATGGCCTTTTCTTGACCAGAGAAGCCCTAACCTCCCACGAACCAACACTTTAGCCAACCCAAACAGCTTACATGACAATACGTCCTAGACTCGAAGCACGAGAAGCAAGGAAAACGGTTTCAAGAAGCCTAGCTCAATTACACAAAAACGCTCCAAGACGCTCCGAAACGCTCCAAAACACCTCCAAATCACGCATGCTCAACAAAAATGGGCAAGCCATACACCATACGAGTCATCATGACCCAAGACAAAAAACTTTCGACAAGTTTCGGAACCGAAAATCTCAACCCAAAAACCGTATCTCACACAAAAACACACGAAAATTACGGATTTCCAAACCGTTTTTCGCACACAAAACACCCATGGCCTCATCACTAGCATACAACGACGTTTCAAAAACAACCAAGCCAATCGGTGTCGTTTTACACGACAAAAACAGAGCAAAACCCCGATAAAACCCCCTGTCACACGGTTTTGTGCCCAAAAAACCCGACTTTCGCGACAATTTCAACAAAACGAATTTACCCAAGCATTATACTACTAATGGGTAGCCTACATTGAGATTTTGAGCGTACTCCGAGACCAAAAGCGAAAAATGACCAAAACGCCCTAGACCTTCTACACGAAAAACAGCCCTAATACACGGATTTTTCACACACAATCATCAACAATCACGAGACAAGCCTCCTAATGCTCCCAAGTATCAATTTCAAGCAACAATGATAACAAAATTCGAATCATGCAAGACGGTTTAACATAAACCCTAAAAAACGAATTTTCAGTTAAAACCGACTCAAACCGACTTCAAAACACGAATTAGCAACTTGATGGAGTGCATACCTTGGTCCATTGCGAATCGTAGGAGGCGGAATCACGAATTTTGGTTGAAAAATCGCTGAGAACAAGTTTTTCGATTTGGGTATGTTTTGTGTTTTGTTTCGGCTGCCGTCCTCTTTCTCCCCTCTACCCGTGTTTTTGAACCAAGGGTCACACACACACACTAAATCGCCAGACCTCTGGCGATTAAGTGGTCAGGCGCGGGTCAATTTTTAGTTTGGACTGGTTATTACGGTCCATTACGCTATTAATTCACTCTTTTATGCACTACTATGATAAAACACGACAATACACATGCTCATTACAAGCCGAGAGCCTAAATTTTTACAAAATAACAACACATATACACTCTCTATGGGTCACAAATCAAAATACGTATACTCCTCACGAGTCAAGTACGTATACTTTCAAAAACAAATACACTCTTTACGAGTCACAAAATCAAATACACTCTTTACGAGTCACAAATCAAAATACGTATACTCCCACGAGTTAAATACGTATATTTTCAAAAACAAATACACTCTTTACGAGTCACAAATCAAAATACGTATACTCCTCACGAGTTAAATACGTATACTTTCAAAAACAAATACACTCTTTACAAGTCACAAATCAAAATACGTATACTCCTCACGAGTTAAATACGTATATTCACAAAATCAAATACACTCTTTACGAGTCACAAATCAAAATACGTATACCCCCACGAGTTAAATACGTATATTTTCAAAAACAAATACACTCTTTACGAGTCACAAATCAAAATACGTATACTCCTCACGAGTTAAATACGTATATTTTCAAAAACAAATACACTCTTTACGAGTCACAAATCAGAATACGTATACTCCTCACGAGTTAAATACGTATATTTTCAAAAACAAATATACTCTTTACGAGTTACAAAATCAAAATACGTATACTCCTCACGAGTTAAATACGTATGTTTTCAAAAACAAATACACTCTTTACGAGTCACAAATCAAAATACGTATACTCCTCACGAGTTAAATACGTATACTTTCAAAAACAAATACACTCTTTGTAGGTTTATATCCGTATATAGACCATTAAAATTACAGGATTATAATGAAAACTTTTATAAGATTTAAAGTCATAAATTGAAATTGCATAATAAAACAATAAGATTTAGAAATAACCTTTAAAACCTTGTGATTTGGCCTAAGATCAATACCAAATAGATGGTATCTCCTAATTATCTCACCCAAGATGTGTAGAGATATGCCCTTGAATTTGCTAGAAAGATTAGAGAGAAAAACTGATTTTTATCTCTAGGTTTGTGTTGTAGTATAAGTGAATGATTAAGGAATGGAATTGATTAGAAAATTAGAGAGCAATTAGGAAACATAATATACTACTCTAATCTCCTAATGGCCGGCCACTTATGATCTTTTGGGGAGATTTTTATCTCCTCAAATATCTATCTTATTGATCAAGTAAGAGTGTATCGGGACACGATGTACCTGGACACTTTTCACTTGATCATTTTAGCTTATTATATAATGCATTATATTACTAGTGTCATCTGTATGGACCGACTATAATATATTATAAATATCCTCATATTTATAATTTACTAATTAATTATAACGGTTTATATTTAATTAGCTTGCATTATAAACAATAATTAAATATAACATTTTATATTCAATTCACGAATTACATTTAATCCGTCTCAGCTAATATTATTTAATCAGTATTAAATTGCCGTACCAACATTACACTGACCAACATTTTAGTCAGTAACATCATCACACTTGACTAACATTTTAGTCACATTTGACTAACCTTTTAGTCAACAACACTAACTAACCGTTTAGTCATTAAGTAAGGCATCGATATAATTATTTTCTCAAATAATCACATCTCTCAAACACATCCTTTAGGTGTGACTCTTAGGGACCAGTTGATCACCGCCATCTGTATGACAATAACGTCAAACTTATCTAGCAAGCCAACCGTTATTGATAAACGTTAATCAACTGATTAAATACAAAATGTACCCTGTGTACCTTTAGAGATTTATTTATGTTATTGCACTAACTGTGGAGGACACTAACCCCAACAATCTCCCACTTGTCCGTACAAGTGTAGGTGCGATAACCGATTCTCATATCCATAATAAATTTCTCCCACTCAATGTAAACCAATTTGCAAAGTCCGTACTTTCAAAGGTCGTAGTTCACAAGCGATCAGTATCAAGAGTGGTTTCCCCGACTAGAGAGTAACTTAACTGATAAACGAATCAATATTCGAGCATGGCCATGCATTTTCAGTTACAGCTCCTCGAGTGGCCCTGAGAATAAATATTATAACTCGATAGAAGTTTGGATATTTCCCTCAACTCGAATCCTGCAGATGTAAGCGCAGCATGAAATGACCCAGTGAAAATCTGCTTGGCCGCCTGTTACGATCGACCGTGAGAAAGAAACCAAAGTCACCCAAAATCTGCCTTAATCTCAAGAGACAGTCGATAGTCAAAAGAATCGACTCTAGGAACACTATGGATGTCCTATCCACGACCAGGCACCTAATGTTCTGAAACATTTAGGACTCCATGTAGTCGTCACAAAAATTGTCCTGCGCGATTTCAGTAAACCCGCATCTGTGATCGATCAGTCAACAGTTTGACTTATGGCTCGTTGAACCCACCATCAATCGACGTCACAAAATGATTGCCAGAGTTATCAGCTCGTGTAGGCGATCACGGACCAAAACAAAATATAAAGCAATTCAGTTCACTTTGAGGTGTTCAACGTTGTCTGCACAACCCTCATGAAAAACAATATATATAACAAAACGATGATTTTATTAGAAGTTTTAGGAAATACAAGTGTCAAATCCATACAAACAACTAATACAACTCAGGAACACGCTTAATTACCATGGATTTAACGTGCCCTTCATGCTTATCTTGTCTCAACGGCTTAGTGAGAGAATCTGCTATGTTATCATCCGTAGCAATCTTGTCAATCACTATCTCCTTCTGCTCCACGTAATCCCGGATCATGTGAGCCTTCCTTTGCACGTGCCGAGACTTGTTGCTGGACTTAGGCTCCTTCGCTTGGAAGATGGCACCACTATTGTCACAATAGATGGTGATCGGGTCATTCGAACTAGGAACTACAGTTAGTCCTTGTAAGAACTGACGCATCCATATAGCTTCCTTCGCAGCTCCTCAAGCAAAGATAGTACTCGGACTCGATCGTTGAATCGCTATAACGGTTTGTTTGGAGCTTTTCGGTGACCGCTTGGCGCCATTAAGAGTAAAACGAATCCAGTTGAGATTTCGAGTCATCTCGATCCGTTTGGAAACTAGCATCCACAGAATTGCTTTTGCATAGCTCAGTGTCTCCTCCATAAGTCAATACCCAATCTTTAGTCCTCCGTAGGTACTTAAGAATGTTCTTTACGGCCATCCAGTGTGCTTCACCTGGATTGCCTTGGTATCGGCTTGTCATACTCAATGCATATGCCACGTCCGGACGTGTGCATATCATGGCATACATGATCGATCCTATTGCCGAAGCATATGGAATCCGACTCATGCGCTCGACCTCTTCCGATGTCTTTGGTGCTTGAGCTTTACTCAAATGCACCCCTGAGTTCAATGGAAGGTTCCCTTCTTGGAGTTGGTCATCTTTGAACCCCTCAAGAATCTTATCTATATAAGACTCCTGACTGAGGGATAACATCCGTCGTGATCTATCTCTATAGATACGGAGCCCCAAAATACGCTGTGCCTCACCCAGATCTTTCATCCGGAAATGGTTCTTTAACCATACTTTTACCGAAGTTAAGAGAGGTATGTCATTCCCAATCAAGAGTATGTCATCGACATACAGTATTAGAAAGACAATCTTGCTCCCACTCGACTTGATATATAGGCATGGTTCCTCGACCGATCGAGTGAATCCATTCTCCTTTATCACTTGGTCGAAGCGATGATTCCAACTCCGTGAAGCTTGCTTAAGTCCATAGATGGAACGCTTAAGCTTGCAAACTTTCTTAGGATCTTTAGGATCGATGTAACCTTCGGGTTGTACCATGTACAACTCCTCCTCCAAATAACCGTTTAAGAAGGCGGTTTTTACATCCATTTGCCAAATTTCATAGTCATGAAATGCGGCGATCGCTAAGAGAATCCGAATGGAACGAAGCATGACTACGGGTGCAAAGATCTCATCATAGTGCAACCCTTGCACTTGAGTGAAACCCTTTGCCACTAATCGTGCCTTGTATATATCTGGTTGTCCTTCTACAGATCGCTTTATCTTGTAAAGCCATTTGCACTGAAGAGGCCTAGCCTTATCAGGTAAGTCAACCAGATCCCATACATCGTTCTCGTACATCGAGTCCATCTCGGATTGCATGGCTTCTTGCCAAAGCTTTGAGTCAGAACACGTCATGGCACCTTTATAGGTTACGGGTTCGTTACTCTCAAGGAGTAGAACGTCGTCTCTCCCATTCTCCTCGACTATACCGATATATCGATCTGGAGGAATGGAGAGTCTACCCGACCTTCTGGGTTCCAAAGGGACATTAACCGCAGCAGACGTAGAAGGAACAGCTTCCTCCATTGGTTGCTCGGTTGTTGGTTCCGGAATCTCCGACAGATCGAAGGTTCTATTACCTCTCTTGTCTTCGAGAAACTCTTTCTCTAAGAACGTCGCACTAGCCGCAACAAAAACTCGGTGTTCGGTAGGCGAATAGAAGTAATGACCAAACATTCCTTTTGGATAACCAATAAAGTATGTCTTGACCGATCGCGGGCCGAGCTTATCCTCGTGTCTCCACTTGACATAAGCTTCGCACCCCCAAACCCGAATAAAGGACAAGTTAGGGACCGTTCCCTTCCATAACTCGTATGGAGTCTTGTCGACAACTTTAGTCGGACTTCGGTTAAGTATAAGAGCAGCTGACAAAAGAGCATAGCCCCACAATGAGTCGTACTACCGCAGACTCATCATGGATCGAACCATATCAAGTAATGTTCGATTCCTGCGTTCGGACACACCATTCAGTTGTGGTGTTCCAGGTGGAGTTAACTGTAATACTATTCCGCGGTCTTCCAGGTGTCGATCAAACTCAGTTGAAAGATATTCGCCACCACGATCTGAACGTAGTGCTTTTATCTTTCTATCCAGTTGGTTCTCAACCTTATTCTGGAATTCTTTGAACTTGTCAAAGGACTCACTTTTGTGCTTCATTAAGTAGACATGTCCATATCTACTCAAATCGTCCGTGAAAGTGATAAAATACCTATAGCCATCTCTAGCGTTGATTGACATAGGTCCGCACACATCAGTATGTATGAGTCCTAATAGGTCAGCAGCGCATTCCAACACCTTTGAAGGAAATTCGAGACATTTTGCCTATAAGACATGATTCACACGTGCCAAAAGTTTCATAGTCAAATGGGGCGATAGTCCCATTATCAATGAGCTTTTTCACGCGTTTCTCATTTATGTGTCCCATTCGGCAATGCCATAAATACGTTTGATCTTTGTCACCAACCTTTGCTTTCTTGTTACTCACATGCATGATTTCTGTGGTTTGATCTAAAACATAAATTCCGTTCATGGAAACAGTTTTACCATAAATCATATCGTTCAATGAGAAAATACAGCTATTATTCTTAATTGAAAATGAAAATCCTTCTTTATCAAGAACGGATACAGAAATAATGTTTTTAGATAAACTAGGTACATAGTAACAGTTATTCAGAAATAACTCAAATCCACTTGGGAGTTGGATTACATATGTCCCTACTGAAACGGCAGCAACTCTTGCTCCATTCCCCACTCGCAGGTCTACATCACCTCTTGCCAGAGTTCTGATGCTTCTTAGGCCCTGCAAATGATTGCACAGATGAGAACCACATCCAGTATCAAGTACCCAAGTTCCGAAACTTGCATGGTTAATCTCAATCATATGAATAAAAGAAGACATACCAACAGGAGCGACGCGGCCTGATTTTATGTTCTCAGCATACACGGGACAGTTACGCCTCCAATGCCCAGACTTGTGGCAATTGTGGCACTCCATGCTCTGCTTAGCTTTTGCCTTGCCTTGTGAGCTACCGCTAGACTCACCAGGCCCACTCTTAGCAACCACTGGCTTCTTGAATTTTGGCTTACCTACAGCTAGGTTAGCCGGAGTCGGAGTCTTACCCTTACCCTTCTTGTTCCCAATCATGAGAACATCTTGCTTCGTGCTCCCACTCAACTTTAGATCACTCTCCGATGCATGCGAGGTGAATGCGATTCATCACGGACTTTTACGCATGTCATTCATGTAATAGTTTGCCCTAAAGAGGGCATACCCATCATGAAGAGAGTGAAGCACTCGATCAATGATGATCTTCTCATCGATCGTGCAACCAAGCTCCTCCAATTTCTCAACGTTCTCGATCATGGCGAGAAGGTGTGGACCAACCGGTTGGCCCTTTTGGAGTCTAGTTTCAAAGAAACGAGTAGTATACTCGTAACTCTTAATTCTCGGAGCTTTCGAGAATTCCTTAGTAAGGGTGGTGAAAATCTTGTTTGCACCTTGGGTAATGAAACGTCTTTGCAAATTGGATTCCATTGCATAGATGAGTACGTTCTGTAACGCACCCGCTTCCATCATGAAATCGTTGTAAGCAAAAGTTTCAGCTTCTGCATCGAGTTGGTAGAGCGTGGTGGCCCAGTCAAGTACTTGAGCTTACCGTCAGCAATGGCAGCATTCCGTAATGCAGCCTCCCAATCAGAAAAATTGGACCCATCACTTTTCAGTCGAGTTGACTGATTCATGGTGCCCATGAAAATTCTAAGCCATGATTCTCGCATTAGTGTAGCACTTGGCATTGGTTCGTCTGTACGGACAGCCATTTGTTATAGTAGTTATATCTGTATATAACGTATTCGAAACTGTGAAAAGAAAGAAGAAGAAGAGGAAAGATAAGAAATCATGGTTTTAAAAGTTTAAGTCATAAGCAATAACGAATTTAATGCAATGACTTGCGCACTCATATAATTGACCTCCCTCGAGAATTACATAAGCGATCCCAAGACTCAATTTCTTTAAATTGATAAGCTAACTGCTTAGCTAATTCTACTGTTAGAATTCTTGGTCGATAGATTTCAGTAAATCCTATCTATTAGTCCACCATACCTTCGAGATATTACTCGAACCACAATGTTGAGATAAACTAAGTCAACAGCCACTACTTACCCAACGTAGAAGGGGTCATATTATGCCTACCGACGAAGAAGGGATTCATAGTGGTATGACTCATAAAGACTAATTCTCAATTTCAGTTTTAGAGGAAGATCCCATCAACTCATTTTAATTCATTTTAAGTGAACTAATATCTAGCATTATCGTGAATGATTAAATTGAGGTGATAGCCCTAAACAAGTGACATCCGTATGTCAATGAAAAAGAATGCAACTATATGATCCATTTTCATGCATATTAGGTGGTTTGGTTTTAGTTTAGGCGGAATATGATGCTACTAACTAACGTGAATGCAATAAAAACGGTGAAGTAAAACGCAAAAATAGAAAAACACCTAGTGTGGCCTATCCCTATGAAAATAAAGACAATTACAACGTGGAATCCATCCATGGACCCTAAGCTGTCTTCATTCTTCATCTTGGGCTTTAAGTGGAAGTCCATCTTGAATCTTCAACTTGAATCTTCTCAAAATTACAAATTTGAATTACAAAAATAAACCTATTTACATTCTAATTCAAAATATGCCAAAATTAAAATATTACAAAATTGGAGATTCGAGATCTCAAAATACAACCAAAATTGTGTTTCCTTCATTACGAAAACACAACTTTCTAAGGCCACACTAGTAAATTACAACCGTTTGTACATAATTAATGCGTAAAATAAAACCATTCATTCATTATGATTATCATTATGCAACAATTCCTATTTTAAATCAATGCATACAAATTGATTAAATCCAAACCACCTATTTTAAAATGATTATCATTATGCAACAATTCCTTAATTGTTCATAATATCTTAATCAAAACATAATCCAAAAGACATAATTTATATTATCATTATAACATAAATTAGATTCTCAAAAATATTTTAAACCTTTTTAAAATATTAGGTATCTTAGTTATCATGAACTGTTTCACAATAACACATCAAAATATTATCTTTATAATATATCAAAATAATTTCCAAAAATAATTTAATTCGGCCAATCAACTAAAATGAATTAAACAGGTTTAATTCGATTATACTAATTATTAGATCAATACTATCTCAATTTTAATCCGTATTAAACATTGATTTAAGAGATTCAAACTAACCTTTTAGATTAAAAATCTTAAACTGATAGATCTAATGATTAACAACATAATATGTTCATTAACATACAAAAATTGGTCCTTTTAAGTTTTAATTCAATCAGTATTGAAACAAAACTAATACAAATTCATATGAGATAATTTTAACATCTTAAAACATCGTTAATTATGAATCAAATAGACCAAAAATCAATAAAAAACACTCGGCCATACAAACAACACACACGGCCAATTTGGTCAAACTTGATTTAAGGAAAAACAAAATTAATCCATTGTTACAAAACCATGCGACCAACTTAATCAAAGTTGATTTAAGATAAAGTAAATCAATCCAATGTTTACACAATACATACGGCCAACTATATGAAAATTGTTTAATATTTTATACAAAATCGATTTTATGAAAACCTTATAAAAATTTCATGTGCCCTAAGTCTCTGATACCACTTGTAGGTTTATATCCGTATATAGACCATTAAAATTACAGGATTATAATGAAAACTTTTATAGGATTTAAAGTCATAAATTGAAATTGCATAATAAAACAATAAGATTTAGAAATAACCTTTAAAACCTTGTGATTTGGCCTAAGATCAATACCAAATAGATGGTATCTCCTAATTATCTCACCCAAGATGTGTAGAGATATGCCCTTGAATTTGCTAGAAAGATTAGAGAGAAAAACTGATTTTTATCTCTAGGTTTGTGTTGTAGTATAAGTGAATGATTAAGGAATGGAATTGATTAGAAAATTAGAGAGCAATTAGGAAACATAATATACTACTCTAATCTCCTAATGGCCGGCCACTTATGATCTTTTGGGGAGATTTTTATCTCCTCAAATATCTATCTTATTGATCAAGTAAGAGTGTATCGGGACACGATGTACCTGGACACTTTTCACTTGATCATTTTAGCTTATTATATAATGCATTATATTACTAGTGTCATCTGTATGGAATGAATTATAATATATTATAAATATCCTCATATTTATAATTTACTAATTAATTATAACGGTTTATATTTAATTAGCTTGCATTATAAACAATAATTAAATATAACATTTTATATTCAATTCACGAATTACATTTAATCCGTCTCAGCTAATATTATTTAATCAGTATTAAATTGCCGTACCAACATTACACTGACCAACATTTTAGTCAGTAACATCATCACACTTGACTAACATTTTAGTCACATTTGACTAACCTTTTAGTCAACAACACTAACTAACCGTTTAGTCATTAAGTAAGGCATCGATATAATTATTTTCTCAAATAATCACATCTCTCAAACACATCCTTTAGGTGTGACTCTTAGGGACCAGTTGATCACCGCCATCTGTATGACAATAACGTCAAACTTATCTAGCAAGCCAACCGTTATTGATAAACGTTAATCAACTGATTAAATACAAAATGTACCCTGTGTACCTTTAGAGATTCATTTATGTTATTGCACTAACTGTGGAGGACACTAACCCCAACACTCTTTACAAGTCACAAATCAAAATACGTATACTCCTCACGAGTTAAATACGTATATTCACAAAATCAAATACACTCTTTACGAGTCACAAATCAAAATACGTATACCCCCACGAGTTAAATACGTATATTTTCAAAAACAAATACACTCTTCACGAGTCACAAAAACAAAAATACGTATGCTCCTCACGAGTTAAATACGTATATTTTTCAAAACAAATACACTCTTCACGAGTCACAAAAACAAAAATACGTATGCTCCTCACGAGTTAAATACGTATATTTTCAAAACAAATACACTCTTTACGAGTCACAAAATCAAAAATACGTATATTTCCCACAAGTTAAATACGTATATTTTTCAAAACAAATACACTCTTCACGAGTCACAAAAACAAAAATACGTATGCTCCTCACGAGTTAAATACGTATATTCTCAAAACAAATACACTGTTTACAAGTCACAAAAACAAAAATACGTATACTCCTCGCGAGTTAAATACGTATATTTTTCAAAACAAATACACTCTTCACGAGTCACAAAATCAAAAATACGTATATTTCCCACAAATTAAATACGTATATTTTCAAAACAAATACACTCTTTACGGGTCACAAAATCAAAAATACGTATATTTCTCACAAGTTAAATACGTATATTTTCAAAACAAATACACTCTTTACGCGTCACAAAATCAAAAATACGTATACTCCTCACAAGTTAAATACGTATATTTTTCAAAACAAATACACTCCTTACGAGTTACAAATCAAAATACGTATGCTCCCCACAAGTTGAATACGTATATTTTTCAAGTACACATAAAGCGGAAACAAAATACACACTTTTATTCAAATCAAAACGCAGATACACAAGCAAACACGTAGCGGACACACGAGACGCAGGAGATGGCCAAGCTACAAAACGCCATTGAATCACATTCAGACAACAACAGGCCGGCAAGCCCTAAAACATGCAGGACCGTCATGTCCCTAAACATGCCGTCCCTCCCCGCATTCCCGACACTAAGTCCTCGTCTCTCCCCGAGACACATACTTAGCGTCGCCAGGTAGTATCGAAACTGTAATGGTCCGGATACTATCTTCTAAGTTTGACTAGCGCTTTAGTCCAAGCTCAGTCAAACTGGGGGCTCTGTAGATACCCGTATCCGTACCCCCCCCAAAAGCAAACCCGATGACGAAAAGGACTTTTTATGCATGTTTTAAATAAGACGAAACGGTACATAAGTGTCTAAAACATTTTAGTCATTTTTAACGTATTAATCTGAATTTGCATATTTCGTAAAAATGAATATTAATTTAGTCATTTTAATCGTAAGTCGACACAATACACGCAAGCACGACACAAAGACGCCTCACAAAAATGGCCCAAGAACACAAAAACGACCCACACACACACAAAACGGCCCAAAAACACATAAAAAGGCCCAAGCACCCGAGCGGGCCAAAATGCGTCCCGGGTCACATTCTTACAAAACAAAATCCCACAAAGTCGTAAAATAATATGTTACAATATTATTTTACTTCGAGCCAAGATCGAAGAACACGACGAAAAAACCGAAACACGAAACACGAAACACGAAAATCGAAACAAAACCAAGTTGATAAACAACTTGATCAATTGGATGATCAAATTGATATACCAAAGTCAGCAAATTACAGCCAACATGCTCGACATTAGCTTACACACCTACGATAACGTGTGTACGAAATACTTACACAGAACTGTCGAACAGGAAAAATCGCTTAAAATCTGGCGATTTACCATAAAATCGCCAGACCTCTGGCGATTTTCAGGTAAATCGCCAGACTTCTGGCGATTTTATGGTCCTCCCCTAACATTTCTGGCGATTTTCTGAAGAATTGCTGGTTCTCTGGCGATTTTCTGATCAATTAGGCATAAAACACGAAGCATTTGCTATAAATAGCAGCCCTTGTTCAACCATTTTCAACATCAAAAATCACAACAACAATTACAACAACACTAAAAAAAAACGATACTCATACTCACAAAAAGCCTCTCGCACTTATAAATCTCCACTCTAAAAACCGTCCTTGCATTTCAAGGTAAAGAAATTTTACCTTCCGATCAAGGCCCGAGACTTACAGGGTTACTTTAACCCCACCCCGATATTGGCATTAACGAACCCTTATTCGCAATTCGGTTGTAGTAATTCGAATCAAAGATTCGTCTAAACCCCGCCAATATCGCATAAACAAACGACTCAAAATCACTAAATTAAACACCACTTTTACATTATGCAAATTCTCGATTCATGCATTAAATTACGACTAAAGCACGGATTCTACATTTAACTGTACCGTTTCATATAGTCTTTTAAACATGCAAAACCGAGGGTTTTACAAAATCTTAGAATTGAACACAAGTCGGAAAGTAACGTTTAGTTATTAATTCAAATACAATGAATTAGTAATTTTACGTATATTTCCTATAGCAAATCGTCATAGCTTTGACGGCTTACATTTATTTTACATATTTATCGAGTCATACATTTGCATTTGTACGTAGCGTTCTATTAGCCCAAATATCGAAATTAAAGCATTTGTTTTCAAACTAGTAAAGACTACTTTTACGTAGGCTTTTTGATTACAGTTTTCATAATACATTTTGTCAAAACTTTCGAAAAGTAACCTCACTCCGAATCCTCTCTGGTTTCACAATAGCCTCAGAAGGATAGGTATCGACGCACCTTGAAATCTGAGACCCTCGCGTCTTATGATTTTAAGATGCGTTGAATAGGTTCCAAATTCCTTTAATATTTGGTGGCGACTCCAAAAATACATTTCAAAAGGATTTTTATACTTCTTTTTGTTACAATCACATGCAATGACATTCCCCCTTTTAAACAAAAGAACGCTCGAGCGAGCTGAGCACAGCAACGCCCTAAAAAGCGAAGCTCCAGCGCCCGCGAGCCTCTTGCAAAATTTATTCATCTTTCCCGCGCCGTGCATTCCGCCCCATGACACGAGGGCGGGCGCGAGCGGGGCGTCGAGAAGGGATCACCCCGAGTCCGGTATCCTCACATATCTACTTAAGTCATCGGTAAAATTAATGAAGTAATGATATCCTCCTCTAGCGGAGATGTTTAATGGACCACACACATCGGTATGTATGAGTCCTAAAACCTCAATAGCTCGTGCCCCTTTACCACTAAAGGGTGCACGAGTCATCTTGCCTAAAAGGCAAGACTCGCATGTACCATATGATTCGAAGTCAAATGGTTTGAGGACCTTGTTCTCAACAAGTCTCTTTATGCGTCTATCGTTTATGTGACCTAAACGACAATGCCAAAGGTAGGATTTGTTTGATTCATTTGTTTTGAGCTTCTTGTTCTCTATTTGTCAATCATATAAAGACTAGAAGGAACAATACCTTTGGATGTCTCACATCCATCTTTCTTTTCCTTCAAGAATTTGGGACAACTGCGCTTCCAATGATCAGGTTTGGGCTTGTTATTCTCAATAGCGTTCCCCGTACCCTTATCTTTCTTGAACCGAGCTTTATTAGCTCTGGACCAAAAATGGCCAAGGTGGTCAAGGGTGAAGTCGAGGGAGACCATGGGTTGGACCCATGGGCTCGAACCCAAGCTTAGGCCGTGGTCAAGAGGGTCACTAAGGGCTAAATAAAGTCAACTCTATGGTCAAATCAAGCCAACCTTAGTGATCAAGCAAGGTCAAGAGAAAGTCAAAGTTGGAGAGCAACAAAAAAGTCAAGATTATGCTATTTTTGAAATGTGGTCAACTATGGTACACCCATGTGAGTCAACCCTCCAATAAATGGGCTCACATGGTTCATCAAGCTAGCTCATGGAGGTCAAGGGGCCGGTCTAAATCAAGTCACCAAGGATCATCACATTGTTTTTATATTTCATGTCATTTTCATACATGTCGCTTTCTTTACTTTTTACTTTATGCTTTAATGTAAGAGACAATATAATCCCTTGAAAGTTGGTCACTTGGACCGTCCAAACCCACCCCAAGGCTCACACAAGGGCCCTTGGATGACCATCAACAAAGAAGGGAGAGGATGGACTCAAGTGTCACCATCACCTTTATGCTTTATTGTTTGTTGTTTTCCTTTGAATTTTTCAGCTCACATGTGAGCATAGTAGCCGTTTTTTAGTAGTATTTGGGGTCTCTTGTGAGCCCTTAGATCATCTTGTAATGAATGGTTGAGATGAGGCCTTGGGTATTATATAAACCCAACCTCACACAACATAATTTTCAGATTTGGATGAAAAGAAAACCCTAGTTGTTGTTGAGTATTCTCATTTTCTCATTACTTTGTGTTTGAGTTAGTGAAAGATTAGTTTAGTGGCTTTGTGCTTAAACTAATCAAACCCTAATTCTCTAGCTTAGTGCTTAGAATTAGTTACTATCTTTATGTTTTTCATTTGTCACAAAAATCAGAAAATTTTCCACAAAAAGACTTATATTCTCGGCCAAAATTCATCAAGTGTTCAAGATCGATTTTGTTCATCCTTTGAGTGAGACTTACCCCTTCAAGTTTCACTCCAAATTGGTTATCAAAGCCTAGGTTTGTTCTTGATTTCATTTTCTTTCTCTATTTTTTCGGTTTTCCTTAGTAATGTCGAGTTGTTCTTTTGTTTTCCTCTTTTAGTTTTTCGTTTTTTTTCTCCTTCCTTTTCCTTGTTTATTTTCTATAAATTTACCACAAAATTTCCACAAAGATCTCACAAAATTTCACAAAAATGGAGGAGGATAAGAGACTTTCGAATTTGGAAGATAAATTGAATCAACTTGCCGGTAGTTGTAATACTATGATGAATGCTTTGAACACCCTCTTAGACCAAAACCTTAATGACCCAAGAAGGGGTGGAGGAGGAAGAGGGCGTGGGCATGGTTATGGGGGCCGTGGGAGAGGACACCCTCCTCCTCACATGGAAGATCAATTTTCGGATTCGGAAGAGTCCCTTGAAGCCCACCCTAGAGACCATGACCGAGATATCAAGGTGGATATACTCGATTTTTATGGTAGCTTGAACCCCGAGGATCTCCTAGATTGGCTTAGGTCGATAGAGAGGATCTTTGAATTTAAGGAATATCCCGATAGGAAGTGTTTCAAGGTAGCCATCATGAAGTTTAAGGGTTATGCTTCCCTTTGGTATGAAAACCTCAAGAACCAACGAAATCGAGAGGGTAAGGAACCCATCAAGTCATGGCTCAAACTCAAAAAGAAACTCAAGGACAAGTTTGTTCCCAAAGACTACACTCAAGACATGTTCCTCAAGCTAGCTCAACTAAAACAAGAGTCACACCCCATTGAAACCTATCTTAGGGACTTTGAGCAACTTACCCTACAATGTGAGATGAATGAGAAGCCCGAACAAAAAATTGCAAGGTTTGTTGAGGGCCTAAACCCTAGGATAGCAAATCGGGTCAAAATGCAAAACTTGTGGTCATTCGATGAGGCCGTTACCATGGCCACACGTGTGGAGAGACTAGAGAAGGGGAGAGGAGAGTCGGCTAAGAACATCACCAAGACCAACCCTAGCTCGAGCCAAGGAGGGGTCAAAATTGTCGAACCTAGCCCTACCATCAAGCCATCAAGTGTTGACAAGGGGAAGGGAATTGACTATGGTCCCAAGAGAACAATTCCTCTCAAGAAGTGCTACCAATGTCAAGGGTATGGTCATTTTGCTAAGGAATGCCCTAGCAAGAGGACCTTGAACACGAGTGAGGTTGTGCATTGGGGAGACGATGAAGTGTTGGTTTGTGAGGAAGAAAAAAAAGAGGAGTTGAAGAAGTGAATGTGGCCGAAACAATTGTGCCCCCGGACTCGGGGTTGAGCTTGGTCACTTGGCGAGTGATGCACACTCAAGAAGCAAACGAGAATATGGACCAAAGACACCAAATATTTCGGTCCAAATGTACAATCATGGGGAGAGTGTGTAATTTGATTATTGATGGGGGAAGTTGTGTTAATGTTGCTTCTAAAACCCTCATTGATAAGCTTGCCTTGCCCACTTTGAAGCATCCTCATCCTTACAAGCTAAGATGGCTTAATCAAGGAGCCGAGGTGAAAGTTGATAAACAATGCAAAGTCTTGTTTTCCATTGGACAAGACTACAAAGATGAAATTGTGTGTGAAGTGTTGGACATGGATGCATGTCATGTGTTGCTTGGTAGGCCTTGGGAGTATGAAAAGAATTCTTCCCACCATGGAAGAGACAACACCTACTCATTCAAGTATGGTGACAAGCTTATCGTCTTAGCTCCCCTACCACCAATGATGGGTTGTAAATCCAATGCGTGCTTGTTTGAATCCCTCATTGAGCCGAAACCTAGCATGGAAATGAAGTTGGAGCCGAGCTTGAATGAGCTTGAGGACTTGAAGGGCCATGAGCCGAGTAGAGAAGAGCTAGGGGAAGAGATGAACTTGGAGTGTGAGGGAGGCTCTAGCATGATAAGGAGGATTCTAGGAGAGGAGCAACATGAAGGTGAAGCATCAATCAACAAGAAAACAACCGACTACAATGAGAATGTGGTCAATGAAAGAACAAAAATCGATGGCAAGGAAAGATCAAGCGGATCTTTAAGATGGAGAATCATTGAAGGGCTCGAACATGAGCAAGAATGGATGGATGGCATGGTTATGAGTCGTGGGCTCAAAGAAATGCTCGAGGAAGAATGTGTGGTCAAGCAAACCGTGACCAAGGAAGAGAACATGATCAATTCTTCGAGCCAAGGCAAAGGGGTCCAACCACTTCTACAAACTCTAGCTAAGTGGTGCCCATGGAAGACTAAAACCATGAAGACCAAGATCGAGCAAAGGTTGAGCCGAGATTCAAGCTTGAAATCGAGCAAGGGAGGAAGCAAGAGGATCTCCAAGGACTTGAGGACAAGTCCTTTCCAAGGAGAGGAGATTGGACCAAAAATGGCCAAGGTGGTCAAGGGTGAAGTCGAGGGAGACCATGGGTTGGACCCATGGGCTCGAACCCAAGCTTAGGCCGTGGTCAAGAGGGTCACTAAGGGCTAAATAAAGTCAACTCTATGGTCAAATCAAGCCAACCTTAGTGATCAAGCAAGGTCAAGAGAAAGTCAAAGTTGGAGAGCAACAAAAAAGTCAAGATTATGCTATTTTTGAAATGTGGTCAACTATGGTACACCCATGTGAGTCAACCCTCCAATAAATGGGCTCACATGGTTCATCAAGCTAGCTCATGGAGGTCAAGGGGCCGGTCTAAAACAAGTCACCAATGATCATCACATTGTTTTTATATTTCATGTCATTTTCATACACGCCGCTTTACTTTTACTTTATGCTTTAATGTAAGAGACAATATAATCCCTTGAAAGTTGGTCACTTGGACCGTCCAAACCCACCCCAAGGCTCACACAAGGGCCCTTGGATGACCATCAACAAAGAAGGGAGAGGATGGACTCAAGTGTCACCATCACCTTTATGCTTTATTGTTTGTTGTTTTCCTTTGAATTTTTCAGCTCACATGTGAGCATAGTAGCCGTTTTTTAGTAGTATTTGGGGTCTCTTGTGAGCCCTTAGATCATCTTGTAATGAATGGTTGAGATGAGGCCTTGGGTATTATATAAACCCAACCTCACACAACATAATTTTCAGATTTGGATGAAAAGAAAACCCTAGTTGTTGTTGAGTATTCTCATTTTCTCATTACTTTGTGTTTGAGTTAGTGAAAGATTAGTTTAGTGGCTTTGTGCTTAAACTAATCAAACCCTAATTCTCTAGCTTAGTGCTTAGAATTAGTTACTATCTTTATGTTTTTCATTTGTCACAAAAATCAGAAAATTTTCCACAAAAAGACTTATATTCTCGGCCAAAATTCATCAAGTGTTCAAGATCGATTTTGTTCATCCTTTGAGTGAGACTTACCCCTTCAAGTTTCACTCCAAGCTCCCTTCCCTTTCTTAACCCCAATGTTCATGTTCTTCAATCTCATTGAAAGAACATCTTTTCTCTCAATCTCATTCACTTCCATATCCCTCTCGGCTTGCACCAAGAGAGCATGAAGTTCATGGTAACTCTTATCCATGTTGTCCCTGCTGTAGTTTACTCGAAAATGAGAAAACTTATTAGGAAGTGAGTGGAGAATACGGCTAATCGCAAGCGCTTTAGGAATAGCACACTCTTGACGCTCAAGAGTGTCTATGTACTCAATCATCTTGAGCACATGGGGACCAACTTTTTGGCCCTTTTCAAGCTTAGCATCGAAAACCGTACCACGGCTTCATAAAGCCTAATTTGCGGTGCCTTAGAGAACATCGTCGTCACTCTAGTGAATATCTCATATGCACTTTTGTGAGTGATGAAGCGAAGTTTGTGAGTAGGTGACATTGACCAAATCAACACATTTTTCATGTCATTGTCCACCTTTAGGTGCTCATCGTAGGCGGCTCGTGCCGCCGCGGTGGCCCTAAGTCCAGGTTCGGCGGAAGGTTGTTTGGTAAGGTACTTAAGCACATTTTCGGATTGAGCGGCGCCCTTTATAGTCGAATCTCATTCAACAAGGTTGCTACCGTCATCTTTTAGGATACACTTATCCATCACGGTTCTCAACCATGAGTGTTTACCCAAAACACGGGTGCGGGAGTTGATGTTGCCATTGCGTTTTGAAAATGATTCTACAACGATTTAGAGGAAATATATAAGCATTCATTGTATTCAAAAGCATTTAAATTCATTTAAATGCCCATTTATATAATGATCTCCCACGAAATTATATAAACGATTCCGAGACTCACTTCTAGATTAAATTAGACATCTCATGTTTCCTTTTATGTAAAAACGATAAGTCAACACTTGACTAGTTCTACACTAGAACTCGGTTGATGATTTTCTTTAAAATACATCCTTTAGCCCCAAATAACTCTTATTTGGTTGAGTTCAAACCAATTTAACATGAGACTTCCTCTCACTACTTACCCATGGTAACGAGGTTTCACGTTGCGGAGGTCCTCATGAACATGGGGTTCATAGTTGCTACAATCGGAAAGGCTTAACCTCAATTCATTTTTAATAATGTGGGTGATCTTGTCAATTTAGTCATAAAATTCTTTATAAGTGAACTAATTTAAGCAACGTGACTTAAATCGACAATCATAGTGGGAGGTACGTAGCATGCATGGCGATTTTGGCATGAAAACGATCAAACAACCAAGCACACAAGCATAAACACATGCATAAATCCTAGTATGGCCACCTAAAAGAAATTAAAATTACAAGGAGTTACAAATTGGAAACCAACTCCTTTGGTCCCTCTTCATATGGACTTCATCCAAGGCTCCTCCTTGCAAGCTTTAGAACACTTCTAAGGCTCCAACTCGATCCATCGCCGGTATTCGAATTACAAATAATTACAAGTATAAATTTACAAATGAATACATAGCAACCCTATTATACATTTATAAATGAAATAAACTATTAAAATTACAAATCGGCGATACGAGATCGCATTTAAATTACATACCCACACGACATTCCCTTTCATCACGGGTAATATCGGTAAAAATATATAACAAACTACGGTCATACTAGTACGAATAAACATTCATTCAAAAATAAACATTCATTCACACATGCAAAATCAAATGCTTATGTATAAAATCATTCCAAAATCGCCCAAACTAATTTGTTGATTTAACGGTTTAAATCTCGGTCTCATATTTTATCGATTAATCCCGTATTAATCAATAATGCTTAAAACACCTTTTAAGCATGAACTAAAACTTCTAAACTAATTTAGAACACCCAAAATTAGTCTTCACTAATTCATGGTGATTTTAGTTCATTATTGTGGTCATTTTGCTAATTACTTTAACTTTAATCATAACTATTTATGAATAAAGCATTAAAATACATTATAATATAAAATAAAACCATTTTTATTTTGGAAAAATTTTGTACATTCTGGAACTTTTCCATGATGTCAAAAATGCAAAGCTTACTCAAAAAATTTTATGAATGATTTTTATAACAATAAACATACGATTACATTGATATCAGTGAGTGAAAATGCCAAATTTATATCTTAGCATCCTCCAAACTTATAAAAACAGTGGTATAAATTCCATGTCCAGAAAACAACGTTTACTATATTTTCGACATTAAAATTTATTTTATACCGATTTTTATCAAATAAATGAATAAATATTCAAAACTCGAAATATGATTTTGAAAATTTACAGGCAGAAAGTATAAATTGCATATTTCACCGTGTAAATATTTCGAGACCAGATTCCAACTATAACTATATATAGTTATTATTTTAGCCAAAAACACACTTTTTGACTCGATTTTGTATAAAAATCATTATAATTAGTAAAATAATTCCAAAAATTACGAAATTTGACCAGTAGCTTAGTGAGACTAGTAACTTTGCATGCTATAAAAAACTCGTGTTAAAACCATTTTTAACATCATTTTCGGATTTTTACATATTTATTCTCAATAAATACATAAAAACTCCAAAGTGAACAAAATAGATTTGTAACTACAAGCTAGCTCTGATGCACAAAAATGGATAAGCTCATTTTTGCTCATTTTGAGGCTTGGGCTGACTTGGGTCCTATGGCTCAAGCCATGGCTAAATTTGTGATCATTAGGATCAAACCAAGTGAAATGTACTAGGAGGAACAAAGGAAATCAGCCCACACATAGAAAACAACAATTTAGACCATGAACCACGAAGCCTATCTAGACATGTTGGTAGAGATTTTAACGTAACTCCCAATCTACTCATCCAATTGAAGCGAAACCACTTTTATATGAAAGCTAGCTCAAAGAGCTTTTATTTGACATATGGTTGGCTATATGGTGCAAACGTAGCTGAGAGTTATGCCTTCTACAATTCAGGGGTCAGATTTTGGAAGCTCAGTCCATAGGCAAATTCGACATGTCCGTACTAAAAGTTGCATATCTTGAGCTCTAGGCAATATATTTGTATGATTCTTTTTGAATGGGAAAGCTAGCTCAATTACCTTTCCAATGCCATATCGTGGGCCTTCTAATTCAATCTGAGGGTGAAATGGTGAAGCCTGAAATTCACTTCAATCTCAAGGAACTCGGTTTTGGAGTAATGAGCAATGAACTTAACCTACATCATTCTCCTTGGGTGAGCTCACCTTGGGGACCATTTAGAAGCCTCCTAATCAGCCTAAGAGACACATGAGCCGTGGTAAGCTCAAGAGGGGGACCAAAAACATTAGCTCATTCCACAAATCAAAATCAGCTCACATGTCATTGTCACTAGTAGTCCTTGTTCTACTTTATGTCCTTTTCCACTTTATATTGTTGTTGTTTGTATGTTAAAATCATATTAGAAGGGGCCTTGAACCAAGCACACCTTGCTCTCCAAGGTGTAAATCTTGACCTTTGGATCTCTACCTAATGCAAGGGTGTAGATGGCTTCAAGTGTCATTGTTTACTTTATGCTTTTAGATGTTGTATTTTAGCTGATTTGTAAGGTCGTTGGGACCGTTATTTTCAGCTCTTTGTAAGGCTCATTTGTAGCCCTTAGATCTTGTAGAAGTGTGTGGTTATGATGTAAGGCCTTGGCCTATATAAGCCAAGCTTAGTCTATTGTAAAAATCAGATTTGATGAATGAAGAAAACCCTAGTTGGAGTGTTTACTCAACTTAGTCTCTTGCTTAGTGCTTGAGCTGAAAACTTAGAGTGTTTAGTGGCTTAGTGCTTAAACACTCGTTCCTTCTATCCTTGGCTAAGTGCTTGGAAGAAGACTATCCTTTGTTTTATCTTTTAGTTCACATAAATCACAAAATCAAACACAAAAATCACACAAATCAGCCGAGTCATTTCTTTGATGTTCAAACCGATTTTGATTGAGTCTTGAGTGAACTCTAAGCCCTTGAAGTTTCACTCCAACTTGGTTATCAGAGCTTTGGTTAGAAAACACAAGATCCACCCTTGTGTTAGTGTTGGTTTCGGTTCATACATCCAAAGGTTCAAACTTTTCTTACATTTTCAGTTTTGTTTCCTAGAGTTACAATGGGTTTTTCTTTTCCTTTTTGTTCCACATCTTTTTCCTATGGTTATTCACATGAAACCCCTAGAGTTGAGTCGGTTTTTGAGTCCATGGAGAGAGTTGGGAAGGTGTTAGAAGCCAAGGTGGCTAAAATGAGAGGAAAGGCTGTCAATTTTCGTGTGGGTAATGGGATGAACGTTTTGTTTGAGCCTCCTACTAAAACACCACCCTATGAGCCACCAAAAAGAGTCAAAATGGTTGAGCCTACTCCTACACTTAAACCACCAGCCCTAGACTTGGGGAAGGAAACTAACCCTAACCACAAAGAAATCATCACCCTCAAAATTTGCTCTCAATGTCAAGGCTTTGGTCACATTGCCAAGGAATGTCCCACAAAAAAGGACTTGAAATCGTGTGAGGAAGCTCATAGGGGAATGAGTGACATCCTTGTTTGTGAGGGTGAAGAGAGTGAGGTCCTTACTAGTGAGGATGAAGAGGTTGGTCATGAAGGGAACTCAAATGGAAGTCAAGGGGTGAATGTTGGTGAGAGTGTACACATTCAATTAGCTAATGGTGATCCAAACATTCAAGAGGAGAGCATGGGGGATAATCTCAAGGGAAAGGTTGAGCTTGATCCTATGAGATATTCACCTAAGGTCGAGAAGAAGAAGCTCATGTGGAATGGGAAGCTTGGCACAAGCAAGAGGTCAAGAGGATTCTTGAAATGGAAATTCAAAATGGAGAGCTTAGTCAAGAACAACCCTAAGACATTAGGTAGGAATCAAGAAGAGGAGCTCAAGCAAATGTTAAGAACCCCAAGGATTTGAGGACAAATCCTTTTGAAGAAGAGGAGATTGCACAAAAATGGATAAGCTCATTTTTGCTCATTTTGAGGCTTGGGCTGACTTGGGTCCTATGGCTCGAGCCATGGCTATATTTGTGATCATTAGGATTAAACCAAGTGAAATGTACAAGGAGGAACAAAGGAAATCAGCCCACACATAGAAAACAACAATTTAGGCCATGAACCATGTAGCCTATCTTGACATGTCGGTAGAGATTTTAACGTAACTCCCAATCTACTCATCCAATTGAAGCGAAACCACTTTTATATGAAAGCTAGCTCAAAGAGCTTTTATTTGACATATGGTTGGCTATATGGTGCAAACGTAGCTGAGAGTTATGCCTTCTACAATTCAGGGGTCAGATTTTGGAAGCTCAGTCCATAGGCAAATTCGACATGTCCGTACTAAAAGTTGCATATCTTGAGCTCTAGGCAATATATTTGTATGATTCTTTTTGAATTGGAAAGCTAGCTCAATTACCTTTCCAATGCCATATTGCGGGCCTTCTAATTCAATCTGAGGGTGAAATGGTGAAGCCTGAAATTCACTTCAATCTCAAGGAACTCGGTTTTGGAGTAATGAGCCATGAACTTAACCTACATCATTCTCCTTGGGTGAGCTCACCTTGGGGACCATTTAGAAGCCTCCTAATCAGCCTAAGAGACACATGAGCCGTGGTAAGCTCAAGAGGGGGACCAAAAACATTAGCTCATTCCACTAATCAAAATCACCACATGCTATCACTAGTAGTCGCTTTGTTCTACTTTATGCCCTTTTTCCACTTTATATTGTTGTTGTTTGTATGTTAAAATCAGATTATAAGGGGCCTTGAACCAAGTACACCTTGCTCTCCAAGGTGTAAATCTTGACCTTTGGATCTCTACCTAATGCAAGGGTGTAGATGGCTTCAAGTGTCATTGTTTACTTTATGCTTTTAGATGTTGTATTTTAGCTGATTTGTAAGGTCGTTGGGACCGTTATTTTCAGCTCTTTGTAAGGCTCATTTGTAGCCCTTAGATCTTGTAGAAGTGTGTGGTTATGATGTAAGGCCTTGGCCTATATAAGCCAAGCTTAGTCTATTGTAAAAATCAGATTTGATGAATGAAGAAAACCCTAGTTAGAGTGTTTACTCAACTTAGTCTCTTGCTTAGTGCTTGAGCTGAAAACTTAGAGTGTTTAGTGGCTTAGTGCTTAAACACTCGATCCTTCTATCCTTGGCTAAGTGCTTGGAAGAAGACTATCCTTTGTTTTATCTTTTAGTTCACATAAATCACAAAATCAAACACAAAAATCACACAAATCAGCCGAGTCATTTCTTTGATGTTCAAACCGATTTTGATTGAGTCTTGAGTGAACTCTGAGCCCTTGAAGTTTCACTCCAACTTGGTTATCAGAGCTTTGGTTAGAAAACACAAGATCCACCCTTGTGTTAGTGTTGGTTTCGGTTCATACATCCAAAGGTTCAAACTTTTCTTACATTTTCAGTTTTGTTTCCTAGAGTTACAATGGGTTTTTCTTTTCCTTTTTGTTCCACATCTTTTCCCTATGGTTATTCACATGAAACCCCTAGAGTTGAGTCGGTTTTTGAGTCCATGGAGAGAGTTGGGAAGGTGTTAGAAGCCAAGGTGGCTAAAATGAGAGGAAAGGCTGTCAATTTTCGTGTGGGTAATGGGATGAACGTTTTGTTTGAGCCTCCTACTAAAACACCACCCTATGAGCCACCAAAAAGAGTCAAAATGGTTGAGCCTACTCCTACACTTAAACCACCAGCCCTAGACTTGGGGAAGGAAACTAAGGCCCTGTTCTTTTCAGCTTAATTTCAGCTCTTATAAGTTCAGCTCAGCTCCTTCAGCTCCTATAAGTTCAGCTCAGCTCTTATAAGTTCAGCTCAGCTTCTATAAGTTCAGCTCAGCTCCTATAAGTTCAGCTCAGCTCCTATAAGTTCAGCTCCTATAAGTTCAGCTCTTATAAGTTCAGCTCCTATAAATTCTATTATGTTTTATTTTTATATAACTATTATTATTGCATAATAATAATAATAATAATAATAATAATAATAATAATAATAATAATAATAATAATAATAATAATAATAATAATAATAATAATAATAATAATAATAATAATAATAATAATAATAATAATAATAATAATAATAATAATAATAATAATAATAATAATAATAATAATAATAATAATAATAATAAATTGTTGGAATTCAACTTGTTCATTTTGATTTAATCATTTTGAATAAATTAAAAGATTTTAATTATTGTAATCTTCATCAACATTACTATAAATATTATTGTTATTAATTTATTAAATTTTTTCATATTATATTAATATTAATATTAATATTTAAATTATTATTATTATTATTGTTGTTGTTATTGTTATTCAATAAGTTTTAAATTCTAATAAATTTAACTCCAGTAAGTTTCAGCTCCTATAAATTCAGCTCCTATAAGTTCAGCTCCTATAAATTCAGCTCCTATAAGTTCAGCTCAGCTCTTATAAGTTCAGCTCAGCTCCTATAAGTTCAGCTCAGCTCCTATAAGTTCAGCTCCTATAAGCCGAAAAGAACAGGGCCTAACCCTAACCACAAAGAAATCATCACCCTCGAAATTTGCTCTCAATGTCAAGGCTTTGGTCACATTGCCAAGGAATGTCCCACAAAAAAGGACTTGAAATCGTGTGAGGAAGCTCATAGGGGAATGAGTGACATCCTTGTTTGTGAGGGTGAAGAGAGTGAGGTCCTTACTAGTGAGGATGAAGAGGTTGGTCATGAAGGGAACTCAAGTGGAAGTCAAGGGGTGAATGTTGGTGAGAGTGTACACATTCAATTAGCTAATGGTGATCCAAACATTCAAGAGGAGAGCATGGGGGATAATCTCAAGGGAAAGGTTGAGCTTGATCCTATGAGATGTTCACCTAAGGTCGAGAAGAAGAAGCTCATGTGGAATGGGAAGCTTGGCACAAGCAAGAGGTCAAGAGGATTCTTGAAATGGAAATTCAAAATGGGGAGCTTAGTCAAGAACAACCCTAAGACACTAGGTAGGAATCAAGAAGAGGAGCTCAAGCAAATGTTAAGAACCCCAAGGATTTGAGGACAAATCCTTTTGAAGAAGAGGAGATTGCACAAAAATGGATAAGCTCATTTTTGCTCATTTTGAGGCTTGGGCTGACTTGGGTCCTATGGCTCGAGCCATGGCTAAATTTGTGATCATTAGGATCAAACCAAGTGAAATGTACAAGGTGGAACAAAGGAAATCAGCCCACACATAGAAAACAACAATTTAGACCATGAACCATGTAGCCTATCTTGACATGTCGGTAGAGATTTTAACGTAACTCCCAATCTACTCATCCAATTGAAGCGAAACCACTTTCATATGAAAGCTAGCTCAAAGAGCTTTCATTTGACATATGGTTGGCTATATTGTGCAAACGTAGCTGAGAGTTATGCCTTCTACAATTCAGGGGTCAGATTTTGGAAGCTCAGTCCATAGGCAAATTCGACATGTCCGTACTAAAAGTTGCATATCTTGAGCTCTAGGAAATATATTTGTATGATTCTTTTTGAATTGGAAAGCTAGCTCAATTACCTTTCCAATGCCATATCGTGGGCCTTCTAATTCAATCTGAGGGTGAAATGGTGAAGCCTGAAATTCACTTCAATCTCAAGGAACTCGGTTTTGGAGTAATGAGCCATGAACTTAACCTACATCATTCTCCTTGGGTGAGCTCACCTTGGGGACCATTTAGAAGCCTCCTAATCAGCCTAAGAGACACATGAGCCGTGGTAAGCTCAAGAGGGGGACCAAAAACATTAGCTCATTCCACAAATCAAAATCACCACATGTCATCATTACTAGTAGTCCTTGTTCTACTTTATGTCCTTTTCCACTTTATATTGTTGTTGTTTGTATGTTAAAATCAGATTATAAGGGCCTTGAACCAAGTACACCTTGCTCTCCAAGGTGTAAATCTTGACCTTTGGATCTCTACCTAATGCAAGGGTGTAGATGGCTTCAAGTGTCATTGTTTACTTTATGCTTTTAGATGTTGTATTTTAGCTGATTTGTAAGGTCGTTGGGACCGTTATTTTCAGCTCTTTGTAAGGCTCATTTGTAGCCCTTAGATCTTGTAGAAGTGTGTGGTTATGATGTAAGGCCTTGGCCTATATAAGCCAAGCTTAGTCTATTGTAAAAATCAGATTTGATGAATGAAGAAAACCCTAGTTGGAGTGTTTACTCAACTTAGTCTCTTGCTTAGTGCTTGGTGAAAACTTAGAGTGTTTAGTGGCTTAGTGCTTAAACACTCGATCCTTCTATCCTTGGCTAAGTGCTTGGAAGAAGACTATCCTTTGTTTTATCTTTTAGTTCACATAAATCACAAAATCAAACACGAAAATCAAACAAATCGGTGAGTCATTTCTTTGATGTTCAAACCGATTTTGATTGAGTCTTGAGTGAACTCTGAGCCCTTGAAGTTTCACTCCAACTTGGATATCAGAGCTTTGGTAAGAAAACACAAGATCCACCCTTGTGTTAGTGTTGGTTTAGTTCATACATCCAAAGGTTCAAACTTTTCTTACATTTTCAGTTTTGTTTCCTAGAGTTACAATGGGTTTTTCTTTTCCTTTTTGTTCCACATCTTTTCCCTATGGTTATTCACATGAAACCCCTAGAGTTGAGTCGGTTTTTGAGTCCATGGAGAGAGTTGGGAAGGAGTTAGAAGCCAAGGTGGCTAAAATGAGAGGAGAGGCTGTCAATTTTCGTGTGGGTAATGGGATGAACGTTTTGTTTGAGCCTCCTACTAAAACACCACCCTATGAGCCACCAAAAAGAGTCAAAATGGTTGAGCCTACTCCTACACTTAAACCACTAGCCCTAGACTTGGGAAAGAAACTAACCCTAACCACAAAGAAATCATCACCCTCGAAATTTGCTCTCAATGTCAAGCCTTTGGTCACATTGCCAAGGAATGTCCCACAAAAAAGGACTTGAAATCGTGTGAGGAAGCTCATAGGGGAATGAGTGACATCCTTGTTTGTGAGGGTGAAGAGAGTGAGGTCCTTACTAGTGAGGATGAAGAGGTTGGTCATGAAGGGAACTCAAATGGAAGTCAAGGGGTGAATGTTGGTGAGAGTGTACACATTCAATTAGCTAATGGTGATCCAAACATTCAAGAGGAGAGCATGGGGGATAATCTCAAGGGAAAGGTTGAGCTTGATCCTATGAGATGTTCACCTAAGGTCGAGAAGAAGAAGCTCATGTGGAATGGGAAGCTTGGCACAAGCAAGAGGTCAAGAGGATTCTTGAAATGGAAATTCAAAATGGGGAGCTTAGTCAAGAACAACCCTAAGACACTAGGTAGGAATCAAGAAGAGGAGCTCAAGCAAATGTTAAGAACCCCAAGGATTTGAGGACAAATCCTTTTGAAGAAGAGGAGATTGCACAAAAATGGATAAGCTCATTTTTGCTCATTTTGAGGCTTGGGCTGACTTGGGTCCTATGGCTCGAGCCATGGCTATATTTGTGATCATTAGGATCAAACCAAGTGAAATATACAAGGAGGAACAAAGGAAATCAGCCCACACATAGAAAACAACAATTTAGACCATGAACCATGTAGCCTATCTTGACATGTCGGTAGAGATTTTAACGTAACTCCCAATCTACTCATCCAATTGAAGCGAAACCACTTTTATATGAAAGCTAGCTCAAAGAGCTTTTATTTGACGTATGGTTGGCTATATGGTGCAAACGTAGCTGAGAGTTATGCCTTCTACAATTCAGGGGTCAGATTTTGGAAGCTCAGTCCATAGGCAAATTCGACATGTCCGTACTAAAAGTTGCATATCTTGAGCTCTAGGCAATATATTTGTATGATTCTTTTTGAATTGGAAAGATAGCTCAATTACCTTTCCAATGCCATATCGTGGGCCTTCTAATTCAATCTGAGGGTGAAATGGTGAAGCCTGAAATTCACTTCAATCTCAAGGAACTCGGTTTTGGAGTAATGAGCCATGAACTTAACCTACATCATTCTCCTTGGGTGAGCTCACCTTGGGGACCATTTAGAAGCCTCCTAATCAGCCTAAGAGACACATGAGCCGTGGTAAGCTCAAGAGGGGGACCAAAAACATTAGCTCATTCCACAAATCAAAATCAGCTCACATGTCATTGTCACTAGTAGTCCTTGTTCTACTTTATGTCCTTTTCCACTTTATATTGTTGTTGTTTGTATGTTAAAATCAGATTATAAGGGGCCTTGAACCAAGTACACCTTGCTCTCCAAGGTGTAAATCTTGACCTTTGGATCTCTACCTAATGCAAGGGTGTAGATGGCTTCAAGTGTCATTGTTTACTTTATGCTTTTAGATGTTGTATTTTAGCTGATTTGTAAGGTCGTTGGGACCGTTATTTTCAGCTCTTTGTAAGGCTCATTTGTAGCCCTTAGATCTTGTAGAAGTGTGTGGTTATGATGTAAGGCCTTGGCCTATATAAGCCAAGCTTAGTCTATTGTAAAAATCAGATTTGATGAATGAAGAAAACCCTAGTTGGAGTGTTTACTCAACTTAGTCTCTTGCTTAGTGCTTGAGCTGAAAACTTAGAGTGTTTAGTGGCTTAGTGCTTAAACACTCGATCCTTCTATCCTTGGCTAAGTGCTTGGAAGAAGACTATCCTTTGTTTTATCTTTTAGTTCACATAAATCACAAAATCAAACACGAAAATCAAACAAATCAGCCGAGTCATTTCTTTGATGTTCAAACCGATTTTGATTGAGTCTTGAGTGAACTCTGAGCCCTTGAAGTTTCACTCCAACTTGGTTATCAGAGCTTTGGTAAGAAAACACAAGATCCACCCTTGTGTTAGTGTTGGTTTCGGTTCATACATCCAAAGGTTCAAACTTTTCTTACATTTTCAGTTTTGTTTCCTAGAGTTACAATGGGTTTTTCTTTTCCTTTTTGTTCCACATCTTTTCCCTATGGTTATTCACATGAAACCCCTAGAGTTGAGTCGGTTTTTGAGTCCATGGAGAGAGTTGGGAAGGAGTTAGAAGCCAAGGTGGCTAAAATGAGAGGAGAGGCTGTCAATTTTCGTGTGGGTAATGGGATGAACGTTTTGTTTGAGCCTCCTACTAAAACACCACCCTATGAGCCACCAAAAAGAGTCAAAATGGTTGAGCCTACTCCTACACTTAAACCACTAGCCCTAGACTTGGGAAAGAAACTAACCCTAACCACAAAGAAATCATCACCCTCGAAATTTGCTCTCAATGTCAAGCCTTTGGTCACATTGCCAAGGAATGTCCCACAAAAAAGGACTTGAAATCGTGTGAGGAAGCTCATAGGGGAATGAGTGACATCCTTGTTTGTGAGGGTGAAGAGAGTGAGGTCCTTACTAGTGAGGATGAAGAGGTTGGTCATGAAGGGAACTCAAATGGAAGTCAAGGGGTGAATGTTGGTGAGAGTGTACACATTCAATTAGCTAATGGTGATCCAAACATTCAAGAGGAGAGCATGGGGGATAATCTCAAGGGAAAGGTTGAGCTTGATCCTATGAGATGTTCACCTAAGGTCGAGAAGAAGAAGCTCATGTGGAATGGGAAGCTTGGCACAAGCAAGAGGTCAAGAGGATTCTTGAAATGGAAATTCAAAATGGGGAGCTTAGTCAAGAACAACCCAAAGACACTAGGTAGGAATCAAGAAGAGGAGCTCAAGCAAATGTTAAGAACCCCAAGGATTTGAGGACAAATCCTTTTGAAGAAGAGGAGATTGCACAAAAATGGATAAGCTCATTTTTGCTCATTTTGAGGCTTGGGCTGACTTGGGTCCTATGGCTCGAGCCATGGCTATATTTGTGATCATTAGGATCAAACCAAGTGAAATATACAAGGAGGAACAAAGGAAATCAGCCCACACATAGAAAACAACAATTTAGACCATGAACCATGTAGCCTATCTTGACATGTCGGTAGAGATTTTAACGTAACTCCCAATCTACTCATCCAATTGAAGCGAAACCACTTTTATATGAAAGCTAGCTCAAAGAGCTTTTATTTGACATATGGTTGGCTATATGGTGCAAACGTAGCTGAGAGTTATGCCTTCTACAATTCAGGGGTCAGATTTTGGAAGCTCAGTCCATAGGCAAATTCGACATGTCCGTACTAAAAGTTGCATATCTTGAGCTCTAGGCAATATATTTGTATGATTCTTTTTGAATTGGAAAGATAGCTCAATTACCTTTCCAATGCCATATCGTGGGCCTTCTAATTCAATCTGAGGGTGAAATGGTGAAGCCTGAAATTCACTTCAATCTCAAGGAACTCGGTTTTGGAGTAATGAGCCATGAACTTAACCTACATCATTCTCCTTGGGTGAGCTCACCTTGGGGACCATTTAGAAGCCTCCTAATCAGCCTAAGAGACACATGAGCCGTGGTAAGCTCAAGAGGGGGACCAAAAACATTAGCTCATTCCACAAATCAAAATCAGCTCACATGTCATCATTACTAGTAGTCCTTGTTCTACTTTATGTCCTTTTCCACTTTATATTGTTGTTGTTTGTATGTTAAAATCAGATTATAAGGGGCCTTGAACCAAGTACACCTTGCTCTCCAAGGTGTAAATCTTGACCTTTGGATCTCTACCTAATGCAAGGGTGTAGATGGCTTCAAGTGTCATTGTTTACTTTATGCTTTTAGATGTTGTATTTTAGCTGATTTGTAAGGTCGTTGGGACCGTTATTTTCAGCACTTTGTAAGGCTCATTTGTAGCCCTTAGATCTTGTAGAAGTGTGTGGTTATGATGTAAGGCCTTGGCCTATATAAGCCAAGCTTAGTCTATTGTAAAAATCAGATTTGATGAATGAAGAAAACCCTAGTTAGAGTGTTTACTCAACTTAGTCTCTTGCTTAGTGCTTGAGCTGAAAACTTAGAGTGTTTAGTGGCTTAGTGCTTAAACACTCGATCCTTCTATCCTTGGCTAAGTGCTTGGAAGAAGACTATCCTTTGTTTTATCTTTTAGTTCACATAAATCACAAAATCAAACACAAAAATCACACAAATCAGCCGAGTCATTTCTTTGATGTTCAAACCGATTTTGATTGAGTCTTGAGTGAACTCTGAGCCCTTGAAGTTTCACTCCAAGTTGGTTATCAGAGCTTTGGTTAGAAAACACAAGATCCACCCTTGTGTTAGTGTTGGTTTCGGTTCATACATCCAAAGGTTCAAACTTTTCTTACATTTTCAGTTTTGTTTCCTAGAGTTACAATGGGTTTTTCTTTTCCTTTTTGTTCCACATCTTTTCCCTATGGTTATTCACATGAAACCCCTAGAGTTGAGTCGGTTTTTGAGTCCATGGAGAGAGTTGGAAAGGAGTTAGAAGCCAAGGTGGCTAAAATGAGAGGAAAGGCTGTCAATTTTCGTGTGGGTAATGGGATGAACGTTTTGTTTGAGCCTCCTACTAAAACACCACCCTATGAGCCACCAAAAAGAGTCAAAATGGTTGAGCCTACTCCTACACTTAAACCACCAGCCCTAGACTTGGGGAAGGAAACTAACCCTAACCACAAAGAAATCATCACCCTCGAAATTTGCTCTCAATGTCAAGGCTTTGGTCACATTGCCAAGGAATGTCCCACAAAAAAGGACTTGAAATCGTGTGAGGAAGCTCATAGGGGAATGAGTGACATCCTTGTTTGTGAGGGTGAAGAGAGTGAGGTCCTTACTAGTGAGGATGAAGAGGTTGGTCATGAAGGGAACTCAAATGGAAGTCAAGGGGTGAATGTTGGTGAGAGTGTACACATTCAATTAGCTAATGGTGATCCAAACATTCAAGAGGAGAGCATGGGGGATAATCTCAAGGGAAAGGTTGAGCTTGATCCTATGAGATGTTCACCTAAGGTCGAGAAGAAGAAGCTCATGTGGAATGGGAAGCTTGGCACAAGCAAGAGGTCAAGAGGATTCTTGAAATGGAAATTCAAAATGGGGAGCTTAGTCAAGAACAACCCTAAGACACTAGGTAGGAATCAAGAAGAGGAGCTCAAGCAAATGTTAAGAACCCCAAGGATTTGAGGACAAATCCTTTTGAAGAAGAGGAGATTGCACAAAAATGGATAAGCTCATTTTTGCTCATTTTGAGGCTTGGGCTGACTTGGGTCCTATGGCTCGAGTCATGGCTATATTTGTGATCATTAGGATCAAACCAAGTGAAATGTACAAGGAGGAACAAAGGAAATCAGCCCACACATAGAAAACAACAATTTAGACCATGAACCATGTAGCCTATCTTGACATGTCGGTAGAGATTTTAACGTAACTCCCAATCTACTCATCCAATTGAAGCGAAACCACTTCCATATGAAAGCTAGCTCAAAGAGCTTTCATTTGACATATGGTTGGCTATATGGTGCAAATGTAGCTGAGAGTTATGCCTTCTACAATTCAGGGGTCAGATTTTGGAAGCTCAGTCCATAGGCAAATTCGACATGTCCGTACTAAAAGTTGCATATCTTGAGCTCTAGGCAATATATTTGTATGATTCTTTTTGAATTGGAAATCTAGCTCAATTACCTTTCCAATGCCATATCGTGGGCCTTCTAATTCAATCTGAGGGTGAAATGGTGAAGCCTGAAATTCACTTCAATCTCAAGGAACTCGGTTTTGGAGTAATGAGCCATGAACTTAACCTACATCATTCTCCTTGGGTGAGCTCACCTTGGGGACCATTTAGAAGCCTCCTAATCAGCCTAAGAGACACATGAGCCGTGGTAAGCTCAAGAGGGGGACCAAAAACATTAGCTCATTCCACAAATCAAAATCAACTCACATGTCATTGTCACTAGTAGTCCTTGTTCTACTTTATGTCCTTTTCCACTTTATATTGTTGTTGTTTGTATGTTAAAATCAGATTAGAAGGGGCCTTGAACCAAGTACACCTTGCTCTCCAAGGTGTAAATCTTGACCTTTGGATCTCTACCTAATGCAAGGGTGTAGATGGCTTCAAGTGTCATTGTTTACTTTATGCTTTTAGATGTTGTATTTTAGCTGATTTGTAAGGTCGTTGGGACCGTTATTTTCAGCTCTTTTTAAGGCTCATTTGTAGCCCTTAGATCTTGTAGAAGTGTGTGGTTATGATGTCAGGCCTTGGCCTATATAAGCCAAGCTTAGTCTATTGTAAAAATCAGATTTGATGAATGAAGAAAACCCTAGTTGGAGTGTTTACTCAACTTAGTCTCTTGCTTAGTGCTTGAGCTAAAAACTTAGAGTGTTTAGTGGCATAGTGCTTAAACACTCGATCCTTCTATCCTTGGCTAAGTGCTTGGAAGAAGACTATCCTTTGTTTTATCTTTTAGTTCACATAAATCACAAAATCAAACACAAAAATCACACAAATCAGCCGAGTCATTTCTTTGATGTTCAAACCGATTTTGATTGAGTCTTGAGTGAACTCTGAGCCCTTGAAGTTTCACTCCAAATTGGTTATCAGAGCTTTGGTTAGAAAACACAAGATCCACCCTTGTGTTAGTGTTGGTTTCGGTTCATACATCCAAAGGTTCAAACTTTTCTTACATTTTCAGTTTTGTTTCCTAGAGTTACAATGGGTTTTTCTTTTCCTTTTTGTTCCACATGTTTTCCCTATGGTTATTCACATAAAACCCCTAGAGTTGAGTCGGTTTTTGAGTCCATGGAGAGAGTTGGGAAGGAGTTAGAAGCCAAGGTGGCTAAAATGAGAGGAAAGGCTGTCAATTTTCGTGTGGGTAATGGGATGAACGTTTTGTTTGAGCCTCCTACTAAAACACCACCCTATGAGCCACCAAAAAGAGTCAAAATGGTTGAGCCTACTCCTACACTTAAACCACCAGCCCTAGACTTGGGGAAGGAAACTAACCCTAACCACAAAGAAATCATCACCCTCGAAATTTGCTCTCAATGTCAAGGCTTTGGTCACATTGCCAAGGAATGTCCCACAAAAAAGGACTTGAAATCGTGTGAGGAAGCTCATAGGAGAATGAGTGACATCCTTGTTTGTGAGGGTGAAGAGAGTGAGGTCCTTACTAGTGAGGATGAAGAGGTTGGTCATGAAGGGAACTCAAATGGAAGTCAAGGGGTGAATGTTGGTGAGAGTTTACACATTCAATTAGCTAATGGTGATCCAAACATTCAAGAGGAGAGCATGGGGGATAATCTCAAGGGAAAGGTTGAGCTTGATCCTATGAGATGTTCACCTAAGGTCGAGAAGAAGAAGCTCATGTGGAATGGGAAGCTTGGCACAAGCAAGAGGTCAAGAGGATTCTTGAAATGGAAATTCAAAATGGGGAGCTTAGTCAAGAACAACCCTAAGACACTAGGTAGGAATCAAGAAGAGGAGCTCAAGCAAATGTTAAGAACCCCAAGGATTTGAGGACAAATCCTTTTGAAGAAGAGGAGATTGCACAAAATGGATAAGCTCATTTTTGCTCATTTTGAGGCTTGGGCTGACTTGGGTCCTATGGCTCGAGCCATGGCTAAATTTGTGATCATTAGGATCAAACCAAGTGAAATGTACAAGGAGGAACAAAGGAAATCAGCCCACACATAGAAAACAACAATTTAGACCATGAACCATGTAGCCTATCTTGACATGTCGGTAGAGATTTTAACGTAACTCCCAATCTACTCATCCAATTGAAGCGAAACCACTTTTATATGAAAGCTAGCTCAAATAGCTTTTATTTGACATATGGTTGGCTATATGGTGCAAACGTAGCTGAGAGTTATGCCTTCTACAATTCAGGGTCAGATTTTGGAAGCTCAGTCCATAGGCAAATTCGACATGTCCGTACTAAAAGTTGCATATCTTGAGCTCTAGGCAATATATTTGTATGATTCTTTTTGAATTGGAAAGCTAGCTCAATTACCTTTCCAATGCCATATCGTGGGCCTTCTAATTCAATCTGTGGGTGAAATGGTGAAGCCTGAAATTCACTTCAATCTCAAGGAACTCGGTTTTGGAGTAATGAGCCATGAACTTAACCTACATCATTCTCCTTGGGTGAGCTCACCTTGGGGACCATTTAGAAGCCTCCTAATCAGCCTAAGAGACACATGAGCCGTGGTAAGCTCAAGAGGGGGACCAAAAACATTAGCTCATTCCACAAATCAAAATCAGCTCACATGTCATTGTCACTAGTAGTCCTTGTTCTACTTTATGTCCTTTTCCACTTTATATTGTTGTTGTTTGTATGTTAAAATCAGATTAGAAGGGGCCTTGAACCAAGTACACCTTGCTCTCCAAGGTGTAAATCTTGACCTTTGGATCTCTACCTAATGCAAGGGTGTAGATGGCTTCAAGTGTCATTGTTTACTTTATTCTTTTAGATGTTGTATTTTAGCTAATTTGTAAGGTCCTTGGGACCGTTATTTTCAGCTCTTTGTAAGGCTCATTTGTAGCCCTTAGATCTTGTAGAAGTGTGTGGTTATGATGTAAGGCCTTGGCCTATATAAGCCAAGCTTAGTCCATTGTAAAAATCAAATTTGATGAATGAAGAAACCCCTAGTTGGAGTGTTTACTCAACTTAGTCTCTTGCTTAGTGCTTGAGCTGAAAACTTAGAGTGTTTAGTGGCTTAGTGCTTAAACACTCGATCCTTCTATCCTTGGCTAAGTGCTTGGAAGAAGACTATCCTTTGTTTTATCTTTTAATTCACATAAATCACAAAATCAAACACAAAAATCACACAAATCAGCCGAGTCATTTTCTTTGATATTCAAACCGATTTTGATTGAGTCTTGAGTGAACTTTGAGCCCTTGAAGTTTCACTCCATCTGATACCACTTGTTGGGTTCCAATAACCCCTACTAATCCAATATTAGTATAGGTCAAATTACTCTAATTTGATGAGCATTATCTATGTAGTTACAATTTATTTTGTAGCTTAAGTTTATAGAAATTTATACCTTCTCTTAAGGAATAAAATGGGCCCAAAACGAGAACTCCTTTCTCGATTTGTTTCTTGAGCTTATAGTTAGGATGATCCTCCAAACCCAAGTTTTCAAACAAGGAAACCTCCTTCTTGTTGCACCCAAGAAGTACTCCAAAAACTACTAGTGATTTAGACTAGAAATCACTTAATAGTTACTTGATAATATGAATATTATTATTACTAACAATTACTAACACTTAGTAAATATTAGTAGTAATATTTAGAGAGAGTTTTGGAGAGTTTGAGTAGTAAATTGCATGCCTCCATCTTCTCCTTCTACTGCCCATCTTATATAAGCAAAAGAGAGAAAAATAGTGTGTTAAACACACTATGGGGGCCGGCCACTTGCACAAGAAAGGAGAGAAGTGTTTTTCTTGTTTTGGACAAAAGCTAGAGCATGCAATTATGCACAATGATTATTTCTTAAGCATGCCAAACAATTAACAAGAAAACAAAGTGAATAGGACAAGAAGGAATCTTATTCCTCCTCCCTTCAATTTGGCCGGTCCAAAGGGGCTATCATGGGTCCATTTTGTTTTCAATATTTGTCCACAAATACTTATAATTTATCACTTAATCATCTAATATGATAAAGTATAAATTACCAAATTAAACTCTTAATTCTCCTTTAATATATATGTACACTTACATACATATTAAAATTGCACTAATACTAATCTCATTAGTCAATTAGTACACAATTAGTGAATTAACGATTAATCACTAATTCCCGTCTCCTTAAATAATTTTATCGATATAAAATTAATCATTCAAGTTCCTAACTCGATTTCTCTCTAAATTAACCCACTGACTAACTATTAGTCGATTTATCAAGTTACTAATCTAATTGTATCTCATACAATTAATTAGCTTATTAATTTGGAGCACGTTCCTACAGGTGTGACTCAAAGGGATCAATTGATTACCGCCGTCTCACGACAATAACGTCAAACTCTAGTCAGCCAACCGTTATTGATTTACGTTAATCAATTGACAATACTTCAGGATTATCCCCATGTATTCCTTAATTAAGATTTATTAAGTAATCGCACTATTTGTGGAGGACACATACTCCAACAGTCATCTCTCACGGCTTCTCTCACAGCACCCATCCCGCGCATACCTGAGAACTATTTCAGAAAAACCACAACCAGTGGAGAGTAACCAGGTCCTCCCCAGTCATATTTCATCATAATCGACATAACCAACCACCACATTAAACCTACCTGGCCTACGGCTTATAATCAGAGTACAAACATCCAGACAAGCATATAGCTCATTCATTCAAACATAAGCTAACCCATTTTATTTATTTTAGCACAATACTGTCAACAATTAGATGATAAACAACAAACAAACAAGCGCAAGAGTAAGAACAAAACACTGGGTGAAACAACTAGAATCACCCGGGATGAAACAACTAAAATAATTCAAACCCTATGGTAGGACAACAACTGGAAGTCCCAACAACTGTCTAAATTTGGTCAAATCCTACCGAACAACAGAAACGGTGACGACATAATAATCAATCCGCATACTCTAACTGAACAACTAGAATGGTCGAGTACCCAAAGGAGCTCTAACTGAACAACTAGAACACCCGAGGGTCCAAAGGGTGGTATCTGACCGAAATAGGACGTTGTAGCTCTTCACGCACGTGCCAGAACAGTACCCATACGCAAACTTAACTCAACCATTTATAAAGCCAGTTTAACGTTGTGGATACCCGTATCCGTACCCTCCCAAAATAAGCCTTGTGATGAAACGGACTTTTAACACGCATACTTTAACACTGACTTAGACGGCACTAACTAAGTCGAATTCTAATTAAGTCGTTCAAATGTCAAAATGAGTTGAAATGTGTCATGACGCTTAAGTAAATGTCCTTTGATTCATTTAGAGTCTAGCTTGATTCATGTCTCGATTCAGCCGGCAAGAGCATCCCCTTTGCAATTTAATTGGCCGTTTTACATTTACAAGGCCCAATTCAATTTTCCTAAATTCCTGAATTTAGGCCCAGTAGCTAAAGCCGCTATTTAGGATTTTCATTTGAAAAATACGACGTCACGAGTTTTCCTATTTAAAAATAGACAACAAAATGCACCTTTTTCACATATTCGGGTCTCGGGCCCAAACCCGAGTTCGGCCCGCTTTTGGTCCGCTTTCCAAGGCCCTGAGCCCTCACAAAATATCTTGTATAGCTCCTAGAAGGCTTGCACACGGTATTCTTGATGCCTAAGCAAGAGATTATACCGTATATTTCTAAAATATGTCAAACCGGATTTAGAAATATACAAAATACGAAAATCAGCTACCAACCCGACCTTGTAACCACAAGGAACCTTGCGGTTTGAGGGGTAAACCACAAAGCACTTTGTGGTTTGTCCTCCGGGTTTTTTTTTTCAAATTTCCTAATTTCTTCGAAGCCCCTACTATAAATACCCTTCAACACCATTGATCATCAATTCTTTCGTCTTTTACACCTCCACACACATGCAAACTCACAAAAGCTTCAAGCACTAATTCTTTGAATTTAGCACAGATCTCATGTTGAATTCCTCCGCTTTTGTTGAAGTGAAGCTTTGCCTGTTTTGAAGCTCGAGACATGTAGGTCTTGATCCTTACATAGGTCAAGGTTTTGTTTTGCTTTAGACTAACAAAGGGTCTACATTAGTGGCCAACTCGACTTAGGTTTGTGAGCCCGTTTTTCATAAGGCGGTCTTGCAACTCGAATGCATTCCATTAGTTTTATACCTCACCAAAGTCGCCTAAACAACGCCCCCATTCAAATAAACCTAACGGACTTTATTTTAAGTTTATGCATTAGCAGTCCTCACCTTGCATTAAGTCAACTTAACAATGAATTCGACATTACCTATACCGTTTTCGTTAACAAGTTTAACCATGCTAAACTGAAGGTTTTCAACAATCTTTTACATATGCATTCATACATCTTTTTACAAACAATATCGCACTTGTACGTAGCGAACTACTTTAGCTCAAACACCCTAAGCAAGATGTCGAGTGGTCTCCGCACCCCGGTGCCTACAGCTGGCGACTCCGCTAGGGAAATTTTATTTTTAAAATTACAACTAACGTTTTCTTTTAACAATAAAGAGGTAAAACTCGAACACTTAAGAACAATCCCGTTTCATATATTTCAGCTAAGCATATTCGTTATATAGTCGAATCCAGTGCATTTAAAAAGCACACGACCTTCGAAAGGTGGTTCCAAACGCAGGCTTATCCATACGATAAAGCACGTTCTATACTAACTTTTCTCTCACCCCTCCACAGCTTGCCGTAGCAGACTATTCTGACCGCCCGAGAGCTCCCTCTGTAAACCCAACGTGTTACCGTGATGGAGCGAAAAGATCAAGCACCTGCCAAAGCGTATCCGGAATAGTTGGAGGAGTACGAACCCTAAACCAAAAACCTGAGTCATACGGACAAGTGCGAGACTATACACTATGGCGTTTTTCCAAAAATAAAAAAAAAAAAAAAAAAAAAAACAGGCATATGTTCGAAAATTTCGCTTAATTTTCAGATATAAAATGAACCTAACAAGTAACAATCTAACACTTTTCAATCAAAACTCTCGCGAATTTTTAAAGAAACGTTTTTTCAAAACTTTCTTTTACAAACTAAGCAAAACCCGAGCAACGTTCAAAACCCAAACTCGTGGATTTCTCTCCTTAGATCCCACAACCTAATCGTTTTTTAACATCCTCGACTTGACTTGCTAACCGCTCTCGAGTCGAATCCTTTTCAATACAATCAAGCTCGAGTCCTTAACGACACACCGTTAACATCGGCTCGACAGATGCAAAACAAAAGAATTTTAACATCGAGCCAAAATGCGCGCACGCCTTTTCGCCTCAAAAGCCTTCCGAAGCAAAATTTTATCTTTTCTGAAATAATCTCTTCTCAAAAAGTCATCTTTTTAGGCATAGCGAAAACAATTTTCGTTGATTTTTGAAATTAATTTTTTTTCAAAAATCTCGCGTTAAACCAAATAGCCCTTCATTATTTCGGTTTGACCCTTTAAGCATTCTTTTCAATCCGCCAGGGAATAACCGCTACATTCCCGAGGTCTTTGAAAACGTAAATGGATTACATAACCCACAGTCATCGTAACCCATTTATTGCGTTACTTTTTCCAAACTTGAGAATGTCAACCCAATCTCATGGACTTTTACAAAAGCAAATCGAACGGCTTGCAGCCCTTTTTTTTCTCCTCCTTTGAAATAAGCATTTTTCAAAATTTTCGTTCTCTTTGGCCCAAAGCCTTTTGAGCTCAAGCATTCCTTTTTGAAAAACAACAAAACACAAGAATGGCTGATTCAATCCCGTGGACTTCTCGTGGTTGGACCAAGTGGCCTATAGTCACTTCTATCCAACTCTTCTTTAAGCAAGATGCATAGAAACGAGCAGAACCGTTTTCATCACTTTTTCAAACATCCTCGATCCAGATAGCTCATCACTACTTCGGATCGACTTCCCTTTCTCATTGCAATCCAACGACAAGCCTACAACGACACGCCGCTACTAAGGGCTTATCGGATTCGATCTCAAAACATCTCTTGCATCGAGTCGAAATGTGTCAACGCATTTCAGCTCAAAAAGCCTTCTCGCTTTTTATAAAAACCAAGCTTTTTCAAAGTCAGAATCGAGTCTAAGTATGCATGAATCGAGACTTAACACAAAGGCATTAACCTGCACCCACGCCACGTGCATCACAAAGTAAACGGCAAGGCATCCGCCCAAGCACCATCAATGATCTCGTGGATCTCATCAAGCAACTCGCGTCTTTTCAATACGGGTCGAGTCTACAACTCGCGTCTAGAACAATCCAGTCTTTCACATACGATATTTTAACAAATCGATAAAGGAATAAGTTTGCCTACAGCTCAGCTCCCTTTTTACTCACTTTTCTTACACAAAATTCATTCTGCACCGACATACACTGCATCATAGGAGTAACCATCCGAAAGAGATGTAGACTGGATACAAAGGTTCAAGACAACATCAATACAAGACACAAAAACAATCGAGTGGGCTTCCGACGACTAAACACCTAAGGTCAGGTAGTCAGCTTGTGGTCTACTAGTTCGCTGCTTTTGGAGAAGGATCCATTAATTTGGAGCTCCACAGTGATCATGAATTTAATCATGACGAGAAGTACGAGTATTCCTGGATCGCCCTCCGCGTACTCCATCGCATGCCTAATAAGCAAACGAACATGTCAGAGGAGTCTGGCGTGATAGACATACGATCACATGCGACCACTGAACCCCAAGGTCTAGAAAAGTCTGACATATTCTCAAATTCAAACGAGCATACAAGAAAAAAAAAAAACATGAGCAAAAAGCTAAAAGCAAAAGCAAAAAGTAAAAGGCAAAAAAGTCTCAAAGCCCTCAAGCAAGGGACAAAGCAAAACGCAAAAAAGCCTAAAAGCCCTCTAGCTAATGGCAAAGCAAGCAAACAGCAAGAAGCATCGAAAACCACAAACAAGTGGCAAGGTCTTTGAAATTCCGAATCGAGGACTCAAAACAAGCAACAAGCAGGCTAGATCAACTAAGGAGAACCGACCCTTAGGATGCAGTGTATCGAGGTTAAACACATAAACACGCTTTATGGGCCGGCATGCCCCTAAACGTGTACCTTTACATAAACTCATTCTATGGGCTGGGATGCCCCTAAACGTGCATCTTTTCATAAACACATTCTACGGGTCGGCATGCCCTTAAATGTGCGCATTCAAATTCTCTAAAAATCCAAACACACTTCACAGACCAGCATGTCCTTAAACGTGCACCTTTTTTACAAACACATTCTCCGGACCGGCATGTCCTTAAACATGCACCTTCGAACTACGCTGGTTTGATTCCACTACCGTGGATACGTAGGCCGCTCATCCGAGCTCAACCAACCTTCTAAAAAATCTCACAAAAATATTCTTCTATCTAAAGCCAAGGACATCGTCACCTGAAAATCCACAAAATCCAAACTGTTTCTATACCGAGGCGTTTAAATGACTACATTAAGACGAAGTTGTTTTAGACCTAGGAGTAGTACTCTGCTTATTCGTCTAACCTTATTTTGCAGTAACAACAACATGTTATCGAAGAAGAGCATACGCCGCCAAACTGGGGGCTTTATCGACGCACGTGTCACGGTTATTAACATCCCTATCATTGTCGAGTCTTGAATCACGCATACGATTCAGCTCCATCTTTGAAACATTTCATCAACTTTTTTTCTCATCAAAATCTTGACTCACTCTTCGAGTCCTTACTCTTCGAAAAAAAAGCATTTACATCAAAGCAATTTGGCGACATTTAAACCGCTCATTTTTAAAGCATTTCAGTTTCAAATAGCATCCTCACGGGTCGGCATGCCCTTAAACATGCACGAGGTAACGCGTCCTCCAGACAGCTCGTCCGTAATTGCAGATAGCGTTTTTCAAAAATCAACTCAACGCTCGTTTTAATATGTTTTGAACAAAAACACTCTCTTAAACATCTCTTTCTCCTCTCACACTTCTTTTGCAAAAGTAGTTTCTCTTTCAAGCAGAAGGCATTTCTAAAAACGAGATCCATTTTTCAAAAACCATTTTTTCTCAAGTACTAACCATATAGGTACGAGGCGGCAGATGAAGCGGATATCAAGCACGACACAAGTGAACAGTCACAATGCACAAAATGCAGTCAAGCACATTGAGTACATCCAACGACACTCAATCCAACAACAATATACAACCACGCAAGATACACTCTATCCAACGACATTAGATACACCTTATCCAACGATACTGGATACACCACACTCTATGGTAATGGATACAACTTATCCGACAGTTCTAGATTCAATCTATCCAATGACATTGGATACACCTTATCCGACAGTATTGGATACATTGTACCCAAACGAAACAACAAATGGAACAACAATTGTTCACCAACTACCATCCGCGATGCAACCCATTTACTTGCACATGAAAAATAAAGCACCAAATCCCAAGAATAGGGGGCTTAACTTTGATATTCACAATATCTAAATATAGCACATGCACCTTGTTAAACTAGGAAGCCACGCCTTCCTAACCCACAAACATTATGGCCGACTTATGCACCATGAGTACGATGTACATACCATACTCACAACAAGGGACACTTGGGGGTTGGCCCTTCATCTTTAGATTATACTCCTACACAAAACACAACAAAAACGGATGTTTCTCACGAACGTCCTAGAACTCTACAATAGCAAACCAAAGAAAAAGCCATACTTCGAAAGGCCCACAAACTATGACATCCACGAACGTCTGTTAGCATCCACACAACACTCAACGGATCGGCATGCCCCTAAACGTGTAAAGATGACTTTTTGTAAGACACCTCGTAATCCACACGAGATAACACCAAACAAACCTCAAAGATACGACACTCTACAAACAAAAGCTAGTCCAATTCAAAACTAGACTTAGCTCAAGCATTCGACGGGCCGGCATGCCCTTAAACGTGCAAATACCGAACTACGCCGGTTTTATTCCACATACGTGGATACGTAAGCAGCTTTGCAAAAGGAACAACTGACATTCAACACACCATGTGAAAGCAAAGACGAAAGCAAAGTCTCATGTTTGACTTAGTTTTTCACTGAAAACTTCATCAAACTAAGGGTGGAAGTTCAAATGCTGACTTTCACTTCTCAAACCACATCTAGCACACTTTCTAGCCAACTCAAAAATTTGACTTTCGTTGTACACTACAACTCAGTCAAACCGGGGGATCACACAGACACCCCTCAAGCTTCCATCAACGAAAAATTGGCATTAGCTCAATCGTTTTCAAAAAAACGAGAGAGCATGTGAAACAACACATACATCCAAAATCGGACAATATGCAACTCTAGCATGCAGTACATACATCCTAGCTGGATAATACATCACACCCCTAACACCCTTCTGCATAAGCATCAATACAGACTCCACAATGACTCTATACACTTAGTATCACAACTACAGAGCACTAGCATAAACGCAAGCCCCTACGGTTTGGTGACACCTTTAGAACCCCCCATAAGCACGAACACATATAACAAAATTACTATAGAAACTATCTAGCACGCGAGCAAGCGTTCAAACCAAAGCATCAAGCATCTAAGCACCCGAGCATGGGTTCAAACGCCAAAGCGTAAAGCGTCCAAGCACTCACAAATGAGTTCAAAGCATAAGGCAGACATCAAGCATTATCTCAACCAAGCACAACACAAGAAGAACGAAGAATTTTTGTGGAAAATCGCACGAGAGTTGATGTTTTTGAGGTATAAAATCACATAAGTTGAATGAGCTCTTCCTCGGTCGTTTTTAGCTACACAAACCAAGATCTTGGCTGGGCTTGGAGACCCATGGGCTCAAGCAGTTTCCAATAAAAGCCACCTCGAGCCAGGCGGTTTCCTGCCCTTTTTTTCATGCGTTTTTCTTCGCTTTTGGGCCTATATTTGCATTCTGTATTCATTTTGGCCTAAAACACATACACATTCACCTTAACGGTTAAGGCGTCACCTACAGTCCACCACACGCGTATTAACATTTAGTACGCGACATAGAAGCAAAAACATGAGCATTCATTCACGAGTTTCAAGATAAAGCATTAAGCACTTCTATATTCCCCACGAAGTTCAAAGCATATACATACGCACTCTATATCCCTAACGGATCATTACATTGCTTTACATCCCTCAGCGGATCACACTTTCCCTAGTGGGTTGCTATCATACCTACGCATCCCCAGCAAATCATCATCATTCCTCTATTCCCCTGCAGAAACTACAAATGAAGCATCCCTATAACGGATATATAAAAAAGCAACTACATGAGCACTCTCTAGCGAGTCCCAACATTTACAAAGCATGAGCATTTTTCAACTACAACTATAAAAGCATTTGCAACTACACTAAACTTCTGCATAAGCACTACACTAAACACCTGCGCTCCTTGGCGAGACAATACATCTACACTAAGCACATGCGCTCATTGGCGAGACCAAGCAAGCACAACCACAACAACGACAACAGCATTTCGCAACAGCATCAACAACAGCGCTACGAAAGGCACAAACAACAACAAGCAAGTAAAGGCATTCAGCGGGCCGACATGCCCTTACAATATGCGCGAACCGTCATATCCATAAACATGTTGTCCCTCCCAGGATAAGCTCGATTCGGAGTCCTTAACTCACCCATGGACACATGCTCCATTCCGCGGATAGTATCGAGACTGTGACAGTCCGGATACTGTCGTGTAGTTTGACTAACACTTTAGTCCAATCTCAGTCAAATTTGGGGTTCTGTGGATACCTGTATCCGTAACCTCCCAAAAGAAGCCATTTGATGTAACAAACTTTTAACACGCATGCTTTAACACTGACTTAGACAGTACAAACTATGTCGAATTCTAATTAAGTCGTTTAAATGTCAAAATGAGTCGAAATGTGTCACGACGCTTAAATAAATGTGTTTTGACTCATTTAGAGTCTAGCATGATTCATGTCTCGATTCAGCCGGCATGAACATCCGTTTTGAAATTTAATTGGCCATTTTACTGTAGGGATCGGATCCCATTCACTAATCAAGTATTAGTGTAAATCAAATTACTCTAATTTGATTTAGCAAGATCTATGTAGTACAAATTTACATTGTTAACAAGATAAGAGATTTATACCTTTCTCTTAAAGGAATATATGGGCACAAAACTAGAACTCCTTTCTAGTTTTGTTTCTTGAGAATAAGCTTAGGATTATCCTCCTTAAAAACCCAAGTTTTCAAAGTAGAAAACCTCCTTTAGATAGCACCCAAGAACACTCCAAATAATACTAAGTATTATGATCTAGAAATGACTTAGTATACACTTGATAATATGTGATAATATTGATACTAACTCTTAGTAATAATATTATAAAGAAGGTGTTATGTTTTAGAGAGAATGGTGAAAGAAAAAGTGAGAATTGCATGAATGATTATCTCTCACTTGGCCTTGTGTTTTATTAACAAAAATAAAACAAAGTGAAGTGTGTTTAGCACACATGGTGGGCCGGCCAAAGAGAGAGCATGGGAGAGTGGAGAGCTTTTTCTTGTTAAGACAAATCTTTAGCATGTTAATCATTATGTTTCTCCATGCAAAAAGCAATTAAACAAAATGAACAAAAACAAAAAGGAATCTTCCTTTTGTTTCTCCATTTGGACGGTCCACAAGACCCTCTTATGGGTCCATTTTGTTCATCAAAATTTGTCTCACAAATAGTTGTAATTTATCACTTAATTATCTAATATAATAAAGTGTAAATCAATTAAACTCTTCCTTAATATACATGTACTCTTACACATATATTAATATTGTACTTTTACTAATCTCATTAGTAAAAGTATACACGATTAGTGAATTAACGTTTAATCACTAATTCCCATCTCCTCTAATAATTTTATCGATATAAAATTAAATCACTCGAGTTCACAACTCGATTTCTCTCTAAATCAATACACCGACTAACCGTTAGTCAAATTATCAAGTTACTAATATAATCGTATCTCATACAATTAATTAGCTTAAATATTTGGAGTACTTTCCTTTAGGTGTGACTTAAAGGGATCAATTGATTACCGCCGCTCTCACGACAATAACGTCAAACTCTAGTCAGCCAACCGTTATTGATTTACGTTAATCAATTGACAATAATACAGGATTATCCCCACGTATTCCTTAATTGAGATTTATTAAGTAATCGCACTATTGTGGAGGACACATACTCCAACAATCTCCCACTTGTCCGAGACAAGTTGTGCAATACCAATTCTCATGTCCGTTTCACATCTCCCACTCGATGCAAGGTGTCTTACAGGTCGTACTTGCATCCTGAGATATATATATCCTGAGTGGTTTCCTCGATAAGGAGAGTAGCTGTTTGACCGGGGAATCTACCGTAGATTCTTACCGAGCGTGGCCACGCATTTTCAGCGACTACTCCTCGAGTGGCCCAAAGATGTTTTACCCTGACAAGGGTGGATATTTCCCTTCCACTCGATTGTACTGTATAATGCAGATCACCATGACCCCAAAGATGCCCTTATAACCCCCTTTCACGGCATGGTTTAGGACAAAAATGAAAGTCACTTCGAGCGCAGACTTCGGACAATCAGCTCCAGTCAAAGAATCGACTCAAAGGAATACTATAGAATTCCCACCACGACCAGGTTTCAATTTCATTGAAAAGGAATTCTATAAGCGTCACTGCCCGACAGAGTGTCTCACAGTCTGTCTATGCAAACGATCGGTCATCTCATATGACCCTATGGTGTTGAACCCACCATCGATCGACTTGCAATCTAGTCTCTCGGAGACGTCACCTCATATGAGAGACTAGGGACCAAATACTTAGTTTATACCGTTCACTTGAATATGTTCAAAGTTGTCACACAAATATTCGGATAAACAAAGTATGCATTCAATAATGACTTAAGATAAAAACAATGAATGTTATATTCATATATGTAAAAAGATACATCGTTCAATTACATATTACGAAACTAAAGGAAATCTGGCATACGCCGCAACCCCATGGAGGCGGTGTGCGCGTCATGCTTAGCCCTCGAAAGAGGCTTGGTTAAAGGATCAGCGATGTTATCGTGCATCCCAACCTTACAAATATCTATTTCCTTCCTTTCCACATTATCTCTAATAACGTGATATTTCCTTACAACGTGTCTAGACTTGTTGCTAGACTTGGGCTCCTTCGCTTGGAAAATAGCCCCACTGTTATCGCAATAAGCGATGGCGGGATCCACGGCACTAGGGACTACTCTTAGTCCATCCAAGAATTGCCGAATCCACACGGCTTCTTTAGCGACTTGAGATCTCGCCAAATACTCGACTTAGTCGTAGAATCGCGGTGACACTCTGTTTGAAGCTCTTCCAACAAACAGCTCCTCCATTCAACATAAAGACATAGCCGGATTGGGATTTCAGATCATCCCCATCAGTTTGGAAACTTGCATCCGTGTAACCCTTTACACGTAGCTCAAGTTCTCCTCCAAACACTAGAAACGAATCCTTCGTTCTTCTCAAGTACTTAAGGATGTTCTTTACAGCTATCCAGTGATTCTCACCGGGATTAGCTTGATACCGGCTCGTCATGCTCAAAGCGAAAGCGACATCGGGACGAGTGCACATCATAGCATACATGATTGATCCTACAGCGGAAGCATAAGGGATCAATTTCATGCGTTCAATTTCCGCAAGAGTCGTCGGACATTGAGATTTCTTCAATGTTATTCCTACACTTATCGGAAGAAAGCCTCTCTTGGAGTCTTTCATATTGAACCTATCAAGAATCTTATCGATATAAGTTTCTTGACTCAATGCTAGTATCCTTTTGGATCTATCTCTATAGATCCGGATACCCAAGATGCGTTGTGCCTCTCCCAAGTCCTTCATTTGGAAATGGTTTCCCAATTCCACCTTTACCGAGTTAAGACTTGGAATATCATTTCCAATCAGTAGTATGTCATCCACATACAAAACAAGGAAGGTTACCTTGCTCCCACTAAACTTCATGTACAAACAAGGTTCCTCGGCACTTCGAGCGAATCCGTGTTGTTTGATAACATGATCGAATCTGTGATTCCAACTCCTCGATGCTTGCTTAAGACCATAAATGGATCTCTTAAGCTTGCATACTCTGTTAGGGTTGAATGTGTCTACAAAACCTTCAGGTTGTGTCATAAACACTTCCTCTTCTAGAATCCCATTCAAGAAGGCGGTTTTTACATCCATTTGCCATATTTCATAGTCATGAAACGCGGCAACCGCTAAGATTATCCTTATGGATCGAAGCATAGCAACCGGTGCAAAGGTTTCATCATAATGAATACCTTGGACTTGTGAAAAGCCCTTTGCCACCAATCTAGCTTTGTAAACATCAATATGTTTATCTATGCCGAGTTTGATTTTGAATATCCATTTACACTGAAGGGGTCGCACTCCTTCAGGTAAATCTACCAAGTCCCAAACTTGGTTCTCGTACATAGAATCCATTTCGGATTTCATGGCCTCAAGCCATTGTTCGGAGTTGGGGCTAATTATAGCCGCCTTGTAGGTCGAGGGTTCGTTGCTTTCGAATAACAACAAATCACCCTCCTCCTCGATGTTACCGAGGTAACGGTCAGGTTGTTGACTAACTCTTCCTGACCTCCTAGGGACTATAGTAGTGTGAGAAGGCGAGAGCGGTTTCCTCATCTTCTGCGTCGGTTTGTGGCTCTTGAACTTCATCAAGTTCAAATTTTCTCCCACTCTGTTTCTTAGAAATAAATTCATTTTCTAGAAAAACAGCATCACGAGCCACAAACACTTTGTTCTCGTGAGGGTTGTAGAAATAGCCACAGGTTTCCTTAGGATAACCTACAAATAGACATTTGTCAGACCTTGGAGCGAGTTTATCGTCAGTTTTATTCTTGACGAATGCCTCACATCCCCAAATTCTCATGAATGACAAATAGGGAACCGTTCCCGTCCATATCTCATATGGAGTCTTATTGGCCGCTTTAGTCGGACTTCGATTTAGTGAGAAAACAGCAGATAACAGTGCAAAGCCCCAAAATGAACCAGGAAGCTCAGTTTGACTCATCATAGACCGAACCATGTCAAGCAAAGTTCGGTTTCTCCTTTCTGCAACACCATTCAATTGTGGTGTGCCCGGAGGAGTCCACTGTGATATAATACCACAATTCTTAAGATGTGAATCAAACTCATTACTTAGATATTCGCCACCACGATCCGATCGTAGTGCTTTTATCCTTTTGTTTAATTGGTTCTCAACCTCATTTTGAAATTCTTTAAATTTCTCAAAAGCATCACTTTTATGCCTTATTAAGTAGACATAACCATATCTACTTAAGTCATCGGTAAAAGTAATGAAGTAATGATATCCTCCTCTAGCGGTGATGTTTAATGGACCACACACATCGGTATGTATGAGTCCTAAAACCTCACTTGCTCGTGTCCCTTTACCGCTAAAGGGTTGACGAGTCATCTTGCCTAAGAGGCAAGATTCGCATGTACCATATGATTCGTAATCAAATGGTTTGAGAACCTTGGTCGCAACAAGTCTCTTTATCGTTTGTCATTTATGTGACCTAAACGACAATGCCAAAGGTAGGATTTGTTTGATTCATTCGTTTTGAGCCTCTTGTTCTCGACATGATAAACATCATTAACATCATTTAAAACATAAATACCTCCAATTGAAATAGCTTCACCATAAACCATTTCATTAAGCGAAAAAGTACAACGGTTGTTCTTAATCATAAAACAAAAGCCTTCGCATCTAACACGGAGGCGGAGATAATGTTTTTAGTTAGAGTTGGTACAAAATAACAGCTTATTCAAAAGCAACTCTAAACCACTAGCAAGAGCGAGTACAAAAGTTCCCACGAAACGGCCGCTACTCTAGCTCCATTGCCCATGCGAGATCTACATCACCCTTGGCTAGGGCCCGCACGCTTTCTCATCCTGCAAATGATTACAAAGGTGAGATCCACATCAGGTATCCAATACCCATGTAGAAATGCAAGCATGATTGATGTCTATCATATAGAGATTAGAAGGAAGAATACCTTTGGATGTCGCACATCCATCTTTCAAATCCTTCTTGTACTTGGGACAATTGCATCCAATGACCCACTTCATTGCAATATTTGCAAGTGTCTTTGAGGGTCTTCCCTTGTTGATCTTGGGCTTAGGCTTATGTGGAACACCTTCCACAATAGCCTTTCCTTACCCTTGCCAATGTTAGATGGCCCCTTCTTGGCCACCTTCCCTTCTTCACTCCCAAGTTCATGTTCTTCATTTTCATGGAGAGAACATCTTTCTTCTCCACCTCATTCACTTCCATATCCCTCTCGGCTTGGACCAAGAGTGCATGAAGTTCATGATAACTCTTATCCATGTTGTTCATGTTATAGTTTACTCGAAAATGAGCAAACTTGTTAGGAAGAGAATGAAGAATGCGGTTAATCGCAAGAGCTTTCGGTATAGCACACTCTTGACGCTCAAGAGTGTCTATTTGCTCAATCATTTTGAGCACTTGAGGACCAACTTTTGGTTCCTCTCAAGCTTTGCATCGAAAAACGCGCACCGCGCTTCATAAAGCCTTATTTGCGGTGCTTTGGAGAACATGGTTGTTACTCAGTGAATATCGCATATGCACTCTTTTGAGTAACCATTCGGAGTTTGAGAGCGGGTGCCATGGACCAAATCAAGGCGTTTTCACGTCATTGTCCACTCGCACATACTCATCATAGGCGACACGAGCCGCGGTTCGAGAAGTGGGTTCGGGTGGTTGATCGGTAAGGTGCTTGAGCACATTGTCGGATGTCGCGGCGCCCTTCATTGTCGAATCCCATTCGACGAAGTTGCTACCGTCATCCTTGAGGATACACTTATCCATCACGGTTCGCAACCATGAATCTTTGCCCAAAATGGGCGCGGGAGTTGATGATGATGATGCCATTGCGATAAACGATTCTACAATAAATATGAGGAAATATATAAGCATTCATTGTTCATTTATAACATTTGCTAAAACTCATTTTTAAAACAAATGTCCATTTATATAATGATCTCCCACGAAATTATATAAATGATTCCAAGACTCGTTTTTCATATAAAATTAGACATCTCATGTTTCCTTTTATATAAAAGCGATAAGTCAACACTTGACTAATTCTACACTAGAATGCTTGGTTGATGATTTTCTTTAAAATGCATCTTTTAGCCCCAAATAACTCTTATTCGGTTGAGTCCAAACCAAATTAGCAAGGGACTTCCACCCACTACTTACCCATGGTAACAAGGTTCCACGTTGCGGAGGTCCTCACGAACATGGGGTTCATAGTCGCTACATTTGGAAAGGCTTAAACTCAATTCATTTGTTAAAATGTGGGTGATCTTGTCAATTTTTAGTCATATAGATTCTTTATAAGTGAACTAATTTTAAGAATGGCGACCTAAAAACGACAATCATAGTGGGATAACGTGGCATGCATGGCGATTTTGGCATGTGAGCGGAAAATAAGCAAACACACAAGCATCAAACAACATAAACCTAGTATGGCCACCTAAAGTAATTAAAATACAAAGAGTTACAAATTGGAAACCAACTCCTTTGGTCCCTCTTCATATGGATCCCATCCAAGCTCCTTCTTGCAAGCTTTAGAACACTTCTAAGGCTCCAAGTCGATCTCCATCACCGGTCTTCGATTTATAAATAGTTACAAGTATGATTTACAAATGAATACATAGCAATCCTATTATACATTTATAAATGAAATAAACTATTAAATTACAAACCGGCGATACGAGATCGCATTTAATTACAAACCCACACGATATTCCCTTTCATTACGGGTAATATCGGTAAAAATATAACAAACTATGGCCATACTAGTAAGAATAAACATTCATTCAAACATGCATAATGTAAAGCTTATGAATAGAAACATGCCAAAAACGCCCTAAACAATAATCGCATTAATACGTTTCAAACCGATCTCATTTTTAATCGATTAATCTTATATTAACCAATAATGCTTAAAACACCTTTTAAGCTTGAACTAAAACTTCTAAACTGATTTTAGAACACCCAACATTAGTTTATACTAACTTAAGGTGATTTTAGTTCATAAACTTGGTCATTTGCTAATTAGAAGTACTTTAATCATAACCCTTTTATGAATAAAGCTTTATAAAATCAAAATAAAATAAAATAAAATTATTTTTATTTTGAAAAAATTTTGTATATTCTGTAACACTTCCAAAATATCAGAAAAGAAAAGTTTGGTCAGAAAAATTTACGAATTTATTTTATAATAAATAACATACGATTTCATCGATTTTATCTCATAAAATCAAGAAAACGTCTAAAACAGTGATGAAAAATCCCAAATTTATACGAGAGCATCCTCATAATGTATACAAATATTGGTATAAATTTCATGTCCAGAAAACAACATTTACTATATTTTTGGACATAAAATGCAAACAATACCGATTTTAAACAAAAATATGAATAAATATTCAAAACTCAAAATCTGACTTTGAAAATTTACATGCAGAATGTATAAATATGAAATATCACTGTGTAAACATTTCGTGACCAGATTCGAACTATAACTATTTATAGTAATTATTTTAGCCAAAAACACACTTTTTGACTCGGTTTTGTATAAAAATCATTTTAATTAGCAAACAAATTTCAAAAATTACGAAATTTGACCAGTAACTTCATGAGACCAGAAACTTTGCATGCAATAAAAATCTCGTGTTGAAAAAATTTTTAACACTATTTTCGGATTTTATGTTATTTATTCTCAATAAATACATAAAACTCCAAAAACAACAAAATAAATTTGTAACTACAAGCCTTGGCTCTGATACCACTTGTAGGGATCGGATCCCATTCACTAATCAAGTATTAGTGTAAATCAAATTACTCTAATTTGATTTAGCAAGATCTATGTAGTACAAATTTACATTGTTAACAAGATAAGAGATTTATACCTTTCTCTTAAAGGAATATATGGGCACAAAACTAGAACTCCTTTCTAGTTTTGTTTCTTGAGAATAAGCTTAGGATGATCCTCCTTAAAAACCCAAGTTTTCAAAGTAGAAAACCTCCTTTAGATAGCACCCAAGAACACTCCAAATAATACTAAGTATTATGATCTAGAAATGACTTAGTATACACTTGATAATATGTGATAATATTGATACTAACTCTTAGTAATAATATTATAAAGAAGGTGTTATGTTTTAGAGAGAATGGTGAAAGATAAAGTGAGAATTGCATGAATGATTATCTCTCACTTGGCCTTGTGTTTTATTAACAAAAATAAAACAAAGTGAAGTGTGTTTAGCACACATGGTGGGCCGGCCAAAGAGAGAGCATGGGAGAGTGGAGAGCTTTTTCTTGTTAAGACAAATCTTTAGCATGTTAATCATTATGTTTCTCCATGCAAAAAGCAATTAAACAAAATGAACAAAAACAAAAAGGAATCTTCCTTTTGTTTCTCCATTTGGACGGTCCACAAGACCCTCTTATGGGTCCATTTTGTTCATCAAAATTTGTCTCACAAATAGTTGTAATTTATCACTTAATTATCTAATATAATAAAGTGTAAATCAATTAAACTCTTCCTTAATATACATGTACTCTTACACATATATTAATATTGTACTTTTACTAATCTCATTAGTAAAAGTATACACGATTAGTGAATTAACGTTTAATCACTAATTCCCATCTCCTCTAATAATTTTATCGATATAAAATTAAATCACTCGAGTTCACAACTCGATTTCTCTCTAAATCAATACACCGACTAACCGTTAGTCAAATTATCAAGTTACTAATATAATCGTATCTCATACAATTAATTAGCTTAAATATTTGGAGTACTTTCCTTTAGGTGTGACTTAAAGGGATCAATTGATTACCGCCGCTCTCACGACAATAACGTCAAACTCTAGTCAGCCAACCGTTATTGATTTACGTTAATCAATTGACAATAATACAGGATTATCCCCACGTATTCCTTAATTGAGATTTATTAAGTAATCGCACTATTGTGGAGGACACATACTCCAACATTTACATTTACAAGACCCAATTCAATTCTCCTAAATTCTTGAATTTAGGCCCAGTAGCTAAAGCCGCTATTTAGCATTTTCATTTGCAAAATACGACCTCGCGAGTCTTCCTAATTTAAAATATACAACAAAATGCACCTCTTTCACATATTCGGGTCTCGGGCCCAAACCCGAGTTCGGCCCGCTCTTGGTCCGCATTCCAAGGCCCTGAGCCCTCACAAAATATCTTGTGTAGCTCCTAGAAGGCTTGCACACGGTATTCTTGAGGCCTAAGCAAGAGATTATGCCGTACATTTCCGAAATACGTTAAACCGGAGTTAGGAAAATACAAAATACGAAAATCAGCAACCTACCCGACCTTGCTACCGCAAGGCACCTTGCGATTTGGGGGTGTAAACTGGAAAGTACTCTGCGGTTTGTCCTTCTATTATTTTTTTTGAATTTTCCAAATTTCTTCGAAGCCCCTTCTATAAAAATCCTTCAACACCCAACATGGGTTGAAGCACTAATTCTTTGAATTTAGCACACATCTAGTCTTGAATTCCTCCCCTTTTGTTGAAGCGAAGCTCTGTCGGCTTTGAAGCTCGAGAGAGGTAGGTCTTGATCCTAACGTGGGTCAAGGTTTTGTTTTGCTTTAGACTAACAAAGGGTCTACATTAGTGCCTAACTCGACTTTGGTTTGTTAGCCCATTTTTCATAAGGCGGTCTTGCATCTCGAATACATTCCATTCGTTAACAAGTTTATAAATTAGCGTCCTCACCTTGCATTTTCAATAGATATATTTGTGTACGATTTTTAATTCTTAGACTATCGGTTTCTAACCTCTTCCCTCAAAACTTTTCTAAATATTTCCACAAATTCTCACTTAATGTATGTCATTATTCTTCTACTAACTTATAAGTTGAGTTTTAATTGCAAGACAGGTTAACAAGTTGGGTGCATTTCGAAGAGGATTATTCTTACAATTTTGTCTCAGCTAAAAGTATAGGTGTCTAAACTTATGCTATTGCATATTAATCTTGCAAAGAACCAAAAAAATTAACTTCGTTAATCTAACGTGACATTTGGGAATTTATATTTTATTTTAAAATTTGGATTTAAAATTCAACATTTAGAATGGAGAATTTTGAAATGACTTGATATGTGGGTACCATTTGAAATTTTCAAAATTTGTGAAATATTATATTGCCTTTGCCTTGGATAAAATCTAAATCTAAATTTTTAATTTATCAAACAAGTCATTTTTGTAAACCATATAAATTTAATCTCATACCAATTACATAATTGTGAGATGAATATGCGGAAGCGATTAAAAGATAGAGACTTACCTCCAGTCATTGCTCAGAAATTAATAAATATAGTTTTCAGTAATAAGAAATAATAATAAAGAAGACCCCCAATAATAATAATAATAATAATCCTAGGATCTGACTTGTAATTCTATAATCCTTGTAATATACTGGTTCCAAACCCTCCTTATCACAAAATAGATGGTGTATTATTTTCATAATACAGAGCAAGTTCAGTTACCAAATAAGAGAGATCACACCCATATTTATACTAGTCTTGCCATCAAAAAACAGTTGGTGATCACTAGAATTGTGGGTGGTTATAGGATAGATAATGGGAGACGAGTCAAATTAAGAGTCTTTTTAGGAGTCGGTTTCCTTGATCAGGGGAAACTGATTCTGACTCAAAAATAGACCACATACGTATTCATAAGATAACTAAATAATATTAAATAATATTTTATCTTATAAAAAGTCCAACATTCTCCCACTTGGTCCATTTTAAAGAGAGACAAAATATACGAATCATAGCGACGAATTCCTTTAGAGCGAGAATTAATTTTCCATGAATTACGATATATACTTAATCCCTCAACCATACACACTTAAATTGAATGATCAAACCCTATGTTTACTTTTGGTCGAAAACATGATGATATTTCTTGAAATGTGCACATAAACTCAAAATGGGAAAACATCCAATATAATAACATTTTCAACAAAACATAATGACTGCATTTACATAGAGGATCAAGTCTCAAATCGCACCAAATGATCCTTGAAATTCTTAATATGCATGCCTTTAGTCAAGGGATCTGCGATCAATAAATCGGCGCTCATGTGTTTGATGATCATTTCTTTCTTGAACATGTTCTGTATAGCAGCTGAATTACCAAAATTACATTCTAATCGGCCAACACAATTTAGTCCAACGACTCTAAGTCCAAAAATGAAACTCTTAAACCATACACCATGTGAAGTAATCTCAAAAAAATAAACGAACTCAATTTTCATAGTAGAACTGGTTGTAAAGATATGTCTTATACTCATCCAAAATACGGAACCATCAGCTGGCATAAACACAAATCCTGTACTGGAGTTCATGTGTCAACACTGCCACCGTACAAGACTCAGAATAGCAAACCAATTCAACACTATTAGTTTGTCTATACATAAGCATGTAATCCTTAGTACATTAAAGGTATACTAGGACTTTCTTTGCAGCCTTATAGTGATCGATTCCTGAGTTATTCTGATATATCCTAAGTTATAATCCACAGACAACACAAGGAAATAAACTTTACTCCCATTGACCTTAAGGTATATGCGTTAATCCATAACATACACTTCAAAACCGAAATGAAGTAATATTTCATGGAGTTCCATATATCATTAGCGGGAAGCTTATTTTAAACTTTATATGAATTTATATATTGAGCTTGCAAACCAAATGCTCATAGATAACAGTACAACTTCATAATTAAGGTACTGACGAAAGCTTTATATGAGGTGGCAAACTACTCAACAATGGCTTTAAGGAGGTTTTTGACTTTAGAAGACTACTTAAGAGAACTCCTGATACTATAGCACAAATGTTGGTGTTTATGAACATAAAGGAAAGACGGCTAAATCTCTCCCACATTCATAAAGATCAACTGTATCACAATTGCTAGTCTCAGTAGTACTAACGGGTCCATAATTTCTAATAGCACATTCAATATCCATCCAACCCATAATGCAGTAATACCTCTCTTTTTCATACCTTACTGTTATAACCCCTTAATTTAGTGACATAAAACTTGCTTGTGGGCTAAAGTTCTATTCAAATTAAATTCGTAAATACAAAATGATAAAACTATCAAATTGATTCTGTATTCTTAACTCCTGTGGGTAGATTAAGAATCGTGATTTATAATTTACCCTGACTAATCATACGAAAATATAATGAAATTCATGTGCGTAATTGTGGATATCCGTATCTGTACCCTCTCACAACAAACCCTGTGATGTAACAACAGACTTTTATTCGCATGCTTTTACGTTAACTTAGACGATAATAATTTTGTCGAATTCAGAGTTGAGTCGTTTACGTGTCAAAATGAGTCGATGTGTCATCACGTGGACTGAAACAGTTTGGTGATTTGGTTCCGATTTTTGGTCTAGGATCTAACCACGGTCCTTGGGCTAGAACCCACGGCTCAAGAAGAAACAACTCATGGGAAGGGGCCAAAAATCTCGGCTGATTTCAACTCATTTGATACACTCTAATTCAAATGCATGTCCCTTTCAATATAGTTTGTTTTATTACTTTATGTCTTTGTCACCTTTTAGAATATTGTATGGTAGCTCAAAATTAGCTTGGGGACCTTATGATGGCTGACCAAACTTGCTCTCCAAGGAGCAATCAAGGGCCTTGAGTGAATAATAACAATGAAGGGTGAGGATGCTTCAAAGGGTCACCATCTACTTTATGTAAAGTTGAATGTTGTAAGCTGATTTTGTAAGGTCTTTTGGAACCGTTATTTTGGTTGTTTTAGGGGCAACTTTCAGCCCTTAGATTAGGAGTAAGTTGTATAGCTAATATGTAAGCCTTGGTCCTATATAAACCAAGCATTCCCTTTGTAATTTTCAGATTTGAGTTTTATAAAAAAAAAGGTTAAGTTTTAAAGTGAGGTTTCTCCAAAGAAAATCCTCTCCTCTCTCATGGCTAAGTGCTTGAGAAAACCTCCTTAGCTTAGTTCTTGGAGTTCTTTGGGAGATGACCCTTGCTTAGTGCTTGGTCGGATCCTTAGTCTTAGACTTTGGCTTTGTGCTTAGTCTAATTCATATCCATTTATCTTTGTTTTTATGTTTTACAAATAATAAGAAATTAACCACCCAAAACAGCCCCTAAAAACGTGTGATTGGAGTGATGTTCATGAGTGAACCGAGTTTAGGGTGAGTTGTTGGAGTAAGTGTCCTCCACAATGGTGCGATTACTTAATAAATCTCAATTAAGGAATACATGGGGATAATCCTGTATTATTGTCAATTGATTAACGTAAATCAATAACGGTTGGCTGACTAGAGTTTGACGTTATTGTCGTGAGAACGGCGGTAATCAATTGATCCCTTTAAGTCACACCTATAGGAACATACTCCAAATATCTGAGCTAATTAATTGTATGAGATACGATTAAATTAGTAACTTGATAAATCGACTAACGGTTAGTCAGTGTATTAATTTAGAGAGAAATCGATTTGTGAACTCGAATGATTGAATTTTATATCGATAAAATTATTGGAGGAGATGAGTATTAGTGATTAACTGTTAATTCACTAATCATGTATATTTTACTAATGAGATTAGTAAGAGTACAATTCTTAAATATGTGTAAGTGTACATATATGTTAAAGAAGAGTTGTGAGTTCAATTTGATAATTTGTACTTTATCATATTAGATGATTAAGTGATAAATTATAAGTATTTGTGGGACAAATATTGAAAAGAAATTGGACCCATTAAAAGGGCCTTTTAGCCGTCCAAACTAAGGGAGAGGAAGAGAAGATGCTCTTTTTGTCTTTTACCTTTTGTTCTCCTTTGCATGCTTTAACATAATCATTGTTAAACTTGCAATTGTTCTAAACAATAAAAAGAGCTTTCCCACTATCCTAAGCCCCTAGAGGCCGGCCCCCTTTAGTGTGCTAAGCACACTTTGTTTTGTTGTTTTCCTTATTTAAAACACAAGGCAAAGTATGTGAGTTGCATGCATTTTTCTCTACAAACTCTTCCACTCTCTAACTCCTCAAAAACCTCTCTAAATAATACTTTTATTACTAAGAGTTAGTAATAATATTATCAAATATTATCAAGTAATACTAAGTGATTTCTAGCCTTAAATCCTTGGTGTTTTTGGAGTGTTCTTGGGTGCATCTTTTAGGAGGTTTCCTACTTTGGAAACTCGGGTTTTGGAGGATCATCCTAAGCTTAAACTCAAGAAACAAAACTAGAAAGGAGTTCTAGTTTTGTGCCCAATATTTCCTTTTAAGAAAGGTATAATATTTCTAAACTTGTAACAAAGTGAATTTGTACTACAATAGATCTTGCTAAATCAAATTAGAGTAATTTGATTTACACTAATATTTGATTAGTGATTAGGATGAGATCCCTACAAAGTGGTATCAGAGCCAAGGCTTGTAGTTACAAATTTATTTTGTTGTTTTTGGAGTTTTATATATTTATTGAGAATAAATATGATAAAATCCGAAAATGGTGTTAAAAGTGGTTTTAACACGAGATTTTTATTCCATGCAAATATTCTGGTCTCATGTAGCTTCTGGTCAAATTTCGTAATTTGTGAAATTTGTTTTCTAATTAAAATGATTTTTATATAAAACGGAGTCAAAAAGTGAGTTTTTGGCTAAAATAATTACTATAAATAGTTATAGTTGGAATCTGGTCACGAAAGTTTTACACAGTGATATTTCATATTTATAAATTCTTCATGTAAATTTTCAAAGTCAGATTTTGAGTTTTGAATATTTATTCATTTATTTGTTTAAAATCGGTATATAATGCATTTTATGTCCAAAAATATAGTAAACGTTGTTTTCTGGCCATGAAATTTATACCAATATTTTTATACATTATGAGGATGCTCTCGTATAAATTTGGGATTTTTCCTCACTGTTTTAGATGTTTTCTTGATTTTATGAGATAAAATCGATGAAATCGTATGTTATTTATTATAAAATAATTCGTAAATATTTTCTGACCAAACTTTTCTTTTCTGATATTTTGGAAGTGTTCCAGAATATACAAAATTTTGTCAAAATAAAAATGATTTTATTTTATTTTATTTTATTTTGATTTTATAAAGCTTTATTCATAAAAGGTTATGATTAAAGTACATCTAATTAGCAAATGACCAAGTTTATGAACTAAAATCACCATGAATTAGTGAAAACTAATTTTGAGTGTTCTAAATCAGTTTAGAAGTTTTAGTTCAAGCTTAAAAGGTGTTTTAAGCATTATTGATTAATATGAGATTAATCGATTAAAAATGAGATCGGTTTTAAACGAATTAATGCGATTATAGTTTAGGGCGATTTTGGCATGTTTTTTATTTATAAGCTATTCATTATGCATGTTTGGATGAATGTTTATTATTGAATGAATGTTTGTTCTTACTAGTATGGCCATAGTTTGTTATATTTTTACCGATATTGCCCGTAATGTAAAGGAATATCGTGTGGGTTTGTAATTAAATGCGATCTCGTATCGCCGGTTTGTAATTTAATAGTTTATTTCATTTATAAATGTATAATAGGGTTGCTATGTATTCATTTGTAAATTTATACTTGTAACTATTTGTAAATCGAAGACCGGTGATGGATCGAGATGGAGCCTTAGAAGTGTTCTAAAGCTTGCAACGAGGAGCCTTGGATGAAGCTCATATGAAGAGGGACCAAAGGAGTTGGTTTCCAATTTGTAATTCCTTGTAATTTTAATTACTTTTAGGTGGTCATACTAGGTTTATGCTTGCTTGCTTGGTTTTGCTTGCTTGATTGCTTTTTTTTTTTCCGCACACATGCCAAAATCGCCATGCATGCCACGATATCCCACTATGATTGTCGATTTAGTCACGATTCTTAAATTAGTTCACTTATAAAGAATATTAATGACTAAAATTGACAAGATCACCCACATTTTTTTTTATCAAATGAATTGAGATTAAGCCTTTCCAAATGTAGCAACTATGAACTCCATGTTCGTGAGGACCTCCGCAACGTGGAACCTCATTACCATGGGTAAGTAGTGGGAGGAAGTCCCATGCTAATTTGGTTTGGACTCAACCAAATAAGAGTTATTTGGGGCTAAATGGATGCATTTTAAAGAAAATCATCAACCAAGCATTCTAGTGTAGAATTAGTCAAGTGTTGACTTATCGTTTTTATATAAAAGGAAACATGAGATGTCTAATTTTATATGAAAAACGAGTCTTGGAATCATTTATATAATTTCGTGGGAGATCGTTATATAAATGAACATTTGTTTTAAAACCGTTTTAGCAAATGTTATAAATAATCAATGAATGCTTATATATTTCCTCATATTTATTGTAGAATCTTTTATTTCAAATCGCAATGGCATCATCAACTCCCGCGCCCATTTTGGGCAAAGACTCATGGTTGCGAACCGTGATGGATAAGTGTATCCTTAAGGATGACGGTAGCAACTTTGTCGAATGGGATTCGATGATGAGGGGCGCCGCTACATCCGACAATGTGCTCAAACACCTTACCGATCCACACCCCGCCGAACCCACATCTCGATCCGGGGCGGCACGAGCCGCCTATGATGAGCATGTGAAAGTGGACAATGACGTGAAAACGTCTTGATTTGGTCCATGGCACCCGCTCTCAAACTCCGATTTGTCACACAAAAGAGTGCATATGAGATATTCACTCGAGTGACAACCATGTTCTCCAAAGCACGCAAAATTAGGCTTTATGAAGCCGCGGTGCGGTTTTTCGATGCAAAGCTTGAGAGGAACCAAAAAGTTGGTCCTCATGTGCTCAAAATGATTGAGTACATAGACACTCTTGAGCGTCAAGAGTGTTCTATACCCAAGGCTCTTGCGATAAACCGCATTCTTCATTCTCTTCCTAACAAGTTTGCTCATTTTAGAGTAAACTATAACATGAACAACATGGATAAGAGTTACCATGAACTTCATGCACTCTTGGTCCAAGCCGAGAGGGATATGGAAGTGAATGAGGTGGAGAGGAAAGATGTTCTCTCCATGAAAATGAAGAACATGTCTCTTGGAGTCAAGAAGGGGAAGGTGGCCAAGAAAGCGTCATCTATCAAAGGCAAGGGTAAGGGCAAGGCTATTGTGGAAGGTGTTCCACATAAACCTAAGCCCAAGATCAACAAGGGAAAACCTCTCAATGACACTTGCAAGTATTGCAATGAAGTGGGTCATTGGAAGCGCAATTGTCCCAAGTTCAAGAAGGACTTGAAAGATGGATGTGCGACATCCAAAGGTATTCTTCCTTCTAATCTCTATGTGATAGACATCAATCATGCTTGCATTTCTACATGGGTATTGGATACCGGATGTGGATCTCACCTTTGTAATCATTTGCAGGGGATGAGAAACGTGCGAGCTCTAGCCAAGGGTGATGTAGATCTCCGCATGGGCAATGGAGCTAGAGTAGCGGCCGTTTAAAGTGGGAACTTTTGTACTCGCTCTTGCTAGTGGTTTAGAGTTGCATTTAAATAACTGTTATTTTGTACCAACTCTAACGAAAAACATTATCTCCGTCTCCGTGTTAGATGCAGAAGGCTTTTGTTTTGTGATCAAGAACAACCGTTGTACTTTTTCATTTAATGAAATAGTTTATGGTGAAGCTATTTCAATTGGAGGTATTTATGTTTTAAATGATGTTAATGATGTTTATCATGTGGAAAACAAGAGGCTCAAATCGAATGAATCAAACAAATCCTACCTTTGGCATTGTCGTTTAGGTCACATAAACGACAAACGCATAAAGAGACTTGTTGCGACCAAGGTTCTCAAACCATTTGATTACGAATCATATGGTACATGCGAATCTTGCCTCTTAGGCAAGATGACTCGTCAACCCTTTAGCGGTAAAGGGACACGAGCAAGTGAGGTTTTAGGACTCATACATACCGATGTGTGTGGTCCATTAAACATCACCGCTAGAGGAGGATATCATTACTTCATTACTTTTACCGATGACTTAAGTAGATATGGTTATGTCTACTTAATAAGGCATAAAAGTGATGCTTTTGAGAAATTTAAAGAATTTCAAAATGAGGTTGAGAACCAATTAAACAAAAGGAGAAAAGCACTACGATCGGATCGTGGTGGCGAATATCTAAGTAATGAGTTTGATTCACATCTTAAGAATTGTGGTATAATATCACAATGGACTCCTCCGGGCACACCACAATTGAATGGTGTTGCAGAAAGGAGAAACCGAACTTTGCTTGACATGGTTCGGTCTATTATGAGTCAGACTGAGCTTCCTGGATCTTTTTGGGGCTTTGCATTGTTATCCGCTGTTTTCTCACTAAATCGAAGTCCGACTAAAGCGGCCAATAAGACTCCATATGAGATATGGACGGGAACGGTTCCCTATTTGTCATTCATGAGAATTTGGGGATGTGAGGCATTTGTCAAAAATAAAACTGACGATAAACTCGCTCCAAGGTCTTACAAATGTCTATTTGTAGGTTATCCTAAGGAAACCTGTGGCTATTACTTCTACAACCCTCACGAGAACAAAGTGTTTGTGGCTCGTGATGCTGTTTTTCTAGAAAATGAATTTATTTCTAAAAAACAGAGTGGGAGAAAATTTGAACTTGATGAAGTTCAAGAGCCACAAACCGAGGCAGAAGATGAGGAAACCGTTCCCTCGTCTTCTGACATGGTTATAGTCCCTAGGAGGTCAGGAAGAATTAGTCATCAACCTGACCGCTACCTCGGTAACATCAAGGAGGAGGGTGATTTATTGTTATTCGAAAGCAACGAACCCTCAACCTACAAGGCGGCTATTAGTAGCCCCAACTCCGAACAATGGCTTGAGGCCATGAAATCCGAAATGGATTCTATGTACGAGAACCAAGTTTGGGACTTGGTAGATTTACCTGAAGGAGTGAGACCCCTTCAGTGTAAATGGATATTCAAAATCAAACTCGGCATAGATAAACATATAGATGTTTACAAAGCTAGATTGGTGGCAAAGGGCTTTTCACAAGTCCAAGGTATTCATTATGATGAAACCTTTGCACCAGTTGCTATGCTTCGATCCATAAGGATAATCTTAGCGGTTGCCGCATTTCATGACTATGAGATATGGCAAATGGATATAAAAACCGCCTTCTTGAATGGGATTCTAGAAGTGGAAGTGTATATGACACAACCTAACCTGAAGGTTTTGTAGATACATCCAACCCTAAGAAAGTATGCAAGCTTAAAAGATCCATCTATGACCTTAAGCAAGCATCAAGGAGTTGGAATCACAGATTCGATCATGTTATAAAACAAAAGGGTTTCGCTCGTAGTACCGAGGAACCTTGTTTATACATGAAGTTTAGTGGGAGCAAGGTAACCTTCCTTGTTTTGTATGTGGATGACATACTACTGATTGGAAATGATATTCCAAGTCTGAATTCGGTGAAGGTGGAATTGGGAAATCATTTCCAAATGAAGGACTTGGGAGAGGCACAACGCATCTTGGGTATCCGGATCTATAGAGATAGATCTAAAAGGATACTAGCATTAAGTGAAGAAACTTATATCGATAAGATTCTTGATAGGTTCAATATGAAAGACTCCAAGAGAGGCTTTCTTCCGATGAGTGTAGGAATAACATTGAAGAAATCTCAATGTCCTACGACTCCTGCGGAAATTGAACGCATGAAATTGATCCCTTATGCTTCCGCTGTAGGATCAATCATGTATGCTATGATGTGCACTCGTTCCGATGTCGCTTTCGCTTTGAGCATGACGAGCCGGTATCAAGCTAATCCCGGTGAGAGTCACTGGATAGCTGTAAAGAACATCCTTAAGTACTTGAGAAGAACTAAGGATTTGTTTCTAGTGTTTGGAGGAGAACTTGAGCTGCGTGTAAAAGGTTACACGGATGCAAGTTTCCAAACCGATGGGGATGATCTGAAATCCCAATCCGGCTATGTCTTTATGTTGAATGGAGGAGCTGTTTGTTGGAAGAGGTTCAAACAGAGTGTCACTGCGGATTCTACAACGGAAGCTGAGTATTTGGCAGCATCGGAAGCTGCTAAAGAAGCTGTGTGGATTCGGCAATTCTTGGATGGACTAAGAGTAGTCCCTAGTGCCGTGGATCCTGTCACTGTTTATTGTGATAACAGTGGGGCTATTTTCCAAGCAAAGGAGCCCAAGTCTAGTAACAAGTCTAGACACGTTTTGAGGAAATACCACGTTATTAGAGATAATGTGGAAAGGAAGAAAATAGATATTTGTAAGGTTGGGACAGACGATAATATCGCTGATCCTTTAACCAAGCCTCTTTCGAGGGCTAAGCATGACGCGCACACCGCCTCCATGGGGTTGCGGCGTATGCCAGATTTCCTTTAGTTTCGTAATATGTAATTGAACGATGTATCTTATTACATATATGAAAATAACATTCATTGTTTTTATCTCAAGTCATTATGAATGCATACTTTGTTTATCCGAATATTTGTGTGACAACTTTGAACGTATTCAAGTGAACGGTATAGACTAAGTATTTGGTCCCTGGTCTCTTATAAGAGGTGACGTCTCGTAGAGACTGGATTGCAAGTCGATCGATGGTGGATTCAACACCATAGGGTCATATGTGATGACTGATCGTTTGCATAGACAGACTGTGAAAACACTCTGTCGGGCAGTGACGCTTATAGAATTCCTTTTCAATGAGATTGAAACCTGGTCGTGGTGGGAATTCTATAGTATTCCTTTGAGTCGATTCTTTGACTGGAACTGATTATGCAGCCTGCAGCTCCGAAAGTGACTTTCATTTTTGTCCTAAGCCATGCCGTGAAAGGGGTTATAAGGGCAACTTTGGGGTCATGGTGATGCATTATACAAGACAATCGAGAGTGGAAGGAAATGTCCACCCTTGCTCGGGTAAAGCATCTTTGGGCCACTCGAGGAGTAGTCGCTGAAAATGCGTGGCCACGCTCGGTAAGAATCTACGGTAGATTCCCCGGTCAGACAGCTACTCTCCATATCGAGGAAACCACTCATGATATCTATCTCAGGATGCAAGTACGACCTGTAAGACACCTTGCATTGAGTGGGAGATGTGAAACGGACATGAGAATTGGTAATGCACAACTTGTCTCGGACAAGTGGGAGATTGTTGGAGTAAGTGTCCTCCACAATGGTGCGATTACTTAATAAATCTCAATTAAGGAATACATGGGGATAATCCTGTATTATTGTCAATTGATTAACGTAAATCAATAACGGTTGGCTGACTAGAGTTTGACGTTCTTGTCGTGAGAACGGCAGTAATCAATTGATCCCTTTAAGTCACACCTATAGGAACATACTCCAAATATCTGAGCTAATTAATTGTATGAGATACGATTAAATTAGTAACTTGATAAATCGACTAACGGTTAGTCAGTGTATTAATTTAGAGAGAAATCGATTGGTGAACTCGAATGATTGAATTTTATATCGATAAAATTATTGGAGGAGATGAGTATTAGTGATTAACTGTTAATTCACTAATCATGTATATTTTACTAATGAGATTAGTAAGAGTACAATTCTTAAATATGTGTAAGTGTACATATATGTTAAAGAAGAGTTGTGAGTTCAATTTGATAATTTGTACTTTATCATATTAGATGATTAAGTGATAAATTATAAGTATTTGTGGGACAAATATTGAAAAGAAATTGGACCCATTAAAAGGGCCTTTTAGCCGTCCAAACTAAGGGAGAGGAAGAGAAGATGCCCTTTTTGTCTTTTACCTTTTGTTCTCCTTTGCATGCTTTAACATAATCATTGTTAAACTTGCAATTGTTCTAAACAATAAAAAGAGCTTTCCCACTCTCCTAAGCCCCTAGAGGCCGGCCCCCTTTAGTGTGCTAAGCACACTTTGTTTTGTTGTTTTCCTTATTTAAAACACAAGGCAAAGTATGTGAGTTGCATGCATTTTTCTCTACAAACTCTTCCACTCTCTAACTCCTCAAAAACCTCTCTAAATAATACTTTTATTACTAAGAGTTAGTAATAATATTATCAAATATTATCAAGTAATACTAAGTGATTTCTAGTCTTAAATCCTTGGTGTTTTTGGAGTGTTCTTGGGTGCATCTTTTAGGAGGTTTCCTACTTTGGAAACTCGGGTTTTGGAGGATCATCCTAAGCTTAAACTCAAGAAACAAAACTAGAAAAGAGTTCTAGTTTTGTGCCCAATATTTCCTTTTAAGAAAGGTGTAATATTTCTAAACTTGTAACAAAGTGAATTTGTACTACAATAGATCTTGCTAAATCAAATTAGAGTAATTTGATTTACACTAATATTTGATTAGTGATTAGGATGAGATCCCTACATGAGTGTGGTTACAAGGTTCAAAGAGGCCCGCTTCGTTTCGCTTCAATTGGTATCAGAGCTATGGCTCTTGTGTTTTCTTAAACCGAGACGATCTTGGGATAAGGTGGTTCTTGGTGTTTTAGGGAGTAACCTTGCAAATCTGGGTGAGGCTTGATTTGTGAGTGTCAGCTTTGGTTCGAGCGCCTTGTGGGTGTTTGAATCGAGTTGGCTAACAAGAGGGTTCTATGAATTTGCTATGTGCTTTTCATAGGATGTGCTCCTGTTGTTTCCCTCTTTTACATCTACACTACATTCTTTCAAAATTGTTTTGTTTTACTTAAAGTCATTTTGGATACCATGTTTTTAGTTGGCCAAAGTTTGAGGACAAACTTTTTTTGAAGAAGGGGAGAGTTGGACTGAAACGGTTTGGTGATTTGGTTCCGATTTTTGGTCTAGGATCTAACCATGGTCCTTGGGCTAGAGATCACGGCTCAAGAAAGAACTTTGGAGGGTTATGAACCCATTTTGGTCCAAATGGTTCAAGAAACAACTCTTGGGTAGGGGCCAAAAATCTCGGCTGATTTCAACTCATTTGATACACTCTAATTCAAATGCATGTCCCTTTCAATATAGTTTGTTTTATTACTTTATGTCTTTGTCACCTTTTAGAATATTGTATGGTAGCTCAAAATCAGCTTGGGGACTTTATGATGGCTGACCAAACTTGCTCTCCAAGGAGCAATCAAGGGCCTTGAGTGAATAATAACAATGAAGGGTGAAGATGCTTCAAAGGGTCACCATCTACTTTATGTAAAGTTGAATGTTGTACGCTGATTTTGTAAGGTCTTTTGGGACCGTTATTTTGGTTGTTTTAGGGGCAACTTTCAGCCCTTAGATTAGGAGTAAGTTGTATAGCTAATATGTAAGCCTTGGTCCTATATAAACCAAGCATTCCCTTTGTAATTTTCAGATTTGAGTTTTATAAAAAAAGGTTAAGTTTTAAAGTGAGGTTTCTCCAAAGAAAATCCTCTCCTCTCTCATGGCTAAGTGCTTGAGAAAACCTCCTTAACTTAGTGCTTGGAGTTCTTTGGGTGATGACCCTTGCTTAGTGCTTGGTTGGATCCTTAGTATTAGACTTTGGCTTTGTGCTTAGTCTAATTCATATCCATTTATCTTTGTTTTTATCTTTTACAAATAATCAGAAATTAACCACCCAAAACAGCCCCTAAAAACGTGTGATTGGAGTGATGTTCATGAGTGAACAAAGTTTAGGGTGAGTGTGGTTACAAGGTTCAAAGAAGCCCGCTTCGTTTCGCTTCATCACGCATAACTAAATGTCCTTTGGTCCATTTAGAGTCTAGCTTGTCTCGCATCTCGCTTCGTCCAGCATGAGCGTTCCCCTTCGCAATTTAATTGCCCCTTTGACATTAACAAGGCCCAATTCAATTCTCCTAAATTCCTAAATTTAGGCCCGGTAGCTAAAACCGCCATTTAGCATTTTCATTTGCATAATACGACCTCGCGAGTTTTCTCATTTCAAAATATACATCCAAATGCACCCCTTTTACTTTTTCGGGTCTCGGCCCAAAAACGGAGTCCGGCCCGTTCTTGGCCCGCTTCCCAAGGCCCGGAGCTCTCTCAAAATATCTTGTATAGCTGCATAAACATTATACACGGTATTCTTGATACACAAGTAAGAGATTTTTAAAAATACGTTAAACCGGATTTAGGAAATACGGGTTACAGCCTAACCTTCAAAACGTAAAGTAATTTACGGTTTAGGGTGAAAACCGTAAAACCTTTTACGGTTTGGTGGGCTAACCGTAACATACTTTACGATTTGCCTTCCTGGTTTTTACAAGATTTTTCCTAATTTCCTCGTATTCTCTACTGTAAATACCCCTATACCCCAACACAATCAGAATCATCAATTCACAAGCTTTTTACAGCATACATACACAACTCTCACAAAAGCCCCAAGCACCCAATTCTTCACACATCCCGTGTTGAATTCACCCCCTTTTGTTCAAGCGAAGCTCTGCTGGTTTCGAAGCTCGAGACTGGTATGTCTTGATCCTAATTTGGATTAAGTCTTTTTCTTTGCTTTTAGACTAACAAAGAGACAACACTAGCGCCCAACCCGACTTTGGTCGTGAGTCCGTTTTTCATAAGATAGGTTTGCACCTCGAATGCAAACCACATTCATAACATACCTCGCCAAAGTCGCATAAGTACGCCCTCTTAAAATAAACCAAACGGCTTTTATATTAAGTTTATGCATCTGCATCCTCACCTTGCTAGACAACTACTTTAGCGCGGTACTTCTTCCGCTAGAGATTCGTTTGACGTGATCTTGTTCACATGTATCGCCCAAGGTCGACAGTTTCGCACACTCGATTCGACGCCGACATCCGACACCGAATCCGCATGAGGACATACGAATCCGGTGGGGGCAATTGTTGGGGGTCGAATATCCGATTACGCTCACAACAGCAGGACGACAAATAAAAGGCCCAAGAGGCCCAAAAGCCCAAAAACTCCATAAATAGCCCCTAGTGGGCAAAGGTAAAAAGGTGGGTCTCATATTTTTCCTCCCCACTCTCTCTCTCTACTACTCTCTCTACATTTACTTTTACCACATAAACACTATTATTATAGATTTCGGTACTGACTTGGGCGTCGGAGGCTCCGCCGGGGGCAAACCCCTCGGGCCCGGAGTTCACCTTGCAGGGCATACATGGAGTGGGCCGAGACCCTGGAGGCCACCCATGACGTCATCTCAAGACCCCGAGTTCACACCCGAAACAATTGGCGCCGTCTGTGGGGACGATGAACCATACCCACGATATCACGAAAAAGCTAACCCATCCCGTGATAGTTCACATTTCTCCGTTACTCAAGGCAAAACTTAGAAAATACACACAAAAATAAACAAAATCACATGTGAGTGAAGTATGGCTGCCATCAAAGCCTACTTTTATTTGATATTTTTAGGGGAGAAAGCTGTTAAGCATCATGAAGGAGAAGAAGACAAATTTTGTGAAAAAGCCCAAGGTGTTTTCACAAGGAGTAGATTTTCCAAAGCTTCCCAAGGTAGTAGGAGGAGCATCCAGTGCATCACAAGTAAGAATAATACGTAGTAATACAATAATAAGCACTCCATATTATAATAACCCCCAATTGTCAAACAAACCAAGCAATACCAACAAAAGTAGCCAAAATTTACAAACTATACGACCTAAAAGCACATCCTAAGATGAAGAAAGAGGAGATGGCCCACCACAACACAAAATAGAATGGAAAGAGCAGAGCACGAAAAAAAAAAAAAAAAAAAAAAAAGCCTCACGGCCACCGTGAAGTGGTCGGTCCCGGCGACCGTACACGCTCCCGTGACGAAGAGATAGCGCCAGCCAATCCATTTGTCCCGAGAAAGGAAGAAAACATGGCCCCGGGAAGCATCGACCTCCGCGTACCGTAGCGGCTTCCATCCGGGGGCACCCACATAATTTCGAGCCACCAAAAATGACCATCTAATTCTATAATAATGATAATACGGTGTAGTAATTATATAATATATGATATAATAATAAGTTCTCCATGAAATACCAAAATTAATGAAAAATATACAAGAGAAGGAGATGTAAGAAGCAAAGGGCAGCCGAGAAAATCAAGGAGGGTACACCCCATCATAATCATAATAATAATAAAATAATAAAAATATAATAATAGTAATAAAACAAGGAAAGAGGCAAAAAAAAGTCAGGAAACAGAGGACAAACCACCCTCACGGACACGGCCCACCTGACAGCACCGGCACGACAAAATTCCCTAAGTTCGCAGCCGTGGACTCGATGAGGAACCAAGGCACACATTCACCCGGGTTCGATTGACATGATCTCGAGCCTCGAATTCCTGACGCCGGATCGATACCGTGACCGAGTGGTAAAGCCATGACCACCACCCTCACGACCCTAGGGGCAACGCCGGCATCGACTGACCCGCATCACCATCCCAGGACTTTCTCCACCCTCTAGGGAGCTTAACCATAACCCATAACCCAGGCGGCCACTGTTTTCGGCCCAGGCCCCTGCCATACATGATTACGCGTTAAGCCACACGGGAATTAAGTTTCGGACCTCCAAGTCGCGGGAATAGCGACCAGCACAGCTTCCTCGATCACCGTGAACAAGACCATGACACTCTGACACCCTGGCACCGGCCGTCAACCACAATATCTCCGGATACCGGCCACCGTCCTTTCATGGGTCACCACACATACTTTCGGTCCAAAAACCATCGGTAAGGGCCAATCCTCCAGCCAAACATAACGTCAGCCAACGAAAATTTCGTCCCAAGAAGGAAGGAGAACACGGTCCCAGGAAGGAGCAAGGCCCGGCAGCCACTTGGTCATGACCTACCTTGACTCAGGGAACCCTCATGGCCCTAGTCACCTCGAAACAATTGGTCACCTCGGCCTCTTTACTCCGGCAACGCTCCACCTTCCCGGGGCCAGGCCACACCTGCTGCCGCTGGGGCCACCATCGAGCAACCTGAAAGGGCCGGGTGATGTTGATCACGGTCACCCGAACCTCTCGACCACCACCATCACTCCCGGGACCGAGACCATCAGCCTCATTTCTCTCGTGCCGGCCTAAGTCAACCTCACGGGACGTCGCAGTCCACGGCCACCTCCTCTCGGACAGCCAGGATCCATGTGATCCCGGGAACATAGAAGGCTCCCGGCAACGAATACGTATCCCGGGAACGAACACATATCCCGGGAACCGGAGGCCGACATCACCGAGGCCGTGACCAAGTATACGCAGCCGTGACCGGGATCCGACGCCGGCGCCCCTGACACTCCCACCCTCTGAGCCCGTCTGACAATGCCGGGACTTCTAACTCGGCTCCGATGGCGGCAAATGTGCACCGGCCACGCCTTTTTCAACAAGATAAGTGTTCAAGTTCAACCTTTTATATTGGTTGTTACTTTTTCAATTGCACAGATACTTTAGTTATGGAAATGAGTGGAAATTAATAAATAAAGAAGGATTAGTTGAAAGTTTGCTTTCACGTGGCAGAAGCATGACACCTATACTTTACTTTACAATTATCCTACTTATGAGGATACATGGCTTGGATTAGTTGAGCACATTTTCAATGTATACACGTATTCATCGTGACATTTTGGCTAAATAATCAACATCTTCTGCCATTATCTTATACTTCGTATTATATTATTATGTACTCGTAATATGCTGATCAATTTTCATTGGTATTTGATTTCCAGGAGTAATGGAGAAAAAGCGGTGATAAAGAAGTATGAGCTACGCCTCTATGATAACTAGCTAGCCAACTTAATCACCCGAAACCCCATAAAAACTCCACAAGAATCACCTTATACTCAAAAACCGCCATACAAAAAGTCATCCGCGGCGCTAGCTCTTTAACGAGGCAACATGTAGACATCTGTAAAGCGAGTGATCAGGATTGTTGACACCGCGAGCTTTTCCTTGTAATTTTTGGTAGAATTTTGCCCAGCATTTGTTTAGTTTTGTACCACACAAACGCTGGCCAGGGGGCGAGGAGGAGGGACTACCCCCGACCCCGGCTAATCACGATAGTCTGATTCAAAAATAGGAATTTTTGAAAAATTTACTAACATTTTGCAGGAATGGATGCATAAAAGACCGGAGAAGGATAAGACCTCCTAGGCACCCCGCCTGGCAGGCTCCCACACGCACTGATCTCATCCGTGGTCTTCGTACCCGGGTGAGGGTGCCTTACGCCTACGTACGGTCGAACATCGCGCACGGAGAGTCCATGGCCCGGCACTGGCGGCTCGGCGCCAGATGCGTCTCCACAATGCTCATCCGTGGTCGTCGGGCCCGGATGAGGGTGCCTTTATGCAAAAGAGTCGGGATGTCTATGATGGCCCACGTGCCTAGGCTGCTCTCACCGCAGTGACTGATGCCGGCTGCGGACCTCCCATGCACTGATCTTATCCGTGGTCCTCGTACCCGGGTGAGGGTGCCTTATGCCTACGTACGAAGCACCATCGCGCACGGAGAGTCCACGGCCCGGGGCCTGGGCGGCTCCAGCGCCCTACGTATGGCACATTGCCTACGTACGGAGCACCATCGCGCACGGAGAGTCCACGGCCCGGGCCCTGGGCGGCTCCAGCGCCCTACGTATGGCACATTGCCTACGCACAGAGCACCATCGCGCACGGAGAGTCCACAGCCCGGCCTGGCGCTCAGCGCCTGCGTATGGGCACATTACCCACGGAATAACACCATCTGCGTACGGAGAGTCCATGGCCCGGCTCAGGCCACGCGCTTCGCGGCAGACACTACCTGCGTAGACGGAGAGTCCACGGCCGGCACTGGCGGGTCTGCGTCCTTTATACTACTGCAGACGGAGAGTCCACAGACGGGGCTCGGGCGTCTGCGTCCTTTATACTACCTGCGTACGGAGAGTCCGAGGCACGGGGCCTGGGCGGCTCCTGCGTCCTTTATACTACCTGCGTATGGAGAGTCCGCGGACCGGGGCCGAGCGGCTCCTGCGTCCTTTATACTACCTGCGTACGGAGAGTCCGCGGCCCGGGGCCTGGGCGGCTCCTGCGTCCTTTATACTACCTGCGTACGGAGAGTCCGCGGCCGGCCTGGCGGCCTCGCGCTTTTATACTACTGCAGTCACGGAGAGTCCACGGCCCGGGGCCTGGGCGGCTCCTGCGTCCTTTACACTACCTGCGTCCTTTACACTACCTGCGTCCTTTACACTACCTGCGTATGGAGAGTCCACGGCCCGGGACCTGGGCGGCTCCTGCGACCTTTACACTACCATTAAAAGAGACCACTAACGGCCCTCGCGCCTAGGTGGCTTGCTCCGGATAAGACCATACTACGGCTTTCGTGCCTAGGTGGCTCCAATCGTACAAATAGGCCATGGCTACGTGCCGGGACAGCTCCTTCATTCCAGTGACGTAGTTTACTCTGCGTCACCCTAGGCCGCACCACGTGACCTTGTCCCGCGGTCAACCTCCTTATCCCCGTGACGCAGTTTACTATACGTCACCCAAGGCCGCGCCACGCGACCTTGTCCCGCGGCTGACCTCCTTATTCCCGTGACGCAGTTAATCCCGTGTCACCCCTGGCCGCGCCGCGTGACTATGACCGCGGCGCCAGCCTCCTTATTCCCGTGACGCAGTTCACTCTACGTCACCTTAGGCCGCGCCGCGTGACCGTCCCCGCGGCGCTAGCCCTTTTATTCCGTTGATGTTGCGTACTCAACACCCCCTAGCCACGCCGCGAAACTCCGACCGCCGTAGTGAGACTTCGCTGACTTTGCCTTCTTTGCCAGGCCGTCTGCATGCGGACCGGGTGAGACATCCAGGTCGGACCGGACGACCGAGCGGCCCCTGGGTACATGGGATGCTCCCGGCTCACGACCCCTCCGGCCCGGGGTAGCCAGGCCCGGGAGACGCCATCCCCAACAACTATCGTGTAGCTTTCGATGCCTGTTTTATATCTGGTCTGTCACGGCTAGACAACTACTTTAGCGCGGTACTTCTTCCGCTAGAGATTCGTTTGACGTGATCTTGTTCACATGTATCGCCCAAGGTCGACAGTTTCGCACACTCTATTCGACGAGCATCAGGCAAGAATCCGCATGAGGATGTACGAATCCGGTGGGGGCAATTGTTGGGGGTCGAATATCCGATTACGCTCACAACAGCAGGACGACAAATAAAAGGCCCAAGAGGCCTAAAAGCCCAAAAACTCTATAAATAGCCCATAGGGGGCAAAGGTAAAAAGGTGGGTCTCATATTTTTCCTCCCCACTCTCTCTCTCTACTACTCTCTCTACATTTACTTTTACCACATAAACACTATTATTATAGATTTCGGTACTGACTTGGGTGTCGGAGGCTCCGCCAGGGGCAAACCCCTCGGGCCCGGAGTTCACCTTGCAGGGCATACATGGAGCGGGCCGAGACCCTGGAGGCCACCCATGACGTCATCTCAAGACCCCGAGTTTACACCCGAAACATAACTAAACAATGAATTCGACATTAACTGTACCGTTTTGGTTAACAAGTTTTAGCATGCTTAACTGAGGGTTTTAACAATCTTTTTGCATATGCACTCACACATTCTTTTTTTGCATTCAATATCGCACTTGTACGTAGCGAATTACTAAGCTCAAATATCTCCAATGGATTGTTCTTCTGCTAGCAGTGGCTATTTTTCAAAATAGGCTTTTCTAAAAGGTTTTCATAAAACAAATTGAGTTAATCTTTAGAAGAGTACCGTCACCCAGAATCCAATCTAGTTTGATAAACCTAAATCTAGGGGTGTCGACGTGCTTCGAAATCTAGGACGTGTTCTACAGCTTAGGACATATTTGCAGGTTCATAGATATCATAGATACCGCATTAATTAGGTGGCAACTCCAAAACAGTTCTAAAGGTTTTTTTAACTTAAACTTTTTAACTTTAAACGCCCTTAAGAAAGACGTCGAGTGGGTCCCCGCACCCCGGGTTCCACAATAATTCTCATCATATAATGTATACTCAATCACAATTAATGTCTTATATCCATATGTAGTTCCGAAATAAAATTAATTTAATTTAAGATGTTGTGGCAATTCTCTCATTTAATTACTCAGACCATTTAAATTACTCAGACCGTTTAATTATGTAAGTCCATATACTCAACCTTATTTATATAGAATATTAATGGCAATAGATTTCTAGTATCCACGACTAATTTCAAAATAAAATTTTAATCAATTAGAGATGTTGTGGCTATTCCCTTATTAATAAAATTTTAAACCACTAGACATATAATTTCCTTAGTGTATGTACAAGAGCACTAATACAATAAGACATGCCAACAAGGATTACCGAGTCAATGACATGCATTCAATTACATATTTCGTACACCGTAATTAAACATATATAAGCAAGGCAGAGACGATTACTCGCTCTGATACCAACAGTAAACCATATAAATTTAATCTCATACCAATTACAATACTATGAGATGAATATGCGGAAGCGATTAAAGGATCGAGACTTACCTCCAATCATTGCTCATAAATTAATAAATATAGTCTTCAATAATAAGAAATAATAATAAAGAAGACCCCCAATAATAATAATAATAATAATAATAATAATAATAAGAGCTGACTTGTAATTCCGTAATCCATATAATATGTTGGTTCCAAACGCTCATTCTCACAAAATAGATGGTGTATTATTTTCATAATCGAGAGCATGTTCAGTTACCAAATAAGAGACATCACACCCGTATTTATAATGATCTTGTCATCAAAGAACAGTTGGTGATCACTAGAATTGTGGGTGGTTATAGGATAGAAAATGGGAGATCGAGTCAAATTAGGAATCTCTTTAGGAGTCGGTTTCCTTGATTAGGGGAAACTGATTCTGGCTCAAAAATGGATCACATACGTATTCATAAGATAACTAAATAATATTAAATAATACGGAGTATCAAATAATATTATGTCCAACAATTTTATCTAAATTCTAAGAGCAAAAGCAATGGAGGTTTTTTAGTCTTGGTTTTGTCAACAAAACTCTAAAGATAAAGTTCTTCCCATTGTAGATCTCCTTGGGTTTGTCAAAATAAGAAATAGGTTCTTATTTTAGAACCAAGTTCTTTATTATTTCCAATAAAATTGAATTAATTTGATAGAGTTGAAGAGTAGCCACGGGTCTCAATTACGAACAAAGTAAAAGTTTTTTCACTGCAGTAAAAAGTTCTTAAATTTTGAGGTTATTGAAAAATAATTGGAAATAGAAAGAACTGTATATAAAGTTCTCCCTTTGTGGTTGAAATGAAATTATAATTTCCAAACGACATAATTAACTACATTATTGCCCGTACGTGTACGTGACTGCTTGTAAAACATTGGAACGTACCAAAATCTTGATTAAAACGTTTAAGTACGAATTATGGCGTATGAAATTTCAAGGACGATTATTCACGAATTGTTGAGAATAGAGTTTGACTCCTCTACCATTTAATAGCTGTAGAGGTCTTGCATTTTTCTCAGCATGCTGCAATAGAATGAAGAAAACAATTACTAGTTAGTTTATTTGGCTCCGAAAATTATTAATCCCTCTTTTTTAGTTATTTTTTTTATTAATTTATTTTAAAATATAGTCCAATTTTTTATTTTTTTCGTACACAGTTATTTTATCTAGAGTAGTGATAATGCCGCTATCAAAATGGTTTGGGGCACGGGATATAAAGCTTTGAGAAAGTGGGTCCCTCAATTCTATCGATCACTCACACTTTCCCGTGGCCCAACTAAATTTGGCCGTGGCATTCCAGTTGTCCTTTCACTTGTTACTACTCCCTCTAGTTCATATTTTTCCTCTCATTCCATTATGGACCTAAAACTAAAGAAAACAAAGAGCATCCACATTGATAGGGCACTCCATATTTTTTCTCTCATTTGTTCATTTATCCTCTCCATTTTACATATAGTTCTCTACATCAATAAAGTTCCCCAATAATTTCTTTTTTTCTTTAATTTGCATGGGCCACCACAACTTTCATACATACAATCTAATATGAAGTATTAATTTATCACTATAAATTGTGGGCCAAAATATTTGGGAGCCTCCCAAATTTGAGGGGTTCCCCATATTTTTGGTCACCTCTCCTACATTATGGGACACCTTCTCCATTGATGGACTTCCCCAAATCCCATTATTTGGCACTTTTGGGGAACCTAGTTACCCACCAAAATGGGTGCTCTAATACACAATTTATATATGAAGTGTAAGTAAAAAAAACAAATTAAAAAATAATTATACGAGGTCAAGAAAGTGGAAAAAATATTAACAAAATATTATAAAGGGTGGTACAAGGAGACAAAATAATACTCCAACGAACCAAAAAAAATGGGACATAAAAAAAGTTGTATTTCAGTTTTGGAAAAATGGTAAAAAATATATGAAATGAAAGGAGTAACATTTATTTTATATAATTAATATATACTTTAATTAAAATAATAGCTTTTAGTTAATTACAATATCCATTATTTTTAGGATTTATGGTTATTTCCCACAATTTTAAAATTTTCCACATTCTTTAAGTTTTTAAAATTTTCCCACCTTTTATAAAAAATTTCTCAAAACTTCCCACCAAAATCTCATTTTCACCATATTAAACATGTATTTTCACTTATGAAAACATCAAATTCTCATTTTATTTTCTCATATTTTGGGTTTTAGTGTACGATATATTTCATTAGTAATGAAAATATTTTTAAAAATTCTTTAATTTTCACCAAAAATTGCATTTTGGTGGAAGTTTTTAAGAAAAAGCTTATAAAAGGTTGAAGATCTTAAAAAAAAATTACAAAAGATGGGAAATTTAAAAATGGTGATTACAAAAGGAAAATATCAAATTACCCTTATTTTTATGTAACAAGACAATTAATTACGTTAATTCACAAAACTTAAAGCAAAATAAATGACTAAAATTAAGAAAGTAAATTTGTTCATAGAATACTTTTTAAATGAAATAATCAACAAAATACTTTTGAAGAAATTGTAATTTTGACTTTTTTAAACGTTAATAGTACTCAAACTTTGTTAAATAATTATCATATTACGGAGTACTTACTATAATCGTCATATTTGGGTAAAGCAAAACAAAAAAGTTATAATCATTCAATCATCTCAATATGTGTTTTTCATGCAACAAGGTAATCAAGTGATTGTGTTACTTACATCATGAACTGCTTCCCTCAGTATTTCCACTTGTTTTCTTGAGACTGTTCCAATCTGTTTAGCAATAGTGAATCTTAGGCAACATTAGAATGATTTGTTTTGAAAAAGTGTTTTACTAAGAGTAAAAGTCAATGAATGGTTCAAAACTACTTCAAACATAGATTCAATAGAACATCAAAGTAATTAACATAAAAGATCCACAAACCAAACAAAAACAAGCCAAAAGAGAGAAAATCGCAACCCATATCAAAACAAATGGAATACACATTTACGAGTTACGATCCTATTCTTTTCAGCTTAATTGAGAAACTAATCAAAGTTAAGCTGAATTTGTTCAAACTAAGTTAAAGTAAACCTTTATGTGTGTAAATTTATTTTCATTGTAGTTGAGCTGAGTTTCTTGAAATTGAGTTGAACTTATTAAAATTAAACTGAACTAAAGTAAATTTAATTTAGGCTGAAAAAACGTTGCTTATGTACGTTATAGATACCTATGCAATCATAATTAGTCTTTGTCATTCAATTGATTTTCCTTCGATTTAAGTCATTTCACTACATCATTCATAATCATTTTCACACATTTTGAGAAGTTTACCTACACTGAAGTAAAAAATAAATTACATTGTAAAAATTCTTACTATTATGGTTTACCCTTAGTTGCCCGTCCTCAAATTTCACTATCAAACATACATTGTAAGAACATAATAATCTAAACAACCTGATTAACGGTGTCAATTCAAGTTTTGTTAATAATAAGATATATATAAAAAAAGGATTTAATAAAGGAGATTTATTATGAATAATTGTTATGTTCAATTACATGACATATGTGAACTATTTATAATAATAGTTCACAATATTAGGAAAACCTAGATCTAACTAATTCTAACTTATTGTATAAGATAATTACATATTCTAACATATATGTTATATTCTAACAATATACCATATTATTTATTTCTTCCCTAATACTCTCCCTCAAACTTATGGTAAGTAACCGGCTTACCATGAGTTTGGAAATTAAAATACAACTTTATTAAGAAAATATGTCGACTTTCTTTGTCTTAAAATAATGCGTAATCAACTCGCTAGTCAAGATAAGTGCATAACTCGCCAGTACATAATAGGGTAACAACCCATCCAATACGGCCGTATAGGAATCGCCAGACAAATTTTCGTTACGTGTAAGACTCGCCAGTCAATTTTTCGTGCGTATAGGTCTCCCCAGACAACTTTTCCCTTGCCTTTTATATTCGCCAGTCAATTCCGAAGTAAAGTATCGAGTTTTTTTTTCCCCGCTGCCTATGCCCATAAAAAGAGTCATAAGCAAACGAATTGAAATAAAATTCAATTGCAAGCACAAAAGTTGGCAGATGTTTTTGAAGTGCCCTGAGCATCAGGGGCGTCTTGTAAAATTTGGAGGCCATGTCCTAAACTTCATGTGAGACCCCTAATGTTGTTAATATTATAATATATATATCCAATTTTTTCTTGTAAAAATAATTAATTTGAACAAAAAATAATTTCTAAAGAATTTAATATAAGAATATATAGTAAATATATTTTACATTATATACAATGTTTTAAAAGGCTGACCTAAAAAATTAACACAAATACTCATATAAGACCCTCACACGCGGCACGCACTCCCGTATGCGACACTTTTATGCAAGACCTACTTTTAAACTTATTATTATACCAACTGGGTATTAAAACATGATTATATTAAACAAATATTCTAGATGGATTATTTCAGTAGTCATTTTTGGCTGACTTTTATGTTGTGATTTTACTCTGATTTTGTGAGATTAAAAGAGAGTAAAATTAATGAAAGGAAAGGAGAATTTCATTACTTCAAAATGAAGAAGGTACATACTTAAATAGAAGAGAAAGTCATGGACAAGTCTCCATGTTTTACGCATGAGAAGTTGAGCAAAAAAGAAAACAGAGTACACTACTCTATATCCTGAAATTAAGCAAAAGCAAACTACTAATCATCATAGTTTAATTCAAAATACTACTCCCTACATTCTAGGGTAATGCTTGACTTTGAATTACACTTCAATACCTCCCCTTAATTCAAACGTCTTGAATTCCAATCTTCTCCATGAAGAACTGATGCTTGACTTGAGCCAAACTTTTTGTGAACAAATCAGCACACTGATCATTTGTTCCACAAAATTGCAACTCAATTTTCCTTTCACTGACAAGCTTTCTGATGTAATGATGCTGAACTTCGATGTGCTTTGTCCTTGCATGGTATGCAGGGTTCTTCGTCATTGCAATGGCAGATTTGTTGTCACACCAAACCTCTGTTGCTTCCTTCACTTCTGCACCCAAGTCTGTCAACAACTTTCTCAGCCACATAGCTTGTCTCCTCACGCACCCGACTACATACTCGACTTGATTGATGATAATGCTACTGTATCTTGTTTCTTTGAGCTCCATGTGATTGCACCAGACCCAAGAGTGAACACAGATCCAGACGTGCTCTTTCTGTCATCCAAACTTCCAGCCCAATCACTATCTGTATACCCAATCAACTTGAAATTCTGAGTAGTCTCATACCATATACTCTTCTCAATTGATCCTGCAATGTACTTTAGGATCCTCTTTGCTGCTCCAAGATGCTGTTTGGTGGGACTGTGTAGAAACCTTGACACCATACTCACACTATAGGCAATGTCAGGCCTTGTGTGTGTGAGATAATTCAGTCCACCAACAATACTCCTGTACATCTTTTCATCAGGCTTACCTGTGCCATCATCCTTCTGCAACTTCTCATTCATATTCATTGGAGTAATTGCAACATCAGTGTCTTGTATTCCAAACCTCTGCAGCAGATCCCTTGCATATTTTTTCTGAGACACAGAAATCCCTTTCTCATTCTGATGCACTTCCAATCCAAGAAAGTATTGCAACTTCCCTAAATCAGTCATCTCAAATTCTTGCATCATGACTTTTCTGAATTCATTCAGCATTTCTTGTGAAGAACTGACATAAATAATGTCATCAACATACACACAAACCACCAAATACTCAACACTTGACACCCTTTTGATATACAAAGTAGGCTCATTTTCACTCTTGTCAAAGCCATTCCTTTCAAAAAAAAGTGTCTAACCTGCTGTACCAGGCTCTTGGAGCCTGTTTCAGGCCATACAAGGCCTTGTTCAGTTTGTAGACCTTGTACTCTTCCCCTTCTTTGACAAAACCAAGTGGTTGCTCCACATAGACCTCTTCCTGCAAGTCTCCATTCAGAAAAGCTGACTTCACATCAAACTGAAACACAGTCAGTTTGAACTGTGCAGCCAAAGCTAGGATGACTCTCACTGTCTCAAACCTTGCCACAGGTGAAAAAGTCTCTTCAAAATCAATTCCCTCAAGCTGAGCATACCCTTTAGCCACAAGTCTAGCTTTGTGCTTTTGTATGCTTCCATCTGTGTTGAATTTTGTTCTGAAAACCCACTTCAAACCAATCACATTTTTGTTTGCAGGTGGATCAACCAAATCCCATGTCTTATTTCTTTGAATTGATCTGATTTCTTCTTCCATGGCAAGCTGCCATTCCACATGCTTTGCAGCTTCATGAAAGTGACCTGGTTCAGCAACAACAAGAGCAAAGCCACAGGTTGCATATATCTCATCCAATGATCTCAGTCTTCTTGGCGATGACTCATCTGAGGATGAGTTGTCTGATACATTTTGAGGAGAATCAGGTGGAGTATCATTCTCTGCAGCCTGCTCAACAGTTTCTTGTGCATCATTCTCCATTCCTGCAATTTGAAATGTAAATTGTCTTTGACCATGGACTTGCTGTGACCAATTCCATGCTTCATTCTCAGCAAATATCACATTTCTGCTGATTAGAATGCTACCATCTTCAGGATTATACAGTTTGTAGGCCTTGGACTGTGATGCATAGCCAATGAAAATGCACTTGATGGACTTCTCTTCAAGCTTTGTCCTCACATTGATCAAAGTGTATGCTATGCAGCCAAACACCCTGAGATGATCCACATTTGGCCTTCTTCCTTTCCACACTTCATAGGGAGTTTTGTTGTGAATAGCCCTGGTTGGAGAGATGTTCAGAATATACACAGCAGTTGCCACTGCTTCTCCCCACAAATCATTGGGTAATCTCTTACTCTTCAGCATGCTCCTAGCCATCTCTACCACAGTTCTATTCTTTCTCTCAGCCACTCCATTCTGTTCTGGTGTATATGGAGCAGTCAATTCCCTAGTCACCCCTTGATCTTCACAGAAATTTGCAAACTCTTTTGAGGTGAACTCACCACCCCTGTCAGTTCTGAGACACTTCAGTTTCTTTCCACTCTGAACTTCAACCATGACTTTGAATTTTTTGAAATACTCAAATGACTCAGACTTTGCTTGCAAGAAATACACCCAGCTCATCCTGCTATGGTCATCTGTGAACAACAAGAAGTACTTGCTTCCCCCTAAGGACTCAGTTTTCATTGGTCCACAGAGGTCAGCATGAACTAACTCCAAACACTCATTAGCTCTCCATGCCTTACCCACTGGAAATGAACTCTTGGCATGCTTTCCAAGAATGCATCCTTCACATAGGCCCAAATCACCAATCCTTGGCAGACCTTCAACCATTCTTTTAGTACTCAATGATCTCAGACTTTGCACATTTAAATGTCCAAACCTTAAGTGCCATTGTCTAGCAGTTTCATCTTCTTTTACAGCTAGAGCTTTTCCTACATTTCTCACCAAGTCTAAGGAAAACATTTTATTCTTTCCCATTGAGGTCATGGCCACCACTTCATTTGATTTTTTATCCTTAATTTCACAGGAATTATTATCAAAATGGACTGAGTACCCTGATTCTAGCAACTGACCAACACTCAACAAATTGTAGGCTAATGGAACATACTGCACATGTTGAAGCAATTTAATGTTACCTTGCTCAGTTTTGACAGCAATAGTTCCAACACCTTCTACATTCAGCTGCTTATCATCTCCAAGTCTCACCTTGCTTGTCTTGGATTCATCCAAATCTTTGAACATTGACTTGGAACTTGACATCTGGTTGGAGCATCCACTGTCAATATACCATACATTTTGAGCAGCCATTTGTGATCCATTCTTGGTGAAAAACAATTTTTCTTCTGCTTCTGCAACATTGACCTTTGAATCAGATTTCTGATCCTTCTCTTTCTTCCAACAGTTTGCCTCCTTGTGTCCAGGCTTACTGCAGTAGTGACACTTAATTGGTCCTCTTGAAGATTGACCTTCCTTGGACTGAGTTTCTGAGGACTGATAAGAACTCCTGTCTCGTCCTCTTCCTCTGAAACCACTCCTTCCTCTTCCTCTGCCTGAGAATCTATTTGACCTGTCACAGTTGGTCTCTTCTTTGGCTTGAAAAGCCTTCTCCTCCTTCTTCTCAGTTCCTCTATTCAGTCTATCTTCATGAGACTGTAAGGAACCCATCAATTCCTCAAAGGTATACTTCTCTAGATCCTTTGATTCCTCTATAGCAGCAACAACATGATCAAACTTGGTTGTAAGGCTTCTTAAAACCTTACCAACAACATGCTCATCTGTGATCTTTTCTCCATAAGCCTTCATCTGCTGCACCACTCCAGAAATTCTAGACAAATACTCCTGAATGGATTCTTTGTCACCCATGAGAGCAGTTTCAAACTCTCTCCTCAAGGATTGTAGCCTTACTTTGACTACCTTCTTATCTCCTAGGTACTCTGATTTGAGAGTATCCCAGGCTTGCTTTGCTGTGGTGGCAGATACTATACGAGGAAAGATTTCTTCATCTAAAGCCTGTTGAATTATGAACAAGGCTTTAGCATCCTTCTTCCTCTTTTCTCTGAGTTGGGCGTCTGGTTCAGCAGGCTTGCTATCTTCAAACCCCTGATCTACCAAATCCCACAACTCCTGTGATTTGAACAAAGTTTGCATTTTCAATTCCCAGTACTGATACTTTGTTCCTTTGAAAATAGGCAAATTAGAGAGACCATTTGAGCCATTTGATGTTGCCATTGAAAGAGTCCCCGAATTCGAACCCAACAAGCTGATACCAAATTTGTTGTGATTTTACTCTGATTTTGTGAGATTAAAAGAGAGTAAAATTAATGAAAGGAAAGGAGGATTTCATTACTTCAAAATGAAGAAGGTACATACTTAAATAGAAGAGAAAGTCGTGGACAAGTCTCCATGTTTTACGCATGAGAAGTTGAGCAAAAAAGAAAACAGAGTACACTACTCTATATCCTGAAATTAAGCAAAAGCAAACTACTAATCATCATAGTTTAATTCAAAATACTACTCCCTACATTCTAGGGCAATGCTTGACTTTGAATTACACTTCAATATTTTATAGCGTAATTATTAATTATTTACTTTTGTATAGATTTATAGAGTAATTATTAATTATTAATTATTTACTTTTGTATAGGTTTAATCTGAAAAAGAAAAGAACCCTATCTCGGACCCAAAAACGTTTTATTTTAGGGTCCTAATTTTACAATACGGTGTCCTGAAACTCCCGCACATTCATGTCTACATTTGTGCCACCATGTTCCTCTAATAATTGTTTAAAAGGTATAAAAATAGAGATGAAAAATATATGGGAGTATAATTTAAAAGTTACTCCGTATAATATACCTATCGAGTGTAATAATATGATTTTAAGTTGAAAAAAAAAAAAAAAAAAAAATTGTGAAAACCAAAATGCCAGAAGAAAGAATGGAGAAAAAAAAAGATGGATGACAACCGTGAGAATCAAACCCGCGAGGGATGACCCTATCAACAAATAAACTCTAGCATTGCTACCACTACGCTATATTCATTATCGTGGTAACATGTAAACCAATTAATACTTATTAATTACTCGGAATAAGATCAGATAAGAACATGCCCTTCGGTAAGAACGGTAAGAACATTCAAAATACATGATGAATACACATGATGTACATTTTAAATTTATCATTCATATTAGTAATGAAAAATATGTGACACAAATTTTAAATATATAACGTATAATCTCTTTATATTGTAGATATATGTCAAAATTTTAAGGTACATTTATACTATACCAAAAGTACATTTAATTTTTGAACTTCAAATATACCTATAAATTTTAAATATAACTCATTATTTTGAAATGTACATAACATATATTTATATTGTACCTTAAGAAATATACTTTTTGTGTGTTAATTAAATGTACCTTATGTATATTTATTATGTACTTTGACTGTTCTTACCGTTCTTACCAAAGCTAGTGTTCTTACCGGATCTTAACCCTTAATTACTCACTGTTTATTTGAACTCGGAGCCCTTTTGTTTTGGGAGCCCAGTTCCCCTGCCCACTCAGCCCGTGCTGTTAGACGTCCTTACTGACCATACGATTGATGAAAACAAACACACAAATTGCACTTTTTTTTTTGGATTTTTTTTTTTTTTAATTTAAGTTTTGGATTTCGTAGTTTGGTAGTGTTATTAATCCCGCCGATGGGTACCATAATCTCTAAGCCCACCAGCAGGACAACGGAATTTAGTGATCGGTCCTCAGAAGCCGTAAGGCTCTGATACCTTGATAAAATATATAAAAGAGAATGATTTAATAAAGGAGATTTATTATGAATAATTGTTGCGTTCAATTAGATGACATATGTGAACTATTTATAATCATAGTTCACAATATTAGGAAAACCTAGATTTAGTTAATTCTAACTTATTCTCTAAGATAATTAATATATCCTAATATATATGATATATTCTAATAATATACCATATTATTTATTTCTTCCCTAATAGTTAAAGGCAAAATCGAGTTTGTTATTGTTGAAGCGAAGATTAGAGAAAATAAGGTGCTCGAAAATGTACCTGTTCGTTAATGGTCCAAAGAACGCCTTCAGTACATGGAGGGGTGGTAAGTGACCCCATGTATCTAAAGTACCTCAACCCTCTCATTTGTATCTTTTGTGGATTGATCATACCAACATTTATTTCTTTGTCACTGTCTTGAATTGATTTTATTTTTGGTATTAGCTGCAACATACGAGTAACAAAATATTAATTGAAGTTAACACTATGTTTTTACAGAGTAAAACAAACAAAGGTCACAAAATATTCACTAGTACTCGTATCATTTTATCATTGATTTTAATGATTTAACGTACTTGAAGTTTTTATAGTTTTTGAGAAAAGAAAATTAATCTCTTTCTAAGATGATGACACCACCTTAACTAACACTTCATACAAAAGGGGAAAAAAAAAAAAATCACCTTAGCACTAGAAGGAGGGGCGGAACAGGAATAAAATATAACAAGGGCCAATTTTAAGCACTCAAATTAACAAACTTTTCTTTAACGATTCAGACTCTTATAGAGGTTTATCGATGCGCTTATAAATATAATACTCCGTATCACTTAGACATTATAATAATATTTATTTTTTTTCTTATACATTTTCATTTAAGACGGTTACATCCATCTTAACTCAAGTAGTAGTTTATATAAGACAAAAATCATAATGTGTAGAAAACAATAAATGATTTATGGGTTATTATACGTAGTAACCCTGTATTTTTCAAAATTCTACGTAATAACCCTTCTTTTAGAAAGTTACACATGGTACCCTTCTACTCTATTGATACCTATTAGAGTGACTTTGTACTTGTATTCCGTCAATCTTTCCGTTAATTAGTTGACAGAAAGTGACGCGGCTTGTTTAATTTTAAGCTTTTTCTCTAAGGTAACCCCGTATTTTCAAAAATTCTACTCCGTACATGATAACCTTATATTTTGTACCAAACACAAACACACTGATCATTTAAATAATTGTTGATCATAACTTTAAATGTCAAACTTCAACCATTGAGTGTACAAGACACGTACATCTCCTTTCTTTCGCTCTAGTAATTATTTTTGCTTTGAAATTCAGAGGAAATTGTTAAGGAGATGTTGTAAGACTCAGTTGTACGAAAGACATCGAAAGAATGTGTTTGATAGAGTTATTTATCTTTGGGAGGACTCACTTTCTTCATCTCCTTTTGTGTACATCGTGAATAATTTAGTATCTCTCCTTGGAACTCGTTTATTAGTTGGTTAAGAGACTTTGACCGAATAAGCAAACCTCAATCAAGAAGAGGCAAATGATTATCTATTTGGGATCTGAAAACCTCCAATAATGTAATATATAACATCGAGGCCTCGAGGGGGTGGTAGTTCAAACAGTTCATTAACATGCCCTCATTCCCCAAGCATAAGCGTCGTATGAAAAAACAAATAATCCGGCACAATAATAGAGTGAAAAATGAGGGATTAGGGATTCATGAGTATTTTTAATGTATTCGTGTTTTGTACAAAATAATAAGGTCACCATGTAAAATTTTTAAAAACACGAGGTTACCATACAAAAAAAAAATCATAATCAAATTAACACGTCATGTCACTCTCCGTCAACTACTTAACGGAATAATTGACAAAATATAAGTTCAGGGTTATGCTAACACGAAATAATAGAGTAGAGGGTTACCGTGTGTAAGTGAAAAAACAAAGGTTTACCATATAGAAAACTCATTATTTATTCTATATGTCTAAGTGAGATGATATTTAAATCGTTCTAAAGTTAAAATGAATATACTAACTTTAATGTAAGATTTATAATTAAAAAAGAATGAAAATATTTAACCGAATTTAAATTACCTTTGATAAAAACACATCGGGCGGGCCTATTTTGTATAGAAGTCCAATGACCGCGGTCTTATTGTCTTCACTTTGGTGAACCATATGCAACTCCAAGTCAAACCTAAATTTTTAATGCGAAAACAATGGTAAAGTTTTAACCTTTTATTGTCCTAAAAAAATGATGCCATGAGTGACTTTTTAATGAAATGTGATTATTTTCTAAATATATAGTCTCTCCATCTTAAAATACAGTAATTTTTCTGTAAGGCAGAACTCACATTAATTTAATGTGAGACTAGGGTACAAATTACAATTAAAAAGGAACAAAAACATGAAATAAGTTTACAAAAGTCACTTACAGGGGTACTGAAAAAATTTAGTAACAATTAATTACAATTATCACAAAAATGTCCTGAAAAATAAAAACTATCTCCTTATCATCTTGGAAATTTATCTAGCAATCAATTATGGCTACTTCTACCATTGGAGCAGAGTTCATCTTCGTTATGAGACATCTAAGTACGCATCATGGTTGACAAATTTTGTTACGAAATTGTGCATTGTGAAAGACATAATTTTTAAGGAATTAGGAAATTAGGTTCTCTCTTTCTCTTGTGAACGACGAGGAAAAAGAATCCTGAAAAAAACCAAAAAAATTGTACGTTCTTCTATGATTACTTGAATGAAATCTCAAAAATCTCAATTAAATAAATCTCAATCATCCAAGGAGGGAAAAGAAGATGGGAAATTGAAGTCGGCTATACAGGCTATGGATAGTAATCTTGATGATGAAGAACATGGTGCGATTGAAGGCTTGAATCTGGGTGAAGTGGTTGGGGGCTCCGTTGTAGGGACTGATGAGGGATCCTGGACCACGGTGGGTAAGAAACGAAAGGATGAGGGTGAGTCTTCGCTGCTGAAGCTTACATCCGATGGTGTGTTGCCTGAAATTGAGTTTTGGTCTTCTACGATTTACTGCTATATCTTGGGGGCTAATCCTCCTAGTGAAGTAATTAAAGGGTTTGTGAATAGAGTATGGGGTAAATACAGTGTGAACAAGGTATCGTTCATGAATAATGGAATTTTTCGAGTGAGATTTTCTAATATGGATCATATGACTGAGGTTTTGAATGGTGGGTACTATATGTTTGATAATAAACCTGTGAACGTGAAGCCTTGGTCTCCTGAGGTGAAGTTGGAGAAGGAAGCTATGAATATGGTCCCTGTGTGGCTCAAACTACATAAACTTGATTTGAAATTTTGGAGGAAGGGTTGTTTGGGCAAAATTGCTGGTTTGGTGGGTAGGTTTGTGAAGGTTGATAGTGCAACTGAGATGAAAACTAGATTAGGCTTCACAAGGGTGCTAGTGGAACTAAAGATAGGGCACTCTTGTCCAAGTTCTATTAAATTTTTAGATGGGAATGGAGTGTTAGTTGATCTATTGGTAGAGTATGAATAGGTATTTGTGAAATGTATGATGTGTAAAGGGTTTGGTCATAGGGAGGATAATTGTAAGAGAAAGGCTGGTGGGAATCTGGTCTGGAAGCCTAAGGTTACTTCTGTAGGAGTAGTTCAACCTGTTGTAGGGCCTGGGAGGTAGCAGGTTATTGCAGTAGGTGTGGGTATAGGAGAATGTTCTCCTGTGAAAGTATTGAGTGGTTTAGGTAGTTCTGTAAGTGTGATGAGGTCTAGCTCTAAAGGGACATTTCTGGAAGTATTTTAATGATTGCAATATTATTAGTTTTCATCCTCTTAAAAATGACGATCTTCTCTCTACTCAGGGCGATTTTCAGAGAACCCTAATTCTCACAAAAATTCATCAAAAAATTTGCAATTTTCTTCAAAAAAAAATCACAAAAAATCAGGAAAATCACAAAATCACAAAAATATTAGGTATAATGGCTAAGCTTACTTCTTCTGGGAATCGATTTAGTTCGTTGGTAGTGAGGGATGATGTGAATGGAGAGGAGAGTCGTGTTGAGGGGAGTGGTCAGAAAGGTCCCCAAACGGTTGAGGCTCGTGCGACGAAATCGATTGGGGCATTGATTGGTATTCCCCCTTTGAATCTGAATGATGAAGGGACTGATGAAGGTCCATGGATGCAAAGACAAGGAAAGAAGAATATTCCGGTGCTTGGTGTTATTGAAGAGGAGGAGGATAATTCTCAGTTACTGAAATTCTCGGTGGAGGATGTTCAAACTGAGATTGAATACTGGAATCAGGCAGTTTACTGTTACATTTAGGGGCTAATCCTCCCTGGGATGTGGTTGAAGGCTTTATAGGGCGCGTCTGGTCCAAGTTTGAGATTGACAAGATCTGCTTCATGGCCAATGGTATATTTCTGGTAAGGTTTGCGACATTGGAGAGAAGGAATGAATTGATTGAATCTGGCTATTACTTGTTTGATAGTAAACCTGTTATTATTCCACCTTGGGCTGCTGATGCTAATTTAACTAAGACTAAGGTGGATGTTGTACCTGTGTGGGCAAGATTCAGTGGTATACCATTGCAATTTTGGGGAAATTGTTTGGAGAGGATTGTTGGCTTGGCTGGGAAAGTGATACGAAGAGACCAAGCGACTCTTGATAAGACAAGGGTGAGTTTTGCTAGAGTGATGCTCGAGACAGAAATTGATAAACCTCTACCGAAGGAGGTATCGTTCTTGGATGAGAAAGGGGTGAAACATGTGGTAAATGTGGAGTATGAATGTCTACCAATCACCTGTGATGTTTGTAAAGGTTTGGGGCATACTGGAGAGAAGTGTAGAAGAAGAAGACAGGTGAAGTAGAAACCTGTGGTTAAGCCACAGGTCCAAGTGAAACAAGTGTGGAAACCTGTGCCACCAAGGGTGGAAACTGGAAATGTGTCTATTCCTGCAACTCCTCTTGCATTCCCTCCTTTGGTGAGGACATCTAACTCTTCTCCTATCAGGGATATGTTACGTTTGAATAGGCAGGCCAGTATTGCTGGGGCTCAGGGGACTAGAGGCAGCTCTATAGGTCCTCTATCTTTTCTTTAGGTGTTGGAAAGTGCTACTGCTCCATTTGGAGGTGGGGTTGGTCAAACGGGCAAGGATCCTCCTGATAAGGTGGATAATGCATAGCTTGGGATTCTGGAATGTAAGAGGCCTTAATGGTCTGAATAAGCAAAAGCTCAATAAGTGGTTTTTGCATCAAAATAAAGTAGGTCTTTTTGGATTGTTAGAGACGAAGTTGAAGAATAATTGTAGTAATGTTCCTGTGTGTGATGGTTGGTGTGTCACCACTAATAATAGCTATCATCATGGTGGGAGAATATGGGTACTATGGAAGCCTGAGTGTTTTGATATCTAGATTTTGGCCTGTGATGCACAATATGTTCATCTCTTGGTGGAAGCAGTGGGTGAGAATAGGAAGTTTTTGCTTACGTTCATCTATGCTTTTAATGATATTATGGAGAGAGTCCCTCTGTGGGAGTTCTTAGCTGGTGTAAGGGGTATTGGGATACCTTGGCTATGGGCTGGGGATTTCAACACAGTCTTATCTCCAATGGAAAGATTGGGAGGGCATTCGTCTGAGAAGGAAATGGAGCAATTTCAAGAGTGTGTTTCAAGGTGTGAAATGGTGGATGTTAAAGCTTCTGGTGGTTTATTCACTTGGTGCAATAAGCAGATGCCTGGTTCTAGAATATATAGTAGATTGGATAGAATGATGGGGAATTTGAAATGGCTGGAGGAATATGGAGATTACATGGCACATTTTCACCCTGAAGGGATATTTGATCACTGTCCATGTACTTTGTCAAATATGAGAGGAGAAATGATGGGTAAAACGAACTTTAAGTATTTTAATATGTGGGGGATGAGTGCTTCTTTCCTTGATTGTGTTAACAGGGTCTCGTCAAGTAAGGTGAAGGGCACTAAAATGTTCAGACTGGTTAAGAAATTGAAATGGTTGAAGGGCCCCTTGAAGGATATTAATAAGACATGCTTCTCTGACATAGAGAACAGTACAAACATTGCAATGGCATGGCTGGAAAAACTTCAAGTAAAATTACAGCTGACTCCAGATGATGTGAGTCTTATTCAGCAGGAGTATGAAGTGTCACAAGAGGTAAAGAAGCTGATCAGGGATAGGGATAGCTATTTGTCTCAGAAGGCGAAGGTTCATTGGGATAGGGATGAAGATACAAATTCAGCGTATTTTCATCATGTCATCAAGAAAAGGGTGTATCAGAATAAGGTGTTGCAAATAGAGGATCAACTTGGTCAACTGAAGACTAATGGAGATGATACAACAAGCTTTTCTGGATTTTTACCAAGATTTGCTGGGTTCAATGAAGAATGTCGATCCAGTGGCAGTGAGTATAGTTCAGAGAGGTAAGTGTTGCACTGCTGCTCATACAAGTATACTGTTGAAAGCTGTGACTAAGGAGGAAGTTCGTCAGTGCTTATTTAGTATCCCTAAGGATAAGTCCCCGGATCCAGATGGGTATACAAGTCAATTCTTCAAGGATGCGTAGAGTATTGTGGGTGATGATGTCTGTGATGCCGTAATAAATGTGTTTGAGACAGGTCAGCTCTTGGAGCAGCTTAATTCAACTACTATAACTCTTATCCCGAAGGTAGATAAACCTACTATTGTGAAGCATTTCAGACCCATTGCTTGTTGCAATGTGATTTACAAGACTATTTCAAAGCTTATTTGTAACAGATATGCATTGATTCTCCCTGATATTATCAGTAGAAATCAAGGTGCATTCATTCAGGGCAGAAGTATTCTAGAAAATATCTTGATTTGTCAAGATATGGTGAGACAATACCACAGAGGGAAAGCTAGTCCTAGATGTATGATCAAGTTGGACCTTCAAAAGGCCTATGACTCCATTGAATGGTGTTTTATTGAAGAGATGCTGGAGGCTCTTTTGATTCCTGAACCGTTTAAAAATCTTATCATGAAATGTGTTACTTCTCCTTCTTATTCTTTGAGCTTGAATGGGATGATTTTTGGTTTCTTTAAAGGCAAAAGGGGTATCAGACAAGGGGACCCTCTATCCCCTTTGATTTTTACAATTTGTATGGAGTATTTGTCAAGAATTTTGGAGTATGCTGTGCAAAGGTGGAATTTCAGATTTCACCCTCTCTGCAAGGGTTTGAGATTGACACACTTGTTGTTTGCTGATGATCTTTTAATGTTCTCTAAAGGTGATCTGCAGTCAATGATGATCATTTTGAGAGCCTTTGCTACCTTTTCTGGAGCATCTGGGCTCATAGCTAATTCAAGTAAGACTGAGGTAGTTTTTGGTGGTGTACCTGAATGTATTAAAGCTGAGATACTGCAAGTTTCTGGTTTCACAGAGGGTCAGCTACCTTTTAGTTACTTGGGTATCCCTATTCAACCGGGGTGTCTTAAAAGGGCTGACTGTCGAGTGCTGGTTGAGAAGGTAGTGGCCAGAGTCAGAAGTTTAGGAGCTAGGAGATTAAGCTATGCTGGAAGATTATCTTTGATCAACTCTGTCTTAAATTCAGTGCATAGTTACTGGGCCTCAATTTTTCTGTTGCCACAAGCTGTAATTCATCGCATTGTGGCTATTTGTAGGAATTTCTTATGGGATGGTGGAACAGAATACCATAGTGTGCCTCTTGTGGCATGGGATAAAGTGTGCAACAAGAAGGAAGAGGGTGGTTTGAATGTGAAGAAAGCAGAATTGTGGAATGTGGCTATGGTAGGAAGCTAGTAGACTGGATACATATGAAGGCTGACAGGTTGTGGGTGTTGTGGGTCGATCATGTGTATTTGAAAGGTACGGAATGGTTTGAATATACTCCTGCTATAGATATGAATTGGAATTGGAGGAATATATGTAAGATCAAGGAGAATATGAAGAATGGTTATGATGATGGGATTTGGCAGGCTTGTCCTAAGGGTTATACTGTTAAGTCTGGTTACAATTGGCTGAGGGGTGAGATACCTAAGGTGAGATGGTATAAGGAGATTTGGGACCATTGGAATGTTCCTAAGCATGCGTTTGTGGGTTGGTTGATTAAGCACAGATCACTTAATACGAGGGAGCATCTATATCGAATTGGAGTGTGTAATATCAATCTCTGTGTTCTTTGTGAGCAAGCTGTTGAGACACATGCACATCTGTTCTCTGAATGTGCCTACAGTAAACTTATAATGGCGGAAATGCAACATTGTTCTTCATTGCTTGCAAGGGGTAGTATTCTTCAGAAGGTACGTATTTGTAATATGATTACACTAGCTAGCCAATACTATATATGGGAGGAGAGGAACCGCTGTCGGCTGGACTTGGTATTGTCTCGGCCATAAAATGTGGTGACCAAGATTAAGCAGCAAGTGAGACGCAGATTATGGATCATCAAGGAGGAATGGCTTAAGGGTCAAGATCTGTCATGGCTCGAATTAGTTGATCAATGGAGTAGATGTTAATTGATTTGTTAATTAATTGTTGTTAAAGTGTATTTACATGGTGAAATATTTTGAAAGTAATTAATGAAAGGCTCACATTTTACCAAAAAAAAAAAACTAGTGTGGTTAAAGAGCCTGGAAGTGAGACTGTAAGTACGCTTGGGGAACCTACTGTAGGTATGATAATTAGCAATGGATAATTACGGAATTTGGAATGTCGGGGACCTTAATAGGCCAAACAAGCTGATAGATGTGAAGTGGTTCCTTAATCAGAATAAAGTACGTTTGTTTGGCTTGTTGAAAACTAAGGTAACTGCTAGTTCTATGAATAAGGTTTTACAAAGTTTTACTGATACATGGTCTATTTACACTTATACAAGCTTACACAAACTGGGTAAAATCTGGCTTCTTGGAGTCTTAAGGTTATTGTTCAGGTTAATATGGTGTGGATGGATGCTCAATGCATTATGACTGAGGTGTGGAATACTAGAGTTCAAACAAAGATGATGATTACTATGGTGTATGCTTTAAATAAGATACATGAAAGGAGTGCTTTATGGAACGTCCTTTGTCAGTTTAAGGGGTATAAGGGGCCTTGGATTATGTGTGGAGATTTCAACAATATGATGAGTGGTAATGAAACAATTGGGGCAGGGTAACTTTGAATGAGATTGATCCTTTTATTGATTGTGCTAAAGAGTGTGGATTAAAGGATATGAAAACACAAAGGTCTTTCTTCACCTGGTCTAATAAGCAAAGGGCCGAAAAAAGGGTGTGTAGTCGAATTGATAGGGTACTTGTTAATGATGAGTTTCTTAATGAGTTCCTTGATGTTGTGGCTCACTTTCTCCCAGAAGGATTGTATGATCACTGCCCCTGTGTGATTAGATTATCTGATGACGATTTTAGGAGGAGTATGTTTAAGTATTTTAATATGTGGAGTTTGGCCTCGTGCTTTAATGCTGTTGTTGAGGCGGAGTGGGAGACCAGAATTAATGGTGTGTACATGTATCAGGTGGTTAGGCGGTTAAAAGAATTAAAGAAACCATTTAAAAATCTGAATAATAGTATCTTCTCTAATATTGAGGCCATTGCTAATCTTGCTCTGAAAGCTGTGAAGGATGTGCAAGTTCAGTTACAGGTGGTACCGGGTGTAACACCCCAACTTTTTCCCCTCAATTAAATAATTCATTTTGTTAAAATTCGTATTTTATTTCTAGCGATTTTCTCATTTTTAGCTCGAGGAAGTCGTCTCCTTAGCTTGCGTGTAGTGTTGTCGAGTCGAGGTTGCGTGGTACGAGGTGGTTGTCAGGTGTGTGGATGAGTGTGGGGTGAGTTAGTAGGTGTATGAGTGGTTAGAGAGGAGTTTGGAGGAGTAGAAGTATGAATATTAAGATAGGAGGATGGATTTCCGGAGTTAAGAATTTCTGACCAAAAACTTGCAGTTTAAACCTATAGGTTCAGCTGGAACCCTCTGAGTTGAGCTGAGCAAGCGAGGTTCAGTCCAAACCGCCTTGAGTTGAGATCTAAACCGCCTTGGGTTCACTTTGTTTAAGTGGCGTTTTCCGTGTTTGCTTGTAATTCTTTTTGTACGAATCCTTTATATTTCCTAAGCCCTCCTAACCCTAATTTCATTCTAAAACTACTGATACATTCAATACACTAAAAACTCTCCCTTCTCTCTCTTATAACATCATTAAATTTCATTCAATTCCTCATCAAATTCTCACAAGCTCTCATCTTTTTGCCCTAATTCTCTCCCTAATTGATTGAGGATGAATTGATTGTTGTTATGTATGAAAAGTGAGATTAAGGAGCCGGTTTTAAGTAATATTTTGCAGAGCACAGGTTTCAAATTGGGTAGTTTGCCTTTTAGATACAATCAGCTCAAAAAGATTGTCTCACAAGGAGTGCTATGTGTTGTGTGAAAGCATTTGTGAGGAGTTCGGCTAGTGTTGGTGAACTCTGTTTTGAATAGTTTACATTTTTGCTAGGTTTCTATATTTTTGCTACCTAGTGGAGTTATGAATAATGTAGGAATTATTTGTGGGATGGTCATGAGGACTATCATAAAATTCCCTTGGTCTCTTGGGATAGAGTGTGTACCAGTAAGAAGAATGGAGGTGTGGGAGTCATTCAATGTCAGAAGTGGAATTATATATGCTGCTTTAGGGAAGTATGTTTGGTCGATTGAAGCAAAGAAGGATCATTTCTGGGTGAAATGGGTTAGCCATCTATATGTTAAAAGTACGGTATGGATGGATTATAGCCCTCCTATGCACTCTAGTTGGGTTTGGCGACAAATTTGTAAGGTGAAGGATTTGATGAAACATGGATATAGTGTTGGGAAATGGCTTGGATCAATGGCAGACTACACTGTGCAGTTAGGGCAGTTGGGATATCAGTGGCTTTGTGGTAAGCTATCTATGGTGGCTTGAGCTCATTGGACTTGGAATAGGTTTAATGTGCCAAAGTTCTCTTTTATCTTTTGGTTAATACAACAGGACAGGCTGCTAACTATGGCTAGATTGAGAAAGATAGGGATTTGTGATGACAGTGGCTGTACTTGTGCATAAGTGAAGTTGAGGACAACTCTCATCTATTCTTCCAATGTATGTACAGCTGCAGGTGTTTGCAGGAAGTGAGTAGTTGCTTGCAACTGTCTGTAAGTATATCACCTGTGCATTGGAGGAAGCTGAATAGGGTGAGGAGTATTAGCAGGTTTTAGGTGAATGTGAGTAGTGGGTCTTTAATGGTTTGGCAAACATGATTTGGTGGCAGAGGAATCTGTGCAGGTTGGACGAAGTTTTGATGCATCCAACGTATCTTGTTAATCATCTGAAGGCGGTCATGGTGGTAAGAATAGAAGGCTTAAGTTTACAGAATTTGAATTCGAGGGATAGTAGTTGGTTAGAGCAACTAAGAAGCCGAGTTTGCTCTCTTATGTAATGCTTGTATTAGAGTTTTGTTAGATTGATGAGATGTAATGTTTTCTTGGACTTGAAATAATTAATGAAATTTACATTTCTACCAAAAATAAAAAATGAATAAGCTACATTGAGTGAAACCCCTAAGGTTAGTGAAACCTCTAACCAAGTTATTTACTTATTCGTTTTCATACCAAGTAAGTCTCACATCATCTCAGTATAGTGAAACCCTAAGGTTAGTGTCTATTAGAGCATCGTAATCCAGTCGATCTTATTCATCCTGCTTTACTCATGGATTCAAATGCTATACTATTCCACTATTATGCTATACATATAGCAAAAGAGTAGTATGGTGTTACAAAATATACAAATTTGAGATTAAATCTAACAACTGTTTTTTCAATGTCAAAGTTATTTTCTTTCACTACTTTACCTTTTAAGATCAAACATTATGTAAAAAATAAAAATATATTGTAATAAAAATATATTCTAATACGGAGCATGTGAAGCTAATATATTTACTTGGGATATCAAAAATATTTTTCAGTATTTATACTTTTATCCAGAAATAATAGATTTTAAATGTAAAACAAAACTTAATTACAAAGCTTATTATTTTATAGTGTGAAAAGTCGATTATGAAAAAAAAATCAAAATGAAAGGAGTAAAAGCTAACAAAATTTAGGAATACCACAGATACAAGGACACCGTAAAACTTTTTTTTTTATAAGTTTGTTTTAGATAGGTTATCCGTTTTAACACTAAAATGGATTCTATAATACCACATATATATCGCTAAGAGTAGGTTTTATGAATGACCGTCTTACACTATTTTAGTGTAAGACTTAGGATAGATAGACTAAAAATCGAAAGAAAATAAAGGGAAAAGGACACAAGTATCATTGAACAAGGACAAGATAATTGCAATTTTCTGGACTACTTTTCATGTAATTTGGTATTTATTTGACTCATCTTAATGTTTAAGATGAGTCCCTTCTTTTCAAACAAGAATTGGTGATTTTTAAATGTTTAAAAAGTCATTTACGAAAATAAAATTAAAATGAAAGGAGTGAAAGCACAAAAATTTGGGAATATATACCATGACAAATATACAAGGACGTCGTGAAAAATATTGAAAATAAAATGAAAGTGCAGACCTGATTCCATCAATTGTGTGCTCTGATGGTGAATGCCAATGGGATTGCCGTAGGATATAATTAGTGTCATTGATTTTGATTTTGCTGTTTTTATCCTTCCATATAATCTGCTTTGTATACAACGAGTCATATTTGCAACATACGGAGTATTTGTTAAATACTTTCACTTTTATAACGGGTCATCAATTTAATCGGGTCAGCATCTGGTCGAGTTTTGGTCGGGTTCTAGTCACTTATTATCGGGTCGATCGTGTCGGGTTACGGGTCATCATTGGGTCGAGTCGGGTCACAATATTTTCGGGTTTATCGGATCGAGTTTTGCTTGGATTCGGGTCGGGTCAGACTTGCCAGCTCCACGCATAGGGTGCACCCAAATAGGTGCAAAAATGCATCAAGAAATTACAAATGCAAACGTTAGCGACATATTACCCATTTACCCTTCACCTAGTGGTAGACAAAGATGGCAACTGGGTCGGGTCAAGTTTGCATTAAATTCAGGTCATGATTGTAGTTGGATGGATTTCGCGTTAAGTATGGATCGTATTGGATTGAGTCATATTGAATCCTTATTTCATCCAGGTGGTGGTTTGAGTAGTGTTCCGGTCGAGTCATTCAAATGAAATTTGTGGATCAATCGGCTTGACGTCAAATTTGAATTGGTCGGGTTTGAGTCGCAACCGGAGTCGGGTTCAAACATTGACGCCATGAAAATTTTCAATATATATCTATATTTATACTAAATAAAACCACTAAATTAAAGTATATTGTGTTAACGTGTCACATATAATTAATCCAATGTTTACGCGTTATGTTATTATATAATCCAATATTTACACATAAAACATACTCCCTCCGATTCTCGGATTCTTAACATTTGCTTTTGGCACAATAATTAAGGTGGACCAAAAAAATGGGTGGACAAGTGGGAAAACAAATGGGGTAGTATTTAATTGTGAGATAAAAAACTTTCTAAAAAGGGAAATGTTAAGAAATAAAAAATCACCCCAATAGGAAAATGTTAAGAATCTGGTGAATCGGAGGGAGTACTTGTCATTTTTAACCCTAATATACACTTACACATTATAAAAACTTATAAACTGTAATATTAATATTCATTTTAAGACTTATAAACTTTAATAATATTCATTTTAAGAGAACGAATCAAACAAGTTTACAGGTAACTATAGTTACAATTATGCATTGAGTTTTTTTTTTTTAGAAAAAAAAAATCACGTTCATGAGTTATGTAATGTCAAAAAGTAGTAGAAACGAAGAGATTGAATAGACTTAAAGTATTAAATTAGAGGAGTGAAAAAAAGGATGGAATAGATTACCTCAATATCATGACCTCTATTCTTGAGAGTTGCGTTGCCAAGTCTATAAAACTTGGTAATTATCATCCATTTAGGAATAAGACTCACTCTTGTGTGGAATAAGTCGACGGGTGACTGTTCTTTTCCCGTGATACATTTTGCCCATTCTTCCTTTATTTCCCCCCAATGTTCCGGTCCCTTTTCACTTCCTTTTATATAATTAAACTCTCTTTCATCATCTGTCACTCGCCGTAAAATAAAAAGATACAAAGTTAAACTATTGAGTTATAAACTCATAATATGCATGCTGTATTTAGCTATAATCGTCTTACAATCAAAAGATGGATGTATTTTAAACCATATGTTTGTATGACTAAGCTAGTGTACCGTATGCGTGTACAATAAATAATACTCTCTCCATTACAAAATAAGAATTTTAGTGAAAAAGGGACACTTATTTTAAAATGGATGGGATAAAATTGATTGTATTTACTTTTCGTGCTCATATCATGAAATAATAATGATAGAAAGTAAATGGAAAAATTGTCAAAAATAAATGCATTGAATAAAAAAATAATGAAGTATTTTGTCTAATAACTTGAGTTGCCTCTTACCAACTTCTTGGGCGATGATTAACGTTGAGATGGACAGAATTAAGATAAGAAAAACAATTCGATACGGGCAAAGCATGGTTGGGTGTATGAAATGTTTGTGCAATAATTATGATTGTTGTTATAAAAATAAATTACGGAGTATAACGTTTGGTGAACAAATAACGAAGAGAATAAGTTAGTGAATTGAATGAATCTCCTAAACATATAAGCATGCAGTTTTATAGTTCATTGAATTGAACGTGTCGTATGTTTTACAGTTGAGAATCTTGGTAAAATGACCAACTCCTTTGACATTTTTAATCTACCGTGATATTTATTTACTAAGTCCAGCATTTTGACAACCGTGTGGTGATTTCTAGAACCTAAAATATTCATACTAAGTGTTCTATTTACATCGGTGAAGTCGAGTAGTTAAAAAGGTTAAAAATACCGATTAGAAAGGCAAGATTGTGTGAAATTTTATCACAGTTTATGTTTAGACCCGTCAAACAGGTCGGACGGGCGGGTTTCTGGTTCGGGTAACTATTATATGGGTAACATACGGGTCGGGTGTATTTCGGGTTCAGGTAGTATACAAGTCGGGTGTACACGGGTTCCAGGTCGGATTAGGGTCAAAATACGGGTTAACCAACGTCTTTTTATCCATAGTTTTTTTTTTTTTCTTTTTTTGGTATAACGGTTTAATTTTCACTAAAAAAAACTACTTTCTTCATTTATAGTCAAACTTTACATGATGTCAAAACACAAATATTAAGATTAGTGGAAGTTGTCCCTTGTAACTGTACTTCATTAATCATTACTGACAAATGGGTGAATTATTAGTGTGAAGAGTACCTTGGGCAGTACTGATACGTATTTCAGTATTTCCCTCCCAAATTTATAATTTAGAATCATTTATCTTCTCCCCAAATTTATTCCTTGATTTTACATCCCATCAAATCAAAAAATTTAAACTTTTCAAGTTTTCAGCTTCCCTCCAAATGCATTATTTACACTTTTAGGGTGCTTTAACAAAAAAGAAAAAAAAAAAAAAAAAAAAAAAAACAGTTATTTTTATGGTGCCTCCAAAAACCAACTCTAATTGATATATTATTGAAAAATTAAAGTTTTTTTTTTTTTTTTAATTATAAGTTCCAAAATTGAAAATTTTAAAATAAGTTTATAGATGCGTGTGTGTCTATTAAATCGATATTTATGATATTAGATCCATATATGTAGTTTTCAAGTTGTATCTTCAAATTTAAAATGTTACCTCGAACTACCGACTTAAAAATATACGGAGTATCATTTTCTTTTTCTCATTTTTCTCATTTATTCTCCACATATATTTTGTTTCAAAATTTAATAATGATTTCAGATGCCTCAAATTCATAATGTCAAATGTAACTAACAGACACTATTAAAATGATTGATTTTATAATTCTTGAATAATAAAGATTATAATTTAAGTGAAAATTTTCAATTATGAAAAATTTATTAGGTGTGAGATGTAACACCCCGTGTTAATTTAAGCTAATTATAATTAGGAAATCAATAATTAGACAATCTCGCTCATTTATTTCCTAAAACAATACACTACAAGTTTTCTCGCACCTGAACTAAAACCATTTTGATATACTTCGAATTTGAACTTTATTTTTACATATTCGAACTCGATAAATAAAATGATGAATTGTCGACAAATTTTTTAACGACAATTTTCGGCGCACAAAACGAGGCCAAAATGGGCCCTTGTGGCCGAGCCACATGGTGACTAACTCACCATGATCCTCTTCCATTTTTCTTACACAAAATTTCAACACTTAACATCAACTATTTTGTTAAAGAAAAATTTTAATCATTTTGATTATTATTTATAAATCATATTATATTAATAACTAATTACTATTCAAATTTTATTTAACTAACTTTTTCACTTAACATCGAAATTATGAGTTATAACTAATGTAATTCGATAAAATTTTTGACGATTGATTATGATTATTTAAATCGTTAACATTCGACAAAAAAATTATATATTTCGACCAAACGAATTTTTATTCAAAATTTCGAGGGTTTTAAACCCAATTTTTGTTTTGATCACCCTTCGAAGTTTATTTTCATTTTTATTTTCGATCTTACTTCGAAACATTATTTTAAGATCATATATTTTATTTCGATACTTTTCACGTGCGCGTAAATCGAAAATTTCAAAAACGAAAATCGAGCCCACTTGATCTCTAGTTGGCCGACTTACCTGCTAGGGTCAAATATGACCAATTTTTAGCTCATCTTTTCTCTTACACAAGCCACCCTATAATCTCTTACACATCTATATTTTCATCATCACATTTAGCTTATTTAAATTTAAACATTATACTTTCTAAATACTAAACTTAATACATACTTTACTAGTATACATTTTACTACTACTACTACATTTCATTCACACAAAACACAAGTAAAAACTCACTACCTTTCTCTCTAAATAAAAACCACTCTAAACTTTTGTAAGAACAACTTCATCATCATCCTCATGATCCATGAAGATCTTCATACTTCTCCATTTTTATTTCTTCTTTAAATCATTTATTTCTTGTCTTAAATTTCTTAGAACACCTAAATTAATTCTCCACCAATTATTTTAGTAATCACCTCCTCTTTTAATTTGTAAATAATTATGAACATAAATCAAATTCATGAAAATTTAAACATCACCTAAACCTAAAAAAAAAAATACTACTACACTTTAATTTTTTTTTTTGTTTAGTTAGTTTGATTTAAAATAAATTACTAACATACTTATTTTCATTTGTATGTACTAATTTTATCCAAAGACGAGGAGCAAGGTGGAGGCATCGACTTGAGCATTTTTGACAACATCGTTGATCCCGACAACTGTTAAGCTTTTCACTAACTAACCTACTTAAGGTGCACACTATATTTGGTGAGCACTAAACCTAAATGTTTACATGATTTTCCTAAGTGATGTTTTGATTGCATGCATGAATTATTATGTCACCTAAGTATTGTATGTTAAATTAGAAGACAAAAATCGAAAAATAAAATATGTTGCTCACCTAAAAACCACACGGCATTTACCCTTATTTTTGCTTAATTTTTCGTTTTAATTTTTGTTAATCACATGCTTAAAAGACAATAATAAATGAGTACTAAAAATATAATTTATATGTTGATGTTCATACTTTATGTTTTGTGCTAAATTATAAAACTTTGTGTGTGAAATGATTTGTTCTTAATTGTTAATGTTTTATATATGATTTTCACTTTTGTTAATTATACACATAATATAGAGGAAATTAGATATAGAATTAGTAGTATAAAAATCAAAAATGAAAATTTTGGAAGTGTTATGGAAGGCCACGGTTTTCCCTTTAATTTTGGACCAATTTTTAGTTTTAATTTTTGAAAATAATATGTTATGTTAGTTTAGGTTAATTAGGCTTGTTGGTAAAATTTGACAGAGTTATATGATAATATGAAAATTTGATGTTATGATGTTCATATGAAATTCATGAGTGTTCTTCATTTTCTTTATGTGTTCTTAATGATTTAGCTTAGTTTGATTTATAATGTTTATATGTTTGTTGTTATTTATTGTTTTATTAACTAATAAGTAAATACAAAACTAAATATATAAGTTAAATAAGCTAAATCCTTAAAATACAAAAATTAGAAATTTAAAGTGAGTAAAAACACTATTCATAAATGAAATAAAGTGTTTAGTGAAAATTATAAACTAGTTAAAACACTTTAGTATAATTTAAGTAATTAGTATATAAAAACTTTAAGTCAAAAAAACCGATAAATTAGAAAACGAAAATAAAATGCTTAAGTATAAAGGGGCCACGGTTTTGGAGCTATTCTTAGACCAAAAATGAATTTGTCACTTTTTATTTTTATCACTTAAGTATTTTAATTAGTTAAAGTAATGAATTATAATAAAAAAAATAAGAAAAAGAAATAAATAGACAAATATAGTTAAGGGCCACGGTTTTCCTATTTAAAACAAGTCAATTTTGATCAAAATGAATTTATCACTTAGTCACTAAAAGTTGAATAGTAATTAGGATTATATTGGATTGTATAATGAATCGTTAATAAAAAGAATCAACGAAACCGATAAAAATAAACGTTACACGTATTAAAATGAAAAATTTCGTGTGTTACTACCTTTGCTTAAATTTGGATTTGGACATACGGACTATTTAAAATGAACTACGACAACGTCGCTAAAATTTGAAACCGTTAAAATTTTAGTTAAGTATATGACTAAATTTAACCGAGTTTACTTTCAAAATATTATTTTAAACCACTAAGTACAAAACGAACTTAACGACTTTGAAACTAGGATTTTGTACTTAGAAAATAAAATTTGGTTTTGTACTTAAATAAAATATCTTAAGTATAAAAATACGTACAAGTATAAAAATACATACAAGTATAAAAATACGTATAAATACGAAGTATAAGAATACACATACGTATAAAAATACGTATAAATACGAAGTATAAGAATACGCATACGTATAAAAATACGTATAAATACGAAGTATAAAAAAATACGCATACGTTTAAAAAAAACGTACAAATACGAAATACGGAAATACAAATACGTATAAAAATACGATGAATAGTAAATACGATGAATAGTAAAATGATGAATAGTAACCGTGATGAATAGTAAAATAATGAATAGTGAAAATAATTTAAAATTTACGAACGGACTCGAAATAAATATTTAAGTTTTTCCATGTGTTCTGCTTACTCAAGAATCAAGCAGACTAAAATTTCAGAACACCCCTACCTAACTAAAGGCCGAAATGTCATTCACTAGAGCTCGCCAGTCGCTGCAGACATCGCCTACTGCACCAACACGGCCCTTTCCAACAAGACTTTGTCCTCACTGTGCATCCCGAGAACTTCCAGGAGGTCACCCATCTCTAAGACTACTCTCCAAAGAAGACGCTTAATCAAGAGTTCTTAATATGAACTACCAGAAAAGAAGATGCATCTTGTTGATATGAGTAGTACGTACAATCCTTTTAAGCACTATGTCACTTGAGCCAACACATGAACCTTTTCAACGGGGTCCCCGGCCCGAATAACCTCGGACAACACCGGGTGTTACACACCCCCACTTGAAGAACGCAACGTCCTCGTTGCGCCTGGTCACTACTTACAATATAGCATTCCAGTATCCTCCACTAGGTGCGTGCACGGCCAACAAGACACAGGATTCGACCACACGGTCCGCCGGGTTGCTCGATACCATTTGTAACACCGGCCCCAACTAAAGGCCGAAATGTCATTCACTGTAGCTCGCCAGCCGCAGACATCGCCCACTGCACTCAACACGCCCTTTCCAACAAGACTTTGTCCTCACTCGTGCGCATCCTGAGAACTTCCCAGGAGGTCACCCATCCTAAGACTACTCTCCAGCAAGCACGCTTAACTGAAGAGTTCTTAAGATGAACTACCAGAAAAGAAGATGCATCTTGTTGTTATGAGTAGTACGTACAATCCTTTTAAGCACTATGTCACTTGAGCCAACACATGAACCTTTTCAACGGGGTCCCCGGCCCGAATAACCTCGGACAACACCGGGTGTTACATTGTAACACCCCGACTTTTCCTAATATTAATTATTCGTCTCAATAATATTCATAATTTATTTCTCTTGATTTCCTCATTTCTTTTAGCTCGAGAAAATTAGTTCTTTTGTCACGTGGGTTAAGCTACTCTGTAATCGTAACTTAATACGGAGTAATTTAGCTAAAAACGGTGTAACTTCCTCATACGAACTCCGATTCAGGTAATTCAAAAGGCTAAACTGCGTATTTTTTCGACGCCGCAATCGCCAAATTTTCAGGAGTCGGTTTGGACCGGCCCACTCCGGGCCGAGCTGAAACCCCTTTGCACGGGTTGGGTTTAGGGTTTGGATAGATTTTTGATCAAGGCACTATAATATCCTATTATCTCCTAATCAAAGCAACATTATAATTCTGATTTCTCTCCTCCTAATCTCTCCTCTCATCCCTCATATCACATCCACATTCATTCCTCCTTTATCTCTCAAAATCTCTCTCCAATCTCATCCAAACTCCATTGTTTCTCTTCCAAGCTTTCATCCCTTTCATCCTAAGTCTTTCCTAGCCTTTTCCCTTGGTATAGGATCTCGTTTACCTCTTTTATTTTTCTGTTATTGTGTTATTTTATGTGTTATATTGTCATGTATTCATTATTTGTATGTTTTGGCTTGGATCATCAAAGGAGAAGAAGGCTTTGAAGAAGGAGACACTATCCTAATTGAAGAAGAAGAGGAGTAGCACGTTTTTGGATCTCTACAAAGGTAACTAGGTGTGATCTAGTTGTGTTTTAACATGTATGAGGCCTTTGTGTTGATAATCTTGTGTTCTATGATGTTGTTCTAATGAGTGAATGCAAGTTTGTGATTGTTTGAATATTGTTTTGTCTTAAAATCATGCTAGATCTTTGGCCTCATACTAGGGTTGTTTTATATTCATGTTTTCATGCATAATTTTCATATTGTATCATTAGTCATGCTTGTAATTTGATAAAAATCGGTCTGGTGCTTATTGTTGTGGTTGGCCGAGAATGGTGAGAGAGGGCCGTGGCTCTTCTCTTGCTTTTCTTCTTGTTTTCTTCTTGTTTTGGCTTAATCATGATGAATCTTGATGTTTGTATTAATCACCTAAAGTTAAACTATGATTTATGATAATTTGATTTAGTCTAAAAGTGTTTGTATGCATGTTTTAAGGAGATAACCATATAAATCGATAATTTGACACATGTGAGTCGAATGTTGTGCATGAATTTGGAGGATGTGTGGGTTGGCCGTGGGTGGTGCAGGCTTGCCGTGTGTGGTGTGTGTGTGTGTTGGCTTGTTGGTCGCTTGTTTGAGTCTTGGCATGTCTTATAATGATAACTATGCTAAATTGAATTGAAATATACTTTGTTTGGTCACTAAACAATGATTTAAGAGCATGTTAAATGAATGTAAGACTTGTTGAGTATGTTAATCATATTGTACTCCGTATGTATGGTTGGTTGTGATTGTATTGAGGCTTGTGTATCTATGAGTATGGTTGTTGTGGTTGTATGGTTGTGTTGGAAGTGTTAGAGACAGGTTAACAGGTTATGCTTGGGTTAAGTTTGCACATGGGTACTGTTCTGGCACATGTGTGAGGAGATACAACGTCCTAGGATGGACGGATACCGCCCATGATCCCCTCGACTATTCTTGTTGTTTAGTTAGAGCGACTATGGGTTCTCAACCAGAAGGGTTAGAGACTATGGTTATTTATGTCGTCACCGTTCTTGTTGCTCGGTGGAATTTGGCCAAATTTAGACTTGTGATTATTGAGGAACTTCTTGTTGCTGTTCCGCCATAGGGTTTGGGTGATTCTTGTTGCTTCACCCGGGGTGATTCTTGTTGCTTCACCCAGTTCTCCGCGCTTACTCTCGCAATTGGTTGGAAGAAGGATCGTCATGAGTGCTCGGTTGGTTTGGGCACGGCTTGGTTGTGCCGTGTGGTTTGGTTACTTGCGTATTGTTACGTTGTTCCATTGTTGTATGTTTGTTATTTTATGCTTTGTACCTTGATAATAGGCCGTAGGCCAGGTGAGCTTGTTTGCATTGTTGTCTATGTATGTTATGTTAAAATATGACTGGGGAGCACCTAGTTACTCCCCACTGATTGTGGTTGTTGCTTCCTTTTTTATAGGTACGCGCGGGATGGGCTTATGTGTGAGAATGCCGTGAGATTGAGACCCGTAGCATGCCTTTCGCGAGTTGTCTTGATAGCTGCCGAGTTGGTTTAGTTTGGATTAGACTTCATTTATGCTTTCGGTTCATTGTACTTTGGTTTTGGTTTTGTAAGGGGTATTTATTCCCCACTTCTAGGCCTCAAGGCCTACCTTTTCTATCGTTGTCAGTTGCTTTAGTGAGTAATGATCCGGATTCCACGGTGTTTCCGCCACCGTGGCTCGCTTTTATTTTCTTTTGTTTCATAAATCCTTTTTATTTCTTTATTTTATTTTGTTGAAAAATCCGGGTTGTTACAGTTGGTATCAGAGCGAATACGCTCCCAACTCTCTTATGTGAGTGAGTAGGATTTGACTTAGAACATCGAGTGAGAGTGTTGGGGTAGACACATTAGGGGGTCTACGTTATTTGTGCATGTGTATGAGTAGTTGCGTTAATGGTGGTCTTAGGATTTCCACCATTAGATCATATACGTTTGCTTTGGATGCAGGTACAGGAATGATGGAGTCATGCGAGGTCGGGTGTCGACTCGATAAATCTCTACATTTAAAATTTACTAGTCCTGCCTCTAAAATAGTCTTTAAAAGCTTTTGATTTGATTTAATTGTCGTTTTTAAATTTATTTCTTTAGTTCAAAATGTTTCACTCTGATAATTGCTTTCTTATGTACTACTTGGTTTCTTTGCTTTCATCAAACTCACCATTCTAAACTAAATTCTTTATACTTCTATTTTCTTATCAAATCATGCTAGCCTTCATTTTTAATCAAGACAAAAATTTACATTCCGTTTTAATACACTTTTATGACCCTTGCTTTTTAATGTTATTCATTTGAGGGTTCTGTTTTATAGAAAGTTTTAGTCTATTTATGCCTTGTCGATCCCTTGTTTTAACTTTTCGATTTATTCGTTTCTTCAACTTTAATCATTTGATTATTCTAATTTAAAATCTCTCTCTTTCATTTGACCTTTCGAAATATCTAGAAATTTAACTCTTAAAGTCTTTGATTCGTACTGATTGATCAGCTGGAGTAAGAAACTTGAAGCCGAATTGTGAATGTATGGTCCTACCATCAGAGCACGCAGCGGAAGCTCTTAATCTAAGTCACCTACCGTATTCGTAGGGACGTCTTTCAGCTTGCTAGCTACACTTGTCCTTAGTATATCCTTCTAAATCTTGATCTTATTATACAGTTGTTTTAAAACTATCAGCTCGTGATTACAGTTTGAGTTTCTTTTTCCCCAATAAAATTTCTTATTATGTTCATCCTCATCTTTTTCAATAGATCGTGCTGAAATAATTTCTAAACTCTTTTATTTCAAGAATGTTTTCAGTCAGTTCTATTAACAAAACCTATTTTTGTATATTTGTGCTACAATGGTTTATTTTTCCTTCTTGTACTTTCTTATTTTGTAACTATGTTGAGGAAAAACTTTAATCAGTATGGTTTTACTTTTCTATTCATTTTTAAACGCGTCAATACATTTTGATGGCTTTTTACTCAATCAAATTTGAAATGATTGACACCTATCTACGGCTTCCACTTTTGATCAAAACCACTTTGTTATCCTACACCTCCTTTTATTAAGTTTTCTAATTTGAGCATTTGGTTTATTTGAATATTATTTATTTTACCTGGTATTTTAGTAGCTTCATTTTTCTAAAATCGCTGTCGTTTTGAAACTCAACTTTGAGATTTCTCCTTTCAATCGTACCTTTTAATCATATTCTATATCTGTCAAACTTTTCGGGAATTACCTTTTCGTCTCTCATTCATAACGAAACCAATTTGAGTTCTTTGTTGGAAACGAGTCTTATGCCTTCATTTGTGAACTCTTAAAGAATAATTCCATTTTCCTTCATCGTTTCATTTTAAAATTTTCTTTTGTCTAATTGGTGGTTGTTGAGCAGTTTCTTACAAAAGATTTATTATGTCATATTTTTTTCTTAATTCGTTTCATTCCTTCTTTTCTTTCTTATTCATCATAATTCATCACTTTTATATCATGACCCTGTCGATCACCTTTTAGTCTTGTCATTCGGTCTTATGTCATTCTATTCCTTAGGTTTTCCTCTAGTGGCTACTTCAGTTCTATTGCCTTTGCGCCGACTTTTAAGACGTCGATCTTCTATTATTTTCCATTCCTTCCCGTAGCTATTCACGTTCTCGATTTTGTAAAAGCCCTTGAAATATTAACATCAATCTTGTCCTTGATAAATTTCTATAATCGTATTCCTTGACATCTAGCCGTAAGGTGCTTCACCCTTATCTAGCTCGAAATCTGATCCTTAGGCTGTCGCTGTTATTTGAGTCATAGATGATAGAGTTTGGTTAATAAGTATTTGATAGTATGAGTGGTTTACTAGCTAATGCACATGGTTGGTCGTTGTAACTTTTGAGGATTCTTAGTTTTGCGATTCTTAGCTAGTGCATCTTGAGACCGTTTTATAATTATGAGTTAATGCACATGTGATCCTTAGTCTTTGAGATTAATGATTTAATTTATGTTGAGTGAACGTTTGGGAGATTATGGTATCTGCGTAGAGAGTAATATTTAGGACTTAGTTATGTTGCTAGATGGGTTGTGACAATCATGAGCTAGTGAGAATTGGGAAGTGATATTGTGATGAGCAATAATCGGCTTTGAGGAAAACTTAAAGGTTATAGTGAGCACGATAAAACTTTGGGGTTTGTACTTTAAAGGATAATGTAGGAATGACAAGTGTGCATCTTGTGGTTTTGTGAATGTGTTAAGTATAAGGAAATTCATTAATGGAAGGAAAGCATTCGTGGTCAGTAAGGTAGTGACGTTCGAGAATGGTGTGGATAGACTTGTGTGTGGTAATAATGGGTTGAGAGAGTAGTAAGCTTTTCACGATACATTATGATAGCTACGTGTTAGTATACGTGTGACTTGAGAATGAGATGGTATGGTATGACATATTTATGGTTATTTTGTTGTGGAAAATGTGGAACTATATGGAAAGCAATATAGACTTGAGCTTAGATCATGTTATGATTAAGGATATGAGGCTTGACATTAGCATTGATTTGGGGATTAGCTTACGCGTTAGTTTGTCTTGGTAACATAGGTAATGGTGCCTTTTGGGTTGAAACCCGTCTGAGGTTTTGGTTAGACTTGGTGAGGAAGATGCTTGGTTGAATGATATGGTTTTGTGAGGCTAGTGTGCCCAATTTGAGGACTGTCGAGCATAAGATATTAAAGGGTTATATGAGTGAGTTGAGCATCATTCGAGTGATATGTGATGTCAGGTTATCTTAAGCGTCGTTAAGCGTGTCTATGCCCTTGTTATCGAGGTGAGTAGAGTTAGCGATTCTTGTCTTGAGAACCATAGGAGTAGGTAGTTTTCTTAATCCTTTGGGGGCATTCTTTCGTTCTCAAGTTTCGAGGACGAAACTTCTTTTTAGGTGGTGAGATTGTAACACCCCGACTTTTCCTAATATTAATTATTCGTCTCAATAATATTCATAATTTATTTCTCTTGATTTCCTCATTTCTTTTAGCTCGAGAAAATTAGTTCTTTTGTCACGTGGGTTAAGCTACTCTGTAATCGTAACTTAATACGGAGTAATTTAGCTAAAAACGGTGTAACTTCCTCATACGAACTCCGATTCAGGTAATTCAAAAGGCTAAACTGCGTATTTTTTCGACGCCGTCGCAACTGCCAAATTTTCAGGAGTCGGTTTGGACCGGCCCACTTCGGGCCGAGCTGAAACCCCTTTGCACGGGTTGGGTTTAGGGTTTGGATAGATTTTTGATCAAGGCACTATAATATCCTATTATCTCCTAATCAAAGCAACATTATAATTCTGATTTCTCTCCTCCTAATCTCTCCTCTCATCCCTCATATCACATCCACATTCATTCCTCCTTTATCTCTCAAAATCTCTCTCCAATCTCATCCAAACTCCATTGTTTCTCTTCCAAGCTTTCATCCCTTTCATCCTAAGTCTTTCCTAGCCTTTTCCCTTGGTATAGGATCTCGTTTACCTCTTTTATTTTTCTGTTATTGTGTTATTTTATGTGTTATATTGTCATGTATTCATTATTTGTATGTTTTGGCTTGGATCATCAAAGGAGAAGAAGGCTTTGAAGAAGGAGACACTATCCTAATTGAAGAAGAAGAGGAGTAGCACGTTTTTGGATCTCTACAAAGGTAACTAGGTGTGATCTAGTTGTGTTTTAACATGTATGAGGCCTTTGTGTTGATAATCTTGTGTTCTATGATGTTGTTCTAATGAGTGAATGCAAGTTTGTGATTGTTTGAATATTGTTTTGTCTTAAAATCATGCTAGATCTTTGGCCTCATACTAGGGTTGTTTTATATTCATGTTTTCATGCATAATTTTCATATTGTATCATTAGTCATGCTTGTAATTTGATAAAAATCGGTCTGGTGCTTATTGTTGTGGTTGGCCGAGAATGGTGAGAGAGGGCCGTGGCTCTTCTCTTGCTTTTCTTCTTGTTTTCTTCTTGTTTTGGCTTAATCATGATGAATCTTGATGTTTGTATTAATCACCTAAAGTTAAACTATGATTTATGATAATTTGATTTAGTCTAAAAGTGTTTGTATGCATGTTTTAAGGAGATAACCATATAAATCGATAATTTGACACATGTGAGTTGAATGTTGTGCATGAATTTGGAGGATGTGTGGGTTGGCCGTGGGTGGTGCAGGCTGGCCGTGTGTGGTGTGTGTGTGTGTTGGCTTGTTGGTCGCTTGTTTGAGTCTTGGCATGTCTTATAATGATAACTATGCTAAATTGAATTGAAATATACTTTGTTTGGTCACTAAACAATGATTTAAGAGCATGTTAAATGAATGTAAGACTTGTTGAGTATGTTAATCATATTGTACTCCGTATGTATGGTTGGTTGTGATTGTATTGAGGCTTGTGTATCTATGAGTATGGTTGTTGTGGTTGTATGGTTGTGTTGGAAGTGTTAGAGACAGGTTAACAGGTTATGCTTGGGTTAAGTTTGCACATGGGTACTGTTCTGGCACATGTGTGAGGAGATACAACGTCCTAGGATGGACGGATACCGCCCATGATCCCCTCGACTATTCTTGTTGTTTAGTTAGAGCGACTATGGGTTCTCAACGGAAGGGTTAGAGACTATGGTTATTTATGTAAATCACCGTTCTTGTTGCTCGGTGGAATTTGGCCAAATTTAGACTTGTGATTATTGAGGAACTTCTTGTTCTTTGTTCGCCATAGGGTTTGGGTGATTCTTGTTGCTTCACCCGGGTGATTCTTGTTGCTTCACCCGGTTCTCGCTTACTCTCATGATTGGTTGGAAGAAGGATCGTCATGAGTGCTCGGTTGGTTTGGGCACGGCTTGGTTGTGCCGTGTGGTTTGGTTACTTGCGTATTGTTACGTTGTTCCATTGTTGTATGTTTGTTATTTTATGCTTTGTACCTTGATAATAGGCCGTAGGCCAGGTGAGCTTGTTTGCATTGTTGTCTATGTATGTTATGTTAAAATATGACTGGGGAGCACCTAGTTACTCCCCACTGATTGTGGTTGTTGCTTCCTTTTTTATAGGTACGCGCGGGATGGGCTTATGTGTGAGAATGCCGTGAGATTGAGACCCGTAGCATGCCTTTCGCGAGTTGTCTTGATAGCTGCCGAGTTGGTTTAGTTTGGATTAGACTTCATTTATGCTTTCGGTTCATTGTACTTTGGTTTTGGTTTTGTAAGGGGTATTTATTCCCCACTTCTAGGCCTCAAGGCCTACCTTTTCTATCGTTGTCAGTTGCTTTAGTGAGTAATGATCCGGATTCCACGGTGTTTCCGCCACCGTGGCTCGCTTTTATTTTCTTTTGTTTCATAAATCCTTTTTATTTCTTTATTTTATTTTGTTGAAAAATCCGGGTTGTTACAATTTCATTATACAAAGTTCGACGATCTATTTAAGTTTCAGAATTGTCACTTGTTACGAAATGAACGAGGAAATAAGAAATTGAGTAAACGAGCTACTTGAATAAAATACTTGGATTGTTCGCCATGTTGCGACTCTTGAATTTCGATGTTAATGAGGTAGCTGTCTATGGGGACTTGGGCTCCCTCCCAGAGTTGCCCAAGGCTATTTAACGATCTTTAGATTGCTATTTGACACGGTATATACAACCTCAGGGATGGGGCAACATTGATATTTCCGTGGGCCCAAAGATAGTAATTGGAAAATACCAGCCCCATCCGGGGGTACCCGTCTTTGGTGATAGTCGAACTTTTTCGTCGGTGATACCTTTTGAATAGCGAATACGTATGATCCTCGATAGGTAGTGTATGCATACATTAGATAAGAGATATGGCCGTCCTTATTACCTTAGATATCTTTAGCATTTCAGTCGCGTCCAAGTTATGTTGGCCCTGATTGCTATCGCGCGGATTATGTCTGCATGATTCCGCCTTACTAACGAAGACTCATTAGTCAACGTATGATGGATGTATTTCCTTGTTTGATTGATTATTGTCTGAATGACTTGGTTTCCTGAGTGTTGAAATACGACTTATTGAGAATGATTATTTATGAGTGTTGTACGTTATGTGATTGGATGTATACCCGTGTTTGAATCATCATGATTTCCTTATGTGTTTTGCTTGACTACCTGCAATGTGTTTTTACTTATTTATTTTATATATTGCATATGTTTAGAATTGCATGTATCGAAAGAGTGATGCGAGACTATGATAATTAATGCAGGTACCCCGAGACTAACGTTAATCATGCTGGGAATGGTCTACCTTATTTTGTACTCCTTTGAGAGATTTGTAACCGAACATATACTCTGTTTTATCTTAAAACTCGTACTATGTATATAGAGTTTTAATACGATAACAGCTGGTTTGTAATATATAGACTTAATTAATTTTCCGCCTTAGTTTAATTAAAGTCACGAAAAACCAGGTTGTTACAGTTGGTATCAAAGATGTCTTGCGACCGTGAGTAACTTAAAGTTATCTCATATAGCGAGACGACACCTGGGCCAAACATATACATACTATATGTTTAGCAAAGACTTATAGGGTCAAATAATAAATTAGAAATCTCTAGACCGCTAAAATAATATCTTAGATCACTTTAAAGTGTGAGAAAGGGCAGAATCTTAAGGACCGACCTAAGAATAAAAGACTAGTTAGATGAGCGATAGAATCTTGATTTATTATAATTCTTTTACTTGCTATTTGCTCTATGGCTAACTCTAGTCTGACAAAGGCCCTTAGGATGACGTCCTCCAGTTCCTTCCGATACTCCCTGTTGGAGTAAGTGTCCTTCACAATAGTGCGATTACTTAATAAATCTCAATTAAGGAATACATGGGGATAATCCTGTATTATTGTCAATTGATTAACGTAAATCAATAACGGTTGGCTGACTAGAGTTTGACGTTATTGTCGTAAGACGGCGGTAATCAATTGATCCCTTTAAGTCACACCTATAGGAACATACTCCAAATATGAAGCTAATTAATTGTATGAGATACGATTAGATTAGTAACTTGATAAATCGACTAACGGTTAGTCAGTGAATTAATTTTGAGAGAAATCGAGTTGTGAACTCGGATGATTAAATTTTATATCGATAAAATTATTAGAGGAGATGGGAATTAGTGATTAAATGTTAATTCACTAAACATGTATATTTTACTAATGAGATTAGTAAAAGTACAATTTTAATGTGTATGTAAGTGTACATATATATTAAAGGAGAGTTAAGAGTTTAATTTGATAATTTATACTTTATCATATTGGATGATTAAGTGATAAATTATAAGTATTTGTGGGACAAATATCGGAAACAAATAAGACCCACTTAAGGGCCCTATGGACCGTCCAAATGGGTGAGAAGGAGGAAGATTCCCTTCTTGTCTTATTTGTTTTGTCTTTAGCCTTTGTAAATGCATGCCATGAACATCATCATTACAAAGCAAGACAAGCATGCTAAACACAATGATAACAATTCAAGGGATTGTTCTTATCAAGTAAAGCATGCACAACAAACTCTCCTCTCTCCCTCTTTTATGTTGGCCGAAAATCTTGGTGTGTTGCACACACTTGATTTTGCTTGTTTTGTAATAAAAACACAAGGCCAAAGAAAGATCTTTCATTCATGCTTTTTCCTCACCTCCTCTCCATATCTCTCTAACCTCACTAAAACATAAGAAACTAGTTCTTATATCATCCAAAATACTACTAAGTGTTAGTAGTAATAATATTCACATATTATCAAGTATCTACTAGTGATTTCTAGATCAAAGTCACTAGTAGTTTTGGAGTTGTTCTTGGGTGCAACAAGAAGGAGGTTTCCTACTTTGGAAACTCGGGTTTTGGAGGATCATCCTACTTACTAGCTCAAGAAACAAAATAAGAAAGTAGTTCTTATTTTGTGCCCCTTTTATTCCTTGTAAGAAGGTATAAATTTCTATGAACTTGTATAACAAAGTCTATTTGTAACTATATAGATCTTGCTCATCAAATTAGAGTAATTTGATTTACACTAATATTTGATTAGTGAAGGGCATGAGATCCCTACAAGTGGTATCAGAGCTTTGACTTGTAGTTACAAATTTATTTTGTTGATTTTGGAGTTTTATATTTTTATTGAGAATAAATATGATAAAATCCGAAAATAGTGTTAAAAATGGTTTTAACACGAGCTTTTTATAGCATGCAAAGTTTCTGGTCTCATTTAGCTTCTGGTCAAATTTCGTAATTTTTGGAATTTGTTTGCTAATTATAATGATTTTTATACAAAACCGAGTCAAAAAGTGTGTTTTTGGCTAAAATAATAACTATAAATTGTTATAGTTGGGATCTGGTCACGATCTGGTCACGAACGTTTTGAGTATTTATTCATTTATTTGATAAAAATCGGTATAAAATGAATGTTAATGTAGAAAATATAGTTAAATTTGTTTTATGGACATGAATTTTATACCACTGTTTTTACACATTAAAAGGATGCTAAGGTATAAATTTTGGATTTTTCCTTACTGTTTTGGACGTTTTGTTGATTTTATGAGATAAAATCGATGAAACCGTATGTTATTTGTTCCAAAATTAATTCGTAAATATTTTTGACCAAAATTTTAATTTTTGACATTCTGGAAGTGTTCCAGAATATACAAAATTTTGCCAAAATAAAAATGGTTTTATTTTATTTTATAATGATTTTATAAAGCTTTATTCATAAATAGTTATGATTAAAGTTACAAGTAATTAGCAAAAGACCACTATTATGAACTAAAATCACCATGAATTAGTGAAAACTAATTTTGGGTGTTCTAAATCAGTTTAAAAGTTTTAGTTCAAGCTTAAAAGGTGTTTTAAGCATTGTTGATTAATATGGGATTAATCGATATATTATGAGACCACATTTTAACGATATAATGCGATTATAAGTTTAGGGCGATTTTGGCATGTTTTTATTCATAAGCTTTTCATTATGCATGTTTGAATGAATGTTTATTTTAACTAGTAGGCCATAGTTTGTTATATTTTTACCGATATTACCCGTAATGAAAGGGAATATCGTGTGGGTATGTAATTTAAATGCGATCTCGTATCGCCGGTTTGTAATTTTAATTGTTAATTTCATTTATAAATGTATAATAGGGTTACTATGTATTCATTTGTAAATTTATACTTATAACTATTTGTAAACCGAAGACCGGCGATGGATCGAGATGAAGCCTTAGAAGTGTTCTAAAGCTTACAAGGAGGAGCCTTGGATGAAGTCCATATGAAGAGGGACCAAATGAGTTGGTTTCCAATTTGTAACTCCTTGTAATTTAAATTACTTTGAGGTGGTCATACTAGGTTTTGCTTGTTTGATTGCTTATTTTTCTCGTTTACATGCCAAAATCGCCATGCATGCTAAGATTTCCCACTATGATTGTCGTTTTAGGTCGCGATTCTTAAATTAGTTCACTTATAAAAGAATTTTAATGACTAAAATTGACAAGATCACCCACATTATTTAACAAATGAATTGAGATATTGCCTTTCCAAATGTAGCAACTATGAACCCCATGTTCATGAGGACCTCCGCAACGTGGAACCTCGTTACCATGGGTAAGTAGTGGGAGGAAGTCCCATGCTAATTTGGTTTGAGCTCAACCAAATAAGAGTTATTTGGGGCTAAAGAATGCATTTTATAGAAAATCATCAACCAATCATTCTAGTGTAGAATTAGTCAAGTGTTGACTTATCGTTTTTATATAAAAGGAAACATGAGATGTCTAATTTTATATGAGAACGAGTCTTGGAATCATTTATATAATTTCGTGGGAGATCATTATATAAATGGACATTTGTTTTAAAAGGTGTTTTAGAAAATGTTATTAAAATACAATGAATGCTTATATATTTCCTCATATTTGTTGTAGAATAATTTATTTGAAATCGCAATGACAACCTCAACTCCCGCACCCATTTTGGGTAAATATTCATGGTTGAGAACCGTGATGGATAAATGTATCCTAAAAGATGACGGTGACAACCTTGTCGAATGGGATTCGACTATAAGGGGCGCCGCTCAATCCGACAATGTGCTTAAGTACCTTACCGAACAACCTCCCGCCGAACCCGGACTTAGGGCCACCGCGGCGGCACGAGCCGCCTACGATGAGCACCTAAAGGTGGACAATGACTTGAAAAATGTGTTGATTGGGTCAATGTCACCTACTCTCAAACTTCGCTTCGTTACTCACAAAAGTGCATATGAGATATTCACTAGAGTGACGACGATGTGCTTCAACCCAGAGAGCATCAAAGTGTATGAGATTGAGAGAAAAGATGTTCTTTCAATGAGATTGAAGAACATAAACATTGGGGTCAAGAAAGGGAAGGGAGCTAATGAAGCTCGGTTCAAGGAAGATAAGGGTAAGGGGAAGGCTATTGAGAATAGCAAGCCCAAACCCGGTCGTTGGAAGCGCAATTGTCCCAAATTCTTGAAGGAAAAGAATGATGGATGTGCGACATCCAAAGATATTGTTCCTTCTAGTCTTTATATGATTGACATAAATCATGCTTGCATTTCTACATGGGTATAAGATACCGGATGTGGATCTCATCTTTGCAATCACTTGCAGGGGATGAGAAACGTGCGAGCACTAGCCATGGGTGATGTAGATCTCCGCATGGGTAATGAAGCTAGAGTAGCGGCCGTTTCCGTGGGAACTTTTGTACTCACTCTAGCTAGTGGTTTAGAGTTGTACTTGAATAACTGTTATTTTGTACCAACTCAAACCAAAAACATTATCTCCGTCTCCGTGTTTGATGCGGAAGGCTTTTGTTTCATGATTAAGAACAATCGGTGTACTTTTTCATTTAATGAAATGGTTTATGGTGAAACCATTTCAATTGGAGGTATTTATGTTTTAAATGATGTCAATGATGTTTATCATATAGAGAACAAGAAGTTCAAAACGAATGAATCAAACAAATCCTACCTTTGGCATTGTCGTTTAAGTCATATAAACTAACGATAGACGCATAAAGAGACTTGTTGAGACCAAGGTTCTCAAACTATTTGATTGCGAATCATATGGTACATGCGAGGCTTGCCTTTTAGGCAAGATGACTCATGCACCCTTTAGTGGTAAAGGGACACGAGCTAGTGAGGTTTTAGGACTCATACATACCGATGTGTGTGGTCCATTAAACATCACCGCTAGAGGAGGATATCATTACTTCATTACTTTTACCGATGTGTAGATACCCGTATCCGCACCCCCCAAAAACAAACCCGATGACGAAAAGAACTTTCATGCATGCTTTTAAGTAAGTCGAAACGGTACAAAAGTGTCTAAAACGTATTTAGTCGTTTTTAGCGTATTAATTTGAATTTGCATAATCATAAAAATGAATGTCATTCTTAGTCATTATTAGCACAACACGAGCACAATGCAGGAACGTCTTACCAAAACGACCCACAAAAATAGCCCAACTAGCCAAAAAAACGGCCCAAATACACAAAAACGACCCAAAACGCACACTAACGCAACACGCAAAACGGGCCCAAGTGCGTCCCGTGTCACATTTTCACAAAACTAGGCTCTATAAAACCACAAAATAATATAGTTCAATATTATTTTATTTCAGGCCAAAACCGAAAAACACGACAAAAAGCGAAACACGAAAACCGAAATTTGGACCAAAACAAAACGGCCCAAAAATACTTAACCCATAAGTTAATTACATCACAAAACACCATCATTACTCTAAAATACGTCACTTAACCAAAGGCGGCTTAAACAGCCCACCAAAACAAAAATAAAATCGTCTGTTGACAGGCGATTAAAAATTTAAACGCCTGTCAACAGGCGATTATTATTTTGTTTCCTTCCAGCCGCCTTTTGTTTTTCCTACAAAATCCAGCCCAAACAAAATATAAAACGCCTGTACACAGGCGATTTATATTTTGTTCACCTTCAAACCAGCCAACCTCTATAAATAATACCCCTTATGTTCATTCTTAAGGGTCGGTTTTTCAAAACACATACACTATTCACAAAAATACACTTAAAATCCACTCAAAATACCGTCTTTGCATTTTCGAAAGGTAAACATTTTACCTACGTTTTGGACGTTTGAGACTCGGACAAAGGGGTTACATTAACCCCAACCCGATATTGGCATTAAGCGGCCGTATTAAATGTCTGATTTGTAGCAATTCAGATTCATAATCCGTGTAAACCTCGCCAATATCGCATAAATAACGACTCAATATCACTAAAGCAAACCGACGTTACTTTTATAATTATGCAAGTCCTCATTCATGCATTAAATTACGACTAGAATCACGCTTCCGACGCTAAATTGTACCGTTTCATTTAGTCTTTTAGCATGCCAAAACTGAGGGTTTTTTACAAAATCTTAAGAGTCAGAATACGAGGTCGGAAAATAACGTTTATGGTAATAATTTAGTCAATAAATTATTATTTGAACGTACATTTCTTATAGCAAAAGTCATTATTTTGACGATTTACATTATTTATGCATTTTTAATCGAGTCATACTTATTCGCACTTGTACGTAGCGTGACTTTTAGCCCAAATATCGAAATTAAGCAAATGTTTTCAAATTAGTAGAGACTACTTTTACGTAGGCTTTTTGATTACTGTTTTCAAAATACATTTTGTCAAAACTTTCGAAAAGTAACCTCACTCCGAACCCCTTCTCTGGTTTCAAACCTCAGATAGATAGGTATCGATGCACCTTGAAATCTGAGACACTCGTGTCGTGTATTTCAAGACGCGTTGAATAGGTTCCAAATTCCTTTAATATTTGGTGGCGACTCCGAAAATACATTTTCAAAAAGGATTTTCTACTTTTCTTTTTGGTCACAAATTCATGCAATGATCTCCCCCATTTTTACAAAATTCGCACTCTTTTTTCTGAGGCGCATTCACTTTGCCGGCGCCCCATGTAGTGTTGGTCGAGCGCAGAGCGTCGATAGGTTTTCATCCCTTCCGGTACCTTAATTTGGCGACTATTGGGACGAGCATGATTTTTATTATTTTTGAAAAACTAGTTTTTCTTTTATTTTAAAAACATAAAGAAGTGAAGCTTGAAACTTTGAAAACATTTACGCTTTCGATATTTGGGCAAAAATACGTCGAGTCGAATTCTCCTGATTCATAACCACACCCTTCGAGGGACGGCCCCTAGTAACGCTCGCTTCATAAGTGAGGTAACTCTGGACACGTCGATCTCTCACCCCTCCACGATTACAAGTACGGCATCCGTACAAACGATCGTAACCAGTCAAACTCGAACGCTCTAGGGCCCCTATTGAACTCACGCCTAAGACGTGTGCAATATTGCGGATAACCCTACCTAAACGTTGCAGGAATGGCCGAAGGGAACCTTACCCTATAAACCAAAAACCTGTGTTTATATGTACAAGTATGAAGGTATAGTACCCTCACTATATTCGTCTTTCAAAATAATTGCATGCAAAAACATTTCCTAAGCATTATACATTTAAAATACGTCCATTTTGAAAATACTTTTTCAAACTTTTTTCAAAAAGGTCATACTTTTTAAAACACGCCGTCAGGCTCTTTGACCTATAGTCATTTGAGTTTGATAAATAATATGCCATTGCATTTAAAACCGATCCTAGATAATCACTATATCCCAGATCTTTTTCAAAACGTAAATGAATTATGCGACTGACGTATCGTCATAATACATTTATTGCGAAACATTTCACAGAGCAAAAACCCGAGAATGTCAATTCATTTCGGATATTTTAAAACGAAATTAACCTTTTGTACTTTAGAATTAGCTCTAAGTCGAGTGACTCATTAGTCATTCCGATTTTAAATTGAACTTTTCTCTCAAAAACAAAAACGCGGGCTCGTTCAGATGCGAACCCGTTGATTTAAATTTTGAATCGAGTGACTTATCGTCATTTTGATTTGATTTCCTGAGTCACACATAAAAGGCGAACAAGTGATCGCCTTTTACCCAATTTTAACATCCTCAGATCGGCTAGCCTATCGCTACTTTGGTTTGATCCTTTTTATCATAACCTAAAATGATAAACCCCTAACAACATACCGCTAAACTGGGTTAATCTGGTTATGATCATACAAATTTTTCCTACCTCGAGATTAGGGACGTGTCAATATGCCCCTACCTCAAAAGCTTCCAGTGTCTTTTTCAAAAGCTAAAAACACGAGTCAGGTCATGCACCCACTTTTTACACTTTTCGTTTTTTCTTTTGGTCGTGAATGCGATTTGTTCGTTGAGTCTTTTCTTCCCTTCTAGAATCACTAAAAGTTTGAAACTTTGGCAGGTTCGCTCACTCAAAAAACCCTGAACCCACGGCTCACGAACACAAGATGAATTTCCGTTTCAACCTCGCAAGCGATGAAGTTGCTCTTCCACCACCTCCTCCACTAATAAAGATCACCGAACACGTAAGGCTGCTCGACCACAAGATAGCCAATCTCACCGCTTTGTTCGAACATCTAGTCGCCATGCAAAAGATCGAAACCGAGAAAAACGCAAGACTGTTCGCCGAAGAGTCTGCTCGACACATCAAGAGGATTCGATCCCTGGAAGATGAAATTCACAAGTACAAACTAGCCAAAACCACAGATCATGGTCGCCAGGGCAATACTCCTCGAACCACAACAACGACCGAACCATTTAACACTGTAAACTCAAAGGCACTAGCGGCGCAACCAATATTCTTAGCCCAACCTACTCCTGCTGCACCCAGGTCGTCACCAGTTAGGCCATTTTCGTCACAACAGCGACGAAGGTTCGACTCCCTCTTTATGTCTTACTCAGAGGCATTGGGAAAGCTCGTAAAGAAAAGCATTCTCCATCTTCCCAAACCCACCAATGAACCACCTGAGGATAAGAAACCACTGTCATGGCACGAAGACTCGTACTGTGAATTCCACAGGGGGAAGGGACATGACACCGAGAACTGTTTCCGTTTGAAGAACGTAATCCAAGACATGATTAACAACGAAACGATCGACAAGCCAAGCATAGCTCCTAAACCAACAGTCCAGCATATCTCACCCCATTTTCGTAGGAACGCATCCCATCCTCAATCATCCCCTCCTGGCTCCCGCGGGCGATCACAAAGTCAACGTCCTTTGCGACAGCATCAACAACAACGGTAACAACATCGATCACATCCACCAAGCTAAATCGAAAACGAAACCAAGGCATGAAGACAAGGAAGGAGTCTTCACCCAGATCCCTTATCAACACCCCCTCAGACGGTCCGACGGCCACGATAGGAATTCTCACCTCGGCGCTGTTTCAAGACCCAATGGAACTACTAACACTTTGGATTCCCTCCCAAACGCATAAGCAAAAGCAGAGACAAGGGCATAGTCAAAAGTATGACCATCCAACCCATAACGAACGACCCTTCCTTTAACACAACATGGCGTAACACCGAAAATGTCCTCCCAGCACAACTCATTGACCACATCATCCGGGATTGGCTACCAGCGCCATAACTTTCTCCCACGCCGACCTACCACCCTTCCAAGATCCACACAATCCAGCACTCTACATAACCGTAGAGTGTCGCAATATGGTACTACCCGTTACCCTCATCGACAACGGCTCGGCAATCAATATCCTGCCCCTAACAACCGCCATCAAGCTAGGAATAAAGGAAAGTGATGTCACCCCTTGCTCCAACATCATAAGAGCATACGACGGTACATCCCGCAGCATAGAGGGTATCATATCACTACCCGTCATGACAGGGTTTGTTGAAACACAAACCGAGTTCCAACTTATGAATATCCCCCCGGCATACAACATGTTACTAGGAAAGACCTGGATTCACGCTACCGGAGCCATCACATCTACTCTGCACCAAAAAGTGAAGCTTCCCTTTTACAACGAAGTCATTACCATAGAGGCCTCGGACTTTCGAGCCGCTCTCCATCAACTGAAGCTTGAAGAAAACGCCGCCCAATCTACCAACGACCCGGGAAGTCCCAATTCAAGCATCTACACCTAGAGTCTTGGATCCCGCGTCATCATGACGCCGATTTTCTAAAAAACGGATATGTTACTCGATCATATTCCTAATGTAGTAAATCTTAGTAAGGAACTAGAGTCATTAAGGTTATCCAAAGCTCCCTCGTCTGAGCTATCTTCAAATGTAACCGCTTTTGATAACATTAATAACATGAAAGTTTTAGGTTACTCTTTGCCTCATTTAAAATCTACGTATCCTAATGAATGTCATAATTTTAAACAAAATAACATTGCATTATATAGATACATTCCAAGCATTGTCTCAAAACCCGAACAGGACCCCATTATTAAAGACACAACAACCATCAACATAGGCACGCCTGAAGAGCCTCGAGAACTACTACTGGGGGCTTCCTTAAGCACAGAAGAAAGGACCACATACACCAAGCTCCTCGCAGAATTCAAGGACATCTTCGCATGGTCGTACAAGGACATGCCCGGCATCGACCGCGAGATAGCTGAGCACCGCATCCCAATCAAGCAAGGTAGCAAGCCTGTCAAGCAGAAACTCCGACGCATCAAGCCAGAATGGTCTCTCATGGTCAAAGAAGAGATCGAAAAGCAACTACAAGCCGGATTCATCCAAGTCATCGAATACTCCGACTGGGTCTCCAACATGGTTCCGGTTATGAAGAAAAACGGCAAAATACGGGTATGTGCCGACTTTCGAGACCTGAACAAAGCCTGCCCAAAAGACGATTTCCCGCTACCTCACATGGACATTCTAATCGACAACACAGCGGACCACGCCTTACTGTCGTTCATGGATGGATATGCAGGATGCAACCAAATCAAAATGGCGACAGACGACATGCCAAAAACTACTTTCGTAACCCCCTGGGGAACATACTGCTACACAGTCATGCCATTTGGGCTCATCAATGCCGGCGCTACCTACCAACGCACTGCTACCACCTTGCTCCACGACATGATACATAAGGAGGTTGAGGTATACGTCGACGACATGATCGTAAAGTCAAAAGAAAGGGATGACCACGTCACAAACCTCCGAAAATTCTTTACCCGAATCAGGCAGTATAAAATGCGATTAAACGACTGAAATGCACCTTTGGGGTCACATCAGGCAAGTTGCTAGGCCACATAGTAAGCCAGCGCGAGATCGAAATAGACCCGACCAAAATCAAAGCAATAATGGGCATGAAGCCGCTAAGCAACATCGACGAAATAAGGAGCTTTTTGGGACATGTCCAATATATCTCCCGATTTATCAGCAAACTCACCATGATTTGTGAACCAATCTTCAAAAAGTTGAAGAAAGAAGAGCATACGAAGTGGGACGATGACTGTCAACAAGCATTCGACAAAGTCAAGAGCCTGCTCACAAATCCACCTGTTCTGGTACCTCCGCAAAAGGACTTGCCACTATCGCTATACTTAACGACCACGCCGGACGCTATGGGTGCCATGCTCGCCCAGGAGGTCGACAACGAAGAACGAGCCATTTACTACATTAGCAAAAAGTTCCATGACTACGAAACTCGGTATGAACCAGTCGAGAAAAGCTGCCTCTCGCTGGTCTGGGCAACCAAAAAGCTCAGACACTACTTACTCACTAGCACAACAAGGGTCTACTCCTTAATGGACCCCCTCAAGTACCTATTTGAAAAACCAGTCCTAAACGGACGCATGGCCAGATGGACTCTGCTTCTCGCCGAATACGAACTCAAGTACCTCCCTCTGAAAGTGATCAAGGGAAGAGCAGTTTCCGACTTCCTTGCAGAAAACGCTATCGTCGAACAACCCATGATCGACACAATGTCATTTCCTGACGATGGGATCTTTGCCATAGAAAAGGAATACTGGCAATTATACTTTGACGGAGCATCAAACTACCGCGGCTACGGAGTAGGAATACTCTTAATATCCCCAAATGGTGACCATACTCCGCTCTCAATCAAGCTCGACTTTAGCGTCACGAACAACGCCGCAGAACACGGCTTTGCATTTACTGACCTACAAGCAAAGAATCACCCTCAAAATAAGGAACCTCCGCGTGCGTGGAGATTCATTCCTCATCATAAATCAAGTGACCGGGGCATGGAAGATCATGAGCGAAACCCTCACCAAATACCAAGCAAAAATCCAAAAACTCCTAACCAATTTCGACTGTGTCGAGTTTTATCACCTCCCAAGGGAAGAAAACCAATTTGCCGACGCACTGTCAAAACTCTCATCCCTCCTAACACTACTACAATATTGACCTATTGCAACATTTTGTGTGCAACACTTTGTAATTGTGTTGCAATTTCGGAGAGAGATTTTAATTATGCAACACTTGATTCATAAGTGTTGCAAATACTAATATAATGCAACATTGTTATTGAAGTGTTGCATTCTACCTCCAAATATGCAACATTTTCTTATAAGTGTTGCATTTTATAGTCATGAATGCAACCTTTGTATATTATTGTTGGTTTAATATATTTAGTATAGTTACTTTATAATACGACACTACTAATGTAATGACAATAAATGTAATACTCCGTATTTTCGTATCTCGTCATCACCATCGTTTTCTTCTGTAATACTCCGTATTTTCGTATCTCGTCATAGGAAAGTCTTATATAATTTTTTTTAAGTCGGGTTATATTTTAGGTCGAACTTATATACGAGTTTATATTATCTTCTTGAGTGTAATTTTATTTGTAAACAAATACTCCGTAATAGGAATAATAATAATGGTTGTAGTAGTAGTAGTGAATATAATAGTAATAATAAGACTAAATATAAGAGACTCAAAAATAAAATAAACCACCCCCCTTATTGCTTTTCATTCGATCAAAAAAAATAGGGGATTTAGGGGCTCATTCAACTTGTTCTTCTCTGCCCTTCTTCTTCGTTCATCATCTTCACTCCTTCATGGTCATCATCATCATCATCATCATCATCATCATCATCCTAATCATCATCAAAATCATCACCAATCATCATCGTCACAACGTCGGCCCTCATTCCTCGCTTTCTTTCTGCCGTTTCTATTCTTTCACTCGTGTTCATTGGTTCAGTGCTCGACTTGTACATCTTAAGTTCAATTCATCGATTTTTCTCATGCCTCGGTCCAAATTTTCGAGTAACTAAGGTATAAATCGTTTTTGCTCTGTCGATTTTGATTTGCGTCGTTTTTGACCTAAAATTTGGGGATTTTCGACTTGGGCTCAATTTTACTAGTTCTATGTGTCGATTTGCCAGTGTTTTAGTAGTAATTGATAATATAATCGTAAATTGTAGAGTTCGGGTTGTATTGGAGCGGTTCCGGCATTTTCAGTTTGTTCAAGCTCAAGTTTGCGTCTTTCTCTCGTGAGGTAAGGGCTCTCCCTTACTTAGCCTAGTATATGTATCGTGTGTATGTGTGCTCGGGTGTAGTTGGGTGAGTGTAGGAATGTGTTATGTGATTGGGTGTGTGGTGGTACTTGAGACGGCTTAATGGCTGATGGGGTGTCACAAACTGCTGCTGCTACGTCGCTGTTATTACTGTACGTTAGTACTGCTGCTACTACATCGTTACTGTTATTCGTTAGTGTTATTGCTGCTATTTCGCTGTTACTGGTGCTCGTTAGTATTGCTGTTGCTATGTCCTAATTATAAATCGTTGCTATGTCTTATAGTTTGCTAGTAGTGTAATCGTATTTGTGGGTGAGTTGTGTATTGTCGATGATTATGGTATTTGGAAGTGGGGAATGTTGGCTGAAGACCTAGTGCGCTGCTGTGATCTCACGAAGCTGTTGTTGTCATTGTTAAATGTATAAGTGCTTTGTGTTTGAGCTAACGGCCGAGTTAGAGTGGGTTCTAGTTACTACTTCATTGTTAATATTGTAGGCTCGTCTGTTTGCAATAAATGTACATTTAAAGGGGTGTTGTAGTGAGATCACTTGAAAGGTAGGTGGATTGAGGGAGCACTGTATGGCTGCTGCTATCTGTGACTATTAATAGCCACGTGTTGTGCTCTACTTCATGATACATTGGCAATGTACATTTAAATCGATGTGTAGTGTTGGTGGAATACATTAGAGCATAAGTGATCACATTATGTTGGGAATTAAGATGAATTGGATGTATTATAAGGTGTAAAATCTTGAAAATGGCTGTTGTTCGGCTTTTATACCGTTTCGTAACATGACTTATGTTTGAGTTAATGGTGGTAATTGTAGCCTGTGTTTCACGTTATATTATGTTAAATGCTTGAAGTTAGGCCTAACGTATCGAAGAACGGGTTTGTATGTCTCAGTTTGCCTTATGAAGAGCGTGGAGTGTTTAATGAACTTTAATTAGAGCTTGGTTATTTGTATGTAAAGGATTGGGGTATTTATAAGAGTGTAAAGGTAGGTCTTCTCATGATATAGCTACTGTTCGCGTTACTAAATTGCATACTTGAGTAGTAGAATTCGGGTTGTGGTACTCTAGCGTTCAACGTAGCATGCTGGCTTAGTTACGCCAGCATTTAGGCTTCTTAAAAAGGGATTTATAGGTGAAGTACTTTTATAATATGGCTGCTGCCCGTAGTTTGCTCAGACTTCCATATGTGTTCGATTTCGTGTTGTTCCACCTTTGTAAGCTTGAAGGAAAACAGAAATTGTTTTGTGATAGATATATATGACCTGAATGCTGTCCAATGATGTCCGTTTAAAATACTAGTCCACAGAGTTCATTTCAGCTTTTCGCGTTTTTAATTCCGTCGTCGATTTCCCATTTCAGTGCTTCTGACAGGAATGGAGACTTTTCAAGAGTTGGGATTCTTTGTTCCATTAACCGTAATCAAAACATATTACAGGTAAAATTATAAATCCGCAAGTAGTATATGAATTTCAATGGAACTTAGCTGATAGAATGATACTCCGTATAAACGATAAATACTGCAGTAATATTGTAATTATATTTTCCGTTTGATGCATCTGCGTAAACACTTGAAAGCCATTTCTACATCGAGCATCATTGAAATCGCTAATAATTTTGCTGTTCTTTGACAAAGGAGCTGATTAGTGAGATTGAGTTGAATTGCTTGAAGAAGAGGTAGCAAACCAAGAGCAGCGAGTTCTTACGCTTTACAAGAGCATATTTGAAAAGAGCGTCAGAGGTAGCATGAACTATTCACCGTTTTTCAATGACTTTAGGAGGAGGTTAGGTTCTTATACTTTTGTTTTGTAGGGTGGTGTAAAAGAAAGAGTTCCAAATCGTGATTACTACAATTATGATGGTTAGTTTTACAAAAGACTAATGGAGGAGGAGAAGCTCGTGGGCAAGTAGTAGATGCTCGATTACAAGGATCAAGATATGGCATGCCTTAGTCTCTTCACTTTAAGGCTACAAGATGTAATTTAATCTTTGTCACAATTGTTAGTTTAAATCTTAAATAGAACTTAAAGACGATGTATTTACAATTCTTTTTTAATGAAATATAGGTCTTTTATAAAAGATGTGCATTGTCTATAGAAAAAATATCATAATCGATATCAACGATGTCACATCTATTTGGCAAAGTGTTACAAATGGTGAAGAAAGTGTTGCTATTTAAAACAACATAAATGTTGCGATTGCATGTAGAAGTGTTCTTTAGTTAAATTACATTAGTGTTGCAATTCTTAAAAAGGGTTCTGAGAAAAAAAGTGTTGCATATTACAAATTAGTGCAACACATTGTTAATGTGTTGCTTTTACTGACGAAGTGTTGCAATATGTGTTGCGTTGAAATTATGCAGCGGAGTTTTAAGAAGACTCAGAAAAGTGTTGCATAATGTTTAAAGCAACATTTCTAAGGCATTTTGCAACATTTTCATGGTGTTGCTATAAATTCATTTTGTATGTTTATAAACATGCCACCAGACATGAAATTACTACCTATCATCGTTGAAAGACGAGACGAGCCAGCATACATCCACACCATTGACTTAGACGAAGCCGAGCAAACAGAGCCCTGGTACCAAGCCATAGTCAACTACAAAACAAACAACACTTACCCACCCGACACAGATAAACGTGGCCAGAGAGCCATTAGACTCCTAGCATCCCAATTTGTCCTGGAAATGGGACAATTACTCAAGAAGACCCCACAAGGCACGCTCCTCATATGTGTCGACTACAAGAAAGGACAAGAGATCATCACGCAAGTCCACGACGGCGAATGCGGACCCCACATGAACGCTCGGGCACTCTGCAACCAGATTCTGCGTCTAGGATGGTATTGGACAACCATGGAAGCAGACTGCATCCAATACGTCAACCACTGCCACAACTGCCAAATTTTCAGCAACGTGCAGCATGTACCCCCTTCACCATTATATAGCCTAACCTCGCCCTGGCCCTTTTCAACTTGGGGCATTGACGTAATAGGAAAAGTCCACCCCATCGGAGCAGGAGGTCACTGTTTCGTGCTAGTGACAATCGACTACTTTACAAAATGGGTGGAAGTAGCATCCTTTCGAACCCTTGGCTCCAAAGAAGTCGCTAAGTTCATCCAGACAAACATCATATGCCGATATGGCATACCCCATGAGTTCATCAGCGATCAAGGCTCGTGACTTTCGGTAGCGAGGCGAAGCCATACTCACAAAATACAACATCCAGCATCACAGATCCTCACCTTATCGACCCCAAACCAATGGAGCCGTTGAAGCAGCAAACAAGACAGTCGTCACCATACTCGAGAAAATGATCGACAATTGCAAAGATTGGCCCAACAAGATACCATATGCACTCTGGGGATACCGTACTACCATCTGCACCCCTACAGGCATGACCCCCTATTTCCTTACCTACGGCATGGAAGCCGTCCAACCAGAGGAAATAGAAATACAATCACTACGCATACTAATGGAAAGTAGCGTCCCAGAAGCAGAATGGGCCCGCGAACGTGATAGGCTCGGTCGCACTCACCTAATCAAAAGTAATCCTGACAAACCTAAGGGTAGCTAGGGTAAGTCGGGGTCGAATCCACAAGGAGAGGGTTGCAATTGTAGGTTACTTATGGAGCGTTTCAAGTCTCGTCGGTTCGAATGTTGTTGGGTTACTAAAGCTAGAGCAAGGAAAGGGTTTAACTTATATGGAGAAAGGTCTAGGAAGTCGGGTTAGGCAAGGGTAGGGTTAGGTCAAGGAACGATGATCGGAATGAGTAGGTATCGCACATGCTAAGGATAACGCTCGGCCTCTCGGTCTTAAGCTCCTCTAGGTCTCGAATGCGGGCTCTCGCAACTTACAAACGAGGGTCCTAATGTTTAGTCTCGCGCCTCTCCTAGAACTAGGCTTTCGGTCTTAAGTTCAAGGGTGCTAGATACTCGCTAAAACGTGATCAAGGATTCAACGAGAGCAATCAAGCAAGACATAAACAAAGCAAGCACAAAAACCTAACTCAAATGATCACATGTAACACCCCGGCCCCAACTAAAGGCCGAAATGTCATTTACGGTAGCTCACCAGGCTGCGTACATCGCCCACAGACCAACACGGGTCCTTTCCAGTGCACTTTGTCCTCACTCGTGCACATCTTGAGGACTTCCCAGGAGGTCACCCATCCTAAGACTACTCTCCAGCAAGCACGCTTAACTGAAGAGTTCTTAAGATGAGCCACCAGAAAAGAAGATGCATCTTGTTGATATGAGTAGCACTTACAATCCTTTTAAGCACTAGGTCACTTGAGCTCATCACATGGACCACTTCAACGGGGAACCCGGCCCGAATAACCTCGGACAACACCGGGTGTTACACACCCCCACTTGAAGAACGCAACGTCCTCGTTGGGCCTGGTAGCTACTTACAATATAGCATTCCAGAATCCTCCCCAGCTAGGTGCGTACCTAGGATTCGACCACACGACTAGGTGCGTACCTAGGATTCGACCACACGGTCGCCGGGTTGCTCTGATACCATTTGTAACATCTCGGCCCCAACTAAAGGCCGAAATGTCATTTACGGTAGCTCACCAGGCTGCGTACATCGCCCACAGACCAACACGGATCCTTTCCAGTGCACTTTGTCCTCACTCGTGCACATCCTGAGAACTTCCCAGGAGGTCACCCATCCTAAGACTACTCTCCAGCAAGCACGCTTAACTGAAGAGTTCTTAAGATGAGCCACCAGAAAAGAAGATGCATCTTGTTGATATGAGTAGCACTTACAATCCTTTTAAGCACTAGGTCACTTGAGCTCATCACATGGACCACTTCAACGGGGAACCCGGCTCGAATAACCTCGGACAACACCGGGTGTTACATCACAAGCATCAACCAAAACAATCACCCATGCTTCACCCTTCTCCCTAGATAGGAAACTACTCACACATGATAAAATTGATGATCAAAGCAAGGGAGAATAATGAAAACATGATTAAGAACAACAAGTAATGAAATCACAAGCAAAAGGGGGAAGAATTATAATACCAAAATCAGAAAAACCCAAGGAGAAGATGATGAACAAGCCAACAAAAACCAAATAGATGATCGAAACTAGAGCAATCCGAGTCGGGAATTGAAATTACAAAAGTAGGAAAGTATGAAACCTAAGGTTTTGAGAGAACAAAGTTTAGAGAGTCCTAAAACTAGTGTAAAAAGCATCGCCTCGAATTATGATCAAAAGCCTCTTAAAATAGACGAAGAAATCAAGCACACGAGGCGTCACAAGGTGGTCCCGTCCGGGACACCACTCATCCCGTCCGGGAGGCCACTGTCCCGTAGTGTTCAGCAGGTTTTGGCTTTGGTCCTTACTTGCACTTCGCTTAATCTTGCTTCTAACTTCTCGTATGTTGCCCCAAGGCCTAGGGACAAGGCATGGTTCATCCTCAAGGGTAGGGACAAGGTCAATAATGATTATGTGAGCTCCATACTCGGTCCCAAGGTCCCGGGACACCTTCAATCGTCGAAACTTGGCTCGTGCGCAAGCGAAACGCAACGAAACCAACTCGGATCTTCACGAAACTTCACGAAACTTCACGAATCCTCTCGAATAGCATCCTAACCTCCAAATATGCGCATTTACCTGCAATATAGAAACAAAAACGCAGCAGGGCCAAAACGGAGAGAAATAGGAGCGAAACGCATGTAAAAGCACGGGAAACGCAGATTAAAGCTCATGATCAAGGGGCTATATATAAGTAAATATACGAGACATCAAACTCCCCCAAACCGAACCGTTGCTTGTCCTTCGGGTTTTGATCATGCTACGACTTGCTGATGTCGTTGGCTTGAGAGTGTTGGTGAATATGTGAGTCGGGATTGCTGTTTCCCCGACTTTTATGAGGTTTTACGCAACTATACTATGTGAGTGTGCTCTTAAGCTCAAGAAAAAAAAGGAAAAATCAGAAAAATAAACACAACACAAAAAATCAAAGAAAAGGAAGTGTGTGCACAAAAAAAAGCAAAAAGTTGTTGTTGTTGTCGCATGAGCGAGCACTTGTAATTTGTTGCTATGTTGCGTTGATGTGTAAAGGAGACCGATATGCTGTTTTCGGTCCGTTTTTCATGAGAGTTGGGTTCCGTTTGGTTGAATGAGCACTTGAGTAGTACGAGTGGTTTCTAGTGGCTTAGCTCCACGATTCCATAATCATTTGTTCCACCTTCTCACCCTTTACCTCTCCATGGCCTTTACACCCTCATTTCCTATGTAAGCCCTCATGTTTGCTTCGTTTTTGTGACATTATTCGTGTACGGGAATACGAGATTTGGTCCACATTAGATTGCGGGCGTGCTTCCACTAGTCGAGTAGGTGAGTGTCATCACATTTATCACCTTGTTCATCATTTGTGTTAGAGTGGAAACCGCGAGAGGTCCGTGATTTGATTGCTAGAGAGCCTAAGTCTAAGCCATGCTTTTCATTCTGCGCCGTTTTGTAATTCTCATCCGTTAGCTCGCTATTTCCATGCGTCCCATGCTGCTTCGGGATTGATTGTCATTAGCTCAAGCTACTTGCGGTTTGGTGATTGTTTTGGGAAGTTCTCTTGTGCTCGCTTTGTCCTCTATTTTCTGTCATGCTTTGTTGCTTGAGGACAAGCAACAGTTCGGTTTGGGGGAGTTTGATGTGTCATTATTTACTTATATATAGCCCCTGCTTCACGAACTTTTCTTAGCTTTTCTCGTACTTTTACTTGCGTTTCAGCTCCTATTTCTCTCCGTTTTGGCACTGCTACGTTTTTGTGTCCATTTTGCAGGTACACGCACTTATTTGGAGTACAGGATGCTATTCGAGAGGTTTCGTGAAGTTTCGCAAAGTTTCGTGAAGTTCCGAGTTGGTTTCGTTGCGTTTCGCTTGCGTACGAGCCTCGTTTCACTAGATGAAGGTGTCCCGGGACCTTGGGTCGGGATTTGAAGCTCCCATAATCATCCTAAGACTCGTCCCTACTCGTGAGCCTCGTCCCTTAGCCTTGGGACAACAAGAAGAAGCAAAAACAAGGAAAAAAACTAAGTACAAGTCAAGAACAAAAGCTGAATTTTACTGAACAGCACGGGACAACTCCTTCCCGTCCGGGGCACCTCCATCCCGTCCGGGATGCCTCTGGTCCCGTCCGGCACCACCCTGCGACTCCTCGTTGGCTTAAAATAGATCGTCTATTTGAAGGAGCAAAACACATTATCTTGGCACGAAATTTTTACAGTAGTTCAGAGACACTTTAAAGTACTTTCCATAAAAAACTTAGGGTTTGAATCATTTTTCATCTTGTATTTTGAATTCTCGACTCGGAAGCGTTCTTTGATCATCCTATTTGGTAATCGTTGCTTTTGTTCTTTGACTTCTCTTGCAATTTCTGATTAGGTTTTGTTATAAACTTCCTCTAATTGAGGAGATGGCGATGCATTCGTCACTGTTTGGAAAGCCACGGGGTAATTCACGGTCTGCTTATCAAGACCGTGATAAGGAGAGTTTGAGTGCGATCGCAAGTCAACTTTCTGTGTTGACAATGAAGCTCGACACGATGCAGGGTGGTGGTTCTTGTAGTGCGCACGTGAATGCTATTGCGGGGCACGATACAAGTTACTTTTCTCCGGGTTATTCTGCACCCCACGAGCAAGTTCAGGATTACCAATCTTACCAATCTTACCAATTGAACTTGCCCTACCAAAACCAACCCGGTTACTATCGATCACTCCTATCTTACAGTAACCAAAATGTCCATAACCCGACCCCGCAACCACCACAAAACTTGCCTTACATGTCTCCCCACAAAACTTTCCAACAACAACCCCCTACCTATCAAAAGCCCCCGTATGTTCCACCACAACCTACCCCGGGACCCGATCCTATGGCCGAAATGAAGGCTATGATGTTGCAAATGCAACAGGCGACGTTGGCTGTACAGAAGTCGCAGGAGACGATGATGCTCCAAATGCAGAAGGACGGGCAAGCGAAGGACGCGGCGATTAAACTGTTAGAGAATCAAGTGGCACAACTTGCCGCTTCGCATGCGTCTCGTCAGCTGGGTACCCTTCTAACTCAAGGTAATCCCTCTTATCCTCCACATGATATGGCATGCGCTATTACCTTGAGAAACGGTACGTTCTATGATGGTCCGAAGTACCCCGTGGATGAGGAGAAGGAAACGGCTGGGAACGTGGAAGACCCGAGAGATCAGAGCCCAGAGCCAGTCCACCGGCCGCCGATTGGCCAACCAACTGGCACTCTCGGGTCGCCTAATTTGGTTTCAGGTGATGGTTTGAGGGATCCTACTGCTAAGGGACACGGTTCTTCTACTGATGCTAGTGCTAATACTTCTACTCCTTTCCCCCGTACGTACCAAAGCTTATATTTCCAGGTTCGCAGCGCAATTCAGGGAGTAAGGCTCAGCTGCGCAAGTTCATGGACATCCTCAAAACGTTGCAGGTAAATGTTCCTTTTATCGATTTGGTTAAGCAAATTCTTGCCTATGCTAAATTTTTGAAGAAAGTCCTAGCTAGGAAACGCACGACAGATGCAGTTGAGACCATTGCGTTTTTGGGGGAGGGTAGTGCCTTTTTGCAGGGAAGTTCCCCTCCTAAGTTGAGTGATCCCGGGACCTTTTCTATCCCTTGCTCTATAGGGAAATATGTAGTTCAGAATGCTTTGTGTGATTTAGGGGCTAGTGTTAGCATTATTCCTTACTCGGTTTGCCAAAAGCTAAACATGACTAAGTTAGGATGTACCTCTATCACCCTACAGATGGCCGACCGTTCAATTCAGTGCCCTTTAGGTATCTTGTATGATGTTCCAGTACGGGTTGGAAAGTTCTTTATCCCCGTCGATTTTGTGGTGTTGGATATACCCGAGGACCCACATATCCCGATCATTCTAGGGAGACCTTCCCTGCATACTGCGGGTACTGTTATAGATGTGGGGAATAAGACCTTGACGTTCTCGGTGGGGGGTGAAAAGCTGAATTACACGCAGTCTAGTACCCCGCGGTCCCCTATGCGTCTAGAGTCAGTTTGCTCTATTGATCCTATACCTCCGTCTCACTCTACTGGAGACACTATGGAGGTCGTTTCTGTCGTCTTTCCGTGTGCAGGTTCGCCAAAGAATAGCTGCAAGGATGGTTTGGGGAGACAAAGTTGCTGAATACCGACGTCTATAGTGCTAGTAATGGTGGTGGACGAGCCACGAGTGAGTCGCCCGGAGCACGAGGTCGTTTTGGTGAGCCATTTTGTGATGGAGTCCCATGTGTGCTGAATTTTGATGATTTGCCTCGGGAAGGTTGAGTGCTTTGGCGGTCGGATGCAATGACGGCAAGTAAAGGGGTCGCGAGCAGTCAGCGGCCGTGGCATGATCCTTTGATTTGAGATGAGCTTTGAAGACGCTCGTGCGGGACCATAAAAACCAGCGCTTCCGGGAGGCAACCCGATGACGATTATAATTTATTGTACTTTGGTTTGATTGATTTTGAAGACATTTATGGTTTTTTTTATTGAGCGCGTGAGGATGAGGGTTTTATAATTTGCTTTAGCGCAGGTACTTAAGGACTTTTCGTCCTTAGTATTTATGAGAAGCCCTCACGAATAGGCCGGGCATGGACTGGAGCCGCAGCTAAAAGTGAAAACAGGAGAAAAATTGAAGAAAGCACGAAAAAAATTGGAACAGGTGGTCTAAGACGGCCGGCCGGATGTCGGGCCTCGACCGGCCGGTCCCCCCCTGCTGTTTTGCTTTGAGTTTTCGCAAAATTTTCCCGAAGTACTTCATAGCAAGGTTGATTTGGACGCTTACTCGTGGACTATTAGCCACGATCCTTGCTTCGCTTCGGTTTGGGGGAGCTTCATCTTGATATTGTGAGCTTTCTTTTCCCCCTTTTCTTCTTATCCTCGCTTTAATTTCCTACCCCGTATATTATTTGTCCCTTTCTGCTACTTGTGGTTGTGCTGTTTTCTACATTGAGGACAATGTGCGATTCTGGTTTGGGGGAGGGAAGCGACTTTCGCGCTTATTAGTTGCATTTTCATTTTGTGTGCATTATTCAGAAAAATCGAAAAAAATTAAAAAAATTAAAAAAAAATCCCAAAAATACAAGTTCTTTGGACTCTTTTTGTCGTTTTAGAAACCTTCTGTGCATGATTAGCTTTAGTGTCTTTTAAGATACGCTTTTAGTCGCTTAGTTGAGTCTCTTAATTGTGTTGATTTGATATGCTTTGCCTACCCTTTCCTTTCATCCTTGAGGTGATTTGAGTAGACTGACTTATATTTGACATAGGGACATGTGACGTAGACGGGGCGCGTTTCTTAGACTACCCATCCACTTGACATTTTATATACTCGTACTAGTGAAATGAAAACTTGAATTTATGTCATTGTTTGAGTCTGCTTGTACTTAAATGATCGAGCATTGCACGAAGAGGTACTTGTTTTTGGTTACGGTATTATTTTAACTCAACATAGCCAAATGGCCTACTTTTCTGTCCCTTTAGACTTAGGTCCCTCATTTTGTAGTCCGTCATAGCCTTTGTAGCCTATTTTTCTTGAACCACATTATATATTGAGCTACATTCCAGAATTATCCTACCCGGGCTGATCAGTTGCAATAGGGATCTTATGTTTTCACGGAGTATTTGGTTGGGTAGGAAGTGGGTTAAGTCCGTGATTGTTTATTATGTGAGTTGGAGTTATGGGTTGATGTTATGTGCGTATTCCCGTTAATTATGCGCTTTCCTACGAATTTCAAAGTTTTACCCGATCTCAATTCATTACAAAAAGAAAAAAAAATTCCAAAAAAGAAAAAAAAACAGAGAAAAGAAAAGAAAACAAAACGAAAGCGTTGGTTGTAAATATGTTGTTATTTCAATAAAAAGATCGGAAGTGTTGAGTAGGAAGCGATGTTTTATCATTCTTATGCGGGAGTTGTGGTTCATTTTGATAGACGGTTGAGGAGGAGTTTTGTTAGGATGTGGGTGTTGATTTTAGATGCAGTTGTACGCCGTTGAGTTCCACATTTCCAAATGCATTTACCACCTTTTTACCCTCTTAACCCGAGCCTAACATTACAACCCTTGGAAACCACGCTCGACGTGATTATGAGACATTTTGGGTGACGTCACGCTTAATTAGTTCGAGTAGTTTTCCTAGCTATCGATGTTTGTGAGATTATTAATAGTCTCAGCGTCTTAGTGGATGCATACGGTCGAAAGTCTTTGCATGGAGTTTACGTTATAATGTTCCGCCGTCTTTTATTTGTTCAGTTTGCTCCCTAACACTTCAATTCATTGAAGAGGAAGCGTTTATTGATTTGATTCACTTTTGTATGAGGCGACGATGCTTGTGACTTTGAGTTGCGATTTCCTGTACTAGTTTGTCCTCGTGATTATGTACTATATTTGGGTAGTTTGCTTGAGGACAAGCAAAGGTTTGGTTTGGGAGAGTTTGATACGTGTTATTTATATAGATTTTATGCCCCGTTTTAGTTGCATTTAGCTTGCATTTATTCGATTTCATTATTATTTTAGGAGCTATTTGCTTTATATTGCGGTACTGCTGTTCCTCGTTTATATTTTGCAGGTTTTGGCGGTCCTGAGCCGAAACCTGAGTCGAGTGGGGCATTTTGAGTGCCGTGACGTCGAGACCAAGCTCGAGCTTATACGAAAGCTCGGGAATACGAATAAAAGACCAAAAGAATGGAGCCCAAGTTAATAATCGAAGCCCAAAACGAAGTTAGGAGAGCCGGCCCAGAATTGAAGCGACCGTCCGGTCCAAGCCAGGCCAGCAGCCGGCCGGCCGGCTGAAGGGTTATTTTTGTCGGGTTTGATTTTAACCTGAATGGTTTATGGTAATTGTGTATAAATACTCCTTGGACGAATTACTCTCCCCTTATGCTTTATTTTATGTTTTAAGTTACTGCTTAGTTTTGTAGTTTTATCTTTCCTCTACATTAAATTCTCAAACTCAATGAGTTAGTTTCAAGATTGATTTTCTTAGTAACCGTTGCTACTCAGCTTTCACAATTCAAGATTGTTTTCAGGTATAATTTCAATTGTAATTATTTATTCATCATGTTTAATTATTATTATTATTGCTTAGTTTCATCCCTTATCATGAGTAGCTAATTCCCTTATTAGGGTTTAGGGTGATTTGTGATATTTGATTTGGGAACATGTTTTAATTGCTTGATTGATTGAACTTGTGCAAGTTGATTTCTTCCTACGCGTTTTTATTATTAATAGAACTTAGGGACGCTTAAATTGAATTGAATTTTGGTAGTTTTAAGTTAAGATCGAAAGCCGAATTAAAACTAGACTTACGCGTATTTGATAAGTTGAGTTTAGTAAGTTGCGAGAGCCCGCTAAATTTGCTTAAGGTTAATATTGACTCGAGAGAGCGTATTTTTATACCTAATCCCTTGCATAGCTTCAATTGATCGTTATTTCCTTTTGAGTTGAATTCCTGAATCGATGTCACATTGAACCCGATGCCCTAATCTCCCTCTCATATACTTTTACATCCTTTTCATTACTTGCCCTAGTTAAGTTTCATCTTATACACCGATTTTATTACCCTTTGAAATAGCCTAGATTAGCTAAGTAAACCTTTTAACTACACTGTCTCTCTGTGGATTCGACCCTACTTACCATTAGCTTCTAGTTAGTATTTCCTGTAGGTTTATTTTTGATAGGCGACTACGACTTAGCCTCATCAATGCTACAAGAGCACTAGCATAAATGCAAGCACCTACGATTCGGCGGCACCTTTAGAACCGCCATAAGCACGAAAAAACATAACAAAAGCATTATGTAAACACACTAGCACGCGAGCAAGCGTTCATACCAAAGCATCAAGCATCTAAGTACCCTAACTTGGGTACAAGCACCAAAGCGTAAAGCATCTCAGCACTCAAACATGAGTTCAAGCACCCTAACATGGGTTCAAGCACCAAAGCGTAAGGCATCTAAGCACTCAAAAATAAGTTCAAATCATAAAGCAAACATTAAGCACTATCACAACTAAGCGCAGCGCAAGAGGACGAAGAATTTGGTGGAAATCGCACGAGAATCGATGTTTTTGACGTAGAATACCACACAAGTTGAATGAACCCTTCCTCGTTTGTTTTCGGCTATTTAAACGACGGTCTTGGTTGGGGCTCGAAACCGCATGGGTTTAAGCGGTCTCCTGCCCTTATTTGCACGCGTTTTTCTTCACTTTTGAGTCCATATTTGGTTTCCTAATTCATTTCGGCCCAAAACACATTTCTTCTTATGCACATGCGCTTTGAGGGTTAAGGCATCACCTACAGTCCGCCACACGAGTATTGACATTTAGTACACGACACAAAAGCTGAAACACGACACTCTTTCACGAGTTTTGAAGCATTAGCACTCCTACATTCCCCCACGGAGTTCAAAGCACTCTACATCCCTAGCGGATGGAGTGAAACTTAAGGGGTGTAAGTTCACTCAAAAGAACAGTCAAAATCGACTTAGAATTGATAAGAAATTTTCGGCCAACAAGCAAGTATTGTGTTTGAATTTTCTGAATTTTGTGAGTTTAGGTGAAAGCATAAAAGGTAACCTAATTCTAAGCACTTAGCCAAAGAATTAGGGTTCGATTACTAAGCACTTAGCCACTAAGTAATCTCAAACACACTCTTGCACAAAGCAAAGAGAAAACAAAGAAGAGATAAACTCAAACTTAGGGTTTTTGATATAACTTGAAATCTGAAAATTACATTGTTTGTTGGAGGGTTTATATAATACCCTTAGACACATCTCAACCCTACATTTCAAAGTCGATCTAAGGGCCTTTAGAGGTCCTCAAATCAGCCGAAATATATTGGTCCCTAGGACCTTACAAATTTGAAAAACTATAACAAACAAATGCATAAAGTAGAAAGCGACCCATGGAACCATCCTCACCTTGCAAGGACTTATTCATCTAAGGGCTATCAAGAGCTCCTTGGGGTGCAAGTAGGCCGGACCAAGGGTCCCCAAGTGGACTTCAAACACAATGTATTACAAACTACAAAAGGTGAAAATGACATAAAGTAAAAAGCAAATACAATGAAAAGGACATGCTTCACAAAATAATGTGTGTCTTGTGAGTGTTTCTTTAAGCTGGCTTCTTGGCCCCCTTGGCTGACATTTGGAACCACTTGGGTCTAGTTTTATTGGAGGACTAACCCAAATGGTGGTACTCATATGACCCACACTCAAAAATAGCTCATTTGATGACTTTTTGTTGCTCTCCTTCTTGAACCCTCCTTGACTACCTTAGGTCCACCAAGCTTGGCTAAATTTGACCACTTGATTAACTTAACTTTGCACTTAGATGGACCCTAGGACCAAGGACTAAACTATGGTTCGAGTCCAAGGACCCAAACCATGGTCTAGCTCCAAACCGCCCTTGCTTGACTTGACCATTCCTTGTTCAATCTCCTCTCCTTGGAAAGTATTTGCCCTCAAATCCTTGGAGATCCTCTTACTTCCCTCAAGACTTGATTTCTTGCTTGATTCTCGACTTAGCCCTCGATCAACCTTGGCTCTCATGACCTTAGGCTTCCAAGGACACCATTTGATCAAAGTTTGAAGAAGAGGTTGGACCCCTTTGATTTGGCTCGTGTGAGTGGCCATGTTCCCTTCTTTGCTCACGGTTTTCTTGACCACACACTCTTCCTCGAGCACACCCTTGAGCCCATGGCTTGTAGGCATGCCATCCATCCATTCTTGTTCATGATTGAGCCCATCTATGATTCTCCATCTCAAAGACCCACTTGATCTTTCTAAGCCATCAATCTTAGCTCTCTCCTTAGCCTCATTCTCATTGAAGTTGGCTGTGTTCATCTCATTGTTGATCGGTTTGTCATTCTCTTGCTCCTCTCCTAGAATCCTCCTTGTTGCTCTTGGGTTTCCCTCGATTCCTAGGCTTACCATTTCTTCACCCACACTCATTCTCGGCCCCACATTCGCCTCTTTGCTAGAGTTCTCTTCATTGAGTGATTCAAACAAGCACGAGTTGGTCTTGCTTCCCATAGTCGGGGGTAATGGTGTTAGGACAATGAGTTTCTCCCGATACTTGAAAGAGTAGGTGTTGTCCCTCCCATGGTGGGAAGAATCCTTCTCATACTCCCAAGGTCTTCCAAGCAACAAGTGACATGCATCCATATCGAGAATTTCATAAACGATCTCATCCTTGTAATCTTGCCCAATCGAAAAGGGCACCTTGCATTGTTTGTCGACTCTCACTTCGGCTCCTTTGTTGAGCCACCTTAGTTTGTAGGGACTTGGGTGTTCTGATGTGGGTAGGTTTAGTTTTTCCACAAGTGTTTTAGAAGCCACACTCGTGCAACTTCCCCCGTCGATGATTAGATTACAAACTCTTCCCATGATCGTACACTTGGACCGAAAAATTTGTTGCCTTTGGTCCATGCCCTCGGTTGATTCTTGAGTGTGCATTACTCGCCATGTGAATAAGCTCAGTCCCGAGTCCGGGGGCACCAAGGTTTCGGCCTCCTTCACTTCCACTACTCCCTCTCGTTTTTCTTCTTCACAAATTAAGACTTCATCGTCACCCCAATGCACCACTTCGCAAGTACTCAAGGCCCTCTTGCTAGGGCATTCTTTGGCAAAGTGCCCATACCCTTGACATTGATAGCACTTCTTGGGAGGAACCGTTCTTCTAGGGCCAAAGTCGATGCCTTTTCCCTTGTCTACACTTGATGGTTTGGATGTGTTACTAGCCTCGGCTAACCTCACCCTTCCTTGGCTCGTGGGTGTGGTGATCTTGGGTGTGGACTTGACCGCTTCCCCTCTCCCCTTGTCAAGTTTCTCGACCCTCATGGCCATGGTGACCGCCTCATCAAAAGACCACAAGTTTTGCATTTTCACCCGATTAGCCACTTTAGGGTTTAGGCCTTCAACAAACCTTGCAATTTTTTGTTCGGGCTTCTCATTCATTTCGCATTGTAGGGTGAGTTGCTCAAAATCCCTTAGATAGGACTCAATGGGTTGGGTTTCTTGCTTGAGTTGGGTTAACCTAAGGAACATGTCTTGGGTGTAGTCTTTGGGTACGAATTTGTCATTGAGTTTCTTCCTTAGCTTAAGCCATGACCTAATAGGCTCCTTACCCTCCCTAACTCGCTGATTTTTCGAGTTTTCATACCAAAGAGAAGCATAGCCTTTAAATTTCATGATAGCAATCTTAAAGGACTTCATATCCGAGTACTCTTTGAATTCAAAGACTCTTTCAACCGACCTAAGCCAATCTAGTAAATCCTCGGGATTTAAACTACCATAGAAGTCGGGAATATCTACCTTTAAGTCTCGGTCTTGCTCTCTTGGATGGACTTCAATGGATTCCTCCGATTCCGAGTTGTAGCCACCCATGTTAGGAGGCGGTTGCCCCCTTCCTCGGCCTCCCATACCACGGCCCCTTCCTCCACCCCTTGGTGGTGGTCGTGGTTCATGAAGATTATGCTCCATTAGGGTGTTTAGAGCATTCATCATAGTATTACAATTCCCGGCGAGTTGATTCATCTTTTCTTCAAGGGCCGAAATTCTCTTATCTTCATCCATTTTGTTGTGAAAATTTTGTGAAAGTTTTGTGAGAGTTTTGTGGAAGAAAAACAAAGAGAAAACAAAAGAGAAATAAAGAAACAACCTAAGCTTTGATGACCAATTTGGAGTGAAACTTAAGGGGTTTAAGTTCACTCAAAAGAACAGTCAAAATCCACTTAGAATTGATAAGAAATTTTCGGCCAACAAGCAAGTATTGTGTTTGAATTTTCTGAATTTTGTGAGTTTAGGTGAAAGCATAAGTAAAGCTTTAATTTGTATACCTAAAGCTTGAATTAGTGTACCTAAAAGTTTTCATTTGTACTTGTTTTATGTATCTAAACTATAGTTTAATGTTACTGGATCATTGGTTTATGTAACTAATTAGTTTTTCTTATTCATTTATTGATATTTATCTTGGTAAATTTCAATTTAAATTTAAATTTTAATGACTTTTTTTCTTTTTGAATTTTACTTAGGTGTTCAGTAATAAAATGGTTTTTGAATACTTGGGATGGGGTTTGAATAATGTTGAACTCGACAAAAATTGTTTTGTTGATGAGTATTTTAATAAATAAAAAAAAAACAAACGATGAATTCAATCTTTGGAGAAGATCATCCTATGAAAATAAAACGAAAAAGGAGAAAACGGATTCAACCTATTGTAGATGTTTTCAGTGGTGTTGACTACATGCACTTGATTGTTAACAAAATTGAAAACCCTGATAATAGGGCGAGACTTGCTCTTGTCTGTAAGTGTTGGGTTGCGATATTTGTACTCTCTAAAAATGATCCCCGTATTCCGATTGAATACAAAGCTAGCTTGAAAACTAGCTATGACAATGGTGTTGAGGTTGTGACGAGAAATAACAACGTTATATCATAACGTTGTAATCATAACGTTGTATCTGTTATTGGACAAGTGTTGAATGTACACGTGCAATAATACATGTGTTGTAATATACAAGTGTTGAATGTACACGTGCAATAATACATGTGTTCCAAGGCTGGCGTGGAACTTCTGTTGAACACCTTGTGAATATTCAAGACTTAGATAAAGTCACTTTCTTTGAAGACTACCAGAACTATGCAGTTGGAGAATCAATCAAGATGGCAACTTATTGTTGACTCGACCTCGTCGTGATGTTTTGATGATGTCTTTGATTTTTGTTCTATACTATAATCCGTTGTTAGTGTTTATGATACTTAGTAGGTTGTGAAACATTCAAGCAAGAATCAAGCGTCTTTGTTGGGAAACGCGAATCAAATCAAGGCTATATAGCGTCTCATGAAGCACTAGTTCTTAATGTATTCATATAGTCCTTGTAATGACAAGGGTAATGGTAAAACAACAAGAGAATCCCGCGTTTCACTCAAAGGTTGCAGTGTCGTTGTTGGAAACGCACGTTTCCACAACCAGCCACTGGAACCACAGATTATGCTCTGCGTTTCCATGAACTCTGCGAGAAACGCAGAGAATAATTCTTAAGGCCATTTTCGAAAAACCTGATTTGAAAAAGATATTTTCTGAAAATCTGATTCTTTTAATTATTATCTTTTGAAATATCTTTTGAAAATATTTTAAGAATGATTTTAAACTTGGATAAGAAGTAAAAAGATTTTCTGCTCTTATTTTCTTTTGGAAACAAAACCTTTTTAAACTATACTTCCTAGTTTTAAGTAATTTCGGTTTTGGTAAGATATCTCGTGCAATATCTTTTCACTTCTATTTAAACTCAAACTTTGAAAAATCATTCCTTACCTTTTCGAGCTATCAAACTTTAACGAAGTGTTCTTGCAAACAATCTTTAAGCATTCTTATCTTTATTTTTGCAAAACTTTTTAAAAGGCCTTTGAAACGAATCTCGTGTTGTTTAATCATTACTCAAGTCAATTGTGCTAGCACCGTCTCATATTCGTTCTCTTGTGAACAATTGTCGAGACACAATTAGCTTTCTTTTGCTTGAGAGAAAGAGTACAACTTGAAAGAGTTGTAGAGTGATTAATATATTGTAATCCGGAGTAGGTACTAATATATTAATAAGAGAATAGTGGACGTAGGTCTCGGAGTGTGAGACTGAACCACTTCAAAACCCGCTGCGTACTTTACTTTCGTTTTATGTTTTCAAGTATTTTCACTTACGTTTCTAGTTTTATTTATTGCGTTTCCACTGCGTTTCCTAGTAACTACTTTACGTTTCCAACATGTTTCTCAGTTATCATTCAGCGTTTCCAGCAGACTTGAGTTAAACGTGATTAACTCTAAGTCTTAGAAACGTGATATATCTTTTAGTCTTGAAAACTAGAAAAAGTTTTCAAGCACCCAATTCACCCCCTCTCTTGGGTACTTTTCCTCTAAACTCGGATCCATAGACTCTTCACTTATCTACTACACAACCCTTAGGATGTAGTAATAATTGACTAGTTCAAATTAAATAAAATGAAGATGAAGATGACTAATATATATGTTAACGACTAAAATATCATTTTGTTTGTAATTAACGGATGTAAGAAGAAAGAATCTATTGTGTGTTTGAATATATTGTTAAGTATTATATATATGTGTTTGAATATTGACTACCTTGTAATTTTGTTTGTAATATAACAAGGTCTAGGAAGGTAGAATATTTTGTCTAGTTGAATATTTAAGCAATATTATGTATGTAAATGACTACTATGTCATTATGTTGGCAATTTATAATGTAATGCTTTTCTATATAAAATGTCATCTATTTGCTCAATGTTGTGCGATTTCAAATGTATCTTTATTTCAGATTCTATTTAGTATTTGTTTACTGAACCTGATTAGTTATTTTGTGCAACTAAACTAGTATTTATTGTACTAATATATTTTTCCATTTTAGGATTTGAAAATCTGGAAAGGACATAAGAAGATCCTAATAAAGCAATAGTTCCATTTTATGGCATTCAAGATACAATGATGACGGATGTTTCAAATGCCGAGAGTGAATCCACAAATACTATGCAAACAACGTATTGCGTAGGTAATATGTTTTATATATGTTTCTAATTAATAATCTGAGCTACTGTATAAGGATAGTTTTATATAGATAAGCTAAACTGTTATTTTAATTGCAGGTAGTTGTAGTGCTACTAATAAGGATACACCACAAAAAGAAGCATAGCCAACTACTGTAGCATGTCAAAAGCAAAGTGAGTACTCAATTTTCCATGATAAAACTATGTGGCACAGATTCTCATTGTTTGCTGTGTACTTATAATGCTAATTTTAAAACTGACAGCTGATGGAAATAGCCCAGAGAGTACAGCAACTAAATCGTCTAATGGCGTACCTTATTGTCCTGACGAGCTAAAACCGGATGTAGGAAAAAAGATTACTTCATTAAAAGATGGGATTGAATTCTACAGAAGCTATGCCAAAACTTGTGGGTTTTCAATAAGAATTGAAGGAGAAAAAAAAATGAGAAAGGACTTCGTTCATACAAAACTTGTGTTTGCAACAAAGAAGGAGAAGGAAAGGCTACAGGTACAATAAAAAGACGAGAAGTGACTAGACAAGGCTGCAAAGCGAGAGTACACTTTAAATTAGTAGAGAATGGTGAGTACCTAATTTACAAATTTATAGAGGCACATAACCACCAGATGATGACACCAACTACAATGGTTCACTTGAAAAGTGGAAGGGAGTTAAATGTTGTGCACAAGAAAATGATCATCGACAATTCTAGAGTGAATCATGGTCCGGTGAAAACCTTCCGTATGTTTAAGGAGTACGTAAAAGGATATAACAATGTTGGTGCGTCACTACAAGATTCAAGCATTTTTCTAGAGATGTTAAAAATTACTTGAAAGATGTAACAACCCGGTTTTTCGTGACTTAATTAAACAAGGCGGAAATTAATTAAGTACTTTATATATATATATATAACAAAACCGGATGTTATCGTAATACAACTCACATTACATAATCAGAGTTATAGATAAATATGGTCATTAAATTACAATCTCTCGAAATACAAAAGTAGACCTTCAATCCCCTGGAGCTCATCGTCAAATAGCCTCGGGGTACCTACGGCATATCTCCGTCAGACTCGATTTCAACCCACACACGCTAAGCCATATAAACCCATACCAGTAAACATATAGCAATTAACATATACGAATGAAATTCAATCAACACGAATAAACATACAATAATGCAGTTCATATTTCAAAACGTAACTTAAAACAATCTCGCATGATCATGATATATTAAAACATAACGAAATATAATTTATTTAACATAACAATTAAAATCATCGAATTATCTAAATTCATAATCATCGTAATATATATAAAACTTTAATCATAGCAATCAAGATATATGCATAAGTCGAAATCAATTTAATTGACAGATATGTGTGAACAATCATGCAATATCTCATGTAGCACGAAGGATAGTCGACCCTTCTCAAATCACAACATCAATTTAACTCACGAGTCTTGACTATATAGCGGCTCGTGTACTTCCATAGGAAATCACCCATATAATTTCCTATCAAAGTGCACTAGTTACTCAAGCTCATAAATCAGATCAAACACTAAGTAGCGGACATGATAACTACGTAATATCTAACGCAATGTGGATAATCTATCATACATTGTCTTATGAACCACAACCAGTTAGGATTGAAGCATGCAAAACCCGACAAAAGCAAGGCCTGCGCAGTAGCGTGCCGGGTACATCAATGAACTTTAAATGCTAAAGATACCAATAGGTAAGAAGGACGATTCAATCCCTTATCTAATGTATGCATACACCTCTACTAAGAATCGACATAAACCTCGCTATTCAAGAGAGTATGCTTTCCTAAATAAAACGATTAATACCTATTGACGAGATCCCCGGATGGGATGGTCATTTTCCGTTACCTCGTATGGGCCCGCAGGTCGCAACACGGTTGCCCTTTTCAGGGGTGTATACGCCACGTTGCCTAACGACTGTGAGAGCCATTAGATCGCCTCAGTCAGCACTGAGAGTGAAAGAGTCCCCATACGCGGCTACCTTTCCAACGATGGCACAATAGATTCGCAACATGACAGACACCCGAGTACTAATCATACATCGTTATAATCGAGGGGTCTAATCTCATGTCAGGACGTTGCCTTGACTCAATCCGAAGTTGTCGAAGGGACACCGAATCTGAGGATTAACTCCCCAATAATCGGATTCAACCCAGACAACCGCAGAGAGTCTACGGGCTCCCAAGTTAGAGTGGATAGTCAAAGTGAAGTCATCGAAAGGGCAATTCAAATGAGAGGTGCGTATTATTCTATACATGTGAGGAAAACGGTAACATCAAGTATTCAACACTTAATTCATTACTTATTTTATTATTCATAACACAGGTTACAATTCTTATTAATTATAACATCGTCGAACTTGTATAATGAAAATTTATAATCTATCAATTCTTCAGATAATCGAAAATACATATAACACTTAAATATTTATTTTGGGTTCGTTCATATACTTTAAATATTTTCACTATTCATTATTTTACTATTCATGACGGTTATTATTCATCATTTTACTATTCATTATTTTACTATTCATGATGGTTACTATTCATTATTTTAATATTCATCACGGTTACTATTTATCAAGGTTACTATTCATTAGTTCACTATTCATCATTTTCGTTTAAATATTAATTCTCGTTACTTAGTTTACTTTATAATTCTTTATTTCGAATAACTTAAATAGGTTTAAGTAACTAATTTATTTTATTCAAGTATAAGTATTTTATTTGATTAAGTTAAATGAGTTAGTTAATGTAACTAGGTTTTCTAATTATTAGTTCCTTTTTAATTTTCTACACTTAGCTTTTCTAGAAAATCTAGATATTTTTCCTACGTGTCAAATTGTAATTTTTTTTATTTCTTAAGTATAATTCTAGTTTCAAAGTTGTTAAGTTCACTTTGCTTTTAGTGATAAGTAACAAGATTTTAAAAGTAAAACTCGGTTAATTTTAGTCGTATACTTAGCTAAATTTAGTGGTTTCCATTTATAGCGATGTTGTCGTAGTTTATTCAATTAGTCCGTATGTCCAAGTCCATATTTATGCAAAGGTAGTAACACTCGAATTTATTCATTTTAATATATGTCTAACATTATTTTTATCGGTTTCGTCGATTCTTTTTATTAATGATTCATTTTACAATTAAATTTAATCCTATTAACTAACCAAATTTAATGACTTAGTGATAAATTCATTTTGATCAAAATAGACCCAATTTGTTTAGGAAATGCAGTGCCCCTCTTTTCTTTTCTTTTTATATATATTTTTCTTTTGTTTTCATTATAATTCATTACTTAACTAATTAAATTATTTTAGTGATAAATATAAAAAGTGACAAAATTTATTTTAAGTCTAAAATGATGCTAAAAACCGTGGCACTTAATATAATTAGGTGTTTTAGTTTCATTTTCTACTTTATCGGTTTTTGACTTAAAATTTTTATATACTAATTATTTAAACTATACCAAAGTGATTTAAGCTAAAATGTAACTTTGATTCAAAGTTTTATTATACTTGTGAATAGTGTTTTTCAACACTTTAAATTTCTAATTTTCTTTTCTTAATGATTTTAGTTGTTTAAATTATATACATACTAATATATTAACTAACTAATGATATAAAACAATAAACAACAACAAACATAAAAACATTAAGAATCAAAGTGTGCATAAAAATGAAGAACATATGAATAAACTCAAGAACATGAAGAACACATATGAATTTCATTTAAACATTAAAAACTCAAATTTCATATTATCATTTTAAATTTCACAAAAATTACTAATAAGTCTAATTAATCTAAACTAACATAATATATTATTTACAACAATTAAAAGTAAAAATTGATCAAAAATTTTAGGGAATGTCGTGGCTAATAATACACATGCACATATTTTTATTTTCAATTTTTTTTTTACTTTAAACTCATTGTTAACATATTCACAAAATTTTATATATGCTTATAATAATTTAAAACTTATAAAAACATAAATAAATATATAACAACAATTTACAGTGCTTAAAATAAATAATCTAAACATGCTCTAATTTTAACTATAACAATTCTATTTATAATATTATTAGTTATTATAATTTTATTATACATCACATAAACATACAAGCACAAACAAATCATAACTTAGCACAAAATCAATATACATATACGAGTATATTATAACAATTTATTTATTTATTTCAAACACAAACTATATCATAATACGTGAAAAGAAACTAGTGTGTGGGGGCACCTTATCTTAGCTCGGTACGAATTTCCTTAACTCGTCTGGATCCATTATGTTGTCCACCCAAGAACCAAATCCAACCCGTTACTGATGTGTCATATATTTATGTACTTATAGCCAGGGCCGTCCCTGAGTTTTTCGGGGCCCTTTGCGACCATGTAAAATTAGGCCCTATTATTTTTACATTATATTATACTCGGTAACAGTATGAACTACTTCGTGCGCCTTTAAAATTATTTTTAATATTTTAGAAAAGCTAAAGTTTTTTTTTTTTTTTTTTTTTTTTTTTTTTTTTTTTTTTTTTTTTTTTTATCATACACAAAAAAAAAAATGCTCCCAATAGGACTCGAACCGCTGCCGTGAGGTTCACTAGTGCAACAACAATCCAATTAGGCTACTAGGAAGACTATGCTCGTATAATGTGGTAACATGCATATATGTCTTACAAAGCCAGATTCATTCAATTGAGCCCTAAAATTTTAGGGGCCCTGTGCGCCCGCACGGGTCGCACACCCCCAGGGCCGGCCCTGCTTATAGCCCCCTTGTTCACTAGCGATTCTTTGCGATTCCCGTGCTTTTATTTGCATTTCGCCTCCTATTTCTCTCCATTTGGCTCTTCTGCGTTTTTATGTCTATTTTGTAGGGAAACGCGCTTATTTGGAGGATTGGATGCTGGTCGGGAAGTTTCGTGAAGTTTCGAGTTGATTTCGTGCCGTTTCGGTTGCGTACGAGCCATGTTTGTGTGTTTGAAGCCGTGCCGGGACCTTGGGATGGAGTGTGAAACTCATGTGATCATATTATTGACCTCATCCCTACCCCTTGGGACGACCTAGGCCTCGTCCCTATGCCTTGGGACGACAAATAAGTGAAAAGAAATCAACCAAACGAAGTGCCAAAAAGCTGGAAGTTGCTGAACTCAACGGGACGGCTATCCCTATGTGTGTCCCGGTCGGGATGGGTGTCCCGGACCCCCGGGACGGGTCCTGACTCCTCGTGTACTTTAATTCTTCGACTATTTTAAAGGGGTTTCGCTCATAATTCGAGGCTATGCTTTTTACACTATTTTTAGGACTCTCTAAAGAATACTATCTCATAAACCTAGGTTTTCATACTTTTCATAATTTGTACTTTAAATTCCCGAGACAAAATTCGCTACTACGTTCATCTATTTGGGTTTTGTTGTTCGAATTCATCTATTCTCCTTTGAATTTTCTGATTTGGTATTGTTGATTTTTCTCTCCTTTGATTTCAATTTCATTTCCTATTGTGGAATGAAACGGCTTGGTGATTTGGTTCCGATTTTTGGTCTAAGATCTAACCATGGTCCTAGGGCTAATGGTCAAGAAAAGTCAGCCGAAATGGGGCCAAAATCTCGGCTGAAATTCAACTCAAGATGATACACTCTAATTCAAATACAAGTCCCTTTCAATATAGTTTGCTTTATGCTTTATGTCTTTGTAACCTTTTGGTATTTTGTATGGAGGCTCAAAAATCAGCATGGGGACTTAATGTGGGCCGAGTAAGCTTGCTCTCCTAGGAGCAAATCAAGACCCTTGGATGAACAACAACAATGAAGGGAGAGGATGTTTCCAAGAGTCGCTTTCTACTTTAGTTGTTGTTTGTTGTTTGTTTGCTGATTTTGTATGGTCTTTGGGACCGTTTATTTGTTGTATTTTGGGGCCATTTTTCAGCCCTTAGATTAGAGTTTGAATGTAAGGTCAAGATGTAAGCCTTGGTCCTATATAAACCAAGCATTCCTCCATTGTATTTTCAGATTTGAAGGATATAAAAAGTTGAGTTTTAAAGTGAGTTTTCTCTTAGAAAACCTCCATAGCTTAGTGCTTGGAGTTCCTTGGGTGATGACCCTAGCTTAGTGCTTGGTCGGATCCTTAGTCTTAGGCGTTGGCTATGTGCTTAGTCTAATTCATATCCTTTATCCTTGCTTTATGTTTTACAATAAAAATCAGAAACTTAACCTCCCCAAAACAGCCCTAAAAAACGTGTGATTGAGTGAGTGTTCATGAGTGAACCGAGTTTTAGGGTGAGTGTGGTTACAAGGTACAAAGAGGCCCGCTTCAAATCGCTCCAATTGGTATCAGAGCTTTGGCTCTTGTGTTTTCCTAAACCAAGACGATCTTGGGTTGAGGTGGTACTTGGTGTTTTAGGGAGTAACCTTGCAAATCTTGGCATGGCTTGATTTGTGAGTGTCTACTTGATTCGAGCACTTTGTGAGTGTTTGAATCGAGTTGGCTAACAAGAGGGTTCTATAAATTTGCTATGTGCTTTTCATAGGATGTGCTCTTGTTGTTTCCCTCTTTTTCATCTAAACTACATCCTTTCAAAATCGTTTTGTTTTTCTGAAAATTTCTTTTGGATATATACCATGTTTTAGTAGGCCAAAGTTTGAGGACAAACTTTTTTGAAGAAGGGGAGAGTTGGAATGAAACGGCTTGGTGATTTGGTTCCGATTTTTGGTCTAAGATCTAACCATGGTCCTTGGGCTAATGGTCAAGAAAAGTCAGCCGAAACGGGGCCAAAATCTCGGCTGAAATTCAACTCAAGATGATACACTCTAATTCAAATACAAGTCCCTTTCAATATAGTTTGCTTTATGCTTTATGTCTTTGTCACCTTTTGGTATTTTGTATGGAGGCTCAAAAATCAGCATGGGGACTTAATGTGGGCCGAGTAAGCTTGCTCTCGAAGGAGCAAATCAGACCCTTGGACGAACAACAACAATGAAGGGAGAGGATGTTTCCAAGAGTCGCTTTCTACTTTAGTTGTTGTTTGTTGTTTGTATGCCGATTTTGTTTGGTCTTTGGGACCGTTTATTTGTTGTATTTTGGGGCCATTTTTCAGCCCTTAGATTAGAGTTTGAATGTAAGGTCAAGATGTAAGCCTTGGTCCTATATAAACCAAGCATTCCTCCATTGTATTTTCAGATTTGAAGGATATAAAAAGTTGAGTTTTAAAGTGAGTTTTCTCTTAGAAAACCTCCATAGCTTAGTGCTTGGAGTTCCTTGGGTGATGACCCTAGTTTAGTGCTTGGTCGGATCCTTAGTCTTAGGCTTTGGCTATGTGCTTAGTCTAATTCATATCCTTTATCCTTGCTTTATGTTTTACAATAAAAATCAGAAACTTAACCTCCCCAAAACAGCCCTAAAAAACGTGTGAATGAGTGAGTGTTCATGAGTGAACCGAGTTTTACGGTAAGTGTGGCTACAAGGTATAAAGAGGCCCGCTTCAAATCGCTCCATATTGTTTGTGATCATGTTTTCATCCATTATTCTTGCTTTAGTATTCGTTTTTGTCATGTGTGAGTAGTTCTATACTCTAGGAGGAAGGGTGAAGCATGGGTGTTGGTTTTGGTTGTGTTTGATGATCATTTTGAGTTAGGTTTTGTGCTTGCTTTGTTTAGTCTTTGCTTGATTGTGCTTGTTGATTCTTTGGCCAAGTTTTAGCAAGTATCTAGCACCCTTGAACTAAAGAACGAAAGCCTAGTTCTAGGAGAGGCGCGAGACTGAACATTAGGACTCTCGATTGTAAGTTGCGAGAGCCCGCATTCGAGACCTAGAGGAAGCTTAAGACCGAGAGGACGCTATACCCTTGGCATATGCGATTCCTTACTTATCCCGATCATCATCTTTGACTTAGCTTACCCATTGTCTAACCCGACTTCCTAGACTTCTTTCCCATAAGTTAAACCCTATTTCACTCCAGCTATAGTAACCCTCAACAAACGAACCGACCGAGACTTGAAACACTCCATAAGTAACTTACAATTGCAACCATCTCCCTGTGGACTCGACCCCGACTTACCCTATCTATCCGTAGGTTTTGTCAGGTTTTATTTTGATTAGGTGACACGACATGAGCCTATCAAATTTTGGGGCCGTTGTCGGGGAGACGGCTTTTGCTTTTTGTTAGTTTGCTTGTTTCTAGTCTTTTGTTTTTATCTCAAGGAACCTCAATTCCTTGAGGCCGCTTCTCATAGTTGCTCTAGTGTTGTGTATGGTCAGGAAAACACGTACGTCTCAAGCTAGCAAGGACATAGCATTTGATCCTGAACCGGAGCGTACTTTCCTAGCGCGTAAAAGCTTACTACAGCAACTTGAAGCTCAATCCACCGGGGAAGCTGACATTGAACTTGAACCTCCACTGCCTAGAATCATGGTGAAGCTTTCCGATCACTCAAAACCAACCGCGGCGCAAATTCCAACCGGCAATGCTATGCCGGCTATTGCGGCCAATAATTTCGAGATCAAGCCGGCTTTCATTAGCTTGATCGAGCAAAGTCCATTTGGGGGAAGCCCCGGTGAGGATCCTAACCTCTACGTTCAAAACTTTTGCGACTATTGCTCTACGATCAAGCAAGCCGGAGTCACTCAAGACCAAATTCGGGAGATGCTCTTCCCGTTTTCACTCCGAGACAAGGCGAAGTTGTGGCTCAATTCTTTGAATTGCGTAGCTCACGGGGTGACCGATTGGAGTACTCTTGCATTAGCCTTCTACCAAAAATACTTTCCACCGAAGAAGACGGCTACGCTTAGGAGTCAACTAACTAGCTTCCGCCAACGTGGTGATGAATCCTTGTTTGACGCTTGGGAACGGTACAAGGAGCTTCAACGCCAATGTCCTCATCATGGGCTCGACAAGTGGTTCTTGGTCATGCAATTTTATAACGGGTTGTACAATGAGTCTCGCCAAGTGCTTGACTCGGCCGCGAATGGGAGGTTTGATAATATTTACGTTGAGGAGGCTTTTGACGCCATTGAAGCCATGACGTGCAATACGGTAATGCTAGGAATGTTCCTAGGAGTTGAGGTAAGCACGATGTCGATGCGGTGGCATTGCTAACGGCGAAGGTGGATGCAATGACCACTATGATGAGTGAAATGCGAGCGGGTAGTTCCTCACATGCTAGAGGACAAACGATAGCTGCTATGCACTCCTCCTACGATGCCCCATGTGATTTTTGCGGTATGATTGGTCATTCTTCCCTAGAATGCCGAGGTATGCCAACTCAAACTCACCATGTTCATGCTTTACATACTCAAAACAATCCCTACTCAAATTATTACAATGAAGGCTATAGGAATCATCCAAACCTTTCCTATAAAAGCCAAAATGTCCTAAATCCCCAACAACAACCACCTCAAAACAGCCCACAACAAAACTTTACTCCATATAATGCTCCACGACCTTAGAATCCACCGGGTTATGCTCGGCCGCCTTACCAAGCACCGGTTGCTCCTCCGCCCGCCTCCGATCCCATGGCCAAGATGCGAGCCATGATGTTCACAATGCTAAAGAACCAAGAGGCTATGATGGCCAAGATGGAGAAGGAGGCACAAGCTAAGGATGCTACTATACAATCCTTGGTTGCTCACAACAAGGCCATGGATACTCAATTGGCTGAACTTGCGTCTTCTAGCAACATGAGGGCACCCGGAGCACTCCCGTCTCAACCAAAGATGCCTCACGATACCGCTAATGCTATCTCCTTGCGTAGTGGAACAAGTTATGATGGGGCATCAATGCCCAACGTCAATGTACCTCCCGTGAAGGTAAGTAAGGTAAATCCTAATGTTCCCACTAATGATTTGCGTGTTGAGAATGATGTGAGTGCAGGTGATGAGCCCAAGAGTGATGCCGAGAGAGGTGGGGCAGCCATGGAGGGTGGTGTACACATGGAGAAGGAGAAGCCTAAGGAGCAGGAACCGTCGATCATAATCCGATTACCATTCCTGAGCCGAGTGGTAAAGTCTAAGCTTGACTCACAATTCGGTAAGTTCATGGAGGTAGTCAAGGACTTAAAGGTAACGGTCCCTTTTACCGAGCTTGTCACGCAAGTTCCCGCTTATGCCAAATTTTTGAAAGACATCCTCACCCGTAAACGATCTTTCAATGAGGTCGAGACTGTGGCTTTCACTGCTGAATGTAGCGCTCTTTTACAAAAACCAGTCTCCTCCTAAACTAAAAGACCCGGGTAGCTTCTCCATCCCTTGCACTATTGGCACCACTTTTTATTGATAATGCTCTATGTGATCTAGGTGCAAGTGTGAGCGTCATGCCGTACTCGGTGTGCGAGAAGCTCAACATGGGGCCTTTAAAAGTAACTAATATCACGCTCCAAATGGCGGATCGTTCTGTCAAACGCCCTTTAGGTTTTTTGGAGGACGTTCCCGTCAAGGTTGGTAAGTTTTTCATTCCGGTTGACTTTGTCGTTCTTGACATGGCCGAGGACTCCCAAATTCCTATCATTTTGGGTCGGCCTTTCTTGCACACTGCTGGTGCAGTCATTAATGTCAAGAACGGAAAGTTGACTTTGGATGTAGGAGGTGATAAAATTACTTTTAACTTGTCAAACTCTTTAAAGTGCCCCATGTTAGAGGAGTCGGTCTTTTCTATTGATGTCGTTGAGGATTGCGTGGTTGAGAACTTACCGAAGGTCCTTGCTAGGGACCCTCTCGAGGTTGTTCTTTGTTGTGATATGTTTGCAGGTGGCCTCGGAGGCACGGAAGCTGGACAAGATGTGTTTCAAGACGAGTTGAGTGGTAATGGAGTTGGCTTTACTGCAAGCCAAGCAAGTGTACGTGTCGGCCTTGACGATGATGGCCGAGCTGCTAATGTGGATGACGACGACAGACTCGATGATGAAGAGGATGATGGAAGTGGGTTCGTTTACGATGCGACCCCATATGGTGGTACTTCTAGTACCGTTGCTGAGCCCCCCGTTTGAAGCCGGTTTGGGGGGCGTTTTACCTTGTAAATATCTTGTATGTACTCATTTTTCTTTAGACTCGTTTTTCTCGTTTTCCCCCTTTATTTTAAGGTTCCCGTGTTAATGTGCTTTAGGACACATTGGGGACAATGTGTTTGGGGGGGAGGAACGCTTTGCTTTTCATTTTTGCGTTTTCTTTTTCGTTTTTCATTTTCCAAAACATTCAAAAAAATAGAAAAAAATCAGAAAATTTCACAAAAATATCAAAAATACGTACCCGTTCCGTTGTTGCGAGCTTGTTTTTATCTTATTCTTTCCCGACATCCCTTCCCTAGTATGCTTTTGGCTTTGGCATGATTTTATATTGATGGAATAGTGCTACGGGGATGTTTAGACACTAGTAGATGATGGCATGCTTTTACTTTATCGGCTTTATCACTTCCGGACTTTAGCTACTCTTTTTGTGAGGTTTTGAACCTCCAGAGGTCGGTTCATTTATCCCGGTCCCCGTGCTTTTATTGTGAGTAGTTCTCCTCGTGGGGTGCGTAATATTAACGCGCATAAGTGTGGCCGTTATCCCCTTTTTCCCCACGACTTTGTCACATGTTTTGCATATGAGGCTTCAGTTGATTTCATTTTATTTCACCTTGTACTTACATTGTCTTTATCCTCTCATATATGATCCTTACCCCTTATCCACATGAGTTTGCTAGCTACATTGCCAAATAGCCTACCCTAGCCTAGCTAGTTACCGCTTTTGCTTACTCTTGTGCTCGTTCTTTGGGTTGTGATCGTTGCTACGACTTGCTGACGTCGTTTGCTTGGAGAGTATTGGTGAATATGTGTCGGGATTGTTGTTTTCCCGACCTTTGATGAGGTTTTCCGCAACTTATGAGTTTGCTCTTTGCTCAAAAAAACAAAAAATCTGAAAAAAAACAACACAAAACACAAAAAACACAAAAGAAAGAAAATGTGTGCACAAAATGAAGAGTTGTTGTTGTTCTTGCATGAGTGAGCACTTGTATTCGATGCTTTTGTTGCGATGAGGTGTAGAGGAGATCGATGTGCTGTTTTCGATCCTTTTACCAAGAGAGTTGGGTTCCTTCTTGGCTTGGACGAGCACTTGAGTAGTATTAGTGGTCTCTAGTGGCTTAGCTCCACAATTCCATAACTATTTGTCCACCTTCTTACCCTTACCTCTCTTTGGCCTTTACACTCCTCATTTCCTATGTAAGCCCTCATGTTTGTATCGTTTTTGTGACATTGTTTGTGTACGGGAATGCGAGATTTGGTCCACATTAGATTGCGGGCGTGCTTCCACAAGTCGAGTAGGTGAGTGTCATCACATATATCACCTTGTTCATCATTTGTGCTAGAGTGGAAACCGCGAGAGGTCCGAGATTTGATTGCTAGAGAGCCTAAGTTTAAGCCATGCTATTCATTCTGCGCCGTCTTGTAATTCTCACCCGTTAGCTAGCTATTTCCATACGTCCCATGCTGCTTCGGGATCGATTGCCATTTGCTAGAGCTACGTGTGGTTTGGTGATTGTTTAGGGAAGTTTTCTTTTTCTCGCTTTGTCCTCTGTTTTCTGTCAAGCTTTGTTGCTTGAGGACAAGCAACGGTTCGGTTTGGGGGAGTTTGATGTGTCATATATTTATATACTTAGAGCTACGTGCTTTTATTTGCATTTCGCCTCCTATTTATCTCTGTTTGGCTCTGCTGCGTTTTTATGTCTATTTTGTAGGGAAACGCGCTTATTTGGAGGATTGGATGCTAGTCGGGAAGTTTCGTGAAGTTTCATGATGTTTCGAGTTGATTTTGTGCCGTTTCGGTTGCGTACGAGCCATGTTTGTGTGTTTGAAGCCGTCCCGCGACCTTGGGATGGAGTGTGAAGCTCATGTGATCATTATTGACCTCGTCCCTACCCCTTGGGACGACCTAGGCCTCGTCCCTACGCCTTGGGACGACAAACAAGTGAAAAGAAATTAACCAAACGAAGTGCCAAAAAGCTGGAAGTTGCTGAACTCAACGGGACGGCTGTCCCTATGTGTGTCCCGGTCAGGATGACCCTTGTCCCGGTCGGGATGGGTGTCCCGGACCCCTGGGACGGGTCCCGACTCCTCGTGTGCTTTAATTCTTCGTCTATTTTAAAGGGGTTTCGCTCATAATTCAAGGCTATGCTTTTTACACTATTTTTAGGACTCTCTGAAGAATACTATCTCATAAACCTAGGTTTTCATACTTTTCATAATTTGTACTTTCAATTCCCGAGACGAAATTCGCTACTACGTTCATCTATTTGGTTTTTGTTGTTCGAATTCATCCATTCTCCTTTGAATTTTCTGATTTGGTATTGTTGATTTTTCTCTCTTTTGATTTCAATTTCATTTCTTATTGTTTGTGATCATGTTTTCATCCATTGTTCTTGCTTTAGTATTCGTTTTTGTCATGTGTGAGTAGTTCTATACTCTAGGAGGAAGGGTGAAGCATGGGTGTTGGTTTTGGTTGTGTTTGATGATCATTTTGAGTTAGGTTATGTGCTTGCTTTGTTTAGTCTTTGCTTGATTGTGCTTGTTGATTCTTTGGCCAAGTTTTAGCAAGTATCTAGCACCCTTGAACATAAGAACGAAAGCGTAGTTCTAGGAGAGGCGCGAGACTGAACATTAGGACCCTCGATTGTAAGTTGCGAGAGCCCGCATTCGAGACCTTGAGGAAGCTTAAGACCGAGAGGACGAGCTATGGCCTTGGCATGTGCGATTCCTTACTCATCCCGATCATCATCTTTGACCTAGCTTACCCATTGTCTAACCCGACTTCCTAGACTTCTTTCCCATAAGTTAAACCCTTTTTCACTCTAGCTATAGTAACCCTCAACAAACGAATCGACCGAGACTTGAAACACTCCATAAGTAACTTACAATTGCAACCATCTCCCTGTGGACTCGACCCCAACTTACTCTATCTATCTGTAGGTTTTGTCAGGCTTATTTTTGATTAGGTGACGCGACTTGAGCCTATCAGTTACTTGGCTTTTCGTCTTTAGGTTAAAAGTACATACAAGAAAATTTAACTAAGTTAGTAAATTAGTTTTACTAGACTAAACTAGAAATTTAAAGTGTAGTAGTATTTTATTTTTAGAAAAAGTATAGATTTTATTTAATTCGATTTATGTTCTTAAATGTTTATAAGGTAAAAGAGGAAGTCATTATTTAATAAAAAGGGTGGAGAAATAATTTAGGTGATAAGAAAATTAAAAGCAAAGAAAAATAAATTTTCATGAAGAAAATGAAAGGTAGAAGATGAAGATCTTCAAGGTTGCTCAAGGATGAAGATCAAGATGAAGATGTTCTTAATTAGTAAAATAAGGTGTTTGTGTTTTAGAGAGAAAAGTGTAATATATTAAGTGTTTGTGTGGAAATGAAGTAAAGTAGTAACATTAGTATTTGTAATGTATTTGGTATTAAAATGTATAAACTTTAAATTTAAATAAGCTAATTAAAATGATGATGAAAATTTAGGTGTGTAAGTGGAAGTAGACTTGTGTAAGTAAAGAAAATGGAAGAGGATAGAACTTGGACTTTAGAGTCCAAGTCTCACGGTTAAATGTACAATTTTCGGGCTCGATTTTCATTTTCCAAATTTTCGATTTGTGCGCCCGCGAAAAATTGCGAAATAAAAGATATGATCTTAAAATAGTGTTTTGAAATAAAATCAAAAATAAAAATAAAAATAATTTTCGAAAAGGTATTAAAACAAAAATCGAGTCTTAATCCTCGAAATTTTGAATAAAAATTTCCTAGGTCGAAATACTTTTTTTTTTGTTGAAAGTTTTAGATTTAAAGAATTATGTTCAGCCGTCAAAAAGTTTATCGATTTAAATTAGGTGTGACTAATAATTTCGATAATATACAAAAGTGTTCGTTAAATAGAAATGAAATAGTAATTAGATATTAAGATAATATGATTTATTAAAAATAATCAAAATGATTACTAAAGTTTTTGATGTTAAGCTTGCTTGACCCGCAAGGGTGTGGTCTAGTGGTTAAAACATGGGTGAAATTCCCATGGGTCTCAGGTTCGATTCCCTCTCTAAACTTGAGGATATGCCTAATAGATCACGAGCCTGTCGCCCTGGCACAAAAATACAAAGTTTAAGGGTATTATATGAACAAACTTCAGATATGTAGGATGTAGTACCATATGTAGCTTGTCAAAGTTCGAGGGTAGCGTAAAAAATATCCTAAAATATTTAACGCTATAAATTTGAAATTTCTAGAAAGTTTAAATTCAACCAAACAAACTCCCAAAAATCTAAACAAGTTAAATAAACTTTTTTCATGAACATATCCCCATGTATATTAGACTAGTTTTTAACTTAAAATATTTGATTGATATCCAATCCTCTAACCAAAAAACAAATCTTTCAAATATAGAAGAACATCAAAGAAGATACAATGAAACGAATTAAAACCAATAAAAATAAACAAGGAAGTACAATTGATTAACTAAATATAGCATATACTGTTGGACAAAATGCCAATTAAAAAATAGCATGCATGCATTATATCATATATAAAGAGAGAATGTGAGGAAAATATTCGTAAATAAAACATTGGCTTGTATATCAGCCAAATTACATAATTATTTGTTTAATAAAGTCCTAAGCCATCATTAATAATAATGGAGTCGTCCACGCGAGGTGTAATCTTGTGTTTGGTCGTTATTGGATTAGTATTTCTACCTAACGCCCACGCCAAAAGGCCCAATTTCAAGCCTAGCCCGTGGAGACCGGCTCGCGCTACCTATTATGGTGGCTCTGATGGCTCGGGAACTTATGGTAAACATTTTCATATTTATAGGGCGTTTTGTGTTCTTTATAAGATTCATTTATTAGGGTTGTTAATATGATATTATTATGCTTGTTTTTTCAACATGGGGTTTGTATATAGTTATTCTTGTTCTTTTGGTTTGGTTAAATTATTCTAAATTACTTATTAATTAATACAAAAATTCAGCAATATATTTAATTGTCTTAACTTAAAACTGTAGATTTATTAGGGAAATAAACAAAGGGTGATGTGAAATATGTACAAAACAATAAAGATTCGGAAAGTACGCTTTTTATAATTCGTTATAGAGAGGTGCTATTTACCTTCGCCTTCAACCTTCTCTTTTACCATCTTATTTTGCCATCTCACAATCTATTATATTGTATTCAACAACAAAAATTTATGGGACATTCATAATTATATTTAATAATTCATCATAATACTTAAGCAACACAATTAGTGATATTATTAATATACATTATACAGATACCATATATTTACTTCAAAACAAATAAGTGTGATAATAATAGCTTTTAACTTAGTATGAGATCATTTTACCATATATTTACTCTATATTATATTAATATGGTCATAATAATCCATAATGTAAGTACTAAATATGCATACAGTATTAATATATCAATGAACAACATACTCCCTCCGTCCCGGTCATTTGTTTACACTTTCTATTTTAGGGTGTACGAGTCATTTGTTTATATTTCTATAAATGGTCGTGAGCCCATACTACTTTAACCAATTACATCTATTAGTTTCTATAAAGTGGGCCCTTTATTGTACTTTTCTTATTATTTTATTGCTTTTTTCTTTATCTCTCTCATCACATTAATAAACGTGTATAAAGTAAACGTAAACAAATCACCGAAACGGACGAAGTACATCGTCAATATGCTTATGAAATTATATATTTATAATGATTTACCAACTTTTTGGGGTATAAAATTGTGCAAATAATATTTTAAATGAATCAAATATAGACACACAGTTACAAAAATTCACTATAACAATGACTTACGTGAAAATTGTAACAATACATATTGATTTTGAGACTTTTTATTACCTTTACTCCTTATAAGTTAAGTTGAAATATTGTTTAGATTTTTATTTGTAACAACTTTTATGGTAAAATTACTAAAATAGCCTCTTTTCCTTAGACTATCCCCATTAAAACAATTAGGGGAGGTCATGACCCAATTTAATTGGGTTAATCACTCCAAAAAAGAGTTAAGTGTGGGAACTTGACTTGACTTGAGTCACTGAGTGACTTGAGTTGAGTTGAGTGGGGGAGGGAATATATTAAATTTTTTTATTGTAAAGTTGTTTTGTTTTTACATAGGAAAGTTGTTATTACTTTGTCTTTTGACTCTTGTGTAATTTTCTTGAGCATATATTTATAAAAGAATAGTTAGTTTATTAAATTAATTTTTTTTTAAAAAAAAAAAAAAAGTATACCAACGGCCATATTTTTTTAATATCTATAAAATGAGACCAATCTTGACACTATTTGGACATCTTAAAAATCATTATATTTTTACCTTCTACTTTTCACTTCTTACAAAAAAAAAAAAAAAAAGAAAAAAAAAAAACACAAATATTATCACAAAAAAAAAAAAAAAAATTATGTGAAAAAATATTTAGAAATTGAAAATCTAAATTCCAAAAAATATAAGAAATTAAAATTATTCAATAAAAGTATATAACTTTTGATAAAAAATAATTAAATGAATATAAAAGTAGGATATATAAAGTGGTGGGGTATGAAAAAAGTGGAAAAAGAGGAGTCATGACCTTGTTTAATGGGAGGATCAAACTTGTGAAAGGTTATGACTTTCAATTAAATGGGTCATGACCCAATTAGACAAATTCTCAATGGGGATAGTCTTATTACTCCCTCCAACTTTTTCGTTTAGCCTCATGGGCTCACCTTTTGTGAGGAGAAAAGTGGGCCTATGGGGCTAAATGGAAAAGTTGGAGGGAGTACCTCCATCCACAATTAAAGTTCCTACTTTACTTTTTGGTACATCCAAATTTAAAGTTCATACTTACAATCTTTTCTTTTTGGTCTGTTTTTTGTAGTTATTATTAACTTTGACCCCATAGTTTTTCTCTCCTTTAATTTTCCACCACATATCATTACTTACTCTTATTTTCTCCCTCTACCTACATATGAACTTTAATTGTGAATGGAGGGAGTAGTATTTTAAATTTTCAAAAAAGTAAAAAATATAGATACTAATTTACTATTATACCCTTAGTTGTATCAAAATTGAGTAGCATGTGGTGGAACAATCTTATTTTCATAAAAAAAGTTGAAAAACATAAGCACATATTATTGATGTAAAATGTAGATGGAGCTTGTGGTTACAGTGACTTGCAAAAGCAAGGCAAAGGGTACGGACCTGTGACGGCGGCCATAAGCACACATTTGTTCGAGAAGGGTGCGGGTTGTGGTGCATGCTATGAGCTCAAGTGCGAGGACACTTCTAAGGGTTGCAAACCCGGTGCGGCCTCTATCACCGTTACTGCCACCAATGAGTGCCCCGACGGTGGGTGGTGTGCTCCGCCTCAGGAGCATTTTGACCTCACTCAACCTGCTTTTGGTCAACTTGCTGAGTTTAAGGCTGGCGTTGTACCTCTACAATACCGCAGGTATACTAAAGTCAATTCATCTCATTTATGACTACATGTTATCAGTTACTTCTAGGTTATATCACTTATATGGCATATTTAGCGCAAAGTACTCTCTTTATTCCATTTTAAATATTACGGAGTATTTTTTAATTTTTCAGAAATCCCAAAAATAAATGTTATAATTCTAAAACTAGCGCGTACAATGTGTCAAAATTAATATATTACCCCAACTTAAAAATAATTACATTCCTAATATAACTTCCTTCAATTTAACTCCACCGAGGTTAAGAGGTAAAAATGGTACGGAGTACTTCGTATATGGTTGAATGGTCCCTCTTCAACCGGAGCACTTTTTAACATGTTTAATGCGTTTTAAGAACACGGGCCTCAGATGTTTGGGCCCAAGATGTTTGGGGGCCCCCAATTAGATATAAGTATAGTTCATATATCTCATTTGTGATCCAAAAGTCAATAAATATTTCTACTTTCACATGTGTATTGTGTTAATATATAATTTCTTCTACATGAAAAAGTTATATGTTCTTGATAGTAATTTTTTTTTTTTATTATATACAAGGATTCCAAAACAAATATAATGGTCTCATTTAAATTTTTGAACACGGGCCTCTAAAATTAAACTACAGCCCTGCTCTTCAATGCTTTAACTAAATAAGGACATTTAAAGTTGAATGAAGGAAGTAGATAAATGTGCCTATATTACTATGTATATTTTCAAAGAAATTTTTTAGAAAACTGTATAGAAGTTATTTATTTTGCCTGACTAATAAAAGTAAATATAATTTCTGGATTTTTACGGTTCTTAATAAACGTGGATGACAGGGTCCCTTGCATAAGAACAGGAGGAATTCGGTTCACCATCTCCCCGAGCTCGAACCCGTACTTCCTACTAGTAATGGTATCAAACGTGGCAGGCGCAGGGGACGTGCGAAGTGTGATGGTGAAGGGAGACAAGGGGAAGCCATTTGTGGAGATGAAAAGGAATTGGGGACAATATTGGGAAAGCCATGAGAGTTTGGTAGGACAATCAATGACATTTAGGGTTCGAACAAGTGATGGAAGAAAAGTTACTTCATGGCATGTAGCCCCAAAGAATTGGCAATTTGGCCAAACTTATGAAGGCAAAAACTATAGATAAGCACATATATATTTATATACACACATGCATGCACCGAAATTGTTACAACCCTCCTTATTTATATATACATCAAGTTTTGCTTAATTATGGATTCTTTTGCGTGTGTTTGTATTGTAAGGTGGAGGGATTTTGTACTTCATTTAATATGTAATTTGCTAAAGTATTCACACGTTTCAATGAAAGGTCTCAGTTGCTTATTCATCAATGTTGTCATGTTGATTAGATACGGGAAGTTTTTGAGTAGATGAATTTTATTTCGATACTACGGAGTACTATTTATAAAATGAGGTACATTTGAAATTACTTATAATGACTGGATCCGCGCTAGCAAGCTTTGTTTTCTTTTATAAAAATAATTGGCTAGTCGCAATGCGTGACTGCGATTAACACCTGAACATCACTAGATTGGCAGCAAACAAACCCAAAAATCCGTCTATACCTGGTCGCACTCCTGCACTACGACCAGGGTGGAATACATACACTAACTGTAGGATTATTGTTAAATTCCACGGGTTTGGGCCACACCCGAGAGTATGAGAGAGTCCGATCATAAGGTCTAGGAAGTTCCATCCTAAAACCAATTGGCAATAGGAGGAGTAGCCCCTAGCCTTATAAACAAGACCAACTCTCATCTCATAACCAATGTGGGACGCAATGTGGGAATTTATATTAGGCTGGATACATCTCCAACACGCCCCCTCACATGCGAGCCCACTTTCAAACCAGATTGGGGGCACTTGCCTCTCTTCCAACTGTACAACGCAAACTGGGGGGCACTTGCCTCTCTTCCAGTTGCACAACGCAAACTGGGGGGAAATTTTTTTGTCCTCTCCCAGCTGCACAAAGGCCCAGTTTAACTAGAGTCCCAGGTCACACAACCACGGGCTCTGATACCATGTTAAATTCCACGGGTCTGGGCCACACCCGAGAGTATGAGAGAGTCCGATCATAAGGTCTAGGAGGTTCCATCCTAAAACCAATTGGCAATAGGAGGAGTAGCCCCTAGCCTTATAAACAAGACCAACTCTCATCTCATAACCGATGTGGGACGCAATATGGGAATTTATATTAGGCTGGATCCATCTCCAACAATTATATCGGTATATAGTCCTTTAAAAACACAGGATTATAATGAAAACTTTATATGATTCATAGTCATAAAATGAAATTGCATAACATAGAATAAAGATTTAAGAATTAACCTTTTAATCCTTGAAAAATGGCCTAAGAATAATACCAAAAGGATGGTATCTCCTAATTGTAACACCCAAGATGATATGAGATATGCCCTTTGAGATTGCTAGAAGAATTAGAGAAGAAAACAGTTTCTTTTCTCTCAAGATATTATGTTGTGTGCTATGATGAGAATTAATTAGGTTAGATGAGAATTAGGGTGTGATTAGGTTAAGTAGAGAGGAAGAAACCTATCCCCCTCCCACTTAATATCACACGTCCAAAATGAGGGATTTGGGGTTGGACTTTTTCAACCTCAAAATTTAAAAGCCCAATCTAATTAAAAGGTTTATTAAAACACATTTAATTAGTTTCTTTAACTTTTAATGTATAATGTGATTATAATATCCATATATTATAATGAATCATAAGTATCCGTATATTTATAATTTGCTAATTAATTATAACTGTTTAAAATTAATTAGCCTACATTATACACAATAATTAAATATAACCTTTTATATTCAATTTACGAATTACAGCTAATTCCTCTCATCTAATATCATTTAATCATTATTAAATAATACTCCCTCCAATCCATCCATTTGTTTGCATTTTCTATTTTCGGAATATTCATTCATTTGTTTGCATTTCCTTTTTTGGCAAACATTTTCCCTTACAAAGACTACTGTATTTTCACTTTTTGCTTAGTTTATACTAGCATGTGCATGTTTCTTAAAAACCGTGCAAAAAATGATGCAAAGAAATGGATGAATAGGAGGGAGTATTCATAATCATATTTGACTAACTCTTAGTCACATTTGACTAACCTTTTAGTCAACAACACTGACTAACCGTTTAGTCATTAAATAAGGCATCGATATGATTATTTTCTCAAATAATTACATCTCACAAACACATCCTTTAGGTGTGACTCTTAGGGACCAGTTGATCACCGCCATCTGTATAACAATAACGTCAAACTTATCTAGCAAGCCAACCGTTATCGATAAACGTTAATCAACTGATTAAATACAAAATGTACCCTGTGTACCTTTAGAGATTTATTTATGTTATTGCACTAACTGTGGATGACACTAGCTCCAACAATCTCGCACTTGTCCGTCCAAGTGTGTGTGCGATAACCGATTCTCATATCCATAATAAATTTCTCCCACTCAATGTAAACCAATTTGCAAAATCCGTATTCACAAAGGTCGTAGTTCACAAGTGATCAGCATCAAGAGTGGTTTCCCCGACTAGAGAGTAACTTAACTGATAAACGAATCATTATTCGAGCATGGCCACGCATTTTAAGTTACAGCTCCTCGAGTGGCCCTGAGAGAAGTATTATAACTCGATAGAAGTTGGATATTTTCCTCAGCTCGAATCCTGCAGATGTAAGCGCAGCATGAAATGACCCAGTAAAAATCTACTTAGCCTCCTGTTACGGTCGACCATGAGAAAGAAACCAAAGTCACCCAAAATCTGCCTTAATCTCAAGAGACAGTCGATAGTCAAAAGAATCGACTCTAGGAACACTATGGATGTCCTATCCACGACCCGACACCTAATGTTCTGAAACACTTAGGACTCCATGTTGTCGTCACAAAATTGTCCTGCGCGATTTCAGAAAACCCGCATCTGTGAACGATCAGTCAACAATTTGACTTATGCCTCGTTGAACCCACCATCAATTGACGTCACAAAATAATTGCCTGAGTTATCAGCTCGTGTAGGCGATCACGGACCAAAAAAAAATATAAAGCAATTCAGTTCACTTTGAGGTGTTCAACGTTGTCTGCACAACCCTCATGAAACAAAACTAGAAAACCCAAATTCATATGTTTTCATCGATTTTATATCATAAAATCAATAAAACGTCCAAATTTCATGTCCAGAAAACAACATTTACAATATTTTTGGACATAAAATGCATTATATACCGATTTTAAACAAATAAATGAATAAATATTCAAAACTCAAAATCTGACTTTGAAACTTTACATGAAGAAAGTATAAATATGAAATATCACTGTTTAAAAAGTTCGAGATCAAATTCCAACTATAACTATTTATAGTCATTATTTTAACCAAAAACACACTTTTTGACTCGGTTTTGTATAAAAAAAACATTTTAATTAGCAAACAAATTTCAAAAAATACGAAATTTGACCAATAACTTCATGAGACCAGAAACTTTGCATGCTATAAAAATCTCGTGTTAAAACCATTTTTAACACTATTTCCGGATTTTATCATATTTATTCTCAATAAATATATAAAACTCCAAAATCAACAAAATAAATTTGTAACCACAAGCCTAAGCTCTGATACCACTTGTAGGGATCTCATCTCATTCACTAATCAAATATTAGTGTAAATCAAGTTACTCTAATTTGATTTAGCAAGATCTATGTAGTTACAAATGCACTTTGTTACAAGTTTAGAAATTTATACCTTTCTCTTAAAGGAAATGTGGGCACAAAACTAGAACTCCTTTCTAGTTTTGTTTCTTGAGCTTAAGTTTAGGATGATCCTCCAAAAATCCGAGTTTCCAAAATAGGAAACCTAATCAAATCATCACCAAAATCATCAAAGACTACTCACCCATGATCACCCCTCAACCCTAGATAAAGAACTACTCACACATAGCGGGAATAATGACAAAAGCAAATGAGAAAGATGAAATCATGATCAACAATACTATATAATGAAACGGTAATCAAATTAGAGAAGTATAGAACAAACACAAATCAGAAATTGCAAGAGAAATCAAAGAACAAAGACAAAAATACCGAGATAAGATGATCAAAGAACGTTTCCGAGTCGAGAATTCAAAATACAAGATGAAAAATGATTCAAGCCCTAAGTTTTTTATGGAAAGTACTTTAAAGTGTCTATGAACTACTGTAAAAATTTCGTCCGAAAATAATGTGTTTTGCTCCTTCAAATAGACGATCTATTTTAAGCCAACGAAGAGTCACAAGGTTTCCCCGGGCGGGGTGAGGGTGCCCCCGGGCGGGGTGGTGTTGTCCCGGACGGGATGGAGTTGTCCCGTGTTGTTCAATTTTTTTCAGCTTTTGTTCTTGACTTGTACTTAGTTTTTTCTTGCTTCTTTCTCGTCCCAAGGCTACGGGACAAGGCCTACATCGTCCCAAGGAGTAGGGACAAGGTCAACATTGATCACATGAACTTCAAATCCCGTCCCGAGGTCCCGGGACACCTTCATTTAGTGGAACGAGGCTCGTACGCAAGCGAAACGCAACGAAACCAACTCGAATCACCTCTAAACTTCACGAAACTTCACGAAACTTTCCGAAACCTCTTGACCAGCCTCCTATACTAAAAATAAGTGCGTGTACCTGCAAAATGGACACAAAAACGCAGCAGTGCCAAAACGGAGAGAAATAGGAGCTGAAACGCAAGTAAAAGTACGAGAAAAGCTAAGAAAAGTTCGTGAAGCAGGGGCTATATATAAGTAAATATATGACACATCAATCGCTGATGAACTCATGGGGTATGCCATATCGGCATATGATGTTTGTCTGTATGAACTTGGCGACTTCCTTGGAGCCAAGGGTGCGAAAGGATGCTGCTTCTACCCATTTTGTAAAGTAGTCGATTGCCACTAGCACGAAACAGTGACCTCCTGCTCCGATGGGGTGGAATTTTCCTATTATGTCGATGCCCCAAATTGAAAAGGGCCAGGGCGAGGATAGGCTGTATAGTGGTGAAGTGGGTATGTGTTGCACGTTACTGAAAATTTGGCAGTTGTGGCAGTGCTTGACGTATTGGATGCAGTCCGCTTCCATGGTTGTCCAATACAATCCTTGCCGTAGAATCTGTTTGCAGAGTGCTCGAGCGTTCATGTGGGGTCCGCATTCGCCGTCGTGAACTTGCGCGATGATTTCCTGTCCTTTTTTGTAGTCGACACATAGGAGTAGCGTGCCTTGTGGTGTCTTCTTGAGTAATTGTCCCATTTCTAGGACGAATTGGGATGCTAGGAGTCTAATGGCCCTCTGGCCGCGTTTATTGGTGTTGGGTGGGTAAGTGTTGTTTGTTTTGTAGTTGATTATGGCTTGGTACCAAGGCTCTGTTTGCTCGGCTTCGTCTATGTCGATGGTGTGAATGTAGGCCGGTTCGTCACGTCTTTCAACGATGATGGGCAGTAACTTTAGGTTTGATGGCATGTTTAGGAGGCATGAGAGTTTTGACAGTGCGTCGGCAAATTGGTTTTCTTCCCTTGGGAGGTGATAAAATTCGACGCAGTCGAAGTTGGTTAGGAGTTTTTGTACTTTTGCTTGGTATTTGGTGAGGGTTTCGCTCATGATCTTCCATGTTCCTGTTACCTGATTTATGATGAGGAACGAATCTCCATGCACGCGAAGGTTCTTTATTTTGAGGGCGATTGCTGCTTGTAGGCCGTAAATGCAGGCTTCGTATTCTGCGGCGTTGTTTGTGACGCTAAAGTCAAGCTTGATCGAGAGTGGTGTATGGTCGCCATTTGGGGATATTAGGAGTATTCCTACTCCTCCGCGGTAGTTTGATGCTCCGTCAAAGTATAATTGCCAGTATTCCTTTTCTACGGCAAAGATCCCATCGTTAGGAAATGACATTGTGTCGATCATGGGCTGTTCGACGATAGCATTTTCTGCAAGGAAGTCCGAAACTGCTCTTCCTTTGATTACTTTCAGAGGGAGGTACTTGAGTTCGTACTCAATGAGAAGCAGAGTCCACCTGGCCATGCGCCCGTTTAGGACCGATTTTTCAAATAAGTATTTGAGAGGGTCCATTAAGGAGTATACTCTTGTTGTGCTAGTGAGTAGGTAGTGTCTGAGCTTTTTGGTTGCCCAGACCAGCGAGGGGCAGCTTTTCTCGACTGGTTCATACCAAGTTTCGTAGTCGTGGACCTTTTTGCTAATGTAGTAAATGGTCGTTCTTCGTTGCCGACCTCCTGGGCGAGCATGGCACCCATAGCGTTTGGCGTGGTCGTTAAGTATAGCGATAGTGGCAAGTCCTTTTGTGGAGGTACCAGAACGGGTGGATTTGTAAGCAGGCTTTTGACTTTGTCGAATGCTTGTTGACAGTCGTCGTCCCATTTCGTATGCTCTTCTTTCTTCAGCTTTTTGAAGATCGGCTCGCAAATCATGGTGAGTTTGCTGATAAATCGGGAGATATATTGGACTTGTCCCAAGAAACTCCTTATTTCGTCGATGTTGCTCGGCGTTTTCATGCTCATTATTGCTTTGATTTTAGTCGGGTCTATTTCGATCCCGCGCTGGCTTACTATGTGGCCAAGCAGCTTGCCTGACGTGACCCCAAAGGTGCATTTCTGTGGGTTTAATCGCATTTTGTACTGCCTGATTCTGGTGAAGAATTTGCGGAGGTTGGTGACGTGGTCGTCCCTTTCCTTTGATTTCACGATCATGTCATCAACGTATACTTCGACCTCTTTGTGTATGACTGTGTAACTAGCGGTGCGTTGGTATGTAACGCCGACGTTGATAAGCCCGAATGGCATGACTGTGTAGCAGTATGTTCCCCAAGGGGTTACGAAAGTCGTTTTTGGCATGTCATCTGTTGCCATTTTGATTTGGTTGTATCCTGCGTACCCATCCATGAACGAGAGCAGGGCGTGGTCTGCTGTGTTGTCAACTAGAATGTCCATGTGAGGTAGTGGGAAGTCGTCTTTTGGGCAGGCTTTGTTTAGGTCCGGAAAGTCGGCACATACCCGTATTTTGCCGTTTTTCTTCATAACTGGAACCATGTTGGAGACCCAGTCAGAGTATTCGATGACTCGGATGAACCCAGCTTGTAGTTGCTTTTCGATCTCTTCTTTGACCATGAGAGACCATTCTGGCTTGATGCGTCGGAGTTTTTGTTTGACAGGTTTGCTACCTTGCTTGATCGGGATGCGGTGTTCGGCTATCTCGCGGTCGATGCCGGGCATGTCTTTGTACGACCATGCGAAGTCGTCCTTGAATTCTGTGAGGAGCTTGGTGTATGTGGCTCTTTCTTCTGTGCTTAAAGAAACCCCAGCTGTAGCTCTCGAGGTTATTCGGGCGTGCCTATGTTGATGGTTGTTGTGTCTTCGATAATGGGGTCCTGTTCGGGTTTTGAGACAATGCTTGCAATGTATCTATATAATGCAATGTTATTTTGTTTAAAATTATCGCAATCATTAGAATATATAGATTTTAAATGAGGCAAAGAGTAACCAAAAACTTTCATGTTATTAATGTTATCAAAAGCGGTTACATTTGAAGATAGCTCAGACGAGGGAGCTTTGGATAACGCTATAAAATCTACTTCCTTACTTAGGTTTACTACTTTAGGAACGTAATTGAGTGACCTAGCCGTTTTTAGAAAAATTGGCGTCATGATAACGTAGGATCCTAGACTCTAGGTGCAGGTGCGCATGTTGTCGGTAGATTGCGTGGTGTTTTCTTCAAACTTCAGTTGCCGGAGGGTGGCTTGGAAATCTGAGGCCTCTATGGTGACGATTTCATCATAAAAGGGTATCTTGACCTTTTGGTGCAGAATTGATGTTACGGCTCCGGAAGCGTGAATCCAGGTCCTACCCAGCAACATGTTGTACGCCGGGGGAATGTCCATGAGTTGGAATTCGGTTTCTGTTTCGATGAATCCCGTCATGATGGGTAGTGATATGACACCTTCTATGCTGCGGGATGTACCGTCGTATGCTCTTATATTGTTGGAGCAAGGGGTGACATCACCTCCGTTTAATCCTAGCTTGATGGCTGTTGTTAGGGGCAGGATGTTGATTGCTGAGCCGTTGTCAATGAGGGTAACGGGTAATACCATGTTACGACACTCTACGGTTATGTAGAGTGCTGGATTGTGTGGATCTCGAAAGGGTGGCCGGTCTGCGTGGGAGAAAGTTATGGCACCTGGTAGCCAATCCTGGACAATGTGGTTAATGAGTTGTGTTGGTGACATTGGTTTTACTACCGGAGTGATTTGTTGGGTCTGGTAAAGGGTTTCACTAGGCGCTGGCGAGTCCTGCAAGAGTTGCCAGATTGAAGTGTTTGATCTTGTTTCTGGAAATCGACTCGGGAGGACATCCTCGGTGTCATGCCAGGTTGTGTTAAACGAAAGTCCGCTTGCCATGGGTGGGGTAGTGTGGAACCCGGGAATCGACGAGGGACCCAACTCGGCATCTTGCGTGAGGGCGCTTTAAGTTAAAAAGACTAATTTACAAAAACCTTTAAAACTGTTTTGGAGTCGCCACCTAATTATCGCGGAAATTAGGAACCTGCTATCATGTCCTAAGCCTAAAGACATGTCCTAGATTTTGGAGCACGCCGACACCCGTAGATCTAAGGCTTGTGAAACCAGAATGGATTCGGGGTGAGGGTACTTTAGAAAAAGAGTAATTCAATTAATGATTTATGAAAACCTTTTAGAAAATCCTATGTAAAAATAGCCTCTACTGACCTAGAACAACCCATGTAAGATGATATTTGAGCTAATATTATCGCTACGTACAAGTGCGAAAAATTTTGTAAAAGAATGCTGATGTCTCATATATTTACGTATATATAGCCCCTTGTTCACGAGCTTTACTTTGCGTTTCCCGTGCTTTTACATGCGTTTCGCTTCCTATTTCACTCCGTTTTGGCTCTGCTGCGTTTTCGTGTCCATTTTGCAGGTAAACGCGCATATTTGGAGGTTAGGATGCTTTTCGGGAGGTTTCGTGAAGTTTCATAAAGTTTCGTGAAGTTTCGAGGTGATTCGAGTTGGTTTCGTTGCGTTTCGGTTGCGCACGAGCCTCGTTTCAACCAATGAAGGTGTCTCGGGACCTTGGGACGGGATTTGAAGCTTGCATTATCATCCTAAGACTCGTTCCTACTCGTGAGCCTCGTCCCTTAGCCTTGGGACGACAAAAAAGTGAAAAATAAGCTAAGGAAAGGAAGTGCCAAAACAAGCACCAAAACTGAATCCAACGGGACAGCCTTCCCGTATGCTTGGGAGCTGACTCCCTTGGTGTCCCGGACGGGACCCTTGTCCCGGAGCCCAGGGACGGGGTCCGACTCCTCGTGTGCTTTAAATACTTCGTCAATTTGAAGGATCAATACATTATATTTTCGTCTGAAATTTTCTGAGCATTTCCTAGACTCTCTAAACTAGTTTCTATCAAAAACTTAGGGTTTAAATAATTTTCCTTCTTGTACTTTGAATTCTCGACTCGGAAACGTTGTTTGATCATCCTATTTCGGTATTATTGTCTTTATTCTTCTCTTTCTCTTTGCAATTTCTGATTAGGTTTTGTTTCATACTTCTCTTATTTGATTGTGATTTCATTATATATCGTTCTTGATCATGTTTTCATCTTTCTCCCTTGCTTTTATTTCCGTTTTCGCTATGTGTGAGTAGTTCATTATCTAGGGATGAAGGGTGATCATGGGTGAGTAGTCTAGGATGCTTTTGGTGATGATTTGATTAGGGTCTTGCTTGTGTTTTGGTTGTCTTGTGTTTGATTGTGTTTGTTGATCCCTTGGCCAAGGTTTAGCAAGCGTTCTCCACCCTTAAACTTAAGATCGAAAGCCTAGTTTAAGGTAGGGTACGAGACTAACCATTAGGACCCTCACTTGTAAGTTGCAAGAGCCCGCATTTGAGACCTAGAGGACGCTTAGAACCGAGAGGTCGAGCCTATTCCTTAGCACATGCGATTCCCGACTCATTTCGATCACCATCCCTTGTCCTAGCTTCACCCTTGCTATCCCCGATTCCCTAGACCTTTTTCCCTAAGTTTAAACCCTTACCTTTTACTCTCTAGCTTCAGTATACCAACCTCACTCGAACCGAGACTAGAATCACACAAAATAACCAACATTACGACCATCTCCCTGCGGATACGATACCCGACTTACCCTTGCTACCCGTTAGAGTTTGTTCGGATTTACTTTTGATTAGGTGATGCGACTTAGCCTATCAAATTTTGGCGCCGTTGCCGGGGAGACGGCTTTTGTTTTTGTTGTTTATTTGGTTCTTTTCTCATTGTTACTCTTGTCTCAAGGAACCTCAATTCCTTGAGGCCGCTACTTATAGTTGCTCTAGTGTTGTGCATGGTCAGGAAAACTAGCAGGTCTCAAGCTAATAAGGACGTGCAATTCGATCCTGAGCCGGAGCGTACCTTTCTTGCGCGCAAAAGTCTACTAAAGCAACTTGAAGCTTCATTCTCCAAAGAAGCTCACACCGACCTTGAACCTCCACCGCATAGAATCTTGGTGAAGCTTTCGGACCATTCTAGGCCGACCGCGGCTCAAATTCCTACGGGCAATGCTATGCCCAATATTGCCGCCAACAATTTTGAGGTGAAGCCCGCGTTCATCAACTTGATTGAGCGTAGTCAATTTGGTGGGAGTCCCGGTGAGGACCCTAACCTACACATCCAAAACTTTTGTGATTATTGCTCTACTATAAAGCAAACGGGTGTGACTCAAGATCAAATCCGAGAGATGCTTTTCCCGTTCTCACTTCGGGACAAAGCGAAGCTCTGGTTGAATGCCTTGAATCGCACTGCGCTTGCCATTGATGATTGGAACTCCCTTGTGTTGGCATTCTACCAAAAGTACTTTCCTCCGGAGAAGACCGCCATGCTACGGAGTTAAATTACGAGCTTTAGGCAAAGGGGAGATGAGTCCTTGTTTGATGCGTGGGAGCGGTACAAAGACTTACAACGTCAATGCCCACATCATGGCATGGACAAGTGGTTTATCGTCATGCAATTCTATAACGGTCTCTACAATGAGTCACGCCAAGTGCTTGACTCGGCGGCGAATGGTAGGTTCGACAACATTGATGTCGATGAGGCTATGGTCACGATCGAGGCCATGGCAATCCACAATGCGCAATACGGGAGCTCTAGGAACATCCCTCGAAGCGGTGGTAAGAACGACAGTGACGCGGTGGCCATGCTTAATGCCAAGATGGATGCTATGACCGCGATGATGATGAGTAAAATGCAAGCGGGTTCCTCAAACGCTAGCGGTCAAACGGTAGCGGCAATGCACACTTCTCATGACGTGCCTTGCAATTCTTGTGGCGTTGCCGGTCATTCTTCTCATGAATGCCGAGGTATGTATGCACCCGTCCTAGCCTTTCAATCTCAACAAAACAACCCTTACTCCAATTTCTACAACGAAGGCTACAAAAATCACCCCAATTTGTCATATAAAAGCCAAAACGTTTTGAATCCGCCACCACAACAACACCAAAACAGCCCTTACAATAACACTCCACAAAATTTCAGCCCTTATAATGCTCCAAGACCCTACAATCCTCCGGGCTTCAATCGCCCCAATTTTCAACCACAAAACGCTCCGCCACCGGTGCAAGCCGCTCCGGTCCCCGATCCCATGAATGAAATGCGAGCCATGATGATGCAAATGGCTAAAACGCAAGAGACAATGATGGCTCACATTCAAAAGAGTGACCAAGCAAAGGACTCGGCCATCAAGATGCTTGAAACGCAAGTGGCTCAGCTTGCTTCCTCTAGTTCTCAAAGGAATCCGGGTTCTCTTCCGTCGCAAGGCTCACAACCGCAACAACATGAGTCGATCAACGCCATTTCCTTGCGAAGTGGGACAAGCTACGATGGTCCTCCAATGCCTAAGGTGGTAAGTGAGGTAGACCCTCCTCTTTCTCCTAACGATTTTCGTGATTCTAGTGATGGTTTTGCAGGAGCAAGCACGAGTGGAGCTAAGGGAAGAGGGCAGGCCGTGGGGCCCAGTGGTGATGCAGCCGTGTAGAGTGATGGTGCACAAGGAGGTGGCCACGTGGAGACTGAGGCCAAGGGGGCCGAGCAAGCCAAGCCAAGGAAACGCAGCAAGTTAAGAGCAAGCCTGTCGAGCCACCGATTCAAATCAAACTACCATTCCCGAGTCGAGTGGTAAAGTCAAAGCTCGATAGTCAATTTGGTAAGTTCATGGAAGTTGTCAAGGACTTAAAGGTAACCGTGCCTTTTACTGAACTCGTTACTCAGGTCCCTGCGTACGCTAAATTTCTCAAAGACATACTCACTCGTAAGTGGTCGTTCAGTGAGGTCGAGACTGTGGCTTTCACTGTCGAGTGTAGTGCACTTATACAAAACCAGTCTCCTCCTAAACTGAAGGACCTGGGTAGCTTCTCGATACCTTGCACTATTGGTACAGTTTCGATTCCTAACGCTTTATGTGACTTAGGTGCAAGTGCAAGCGTTCTGCCTTACTCCGTATGCAAGAAGCCCAACATGGGCGAGTTGAAAGTAACTAATATCACGCTCTAGATGGCGGATCGTTCTGTCAAACGCCCTCTAGGCGTTTTGGAGGACGTTCCTGTCAAAGTGGGTAAGTTTTTCATTCCAGTCGATTTCATTGTTCTTGACATGGCCGAGGACTCCCAAATTCCTATCATCTTGGGTCGGCCTTTCTGGCACACTGCTGGTGCAATCATAGACGTCAAGAACGGGAAATTGACGTTGGATATAGGAGGTGATAAAGTTACTTTCAACCTTTCCAATGCTTTAAAACGCCCAATGTTGGAGGAGCATGTCTTTGCTTTAGACGTTATCGATGATTGTGTGGACGAGTACTTACCTCAAGTCCTCGAGAGGGACCCTCTTGAGGCCGTGCTTTGCTGTCATGATGTTGTTGCAGGTACTCTAGGGAGGATGGACGAGGGTAGAGACGTGCTCAAAGACGATGTGCGTGGTGTTGCATTTGTTGGTCGAATGGATGCTGCAGATGACAAGGATGGCCGAGTAGGCCATGGTTATGACGCTCATGTTGATGGCCGGGTGAATGATGATGATGGATTCGATGATGAGGAGAATGATGGGAGTGGGTTCGTCTACGACGAGACCCATGGATGGTGGTACTTCTAGTACCCATTGCTTAACCCCCCGTTTGAAGCCGGTTTGGGGGGACGTTTTGCTTTGTATATAAATTGTATGTACTTTATTTTCTTTTGAGACTCCTTTATCGTTCTTTCTCCCTTTTTTTAACGTCCCTGGTTGATGTGCTTTAGGACACATTGGGGACAATGTGTTGTTTGGTTTGGGGGGAGAAACACTTTGCTTTTCATTTTGCATTTTCTTTTTCGTTTTTCGCTTTTTCAAAAAATCATAAAAATCCAAAAAAATCTGAAAATTCAAAAAATTTCAAAAAAACCAGAAAATTTCAAAAAAATCCAAAAAAAACGTATCTCGAATCGTTGTTTGCGAGCTTGTTTTTACCTTGTTCATTCCCGACATCCCTTCCCTTGTTTGCTTTGAGCTTTGGCATGTTTTTCATTGTTTGGATTGGCGCTTTCGGGGATGTTGAGACACTAGTAGATGATGGCATGTGCTTTTACTGTTTGGCTTTATCATTCATGGACTATAGCTACTTATATTGTGAGGTTTTTAGCCTCCTGCGGCCGGTTCGTCTATCCCGGTCCCCGTGCTTATATTGTGAGTAGTTCTCCTCGTGGGGTACGTAATATCAACACGCATAAGTGTGGCCCCTATCCCGTGTTTCCCACGATTTTGTCACTTGTTATTGCATATGAGGCTTTAGTTGATTGCATTTCTATTCACCTTGTTCATGCATTGTCTTTATCCTCTCATACATGATCCTTTACCCCCTTTTCCACTTGAGTTTGCTAGCTACATGCCAAATAGCCTACCCTAGCCTTGCTAGTGACCGCTTTTGCTTACTCTTGTGCTCGTTCGTTGGGTTGTGATCATTATTTTGCTACGACTTGCTGATGTCGTTGGCTTTGAGAGTGTTGGTGAATTTGAGTCGGGATTGCTGTTTCTCCGACCTTTTATGAGGTATTTTCCGCAACTTTGTGAGTGTGCTCTTTGCTCAAGAAAAGAAGAAACAAAAAATCAGAAAAATTCAAACACAACACAAAAATAAGAAAAGGAAGAATGTGTGCACAAAAATGAAAGTGTTGTTGTTGTTGTTGCATGAGTGAGCAATTGAAATTTGTTGTCATGTTGCGTGGATGTGTAAAGGAGACCGTTATGCTGTTTTCGGTCCGTTTATCATGAGAGTTGGGTTCCGTTTTGGTTGGATGAGCACTTGAGTAGTACGAGTGGTTTCTAGTGGCTTAGCTCCACGATTCCATAATCATTTGTTCCACCTTATCACCCTTATCCTCTCTTTGGCCTTTACACCCTCATATCCTATGTAAGCCCTCATGTTTGCTTCGTTTTTGTGACATTATTTGTGTACGGGAATGCGAGATTTGGTCCACATTAGATTGCGGGCGTGCTTCCACTAGTCGAGTAGGTGAGTGTCATCACATATATCACCTTGTTCATCATTTGTGCTAGAGTGGAAACCGCGAGAGGTCCGTGATTTGATTGCTAGAGAGCCTTTGTTTAAGCCATGCTATTCATCCTGCGCCGTCTTGTAATTCTCATCCGTTAGCTTGCTATTTCCATATGTCCCTGTAGATACCCAAATCTGTACCTCCCGCCAAAAACCCAGTGATGTAACAATGGACTTTTATTGCATGCTTTTATGTTGACTTAAATGGTTCTAACTATGACGAATTCAAGTTAAACGTTTTTAAATGCAAATGAGGTTTCTTTATGGGTCATCACTCTTAGTGTCTTTAGGTCTAGAGTCTAGCTTGTCTCGAGTTTAGGTCCTAATCGGCATGCGCACACCCCTTTCTAAACACATAGTCTAATTGATTCTTTTACATTAACAGGATTCAATTCGATTCACCTAAATCCCTCAATTTAGGCCCAGTCGCTAAAACCACATTTTAGGACCGGCAAACACCTAGGATAACCTTACGGAATGTCCTATTTCACAAAATACTACAAAATACACCCCTTTTTACATTTTCAGGGCTCGGGCCCAGAACCGAGCCCAAACCCATGCCTGGCCCGCTTCCCAAGGTCCAGGATAACCTAAGTCAAACCCTAAAACACAGCCACAACGACGTATCTTAGAGCTCAAGTAAGATTATCCCGTATATCCTAAAATATAATTTGGAAATATACGGAATAAAGGATAATGCCCGCCCTACCAATCGCAAGAGTCCTTGCGATTAGGGCAGGCAGCCGCAAGAGTCCTTGCGATTGCCCCAAGCATTCGCAAGGGTCCTTGCGATTTCTAAGTCCGGTTTTATCCCCTGGCTTTCCTAATTCTTGACGAGCTCTACACTATAAATACGACCCTTCATTCATTCGATTGAACACACAATTTCAGAATACAATTCACTCAAAACTCTCTCAAAGCCTCACGCATAAACATCCTCAGAATTCTTCATTTTCCTAGTGTTGAATTCTTCCCTTTGAAGCGAAGCGCTGCCGGTTTCCTAACTCGAGACAGGTAATACTTAATCCTATCATGGATTAAGGTCTTTCTTTACTTCTTAGACTAGCAAGGGCCTACATTAGGCTCACCCCGACTTTGGTACGCAAGTCTGCTTTTCATAAGGCGGCCATGCACCTCGAATACACACCCTATTCGTAACACCTTTCCAAAGTCGCATAAACAACTGACCTCTCTAAAATAAACCAATGGCTAATTGAACTTTATTTTATTGCATGCATTTTTAGCAAATCCTCATCTCGCATCTAAATCACTTAAAATGAATTCGTCATTAAACTGAACTGTTTTCGTTAATAAGTTAAGCATGCTTAACTGAGGGTTTTAAACAATCTCTTTTTGCATTCTTTTTACATCTATATCGCACTTGTACGTAGCGAATTACTTAGGCTCATGTATCATTCTTTGCATTGTTCTCAAGTCTAGTAGAGGCTATCTTTTGATAGGCTTTTCCAAAAGATCTTTCATAAAAACATTATTTTGAACTATACTTTAGAAAAGTACCCTCACCCGAATCCGAATCTGGTTTCACAATAACCTTAGAGCATGAGGACACGGAGGCGGGTTCTAAATTTCCCTCATAATTTAGTGGCGGCTCCAAAACAGTTTTTAAAGGTTTTTTGAACTTAATCTTTTTAACTTTACGCCCTTAGCAAGACGTCGAGTGGTTCCATGTCTAATCCCGGTACCTACAGTTGGCGACTCCGCTGGGGATATGTTTTATTTTTAAAACTAAAATTAGCTTTTTCTTTTTTAAAAATAAAAACGAGACTTGAACGACTTGAGAACAATCAACATACATGAGCTAAGCATATCCGTTAGAGTCGAATCTAGTCGGATTCACACACGAATACCCCGAGAGGTGGTTCCAAACGCAGGCATCGTCCATTCGACGAGGCACGTACTGGACTAACCTTCCTCTCACCCCTCCACGGCTTGCCGTAGCAAACTGATTTGACCGCCCCAGGGCTTCCTTCGTATCCTACACGTTATACTGTGTGGGCGAAGGGCTAAAAGCACCTGCCAAAGCGTACTCAAATCAGTTGGAGGCGTACAAGACTTGACCAAACGACCAAGAGTCATACGTACGAGTGCGAGGCTATACAATATAGTCTTTTTCAAAATTCATTTGCATATTTTCAAAAAGTCGCTTTAAGTTTTCAAAAATAATGAACCTAACAACTAACATCTAACATTTTACAACTAACATCTAACATTTTATAACTAACATCTAACATTTTATAACTAACATCTAACATTTTACAACTAACATCTAACATTTTTACAAACAAAACTCCCGCGAATTTTTGAAATGAACATTTTTCAAATTTCCTTTTACACAACTATCAAAACCCGAGTCAAGGTTTACAATCCGAGCTCGTGGATTTTCCCTCACAAATTTTTTTGAAATAAACATCTTTCAAGACTTCATTTTGCAAAAACAAGCAAAAACCCGAGCAAGCTTCAAAACCCTAGCTCGTGGACTTTATTCCTTAGGTCACAAAACCCACTTTCCCTAAGCCTTTGAAAACATAAATGGATTAAATAACTCACGGTTATCCTAACCTATTTATCGCATGCTTTTTCACAAAGCATAACCCAAGAATTAGAACACATTCTTGGTGAGTTTTTCAAAGCGAACTCACGGCCCTTGGCCTTTTCGAACCTTTCTAAACAAAGACTTTTCAAACGACTCATTGTCAAATCAGCCCAATGAGTAGCATCCCTCGCCAAACCCAAGAATGGCCAAGCCTAATCTTGTGGATTCTAACATCGGATCGAATGGCTCAAACCACCTCGATCCGTTTCTCCCTTGACAAAATCCATGTGGACGAGCAAGCTTGTCCTCATCGCATTTTGACACCTTCGACTCGAATAGCTTAAACGCCATTTCGAGCATCCACCAATAGGATCGTAGCAACACACCACCAAACATCGTCGAGCATGAAACGTTTTAAAACATTTCTAGCTCAAAATCGGCCGCATGACTCGCGGTCATCACAACCCTTTTAGCACAAAACTCATTTCAAACCCGAGAATGTCAGCCCATTCTCGAGGAATTTCACAAAAACAAATTGAACGGCCCAAGGCCTTTTCCTTTTTATACCTCTTTCAATATAAGCATTTTTCGAAAGTTTTGACTAGCCCAAAACCTTCTAGGATCAGACACTCCTCTTTTTGCAAAAGCACAAAACCCGGGAATGAGCAAGCTCAATCCCGAGCACTTTTGATGTTGGACCAAGTGGCTCTAGCCGCTTCGGTCTAACTCTTCCTTAGGCACGTGCATAAAAACGGGCACTACCGTTTCCATCGCATTTTCGAAGCACCCTCGGTTCAAGTAGCTCATCACTACCTCGAATCGCTCATGCACAGAGTTGAAATGTGGCAACACATTTCAACTCGAAAAACCCTTTCACTTCCATCAAAACAAAATCGTTTCAAAGACAAGACGAATCAAATTATGCGTTAATCAAGTCTCGACACCAAGGGCATCGACGTGTACCCACGGCACGTACATCGCGAAGCAACCGACGAGGCGTCCACTCAAGCACCATCGACGATCTGGCGGATCTCCTCAAGCAATTCGAGTCCTTTAAATACGGGTCGAGTTTTTAAGCATCGAGTCAAACTCCGTCAGTATAGGATAATCGAGTCTTCGACGCACGACATTTTAACAAATCAATAAGGGAATAAGTTTGCCCATAACCCAGTTTCCTTTTACCCATTTTACTCACATTTCTTATACAAAACCATTTTGCACCGACATACATTGCATCCTAGGAGTAGCTATCCGAAGGAGGTCTAGGCCGGGTACGAAGGTCCAAGTCAATATCAAGCACAAGACAAAAACCAAAAGGTTTTCGACGACTAGACACTTAAGGTTCGGTAGTATGCTTGTGGTCTACTACTCCGCTGCCTTTGGAGGAGGATCCATTAATTTGGAGCTCCACAGTGGTCATGAATTTGATCGCGACCAAAAGTATGAGTATTCCTGGATCGCCCTCCGTGTACTCGATCGCGTGCCTAATAAGCAAATGAACTTGTCAGAGGATTCCGGCGTGATAGACACATGATCACATGCAACCTCCCCACCGCAAGGTTTAGCAAAGTCGAAGCTCGAGCCCAGACCACAAAGGGCCCGACGAATTCTCAAGGGGAATACAATCAAAAGTGAAAACAACGGCAAAAAGAGCAAAGTCAAAAGGAAACAAATCTCAAAGTTTCCAAGAAATCAAGAAGGAAACAAGTCTCAAAGTTTCCAAGAAATAAAAAAGGAAACAAGTCTCAAAGTCCTTAAGAAAAGGGACAAAACAACAAAAACAAAGCCCGAAAGTCAAGTGGCTAAGTGAACAAAGGTCTACTAAAAAATGGACCCAATCTAATACCTCTCCAAGGGACCCGTGCCAAAAGGACATATGGCACGATGGACATTGCTCTGAGCCGAATTTGACACCAAGGAGCCCGTTATCGACACTACCTCATTTCCCGATGACGGAATTTACAACATCAATGAAGAAGCGACATACTTCGATGGTTCATCCAATTATCGTGGTTGGAGAATAGGAATACTCCTCTTTTCCCAAACGGCGAACACGAACACTTCCCTCCATCAAATTGGACTTTGATGTGACAAACAAGCGGCCAAGATCAACTAAGGAGAACCTACCTTTAGGATGCAATGTATCAAGGTCAATCACATAAACACCCTTTTGGACCGGCGGGTCCTTAAACACGCACCTTCCCATACAAAACACCTTTTGGACCGGCGGGTCCTTAAACACGCACCTTTCCACAAAAATGGACCGGCGGGTCCTTAAACACGCACCCTTTCCACATAAACAAACACTTTTCACAAACACACCCTTGGGAACTACGCTAGGTTTGATTCCGTACCCACGGATACGTAGGCCGCTCACTCGAGCTCAACCAACCCTTTTACACAAAACATCCCTATGTCTAAAGCTTCCAAAGTCAAGGACATCCTCACAAAAATCCACAAAATCCACAAAAATCAAAGGCAAACTGTTTCTTTATCGAAACGTTAAAACGACTACGTCGAGACAAAGTTGTGCTGGACCTAGGAGTAGTGCTCTGCTTTTTCGTGTAACCTTGCTCATTTTGCAGGAACAACAACATGCCACCGAAGCAACCATACGCCACCAAGCCGGAGGCTTTACAGATGCTCGTGTCACAGTCACTTACATCCCTATCAATGTCGAGTCTCGAGTCACGCATACGATTCACCTTCTCTTTGAAACACTTCAAACACTCGTTTTCTTAACACGTTTCATCGTTGTCTTTGAAACATTTCATAGAGCACCTTTCAAAAATTAACTTAGTACTCGAGTTAACGCACTTTGAAAAGAACTCATTTAACACCCGAGTTAGTACCCATTAGGAAGCACTTTCTAAAAATTAGCTCAACTCAATACTTTTCAAACAAAAACATGTCTTTAAACGTTTTTCGAAAACAGCATTTTCAAGATCTCCTTTTGAAAAAGCAGCATTTTCAAATTCTTCTGTTGCAAAAATTTTTTTTTTTCAAAATCTCCTTTACGAAAACGACATTTTCAAAAAACTTCTTTCGAACAAAAGGCATTTCCAAAAAACGCGAGAGCATTTTCAAAAACTTTCTTTTCTTGAGTACTAACTATGCAGGTACAAGTAAGAGACGAAGAAGACATCAAGCACGACACAAGCAGACGTTCACGATGCTCAGAATGCAGTCAAGCCCATGGAGTACGCCCGACGACACTGGATGCACGCTACCCCAAGATGCCCAACCGCACAAAACACACTCTATCCAACGGCATTGGATACAGCCTATACAACAACACTGGATACACCACGCTCTACGAAACTGGATCCAACCAGTTCAAGACACAACCTATCCAAAGACGTTGATACACCTTACCTAACGGTACTAGATACATTATACCCAAGCCTTTACAACAACAACCATTCCCGGTGGAAATAACCCATCTCGAAGCGCCAAGCCTCAAGACTGGGGGCTTATCTACGATATTCCCAATATCTACAGATAACACATTCACCTCCTTAGACTAGGAAGCCATACAAGCGTCATGGTCGACTCATGCACCATGAGTGCGATATACATTACATAACTACAACGAAGAGTGGGGGCTAACACTCCATTTTAGGATCATACTCCTATACGAAGTACAACAAAATAGATATCCTTCACGGACGTCCCAAAAATTTTACAAGCCGAAGCAAAAACCCTACCTCGATAGTATGCCCTACCTCGAAAGTATCCCTAAAACGCAACAAGCCTCATAACAATAACACCCCAGAAGCAAAAGCAAGTCAAATTCACAATTCGATTCAGCTCAAACACCCCATGGGCCGGCATGCCCTTAAACGTGCAATACCGAACTACGCTGGTCTGATTCCACACACCGTGGATACGTAGGCTGCTTTGCAAAAGGCACGACCAACACCCCACACCAAAAACATCATTTCATTCAAGGACGGAAGTAACATTTCCAGTTTGACTTAATTTTTACACCAAAACTTAACCAAACTAAGAGGGCAAAATTAAAAGCATAGTCACAATCTTGACTGTACTTTTACGCCAAAGCATGGTCCTAATTACAAACAAGACTCTGATTTAGCTTTGTACTAAAGCTTTGTCAAAGAAAGCCAACACCAAAAGCCAACACCACTTTGCCTTAATTCCAACCAAATTAAGCCAAACTCGAGGGGGTAATCCAAAAACTTTTTCCCCTAATACACATCCATCACCACACTTTGACTCAGTTTTCATGCAAAACTTCGTCAAACTCGAGGGGGTAATCCAAAAACACTTTCTCCCAACACAATTATACCATGCACATGCTCTTCACTTTGACTCAGTTTCATATCAAACTTAGTCACACTTGAGGGGGTAACTCAAAAACACTTTCACTCGAACAACCTTATCACCAAGTCTGACCATCATTATACACTCTAACTCGGTCAAACTGGAAACTAACACCTTACACCTCTCAAGCTTCCGTCAACGACACCATACACCCCTCAAGCTTCCGTCAACGAAAAATAAGGTAATTTTTCGCGAAATGACGCCTGAAGAAGAACAAATCACGCCCTCAAGTTTCTGTCAACGAAAAATAAGGTAATTTTTCGCGTGACGCCTGAAGAAATCACGCATCTACGGTTTAGCGACACCTCCAGAACCGCTATGAACACAAGCATGCACACTAAAAGCATAATACTTTCACGTGTGCACAAAGCATCAGACACCCAAACATAAGTCCAAAGATCAAACACCCGAACACAGATACAAACATTCAAACACCCGAACACAGATACAAACATTCAAACACCCAAACATGAGATCGAGCACCAAACATTCCGAGTCCGAGAGATGAGTATCAAGTAAACCCAAAGGAATCGTAATGATACCACGTTTCATGGCCGAAGCAAGCGAAGTCTGAAGATCTTTAGAAGAGTAAATCGCAGATTCGAATTTTTCCGGATTTGAAACCGCGACATGTGCGAATGAGTTCAAGCTTGAAGTCGCCAGTTGATAAGAGATTCCCCGGAAGAGTCACTAGTCGACAAGGCAATTTCTGAAGCATGTTATATTCCACGTTTTCTCTCCACCTTGGGCTCGTTGATTCAAGCCTAAGTATTTTTCTTCGTACACGCAAGCTTCTTCGGTTAAGGTGTCACCTAAAGTCCGCCACACTCTTGAACGAGTTTCAAGCACTATACACAACCTTTGCGTATACACATAAGCACTAAGCATTAACATTTTTCCTCGGACGATAATTCCCGGCGGACATTAGCACTCTTTACGAGATAAGCACCAACACAAGTGCTAGCACGAAGCACCAAGCATTCGCGCTCTTTTACGAGACCAAGCATCTGCGCTCTTTTACGAGACCAAGCAACAGCAATAGCACGCAAAGGTATTCAGCAGGCAGGCATGCCCTTACAAGTATGCAAGGACCGTCATGTCCCTAAACATGTTTGTCCCTCCCCGGATAAGCCCGGTTCGGAGTCCTCGTCTTACCCATGGACACATACTCCGCGCCGCTGATGATGTCGAGACTGTAATGGTCCGGATATTGTCGCAAAGTTTGACTTTCGCTTTAGTCCTAAGCTCAGTCAAACTGGGGGCTCTGTAGATACCCAAATCTGTACCTCCCGCCAAAAACCCAGTTGTAGATACCCGTATCTGTCGATATGGAAATTTATAGAAAACCCGACAAATACCCTATGATGATAGGACAACGTGTTTTCGTATCATTTATTTGAGTTCGTTTTACGATTTAAGCCGGGCGCTGTCAGCAAAATGTTTATTAATTCAAAGGATATTTGATTCGTTTGGCCCTGTCAAGTTTTATTTTTTTGTCGCAAGTATGTGTTTTATTGGAAATAAAATGTTTTGGTTTGAAAAATCATTTTATGTTTTTTTCGATTTGAAAAGTCGCTTTTACAAATATCGTTTGTTGACTTGAAAAGTCGTTCCTCGCGCTTCTAAAGCAGTTTGTTAAATCGTTTTCGACGAATTCGTTTTCTCAACAGCAAGTTTTAAAGCTCGTTTTAAGCCCGATTTTAAGAGCGATTTTGAGCCCGTTTCAACACGAATTTCGAGGCCTCTTTATACCCACACTCTTTCTCACATACCCAAGCTTGAACCAGCCAAGAACCACGACCAAAACAAGCCAGAAAATAGCCCAAAATGCTCAAAATACAGCAGCCCTAAAACCCCTTTTTCGTGCCCTGTTTTGACAGCCCAAAAAAGACCCAAAACCCGACTCTTAACTACCTGCCTATGACCCATACTTATCTCCTAACTATCCTACCCATTTACCATTGCTTAACCCTCAAGAAAACCCCCTCCAAAACCCTAAAGAAAACCGTGGATAGCAGCTCAAGGAGAGGGGAAGGGCTGCTCTGTTCCTTTCTTAAACCCTACTTTCTCGACTCTATATATACACACCCACCACAGGCATTCAAGGACACGAAATATACAGCATACACACACAATACAAAGTCACAAAAAAGCCCTAAAAAAGCCACAAAAGAAGTCGAGATAGTCGTATGAAAAACAGAGCACAACTTTTCCGATTTTCGTGCAACTATCACCTCTTCCACTTCGTTTTTCGTGTTGAAAACACCGTAGTCTTTCTGATTTCTTTACATAATCTTAAAGTTCACTTTGTCACAATTCCAAAACATCTTTCGGTTCAAAATTTCGTTGAGAAACGAAGAAGTTACAAGCTTTTGAAAATCGCTGTCAGTTTGGTATAAAGCTACGGATTTACAAATTGTTTTCGTCGACGACGGCCCCTTGGGATAAAATCTTACAATCGATTACGACTCGAAGATTTGGTCAACGATACATGTAAGTTGAGGGTGCAAAAATACTATTTTTACTTTGTTAAATTATCCTTTTTTATTATTTTTATCGCCTTCTGTCGTTTTTTTATCGCTCTCTGTCGCTTTGTTATTTACCATCATAGTTGTCACATTTATCATTCGTTTTGGATTCCTATTTTTCGCCTGATATTAATATGTATGTGTTGATGTATCGTGTCCCTCACCTACTTGATATGCACGTTTGGCTTCCCTGCGTCGTGTGACTTGAAAATCCCTCGTCAGTTTAGTTTGCTCGTTAGCTTATTATACAAGTAGATTTTGCTCATGTTTAATTATGTCTGAAAACTGGTTTATCATGTTCTTCGTCCCAGATTCGTAATTCACGTTTGTATACTAGGTTAGTTTTCATGATTTTACTCTGTCATCTTGTATTGATCTCGTAATTTGCCTCGTTAATCATGTAGAAGCTGTGCACTGCATAGTTCCGTTGGCCGCTGTTTTGTCTTGTTCGTTAAATCTGTTGCGTAATTATTAGACTTGTTGAATTGTATAGTTTAGGTCCTCATATACCGTGTTTAAGTGCTCATGCTATCTGCTTATGTTTATATATTTGCTAATCGCTTTTGATTATTTTAGATCCTCGTGCAGTCGTTTGTATTCGTGCGTATGTTGGCTATTTCCTTACGTTAGTACGCAGCGTTTAGTTATTCATGTTAGATTACTTCATACTGTATGTTAGATTAATCCATGTTGCTGGTCTCGTTTTGTTAGATTAATCCATGTTGCTGCATGTTAGACTAATCATGTGTAGAGTTGTACAACTTAGGCTTGTGTACTCCGTGTTTTGGTGCCCGCGTTAGTTGCTTACTTTTTTGTATTTATTAGTTAGTTGATTGTTATTCGTGTCCGTGTAATTTGTATACGTTTGCATATTTATTTAGTTGTATGTGATCATTAGTTTATACGTCTGTTTGTGTTTGTTTGTCACTTCTTCATATTTGTGTGTGGTATTTATTTATTTACGTTGGTCGTTCATACTGGTTCATATGTTTGCCGTGTGGTTATTTCTATCCGTCTGCCGCTAACGTTTGTTAATCTATCTTATGCTGTCGGTAAGTATATCTGCTTTTTTTTCTTTGTTTGCTAGAATTGTGAATGAACCCATGTTGAATTACTTTGACGAAATTACATGTGCATTAAACGACATAGAATGGATATATTTTGTTTAGGGTTAAAACGTTGTTTGCATATCTGCATACGTACTCATAATAGCCATAGTTTTACTTAGTAGAGACCGTCTTTATGACGGGCGGGGTTAGGCGTTAAATTAATGAAATTCTTTTAAACTTCCTAACACGTAAACTCACACGAACTCATTTTCTCTAAAAATTGGTTTTCTAAATTCCATATAAAATTTAGTGGCGACTCTTTTCAAATGAAAATGTTTTTGAAATAAAACATCGCGTGGATCAAATTCCCTTGTCCACAATTTGGCGACTCCGCTGGGGACAGTGAAACTCGAAAAGTAAAGTGATGGCTATTTAGAGTACCCCTTTCTTTTTTTTATGTTATTTATGCATCATACTGTTAGGATTCGAACCATTTCTCCCTTTGGGTCGACCTCAAAGTAGGGAAATGACGTTCACTGTGTCTGATTTAAATATCAAGGTGGTCCCGCCGAGGTTAGCGACTGCCCTCTCGCCATATAGTTACGGACTTATGGTGGTGGCGTAGGTTACCTAACAACGTGGGATCATTGGCATGGACCTTTTTTTGAGACTTGGAATAGTCTAGTTCATGCATTGCATCCTTGAACTGCGTATGACTAATTGCTCTGTGATTTCTAAAGCCGTGTTTTCAGTCCTTTTTAGCCAAAACTGTCATCTTTTCAATTGAATATTTTCCAAAAATCCTCTTTTAGCTGAAATGCTGTCTTTTTAAGATTAGAATAATCTTAAATATTTTCAACACTATCTTTTCCGAAAAACAAAGATTTTTGTCCAAGCTAAAACGCTTTCCTTCTAAAATTAGAATAATCTTAGATTTTCACGATTTTAGCTCTTTTGAAAAAAGATCTCTTCCTAGCTGAAAAGCTATCTTTTTAGGATTAGAATAATCTTAAATGATTTCCGACTCTAGCTCTTTTGAAAAAAGATCCACTCCAAGCTGAAATACTGCTCGTTTAGGATTAGAATAAATCTTAAATTACTTCCGATTTTAGCCCTTTTAAAGATATTTTGCTAAGACGAAATGCTTTTCTTTTAGGATTAGAATAATCTTAATTTATTTCCGTTTTTTAGCTCTTTTGAAAAAAGACCTCTTCCTAGCTGAAATGCTATCCTTTGTTTAACTCTCACCTTCCTTTAGTCGTCCTCGATTTCAAATTCCAAATCACATTCCGCGTCTAGAGTAGGGAGTTCGAGTCAATCCACTTTAGAGTCCGTGTTTAGGCTAGACGAGTAAGAATGAGTCGAGCTAGCTCTCTTTTGTCGAGTTTAAGTACAAGGGTGGGTCTCGTTTAGGTGTTTCACGTGTGTGTCAGTTGAGTCGTAAGTGTGCAGAGGGTTGGTAATTCAATGACTGAATTCTGTCCGGGGTTTTTATTGTAGAAAGGCCGGTCGAAACAAGAAATATGACTACCGCGGAACAGTTAAGCAAACTCAATGATACTCTAGCTGCAATGATGAGTCGTTTGGAGTCCGTAGAAAAGAAGCTGACGGTAGAAATTCCACCGCCTCCACCACCAACTGAACTTGAGAAACGCTTCAAACTAATAGAGGAACAACTGAAATTGTCTGATGGGGAAAGCATTCACTTCGAGAATGCTCGTGGGTATACGCCGGTTCAAGATAAGCTACCAACTAATTTCGTGCTTACTGACATCCCTAAGTTTAAGGGAACTGAAGACCCGTTGCAACATATTCGATCCTACAAAGAATACCTCGCTTTGAAAGGAGTACCTGCCGAAATGTTGTCTCACGTTTTTGCTCAATCTTTGGGGGAACATCCAAGGAAATGGTTTTATGGTCTCGAACTCAAAAATTTCCCGACTTTTGAGGATATCACCGTGGAATTTTGTAAGCATTTTGCTGATAATGCTGAAATTCAAACCACTATGCGGACATTGGAAGTAATGACGCAAAAAGAAAAGGAGGGATTTTCGGAATTCCTTAATCGATGGCGCGCAGAGAGCGTGAAATTGCCAAAAAGGCCCGAAGAGGTTGAAATGGTAGATAAGTTCGTTAAGAATCTTCGTCCCGTCTACCGAGATGCTATCAAATACCAAAATTTCAGCTCGTTCAAAGACCTTAGCCGAGTAGGGAGGAAAATTGAAGACGACGTCCGAACTTCAGAGGCCGAAAAACCTAAGGGGTATCAAGGGCCCTCTTCCTCTAAGTCAAGGGTATCTAACTCAGCTAATCACGTGCAAGCAATCAGTTTTGGGGGCCCTCGAGAGCAACAACGTCGAGCTCCAAGGGCGTTTACTGATATTGGGTGTACATATGCCTCTGCTCTTCAAAGGCTCTCGGCCCAGGGGAAACTGAGCCCAATTGGCCCGACTCCGGACCCACCTGCTGAACCGACAGGGTAAATGGTACAAGCCTAACGCATACTGCGCATTCCATCAAGGGAGAGGACACGATACTGAAAATTGTTTTCGCCTTAAGCACGAGATCCAAGACATGATCGAAAATGGATCTTTGCCAATCCCTACGGTTAAGCCAAATAATGTGACTAATCCTTTCGGCAACCACTCCAACGCAGTGTTCATTGGAGGCAATGATGATATGTCTCACTTAATCCGACCCGTTAATTATCTCACCGGTTTTTTCGTGGGAAAGGTCTACATAGATTGCGCCGACCTTTTTCCCAAGGCAAGAAATGATATTCGCATTGGGGATTTCAACATTGATTGTACACCATACCTTGCTCAAAGCGGAAATGAAATTAATGGGGTTTGGGCAGATGATGAGGATGATATATATCTCACCGAAGGTGCGATCATCCCACGTACCCAAGCTGAAATCATGCAGCTACGAAAAGATGTCCTCGAATCTGATCACCTAACTCGATCCGGACGTCCTTATCGAGTAGAAAAGTCGAGGAGCACATCTATTTTTGGGGACACCCAAAACACAACGCAAGCAAGTACGCCTACGGTAACAAAGGCACTCGAAGAAGTGTCGACCGCAAAAGATCCCCTTATCAAGAAACTACAGAAAACCAAGGCGGATGTCTCTATATGGGAGCTTATTCTAAGCTCGTTCGAACATCGTCAAGCTCTACTACAATCTTTGATGAACATGACCGTGTCTCCCACCACCACACCTAATGATATGATCTCGTTGGTTTCATCAAATCAACCACGGCTTACAAACGTTGTGACCTTTTCGGATGAGGACTTGCCTTCTTTCGGACCTCAACATTGCTTAGCCATGTACATCACGGTAGAATGCCGTCACAAGAGGCTTCCAATGACATTAGTGGATGATGGGTCTGCCGTTAATGTGCTTCCGTTGAAAACCGCGTATATTTTGGGACTAGATAAGAATGATCTTATTCCAACTACACAAACGGTCAGAGCTTTCGACGGTACCATACGACGCGTAGCTGGGTTTGTCACATTAAGCGTGAGCACGGTTGTAGTCGAAAAGACGGTTAGCTTTCAGGTTATAGACCTTGTCTCATCCTTTAATATGTTGCTTGGAAGACCTTGGATCCACGCCACGAGAGCTGTGTCTTAAACTCTTCACCGGAAGATTAAAATCCCATTCAATGGAGGAGTGGTAACCATTAACGCTACTCCAATGGTCGTAACGGGTGGAGACGTGACCTTCGAGGTCCAAAATGATATCACCATTGAGACGGGTGGCTTTGAGGTCGTCAATGCGATCGAATCCCAAGTCAACGAGTCAAACATGGAGTTATACACCGGAAGCCGTGCGTGTGAAACAGTGCTAAGGACCGGAAAATACTTTGGCTTGTCTTTATATTCTAGGAAGGGGAATACCTTCACTCCACCTCCAACGATCCCGAAAGGAATCACGTTTGGTCTCGGATACGAGCCAACAAAAGAGGAAGATTATCTAAGCAAAGGGCGAGATCACGGTCAAAACCGTACCCACTAACACTTAATGGACAATTTGTGAGAGCTGGAGAAGACACGCCATGTTTAGACTTTCCTGAACCAATCTATAACCGTAAGGTAAATCGTTGGGTCCCCGGAATTGAGGTATTCCAAGATTGTTACTACATTCTAGATGACATTATGGCCACAATTATGACAAAGAAGGAATGCAGCCCAGTCGAAGACGGGAAAGCTATGGGCCTTCTTTTTGGAGAAGAGAGAAAAATAGAAGCATCGAGCGAAGCTTTGGTGAGTATGATCCTCAAAAGTGACCGATTCGATCCATCCACCCTCATTACAGATGTTAATCCGCAAGGGGCTACGTCCGGATGGAGGAAGACCGTCAAATGGACCGACAACAAGGGATCATTGCTCAAGATGACCGTAGGAGAAGGAGAAATGTCCGAGCCAGGAAGAAAATTCCAGTCCGATTAAGTCCTAACTCGATGATAATAGGAGTCTTAGTGCAAAGTCTAAGGAGTTAGGTGTCGAAGATACCCCCTCCCCAGTCTTTCCTTTTCATGTACCTTCATCTAGTTCCGGTATTCCGAGGCCTGTCTTGGATGCCACATCTATCCAGCCACTGACCCCTGATCAGTTGGCCCAAATGTTAGCACAATTCGCACAATTTCAAATCAATAATAATAAAATGAACCAGTTTGCTTACGACTTGTCTCTTTTACATTGCAATTCAATTTTTGAAAATGATTGCTTTAATAATGACATTGAGAATGAGGACCAAGGTGAACAGGTAGAAAGTGAGGAGTTAGAACCATCTCCTCAGTTGTTAAAAGGGATACAAGAATATGATGAAAAAAGCTCGGTAGTCGAAGACACCGAAACAATTAACGTGGGAACCACTCTCGAGCCACAAGAGCTGAAAATAGGGACAACTCTCGACCCTGCTGAAAAACAAGGGTTTATTGAATTGCTAAATGAGTTCAAAGACGTATTTGCATGGTCTTACAAAGACATGCCGGGTATTGACAGGGAAATCGCAGAACACAGAATACCAATCAAGCCAGGGTTCAAACCAATAAAACAGAAACTCCGCCGAATGCGACCCGAATGGTCTCTAAAAGTCAAAGAAGAAATTGACAAGCAATTTAAAGCCGTGTTTATCAAAGTTGCAGAATACTCAGATTGGGTAGCTAACGTGGTACCCGTGCCAAAGAAAGATGGGAAGGTGCGTGTCTGCGTTGATTTTCGTGATCTAAATAGAGCTAGTCCGAAGGACGATTTCCCGCTACCTCACATTGATATCTTGGTTGACAACACCGCCAACCACGCATTATTATTGTCCTTCATGGACGGTTACGCAGGTTACAATCAGATAAAGATGGCCGAGGAGGATATGCACAAAACCGCGTTCACGACGCAATAGGGAACTTATTGTTATACGGTAATGCCGTTTGGACTGATTAACGCTGGGGCCACATATCAACGAACCGCAACGACGTTGCTACATGATATGATGCATAGAGAGGTAGAGGTTTATGTCGATGACATGATTGTGAAATCCAATGAACGCAGTGGTCATTTGATTGCATTAAAGAAATTCTTCGAAAGATTAAGAAAGTACAACATGAGGCTAAACCCGCAGAAATGCGCATTCGGAGTCACTTCGGGTAAGCTACTCGGCCACATCGTTAGTGATCGCGGCATTGAAGTCGATCCCTCAAAAATCAAAGCCATATTGGAGATGCCTCACCCGAAGACTGAGAAAGAAATTCGAGGTTTTCTAGGGAGAGTACAGTACATCAGCCGTTTTGTCGCTAAGTTAACCATGATCTGCGAACCCATATTTAAAAAGCTCAAAGTAGGAGAGCACGTTACATGGGATCAGGAATGTCAAGCTGCGTTCGACAAAATAAAAGTGGTTTTGTCTTCCCCACCTGTTTTAAGCCCACCAGTGGCCGGGCTATCGTTGTCGTTATATCTAACAGTGACGAACACCGCGATGGGTGCAATGTTAGCTCAAACTGTCGACAAAGAAGAAAGGGCGATTTACTATATTAGTAAGAAATTCTTGGAGTACGAAGTGAAGTACACGATGTTAGAAAAAACATGCCTCGCTTTGGTTTGGGCCACAAAGAAGTTAAGACACTACATGCTTAGCTACAGTGTAAGCATCTACTCCAAAATGGACCCGATCAAGTACTTGTTTGAAAAACCGGTACTAAACGGCACAATGTCAAGATGGACTCTCATGCTAGCAGAATTTGACCTTAAGTATAAGCCGCTGAAGGTAATAAAAGGAAGAGCTGTCGCCGATTTCCTTGCCGACAATCCAATTGACGAAACTGAAATCACGGATACATGGTCATTTCCAGATGAAAATGTCGCGAACGTCGAAGACGATACGTGGGATTTGTACTTTGATGGAGCATCGAATTACATGGGTTACGGGATTGGTATCCTCCTTATTTCACCAAAAGGAGAACATATACCCGTATCCATTAAATTGGACTTATTTGTCACTAACAACGCAGTGAGTCTGAAGCATGCTGTTGGGTCCGCAGTATTTGTCAATTTAGGCGTAAAAAGGCTACTAGTGCACGGTGATTCATCCTTGGTAATCAATCAAGTGAGTGGAGCATAGAAAATTAAGAGTAGCAGTTTGGCACCTTACCAAACCAAGATAGAAGAGCTTGAGAAATTATTCGACGAAATACGATTCGTCCACCTCCCGAGGGAGGAAAACCAGTTCGCTGATGCTCTGTCAAAATTAGCAGCACTAATTAACATTCCCGACAGCATAGATAGTATGCCGCTATGTGTTCAACGCAGATCATCGCCCGCATATGTTAATGTGATCGACAACGCCGAAGAAAGCGAGACAGAACCCTGGTACGCACCAATCTTGAAATACAAAAACGCGGGAGAATACCCCACCGACCTAGACACACGTGGGAAACGAGCATTGCGACTTCTGTCAACCCAGTTTGTTACAACGGACGACGGTCAATTATACAAACGAACAGCACAAGGCGTGCTTCTGCGGTGTGTTGACAAGGCCACGGCAGAAAAAGTCATGGAAGAAGTCCATGACGGAGAATGTGGGCCACACATGAATGCCCACATGCTAGTCCGTAAGATCATGAGGCTTGGTTATTATTGGACGACAATGGAAATGGATTGTCGAAGATATGTCCGCCACTGTCATAACTGTCAAATATTCGCAAACGTCCAACATGTCCCGCCCTCTATGCTGTACACCATGACATCACCTTGGCCTTTCTCAACGTGGGGCATCGATATCATCGGAAAGGTTAACCCCTCAGGAACTGGAGGGCACTGTTTTATTTTGGTGGCAATCGACTACTTCACGAAGTGGGTAGAAGCCAAGTCTTATAAAGTGCTAAATGCGAAGAAAGTAGCAAAATTCATTCAAAATGACATTATCTGTCGATACGGAGTGCCTCATGAAATGATCAGTGACCACGGCACCCATTTCCAAGCCGAGACAGCTCAGCTACTCGATAAATATAAGATAAAGCTTCACAAATCATCACCCTACCGTCCTCAGACAAATGCCGCAGTAGAGGCGGCTAATAAGACGGTTACAGTCATTCTTAAGAAAATGACAGACAACTACCGTGAGTGGCTCGATAAGATACCCTTCGCGTTATGGGGGTACAGAACATCAATCAGAACTGCGACAGGAGCAACACCATATTACTTAACCTACGGGATGGAGGCAGTCCAACCCGTTGAATTAGAAATACCGTCTCTGTGTATCCTGCTAGAAAGCAAAGTCCCAGAAGCGGATTGGGTTCAGGCTCGGTATGACTCGCTTGTGATGCTCGATGAACGACGTTTAAACGCACTATACAATGTCCAACTCTATCAGAAAAGGATAGAGCGCTCTTTTAATAAAAAGGTGAAACCTCGAGGAATTAAGGAGGGCGATCTCGTGTTGAAATCAGTGCGCGCACTACTACCGGTAGACCCGAGAGGAAAATTTAAGCCAAATTGGGCGGGTCCTTACTTGGTAAAGAAAATCTTGACAGGGGGTGCAGTTAGACTAACCGATCTAGATGGCAATGATTTTTCAAATCCAACGAACTTGGATCAACTGAAGCGATATTATCCTTAGTCCTCATTCTCAAATGTTATGAAATAATATTTGAATTGCGATGTATTAGAGTAAGTTTGAAGCTTGGCATTTGCCACCACACGAAATATTTAGCATACGAACTACGGATTCGATTTGATTCTGTGTAAAAAGCAGATACGTAGGCAACTCTTTACAAGAGTACAATCGAAATAATGTTAACTTGATGAATGTGGAAACGGGAATTTTTCTAATAAATAGTAAATCGTTTTTTTATTATTTTTTATTTTTTCACGGGCGAAGCCCATCACACGTAACTCGAAGAGGAAAGCACACATAATAATCCTAACTAATACGTAGTAGTAAATAATAATAGTAAGTCCTAATACGTAGTTGTAAATAATAATAATAAGTCCTAATACGTAGTCGTAAATAATAATAATAGGCCCTAATACGTAATTGTAAATAATAGGCACACATAACCTCCATCATAAATAACAAATCCTAATGTCCTATAATAAATAGGCACTAATAACACCATTATAATAATAGTCCTAAACGTCCTATAGTATTCTAAAGAGCAGCTTCTCCCTCCCACGAAAATCACGGCCTCCCCTGCTCCTTAGGCTACCCACGACCCTAACGGCGACGAGACGACGTCTGACCCATAATCATTCGGGCCCTTTTTTAGGAGGAACTTCGCTTTCATCTCGTGGCCCCAAGCGGTCCTTCACGTTTAAATGCGGACCCAATCGATTAGCGATGCCTGGACGACTTTTTTCACCAACACTTAACCTTCGCCACACATTCGAGCGTCCCGCTCTAGATCCGCGCGCCACATCAGGTTCGTTCAGCTTTGAGTACAACCTTCGGGTCCTTAACGCTTCACCACGAGCTTTCCAATCTGCTGCGTCAGCTTCGAGTAGTGCCCGCCGCGCTTCGACGGAAGTTTCCCTCGTCCATTTCAAATAAGATGGGGATACCCATGTCGACGCACATGGCTCAAGAAGGTGCCAAACAGTCCTACAATTCCAAGAATGAAGCCACGACTGACATCTAGCTCGAGTAATAGGGAACTCGGGTCCTTGGCTAGCTTCAATTGTAGGAACGGTTTGTTGGCGACCGAACTGGCGGAGTACGCGGTCCGGATATATATAAACAGGTCGCGACAAGGCCAAAAGGGTTACGTATCTCGTACGATCACCATTCGATAGCCCTGAAAATGAAGACACGCGTAACCAAGGCAGAAACCAACAAATGTGGCAACCAATTCCCGTAGTCAGCATATCGTGCCAATAGCCAACTCCTTTCCCCAAAGTAAATCGAGGTACACGATTACAGAAGCTCCTCACTCGATAGGCATATGGATCCTTTGGCGGTTCCATTAACCCAAGCCTCTCCATGAGCCACACCTGAAACGACATGAGAATTATGGGGCAATACGAAATAGAAAAGAAAACAACAGTCATAGACTTGAGATTAAACGAATCAAACAAACATCAGCAGCAAACGAATGATACAGCATACTTAAGACAAATACGGTTCTGACAGCAAACTTGGGTCAAAGAGCTCGTCTAACAAAAAACGGATGTTACAGCAGCAAACGAATTTGCAGCAAACTTATGGCAGGTACGGGTCACCTGTAGGGTACGTGCAGCATACGAAATAACAAAAACGACAACAACCACAGCGACGAGTTTAAAAAGTTCAGGTCACCTGTAGAATACGGGTCGAGCCCGTAAAGGGGCCGTCTAGGTTAGCCTTATAGGCATCCAAACCACGGATGGTCTCAGCTAGGATGATTGAAGCCGGATTACGATTCTGTTCCATTTGCTCTACGATGCGGATGAACTTAGCTCGACCATGGCAAGACGGCATCTCCAAATACACTTCGAAACAGTAAAGGTGCAACATGATAAGGCCGAAAGCTCGCCGACGATAAACGATAGCTCTAAAAGGGTCGTGTGCGTTTTGAAAGAGGCGAACTAAACCACACAAATCTACTCTATCTCCTTCAACTATATTGCAGGCCTCCCCTTTTGATAAACCCAAGAAACCACGGTATTCTTCGACCCACCCGGAACCGAAATCTGGAATAACAGGCTGCTGCGTTAGCCTCCATCCGCCAACTACGGTAAACTCCTCAGGCCAGGGGCATATCTCTCCTTCGGGAAACGCAAACACGTGGTGGACCGGATCCCACAACTTCACACATTCGGTCAGGAAGCCTCTTTGGGGAATAATGTTCACGAACGGAAGCACCTGTTGAAAACCCGCGTCAGTAAGGGCTTCAGTTTCTCGGCCTTTAAAATCCTTGGCCCAAGCTTTCATAGCTCCTACTAAAGCGTTCATGGCTTCAAGACGATGTTTCTAACCACGACGTACCCTCTAAATAGGCAAAAAGTAAGCTGAGAATTATGTTGTACATCATGAGGACTCATGGCTCCTTTATAAAGGGAATAGCAGGGCAACGATATGGAAAATTTGCCAAGTCGGGATTAAGGAAACCGTGATCCTTTCAAGTTGGGATTAAAGAAACTATGATCTTTCCAAGATTTAGGCTAAGACGGGATTAAGGAAAATTCACCCTTGCAAGATATCGGCTGGGCCGTGATCATTTTCTGCTGTGACTTTGTCGATCAGAGTAATTGGGATGGCACACTTATAATTCGTTTTTTCTTTTTTTATTTTGGGGGTAGAGGGTTTGATAACCCACGTTGAGTATGAGTCAAACACAAATAGAACCATGTTATGACACATGCTTAATTAGGAGTCAACAACACATGTCTAATTAATTAAGGGTCAAACAAAACACATGTCCAATTATGTGTCACCAAAAAAAACGAGTCCATTTTATTTGAATATTTCGAGAACAAAATGCGAACCGAGGACGCAAAATTTTAAGCTCGGGTCGAGGACCCATTTCCAAAATAAAATTTTCAGTTCGGATCGAGGATCCATCGTTTTTTGATTAAAAGCAGGGCGAGGACCCATTTTCAACTTAACATTCTCAGGTCGGATCGATGATCCATCCCTTTTAAAAAGCAGGTCGATGACCCATTTTCAAAAAAAATTCGCAGCTCGGATCGATGATCCATCTTTTTTCGTTTCAAAAGTCGCAGAGTTCACTATGTGAGTCTTGGGCTATAATTTGTTGTTAAGTTTGAGCAGGAATGCTCCAACCGGGGGCTCTAAGATCATCAACCTTAGACCTCGACGACAGGATGACATCCTCAAAATGAAAAATACTAGCAGAAGCTAAAAGGGGTGACACTCCCAAAGAAGAATACAGATATGGGTTTTACTCGTTCGAGTAAGCAAATATCATTGTTTTGGGCCGCAATAGAAAGCTACAGGCCAGCGGGCTCGAACTACGATACGGGTTTGATTCTGTCACAACGGATACGTAGGCGCCTAAGGATAAGGCTCAACCCATATTTTGTTGAAAATTGAAAATGGAGGCATCCGTAATCAAGTTTCAGGTATGATTTCTTCTTATGGCTGGTGAGCTTATATACACAGGTCTAAGGGACCATAAACGACCCATGAGGCCCTCAAGTTGTGATCTACGATCGACTCGAGAGTCTACTTTGACTTTCGCCTGTCCAAGCCTTAGTCAAAGTGGGGGCTCTGTAGATACCCGTATCTGTCGATATGGAAATTTATAGAAAACCCGACAAATACCCTATGATGATAGGACAACGTGTTTTCGTATCATTTATTTGAGTTCGTTTTACGATGTAAGCCGGGCGCTGTCAGCAAAATTTTTATTAATTCAAAGGATATTTGATTCGTTTGGCCCTGTCAAGTTTTATTTTTTTGTCGCAAGTATGTGTTTTATTGGAAATAAAATGTTTTGGTTTGAAAAATCATTTTAAGTTTTTTTCGATTTGAAAAGTCGCTTTTACAAATATCGTTTGTTGACTTGAAAAGTCGTTCCTCGCGCTTTTAAAGCAGTTTGTTAAATCGTTTTCGACGAAGTCGTTTTCTCAACAGCAAGTTTTAAAGCTCGTTTTAAGCCCGATTTTAAGAGCGATTTTGAGCCCGTTTCAACACGAATTTCGAGGCCTCTTTATACCCACACTCTTTCTCACATACCCAAGCTTGAACCAGCCAAGAACCACGACCAAAACAAGCCAGAAAATAGCCCAAAATGCTCGAAATACAGCTGCCCTAAAACCCCTTTTTCGTGCCCTGTTTTAACAGCCCAAAAAACGACACAAAACCAGACTCTTAACTACCTGCCTATGACCCATACTTATCTCCTAACTATCCTACCCATTTACCATTGCTTAACCCTCAAGAAAACCCCCTCCAAAACCCTAAAGAAAACCGTGGATAGCAGCTCAACGAGAGGAGAAGGGCTGCTCTGTTCCTTTCTTAAACCCTACTTTCTCGACTCTATATATACACACCCACCACAGGCATTCAAGGACATGAAATATACAGCATACACACACAACACAAAGTCACAAAAAAGCCCTAAAAAAGCCACAAAAGAAGTCGAGATAGTCGTATGAAAAACAGAGCACAACTTTTCTGATTTTCGTGCAACTATCACCTCTTCCACTTCGTTTTTCGTGTTGAAAACACCATAGTCTTTCTGATTTCTTTACATAATCTTAAAGTTCACTTTGTCACGATTCCAAAACATCTTTCGGTTCAACTTTTCGTTGAGAAACGATGAAGTTACAAGCTTTTGAAAATCGCTGTCAGTTTGGTATAAAGCTACGGATTTACAAATTGTTTTCGTCGACGACGGCCCCTTGGGATAAAATCTTACAATCGATTACGACTCGAAGATTTGGTCAACGATACATGTAAGTTGAGGGTGCAAAAATACTATTTTTACTTTGTTAAATTATCGTTTTTTATTATTTTTATCGCCTTCTGTCGTTTTTTTATCGCTCTCTGTCGCTGTGTTATTTACCATCATAGTTGTCACATTTTGAGGATACCGGACTTGGGGTGATCCCTTCTCGACGCCCCGCTCGCGCCCGCCCTCGTGTCATGGGGCGGAATGCACGGCGCGGGAAAGATGAATAAATTTTGCAAGAAGCTCGCGGGCGCCGGAGCTTCGCTTTTTAGGGCGTTGCTTTGCTTAGCTCGCTCGAGCGTTCTTTTGTTTAAAAGGGGAGTGTCATTGCATGTGATCAAAATAAAAAGAAAATATGAAAATCACTTTTTGAAATGTGTTTTTTGGAGTCGCCACCAAATATTAAAGGAATTTGGAACCTATTCAACGCATCTTAAAATCATAAGACGCGAGGGTCTCAGATTTCAAGGTGCGTCGATACCTATCCTTCTGAGGCTATTGTGAAACCAGAGAGGATTCGGAGTGAGGTTACCCTTCTAAAGTTTTGACAAAGTATATTGAAAGCTATGATAAGCAGGCCTACTTAAAAGTAGTCTTTACTAATTTGAAAACAAATGCTTTAATTTCGATATTTGGGCTAATAGGACGCTACGTACAAATGCAAATATATAACTCGATAAATATGTAAAATAAATGTAAGCCGTCAAAGCTATGACGATTTGCTATAAGAAATATACGTAAAATTACTAATTCATTGTATTTGAATTAATAACTAAACGTTATTCTCCGACTTGTGTTCAATTCTAAGATTTTGTAAAACCCTCGGTTTTGCATGTTTGAAAGACTATATGAAACGGTACAGTTAAATGTCGAATCCGTGTTTTAGTCGTAATTTAATGCATGAATCGAGAATTTGCATAATGTAAAAGTGCGTGTTTAATTTAGTGATTTTGAGTCGTTTATTTATGCGATATTGGCGAGGTTTAGACGAATCATTTGATTCGAATTACTACAATCGTATTGCGAATACGAGTTCGTTAATGCCAATATCGGGGTGGGTTAAAGTAACCCTATAAGTCTCAAACGTCCAATCGGAAGGTAAAATTTCTTTACCTTGTAATGCAAAGACGGTTTTTAGAGTGGAAATTTATAAGTGCGAGAGGCTTTTGTGAGTATAAGTATCGGTTTTGAATGTTGTTGTAATTGTTGTTGTTGGTTGAATTGATGATTGAATGAAGGATTGATTGTAAGAGTTGATGATTTTTGGGTCGAATGAGGGCTGCTATTTATAGCAAATGGTTCGTGTTTTATGCCTAATTGATCAGAAAATCGCGATGAACCGATTCTCTGAGAAAATCGCCAGAATGTCAGAGGAGGACCAGAAAATCGCCTGAAGTCTGGCGATTTTATGGTAAATCGCCAGTATTCTGGCGATTTTCCTCCTCTGTTCTGACAGATTTGTTGCGCCGTAATACGTTATCGTAGGAGTGTAAGGCTATGTTTGTGTGCTGCTTGTTTGTCGAGCAAATTGGTGGACTTTTGGGGCTGCAATTTGATCATCCAAGTTGATCAAGTTGTTCAACTTGGTTTTCTTGTTTCGATTTTCGTATTTCGTGCTTCGTGTTTCGGTTTTTCGTCGTGTTTTTCGATCTTGGCTCGAAGTAAAATAATATTGTAACGTATTATCTTACGACTTTGTGGGATTTTGTTTTGTAAGAATGTGACCCGGGACGCATTTTGGTCCGCCCGGGTGCTTGGGCCTTTTTATGTGTTTTGAGCCGTTTTTGTGTGTGTGTGTGGGTCGTTTTTGTGTTCTTGGGCCATTTTTGTGAGGCGTCTCTGTGTCGTGCTTGTGCGTATTGTGTCGACTTACGATTTAAAATGACTAAATTAATATTCATTTTTACGAAATATGCAAATTCAAATTAATACGTTAAAATGACTAAAATGTTTTAGACACTTATGTACCGTTTTGTCTCATTTTAAAACATGCATGAAAGTCCTTTTCGTCATCGGGTTTGCTTTTTGGGGGGTACGGATACGGGTATCTACAGAGCCCCCAGTTTGACTGAGCTTGGACTAAAGCGCTAGTCAAACTTAGAAGATAGTATCCGGACCATCACAGTCTCGATACTACCTGGCGACGCTAGGTATGTGTCTCGGGGAGAGACGAGGACTTAGCGCCGGGAATGCGGGTGGAGTGAAACTAGATGGGTCAAGTTTCACTCAAGGGATGAACACAAACCGACTTTGTAGCCTCTTGAAATTCTCGGCCAAATGGATCTATTTTTGTGAAGAATTTTCTGAAATTTTGTAATCAAATGGAAAACATAAAAGATAGTGCCTAAATCTAAACACAAAGTAATAGATTTAGGGGTTTAATTAGTTAAGCACTAAGCCACTAACTAATCAAAACATTAACTCAAGCACAAAGCAAAGAAGATAATGAGGAAACTCAAATAAACACTAGGGTTTTTTCTCTTCAATCAAATCTGAAAATTTACAAGGCAATGAGAGGAGGTTATATACTACCCTTCCTCTAATCTTGACCTTACATTTAAAGGAGATCTAAAGGCTACAATTAACCCTTGAATTACATCAAATACTCGGTCCAACAAGGCTCACATGAGCTGAAAATTTTGAACATAAAACAACAAATACTTAAAGTAAAAAGCATAAAGCATAAAAGGTAGATAATGACATGTGTGAAAGGGACATGTTGAGGAGAAACATGTGAGCTCCTCTTGAATTAATTTCGGCTGACTTGGGTCCTCTTTCTCACTTGACTTTTGCTCATTGATGATTTAATTGGCTTGTGGTTCGAACCCACTTGGGTGCACTCGAGCGATCACATTCAAAAATAGCATTTTTGTTGACTTTCGGTTGCTCTCCGTCTTGACTTTCCTTGACCTCTTTGACCCACCAAGCTTGACCAAGATATTATGGTTTAAATTCACTCAAAATAAGCTTGGGTGGACCTTAGGACCGTGGTCTAGCCCATGGTTCGAGCCCAAGGACTCAAACCGTGATTTAGGCAAAAACCGCCTTTGCTAGCCTTGACCATTTTTGGTCCAATCTCCTCTCCTTGAAAAGGATTTGTCCTCAAATCCTCGGTCTCTCTTCCTCTTGCTCGGTTTGGACTATAGCTTGACTCATGGCTTGATCCTTTGCCTCCTTCTCGACTCGGACTCTTGTTGGCTTCATGACTTGATTCGTAGAACATGATGAGGGGTGCCCCATGAGTCCCATGACCAACTTTGGGCTCCATGGCTCTAGACTTCCAAGAATTCCACTTGCTTAGAGATTGAATGAGAGGTTGATTCTCGTAAACTCGGTTCATTGAATTGAACTTGCTCTCTCCCTTACTCATGGTTTCTTTGGATTCACAATTAACCCCTAGCACAACTCGAAGTTCCTCATGCATAGAACCGTCAATTAGCCACCCTTTGCCACGTTTAAACCCCACGTTTTTCTCCCCTTTCAAGGACTCACTTGAACCTTCTAACACATCGACCTTTTCATTTCCAAATGATTCACTTCCCTTGCACTTGATTGAGCTCCCCAAATTTTCGGTTTTGAGCTCATTGAGCTCCTCTCCTTGACTTCCCCTTATTGCTCTAGGGTTGTCTTTGATCACATGGAGGGCTACACTCTCGATCATGAAGGTACTTGTGGGATTAGACGACATAAGGAGTGTGAATAATTCGGGTGTGGCTTTGAGGGCCGTGTTCCCCTCCCACAAATCGACCCTTGGACTTCCAATTGAGCCATCTTCTTTCTTGAACTTAGGTGAAGGTTGTAGAAGATCATCACTTAGCTCTTTTTGTTCAAGCTTAGTTCCCCCTTTAAATCCCCATTTCATGAATCCACTTGAGTAGACTTGAGTAGGATGATCACATAGTGGCTCCTTGTTGTTATTGTTCAACTTGAATTTCCATTTTAGAAATTCCCTTGACTCTTGGCTTGTATCAACATTCTCATACCACATGAATACCTTCCTCTCGACATTAGCCAAACACGTCTCATGATCATACTCATCCCTTGGCTTGGCATTGTACCCCATGCTTTCCTCTTGAGTGTTAGGATCATCTTTAGCAAAGTGAATGGTCAATTTCTCACCAACATGCATCTCCTCACTTGTTTCGGCCTCTTTACTCAAAATAACCTCTTTGGATGACTCAAGTATGGAGGGCGGTTTGCATTGCCCTTTGGGGAACTCCTTAGCAAGGACATTAATCTCATCCTTCCCATGACTAACCCCAAGTTCAATTTCTGGTCCCCCATCAATCCCCATTTTTTCGTGTGACATAGTCAAGGAGGGTGGGTTAGGGTTCTTCAAAATCGAAGGTAAGGGTGCAAGTTTGATTTTCTTAGCTCCAATCTTGAAAGTATAGGTATTGTCCCTCCCATCATGATGAGCATTTCTCTCCAACTTCCAAGGTCTCCCCAAGAGGAGATGACAAACATCCATAGGAATCACATCACACAAAACCTCATCCATGTAATCCCCACCAATGGAGAAAGAAACCAAGCATTGTCTAACCACACTTACACTCATCTCGGCTCCATTGTTTAGCCACTTCATCTTGTAAGGTTTAGGGTGTTCTTGTGTAGGCAAGGCTAATTTTTCAATGAGGGTGCTTGAGGCCACATTATAACAACTCTCCCCATCAACAATCAAATCACAAACCCTTCCCATAATGGTACACCTAGACCTAAAGGCTTCGACTTGGTGACTCTCTTCTAGGTTTAGGGTTAGGGTTTGAGCAAGCTTGCCCCTACAAACCACACGGCTTTGGCTAGGGGGTGATTCTCCTCCTAACCGAGCCATTCTACCTTCTAACTCCCTCAAGTTCTCAAGGTTAGGGTTAGGAATAGGTCTACTCCTCATTCGACTCATTTTGATTTCAAGCTCTCTTCTAGCTTTCTCCATAGAATCATACATGGTCTCACCAAGAGTAGTATCACAAGTAACATCAAAAGGAAGAAATATACCCATTGAAATAACCAAAGAAACAAAAATCTGAAAATTTTTGAGTAAAGCAAGGACCTTTGAGTGTGAAAATCAAAACCAACACTAACACAAGTGTAGATCTTCAACCATTTTTGTGAAAATTTTGTGAGTATGTTTGTGGATTTTTCGTGGAAGACACAAGGAAAACAAGAAAAGAGAAAAAACGAAAACAATAAAAGAAAACAAGAGTAAACCCGAAAAAACAAGATCAAACCGAAAACAAAAACAAATCGAAAAATCAAGAACAAACCTAGGCTTTGATAACCAATTTGGAGTGAAACTAGATGGGTCAAGTTTCACTCAAGGGATGAACACAAACCGACTTTGTAGCCTCTTGAAATTCTCGGCCAAATGGATCTATTTTTGTGAAGAATTTTCTGAAATTTTGTAATCAAATGGAAAACATAAAAGATAGTGCCTAAATCTAAACACAAAGTAATAGATTTAGGGGTTTAATTAGTTAAGCACTAAGCCACTAACTAATCAAAACATTAACTCAAGCACAAAGCAAAGAAGATAATGAGGAAACTCAAATAAACACTAGGGTTTTTTCTCTTCAATCAAATCTGAAAATTTACAAGGCAATGAGAGGAGGTTATATACTACCCTTCCTCTAATCTTGACCTTACATTTAAAGGAGATCTAAAGGCTACAATTAACCCTTGAATTACATCAAATACTCGGTCCAACAAGGCTCACATGAGCTGAAAATTTTGAACATAAAACAACAAATACTTAAAGAAAAGCATAAAGCATAAAAGGTAGATAATGACATGTGTGAAAGGGACATGTTGAGGAGAAACATGTGAGCTCCTCTTGAATTAATTTCGGCTGACTTGGGTCCTCTTTCTCACTTGACTTTTGCTCATTGATGATTTAATTGGCTTGTGGTTCGAACCCACTTGGGTGCACTCGAGCGATCACATTCAAAAATAGCATTTTTGTTGACTTTCGGTTGCTCTCCGTCTTGACTTTCCTTGACCTCTTTGACCAACCAAGCTTGACCAAGATATTATGGTTTAAATTCACTCAAAATAAGCTTGGGTGGACCTTAGGACCGTGGTCTAGCCCATGGTTCGAGCCCAAGGACTCAAACCGTGATTTAGGCAAAAACCGCCTTTGCTAGCCTTGACCATTTTTGGTCCAGCGGGGAGGGACGGCATGTTTAAGGACATGTCGGTCCTGCGTGTTTAAGGGCTTGCCGGCCTGCTGTTGCTTGGATGTCATTTTGATGGCGTTTTGTAGCTTGGCCATCTCCTGCGTCTTGCGTGTCTGCTGCGTGCTTGCTTGTGTATCTGCGTTTCGATTTGAAAGAAAGTGCGTATTTTGCTTTATGTGTATTTGAAAAATATACGTTTTTTTGATTTGTAACTCGTAAAGAGTGTATGTGTTTTGAAAAATATACGTATTTAACTCGTGAGGAGTATACGTATTTTGATTTGTAACTCGTAAAGAGTGTATTTGTTTTGAAAAAATATACGTATTTAACCTGTGGGAAATATACGTATTTTGATTTTGTGACTCGTAAAGAGTGTATTTGTTTTGAAAAATATACGTATTTAACCTGTGGGAAATATACGTATTTTGATTTTGTGACTCGTATAAAGTGTATTTGTTTTGAAAAATATACGTATTTAACTCGTGAGGAGTATACGTATTTTGATTTGTGACTCGTATAGAGCGTATTTGTTTTTGAAAATATACGTATTTAACTGGTGGGAAATATACGTATTTTGATTTTGTGACTCGTAAAGAGTGTATTTGTTTTTAAAAATATACGTATTTAACTGGTGGGAAATATACGTATTTTGATTTTGTGACTCGTAAAGAGTATATTTTTTTAAAACATACGTTTTTAACTCGTGAGGAGTATACGTATTTTGATTTATAACTCGTATAGAGCGTATTTGTTTTTGAAAATATACGTATTTAACTGGTGGGAAATATACGTATTTTGGTTTTGTGACTCGTAAAGAGTGTATTTGTTTTTGAAAATATACGTATTTAACTGGTGGGAAATATACGTATTTTGATTTTGTGACTCGTAAAGAGTGTATTTTTGAAAACATACGTTTTTAACTCGTGAGGAGTATACGTATTTTGATTTGTGACTCGTATAGAGCGTATTTGTTTTGAAAAATATACGTATTTGACTTATGGGAAATATACGTATTTTGATTTTGTGACTCGTAAAGAGTGTATTTGTTTTGAAAAATATACGTATTTAACCTGTGGGAAATATACGTATTTTGATTTTGTGACTCGTAAAGAGTGTATTTGTTTTGAAAGATATACGTATTTAACTCGTGAGGAGTATACGTATTTTGATTTGTAACTCGTAAAGAGTGTATATGTGTTGTTATTTTGTAAAATTTGGGCTCTTGGCTCGTGACAAGCATGTGTATTCTCGCGTTTTATCATAGTAACGCATAAAAGAGTGAATTAATAGCGTAATGGACCGTAATAACAAGTCCAAACTAAAAATTGACCCGTGCCTACCCACTTAATCGCCAGAGCTCTGGCGATTTAGTGTGTGTGTGCCATTTTTGGTTCAAAAACACGGGTAAGGGGAGGGAGCATAGCAGCCGAAACAAAAACATAAACACAACTTAATCGAAAAAACTTGTTCTCAGCGATTTCTCAACCAAAATTCGTGATTCCGCCTCCTACGATTCGCAATGGACCAAGGTATGCACTTAATCAAGTTGCTAATTCGTGTTTTGAAGTCGATTTGAGTCGGTTTTAACTGAAAATTCATTTCTTAGGGTTTATGTCGATTTGTTTTGCATGTTTCGATTTTAGCCATCTTTGTCACTTGAGATCGATGCTTGAGAGTACTATGAGACTTGTCTCGCTATTGTTGGTGATTGTATGTGAAAAACCCGTGTATTAGGGTTGTTTTTCGTGTAGAAAGTCAAGGGCATTTTGGTCATTTTTTGTTTTTCGCCTCGGAATACGCTCAAAATTTCAATGTAGGTTACCCATTAGTAGTATAATGCTTGGGTAAATTTGTTTCGTTGAAATCGGCGCGAAAGTCGGGTTTTTTGGGTTAAAAACCGTGTGACAGGGGGTTTTGTCGGGGTTTTGCTCTGTTTTTGTCGTGTAAAACGACACTAATTGGCTTGGTTGTTTTTGAAACGTCGTTGTATGCTAATGATGAGGCCATGGGTGTTTCGTGTGCGAAAAATGGTTTGGAAATCCGTAATTTCCGTGTGATTTTATATGGAGACGGTTTCTTGGGTCGAAATTTTTAGTTCCGAAACTTGTCGAAAACTCTCGTCTTGGATCATGATGACTTGTATGGTGTGTGGCCTGCCCATTTTTGTTAAGCATGTGTGATTTGGAAGCGTTTTGTAACGTTTTGGAGCGTATTTGCGTTATTGATCTAGGCTTCTTGAAACCGTTTTTCTTGCTTCTCGCGCTTCGAGTCTTGGATGTATTGTCATGTAGGTTGTTTGGGTTGGCTAAGGTGTCGGTTCGTGGGAGTTTAGGGCTTCCTTGGTCGAGAAAAGGCTATAAAAGGCCGTTTTTGTAGCTCGCGTGCGTTTTACAAAAGCTATTCAGTCGAGGCGTTCGGGACATGATTTTTGTACGAAACCTTTTGTGGGTGTTCGTTATGACTTGTATGTCGCATACGTGTCACGAACTGGGTATTTCTGTGTCTCTGCGCCGTTTTAGCCTTATCTGTCAAAAATAAGACTAAAGCGTATTTTTTTTGTTTTTTTCTTGGTCTTTTGTCATTTTTGTACTTTCTAACTCTTTGTATTGGTTGTGTATGACGTATATATCGTATATGTAACACCAGCTAGCGAAAAGCGAATGTCATTCTGATAGGCTCGCCATTTGCGTACATCGCCATGAGACCAACACGGGCCTTTCAGCACTTTGTCCTCGCTCGTGCGCATCTCGAGGCTTCCAGGAGGTCACCCATCCTAAGACTACTCTCCGGCAAGCACGCTTAAGCGAAGAGTTCTTAAGATGAGCCACCGTAAAGAAGATGCATCTTGTTGATATGAGTAGTACTTCTGATCCTTTTAAGCACTATGTCACTTGAGCCAACACATGAACCTCTTGACGGGGGTACCCGGCCAGAATAACCTCGGACAACACCGTGTTACACCTGTTGTCCGAGGTTATTCGGCCGGGTACCGCTGAAGAGGTTCATGTGTTGGCTCAAGTGACATAGTGCTTAAAAGGATCATAAGTACTACTCATATCAACAAGATGCATCTTCTTTTCCTGGTGGCTCATCTTAAGAACTCTTCGCTAAGCGTGTTTGCCGGAGAGTAGTCTTAGGATGGGTGACCTCTGGAAGTTCTCGAGATGCGCACGAGTGAGGACAAAGTGCTACCGAAAGCGGCCCGTGTTGGTCTGGCGATGTACGCAAATGGGCGAGCTACCGTGAATGACATTCCGACCTTTGGTCAGCCGGTGTTACAAATGGTATCAGAGCAACCCGGCGACCGTGTGGTCGAATCCTAGGTACGCACCTAGCCGTGTGGTCGAATCCTAGGTACGCACCTAGCTGGGGAGGATTCTGGAATGCTATATTGTAAGTAGCGACCAGGCGCAACGAGGACGTTGCGTTCTTCAACTGGGGGTATGTAACACCCGGTGTTGTCCGAGGTTATTCGGGCTGGGTACCCCGTTGAAGAGGTTCATGTGTTGGCTCAAGTGACATAGTGTGGATACCCATATCCGTACCCTCCCAAACAAAACCCTGTGATGTATCACGGACTTTTATTACGCATGTTTAACGCTGACTTAAACGGTTCTAACTAATGTCGAATTCATTTTGAGTCGTTTTAAATGTTAAAATGTTTTAGGTCGCTTCACATCGCATTTAAATAAACGTTCATTTTGTCCATTTGGAGTCTAGCTAGGTCCTTGTCCTGCTTCATTTGGCATGAGCTTCGCATTTGCACTACAATTGGCCCTTTTACATTAACAAGGTCTAATTCAGCATTCCTAAATTCCTAAATCTAGGCCCGGTAGCTAAAACCGCTATTTAGCATCCTCTTACACAAAATACAACCTCACGTCTTACCTTATCCCACAAATCTATGCAAATACACCCCTTTTCATTTTTCCGGGTCTCGGGCCCGAAACCGAGCCCAAACCCACCTTTGGCCCGCACTCCAAAGCCCTCAACCTTCTAGAAGATCATACTAGGCCTTCTTGGAGCACAAGCAAAGAGATTATGTCGTATATTCCCAAGATTTAGCAATCCGGATTAAGGAAATACGAAATCTTGAAGTTAAAACCACACCAGCGAGCCGAAACAGCTTATGCGGCTCAGGGTACAAACCGCATAAGGCTATGCGGTTTGCCCACCAAACCGCATAAGCCTATGCGGTTTGTCAGGGTGGTTTTTAGCCCTGTTTTCCTAATTTCCCTCGGCTATTCTCCTATATATACACCCCTATACCCGACCTCATAACACACAATTTACATAAGTTTTCCACACAAGAAAACCCTCTCTTCTCACAACCTCTCTTCCTAGTTTTAGCACCCACACTTGGGTCCCACAAAATATACCGTCTAGCACGGTATACACCTAAATACATCCACAAAAGCCTCAAGCACTCAAATCCTTGATTTCAACACACCATCCCGTGTTGAATTCATCCTCCTTTCAAGTCCAAGAATTGAAGCTCTGCCCAGATCTGAAGCGTCAGGACAAGGTAGGTACCGATCCACTTGGATCAAAGCTTTTTCTTATTTTCTTATGGACTAACAAAGGGGTCTACACTTTAGCGCCCCCCCCGGCTTTGGCACCCGAGCGCGCTTGCCTTCCAAGTGTTCTTATTACTTCGGATACACTCCATATCCGATGACACGCCAAAGTCGCATAAGCAACCGACCTTATAAAATAAACCAATGGACAATTGAACTTTATTTTATTTGCATGCATCTTGCACCTTCTTATTTTGCATTAAATCACCTTAACCAATGTACTCGACCTTTGACTGATCCGTTTTCGTTAACAAGTTAAACATGCTAAACTGAGGGTTTTAATCAATCTTTTTGCATCTGCATCTGCATTCTTTTACATCCTTATCGCACTTGTGCGTAGCGATAACATTAGCTCAAATATCATCTTACAAGGATTGTTCTAGGTCAGTAGAGGCTATTTTTACATAGGCTTTTCTAAAAGGTTTTCATAAATCATTATTTGAATTAACTCTTTTTCTAAAGTACCTCACCTAATCCAACTGGCTTCTCAAGCCTTAGATCTAGGGGTGTCGGCGTGCTCCAAAATCTAAGAACATGGTTTTAACTCAGAACATGGTAGCAGGTTCCTACTTTCCGCGATAAATAGGAGGCGACTCCATAACAGTTCTTAAAGGTTTTTTTTAACTTAATCTTTTTTAACTTTAAAATCCGCCCTTAAGCAAGACGCCGAGTTGGGTCCGATCCCGGGTTCCACAGTTTGGCGACTCCGCTGGGGAGATCTTATTTTTAAAACTTAAAACTAGCTTTTTCTTTTTAAAAATAAAGAGGTGAAACTTGAAAGCCTTGAACAATCCAAGTATACATATTTGAGCTATGCACATTCGTTTAGAGTCCATTCCTTTTGGAATCTAGGCACCCTTTGCACCCTTGAGAGGTGGTTCCAACACCTTGAGCTTGTCCACTCGATAAAGCACGTGCAGGACTAACTTTCCTCTCTCCCTCCACGGCTGTCAGAACGATTATCTCGACCGCCCAAAGGTTCTCTAGAAAACCTATCGCTCCGGCGTAAGGAAATAGAGGGGTTAAGTATCTGCCAAAGCGTACTCGTGGTAGTTGGTGTACCCGACTGACCCTTTCACCCTTTGAGTCATACGTACAAGTTCGAGGCCATGCACTCCATGGTCTTTTTCAAAACGAGCATATGCATTCATATCTTCGAAAACTCGCTTAAACCTTGTCAAAGATAAACGAACCTAACATCTAACATCTATGACTTTTCAAACAAAACTATCGCGAATTTTTGAAACAAGCTTTTTCAAAACTTTCATTTTCACTAACAAGCAAAAACCCGAGCAAGGATTAAAACCCAAGCTCGAGGATTTCAATCCCCTAGGTCATACGGCCTAGGTTCTACATTTAACATCCTCGGTTCGACTTGCTAATCACTCTCGAGCCGAATCCTTTCTCTTTTACACATCCGACTCGAGCTCACCTCGGTAAATCACCGACATCAGCTCGACGGGTGCAAAGCAAAACCTTTTAACATCGAGACGAGATGTGCGCACGCATCCTCGCCTCAAAAGCTTCCCTTAGCAAAACCTTTTTCGAAAACCCCTTTTTCAAGCTTAAAAGAGTTTTCTTAACAAAGAAATGAGCTAGAATGAACACTTAAAATCAACGTTGGTCTAGTAAAAATGCAAATCTAACCCACACAACCTAATCCATTCTCAACATCCTCGACTCGACTAACTAACCGTTCACGAGTTGAATCCTTTCCATGCATCTAGGCTCGAGCCCTTAACGATGAACCGTTAACATGGGCTCGACGAATGCAAATCAAACACATTTCAACGTCAAGACAAGATCCGCACACGCGTTCTTGCCTCAAAGACTTCTTAGGCACAACATTGCTCCTAAAGCAATACACTCTTATCTTTGAAATGAACCCTTTTTAAAGATCTTCCCATTTTTTTTTACAAAGCAAACAAAACACTCTCATTTTTGAACTAACCTCTTTTCAAAAGTTCCTCGCTTTTACAAGACAACCCACAACATTCTCATTTTAAAGCAAGCTCTTTTCAAGAATACCCGTGTTTTCTACAAAACAACCAAAGCTTCTTCATTTTGAAACAGTCACGTTTCAAAATTCTTTCAACTTCGAAATAAATGCTTTTCGAAGTTCTGGGTCGAACCAAATAGTTCTCCACTATTTCGATTCAACCCACTAGGCATCCCTCACGAATCACTCGGGAATAATCATCACATTCCCGAATCTTTTCAAAGCACAAATGGACTACATGGCCCTAGGCCATCGTAATCTATTTATCCCAAGCATTTTCATAAAGAAAAACCCAAGAATCTCGTCACATATTCTTGGAGACTTTTCATCCTGGCGGCTCGCTGACTTCACAGTTTTGAAATAACATTCTCTTTCAAAATTTCCGTGTCAAGTCAACTAGTCTATACCTGGTTCAATTCGACCCAATCACAAATCCCTTCAACCATCCGGAAATAATCACTACATTCCCCAGACCTTTCAAAACGTCAATGGCCACATGACTCACGGTCATCGTACGCCGATTCCTAGCAAAACATTTTTCAAATAAAACACTTTACAAATCTCTTCGGGCCAAACGGCCCAAAGTCGAATCTGCTTCAACAAAAATCATCTTTTACAAGCAAACAAAACCCGAGAATGGCCAAGCCCAATCTCGTGGACTTTTCATCGGACCAAATGATCTTGGTCCATTCCCTCTTAAGCAAAACACGTGGACGTGCAAACCCGTCCATATCCCACCTTCACATTTTCAACCCAACTAGCTTTTCGCTATCATAGGTTCACCCCAAGCAATCTACAACCGGCCCACAACGACATACCGTTAACTTAGGCCAATCACACTCTTCAAGGTCAAGCCAGAAACGTGTCAACACGTCTCTAGCTCAAACTCTTTCCAAACATTTTGTCAAACCACAACGAGCTACTTTTACAAAAATCCTCATCACGTTTTTGAAATAACCTTTTTCAAAAATCCTGCCTTCGAACCGAATGACCTATAGTCATGACGGTTTGATCTAGACAAACAGTCTCTTCAAAACACCCGAGAGTAATCACTTTATTCTCGTGACATTTCCAAGACATAAATGAATCACATGACCCACAGTCATCGTAACCCATTTATTACAAAGCATTTTCAAACCCGAGAATGATAACCTATTCTCGTGGACCTCTTGTTGAAAACAAAAATCAATCAGCTCACGGCTTTTTAACACCCCTTTCAGAATAAACTTTTTTCGACATCCATGATTCAAAATGGCCTACCGCCATTTTAATCCAAACATCTCTTTTCACAAGACAGCAAAACCTAGGAATGAACTAGCATCATCCCGCAAATCCTTCACGGTTAGACCAAGTGGCTCATAGTCGCTTTAATCTAACCCTATTTCAAACCGAATGTATGAAAACGAGTATAACCGTCTTCATCACATTTTCAAACACCCTTGATTCGGATAGCCTATCGCCACTCCGAATCGATTCACACTTTCACCGACAAGCCACTAACACAAGCTTATCGGATTTGATTTCAAAACGCCTTTTACATCGAGCCAAAATGTGACAACACATTTTGCTCATCAAAACATCCTACTTTTCGCCGAAAACAAAACCTTTGCAAAATCAAAGACAAATCTAAGTATGCATGAGCCAAGTCCCGACGCGAGCATCAACCCCATCCGAGACATGTGCGTCTCGAGCACCCAGCGAAGAATCCATCAAGGCGCCGCCAACGATCTCACGGATCTCCTCAAAAAATTCGAGTCTTTCAATACGGTCGAAGTTTTTTAAACTTTGAGTCAATCTCCGGTCTAGTGCAATCGAGTCTTCGACGCACGACATTTTTAACAAATCGATAAAGGAATAAGTTTGCCTACAACCCAGCTTCCTTTTTACACACTTTTCCCATAAAAACACAATTCTACACCAACATACATTGCATCCCAGGACAAGCTATCCTAAGGAGGTCTAGGCCGGGTACGAAGGTCCAAGTCAACAAGTAAATCAAAGACACAAAGACAAAGAAGGCTCTCGACGACTAAGCAGAAGGTTCACTAGTCCGCTTGTGGTCTACTACTCACGCTTTTGGAGGAGGATCCATTAATTTGGAGCTCCACAGTGGTCATGAATTTGATCGCGACCAAAAGTATGAGTACTCCTGGATCGCCCTCCGCGTACTCGATCGCGTGCCTAATAAGCAAACGAACTTTTCAGAGGAGCCCGGCGTGATAGACACACGATCACGAGTGACCACCGAGCCATAGGGTTTAGCAAGGTCCGAGCTCAAGCCCAAGCCACATAGGGCGTACGATATTCTCAAACCAAACGGGAATACAAGGAACAAAGATCAAAAACCAAAGTCACCAAAAAGCAAAAGTCTCAAAAGCTCCGAAACAAGGGGCAAAACAACTAAGCAAAAGCTTAAGAAGTTAAAAGCTCAAAAAGTCAAAAGCTCAAGAAGTCAAAAGCCTAGAAGCAAGAGCTTAAGAAGTCAAAAGCTTAGAAATCAATAAGCAAGGGGCCGAAACCCCAAAAGCAAGAAGCACCGACGCCCAAAAACAAGGGGCCAAGTCTTTATAAGTCCAAATTGAAGACTCGACAGAAGCAATAAGCAGCCTAGATCGACTGAGGAGAACCTACCCTTAGGATGCAATTATCAAGGTCAAACACATAAACACCCTTCGGACCAGCGGGTCCTTAAACACGCACCTTTCCACAAAAATGAACACCCCTTTTGGACCAGCGGGTCCTTAAACACGCACCTTTCCACAAAAACACCTCTTTACTAAAACAAACACACCCCTTTCGGAACTACGCTAGGTTTGATTCCGTAACCACGGATACGTAGGCCGCTCTCCCGAGCTCAACCAACCCTTTTACGCAAAACATCCCTATGTCTAAAGCTTCCAAAGTCAAGGACATCCTCACAAAAATCCACAAAAATTCACGAAGTCCAAAGGCAAACTATTTCTTTATCGAGGCGACTAAAACGAATCTGCCGAGGCAAAGTTGTCATAGACTTAGGAGTAGTACTCGCTTTTGGTCTAACACTGCTTTTGCAGAACAACAAAGATCCCACCGCAGACAATCAAGCACCACTGGGGGCTCCACCAACGCACGTGTTCCCGAACATGGCATCCATGCAACCGTCGAATCTCAAATCACGCATACGATTCGTCTCTATTTTGCAAACTTTTCGACGCTTTAAGCATCGACTCACATGTCGAGTCAATCCTCTTCCAATCAAACAATTTAGCGACATTTAAACCGCTTCTTTCAAAAACTCTCCAGTCTTCAAAACGCTCCCACGGAACGACGCGCTTTTTTTTCAAACTTACACGAGGCAATCCACCCTCAAATTAGCTAATCACCTTTCAAAATTAACCCAATACTCGAGTTAATATGAAAGCACTTTGCAATTCACCTTTTGCAAACACACCTTTTCGCAAACAAAATGTATTTTTCGAAAATGCATCTCAAATCCTTGAAATGCATCTCGAATCTTCGAAGTCTAAATTTTTCCAAAAATCTAACTCGGCACTCGAGTTAATACATTTTGAGAAACAGCATTCTTCGAATTTAACTCACTCGAGTTAACACATTTTAAGCAAAAGCTCTATCGAACTACGCCGGTTTGATTCCACATTCGTGGATACGTAGGCAGCTTGCGCAAAGCACAACCGAACCTAACGCTACATCCCACTCCGTGTTGTCATGAGATTCCACCGACAACTGGGGGCTTTTCAACCTTTGCACTCAAATGACCCTCCACGGTCTTCACAACCCTAGCTCGAGCTCACGACGTCAAAACACCCCTTTCATCTCGCATGAATCCTTACAACTGACATTTCAAGTGTTCATTTTTAAAGCTCATTTCGACAACTAAAATGAATCTTTCTCAAAAATGATTTTTCAACAAAAAACATTTTAATCCAAGCATCCCAATCGGGAATCATTTCACTTTCAAACCCAAGCCTACTAACTACGCAGGTCCACGGAAGCACAACACAACACGGAAGCGAAAGATGACGAAAGCAACTACAAGCTCAAGCCAAGCTACAACAAACGGTCATGTAATGAAGGGTTCACACAATCCTTATTACACAAGATCACTAATACAACTAAAGGCGAAGACGACGGTAATCCAAACACCATTCTCTTCACTTTGACTCAGTTTTCATTCAAAACTTAGTCAAACTCGAGGGGGTTATCCAAAAGACTCCTCCTACCAATGCACATCCTGCACCCCACTTTGACTTAGTTTTCACTCAAAACTTAGTCAAACTCGAGGGGGTAATCCAAAAACACCCTTATCCTAACACCTAACAGCCTTCTTCACATAGTTTGACTATCGTTATACATCATAACTCAGTCAAACTGGGGGCTCACATACACCCATCCTCAATATCACGAAAAATAGGATAATTCCCATCCTCAATATCACGAAAAATAGGATAATTTTTCGCATTTTTCGCATACACCCACCTGGGGGCTCACATACACCGGCACCATGACCAAGACAACTGGGGGCTGACGCTTCCTATCAAGAATCAAACCTTTACAACGAAAAATGGGATAATCAAACCTTTACAACGAAAAATGGGATAATTTTTCGCATTTTTGAAGACACCCTTGCTATACACACCCACATCAACATCTACGGTTGAGCGACACCTTCAGAACCGCTACAAACAAGAGCATGCACACTAAAAGCATAACACTTTCATGTGTGCATCAAACAACGAACACCCGAACGTACGCCCACAACAATGAACACCCTAACATGTCCAAGAAGCATCCCAAGCACCATGCATTCTAAGTCCGAGAGAGATGAAGTATCACATGAATCCAAACGAATCACCAGATACCACGTCTCATGGTCAAAGCAGGCGAAAATGAAGATTTCAGAAGACAATCGCAGAATTCGAATTATTCCGGATTTGAAGCCGCGACAGGTGTGAATGAGTTCACGTTTGAAGTCGCCGATTGATAAGAGATTCCCCGGAAGAGTCACTAATCTACAGGCAATTTCCAAAGCTTGTTCTGTTCCACGTTTTCTCCTCATTTTTCTTCATACACGTAAGCTTTCATGGTTAAGGCGTCACCTACAGTCCGCCATACTCGTGTACTAAGCATTTAATACACGGTACAGAAGCAGAAACACAAGCACTCTTCACGAGCCTCTACACCCTTTTTCACGTCCCTGTGGAGTATTACTTCCTCCCCATGGAGTCCACACAAACATTTCCTACGGAGTCCAAGACATACCCTTCGACTTCTCCAGCAAATCACTAACATAAACACCAAGCGTCTCAGATCAAAGACATTCAGCACATCCAAGCAATTACACGAAGCCGTACACTTGAGCACATACACCTTCCTCGGACCATAATCCCGGCGAATATACACCTGCACCCCTAACAAGACGAAACATCATCACTCTCCCAAACAACCACAACTACACCTACGACCTCTACGAGACCATACATATACACCCTTCCCCAGCAAACTAATACTTCTTTAGCAAATACTACACTAAGCACCTGCGCTCCTCGGCGAGACCCAGTACAACATCAGCAATGACATCAACATCAACAAACGGCATCGACATCAACATCAACAAAAGGCATCAAAGAACGACAACCAAGACTACACGATAACGAGCATTTACATCATTTTCCCTCAACTAAGGCAATCACATGCAACCACGACTACATAGACACTCCTACGAGCCCAAGCACAAGCACTCGCAATATACACCTAACTCCAAGCACTTCACCCTACATAGACACTCCTCGGCGAGTTCAAGCATTACACGACGCTCTCTCACGAGACAGGCTCTTACCCAAACATATGCACCCTGCACTCTAGCCCTTTTACATCCAACACATTTCATACGAAGACATTACAAGCAGAAGCACCAGCATCAACATTACAAGCACACGCAAAGGCAACGACAGTACAACAAGCACGACAAAGACATCCGACAGGCCAAGCAGTTCTTATAGCATGCACGGACCGCCAAGTCCTTAAAATGCGCACGTCCCTCCCCGCTTAGCCCGGTTCGAAGTCCTCGTCTCACCCATGGACACATGCTTCGTTCCGCTGACTGTATCGAGACTGTGATGGTCCGGATATGGTCGTGGAGTTTGACTAGCGCTCTAGTCCGAGCTCAGTCAAACTGGGGGCTCTGTGGATACCCATATCCGTACCCTCCCAAACAAAACCCTGTGATGTATCACGGACTTTTATTACGCATGTTTAACGCTGACTTAAACGGTTCTAACTAATGTCGAATTCATTTTGAGTCGTTTTAAATGTTAAAATGTTTTAGGTCGCTTCACATCGCATTTAAATAAACGTTCATTTTGTCCATTTGGAGTCTAGCTAGGTCCTTGTCCTGCTTCATTTGGCATGAGCTTCGCATTTGCACTACAATTGGCCCTTTTACATTAACAAGGTCTAATTCAGCATTCCTAAATTCCTAAATCTAGGCCCGGTAGCTAAAACCGCTATTTAGCATCCTCTTACACAAAATACAACCTCACGTCTTACCTTATCCCACAAATCTATGCAAATACACCCCTTTTCATTTTTCCGGGTCTCGGGCCCGAAACCGAGCCCAAACCCACCTTTGGCCCGCACTCCAAAGCCCTCAACCTTCTAGAAGATCATACTAGGCCTTCTTGGAGCACAAGCAAAGAGATTATGTCGTATATTCCCAAGATTTAGCAATCCGGATTAAGGAAATACGAAATCTTGAAGTTAAAACCACACCAATGAAATGAAACGACTTTATGCGGCTCAGGTACAAACCGCATAAGGCTATGCGGTTTGCCCACCAAACCGCATAAGCCTATGCGGTTTGTCGTGGTGGTTTTAGCCTGCTTTCCTAATTTCCCTCGGCTATTCTCCTATATATACACCCCTATACCCGACCTCATAACACACAATTTACATAAGTTTTCCACACAAGAAAACCCTCTCTTCTCACAACCTCTCTTCCTAGTTTTAGCACCCACACTTGGGTCCCACAAAATATACCGTCTAGCACGGTATACACCTAAATACATCCACAAAAGCCTCAAACACTCAAATCCTTGATTTCAACACACCATCCCGTGTTGAATTCATCCTCCTTTCAAGTCCAAGAATTGAAGCTCTGCCCAGATCTGAAGCGTCAGGACAAGGTAGGTACCGATCCACTTGGATCAAAGCTTTTTCTTATTTTCTTATGGACTAACAAAGGGGTCTACACTTTAGCGCCCCCCCCGGCTTTGGCACCCGAGCGCGCTTGCCTTCCAAGTGTTCTTATTACTTCGGATACACTCCATATCCGATGACACGCCAAAGTCGCATAAGCAACCGACCTTATAAAATAAACCAATGGACAATTGAACTTTATTTTATTTGCATGCATCTTGCACCTTCTTATTTTGCATTAAATCAACTTAAACAATGAATTCGACCTTTAACTGAACCGTATTCGTTAACAAGTTAAACATGCTAAACTGAGGGTTTTAATCAATCTTTTTGCATCTGCATCTGCATTCTTTTACATCCTTATCGCACTTGTACGTAGCGATAACATTAGCTCAAATATCATCTTACAAGGATTGTTCTAGGTCAGTAGAGGCTATTTTTACATAGGCTTTTCTAAAAGGTTTTCATAAATCATTATTTGAATTAACTCTTTTTCTAAAGTACCCTCACCCCGAATCCAATCTGGTTTCACAAGCCTTAGATCTAGGGGTGTCGGCGTGCTCCAAAATCTAAGAACATGTTTTTAACTTAGAACATGGTAGCAGGTTCCTATTTTCCGCGATAAATAGGTGGCGACTCCATAACAGTTCTTAAAGGTTTTTTTTAACTTAATCTTTTTTAACTTTAAAATCCGCCCTTAAGCAAGACGCCGAGTTGGGTCCGATCCCGGGTTCCACACATAGTGCTTAAAAGGATTGTAAGTACTACTCATATCAACAAGATGCATCTTCTTTTCTGGTTGCTCATCTTAAGAACTCTTCAGTTAAGCGTGCTTGCTGGAGAGTAGTCTTAGGATGGGTGACCTCCTGGGAAGTTCTCAGGATGCGCACGAGTGAGGACAAAGTCTTGTTTGGAAAGGGCCGTGTTAGTGTGTAGGCGATGTCTGCAGCGACTGGCGAGCTCAGTGAATGACATTAGGCCTTTGGTTGGGGTAGGGGTGTTCTGATATCGATGTCATAATATGCGCATTTCTGTACTCTTGCGTTGTTTTGGCCTCGTCTGTCAAAAATAGGCCTAAAGCTTGTTTTTTTGTTGTTTCGTCTGTTTTTTCTTTGCTTTTGCACATCGTTGCTCTGATTCTTTGTGTATCTTTGCTGCGTTGGATATGTGTCACAAACTGTGCATTTTCGGGTCTCTGCTTCATTTTAGCCTTTTCTGTCAAAGATAGGCCTGAAGATTGTTTTCTGCTGTTTTGCTTGATTTTTCTCTGTCCTTGTGCATCCTTGCTCCTTGGATTGAATGTGTATGACGTAGGTATCGTGTCTGTGTCATTAAAAATGCATTTCTGTATTTCTTTTCGCTTTTTAGCCCTTTCTGTCAAAGATAGGCCTAAGGCTTGCTTTTCTGTTACCTTTGTGCACGTGCATCCTTCTCTTGGTCATGAACTTGCTTTAATTGAATTGCATTTTTGTATCATCATATGGCTGCGTAGCTTAAGATTGTTCTTGAATCTATGTAGGTGACCCTGAGATCGTGATACCTACGACCAGTGCTATGCAGGATGTCATCGAGAACATTGACTTTACTGTCACCGGAGAGGAGCGTACGCCGATGTCCGAGCTGCGTCATCACTTGGCGACTTCTGAAGGTCCGTCGCAGTCTGATTTGTTCAAAACTCCTCCTATTTTGACGCTAGGGAACGAGGTACAGGGGGCTGTTCCAGAGTCTCCTATGCCCTCTATTAGCGAGCACAGCACTACTGTGGAGCCGACAGGGCCTTATGTTGGTGATGTAGGGCGCGTTGCGTATGCGACCGGGGTTCTTGTGGAGCCGGCTATGGAGTTACCTATGCCTTCCGTTGGTGGGCGTGAGGCTACTGTTGAGTTGCCTAGGTCTCCTGCTAGTGGGCTTGGAGCTGGGTCTGTGCCTTTGCGAGATGCTGGGCGCGGGCGCGGTAGTGCTGTAGAGTCGCCAGCACCTGTTGGGAGAGGTCGAGGTAAAGGTCGCGGGGACAGTCGCAAGAATGATAGACCTAGTAGGAAGCGCAAAGTGGATGCTGTTGCTGGTAATGCTGAGGGTGGCGTTCGGACACGTGGACGTCGCTCTGCTGAGGCTATTGGCAGTCGTGAGCGAGATGAGGGTAGTAGTGCTGGTGTTTCTGACGAGGTGAGCTCTGATGAGGCTGGAGATGATCCTGCTGTTGATAGGCCGAGACGTGGTCGTTCTCGTCAGCTCGAGAATGCTTTTGAGAGTGATCCTGAGCCCGAGGAGGAGCAGGATGACGAGGAGCCTGTGGCGGTTGATGATGAGGCCGCAGGGGGTGTTGATGAGGAGGTTGCAGAGGGTGATGTTGCGGGTGCTGCTGCGGCTACTGGCGTTGATGGCGCTGATTTGACCACCGGCTGCCGCGCAAGATATGTTTATGGGTGTGGTCGATGAGTTAGGCTTGAGGCCATCGTTTCCCCATGGTCCGAGATTGTGGGCCAAGGTTGCTAAAGACTGGGATGGTGTGAGCTTAGTTTGGAGCCAATTGGAGCACTTGTCCACTCGGGTGAAGGTAGGCTTCAAGTTGGGGAATATGAGGACATTCTCCGGTTTCCGTACTTGTATAGATGCTTTTAACAAGAAGTTGTCTGCCGAGTCGCGGAAGCTAATCCTCGGCCTGACCTTTGGTCCGTTGGTGACGAAGTGGAAGGAGGCGCGTAAGAAGAATGTGAATTCGCACCTTTCTGTGCTTCGAGCGTTGTTAGATAGATTCTGGGACACTACTAACACGTTCCATATGCCTGGGTACGAGGTTGGTATCACCTTCTCGTCTCTTGCGGTTGTTTCGGGGCTTCCTCATGGAGAGGAGATGATTGAGTGGGACAGAGTACGCCCTGCTATCTCGAGCCCTACGGTTGTTCGTTTGATCGGAGGCGGTATTAGGTGTGCGAAGGATGAGAGGAACACTTTTCAGCCTCGGACATCGTGGTTTGATGATTATTTTAAAGGCAAGGGGAAAAAGCAGGTGAGCGAAGTTAGTCATGAGCAGAATGCTCGATTGTGGCTATGGTGGTTTCTGACGTCCACTCACTTTGGAGATAAAGGAGAGCGGGCGTCGACTGCTGTTTTGATGGCGCTGCGGGACTTGTCCAGATTGGGTGCTTTTGACTGGGTTACTCCTGCTATGGGTCTCCTGATCCGATTTTGTAGGGACGCAGTTCGTCCTGATCAGATCGATGATGGGTCCCAACCGTCTTTGGTCGGCCCTGGCTTGCTGATGGAGGTATGATTGCTTTTTGTGATGCTCTGTTGTTTTATTTTGTTTTTGCTTTCTCTTTTGTGACATGTTTTTGGCTTCATTGTAGTCCTGGTGCTATGCACACTTCCCGTCGTTGCTCCCTGCTAACTTTGCCGTGAAGGCGGAGTACCCTGCTTTTCATGCTTATGCAACGGCAAACAGGAAGGGTATTCGCTTGACTTATGACGATGCTCGAGTGAAGTTTAACGGGATGACCGTTGATAAGGTAAGAAAAGTTCGTATTTCTTATACGCCTTGCGTTTGTGCTTTTGCAGACGTTTATTCCTCTCTTTTTTTTTGTAGTTTGTTCCCAACCCTTGGGCGAATTATGCGGATGTCCCTGCGTCGATTACGACTCGCTTTGCTATTCGCGATACACAGAGGTTGTACATTGCGACTCAGTATGATTCATACTGGTTCTTAGGCGAGCGTCTGTCAGCTCAGACGATTAGGGGTAAGTTTGTTCTGCCTGTGGCCCCTCCTAAGGTTCTCTTCGCATGCACACAGGATGTCGATATTCGCCGCGATGTATATCACGAGGGTGAGTCGAGTCCCCGTTGAGGCTAGATGAGGATTATACGTCGTGGGCGCGCTTGCATTGGCGCCGTAGTGATTGAGGTGTATTTTGTTTTTGCATTTGTTTTGTAGATATTTGTTTGTTCAAAAGCAAAAATTGACCGTGATTTTTGTATCTTGTAGCCACGTGACCCTGACCTTGAGGTCCAGCCTCCTCCGTTCCATGAGGGATTGGATTTTGAGCATGATGGTGTCGGCATTGATTCACCTTTGCCGCCAAAGATGTTATCTGTGGTGGTGACCTGCATGGATGGTTGGAGCCCTCGGGTGAAGCAGGTATGACTCGTCTTCTATGCTTGCGTGTTATGTGGTATATAGCCCCCAGCTTGAGTAAGATTTTGTCCTAAAATCATTAGTCAAGCTTTGTTGAAGCTGCTTTTGCTTATAGCCCCCAGTTTGAGTTAGATTTTGTCCTAAAATCGTTAGTCAAACTTGAAATGAAGCTGCTTTTGATTATAGCCCCCAGTTTGAGTTAGATTTTGTCCTAAAATCGTTAGTCAAACTTGAAATGAAGCTGCTTTCGAGTATAGCCCCCGATTTGAGCATATGAAGGCCGTATTTGTTTGCAGGTGACTCTGGATGTCCACAAGAATTTGTGGAGGGTAGCTAACCGGTGGCGCGTGACTTTTAATGACAAGGCGGTCGCGCTTTGCAAAGCGCAGAAGTATGCTTCAGAGTTGCAGGCTGCAGTCGCGCAGAGCCAGATAGAGCTAGGGCGGGCCAGGGCTGAGGAGGCACGTCTGCGAGCGGAATTTGAGCTACAGCGGGAGCAGGAGCTAGCTGGTTACCGTGCTCAGATTGATTCGTTGCGCGCGGAGCTCAGTCGTCGAGATCAAGCTAATTGATTTGGGATGTATGCTAGGATCGTAGGCCTATTCTTATGGACTTGTTTTATTTTGTAATTGTATTTGCACGTATTTGGACATGTAGGATCTCGTATCAGGTTGATTTTGTGGCTGTGGCTTGACGCGAGAAAGCCCCGTGACCTCGTGCGCGTGCGTCGATTATTTTGTATGGTTGGACTTTGCAGGAATCGTATGACGTCGATTTATGGCCATAACCTGATGCAAGTATGTTCCGCGGTCTTGTATGCGTGCTTTGGTTATGCAGCAGGTTCACTCGTTGATTATAGTAATCGTCCATGTTGACGTAGTTTTGAAAATTGATGAGCCTGTGTGCTGTGTTATGAGCCTCGTCGGTTATCTTGCCTCGTTTTGTAGTATGACCGCTTGTGTCATCGTTTGCGTTCGAAGTCCTCGCGACTTGCTTACTTAGTGTTCCTGCAATTAGATTGTTAGTCGTAAAAAGAACACAAATCTCGATTGAGATTTTTCTGACCCGTAATAAGAGTATGCATACGTAAGATTTTTATAAAACATGCATTTTGAAGAAAGTATTTTGAGTCCGTAAAAGACGCTTTTGACGCTCATAGAAGTGTTAATTGAAAATGTCGTGTGTTATCGTAATCTTGCGAAAAATGACGATTGAATTTTGTGAGACCGTAAAGGCGTTTTTGAGGTTCGTAAAAATGTGAATTAAGAACGTCGTGCTTTAACGTAAGCCTACGAAATGTGGCGGTTGAATTTTGTGAGACCGTAAAAGGTGTTTTTGAGGTTCGTAAAAATGTGAATTAAGAACGTCGTGCTTTAACGTAAGCCTACGAAATGTGGCGGTTGAATTTTGTGAGACCGTAAAAGGTGTTTTTGAGGTTCGTAGAAATGTGAATTAAGAACGTCGTGCTTTAACGTAAGCTTACGAAATGTGACGGTTGAATTTTGTGAGACCGTAAAAGGTGCTTTTGATGTTCGTAATGATGTGAAATAAGAACGTCGTGCTTTAACGTAAGCTTACGAAATGAGACGGTTGAATTTTGTGAAGCGTATGTGCAAAACATTAGTCGAGAGTCGATCACAAAATGACCCAATACGACGTAAAGCCGGGTATCGGAAACGTAATCGATAATGCGTCGTAAAAAGTAAAAACAGCGGTGCGTAGGCTGTGAAAAACTTTCTGCAACTCGTAGGCTGCAAGGCGGTGTGCAGTCGTCGCGTCAAATCTGTCGGAAAAGCATAGAAAATCGCCTGTATACCAACGATTCTCACAAAAATCGCCAGAAAACAGGCGATTACTGTGAAAATCGCCAGAGGACTGGCGATTTTTGTGTAAATCGCCAGTTTTCTGGCGATTTTTGGGTTGTTTTTGGCTTTTTGTTTTGATTTTTTGGTTAATCGCTGGTTCACTAGCGATTATATGTTGTGTTGTTGCCTCTTGAAGACGTTGCCTATAAGAAGGATGCTCGTGTTAGTTCATTCATCCATCTCTCCAATCACATTTCATACTTCGTCTTATTTTGCAATTTCATTACTCGCATTATAATAGTATTTGTAAGATTCAGCAGAGCGTTGTCTTTTTTGTGAGTAATGGAGCATTTGGAGGGACTTGTGAGGATGTGGTGTGCTATGCTATCTGGTATCGAGAAGAGGAACCTCAGGGGTTGTGGCTTGGGCATATTCCTAGATTTAAGGCAGGTTCGGATGGAGCCGGAGTTTCTGGATGCCTGTCTGCACTATTGGGACTTGGCATACCACGTATTTCGCTTCCCTGACGGGGAAGTTTGCCCCCTGGTCGAGGAGTTTGCTGCTATTGGAGGTTGGACCCGCTCTGTTACTCCAGTGTGTGTCCGCCAGGAGCTTGGTTATCAGCGAACCATGCAAAACTTCCTCATGATGACGAGGCCCGAGACGGAGGACTTGTTCCTAGATGGACGCTTGAATGTCATCCGACTTTGCCAGCGGTTCATGGATTATGATAATAGGCTCATTGGTGCTGTTGCTCGCAGGAGAGCCCTGGCCCTTTGTCTTGTGCACTGTTTCATGTTCCCTGATTCGGTGGACGGGATGGGGTTTGGCGAGGCTCGTTTGGTCTGCGTCGTGCAGCAGATGGAGATGGGGTATAACCCTGCGGCGTTGATCCTAGCGGAGACGATCCTTGGCCTAGATGATCGGGCGTGTAATAGAGTGCATGCTTATCGTGGTTGTCCCGTCATTTTGCGAGTTTGGTGATGGAACGTTTGGCGTGCTTGGAGCCATCACTACGGCGTATCCTACACGGCGGCAGGCGTAACCAGTCGGGGCCTGAGGTGGATGGGTCCCAATGGCCGTCCTCGTGACTATTTTTCCACCTTTGTGAGGGCGTCGGCTATTCGTTGGGTTGTGCGATGGTGGGAGGTTACCTCGGTGACGGGTAGTGCAGTTGGCGATGGTCCTTCCGGGGTTATGTTATGCGGTTTTGACATTGGAGTGTTCATTCACCCGTTGAGGGTGAGAAGGCAAATGGGCTACGCCCAGTTTATCCCAGGGCAGGATACCACGATCCAGGATTTGGTCGTACTTAATAACCAAATCACTGATGCGTGGTCGCGAGAATGGGTTCTGCGTCCCCGGTGGCAGGTGGCAGGGATATCGGCCACGGTGAGGGTTTCGAGGTCGTATATCCGGTGGACTACGGCCACAACTACTCGTCAGAGGGCCCGCCTTCGCGCTATAGAGCAGAATGAGCCGCCGCCGACGTCTGCCTTCCACCCAGTGCGTTTTGGCCGTGGAAGTCGGGGAAGTTCGAGTTCTGGAAGCGCACCGTCCATGGAGGCGGAGCTTAGTCATCTCGGCTTCATCATGGTTAATGCTCCGGGCCAGGATGGTAGTGATGGTGCTTCTCATATGGGTTGAGTTCTCCTCTCAGTTGTTTGTTTGTTTTTGTATTCCCTAAACCCGAAGGTAATGCCGGGATCATGTAATGCTTGTCGGTGTCGTGTGTACTAGTAGTGTAATGTTCGTGCTCTCAATTGCAAAATCCAAATGTAAATGTTTCCCTTTCCAGCATAATAAAACAAAAATCTCTTTTGTGTAACTTGCCTTGTTCCTTTTAAGGTTAGGGACATGCGTGTTTTGTGTTTTGAATCCTGTTATGCTTGCCATACCCTTGAGGCGTTTTGAGTATGTGATTTTGTGTTGAATGTCGGCTGTGCTTTTGGAAAAGCTGCCTACGTATCCATATAAATGGAATCAAGCCGGCGTAGTTCGGAGTTGTATTATTTTGAATGCAGGTTTAGGGGCATGCCTGCCCGTAGAATTGTGTTTTGCTTTTTTGTGATGGATGTGCATGTTTAGGGGCATGCCGGCCCGTGGAATTGTGTTTATGCGCATGTTATAAATACATTGCAAGCGTTTCAGGGGTAGTATTTCTTTAGCTGGTCGAGATTGGTGGCTCGATTGAACTCTTGACCGTCTAGGTCAGTTAATTTGACCGCTCCTCCTGTGTAGATTTCTTTGACGAGGTAAGGCCCGGCCCAGTTTGGCTTGAACTTTCCTCGTGGGTCAACAGGAAGTGGCGCGCGTACTGATTTCAACACTAGATCTCCCACTTTTATGTTTCGTGGTCGGTCGTTGGTTGAATGCTCTTTGTAGTCGTGCTTGGTACATTCGCACAATGCTTAAAGAATTTAGCTGCGTTCGTCCAGAGCATCGATTGCTCGTAGCGTTCGCGGGCCCATTCTCGCTTACGGGATGCTACTTTCCATCGATTCGTAGGGATTTCATTTCTATCTCCACTGGCTGTACAGCTTCCATGCCGTAGGTGAGAAAATAAGGCGTCATGCCTGTGGGTGTGCGTATGGTGGTGCGATATCCCCATAATGCGAATGGGATTTTGTTGGGCCAATCCCGACAACTGTCGATCATCTTCTCCAAGATGGTGACTATGGTTTTGTTTGCTGCTTCCACGGCTCCGTTGGTTTGGGGTCGGTAAGGAGAGGATCGGTGATGTTGTATGCTGTATTTGGCAAGTATGGCTTCTGCCTCGCCTTGAAAGTGTGAACCTTGATCGCTTATAAACTCGTGCGGTATGCCGTATCGGCATATGATGTTTGTTTGTATGAATTTGGCGACTTCTTTTGGTAGGGTGCGGAAGACGCCGCTTCTACCCAGCCGTGAAATAGTCGATTGCTTTACTAGTGCGGCGGTGTCCTCTGCTCAGATGGGATGGATTTTGCCTATCACGCCAATGCCCCAGGTTGAAAAGGGCCATGGAGGCGTGAGGGTGTATAGTGGTGAAGGAGTGCGTGTTGCGTTCTTGAACATTTGACAATTATGGCAGTGTTTGACATAGTGAATGCAGTCGGCTTCCATAGTCGTCCAATACCATCCTAGTCGTAAGATTTGCTTGCATAGGGCTCTTGCGTTCATGTGTGGGCCACATTCGCCGTCGTGTACTTGGGCAATGATTTTCTGTCCTTTCTTGTAATCGATACACATGAGTAAGGTGCCTTGGGGTGTCTTTTTGAGTAATTGTCCCATTTCTAGCACGAATTGGGATGCAAGAAGTCTAATGGCTCTCTTACCTCGCTTGTCGGTGTTAGGTGGGTAAGAATTGCTTGTTTTGTAGTTGAGTATGGCTTGGTACCATGGTTCTGTGTGCTCAGCTTCGTCAATGTCGATGGTGTGGATGTATGCGGGCTCACCACGTCTCTCGACGACAATGGGTAGTGTGTCCACATTTGGTGGCATGTTGAGAAGGGATGAAAGCTTTGACAGCGCGTCGGCAAATTGATTTTCTTCCCTTGGGAGGTGATAGAATTCTATGCAGTCAAATTCTGTCAGGAGTACTTGTATTTTTGCTTGGTATTTTGCTAGGGTTTCATTCATGATTTTCCATGCTCCCGTTACTTGATTTATGATTAGGAAGGAGTCTCCGTGTACCCTGAGGTGTTTTATGTTGAGGGCCATGGCTGCTTGTAGGCCGTATATGCAAGCTTCATATTACGGCATTGTTGGTGGCGTTAAAGTCGAGCTTGATTGAAATGGGTGTATGATCGCCATTAGGAGATATTAAGAGTATTCCTACGTAGTCAGCGGTAGTTTGAGGCTCCATCGAAGTAGAGTTGCCAGTACTCAGTTTCGACAGCGAAAATTCCATCATCAGGAAATGATGTTGTGTCAATTTTAGGTTGTTCAATGACGGCATTCTCTGCGAGAAAGTCTGAAACAGCTCTTCCCTTAATGACTTTCAAAGGTAAGTATTTGAGCTCATATTCTGCCAGCAGTAGCGTCCATCTGGCCATGCGGCCGTTTAGTACTGGTTTTTCAAATAAGTACTTGAGTGGATCCATTAGGGAGTATACTCTGGTTGTGTGAGCGAGGATGTAATGTCTAAGCTTTTTGGTGGCCCAGACTAGAGCGAGGCAGCTCTTCTCCACAGGTTCGTAGCGAGTCTCGTAGTCTTGGAACTTCTTGCTAATGTAGTAAATTGCTCTTTCTTCGTTGTTAACTTCCTGAGCGAGCATGGCGCCCATGGCGTTTGGTGTAGTCGTTAGGTAGAGCGAAAGAGGTAGATCTTTCTGGGGTGGCATCAGAACAGGTGGATTGGTAAGTAGGGTTTTGACTTTGTCGAATGCTTGTTGACAGTTGTCGTCCCATTTTGTGTGTTCTTCCTTTTTTAGCTTCTTGAAAATTGGCTCGCAGACCATTGTGAGCTTGCTAATGAATCGAGAGATGTATTGGACTTGTCCCAAGAAGCTTCTGATCTCATCAATGTTGTTTGGAGGTTTCATCTCCAGTATTGCTTTGATTTTGACAGGGTCGATCTCGATTCCACGTTGGCTTACGATGTGACCCAATAACTTGCCTGATGTAACCCCGAAAGTGCATTTCTGTGGGTTGAGGCGCATTTTGTATTGCCTGATTCTGTTGAAGAACTTACGAAGGTTGGTAATGTGATCTTCCCTTTGCTTTGATTTCACGATCATGTCGTCAACATAGACCTCTACTTCTTTATGCATCATGTCATGTAGCAGAGTAGTTGCGGTACGTTGATAAGTGGCGCCGGCGTTAATGAGTCCGAAAGGCATGACAAGATAGCGATATGTGCCCTGGCGTCCACAAAGGTGGTCTTAGACATGTCATCTATTGCCATTTTGATTTGGTTGTAACCCGCATACCCATCCATGAATAGCGATGAACGCGTGGTCGGTAGTGTTGTCTACAAGTATGTCCATGTGGGGCAATGGGAAATCATCTTTTGGGCAAGCCTTGTTTAGGTCAGAAAGTCCGCACATACTCGTATCTTTCCATTTTCTTCATGACTGGGACCATGTTTGATACCCACCGAGTATTCGATGACTTGGATGAAGCACGCTTGTAGTTGTTTTTCGATCTCTTCCTTGACCATGAGAGACCATTACGGTTTAATGCGGCGTAGTTTTTGCTTAATAGGTTTGACACCTGGTTTGAGTGGGATGCGGTGTTCTGCTATTTCGCGGTCAATGCCAGGCATATCCTTGTAGGACCAAGCAAAGACGTCTTTGAATTCTCGTGAGTAGTTGCACGCAGCCTTTTTCTTCCATGCTCGAGAAGCCCCCACCGTAGTTTTCGGGGTTCTTCGGGTGTTCCCACATCAATGATTGTTGTGTCTTCAATGATGGGGTCCTGTTCGGGTTTTGAAACGATACTTGCAATGTATTTATGTAATGCAATGTTATTGTGCTTAATGTTATCGTGAATATTAGAAAATGCAGTTTTTAGAGGAAAACAAGGCAAGTAGTAACCAGAAATGTTGTTATTATTGTTTTCGAAAGCAGTTACATTTGAAGACAGCTCAGACAGAGGAGCTTTAGATAACCTTAGAGACTCTAACTCTTTGTCTATGTCTATCACATCAGGGATATAGCCCGGAGGCTTAGTTGGGGCGAAAGACTTGAAGTGACGACGTGGGGGCCTGAATTCTATGATGGATTTGCCGTCAGGGTTCTCGTCTTCGCTTGCTTCCGAGTCAGAGTTCTCGAAAGTGTAGCCTTCTCCAGTAGTGATTCTGAAAGTACGACCTTGTTCATCAGTCCACTTGAGGGTTTTTGACCATCCGTCGTGTGTCTTCTCCTCAAATGGGACAATCAGGTCGGTGGGGTTGAAGTTGTGGTTGCGCATGATGTCGGAGACAAGTTCAATCCCCGCGATGGTACAAGAGAAGTAGTCGGTGGGTATTTTGCTTGTACCCTCTTTGACGAAGTACTTGTCTGTGAATATATGATATGGCTCTATGTGGAAATCACGACCTCTTTTACGGTCATTGAATGCCTGTTCTCCACGAGTAACTTCGTAGGACCATGGCACGTATCCTAGGCCCATGGTTGGCCATTTGTTATCGTTATCCTTCACATTGAGCGCTGCAATTTCCTCCTCGCGAGTCAATGTGCAGATGTCAAAGTCGAAATCGAAACCACATGTGATGTCCGGGGTCTCGGTGCTTATTCTTGCGGTGTCATTATCGAGCTTACATTCTTTGTAGGGAAGCTCGGAAGTTTGAAGCGTGGATGGTGACGACCTCGTCGTCCAGGGGAAGCTTAACTTTTTGGTGTAAGCTGGAGGTGACTGCTTTGGTTGTATGGATCCAGGGTCTACCCAATAACATGTTGTATGCGGAGGGTATGTCGATTATCTGGAATTCAGTTTCCCTTATGACAGGTCCTGTCATGATAGGAAAGGAAATTGTTCCTTTTATGCTGCGGCGGGTACCATCGTAAGGTCTGACGCCATCGGCACAGGGAATGAAGTCATTTTCCTTGATTCCTAGCTTTTTAGCTGTTTCTAGGGGCAGGACGTTGACTGCGGATCCATTGTCGATGAGGACGACGGGTAATGTCATGCCATGGCATTCTACGTTTATGTAGAGTGCTAGGTTGTGTGTGCCTCCGAACGGCGGGAGGTCTTTGTCAGAGAAAGTGATGGCGTTGGCTTGCCATTCACGAGTGATGTGGCTGATGAGTTTTTCAGGTGACATTTCTGTCGTCATAGGAGTGACCTGCAGGGCTCGGTAAAGGGCCCCGCGGTGTTTTAGTGATTCCCTTAGGAGCTGCCAGATTGAGATATCTGCCTTTGTCTTGAGGAGCTGTTTTTGAATAGAGTCTCCAATTTCAGGCATGGAGGTCTTTGGAGTGGCACTCGGCGATGCGATGTCGGTTGTGGTTGAATCGGTGTAGTGATTGCAGAGCAGTGTAGTGATTGGAGGTGGTGGCGTGGCCGTTGCGGTGGTGGCGTTGCCTCGTCGGTGGCGGCACCTTTGTTTTTGTCCCGCTAGTTGTTTTTGATGGGAAACGCTGGGGTTTGAGCGGACTCGGCCGAGGCTCTGTAGGACGGCCGAGCGAGTTAAGTAGGTTATCTCATCGTCACTATCGACAACCTCGATTGGGTATTTGTGGGGCATTTTCCGTATATCCTGTGGGTTCTCGATCTTCCTCTTCTTCTTACGGCGGGAATAGGTAACTTGGTATTATGCGTGTGATTGTCCTCCTCATCGAATCGCCCCAGACGCCATTGATTTCGGGGTCTTTCGAGACGATCAGGTGAGAGCAGTCGAGGATGGGGTGTGTACCCACGAAGATGGCATGGGTGTGCAGAGGATTGAGCTGGTTTGAAGGTTTAGGCCCTGGAGTAGGTTTCTCGATGGTATTGTCATCGATCAGGTCTTGAACTATGTTCTTTAGGCGGAAGCATTGTTCAGTGTCATGTCCTTTTCCCTGTGGAACTCACGATGGCGTTCGATCCCATGATTTGGGCTTTTTATCCTGAGGGGGTTCGCTAGTGGGTCCCAGGAGTTGAAGCACGTTTCGGCTCACAAGTCTCTGTAGTGCTTTGGAGTAAGTCATGTAGATTGGGTCAAAGCTTCGTCGTGGTTTTGACGAAGTCTGACCTGCAGATGGGTATGACGCCTTAGGAGGAGGCGTGGTGTATTTCGTTGGTGTGGTGTAAGTTGGGGAAGGCGCTAGTTCCTCCAGAGCGTTAATGCAGTGGACTGGTTCCGCTTTGGTGACGGCTCGTGACGAGCTACCCTGATAACCTCGGCTTGCAACCTTGGTCTTTTTTTTACGGAGGTCGTCTTCAATCAATTGACCCACCGCGTCTTGGCGGCAAAGCATCAAAGTTGCCGTAGCGCAAATGCTGCTGATATGCAGGGGTGAGGTTATTAATGAACTTGGTGATCAGTTCTACGTCCTTGGGACGGTTAGATATCTGGGCACTGAGTTTCTTCCAACGCGTGAGGTATTCACTGAAACCTTCATTGTCTTTTTGTGACAGAACTCCCAGGGTGCGTAGCGAGACTTGAGTATCGTTATTGTCGTGATACTGATTGTCGAACTGGACCGTAATTTCTTTGAAGGTTGTAATCTTGTGTGGGTCCAAGGCATAGAACCAGGCCCTAGGTTGTGCATCCAAAGAATGCGGGAATAGAGTAGCCCAGGCTGAGGGATCGACGCCCATGACGGCCATTTTAGCTTTGAAATCTTTGATGTGTACAAGCGGACTTTCATGACCCTTGAAGATGGGGAGGTCGCTGAGCGAGAGCTTAGCCGGTAGTAAAGACTTGACACTTTTCGGGACATGTTCAGTTTCCTCATAAATGGAATATCCCTTCGAGTGGGTGAGGCGTTCTTCCATTGAACGAATTCTTTTAGCATTTCGTTCAGCCTCTTCAGCAAGGTACTTGGCGTTTTTCTCGGCCTCGAGTTTCTGCATTGTGGCCATTTGTTCGATCGCAGCAGTGAGGCTAAGAATTTTGCTGTTGAGCTGTTGAACATGTTCTGCGGTAACCACTGACGGGGGAGGAGTTGGGATTCCTCCGACATTTTCTTCATTGTTGAGTGCCATGGTAGTTTTTGGTTTCGATCTGTTGTAGGTACGTTTCTTTGGAGGTGGTGGAGGGTTCAGATGGCGGTCTTTAGTACGTCGCGTATCCAGGACTTTTTAGGGAATAAACCTGCAGGGTTTCAAACCTTAGTGACCTCCGAAAGAAAATAAAAGACTCAAGGGAGAATCATATTTGTAGTAAAGAAAAAGTAAAAGTGTGAAAAGCGTGTGCAGGACTCGACTCGTGTTTTTAGCTTAAAAGACACGGGAAGCTTTTGAGGTAAGGATGCGTTGACACGTCCCTAATCTCGATGTAAATAAAAGTTTGTATGATCACAACCTGATCAATCCAAGTTAGCGGTATGTTGCCAGGGGTTTATCATTAGGTCGTGATGTAAAAAGGAATCAGACCGAAGTAGCGATAGGCTAGTCGATCTGAGGATGTTAAATTGGGTAAAAGGCAGCTGTTGTTTGCCTTTTACGTGTGACCTGGAGTCGAGTTGTAATGACGATGAGTCATCCAACCTGACATGTAAATCAACGGATTCGTATTTGAATGAGTCCGCGTTTTGTTTATTTTTGAGAGAGATAGTTCGTTTAAGTCAGGGTGACTAGCAAGTCACTTGACCTAGGGCTATCTCAAAAATGTAAAAGTGTTTGCTTAATTGAAATATCCGAAATGAGTTGACATTTTCGGGTTTTGCTTTGCGAAATGTTTTTTGCAATAAATGTATTATGACGATACGTCAGTCGTATAATGCATTTATGTTTTGTAAAGGACCGGAAATGTAGTGATTATTTCCGATCGGTTTTGAATATCGTGGTGTAATGTTAGTCAGGTTCAGTTGACTATAGGTCAATGACCCCGACTGTATGCTTAAAAATATGCTTCTTTTTTTTTGAAAATTGTTTGAAAAATGTACTCTCAAAATAGACGTCTTTTGAAAGTGTAATGCTATATGAAAAATGTTTTTGCATGCATTTTGTTTGGAAGACGACCATAGCGAGGGTGCTATAGCTTTGGATTTGTACGTATAGACGCGGGTTTTTGGCTTTCAGGGTAACTTGCCTTGTTCCTTTTAAGGTTAGGGACATGCGTGTTTTGTGTTTTGAATCCTGTTATGCTTGCCATACCCTTGAGGCGTTTTGAGTATGTGATTTTGTGTTGAATGTCGGCTGTGCTTTTGGAAAAGCTGCCTACGTATCCATATAAATGGAATCAAGCCGGCGTAGTTCGGAGTTGTATTATTTTGAATGCAGGTTTAGGGGCATGCCTGCCCGTAGAATTGTGTTTTGCTTTTTTGTGATGGATGTGCATGTTTAGGGGCATGCCGGCCCGTGGAATTGTGTTTATGCGCATGTTATAAATACATTGCAAGCGTTTCAGGGGTAGTATTTCTTTAGCTGGTCGAGATTGGTGGCTCGATTGAACTCTTGACCGTCTAGGTCAGTTAATTTGACCGCTCCTCCTGTGTAGATTTCTTTGACGAGGTAAGGCCCGGCCCAGTTTGGCTTGAACTTTCCTCGTGGGTCAACAGGAAGTGGCGCGCGTACTGATTTCAACACTAGATCTCCCACTTTTATGTTTCGTGGTCGAATTCGTTGGTTGAATGCTCTTTGTAGTCGTGCTTGGTACATTCGCACAATGCTTAAAGAATTTAGCCTGCGTTCGTCCAGGAGCATCAGTTGCTCGTAGCGTTCGCGGGCCCATTCTGCTTCTGGGATGCTACTTTCCATCAGTATTCGTAGGGATTTCATTTCTATCTCCACTGGCTGTACAGCTTCCATGCCGTAGGTGAGAAAATAAGGCGTCATGCCTGTGGGTGTGCGTATGGTGGTGCGATATCCCCATAATGCGAATGGGATTTTGTTGGGCCAATCCCGACAACTGTCGATCATCTTCTCCCAGATGGTGACTATGGTTTTGTTTGCTGCTTCCACGGCTCCGTTGGTTTGGGGTCGGTAAGGAGAGGATCGGTGATGTTGTATGCTGTATTTGGCAAGTATGGCTTCTGCCTCGCCTTGAAAGTGTGAACCTTGATCGCTTATAAACTCGTGCGGTATGCCGTATCGGCATATGATGTTTGTTTGTATGAATTTGGCGACTTCTTTTGAGCCGAGGGTGCGGAAAGACGCCGCTTCTACCCACTTCGTGAAATAGTCGATTGCTACTAGTACGAAGCAGTGTCCTCCTGCTCCGATGGGATGGATTTTGCCTATCACGTCAATGCCCCAGGTTGAAAAGGGCCATGGAGACGTGAGGGTGTATAGTGGTGAAGGAGGTACGTGTTGCACGTTACTGAACATTTGACAATTATGGCAGTGTTTGACATAGTGAATGCAGTCGGCTTCCATAGTCGTCCAATACCATCCTAGTCGTAAGATTTGCTTGCATAGGGCTCTTGCGTTCATGTGTGGGCCACATTCGCCGTCGTGTACTTGGGCAATGATTTTCTGTCCTTTCTTGTAATCGATACACATGAGTAAGGTGCCTTGGGGTGTCTTTTTGAGTAATTGTCCCATTTCTAGCACGAATTGGGATGCAAGAAGTCTAATGGCTCTCTTACCTCGCTTGTCGGTGTTAGGTGGGTAAGAATTGCTTGTTTTGTAGTTGAGTATGGCTTGGTACCATGGTTCTGTGTGCTCAGCTTCGTCAATGTCGATGGTGTGGATGTATGCGGGCTCACCACGTCTCTCGACGACAATGGGTAGTGTGTCCACATTTGGTGGCATGTTGAGAAGGGATGAAAGCTTTGACAGCGCGTCGGCAAATTGATTTTCTTCCTTTGGGAGGTGATAGAATTCTATGCAGTCAAATTCTGTCAGGAGTACTTGTATTTTTGCTTGGTATTTTGCTAGGGTTTCATTCATGATTTTCCATGCTCCCGTTACTTGATTTATGATTAGGAAGGAGTCTCCGTGTACCCTGAGGTGTTTTATGTTGAGGGCCATGGCTGCTTGTAGGCCGTATATGCAAGCTTCATATTCTGCGGCATTGTTGGTGACGTTAAAGTCGAGCTTGATTGAAATGGGTGTATGATCGCCATTAGGAGATATTAAGAGTATTCCTACGCCGTAGCCGCGGTAGTTTGAGGCTCCATCGAAGTAGAGTTGCCAGTACTCAGTTTCGACAGCGAAAATTCCATCATCAGGAAATGATGTTGGGTCAATTTTAGCTTGTTCAATGATGGCATTCTCTGCGAGAAAGTCTGAAACAACTCTTCCCTTAATGACTTTCAAAGGTAAGTATTTGAGCTCATATTCTGCCAGCAGTAGCGTCCACCTGGCCATGCGGCCGTTTAGTACTGGTTTTTCAAATAAGTACTTGAGTGGATCCATTAGGGAGTATACTCTGGTTGTGTGAGCGAGGATGTAATGTCTAAGCTTTTTGGTGGCCCAGACTAGAGCGAGGCAGCTCTTCTCCACAGGTTCGTAGCGAGTCTCGTAGTCTTGGAACTTCTTGCTAATGTAGTAAATTGCTCTTTCTTCGTTGTTAACTTCCTGAGCGAGCATGGCGCCCATGGCGTTTGGTGTAGTCGTTAGGTAGAGCGAAAGAGGTAGATCTTTCTGGGGTGGCATCAGAACAGGTGGATTGGTAAGTAGGGTTTTGACTTTGTCGAATGCTTGTTGACAGTTGTCGTCCCATTTTGTGTGTTCTTCCTTTTTTAGCTTCTTGAAAATTGGCTCATGAGACCATTGTGAGCTTGCTAATGAATCGAGAGATGTATTGGACTTGTCCCAAGAAGCTTCGATCTCATCAATGTTGTTTGGAGGTTTCATCTCGGTGATTGCTTTGATTTTGACAGGTCGATCTCGATTCCACGTTGGCTTACGATGTGACCCAATAACTTGCACGATGTAACAGAAAGTGCATTTCTGTGGGTTGAGGCGCTTTTTGTATTGCCTGATTCTGTTGAAGAACTTACGAAGGTTGGTATTGTGTTCTTCCCTTTGCTTTGATTTCACGATCATGTCGACAACATAGGCCTCCTCTTCTTTATGCATCATGTCATGTAGCAGAGTAGTTGCGGTACGTTGATAAGTGGCGCCGGCGTTAATGAGTCCGAAAGGCATGACAAGATAGCGAAGATGTGCCCAGGCGTCACAAAGGTGGTCTTAGACATGTCATCTATTGCCATTTTGATTTGGTTGTAACCCGCATACCCATCCATGAATAGCGATGAACGCGTGGTCGGCCGTGTTGTCTACAAGTATGTCCATGTGGGGCAATGGGAAATCATCTTTTGGGCAAGCCTTGTTTAGGTCCCGAAAGTCTGCACATACTCGTATCTTTCCATTTTTCTTCATGACTGGGACCATGTTTGATACCCAGTCTGAGTATTCGATGACTTGGATGAAGCCTGCTTGTAGTTGTTTTTCGATCTCTTCCTTGACCATGAGAGACCATTCTGGTTTAATGCGGCGTAGTTTTTGCTTAATAGGTTTGACACCTGGTTTGAGTGGGATGCGGTGTTCTGCTATTTCGCGGTCAATGCCAGGCATATCCTTGTAGGACCAAGCAAAGACGTCTTTGAATTCTGTGAGTAGTTCGGTGTACGCAGCTTTTTCTTCCATGCTCAAGGAAGCCCCCAGCTGTAGTTTTCGGGGTTCTTCGGGTGTTCCCACATCAATGATTGTTGTGTCTTCAATGATGGGGTCCTGTTCGGGTTTTGAAACGATACTTGCAATGTATTTATGTAATGCAATGTTATTGTGCTTAATGTTATCGTGAATATTAGAAAATGCAGTTTTTAGAGGAAAACAAGGCAAGTAGTAACCAGAAATGTTGTTATTATTGTTTTCGAAAGCAGTTACATTTGAAGACAGCTCAGACAGAGGAGCTTTAGATAACCTTAGAGACTCTAACTCTTTGTCTATGTCTATCACATCAGGGATATAGCCCGGAGGCTTAGTTGGGGCGAAAGACTTGAAGTGACGACGTGGGGGCCTGAATTCTATGATGGATTTGCCGTCAGGGTTCTCGTCTTCGCTTGCTTCCGAGTCAGAGTTCTCGAAAGTGTAGCCTTCTCCAAAGAGTGATTACGAAATGCGACCTTGTTCATCACCCACTTGAGGGTTTTTGACCATCCGTCGTGTCTTCTCCTCAAATGGGACAATCAGGTCGGTGGGGTTGAAGTTGTGGTTGCGCATGATGTCGGAGACAAGTTCAATCCCCGCGATGGTACAAGAGAAGTAGTCGGTGGGTATTTTGCTTGTACCCTCTTTGACGAAGTACTTGTCTGTGAATATATGATATGGCTCTATGTGGAAATCACGACCTCTTTTACGGTCATTGAATGCCTGTTCTCCACGAGTAACTTCGTAGGACCATGGCACGTATCCTAGGCCCATGGTTGGCCATTTGTTATCGTTATCCTTCACATTGAGCGCTGCAATTTCCTCCTCGCGAGTCAATGTGCAGATGTCAAAGTCGAAATCGAAACCACATGTGATGTCCGGGGTCTCGGTGCTTATTCTTGCGGTGTCATTATCGAGCTTACATTCTTTGTAGGGAAGCTCGGAAGTTTGGCGTGGATGGTGACGACCTCGTCGTCCAGGGGAAGCTTAACTTTTGGTGTAATGGAGGTGATCGCTTTGGTTGTATGGATCGAGGTCTACCCAATAACATGTTGTATCGCGGAGGGTATGTCGATTATCCGAATTCGGTTCCTTATGACAGGTCCTGTCATGATAGGAAAGGAAATTGTTCCTTTTATGCTGCGGCGGGTACCATCGTAAGGTCTGACGCCATCGGCACAGGGAATGAAGTCATTTTCCTTGATTCCTAGCTTTTTAGCTGTTTCTAGGGGCAGGACGTTGACTGCGGATCCATTGTCGATGAGGACGACGGGTAATGTCATGCCATGGCATTCTACGTTTATGTAGAGTGCTAGGTTGTGTGTGCCTCCGAACGGCGCGGGGTCTTTGTCAGAGTAAGTGATGGCGTTGGCTTGCCATTCCACGAGTGATGTGGTGATGAGTTTTGGGTGACATTTACGCCGTCATAGGAGTGACCGGCAGGGCTCGGTAAAGGGCCCCGCGGTGTTTTAGTGATTCCGCAGGAGTCGCCAGTTGAGATATCTGCCTTTGTCTTGAGGACCTGGTTTTGAATCGAGTCTCCAATTTCAGGCATGGGTGCTGGAGTGGCACGCGACGATGCGATGTCAGTTTGTGGTTGAATGGGTGTAGTGATTGCGAGGAGCAGTGTAGTGATTGGAGGTGGTGGCGTAGCCGTTGCAGGTGGTGGCGTTGCCTCGTCAGTGACGGCACCTTTGTTTTTGTCCTGCCTAGTTGTTTTTGATGGGAAACCTGGGGGTTTGAGCAGACTCAGCGAGGCTCTGTAGGGACGACCGGAGCGAGTTAAGTAGGTTATCTCATCGTCACTATCAGACAACCTGATTGGGTATTTGTGGGGCATTTTCCCGTATATCCCTGTGGGTTCTCGATCTTCCTCTTCTTCTTCTTCTGGCGGGAATAGGTAACCGGTATTGTCTGTGTGATTGTCCTCCTCATCAGAACTGTCCCAGACGCCATTGATTTCGGGGTCTTTCGAGACGATCAGGTGAGAGCAGTCGAGGATGGGGTGTGTACCCACGAAGATGGCATGGGTGTGCAGAGGATTGAGCTGGTTTGAAGGTTTAGGCCCTGGAGTAGGTTTCTCGATGGTATTGTCATCGATCAGGTCTTGAACTATGTTCTTTAGGCGGAAGCATTGTTCAGTGTCATGTCCTTTTCCCCTGTGGAACTCACAGTAAGCGTTCTGATCCCATGATTTGGGCTTTTTATCCTGAGGGGGTTCGCTAGTGGGTCCCAGGAGTTGAAGCACGTTTCGGCTCACAAGTCTCTGTAGTGCTTTGGAGTAAGTCATGTAGATTGGGTCAAAGCTTCGTCGTGGTTTTGACGAAGTCTGACCTGCAGATGGGTATGACGCCTTAGGAGGAGGCGTGGTGTATTTCGTTGGTGTGGTGTAAGTTGGGGAAGGCGCTAGTTCCTCCAGAGCGTTAATGCAGTGGACTGGTTCCGCTTTGGTGACGGCTCGTGACGAGCTACCCTGATAACCTCGGCTTGCAACCTTGGTCTTTTTTTTACGGAGGTCGTCTTCAATCAATTGACCCACCGCATCGAGCCGAAGCAAAGCGCCAAAGTTGCCGTAGCGCAAATGTCAGCCGATATGCAGGGTGAGGTTATTAATGAACTTGGTGATCGATTCACGCCCTTGGGACGGTTAGATATCTGGGCACCGAAGTTTCTTCCAACGCGTGAGGTATTCATCGAAACCTTCATTGTCTTTTTGTGACGTAACTCCCGAGTGCGTAGCGAGACTTGAGTATCGTTATTGTCGTGATACCGATTGTTTAACCGACCGTAATTTCTTTGAAGGTTGTAATCTTGTGTGGGTCCAAGGCATAGAACCAGGCCCTAGGTTGTGCATCCAAAGAATGCGGGAATAGAGTAGCCCAGCCGAGGGATCGGCGCCCATGGCGGCCATTTAGCTTTGAAATCTTTGATGTGTACAAGCGGACTTTCATGACCCTTGAAGATGGGGAGGTCATTGGCGAGAGCTTAGCGGTAGTAAAGACTTGACACTTTTCGGGACATGTTCGGTTTCCTCATAAATGGAATATCCCTTCGAGTGGGTGGCGTTCTCCCATTGAGCGAATTCTTTTAGCATTTCGTTCAGCCTCTTCAGCAAGGTACTTGGCGTTTTTCTCGGCCTCGAGTTTCTGCATTGTGGCCATTTGTTCGATCGCAGCAGTGAGGCTAAGAATTTTCTTTGTTGAATTTGTTGAACATGTTCTGCGGTAACCACTGACGGGGAAGGAGTTGGGATTCCTCCGACATTTTCTTCATTGTTGAGTGCCATGGTAGTTTTTGGTTTCGATCTGTTGTAGGTACGTTTCTTTGGAGGTGGTGGAGGGTTCAGATGGCGGTCTTTAGTACGTCGCGTATCCAGGACTTTTTAGGGAATAAACCTGCAGGGTTTCAAACCTTAGTGACCTCCGAAAGAAAATAAAAGACTCAAGGGAGAATCATATTTGTAGTAAAGAAAAAGTAAAAGTGTGAAAAGCGTGTGCAGGACTCGACTCGTGTTTTTAGCTTAAAAGACACGGGAAGCTTTTGAGGTAAGGATGCGTTGACACGTCCCTAATCTCGATGTAAATAAAAGTTTGTATGATCACAACCTGATCAATCCAAGTTAGCGGTATGTTGCCAGGGGTTTATCATTAGGTCGTGATGTAAAAAGGAATCAGACCGAAGTAGCGATAGGCTAGTCGATCTGAGGATGTTAAATTGGGTAAAAGGCAGCTGTTGTTTGCCTTTTACGTGTGACACAGGGAGTCGAGTTGTAATGACGATGAGTCATCCAACCTGACATGTAAATCAACGGATTCGTATTTGAATGAGTCCGCGTTTTGTTTATTTTTGAGAGAGATAGTTCGTTTAAGTCAGGGTGACTAGCAAGTCACTTGACCTAGGGCTATCTCAAAAATGTAAAAGTGTTTGCTTAATTGAAATATCCGAAATGAGTTGACATTTTCGGGTTTTGCTTTGCGAAATGTTTTTTGCAATAAATGTATTATGACGATCGTCCGTATAATGCATTTATGTTTTGTAAAGGACCGGAAATGTAGTGATTATTTCCGATCGGTTTTGAATATCGTGGTGTAATGTTAGTCAGGTTCAGTTGACTATAGGTCAATGACCCCGACTGTATGCTTAAAAATATGCTTCTTTTTTTTTGAAAATTGTTTGAAAAATGTACTCTCAAAATAGACGTCTTTTGAAAGTGTAATGCTATATGAAAAATGTTTTTGCATGCATTTTGTTTGGAAGACGACCATAGCGAGGGTGCTATAGCTTTGGATTTGTACGTATAGACGCGGGTTTTTGGCTTTCAGGGTAAGGTTCCTTCCGGTCATTCCCGCAACGTTTGTGTAGAGTTATCCGCAAGATCACACACATCAGTGTGGATTCAATACGGGGTCTAGAGCGTTCGAGTTTGACTGCTACGATTCACTTGTACGGATACCATACTTGTGATCGTGGAAGGGTGAGAGATCGACGTGTCCAGAGTATACACGTTTAGGAAGCGTGTTTTTACTTGGGGCCGTCCCTCGAAGGGTGTGGTTATGAATCAGGAGGATTCGACTCAAACGTACTATTGCCCAAATATCGAAAGCAGATTTGTTTTCAAAGTTTCAAGTTTCACTTCTTTATGTTTTTTAAAATAAAATGAAAAGTTAATTTTCAAAATAAAAAAAAAACATGCTCGTCCCCAGCGGAGTCGCCAACTGAGGATACCGGACTTGGGGTGATCCCTTCTCGACGCCCCGCTCGCGCCCGCCCTCGTGTCATGGGGCGGAATGCACGGCGCGGGAAAGATGAATAAATTTTGCAAGAAGCTCGCGGGCGCCGGAGCTTCGCTTTTTAGGGCGTTGCTTTGCTTAGCTCGCTCGAGCGTTCTTTTGTTTAAAAGGGGAGTGTCATTGCATGTGATCAAAATAAAAAGAAAATATGAAAATCACTTTTTGAAATGTGTTTTTTGGAGTCGCCACCAAATATTAAAGGAATTTGGAACCTATTCAACGCATCTTAAAATCATAAGACGCGAGGGTCTCAGATTTCAAGGTGCGTCGATACCTATCCTTCTGAGGCTATTGTGAAACCAGAGAGGATTCGGAGTGAGGTTACCCTTCTAAAGTTTTGACAAAGTATATTGAAAACTGCAATAAAAAGGCCTACTTAAAAGTAGTCTTTACTAATTTGAAAACAAATGCTTTAATTTCGATATTTGGGCTAATAGGACGCTACGTACAAATGCAAATATATAACTCGATAAATATGTAAAATAAATGTAAACCGTCAAAGCTATGACGATTTGCTATAAGAAATATACGTAAAATTACTAATTCATTGTATTTGAATTAATAACTAAACGTTATTCTCCGACTTGTGTTCAATTCTAAGATTTTGTAAAACCCTCGGTTTTGCATGTTTAAAAGACTATATGAAACGGTACAGTTAAATGTCGAATCTGTGTTTTAGTCGTAATTTAATGCATGAATCGAGAATTTGCATAATGTAAAAGTGCGTGTTTAATTTAGTGATTTTGAGTCGTTTATTTATGCGATATTGGCGAGGTTTAGACGAATCATTTGATTCGAATTACTACAATCGTATTGCGAATACGAGTTCGTTAATGCCAATATCGGGGTGGGTTAAAGTAACCCTATAAGTCTCAAACGTCCAATCGGAAGGTAAAATTTCTTTACCTTGTAATGCAAAGACGGTTTTTAGAGTGGAAATTTATAAGTGCGAGAGCTTTTGTGAGTATAAGTATCGGTTTTGAATGATGTTGTAATTGTTGTTGTTGGTTGAATTGATGATTGAATGAAGGATTGATTGTAAGAGTTGATGATTTTTGGGTCGAATGAGGGCTGCTATTTATAGCAAATGGTTCGTGTTTTATGCCTAATTGATCAGAAAATCGCCAGTGAACCAGCGATTCTACAGAAAATCGCCAGAATGTCAGAGGAGGACCAAAAAATCGCCTGAAGTCTGGCGATTTTATTGTAAATCGCCAGTATTCTGGCGATTTTCCTCCTCTGTTCTGACAGATTTGTTGCGCCGTAATACGTTATCGTAGGAGTGTAAGGCTATGTTTGTGTGCTGCTTGTTTGTCGAGCAAATTGGTGGACTTTTGGGGCTGCAATTTGATCATCCAAGTTGATCAAGTTGTTCAACTTGGTTTTCTTGTTTCGATTTTCGTATTTCGTGCTTCGTGTTTCGGTTTTTCGTCGTGTTTTTCGATCTTGGCTCAAAGTAAAATAATATTGTAACGTATTATCTTACGACTTTGTGGGATTTTGTTTTGTAAGAATGTGACCCGGGACTCATTTTGGTCCGCTCGGGTGCTTGGGCCTTTTTATGTGTTTTGAGCCGTTTTTGTGTGTGTGTGTGGGTCGTTTTTGTGTTCTTGGGCCATTTTTGTGAGGCGTCTCTGTGTCGTGCTTGTGCGTATTGTGTCGACTTACGATTTAAAATGACTAAATTAATATTCATTTTTACGAAATATGCAAATTCAAATTAATACGTTAAAATGACTAAAATGTTTTAGACACTTATGTACCGTTTTGTCTCATTTTAAAACATGCATGAAAGTCCTTTTCGTCATCGGGTTTGCTTTTTGGGGGGTACGGATACGGGTATCTACACATTTATCATTCGTTTTGGATTCCTATTTTTCGCCTGATATTAATATGTATGTGTTGATGTATCGTGTCCCTCACCTACTAGATATGCACGTTTGGCTTCCCTGCGTCGTGTGACTTGAAAATCCCTCGTCAGTTTAGTTTGCTCGTTAGCTTATTATACAAGTAGATTTTGCTCATGTTTAATTATGTCTGAAAACTGGTTTATCATGTTCTTCGTCCCAGATTCGTAATTCACGTTTGTATACTAGGTTAGTTTTCATGATTTTACTCTGTCATCTTGTATTGATCTCGTAATTTGCCTCGTTAATCATGTAGAAGCTGTGCACTGCATAGTTCCGTTGGCCGCTGTTTTGTCTTGTTCGTTAAATCTGTTGCGTAATTATTAGACTTGTTGAATTGTATAGTTTAGGTCCTCATATACCGTGTTTAAGTGCTCATGCTATCTGCTTATGTTTATATATTTGCTAATCGCTTTTGATTATTTTAGATCCTCGTGCAGTCGTTTGTATTCGTGCGTATGTTGGCTATTTCCTTACGTTAGTACGCAGCGTTTAGTTATTCATGTTAGATTACTTCATACTGTATGTTAGATTAATCCATGTTGCTGGTCTCGTTTTGTTAGATTAATCCATGTTGCTGCATGTTAGACTTATCATGTGTAGAGTTGTACAACTTAGGCTTGTGTACTCCGTGTTTTGGTGCCCGCGTTAGTTGCTTACTTTTTTGAATTTATTAGTTAGTTGATTGTTAGTTGATTGTTATTCGTGTCTGTGTAATTTGTATACGTTTGCATATTTATTTAGTTGTATGTGATCATTAGTTTATACGTCTGTTTGTGTTTGTTTGTCACTTCTTCATATTTGTGTGTGGTATTTAATTATTTACGTTAGTCGTTCATACTGGTTCATATGTTTGCCGTGTGGTTATTTCTATCCATCTGCCGCTAACGTTTGTTAATCTATCTTATGCTGTCGGTAAGTATTTCTGCTTTTTTTTCTTTGTTTGCTAGAATAGTGAATGAACCCATGTTGAATTACTTTGACGAAATTACATGTGCATTAAACGACATAGAATTAAACGACATAGAATGGATATATTTTGTTTAGGGTTAAAACGTTGTTTGCATATCTGCATACGTACTCATAATAGCCATGGTTTTACTTAGTAGAGACCGTCTTTATGACGGGCGGGGTTAGGCGTTAAATTAATGAAATTCTTTTAAACTTCCTAACACGTAAACTCACACGAACTCATTTTCTCTAAAAATTGGTTTTCTAAATTCCATATAAAATTTAGTGGCGACTCTTTTCAAATGAAAATGTTTTTGAAATAAAACATCGCGTGGATCAAATTCCCTTGTCCACACCAGTGATGTAACAATGGACTTTTATTGCATGCTTTTATGTTGACTTAAATGGTTCTAACTATGACGAATTCAAGTTAAATGTTTTTAAATGCAAATGAGGTTTCTTTATGGGTCATCACTCTTAGTGTCTTTAGGTCTAGAGTCTAGCTTGTCTCGAGTTTAGGTCCTAATCGGCATGCGCACAACCTTTTCTAAACACATAGTCTAATTGATTCTTTTACATTAACAGGATTCAATTCGATTCACCTAAATCCCTCAATTTAGGCCCAGTCACTAAAACCACATTTTAGGACCGGCAAACACCTAGGATAACCTTACGGAATGTCCTATTTCACAAAATACTACAAAATACACCCCTTTTTACATTTTCAGGGCTCGGGCCCAGAACCGAGCCCAAACCCATGCCTGGCCCGCTTCCCAAGGTCCAGGATAACCTAAGTCAAACCCTAAAACACAGCCACAACGACGTATCTTAGAGCTCAAGTAAGATTATCCCGTATATCCTAAAATATAATTTGGAAATATACGGAATAAAGGATAATGCCCGCCCTACCAATCGCAAGAGTCCTTGCGATTAGGGCAGGCAGCCGCAAGAGTCCTTGCGATTGCCCCAAGCATTCACAAGGGTCCTTGCGATTTCTAAGTCCGGTTTTATCCCCTGGCTTTCCTAATTCTTGACGAGCTCTACACTATAAATACGACCCTTCATTCATTCGATTGAACACACAATTTCAGAATACAATTCACACAAAACTCTCTCAAAGCCTCACGCATAAACATCCTCAGAATTCTTCATTTTCCTAGTGTTGAATTCTTCCCTTTGAAGCGAAGCGCTGCCGGTTTCCTAACTCGAGACAGGTAATACTTAATCCTATCATGGATTAAGGTCTTTCTTTACTTCTTAGACTAGCAAGGGCCTACATTAGGCTCACCCCGACTTTGGTACGCAAGTCTGCTTTTCATAAGGCGGCCATGCACCTCGAATACACACCCTATTCGTAACACCTTTCCAAAGTCGCATAAACAACTGACCTCTCTAAAATAAACCAATGGCTAATTGAACTTTATTTTATTGCATGCATTTTTAGCAAATCCTCATCTCGCATCTAAATCACTTTGTAGATACCCGTATCTGTCGATATGGAAATTTATAGAAAACCCGACAAATACCCTATGATGATAGGACAACGTGTTTTCGTACCGTTTATTTGAGTTCGTATTGCGATGTAAGTAGGGCGCTGTCGACACAATATTTGTTAATCCAAAGGATATTTGGTTTAATAAGTTCTGTCAAATTTTTATTTTATCGCAAGTAATGTTTTATTGAAAATAAGACGTTTTGATTTGAAAAATCATTTTAAAGTATTTCGACTTGAAAAATCGCTTTTACAAATTCTTATATTTGACTTGAAAAGTCGTTTCTCGTGCTTTTAAAACAGTTTATTGAGTCGTATTCGACGAATTCGTTTTCTTAACAGCACGTTTTATAACTCGTTTTAAGCTCGATTTTAAGAACGATTTTGAGCCCGTTTCAACACGAATTTCAAAGCCTTTTCCCTACCCATTCTCCCCTTCGAATAACCAACCCAGAAACCCAGCCATACTCCCTCCTTACTTGGCCGAAAACAGCCATAGATAGCCCAAGGAAGCTCGAAGTACAACAGCCCAGCTCCCATTCTCGTACCCTGTTCTGACAGCTCGATTTGACCCAAAACCCAACTCCAAATCACCTACCCACGACCCAAATCAAAACCCTAACTATCCTACTCATAAACCTTGGCTTAACCCTCAAGAAAACCCCTCCAAAACCCTACAAAGACCCACGAAACAGCAGCTCTCGAGGAGGGGGCATAGCTGCTCTTTTACCTCCAAAAAACCCTACTCTTTGGTCCCTATATATACATACCTCCACAGGCCTTCAAAAGACACGAATAGACAGCATACATACTCCACACAAAGTCACAAAAAAACCCCAGAAAAGAGGAGACAGACGTTCGAAAAACAGAGCATCCCATTGCTGATTTTCGGGCTGCTGTCACTTCTTTTGCCTCGTTTTTCGTGTTGTAAACGTCTCAATCTCTCTGATTTGTTTACTTGGTCTTAAAATTCACATTACCACGATTCTAAAACATCTTTCGGTTCGAAATTCCGTTGGGAAACGAAGGAGATACAAGCTTTTGAAAGTTGAAGTCAGTTTTGGTACGAAGTACGGATTTATTATTGGTTTTCGTCGACGACGGCCCCTCGGGATAAAATCTTACAATCGATTACGACTCGGATATTTGGTCAACGCTACATGTAAGTTGAGGGTGCAAAATACTCTTTTTATTTTGTTAACTTATCGTTTTTTATTGTTTTTCATAGCCTCTGTCGTTTTTTATTACTCTCTGTCGCTTTATTATTTACCCTCGTAACTGTCACTTTCGTCATTCGTTTTAGATTCATATTTTTTAGCATGATCTTGATATGTATGCATGAGTAAGTCGTATTCTTTGTTTGTCTGAAATGCAAGTTCAATTTTTCCTGCGTAGTATGATTTAAAATTCCTCGTTAGGATAATTTACTCGTTAGCTTGTTGTATAATCAAATCTCGTTCATGCTTAGTTATATTGCTTGTCCAAACTAGTCTGTCATGCTCTCTTTTAAACGTGTAATTCATGTTTGTGTGTCAACTTAGTTATCGTGATTTTATTTCATTACTTAGCGTTTGTATGGTAACTAGTTTCGTAGAGCCGTGCAATGTGTTTTGCTGTTGCCTGCTGGTCTTATTTCGCATATTTGGTGCATTCGTTATCTGCTGGTTCGCTTGTGCATATTAGTCGCTTTGGATTATTTTTAGGCCCTCGTGTAATCGTTTGTTTTCGTACTCGTTGTTTGCTGGACCACCTGTTAGTCGTGTTTGCTTGTTGATGGTTCCGTTTTGTCCATAAACCTTAAATTGCACCGTAGTTTGGCATGTAGGTTGGTTTAGTTAAGGCTTTCACGTGAACTTGCTTCGTTTTGTTTAGTCAAGGTTTGCTGGTGCTTGCTTCTTCTCGTTTAGTCTTTGTTTATTCGTGTGTTAGTTGTTTTTTTTTCTCTTCTAGTTGTGTCTGCATTATTTGGGTATGTTAGTGTGTCTTTTAGATGCATTAAATTATGGGTTCATGTGTTGTTTGTTTGTTTATTCGTGTATGTTTGATTCGCGTATCTGCACGTCCATTTAATTATACTTGATTATTAATTTACACGTTTGGCTGTGTTCGTCTGTCGCTTCCTATATTCATATGGAGTTGATTTATTCATGTTAGTTGTCTATACCTGCTCATATTTTAGTTATGTTTGATTTATTATTTTCGTCTGCCGCTAACGTTTGTTAATCTTTCTTATGCTGTCGGTGAGTATTTCTGCTCCTTTTCTTTGTTTGCTAGAATAGTAAATGAACCTCTGTTAAATAACTTTGACGAAATTATTTGTGCATTAAACGACCTAGAATGGATGTAATGTTTTTAGGGTTAAAATATTGTTTGCATATCCGCATGTGTACTCGTAATAGCCATGATTTTACTTAGTAGAGACCGTTACTGTAACGGGCGGGGTTAGGCGTTAAAATTAATGAAATTCTTTTAAACTTCCTAACACGTAAATTCACACGAACTCATTTTCTCTAAAATTGGTTTCTAAATTCCACCTAAAAATTTAGTGGCGACTCTTTTCAAATTAAAAATGTTTTTGAAATAAAACATCGCGTGGATTAAAATCCCTTGTCCACAATTTGGCGACTCCGCTGGGGACAGTGAAACTTGAAAAGTAAAATGATGGCTATTTAGAGTACCCCTTTCTTTTTTATGTTACTTATGCATCATACTGTTAGGATTCGAACCATTTCTCCCCTTGGGTCGATTTCAGGCTGGGGAATTGACGTTCACTATGTCTGATTTAAATATCAAGGTGGTTCCGTCGAGGTTAGCAACCGCACTTTCGCCATATAGTTACAAACTTATGGTGGTTGCGTAGGTTACCTAACAGCGCGGGATCATTGGCATGGACCCTTTTCGAGACTTAGAATAGTCTAGTTCATGCATTGCATCCTTGAACTGCGTGTGACTAATTGCTCTGTGACTTCCAAAGCCTTTGTTTTCAATCCTTTTTAGTCAAAACTGTCATCTTTTCAATCAAATATTTTCCAAAAAGTTTCCTTCTTAGCAGAAATGCTGTCTTTAGGATTAGAATAATTCTAAATATCCCTTTTGAAATGTTTTTTGACTAAAAATCCTCTTTTTAGCTGAAATGCTGTCTCTTTAAGGTTAGAATAATCTTAAACTTTTTTGCGACTTTAGCTCTTTTGAAAAAAGACCTCCTCCAAGCTAAAAGTATATTCATTTAGGATTAGAATAATCTTAAAATACTTTCCGATTTGAAAAAATCCATTCCTAGCTGAAATGCTGTTCGTTTAGGATTAGAATAATCTTAAAATAATTTTCGATTTGAAAAATCTCCTCCAAGCTATCCGTTTAGGGTTAGAATAATCCTGTTTTAGCTCTTTAAAGTTTTTGCAAATCAAACTTCATCTTTCTTCCGTCGTCCTCGATCTCAAATTTCAAGTCTTGTTTTGAGTTTAACCCAAAGTCTAGAATAAGGAGTCCGAGTCAGTCCGTCCCCGTAGTCCACCTTGGAGTCCGTGTGCAGTTTAGACGTGTAGGTTAGAGTCGGGCTAGTTTGTTTTTTTCGAGTCAGGTCATGGTGTCGGGTTTCTTTCAACTATTCACGTGTGCATCAGTCAAGTTATGAGTGTGCAAGGGTTTATAGGTCGATGACTGAATGATGTTCGGGGTTTTATTGTAGAAAGGCCGGTCGAAACAAGAAACATGACTACCGCAGAACAGTTAAGCAAACTCAATGACACTCTGGCTGCAATGATGAGTCGTTTGGAGTCCGTAGAAAAAAAGCTGACGGTGGAAAACCCACCTCCTCCACCACCAACGGAACTTGAGAAGCGCTTCAAATTAATAGAGGAGCAACTGAAATTGTCTCATGGGGAAAGCATTCACTTCGAGAATGCTCGAGGCTACACGCCTGTCCAAGATAAGCTACCGACCAACATTGTGCTTACTGACATCCCTAAGTTTAAGGGAACTGAAGACCCATTGCAACATATCCGATCTTACAAAGAATACCTCGCTTTGAAAGGAGTACCCGCTGAAATGTTGTCTCACGTTTTTGCTCAATCTTTGGGGGAACATCCAAGGAAGTGGTTTTATGGTCTCGAGCTCAAAAATTTCCCGACTTTTGAGGATATCACCGTGGAATTTTGTAAGCATTTTCTTTGATAATCTTTGAAATTCAAACCACTATGCGAACATTACAAGTAATGACGCAAAAAGAGAAAGAGGGATTTACAGAATTCCTTAATCGATGGCGCGCAGAAAGCGTAAAGTTGCCAAAAAGGCCCGAAGAGGTTGAAATGGTAGATAAGTTCGTTAAGAATCTTCGTCCCGTCTACCGAGATGCTATCAAATACCAAAATTTCAGCTCATTCAAAGACCTTAGCCGAGTAGGGAGAAAAATAGAGGACGATGTCCGAGCTGCAGAGGCCGAAAAGACTAAGGGGTATCAAGGGCCCTCTTCCTCTAAGTCAAGGGTGTCTAATTCAGCTAATCAAGTGCAAGCAATCAGTTTTGGGGGCCCTCGAGAGCAACAACGTCGAGCACCAAGGGCATTCACTGATCTTGGGTGCACGTACACCTCTGCGCTTCAAAGGCTCTCGGCCCAAGGAAAGTTGAGCCCAATTGGTCCAACTCCGGACCCACCTGTCGACCGGCAAGGTAAATGGTACAAGCCAAACGCGTATTGTGCATTCCATCAAGGGAGAGGTCACGATACGGAGAATTGTTTCCGCCTTAAGCACGAGATCCAAGACATGATTGAAAATGGATCTTTGCCAATTCCTACGGTCAAACCGAATAATGTGACTAACCCTTTCGGCAACCACTCCAACGCAGTGTTCATAGGAGACAATGATGATATGTCTCACTTGATCCAACCCGTTAGTTATCTCACCGGGTTTTTCGTGGGAAAAGTTTATATAGATTGTGCTGATCTCTTTCCTAAGGCAAGAAATGACGTTCGCATTGGGGATTTTAATATCGATTGTACGCCGTACCTTGCTCAAAGCGGAGGCGAAATTAATGGGGTTTGGGCGGACGATGAGGATGATATTTATCTCACCGTCTGCGCAGTCATCCGCGTACCCAAGTGAAATCATGCGATTCTGAAAGGATGTCCTTGAATCGATCACCTAACTCGAGTGCCTGGACGCCCTTACCGAGTAGAAAAATCAAGGAGCACATCCATTTTTGGGGACACTCAAAGCGCAACGCAAGTAAATGCACCTACGGTAACGAAGGCACTCGAAGAAGTGTCGACCGCAAAGGATCCCCTTATCAAACAGCTACAGAAAACTAAGGCGGATGTCTCTATATGGGAGCTTATCCTAAGCTCATTCGAACATCGTCAAGCTTTACTACAATCCTTGATGAATATGACGGTGTCTCCTACCACCACGCCTAACGATATGATCTCGTTGGTTTCATCAAATCAACCACGGCTTACAAATGTCGTGACCTTCTCGGATGAGGACTTGCCTTCTTTCGGACCTCAACATTGTTTAGCCATGTACATCACGGTAGAATGCCGTCACAAGAGGCTCCCAATGACACTAGTGGATGATGGGTCCGCTGTTAATGTACTTCCTTTGAAAACCGCGTATATTCTGGGCTTAGAAAAGAATGATCTTATTCCAACTACGCAAACGGTCCGAGCCTTCGATGGTACAATACGTCGCGTAGCTGGGCTCGTCACTTTAAGCGTGAGCACGGTGCGATAGAAAAAGACGGTCAATTTTCAGGTTATAGACCTTGTTTCGTCCTTTAATATGTTGCTTGGAAGACCTTGGATCCACGCCGTAAAAGCTGTGTCTTCAACCCTTCACCGAAAGATTAAAATTCCATTCAATGGGGGAGTGGTAACCATTAACGCTACTCCAATGGTCGTAACGGGTGGAGATGTGACCTTCGAGGTACAAAATGAGGTCACCATTGAGACGGTGGCTTTGAGGTCGTCAGTGTAATCGAATCCCAAGTCAATGAGTCAAACATGGAGTTATACACCGGAAGCCGTGCGTGTGAAACAATACTAAGGACCGGTAAATACTTTGGCTTGTCTTTATATCCTAGGAAGGGGAATACCTTCACTCCACCTCCAACGATCCCGAAAGGAATCACGTTCGGCCTTGGGTACAACCCAACAAAGGATGAAGATTGTCTAAGCAAGGGTAAGGGTCAAGATGCGAAGCTAAAACCGTACCCACTAACGCTTAATGGGCAATTCGTGAGAGCCGGAGAAGACACACCATGTTTGGACTTTCCCGAGCCCATCTATGATCGTAAAGCATGCCGTTGGGTCCCAGGAATTGAAATATTCCACGACTGTTACTATATCCCGGATGACATCATGGCAACAATTACGACAAGCAAGGAGTGCAGCCCAGTCGAAGACGGGAAAGCAATGGGCCTTCTCTTTGGGGAAGAGAGGAAAATAGAGGCATCAAGCGAAGCTTTGGTGAGTATGATCCTCAAGAGCGACCGGTTCGATCCATCCACCCTCATTACAGATGTTAACCCGCAAGGGACTACGTCCGGATGGAGAAAGACCATCAAATGGACCGACAACAAAGGATCATTGCTCAAGATGACCGTAGGAGAAGGAGAAATGTCCGAGCCGTAAGAAAATTTCGAGTCTAATTACAGTGCGAACTCGATGATGATAAGAGTCTTAGTGTTAAGTCTAAGGAGCTAAGTGTCAAAAATACCCCCTCCCCAGTCTTTCCTTTTCATGTATCTTCGTCTAGTTCCGGTATTCCGAGGCCTGTCTTGGATGCCACATCTATCCAGCCACTGACCCCTGATCAGTTGGCCCAAATGTTAGCACAGTTCGCACAATTTCAAATCAATAATAATAAAATGAACCAGTTTGCTTATGACTTGTCTCTTTTACATTGCAATTCAATTTTTGAAAATGATTGTTTTAATAATGACATTGAGAATGAGGACCAAGGTGAACAGGTAGAAATTGAGGAGATAGAACCGTCTCCTCAGTTGCTAAAAGGGATTCAGGAATACGATGAGAAAAACTCGGTAGTCGAAGATACCGAAACAATCAACGTGGGAACCACTCTCGAGCCACAAGAGCTCAAAATAGGGACAACTCTCGACCCTGCTGAAAAACAAGGGTTTATCAATCTGTTAAACGAGTTCAAAGACGTATTTGCATGGTCTTACAAAGACATGCCGGGTATTGACAGGGAGATCGCAGAACACAGAATCCCGATTAAACCAGGTTTCAAACCAGTAAAGCAAAAACTCCGCGAATCGACGAGAATGGTCCCTAAAAGTCAAGGAAGAAATTGACAAGCAATTCAAAGCGGGTTTATCAAAGTTTGAATACTCAGTTGGGTAGCTAATGTGGTACCCGTACCAAAGAAAGATGGGAAGGTGCGTGTCTGCGTTGATTTTCGCGATCTAAATAGAGCAAGTCCGAAGGACGATTTTCCATTACCTCACATCGATATCTTGGTTGACAACACCGCCAACCACGCATTATTGTCCTTCATGGATGGTTACGCAGGCTACAATCGGATAAAAATGGCCGAGGAAGACATGCACAAACCGCGTTCACAACGCGATGGGGAACTTATTGTTATCTGATGATGCCGTTTGGGTTGATTAACGGCTGGGCCACATATCAACGCATCGCAACGACGTTGCTACATGATATGATGCATAGAGAGGTAGAGGTTTATGTCGGCGACATGATTGTGAAATCCAAGGAGCGCAGCGGGTCATTTAAGTGCATTAAAGAAATTCTTGAGAGACTAAGAAAGTACAACATGAGGCTAAATCCGCAGAAATGTGCATTCGGAGTCACTTCGGGCAAGCTACTCGGCCACATCGTTAGTCACCGTGGCATTGAAGTCGACCCCTCAAAAATCAAAGCCATTTTGGAGATGCCTCACCCGAAAACCGAGGAATTCGAGGTTTTCTAGGTCAATCTGATACATTAGTCGCTTCGTCGCTAAGTTAACCATGATCTGCGAACCTATATTTAAAAAGCTCAAAGTAGGAGAGCACGTTACATGGGATCAACAATGTCAAGCTGCGTTCGACAAAATAAAAGAGGTGTTGTCTTCCCCACCTGTTTTAAGCCCACCAGTGGCTGGGTTGCCATTATCATTATACCTAACAGTGACGAATACCGCGATGGGAGCAATGTTAGCTCAAACTGTCGACAAAGAAGAAAGGGCGATTTACTATATTAGCAAGAAATTCTTGGAGTATGAGGTGAAGTACACGCTGCTAGAAAAAACATGCCTCGCTTTAGTTTGGGCCACAAAGAAATTAAGACATTACATGCTTAGCTACGGTGCAAGTGTTTACTCTAAAATGGACCCGATCAAGTACTTGTTTGAAAAACCAGTACTAAATGGCAGAATGTCAAGATGGACTCTCATGCTAGCAGAATTTGACCTTAAATATAGGCCACTAAAGGTAATTAAGGGAAGGGCTGTCGCTGATTTTCTTGCCGATAATCCAATTGACGAAACTGAAATCACGGATACATGGTCATTTCCAGATGAAAATGTCGCAAACGTCGAAGACGATACGTGGGATTTGTACTTTGATGGGGCATCGAATTACATGGGTTACGGGATTGGCATCCTCCTTATTTCACCAAAAGGAGAACATATACCCATATCCATTAAATTGGACTTTCTTTATTACTAACAACTGGCGAGTCTGAAGCATGCTGTTGGGTCTACACAAATTTGTCAATTTAGGCGTAAAAAGGCTACTAGTGCACGGTGATTCGTCCTTGGTAATCAACCAAGTGAGTGGGGCATGGAAGATTAAGAGTAGCAGCTTGGCACCTTACCAAACCAAGATAGAAGAGCTTGAAAAATTGTTCGACGAAGTACGATACGTCCACCTCCCGAGGGAGGAAAATCAGTTCGCTGATGCTCTGTCAAAATTAGCAGCCCTGATTAACATTCCCGACAGCATAGATAGTATGCCGTTATGTGTTCAACGCAGATCATCACCCGCATATATTAATGTGATTGACAATGGTGAGGAAAACGAGACTGAACCCTGGTACGCATCAATCTTGAAATACAAAAACGCAGGAGAATACCCTGCAGACCTAGACACACGTGGGAAGCGAGCATTACGGCTGCTGTCAGCCCAATTTGTTACAACGGACGATGGGCAGTTATACAAAAAGACGGCACAAGGAGTGCTCCTGCGGTGCGTTGACAAGGCCACCAGAAAAAGTCATAGAAGAAGTCCATGACGGAGAATGTGGGCCACACATGAATGCCCACATGCTAGTCCGTAAAATCATGAGGCTTGGCTATTATTGGACGACGATGGAGATGGATTGTCGAAGATATGTCCGCCATCGCCACAATCACAAATATTCGCAAACGCCCAACATGTCCCGCCTACATCTTTGTACACAATGACATCGCCTTGGCCCTTTTCAACGTGGGGTATCGATATCATTGGAAAGGTTAGCCCCTCAGGAACTGGAGGGCACTGTTTCATTTTGGTGGCAATCGACTACTTCACGAAGTGGGTAGAGGCCAAGTCTTATAAAGTGCTGAATGCGAAGCAAGTAGCAAAATTCATCCAAAATGACATTATCTGTCGATACGGAGTGCCTCATGAAATGATCAGTGACCATGGCACCCATTTCCAAGCCGAGACAGCTCAGCTACTCGACAAATATAAGATAAAACTTCACAAGTCGTCACCCTACCGTCCTCAGACAAATGGCGCAGTAGAGGCGGCTAATAAGGCGATTCTGATCATTCTTAAAAGATGATGACATAACTACCGTGAGTGGCCCGATAAAATACCCTTCGCGTTATGGGGGTACAGAACATCAATTAGAACTGCGACCGGAGCAACACCATATTACTTAACTTACGGGATGGAGGCAGTCCAACCCGTTGAATTAGAAATACCGTCCCTGCGTATCCTGCTAGAAAGCAAAGTCCCAGAAGCGGACTGGGTTCAGGCTCGGTATGACTCACTTGTGATGCTCGATGAACGGCGTTTGAATGCACTATACAATGTTCAACTCTATCAGAAAAGGATAGAGCGCTCTTTTAATAAAAAGGTGAAGCCTCGAGGAATTATGGAGGGAGATCTCGTGTTAAAATCGGTACGCGCACTACTACCGGTAGACCCGAGAGGAAAATTTAAGCCAAATTGGGCGGGTCCTTACTTGGTAAAGAAAATCTTGACAGGAGGTGCAGTTAGAATAACTGATCTAGATGGCAATGATTTTTCGAATCCAACGAACTTGGATCAACTGAAGCGATACTATCCTTAGTCCTCATTCTCAAATGTTATGAAATAATATTTGAATTGCGATGTATTAGAATAAGTTTAAAGCTTGGCATTCGCCACCACACGAAATGTTTAACATACGAACTACGGATTCGATTTGATTCTGTGTAAAAAGCAGATACGTAGGCAACTCTTTACAAGAGTACAATCGAAACAATGTTAACTTGATGAATGTGGGAACGGGAATTTTTCTAATAAATAGTAACTTTTTATTTATTTTATTTCTTTTATTCATTGCGGGCGAAGCCCATTACACACACCTCGAAAAGGAAAGCACACATAATAATAATCCTAACTAATACGTAGTTGTAAATAATAATAATAAGTCCTAGTACGTAGTCGTAAATAATAATAACCTATCCCAGTAAGTAATAATCGTAACAATAATTCTAACTAACATGTGTTGTAAATAATAATAACAATAATAATAATATTAAATCCTAATAATAAGCACTAATAATCCCATGAGACTAACAGCACTAATAAACCCACTTCCCACGACTACCTGCTCAAATATAAAATCACGGCCTACCTACTTTTGGTCCCTGCTCCTTAGACTAACCACAAAGCTAACAGCGACGAGACGACGCTTTACCCATAATCATCCTGGCTCGCTTTTAGGAGGCACCTCGTTGTCTTCTCGCCCCAAGCGGTCCTTCACATTTAAGCGGGCCCAATCGATTGGCAACGTTCGGACGAACTCTTTCACTGCATCTAACCTCACGCCCAAACGCTTGACGCCTCGCATTAGTTCCTTGCGTCGCGATCAGGCTGTTGACCGTGTAGTACTTAGGTTCCTTAACGCCGCCACGCGCGCCTTCGTCTATTGCGTCGTCTTGATTAATGCTCGTCGCACCTCGAGAGAAGCTTCTTTCGTCCACTTCAACACGACGGAGATACCCATGTCGACGCCGCATGGCTCGAGAAGGTGCCACACGGTCCTACAATTCCAAGAATGAAGCCAAGACCGCCATCTAGCTTGAGTGATAGAGAACTCGGGTCCTCGGTGGCCACATTGTCGAACGGTTTCTTGACGACCAAGCGGGCGGCACTGCAGTGCAGGTAAATATAAGCGGTCGCTCTAAACCCAAGAGAGCCACATATCTCATACCATCACCATCCAGGTAGCCGTAAATGAGGATAAGCGTAACCAAGGCAAAAACCAACGAATATGGGACCCGGCTCACGTAGTCGACATCTCGCGCCAATAGCCAACTCCTTTCCCCAAAGTAAACCGATGTGCGGTTACATAAGCTTGTCACTCGATAGGCATGTGGATCCTTTGGCTTTTCTAGCGATCAGAGCCTCTCCATAAGCCACACCTGAAGCGAGGAAGGGGTTAGGGGGCAATCTGAAATAAAGAAAGCGGAGACAAGATCATTTGTGACATCCCAACGCAACAACTTTTTTTTTAACCTCGACAATAGAGGGTTTAGTGAAAGGTTTTCTGGGTAATTCTTCATCCAATTTAGCTACTGATTTTAGAGTTTTAAGCTGCGATACAATGGAGGATATAGCCGTGTTTAATTCTCAGATAATTTGATTGAATTTTCCGGGTCGTAATTTGATTGAATTTTCTGTGAGATGGGATTCCCTTTTCCTTGGGTTTGACAGAATTCATTCTTTAGTATGCTTTTGCGTAAAAACAATCGCTTATAACCTTCAACAAAAACGCGACAGCAAGACTAACAAGCTCACGGACTTGAGATCAATAAACCAAACGAAAGTCAGCAGCACACACGGGTCACCCGTAGAAAACGAGCAGAACACGAGCTAAAAAAAAACGACAGTGAAAATACCCCAGGAGAACATGAGGGAATACTGCAATACTGCAACATGATCGAAACAAAGCAATAAAAGTGAAAGAAGTAGGTGGAGCCAAGGCACGTGAAAACGTAGCAATTCAGGCAAGCAAAAACAAAAAGCACAGCAGTAAGACTGAAAAGCGCAGGTTACCTGTAGAATACGAGTCGAACCCGTAAAAGGACTATCGGGATTAGCCTTACAAGCATCTAACCCGCGGATGGTTTCGGCTAAGATGATCGAGGCCGGATTACGATTTTGTTCCATTTGCTCCACAATGCGAATAAATTTCGCCTGACCATGACACGAGGGACTCTCCAAATACCCTTCGAGACAATAAAGATGCAACATGATAAGGCCGAAAACTCGCCGAAGATAAACGGTAGCTCTTGGAGGATCGTGTGTGTTTCGAAAGAGATCCACTAAACCACACAAGTCTACTCTCTCTCCATCAATTACATTACGAGCTTCCCCTTCTGACAGGCCCAAGAAGTCGCGATATTCTCTGACCCATCCAGAACCGAAATCTGGAATGACGGGCTGCTGTGTCAATTTCCATCCGCCGAGTACGGTAAACTCCTCAGGCCAAGGGCATATCTCTCCTTCAGGAAAAACGAACACATGATGAACGGGGTCCCACAACCTCACACATTCGGTCAGAAATCCTCTTTGGGGGATGATTTTCACATACGAAAGTACTTGCTGAAAACCCGCATCGGTTAGAGCCTCAGTTTCTCGGCCCTTGAACTCCTTTGCCCAAACCTTCACGGCCCCTGTTAGTGCATTCATGATTTCGAGACGATTCTGCACGAGTTTGAATAGCAAGCCGAGAATTATGATGGGCAATATAGGGACTCATGATTCCTTTATATATGGAATAGCAAGGAGACGGTATAGAAATTTACCAAGTCGGGATTAGGGAAACTACGATTTCCCCAAGATAGTCGTCAAATCAAGATTAAGGAAACTACAAATTTCCAAGGATATTTGATGAGATGGAGTAAGGAAAACCGAGATTGAGGAGAATCAATTGTCGGGTATTTGTCGTGGATTCGGGATTTTCTCCAGAAATTCGCCAAGCTGGAATTAGGGAAACTCGATTTCTTTCAAGGAAATTTGCTACGCTAAATTATGGAAAGCGTACAAGGAAGCGTGGATCCTCCCTTTGCACACTTATGGTTTCTTTTCCTTTTTTATTTTGTGGGTAACGGGTTGATGACCCGCGTTGAATAAGAGTCAAGCACGAGCAAAGTTTTGATTGGGTTTTTTTTGTCGTAGTACATGCTGTTGTTTAGGATTGTTATAGTGCGATTAGGAGTACACACCTTTTGTTTTATACGAGTAAACAGCATACTTTTTGGGTGCAGTACACGTTTTGGATCTTTGGTTTGAGTTTGGGATTCCAACACATGTCAAACACGTGTCCACGCGAGAGCACACGAGAATATAGGTGTCTAATTACGGGTCAGGCATGTGTCCGTAAGTGTAGGTCGATGATCTGTCGTTTCAAAAAAAAAAAAACAAAAAAAAAAAAATAATAAACCGAGTCAAAGACCCACCACTCTTTAATCTCAAAGTATAAGTCGAGGATACGAATTTTTTTGAAGATCAAGGACATAAAATTTGAAATGTGAGTCGAGGACGCAAAATTTTAGTTTTTTAAGCTCGGGTCGATGACCCATTTCCAAAATAGAATTTCCAGTGCGGATCGATGATCTTTCATTTTGATTAAATAACAGGGCGAGGACCCATTTTTTCAAATTAAAGTTCTGGTTAAAAAGCAGGGCGGGGACCCATTTTCAAATAAAAATTCTCAGTTCGGTGATCCATCTTTTTAAAAGCGGGTCGAAGACCCATTTTCAAATAAAATTCGCAGCTCGGATCGACGATCCATTTCTTTTTATTTCAAAAGGCGCAGGTTTCTCTATGTGAATTGTGTGCAATGGTTTGTTAGTCGTATACCATGTTTTGTGTAAGTTTGAGCAGGAACGCTCCAACAGGGGGGCTCTAAAGTCATCCACCTTAGACCCCGACGACAGGATGACATCCTCAAGATGAAGAAGTATTAGCAGAAGCTAAACGAAGTGATACTTCCTAGAAGAATGCAGATTTTGGCCTTACTTAATCAAGTGAACGAATATCATTTATTTTGGGCGAAGCGTGAAAGCTACAGCCAACGAGCTCGAACTACGATATGGGTTTGATTACATCACAGCAGCGAATCGTGGCGCTGGGGATAAGGCTCAACCCACACTCTGAAGAAAATAAAAGCATCCATAATCGAGTTTCAGGTATGATTTCTTCTTATGGCTGGTGAGCTTATATACACAGGTCTAAGGGACCATAAACGACCCGTGAGGCTCTCAAGTTGTGATCTACGATCGACTCGAGGGTCTACTTTGACTTTCGCCTGTCCAAGCCTTAGTCAAAGTGGGGGCTCTGTAGATACCCGTATCTGTCGATATGGAAATTTATAGAAAACCCGACAAATACCCTATGATGATAGGACAACGTGTTTTCGTACCATTTATTTGAGTTCGTATTGCGATGTAAGCAGGGCGCTGTCGACACAATATTTGTTAATTCAAAGGATATTTGGTTTAATAAGTTCTGTCAAATTTTTATTTTATCGCAAGTAATGTTTTATTGAAAATAAGACGTTTTGATTTGAAAAATCATTTTAAAGTATTTCGACTTGAAAAATCGCTTTTACAAATTCTTATATTTGACTTGAAAAGTCGTTTCTCGTGCTTTTAAAACAGTTTATTGAGTCGTATTCGATTTAATTCCTTAAACAAAGACGCTTTATAACTTCGCTTTAAGCTCGATTTTAAGAACGATTTTGAGCCCGTTTCAACACGAATTTCAAAGCCTTTTCCCTACCCATTCTCCCCTTGAATAACCAACCCGAAACCCAGCCATACTCCCTCCTTACTTGGCCGAAAGCGACCATAGATAGCCCAAGGAAGCTCAAGTACAAATGGCCCAGGCTCCCATTCTCGCACTGCTCGACGACTCAATTTGACCCAAAACCCAACTCCAAATCACCTACCCACGACCCAAATCAAAACCCTAACTATCCTACTCATAAACCTTGGCTTAACCCTCAAGAAAACCCCTCCAAAACCCTACAAAGACCCGCAAGCAATGGCTCTCGAGGAGGGGGCATAGCTGCTCTTTTACCTCCAAAAAACCCTACTCTTTGGTCCCTATATATACATACCTCCACAGGCCTTCAAAAGACACGAATAGACAGCATACATTGTTGGAGTAAGTGTCCTCCACAGTAGTGCGATTACTTAATAAATCTCAATTAAGGAATACATGGGGATAATCCTGTATTATTGTCAATTGATTAACGTAAATCAATAACGGTTGGCTGACTAGAGTTTGACGTTATTGTCGTGAGAACGGCGGTAATCAATTGATCCCTTTAAGTCACACCTATAGGAACGTACTCCAAATATTGAAGCTAATTAATCGTATGAGATACGATTAGATTAGTGACTTGATAATTCGACTAACGGTTAGTCGGTGAATTAATTTAGAGAGAAATCGAGTTGTGAACTCGAATGATTGAATTTTATATCGATAAAATTATTAGAGGAAATGGGAATTAGTGATTAACCGTTAATTCACTAATTATGTATTTTTCTAATGAGATTAGTAAAAGTACATTTTAATACATGTAAGTGTACATGTATTTTAGAGAGAGATTTATTATTTTATACTTTATCATATTAGATGATTTAAGTGATAAATTATAAGTATTTGTGGGACAAATATTAAGAAACAAATAAGACCCAAGTTGGGTCCTTTGGACCGTCCAAAGCAAGAGGATTAGCTTCCTCTTGTTTTATTTGTTTTGTCTTTAGTGCTTGGTTGTTTATGCATGTAAAACATCATGATGTGCATGCTAGCTTTTTGTCTAAACAAGAAAAGCACACTCTCCTCTCTCCCTCTTGTTTGGCCGAGTAAGATGGTGTGTCCAAGACACATCATTTTGCTAGTTTTGCTATTAAAATACAAGGCCAAGTAAAGTATGATTCATGCATCTCATTTTTACTCATCTCTCTCACAAATCTCTCTCTATCCTTTTCTCTCCAAATAAGAAATAAGTTCTTATTATTTCTATATACTACTAAGTGTTAGTAGTAATAATATTCACATATTATCAAGTGTTTATTAGTGATTTCTAGATCAAAATCATTAGTAAATTTGGGGTACTTCTTGGGTGCAACAAGAAGGAGGTTTCCTTATTTGGAAACTTGGGTTGGAGGATCATCCAATATTTTAGCTCAAGAAACAAAACAAGAAAGGAGTTCTTGTTTTGTGCCCTCTTTATTCCTTATGTGAAGGTATAAATCTCTAATCTTGTAGCAAAATACTTTTGTTAACTACATAGATCTTGCTAAATCAAATTAGAGTAATTTGATTTACACTAATACTTGATTAGTGAATGGGATCCGATCCCTTCAAGTGGTATCAGAGCTTAGGCTAGTAGTTACAAATTTATTTTGTTGTTTTTGGAGTTTTATGTATTTATTGAGAATAAATAACATAAAATCCGAAAATAGTGTTAAAAATGGTTTTAACACGAGATTTTTATTGCATGCAAAGTTTCTGGTCTCATGAAGTTACTGGTCAAATTTCGTAATTTTTGGAATTTGTTTGCTAATTAAAATGATTTTTATACAAAACCGAGTCAAAAAAATGTGTTTTTGGCTAAAATAATTACTATAAATAGTTATATTTCGAATCTGGTCACGAAATTTTTACACAGTGATATTTCATATTTATACATTCTGCATGTAAATTTTCAAAGTCAGATTTTTAGTTTTGAATATTTATTCAAATTTTTGTTTAAAATCGGTATATAATGAGTTTTATGTCCAAAAATATAGTAAACATTGTTTTCTGGACAAGACATTTATACCAATATTTTTATACATTATGAGGATGCTCTCGTATAAATTTGGGATTTTTCCTCACTGTTTTAGACGTTTTCTTGATTTTATGAGATAAAATCGATGAAATCGTATGTTATTTATTATAAAATAATTCGTAAATTTTTCTAACCAAACCGTTTCTTTTCTGATATTTTGGAAGTGTTCCAGAATATACAAAATTTTTTCAAAATAAAAATGATTTTATTTTATTTTATTTTGATTTTATGAAGCTTTATTCATAAAAGGGTTATGATTAAAGCTAGATCTAATTAGCAAATGACCATGTTATGAACTAATATCACCATATGTTAGTATAAACTAATGTAGGGTGTTCTAAAATCAGTTTAGAAGTTTTAGTTCAAGCTTAAAAGGTGTTTTAAGCATTATTGATTAATATGAGATTAATCGATTAAAATGAGATCGGTTTGAAACGATATAATGCGATTATTGTTTAGGGCGATTTTGGCATGTTTTTATTTATAAGCTTTACATTTTGCATGTTTGGATGAATGTTTATTATTGAATGAATGTTTATTCTTACTAGTATGGCCATAGTTGTTATTTTTTTACCGATATTGCCCGTAATGAAAGGGAATATCGTGTGGTTTGTAATTAAATGCGATCTCGTATCGCCGGTTTGTAATTTAATAGTTTATTTCATTTATAAATGTATAATAGGATTGCTATGTATTCATTTGTAAATCATACTTGTAACTATTTGTAAATCGAAGACCGGTGATGGAGATCGACATGGAGCCTTAGAAGAGTTCTAAAGCTTGCAAGGAGGAGCCTTGGATGAGATCCATAATGAAGAGGGACCAAAGGAGTTGGTTTCCAATTTGTAACTCCTTGTATTTTTAATTACCTTTAGGTGGCCATACTAGGTTTATGCTTTTGCTTGCTTTGCTTATTTATTCCGCACACATGCCAAAATCGCCATGCATGCCACGTTATCCCACTCCGATTGTCGTTTTTAGGTCGCTATTCTTAAATTAGTTCACTTATAAAGAATTTAAATGACTAAAAATTGACAAGATCACCCACATTTTAACAAATGAATTGAGATTAAGCCTTTCCAAATGTAGCGACTATGAACCCCATGTTCGTGAGGACCTCCGCGACGTGGAACCTTGTTACCATGGGTAAGTAGTGGGAGGAAGTCCCGTGCTAATTTGGTTTGGACTCAACCAAATAAGAGTTATTTGGGGCTAATCGATGCATTTTATAAGAAAATCATCAACCAAGCATTCTAGTGTAGAATTAGTCAAGTGTTGACTTATCGTTTTTATATAAAAGGAAACATGAGATGTCTAATTTTATATGAAAAACGAGTCTTGGAATCATTTATATAATTTCGTGGGAGATCATTATATAAATGGACATTTGTTTTAAAAATGAGTTTTAGCAGATGTCATTAATGTACAATGAATGTTAATTTCCTCATATTTGTTGTAGAATTATTTATTTGAAATCGCAATGACAACTTCAACTCCCGCACCCATTTTGGGTAAATATTCATGGTTGAGAACCGTGATGGATAAGTGTATCCTAAAGGATGACGGAAGCAACTTTGTCAAATGAGATTCGACTATAAGGGGCGCCGCTCAATCCGACAATGTGCTTAAATACCTTACCGAATAACCTCCCACCGAACCCGGACTTGGGGCCACCGTGGCGGCGCAAGCCGCCTACGATGAGCACCTAAAGGTTGACAATGACGTTGAAAATATATTGATTTGGTCAATGTCACATTCTCTCAAACATCGCTTCGTTACTCATAAAAGTGCATATGAGATATTCACTAGAGTGACGACGATGTGCTTTAACACAAAGAGCATGAAAGTGAATGAGATTGAGAGAAAAGATGTTCTTTCAATGAGATTGAAGAGCATAAACATTAGGGTCATGAAAGGGAAGGGAGCTTATAAAGCTCGGTTCAAGGAAGATAAGGGTAAGGGGAAGGCTATTGAGAATAGCAAGCCCAAACCCGGTCGTTGGAAGCGCAATTGTCCCAAATTCTTGAAAGAAAAGATTGATGGATGTGCGACATCCAAAGATATTGTTCCTTCTAGACTTTATATGATTGACATAAATCATGCTTGCATTTCTACAAGGGTATGAGATACCGGATGTGGATCTCACCTCTGCAATCACTTGCAAGGAATGAGAAATGTGCGAGCACTAGCCAAGGGTGATGTAGATCTCCGCATGGGTAATGGAGCTAGAGTAGCGGCCATTTCCGTGGGAATTTTTGTACTCACTCTAGCTAGTGGTTTAGAGTTGTATTTGAATAACTGTTATTTTGTACCAACTCTAACCAAAAACATTATCTCCGACTCCGTGTTTCATACGGAAGATTTTTATGATTAAGGAAAATCGATGTACTTTTTCATTTCATGAAATGGTTTATGGGAAGCCATTTCAATTAGAGGTATTTATTTTTGAATGATGTCAATGATGTTTATCATATAGAGACCAAGAAGCTCAAAACAAATGAATCAAACAAATCCTACCTTTGGCATTGTCGTTTAGGTCACATAAACGATAGACGCATAAAGAGACTTGTTGAGACCAAGGTTCTCAAACCATTTGATTGTGAATCATATGGTACATGCGAAGCTTGTCTTTTAAGGCAAAATGACTCGTGCACCCTTTAGTGGTAAAGGGACACGAGCAAGTGAAGTTTTTAGGACTCATACATATTGATGTGTGTGATCCATTAAACATCACCGCTAAAGGAGGATATCATTACATCATTACTTTTACCGATGACTTAAGTAGATATGGTTATGTCTACTTAATAAGGTATAAGAGTGATGCTTTTGAGAAATTTAAAGAATTTCAAAATGAGGTTGAGAACCAATTGGATAAGAAGATAGAAGCACTACGATCGGATCGTAGTGGCGAATATCTAAGTAATGAGTTTGATTCACATCTTAAGAATTGTGATAGAGTATCACAAATTGACTCCTCCGGGCACACCACTGTTGAATGGTGTTGCAGAAAGGAGAAACCGAACCTTGCTAGATATGGTTCGGTCTATGATGAGTCAAAGTGAGCTTTGGATCGATTTGGGGCTTTACGCTATCGTTTGCTGTTTTCTCACTAAATCGAAGTCCGACTAAAGCGGCTCCATATGAGATATGGACGGGAAAGGTTCCCTATTTGTAGGTTTTCCTAAGGAAACGTGTGGATTTTACTTCTACAACCCTCACGAGAACAAAGAGTTTGTGGCTCGTGATGCTGTCTTTCTAGAAAATGAGTACATTTCTAGAAGACAGAGTGGGAGAAAATTTGAACTTAATGGAGTTCAAGAGCCACAAACCGAAGCAGAAAATGAGGAAACGGTTCCCTCATCTTCTAACACGGTTATAATCCCTAGGAGGTCAGGAATAATTAGTCATCAACCTGACCGTTACCTCGGTAACATCGAGGAGGAGGGTGATATGTTGTTATTCGAAAGCAACGAACCCTCAACCTACACAACTCCGACCAATGGCTAGAGGCCATGAAATCCGAAATGGATTCTATGTACGAGAACCAAGTTTGCGACTTGGTAGATTTACCTGAAGGAGTGAGACCCCTTCAGTGTAAATGGATATTCAAAATCAAACTCGGCATAGATAAACATATAGATGTTTACAAAGCTAGATTGGTGGCAAAGGGCTTTGCACCGGTTGCTATGCTTCGATCCATAAGGATAATCTTAGCGGTTGCCGCATTTCATGAATATGGAATATGGCAAATGGATGTAAAAACCGCCTTCTTGAATGAGATTCTAGAAGAGGAAGTGTACATGACACAACCTGAAGGTTTTGTAGATACATCCAACCCTAAGAAAGTATGCAAGCTTAAGAGATCCATTTATGGTCTTAAGCAAGCATCGAGGAGTTGGAATCATAGATTCGATCATGTTATCAAACAAAATGGATTCACTCGGAGTGCCGAGGAACCTTGTTTGTACATGAAGTTTAGTGGGAGTAAAGTAACCTTCCTTGTTTGTATGTGGATGACATACTACTAATTGGAAATGATGTTCCAAGTTTGAATTCGGTAAAGGTGGAATTGGGAAACCATTTCCAAATGAAGGACTTGGGAGAGGCACAACGCATCTTGGGTATCCGGATCTATAGAGATAGATCTAAAAGGATACTAGCATTAAGTCAAGAAACTTATATTGATAAGATTCTTGATAGGTTCAATATGAAAGACTCCAAGAGAGGCTTTATTCCGATGAGTGTAGGAATAACATTGAAGAAATCTCAATGTCCTACGACTCCTGCGGAAATTGAACGCATGAAATTGATCTCTTATGCTTCCGCTGCGAGATCAATCATGTATGCTATGATGTGCACTCGTCCCGATGTCGCTTTCGCTTTGAGCATGACGAGCCGGTATCAAGCTAATCCCGGTGAGAATCACTGGATAGCTGTAAAGAACATCCTTATGTACTTGAGAAGAACTAAGGATTCGTTTCTAGTGTTTGGAGGAGAACTTGAGCTACGTGTAAAGGGTTACACGGATGCAAGTTTCCAAACCGATGGGGATGATCTGAAATCCCAATCCGGTTATGTCTTTATGTTGAATGGGGGTGCTGTTTGCTGGAAAAGTTTCAAGCAAAGAGTCACAGCGGATTCTACAACAGAAGCTGAATATTTAGCAGCATGGGAAGCTGTTAAAGAAGTTGTATGGATTCGGCAGTTCGTGTATGGACTAAGAGTAGTCCCTAGTGCCGCAGATCCAATCACTATTTATTGTGATAATAGTGGGGCTATCTTTCATGCAAAGGAGCCCAAGTCTAGTAATAAGTCTAGACACGTTTTGAGGAAATACCATGTTATAAGAGATAACGTGGAAAGAAAGGAAATAGATATTTGTAAGGTTGGGACAGACGATGAGATCACTGATCCTTTAACCAAGCCTCTTTCGAGGACTAAGCATGACGCTCACACCGCCCCTATGGGGTTGAGGCGTATGCCTGATTTCCTTTAGTTTTTGAGATATGTAATGGATAAAGTATCCTATTACATATATGAATATAACATTCATTGTTTAGAGTATATTTAATTACTCTTTTAAGTCATTTTTGAATGCATACTTTGTTTATCCGAATAGTTGTGTGACAACATTGAACATATTCAAGTGAACGTTATAAACTAAGTATTTGGTCCCTAGTCTCTCATATGAGGTGACGTCTCGAAGAGACTAGATTGCAAGTCGTTCGATGGTGGGTTCAACACCATAGGGTCATATGTGATGACTGATCGTTTGCATAGACAGACTGTGAAAACACTGTTTGATTTGTGACGCTTATAGACTTCCTTTTCAATGAGATTGAAACCTGGTCGTGGTGGGAATTCTATAGTATTCCTTTGAGTCGATTCTTTGTTGGGCCGATTATGCAGTCGGTGCGGTTTCGAGTGACTTTCATTTTTGTCCTAAGCCATGCCGTGAAAGGGGTTATAAGGGCATCTTTGGGGTCATGGTGATGCATTATCTGAGACAATCGAGTGGAAGGGAAATGTCCACCCTCGTCAGGGTAAAACATCTTTGGGCCACTCGAGGAGTAGTCACGAAAATGCGTGGCCACGCTCGGTAAGAATCTACGGTAGATTCCCGGTCGACATACCTACTCTCCTTATCGAGGAAACCACTCACGATGAATATCTCAGGATGCAAGTACGACCTGTAAGACACCTTGCATCGAGTGGGAGATGTGAAACGGACATGAGAATTGGTAATGCACAACTTGTCTCGGACAAGTGGAAGATTGTTGGAGTAAGTGTCCTCCACAGTAGTGCGATTACTTAATAAATCTCAATTAAGGAATACATGGGGATAATCCTGTATTATTGTCAATTGATTAACGTAAATCAATAACGGTTGGCTGACTAGAGTTTGACGTTATTGTCGTGAGAACGGCGGTAATCAATTGATCCCTTTAAGTCACACCTATAGGAACGTACTCCAAATATTGAAGCTAATTAATCGTATGAGATACGATTAGATTAGTGACTTGATAATTCGACTAACGGTTAGTCGGTGAATTAATTTAGAGAGAAATCGAGTTGTGAACTCGAATGATTGAATTTTATATCGATAAAATTATTAGAGGAAATGGGAATTAGTGATTAACCGTTAATTCACTAATTATGTATTTTTCTAATGAGATTAGTAAAAGTACATTTTAATACATGTAAGTGTACATGTATTTTAGAGAGGAGATTTATTAATTTATACTTTATCATATTAGATGATTTAAGTGATAAATTATAAGTATTTGTGGGACAAATATTAAGAAACAAATAAGACCCAAGTTGGGTCCTTTGGACCGTCCAAAGCAAGAGGATTAGCTTCCTCTTGTTTTATTTGTTTTGTCTTTAGTGCTTGGTTGTTTATGCATGTAAAACATCATGATGTGCATGCTAGCTTTTTGTCTAAACAAGAAAAGCACACTCTCCTCTCTCCCTCTTGTTTGGCCGAGTAAGATGGTGTGTCCAAGACACATCATTTTGCTAGTTTTGCTATTAAAATACAAGGCCAAGTAAAGTATGATTCATGCATCTCATTTTTACTCATCTCTCTCACAAATCTCTCTCTATCCTTTTCTCTCCAAATAAGAAATAAGTTCTTATTATTTCTATATACTACTAAGTGTTAGTAGTAATAATATTCACATATTATCAAGTGTTTATTAGTGATTTCTAGATCAAAATCATTAGTAAATTTGGGGTACTTCTTGGGTGCAACAAGAAGGAGGTTTCCTTATTTGGAAACTTGGGTTGGAGGATCATCCAATATTTTAGCTCAAGAAACAAAACAAGAAAGGAGTTCTTGTTTTGTGCCCTCTTTATTCCTTATGTGAAGGTATAAATCTCTAATCTTGTAGCAAAATACTTTTGTTAACTACATAGATCTTGCTAAATCAAATTAGAGTAATTTGATTTACACTAATACTTGATTAGTGAATGGGATCCGATCCCTTCATACATACTCCACACAAAGTCACAAAAAAACCCCAGAAAAGAGGAGACAGACGTTCGAAAAACAGAGCATCCCATTGCTGATTTTCGGGCTGCTGTCACTTCTTTTGCCTCGTTTTTCGTGTTGTAAACGTCTCAATCTCTCTGATTTGTTTACTTGGTCTTAAAATTCACATTACCACGATTCTAAAACATCTTTCGGTTCGAAATTCCGTTGGGAAACGAAGGAGATACAAGCTTTTGAAAGTTGAAGTCAGTTTTGGTACGAAGTACGGATTTATTATTGGTTTTAAATCGACGGCCTCGGGATAAAATCTTACAATCGATTACGACTCGGATATTTGGTCAACGCTACATGTAAGTTGAGGGTGCAAAATACTCTTTTTATTTTGTTAACTTATCGTTTTTTATTGTTTTTCATAGCCTCTGTCGTTTTTTATTACTCTCTGTCGCTTTATTATTTACCCTCGTAACTGTCACTTTCGTCATTCGTTTTAGATTCATATTTTTAGCATGATCTTGATATGTATGCATGAGTAAGTCGTATTCTTTGTTTGTCTGAAATGCAAGTTCAATTTTTCCTGCGTAGTATGATTTAAAATTCCTCGTTAGGATAATTTACTCGTTAGCTTGTTGTATAATCAAATCTCGTTCATGCTTAGTTATATTGCTTGTCCAAACTAGTCTGTCATGCTCTCTTTTAAACGTGTAATTCATGTTTGTGTGTCAACTTAGTTATCGTGATTTTATTTCATTACTTAGCGTTTGTATGGTAACTAGTTTCGTAGAGCCGTGCAATGTGTTTTGCTGTTGCCTGCTGGTCTTATTTCGCATATTTGGTGCATTCGTTATCTGCTGGTTCGCTTGTGCATATTAGTCGCTTTGGATTATTTTTAGGCCCTCGTGTAATCGTTTGTTTTCGTACTCGTTGTTTGCTGGACCACCTGTTAGTCGTGTTTGCTTGTTGATGGTTCCGTTTTGTCCATAAACCTTAAATTGCACCGTAGTTTGGCATGTAGGTTGGTTTAGTTAAGGCTTTCACGTGAACTTGCTTCGTTTTGTTTAGTCAAGGTTTGCTGGTGCTTGCTTCTTCTCGTTTAGTCTTTGTTTATTCGTGTGTTAGTTGTTTTTTTTTCTCTTCTAGTTGTGTCTGCATTATTTGGGTATGTTAGTGTGTCTTTTAGATGCATTAAATTATGGGTTCATGTGTTGTTTGTTTGTTTATTCGTGTATGTTTGATTCGCGTATCTGCACGTCCATTTAATTATACTTGATTATTAATTTACACGTTTGGTTGTTAAATGCAGCCTTTCCTATATTCATATGGAGTTGATTTATTCATGTTAGTTGTCTATACCTGCTCATATTTTAGTTATGTTTGATTTATTATTTTCGTCTGCCGCTAACGTTTGTTAATCTTTCTTATGCTGTCGGTGAGTATTTCTGCTCCTTTTCTTTGTTTGCTAGAATAGTAAATGAACCTCTGTTAAATAACTTCGACGAAATTATTTGTGCATTAAACGACCTAGAATGGATGTAATGTTTTTAGGGTTAAAATATTGTTTGCATATCCGCATGTGTACTCGTAATAGCCATGATTTTACTTAGTAGAGACCGTTACTGTAACGGGCGGGGTTAGGCGTTAAAATTAATGAAATTCTTTTAAACTTCCTAACACGTAAATTCACACGAACTCATTTTCTCTAAAATTGGTTTCTAAATTCCACCTAAAAATTTAGTGGCGACTCTTTTCAAATTAAAAATGTTTTTGAAATAAAACATCGCGTGGATTAAAATCCCTTGTCCACACACTTAAAATGAATTCGTCATTAAACTGAACTGTTTTCGTTAATAAGTTAAGCATGCTTAACTGAGGGTTTTAAACAATCTCTTTTTGCATTCTTTTTACATCTATATCGCACTTGTACGTAGCGAATTACTTAGGCTCATGTATCATTCTTTGCATTGTTCTCAAGTCTAGTAGAGGCTATCTTTTGATAGGCTTTTCCAAAAGATCTTTCATAAAAACATTATTTTGAACTATACTTTAGAAAAGTACCCTCACCCGAATCCGAATCTGGTTTCACAATAACCTTAGACGGATAGGTGTCGACGTGCCTTGAACTCTAAGACGTGTCTTTGAGCATGAGGACACGGAGGCGGGTTCTAAATTTCCCTCATAATGTAGTGGCGGCTCCAAAACAGTTTTTAAAGGTTTTTTGTACTTAATCTTTTTAACTTTATGCCCTTAGCAAGACGTCGAGTGGTTCCATGTCTAATCCCGGTACCTACAGTCCCATGTTGTTTCGGGATTGATTGCCATTTGCACATGCTACTTGCGGTTTGGTGATTGTTCGGGGAAGTTCTTCTTATCTCGCTTTGTCCTCTATTTTCTGTCATGCTTTGTTGCTTGAGGACAAGCAACGGTTCGGTTTGGGGGAGTTTGATGTCTCATATATTTACGTATATATAGTCCCCTGTTCACGAGCTTTACTTTGCGTTTCCCGTGCTTTTATATGCGTTTCGCTTCCTATTTCGCTCCGTTTTGGCTCTGCTGCGTTTTTGTGTCCATTTTGCAGGTAAACGCGCATATTCGAGTTGGTTTCGTTGCGTTTCGGTTGCGCACGAGCCTCGTTTCAACCAATGAAGGTGTCTCGGGACCTTGGGACGGGATTTGAAGCTTGCATTATCATCCTAAGACTCGTCCCTTCTCGTGAGCCTCGTCCCTTAGCCTTGGGATGACAAAAAAGTGAAAAATAAGCTAAGGAAAGGAAGTGCCAAAACAAGCACCAAAACTGAATCCAACGGGACAGCCTTCCCGTATGCTTGGGAGCTGACTCCCTTGGTGTCCCGGAGCCCAGGGACGGGGTCCGACTCCTCGTGTGCTTTAAATACTTCGTCAATTTGAAGGATCAATACATTATATTTTCGTCTGAAATTTTCTGAGCATTTCCTAGACTCTCTAAACTAGTTTCTATCAAAAACTTAGGGTTTAAATAATTTTCCTTCTTGTACTTTGAATTCTCGACTCGGAAACGTTGTTTGATCATCCTATTTTGGTATTGTTGTCTTTTTTCTTCTCTTTCTCTTTGCAATTTCTGATTAGGTTTTGTTTCATACTTCTCTTATTTGATTGTGATTTCATTATATATCGTTCTTGATCATTTTTTCATCTTTCTCCCTTGCTTTTATTTCCGTTTTCCCTATGTGTGAGTAGTTTATTATCTAGGGATGAAGGGTGATCATGGGTGAGTAGTCTAGGATGCTTTTGGTGATGATTTGATTAGGGTCTTGCTTGTGTTTTTGTTGTCTTGTGTTTGATTGTGTTTGTTGATCCCTTGGCCAAGGTTTAGCAGGCGTTCTCCACCTTAAACTTAAGATCAAAAGCCTAGTTTAAGGTCGGGTACGAGACTAACCATTAGGACCCTCACTTGTAAGTTGCAAGAGCACGCATTTGAGACCTAGAGGACGCTTAGAACCGAGAGGTCAAGCCTATTCCTTAGCACATGCGATTCCCGACTCATTTCGATCACCATCCCTTGTCCTAGCTTCACCCTTGCTATCCCCGATTCCCTAGACCTTTTTCCCTAAGTTTAAACCCTTACCTTTTACGCTCTAGCTTCAGTATACCAACCTCACTCGAACCGAGACTAGAATCACACAAAATAACCAACATTACGACCATCTCCCTGCGGATACGATACCCGACTTACCCTTGCTACCCGTCAGAGTTTGTTCGGATTTACTTTTGATTAGGTGACGCGACTTAGCCTATCAAATGCAGATGCAAATGCAAAAAGATTGATTAAAACCCTCAATTTAGCATGTTTAACTTGTTAATGAAAACGGTTCAGTTAAAGGTCGAATTCAATGTCTAAGTTGATTTTAATGCAAAATAAGAAGGTGCAAGATGCATGCAAATAAAATAAAGTTCAATTGTCCATTGGTTTATTTTATAAGGGTCGGTTGCTTATGCGACTTTGGCGTGTCATCGGATATGGAGTGTACCCGAAGTAATAAGAACACTTGGAAGGCAAGCGCGCTCGGTGCCAAAGCCGGAGGCTAAAGTGTAGTCCACTTTGTTAGTCCATAGAAAATAAGAAAAAGCTTTGATCCAAGTGGATCGGTACCTACCTTCTCCTGACGCTTCAGATCTGGGCAGAGCTTCGCTTCTTGAACTTAAAAGGAGGATGAATTCAACACGGGATGGTGTGTTGAACTCAAGGATTTGAGTGCTTGAGGCTTTGAAAGAGTTTTGAAGTGTGTATGCTATAAATGCTGGTTGTAAATTGTGTTTTCCGAGGTCAGGTATAGGGGTGTATATATACTAAAAACCTCAGAGAAATTAGGAAATCCGGGAATAAAAACAAGCCAGGAAACCGCATAGGCTTATGCGGTTGCCTAGGGAAACCGCGTAAGCTTATGTGGTTGCCACCCCAAACCGCATAAGGCTATGCGGTTTGAAGGTGTGGCTTTTAGCTGGCTTTCCTAGTTTCGGTTTGATTATATCTTGGAAAGATACGGTGTAATCTTAACCTTGTACGTCAAGAAAACACCTAGGATATTTCTGAGATATTTATGATGTTCAGGGCTTTGGAGTGCGGGCCAAAGGCTGGGTTTGGGCTCGGTTTTGGGTCCGAGACCCGGAAAAATGAAAAAGGTGTATTTGCATAGATTTTGTGAAATAAGGTAGCCCGTGAGGCTATATTTTGTGTAAGAGGAGGCTAAATTGAAGATCTAGCCACCGGGCCTAAATTTAGGTATTTAGGAATGCTGAATTAGACCTTGTTAATGTAAAAGGGCTAATTGTAGTGCAAATGCGAAGCTCATGCCAAATGAAGAAGGACGCGGACCAAGCTAGACTCTAAATGGATAAAATGAACATTTATTTAAAGCGATGTGAAGCGACCTAAATCATTTTAGCATTTCAAAACGACTCAAAATGAATTCGACATAGTTAGAACCGTTTAAGTCAACGTTAAAGCATGCGTAATAAAGTCCGTGTTACATCACAGGGTTTTGCGTGGGAGGATACGGATATGGGTATCCACAGAGCCCCCAGTTTGACTGAGCTCGGACTAGAGCGCTAGTCAAACTCCACGACCATATCCGGACCATTACAGTCTCGATATAGTCAGCGGAACGAAGCATGTGTCCATGGGAGAGACGAGGACTTCAAACCGGGCTAAACGGGGAGGGACGTGCGCATTTTAAGGACTTGGCGGTCCATGCATATTATGAGGGCCTGCCGGCCTGCTGAGTGCTTCCGTTGTGCTTGCTGCGTTTTCATGTAATGCCGTTGTATATGCTTGGTGTCGTCGTATGCTTTGTGCTGCTCGTGGTCTCGTGAAAGAGTGCGTGTGCAAAGGTATGATTGGGTAAGAGTGCATGTGTGTTTGGAAACGTCTAGTCTCGCATAGGAGCGCGTGTGCAAGGGGTGCAGAGCTTATGTTTGGATGTGTTTTGATAAGGTACTTGTGCTTAAACTCGCCGAGGAGCGTCTATGCAGAGTGAGATGCTTGAAATTGGGTATATTGCAAAGTGTCTATTCTTAAGCTCGCCGAGGAGTGTCTATGTGGTTGCTATTGCATGTGATTGCCTTCCGTTTGAGGAGAAAATGATGTAAATGCTCGTGAAGAGCGCTCGTGCTTCTGCTTCTGTACCGTACATTAAATGCTTAATATACGCGTATGGCGGACTGTAGGTGACGCCTTAACCCAAGCACGGGACGTACTTGGAGTTGCATTAGGGCCAAGATGAGTTTGGAATTCAAAATTAGGTGTAAAACGAGAAAAACCAGAGAAAAGCCAGGGTAACAAACTGCATAAGCTTATGCGGTTTGGGGTGCAAACCGCATAAGCCTATGCGGTTTCCCCCCATGGCTGGGAGTGCTGTATAAAGCACGAGGACCGTGTTCTTGCTCCTCATACTACACTTTCGGTTTCTAAGCTCTAAAAACACCAAATTTCGATTTCTCAACCGATTTTGCTCATTTTTCTTGCGTTGCCTTGCTATGGAACCAGGTAATGCTCCATTTTAACTTGCTTTTACGTTATTTGTTGTTGTAATTAGCTAGTTTTAGCTAGAAATGTTGAAAAGACGGATTTTGAATGAAAACCCGAGTCTTACTCGAAATTTGCCGTTTGAATGCTTGAAATTGACGTCATTGTGTTGCATTATGCCATGCTAGCATGTATGTGTGAATTGATTACGATTTGGACCGTGTATAGCCCAAAAACGTGTGAATTAGGGTTCGGGCCCGAAAACGAGCCCGGATTTTCCGACCCGGAATTTCAATTAAACTTCGGTGTAGGATGCCCGTAATGTGTATAGTGTGCCTATAGCTTCAATTTTGCGAAAATGTCAAGTTAAGGCTTTCAATTCGACGATTCTTCGTGATTGAGCATGAGTGTTCTTCGTAAATTGGGGGTTTTTGATCGGGGTGACCAAAATGCAATTGCTCGCAATGGGTTGTTGTTGGGGACTATTATGGCATATAGAAACCATAAAGTTGGGATTTTGAAATGTAGAGAACGATTTCCGGCTTAATTGTGAATTAGGCCTAAAAATGCTCTGTCATGCATATTATGTGCAATGTCATGTGTAGAAGAGGATGTGTATTATGTGTATGTTTGTCATGTGAAAGGATGTGTGCAAGAGGATGTACATGTGTATTATGTGTGTATATGTATAATGTATGCTAAGTTTGTATGCTTGCATGCTTTATAGCTGTATGTATTTGTTATGTTTGTTGCAGGAGAAGGTTCTGGTCGTGTTACGAGGTCAAAATCTAGTAAGAGTACAGGCTCGAGGACGGAGGGAGCCCCCAGTTCGAGTAGTCGGATGAGGCGTTCGTACAGCGAGAGGGAGGCTGACCCTCGTGACTTGCCCACGAGGCGTGGCCAGTCACGAGGTAGGGGTCGTGCGAGGCATGATCCTAGGCCTGATGCTGAGGAGGAGGAGGAGGAGCTTGCTCTAGATCTAGTGGGCGAGCTAGAGGCTACGATGGACGTCGAGGAGGAGGCCGAGGAGGCTGTGCCTAGGGCGAGTAGCTCTAGGCCGCGAAAGTCGCGTGTGAACAGGTCATTTGCCAAGGGTTGGGACGGCCACAACCTTTTGCGGGCTACGGAGAGACATGTTTCCTATCGAGCGACGATGGGTTGGCAGAAGGGTCCGATGAGTACTTTCTCGGGCGTCTCGTTCGTGATGTTGTGGAACCCGGGATCGAACGGGACCCAACTCGGCGTCTTACTTAAGGGCGGATTAAAGTTAAAAAAGATTAAGTTAGAAAAACCTTTAAAAACTGTTTTGGAGTCGCCACCTAATTATCGCGGAAATTAGGAACCTGCTATCATGTCCTAAGCCTAAAGACATGTCTTAGATTTTGGAGCACGCCGACACCCCTAGATCTAAGGCTTGTGAAACCAGAATGGATTCGGGGTGAGGGTACTTTAGAAAAAGAGTTAATTCAATTAATGGTTTATGAAAACCTTTTAGAAAAGCCTATGTAAAAAAAGCCTCTACTGACCTAGAACAATCCAAATAAGATGATAATTGAGCTAATGTTATCGCTACGTACAAGTGCGAAAAAGTTTGTAAAAGAGTGCAGATGCAGATGCAAAAAGATTGGTTAAAACCCTCAGTTTAGCATGTTTAACTTGTTAACGAAAACGGTTCAGTTAAAGGTCGAATTCATTGTTTAAGTTGATTTTAATGCAAAATAAGAAGGTGCAAGATGCATGCAAATAAAATAAAGTTCAATTGTCCATTGGTTTATTTTATAAGGGTCGGTTGCTTATGCGACTTTGGCGTGTCATCGGATAAGGAGTGTACCCGAAGTAAATAGAACACTTGGAGTGCAAGCGCGCTGGGTGCCAAAGCCGGGGGGGGGGGGGGGGGGGGGGGGGGGGGGGCGCTAGAGTGTAGTCCCCTTTGTTAGTCCAAAGAAAATAAGAAAAAGCTTTGATCCAAGTGGATCGGTACCTACCTTCTCCTGACGCTTTAGATCTGGGCAGAGCTTCGCTTCTTGAACTTAAAAGGAGGATGAATTCAACACGGGATGGTGTGTTGAACTCAAGGATTTGAGTGCGTGAGGCTTTGAGAGAGTTTTGTAGTGTGTTTGCTGTGAAAACTGGTTGTGTATTGTGTTTTTTCGAGGTCAGGTATAGGGGTGTATATATACTAAAAACCTCGGAGAAATTAGGAAATCCGGGGATAAAAACAAGCCAGGAAACCGCGTAGCCTTATGCGGTTGCCACCCCAAACCGCATAAGACTATACGGTTTGGAGGTGTGGTTTTTTGCGTAGTTTCCTAGTTCCGGTTTGATTATATCTCGAGAAGATTTAGTATAATCCTTGCTTGTACGCCAAGGAAAAGACCTAGGATATTTCTGAGATATTTTGATGTTCAGGGCTTTGGAGTGCGGGCCAAAGGCTGGGTTTGGGCTTAGTTTCGGGCCCGAGACCCGGAAAAATGAAAAGGGTGTATTTGCATAGATTTTGTGAAATAAGGTAAGACGTGAGGCTGTATTTTGTGTAAGAGGAGGCTAAAGGGAAGATCTAGCCACCGGGCCTAAATTTTGGGATTTAGGAATGCTGAATTAGACCTTGTTAATGTAAAAGGGCTAATTGTAGTGCAAATGTGAAGCTCATGCCAAATGAAGCAGGACAAGGACCTAGCTAGACTCCAAATGGACAAAATGAACGTTTATTTAAAGCGATGTGAAGCGACCTAAATCATTTTAACATTTCAAACGACTCAGAATGAATTCGACATTAGTTAGAACCGTTTAAGTCAACGTTAAAGCATGCGTAATAAAAGTCCGTGTTACATCTCAGGGTTTTGTTTGGGAGGGTACGGATATGGGTATCCACAGAGCCCCCAGTTTGACTGAGCTCGGACTAGAGCGCTAGTCAAACTCCACGACCATATCCGGACCATTACAGTCTCGATCTGATCGTGAGCGAAGCATGTGTCCATGGGTGAGACGAGGACTTCGAACCGGGCTAAACGGGGAGGGGCGTACATGTTTAAGGACATGACGGTCCGTGCATATTATGAGGGCCTGCCGGCCTGCTGAGTGTCTTCGTTGTGCTTGTTGCGCTGTCGTTGGTGCCTTTGCTTGTAATGTCTTCGTATTGCATGTGTTGAAATGTAAAAGGGGCTAAAGTGCAGGGGTGCATGCGCTTGTGTGGACAAGGGATTTGATCCACGCGATGTTTTATTTCAAAAACATTTTTGATTTGAAAAGAGTCGCCACTAAATTTTATATGGAATTTAGGAAACCAATTTTAGAGAAAATGAGTTCGTGTGAGTTTACGTGTTAGGAAGTTTAAAATAATTTCATTAATTTAACGCCTAACCCCGCCCGTTACAGTAACGGTCTCTACTAAGTGAAATCATGGCTATTACGAGTACATATGCAGGATGCAAACAAATATTTTAACCCTAAACAAAATATATCCATTCTAGGTCGTTTTAATGCACATATAATTTCGTCGGAGTTATTTAACAGAGGTTCATTTACTATTCTAGCAAACAAAGAAAAGGAGCAGAAATACTCACCGACAGCATAAGATAGATTGGCAAACGTTAGCGGCAGACGAATATAAAATAAATAAGCATGACTAAAAAGAGCAAGCATAAACAACTAACATGAACAAACACTACATATGCATATAGAAAAGCGACAGACAAACACAACCAAACGAGTAAACTAAGAAATAAGTACAGCCAAACTGACGTGCAGACCTACGCAAATCAAACAAATACGAATAAACGAACAAACGAACGTGTAACTCATAATTAAATACCACTGATTGACATACTAACATACTCCAATAAAGTGGATGCAACTAGTAATCAATGTACGAGCAAGTGCCTAGGTAATCTAATACGCAAATAACAGGAGTACATACTAACACAAACCGAAATAATCAAATCTACACAAATATGGGCAAATAACATAAACTCTCAAACACACCATACGAGGACCTATACAAACCTACATGAACGTGCAAAAGATTCACAGGTTACAACAGGCGCGAGCATGAACAAAACGTAAACAAGCATGGATGATTGACATTACTAAACACTGCACATTATAATGAATTAACAAACAGACACAAACAAACATACAAACGAGCGTGTAAACTGATAATTAAATACGACCGGAAAAGCTAACATGAGCAAATGACGTGGGGTGAAATTAATAATCAATTAGTATTCATACAAGCAAGCGCACAAGTAGTCAAACACGGTTAATATTCAAGCAGTCATAAACACCTAAATAAACACAGTTTAAACACCAAGGAATTACATGATTGAGGGTTGAACAAGCAAATCAGAAAAACAGCAGATGGAAGTATGGAACCGTGTATTGCACAGCTCCTACATGACTAATGGGGGGACACTACAAAGCCAAAACTAAACGTGCACATCAGGACAAGAATAGTCGAAAACTAAACTATTTGCAAATCTAGAAAACGTGAAAGGTCAACTCACAGACAATTAACATGATTCAACATAAGTCAAACTTAATTATTCATAACCTAACGAGCTAATCGGAATTAATTTTAACGAGGAAATTTCAAGTCACATTACGCAAGAAAACTGAACACGTGTATTTAGGTGAATGAGAGGCACGACACACTCGTACATATGCATCAAAATCATACTAAAAAAGTAAGCCTAAAACAGACGATAAAACAATGACAACGATGATAATCAACAGAGCGACAGAGAGTAACAAAAAAAACGACAGAGAGCTATAAAAACCATAAAAAGACGATAATTTAACAAAATAAAAGAGTATTTTTGCACCCTCAACTTACATGTATCGTTGACCAAATATCCGAGTCGTAATCGATTGTAAGATTTTATCCCGAGGGGCCGTCGTCGACGAAAACCAATAATAAATCCGTGCATTACCAAAGCGACAAAGAATTTTCAAAAGCTTGTAACTTCTTCGTTTCTCAACGAAATTTCAAACCGAAAGATGTTTTAGAATCGTGGTAACGTGAACTTTAAGACTCAGTAAAGAAATCAGAAAGAAAATGATGTTTTCAACACGAAAATGAAGCAGAAACAGGGATAGTTGCACGAAAATCAGCAAGGTAGTGCCCTGTTTTCGTACGACTATCTCCACCTCTCTTTGAGTTTCATTAAGGCTTTTTGTGACTTGATATTGTGTATGTGAGCTGTGTAATTCGTGTGTAATGAAGGCTTATGGTGGGTATGTATATATAGTGTTGATAAGTAGGGTTTTTAGAGGAGAAGAGCAGCTCCTCTCTCCTTTTCGAGAGCTGCTGTTCCAAGCTCTTTTCGTGGGGGTTTTAGGGTTTTGGAGGGAGTTTTCTTGAGGGTTAAGGCAAGGTAAATGGGTAGGATAGTTAGGAGATGGGTATGGGTTATGGGCAAGTAGTTAAAAGTCGGGTTTTTGGGTCGTTTTTGTGCTTTCAAAACAGGGCACGAAATAGGGTGTTGGGCTGCTATATAACGAGTTTACTTGGCTGTTTTCTGGCTTGTTTTGGTCGTGGCTCTTGGTTGGGTTTTGGTCGTTTTCTGGCCTGATTAGTCGAGGGGAGAATGGGTAGGGAAAGCCTCAAAATTCGTGTTGAAACGGGCTCAAAATCGTTCTAAAAATCGAGCTTAAAACGAGTTATAAAACTTGCTGTTAAGAAAACGAATTCGTCGAATACGATTTATTAAACTGTTTTAAAAGTGTGAGAAACGACTTTTCAAGTCGAAAAAAGAATTTGTGAAAACGACTTTTTAAATCGAAATACTTAAAATGATTTTTCAAATCAAAATATTTTATTTTCAATAAAACACTACTTGCGACTAAATTAAATTTGACAGAGTTTATTAATATCTTTTGAATTAACAAACATTACGTCGACAGCGCCCGACTTACATCGTAAAACGAACTCAAATAAATGACACGAAATACACGTTGTCCTATCATCATAGGGTATTTGTCGGGGTTTCTATAAATTTCCATATCGACAGATACGGGTATCTACAGCTTGTAAGATGTTTGGGTATGCGTGAGGCGTATAATTGAGTAGGGGTGTTCATATAGGTGATGGTGTAGGTCTCGTGAAAGAGCGTCCGTGTAATGCTTGTGTTTGAATGTGTTTCGTGAAATACTTGTGCTTGAACTCGCCGAGGAGCGTCTATGTAGAGTGAAATGCTTGGTACCAAGGGTCGGTTTGTTCTTCCTCGGTGTCAATGTCACTGATGTAGGCGGGTTCGTTCCGTCGTTCCACGACAATGGGTAGTGTTTCCATCCCCGGGGGTATGTTGATTAGTGACGCGAGTTTGGATAACGCGTCTGCGAATTGATTTTCTTCGCGAGGGAGGTGTATGAATTCTACGTGATAGAATTCGTTTATGAGCTCTTGTATTTTGTTTTGGTATAGTGCTAGGTTTTCGTTGAGTATCTTCCATGCTTCGGATACATGGTTGATTATGAGGGAGGAGTCCCCATAGACTCTTATATTGCGGGCGTTGAGTACAAGCGCTGCTTGGAGACCGTGCAAGCACACTTCGTATTCTGCGGCGTTGTTTGTTACGTCAAAATCCAGTTTGATGGATAAGGGGGTGTGTTCGCCATTCGAGGATATGAGAAGTATTCCTACTCCACATCCTCGATAGTTGGAGGAGCCGTCGAAGTATAACTCCCATTGTTCTTGGTTGATATTGTAAATCCCATCGTCTGGAAGGGATGTCGTGTCGATGATTGGCTCTTCGGTGATTGCATTTTCGGCTAGGAAATCAGAGACTGCTCGTCCCTTGATTGCTTTGAGGGGTACGTACTTAAGGTCGAATTCGGCTAGGAGCAGTGCCCATCTGGCCATTCGTCCGTTAAGCACAGGTTTCTCGAAAAGGTACTTTACGGGGTCCATTTTTGAGTAGACCTTCGTTTGGTGTGCTAGCATGTAGTGACGGAGTTTTTTGGATGACCATACCAATGCTAGACAGCTCTTCTCGACGGGTGAATATCGAGTTTCGTAATCGAGAAATTTCTTGCTTATGTAATAGATTGCGTGTTCTTCGCCGTTGATCTCCTGAGCGAGCATGGCGCCCATGGCTGTAGGGGTTGTTGTAAGGTACAAGGATAGTGGTAAATCTTTTTGGGGTGGTCGTAGAACTGGCGGGTTGGTTAGTAATTCTTTGACCTTGTCAAATGCCTTTTGACATTCTTCGTCCCATTCAACGTGGTCGGTTTTCTTGAGTTTCTTGAAAACTGGTTCACATATCATGGTGAGTTTGCTAATGAAGCGCGAGATGTATTGCATTTGGCCCAAGAAACTTCGAATTTCGTCGAGGTTCTTCGGGGGTTGCATTTCTAGAATTGCTTTGACTTTCGAGGGGTCGACCTCGATGCCTCTTTGGCTTACTACATGTCCTAGTAGTTTGCCGGATTTGACTCCAAAAGTACATTTTTGGGGATTTAGGCGCATTTTGTATTGCCGTAGGCGGGTGAAGAACTTGCGGAGGTTAGTGATGTGACCACTTCTCTCCTTTGACTTTACGATCATGTCGTCGACGTAGACTTCGACTTCTTTGTGCATCATGTCATGTAAAAGGGTTGTGGCGGTGCGTTGGTATGTAGCACCGGCATTGATTAGGCCGAAAGGCATGACCGTGTAGCAGTATGTGCCCCACGGTGTAATGAAGGCCGTTTTTGCCATGTCTTCGCAGGACATGTTGATTTGATTATAGCCTGCGTAGCCGTCCATGAAGGATAGGAGGGCGTGGTCGGCGGTGTTGTCGACTAGGACGTCCACATGGGGTAATGGAAAGTCATCTTTGGGACTAGCTTTGTTCAAGTCGCAAAAATCAACGCATACTCGAATTTTGCCATTCTTTTTCAAGACTGGGACCATGTTTGAGACCCATTCAGGATACTCGATGACTTGGATGAAACCGGCTTGTAGTTGCTTCTCGATTTCTTCCTTCACCATAAGGGACCATTCGGGGCGTAGTCTTCTTAGCTTTTGCTTGATGGGTTTGTAACAGGGTTTAATGGGGATGCGGTGCTCGGCTATGCTTCGTTCGATTCCGGGCATATCTTTGTACGACCAAGCGAATACGTCCTTGAATTCGCTCAGGAGTTGTGTGAATTGGGCGCGCTCGCGTTCGTCTAGTGAGGCACCTAGTTGTAGTTCTCTTGGCTCTTCGGGGGTCCCCACGTTTATGGTTATGGTTTCCTCGATGATTGGGTCTTGTGTTTTTGGGTAAACAATGTTTGCAATGTATTTGTTTAATGATTCATTTGTTTGTTCATTTTCATCGCATGAGTTAACGTCTTTTGTATTTTGCGTTTTGTTTGTTGCTTGTTGATTTTTGATTGTTTGTATTTTGTTGTTTGTTATAGCTTGAGACAAGACGTAAGCAAATTTATTCATTTCATTATTTTGAAGAGAATTATTCGACAAATCGGAAAATTGCTTGGAGCTAGCCTCCGTAAAAAGGAAATCTAAACTAAAGCTAGAGTCTAGGATAGATGGGTCGACAGGTGACCCGACACTAAGAGCATTAGAAGCTAAAAGAATCTCTTCTTCTTCTTCGTCGTCTTTGTCGCTGCTTGAGCTGCTTGAGTTGCTTGAGTTGCTTGAGTTTGGATCACTCTCGTCCTTGTCTTTGAGATTAGTGACATGGTCGAAGAGTGGTCCTTCACCGGTGATAAGCTGGAAGTGGTGACCTTGTGCATCGGTCCATTTCAGCGTCTTATACCATCCGTTGAGGGTTTTGTCTGTGGCGTCGGCTATGAGTAAGTTAGGATCGAAGCGACGGTTTCGCATGATCATGGAGACAATCTCTTCGTTTTTGGAGCTCGGTGAGGCCTTGAGTGTATTGGGCTCGGCCTCACTAGAGAAACAAGCTTCGGATGAATGGATGATGTTTCGAAGGGAGGTATTCCCGTCGACCGTTCCTCCGGGGGTGAAATATGCGTTCAGGTTGAGGATGTAAGGTCGCAGGGTGACCTTGTGAGTTGACCTTCGCCTTTGGATTTCCTTAACCATCTTCTCCTGGTCGTCGTTCTTGGGCTTATAGCCTAAACCCATGGTGAGCCAAATGCTGTTGTTGTTTTTTGTTTTGAAAGGTTTGTAGGTTTTGATTGGCGTACGTGTGATGGCGCCGACCTCAAAGTCGAAACCACATAAGTCTTCTGCGGGTTCAGCTACAATTTCCGCAGAATTGGGCTCTTTTGGTGTATCGAAAAGGGCTCGGAAGTTTGAGGCATTCAAGGTTATGATCTCCTCGTTAAGAGGGATCTTAACTTTTTGATGTAGGGTAGAAGTTACGGCTTCGGTAGAGTGGATCCACGGGCGTCCCAGGAGTATGTTATAGGAAGGGGTCATGTCGATGACTTGGAACTCAACCTTCCTTTCTATGGGACCACTGCGTATGTGAAGAGAAATGGTTCCTTTCACGTGACGTCGGGTTCCGTCGAAAGCTTTGACTTCGTCCATGCTCGGGGTGAAGTCTTTATCGGATAGGCCGAGGCGATGTGCGGTGGCCAATGGTAGAACATTGACTGCAGATCCGTTGTCAACAAGGGACACGGGTAAAGTTTTCTTCATACACTCTACGCTAATGTATAGAGCGAGGTTGTGGTTCGGTCCGAATGCGGGGAGATCGTCATTTGAGAAGGTGATAGCTCCTGGTAACCAATCCCTTGTGACATGGCTGACCATTTGATCTGGAGAGATCTCAGCATCTGCGCACGCTATTTGTAGAGCGCGAATGAATGCGTTCCTATGTTCCGCTGAGTCTCGTAAAAGGGCCCAGATGGAAACATCGGCTTTTGTGCGAGCGAGTTGCTTCTGAAGCACCTCACTCGTGTTTGGTGGTTGAATTATTGTAGAGGTGGAGGGTGTACTTGTAGAGGGAATATCCTCTTGGGCTACGGCCTTGCCTTTCTCGGCCGCAGTTTCTTTTCTGGCATGCTCATCCGTGAACATATTCTGATAAGGACGACCAGAGCGTGTGAGGTGTGAAGCCTCGTCTTGGTCTTTCTTCTCGGGCTGCTCGCCCTTTTCTTTTTGATCTTTGTTTTCGGGCTGTTTGCCCTTCTTTTTCTTCCCCTTCTTGTTCTTTTTGGTTTTATTCGAGGAAGGAGTAGTTGAGAGTTGAGCTAATGTTTTGTTAGTGGGCGGCCACTCTTCGTCTTCGTCGTCACTGAACCAAACGCCATTGATTTGGTTATCATCGGGTGCGGTTAAGTAGGAACAATCTATAATCGGAAATGATTCGACGAGAGTCGCGTGATTCTGGGCTCGGATACCAATTTCAATGAGTTCCTCGAAGTTCTCGGCATCTTCGTAGTCGAAATGCCTTTGCCATTTGGGTTGTAGACTGGTGAGAAATATGTCCATGAGTTCATCTTCATGCGGAGGGTTCAGAACTTGGGTAAGTAGTCCTCTCCATCGTGCAAGGTAGTGGGTAAAGTCTTCCTCGTCTTTTTGACGTGGAGCTGTGAGAGCATAGAGGGAGACATACTTGTTGACCTTGTTCTTAGCGCGTTGCTCTAGGCGTTCAACTTCGATCCGATGCAAGGCCTTCAAGTTGTCAATGTCTTTGGTGAGTTGGCTAATACGGTGGCGAAGAGTTCTCAATTGGTCGAGGTTAGCCATGTTCGAGGCGCGTTGGCGTTTGAAGCGAGGGGTAATGATGCGATTCATCGTACGACGAGTATCCGGCTGAGGCCTGCATTTTACTTCGTATATTAGGGACACGACTCGACCCACTAGACTCACATTCATTTTTAAGCATTCATTTTAGCTCATTTCTTTGTTTAGAAAGACCTTTTACGTTCTAAAAAGAGGAGGTTTTCGAAAAGGTTTTAGTTAAAGGAAGCTTTTGAGGCGAGGACGCGTGCGCGCGTCTCGCCTCGATGTTAAAGATTTGCTTTGCACCCGTCGAGCTGATATCGGTAATTTGCCGAGGTGAGCTCGAGTTCGGATGTGTAAAAGAGAAAGGATTCGACTCGAGAGTGGTTAGCAAATCGAGTCGAGGATGTTAAAAGTGGAGTCTAGGCCGTGTGACCTAGAGGATTGAAATCCGCGAGCTCGGGTTTTATTCCTTGCTCGGGTTTTTGCTTGTTAGTGAAAAAGGAGAATTTTGAGAAAGCTTGTTTCAAAAATTCGCGATAGTTTTGTTTGAAAAGCGTTAGTTTGTTAGATGTTAGGTTCATTTATCTTTGAAACGTTTAAGCGAGTTTTCGAAGATATGAATGCAGATGCTTGTTTGGAAAAGGACCATGGGGTGCATGGCCTCGAACTTGTACGTATGACTCAAAAAGGGTGAAAAAGAGTCAGTCGGAATACTCGGGTACACCTCCAACCACCTCGAGTACGCTTTGGCAGATACTTAACCCCTTCATTTCCTTACGCCGGGGCGATAGGTTTTCTGAAGAGAGCACTGGGGCGGTCGAGATATCCGTTTACGGCAAGCCGTGGAGGGGCAAGAGGAAAGCTAGTCCGGCATGTGCTTTATCGAGTGGACAAGCCTGCATGTGGGAACCACCTCTCGAGGGTGCAAAGGGTGCCTTGATTCCAAAAGGAATGGACTCTAAACAAATGTGCATAGCTCAAATATGTATACATGGATTGTTCAAGGCTTTCAAGTTTCACCTCTTTATTTTTAAAAAGAAAAAGCTAGTTTTAAGTTTTTAAAAATAAAATCTCCCCAGCGGAGTCGCCAAACTGTGGAACCCGGGATCGGACGGGACCCAACTCGGCGTCTTGCTTAAGGGCGGATTAAAGTTAAAAAAGATTAAGTTAGAAAAACCTTTAAAAACTGTTTTGGAGTCGCCACCTAATTATCGCGGAAATTAGGAACCTGCTATCATGTCCTAAGCCTAAAGACATGTCCTAGATTTTGGAGCCTTGACACCCCTAGATCTAAGGCTTGTGAAACCAGAATGGATTCGGGGTGAGGGTACTTTAGAAAAAGAGTTAATTCAATTAATGATTTATGAAAACCTTTTAGAAAAGCCTATGTAAAAAAAGCCTCTACTGACCTAGAACAATCCAAATAAGATGATAATTGAGCTAATGTTATCGCTACGTACAAGTGCGAAAAAGTTTGTAAAAGAGTGCAGATGCAGATGCAAAAAGATTGGTTAAAACCCTCAGTTTAGCATGTTTAACTTGTTAACGAAAACGGTTCAGTTAAAGGTCGAATTCATTGTTTAAGTTGATTTTAATGCAAAATAAGAAGGTGCAAGATGCATGCAAATAAAATAAAGTTCAATTGTCCATTGGTTTATTTTATAAGGGTCGGTTGCTTATGCGACTTTGGCGTGTCATCGGATATGGAGTGTACCCGAAGTAAATAGAATAATTGGAGTGCAAGCGCTGGGTGCCAAAGCGGGCGCTAGAGTGTAGTCCCCTTTGTTAGTCCCCTTTGTTAGTCCATAGAAAATAAGAAAAAGCTTTGACTCAAGTGGATCGGTACCTACCTTGTCCTGACGCTTCAGATCTGGGCAGAGCTTCGCTTCTTGAACTTAAAAGGAGGATGAATTCAACACGGGATGGTGTGTTGAACTCAAGGATTTGAGTGTGTGAGGCTTTGAGAGAGTTTTGTAGTGTGTTTGCTGTGAAAACTGGTTGTGTATTGTGTTTTTTCGAGGTCAGGTATAGGGGTGTATATATACTAAAAACCTCGGAGAAATTAGGAAATCCGGGGATAAAAACAAGCCAGGAAACCGCATAGCCTTATGCGGTTGCCCAGGCAAACCGCATAAGCTTATGCGGTTGCCACCCCAAACCGCATAAGACTATGCGGTTTGGAGGTGTGGTTTTTTGCGTAGTTTCCTAGTTCCGGTTTGATTATATCTCGAGAAGATTTAGTATAATCCTTGCTTGTACGCCAAGGAAAAGACCTAGGATATTTCTGGGATATTTTGATGTTCAGGGCTTTGGAGTGCGGGCCAAAGGCTGGGTTTGGGCTCGGTTTGAGACCGAGACAGAAAAATGAAAAGGGTGTATTTGCATAGATTTTGTGAAATAAGGTAAGGCGTGAGGTCAGATTTTTGTGTAAGAGGAGGCTAAAGGAAAGATCTAGCCACCGGGCCTAAATTTAGGGATTTAGGAATGCTGAATTAGACCTTGTTAATGTAAAAGGGCTAATTGTAGTACAAATGCGAAGCTCATTCCAAATGAAGCAGGACAAGGACCTAGCTAGACTCCAAACGGACAAAATGAACGTTTATTTAAGGCGATGTGAAGCGACCTAAATCATTTTAACATTTTAAACGACTCAGAATGAATTCGACATTTGTTAGAACCGTTGATAAGTCGATATTTTACCTATATTTTATATACCTACTCCCTGTCATTTTGTACATATTTACGGCATTTTCGCTATATTTTATATTGAATTTCCTCTTGTACGGTTTACTACGAATATTTTATATTTATTTCAGGATGGAGTATTTTAAGCCGTAAAATGCCGACACGAAATAAAAATGAGCTCGAACACGATAAAGTGCAAGGTGAAGTCTGGATTACTAAAGATTAAACAAGCGGGCTCGAGCTTAAATAATTGTGAAGCCCAATTTTGTAATGAAGCCTAAATAAAAATAAAACAAACTTACTCTATCTTGTCATTCTAGTTTGACGTTCTTTTCGTTTTCTTTAGTTTAGGTTTCAGAAAAAGCTTTTACTGCTTCGATCTCCATTTTAATACATTGTTCATCCTTTTATTTCAATCAAAAGTTAAGTTTCTTATTTCTTTACTCTTTATTTATCTTTATAATGTTTCTTAATTTGATTATTGTTGTTATTTTCAATTTTATGATTGAGTAGTATTTTAATCTAGGGTTGGTTGAACCTTTTATGAATTAGTTATCGAGTTGACTCCGACTTATTGAATTTTTATTGGGTTGTGCTTATTGTTGATTTTATTGATTGTGGTTGATATGATTAATTATTTGCTTGAGATCGCGTACGAGAGTCGGGTCTTAACTTGTAAGTTTTCGTGTGAACCCAAGTCGGGATTGTGTACGAGAGTCAAATTCCGTCTTAGAGAACCCTAGTAAGTAATTCGGTAAGTCGTTAACGGAGTTAGTGCGTCGACTAATTTATATGGGTTATGATACCTTCGCCCTAGTGTTTCTAGTTTTTTGTCATTTTATCGCGTCTTTATCAGTTTAAGTTTAAATTTCTAGTTATTAGATTAGATTAATATTCTATATATGATTTGCGTAGATAACTTGTAATCCGAGACAACACTAGTACTTAATTCCTGACCTCCCTGAGACCGACTCGTAAGTGCTACAACAGACCCGTATGCTTGCGGTAATTTATAACTCATCAAGTTTTTGGCGCCGTTGCCGGGGAGATCAATGGATTGATATTAGGAGAGTCTTAGATTTGTTAGACTACGCTTGCTTAGTTGCTACTTGTCTCCTTGTGTGCTCATTGCTTGTTTCTTGTGATTTGTTCTGTTGAGCACATCTTAATATGCCGACTCTTGCTGAGATGAATAGACCAAACCTTAGGCTTATAGGTTCACCTATTAATATTGGAGTTGTTGAAGCCTTAGAGTATGAGTTTGATCCCGCTTTAATTGGTTTACTTCAGCGAGATGTTTTTCATGGTTTAGAGAGTGAAGAAGCTTTTGACCATCTTGAGAGCTTTTATGAAAAATGTGTTTTGACAAAGAAGGTTGGGATGTCCGACGACACCATTAAATTAATTCTCTTTCCTTTTAGCCTTAAAGATGGTGCTAGGAAATGGTTGTATTCTCACCCTCCAAACACGTTTTGTACTTGGGATGCCTTAGCTCAAGCCTTTTTGGATAGATTCCACCCTCCCTCTAAGACCGCTACACGACGAAGTGAAATTTTCAGCTTTTACCAACATGATTTTGAAACGTTGAGTGATACTTGGGAGCGATATAAAGGTTTGTTGAGAGCTTGTCCCCATCACGGTATTCCAAATTGGTTAACGATTATGAACTTCTTTGAGAATTTGCTTATTCCTTCTACGAGACATTGGGTGATTGTATCGGCTAGAGGAGCGTTTGATAAGTTGAGTGCCGATGAGGCTAGAGCTTTGATTGACAATATGGCGAATGCTAATACTTATATTGGTTCTAATTGGGTTCCGCCTAAGAGAGAGCCGGAAACTTGTATTTTAAAGAGTGATATTGACTCGCCATCTTATGAGAACTTCGTTTGTGATTCACCTAACCTTGTTTCCAATGATGTGAATGTGAATGTCGAGCCTTCGATTAATGGAAGTGAGTTGGAAGCCGTGCTTTTTGAGGATGAATGTGAATTGATTGAATTAAATTGTTCGAATGGAGATAATGATTTTGAGTGTGAATTTGAGTCCGTGAAATTTGATGATGAATGTTATTTGTTCGAATCTAATTGTTCGAGTAGTGTTGATGATTTTGCGGAACTTCATTCGAGTGATTATGAATGCGTGAATTTCGATGTGAGTTTTGATGATAAATGTACTTCGTTGAATGCAAATTGTTGTCATGGAAATGTCGATTTTGAGAACATGTGTTTGAGTGAGTATGAATTTGTGAAGTTTGATGTGCATTTTGTTGAAGAAAAGTATTTATGTGTTGAAACTTTGATTCATGAACCTTTCTTTGAGGATAATGAGATTTTTGAGGAGTTATATGCGGTTGAGATCGAGAAATTCTTTGATGATAATTTTGTTGTGAAATGGGATGAGTATGTAAACGTTCTAGATGAGCCTTTTGCGGAGTCTTTCATTGATTCTTGCGATAATGAATTTGGAGTTGTTTCCGTTGGAGATAATGATACACATGAGTTGAATGATCATCGTTTGTTTTATTCGTCTAGTCCGTTTAAGTGTGACGTAGAAGTCGTCCTATTTGAACATAGAGATGCGAAGAAATTCGTGCTCCGTGATTTCATCTCTATTGTTTTTGAGCTTTATTGTATAAATTCTAACTTCTACTGTCACTTTTGTGACTTTTGTGCAAGGTTGTTTGACCGTCTTTTAAGAGCGTTGAATTGTTCCGCTCTTAGATCGTTGGATGACAAGGTTACGAGTTGAGCTTGGGACGTAAATAGAGTGCTTTTGGATGGAATAAAATTGATGTTCAAGACCTGCAAGTTGTGACAGGGCATTAATTGTGCCCCGTAGGGCATATCTGAAAAAAATAAGAATGATTTTCAGCTTGAGTCAGAATGAAATGCCCGACAGGGCAGAAATTTAAGCCCGAGAGGGCATTTTGCTGCTGCGTTTTGGTACCACAAGATTGTTTTCTGCTGCGCGACACTTCATTGCTAGTTTGTTGCTCGTGACTTGATTAAGGGGTCATATTCACTACCTCTCAGCCCACATTATTTGAGACGATATAGGGCCAATTTGCTGCTGCGAGTTCGATGTTCCGTTGTTCAGGATACTATGTAGTTTTCATGTTCGGGAAACTCTTTGCCTTGGTTTTGAGCTTGATTTGGTTTGAACGCTACTGCAATGGAAGGGTTTACAGCAAGCCTCGGCTGAAATTTCTGGTTGTCAACAAAAGGAAGCTTGTTTGCTGCTGTAGAAGCTTCATTGGTGTCCTGCGCTATTCAGGATGTTTGTGCCTCGTGTTCGGGTGATTTCTGGTGTTCTCGTTTGCTGCTCGGGACTTGATTTTGAGATGTAATGGCTGCTGCGTTTTGGGGTAACATAAGCTCGTTTTTTGCTGAACGGAGCTCCTTTGGTGTATATTGTTGCTTCTGATTCGATCTCATACTTTACTCTTGCTTTTATTTCTTCTTTGCCGCCCCTTTGCTCCAGCTACAATTGTTCTCGATGTCGATACGGTGTGCTCGTTTCCTTCCCCTTTATTTTAGTCCTTTGTTTAATAAGTTTTATATGCATACAATGAGGACATTGTCCCATTTCAGCATGGGGAGGAACTCTTGTCGAGTTTGGATTATTGTGCTGAACTTTTCAAAATTTGTTGAATTTTTATGTTTGGAGTAATGATTAGTGCGCTAATTTTGATCTTTAGTATCTTTGAGTTGAATACCTATTGCCTTAGCTTGCACGAATGGTGTGTTTCCTAGAAATAGATTGCGAATCTCAAACACTAACCCTCATGTATTTGCTCAATTCTTATCGCTTTTCGTTCATTTACTTTCGATATTGGTATTCTAGCAAGGCATTGGTTTGTAGAATGTTTTGGAACGTTGGAATGTGGCATGATTGGAAAAGTTTATATATGTTGGAGCAATGCTTCAATGCTCTCGGAGGGGACTCATTGAATTGAGTAACCACAATGGCCATGAATTTGGTTGTGACCGAGAGTATGAGCAATGATGTAACCCTTAAGGAAATATGTTTACTCGAGCTTGATCTTTAGCGATTAAATGTCATGCTAAACGGTATAACATACGAGGGATGCTTCATTAAAAAAAATGGAATGTGGAAAGAACGGTTGTATGGAAAGTGGTTCGAATGGTTGGCCTTGCTTGAATTTAAATATCCTTTATCGTTAGTTTTATTTTTGCGAAAAGTGTGAGAAGCGAGCAATATTTTGTTGGTGTGAATGGTTGTGATCCGTGCTCTATCTTTGGTGAAATAGATTATGGTTGTGAGTCTTTGTGTATAGGTCGTCAAGTCCGAGATACTAACGTGATAAATTAGCTGCACTTTGATTTTCTCCGATCCTTTGTTGCTCGAGGACGAGCAAAAGTTCAGCATGGGGGAGTTTGATAAGTCGATATTTTACCTATATTTTATATACCTACTCCCTGTCATTTTGTACATATTTACGGCATTTTCGCTATATTTTATATTGAATTTCCTCTTGTACGGTTTACTACGAATATTTTATATTTATTGAAGGATGGAGTATTTTAAGCCGTAAAATGCCGACACGAAATAAAAATGAGCTCGAAGACGATAAAGTGCAAGATGAAGTCTGGATTACTAAAGATTAAACAAGCGGGCTCGAGCTTAAATAATTGTGAAGCCCAATTTTGTAATGAAGCCTAAAAAAAATAAAACAAACTTACTGTATCTTGTCATTCTAGTTTGACGTTCTTTTCGTTTTCTTTAGTTTAGGTTTTAGAAAAAGCTTTTACTGCTTCGATCTCCATTTTAATACATTGTTCATCCTTTTATTTCAATCAAAAGTTAAGTTTCTTATTTCTTTACTCTTTATTTATCTTTATAATGTTTCTTAATTTGATTATTGTTGTTATTGTCAATTTTACGATTGAGTAGTATTTTAATCTAGGGTTGGTTGAACCTTTTATGAATTAGTTATCGAGTTGACTCCGACTTATTGAATTTTTATTGGGTTGTGCTTATTGTTGATTTTATTGATTGTGGTTGATATGATTAATTATTTGCTTGAGATCGCGTACGAGAGTCGGGTCTTAACTTGTAAGTTTTCGTGTGAACCCAAGTCGGGATTGTGTACGAGTGTCAAATTCCGTCTTAGAGAACCCTAGTAAGTAATTCAGTAAGTCGTTAACGGAGTTAGTGCGTCGACTAATTTATATGGGTTATGATACCTTCGCCCTAGTGTTTCTAATTTTTTGTCATTTTATCGCGTCTTTATCAGTTTAAGTTTAAATTTCTAGTTATTAGATTAGATTAATATTCTATATATGATTTGCGTTGATAACTTGTAATCCGAGACAACACTAGTACTTAATTCCTGACCTCCCTGAGACCGACTCGTAAGTGCTACAACAAACCCGTATGCTTGCGGTAATTTATAACTCATCAACCGTTTAAGTCAACGTTAAAGCATGCGTAATAAAAGTCAGTGTTACATCACAGGGTTTTGTTTGGGAGGGTACGGATATTTGTATCCACAGATGTGTGCTTTTGAGGAGAAGCTTTCGCAGGGGGCGAAGGCTTGGGTGTTGCGCTGTGCTTTTGGTCCTCTGGTCGAGCACTGGAGGGCGATCGCGAGGTCGAGGCTGACAGCGAACCTGATGTTGATCAGGGCCTTCCTTGACAGGTACTGGGACACCACTACGACATTTCACATGCCCGGCTTTGAGGCCGGCATTACTTTGTCAGGGTATGCGGTCATGACGGGGTTGCCGTTTGTTGACCGTGACATGAGCTTTGGGTTTGCGCCGTCCATCGTGGACGAGGTGGTGACTACCGTGATTGGCGGTGGTTTGGAGGTGGAGTATGAGGGTAAACCACCTTATGTTATCAAGACGAGCTACATCTTGGAGTATTTTGAGGGGAAGACCGAGCGAGGCCCTACATTTGGAGTAATGACGAGCGGCTCGTATGTGGCTGTGGTGGTTTGTCAGCGCCGTGTACTTTGGCGATAAGGGTGAACGGGCAACGACGTCGGTCCTTATGCATCTCATAGACTGGGGTGCGATTGGGACATTTGACTGAGTGTCTCCGTCCTTGGGCTTGTGCATTCGCTTTTGCATGGACGCGGTGAGGCCGCGGGTCATGCAACGAGGATCGAGACTGTCCTTAGTCTCGCCCGGATTTGTGACGGAGGTATGTATTGCTTTTGTTTTTGTTTATTGTTATTTGATTTTGTTGTCTTTGTAACGTGTTTTTGTATGTGCAGTCGTGGATCTTCAGTCACTTCCCTTTTCTGCTGCCTCCGCATGCCGTGACGATCGCGAGAGTGTATCCGGCGGTGCGTACTTGGGGCACGTGTAACCGTGCGGCCTTTGACTGGTCGTACGATGAGGTTCGGGTGCGTCTGAACCTTATGGAATTTGATCAGGTTTGTGTTTGAACCATTTTAAATAGATTGTACTTAAAATGATTGTATTTATGAATGTTTGCTCTTGTTGCAGTTCGTGCCGTTCCCGTGGGGCCAGTACACGGGTATTCCTGAGGGCATCGGGGCGCGGTTTGCGTTGCGTGATACCCAGCGTCTGTACTTGGCGACGCTGTACGGACCGGTTTGGTATCTTGGAGAACGTCTGGTCTACCAGGCAGGGTGGCCAGCTTCAGTGGTGCCTAAAGTCCCGCCGAGAGTCCTTTTTGAGCGAGGGGTTTCTGCACAGGAGCGCGTGACGCTGTATGGAGAGGGAGAGTCGGGGAGTCTTCTTTGTCCTGGGGAAGACTACGGCCAGTTCGCTCAATCTCGGCTTGCTTGTGGACCGATTGAGGTTTGTTTGCGTCGTTTTTTAGGGTGCGTAGGGTAATTGTTGCGAAAAATTTCCCTGACGTGTGTGTTTTGTTTTTGTATTTGTTTTGTAGCTGTTTGATCCTGAGATGGCGGAGCAGCCTGGTGACTTTCCTACTACTGTTGAGTGGGACGACTCGGGCGTCCGTCGTACCTTTACGGTCTTGAAGCGTACTTGCAGGTGACTCTTGTGAGGATGGGCAATTTGGGCGGCAAGGTGAAGAAGGTATGTATCTTCGCCTTTGTATATGTGTGAGCCCCCAGTTTGATCGAGGTATAGAATATAGCGATGATCAAACTAGTGACGGTCGTGCTTTTGTGGTTACCCCCTCGAGTTTGACTTAATTCGAGTGAAATTAAGGCAAAATGGGGTTCACTGCGTTTGTTTTTGAAATTTCCCCCTAAGTTTGGCTTAATTTTAGTGAAATTAAGGCAAAATGGAGAAAAGTGCGTTTTGTTTTGAAATTTCCCCCTAAGTTTGGCTTAATTTGAGTGAAATTAAGGCAAAATGGAGAAAACTGTAATGTGTGTCATGTGTTGCAGGTGGCCAAGGAGGTGCACAAGAAGCTGTGCAGGACTGCTAACAGGTGGAGGATGGCTTGGGTGGCTTGAGCGGCCTTGATTGTGTCAGAGTCGTGCTGAGACGGCTCAGATACGACGTGAGTTCGACGAGTATCGTCGTCGTCATCATGATTGAGTTTGTGTAATAAAGTTTGTATGGACCTTTGTTTACATGCTTTTGTAGCTTGAACTTGATCGTCGTTTGTATATTGTGAACTTGTTGTGTTAGTGAGCTTGTTTGAAAAACGAAGTGATTCCCGAGTGGGATGCTTTGATGTTGAATTAATTTGTGAAAATGTTTTGCGAAAAGTTCATTTTAAATGCAAAATGAGCTTGAGTGAATGTTGAAAATGCTGTGCTTTGACTCGTGTTAGGAATCGTATTTGTGAAAACGAAATGTAATGTTGTTGCATGGGTAACAACAAAGGAATGTCGTAGTATAATGTGGGATGTAGTGAAAGACGAAATTAGGAAACTGTGAGAAAAGCCCGCCCCTGAAACCGCATGACCTTATGCGGCTTGGGGTGCAAACCGCATAGGCTTATGCGGTTTGGGGTCCAAACCGCATAAGGCTATGCGGTTTAATTAACATTTGGCTGTATTGTATTTCCATATTTCGGATATGTTTTTCCTATATAAGGAGAGGGGGTGCGTGCCATAATCCTCATTCAAAATCACTTCTCTCTTTTCTTTTATTGCAAGTTTTTGCTCTCATAAACATATTAGGTATATTTACAAAAGTTTTAGCTTTTTAAGAAAAATGGTTGAGTATTTTGATGCTCTTTTGAAGAGGTGGACTTCTTCATTAAGTCCGGCGATGAAGTGGGCGGTGTATGACGATGGCGCGGGTGTTTTCATTGGCTTTCGCCAAATGAAAGTCGAGCTTGACTTCCTTGATGCATGCTTGGATTACTGGGACCCTAGCTTGCACGTGTTTCGATTTCCAGGAGGGGAGGTATGCCCTTCGATGGAGGAGTTCGCGGCCATTGGAGGATGGTCGAAGCGAACAACTCCGGTGGTTGTGAGGAGTGAGCTTTGCTACAACGTAAGGTTGCGGAACTTACTTGGGATGACAAATGCTCATGCTGCAGGTTTGTTTGAAGGAGGTAAGGTGAACATGCTTCTTTTGTGCCAACGATACATGAATCGGGCCGACACTAGCATTTCGGACCGTTCGAGGAGGAGGGCCCTTGCTTTTTGCTTGATTCACCGCTATGCTTTTGCGGGGTCAATGCCGGATGGGGTGTTCGGGAATGCGAGGTATGCTCGTGTTGTCGAAGAGATGGAACGTGGATACGATCCTTCTGCGTTGATCTTAGCGGAGACCATACTGGGCTTAGACGACCGTTGTGCTAATCGTCTGAGCTCGTACCGGGGTTGTGCAAGGATTCTCAACATTTGGCTCATGGAGAGGCTTAGTGTTTATGCTGCTCTTCCCCTTGACGGTGTCTTCAAGGCGGCGGCGACGACGTCACGGAAGATGGAGTGGGTTAACCCTGGGGAGCGTTCACTCAATTGCTTCCGGGGGTTTGTGAAGGAGAGCACCATCCGTTGGTATGTGTCATGGTGGCAGATTTCGGCGATTAGGGCGCCGTCCGTGGCGAATGCGGCTTGCGGGTTGATGTTGTGTGGTTTTGAACGAGGGGTGTGGATTCATCCTCTTTGCTTGAAGAGGCAAATCGGGCTTGCTCAAACCATTCCCGAGCAGGATACTCAGGTTGGAGGGGTTGTAGTTCTAGACAACCAGGCGATCGATGCATGGATCCGAGGATGGTCGGATCGTGTTACTTGGATGGTTCGGGCGCATATAGGGTCTACTCGTGTCACGGATTTCTATACGCGGTGGTATCGTTCCAATGATCCTAGAGAGCGGGAGAACCAGAGGAGGAGGGAGAAGAACGGGCCAAGGCCCTCTTTGGCGCATGAGGTGGTGCGCGGAAAGAGGGACTATGGTGATCTTGGTGCGTCGAGTTCAGATGCTTCTACTTCACAGCCGGCGCAGGAAAGGCTTGGACCGAGGGTGACCGTTAGGGATCGCCTAGGGCCAAGGATCGAGGAGCCCCCAGTCGAGCAGGACGAGGATCCGATCGAGCCCCCAGGATTTGAGAGGACTACTCCCGTGATTAGTTCGAAGATTGTGGCGGATCGGCCTCTTGAAGATGAAGAGGCTAACCCGAAGCGGCAGAAGACGGCTTAGTAGTTTGCTTGTTTTGTTTAGAAAAATTTTCTTTATTCAAATACTTGCTTTTAGATTCAATTAAAGGGTTAAGGAGGCTTGTTCCTAACTCATTTCTAAATTGTGAAAAATTCTAAATAAAGCAATAAAATAGAATTAATTTGCTTTTGTCTTGTCTCGTTGCTTTCTTTTGTTTTGTTTTAAAATGTTCTCGACTTTTTTAAGCTTTGAACATGCGTACTTCGTCTTAAATCCTCGACCTTTTTAAGCTTTGGATTGTTTTGTTCGATTTGTTCTGTCTTAAATCCTTGACCTTTTTAAGCTTCGGACTTAGAATTTTGTGTTGACTGTGCTCTCGACCTTTTCAAGCTTTGAGCGTGTCATTTTGTGAGTGCAAAGCCCTCGACCTTTTTAAGCTTTAGGCGCGCGTGCGAAGAAGTTCGGTTGTGCTTTTGACAAGCTGCCTACGTATCTGTGTTTTATTACAGAATCAAACCGGCGTAGTTCGTGTGATTCGGTTGAGCTCTTTGCAAAGCTGCCTACGTATCCACAGTGCGTGGAATCAAACCGAGCGTAGTTCACCCATGCGTGAGTGAGTTTATGTGTTTTGTGAAATACATTGCAAATTTGTCTAAGGTTAAGGGTAGTACTTCTTGAGTTGATCAAGATTTGTAGGTAGTCGGAAGTCCTGACCGTCCAGGTCAGTTAATTTCACGGCTCCTCCGGGAAGGATTTCCTTGACCAAGTACGGTCCGGCCCAATTGGGTTTGAATTTTCCTCTTGGGTCGACTGGTAATGGTGCTCGGACGGATTTGAGTACTAGGTCACCCACTTTGATATTTCGTGGTTTGACCCTTTTGTTGTAGGCGCGTTGTAGGCGAGATTGGTACATTCGGACTGTACTTAGTGAATGTAATCGTCTTTCATCTAAAAGGATGAGTTGTTCATATCGTTCACGTGCCCATTCGGATTCAGGAATGTCTGCTTCCATGAGAATTCGAAGGGATTGCATCTCGATTTTTACAGGTTGGACGGCTTCCATCCCATAGGTTAGGAAATAGGGTGTCATACCCGTGGGTGTGCGGATAGTGGTGCGATTTCCCCATAATGCGAATGGAATTTTGTTGGGCCAGTCGTGGCAGGTGTCGATCATCTTTTTGAGGATTGATACGACTGTTTTGTTCTTTGCCTCGGCCGTAGTTGGTTTGTGGTCGATAGGGTGATGATTTATGTCGTTGTACTTTGTATTTGAGAAGAAGGGGTTCGACTTCTCCTTGGAAGTGTGTGCCTTGATCGCTTATGAATTCGTGGGGTATGCCGTAGCGACAAATGATGTTGTTTTGTATGAACTTTGCAACTTCTTTTGTGCCCAGCGTACGGTATGATGCGGCTTCGACCCATTTGGTGAAATAGTCGATGGCCACGAGGATGAAGCAGTGTCCTCCTGCTCCCACGGGTTGGACTTTGCCGATGACGTCAATTCCCCAAGTTGAGAAAGGCCATGGCGAGGTTAAACTGTATAGTGGTGAAGGAGGTATGTATTGTACGTTTGCGAAAATTTGGCAATTGTGGCAGTGTTTGACGTATTTTGCACAGTCGACTTCCATGGTGGTCCAATACCATCCTAGCCTTATGATTTGTTTGCACATGGCTCGTGCGTTCATGTGTGGTCCGCACTCGCCATCGTGTATTTGGGACATGATTTCGTGTCCTTTTTTGTGGTCGACGCACAAGAGTAGTGTACCTTGAAGCGTCTTTTTGAGTAGTTTGCCCATTTCCATCACGAATTGTGACGATAATAGGCGTAGGGCTCGTTTGGCCCGTTTGTCAATCTTTGGTGGGTATTCACCGTTTGTTTTGTAATTGATGATTGCTTGTTACCAAGGATCGGTTTGTTCTTCCTCGGTTTCGATGTCGCATATGTAAGCGGGTTCGTTTCGTCGTTCCACGACAATGGGTAGTGTTTCCATTCCCGGGGGTATGTTGAATAGTGACGCGAGTTTAGATAACGCATCGGCGAATTGGTTTTCTTCGCGCGGGAGGTGTATGAACTCTATGTGATAGAATTCGTTGATGAGCTCTTGTATCTTGTTTTGGTATAGTGCTAGGTTTTCATTAAGTATCTTCAATGCTCCGGATACTTGGTTGATTATGAGGGAGGAGTCCCCGTAGACTTTTATGTTGCGGGCGTTGAGTACAAGCGCTGCTTGAAGACCGTGCAAGCATGCTTCGTATTCGGCGGCGTTGTTAGTTACATCGAAATCTAGTTTGATGGGTAAGGGTGTGTGTTCGCCATTTGGGGATATGAGAAGTATTCCTACTCCACAACCTCGATAGTTGGATGAGCCATCGAAGTATAATTCCCATTGTTCTTGGTCGACGTTGTAAATCCCATCGTCGGGAAGGGACGTTGTGTCGATGATTGGCTCTTCGACGATTGCATTTTCGGCTAGGAAATCAGAGACTGCTCGTCCCTTGATTGCTTTGAGGGGTACGTACTTAAGGTCGAACTCGGCTAGGAGCAGTGTCCATCTGGCCATTCGTCCGTTAAGCACAGGTTTCTCGAAAAGGTACTTTACGGGGTCCATTCTGGAGTAGACCTTTGTTTGATGTGCTAGCATATAGTGACGGAGTTTCTTGGATGACCATACTAAAGCTAGACAACTCTTCTCGACAGGTGAATATCGAGTTTCGTAATCGAGAAACTTCTTGCTTATGTAATAGATTGCGTGTTGTTCACCATTTATTTCTTGAGCGAGCATGGCGCCCATGGCGGTAGGGGTTGTTGTAAGGTATAAGGATAGTGGCAAATCCCTTTGAGGTGGTTGTAGAACTGGCGGGTTAGTTAGCAATTTTTTGACCTTGTCAAATGCTTTTTGACATTCTTCGTCCCATTCAATGTGGTCGGTTTTCTTGAGTTTATTGAAAACTGGTTCACATATCCTGGTGAGCTTGCTAATAAAGCGTGAGATGTATTGAATTTGGCCCAAGAAGCTTCGAATTTCGTCGAGGTTCTTCGGGGGTTGCATTTCTAGAATTGCCTTGACTTTCGAGGGGTCAACCTCGATGCCTCTTTGGCTCACTACGTGTCCTAGTAGTTTACCGGATTTGACTCCAAAAGTACATTTTTGGGGGTTCAAACGCATTTTGTATTGTCGCAGGCGAGTGAAGAACTTGCGGAGGTTAGTGATATGACCACTTCTCTCCTTTGACTTCACGATCATGTCGTCGACGTAGACTTCGACTTCTTTGTGCATCGTGTCATGTAGAAGGGTTGTGGCGGTGCGTTGGTAGGTAGTACCGTCATTGATTAGGCCGAAAGGCATGACCGTGTAGCAGTATGTGCCCCACGGTGTAATGAAGGCCGTTTTTGCCATGTCTTCGCAAGACATTTTGATTTGATTATAGCCTGCGTAGCCGTCCATGAAGGAGACGAGGGCATGGTCGGCGGTATTGTCGACTAGGACGTCCACATGGGGTAATGGGAAGTCATCTTTGGGACTGGCTTTGTTCAAGTCGCGAAAGTCAACGCATACACGAATTTTGCCGTTCTTCTTCAAGGCTGGGACCATATTTGAGACCTATTCAGGATATTCGATGACCTGGATGAAACTGGCTTGTAGTTGTTTCTCGATTTCTTCCTTTACCATAAGGGACCATTCGGGACGTAGTCTCCTTAGCTTTTGTTTGATTGGTTTGTAACCGGGTTTGATGGGAATGCGGTGCTCGGCTATGCATCGTTCGATTCCGGGCATATCCTTGTATGACCATGCGAATACGTCCTTGAATTCGCTTAGGAGTTGTGTGAATTGGGCGCGCTCGTCTTCGTCCAGTGAGGCACCTAGTTGTAATTCCCTTGGTTCTTCGGGGGTTCCCACGTTTATGGTTATGGTTTCCTCGATGATAGGGTCTTGTGTTTTTGGGGAGACAATGTTTACAATGTATTTGTTTAATGATTCATTAGTTTGTTCATTTTCATCGTATGAGTTAGTGTCTTTTGTATTTTGTGATTTGTTTGTTGTTTGTTGATTTGTAGTTGTTTGTTTGTTGTTTGTTTTAGCTTGAGACAAGACGTAAGCAAACTTGTTTATTTCATTATTTTGAAAAGATTTATTCGACAACTCAGAAAATTGCTTGGAGCTAGCCTCCGTAAAAAGAAAATCTAAGCTAAAACTAGAGTCTAGGATAGATGGGTCGACAGATGACCCGACACTAAGAGCATTAGAAGCTAAAAGAATCTCTTCTTCTTCTTTGTTGTCTTCATCGCTGCTGGAGTTGCTTGAGCTTATGCAGCTTTCGTCCTTGTCCTTGAGGTTGGTGACGAAACGGTGAGGTAGATTGTATCGTTGTTTTGGTTGTGCCTAGGTCGAAACCACCTTTTCTTCTTGTTGTAGAAGGAGGGACGGTCGTCTTGACTATCCCTTGGTTCCGCGGAGACCGTGTGCTTTGTTAAGGGGCTGCCTTTGTTAGGCAGCGCATTCTTCATCCTAGGTTTCTTGATTCTTCCCTGATCAATGAGATCTTGGATGGCGTGCTTGAGTTTGAGGCAACTTTCGGTGCCGTGTCTCATGCCCCTATGGTATGCACAGAAGGCGTTGGGATCCCATGACTTTGATTTCTTACTCATGGGTGGCTTATTTATAGGACCGATTGGTTCAAGGTAGTCTTTTTCGATCAATTTCTGTAATGCTATGGCGTACGGCATGTAGAGTTTGTCGAAACTCCTTGCAGAGCCATTCGCAGTGTGGATTCTTCGGCCTCGGATTGTATGAGCACGTTCTAGAGAGTTATCTTGATAAGTGGGATCTTCATAGCTAGATGCAAGATCCTGTTGGATGCGGGTGCCAATTTCAACGAGATGTTCAAAATTCCGAACGTCGCAGAAATGAAAGTAGTATCGCCAGGCGGGTCGCAAGCTGTGGAGGAAAAAAGGTATAAGCTTGCCCTCATGCGGGTGATCCGGAACTCGAGCAAGTAGCCTCCTCCATTGGGCGAGGTATGCAATGAAGTCCTCATCATCCTTTTGGCGGAAGGCCTCGAGGATATCAAGTGAGGCTGGGTTGTCGAGCTCTTTCTTGATGCGTCGCTCCAAACGTTCACTTTCGGTGCGGTGTAAGGCTTTCAAGTGGTCGATGTCTTTGGCGAGTTGATTTAGGTCGGATATCACCTCGTCGGTGGGTAGCCAGTCTTCGTCGTAGTTGTCACTAGACCAAACTGCATTAATTTCATCATCAGTGGGTGTGATGAGGTAAGAGCAATCTAATATAGGGATTGATCCTACGAAGATGGTGTGGTTGCCAAGCGGGTTGTCACTGTTCGATGGCTTAGTAGGTTGAGATGGTTTGCTGAGCTTTCCTTGATCAATGAGATCTTGGATAGAGTTTTTAAGCCTAAAGCAGTTCTCGGTGTCGTGCCCCTTGCCTCGGTGGTATGCACAGAAGGCATTGGGGTTCCAAGATTTAGGCTTTTTGTCCTTGGGCGGCTCGCTAGTAGGCCCGATCGGTTGCAGGTAGTTTTTTTCGACCAACCTTTGGAATGCCTTGGAGTAGGTCATAAAGAGGGGTCGAAGTTTCTCTTTGCCTTGGGAGGCGGTGAGAAGGTAGTTGCGAAGGCGTCGAGGCTATCATCGTCGAGGTTGCCGATGGTGCGGTTTTCTTCACTTTTGACTGCGCGGGAGGACTTAGAGGAACTCCCTTGATAAGCGTGGCCAGTGTATTTAGCCATCGTGCCGGTCCTAAGGTCGTCTTCAATTTGAGTGCCGACCTTAGTTAGCTCCTTAAAGTTCTGAATGTTGCTGTACCTCATGTAGAATTGATACACGGGTCGCAGGTTATTTATGAATTTCGGCACGAGCTCGTCCTCGCGGGGACGGTTGGGGATTTGAGCGCTTAGCTTCTTCCAACGAGTGAGATAGTCGGTGAAGCCTTCATTGTCCTTTTGAGCGGGGACTTCCAGGGTGCGGATTGAGACTTGGGTGTCTTCATTGTCTCGGTATTGTCGGTCGAACTCGACTGTGAGTTCTTCGAAAGTAGGGACCCGCTGTGGGTCGAGTGTAGAACTATGTCTTCGGCACTGCTGCTAAAGAGTGCGGGAAGAGAGTTAGCCAATGCTTGGAGTCGACCCCTTTTATGGCCATTTGGGACTTGAAAGCTCGGATGTGAATGATCGGGCTCTCATGTCCTTGAAAGATAGGAAGATCACTAAGGGCGAGCTTGTTAGGGAGCTCATCCTTTGTAACAACCTGGTTTTTAGTCGACTTTAATTACTAAGGCGGAAATTAATTAAGTCTTAAACCAGCGTCATTAAATTTACATAAAACCCAAATATTACAAACATCGTTCAAGAGTTGAATAAAACAACTCTAAGTACGGAATTTAGAAGAGTAAAGTGTTATATATTACAAATCTCTCAAAAACAACTAGAAGTAAAGGATAAACACGTCTCGTGGCCCCGTCCAAAATCCAGCTCTCGGTCCACGATCGTCCTGCACAATAAACTGATGGGGGGATGCCCGCTGAGCGGACAGTGACTAGCTATGCTCATACTTACCCTCGATTTCAATTACTTTGGTTTAATATTATCGCTTTATAAACATAACATTATGATAAAAACATAAACATGCTTATTACATATAGCATATAAAGACATATAAGTCATAATAAGCATGCGGTTTAAAGCGATAAATCATATAAGCATGATATTCAGTTATGAAAGCAAATAACATATAATATCATAGCCATAGTATCACAACATATCAGCAAGATTACAAAGCGATATCAGATCGCATACATACATACGTATCGTATTGTTCTCATCATGCAGACTCGATTCACTTCAGAAACTTGTGGTCTTTAATTTTCGAAGATGGTACACACTCGTTCTCATTTAATCAAGCAACACACAACACATACTGCTTACGAGCCTGACCACTGAGTAGGCCTTTGTACTCTGATCGATTGCATCTCACTTCCATAGTGCAGAGGCTTACTCGACTCGTAAACCACGCCGAATACTATAATACTTGCATCTCATCCTCTAGTGTTCGAAATGATTCGAACTTCAGATACAATCTCGTCAAGTGATCTTTACATGTGGCAAGAACGAATGCTAGTGTCGCGCCCACTAAGAACGAAACACGGCAAGGAGACCACCGCTATAATCGCCCAAATCGGCACGGATGCCCTGATAACTTTAGCGAAATAGGGGAATAAAACCCTAGTCTAGTATGCATACACTAATATCCAATTTAAGAGTAGGCTATGCTATTCATAGAGCACCTTAACTCAGGATAAAACGACTATTTCCTAAAGCCTGACCCACTAAGAGTTGAATTTTTCATTATCTTGTACGGCATTGGCTATACGACTTAAGGCGTAACGGCATGGGCAGGATGCACTAAGCAATAAGGCTGCCGGCTTAAACCACACTATTCGATATGACCCAAGCCAGAGACCGAGATAGTGGTATCCGCACAAGACTATCTTAACCCCACTTCACTCACGATTGACGTTTTCATATCTGAGGCCCAAGCTTGACCTTTTATTTAACTTACTCAAAGTTTAATATTTATTTGATATTACATATCACATGTTACTAGACTCTCCTAGTCTCAGCGTCAAACGTTTTATTTGAATGGTAGGTTTCATATGATCACATAACACATTCGTTTATTATTTGAAGTGTTGTTAATTATTAACGTTTTCAAGATTTTAAATTGAATCGTTTATTAGTATGTCCAAATTTTATTTAAGTGTTTTTCAAAGCACTTTAAGTCATTTACTTATTTATTTTAAATTTTTCTATACTTAGTAAAATTTTCAATTATTTTCAGTATTTCACTATTTACTTTTCACTATTCACTATTCACTATTCACCGTATTTTATACGTATTTTTATACGTATTCGTATTTTTATACTTCGTATTCTATACGTATTTTTATACTTATACGTATTCTTATACTTGTACGTATTCTTATACTTGTACGTATTTCTATATTTATACGTATTTTTATACTTAAGATATTTTAGGTATTTATACTTAAGATATTTTAGAAAATAAACTAAACCCTTTTATTTTCTAAGTATAAATTTCTAGTTTCAAAGTCGTTAAGTTCGTTTTGTACTTAGTGAGTTTTGAAAATATTCTAAAAGTCTAGTTTTAAAAATGTTAAGTTCGGTTTGTATTTAGTCATTTATGAAAATATTCGAAAACCATAGTTTTAAGAACGTTAAGTTCGGTTTATAAAAGGTGATCAATGATATTTATTTTAAAATAAGACTCAGTTAAATTTAGTCGTCTATTTATTTAAGTTAGTGATAGTATCGTGGATGATTCATTTATAGTCCGTATGTCCAAATTCAATAATCCAATAGCAAAGGTAGTATCACACGATTTAATTCATTTTTATAACGGTTAACATATTTTCATCGGTTTATAATAATTCATTTATAACTAAGACCATTTATACAAAAATTCAATTCTAATTACTATTTAACTTTAGTGACTTAATGATAATTTCATTTTAGTCAAATTTAGTCAATTTTAAATGGTAATGTCGTGTGATATGATATATGTGTAAAATTGATTTATTTCTTTTAATTTCTTAAATCTAACTTATTAACTAATAATTAAATTATATTAACAATAAACTAAAAAGTGATAAAACAAATTTTAACCCTAAAAATGAAGGAGATGCCGTGAGCAAGCCTAGGGTTTTCTAAATTTTCATTTTTTGATTTTATCGGTTTTTAACTTAAAGTCTTTATATTTTAATTATTCTAATTATACTAAAACGGTTTAAACTAAAATGAAATTTACTAAAAATTTCATTTATAATTATGAATAGTGTTTTTCAACACTTTAATTTTCTAACTTTTTAATCTAAATGATTTATAATGTTTAAGTTGATTTAATACATAATACTAACAATATATATAAACAATAACTAAACATAAACACAAATTATTACTAAACATAAATTAAAACAAGATCAAAATGAGCAAAATGATGAACATCAACATGAATATATCAAGAACACACATGAAGATCATATTAAAGCTCAAGAACACTAATTTCGATTTTAATAATTTATAATTTGTTTTCCTAATTTAGTTTTTTTTTTTTATAGGAACATCTATTTTATACTAACTTAACACTACATATAATTTACCAAAATTAAAAGTGAAAATATATTAAAAAAAATGGTAAATGCCGTGTGAAAGTATGTATGTATATATATTTTTATTTTTGATTTTTAATCACTTTAACTCATTGTTAATAATTCACATAATTTTTATATGATAATACTACTTAACTAAAACATAACTAAACTTAAAAATCATATGAACATAAATTAATAAAATGCTCAAAATTAATTTAACTAAATATATAAACATAATACTACAATACTCTATTTAACATATTATTTAGCTATTATCATTTTATTATACAACACATCAAAATACAAGCACATACATGTGATGTTTAACATATTTAACATAATTTTCATATTCATAAAATTATAATAACAAAACAAATTAATTTACTAAAAAGATAATATAAGACATAGTTAGTCACCTTAATTAGGATGTTAATTGTCGGGGATCTAAAATAAATTTTAGATCAGATATTTCTTCACCCATAATACCCAAGTTATTCACCCAAATAATCCATGCAATTAGCTTCAAAAGACCCACTAATATTACTAGGATATTTATGAATTATTAAGGAAATATTATAAGGTTTATTTTAAGTGTTTTTAGGAGAAAAAAGGAAGAAATAAAAGAGAGAAAAGAAGGAGAGTATTCACGGCAAAATGGAGGTAGTTTAGGTGATCAAATTGATTTTGTTAAGCTTGTAAGTTAAGTCTTAAAAATGTAGGTGTTAAGTATTTGGTTTTTAATTTATTTAAAGTTTAATTAAAATGTGAAAGAAACATAATCATCACATTTGGTTACTTAAGTCCACAACACTATTTGAGCATAGAAAATGTCCCCCCGATATTTTAAAATATTTTTACGAAATAAATCGGGTTTAAAAAGTCGGGCGTCAAAAGACGATAAAAGTTAAAGGTTGCGCGTTTGACAATTTTTCGAAATATTTCTACTTTTGAATTCTAAAACTAAAATATTTTATTTACTACTTTAGAAAAATTTTAAAAGTGACGGAAATGAAAATAATAATATTAAAGTAGTAGTATTATATTTTATAAGTATTATTATTAAGTATAATCTTTAAATAAAAAGAAAATAAAAGTGATGATGATAAATATAATGTGTAAGACTTGTGTAAGAAAAGAAAAAATGGAAGAGGATAAAATTTGGTCAAGTTTGACCAAGTAGGTCGACCAACTCAAAGAAAATCGGCTCGATTTTCGTTTTTGAAATTTTCGATTTGCGCGCACACGAAAAGTCTCGAAATAAAAGATACGATCCTAAAATAGTGTTTTGAAATAAAATCGGAAATAAAAATGAAACTAATTTTCAAAAGGTACAAAATATAAAAATCGAGTTTTAATCCTTGAAATTTTGAATAAAAATTTCCTAGATCGAAATACTTATTTTTTTTGTTGAATGTTATAGATTTAAAGATTCATATTTAGACGTCAAAAATTTAATTGATTTAAAATAGGTGTGACTTGAAATTTCGACATTTTTAGAAAAACTAGTTTAATAGAAAAGGAATAGTGATTATATATTAATATAATATGTTTTATTAAAAATAATCAAATGACTATATTTTTTTCTAAAATGACGTTAGTTTGATTTTTAAAAGTTGATGTTGATTGTTTGATTTTTGGTTTGCGTGTTTGAAATTGTTGACTCGAATTTCAGAGACGGGAAAAGTATAAGTGTTGATTTTTATAAGAATTTGAAATATGTTTGAAATTGAGTTTTATGAATAAAAGGTTTTACATTTATTTTTATGAATAGTAAACATAACTTAACATTTCTGAAATTTGAAAGACGATTATTAATTTTGTATTGACTTTTATAAAATTTTGAAATGTGTTTCTTTTTCAATTCTAAAGATAATAGAACAAACTTTATTTTTCAAAATTTTTGAATTGGACTTAGGAAAATTTTAATATTATTTGGCGAAAAAAAATTCAGACGTATTTTTATTATAAAGAGAAGGATGAATTTAATTTAAGGAATTAAATTCTTTTATCAAATTGTGTTAAAATAACACGGGGTGTTACATCCTTAATGCTAGCAGGCACGTTTTCATTCTCCTTGTGGATAGAGTAAGTGCTCGAGACATGGAGCCTTTCCTCCACGGCTTGGAGTTTCTTAGCGTGCCTATCAACCTCTTCCTTGATCCTTTGTTCCATACGTTCCACTTCAGTGGCATGATGGGTCAAAAGACCCTCGAGGTCGGCGGTCAGCTTTGTGACTTGGTCACGGAGTGCGGTAACTTCGTCATTGCCGGCCATTTTGCGGGTGTAGGTTCGTTTTTTGTAAGGGATTATTACACGATGCTTAGTACGGCGAGTATCCAGCTGAGGCCTGTATTTCACTTCGATATTAGTAACACGACTCGACCCACTAGACTTACAAACATTCTAAACATTCATTTTAGCTCATTTCTTTGTTTAGAAAGACCTTTTATGCTTTGAAAAGAGGAGATTTTCAAAAAGGTTTTAGCTAAAGGAAGCTTTTGAGGCGAGGATGCGTGTACGCATCTCATCTCGATGTTAAAGATTTGTTTTGCACCCGTCGAGCTGATATCGGTAATTTGCCGAGGTGAGCTCGAGTTCGGATGTGTAAAAGAGAAAGGATTAGACTCGAGAGTGATTTGCAAGTCGAGTCGAGGATGTTAAAAGTGGAGTCTAGGCCGTGTGACCTAGAGGATTGAAATCCGCGAGCTCGGGTTTTAGTCCTTGCTCGAGTTTTTGCTTGTTAGTGAAAAAGGAGAATTTTGAGAAAGCTTGTTTCAAAAAATTCGCGATAGTTTTGTTTGAAAGAGTGTTAGTTTGTTAGATGTTAGGTTCGTTTATCTTTGAAACGTTTAAGCGAGTTTTCGAAGATATGAATGCAAATGCTCGTTTTGAAAAAGACCATGGAGTGCATAGCCTCGAACTTGTACGTATGACTCAAAAAGGGTGAAAAGAGTCAGTCGGGTACACCTCCAACTATCTTGAGTACGCTTTGGCAGATACTTAACCCCTCCATTTCCTTACGCCGAGGCGATAGGTTTTCTGAAGGGAGCACTGGGGCGGTCAAGATAGTCGTTTACGGCAAACCGTGGAGGGGCGAGAGGAAAGCTAGTCCGGCATGTGCTTTATCGAGTGGACAGGCCTGCATGTGGGAACCACCTCTCGAGGGTGCAAAGGGTGCCTAGATTCCAAAAGGAATGGATTCTAAACGAATGTGCATAGCTCAAATATGTATACATGGATTGTTCAAGGCTTTCAAGTTTCACCTCTTTATTTTTAAAAAGAAAAAGCTAGTTTTAAGTTTTAAAAATAAAATCTCCCCAGCGGAGTCGCCAAACTGTGGAACCCAGGAATCGACGAGGGACCCAACTCGGGGTCTTGCGTGAGGGCGCTTTAAGTTAAAAAGACCTTCAAAACAGTTTTGGAGTCGCCACCTAATTATCGCGGAAATTAGGAACCTGCTATCATGTCCTAAGCTTAAAGACATGTCCTAGATTTTGGAGCACGCCGACACCCCTAGATCTATGGCTTGTGAAACCAGAATGGATTCGGGGTGTGGGTACTTTAGAAAAAGAGTAATTCAATTAATGATTTATGAAAATCTTTTAGAAAAGCCTATGTAAAAATAGCCTCTACTGACCTAGAACAACCCATGTAAGATGATATTTGAGCTAATGTTATCGCTACGTACAAGTGCGAAAAAGTTTGTAAAAGAATGCAGATGCAAATGCAAAAAGATTGATTAAAACCCTCAGTTTAGCATGTTTAACTTGTTAATGAAAACGGTTCAGTTAAAGGTCGAATTCATTGTCTAAGTTGATTTTAATGCAAAATAAGAAGGTGCAAGATGCATGCAAATAAAATAAAGTTCAATTGTCCATTGGTTTATTTTATAAGGGTCGGTTGCTTATGCGACTTTGGCGTGTCATCGGATATGGAGTGTACCCGAAGTAATAAGAACACTTGGAAGGCAAGCGCCCTCAAGGGGGGGGGGGCGCTAAAGTGTAGTCCCCTTTGTTAGTCCATAGAAAATAAGAAAAAGCTTTGATCCAAGTGGATCGGTACCTACCTTGTCCTGACGCTTCAGATCTGGGTAGAGCTTCGCTTGTTGAACTCAAAAGGAGGATGAATTCAACACGGGATGGTGTGTTGAACTCAAGGATTTGAGTGCTTGAGGCTTTGACAGAGTTTTGAAGTGTGTATGCCATGAATGCTGGTTGTAAATTGTGTTTTCCGAGGTCAGGTATAGGAGTGTATATATACTAAAAACCTTAGAGAAATTAGGAAATCCGGGAATAAAAATAAGCCAGGAAACCGCATAGGCTTATGCGGTTGCCTAGGGAAACCGCATAAGCTTATGCGGTTGCCACCCCAAACCGCATAAGGTTATGCGGTTTGAAGGTGTGGCTTTTAGCTGGCTTTCCTAGTTTCGGTTTGATTATATCTTGGAAAGATACGGTATAATCTTAACCTTGTACGTCAAGAAAACACCTGGGATATTTCTGAGATATTTATGATGTTCAGGGCTTTGGAGTGCGGGCCAAAATTTGGGTTTAGGTCAGTTTGGGCGAGACAGGAAAAATGAAAACGGTGTATTTGCATAGATTTTGTGAAATAAAGTAACCCGTGAGGCTATATTTTGTGTAAGAGGAGGCAAAAGGGAAGATCTAGCCATCGGGCCTAAATTTAGGTATTTTGGAATGCTGAATTAGACCTTGTTAATGTAAAAGGGCTAATTGTAGTGCAAATGCGAAGCTCATGCCAAATGAAGCAGGACACGGACCAAGCTAGACTCTAAATGGACAAAATGAACATTTATTTAAAGCGATGTGAAGCGACCTAAATCATTTTAGCATTTCAAAACGATTCAAAATGAATTCGACATAGTTAGAACCGTTTAAGTCAACGTTAAAGCATGCGTAATAAAGTCCGTATTACATCACAGGGTTTTGCGTGGGAGGGTACGGATATGGGTATCCACAGGTAGTCACATTTTTTACCATGCCTTCGTCTCTGTTCTTGCTTGTGTAATTAGGCGGGAATCCCCATGGTACTAGTAGTTCCAAAGGGGCTTGATACGGACGTCGGAGGTGCGGAACCTTATCGTTGCCGTTGGATTGCCTGAAGGGGTGCTGATGAGGGATCTGGATGAAGACTCCTTTCTTGTCCTCATACTTTGGTTTAGTTTTTGTTTTGGTTTGGCAAGCGCATTTGATGCCGTCGTTACTGCTGTTGAGGCTGTCGCTAACGACGTTGACTTCATGATCGTCCGTGGGGGTCAAACGAGGATGATTGAGGATAGGATGCGTTCCTACGAAAATGGGGCGAGTATGGGGTGTGTTATACTGGTTTGACAGTTTAGGAGCTGTGCTTGGCTTGTCGTTCGTTTCGTTGTCGATCATGTCTTGGATTACGTTCTTCAGACGGAAGCAGTTCTCAGTGTCATGCCCCTTCCCCCTGTGGAATTCACAGTAGGTGTCTTCGTGCCATGACCGTGGTTTCTTATCCTCAGGTGGTACGTTGGTGGGTTTGGGGAGATGCAAAATGTTTTTCTTTACGAGCTTTCCCAATGCCTTTGAGTAGGACATAAAGAGGGGATCAAACTTTCGTCGCTGCTTTGACGAAAATGGCCCAACTGGTGATGACTTGGGTGCAGCAGGAGTGGGTTGTGCTAGGAATACTGGTGGTGCCGCTAGTGCATTTGAATTGACAGTGTTAAACGGTTCGGTTGTTGTTGCGGCTCGAGAAGTATTACCCTGGCGTCCATGCATGATCTGTAGTTTTGGCCAGTTTGTATTTGTGGATTTTATCTTCTAGGGATCGGATCCTCTTAATGTGTTGAGCAGACTCTTCGGCGAATAATCTAGCGTTTTTCTCGGCTTCGATCTTTTGCATGGCAGCCAGATGTTCGAACAAAGCGGTGAGATTGGTTATCTTGTGATCGAGCAGCCTTACATGTTCGGTGATCGTCATTAGTGGCGGAGGTGGTGGAAGGGCAACTTCATCACTTGCGAGGTTGAAATGGAAATTCATCTTGCGTTTGCGAGCCGTGGGTTCAGGGTTTTTGAATGAATGAACTTGACAAATGTTTCAAACCTTTAGTGATTCTAAAAAAAAGGAAGAAAAAGACTCAACGAAAAATCTCATTCACAACCAAAGAAAAGCAAAAGGTATGAAAAGTGGGTGCAAGACCTGACTCGTGTTTTTAGCTTTTAAAAAGACACGGGAAGCTTTTGAGGTAGAGGCATATTGACACGTCTCTAGTCTCGAGGTAGGAAAAATTTGTATGATCATAATCAGATTAACCCAGTTTAGCGGTATGTTGCTAGGGGTTTATCATTAGATTATGATAAAAGAGAATCAAACCGAAGTAGCGATAGGCTAGTCGATCTGAGTGTAACAACCTGGTTTTTAGTGACTTTAATTAAACTAAGGCGGAAAATTAATTAAGTCTATATATTACAAAACCAGCTGTTATCGTCATAAAACTCTGTATACATAATACGAGTTTAGGATAAAGCAGAGTTATTCGATTACATCCTCTCAAAAGCGTACAAAATAAGTAAGGTAACTCTCCCCAGCATTGAATAGCGTTGGTCTCGGGGTACCTGCATTAATTCTTTATCATTTTCTCGCACACTCTTTCGACACAGGCAATTCTAAAACATATGCAATATATAAAAAAAAAAAAAAAATTAAAAACAAATAGCAGGTAGGCATGCAACACATAAGAGGAATCACAATGATTCAAACATAAGCATGCGACGGATCATGTATTCATAAAAGCAATCATCGATAATCATTCTCAACAGGGCAATTTCAAACTCAAGACGACAGCGTTCATGCAATAACCAATCAAAACAAGGAAAATGCATCCTTCATACGTTAACTAATGAATGTTCGTTAGCGAGGCGGAAGCATGCAGACGTAAATCGCGCTATAGTAGACAGGGCCAACATAACTTGGACATGGCTGACATACTAGACGTCCGCGCAAAAGCGATCAGGGCCGAACAAAGCGGACGTGTCTGACAGGCTAGAGATACCTAAGGTAATAAGGACAGCCAAATACCTTGTCTAATGTATGCATACACCACTATAGATAGGATCGTAGCATACTCGCCCATCGAGTAAGTAGTCACCTAATAATTCGACTATCACCTTAGACGGGTACCCCCGGGTGGGGCTGGATTTTCCAATTACCGTAGTATGGGCTCACGGAGATATCAAGTATGCGTCATCCCTGAGGTTGTATATCCCGCACCGAAATAATAATTTTAAATATTATACGATCGCCTTTAGCAACTCTGGGAGGGAGCTAAAGTCCCCATAGACGGCTAACTCATTAACTTCGAATTCAAGAGTCGCGACATGGCGAACAATCCAAGTATTTTATCAAGTACTTCATTTTCTCAATTTCTTATTTTCTCGTTCGTTCAAAATAGGTGACAATTATTCTGGAACTTAAAAATATCGTCGAACTTTGTATAATGAAATTCTAGTTCTAGCAGTTCTTCAGGTAAACAGAACACATAGAAAAACTTAAATATTTATTTTGAGTCCGTTCGTAAATTTTAAATATTTTTCACTATTCATTATTTTACTATTCATCGTTTTTACTATTCATCGTATTTACTATTCATCGTATTTACTATTCATTGTATTTACTATTCATCGTATTTTTATACGTATTCGTATTTTTGTATTTCGTATTTGTACGTATTTTTATACGTATGCGTATTTTTATACTTCGTATTTATACGTATTTTTATACGTATGCGTATTCTTATACTGGTATGTATTTTTATACTTGTACGTATTTTTATACTTTATACGTATTTTTATACTTAAGATATTTTATTTAGTTACAAAATCAACTTTTATTTTCTAAGTACAAATTTCTAGTTTTGAAGTCGTTATGTTCGTTTTGTATTTAGTGATTTGAAATATTATTTTAAAAGTAAGACTCGGTTAAATTTAGTCATATACTTAACTAATATTTTAACGGTTTCCATTTTTAGCGAGGTTGTCGTAGTTCATTTTAAATAGTCCGTATGTTCACATCCAAATTTAAGCAAAGGTAGTAACAATCGAATTTGTTCATTTTAAAACATGTAACGTTTATTTTTATCGGTTTCGTTGATTCTTTTTATTAACGGTTTATTATACAATCTAATATAATCCTAATTACAAATCAAATTTAGTGACTAAGTGACAAATTCATTTTGATCAAAATTGACCCACTTTTAGTAGTAAAACCGTGGCCCTCTATTTATTTTTAGCTATTTATTTCTTTTTTTGTTTTTATTAATAATTCATTACTTTAACTAATTAAATTACTTAAGTGATAAAAATAAAAGTGACAAAATTTATTCTAAGTCCAAATTAGACTCCAAAACCGTGGCACCTTATACACTTGTAGTATTTTATTTTCGTTTTCTAATTTATCGGTTTTGACTTAATGTTTTATTATACTAATTCTTTAAATTATACTAAAGTGATTTAACTAGTTTAAAATTTTCACTAAACATTTTATTTTATTTATGAATAGTGTTTTTACTCACTTTAAATTTCTAACTTTTATATTATAAAGATTTAACTTATTTAACTTATATATTTAGTTTTGTACTTACTTATTAGTTCATAAAAACAATAAATAACAACAACATACTAACATTATAAATCAAACTAAGCTAAAACATCAAGAACACATGAATATGTGAAGAACACATATGATTTTCTAAATAACACTTTTAACTCAAATTTTCATATTATCGTTTTATTTTCTAAAATTTTTATAGCAAGTCTAATTAACCTAGACTAATCATAATATGTTATTTAGAAAAATTAAAACTAAAAATTGGTCCAAATTAAAGGGAAAAACCGTGTATATATATATATAAGTTCACAATTTTTAATTTTTTATTTTTATACTTCTAATTCAATAACTAATTTCCTTTATATCATTTATGTATTTAACATAGGTGAAAAATCATATACAAACATTAACAACTAAAAGTAATTCATTTCACACATCAAAATAACAACATAGTTTCAAGAACACACATGCTTTAAAACATTTAAATTTCACAACAATTTCATTTTAAGTCCAAAATATAAACTAATTATATTTTCATATACATCTTATTCATAGTATTTTAAGCATGCAATTAACAAAAATTAAAACGAAAAATTAAACCAAAAATAGAGGGTAGGCCGTGGGTTTGTTAGGTGACCACAACATTTTCTTTTTCGATTTTTATCTACTAATTTGTCATGCAACTTAGGTGATAATCAAGTCATGCATATTTTCACATCATCAATTAGGTTTAGGTGCTTAGCAATTATAGTGTGCGAGAGCACCTTAAGTAGGTTGGTTAGTGAAAGCTTAACAGTTGTCGGGATCCACTATGTTGTCAAATTGGCTCAAGTCGATGCCTCCACCTTGCTCCTCGTCTTTGAATAGAATTAGTACATACAATTAAAAATAAGCAAGTTAGTAATTTATTTTAGCTAGCTAAACTATACTAAAAATTTTAAGTGTAGTATTATTTTTAGGTTTAGGTTTTTATTTATTTCGATTTAGGTTCATATTTATTTACAAGTTAAAAGAAGTAGTGATTACTAAATATAAATGGTGGAGAAGTATTCTATGTGTTTAAGGATATTTAAGACATGAAAATAATTGTTTAAGGAAGAAAAGTGAAGGAAGAAGATGAAGATCTTCATGAGAGCTCAAGGTTGAAGATGAAGTTGTCTTACTTGTATGCTTGAGTTGTGTTTATTTAGAGAGAAAAGTGTTAGAATGTTTTCAAGTGGTTGTGTGAAATGAATTGTGTAGTAGATAAATTGTATACTAGTGTAGTAACTTTGTAAGTAATGTAGTGTATTGTATTTTGTATTGTATTAGGTATTTAGTATGTATAATCATTTAATTTAAATAGAGCTAGAAGTGATGATGTAAATATAGGAGTGTAAGGTGAATTGACAAGGTAGTAAAGTAGAAGAAAAATGGAAGAGAAAAGCATGGCTAGAGCCATCAAGTAGCTCGGCCAACATCACCAAAACCATGGGCTTGTTTCGTCTTTGAAATTTTCGATTTGCGCGTACACGAAAACTCTTGAAATAAAAGATATGGTCTTAAAATAATGTTCCGAAGTAAGATCGAAAATAAAAATGAAAATAAACTTTGAAAGGTGATCAAAACAAAAATTGGGTTTAACTTCCTCGAAACTTTGAATAAAAATTCGTTTGATCGAAATATATATTTTTTTCGTTGAATGTTATTGATTTAAATAATTATAATCCTCCGTCAAAATTTTTATAAGTTTAAACCAAGTGTGACTCATTATTTCGATTTTTAGCGAAAGTGTTTGTTAAATCAAAACGAAATAGAAATTTGTTATTAATATAATATGATTTATAAATAAAAATCAAAATGATTAATAATAGAAAGTTGATGTTAAGTGTTGAATACTTGTGTAAGTCAAAGTGGAAGAGAAAATTAGGTGACTTAGTCACCTTGGTTAGCTCGGCCCAAATGGGCCCCATTTGGTCTCGTTTTGCGCGTCGAAAATTGTCGTTGGAAAATTTGTCGTCGATTCGTCATTTGATTTATCGAGTTCGAATATGTAAAAATAAAGTTCAAATTCGAAGTATATCAAAACGGTTTTAGTTTAGGTGCGAGAAAAATTGTAGTGTATTGTAATCGTTGACTTGAATTTCAACGACGAGAAAAATTATAAGGGTCCATTTTTATTCGAAAATCAAAAGTGTTCGAAATTGAATTTTATGAATAAAAGGTTTTACTTTTATCTTTATGAATAGTAAACATGACTTAACTATTTTGAAATTTGGAAGACGGTATAAGTTTTGTGTTGACTTTTATAAAATTTTGAAATGTGTTTCTTTTTGAATTCTGAATACAATGCAACATACTATATTTTTCAAAAATTTTATATTTGAACTTAGGAGATTTAGTATTGTTTGGCGAAAAAAATTCAGACGCATTTTTATTATAAGGAAAAAGGATGAATTGAATTTAAGGAATTAAATTCTTTTATAAAATTGTGCTACAAAAACACGGGGTGTTACAATCCTACCCCCTTAAGAAAAGTTTCGTCCTCGAAACTTGGATAGAATGGATAACTGCTCGAGGTTAAACAAGGCAGTTAGAGAGAATATTGAGATTTTACATATTTGGATAATAACGTTTGGTTTTATTGGTATAAGACTTTTTGAAAGGTCTGAGTTTTTAAATTAATATAGGAATGTCAGATAGAGTGAAAAAATATTGGAGAGCAAAAATCGCTTTTGATTTATTAATGAGGTATTTAAATAAATATAGGAACGTTACTAGAATGTTATCTTTGAAAATGATGTGAAAGAGGTTCACAAAAAGATAGGGCCTAGAAGTTTTGTACGAAATTAAATGAAATTAAAATAATAAGGGTTTTAAGAATAAAAACCGTTTATTTAAATTTCAGAATAAATGTTAACTTTTAAAATAGGTTGAAATTAAAAACTTTTAAGATTTAATTAAGGTTGTGGTATAATCAAATTATTATCCTACCCCCTTAAGAATTTTCAAACTTATGTACATAATATTATTATTATTGTTACTTTTAATGACCATTTAAATAAGATATATAGCCTTAGGAAAAGAACGGCCATTAGGGAAAATAGACAAACGTCGTAGTGATCATAAGGAGAATATGAGCTTTAATAAAATTAAGGAAATACAGGTTATCGCTGAATGGTTAAATAAAATTTTAGAGAATTTTGGATAACCTAGTTGATATAGCTCATTTTCTTAAAATTATTATTATAATGTTACTAGGTGAAACGGAAATGTTATAGGTCATATTTCGGGTAAGATTGAAAATTTATAATAATGGGTGACTGTAGATACCCAAATCCGCACCTCCCGCCAAAAACCCAGTGATGTAATAATGGACTTTTATTGCATGCTTTTATGTTGACTTAAATGGTTCTAATTATGACGAATTCGAGTTAAATGTTTTAAAATGCAATTGAGTTTTCCTTATGGGTCATCACTCTTAGTGTCCTTAGGTCTAGAGTCTAGCTTGTCTCGAGTTCAGGTCCTAATCGGCATGCGCACACCCCTTTTTCAAATACATATAACACATCGATCCACCTAAATCCCTAAATTTAGGACCAGTCGCTAAAACCATCCTTTAGCGTTAGCAAACCCTTAGGATAGCCTCACGGAATGTCCTATTTCACAAAATACTACAAAATACACCCCTTTTACATTTTCAGGGCTCGGGCCCAGAACCGAGCCCAAACCCATACCTGGCCCGCTTCCCAAGGTCCAGGATAAACCCTAAAACAAACCCTAGCAACCGTAACTTAGAGCTCAAGCAAGGATATTTCGTATAATCCTAAAAGATATTTGGAAATATACGGAGAAAAGAGCATCTTACCCGCCCTACCAATCGCAAGGGGCATTGCGATTGGTAAGGGCTATCGCAAGACATGTTGCGATTGCCCCAGGCAGCCGCAAGTTGAGGCTCCTACGTCCGGTTTTATCAAAAGATTTCCTAAAATCTGCCGAACTCTACACTATAAATACGACCCTTCATTCATTCGTTCAACACACAATAGAACACAATAATTCAGAATAGAAGACACAATTCACATCTCAAAACTCTCTCAAAGCCTCACGCATAAACACCTTTGAATTCTTCATTTTTCTAGTGTTGAATTCTCCCCCTTTGAAGCGAAGCGCTGCCAGTTTCCTGATTCGAGACAGGTAATACTTAATCCTACCATGGATTAAGGTCTTTCTTTACTTCTTAGACTAGCAAGGGCCTACATTAGGCTCACCCCGACTTTGGTACGCGAGTCTGCTTTTCATAAGGCGGCCATGCACCTCGAATACACACCCTATTCGTAACACCTTTCCAAAGTCGCATAAACAACTGACCTCTCTAAAATAAATCAATGGCTAATTGAACTTTATTTTATTGCATGCATTTTAGCAAATCCTCTTATTGCATCTAAATCACTTAAAATGAATTCGTCATTAAATGAATCATTTTTCGTTAACAAGTTAAGCATGCTTAACTGAGGGTTTTAAACAATCTCTTTTTGCATTATTTTACATCTTTATCGCACTTGTACGTAGCGTATTACTTAGGCTCATGTATCATCCTTTGCATTGTTCTCAAGTCTAGTAGAGGCTATCTTTTGATAGGCTTTTCCAAAAGATCTTTCATAAAAACATTATTTTGATTTATGCTTTAGAAAAGTACCCTCACCCGAATCCGAATCTGGTTTCACAATAACCTTAGACGGATAGGTGTCGACGTGCCTTGAACTCTAAGACGTGTCTTTGAGCACAAAGACACGGAGGCGGGTTCTAAATTTCCCTCATAATTTAGTGGCGGCTCCAAAACAGTTTTAAAAGGTTTTTCTTATTTAGTCTTTTTTAACTTTACGGCCCTAGCAAGACGTCGAGTGGTTCCATGGTCAGATCCCGGTACCTACAGTTGGCGACTCCGCTGGGGACAGGTTTTATTTTTGAAACTAAAATTAGCTTTTTCTTTTTAAAAATAAAAATGAGACTTGAACGACTTAAGAACAATCAACATGCATGAGCTAAGCATATCCGTTTAGAGGCGAATCTAGTCGGATTCACACACAAATACCTTGAGAGGTGGTTCCAAACGCAGGCTTGTCCACTCGATAAAGCACGTTCTGGACTAACCTTCCTCTCACCCCTCCACGGCTTGCCGTAGCGAACTGATTTGACCGCCCCAGGGCCTCCTTTGTATCCTACATGTTATACTATGTGGGCAAAGGGTTAAAGGCACCTGCCAAAGCGTACTCAAATCAGTTGGAGGCGTACGAGACCTGACCAAACAACCAAGAGTCATACGTACAAGTGCGAGGCTATACAATATGGTCCTTTTCAAAATCTGCATGTCTTCGAAAACTCACTTAAAATTTTCGAAAATAATCAACCTAACAGACTAACCAGCTAACATCTTTTCAAATAAAATAATCACGAACTTTTGAAATAAAGATCTTTCAAAATTTCCTTTACAAAATTAGCAAAACCCGAGTCAAGGTCTTTGGCCTCAACTTGTGGACTTCACTCTTTGAACCTCACGGTTTGAATCCTGTTTTAACATCCTCGACTTGTCTGAACTCAAGTCGATTCCTTTTTGTGTGTCTACCTTTAGCCCACGACAAGATACCGTCATTCGGGCTGAATGGGCGCAAAGCAAAATCTTTTAACATCGAGGTGAGCTGCGCGCACGCATTCTCATCTCAAGAACACTCCCAGCTTGTTTTCGAAAACTTCCTTCTTTTCCAAAAACTAAAGAGAGTCCTTTTCAAACGAAATGAGCTAAAAACAAACATAAATGAATGTGTCATGTCGGGTCTGTCAAATAGCTGATGCATCCTATGCAAATGTAGGGGAACCTCAACTGGATACTCACCGCACCCAAAATCACGCCCTAAGATGTCCAAGCTAAACAAACTAGAGGTACTCCGTAGCCGGATCGGTCAACTCACCAAGGATATTGACGACTTGAAGGCCCTGCATCAGGTTGAGGTCGAACGTTTGGAGAAACGCACTAAAGACAAGGCCGACAAGCACGTCTCCCTCAACACCCTTGCGACCCAGCATCAAAAGGACAATGAAGACTTCACTTACAACCTCACTCGATGGAGGAAACTGCTCTTACAGATTCCAAATCATCCACACGAAGACGAACTTATGTACGCATTCATCAACAGCTTGCGACCCTCATGCCAATCCTATTTCAAAGATATGAACATCCAAAACTTCGAGCAAATCGCTAAGTTCGGCACTGAAATGGAGGAGGACCTTACATTTTGCGCCATGTCTAGTTATGACGACCTCAGCGACTCGCCGGATTACATCCCTACAACCAAAAGCTACTCTCGCGCTCCTGCCATTGTCAAGACAACACCCCCTAAGACTAGAACGAGCTTTGATCCTCTGTATATGTCTTACACCGAAGCATTCTGGAGACTAGTCGAAGAGAAGTGCCTACAACCGGTCGGACCTACTAGCGAACCACCTGATCACAAGAAATCAAGATCATGGAATCCCGACGCCTTCTGCGCATACCACCGAGGCAAGGGACATGATATCGAGCATTGCATAAAGCTCAAGCATGCCATCCAAGATCTACTCGACCAAGGAAAGGTAGAGATACCCCACACAGTAGGATGGCTGCCCAACAAAAATAACTCGGCAAACAACGCGGGATCGACTCTCACCATCAATCACCCAAAACCTTCCAATTCAAGCGACGGTCAAACCAGCAACTTCTCATTTAGCGACGAGGAAAGGGAATGGCTTTGGCCAAAGCCGTCCCAAGATAATCAAGCGATCTATCTTACCGTCCCTCAACCACCCAATGAAGACAGTCCTCAGCGCAATCAAGCAGATATTTCAGGGCCACCTCATCGGGTCGACAACCCGGTTATCAACGCAATAGGCGGAGGCGATCCTTCGCACCTGCCTACACCTCCAAAGCAGAAATGTAGAAGAACCACGACCAGGCCAGAGCCACCGAAGACGACGAAGAGGAGGAAATTCTTCTAGGATCTAATTCTCTAAGTGTCGGGTCATCTGTCGACCCATCTCCTAGTTTTAGCTTAGACTTTTTATTTTCGGAGGCTAGCTCCAGCTCTTCTCCTAATTTGTCAAACAATTCTTCTTTAATGAATAATACAGATAAGTTTGCTTACGTCCCGTCTCAAGCTAAAAACAAACAACTAAACAATAAACAACAAACAAAACTCGAACAAACGAACAAAACAACACAACAAGCAAATCCGTGCAACAAAAATGAATTAACAAATGAACAATCGTTAATCAAATATATCGCAAACATTCTAAACAACCCAACACAGAACCCAATCGTCGAGGAAACCATAACCATTAACATAGGAACCCCCGAAGAACCAAGGGAACTACAACTAGGCACCTCACTAAGTGAGGATGAGCGCACCAACTTCACCCAGCTCTTAACCGAGTTCAAGGACGTCTTTGCATGGTCATATAAGGACATGCCCGGCATTGACAGAAGCATAGCCGAACACCGCATCCCCATCAAACCCGGCTTTAAACCCATCAAACAAAAACTAAGGAGATTACGACCCGAATGATCCCTTATGGTCAAAGAAGAAATCGAAAAGCAATTACAAGCCGGCTTCATTCAAGTCGTCGAGTACTCGGATTGGGTCTCAAACATGGTCCCAGTGTTGAAGAAAAACGGCAAGATACGAGTATGCGTCGATTTCCGCGATCTAAACAAGGCAAGTCCAAAGGACGACTTCCCACTACCGCACGTAGACGTTCTAGTTGACAACACCGCCGATCATGCCCTTCTATCCTTCATGGACGGGTATGCAGGATACAATCAAATCAAAATGGCCCGTGAAGACATGGCCAAGACGACGTTCATCACGCCATGGGGCACATACTGCTACACAGTCATGCCTTTTGGCCTAATCAACGCAGGTGCAACCTACCAACGCACCGCGACTACACTCCTACACGACATGATGCACAAAGAGGTCGAAGTGTACGTAGACGACATGATCGTCAAATCCAAGGAAAGAGATGATCACATCACAAACCTCCGCAAGTTCTTCACGCGACTCCGCCAGTACAAAATGCGCCTCAATCCCCAAAAATGTACATTCGGAGTTAAATCCGGCAAGCTACTAGGACACGTAGTAAGCCAAAGAGGCATCGAGGTCGACCCCTCGAAAATAAAAGCAATTATGGCAATGCAACCACCCAAGAACCTGGATGAAATTCGAAGCTTCCTGGGTCAAGTCCAATACATCTCCCGCTTCATAAGCAAACTAACCATGATATGCGAACCAATCTTCAAAAAGCTGAGGAAAACTGACCACGTGGAATGGGACGAAGCGTGTCAGCAAGCATTTGATAAGGTGAAGGAGTTGTTATCCAACCCCCCAGTCTTAAGACCACCACAGAAAGACCTACCCTTATCACTCTACCTTACAACAACGTCAACTGCAATGGGCGTCATGCTCGCCCAAGAAGTCAACGGTGAAGAACATCCGATCTACTACATCAGCAAGAAATTTCTCGACTATGAAACTCGGTACGCGCCCGTCGAGAAAAGTTGTTTAGCATTAGTGTGGGCATCCAAAAAGCTCCGTCACTATATGCTGGCGCATCAAACGAAGGTCTACTCAAAAATGGACCCCGTCAAATATCTTTTTGAGAAACCCGTGCCAAATGGACGTATGGCACGATGGACCCTGCTTTTAGCTGAGTTTGATATTGTCTACGTTCCCCTCAAAGCCATCAAAGGACGGGCAGTCTCAGACTTTCTCGCCAATCATGCAATCAACGAAGAACACATCACCGACACCACATCATTCCCCGATGAAGGAATATACAATATCGACGAAGAACAATGGGAAATGTATTTCAACGGTTCATCAAATTACCGAGGCTGTGGGATAGGAATACTACTCATTTCCCCGAACGGCGAACATACACCCCTTTCAATCAAATTAGACTTTGATGTGACAAACAATGCCGCGGAATATGAGGCATGCCTGCACGGACTACAGGCCGCGCTCATACTAAACGCAAGGAATCTACGAGTATACGGAGACTCCTCACTAATCATCAACCAAGTATCTGGAGCATGGAAGATACTCAACGAAAACCTCGCATTATACCAAGGCAAAATTCAAGAACTTATCGCCAAATTCCATCGTGTAGAGTTCCTACATTTGCCTCGCGAAGAAAATCAATTCGCAGACGCCCTATCTAAGTTAGCGTCACTACTAAACATCCCCCCAGGAATGCAAACCATTCCCATTGTCGTGGAACGGAGCCACGAGCCCGCATACATATGTGACATCGAAGCCGAGGAAGAACAAAATGAACCTTGGTACCAAGCCATAATCAACTTCAAATAGAACGGAGAATATCCGCCAAATACCGACAAACGTGGCAGACGAGCTCTTCGACTTCTAGCGTCACAATTTGTGCTGGAAGCGGACAAGCTACTCAAGAAAACGCCCCAGGGTACACTACTCCTGTGCGTTGACCACAAAAAAGGACGAGAGATTATATCTCAAGTCCACGATGGCGAGTGCGGACCTCATATGAACGCACGAGCCCTATGTAAACAAATCCTCAGGCTAGGATGGTATTGGACCACCATGGAAGCCGACTGTGCAAAATATGTGAAACACTGCCACAACTGCCAAATCTTCGCAAACGTGCAACATGTACCCCCTTCACCTCTATACAGCCTCACATCGCCATGGCCATTCTCGACATGGGGAATCGACGTCATAGGAAAAGTACACCCGGTTGGAGCAGGAGGACACTGCTTCATCCTCGTGGCCATCGACTATTTCTGAAATGGGTCGAAGCCGCGTCATACCGTAAACTAGACACAAAGGAAGTCGCCGCTTCATACAAAACAATATCATATGCCGATCGGCATACCTCATGGTGATCGGTGATCAAGGCTCACACTTCCGAGGAGAAGTCGAACCCATCCTCACCAAGTACAACATCCAAATACACAAGTCATCACCATGCAGGCCCAAACCAGCGGAGCGGTAGAAGGCAAACAAAACCGTGGTCACCATCCTCAAAAAGATGATTGACACATCACGATTAGCGCACAAGATTCCCTTCGCCATGCAATGGGGATATCGAACCACAATACGCACACCAACCGGGATGACACCCTACTTCCTAACTTATGGCATGGGCGATGCGGCCGTAGAAATCGAAATGCAATCACGCCGATTCTAATGGAAGCGGACATACGAAGCGAGAATGGGCACGCGAACGATACGAACAACTTATTCTCCTAGACGAAAGGCGCTTACACTCACTAAGCACCGTTCGCATGTACCAGTCAAGATTACAACGCGCATACAACAAACGAATCAAGCCACGCAACGTTAAAGTAGGTGACCTAGTCCTCAAATCGGTTAGGGCCCCGCTACCTGTCGACCCAAGAGGGAAATTCAAACCTAACTGGGCCGGACCATACTTGGTTAAGGAAATCCTTCCCGGAGGAGCTGCAAGATTGACCGACCTCGACGGTGAAGAATTCAACTTACCCACCAACCTTGATCAGCTTAAGAAATACTACCCTTAGGCTAACTTTGCGATGTATTCAAAAAAAAAAAAAAACCACGCACGGATGAACTACGCTCGGTTTGATTCCACGCACTGTGGATACGTAGGCAATCTTGCAAAAGATTCAACCAAACCCACGAACTACGCCGGTTTGATTCTGTGTAAAGCGCGGATACGTAGGCAGCCCTTTCAAGGCACAACCGACCTTCTTTGCACGCACGCATGAAGCTTAAAAAGGTCGAAGGCGATGCACTCACAAAAGGACACGTTCAAAGCTTAAAAAGGTCGAGAACATAGTCCACACAGAATGACACGTTCGAAGCTTAAAAAAGTCGAGAACATAGTCAACACAAAATGCAAGTCTAAAGCTTAAAAAGGTCGAAGACTCAAAACGAACAAATATATGCAAAATAAGCAAAGAGACGAGACAATAGGCAAACACTTTCTTTATTCATGAATGTTGAAAATGTTTACATTCTAGACAAAGAGTTTAAAACTAGCTTTCAAACTCATTTTATTCTTTGAACAATTAAATAAGCAGAATTTCTTTGAATAAAACATTTAAAGTCTAAACCTAAGTACTCTTCCTACGACGCTTCGGAGAATCCTCTTCATCTTTTGAAACGTCTGCACGAACAACTACCAAAGCAATCACTGGGTTCGGAATACTCCTCTCGAATCCTGGGGGCTCAATAGGGCCTTCTCTATCCGCATTTTCAACCCTCTCACCCAAGCGATCCTACACAGTCACCTTAGGCCCGAGTCGTTCCTCAAGTGGCCTAGAGGAAGACGCTCCCACACTCGAGCTCGCCAAGTCGCTGTAGTCCCGTCTTCCACGCACCGCCGCATGCGCCAACGACGGTCTTGGGCCCGTCTGTTCGCGTCTTCGCATATTCTCCCTATCCTGAGAATCCAAAGAAATACACCATCTCCGATAAAAGTCCGAGACACGAGTAGTCTCAGAACCAGCCGGCCGAGCCCAAGTCACTCGGCTAGACCACCCTTGCACCCAAGCGTCAATCATTCGGTTGTTCAGAACAACCGACTCGCATGTTCGAGTATCTTGCGCTGGAATAACCTGAGCCAGGCCGACCTGTCTCCTTAACCGATGTGGGTGGATCCACACGCCTCGCTCAAATCCACACAGCATTATCCCGCTAGCCGCATCCGCAACCGATGGTGCCGTGATGTGTCGAATGGACCACCACGACACGACCCACCTTATCGTCCTCTCCCGAACAAACCCTTGGAAGTAATTCGCTGATCGCTCCCGAGGCATAGCCCAATAAAGAGTACGAGTAGTCAACCCAGCAGGAACATACACATCACCTCCCGGTGGAGCCAAAATACGAAGACGCTCCATCAACCATATCTGCAAGATCCTAGCACATCCACGATACGAGCTTAGACGATTCGCATGGCGGTCATCCAAGCCTAATATAGTTTCAGCTAGGATCAAAGCTGAAGGATCGTGACCCAGCTCCATCTCCTCCATGACCCGTGCATACCTAGCATGGCCATGCACACCATCTTCCATAGACCCAGCAAAGCAGTACCGATGTAGCAAGCAGAACCCTAGAGCTCTCCTCCTAGAACGAGCAGAGATGCTCACGTCATTCAAGTTCATGTAACGCTCGCACAACCGTCGCATGTTCACTGCACCTCCTTCGAACAACCCTTCCGCATGAGCATTGGTCATTGAGAGATACTGTCGCAATCTCCCATTATAGCCAAACTCACTCCTAACCGCATTCTTTGGGGTAATGCGGTTAGACCATCCATAATAGCCGAAAACTCCTCTAACAACGGACATATCTCACCCCCCGGGAACCTGAAAACATGCACCCTAGGATCCCAATAATCGAGACACGCGTCAAGAAAGTCAATCTCGACGCGCATCTGCCTAAAACCTATGAAGACACCCGCACCAGTCAAAGACAACGCCCTTTTCTCCGATTCACTAAGGGAAGAAGTCCACCGCTTCAAAAGACCATCAAAATGGTCCATTCTTCAAAAACAACAAAAATATTCTTAAAAATACTAAGCTATTTAAGAGAATACAAAACAAGCAAAGAAAAGAGTTGAGATTGAATGAGGATTATGCCTCGCACCTCCCCTCTTTATATAGCAACACGAAATCTCGAATTAGGAAAATTCGATGATAAAACCGGCAGTCCAAACCGCAAGAAGGCTTGCGATTGGAGCTGCCAATCGCAAGACCCCTTGCGATTACCTGTAGCATCCGCAACAGATGTTGCGATTCCTAGGAGTGGCTCTATCTCCAAATTTCCATATCTTCGACTTTCCGAAACCTAGTATACACGCAATTACGACGCACATCTTAATTGGGCTCTTTATGTCGGGCCTAATTACAAACAATCACACATAGATCCATCACAAATGATGATCGGTCCGACTACAACACATTTCATTTTATAGTCCGTTTTAAAGCTCATTTCGAATTTTTAACATCTAAAATGAACTTTTTCAAACGCATTATCGACAAAACGTTTTTCAAAGCAGAGTCTCCCACTCGGGAATCATTTTCAAATCTCTTCTAGCTACTAACTAAACAGGTACATGAAGAAATAGAAAGTGCGACAAAAACAACTACTAGTTCAAGTAACAAGAAATGAAGCGACTAAGGATGACGACGACGAAGCTCCGCGACCTCCCTCTGAAGCCGAGCCACCTCTGCCCGACTTTGACAAAGCTCAGCCGCCTGCTCTGCCCAAGCCATCCTCCAGCGATGGGCTGCTCGCCACAACTTTTTGTGGACGTCCTTCGCAACCTGCACAAGACATTTCCAAGCGCGTTTTACTCCATTTTGCCTTAATTATACACTAAATTAAGACAAACTACGGGGGCGAAACCAAAAACAAGAACGAAGACTCCATTTTGACTCCAGTTTCTTTAAACAACAGTCAAACTCAGGGTAGTAATACAAAACCCGACCCAGAACTTAAGTTTGCCCTTCGTTACCCATTAACTCGGCCAAACTGGGGGCTTACATAGGATATCAATGACGAAGCCATACCTTTTTCACCTTATCACCCCAACTCTCCATCCCTGCGTCTGTAATCGCCGGCAGATACTCAGGTACGTGGAAGGTCTCCCGTGCCCCGGCGTCACCATGCTCCACCGTCAAAGGGAAGTCTGGGGGCTGGAAGGCCAGGTCGGCGTCAGGCACCTGCAACATGAAGCACGACACAACAAAGTTAGGATTAGGAAAATTTTGTTGACAAACTAGGGAAAATTTTTGACTTTTCACTCTACACAAACGAACAAGACATACCTCGATGGGTCCACTGGCCAACCTACCCCTCGCAAAATCCGCGTAATCCAGCTGATGAAGAAGAAGATTATCAGACTCTCCCTCAAGATGCAGCTGCCTTTGCTGCCGACTCAAGACGCGCGTCTCGAAAAGAACTTTAGGTGGATCAAGCGGCACGACGAAGTCAGGATACCTCGTCTGGATCGCCAAACGCTCACCCAAGTACCAAACATACCCATACGGCGTAGCCAAGTACAACCGCTGGGAGTCACGCTCCCGGAAACGCACCCACAACCCCTCAGGAACGTCCGTGTACTGCTCCCATGGACGCGGACGGAACTACAAGAAGAAGAAGAAGAAACACGTGAAACACCTTTTTCAAGCAAAATCATCTAAACACATACTATTTAGAGGGATTCAACACGTACCTGACCACCTCTCAACCGGTTCAGCTGGTCCCGAACGAAGTCATACGACCCGGTCAGATCTGACACTACCGACGCACCCCAAGTCCATACCGCAGGTACTCTTCTCCATGGCAATGGCCGACTCGGGGGGAGGAAGAAAGGAAGTATTTGTAGATCCAACACTACACAAGAAACATAAAACAAGTTAGCACAAGTGAACAACATTTTGAGCAGATCAAATGAAGACAAAGAACAACGTACCTCTAATAACAAGCCAGGAGATACGATGGGAATCCTAGACCCCCCGTCCATCTTCCGTGGCTCAACAAAGCATCCATGCGAAAGCGGATGCACAAGCCCAGGTAGGGACACCCGGTCATACGCCCGATCGCACTCCAATCCGGAAGATACATCAACAGAAGTAGCGGCCCGCTCGCCGCTTCTCGGCAAAGTAAGCGAGCTAACAAACCACGAGCCACATACGAGCATTCTCGCTGCCGCTCCAAGCCCCAGGACCATCTTTGAGTCTTCCTCGAAGTACTCCATGATATAGCTCGTCTTGAGAATTAGGCGCGCTTCCACGATAAGGCACCTCCAAACCAAAGACCGACAAGATCAAGCACCGCTTTATCATCGATAAGCGTATGAAAGCAAAGTCCATATCACGGTCGCCAAAGGGTAGACCCGTGATAATAGCAAACGAAGACAAGGTAATACCTGCCTCGAACCCCGGCAAATGGAACGTCGTGGTCGTGTCCCAATATCTATCAAGAAACGCCCGGATAACCCTCAAGTTCGCCGTGGTCCGGCTATCTATAATCTGGACCCAACGCTCAACCAACGGGCCCAGGAAAGACCTATCTATCCTCTCCCTCGCCCCGGGAGACAAAACTTCTCGATATGCCCAAATGACGGACGAAATACCAGAAAACGTCCTCATATATCCTACCTCGAGCCCACTAAGAGCCCGATGCGACAAATGACGCTCACGGTCCGCCAACAGGGTGTGACCGTCCCAATTTTTCGCGAAAGGACGGTCGACACGCGGACCATGGCTCGCACGACCCCTAGCACGAGACCCTGAAGCCTGTGAAGACTCGCCCTCCTCCATAGCCTCTACCTCTCTCTCCTCCTCACCGATTGCACCACCAGGACGCCCTCGGGTGCCCATGCCTCGCCCACGACCCCTCCGGGTCAGAAAGTTAATAGATCCAGGAGAAGGATCCTTCGCGCTAAAAGTGCGGCGCAAACTCGAACCGCCAGGAGTCGTAGGCTCCTCAAAGACTAGAACGATGCTCAAGCGAGCACGAGCCCTCGTCGTAGGAGGTCCAGACCAATCCTCATCTGCAATATTCTAAGGACATAAACACGAGACGAAAACACAAGACAGATCACAGAAGTAACAACAATTCAAAAGAACACCCTACACAGAGCCCTTTCAGGCTCAATTCACAATTTGGCCGAAAGCCGCTCTATACACATCAAAATTTCAACTTGATGGTCTCTATACTCCACATTGACCTTCAATTACACCCCGGAACAATTAATTGCATTTTGGACTTGTCGATCAAAAACCTCTAATTTTGACCTAAGTTCTCCGTATTAATCGACTTTAAACCTCAATTTAAGGGACGATTACTATCATTTTTCAAAACTAACACCATACAGATACTATACTAGCCAAGGGGAACCTATGGCGAAGTTTAATTGCAATTCCGAGACCGAAAATCCGGGTCCGATTTTTGGGTCGGGACCATTTCATACGAAAATGGTCCAAAAACATCTCAAGCCAAGTGCATTTCAAGCATACATTCAAGAACAACATAATACAAGGGAATGGTTTTGTTCTCTAGTAATCACACGACGAATTTCAAGCCAAAAGACGGTTTTTCATTAAAACGTCTTTTCTACATTTCAAGAACGATCTAACAATTTACAACATCAAAATACATAAAACCAAGTAAAATGGAGTGTTACCTTGATCCATTTTGAAGTAAAGCAAGAAAAACGAGCGAAAACGGTCTTGAAAATCGCAAGGATCGACTTTTAGAGAGAAAGAGTCGAAAATGGGAAAATGAAGTTAATACACGGTATTTCCGTGTTTTATAATGAGAAAAAGCCCAAAACCCTAATCGCAAGGACGCTTGCGATTTGGGAAAGCAACCTCAAGGACGCTTGCGATTCCAGAGTTGGGCATTTTCGTGTTTTTCCTATTTTCAGGTCTAATTTGGATTTATAATCCACTTATAGCCCTTCTAGACACCTTCTCACGTTACGTCGCTCGGTTAAGGCGTCACCTAAAGTCCGCCACACTCTTAAACGAGTTTGAAGCACTATACACAACCTTTGCGTATACACTAAACATGAGCATTTTCCGCGGACGATAATTCCCGGCGGACATAAGCACTCTTTTACGAGATGAGCACCAGCAAAAGCACTAGCACGAAACATGAAGCACGCACGCTCTTTTACGAGACTAAGCACGCACGCTCTTTTACGAGACAAGCAACAACAATAGCACGCAAAGGTATTAGCAGGTAGGCATGCCCTTACGAGTATGCAAGGACCGTCATGTCCCTAAACATGTTTGTCCCTCCCCGGATAAGCCCGGTTCGGAGTCCTAGTCTCACCCATGGACACATACTCCGCGCCGCTGATGGCATCGAGACTGTAACGATCCGGATGTTGTCGTGTAGTTTGACTTTCGCTTTAGTCCTAAGCTCAGTCAAACTGGGGGCTCTGTAGATACCCAAATCCGCACCTCCCGCCAAAAACCCAGTGATGTAATAATGGACTTTTATTGCATGCTTTTATGTTGACTTAAATGGTTCTAATTATGACGAATTCGAGTTAAATGTTTTAAAATGCAATTGAGTTTTCCTTATAGGTCATCACTCTTAGTGTCCTTAGGTCTAGAGTCTAGCTTGTCTCGAGTTCAGGTCCTAATCGGCATGTGCACACCCCTTTTTCAAATACATATAACACATCGATCCACCTAAATCCCTAAATTTAGGACCAGTTGCTAAAACCATCCTTTAGCGTTAGCAAACCCTTAGGATAGCCTCACGGAATGTCCTATTTCACAAAATACTACAAAATACACCCCTTTTACATTTTCAGGGCTCGGGCCCAGAACCGAGCCCAAACCCATGCCTGGCCCGCTTCCCATGGTCCAGGATAAACCCTAAAACAAACCCTAGCAACCGTAACTTAGAGCTCAAGCAAGGATATTTCGTATAATCCTAAAAGATATTTGGAAATATACGGAGAAAAGAGCATCTTGCCCGCCCTACCAATCGCAAGGGGCATTGCGATTGGTAAGGGCTATCGCAAGACATGTTGCGATTGCCCCAGGCAGCCGCAAGGAGCCTTGCGTCTCCTACGTCCGGTTTTATCCCTAGATTTCCTAAAATCTGCCGAACTCTACACTATAAATACGACCCTTCATTCATTCGTTCAACACACAATAGAACACAATAATTCAGAATAGAAGACACAATTCACATCTCAAAACTCTCTCAAAGCCTCACGCATAAACACCTTTGAATTCTTCATTTTTCTAGTGTTGAATTCTCCCCCTTTGAAGCGAAGCGCTGCCAGTTTCCTGATTCGAGACAGGTAATACTTAATCCTACCATAGATTAAGGTCTTTCTTTACTTCTTAGACTAGCAAGGGCCTACATTAGGCTCACCCGAGCTTTAGTGCACGCAGTCCGCTTTTCATAAGGCGGCCATGCACCTCGAATACACACCCTATTCGTAACACCTTTCCAAAGTCGCATAAACAACTGACCTCTCTAAAATAAATCAATGGCTAATTGAACTTTATTTTATTGCATGCATTTTAGCAAATCCTCTTATTGCATCTAAATCACTTAAAATGAATTCGTCATTAAACTGAACTGTTTTCGTTAACAAGTTAGGCATGCTTAACTGAGGGTTTTAAACAATCTCTTTTTGCATTATTTTACATCTTTATCGCACTTGTACGTAGCGTATTACTTAGGCTCATGTATCATCCTTTGCATTGTTCTCAAGTCTAGTAGAGGCTATCTTTTGATAGGCTTTTCCAAAAGATCTTTCATAAAAACATTATTTTGATTTATGCTTTAGAAAAGTACCCTCACCCGAATCCGAATCTGGTTTCACAATAACCTTAGACGGATAGGTGTCGACGTGCCTTGAACTCTAAGACGTGTCTTTGAGCACAAGGACACGGAGGCGGGTTCTAAATTTCCCTCATAATTTAGTGGCGGCTCCAAAACAGTTTTAAAAGGTTTTTCTTATTTAGTCTTTTTTAACTTTACGGCCCTAGCAAGACGTCGAGTGGTTCCATGGTCAGATCCTGGTACCTACAGTGACGTAAAATAACTTTGTTGTATATATATTTCTAAGATAGAAGAGATAGTAAAAATAAAACAATTTCAATGATTTTAGAAATAAAGGAATGAAAAGTTTGAATCATGAAGTTTTCAAGAGTATTTCAAATTACGTTATAAAGATTTTACAGAATAAGAAATAAATTTTCAAAGACATTTTTATAGAGAACGTATGAAGACAAATTTTAGAAGTATCTATTAAGTGATTGATAAGAATTTTAAATATAGGAGGTCAAAACAAAATGAGGTCGTAAAGGAAATTTGTGTGATGGATTGTAATTCGTACATCATTGTATTTTGAAAACAAGACATATTTTTGCCCCTTTGATAGAGGTATACTAGTATGGATTTGTTCAGGATTTGTGAGTTTGGATTGTTTGATGAATTTGGAGGAAACCAAAGATAGTGAAGTTCCTGTATCGAGTAAAATAAAAGTAGATATAGAGTTAACTAGGAATTTACCGGTGATGGCGTCAACATCGATACAATCTTCGGCACACTCTTCAGGCTCGGTCAAGACGTACACACGTCCTTGAACCTTCACGGCTGGCGGTGGTCCCGCGTTTGCCTTCGTAATCGTACCCCTCTTTGGGCATTTATTTGACTTGTGTCCCACTACATTGCAGGAAAAACATACTACTGGTTCTCCATTACATTGTTTCCCTGGGTGATTCGGTTGTCGGCAGCTACGACACTGGCTTGGTTGTAAAGGCGGACCCTCAGGAATTTGTTGATTGTTCCTTGCGACGAATGCGGTGGGGTTTCGATTGAAGTACTGGGATCTGCCCTGGTTCTTGTTACGGTTGTCTGAACCTTGATAGCTCGGGCGACCATAGAGTGGCTTCTGAATGAAGCTAGCACTTGCCACAGGAGGAGTAAAAACCTTCTTTTTCTTTTTCTCTTCGGCTTCTCCCTTCTGGATCGAGGCCTAAATACTTGTTGCTTTTTCGTAGGCCTCTGCAAAGTTCTTACAGTTGAACCCGCTCATGTTCATCCTCAGGCTGTAAGTCATGCCTCTTACGTACCTGGTTGCGAGTTCCTCCTCGTTAGTTATTATCTTGGGAGCAAACTTGGATAGCTCCTGATATTTCTCGGTGTATGCCTGCAGAGACATATCACCTTGGTTCAAGTTTCGGAACTCCTCTTCCTTCTCCCATCTTAGTTCCTCCCCAAAGTACTTGTTCTCTAACAGGATCTTGAACTCGCTCCAGTTATAGATCCTAAGGGGAAAAGTGGATCGGATCAAACGCCACCAGCTGTTGGCTTCCCCTTTGAGCTAATATGCTACCACATTCACTTTCTCAGTAGGTGGTGTCTTGCTCAGTTCCAACAGCTTCTCCATCTCCTCAACCCATTCACTCAAGACGGTAGGGTTGACGGAGCCTGAGTACGTTTGAGGTCTATGTTTTGAGAATCTCTCAAATGCAGATTGGTGGTTACCACCACCCTGATACTGGTGAACATTCTGAGCAATCTTTACGATTGCGTCCTCAAAGCCCCTTCTTCTCACCTCTTCTTCGATGAACTGTTGGTCGAGGTCATTATTAGGAATACCGTTTGCAGCCATTCTGAAAAATGTTAAATTGTATGAATTTGCGTAGTTCTAAAAGAGGCATAACATAGAATACAAGGTAAAAGTTGGTTACATCGATTTTGAGTAGCAAAAGCATCTAATACATTTCCTAGGAAGATAACTGAAAGTAGAAGGTAGGGATAACGACTCCTAATAGTGTCATCTGAGAATCTTGAGGTTAGGTAGTTAAAATCTAGAGATTTTACAAAATGTTATCCGTACTAGTAGTTAATAGGGCTAAAAGGATCTAGAGCCCGTTTGAAGACTCCGCATCGCTGACTTCCTGCTCATCATCAAAGGTGTGTCCCTGAGCAATGGCACGGCATGCAAGTCTGAGGGAGCATTTGAAGAAGTTCCACTCGTGAAACTTTCCTCCTCGAACTGTAGACAGGTGATGTACAGTAAACCACCAATGGCAAGCTTCGCCCCTAAGAAACTTTTCGGCTAGGCGTATCTTCCACTCCTCGTGGACTTTTTGCCTCAACGAACTTCGCCTCCAGTTCATGTATCCAGCTCACGCAAGTGTCGCGGTCTCCTGCAAATTTGCGCGGAGGATTTCCTAAGAATTTCCTGTAGGCCGCAACTCTGACAGGGGTACCTCGCCCAAGCCCAGGAGTAGCAGAACGCACAGGAATGCTGGCACGGAGAGCACTCTACTTCCAGTTGATCGAACGATGATTCCTACCGTCTCCGCACGCTGGTGAATCGCCGGTTGATGACATCTACAAGGGATTTTAAGGGAAGGAGTCAAACAACAAGAATATTGTTTGAACGAAAATAAAATGGCTACCAAGAGAATATAAATTTTTGATCGAACAAAAACAAGATTAAAAAGGTTTAAGAATTTTTATTAGTGAAATTGGTTAAGGATTTAGTAGATGTCCTTACTTCGTATAGCTTGGTACTCCTTCAGCGTTTCACTTCTCAAGAATTAAGTTTATTATTCGATTTTATATCCGAGGATAATTGTTAGTTTTAGTCAGTCACATCAGCAAGTAGCAAGCATACGATGGTTAGTGTATTTTATTTTAGGGTAGTGGTTCGTTTATTTAAAAAGATCTTAGCCTATGGTCGGTCCTTAAAGTTTCTACCCATCCTCACACTTTAAAGTGATCTAAGTTATTTATTTTAGCGATCTAAGATTTCTAATTCATTATTTGATCCTATAAGTCTATGCCTGACATATATATTAATATGTATGTCTGGCCCAGGTGTCGTCTCGCTAGATGAGATAACTTTAAGGTATTCACGGTCGCAAGACAGCTTTGATACCAACTGTAACAACCTGGTTTTTAGTGACTTTAATTAAACTAAGGCGGAAAATTAATTAAGTCTATATATTACAAAACCAGCTGTTATCGTCATAAAACTCTGTATACATAATACGAGTTTAAGATAAAACAGAGTTATTCGATTACATCCTCTCAAAAGCGTACAAAATAAGTAAGGTAACTCTCCCCAGCATTGAATAGCGTTGGTCTCGGGGTACCTGCATTAATTCTTTATCATTTTCTCGCACACTCTTTCGACACGGGCAATTCTAAAACATATGTAATATATAAAGAAAATAAATAAATAAAAACAAATAGCAGGTAGGCATGCAACACATAAGAGGAATCACAATGATTCAAACATAAGCATGCGACGGATCATGTATTCATAAAAGCAATCATCGATAATCATTCTCAACAGGGCAATTTCAAACTCAAGACGACAGCGTTCATGCAATAACCAATCAAAACAAGGAAAATGCATCCTTCATACGTTAACTAATGAATGTTCGTTAGCGAGGCAGAAGCATGCAGACGTAAATCGCGCTATAGTAGACAGGGCCAACATAACTTGGACATGGCTGACATACTAGACGTCCGCGCAAAAGCGATCAGGGCCGAACAAAGCGGACGTGTCTGACAGGCTAGAGATACCTAAGGTAATAAGGACAGCCAAATACCTTGTCTAATGTATGCATACACCACTATAGATAGGATTGTAGAATACTCGCCCATCGAGTAAGTAGTCACCTAATAATTCGACTATCACCTTAGACAGGTACCCCCGGGTGGGGCTGGATTTTCCAATTACCGTAATATGGGCTCACGGAGATATCAAGTATGCCTCATCCCTGAGGTTGTATATCCCGCACCGAAATAATAATTTTAAAAATTATTAGATCGCCTTTAGCAACTCTGGGAGGGAACTAAAGTCCCCATTAGAGGTGGCCAAGGCGGCGAGGCCAGCTGGCCAAGCCCTCGGGCAGGCTCCAAATTGAAGCTTGGGCCGACCCTTGGGTGGGAGAGTAGGGCCCTTAAGGCGGCTGCTCAATATTAGGCCCTAGCCCGGCCCTTAGGCGGGCCCTTAAGGGCCCTCTACAATTATTTTTTTATTTTTTATTTTTTTATTTTTTTGGGCGGGCCCTTAAGGGCTCCAAGTGGGCCGAGCAGACCGCCCTTAACCGAAGGGCCTAACTGAGGGCTTTAAGAGCGGAGTAGGGCCTAAAAATAGGCCCTCGGCCGGCCAGTGGCCAGCGGCCCAGACGTTGGCGACTCTAGTCCCGTAGGCAATGACTACCTCATTAACTTCGAATTCAAGAGTCGCGACATGGCGAACAATCCAAGTATTTTATCAAGTACTTCATTTTCTCAATTTCTTATTTTCTCGTTCGTTCAAGATAGGTGACAATTATTCTGGAACTTAAAAATATCGTCGAACTTTGTATAATGAAATTCTAGTTCTAGCAGTTCTTCAGGTAAACAGAACACATAGAAAAACTTAAATATTTATTTTGAGTCCGTTCGTAAATTTTAAATATTTTTCACTATTCATTATTTTACTATTCATCGTTTTTACTATTCATCGTATTTACTATTCATCGTATTTACTATTCATCGTATTTTTATACGTATTCGTATTTTCGTATTTCGTATTTGTACGTATTTTTATACGTATGCGTATTTTTATACTTCGTATTTATACGTATTTTTATGCGTATTCTTATACTGGTATGTATTTTTATACTTGTACGTATTTTTATACTTTATACATATTTTTATACTTAAGATATTTTATTTAGTTACAAAATCAACTTTTATTTTCTAAGTACAAATTTCTAGTTTTGAAGTCGTTAAGTTCGTTTTGTATTTAGTGATTTGAAATATTATTTTAAAAGTAAGACTCGGTTAAATTTAGTCATATACTTAACTAATATTTTAACGGTTTCCATTTTTAGCGAGGTTGTCGTAGTTCATTTTAAATAGTCCGTATGTCCACATCCAAATTTAAGCAAAGGTAGTAACAATCGAATTTGTTCATTTTAAAACATGTAACGTTTATTTTTATCGGTTTCGTTGATTCTTTTTATTAACGGTTTATTATACAATCTAATATAATCCTAATTACAAATCAAATTTAGTGACTAAGTGACAAATTCATTTTGATCAAAATTGACCCACTTTTAGTAGTAAAACCGTGGCCCTCTATTTATTTTTAGCTATTTATTTCTTTTTTTGTTTTTATTAATAATTCATTACTTTAACTAATTAAATTACTTAAGTGATAAAAATAAAAGTGACAAAATTTATTCTAAGTCCAAATTAGACTCCAAAACCGTGGCACCTTATACACTTGTAGTATTTTATTTTCGTTTTCTAATTTATCGGTTTTGACTTAATGTTTTATTATACTAATTCTTTAAATTATACTAAAGTGATTTAACTAGTTTAAAATTTTCACTAAACATTTTATTTTATTTATGAATAGTGTTTTTACTCACTTTAAATTTCTAACTTTTATATTATAAAGATTTAACTTATTTAACTTATATATTTAGTTTTGTACTTACTTATTAGTTCATAAAAACAATAAATAACAACAACATACTCACATTATAAATCAAACTAAGCTAAAACATCAAGAACACATGAATATGTGAAGAACAAATATGATTTTCTAAATAACACTTTTAACTCAAATTTTCATATTATCGTTTTATTTTCTCAAATTTTTATAGCAAGTCTAATTAACCTAGACTAATCATAATATGTTATTTAGAAAAATTAAAACTAAAAATTGGTCCAAATTAAAGGGAAAAACCGTGTATATATATATAAGTTCACAATTTTTAATTTTTGATTTTTATACTTCTAATTCAATAACTAATTTCCTTTATATCATTTATGTATTTAACATAGGTGAAAAATCATTATCAAACATTAACAACTAAAAGTAATTCATTTCACACATCAAAATAACAACATAGTTTCAAGAACACACATGCTTTAAAACATTTAAATTTCACAACAATTTCATTTTAAGTCCAAAACATAAACTAATTATATTTTCGTATACATCTTATTCATAGTATTTTAAGCATGCAATTAACAAAAATTAAAACGAAAAATTAAACCAAAAATAGAGGGTAGGTCGTGGGTTTGTTAGGTGACCACAACATTTTATTTTTCGATTTTTATCTACTAATTTGTCATGCAACTTAGGTGATAATCAAGTCATACATATTTTCACATCATCAATTAGGTTTAGGTGCTTAGCAATTATAGTGTGCGAGAGCACCTTAAGTAGGTTGGTTAGTGAAAGCTTAACAATTAATAGGGATCCACTATGTTGTCAAATTGGCTCAAGTCGATGCCTCCACCTTGCTCCTCGTCTTTGAATAGAATTAGTACATACAATTAAAAATAAGCAAGTTAGTAATTTATTTTAGCTAGCTAAACTATACTAAAAATTTTAAGTGTAGTATTATTTTTAGGTTTAGGTTTTTATTTATTTCGATTTAGGTTAATATTTATTTACAAGTTAAAAGAAGTAGTGATTACTAAATATAAATGGTGGAGAAGTATTCTATGTGTTTAAGGATATTTAAGACATGAAAATAATTGTTTAAGGAAGAAAAGTGAAGGAAGAAGATGAAGATCTTCATGAGAGCTCAAGGTTGAAGATGAAGTTGTCTTACTTGTATACTTGAGTTGTGTTTATTTAGAGAGAAAAGTGTTAGAGTGTTTTCAAGTGGTTGTGTGAAATGAATTGTGTAGTAGATAAATTGTATACTAGTGTAGTAACTTTGTAAGTAATGTAGTGTATTGTATTTTGTATTGTATTAGGTATTTAGTATGTATAATCATTTAATTTAAATAGAGCTAGAAGTGATGATTTAAATATAGGAGTGTAAGGTGAATTGACAAGGTAGTAAAGTAGAAGAAAAATGGAAGAGAAAAGCATGGCTAGAGCCATCAAGTAGCTCGGCCAACATCACCAAAACCATGGGCTTGTTTCGTCTTTGAAATTTTCGATTTGCGCGTACGCGAAAAGTCTTGAAATAAAAGATATGGTCTTAAATTAATGTTCCGAAGTAAGATCGAAAATAAAAATGAAAATAAACTTTGAAAGGTGATCAAAACCAAAATTGGGTTTAACTTCCTCGAAACTTTGAATAAAAATTCGTTTGATCGAAATATATATTTTTTTCGTTGAATGTTATTGATTTAAATAATTATAATCCTCCGTCAAAATTTTTATCAGTTTAAACCAAGTGTGACTCATTATTTCAATTTTTAGTGAAAGTGTTAGTTAAATCAAAACGAAATAGTAATTTGTTATTAATATAATATGATTTATAAATAAAAATCAAAATGATTAATAATAGAAAGTTGATGTTAAGTGTTGAATACTTGTGTAAGTCAAAGTGGAAGAGAAAATTAGGTGACTTAGTCACCTTGGTTAGCTCGGCCCAAATGGGCCCCATTTGGTCTCGTTTTGCGCGTCGAAAATTGTCGTTGGAAAATTTGTCGTCGATTCGTCATTTGATTTATCGAGTTCGAATATGTAAAAATAAAGTTCAAATTCGAAGTATATCAAAATGGTTTTAGTTTAGGTGCGAGAAAAATTGTAGTGTATTGTAATCGTTGACTTGAATTTCAACGACGAGAAAAATTATAAGGGTCCATTTTTATTCGAAAATCAAAAGTGTTCGAAATTGAATTTTATGAATAAAAGGTTTTACTTTTATCTTTATGAATAGTAAACATGACTTAACTATTTTGAAATTTGGAAGATGGTATAAGTTTTGTGTTGACTTTTATAAAATTTTGAAATGTGTTTCTTTTTGAATTCTGAATACAATGCAACATACTTTATTTTTCAAAATTTTTATATTTGAACTTAGGAGATTTAGTATTGTTTGGCGAAAAAAATTCAGACGCATTTTTATTATAAGGAAAAAGGATGAATTTAATTTAAGGAATTAAATTCTTTTATAAAATTGTGCTACAAAAACACGGGGTGTTACACTGAGGATGTTAAAAAAGGGTAAAAGGCGATTACTTGTTCGCCTTTTATGTGTGACTCAGGATATTAAATCAAAATGACGATAGGTCACCCGATTCAAAAGAAAAAGTCAACGGGTTCGCATCTGAACGAGCCCGCGTTTTTGTTTTTGAGAGAAAAAGATCAGGTTAAAATCGGGATGACTAATGAGTCACTCGACTTAGAGCTAATTCTAAAGTACAGGAAGGTTAATTTCGTTTTAAAATATCCGAAATGAATTGACATTCTCGGGTTTTTGCTCTGTGAAATGTTTTTAGCAATAAATGTATTATGACGATACGTCAGTCGCATAATTCATTTACGTTTTGAAAAAGATTGGAAATGAAGTGATTATTTCCGATCGGTTTTAAATGTTGCGGCGTACCACTTGTCAGGTTCAAATGACTATAGGCCAATGACCCTGACTGTATTTCTTTTTTAAAAGTATGACCATTTGAAAAATATTTGTAAATGTATTTTCAAAAATGGACGTATTTTAAATGTATAATGCCTAGGGAATGATTTTGCATGCAATCGTTTTGAAAGACGACTATAGTGAGGGTACTATAGCTTCGCACTTGTACATATAAACACAGGTTTTTGGTTTATAGGGCAAGGTTCCCTCCGGCCATTCTCGCAACATTTAGGTAGGGTTATCCGTAAGATTGCACACGTGTTAGGTGTGAATTCAATACGGGTCCTAGAGCGTCCGAGTTTGACTGGTTACGATCGTTTGTACGGATGCCGTACTTGTAATCGTGGAGGGGGGAGAGATCAACGTGTCCAGAGTTGTCTCACTTGTGAAGCGAGCGTTACTAGGGGCCGTCCCTCGAAGGGTGTGGTTATGAATCAGGAGGATTCGACTCAACGTATTTTGCCCAAATATCGAAAGCGTAAATGTTTTCAAAGTTTCAAGCTTCACTTCTTTATGTTTTTAAAATAAAAGAAAAACTAGTTTTCAAAAATAATAAAAATCATGCTCGTCCCCAGCGGAGTCGCCAGCTGAAGGTACCGGGAAAAAGATGAACCTATCGACGCCCTGCGCGCGCCCGCCCTCGCCCCGCGTGGGGGCGCCGGGAAGCGGAATGCGCCTCGCAGGAAAGAGTGCGTATTGCGATGGTTTTGTAAAAATGGGGGAGATCATTGCATGAATTTGGGACCAAAAAGAAAAGTAAAGTAAAAAAAATCCTTTTTGAAATGTATTTTCGGAGTCGCCACCAAATATTAAAGGAATTTGGAACCTATTCAACGCGTCTTAAAATATAAGACACGAGTGTCCCAGATTTCAAGGTGCGTCGATACCTATCCGTCTGTGGTTTGAAACCAGAGAAGGGATTCGGAGTGAGGTTACTTTTCGAAAGTTTTGACAAAATGTATTTTGAAAACAGTAATCAAAAAGCCTACGTAAGAGTAGTCTCTACTAATTTGAAAACATTTGCTTAATTTCGATATTTGGGCTAAAAAGTCACGCTACATACAAGTGCGAATATGTATGACTCGGTAAAAAAAAATGCATAAATAACGTATATCGTCTAAATAATGACATTTTGCTATAGGAAATGTACGTTAAATAATAATTCATTGACCGAATTATTACAATAAACGTTATTTTCCGACCTCGTATTTGACTCTAAGAATTTGTGAAAAACCCTCGGTTTTGCATGTTAAAAGACTAAATGAAACGGTACAATTTAGCGTCGAATCCGTGATTTTAGTCGTAATTTAACGCATGAATGAGAATTTGCATAATTATAAAAGTGACGTCGGTTTGCTTTAGTGATATTGAGTCGTTATTTATGCGATATTGGCGAGGTTTAGACGGAATTTGAATCCGAATTGCTACAACCGTATTACGAATACGGCTTCGCTAGTGCCAATATCGGGTTTGGGGTTAATGTAACCCCTTTGTCCGAGTCTCAAAACGTCCCAAACGTAGGTAAAATGTTTACCTTTTGAAAATGTAAAGACGGTATTTTTGAGTGGATTTTGTAAGTGTTATGAGGTGTGTTTTGAAAAACCGATGCTTTTGAATGAAAATAAGGGTTGGTATTCATAGGAAAATGGCTCGTTTTTGTGTATGGACAAAACTAAATCGCCTGTTGTGGATACCCATATCCGTACCCTCCCAAACAAAACCCTGTGATGTATCACGGACTTTTATTACGCATGTTTAACGTTGACTTAAACGGTTCTAACTAATGTCGAATTCATTTTGAGTCGTTTTAAATGTTAAAATGATTTAGGTCGCATCACATCACACTTAAATAAACGTTCATTTTGTCCATTTGGAGTCTAACTAGGTCCTTGTCCTGCTTCATTTGGCATGAGCTTCGCATTTGCACTACAATTAGCCCTTTTACATTAACAAGGTCTAATTCAGCATTCCTAAATTCCTAAATTTAGGCCCGGTGGCTAGATCTCCCCTTTAACCCCCTCTTACACAAAATACGGCTTCACGTCTTACCTTATTTCACAAAAACTATGCAAATACACCCTTTTCATTTTTTCTCGGTCTGCCCAAATCGAAGCCCGAACCCAGCCTTTGGCCCGCACTCCAAAGCCCTGAGCATCACAAAATATCTCAGAAATATCCTAGGGGTTTTCTTGAGCTTCACGTTTGAGATTATCTCGAAATCTTTCAAAGATATAATTCAACCGAAACTAGGAAACTAGACTAAAACCACACCCTCAAACCGCATAAGCTTATGCGGTTTGGGGAGGCAACCGCATAAGCCTATGCGGTTCTTAGGCCTGTTTTTATCCCCGGATTTCCTAATTTCTCCGAGGTTTCTAGTATATATACACCCCTATACCTCGACCTCAAACACACAATTTACAATCAGAATTCACAACCAGAATATATCTTTCACACACAATCTCTCACACCTTGCACCCTTCTACAAAACTCTCACAAAGCCTCAAGCACTCAAATCCTTGAGTTCAACACACCATCCCGTGTTGAATTCATCCTCCTTTTAAGTTCAAGAAGCGAAGCTCTGCCCAGATCTGAAGCGTCAGGACAAGGTCGGTACCGATCCACTTGGATCAAAGGGGTCTACACTTTAGCGCCCCCCCGCCTTTGGCACCCAGCGCGCTTGCACTCCAAGTGTTCTATTTACTTCGGGTACACTCCATATCCGATGACACGCCAAAGTCGCATAAGCAACCGACCCTTATAAAATAAACCAATGGACAATTAAACTTTATTTTATTTGTATGCATCTTGTACCTTCTTATTTTGCATTAAATCAACTTAAACAATGAATTCGACCTTTAACTGAACCGTATTCGTTAACAAGTTAAACATGCTAAACTGAGGGTTTTAATCAATCTTTTTGCATCTGCATCTGCATTCTTTTACAAACTTATCGCACTTGTACGTAGCGATAACATTAGCTCAAATATCATCTTACAAGGATTGTTCTAGGTCAGTAGAGGCTATTTTTACATAGGCTTTTCTAAAAGGTTTTCATAAATCATTATTTGAATTAACTCTTTTTCTAAAGTACCCTCACCCCGAATCCAATCTGGTTTCACAAGCCTTAGATCATGGGGTGTCGGCGTGCTCCAAAATCTAGGACATGTTTTTAACTTAGAACATGGTAGCAGGTTCCTAATTTCCGCGATAATTAGGTGGCGACTCCATATGATTCTTAAAGGTTTTTCCAACTTAATCTTTTTTAACTTTAAAATCCGCCCTTAAGCAAGACGCCGAGTTGGGTCCCTCGACGCGGTTCCCGGGTTCCACAGTTTGGCGACTCCGCTGGGGAGATCTTATTTTTAAAACTTAAAACTAGCTTTTTCTTTTTAAAAATAAAGAGGTGAAACTTGAAAGCCTTGAACAATCCAAGTATACATATTTGAGCTATGCACATTCGTTTAGAGTCCATTCCTTTTGGAATCTAGGCACCCTTTGCACCCTCGAGAGGTGGTTCCCACATGCAGGCTTGTCCACTCGATAAAGCACATGCCGGACTAGCTTTCCTCTCGCCCCTCCACGACTTGCCGTAGCGGCTATCTCGACCGCCTTGTGCTCCCTTCAGAAAACCTATCGCCCCGGCGTAAGGAAATGAAGGGGTTAAGTATCTGCCAAAGCGTACTCGAGGTAGTTGGAGGTGTACCCGACTGACTCATTTTCACCCCTTTTGAGTCATACGTACAAGTTCGAGGCTATGCACTCCATGGTCTTTTTCAAAACGAGCATTTGCATTCATATCTTCGAAAACTCGCTTAAACTTTTCAAAGATAAACGAACCTAACATCTAACAAACTAACACTTTTCAAACAAAACTATCGCGAATTTTTGAAACAAGCTTTCTTGAAATTCTCCTTTTTCACTAACAAGCAAAAACCCGAGCAAGGATTAAAACCCGAGCTCGTGGATTTCAATCCTCTAGGTCACACGGCCTAGACTCCACTTTTAACGACCTCGACTCGACTTGCTCGAGCCGAATCCTTCTTCTTTTACACATCCGACTCGAGCTCACCTCGGCAAATCGCCGATACTAGTTCGACGGGTGCAAATACAAAACGTTTTAACATCGAGGCGAGATGTGCGCACACATCCTCGTCTCAAAAGCTTCCTTTTAGCTAAAACCTTTTCGAAAATCTCCTCTTTTCAAAGCATAAAAGGTCTTTCTAAACAAAGAAATGAGCTAAAATGAATGTTTAGAATGTTTGTAAGTCTAGTGGGTCGAGTCGTGTTACTAATATCGAAGTGAAATACAGGCCTCAGCTGGATACTCGCCGTACTAAGCATCGTGTAATAATCCCTTACAAAAAACGAACCTACACCCGCAAAATGGCCGGCAATGACGAAGTTACCGCACTCCGTGACCAAGTCACAAAGCTGACCGCCGACCTCGAGGGTCTTTTGACCCATCATGCCACTGAAGTGGAACGTATGGAACAAAGGATCAAGGAAGAGGTTGATAGGCACGCTAAGAAACTCCAAGCCATGGAGGAAAGACTCCATGTCTCGAGCACTTACTCTATCCACAAGGAGAATGAAAACGTGCCTGCTAGCATTAAGGATGAGCTCCCTAACAAGCTCGCCCTTAGTGATCTTCCTATCTTTCAAGGACATGAGATCCCGATCATTCACATCCGAGCTTTCAAGTCCCAAATGGCCATCAAGGGGGTCGATTCCAAGCATTGGCTCACTCTCTTCCCGCACTCTCTAGCAGCAGTGCCGAAGACATGGTTCTACTCACTAGACCCACAGCGGGTCCCCACCTTCGAAGAACTCACAGTCGAGTTCGACCGACAGTATCAAGACAATGAAGACACTCAAGTCTCGATTCGCACCTTAGAAGTCCTATCTCAAAAGGACAATGAAGGCTTCACCGACTATCTTACTCGTTGGAAGAAGCTGAGCGCTCAAATCCCCAATCGTCCCCGCGAGGACGAGCTCGTACCGAAGTTCATAAATAACCTGCGACCCGTGTATCAATTCTACATGAGGTACAGCAACATTCAGAACTTCAAAGAGCTAACTATGGTCGGCACTCAACTCGAAGATGACCTTAGGACTCGCACCATGGCTAAATACACCGGCCATGCTTATCAGGGGAGCTCCTCTAAGTCCTCCCGCGCGGTCAAGAACGACGAAAACCGCACCGTCGGTAACCTTGACGACGACACCCTCGACGCCTTTGCAACTACCTTCTCACCGCCTCCTAAGGCCAAGAGAAACTTCGACCCTCTCTTTATGTCTTACTCCAAGACATTTCAAAGGTTGGTCGAGAAAAACTACCTACAACCAATCGGGCCTACTAGCGAGCCGCCCGAAGACAAGAAGCCCAAATCTTGGAACCCCAATGCCTTCTGTGCATACCACCGAGGCAAGGGGCATGATACCGAGAATCGCTTTAGGCTCAAGAACGCTATCCAAGATCTGATTGATCAAGGAAAGCTTAGCAAACCATCTCAACCCACTAAGCCTTCAAACAACGAAAACCCACTAGGCAATCATGCAATCTTCGTGGGGTCAATCCCTATATTAGACTGCTCTTACCTCATCACACCCTCCGACGATCAATTCAATGCCGTTTGGTCTAGTGATAATGAAGACGACGAATACTGGCTACCCACCGACGAAGTGATAGGCCACATCAATCAACTCGCAAAAGACATCAATCACCTAAAGGCTCTACATCGCACCGCAGTCGAGCGCTTGGAACATCGCGTCCAAAAAGAACTTAGCAATCCAGTCTCGCTCGACACCCTCGAAGCTTTTCGTCAGAAGGACAACGAAGGCTTCGTCAAACACCTTCCTCTTCAGCTTGCGACCCGCCTGGCGATACTACTTTCACTTCTGCCACGCTCAGAACCTCGAACATCTCATCGAAATTGGCACTCGCATCGAAAAGGATCTCACATCTAGCTATGAGGATCCCGCTTACCGAAGTACCCTTCGAGAACGCACTCTTAAAGGACGAAAAATACACAACTCGCATGGCTCTGCAAGGAACTTTGACAGACTCTATATGCCCTACGCTGTGGCACTACAGAAACTAGTCGAAAAAGACTACCTTACACCCATCGGACCTATTAACGAGCCGCCCATGAGAAAGAAATCAAAGTCATGGGACCCCAACGCCTTCTGTGCATACCACCGGGACATGGGGCATAGCACTGAGAGTTGTCTTAAACTCAAACATGTCATCCAAGATCTTATCGATCAAGGAAGAATCAAGAAACCTCGAAGGAAAACCACACCTTCCTCCAGCAACGACGCAATCTACATCACAACTCAAGCAACTCAAGCAACTCAAGCAACTCAAGCAGCTCAAGCTCCTCCAGCGGCACAGAAGACGATGAAGAAGAAGAAGAAATTCTTTTAGATTCTAATGCTCTTAGTGTCGGGTCATCTGTCGACCCATCTATCCTAGACTCTAGCTTTAGTTTAGATTTCCTTTTTACGGAGGCTAGCTCCAAGCAATTTTCTGATTTGTCGAATAATTCTCTTCAAAATAATGAAATGAATAAATTTGCTTACGTCTTGTCTCAAGCTAAAACAAACAACAAAATACAAACAAACAAAAATCAACAAGCAACAAACAGAACACAAAATACAAAAGACACTAACTCATGCGAAAATGAACAAACAAATGAATCATTAAACAAATACATTGCAAACATTGTGCACCCAAAAACACAAGACCCTATCATCGAGGAAACCATAACCATAAACGTGGGAACCCCCGAAGAACCAAGGGAACTACAACTAGGAGCCTCACTAGACGAACACGAGCGCACCCAATTCACACAACTCTAAAGCAAATTCAAGGACGTATTCGCTTGGTCGTACAAAGACATGCCCGGAATCGAACGAAGCATCGCCGAGCATCGCATCCCCATTAAACCCGGTTACAAACCCATTAAGCAAAAGCTGAGAAGACTACGTCCCGAATGGTCCCTCATGGTCAAGGAAGAAATCGAAAAACAACTACAAGCCGGTTTCATCCAAGTCATCGAATATCCTGAATGGGTCTCAAACATGGTCCCAGTCCTGAAAAAGAATGGCAAAATTCGAGTATGCGTTGACTTTCGCGACTTGAACAAAGCTAGTCCCAAAGATGACTTTCCATTACCCCATGTGGACGTCCTAGTCGACAACACCGCCGATCACGCCCTCCTATCCTTCATGGACGGCTACGCAGGCTACAATCAAATCAAAATGTCACTCGAAGACATGGCAAAGACGGCCTTCATTACACCGTGGGGGACATACTGCTACACAGTTATGCCCTTCGGCCTAATCAATGCTGGCGCTACATACCAACGCACCGCTACAACCCTTTTACACGACATGATGCACAAAGAAGTCGAAGTTTACGTCGACGATATGATCGTGAAGTCAAAAGAGAGAAGTGGTCATATCACTGACCTCCGCAAGTTCTTCACTCGCCTACGACAATACAAAATGCGCCTCAATCCCCAAAAATGTACTTTTGGAGTCAAATCCGGTAAACTACTAGGACATGTAGTGAGCCAAAGAGGCATCGAGGTCGACCCCTCGAAAGTCAAAGCAATTCTAGAAATGCAACCCCCGAAGAACCTCGACGAAATTCGAAGTTTCTTGGGCCAAATCGAATACATCTCGCGCTACATTAGCAAACTCACCATGATATGTGAACCAGTTTTCAAGAAACTCAAGAAAACCGACCACGTTGAACGGGACGAACAATGTCAAAAAGCATTTGACAAGGTCAAGGAATTGCTAACTAACCCACCAGTTCTACGACCACCCCAAAAGGATTTACCACTATCCTTATACCTTACAACAACCCCTACCGCCATGGGCGCCATGCTCGCTCAAGAGATAAACGGCGAAGAACACGCAATCTACTACATAAGTAAGAAATTTCTCGATTACGAAACTCGATATTCACCCGTCGAGAAGAGCTGTCTAGCATTGGTATGGTCATCCAAAAAACTCCGTAACTATATGCTAGCACACCAAACGAAGGTCTACTCAAAAATGGACCCCGTAAAGTACCTTTTCGAGAAACCTCTGCTTAACGGACGAATGGCCAGATGGACATTGCTCCTAGCCGAATTCGACCTTAAGTACGTACCCCTCAAAGCAATCAAGGGACGAGCAGTCTCCGATTTCCTAGCTGAAAATGCAATCAACGAACAACCAATCATCGACACGACATCCCATCCAGACGATGGGATTTACAACATCAACCAAGAACAATGGGAGTTATACTTCGACGGCTCCTCCAACTATCGAGGATGTGGAGTAGGAATACTTCTCATATCCCCGAATGGCGAACACACCCCCCTATCCATCAAACTGGATTTTGACGTTACAAACAACGCCGCAGAATACGAAGCGTGCTTGCACGGTCTCCAAGCAGCGCTTGTACTCAACGCCCGCAACATAAGAGTCTATGGGGACTCCTCCCTCATAATCAACCAAGTATCCGGAGCATGGAAGATACTTAATGAAAACCTGGCATTATACCAAAACAAAATACAAGAGCTCATAAACGAATTCTATCACGTAGAATTCATACACCTCCCGCGCGAAGAAAACCAATTCGCCGACGCGTTATCCAAGCTCGCGTCACTAATCAACATACCCCCGGGAATGGAAACACTACCCATTGTCGTGGAACGACGAAATGAACCCGCCTACATCTGTGACATTAAAACCGAGGAAGAACAAACCGACCCTTGGTACCAAGCAATCATCAACTACAAAACAAACGGTGAATACCCACCAAACACTAACAAACGGGCCAAGCGAGCCCTACGCCTATTATCATCACAATTCGTGATGGAAATGGGCAAACTACTCAAAAAGACGCCTCAAGGTACACTACTCTTGTGCGTCGATCACAAAAAGGGACACGAGATCATGTCCCAAGTACACGATGGCGAGTGCGGACCACACATGAACGCACGAGCCATGTGCAAACAAATCATAAGGCTAGGATGGTACTGGACAACCATGGAAGCCGACTGTGCAAAGTATGTCAAACACTGCCACAATTGTCAAATTTTCGCAAACGTACAACACATCCCTCCTTCACCACTATACAGTTTGACCTCGCCATGGCCTTTCTCAACCTGGGGAATTGACGTCATAGGCAAAGTTCAACCCGTAGGATCAGGAGGACACTGCTTCATCCTCGTGGCCATCGACTACTTCACCAAATGGGTCGAAGCCGCATCATACCGCACGCTAGGCACAAAAGAAGTTGCGAAATTCATACAAAACAACATCATTTGTCGCTATGGCATACCCCACGAGTTTATAAGCGACCAAGGCACACACTTCTAAGGAGAAGTCGAACCACTTCTTCTCAAATACAAGATACAACGACACAAATCATCACCCTACCGACCACAAACTAACGGCGCGGTCGAGGCAGCAAACAAAACCGTCGTATCAATCCTCAAAAAGATGATCGACACCTGCCACGACTGGCCCAACAAAATCCCATTTGCATTATGGGGATACCGCACAACCATCCGCACACCCACAGGCATGACACCCTATTTCCTAACATACGGGGTGGAAGCCGTTCAACCTGTAGAAATCGAGATGCAATCCCTTCGAATTCTCATGGAAGCAGACATTCCTGAAGCCGAATGGGCACGCGAACGATACGAACAACTCATCCTTTTAGACGAAAGACGGTTACATTCACTAAGTACAGTCCGAATGTACCAATCTCGCCTGCAACGCGCCTACAACAAACGGGTCAAGCCAGGAAACATCAAAGTGGGTGACCTAGTACTCAAATCAGTCCGAGCACCATTACCAGTCGACCCAAGAGGAAAATTCAAACCCAATTGGGCCGGACCGTACTTGGTCAAGGAAATCCTCCCCGGAGGAGCCGTGAAACTAACTGACCTTGACGGCCAGGACTTCCGATTACCAACAAATCTTGATCAACTCAAGAAATTTCCCCCTAAACACAAACAACTTTGCAATATATTTCAACGAACAAAACTCACTCTCGCATGGGTGAACTACGCTCGGTTTGATTCCACGCACTGTGGATACGTAGGCAGCTTTGCAAAGAGCTCAACCGAATCACGCGAACTACGCCGGTTTGATTCCGTCAAACGCGGATACGTAGGCAGCTTGTCGAAAGCACAACCGAACTTTCTAGCACGCACGCCCAAAGCTTAAAAAGGTCAAGGGCGATGCACTCACAAAAGACACGCTCAAAGCTTTAAAAAGTAGAGAGCACTGTCAACACAAAACAAAACAAAAATCCAAGTCCGAAGCTTAAAAAGGTCGAGGACTTAAGGACAAGACAAATTAAACAAACAAATCCGAAGCTTAAAAAGGTCGAGGATTTTAAGACAAAATACGAATGTTCGAAGCTTAAAAAGGTCGAGAACATTTCAAACAAAAGAAAGCAACGAGACAAGGCAAAAGCAAATTAATTCTATTTTATTACTTTATTTAGAATTTTTCGCAATTTAGAAATGAGCTAGGAACAAGCCTCCTTAGCCCTTTATTTCAAATCTAAAACATGTAAAGGAAATTTTCTAAACAAAACAAAGCAAACTACTCAAGTCATCTTTGACGCTTCGGATTAGCCTCTTCATCTTCAAGGGGCCGATCCGCCACAATTTTCGAACTAAGAACGGGAATAGATCTCTCAAAACCTGGGGGCTCGACCGGATCCTCGTCCTGCTCGACTGGGGGCTCCTCGATCCTTGACTCTAGGCGATCTTTAACAGTCACCTTCGGTCCAAGCCTTTCCCGCGCCGGTCTCGAAGTAGAAGCATCCACACTAACAGCACAAAGATCACCACAGTCTCTCCTTTCGCGCACCACCTCATACGCCAAGGAGGGCCTTGGCCCATTCTTTTCCCTCCTCCTTTGATTCTCCCGTTCCTGAGGATCATTGGAACGGTACCATCGTGTATAGAAGTCCGTAACACGACTAGACTCTATATGCTCCGGAACAGCCCAAGTAACGCGGTCCGACCATCCTCGGATCCAAGCATCGATCATTTGGTTGTTTAGCACAACAACAACTCCAACCTGAGTATCCTGCTCGGGTATGGTCTGAGCAAGCCCGATTTGCCTCTTCAAGCGAAGAGGATGAATCCACACCCCTCGTTCAAACCCGCACAACATCAACCCGCGAGCCGCATTCGCAACAGACGGTGCCGTAATCGCCGTAATACCCCACCAAGACACACACCAACGAATGGAGCTCTCCTTCACGAACCCCCGGTAGTAGTTTAGCGAACGCTCCCGAAGGTCAGCCCATTCCATCTTTCGCGACGTCGTCGCCGCAGCCTTGAAGACACCACCAAGGGGGAGAGCTTTATACACACTTAGCCTCTCCATGAGCCAAATGTTGAGAATCCTAGCGCAACCCCTGTACGAGCTCAGACGATTAGCACAACGGTCGCCTAAGCCCAGTATGGTCTCCGCTAGGATCAACGCAGAAGGATCATATCCCCTTTCCATCTCTTCGACAACACGAGCATACCTCGCGTTTTCGAACACTCCATCTGGCATGGACCCCGCAAAAGCATACCGATGAACCAAACAAAAAGTAAGGGCCCTCCGCCTAGAACGGTCCGAAATACTAGTATCAACTTTATTCATGTATCGTTGACACAAGAGAAGCATGTTTACCTTGCCTCCCTCAAACAAACCTGCAGCATGAGCATTTGTCATCCCAAGGAAGTTTCGCAACATCCCGTTGTAGCAAAGCTTACTCCTTACAACCACAGGAGTAGTCCGTTTCGACCACCCCGCAATAGCCGCAAACTCCTCCATCAAAGGACACACCTCTCCCCCGGGAAACCTAAACACATGCAAGCTAGGATCCCAATACTCTAAGCACGCATCCAGGAAGTCAAGATCGAATTTCATTTGGCGAAAGCCAGTAAAAACACCCGCACCATCGTCATACACCGCCTTCTTCATCGCCGGACTTAGTGAGGAAGTCCACCTCTTCAAAAGAGCATCAAAATGCTCCACCATTTTCTTGAATACAAAAAAAAACTTTTATAAATATACCTAATATATTTATGAGAGCAAAAACTTGTACTAAGAGAGAAGAAGAGAAGTAATTGTGAATGAGGATTATGGCACGCACCCCCCTCTCCTTATATACAAAACATATTACGGAATATGGAAACTCAGTATTACCAGCCAAGCCGCCAAACCGCATAGACCTATGCGGTTTGCACCCCAAACCGCATAAGCCTATGCGGTTTGACCCCTAAACCGCATAAGGCCATGCGGTTCAAGGGGCGGGTTTTTCTCGCAACTTTCCTAATTTCGTCTTTCCTAAACACCACAATTTACACTACCCTACGACATCCTCTTGTTGTTCCCCATGCAGCAGCATTACACTTCACCTTAGCAAATACGATTCATACCACGAGTCAAAACACAAACATTTTCGACATTCATGCTAGCTCATTTCGCATTTAAAATGAACTTTTCGCAAACGCATTTTCACAATCTAAAATCAACATCAATGCATCCCACTTGGGAATCATTTCGTTTTTCAAACAAGCTTACCAAACAGGTTCACAACTGCAATCAAGTTCAAAGTTCAAGCTACAACGACATGAAAACAAAGGTTCATACAATCTTTATTACACAAATTCACTCAGGATGACGACGACGATACTCGTCAAACTCCCGTCGACCGCTACTGCCTCACCGGCTCGACACAACCGAGCGACTGCTCAGCCCAAGCCATCCTCCACCTGTTGGCTATTCGCCATAGCTTCTTATGCGCCTCCTTAGCCACCTGTGATACACAACACAAAAACACTTCACATTTTTCTCCATTTTGCCTTAATTTCACTCAAATTAAGCCAAACTTAGGGGGAAATTTCAGAACAAAACGCAGTCAACCCCACTTTGCCTTAATTTCACTCAAATTAAGTCAAACTCGAGGGGGTAACACAAAAACATGACTCTCACAAGTTTGATCTACGCTATAACTCATACCTCGATCAAACTGGGGGCTCACTCACATATACAAGGACAAAGATACATACCTTCTTCACCCTGCCCGTCCAGCTATCCATGCCCGCGTCAGTGGTCACCGGCAAGTATGTCGGCAAAGTGAAGGTACGACGGACACCCGACTCGTCGTACTCAACGGTGGTAGAAAAGTCACCAGGCTGCTCCGCCATCTCGGGATCAAATTCCTACAAAACAAGTTCAAAACGCACACGTCAGGGAAATTTTTCGCAAAATTACCTTACGCACCCTCAAAAGAAGCAAGCATACCTCAATCGGCCCACAAGCAAGCCGAGACTCCGCAAAGTGGCTGTAGTCTTCTCCAGGACAGAGAAGACTAACCGACTCTCCTTCCCCGTACAACGCCACCTGATCCTGAGCGGAAACCCCTCGCTCAAACAGGAGCCTTGGCGGGTCCCTAGGCACCACTGGAGCTGGCCACCCTGCCTGAAAGACCAAACGCTCCCCGAGATACCAAACCGGCCCGTACGGCGTCGCCAAGTACAGACGATGGGTCTTTCGCACTGCAAACCGCGCCCCGATGCCTTCAGGAATACCCGCATACTGGCCCCACGGGAACGGCACGAACTACGAACACAAACAAAAACAAACACTCATAAATACAATCATTTTAAGTACACGCTATTTAAAATGATTCAAAGCACAAACCTGATCAAACTGCATCTGGTTCAAAACACCCGAACCTCGTCATACGACCCGATTCGCAAGCGAGACGGTTGACGTGCCCCAATGCACGCATCACGGATATACCCGCGGAATCGTCACAGCATGCGGAGGCAGCAGAAAAGGAAAATGGCTAAGAATCCACGACTGCACAAACATATTACAAAAACACGTTACAGTGACAAAGACAAAGACAAAAACAAACAACAGTGCACCTAAAACAAAAACAGAATCAACACGTACCTCCATCAAGAATCCAGGCGAGACTAAGAACAGTCTCGACCCTCGATCCATGACCCGCGGTCTCACGGCATCCATACAGAAACGAATGCACAAACCCAGAGACGGCGTCACCCAGTCAAACGTCCCAATTGCATTCCAATCCAGGAGATGCATAAGGACCGACATCGACACCCGCTCACCCTTATCGCCGAAGTACACGGCGCTGACAAACCACCACAACCACATACGAGCATTCTGCTCGTCACTCCACTCCGAGGGGCCATACTCGGTCTTCCCCTCAAAGTACTCCAAGATGTAGCTCGTCTTGAAAATGTAAGGTGGAGCACCCTCACAAATCACCTCCAAACCACCGCCAATCGCGGCAGTCACAACCTCGTCCACAACGGACGGCGCAAACTCGAAGCTCATATCACGGTCTCCGAACGGCAGCCCCGTTATGACCGCATACTCAGACAAGGTAATGCCGGCCTCGAAGCCGGGCATATGGAACGTCGTCGTGGTGTCCCAGTACCTGTCTAGGAAGGCCCTGATCAACATCAGGTTCGCCGTCTGCTTCTTCCATGCAATCTCCCTCCAATGGCCGACCAACGGGCCAAAAGCACTACGCAGCACCCAAGCTTGTGCTCTCGGCGAAAGCTTCTCCTCAAAAGCACACATCACGGACGAGACGCCCGAGAAGGTCCTCAGCGAGCCTTTCTGCCAACCCATCGTCGCTCGATAGGAAACGTGTCTCTCCGGAGCAAGTAGAAGGTTATGGCCATCCCAGCCCTTGGCGAACGCCTTGTTCGCACGTGATTTTCGCGGCCTAGAGCTACTCGCTCTAGGCGCAGCCTCCTCCTCGACATCCATCTCGGCTTCCAGCTCATCCACCAGCTCTTGAGCAAGCTCATCCTCAGGATCAGGCACAGGGACATTCCTCCCACGACCTCTACCTCGTGACTGACCACGTCTCGTGCCCAAGTCACGAGGGTCAGCATCCCTCTCACTACGCGTACGCCTCAAACCACTCGAGCTAGAGGCTCCCTCAGTCCTCGAGCTAGTACTCTTACGAGATCTTGATCTCGTAACACGACTAGAATCCTCCCCTGCAACCAAACACAACCAATACATACAGCTATAATACATGCAAGCATACAACTTGGCATACACATACACAAATACACACAAATAATACGCACATACATCATATACATCCCTTCACACATTGCACTATACGCCCTACAGAGCATTTTTAGGCCTAGTTCACTATTAAGCCGAAAACCGTTCTCTACACCTCAAAATTACAGCTTTATGGTTTCTACGCGCCATAATAGTCCCCAACAACAAACCATTACAAGCAATTACATTTTGGTCACTCCGATCAAAAACCCCCAATTCGCCTTAATTACTCCGTACAACTACGACTTAAGACGGCGATTTGAAAGCCTTAGCTCGACATTTTCGCAAAACTAACGCTATAGGCATGCTATACACGCTATGGGCATCCTACACCGAAGTTTAATTGAAATTCCGGGTCGGAAAATCCGGGTTCGTTTTCGGGCCCGAAACCTAATTTGGATGTTTTTCACACAAAGACGGTCTAAATCACAATCAATTCACACATACACGTTCACATGGCATAATGCAACACAATGACGACAACTTCAAGCATTCAAACGGCAAATTTCATGCAAAACCCGTCTTTTCAACATTTCAAGGCAAAACTAGCTAATTACAACGACAAATAACGTAAAAGCAAGTTAAAATGGAGCATTACCTGGTTCCATAGCAAGGCAACGCAACGAAAATGAGCAAAAACGGTTGAGAAATCGAAAAATGGCGTTTTTATGAGTTGAAAACCGAAAATGAAGTATAATGGCAAACATACGGTGCTCTCGTGCCTTTATAACCCCCTACAGCCCTCAGGGGAAATCGCATAGCCTTATGCGGTTTGCCCTGGCAACCGCATAAGCTTATGCGGTTTCAGCCTTTGGTTTTTCTCGGTTTTTTTCTCGTTTTATGTAACACCCCGACTTTTCCTAATATTAATTATTCGTCTCATTTATATTCATAATTTATTTCTCTTGATTTCCTCATTTCTTTTAGCTCGAGAAAATCAGTTCTCTTGTCGCGTGGATTAAGCTACTCTGTAGTCAGGACTTAAATACGGAGTAATTAACTTAAAAACGGTGTAGTTTCTTCATACGAACTCCGATTCAGGTGATTCAAAAGGCTAAATCACAGATTTTTTTCGACGCCGTCGCAACTGCCAAATTTTCAGGAGTCAATTCGAACCGGTTCACCCTGGACCGAGCCGAAACCCCCATTGCTCGGGTTGGGTTTAGGGTTTTGGATAGCTTTTTGATCAAGGCAATTATATATCCTATTATCTCCTAATCTTAGCAACATTATAATCTGATTTCTCCCTTCCTAATCTCTCCCTTATCTCATCCTCATTCATTCCCCTTAATCCTCTCACAAATCTCTCTCAAAAACTCCTAAAACTCCATTGTTTTCATCCAAGCTTTCATCTCTTGTGCTCTAGCTCTTTCCTAGCCTTTCCCTTAGTGTATGATCTCCTTTTTATCTCTTTTATTTTCTGGTTTTATATTATTCTATGTGTTATATTGTTGTGTATTCATTACTTGTATGTTTTGGCTTGAATCATCAAAGGAGAAAGAGACTTTAAAGAAGGAGACACCATATTGGTAGAAGAGGAGGAAGAATAGCAAGGAGTTGATCTTGAAAAGGTAACTAGGTGTGATCTAGTTGTGTTTTAACATGTATGAGGCCTAGGTTGATTTGTATGTGTTGTTTGCATTGTTGTCATGATGTTTGGTTTATGATTGATCATGAAATCATGCTAGTATTGTTGGCCTCATACTAGGGTTTGTCTTATAATCATATGTTCATGCTTAAATCTCATGTTGTATCATTAATCATGCTAGTAGATTGATATAAAAATCGGTTTGGTGTGTTGTTAATGATGGCCGAGATGTTTGTGTAGGGGGCCGAGCCCTTGCTTGTGATTGTCCTCTCGTTTTCTTCTTGTTTTGGCATAATCATGTTAATCTTTGAAGTTTACTTGCATCACCTGAAGTTAAACTACGAATTATGATAAGTTGATTTAGTCTAAATGTGTTTGTATGCATGTTTTAATGAATTGATCACCTAAATCGATAATTGGTCACTTGAGAATTGAGTTTGATGCATGAAACCGTGTTGGTGGTGTAATGGCCGTGTGTGGTGTGTGATGGCCGTGAGTTGTGTGAAATTTGGCCGTGTGGTGTGTGTGTATGTATTGGTTCATGTGTCACTTGTTTGAGTCTTGGCATGTATTAAAATGTTATCTATGCTAAGTCGAGTTGAAATATACTTTGTTTGATCACTAAATAATGATTTATGAGCATGATAATTGAATTTATGGCTTGTTGAGCATGTTGATCGTACTGTACTCCGTATGCATGGTTAGTTATGATGATATTGTGACTTGTGTGAGTGTGAGTATGGATGTTGTGGTTGAATGGATGTGTTGGAGTATTGGAGACAGCTTAACAGGTTAACAGGTTTATGCTTGGGTTAAGTTTGCACATGGGTACTGTTCTGGCACATGTGTGAGGAGATACAACGTCCTAGGATGGACGGATACCGCCCATGATCCCCTCGGCTATTCTTGTTGTTTAGTTAGAGCGACTATGGGTTCTCAACCAGAAGGGTTGAGACTATGGTTATATTTATGTCGTCACCGTTCTTGTTGCTCGGTGGAATTTGGCCAAATTTAGACTTGTGATTATTGAGGAACTTCTTGTTGCTGTTCCGCCATAGGGTTTGGGTGATTCTTGTTGCTTCACCCGGGGTGATTCTTGTTGCTTCACCCAGTTCTCCGCGCTTACTCTCGCAATTGGTTGGAAGAAAGATCGTCATGAGTGCTCGATTGGTTTGGGCACGACTTGGTTGTGCCATGTGATTTGGTTACTTGTGTATTATTGTACCATTGTTGTATGTTGTTATTCATGTTTGTTTGTACTTTGTGTAGGTTTATATCCGTATATAGACCTTAAAATCCACAGGATTATAATGAAAAACTTTATAAGATTTTAAAGTTATAAAAGAAATTGCATAACATGAATAGAAGAACAAGAATTAACCTTTAAAACCTTGTTAATCGGCCTAAGAACAATACCAAAAGTATGGTATCTCCTAATTGAAACACCCAAGATAGTCTAAGATATGCCCTTGAATTTGCTAGAAATTAGAGAGGAAAACTGCTTTTCTTTTCTCTCAAGATTTAGTGTTGTAGAAGAAGTATTGAATGAATGAATTAGGAATAAAATTAGAGAGTTATTATAGAATAAAATCTCCTCTAATTTCCTCCATATGGCCGGCCCAATTATCTAGTATTTGGGGAGATTAAGTTCTCCTCGAATACATCACTTGTTGACCAAGAAAACGTATCTAGACTAGGATGTATCTGGACACTTTTCTGTTGGTCATTTTAGCTTATTATATAATGCATTTTATTACTAGTGTCATCTGTATGGACCGACTATAATATATTATAAATATCCTTATATTTATAATTTACTAATTAATTATAACGGTTTATATTTAATTAGCTTGCATTATAAACAATAATTAAATATAATATTTTATATTCAATTCACGAATTACATTTAATCCGTCTCAGCTAAAATTATTTAATCTGTATTAAATTGCCGTACCAACATTACACTGACTAACATTTTAGTCAGTAACATCATTACACTTGACTAACATTTTAGTCACATTTGACTAACCTTTTAGTCAACAACACTAACTAACTGTTTAGTCATTAAGTAAGGCATCAATATGACAATTTTCTCAAATAATCATATTTCTCAAACACATCCTTTAGGTGTGACTCTTAGGGACCAGTTGATCACCGCCATCTGTATGACAATAACGTCAAACTTATCTAGCAAGCCAACTGTTATTGATAAACGTTAATCAACTGATTAAATACAAAATGTACCCTGTGTACCTTTAGAGATTTATTTATGTTATTGCACTCACTGTGGAGGACACTAACCCCAACAATCTCCCACTTGTCCGTACAAGTGTAGGTGCGATAACCGATTCTCATATCCATAATAAATTTCTCCCACTCAATGTAAACCAATTTGCAAAGTCCGTACTTTCAAAGGTCGTAGTTCACAAGCGATCAGAATCAAGAGTGGTTTCCCCGACTAGAGAGTAACTTAACTGATAAACGAATCAATATTCGAGCATGGCCATGCATTTTCAGTTACAGCTCCTCGAGTGGCCCTGAGAATAAATATTATAACTCGATAGAAGGTTGGATAATTCCTCAACTCGAATCCTGCAGATGTAAGCGCAGCATGAAATGACCCAGTGAAAATCTGCTTGGCCTCCTGTTACGGTCGACCGTGAGAAAGAAACCAAAGTCACCCAAAATCTGCCTTAATCTCAAGAGACAGTCGATAGTCAAAAGAATCGACTCTAGGAACACTATGGATGTCCTATCCACGACCAGGCACCTAATGTTCTGAAACATTTAGGACTCCATGTAGTCGTCACAAAAAAATTGCCCTGCGCGATTTCAGTAAACCCGCATCTGTGATCGATCAGTCAACAGGTTGACTTATGGCTCGTTGAACCCACCATCAATCGACGTCACAAAATGATTGCCAGAGTTATCAGCTCGTTTAGGCGATCACGGACCAAAACAAAATATAAAGCAATTCAGTTCACTTTGAGGTGTTCAACGTTGTCAGCACAACCCTCATGAAAAACAATATATATAACAAAACGATGATTTTATTAGAAGTTTTAGGAAATACAAGTGTCAAATCCAGACAAACAACTAATACAACTCAGGAACACGCTTAATTCCCATGGATTTAACGTGCCCTTCATGCTTATCTTGTCTCAACGGCTTAGTGAGAGGATCTGCTATGTTATCATCCGTAGCAATCTTGTCAATCACTATCTCCTTCTGCTCCACGTAATCCCGGATCATGTGAGCCTTCCTTTGCACGTGCCGAGACTTGTTGCTGGACTTAGGCTCCTTTGCTTGGAAGATGGCACCACTATTATCGCAATAGATGGTGATCGGGTCATTCGAACTAGGAACTACAGCTAGTCCTTGTAAGAACTGACGCATCCATATAGCTTCCTTCGCAGCCTCTGAAGCAGCATAGTACTCGGACTCAGTCGTTGAATCGCTATAACAGCTTTGTTTGGAGCTTTTCCGGTGACCGCAGCGCCATTTAGAGTAAAACGAATCCAGTTGAGATTTCGAGTCATCTCGATCCGTTTGGAAACTAGCGTCACAGAATCGGCGCAAGATAGCTCGGTGTCTCCACCATAAGTCAATACCCAATCTTTAGTCCTCCGTAGGTACTTAAGAATGTTCTTTACGGCCATCCAAAGGTGCTTCACTGGATTGCCTCGTATCGGCTCGTCATACTCAATGCATATGCCACGTCCGGACGTGTGCATATCATGGCATACATGATCGATCCTATTGCCAAGCATATGGAATCCGACTCATGCGCCGACCTCTTCCGATGTCTTTGGTGCTTGAGCTTTACTCAAATGCACCCTCGAGATCATTGGAAGGTTCCTTCTTGGAGTTGGCCATGCTGAACCTCTCAAGAATCTTATCTATATAAGACTCCTGACTGAGGGATAGCATCCGTCGTGATCTATCTCTATAGATACGGAGCCCCAAAATACGCTGTGCCTCACCCAGATCTTTCATCCGGAAATGGTTCTTTAACCATACTTTTACCGAAGTTAAGAGAGGTATGTCATTCCCAATCAAGAGTATGTCATCGACGTACAGTTTTAGGAAGACAATCTTGCTCCCACTCGACTTGATATATAGGCATGGTTCCTCGACCGATCGAGTGAATCCATTCTCCTTTATCACTTGGTCGAAGCGATGATTCCAACTCCGTGAAGCTTGCTTAAGTCCATAAATGGAACGCTTAAGCTTGCAAACTTTCTTAGGATTTTCAGGATCGATGTAACCTTCGGGTTGTACCATGTACAACTCCTCCTCCAAATAACCGTTTAAGAAGGCGGTTTTCACATCCATTTGCCAAATTTCATAGTTATGAAATGCGGCGATCGCTAAGAGAATCCGAATGGAACGAAGCATGACTACGGGTGCAAAGATCTCATCATAGTGCAACCCTTGCACTTGAGTGAAACCCTTTGCCACTAGTCGTGCCTTGTATATATCTGGTTGTCCTTCTACATATCGCTTTATCTTGTAAAGCCATTTGCACTGAAGAGGCCTAGCCTTATCAGGTAAGTCAACCAGATCCCATACATCGTTCTCGTACATCGAGTCCATCTCGAATTGCATGGCTTCTTGCCAAAGCTTTGAGTCGAAACATGTCATGGCACCTTTATAGGTTACAGGTTCGTTACTCTCAAGGAGTAAAACGTCGTCTCTCCCATTCTCCTCAACTATACCGATATATCGATCTGGAGGAATGGAGAGTCTACCCGACCTCCTGGGTTCCAAAGGGACATTAACCGCAGGCGAAGAAGGAACAGCTTTCCTCCATTGGTTGCCCGGTTGTTGGTTCTGGAATCTCCGACAGATCGAAGGTTCTATTACCTCTCTTGTCTTCGAGAAACTCTTTCTCTAAGAACGTCGCACTAGCCGCAACAAAAACTCGGTGTTCGGTAGGCGAATAGAAGTAATGACCAAACATTCCTTTTGGATAACCAATAAAGTATGTCTTGACCGATCGCGGGCCGAGCTTATCCTCGTGTCTCCACTTGACATAAGCCTCGCACCCCCAAACCCGAATAAAGGACAAGTTAGGGACCGCTCCTTCCATAACTCAGATGGAGTCTTGTCGGCTGACTTTAGTCGGACTTCGGTTAAGTATAAGAGCGGTGACAAAGAGCATAGCCCCACAATGAGTCGTACTACCGTAGACTCATCATGGATCGAACCATATCAAGTAATGTTCGATTCCTGCGTTCGGACACACCATTCAGTTGTGGTGTTCCAGGTGGAGTTAACTGTAATACTATTCCGCGGTCTTTCAGGTGTCGATCAAACTCAGTTGAAAGATATTCGCCACCACGATCTGAACGTAGTGCTTTTATCTTTCTATCCAGTTGGTTCTCAACCTTATTCTGGAATTCTTTGAACTTGTCAAAGGACTCACTTTTGTGCTTCATTAAGTAGACATGTCCATATCTACTCAAATCGTCCGTGAAAGTGATAAAATACCTATAGCCATCTCTAGCGTTGATTGACATAGGTTCGCACACATCAGTATGTATGAGTCCTAATAGGTCAGCAGCGCGCATTCCAACACTTTTGAAGGAAATTCGAGACATTTTGCCTATAAGACATGATTCGCACGTGCCAAAAGTTTCATAGTCAAATGGGGTTATTGTCCCATTATCAATGAGCTTTTTCACGCGTTTCTCATTTATGTGTCCCATTCGGCAATGCCATAAATACGTTTGATCTTTGTCACCAACCTTTGCTTTCTTGTTACTCACATGCATGATTTCTGTGGTTTGATCTAAAACATAAATTCCGTTCATGGAAACATCTTTACCATAAATCATATCGTTCAATGAGAAAATACAGCTATTATTCTTAATTGAAAATGAAAATCCTTCTTTAACAAGAACGGATACAGAAATAATGTTTTTAGATAAACTAGGTACATAGTATGCTTGATTATTGAAATAACTCAAATCCACTTGGGAGTTGGATTACATATGTCCCTCTTTGAAGCCAAGAAGAACTCTTGCTCCATTCCCCACTCGCAGTCTACATCACCTCTTGCCAGAGTTACGATGCTTCTTAGGCCTGCAAATGATTGCCTGATGAGAACCACATCCAGTATCAAGTACCCAAGTTCCGAAACTTGCATGGTTAATCTCAATCATATGAATAAAAGAAGACATACCAACAGGAGCAACGCGGCCTGATTTTATGTCCTCAAAGATACACGGAGACGATTCGCCTCCAATGCCCAGACTTGTGGCAATGGTGGCACTCCATGCTCTGCTTTGCTTTTGCCTTGCCTTGTGAGCTACCGCTAGACTCACCAGGCCCATTCTTAGCAACCATCGGCTTCTTGAATTTCGGCTTCCCTACAGTTAGGTTAGCCGGAGCCTTACCCTTACCCTTCTTGTTCCCAATCATGAGAACATCTTGCTTCGTGCTCCCACTCAACTTCAGATCACTCTCCGTCTGTACGAGGAGTGAATGTAGTTCATGCAGACTTTTCTGCATGTCATTCATGTAATAGTTTGCCCTAAAGAGGGCATACCCATCATGAAGAGAGTGAAGCACTCGATCAATGATGATCTTCTCATCGATCGTGCAACCAAGCTCCTCCAATTTCTCAACGTCCTCGATCATGGCGAGAAGGTGTGGACCAACCGGTTGGCCCTTTTGGAGTCTAGCTTCAAAGAAACGAGTAGTATACTCGTAACTCTTAATTCTCGGAGCTTTCGAGAATTCCTTAGTAAGGGTGGTGAAAATCTTGTTTGCACCTTGGGTAATGAAACGTCTTTGCAAATTGGGTTCCATTGCATAGATGAGTACGTTCTGTAACGCACCCGCTTCCATCATGAAATCGTTATAAGCAAATTAAAAGTTTCAGCTTCTTCTGCATCGGGAGCTGGTAGAGCCGGCGGTGGCTCAGTCAAGTACTTGAGCTTACCGTCAGCAATGGCAGCATTCCGTAATGCCGCCTCCCAATCAGAAAAATTGGACCCATCACTTTTCAGTCGAGTTGACTGATTCATGGTGCCCATGAAAATTCTAAGCCATGATTCGCGCATTAGTGTGGCACTTGGCATTGGTTCGTCTGTACGGACAGCCATTTGTTATAGTAGTTATATCTGTATATAACGTATTCGAAACTGTGAAAAAGAAAGAAGAAGAAGAGAAAAGATAAGAAATCATGGTTTTTAAACTTTTAAGTCATAAAGCAATAGCGATTTAATGCAATGACTCGTGCACTCATATAATCGATCTCCCTCGAGAATTATATAAATGATCCCAAGACTCAATTTCTTTAAATTGATAAGCCAACCTCTTGGCTAATTCTACTGTTAGAATTCTTGGTCGATAGATTTCAGTAGATCCTATCTATTAGTCCACTATACCTTCGAGATATTACTCGAACCATAATGTTGAGATAAACTAAGTTGACAACCACTACTTACCCAACGTAGAAGGGGTCATATTATGCCTACCGACGAAGAAGGGATTCATAGTGGTTCGACTTATAAAGACTAATTCTCAATTTCAGTTTTTAGAGGAAGATCCCATCAACTCATTTTAATTCATTTTAAGTGAACTAATATCTAGCATTATCGTGAATGATTAAATTGAGGTGATAGCTCTAAACAAATGACATCCGTATGTCTATGATCTAGGATGCAACTATATGATCCATTTTCATGCATATTAGGTGGTTTGGTTTAGTTTAGGCAAAATATGATGCTACTATCTAACGTGAATGCAATAAAACGGTAAAGTAAAACGCAAAAATAAAAGCACCTAGTGTGGCCTATCCCTATGAAAATAAAGACAATTACAAAGTGGAATCCATCTATGGACCCTAAGCTGTCTTCATTCTTCATCTTGGGCTTTAAGTGAGAGTCCATCTTGAATCTTCAACTTGAATCTTCTTAAAATTACATATTTGAATTACAAAATAAACCTATTTACATTCTAATTCAAAATATGCCAAAATTAAAAGTATTACAAAATTGGAGATTCGAGATCTCAAAATACAACCAAAATTGTGTTTCCTTCATTACGAAAACACAACTTTCTAAGGCCACACTAGTAAATTACAACCGTTTGTACAATAATTAATGCGTAAAATAAAACCATTCATACATACATTCACAAACATAGCATCAACTAAACATAAATAAAACAATGCATACGAATTGATTTTAATCCAAACCACCCTTTTTAAATGATTATCATTATGCAACAATTCCTTAATTGTTCATAATATCTTAATCAAAAATATAATCCAAAAGAAATAATTTATATTATCATTATAACATAAATTAGATCTCAAAAATATTTTAAACCTTTTTAAAATATTAGGTATCTTAGTTATCATGAACTGTTTCACAATAACACAACAAAATATTATCTTTATAATATATCAAAATAATTTCCAAAAACAGAAATTTTCGGCCAAAAGCAGAAATACCGAATTAAAATTTTTTATTTTTTTTTTAAATTGAATTACACGGCCAATAAAAATATACCATAAAAAAAAAAATTCGGCCAACATGAAGATAAATGAATTAAACTATTTTAATTCTATCATACTAATAATTAGATCGATCCTAATCAATTTTAATCCGTATTAAACATTGACTTAAGAAATTCAATTTAACTTTTTAAATTAAACAACTTAAAACTGATAGATCTAATGATTAACAAACAATATGTTCATAAACATATAAAATTTTGATCCTTTTAAATTTTAATTCAATCAGTATTGAAACAAAGCTAATACAAATTCATATGAGATAATTTTAACATCTTAAAACATCGCTAATTATGAATCAAACGGACCAAAATTCAATAAAAACATACGGCCAACCTAATAAAATCATACGGCCTAACATAAACCAAATCACATGGCCTAACTATAATCAAATTACATGGCCTAACTTTAATCAAATTGATTGAAAAATATACACATCATACGGCCACTTAATCAAATTGATTAAAAAATTATACAAATCATACGGCCACTTAATCAAATTGATTAAAAAAATTATACAAATCATACGGCCACTTAATCAAATTGATTAAAAATTACACAAAATCAATTTTATGAAAACCTTATAAAAAAATTCATGTGCCCTAAGGCTCTGATACCACTTGTAGGTTTATATCCGTATATAGACCTTAAAATCCACAGGATTATAATGAAAAACTTTATAAGATTTTAAAGTCATAAAAGAAATTGCATAACATGAATAGAAGAACAAGAATTAACCTTTAAAACCTTGTTAATCGGCCTAAGAATAATACCAAAAGTATGGTATCTCCTAATTGAAACACCCAAGATAGTCTAAGATATGCCCTTGAATTTGCTAGAAATTAGAGAGGAAAACTGCTTTTCTTTTCTCTCAAGATTTAGTGTTGTAGAAGAAGTATTGAATGAATGAATTAGGAATAAAATTAGAGAGTTATTATAGAATAAAATCTCCTCTAATTTCCTCCATATGGCCGGCCCAATTATCTAGTATTTGGGGAGATTAAGTTTTCCTCAAATACATCACTTGTTGACCAAGAAAACGTATCTAGACTAGGATGTATCTGGACACTTTTCTGTTGGTCATTTTAGCTTATTATATAATGCATTTTATTACTAGTGTCATCTGTATGGACCGACTATAATATATTATAAATATCCTTATATTTATAATTTACTAATTAATTATAACGGTTTATATTTAATTAGCTTGCATTATAAACAATAATTAAATATAACATTTTATATTCAATTCACGAATTACATTTAATCCGTCTCAGCTAAAATTATTTAATCTGTATTAAATTGCCGTACCAACATTACACTGACTAACATTTTAGTCAGTAACATCATTACACTTGACTAACATTTTAGTCACATTTGACTAACCTTTTAGTCAACAACACTAACTAACTGTTTAGTCATTAAGTAAGGCATCAATATGACAATTTTCTCAAATAATCATATTTCTTAAACACATCCTTTAGGTGTGACTCTTAGGGACCAGTTGATCACCGCCATCTGTATGACAATAACGTCAAACTTATCTAGCAAGCCAACCGTTATTGATAAACGTTAATCAACTGATTAAATACAAAATGTACCCTGTGTACCTTTAGAGATTTATTTATGTTATTGCACTCACTGTGGAGGACACTAACCCCAACACTTTGATCATAGGCCGTAGGCCAGGTGAGCTTGTTTGCATTGTTGTTGTCTACGTTTGTTATGTTAAAATATGACTGGGGAGCACCTAGTTACTCCCCACTGATTGTGGTTGTTGCCTCTCTTTTATAGGTATGCGCGTGACGGGAATTGAGTGAGTTGGATGCGAGGATGTGACCGTGTACACCTTAGAAGAGATGTGACCTTGCTTAGACTTTTGGACTTGTATTTTGGTTTTGTTTTAGATTTTCTTTCGGTCTTTGGACTTTTGTTTGGTTTGGTTGTACGGGGTATTTACTCCCCATTTGCTAGGCCTCAAGGCCTGCACTTTGTTTTCAGTTCTTTAGCAGTTGTTTGAGTAATAATCCGGGCTACACGGTGTTTCCGCCATCGTGATTTCAGTTTTAAAACCTTTATTTCCCTAAAACCTTTTTAAAACGTATTTTATTTCCTTTGAAAAACCCGGGTTGTTACAGTTGGTATCAGAGCGAATACGCTCCCAACTCTCTTAGGTGTGTGAGTAGGATTTGACCTAGAACACCGAGTGAGAGTGTTGGGTAGACACATTAGGGGGTTTACGTTATTTGTGCATATTTATGAGTAGTTGTGTGAATGGTGGTCTTAGGATTCCCACCATTAGATCATAAGTTTACTTTGGATGCAGGTACAAGGATGATGGAGTCATGCGAGGTCAGGTGACGACTCGATAAATCTCTACATTAAAAATTTACTAGTCTTGCCTCTAAAATAATCTTTAAAAGCTTTTGATTTGATTTAATCGTCGTTTTTAAATGTATTTCTTTATTTCAAAATATTTCACTCTGATAATTGCTTTCTTATGTACTACTTGGTTTCTTTGCTTTCATCATACTCACCATTCTAAACTAAATCCTTTATACTTCTATTTTCTTATCAAATCATGTTAGCCTTCATTTTTAATATCGACAAAAGGGGGGTATTTTACATTCCGTTTTAATACACTTTTATGACCCTTCTTTTTAATATTATTCATTTGAGAGTTCTGTTTTATCAAAAAAATTAGTCTATTTATGCCTTGTCGATCCCTTGTTTTAACTTTTCGATTTATTCGTTTCTTCAACTTTAATCATTTGAGTTTTCTAATTTAAAATCTCTCTCTTTCATTTGACCTTTCGAAATATCTAGAAATTTAACTCTTAAAGTCTTTGATTCGTACTGATTGATCAGCTGGAGCAAGAAACTTGAATTGAAGCCGAGTTGCGAATGTATGGTCCTACCATCAGAGCACGCAGCAGAAGCTCTTAATCTAAGTCACCTACCATATTCGTAGGGACGTCTTTCAGCTTGTTAGCTACACTTGTCCTTGGTATATCCTTCTAGTTCTTGATCTTATTATACAATTGTTTTAAAACTATCAGCTCGTGATTACAGTTTGAGTTTCGTTTTCCCCAATAAATTAAAATCTCTTATTACCTTCATGCTTATATTTTTTTTCAATTGATCGTGCTGAAATAATTTCGAAACTCTTTTATTTCTAGAATGTTTTCAGTCAGTTCTATTAACAAAACCTATTTTTGTATATTTGTGCTACAATGGTGTGTTTATCCTTCTTGTACTTTCTTATTTTGTAACTATGTTGAGGAAAAATTTTAATCAGTAAGGTTTTACTTTTCTATTCATTTTTAAACGCGTCAATACATTTTGATGAACTTTTTACTCAATCAAATTTGAAATGATTGACACTTATCTACTGCTTTCACTTTTAATCAAAACCTCTTTGTTATCCTAAACATTCTTTTATTAAATTTTCTAATTTGAGCATTTGGTTTATTTGAATATTATTTATTCCACCTGGTATTTTAGTAGCTTCATTTTTTTAAAATCGCTGTCGTTTTGAAACTCAACTTTGAGACGTCTTCTTTCAATCGTATCTTCTGATCATATTCTATATCGGTCAAACTTTTCGGGAATTACCTTTTCGTCTCTCCTTCATAACGAAACCAATTTGAATTCTCTATTGGAAACGAGTCTTATAACTTCATTGGTGAACTCTTAAAGAATATTTCTATTTTCCTTCATCGTTTCATATTAAAAATTTATTTTGTCAAATTGGTGGTTGTTGAGCAGTTTCTTGCAAAAGATTTATTATGTCATATTTTTACTTAATTCGTTTCATTCCTTCTTTTCTTTCTTATTCATCATAACTCATCACTTTTATATCATGACTCTGTCGATCACCTTTTAGTCTTGTCATTCGGGTCTTATCTCATTCTATTCCTTAGGTTTCCCTCTAGAGGCTACTTCAGTTCTATTGCCTTTGAGCCGACTTTTAAGACGTCGATCTTCTATTATTTTCCATTCCTTTCCATAGCTAATCACGTTCTCAATTTTGTAAGAACTCTTGATGTCTTAACATCAATCTTGTCTTTGATAAATTTCCATAATCGTTTTCCTTGGCATCTAGCCGTAAGGTGCCTCATCCTTATCTAGCTCGAGATCTGATCCTTAGGTCGTCGCTGTTATTTGAGCCATAGATGATAGAGTTTGGTTAATAAGTATTTGATAGTGTGAGTGGTTTACTGGCTAATGCACATGGTTGGTCGTGGTGGCCTGAATGGATTCCTAGTTTTGTGACTTCTAGCTAGAGCCTTGCGAGGTAGCTTAATCGTCGCGAGATAATGTTTGTGAGTTATAGCCATCGTGAGTAAAAGCTTAATATGCGATGAGTAGAGGAAAAGGAAGTGATGGTATCTATATAGGTGGTATTTTTGAGGATTCGATTATGATGGTATATGGGGTGTGATAATAATGAGTTAGTGAGAATTGGGAAGTGATATTGTGGTGAGCAATGATAATCGGCTTTGAGGAAAAACTTAAAGGTTATAGTGAGCACGATAAAACTTTGGGGTTTGTACTTTAAAGGTTAATGTAGGAATGCTAATTGTGCATCTTGTGGTTTTGTGTATGTGCTAAGTATTAGGAAATCCATTAATGGAAGGAAAGAAATCGAGGTCAGTAAGGTAGTGACGTTCGAGGAAGGTATGGATAGACTTGTGTATGGTAACAATGGGTTGAGAGAGTAGTAAGCTTTTGACGACACATTTTGTTAGTTACTGGATAATATACTTTTGATTTGGGGTTGAGACGATACGGTATGACATAAGTATGGTTATTTCATTGTGGAGAGTGTGGATAGATGTGGGAAGCGATGTAGACTTGAGCTTGGATCACATTATGATTGAGGGTATGAGGTTTGTCTTTGGCACTGATTTGAGGACTAGTTTGTGCGGCAATTGTATTGGTGACGTTAGTTAGGATGTCCACGGTTTTAAAATGCGTTTGGAGTGTGTTAAGATTTTGGATTTAGATACTATGTTGAGTTGATATGGACATACGAAGCTAATAATAGTCAATTTGGGTTGGTCGAGCATACGATGTATCTATGGTATACAAGTTTACATAAACTAGCGATCCACATTCGAGCAGTTGGTGATATTGAGCTAATATAAGCGTCGTTAAGCGTGTCTATGCCCTGTAATCAAGGTGAGTAGAGTTAGCGATTCTAGCCTTGAGGACCATAAGAGTAGGTAGTTTCCTTAACCCTTTGGGGGTATTCTTTCGTTCTCAAGTTTCGAGGACGAAACTTCTTTTTAGGTGGTGAGATTGTAACACCCCGACTTTTCCTAATATTAATTATTTGTCTCATTTATATTCATAATTTATTTCTCTTGATTTCCTCATTTCTTTTAGCTCGAGAAAATCAGTTCTCTTGTCGCGTGGATTAAGCTACTCTGTAGTCAGGACTTAAATACGGAGTAATTAACTTAAAAACGGTGTAGTTTCTTCATACGAACTCCGATTCAGGTGATTCAAAAGGCTAAACTGCGTATTTTTTCGACGCCGTCGCAACTGCCAAATTTTCAGGAGTCAATTCGAACCGGTTCACCCTGGACCGAGCCGAAACCCCCATTGCTCGGGTTGGGTTTAGGGTTTTGGATAGCTTTTTAATCAAGGCAATTATATATCCTATTATCTCCTAATCTTAGCAACATTATAATCTGATTTCTCCCTTCCTAATCTCTCCCTTATCTCATCCCCATTCATCCCCCTTAATCCTCTAACAAATCTCTCTCAAAAACTCCTAAAACTCCATTGTTTTCATCCAAGCTTTCATCTCTTGTGCTCTAGCTCTTTCCTAGCCTTTCCCTTAGTGTATGATCTCCTTTTTATCTCCTTTATTTTCTGGTTTTATATTATTATATGTGTTATATTGTTGTGTATTCATTACTTGTATGTTTTGGCTTGAATCATCAAAGGAGAAAGAGACTTTAAAGAAGGAGACACCATATTGGTAGAAGAGGAGGAAGAATAGCAAGGAGTTGATCTTGAAAAGGTAACTAGGTGTGATCTAGTTGTGTTTTAACATGTATGAGGCCTAGGTTGATTTGTATGTGTTGTTTGCATTGTTGTCATGATGTTTGGTTTATGATTGATCATGAAATCATGCTAGTATTGTTGGCCTCATACTAGGGTTTGTCTTATAATCATATGTTCATGCCTAAATCTCATGTTGTATCATTAATCATGCTAGTAGATTGATATAAAAATCGGTTTGGTGTGTTGTTAACGATGGCCGAGATGTTTGTGTAGGGGGCCGAGCCCTTGCTTGTGATTGTCCTCTCGTTTTCTTCTTGTTTTGGCATAATCATGTTAATCTTTGAAGTTTACTTGCATCACCTAAAGTTAAACTACGAATTATGATAAGTTGATTTAGTCTAAATGTGTTTGTATGCATGTTTTAATGAATTGATCACCTAAATCGATAATTGGTCACTTGAGAATTGAGTTTGATGCATGAAACCGTGTTGGTGGTGTGATGGCCGTGTGTGGTGTGTGATGGCCGTGAGTTGTGTGGGCTGGCCGTGTGGTGTGTGTGTATGTATTGGTTCATGTGTCACTTGTTTGAGTCTTGGCATGTATTAAAATGTTATCTATGCTAAATCGAGTTGAAATATACTTTGTTTGATCACTAAATAATGATTTAAGAGCATGATAATTGAATTTATGGCTTGTTGAGCATGTTGATCGTATTGTACTCCGTATGCATGGTTAGTTATGATGATATTGTGACTTGTGTGAGTGTGAGTATGGATGTTGTGGTTGAATGGATGTGTTGGAGTATTGGAGACAGGTTAACAGGTTAACAGGTTTATGCTTGGGTTAAGTTTGCACATGGGTACTGTTCTGGCACATGTGTGAGGAGATACAACGTCCTAGGATGGACGGATACCGCCCATGATCCCCTCGGCTATTCTTGTTGTTTAGTTAGAGCGACTATGGGTTCTCAACCAGAAGGGTTGAGACTATGGTTATATTTATGTCGTCACCGTTCTTGTTGCTCGGTGGAATTTGGCCAAATTTAGACTTGTGATTATTGAGGAACTTCTTGTTGCTGTTCCACCATAGGGTTTGGGTGATTCTTGTTGCTTCACCCGGGGTGATTCTTGTTGCTTCACCCAGTTCTCCGCGCTTACTCTCGCAATTGGTTGGAAGAAAGATCGTCATGAGTGCTCGATTGGTTTGGGCACGACTTGGTTGTCCGAGGTTATTCGGGCCGGGTACCCCATTGAAGTGGTTCATGTAATAGCTCAAGTGACCTAGTGCTTAAAAGGATTGTAAGTACTACTCATATCAACAAGATGCATCTTCTTTTCTGGTGGCTCATCTTAAGAACTCTTTGGTTAAGCGTGCATGCTGGAGAGTAGTCTTAGGATGGGTGACCTCCTGGGAAGTTTCCAGGATGCGCATGAGTGAGGACAAAGTGCGCTGGAAAGGGCCCGTGTTGGTCTGTGGGCGATGTACGCAGCCTGGCGAGCTACCGTGAATGACATTTCGGCCTTTAGTTGGGGCCGGGGTGTTACATTTTACGCCTACTTTTCAATTCCTAACTCATCTTGGCCCAAATGCAACTCCAAGTACGTCCCGTGCTTGGGTTAAGGCGTCACCTACAGTTCGCCATACGCATATATTAAGCACTTAATGTACGGTACAGAAGCAGAAGCACGAACGCTCTTTACGAGCATTACATCATTTTCCCCTCAACGGAAGGCAATCATATGCAATTACGACTACATAGACACTCCTCGGCGAGCCCAAGCACAAGCACTCTGCACTATACACTTAACTCCAAACATTTCACTCTACACAGACGCTCCTCGGCGAGTTCAAGCATTACACGGACGCTCTTTCACGAGACCTACACCTACACCTACATAAACACCCCTGCTCAATTATACACCTCACGCATACCCGAACATCTTGCAAGCACATGCACCCCTGCACTTTAGCCCCTTATACACATGCAATTCAAAGACATTACAAGCAGCAGCACCAGGCATCCGACGATACCAAGCATATACGAAGGCACCAACAACGACAGTACAACAAGCACGACGAAGACATCCAGCAGGCCGGCAGGCCCTTATAGCATGCACGGACCGCCAAGTCCTTAAAATGTGCACGCCCCTCCCCGTTTAGCCCGGTTCGAAGTCCTCGTCTCACCCATGGACACATGCTTCGTTCCGCTGACTGTATCGAGACTGTAATGGTCCGGATATGGTCGTGGAGTTTGACTAACGCTCTAGTCCGAGCTCAGTCAAACTGGGGGCTCTGTGGATACCCATATCCGTACCCTCCCAGACAAAACCCTGTGATGTATCATGAACTTTTATTACGCATGTTTAACGTTGACTTAACGGTTCTAACTAATGTCGAATTCATTTTGAGTCGTTTTAAATGTTAAAATGATTTAGGTCGCATCACATCACACTTAAATAAACGTTCATTTTGTCCATTTGGAGTCTAACTAGGTCCTTGTCCTGCTTCATTTGGCATGAGCTTCGCATTTGCACTACAATTAGCCCTTTTACATTAACAAGGTCTAATTCAGCATTCCTAAATTCCTAAATTTAGGCCCGGTGGCTAGATCTCCCCTTTAGCCCCCTCTTACACAAAATACGGCTTCACGTCTTACCTTATTTCACAAAAATTATGCAAATACACCCTTTTCATTTTTCCGGGTCTCGGGCCCGAAACCGAGCCCGAACCCAGCCTTTGGCCCGCACTCCAAAGCCCTGAGCATCACAAAATATCTCAGAAATATCCTAGGGGTTTTCTTGAGCTTCACGTTTGAGATTATCTCGAAATCTTTCAAAGATATAATTCAACCGAAACTAGGAAAGTAGGCTAAAACCACACCCTCAAACCGCATAAGCTTATGCGGTTTGGGGAGGCAACCGCATAAGCCTTTGCGGTTTGCCCTGGCAACCGCATAAGGCTAAGCGGTTCCTAGGCCTGTTTTTATCCCCGGATTTCCTAATTTCTCCGAGGTTTCTAGTATATATACACCCCTATACCTCGACCTCAAACACACAATTTACAATCAGAATTCACAACCAGAATACATCTTTCACACACAATCTCTCACACCTTGCACCCTTCTACAAAACTCTCACAAAGCCTCAAGCACTCAAATCCTTGAGTTCAACACACCATCCCGTGTTGAATTCATCCTCCTTTTAAGTTCAAGAAGCGAAGCTCTGCCCAGATCTGAAGCGTCAGGACAAGGTAGGTACCGATCCACTTGGATCAAAGCTTTTTCTTATTTTCTATGGACTAACAAAATGGTCTACACTTTAGCGCCCGAGCTTTATCACCCAGTACGCTTGCACTCCAAGTGTTCTATTTACTTGGTACACTCCATATCCGATGACACGCCAAAGTCGCATAAGCAGCAGCCCTTATAAAATAAACCAATGGACAATTGAACTTTATTTTATTTGTATGCATCTTGCACCTTCTTATTTTGCATTAAATCAACTTAAACAATGAATTCGACCTTTAACTGAACCGTATTCGTTAACAAGTTAAACATGCTAAACTGAGGGTTTTAATCAATCTTTTTGCATCTGCATCTGCATTCTTTTACAAACTTATCGCACTTGTACGTAGCGATAACATTAGCTCAAATATCATCTTACAAGGATTGTTCTAGGTCAGTAGAGGCTATTTTTACATAGGCTTTTCTAAAAGATTTTCATAAATCATTATTTGAATTAACTCTTTTTCTAAAGTACCCTCACCCCGAATCCAATCTGGTTTCACAAGCCTTAGATCTAGGGGTGTCGGCGTGCTCCAAAATCTAGGACATGTTTTTAACCTAGAACATGGTAGCAGGTTCCTAATTTTCGCGATAATTAGGTGGCGACTCCATAACAGTTCTTAAAGGTTTTTCCAACTTAATCTTTTTTAACTTTAAAATCCGCCCTTAAGCAAGACGCCGAGTTGGGTCCCTCGACGCGGTTCCCGGGTTCCACACCTGTGAGCCTGTGATTAAGTTTCATTGCAGCCGCCAAAAGAAATAAAAGAACCAGGGCTGCAGGAAGAAAAAATAATCGCCTGTAAACAGGCGATTAAAAATTAAATCGCCTGTTTACAGGCGATTTTATTTTTGTTCTGCTGGTTTATTATGCCGCCTTTGGTTATGTGACGTATGTTTAAAGTAATGATGGTGTTTTGTGAGGTGTATTACGTGTGGGTTAAGGCTAATTTGGGCCAAATTAGTTTTGGTCCAAATTTCGGTTTTCGTGTTTCGGTTTTTGTCGTGTTTTTCGGTTTTGGCTCGAAATAAAATAATATTGAACTATATTATTTTGCGGTATTATAGAGGCTAATTTTGTGAAAATGTGACATGGGATGCACTTTGGCCCGTTTTGCGTGTTGCGGTAGTGTGCGTTTTGGGTTGTTTTTGTAAGTTTGGGCCGTTTTGTAGCTTGTTGGGCTATTTTTATGGGTCGTCTTAATAGGACGTTCCTGTATTGTGCTCGTGTTGTGCTTATAATGACTTAAAAATGACATTCATTTTTATGATTACGCAAATTCAAATTAATACGCTAAAAATGACTAAATACGTTTTAGACACTTTTGTACTGTTTCGTCTTATTTAAAAACATGCATGAAAGTCCTTTTCGTCATCGGGTTTGTTTTTGGGGGGTACTGTAATACTCCGTATTAAAATAATAATAAATAATATAATATAATATAATATAATATTCTTTACATATAATCCTAAAAGCATTATTACTTCTAAATATAATTTATTTAAATCAAATAATAATTTTACTAGTATTTTTCTACACATGACGATAGAAAATTCACAACTAGTGCGTTATTAGCTCAATTCTAGTGACAAACTCCTACGCGACCGTTAGGATCTCATTCATACGTTAGGATAATAATATTCTTCCTTTAGAACTATTAGAATTTCCATTGCAATTATTTTACGACCAACTTTACCATTTACACTTATAAATATTAAAATAGCACCTCTTAAATATAGTCTTTTCAGCAACAGAAAAATACAAATAATTCTGTAACGCCCACTTTATGGACGGTACATTTGGTTCCGTGATTAAATCATCTTTCATAATTTTTCCAATCAATTTTCTCATACGGTTTTGTCATTTTACGACGGACTGTATATTTTCTATGGAACCATATCTCGACCAATCATTTTCCACCACATGTCAAATCCTCATTGGTCGGTGCCACTTTTCCGACACTTGTCTCTCATGCACACGGAGGAGGACATTTGTCCCCCATGCACCAAAGGTGCACATGCATGTGAACACTTGTCCACCATGCACTCAAATAGATTGACACTTGGTGGCCGTGCCTAAGTTATGAATTTTTGGTCAAAATTCATTGTATTTGATAATCTTCATCTCCTTTTCTTCCTCCATTTTGCCATATAATATCTCCCTCCATTACCATCATTTTACATCATTTCTCTCTACCAAAATCTCAATTCTCTTGTTCTATTTTGAAGATAAAATCATAATACTCAAACTAAGCTAATTTAAAAGACCTTGTGATGGAGCCTTCAAGGAGCACGATGATCTCTCCATCTTTGCCGATATTTTCGATCTCCACAATCTTTAAGCTTGGTTATGGTGAGGGGACATGCATCTTCATCTCTAACATCATGTGTTTCATTTTTAATGCAAACTTATGATTTAAGTATATATTTTAGCCTACTATGTTATTGTCATTGTTTGTGTTTTCTTGTTTTTGTCTATTTCAAGTTGTGCCGCCATAGTTATCTTGTTGAAATTTCATGTTTTAGAGCATAAAATGAATTGTATATTAACTTGTGTGCATATGAGTAAATTGTGAATTAATTAAGAGAAAAACAACATGTGAATATTGTATGTGGCTTAAAATGAATTAGGACTAGTATCATGATCACCATCTTAATTATCTTATATTTAATCTCATGTTAAAAACAATATATATTTGATATTTAAATACATGCCTAAACCTTGTTGTAATCATCTTTTATTTTAATTGCATTTAGATATATGTTTGTAAGTAAATCATGTTTAATTAGTTGTACTACGTATTTTTCCTTGAAATTTTGATATGATGTGTATTCTGATGTTATTGAATGGTGGTTTAAACTTCGTAGCTTTTGGATTAATACTTCTTCCTAAATAAAATAAACAAGGCAGAAATTTACCTTAATTCGTTAAATAAGTAAATCTAATTATTGTGACCTGAACATTTTTCGTACATTTCAAAATATGTTTATCAAGCTACTGTTAAAATTTTGTGTGAAAATATTAATTTTTGGCCCTCCGTTTAATTTTTACAAACTTATTGTTTTATATCGTTTTTAATTTATTTCGGGTACCAAAACAACTTATTTTTAAAAACGATTTTAACCCAAGGTTTTATATATTCTGGAGAGTTCAAAAATAATTTTTAATAATTTTTATGAATTAATTCGTCTTTGGGCATATTTTATATTTAACCGTTAAACAACCGTAAATTATTGTAAGTAATGTTATGTTCATAAAATGATTTTACTTTTCAGCCTATTTTCTCCTATTAATCTTGTTTTCATAATTTGAAAGTCACATAACTCCAAAGTATATGAAAACATAATAAAATATTATTAAAATATGTATAATCTTAAATTAACAGTTAAGGACTTGGCTATGTCTTAACTTGACTTCCACTAGCAAGTTTTGACTAAGTCATTATAATATACCTTGACCTTGACCAAAGTCAAACATTGACCTATAGTCATTTGTTGACCAAAGTCAAAGTTGAGCAACTCTGTACTAAGCTACTAGAAATGAACTACTTAATCTACCCTAAACATTATATCAAATAATGAACCTTAATCTACTCCTGAAATAAATCTTTCCAAAGATAAATAATTAAAAGACTTTCATTCAAGATAAACAAAGATCGCAATTATATATTAAAAGATACTATTCTGGGCCAAGCTGGATACGTCTCCGTTGTTTGGGACCTCTGAGCCCCTTGTGTCCTCCGACCATAAGTGGAAATCATAAAGCTTATGTCATTCAGCCTTAACTCGCCAATACGATGATTAATGCCGCTTGGATTCAGTCGTCGTGGGTGGAAATCATAAAGCCCATGATGCGCAACTTAGCCTGGGTACATGGTTATCATGGAAATCATCTCTATCACATTCGACCGCTGTCTCTAAGTCTCTGAGTGGAAATCATAAGGCTCATGTGACCTCTAGACACATGTCATCCTAAATCATCATTCAAGATTCCCTTTAAGCCATGTTTGTTTGGGCACTCTTATGCAATGGTCAAATGATCATCCTGACGGGGGATAGCTCCGAAAAATCTGTTGCCGTGGTCGAGGAATGCTAGGAGTCACCGCTTAAGAGTCTGAGCAAAGAAACCTTTGGGAAGGTCGTCATTGGTAGTAGTCGTCCAGCCGCCGCTGAAAGAGTGCGGGGTGGGTATATGCGCATATATAGACAAGAGTACATGATCATCTCTGCTACTTAATGGTATCTTGGCACTTGATATATTGTTGTTCTGAGATTCTGATATGATATTATTATGAAACAGCCTCGAGGTGGTAAACATGTCTTAAGTGGCCTCTGAGTTATTACCGCCGTTCACTCCCCTGGCGGTACTTTGATCTTTTGCCTGACCATATTTGTGTTCGGTCCCATTGGGAACTAGGGGTGAGATGTAAACCCCCTAGTACTGGTGTGATTGGCGGGATTGATGTATTCCACCCATATGAAGTGATAATGGGTAAGCTTTATATGAGTGAAATCCATTAGTAGCCACGTCCCGCGCATTGTTTGAAACTTAAAACGTTTTCCAAAATCAAATGGCTACAGTTTTCTGTAATGATTAGTTTGTGCTATATAAACTCTCCTATATCTATGAGAATCGTAACCATATAAAAGGGGACTGAAATTGGAGAATAACTATGGATATACCTTCTTACTTTTTGTAATGTGATGCTTTATACTTTCGTTACATGCTTATGATGCTTTAGAACTTCTAGCACATAATCTTATACTTATATTACTTATTTTATACTCATGTCGTCTATGTTCATAGCTTGAATTGTCATTTAACCGGTTGATCACCTAATTGATGCATTATCATCACTTGCATATTTGGTATCATGATTAGTTTGCATATAGCTACATAGTTTTGCATAATTATAACTTGTCGCCTAACATGTGGATCACAGCGCTTACGCATCATATTCATGTTCATATTCTTTATGCTAAGCAGTGCATGTAGTATCATGTCTAGGGTTACTTGCATACTATAACATAAAAAGGCATAAAATATATACCAATGAATCATAGGGCTGCATTAGAACATGAACCATATGTTTTGTTATTGCGTGGATTAATGTGTGCTCTCCTCAGGTGCTATGTGAGTGTCAACCTGCTTGGATGCATTGGATGCTTGGATGATTATGCTTACTTCTTTTTTTTGTACGTGCGGGTTGGGACGTTACGAGAGAGCTCTTATGATAAATAATCTTGTTCTAGTTGAGAGCTCAACTTTTGTAGTATACTTTGCTACATCGGCTTTTTATAGCCCTGCTTTTCGTTTCTATAATCATTAGTTTTTGCTGTAACACTCGGTTACATCGACCTTCAATGGTCATTATCCTAGTCTTTTAAAGTCTTCCGCTGACTAATATTTATGCTTCCGCTAGATTTTTATACAAAGTCATATGTATATAACCGGGGTGTTACAAAGTTGGTATCAAAGCGACCTTGAGACCGTGAAGTGATTTTGTGGGAAACTTGTCACTTTCACCTATCGAGGACGCGCCTGGAGATATGACTTATAGGATAATTAACTTGGGTATGCGGGTTAGGATGGGTTGCGTTGTTTGTTGTTGTTGTGATTTATTACATGCTATGTGTTATGTGACTAACCTTGGATGACTAACTTAGCTAATACAACTAAATAGCGACGACACCTTCAGATGGTCGTTTGCCCTTTCTTCTGTGTTTGCAGCAAGGCTACTTCCAAGTGAGTTGATTACGTGTTACATTTTAAAAATGAAGACACGTGGAAGCAACCACGAGATTTAGAGGACCAAGACTCGCCATCACCGAGTATTTCAAGATTCAACGAAGGACATGCAAGGACGACTTGGACTTCCTAGTGTTAACTTTCAAGTGACTAACATACTCTACAAATCCTAGTGAATCAGCTTCGTTCACCTAAAACCTAGGAATTAACCTTATGCATCGAAGGATTATACCCCAATCATCAATCATACATCAACACTCCCAGTTCTTATCTTAAATTCTCTTCTATATATAACCTTATAGCTTTCTTCCTTTATAATTCCAACTCTTAGCCGTTCACATTCTATCAATAATGCACAAATGAGAACCGTATTATTACATCCCTCATAAGAAGATTCCTTAAGCATAGGATTCATTTAAATTATAAGCTCATTTCTTTTTCCTAAACCCGACCATCTTGCCTAGTATAGATTGCATAAATTAGAAACTTCCTAGCAAATCTCCTATGATTAGCCTTCTAAACTAGACACCCAAACCCTATATTAAGGTAAGGACTTAGATTTATATCGGATATTAGTAATTGATTTGAGGACAATAGAAAGCCCCTGGTGACTTTTGGTAATTAGAATTATACTGCACTATCTTGACGGAAAGGAAAATAATCAATTCTTGTTTAGGATTTAACCTTAGGTGTTCACTATGAGAAATTAATTAATGATCAACAAGAGAGCTAAGGATATCTTTAAGATGATGCGATATTTGGAAAACATATGGAAACCAGTTATAAGTCGCTAGAGCTTGGAAGCGTAAGCTTGAGTAATGGAGTATATGGGTAAACACCTCATTAGATCCTTTTAGTTAACCATGTGTGAGAAACAAATAATTGGGATGATGGTTATAAATTTGGAGAAGCATTACCAGAAAGTATTTACGGAATTAGAAGATAATCAAAAGCTTATGGAAATTAGATACGAGTAGCGTGAGTGTTGATATGTAAACTAGAGTTATACATAGAGTGCCACCTCTCTAAATCCTAATAATTAGCGTAAGTGAGGAAATGATGATAAAGGTAAATGTCATACACTAAGAGAAGCACTTCAATAGAGAATATGGGATGTTAAAGAATTAGTTAGCGATAATTTTTGGGATTTAGATAGTAAGAAATACGTTAAACGGATTGTTAAGGATTGTCCGAAATACCCCATGAACTCTAGCTTGGTACCTTTACCACATCCTTATGTCAGCTGTATCAATTCTTTGACAACTTTCATCAAATATTTTCTTTCCACCTTTAACTTATCAAGCTCATTTCTAAAATTATCCTCTATGGTTAACCTGTTTCGCCGCCTTTGTAACTCTTTGTAATTTTAAGTAATTACTTTTAGGTGGTCATACTAGGTTTATGCTTGTGTTGTTTGATGCTTGTTTGATTGCTTATTTTATTCGTTTACTTGCCAAAATCGTCATGCATGCTAGGATATCCCACTATGATTGTCGTTTTAGGTCACGATTCTTAAATTAGTTCACTTATAAAAGAATTTTAATGACTAAAATTGACAAGATCACCCACATTATTTAACAAATGAATTGAGATTAAGCCTTTCCAAATGTAGCAACTATGAACCCCATGTTCATGAGGACCTCCGCAACGTGGAACCTCGTTACCATGGGTAAGTAGTGAGAGGAAGTCTCATGCTAATTTGGTTTGGACTCAACCAAATAAGAGTTATTTGGGGCTAAAGGATGCATTTTAAAGAAAATCATCAACCAAGAGTTCTAGTGTAGAATTAGTCAAGTGTTGACTTATCATTTTTGTATAAAAGGAAACATGAGATGTGTAATTTTATATGAGAACGAGTCTTGGAATCATTTATATAATTTCGTGGGAGATCGTTATATAAATGGTCATTTGTTTTAAAAAGAGTTTTAGCAAATGTCATAATGTACAATGAATGTTAATATATTTCCTCTTTTTGTTGTAGAATTATTTATTTGAAATCGCAATGACAACATCAACTCCCGCACCCATTTTGGGTAAAGATTCATGGTTGAGAACCGTGATGGATAAATGTATCCTACAAGATGACGGTAGCAACTTTATCGAATGGGATTCGGCTATAAGGGGCGCCGCTCAATCCGACCATGTGCTTAAGTACCTTACCGAACAACCTCCCGCCGAACCCGGACTTAGGGCCACCGCGGCGGCACGAGCCGCCTACGATGAGCACCTAAAGGGGGACAATGACATGAAAAATGTGTTGATTTGGTCAATGTCACCTACTCTCAAACTTCGCTTCGTTACTCACGAAAGTGCATATGAGATATTCACTAGAGTAACGACTAACGATGACGTGCTTCAACCAAGAGAGCATGAAAGTGAATGAGATTGAGAGAAAATATGTTCTTTCAATGAGATTGAAGAACATGAACATAGGGGTTAAGAAAGGGAAGGGAGCTAATAAAGGTCGGTTCAAGAAAGATAAGGGTAAGGGGAACGCTATTGAGAATAGCAAGCCCAAACCCGGTCATTGGAAGCGCAATTGTCCCAAATTCTTAAAGGAAAAGAAAGATGGATATGCGACATCCAAAGATATTGTTCCTTCTAGTCTTTATATGATTGACATAAATCATGCTTGCATTTCTACATGGGTATTGGATACCGGATGTGGATCTCACCTTTGCAATCACTTGTAGGGGATGAGAAACGTGCGAGCACTAGCCAAGGGTGATGTAGAACTCCGCATGGGTAATGGAGCCAGAGTAGCGGTCGTTTCCGTGGGAACTTTTGTACTCACTCTAGCTAGTGGTTTAGAGTTGTACTTGAATAACTGTTATTTTGTACCAACTCTAACCAAAAACATTATCTCCGTCTCCGTGTTAGATGCGGAAGGCTTTTGTTTTATGATTAAGAACAATCGGTGTACTTTTTCATTTAACTGTCATTTTGGAAGGCATGCAATCTCCTCAGCATCTCTCTAAAACCTCTCATAAAATCTCTACAATATTATTAGCTAATATTACTAGGAGTTTGTAAGTGTTAGCAATAATAATTTACATATTATCAAGTGTTTATTAGTGATTTCTAGATCAAAATCACTAGTAAATTTTGGAGTACTTCTTGGGTGCAACAAGAAGGAGGTTTCCTACTTTGAAAACTCGGGTTTTGGAGGATCATCCTAACTCATAGCTCAAGAAACAAATCGAGAAAGGAGTTCTCGTATTTGTGCCCATTTTATTCCTTAAGAGAAGGTATAAATTTCTATAAACTTGTTAACAAAGTATGTTTGTAACTACATAGATCTTGCTCATCAAATTAGAGTAATTTGATTTACACTAATATTGGATTAGTGAAGGGGATGAGATCCTTACAGCAACTTCATGACATAGTGCAACAGGATCATACTTACATGCAATGTAAACGCAAGCAGAAACACGCTTTGTCATTCATATATCCAATCGGAATTAGCTCATCACACGTTCTTATTTTGTAGATAATATGCACTTTGAATCCATCAACGCATATACAACTAATGCGGTTGAATGACGCACTAGGGGAGATAGGCAATTTTTCTAATTTTATGCCATGAAACTTGATGCATTGACATTACCAGAGTGACAGAAACTCAGAAAGACAAACATAGCAAACAATGTCTTCGACACTTTGACGGCTACATGTTGTGTGCTGCGTGCCGCCCAGCGCGTATCAGACACTACAACAATGACATTCTTACGATATAGTCATGCACTGTGTCGTGCCTGCCGCGTATCAGACACTACAACGATATTCTTATAAGATACTTGGCCATTTCAACTAGGCCGAAAACAGAAATAGTAAAGCCAAAACAACTGTTTGACGACATCACCGCTCATTTAATCAAATATGAATATCTGAAAACCCCAGATATCAATGTGCCAGAAATACGAGGTAGAACCAAGGTTGCCATATTCAAAATTCGCTCGATTCGAATTCGCGATTCGCTCAATTTAGCGAATCGATTCGCTGATTAAATTACAATGAAGATAATTCGCTAAATTTATTAAGTATACATCTTCTGAAAAGTTCATATAAAAAGTAATAATTGAAAATACTTAGAAGAAATTATTTATTTCCAATGAAATCTACAATTTATGATTTTTTAGTCATCGTACTTGCATCTACACAAATTCTTGAGAATATTCATTTATAATCAAGAACTAAAAAAAAATAAAAAAAAAATAGTAAAATAAAAAGTTACGCGGCTGTCATGTCAAGCAAAACGAAAAAGGGGAAAATTTTGACTTTTCAACTAAACCAAAAGAGTTATACGGAGTAATTTCAATGCACGTGCCTCCAAAAAAAAAGGTAAAAAATATGACTCATGTTTCCAATAATTTAATAAACCTATTATCTTCCCCTCCCTTCATCTCCCTGTTAACCATCTTCCATCTTCTGTTCTGCTTTCATCAATGGCATTAATATGCATGCAAGCCCTGGTACTATAACCCTTATACACCATTCTCCTCTTATTACTCCTCACTTCCTTAATTCGCTAATTTTGGCGAATTCAAAGCGAATCGGAGCGAATCAATTAGCTGGGTACTAGAGCGAATCTGGTAACATTGGGTAGCACATGGGATGCCTTAGTAGATGCAAACTCTTCAAATCAAAAGCATGATTATAGAATGAGCATCGAATACATAAGTTAATGCTTTATAAGTGTTAAAAATCAGACGTGGTGGAAAACGGAAATTTTTCAAGGCGCATGCAAACATGACCAAATGGCACTATCGATGCAAAATTGTAGCTTTGAGAAAGGAAGATAGTATCAGTTGCAAATGCACCAAAGCAATGTTGTCTTCGAGACAAGCTGAAATAAAAAATTAAAACAAAAAGTACTCCCTCCGTTTCGGTGATTTGTTTACGTTTACTTTATACACATTTATCAAGGTGATGAGAGAGGTAGAGAAAAACCTAATAAAATAATAATAAAAGTACAATGAAAGGTCTACTTTAACAAAAGTAAGACATGTAATTGGTTAAAGTAGTAAGGGCTCACGATCATTTATGGAAATGTAAACAAATGACCCGTACACCTCAAAATAGAAAGTGTAAACAAATGACCGGGACGGAGGGAGTATATACTTCTAAAAGCATGAAAGACTCACTTCACCAGACTTTTGTTTGCGATACTCCTAGAACTTAACATCACGGTCTGTACTACCCGTTACAAAACCAGCAAGCCCACTTTCATCAGGAATAGCTGAAATCGACCTAATATCACCTCCATGAGCCTTGACTACTTCCACACAAGTGGCACTGACAATATCAATAACTTTGATATTTCCTGCTTTGGTTCCGACAACGGCATACTTGTTGCTAGCAGACTTATTGCTTGATTTAACAGGGACAAACATACTGCACAGTCCATATTCAGAATCAATAGTCCGTAGACTATTACCAGTACTGGGACTCCAAATCTTCACAGCATTATGAGTTGCTGACAATAAAAGTGAGTTATCAGGGCTTAGACAAAGACTTCTAACAACAGAACGGTGACCTGCGAGCTCAATAGATTGCATCCGCCTTGTTATGACCAGATTTTACACCACCCAGAGTTGGCAGTTCTGGATAGACATTGTAAATACGGTACAAAGCAGGAAAGAAGAGCAATAGCAGTTATAGCCCAGAATAGGTCAGAAGAGGCATGGCAGTTATGGTCAGCAGAGGTCAACTATGACGGTTACAAAGATCATGGGGTAATGGAAGATATCATAGCTGAGCAGAAGTGGAGTCAATGGAAGTTAATTAACCGCCAAAGATAGTGGAAGTCATGGAAGAAGTGCCTTAGAAAATAGGAACTAATTCTCAGCTAGCTTTGCCTATATATAGAGGCTCATTTGTACATTTTCATTGATCTTTTGACTCTCATTAGCATACTTAAGCACTCGATAATTACACTACGATAAAACATAGTCGGCTCAGATATCCGCATGTAAGTGATCATACTCTCACAGTTGTACTCTGTAACCCCAACTCTGATATTAATAAAAGTACTCCTGGCTTGGTAGCACGCAGTTTTCCCCATCTTCTTCTCGGGACTTCTGCGTCATCAAATCCTGTGTCCTTAGTTCTGTCCCATATAGCTCAGTTCTGTTCTGTTCCGCAAATAGTACTAGTTGATCCACTTTTCACTATTTTCATACTTGTTAAGTTTTTACCAAAACAAATTGGCGCCCACCGTGGGGCAACTAGTTTATTAATTTGCGTAACTTTTCTCACAAAAATCTCACAAAAATCACCTTTTCCATATTCAAATGGCTGAGAGAACTTTGGAGCAATTGTCCAAGGAGTTACAAGATGCGCAATCCAAGATTCAAAGAAATCTCGTAAGAGAATGCAAAGCGAAAGAAAGCAGTGCATTACGAAGACTAAGTTAGATTCTGCTAAGGGCAGTACCTCAAAGATCAGACCTGGGGCATCCTTGAGTTCTATAATTAAGGGAATAGATTTCTCTAATCTGGACGAAGATGAGGATCTCGAAGACCAGCTCCTGGGTGGTGAAGAAGAGGAAGAAACATCTGAGAACGCCGACAAAAGAAAGGGCAAGAAGAAGTTCAACTTCACCCTCATGATGATGCAAGAACTCCAGAAGTTACATGACAAGGTTGCAAAGATCCCAGGAGTTCCAGCACCAATTCAGGAGGCTTCCCAAGAGTGTTATGCAGATTCACCATTCAGTGAGGCTATAACTATGCAGGACATCCCAAAGAAGTTCAGTGTTTCAGGGATGAAACTGTATGATGGTACAGGAGATCCGCAGGACCACGTTGCCCAGTACAAGCAAAGGATGTACACGGTCCCAGTTCCAAAAGAGTACAGAGAAGCCTGCATGTGCAAAGGCTTTAGTTCTACTTTGGCTGGACCAGCTCTGCAATGGTTTGTCAATATTCCTAATGGTACTATTAAATTGTTTGCTAATCTTGTGAATGTTTTTGTTGCCCAGTTTGCTAGCAGCAGGAAGTTAGAAAAGCAAACAAGTGATGCATGCAGGTATGCAGAAGAAAGATGAGTCCCTACGAGACTATCTTCAGAGATTCAACAAGGAGAAGATCTCTATCCCCAACTGTGATGTTGCAACCGCTATCCAGGCTTATAGGCAAGGTTTGGTGGTCAATTCTGAGCTTTATCGTGAACTAACCAAGTATCATTGTGTTACTTTTGAAGATGTGCAGGCAAAGACCTTGGCCCAGATTAGACTTGAAGAGGATGCTTTTAGTCGGCAGGACAGTTCTGGGTATGAGAAGGTGAACAGGAAGTCTGATAGTGGACGCACCAGGCGGGCCAAAGACCATACAAAGAGCCACCCAGAACACAAGTGCATGCCGTCGATTACGAGACAGTCAACTCTGATGACTCCCTTGATATCAGCAGTCTCGGTGTGGAGGTTCCACAGTTGATAGCAAAGTTGGAGAGCTTTGGGAATGGTGCAAGATGGCCCAAGAGGAATGATAATCCAAATCCAAACAGAAATCCAAACAAGTATTGTGAGTACCATGGAGACATCGGCCACAGCACAGAAGACTGCTATGCCTTCAAGAAGGAGATATCTTACCAGCTCAGAACTGGACGTCTGAAGGACATCATCAGGCCAGAACTGAAAGCGCCAAGTCCCAGGGTTCCAGGGGACAAGAGTCAGAAAAGCCGCCAAATCGTCCACCCTACACACACGAGGTAAAATTTATTAATGGTGGTTCAGATATCTGTGGTTTGACCTATTCTGCAGCCAAGAGGATAGCAAAGCAAGAGAAGATGCAGCCTCCAACCAGAGTAGAGAAGAATTGGGAAGTTGTCACTTTTGATCATGAAGATTGTGAAGGCATCCCAGTACTGCATCATGACAGCCTAGTGATCAAGTTGCAGATTGGAAGCACCCTAGTACGTCGAGTTCTGATTGATGGGGGCAGTTCTGTGAACCTGATCATGATGGATGCGTTAAAGGAGATGGGTATAGGCCAGGACAAGCTGACCAAGAACTCCAACGTTCTGGTAGGATTCAGTGGTGAGACCAAGCACACCTTGGGAGAGATCTCACTTCCCACCTATGCCCAGGGAGTATCTTCTTTTGAGAAGTTTAATGTTATTGATTCTATGACTTCGTATAATGTTTTGTTAGGCAGGCCTTGGATCCACAATCTTAAGGCTGTGGCATCTACTTACCATCGATGTGTGAAGGTCCCAACTCAATGGGGAGTTCTGGTGATAAAGGGAGAAAGGCAAACTGATCAGGAGTGTTACAGAGCAGTCTTGAAACCCCCAGTCACCAACAAATCGCCGTGATAGCAATTACGTAAACCACCAAGTCAAGAGTGGAGCCAAAGAAGTCGAGATTGGAGATGGACCAGATCAGTGTAGACCAGACCTGCCCAGAAAAGAAAGTGTTAGTAGGCGGTGATGTACCATCCAAGATCGTGTCCGATCCGATCAATTTCAAGTCTAAGAAATCAAGTTTTGCATGGAGCCACTTTGACATGATCGAATCAGCCCCGACGTTATCACGCACAAGCTCAACATTGATCCTAAGTACGCATCAGCACCGTAAACGCAGGAAGTTTGCGCCAGAGAGAAATGCTATCATCAATGAAGAAGTCCAGAAGTTGCTGGACATGAATATGGTAAGAGAGGTAATGTATCCTGACTGGTTAGCTAATGTGGTTGTAATGCAGAAGAAGAATGGAAAGTGGAGAGTCTGTGTTGACTACACATATCTGAACAAGGCATGTCCCAAGGATCCTTTCCCTCTTCCTCACATCGACGCCATGGTGGACAAGACTGCTGGCCATGAAGTTCTGACGTTCATGGATGCCTCAAGTAGTTTTAATCAAATCAAGATGTATCCTCCAGACCAGGAGGGGACCTCCTTCATGACAGACCGGGGTATCTATTGCTACACCGCCATGCCCTTTGGACTCAGAAATGCTGGTGCCACCTACCAAAGGCTAGTCAACATGATGTTCAAAGATCTAATTGGGGACACGATGGAAGTTTATATCGATGATATGGTGGTAAAGTCTAAAGATGCCAAAGATCATGTGAAGCACCTAGAGCAAGCGTTTGCAATTCTGGACAAGTTCAATATGAAGCTGAATCCCACAAAGTGCAATTTTGGAGTATCTTCTGGCAAGTTCTTGAGTTACTTGGTCACCAGAAGAGGAATTGAAGCAAGTCCAGAACAGATAAAGGCAATCCTAGATCTAGAGCCCCCCAGATCTGTGAAAGACATCCAGAAGTTGACAGGGAGAGTAGCAGCTCTAAACAGATTCATTTCTAGATCCTCAGAAAGGTGCAAACCCTTCTATGATGTGCTCAAGAAGAACAAAGAATTCCAATGGAGTGAAAAGCACGAGGAAGCATTCCAGGATCTGAAGAGTTACCTGTCAACCCCGCCACTGCTGTCCAGACCAGAAGAGGGAGAACCGTTAAGTCTGTACTGGCTACCACGGAGCATTCAAGAAGTGCGCTCTGGTCAGGGAAGAAGATGGTTTGCGTGATCCAATATACTACGTGAGTAAGAGCTTGCTGAATCTTTGAACCCAGGTATTCTCTTCTGGAAAGGTATGTTCTCGCCTTAATTATGTCAACTACTAAGCTTAGACCTTATTTTGAGAGTCATCATATCTGTGTTAGAACTAACCTTCCAGTTAAGTCAGTCTTGAGAAAGCCTGAACTATCTGGGAGAATGGCAAAGTGGTCTGTGCAGCTCAATACATACGACGCCGATTATGAGCCCAAACGGCCGATAAAATCACAAGCCTTGGCGATTTTGTGGTCGATTTCATCCACCCTGGAGGAAAGTGGTGCTATGGAAGTGTTGAAGCTCACACAGGCGTAAAAGAGAAACCTGGTGTCAGATAATCGATGGAGCAATAATGTCGAGGTTCCGGTCTGGGCATTGTCCTGAAATCGCCACAAGGGGACATACTAGCCCAGTGTCGGTTGGCCAGAATTTCGTACCACCAACAATGAGGCGTAATCACGAAGCATTAGTCGCAGTTTGATGGTCTCAGATTGGTCTTGGTGTCAAGAATTTGGAGGTAAGCGACTCTTTACTTATTGTTAATCGATTAATGGTTCTTTGCGGCCAAAGATTCTAAGATGTTGCTCTACCTTGAGAAGGTTAGGACCTTGGTTTTGAAGTTTGACCAGCTTTAGGATTGACCAGATCCCCAGAGACCGTAACTCACAAAGTGCACTCTAGCTAGTCTTGGCTCTAGTTTTAAACCTCGCAAACCTGGACAGGATTCCCATAAGACACCTCCTCGGACCTTCTATAGAGAAGTCTCGATCCTGCTCAACCTCGTCTACCCCCACTCTTAGCTCTTGGATCGCACCTTTTTATGCTTTTCTTAGAGATGGTGTTTTACCCCGCATGGACTTGAGGCTAGAGCTTTTCTACTTAAAGCCTCGAGGTATGTCTTGATCAATGATGTTCGCTCAAGAAGTCTATGTCAGTCCAGATTTGCGCTGCCTAGAACCGCCAGGCTTTAACTGCTCGAAGAGTTACACGAAGGAGATTGTGGCAACCACGGTCTTTGGAAGAAGTCCGCCAAAGAAAGTTCTCGATTTGGTTACTTCGCCAACTATGAGAAAGGAGGCTGTGGAGTACGCAAGCAAATGTGAAGCATGTCAAAAGCATTCTCCAATGATTCACCAACCAGCTGAAGTCCTACACCTTATTTCTGCACCATGGCCTTTCATGAAGTGGGGCATGGACAAAGTTGGGAAGCTTCCAACTACCCGTGACGTAAGGTGTTTATGTTGGCAATGATGCACTACTTTTCAAAGTGGATCGAGGTCAAGCGCTCGTATGTAACGTAAAAGGAAGTCATTTCGCTTTGTCAAGAGGAACATCATTTGCAGATTTGGAATTCCAAGCCGATTGTATGTGACAATGGTACACGTCAGAGGGAACAAGACTAGAGAATTCTGTGCAACTTGGGGTATAGAACTGCTCACTTCTGCACCAAGATATCCTCAGTGTAATGGTCAGGCAGAATCTAGCAATAAGATTGTCATAAAGGTCCTAAAGAAGAAGCTGAAAAAGAGGCGAGGGAGATGGGCAGAAGAGCTACCATTAGTTCTGTGGGCTGACAGAACTACACCAAATACTTCTACAGATGCACTGCCTTCTTTGGTGTATGGTTGTGAAGCGGTGATTCCAAAGCAGTGTCCTGCTCCAACAAAGAAGGTATGGTCCGAACAGCTTTAGAAGCTAACCCGAGTTGTTGTCTTCCGCCTTGATTTTGCAGAGGAACTAAGAGATGCGGCCAGGATAAGGTTAGCGACTTACCCGAGAATGTGGCGGGACTTTCAACAAGCATGTCAAGGCCAGAGTTTTCAGAGAAGGAGATTTAGTTCTGAGGAAAGTATTTGAAAACACAAAGGAAAAGTCTGCAGGAAAGCTAGCCCCAGTCTGGGAAGGACCATACTTGATTGATTCTGTTGTAGGCCAAGGAGCCTATAGATTGGTAACTCTGGAGGGGGAGTTGATTCCTAGAGCATGGAATGCAACCAACCTCAAACTTTATCTTTGTTAATACGGTATTTTCAATTCTGAACTTTCAATTCTGTGATTTCAATTCTGCACTCCTTAATTGTTTTTTGTAAATATTTCTTTTCCATTCAATAAAAACTATTGAACTCCAATGGTGTAGTTTAACTTTATCTCTAGTTTTGCAGATTACATCTTTGGTTCAAACGTAAATATTTTCTATCACAAATAAAAACAAAGTAAATAGTACGCTACATATTACAAATAAAGGAGTTTATCCTCCAGACTTGTTAAGGAGTCTATCCTCCAGTTCTACTCAGGGAGTTCAACCTCCAGTTCTGGGCCTAGTCCCCAGACCTTAGGAACTTGTCTTCCAGACTTGAGCTTAGTCCTCAGCCTTATGCAGCCAGTCCTGCAGTGGAGATCTTCCTCCAGTCCACAAGCAGCCTGGGCCTTGCAGAGCAACACCCTGCCAGAGGATGCGTCCTCGGATTGACGGACCAGGGCTTAGCCGCCGTTAAGAGATGTCCTATAATATCCCTTAAGGTAAGCCATGATCATGCGTACATAAGTCTGGGGTGTACACCTGCGAGGTTAGTACATTCACAGAACAATAGAAGCAATAGAAGCAACAGAAACGATAGTAGTTAAGTCCTTGGACCACCAAGGCTGACTAAATACTAAGCAACCGGATCTGTCAGAGCAGACTAGAAAAATGTCTTGCTCTGCAGACTAAGCAAAAGTTCCACAGTAGCAACGCATGTAAGTTCACAGAATATTTACTGCACTGGACATACAAGTCCAGGCGGACTACGATAGCAAATTGTTCAATAATTACACGTAAAGTTCATAATTGTTTTTCATTCTTCTTCTTCTTGGAAGGATTGTCATCACTGGGCATCTTCGCCAAAGACCACCGGCCACCACCAAGCAGAGCTCTCTTTACGATCGATGCGGTGTTTCCTCTCCTCGAACTGCACGCTGGGAAGAGGCTGTTTAAACTTCTTCACATCAAGATCAATATCCCACTCCTCACGCTCGGACTCGAGGCACGCATCATCCGAATTCTGGTCCGGGCTGTGTAAAACATCGCCAGATCGCCTCTTGGTTACGAGCCGCCCTCAAGCTCTTGAACACGCGCGCTGAGGCTTTCGTTCGACCTCAATGAGATCGGCTCGTGACTTGGGAGCAGCGGCCTTGGCTTTTTCACCGCCGCCTTCATGCCGCCCGAGAGCTTTCTCCAAGTTCAGACAGGCTTGCTCTTTCGTGAGCAACCTGGTCCTCCAAATACAGCCACACGATCCCCGTAAGTGGAAATTATGTGCCCCAAACTTCGAGATACTGCCAAGAGTCCGCAAATGTAATGGTGTAAGGTACAATAGTGGTAGAATTATCATGAGAATTTGTACTAGAAGTATATCAGTTATTACCTGCAGAGCAGAGTGAGTGGCTCTAAACGCCCGATTGATGGTGCCAACCCCGATCAGGTCCGGTTGACCCTCTTAGTCGCTTGTTGTATTATTTTTCTACGCTTTGTTGATGGCATCTTTGGACGAAATGTCCTGGCAATGACAACCCTTCAACCTCCTCAACCTTTCTCTTCTTTGATTTTTTGCGGTGTGTGCTTTATCTTCACTGAGCCTTTACCTTGCTAGGCTCCTTAATCTTCAACTCCTTAGATCCTGGAGTAGGAATAGCAATACCGGTGGGAATGAATTGGGTTTTTACATCTGGTCCCCCAGCCAGAATAGCATCCATTTTCTCTTGAAGGAGGACAGATTCACCTACCCACAAGAATTGGCCTAGAAGATTCACCTAGCATAAGACCACATACATCTTAGAACTACAGATCCAAATCATACTAGACCAGACCTAATCAAAAGAATAGTTGAGAAACTTACCCTTGATAGCAGAAACCATAGGCACATGAACCTTTACACTCTACTTGGTGGCTGCAGTAAAGTAGGGAAACACATCTTGTTATCCCCCTCGCACCAAGTCCTCTCCGGAAGGGCAAAGCCATAAAAGCAAAGAATCCTGCCTTGGACTCCTCACCGTGCTCAGGGAGCCAGAATCCGCTAGAAAGATAAACATAGAAAATCATCACCAAAGACTAATAGAAAAACTAGAAACAACAAAGTTGAAACAGAAGTGGCTTACCCGTCTCAGCAATAGGGTAATCCAAACAACCGTCATTTTGAAGAGTGTCACTCTTCAGAAACAGGAAACCAGTCTTCCAGTCTTTGTCATCCCCAATGTCTGGGTGCTCTACTAAGTTGTTCTGACCCTTTCTGATCCGGAAGATAAATCTCCCACGACCTTGGGCCCTCACAGAATAAACATTTTTCAGATCCTGCACTGTCAGTAGCAGCCTGTGCTTTGTGTAGAGTTTGTCGACCAAACAGATAATTTTCCACATGCTTGGCATTATTTGACAAGGGGCAAGCTTCATCGAAGAGACTACCCCACTCATCCAGGAGTTGCAGGGGATCCTCAGACCAGCCCTGAAAGGGAACTCATAGATGCAGACCCATCCAGGACAGGTCCAAGAAGCTGTGACATAGTCATCACAGGGAACGAAGATAACAGCCGATGAAGGCACGATCTCATGATCTTTCAAATGTTTGATTATTGATTGAGAAAGAGTATTCTTGGTTTCGTCATCAAAGGAATCACCTTTGATGAATTAATGATCGCCAAACATGATCTCAGTGATCTCAGGTTTCTCAAGATCTATCACTTGTTCAGCCATGATTTTCAGATGATTTTGATGTGATTTGATTATTGAAATAACAAAAGAGGAAGATGATGAACAGTAGAGGGTAAAAACGAAAGTTGGCAAGGTGAGTTCCCAGAAATTACTGAGGGCTCCTATTTATATGCAAAGTGTTTTGGTAAATTTTCTACAAGTGTGAAAATGAGCTAAGATGGGTCAACTAGTACTGTTGGCGAAACAGAACAGAACATAGTCTTATCCGAACAGAACTGACGACTACAAGATTGATGAAACAGAGCAGAACATAGCCTTCTCCGAGCAGAATTGAGGAGACAACGAGATTGATGACGCAGAAACCCCGAGAAGAAGATGGGGAAAACTACGGGCTACCAAGCCAGGACTTCTTTTATTAATCTCATGATGATTACAAGGCTTTTGATTACAATAGGATAACTTCGTAGGAGAAACTAGCGAATAATGCTAATACATCGATTATGTGTAATTCTATGTGAAAGCATAAGAAAAACCTATGAGAAAACTCATGAGAAAATGACTAAGTGAGCCTCTATATATAGGTAGAATGCTCACAATACAACTCCTAAAATCTAGGGCCACTATCTCATGAACTTAGGTAGTTGGATAACTACCCACTATGCATGACTTGTAACTTCCCATTATGACTTCTATTCTAATCCGCATAACTGCATGCCAATAACTACCCATGATCTTAAGTAGTTAAATAATCACCCATGATCTTAGGTAGTTAAATAACCACCCATGATCTATACTTTTGTCTTGTTCTGCAAGGATTGCCAACTGCACACCTACTATTCCACTTCTGAGGATAACTACCCAGTTGAGCTCTGGTCTGTCCTGTCTTGTCAGTCCTGCGTAGACTTCAGTCTTGACTTTGACTATGAATAATTCTAGAACTGATGTTGACCATTACTGTCTCGCCTATCTTCTTCCTTCGTTCTTCTTTACTCCCAGCCAGTCCAGGACTGACTGTTCTGGAGGGTGATAATTTTGGTCGTAACAAATGCCCCTTGTTTTCTCAAGAGCAGCGTTCAACAATCTTGAGGAAACAATCCTGTACAAATAACTCAGAGCAGAGTAGGATAGACACAACGACTAGCTTTACAGGTCTAGTCAAAATACCACTATAGTTCCAGAATTAAAACCAACGTTCAGAAAATTGAAATTCGAACAGAAGAGAAGAGATTCAAAACCTGATGTGACTGCTTCACAAAGAGCGATGACTAGTAAATCACAAGTTGAACTTGAACATACCACGAATAGATTATCGAGGGGCTTACCTAGGGCTTATACCTTGCTTTGAAACACTAGAATTTGAACCTTGATATGGCTCGTTGGACAAGAGATGTTTCCTTAGTATATATGAGCTTTGGACTTTCCTTAACCTTAAAAAAGGAAGGTTAGTTACATGTTGTGCAATCTGGGGATAGTTGAGACCCATTAGATTGTGCAACACTAAGTGACTTGATCTGTAGAATACTTCGCTTGACTTTTTATAATGCGTCAGATGAACTTTTGTTTAACCTTCTCGAGGATGGTTAAATACTTTGTGCCTTATGTCATTCCAAAGGGCTTCATCGTATGTGTGCCTTATGTCTTTCCAAAGGGCTTAATTTCTGTTGCTACTGTGGTTCTTTTGCTTAGTCTGCAGAGCAAGACATTTTTCTAGTCTGCTCTGACAGCCTTCTTGCTAAGTATTTAGCCTTGGTGGTCCAAGGACTTAATTACTATTGTCGCTATTGCTTCTATCGCTTCTATTGTTCTCGTGAATGTACTAACCTCGCAGTGTACACCCTGCACTTATGTACGCATGATCATGGCTTACCTTGAAGGATATTATAGGACTCTCTTAATCTACGGCTAAGCCCTGGTCCGTCAATCCGAGGACGCATCCTCTACAAAGCAGATCGCCGCTTGGCAGATCGGGCCGCACTGCGTGGTCCGGAGGAAGATCTCCACCGCAGATCGCCGCATTGTGGTCTAGAGGAAGATCTCCACCGCAAGACCGGCCGCCAAGGCGAGGACTAAGCTCAAATCTGGAAGACAAGTTCCATTCTTACAGAACTGGAAGGGTAACTCCAAAAATGCTGAGGACAAAGCTCAGAACTGGAGGTTAAGCTCCGTAGCAGAACTGGAGGATAAACTCCTGATTAGATGTGGAAGATAGACTCCTGACTAAGACTGGAGGATAGACTCCTTTACTTGTAATATGTGGCATACTAGATTTTTAGTGAATTATTTGTGATAATAAAAATATTTACTCTTGTAATTAAATTGTAATCCGCAAAACAAGAAATAAAAATTAGACTATACCATTGGAGATTGACTATACTCTTGCAAGACTAGAGGTCCAGGCTCCAAGACTGACGATATAGTCGAGACTAAGGACTAGGCTCAATACTGGAGGGCAAGCTCCAAAGATGCTGAGGACGAGCTCAAAACTATAGATATGCTTCAAGATTGAGAACTAATACTCAAGACTGGAGAACCAGCTTCAAGTGTGCTGAACATCCGCCCAGGACTGAAGGGTAAGACTCCAATATCAAGTTTGCATAGAATAAGCTCCAAAAATAGTAGAATAAGATATCTGGTAGAACTTGATGCAATTAGGATCAAGATAAGATGCTTCCATATTTATATAATCCAAAGGCAGCAAGATAAGGTTGCAAGAGCATTATGATGAACTCCAAAGTTGGCGGCATAGTGCAAGACTGTAATAAGTAGAAAATATTCTTCAAAGTGTGTAGCGCAAGACCGCAAACACAAGATAATATACTCCAAGGTAATATATGCTCCAAGAACGGCAACGTGACCGTAAACACAAGATAATATGCTCCAAGATTCCAGGTATAATATTATGAAGAAACTTTTGATATATAATAAGCAAGATTGAGAATACTTTGAGATTCTGGAAAAGTGCTGTAAAATGTAAAAACTCGGTTAGTACTAGCCATTAATGTATTCAATGGTTTTTCTCATGATAAAATAATATAAAGTAAAGCGATCAGTAAAATAAATTAATTGAAATTAAATAAATAGAGCTTGAGTTTGGTTGATTTCCAAGCTTTGGAATCAACTTTCCCTCAAGAGTTACCAATTCATGTGCCCCTTGACCGATGATGGAGTCAACGAGGTAAGGACTTTTTCAACTTGAGCAAACTTGTTTGATGCTACATCTCTTGCATTCTTGAATATATTTCTCTAAAATAATTCTCCTTCTCCAAGGGCTCTCACTTTGACATTCTTGTTGAATCTTCTCACCATATATAACACCTTGATACGAGGTCGACGTAATCTTTCTTGCGTTTCACACTGCTCAAAGTTTTCAAGGTTAGTGAACAAAGAATAATTTTAGAATCTAGAATACATAGGACATACCTTGGTGTTTGAATAACCACCTCGGAAGGATAACTTCTCTTTCACAAACATAAACAAGTTAGAAAGAAAGAAAGAAAAATGTCTTATAAAAAGCTATAAAAGGCTATCATGCTATAAAGGTTGATGCAACTAACTTAACGTCCAACTTGTTATTAATAACAACAAGCGATGAATTGCGTACCTTTAGATTTTGCTTTCCTTAATATTGAAATTACCTCTTTCACTGTTTCAAATATGTACAGCTTCTATTCTGGAGCAAACGACATCTTCTGTCTTGGAGCAGATGACATCTTCTGTTCTAGGGCGAATGACAACTTCTACTCTAGGGTGAACGACAACGTCTATTCTGGAGCGAACGACAACGTCACTTCTGGAGCGAACGACAACGCTCGTTTCTAGAGCGAACGACAACGCCTGCTCGGAGCGAATGACAACTTTCTAGTGTCATCGATTGCCCCACTATGTAGTTTAGAAAACAAGCACATCAATCTTCTCCATAAAGCTCTATCTTGACATTCTTTCGTCATCTTTAACACCATGAATTTTCACCTGCCACATACTTCTCAAAAAACACGTGAGCTCGCGTAAAAATTATAACCTTTACCCTTTCTTAAAACAACTCGTCAACCTTGAGCAATAAGAATATGAGACCGTTCAGGAAGTTCGATCACGTTGGTATAAGGTTGAAAACACTCCTACAAAAATAAACTCAAAAAGCAACGGCTACAAAGACAACATAAAAATTGCGCAAGACACGCACTGCATCACGATTAAAATTCGGATCGAATCGAACGAAAATTCAAACCTGTTCTGACAATCACTTCTGTGAATGTCTTGCCGACCACGTACCAATGAATCCATCACCCTCATACTACTTGTTGGGTTGACTTGCTTTGACCAGCGCTGACTTGAGAATCTTGACTTTGTCAGTACTAGTGACTTGCTAAAACTTCAGAGCTGACAGTCTTGAAAGATAAAAATTCAAGACACAAAAGATGTCCCTAGTTTTCTTAAGAGAAACGTTTAGCAAACGCAAGGAAATAATTCTGAAAAGATAATTCAGAACATAACGAGCAGAAGAGAAACAACCAGAAAATATAACGGGTAGGAAATAAAAAGGGTCAAGATTCAAGAGATAAGCATCAAGACTTATATATAGACGTCAGACCAGAATTGATAAAAATTTAAACCTGACTTGGCTGATCATTGTAACAATGGTTTACCTCTGCAATATTTGAAATTCTTCCAACGGTAGAGTCCTAAAGACTATAGGACTGATTCTTGCTCAAAGCCGTTAGCATGCAAATTTGAAAAAAAACACCTCATGCAAAATCAATCATCTTCAAACGTTAGAAAAACTCAGATTTGTAAAAATAATTAATCACTAATAAAATTTAAAAAGATAACCGAAAGAAAGCAACAACACGTGAGAAAACTGATCACAAGATCAAGACAAGGCTGAAAATCGGATCTGTAACAAGTTTCAAAACTTACAACCTTGGCTATTCTGTTACCTTGTGGCGATTTCAGGACTGCGTCAATCCTGGTCCTTTGACATTAGCAACTCTATCAGTATAGATGGTCCAAGCTTTTAATATTCTTTCTTAACCAGAACTTCAAGGTCGAAGTTTTCTTCCAGAGCAGGACTGAAACTCGCCACAAAATCTGCCAAGGATTCTGACTTGATGGCAGTCTTGGGCCTGAAACTTATGTTATACATAATAATCTGCACAAAACCATTTAACCATTCTCCCGGACAGTTCAGACTTTCTCAAGACTGACTTGACTGAAAAGTTAGTCCTGACAATAATATGATAATTCTAAAAATAAGATTAAACTTTGTAATTGAGGATACCGGATTAGGGGGATCCCTTCTCGACGCCCCCCTCGCGCCCGCCCTCGAAAAATGTCATGGGGCGGAATGCACGGCGCGGGAAAAATGAATTTTGCAAGAAGCTCGCTCGCGGGAGCTTCGCATTTTTGGGTGCTTACTCGCTCGAGCGTTCTTTTGCTTATGGGGGGGAGTGTCATTGCATGTGATTATAACAAAAAGAAATACAAAAATCCTTTTGAAATGTATTTTTGGAGTCGCCACCAAATATTAAAGGAATTTGGAACCTATTCAACGCATCTTAAAATCATAAGACACGAAGGTCTCAGATTTCAAGGTGCGTCGATACCTATCCTTCTGAGGCTATTGTGAAACCAGAGAGGATTCGGAGTGAGGTTACTTTTCGAAAGTTTTGACAAAATGTTTTATGAAAACTGTGATCAAAAAGCCTACGTAAAAGTAGTCTTTACTAATTTGAAAACATATGCTTTAATTTCGATATTTGGGCTAATAGGACGCTACGTACAAATGCAAATATATGACTCGACAAATATGTAAAATAAATGTAAGCCGTCATAGCTATGACGATTTGCTATAGGAAATATACGTAAAATGGCTAATTCATTGTATTTGAATTAGTAACTAAACGTTATTCTCCGACTTGTGTTCAATTCTAAGATTTTGTAAAAACCCTCGGTTTTGCATGTTTAAAAGACTATATGAAACGGTACAGTTAAATGCCGAATCCGTGTTTTAGTCGTAATTTAATGCATGAATCGAGAATTTGCATAATGTAAAAGTGGTGTTTAATTTAGTGATTTTGAGTCGTTTGTTTATGCGATATTGGCGGGGTTTAGACGAATCTTTGATTCGAATTACTACAACCGAATTGCGAATAAGGGTTCGTTAATACCAATATCGGGGTGGGTTAAAGTAACCCTATAAGTCTCGAACGTCTAACCTGAAGGTAAAATTTCTTTACCTTGAAATGCAAAGACGGTTTTTAGAGTGGAGATTTATAAGTGCGAGAGGCTTTTTGTGAGTATAAGTATCGGTTTTGAAAATGATGTGTATTGATAATGTGTTGTGTTCATGTCTTGTGAGTTGCTTGGTGTTGTTGCAAGATGTTATGAAAATGGTCGAACAAGGGCTGCTATTTATAGCAAATGCTTCGTGTTTTATGCCTAATTGATCAGAAAATCGCCAGTGAACCAGCGATTAAAGATAAAATCGCCAGAAATGTCAGGGGAGGACCACAAAATCGCCAGAAGTCTGGCGATTTTATGGTAAATCGCCAAAGATTCAGCGATTTTCCCTTGTTTTCCGGACGCATTTGTTATACTGAATACGTTATCGTAGGTGTGAGGCTATGACTGACTTTGTCGAGCATGTTGGCTGTAATTTGCTGACTTTGGTGTTGCAATTTGATCAAATTGATCAAGTTGTTGAATCAACTTGGTTTTGTTCCGATTTTCGTGTTTCGTGTTTCGTGTTTCGGTTTTTCGTCGTGTTTTTCGATCTTAGCTCGAAGTAAAATAATATTGTAACGTATTATTTTACGACTTTGTGGGATTTTGTTTTGTAAGAATGTGACCCGGGACGCATTTCGGCCCGCTCGGGTGCTTGGGCCTTTTTATGTGTTTTGGGCCGTTTTTGTGTGTGTGTGTGGGTCGTTTTTGTGTTCTTGGGCCATTTTTGTGAGGCGTCTTTGTGTCGTGCTTGTGCGTATTGTGTCGACTTACGATTAAGATGACTAAATTAATATTCATTTTTACGAAATATGCAAATTCAAATTAATACGTTAAAAATGACTAAAATGTTTTAGACACTAATGTACCGTTTCGTCTTATTTAAAACATGCATAAAAAGTCCTTTTCGTCATCGGGTTTGCTTTTGGGGGGGTACGGATACGGGTATCTACAGAGCCCCCAGTTTGACTGAGCTTGGACTAAAGCGCTAGTCAAACTTAGAAGATAGTATCCGGACCATTACAGTCTCGATACTACCTGGCGACGCTAAGTATGTGTCTCGGGGAGAGACGAGGACTTAGTGTCGGGAATGCGGGGAGGGACGACATGTTTAGGGACATGACGGTCCTGCATGTTTTAGGGCTTGCCGGCCTGCTGTTGTTTGGATGTGATTCAATGGCGTTTTGTAGCTTGGCCATCGCCTGCGTCTTGCGTGTCTGCTGCGTGCTTGCTTGTGTATCTGCGTTTTGATTTGAATGAAAGTGTGTATTTGAAAAATATACGTATTCAACTCGTGAGGAGTATACGTATTTTGATTTGTAACTCGTAAAGAGTGTTTTTGTTTTTGAAAAATATACGTATTTAACTCGTGAGGAGTATACGTATTTTTGATTTTGTAACTCGCAAAGAGTGTATTTGTTTTGAAAAGATATACGTATTTAACTCATGAGGAGTATACGTATTTTTGATTTTGTAACTCGTGAAAAGTGTATTTGTTTTTTTTTTTTAAAATATACGTATTTAACTCGTGAGGAGTATACGTATTTTGATTTGTGACTCGTAAAGAGTGTATTTGTTTTTTGAAAATTATACGTATTGAACTCGTGAGGAGTATACGTATTTTGATTTTGTGACTCGTAAAGAGTGTATTTGTTTTGAAAAATATACGTATTTAACTCGTGAGGAGTGTACGTATTTTGATTTGTAACTCGTGGAGAGTGTATTTGTTTTTTGAAAAATATACGTATTAATCCTGTGGGGAACATACGTATTTTTGATTTTGTGACTCGTGCAGAGCGTATTTGTTTTGAAAAGTATACGTATTTATCTCGTGAGGAGTATACGTATTTTGACTTTGTGACTCGTAAAGAGTGTATTTGTTTTGAAAAATATACGTATTTAACTCGTGAGGAGTATACGTATTTTTGATTTGTAACTCGTAAAGAGTGTATTTGTTTTTAAAAGTATACGTATTGAGCTCGTGGGAAATATACGTATTTTTGATTTTGTAGCTCGTAAAGAGTGTATTTGTTTTGAAAAATATACGTATTTAACTCGTGAGGAGTATACGTATTTTTGATTTGTAACTCGTAAAGAGTGTATTTGTTTTGAAAAATATACGTATTTAACTCGTGAGGAGTATACGTATTTTTGTTTTTGTGACTCGTAAAGAGTGTATTTGTTTTGAAAAATATACGTATTTAACTCGTGAGGAGTATACGTATTTTTGACTTTGTGACTCGTAAAGAGTGTATTTGTTTTGAAAAGTATACGTATTTAACTCGTGGGAAATATACGTATTTTTTATCTTGTGACTCGTAAAGAGTGTATATGTGTTGTTATTTTGTAAAAATTTAGGCTCTCGGCTTGTAATGAGCATGTGTATTGTCGTGTTTTATCATAGTAGTGCATAAAAGAGTGAATTAATAGCGTAATGGACCGTAATAACCAGTCCAAACTAAAAATTGACCCGCGCCTGACCACTTAATCGCCAGAGGTCTGGCGATTTAGTGTGTGTGTGTGACCCTTGGTTCAAAAACACGGGTAGAGGGGAGAAAGAGGAGGGCAGCCGAAACAAAACACAAAACATACCCAAATCGAAAAACTTGTTCTCAGCGATTTTTCAACCAAAATTCGTGATTCCGCCTCCTACGATTCGCAATGGACCAAGGTATGCACTCCATCAAGTTGCTAATTCGTGTTTTGAAGTCGGTTTGAGTCGGTTTTAACTGAAAATTCGTTTTTTAGGGTTTATGTTAAACCGTCTTGCATGATTCGAATTTTGTTATCATTGTTGCTTGAAATTGATACTTGGGAGCATTAAGAGGCTTGTCTTGCTGTTGTTGACGATTGTATGCGCAAAACCCGTGTATTAGGGCCGTTTTTCGTGTAGAAGGCCAAGGGCATTTTGGTTATTTTTCGTTTTTGTCTCGGAATACGCTCAAAATTTCAATGTAGGTTACCCATTAGTAGTATAATGCTTGGGTAAATTTGTTTCGTCGAAATTGGCGCGAAAGTCGGGTTTTTTGGGCTAAAAAGCGTGTGACAGGGGGTTTCGCCGGGGTTTTGCTCTGTTTTTGTCGTGTAAAACGACACTGATTAGCTTGGTTGTCTTTGAAATGTCATTGTGTGCCCATGACGAGGCCATGGGTGTTTTGTGTGCGAAAAACGGTTTGGAAATCCGTAATTTTCGTGTGTTTTTGTATGGAGACGGTTTTTCGGGTCGAAATTTTCGGTTCCGAAACTTGTCGAAAATTTTTGTCTTGGGTCATGATGACTTGTATGGTGCATGGTTTGTTCATTTTTGCTGAGCATGCGTGATTCGGAGGTGTTTTGGAGCGTTTTGGAGCGTTTTTGTGTAGTTGAGCTAGGTTTCTTGAACTCGTCTTTCTTGCTTCTCGTGCTTTGAGTCTTGGATGTATTGTCATGCAGGCCGTCTGGGTTGGCTAGGATGTTATTTCGTGGGAAGCTAGGGCCTCTTTGGTCAAGGAAAGGCCACGAAAAGGCCGTTTTTGTAGCTTGCGTGCGTTTTGCAAAAGCTATTCAGTCGAGGTGTTCGGGACATGATTTTTGTACGAAACTTTTTGTGGGTGTTCGTTATGACTTGTATGTCGTATACGTGTCATGAACTGGGCATTTCTGTGTCTCTACGCCGTTTTAGCTTTATCTGTCAAAAATAAGCCTAAAGCGTATTTTCTGTTGTTTTGCTTGGTTTCTTGTTATTTTTGTCCTTTCTAGCTCTTTGTATTGGTTGTGTATGACGTATATATCGTATATGTGTCATAATATACGCGTTTTTGTACTTCTGCGTTGTTTTGGCCTTATCTGTCAAAAACAAGCCTAAAGCTTGCTTTTTACTGTTTTGTCTGCTTTTTTCTTTTGCTTTTGCACACCGTTGTTCTTTGGATTGGCTGTGTATGCTGCCTGCGTTGGAGATGTGTCACAAAGCGTGCATTTTCGGGTCTCTGCTTCTTTTTAGCCTTTTCTGTCAAAGATAGGCCTGAAGCTTGTTTTCTGCTGTTTTGCTTTACTTTTCTCTGTCCTTGTGCATCCTTGTTCCTTGGATTAAATGTGTATGACGTTGATATTACATTTGTGTCGTGAAATATGCCGTTTTGCGTATCTGCTCTGTTTTAGCCTTTTCTGTCAAAGATAGGCTAAATGCTTGCTTTTTGCTGTTCTGCTTGACTTTTCTCTGTCCTTGTGCATCCTTGTTCCTTGGATTAAATGCGTATGACGTAGGTATCGTGTCTGCGTCGTGAAAATGTATCTCTGTGTTTCTGCTCCTCTTTTAGCCTTTTCTGTCAAAGATAGGCCTGAATCTTGTTTTTCTGTTGTTTTTGTACATGTACATTCTTCTGTTGGTCATGCACTTGCTTTGATTGAATCGTATTTTGTCTTATCACATTACTGCGTTGCTTAAGAGCATTTCTTGCATTCGTGCAGGTGACCCTGAGTTCGTGATACCTTCTACCAGTATTATGCAGGATGTCATTGAGAACATTGACTTTGATCCTACAGGGGAAGAGCGTACGCCGATATCCGAGCTGCGTCATCACTTAGCGACTTCTGAAGGTCCATCGCAGTCTGATCTGTTCAAAACTCCTCCTACTTTGACGCCAGGAGGTGAGGTACAGGGGGCTGTTCCTGAGTCTCCTATGCCTTCTATTAGTGAGCACAGCACTACCGTGGAGCCGACAGGGCCTTCTGTCTGCGATGTAGGTCGTACTGTAGAGATGACTGGAGTTACCGTTGGGCCCGCTGTGGAGTTACCCATGCCTTCCGTTGGTGGGCGTGGGGTTGCTGTTGAGTCGACCGGGCCCGCTGTCAGTGAGTGTGGTGTTGGGTCAGTGCCTTTGCCAGATGCCGGATGTGGGCGTGGTGGTGTTGCGGAATCACCGGCACCTGTTGGAAGAGGTCGAGGTAAAGGTCGCGGGGACAATCGCAAGAATGATAGGCCTAGTAGGAAGCGCAAAGTGACTGATGTTGCTGATAATGCTGAGGGTGGAGTTCGGACGCGAGGTCGTCGTGCAGCGGAGGCTAGCGGTAGTCGTGAGCGAGGTGAGGGTAGTAGTGCTGGTGTTTCTGACGAGGTGAGTTCTGACGAGGCTGAGGAAGATGATCTTGCTGTCGATAGACCGAGGCGTGGCCCTCCTCGTCGACTTGAGGGTGCCTTTGAGAGTGATCCTGAGTCCGAGGAGGAACAAGGTGATGAGGAGGCTGCGGTAGGTGGTGCTGACGAGGAGGCTGCCGAGGGTGAGGTTGCGGGTGCTGTGGTTGGCGAGGCTGGTGTCGACGCTGGGCCGGATGCTGCGCAAAATATGTTTATGGGCGTGGTTGATGAGCTAGGCCTGAGACCGTCGTTTCCTCATGGCCCGAGACTGTGGGCAAAGGTTGCTAAGGATTGGGATGGTGTAAGCTTGGTTTGGAACCCATTGGAGCATTTGTCTACTAGGGTTAAGGTTGGCTTCAAGTTGGGTAATATGAGGACCTTCTCTGGTTTTCGTACCGTCATAGATGCTTTTAACAAGAAGTTGTCCCCTGAGTCACAGAAAATAATTCTCGGCACGGCCTTTGGTTCGTTGGTGACGAAGTGGAGGGAGGCACGTAAGAAGAACGTGAATTCGCACCTTTCCGTGCTTCGAGCGTTGTTGGATAGATTCTGGGATACCACCAACACGTTCCATATGCCTGGGTACGAGGTTGGTATTACTTTCTCTTCTCTTGCGATTGTTTCGGGGCTTCCTCATGGAGAGGAGATGATTGAGTGGGACAGAGCGCGTCCTGCTATCTCGAGCCCGATGGTTGTTCACTTGATCGGAGGCGGTATTAGGTGTGAGAAGAATGAGAGGAACACTTTTCAGCCTCGGACGTCATGGTTCGATGATTATTTTAAAGGCAAAGGAAAGAAGCAGGTGAGTGAAGTTAGCCATGAGCAGAATGCTCGATTGTGGTTGTGGTGGTTCCTGACATCCACCCACTTCGGGGATAAAGGCGAGCGGGCATCGACTGCCGTTTTAGTGGCGTTGAGGGATTTGTCTAGATTGGGCGATTTTAACTGGGTCACTCCCGCCATGGGTGTCTTGATTCGATTTTGCCGAGATGCGGTTCGTCCTGATCAGATCGACGATGGGTCTCATCCATCCTTGGTTGGCCCTGGCCTGCTGATGGAGGTATGATTGTTTTGCTTTCTCCTTTTTACGATGTCTTATTGCTTTGTTGCTGTTATTCCTTCCTTTGGTGATGTGTTTTATGTTTTTATGTAGTCCTGGTGTTATGCTCATTTCCCGTCGCTGCTTCCTGACAAATTTGCTGTGAAGGCGAAGTATCCTGCTTTCCATGCCTATGCGACGGCAAATAGGAAAGGTATTCGCTTAACTTATGAGGATGCTCGAATGCGGTTCAACCGGATGACCGTTGATAAGGTAAAAGGGGTCTGTATTCCTTTTATGCTTTGTGTTCCTGCTTTGCTTGTGTTTGTGGATCTTGATTAATTTTTTGTTTCTGTAGTTTGTTCCTAATCCTTGGGCGAATTATGCGGATGTGCCTGCATCGATTGCGACTCGCTTTGCTATTCGCGATACACAGAGGTTGTACATTGCGACTCAGTATGACTCGTACTGGTTCTTGGGCGAGCGTCTGTCAGCGCAGACGACTAGAGGTGAATTTGTTGTGCCTGCGTCTCCTCCTAAAGTCCTCTTTGTTCAGACGCCGGACGCTGATGTTCGCCGTGATGTGTATCGCGAGTGTGAGTCGGATTCTCTACTGAGGCTGGATGAGGACTATCCGTCGTGGGCGCGTCTTGCTTTGGCGCCTGCTGTCATTGAGGTTTGCTGTTGTTTTTGTGTTTGCTTGTGCATGTTATTTGTTCAAAAAAGCAAAAATTGATCGTGATTTTTGTGTTTTGTAGCCACGTGACCCTGACCTTGAGGTTCAGCCTCCTCCTTTCTATGATCGTCTGGATTTTGAGCATGATGATGGCTGTCGGCACTCGATGCCCCTGCCGCAGTACTTATCTGCGGTGACTGATGCCGGCTTGGATAGTTGGAACCCTCGGGTGAAGCAGGTATGATTGTGCTTGCGTGTTATGTAGTGTATAGCCCCCAGTTTGAGTTAGATTTTATCCTAAAATCGTTAGTCAAACTTTGTAGAAGCTGCTTTTGATTATAGCCCCCAGTTTGAGTTAGATTTTGTCTTAAAATCGTTAATCAAACCTTGTTGAAGCTGCTTTTGAGTGTAGCCCCCAGTTTGAGTTAGATTTTGTCCTTAAATCGTTAGTCAAACTTTGTAGAAGCTGCTTTTGATTATAGCCCCCAGTTTGAGTTAGATTTTGTCTTAAAATCGTTAATCAAACCTTGTTGAAGCTGCTTTTGAGTGTAGCCCCCTGTTTGAGTTAGATTTTGTCCTTAAATCGTTAGTCAAACTCGAAATGAAGCTGCTTTTGATTATAGCCCTCAGTGTAAGTAAATGAAGGCGATACTTGCTTGCAGGTTACGGTGGACGTGCATAGGAGTTTGTGGAGGATGGCAAACCGGTGGCGAGTGGCGGTGAACGAGAAAGCGGTCGCGCTTTGCAAGGCGCAGAAGTACGTGTCAGAGTTGGAAGGAGCACTTGCGCAGAGCCAGATAGATCTAGGGCGGGCCCGGGCCGCGGAGACTCAACGTGAGCAGGAATTAGCTGCTCATCGTGCCGAGATTGACTCATTACGCGCAGAGCTTAGCCGTCGAGAACAAGCTAGCTGATTTGGGATGTATGCTAGGACCGTCGGCGTATATCCGTGAACTTACTTTATTTTGTGGTTGTATTTGTATGTATTTGGATATGTAGGAGTTGACGTGAGGCCTATTTTTTTTGTGACCGCGGCTTGACGCGATAAGGTCCTGCGACCCCGTGTGCGTGCTTTGGTAGTTTGTATGGTCATACTTGCAGGAGTCGTACGACGTTGATTTGCATTCGTGCGTGCGCTTTGACTATGTAGCAGGTGTATTGTTGACTATGGTAAGCGCCCCTGTTGGCGTAGCTTTCGTGACTGATGATCATGTGCGTGGCGTCATGAGTCTTGTTAGTTATTTTGCTTCGTTTTGTAGTACGACCGCTTGTGTCGTTGTTCGCGTTTGAAGTCCTCGCGACTTGCTTAATCAGTGTTCCTGCATTAGACGGTTAGTCGTAAAAAGAACTCAAATCTCGATTGAGATTTTTCTGACCCATAATAAGAGTATGCATGTTTTAAAACATTTGTACAAAATATGCCATTTTGAGAAAAAAAATATTTTGAGTCCGTGTAAGACGCCTTTGACGTTCGTAAAAAATGTGAATTAAGAACGTCGTGCTTTAACGTAAACTTGTGAAATGTGACGACTAGATTTGTGAGACCGTAAAGGGTGTTTTTGAATTTTGTTGGTTATGTCCTTAACCGTGGATGTCTTGGGCATGCTATTTTTGTGTTGAATGTCGGCTGTGCTTTTGAAAAGCTGCCTACGTATCCATATAAATGGAATCAAGCCGGCGTAGTTCGGAATTGTGTTTTTGAACAACATGTTTAGGGGCATGCCTGCTCATGGAATTGTGTTTTTGCTTTTTGTTGTGGGAGTGCACGTTTAGGGGCATGCCGGCCCGGAGTTGTGTTTGCTTTTGTAAAGAGTTTGAAAGTGCATGCTTAGGGGCATGCCGGCCCGTGTGATGTTTTTAAATACATGTTATAAATACATTGCAAGTGTTTCAAGGGTAGTATTTCTTCAGCTGGTCGAGGTTTGTTGCTAGGTTAAACTCTTGACCGTCTAGGTCGGTTAGTTTGACTGCTCCGCCTGTGTAGATTTCCTTGACGAGGTAGGGTCCGGCCCAGTTTGGCTTGAACTTTCCTCGTGGGTCAACAGGAAGTGGCGCGCGTACTGATTTCAACACTAGATCTCCTACTTTTATGTTTCGTGGTCGGATTCGTTTGTTGAATGCTCTTTGTAGTCGTGCTTGGTACATTCGCACAATGCTTAAAGAATTTAGCCTGCGTTCGTCCAGGAGCATCAGTTGCTCGTAGCGTTCGCGGGCCCATTCTGCTTCTGGGATGCTACTTTCCATCAGTATTCGTAGGGATTTCATTTCTATCTCCACTGGCTGTACAGCTTCCATGCCGTAGGTGAGAAAATAAGGCGTCATGCCTGTGGGTGTGCGTATGGTGGTGCGATATCCCCATAATGCGAATGGGATCTTGTTGGGCCAATCCCGACAACTGTCGATCATCTTCTCCAAGATGGTGACTATGGTTTTGTTTGCTGCTTCCACGGCTCCGTTGGTTTGGGGTCGGTAAGGAGAGGATCGGTGATGTTGTATGCTGTATTTGGCAAGTATGGCTTCTGCCTCGCCTTGAAAGTGTGAACCTTGATCGCTTATAAACTCGTGCGGTATGCCGTATCGGCATATGATGTTTGTTTGTATGAATTTGGCAACTTCTTTTGAGCCGAGGGTGCGAAAAGACGCCGCTTCTACCCACTTTGTGAAATAGTCGATTGCTACTAGTACGAAGCAGTGTCCTCCTGCTCCGATGGGATGGATTTTGCCTATCACGTCAATGCCCCAGGTCGAAAAGGGCCATGGAGACGTGAGGGTGTATAGTGGTGAAGGAGGTACGTGTTGCACGTTACGGAATATTTGACAATTATGGCAGTGTTTGACATAGTGAATGCAGTCGGCTTCCATAGTCGTCCAATACCATCCTAGTCGTAAGATTTGCTTGCATAGGGCTCTTGCGTTCATGTGTGGGCCACATTCGCCGTCGTGTACTTGGGCAATGATTTCCTGCCCTTTCTTGTAATCGACACACATGAGTAAGGTGCCTTGTGGTGTCTTTTTGAGTAATTGTCCCATTTCTAGCACGAATTGGGATGCAAGAAGTCTAATGGCTCTCTTACCTCGCTTGTCGGTGTTAGGTGGGTAAGAATTGCTTGTTTTGTAGTTGAGTATGGCTTGGTACCATGGTTCTGTGTGCTCAGCTTCGTCAATGTCGATGGTGTGGATGTATGCGGGCTCACCACGTCTCTCGACGACAATGGGCAGTGTGTCCACATTTGGTGGCATGTTGAGAAGGGATGAGAGCTTTGGCGGTAGCGTCAAGAAATTGTTTTTCTTCCCTTGGGAGGTGATAGAATTCTATGCAGTCAAATTCTGTCAGGAGTACTTGTATTTTTGCTTGGTATTTTGCTAGGGTTTCGTTCATGATTTTCCATGCTCCTGTTACTTGATTTATGATTAGGAAGGAGTCTCCGTGTACCCTGAGGTGTTTTATGTTGAGGGCCATGGCTGCTTGTAGGCCGTATATGCAAGCTTCATATTCTGCGGCATTGTTGGTGACGTTAAAGTCGAGCTTGATTGAGATGGGTGTGTGATCGCCATTGGGAGATATTAGAAGGATTCCCACGCCATAGCCGCGGTAGTTTGTGGCTCCATCGAAGTAGAGTTGCAAGACTCGGCCGACAATGAAAATTCCATCATCGTGGAATGATGTTGTGTCAATTTTAGGTTGTTCAATGATGGCATTCTCTGCGAAAGTGCAAACGACTCTTCCCTTAATGACTTTCAAAGGTAAGTATTTGAGCTCATATTCTCGCGAGTAGCAATATTCATCCGCCATGCGGCCGTTTAGTACTGGTTTTTCAAATAAGTACTTGAGTGGATCCATTAGGGAGTATACTCTGGTTGTGTGAGCGAGGAGGTAATGTCTAAGCTTTTTGGTGGCCCAGACTAGAGCGAGGCAGCTTTTCTCCACAGGTTCGTAGCGAGTTTCGTAGTCTTGGAACTTCTTGCTAATGTAGTAAATTGCTCTTTCTTCGTTGTTAACTTCCTGAGCGAGCATGGCGCCCATGGCGTTTGGTGTAGTCGTTAGGTAGAGCGAAAGAGGTAGATCTTTCTGGGGCGGCATCAGAACAGGTGGATTGGTGAGTAGGGTTTTGACTTTGTCAAATGCTTGTTGTGATTGTCGTCCCATTTTGTGTGTTCTTCCTTTTTTAGCTTCTTGAAAATTGGCTCGCAGACCATTGTGAGCTTGCTAATGAATCGAGAGATGTATTGGACTTGTCCCAAGAAGCTCCTGATCTCATCAATGTTGCTTGGAGGTTTCATCCCCAGTATTGCTTTGATTTTGACAGGGTCGATCTCGATTCCACGTTGGCTTACGATGTGACCCAATAACTTGCCTGATGTAACCCCGAAAGTGCATTTCTGTGGGTTGAGGCGCATTTTATATTGCCTGATTCTGGTGAAGAACTTACGAAGGTTGGTAATGTGATCTTCCCTCTGCTTTGATTTCACAATCATGTCGTCAACATACACCTCTACTTCTTTATGCATCATGTCATGTAGCAGAGTAGTTGCGGTGCGTTGATAAGTGGCGCCGGCGTTAATGAGTCCGAAAGGCATGACAGTATAGCAGTATGTGCCCCAGGGTGTCACAAAGGTGGTCTTAGACATGTCATCTATTGCCATTTTGATTTGGTTGTAACCCGCATACCCATCCATGAATGACAATAATGCGTGGTCGGCCGTGTTGTCTACAAGTATGTCCATGTGGGGCAATGGGAAATCATCTTTTGAGCAAGCCTTGTTTAGGTCCCGAAAGTCTGCGCATACTCGTATTTTTCCATTTTTCTTCATGACAGGGACCATGTTTGATACCCAGTCTGAGTATTCGATGACTTGGATGAAACCTGCTTGTAGCTGCTTTTCGATCTCGTCCTTGACCATAAGAGACCATTCTGGTTTAATACGGCGGAGTTTTTGTTTAACAGGCTTGGCACCTGGTTTGAGTGGGATGCGGTGTCCTGCTATTTCGCGATCAATGCCAGGCATATCCTTGTAGGACCAAGCAAAGACGTCTTTGAATTCTGTGAGTAGTTCGGTGTACACAGCTTTTTCTTTCATGTTCAAGGAAGCCCCCAGCTGTAGTTTTCGGGGTTCTTCGGGTGTTCCTACATCAATGATTGTTGTGTCTTCAATGATGGGGTCCTGTTCGGATTTTGAAACGATACTTGCAATGTATTTATGTAATGCAATGCTATTGTGCCTAATGTTATCGTGAGTATTAGAAAATGCAGTTTTTAGAGGAAAACAAGGCAAGTAGTAACCAGAAATGTTGTTATTATTGTTTTCGAAAGCAGTTACATTTGAAGACAGCTCAGACAGAGGAGCTTTAGACAACTTTAGAGACTCTAGTTCTTTGTCTATGTCTATCACATCGGGCATATAGCCCGGAGGCTTGGTTGGGGTGAAAGACTTGAAGTGACGACGCGGGGGCCTAAACTCTATGATGGATTTGTCGCCAGGGTCCTCTCCTTCGCTTTCTCCCGAGTCAGAGTTCTCGAAAGTGTAGCCTTCTCCCGTAGTGATTTTGAAAGTGCGACCCTGGTTGTCAGTCCATTTAAGGGTTTTTGACCATCCGTCGTGCGTCTTCTCCTCAAACGGGACAATCAGGTCGGTGGGGTTAAAGCTGTGGTTGCGCAGGATGTCAGAAACGAGTTCAATCCCTGCAATGGTACAAGAGAAGTAGTCCTTGGGCATCTTGCTTGCGCCCTCTTTGACGAAGTATTTGTCTGTGAATATGTGATATGGCTCTATGCGAAAGTCACGACCTCTCTTACGGTCATTGAATGCTTGGTCCCCACGGGTAACTTCGTAGGACCATGGCACATAACCTAGGCCCATGGTAGGCCATTTGTTGTCGTTATCCTTTACATAGAGTGCTGTAATTTCCTCCTCGCGAGTCAATGTGCAGATGTCAAAGTCGAAATCAAAACCACAGGTGATGTCCGGGGTTTCGGTGCTTATTCTTGCAGTGTCGTTATCGAGCTTTTGCTGCTGCAGGGAAGCTCGAAAGTTTGATGCGTGGATAGTGACGACTTCATCGTCCAGGGGAAGTTTAACCTTTTGGTGTAAGCTTGAGGTGACTGCTTTGGTTGCATGGATCCAGGGTCTACCCAATAACATGTTGTATGCTGGGGGTATGTTGATTATCTGGAATTCAGTTTCCCTTATGACAGGTCCTGTCATGATAGGAAAAGAGATGGTCCCTTTTATGCTGCGGCGGGTACCGTCGTAAGCCCTGACTCCGTCTGCGCAGGGGATGAAGTCATTTTCCTTGATTCCTAGCTTTTTAGCCGTTTCTAGGGGCAGGACGTTGACTGCAGATCCATTGTCGATGAGCACAACGGGTAGTGTCATGCCATGGCATTCCACATTGATGTAGAGGGCTAGGTTGTGCGTGCCTCCGAATGGCGGGAGGTCTTTGTCAGAGAAAGTGATGGCGCTAGCTTGCCACTCTCGAGTAATGTGACTGATGAGTTTCTCAGGAGACATCTCTGTTGTAATAGGGGTGACTTGAAAGGCTCGGTAAAGGGCTTCCCGGTGTCCTAGTGATTCCCTTAGGAGCTGCCAGATCGAGATATCTGCCTTAGTTTTATTGAGTTGTTTCTGAATCGAGTCTCCAATTTCGGGTATAGGCATTGGAGGAGTGCTTGATGATGCTATGTCAGTTTGTGGTTGACTTGGGGTAATCACAGGTGGTGATGTGGCGATCGGGGGTGGCGATGTAGTTGCCGGAGGTGGTGGCGTAGTCATTGGAGGCGGAGGTGTAACCTCGTTAAGGACTATGCCCTTGTCCTGGTTTTGGCTAGCTGACTTAGATGGAAAACCCGGGGGTTCGAGCAGACTCAGTGAGGCTCTGTATGGACGTCCGGAGCGTGTTAAGTAGGCTATCTCATCGTCACTATCAGACAGCCTGATTGGGTATTTGTGAGGCATTTTCCCGTATATCCCTGTGGGTTCTTGGTCTTCCTCTTCTTCTTCCGGAGGGAATAGGTAACCGTTGTTGTCTGTGTGGTTGTTTTCTTCATCAGAACTGTCCCAGATACCATTGATTTCGTGGTCGTTTGAGACGATCAGATGGGAACAGTCAATGATAGGGTGTGTACCCACGAAAATGGCATGGGCATGCAGGGGATTGAGCTGATTTGAAGGCTTAGGACCAGGAGTAGGCTTCTCGATGGTCTTGTCATCGATCAGATCTTGGACTATGTTCTTTAAGCGGAAGCATTGTTCAGTGTCATGTCCTTTTCCCCTATGGAACTCACAGTACGCATTCTGATCCCATGATTTGGGCTTTTTATCCTGAGGGGGCTCGCTAGTAGGTCCCAGGAGTTGAAGCACGTTTCGGCTCACAAGTTTCTGTAGTGCTTTAGAGTAAGTCATGTAGATTGGGTCGAAGTTCTGGCGTGGCTTTGACGAAGTTTGACCTGCAGATGGGTATGATGCCTTAGGAGGAGGTGCAATGTATTTTGCTGGTGTGGTGTAAGTTGGGGAAGGCGCTAGTTCTTCCAGAGCGTTAATGCAGTGAACTGGTTCGGCTTTGGCGACTGCTCGTGATGAGCTACCCTGGTAACCTCGGCTTGCGACCTTAGTCTTTTCTTTACGGAGGTCGTCTTCAATTAATTGACCCACCGTACTGAGCGAAGCAAAGCTGTCAAAGTTACCATAGCGCAAGTGTTGTTGATATGCAGGGGTGAGATTATTAATGAACTTGGTGATCAGTTCTGCGTCCTTGGGACGGTTAGATATCTGGGCACTGAGTTTCTTCCAGCGTGTGAGGTACTCACTGAAACCTTCATTGTCTTTTTGTGACAGCACTTCCAGAGTACGTAGCGAGACTTGAGTATCGTTATTGTCATGATACTGATTGTCGAACTGGACCGTGATTTCTTTGAAAGTAGTGATCTTGTGTGGGTCCAAGGCATAGAACCAGGCTCTAGGTTGTGCGTCCAGAGAATGCGGGAACAGAGTCGCCCAGGCTGAGGGATCGACGCCCATGACGGCCATTTTAGCTTTGAAATCCTTGATATGGACTAGTGGACTTTCATGACCCTTGAAGATGGGGAGATCGCTGAGTGAGAGCTTGGCTGGTATCAGAGATTTAACACTTTTCGGGACATGTTCAGTTTCCTCATAAATGGAATACCCTTTTGAGTGGGTGAGGCGTTCTTCCATTGAACGAATTCTTTTGGCATTTCGTTCAGCCTCTTCAGCAAGGTACTTGGCATTTTTCTCGGCCTCGAGTTTTTGCATTGTGGCCATCTGTTCGATTGCAGCAGTGAGGCTAAGGATTTTGCTGTTGAGCTGTTGAACATGTTCTGTAGTGACTGTTGACGGAGGAGGAGTTGGGATTCTCTTGACATTTTCTTCACTATTAAGTGCCATGGTAGTTTTTGGTTTTGATCTGTTGTAGGTACGTTTCTTTGGAGGTGGCGGAGGGTTCAGATGACGGTCTTTGGTACGTCGCGTATCCAGGGCTTTTTAGGGAATGGACCTGCGGGGTTTTAAACCTTAGTGACCTCCTAAAGAAAATAAAAGACTCAAAGAAAGAAAGTAAAAGTGTGACAAGCGTGTGCAGGACTCGACTCGTGTTTTTAGCTTAAAAAGACACGGGAAGCTTTTGAGGTAAGGATGCGTTGGCGCGTCCTAGTCTCGATGTAAGTAAAAGTTTGTATGATCACAATTTGATTAACCCAAGTTAGCGGTATGTCGCCAGGGGTTTATCGTTTAGATCGTGATGTAAAAAAGGAATCAAACCGAAGTAGCGATAGGCTAGTCGGCCTGAAGATGTTAAATTGGGTAAAAAGCGGTCGTGGTTCGCTTTTTACGTGTGACACAGGGTGTCGAGTCATAATGACGATGAGTCACTTGACCTGACATGTAAATCAACGGATTCGTATTTGAACGAGCCCGCGTTTTGTTTATTTTTGAGAGAGATAGTTTGTTTAAGTCGGGGTGACCAGCAAGTCACTCGACTTAGAGCTATCTCAAAATGTAAAGGTGTACGCTTCATTGAAATATCCGAAATGTATTGACATATTCGGGTTTTGCTTTGCGAAATGTTTTTGCGATAAATGTATTATGACGATACGTCAGTCGTATAATGCATTTATGTTTTGTAAAGGATAGGAAATGTAGTGATTATTTCCGATCGGTTTTGAACATCGTGGTGTAATGTTGGTCAGGTTCAGTTGACTATAGGTCAATGACCCTGACCGTATGCTTAAAAGTATGCCTTTTTGAAAAATGTTTGAAAATGTACTTTCAAAATTGACGTCTTTTGAAAGTGTAATGCTCTATGAAAATGTTTTTGCATGCATTTGTTTGGAAGACGACCATAGCGAGGGTGCTATAGCTTTGGATTTGTACGTATAGACGCGGGTTTTTGGCTTTAGGGTAAGGTTCCTTCCGGTCATTCCCGCAACGTTTGTGTAGAGTTATCCGCAAGATCACACACATCAGTGTGGATTCAATACGGGGTCTAGAGCGTTCGAGTTTGACCTGCTACGATTCACTTGTACGGAATACCAGTACTTGTGATCGTGGAAGGGTGAGAGATCGACGTGTCCAGAGTATACACGCTTAGGAAGCGTGTTTTTACTTGGGGCCGTCCCTCGAAGGGTGTGGTTATGAATCAGGAGGATTCGACTCAAACGTACTATTGCCCAAATATCGAAAGCAGAAATGTTTTCAAAGTTTCAAGTTTCACTTCTTTATGTTTTTAAAATAAAATGAAAAGTTAATTTTCAAAAAAATAAAAAAACATGCTCGTCCCCAGCGGAGTCGCCAACTGAGGATACCGGATTAGGGGGATCCCTTCTCGACGCCCCGCTCGCGCCCGCCCTCGAAAAATGTCATGGGGCGGAATGCACGGCGCGGGAAAAATGAATTTTGCAAGAAGCTCGCTCGCGGGAGCTTCGCATTTTTGGGTGCTTACTCGCTCGAGCGTTCTTTTGCTTATGGGGGGGGAGTGTCATTGCATGTGATTATAACAAAAAGAAATACAAAAATCCTTTTGAAATGTATTTTTGGAGTCGCCACCAAATATTAAAGGAATTTGGAACCTATTCAACGCATCTTAAAATCATAAGACACGAAGGTCTCAGATTTCAAGGTGCGTCGATACCTATCCTTCTGAGGCTATTGTGAAACCAGAGAGGATTCGGAGTGAGGTTACTTTTCGAAAGTTTTGACAAAATGTTTTATGAAAACTGTGATAAAAAAGCCTACGTAAAAGTAGTCTTTACTAATTTGAAAACATATGCTTTAATTTCGATATTTGGGCTAATAGGACGCTACGTACAAATGCAAATATATGACTCGACAAATATGTAAAATAAATGTAAGCCGTCATAGCTATGACGATTTGCTATAGGAAATATACGTAAAATGGCTAATTCATTGTATTTGAATTAGTAACTAAACGTTATTCTCCGACTTGTGTTCAATTCTAAGATTTTGTAAAAACCCTCGGTTTTGCATGTTTAAAAGACTATATGAAACGGTACAGTTAAATGCCGAATCCGTGTTTTAGTCGTAATTTAATGCATGAATCGAGAATTTGCATAATGTAAAAGTGGTGTTTAATTTAGTGATTTTGAGTCGTTTGTTTATGCGATATTGGCGGGGTTTAGACGAATCTTTGATTCGAATTACTACAACCGAATTGCGAATAAGGGTTCGTTAATGCCAATATCGGGGTGGGTTAAAGTAACCCTATAAGTCTCGAACGTCTAACCTGAAGGTAAAATTTCTTTACCTTGAAATGCAAAGACGGTTTTTAGAGTGGAGATTTATAAGTGCGAGAGGCTTTTTGTGAGTATAAGTATCGGTTTTGAAAATGATGTGTATTGATAATGTGTTGTGTTCATGTCTTGTGAGTTGCTTGGTGTTGTTGCAAGATGTTATGAAAATGGTCGAACAAGGGCTGCTATTTATAGCAAATGCTTCGTGTTTTATGCCTAATTGATCAGAAAATCGCCAAAGGAACCAAATGATTAAAGATAAAATCGCCAGAAATGTCAGGGGAGGACCACAAAATCGCCAGAAGTCTGGCGATTTTATGGTAAATCGCCAGTATTCTGGCGATTTTCCCCTTGTTTTCTGACAGATTTGTTGCGCCGTAATACGTTATCGTAGGTGTGAGGCTATGACTGACTTTGTCGAGCATGTTGGCTGTAATTTGCTGACTTTGGTGTTGCAATTTGATCAAATTGATCAAGTTGTTGAATCAACTTGGTTTTGTTCCGATTTTCGTGTTTCGTGTTTAGTGTTTGGTTTTTAAGTCGTGTTTTTCGATCTTAGCTCGAAGTAAAATAATATTGTAACGTATTATTTTACGACTTTGTGGGATTTTGTTTTGTAAGAATGTGACCCGGGACGCATTTCGGCCCGCTCGGGTGCTTGGGCCTTTTTATGTGTTTTGGGCCGTTTTTGTGTGTGTGTGTGGGTCGTTTTTGTGTTCTTGGGCCATTTTTGTGAAGCGTCTTTGTGTCGTGCTTGTGCGTATTGTGTCGACTTACGATTAAGATGACTAAATTAATATTCATTTTTACGAAATATGCAAATTCAAATTAATACGTTAAAAATGACTAAAATGTTTTAGACACTAATGTACCATTTCGTCTTATTTAAAACATGCATAAAAAGTCCTTTTCGTCATCGGGTTTGCTTTTAGGGGGGTACGGATACGGGTATCTACAGTAATATACATTAATTAAGTAAAAATGTATATTTCTCGAAGAGTGTACCTTATTCCAGCATCCAAGAGGTTCTTACTTACACAAAATATGGGGTATCGTAGATTATCATTTTCATCGATCAGAACTGGATAATTAGTATGATCTGCACATCACTGGATAGTATGATCTGCACAGGACTGAATAATAGTTCTGATTTGCACAAAACTGACTTCAGATCCACTCTTGCCAACAATGAGCCCTTGGAACTGTCTTGGTGAAACGCCAAATGAGTGCTTGACAAGACTGAACTTCATGTTGTATCTCTCCAAGAATACAAAAGGATGCTTGCAAGTGTCAAACGTGATCTTTAACACTCTTGGACTTCATCACCAAATCATACATGTACACCTTCGTTGTGTCCCCAATAAAAATACTCCAACATTGTGCTAATTACCACCTTGGTAGGTTGCCCACTTCGATTCGATTGGACTTGATGAAAGCATCCACAATTGTAAGCTACTTGTATCCTGAAATCTTGGCAAGCACAACATTAGTATTGGGTAGATGAAAAGAATCTATGTGCAAACTTTATCTTAAATAAACATGATCAACACTTAAAACATACCATGTTCTTGTCGGATGATTACTACGATGGTTAACCAATCAAGATACATTATCTCTCTTACCATTTCATGTCTAGAAGCTTTTGAACCTCGTCGTTAATTATTTCCTTTCTAGAGGAAATCTCTTGCGTCTCCGCTGTACAGACTTGAACTTTGGGCCAACATCAGACTTGTAACACCCCGTGTTATTTTAACACAATATGATAAAAGAATTTAATTCCTCAAATTAAATTCATCCTTTTTCCATATAATAAATATGCGACTGAAATTTTTACGCCAAATAATATTAAAATTTCCTAAGTCCAAATTAAAAATTTTGAAAAATAAAGTTTGTCCTATTATCTTTAGAATTTAAAAAGAAACACCTTTCAAAATTTTATAAAAATCAACACTTATACTTTTCCCGTCTCTGAAATTCGGGTCAACAATTTCAAACACGCAAATCAAAAATCAAATATCTTATCCTCTTCCATTTTGGAAAAGCAAACTTCACATCTAACTTTTAATAAAAATATAATCATTTTGATTAATTTTTAATAAATCATATTATATTAAAACCTAATTACTATTTCATTTTCATTAAACTAGCTTTTCCTAAATTGTCGAAATTTGAAGTCACACTTACTTTAAAATGATTAACTTTTTGACGTTTGTTTATAATTCTTAAAATCTATAACATTCAACGAAAAAAATAAGTATTTCGACCTAGTAAAATTTTAATCAAAATCTCGAGGATTAAGATCCGATTTTTATTTTTAGTACCTTTTGAAAATTAGTCTTATTTTTATTTTCGATTTTATTTCAAAACATTATTTTAAGATCATATCTTTTATTTCGAGACTTTTCGCGTGCGCGCAAATCGAAAAATTTCGAGAAACGAAAATCGAGCCCGAAAATTTGACTCTTGACTTTTGACTTTTGACTTTCCTTAGTCAAATTTCTATCATCTTCCATATATTCTTACACAAATTAAATTTCTCTTACACATCTAATTTATCATCATCACTTTTATTTTCTTTATTTAAATTTAAAGTTTATATATAATAATAATAATACATATACAAATATGATACTAATACATTAATACTACCATTTTTCATTTCCATCACTTTTAAAATTTATCTAAAGTAATAAATAAAATATTTTAGTTTTAGAATTCAAAAGTAGAAATATTTCGAAAAATTGTCAAACGCGCAACCTTTAACTTTTATCGCTTTTGACGCCCGACTTTTTAAAACTGACCAAATTCGAGGAAAACATTTTAAAACACAAATTAGACATTTTTAATGCATGAATAGTAATGTGGACTTAATATTTGATGATGGAGGTGATGATGACTTATTTAATTTAATTAAACTTTAAATTAAAACTAAAACCTAATACTTTTAACCTAATTTGTTTTACTAACTTGTGCACATAAATCACAAGTGAAAAAAAATCACTTTGGCACCTCCATTTTTGCCGTGGACTTGCCTCCATATTCTCCCATTTTATTTCTTTCATTTTCTTCCTAAATCACTTAAATAAAACCTATAATATTATCTCTAATAATTTCTAAGTAATCTAGTTAATTAGTGGGTATATTAGGGACTAATTTCTTGGGTAATATGGGTGAAGAAATTCCGATCTAAAATTTATTTTAGATCCCCGACGTTTAACATCCTAATTAAGGTGACTAACTATGTCTTATATTATCTTTTTAGTAAATTAAATTGTTTTGTTATTATAATTTTATGAGTATGATTTTTGTGCTAAAATATGTTAAACATGATTTGTGTGTGTGTTTGTATGTTATGTGATGTATAATAAAATGATAATAACTAAATAATATGTTTAATAGATTATTGTAGTAAATATTCACATGTTTAGTTTAATTCATTTTTGAGCATTTTTAATTTATGTTCATATGATTTTTATGTTTAGTTATGTTTTATTTGAGTAGTAATCATATATAAAAATTATGTGAAATATTAAAAATGAGTTTATAGTGATTAAAAATCAAAAATAAAAATTGTATGTTCATGTTTAATTATCTCGGCATTTCCCATTTTTTTTACTAAATATTAACTTTTAATTTTTGTAAATAATATGTTAGAATAAGTTAGTTAAAAAGGATGCTACCATGCAAAAATAATTAAATTAGGAGAATAAATTATAAGTTGTTAAAATCAAAAATGGTGTTCTTGAGCTAGTTTATGTGTTCTTGAAATCTTCAAGTTGATGTTCATGTGTGTTCTTCATTTTTACTCTCTTTGATTATGTTTTATATTATGTTTGTTAATAATTTGTGTTTATGTTTAGTTATTGTTTTATATATTGTTAGTCATATTATATAAATCAACTTAAAACATTATAAATCATTTAGATTAAAAAGTTAGAAATTTAAAGTGTTGAAAAACACTATTCATAATTATAAATAAAAGTTTTAGTAAATTTCATTGTAGTTTAAATCATTTTAGTATAATTAGAATAATTAAAATATAAAGACTTTAAGCTAAAAACCGTTAAAATCGAAAAATGAAATTTTAGGACCCTAACTAGCTTAGCCACGGCATTCTTGCCATTTTGGGTCTAAAAATATGTTTTATCACTTTTTAGTTTATTGTTAATATAATTTAATTATTAGTTAATAAGTTAGATTTAAGAAATTAAAAGAAATAAATCAATTTGACACATATATCATATCACACGACATCACCATTATAAATTGACAAAATTTGACCAAAATGAAATTATCACTAAGTCACTAAAGTTAAATAGTAATTAGAATTGAATTTTTGTATAAATCGTTTTGATTATAAATGAATTATGTTAAACCGATAAAAAAATGAGTAACCGTATAAAAATGAATTAAATCGTGTGCTACTACCTTTGCTATTGGATTGTTGAATTTGGACATACGGACTTAAATGAACCATTCACGATACCATTATTATTAAAAATGAAAATCGCTAAATTTAGTAAGTAGACGACTAAATTTAACTAAGTCTCATTTTATAATAAATATCATTATCACTTTTTACAAACCAAACTTAACGTTTTTAAAACTAGACTTTTAGAATATTTTCTAAACGCACTAAGTACAAAACGAACCTAACGACTTTGAAACTAAAAATTTGTACTTAGAAAATAAAAACAAGTTTAGTATTATACTAAAATACCTTAAGTATAAAAATACGTATAAATATAAAAATACGTACAAGTATAAGAATACGTATAAGTATAAAAATACAATTAGAATACGAAGTATAAAAATACTAATACGTATAAAAATACGTACAAAATACGATGAATAGTGACCAATGAATAGTGTCAAGTGAATAGTGATTTATGAATAGTAAAAAGTGAATAGTGAAATACTGAAAATAATTGAAAATTTTACTAAGTATAGAAAGATTTAAAATGAATAAGTAAATGACTTAAAGTGTTTTGAAAAACACTTAAATAAAATTTGGACATACTAATAAACGATTCAATTTAAAATCTTGAAAACGTTAATAATTAACAACACTTCAAATAATAAACGAATGTGTTATGTGATCATATGAAACCTACCATTCAAATAAAACGTTTGACGCTGAGACTAGGAGAGTCTAGTAACATGTGATATGTAAATATCAAATAAATAATAAACCTTGAGTAAGTTAAATAAAAGGTCAAGCTTGGGCCTCAGATAAGGGAACGTCAATCGTGAGTGAAGTGGGGTTAAGATAGTCTTGTGGCGGTCGCCATTGCCGGACAAGATAATGAATATGCCAAGGCTTTTGTCTCAGGCTTTAGGAAATAGTCGTTTTATCACGAGTTAAGGTGCTCTATGATTAGCATAGCCCATTCTTAAATTGGATACTAGTGTACATGTACTAGACTAGGGTTTTATTCCCTATTTCGCTAAAGTTATCGGGGCATCCGTGCGATTTGGGCGATTATAGCGGTGGTCTCCTTGCGGTGTTTCGTTCTTAGTGGGCGCGACACTAGCATTCGTTCTTGCCACATGTAAAGATCACTTGACGAGATTGTATCACGAAGTTCGAATCATTTCGAACACTAGAGGATGAGATGCAAGTATTATAGTATTCGGCGTGGTTTACGAGTCGAGTAAGCCTCGCACTATGGAAGTGAGATGCAATCGATCAGTACAAAGGCCTACTCGGTGGTCGGGCTCGTAGCGGTATGTGTTGTTTGTTGTATGTTTAATTGAGAATGAGTGTGTACCATCTTGAAAACTAAAGACCACAACTTTACGAATTGAATCAGTGCATGACGAGAATGTTACAATACGTATGTTTGTTGCGATCCGATATCGCCTTGTAATCCTTTGTGTATCTATGATACAAATGATATGATATTATACATTATCTCGCTTTCCTAATTGAATAGCATGCCTATATGATTTATCGCTTTAAATCGCATGTTTATTATGACTAATATGTCTTTACATGCTATATGTTTTAAGCATGTTTATCGTTTTATCATACTATTATAGTTATAAAGCGATAGTAATAAACCAAAGTAATTGAAATCGAGGGTAAGTATGAGCAGAGCTAGTCATCCTTTGTCAATTGGGCATCCGCCCATTAGTTTATTGTGCAGGCGGTTCGTGGCCGAGGAGCTGGATTTTGGATGGGGCCACGAGACGTTTTTACGCTTTACTTTTGTTGTTTTTGAGAGATATGTAATATATACAACACTTTACTCTTTTAACTTCCGTATTTAGAGTTGTTCCATTCAACTCTTAAACGATGATGTAATATTTGGGTTATTTGTATAATTAATAACGCTGGTTTAAGACTTAATTAATTTCCGCCTTAGTAATTAAAGTCGACTAAAAACCAGGTTGTTACAGTTGGTATCAGAGCTGTCTTGTGACCGTAACATGAATTGCCTAATGCGATTTATGCTTACCTAACGAGAGACACCTGGGCCGGACATTCATATCGTATGTCAGGCAAGACTACTAGGATCAAATAATAAATTAGATTTTTCATTTATTAGATCACTTAAATAATAACTTGAAATCGCTTTAAAGTGTGAGGATGGGTAGAAACCTTAAGGACCGACCATAGGCTAAGGATTTTTAAATAACGAATTACTTCCCTCAAAATAAAATACACTAACTATCGTATGCTTGCTACTTGCTGATGTGACTAACTAAAACTAACAACTATCCTCGGATATAAAATTCTAAGTAACAAATTTAATTCTCGAAGAAAGAAGCCTTTAATCAAATACATGACGACAAGATCTCAAGCGCAACAAATGGACGCATCAAGAACCTTACTACTGATGAGACGTTCAAGATCTCGAAGATTTCTATAGCAGAAAGGAATTCTACAACTCCATCTAATTATCCTCTTTAACTAAAATCTTTATTTTGTTCTCTTTTAAAAGATTTTCAACCTCTTAAAACCTTTTTCCCCTAACTCTCTAAATTCCTAATTATCTTCTAAAATTAACTTTCAAGTTTCCCCTTTAAAACATCTTTGAAACTTATTCAATTATTTCTTAAAACTTTATTTCGTGATTTTAAATATCTTTGAAATTATTTTGTTTTAAATCGTATATTTTTACCTCATTTATTATCAAATTTGATCACTCTCAAAATTTGCAACTTATCATTACTCTTTCCAAATTTACAACCTTTGAAATGAATCTTTATCTTTTCTATTTAAACTTGATAAATATGTCTAAAACTTTCTTAAGAGGGTAGGACAAAATATGATGATTTTAAAATCATTGATTAAAGTTTAAAACTTAAAATCCTTATTTCAACCTACTTTACACTTGATATCTATCTCTAAATTTAAATGGAATATGAAATTGCTTTTAAAATTCTTATAGTTTTAATTTAATTTAATTCCGTACAAAACTTCTAGGCCCCACCTTTTTGAAAATCCCTTTGAAATCGATTTCAAACATAAACAATGTAACAATATTTCTATATTAATTCAAAATATTCTATTTATAAATATAAAATGTTTATATCCTTCAATTCTTTCCACCCTATCTAAAATCTTTATAATAATACAAAAATTCAAACATTTTGAAAAGTCTTATTCTACTAAAATAAAATGTCTTTATCAAAACTTGTTAAAACTTGTTATCCTCTCTAACTGCATTGCCCAACTGCAAGTAGTTATCCATTCTATTCATGTTTCGGGACGAAACTTTTCTTAAGGGGGTAGGTTTGTAACACCCCGTGTTATTTTAACACAATATGATAAAAGAATTTAATTCCTCAAATTAAATTCATCCTTTTTCCATATAATAAATATGCGACTGAAATTTTTACGCCAAATAATATTAAAATTTCCTAAGTCCAAATTAAAAATTTTGAAAAATAAAGTTTGTCCTATTATCTTTAGAATTTAAAAAGAAACACCTTTCAAAATTTTATAAAAATCAACACTTATACTTTTCCCGTCTCTGAAATTCGGGTCAACAATTTCAAACACGCAAATCAAAAATCAAATATCTTATCCTCTTCCATTTTGGAAAAGCAAACTTCACATCTAACTTTTAATAAAAATATAATCATTTTGATTAATTTTTAATAAATCATATTATATTAAAACCTAATTACTATTTCATTTTCATTAAACTAGCTTTTCCTAAATTGTCGAAATTTGAAGTCACACTTACTTTAAAATGATTAACTTTTTGACGTTTGTTTATAATTCTTAAAATCTATAACATTCAACGAAAAAAATAAGTATTTCGACCTAGTAAAATTTTAATCAAAATCTCGAGGATTAAGATCCGATTTTTATTTTTAGTACCTTTTGAAAATTAGTCTTATTTTTATTTTCGATTTTATTTCAAAACATTATTTTAAGATCATATCTTTTATTTCGAGACTTTTCGCGTGCGCGCAAATCGAAAAATTTCGAGAAACGAAAATCGAGCCCGAAAATTTGACTCTTGACTTTTGACTTTTGACTTTCCTTAGTCAAATTTCTATCCTCTTCCATATATTCTTACACAAATTAAATTTCTCTTACACATCTAATTTATCATCATCACTTTTATTTTCTTTATTTAAATTTAAAGTTTATATATAATAATAATAATACATATACAAATATGATACTAATACATTAATACTACCATTTTTCATTTCCATCACTTTTAAAATTTATCTAAAGTAATAAATAAAATATTTTAGTTTTAGAATTCAAAAGTAGAAATATTTCGAAAAATTGTCAAACGCGCAACCTTTAACTTTTATCGCTTTTGACGCCTTGACTTTTTAATTGACCAAATTCGAGGAAAACATTTTAAAACACAAATTAGACATTTTTAATGCATGAATAGTAATGTGGACTTAATATTTGATGATGGAGGTGATGATGACTTATTTAATTTAATTAAACTTTAAATTAAAACTAAAACCTAATACTTTTAACCTAATTTGTTTTACTAACTTGTGCACATAAATCACAAGTGAAAAAAATCACTTTGGCACCTCCATTTTTGCCGTGGACTTGCCTCCATATTCTCCCATTTTATTTCTTTCATTTTCTTCCTAAATCACTTAAATAAAACCTATAATATTATCTCTAATAATTTCTAAGTAATCTAGTTAATTAGTGGGTATATTAGGGACTAATTTCTTGGGTAATATGGGTGAAGAAATTCCGATCTAAAATTTATTTTAGATCCCCGACGTTTAACATCCTAATTAAGGTGACTAACTATGTCTTATATTATCTTTTTAGTAAATTAAATTGTTTTGTTATTATAATTTTATGAGTATGATTTTTGTGCTAAAATATGTTAAACATGATTTGTGTGTGTGTTTGTATGTTATGTGATGTATAATAAAATGATAATAACTAAATAATATGTTTAATAGATTATTGTAGTAAATATTCACATGTTTAGTTTAATTCATTTTTGAGCATTTTTAATTTATGTTCATATGATTTTTATGTTTAGTTATGTTTTATTTGAGTAGTAATCATATATAAAAATTATGTGAAATATTAAAAATGAGTTTATAGTGATTAAAAATCAAAAATAAAAATTGTATGTTCATGTTTAATTATCTCGGCATTTCCCATTTTTTTTTACTAAATATTCACTTTTAATTTTTGTAAATAATATGTTAGAATAAGTTAGTTAAAAAGGATGCTACCATGCAAAAATAATTAAATTAGGAGAATAAATTATAAGTTGTTAAAATCAAAAATGGTGTTCTTGAGCTAGTTTATGTGTTCTTGAAATCTTCAAGTTGATGTTCATGTGTGTTCTTCATTTTTACTCTCTTTGATTATGTTTTATATTATGTTTGTTAATAATTTGTGTTTATGTTTAGTTATTGTTTTATATATTGTTAGTCATATTATATAAATCAACTTAAAACATTATAAATCATTTAGATTAAAAAGTTAGAAATTTAAAGTGTTGAAAAACACTATTCATAATTATAAATAAAAGTTTTAGTAAATTTCATTGTAGTTTAAATCATTTTAGTATAATTAGAATAATTAAAATATAAAGACTTTAAGCTAAAAACCGTTAAAATCGAAAAATGAAATTTTAGGACCCTAACTAGCTTAGCCACGGCATTCTTGCCATTTTGGGTCTAAAAATATGTTTTATCACTTTTTAGTTTATTGTTAATATAATTTAATTATTAGTTAATAAGTTAGATTTAAGAAATTAAAAGAAATAAATCAATTTGACACATATATCATATCACACGACATCACCATTATAAATTGACTAAATTTGACCAAAATGAAATTATCACTAAGTCACTAAAGTTAAATAGTAATTAGAATTGAATTTTTGTATAAATCGTTTTGATTATAAATGAATTATGTTAAACCGATAAAAAAATGAGTAACCGTATAAAAATGAATTAAATCGTGTGCTACTACCTTTGCTATTGGATTGTTGAATTTGGACATACGGACTTAAATGAACCATTCACGATACCATTATTATTAAAAATGAAAATCGCTAAATTTAGTAAGTAGACGACTAAATTTAACTAAGTCTCATTTTATAATAAATATCATTATCACTTTTTACAAACCAAACTTAACGTTTTTAAAACTAGACTTTTAGAATATTTTCTAAACGCACTAAGTACAAAACGAACCTAACGACTTTGAAACTAAAAATTTGTACTTAGAAAATAAAAACAAGTTTAGTATTATACTAAAATACCTTAAGTATAAAAATACGTATAAATATAAAAATACGTACAAGTATAAGAATACGTATAAGTATAAAAATACAATTAGAATACGAAGTATAAAAATACTAATACATTATAAAAATACGTACAAAATACGATGAATAGTGACCAATGAATAGTGTCAAGTGATTAGTGATTTATGAATAGTGAAAAGTGAATAGTGAAATACTGAAAATAATTGAAAATTTTACTAAGTATAGAAAGATTTAAAATGAATAAGTAAATGACTTAAAGTGTTTTGAAAAACACTTAAATAAAATTTGGACATACTAATAAACGATTCAATTTAAAATCTTGAAAACGTTAATAATTAACAACACTTCAAATAATAAACGAATGTGTTATGTGATCATATGAAACCTACCATTCAAATAAAACGTTTGACGCTGAGACTAGGAGAGTCTAGTAACATGTGATATGTAAATATCAAATAAATAATAAACCTTGAGTAAGTTAAATAAAAGGTCAAGCTTGGGCCTCAGATAAGGGAACGTCAATCGTGAGTGAAGTGGGGTTAAGATAGTCTTGTGGCGGTCGCCATTGCCGGACAAGATAATGAATATGCCAAGGCTTTTGTCTCAGGCTTTAGGAAATAGTCGTTTTATCCTGAGTTAAGGTGCTCTATGATTAGCATAGCCCATTCTTAAATTGGATACTAGTGTACATGTACTAGACTAGGGTTTTATTCCCCTATTTCGCTAAAGTTATCAGGGCATCCGTGCCGATTTGGGCGATTATAGCGGTGGTCTCCTTGCGGTGTTTCGTTCTTAGTGGGCGCGACACTAGCATTCGTTCTTGCCACATGTAAAGATCACTTGACGAGATTGTATCTGAAGTTCGAATCATTTCGAACACTAGAGGATGAGATGCAAGTATTATAGTATTCGGCGTGGTTTACGAGTCGAGTAAGCCTCTGCACTATGGAAGTGAGATGCAATCGATCAGAGTACAAAGGCCTACTCAGTGGTCAGGTTCGTAAGCAGTATGTGTTGTTTGTTGTATGTTTAATTGAGAATGAGTGTGTACCATCTTCGAAAACTAAAGACCACAACTTTCTGAATTGAATCGAGTCTGCATGACGAGAATGTTACAATACGTATGTTTGTTGCGATCCGATATCGCCTTGTAATCCTGCTGTGTATCTATGATACAAATGATATGATATTATCTGTTATCTGCTTTCCTAATTGAATAGCATGCCTATATGATTTATCGTTTTAAATCGCATGTTTATTATGACTAATATGTCTTTACATGCTATATGTTTTAAGCATGTTTATCGTTTTATCATACTATTATAGTTATAAAGCGATAGTAATAAACCAAAGTAATTGAAATCGAGGGTAAGTATGAGCATAGCTAGTCCTTTGTCAGCTCAATGGGCATCCCCCCAATAGTTTATTGTGCAGGACGATCGTGGACCAGGAGCTGGATTTTGGATGGGGCCACGAGACGTTTTTACGCTTTACTTTTGTTGTTTTTGAGAGATATGTAATATATACAACACTTTACTCTTTTAACTTCCGTATTTAGAGTTGTTCCATTCAACTCTTAAACGATGATGTAATATTTGGGTTATTTGTATAATTAATAACGCTGGTTTAAGACTTAATTAATTTCCGCCTTAGTAATTAAAGTCGACTAAAAACAAGGTTGTTACAAGACTTGTGAGCGATCAGACCAGGACATGACTTATACTAGTCCTGTCAAAGTAAGTCAACGCAGAACAGGATACTTTGGATTGTAAAAAGATTATCTACCAAGGTCATACCTGATTCTGGTTGGTACATCACTTACCAGTAGTTTCTCACCAGAACAGGAGTGGTTGAGGATGTCTTTGTTCTGTCTTGTATGACGTATCCGCTGACTTGTCTGACATTTAAGGAGACTTGTTTCTTTGATTTCTACTTGTTGGATTTCTGTACTAGATGACAGCTCCAAGGCTGCTCCATAGCACTCTTGTGTATTCTGCCAATTTCCGTTGATCACCATTATTCCCTACTTGATTGACATTTTGACGTATTAGTGGTACGTCGAAGGCACAAGCATGATATTATGAATTAAAACATACCAAGCAAGATATACAACGTCATCAAATTAAATCAATAAAATAATTAAGAGAAGAGACTCCCTTTGTAGGTAGAGAAATTTTGCCAAAAGTATGTTGACCTAGGTCTCTCCGTAGAATCCACAAGCATGTTAAAATTTGTAGTGAGTTTATCATGGTTGATCCTCATTTCTTCCAAGACACCAAGCATAACCATTCAGAACTGCCTTGACGATCTCCGTGACCAAGAGTCACTAGTTTCCAGTTCTGTTTAGTTCTGTTGGGGACGACATCATTTCTTCTTAAGTTATCATTTAAGTGCATGTAACACAAGTCAAACCACAAATATTAGAACCGTCATTAGCATAATAAACTTTATGAGTGTAAGGAGAAAAAGGTGGAGATTGATTTGGCTCTTGTGATTGTGGTTTTTCAATCTTGTTCGTATTCCTCCGTGCAGGACTGGTTGTGTCCTTCAAGCGTCCAGAACTGAAACATCTATAACAAGATTCTCAAGCTTGAAAATCAATCCTGAAAAATCTATAACAAGAATGTTAATATCAAAATTATCAATCCAGAATTGAAAACGAGACCGTTAATATCGAGATTATCAGTCTAGAACAAGACTGTTAACATCGAGTTTACCAGTCCAGAACCGAAAATAAGATTGTTAATATCGAGATTACCAGCCCAGAACTGAAAACAAGACTGCTAATATCGAGATTATCAATCCAGAACAGAAAACAAGAGACTATTCAAAAGCTCTTATCTTAGGGCTGGATGAGTGGACATGTGTTCACTCTTGTCTCCGGTATGAACCAGTTCTGTTCTGCTGACGACCACTTCCAGCTTTCTAGTTAGGCCTGTTCTGACACAAACTTCGTTGTTTTGTTTGTTGAAGGCATCTTCTTCAAGTATGACGACCCTTGCTTGTAAGTCCGAACTATCCCAGAACTGTCATAGCTCAGAATTGAGATCTTTTCTTTGTTCAACTCTGCACTACTCCAGCAAACGACGAAAGCTATTATGGCTGGTAGTTGTGACGTGGAGCCTCCACCCATTCCAAGTGGAGTTATCACACCTACTCCAGGGTTCCAGGAGTAAAAAGCTAAGGAGCAGAACAAACTGGAGGTCCTACCCAGGACATCACTGTCAAACATGCCATCTACAGGCGTGGAGAAAATTGTCCAGAACATGGCGGAAAAGATCAGTCCAGAAATGCTCAGGTCTGACATTACAGAACTGGAGCCTTTTCACATGCAAGTCTCCGTCGAATCTTTGGGAATAAGAAGTGTGAGCACCGTGTGTTTGTATTGCGCAACGTGGTCTTGAGGATGTTCTGTTCTCTAGCACAACTTCAATAGATGGAACAATGAATTTCTTCGGATCATCCTTCAAAACCACGATATTATCGAAGGGGATGGTCCTTCATTTTCTTAGGAGAAGCTTCTGGTTCTTAGGAGAGTCCTCTTTGGGTTGATCTTCAAAGCCTTTGTCCCCATCATGATAGGAAAAAACTTTTCTTTTATGATGAAGGACAAGGACAATTCTGGCCTGACTAGTCTCGCTGGAGTTCTGTTCCGACTTCAGAACTGACTCAATATCTTTTCGTGCTGCAATTTTTTTGTAGAATTGAGGCAATCCTTGAGCAAGATTTATCCAAATATTGTGTTAGTTGTTCAAGGGTCTTGTCAACCACGTGGTCGTGACAAGAGTGTGTTTTTTGTGGATTTTTGTATTTTTTGAGAAGAGAGTTTCACAAACAAATAAACTAGATGCCCCACGGTGGGCGCCAATTTGTTTTGGTAAATTTTCTACAAGTGTGAAAAAGAGCTAAGATGGGTCAACTAGTACTGTTTGCGAAACAGAACAGAACATAGTCTTATCCGAATAGAACTGACAACTACAAGACTGATGAAACAGAGCAGAACATAGCCTTCTCCGAGCAGAATTGAGGAGACAACGAGATTGATGACGCAGAAACCCCGAGAAGAAGATGGGGAAAACTGCGGGCTACCAAGCCAGGACTTCTTTTATTAATCTCGTGATGATTACAAGGCTTTTGATTACAATAGGATAACTTCGTAGGAGAAACTAGCGAATAATGCTAATACATCGATTATGTGTAATTCTATGTGAAAGCATAAGAAAAACCTATGAGAAAACTCATGAGAAAATGACTAAGTGAGCCTCTATATATAGGTAGAATGCTCACAATACAACTCCTAAAATCTAGGGCCACTATCTCATGAACTTAGGTAGTTGGATAACTACCCACTATGCATGACTTGTAACTTCCCATTATGACTTCTATTCTGATCCGCAGAACTGCATGCCAATAACTACCCATGATCTTAAGTAGTTAAATAATCACCCATGATCTTAGGTAGTTAAATAACCACCCATGATCTATACTTCTGTCTTGTTCTGCAAGGATTGCCAACTGCACACCTACTATTCCACTTCTGAGGATAACTACCCAGTTGAGCTCTGGTCTGTCCTGTCTTGTCAGTCCTGCGTAGACTTCCGTCTTGACTTTGACTATGAATAATTCTAGAACTGATGTTGACCATTACTGTCTCGCCTATCTTCTTCCTTCGTTCTTCTTTACTCCCAGCCAGTCCAGGACTGACTGTTCTGGAGGGTGATAATTTTGGTCGTAACAAATGCCCCTTGTTTTCTCAAGAGCAGCGTTCAACAATCTTGAGGAAACAATCCTGTACAAATAACTCAGAGCAGAGTAGGATAGACACAACGACTAGCTTTACAGGTCTAGTCAAAATACCACTATAGTTCCAGAATTAAAACCAACGTTCAGAAAATTGAAATTCGAACAGAAGAGAAGAGATTCAAAACCTGATGTGACTGCTTCACGGTAGCGATGACTAGTAAATCACAAGTTGAACTTGAACATACCACGAATAGATTATCGAGGGGCTTACCTAGGGCTTATACCTTGCTTTGAAACACTAGAATTTGAACCTTGATATGGCTCGTTGGACAAGAGATGTTTCCTTAGTATATATGAGCTTTGGACTTTCCTTAACCTTAAAAAAGGAAGGTTAGTTACATGTTGTGCAATCTGGGGATAGTTGAGACCCATTAGATTGTGCAACACTTGCGGTGACTTGATCTGTAGAATACTTCGTTTGACTTTTTATAATGCGTCGTATGAACTATTGTTTAACCTTCTCGAGGATGGTTAAATACTTTGTGCCTTATGTCATTCCAAAGGGCTTCATCGTATGTGTGCCTTATGTCTTTCCAAAGGGCTTAACTTCTGTTGCTACTGTGGTTCTTTTGCTTAGTCTGCAGAGCAAGACATTTTTCTAGTCTGCTCTGACAGCTTCGGTTGCTAAGTATTTAGCCTTGGTGGTCCAAGGACTTAATTACTATTGTCGCTATTGCTTCTATTGCTTCTATTGTTCTGTGAATGTACTAACCTCGCAGGTGTACACCCCAGACTTATGTACGCATGATCATGGCTTACCTTGAAGGATATTATAGGACTCTCTTAATCTACGGCTAAGCCCTGGTCCGTCAATCCGAGGACGCATCCTCTACAAGCAGATCGGCCGCTCTGCAGATCGGGCGACCGTGGTCTGGAGGAAGATCTCCACCGCAGATCGGGCCGCATTGTGGTTCAGAGGAAGATCTCCACCGCAAGACTGCCGCCAAGGCGGAGGACTAAGCTCAAATCTGGAAGACAAGTTCCATTCTTACAGAACTGGAAGGGTAACTCCAAAAATGCTGAGGACAAAGCTCAGAACTGGAGGTTAAGCTCCATAGCAGAACTGGAGGATAAACTCCTGATTAGATGTGGAAGATAGACTCCTGACTAAGACTGGAGGATAGACTCCTTTACTTGTAATATGTGGCATACTAGATTTTTAGTGAATTATTTGTGATAATAAAAATATTTACTCTTGTAATTAAATTGTAATCCGCAAAACAAGAAATAAAAATTAGACTATACCATTGGAGATTGACTATACTCTTGCAAGACTAGAGGTCCAGGCTCCAAGACTGACGATATAGTCGAGACTAAGGACTAGGCTCAATACTGGAGGGCAAGCTCCAAAGATGCTGAGGACGAGCTCAAAACTATAGATATGCTTCAAGATTGAGAACTAATACTCAAGACTGGAGAACCAGCTTCAAGTGTGCTGAACATCCGCCCAGGACTGAAGGGTAAGATATCTGGTAGAACTTGATGCAATTAGGATCAAGATAAGATGCTTCCATATTTATATAATCCAAAGGCAGCAAGATAAGGTTGCAAGAGCATTATGATGAACTCCAAAGTTGGCGGCATAGTGCAAGACTGTAATAAGTAGAAAATATTCTTCAAAGTGTGTAGCGCAAGACCGCAAACACAAGATAATATACTCCAAGGTAATATATGCTCCAAGAACGGCAACGTGACCGTAAACACAAGATAATATGCTCCAAGATTCCAGGTATAATATTATGAAGAAACTTTTGATATATAATAAGCAAGATTGAGAATACTTTGAGATTCTGGAAAAGTGCTGTAAAATGTAAAAACTCGGTTAGTACTAGCCATTGATGTATTCAATGGTTTTTCTCATGATAAAATAATATAAAGTAAAGCGATCTGTAAAATAAATTAATTGAAATTAAATAAATAGAGCTTGAGTTTGGTTGATTTCCAAGCTTTGGAATCAACTTTCCCTCAAGAGTTACCAATTCATGTGCCCCTTGACCGATGATGGAGTCAACGAGGTAAGGACTTTTTCAACTTGAGCAAACTTGTTTGATGCTACATCTCTTGCATTCTTGAATATATTTCTCTAAAATAATTCTCCTTCTCCAAGGGCTCTCACTTTGACATTCTTGTTGAATCTTCTCACCATATATAACACCTTGATACGAGGTCGACGTAATCTTTACTGCGTTTCACACTCGTTCAAAGTTTTCAAGGTTAGTGAACAAAGAATAATTTTAGAATCTAGAATACATAGGACATACCTTGGTGTTTGAATAACCAATTCTGGAAGGATAACTTCTCTTTCACAAACATAAACAAGTTAGAAAGAAAGAAAGAAAAATGTCTTATAAAAAGCTATAAAAGGCTATCATGCTATAAAGGTTGATGCAACTAACTTAACGTCCAACTTGTTATTAATAACAACAAGCGATGAATTGCGTACCTTTAGATTTTGCTTTCCTTAATATTGAAATTACCTCTTTCACTGTTTCAAATATGTACAGCTTCTATTCTGGAGCAAACGACATCTTCTGTCTTGGAGCAGATGACATCTTCTGTTCTAGGGCGAATGACAACTTCTACTCTAGGGTGAACGACAACGTCTATTCTGGAGCGAACGACAACGTCACTTCTGGAGCGAACGACAACGTCTGTTCTGGAGCGAACGACAACGTCTGTTCTGGAGCGAATGACAACTTTCTAGTGTCATCAGTGCCCCACTTTGTAGTTTAGAAAACAAGGACAACAATCTTCTCCATAAAGCTCTATCTTGACATTCTTTCGTCATCTTTAACACCATGAATTTTCACCTGCCACATACTTCTCAAAAAACACGTGAGCTCGCGTAAAAATTATAACCTTTACCCTTTCTTAAAACAACTCGTCAACCTTGAGCAATAAGAATATGAGACCGTTCAGGAAGTTCGATCACGTTGGTATAAGGTTGAAAACACTCCTACAAAAATAAACTCAAAAAGCAACGGCTACAAAGACAACATAAAAAATTCTGCAAGACACGTACCAGATCACGATTAAAAGTCGGGATCAGAACTGAACGAAAATTCAAACTGCTCGACAATCACTTACGTGAATGTCTTGCCAGAACACGTACCCAATGAATCCATCACCCTCATACTACTTGTTGGGTTGACTTGCTTTGACCAACACGACTTGAGAATCTTGACTTTGTCAAGACTAGTGACTTGCTAAAACTTCAGAGTCGATCCTTGAAAGATAAAAATTCAAGACACAAAAGATGTCCCTAGTTTTCTTAAGAGAAACGTTTAGCAAACGCAAGGAAATAATTCTGAAAAGATAATTCAGAACATAACGAGCAGAAGAGAAACAACCAGAAAATATAACGGGTAGGAAATAAAAAGGGTCAAGATTCAAGAGATAAGCATCAAGACTTATATATAGACGTCAGACCAGAATTGATAAAAATTCAAACGTGACTTGGCTGATCATTGTAACAATGGTTTACCTCTGCAATATTTGAAATTCTTCCAACGGTAGAGTCCTAAAGACTATAGGACTGATTCTTGCTCAAAGCCGTTAGCATGCAAATTTGAAAAAAACACCTCATGCAAAATCAATCATCTTCAAACGTTAGAAAAACTCAGATTTGTAAAAATAATTAATCACTAATAAAATTTAAAAAGATAACCGAAAGAAAGCAACAACACGTGAGAAAACTGATCACAAGATCAAGACAAGGCTGAAAATCGGATCTGTAACAAGTTTCACAACTTACAACCTTGGCTATTCTGTCCCCTTGTGGCGATTTCAGGACTGCGTCAATCCTGGTCCTTTGACATTAGCAACTCTATCAGTATAGATGGTCCAAGCTTTTAATATTCTTTCTTAACCAGAACTTCAAGGTCGAAGTTTTCTTCCAGAGCAGGACTGAAACTCGCCACAAAATCTGCCAAGGATTCTGACTTGATGGCAGTCTTGGGCCTGAAACTTATGTTATACATAATAATCTGCACAAAACCATTTAACCATTCTCCCGGACAGTTCAGACTTTCTCAAGACTGACTTGACTGAAAAGTTAGTCCAGACAATAATATGATAATTCTAAAAATATGATTAAACTTTGTAATATACATTAATTAAGTAAAAATGTATATTTCTCGAAGAGTGTACCTTATTCCAGCATCCAAGAGGTTCTTACTTACACAAAATATGGGGTATCGTAGATTATCATTTTCATCGATCAGAACTGGATAATTAGTATGATCTGCACATCACTGGATAGTATGATCTGCACAGATCAATAATAGTTCTGATTTGCACAAAACTGACTTCAGATCCACTCTTGCCAACAATGAGCCCTTGGAACTGTCTTGGTGAAACGCCAAATGAGTGCTTGACAAGACTGAACTTCATGTTATATCTCTCCAAGAATACAAAAGGATGCTTGCAAGTGTCAAACGTGATCTTTAACACTCTTGGACTTCATCAACAAATCATACATGTACACCTTCGTTGTGTCCCCAATAAAAATACTCCAACATTGTGCTAATTACCACCTTGGTAGGTTGCCCACTTCGACTCGATTGGACTTGATGAAAGCATCCACAATTGTAAGCTACTTGTATCCTGAAATCTTGGCAAGCACAACATTAGTATTGGGTAGATGAAAAGAATCTATGTGCAAACTTTATCTTAAATAAACATGATCAACACTTAAAACATACCATGTTCTTGTCGGATGATTACTACGATGGTTAACCAATCAAGATACATTATCTCTCTTACCATTTCATGTCTAGAAGCTTTTGAACCTCGTCGTTAATTATTTCCTTTCTAGAGGAAATCTCTTGCGTCTCCGCTGTACAGAGTTGAACTTTGGGCCAACATCAGACTTGTGAGCGATCAGACCAGGACATGACTTATACTAGTCCTGTCAAAGTAAGTCAACGCAGAACATGATACTTTGGATTGTAAAAAGATTATCTACCAAGGTCATACCTGATTCTGGTTGGTACATCACTTACCAGTAGTTTCCCACCAGAACAGGAGTGGTTGAGGATGTCTTTGTTCTGTCTTGTATGACGTATCCGCTGACTTGTCTGACATTTAAGGAGACTTGTTTCTTTGATTTCTACATGTTGGATTTCTGTACTAGATAGCGGCTCAAAATTTGCTCCATAGCACTCTTGTGTATTCGCCAATTAGTTGATCACCATTATTCCCTACTTGATTGACATTTTGACGTATTAGTGGTACGTCGAAGGCACAAGCATGATATTATGAATTAAAACATACCAAGCAAGATATACAACGTCATCAAATTAAATCAATAAAATAATTAAGAGAAGAGACTCCCTTTGTAGGTAGAGAAATTTTGCCAAAAGTATGTTGACCTAGGTCTCTCCGTAGAATCCACAAGCATGTTAAAATTTGTAGTGAGTTTATCATGGTTGATCCTCATTTCTTCCAAGACACCAAGCATAACCATTCGTAATCGCCTTGACGATCTCCGTGACCAAGAGTCACTAGTTTCGATTCTGTTTAGTTCTGTTGGGGACGACATCATTTCTTCTTAAGTTATCATTTGCATCAGTAACACAAGTCAAACCACAAATATTAGAACCGTCATTAGCATAATAAACTTTATGAGTGTAAGGAGAAAAAGGTGGAGATTGATTTGGCTCTTGTGATTGTGGTTTTTCAATCTTGTTCGTATTCCTCCGTGCAGGACTGGTTGTGTCCTTCAAGCGTCCAGAACTGAAACATCTATAACAAGATTCTCAAGCTTGAAAATCAATCCTGAAAAATCTATAACAAGAATGTTAATATCAAAATTATCAATCCAGAATTGAAAACGAGACCGTTAATATCGAGATTATCAGTCTAGAACAAGACTGTTAACATCGAGTTTACCAGTCCAGAACCGAAAATAAGATTGTTAATATCGAGATTACCAGCCCAGAACTGAAAACAAGACTGCTAATATCGAGATTATCAATCCAGAACAGAAAACAAGAGACTATTCAAAAGCTCTTATCTTAGGGCTGGATGAGTGGACATGTGTTCACTCTTGTCTCCGGTATGAACCAGTTCTGTTCTGCTGACGACCACTTCCAGCTTTCTAGTTAGGCCTGTTCTGACACAAACTTCGTTGTTTTGTTTGTTGAAGGCATCTTCTTCAAGTATGACGACCCTTGCTTGTAAGTCCGAACTATCCCAGAACTGTCATAGCTCAGAATTGAGATCTTTTCTTTGTTCAACTCTGCACTACTCCAGCAAACGACGAAAGCTATTATGGCTGGTAGTTGTGACGTGGAGCCTCCACCCATTCCAAGTGGAGTTATCACACCTACTCCAGGGTTCCAGGAGTAAAAAGCTAAGGAGCAGAACAAACTGGAGGTCCTACCCAGGACATCACTGTCAAACATGCCATCTACAGGCGTGGAGAAAATTGTCCAGAACATGGCGGAAAAGATCAGTCCAGAAATGCTCAGGTCTGACATTACAGAACTGGAGCCTTTTCACATGCAAGTCTCCGTCGAATCTTTGGGAATAAGAAGTGTGAGCACCGTGTGTTTGTATTGCATAGCGTGGTCTTGAGGATGTTCTGTTCTCTAGCACAACTTCAATAGATGGAACAATGAATTTCTTCGGATCATCCTTCAAAACCACGATATTATCGAAGGGGATGGTCCATCATTTTCTTAGGAGAAGCTTCTGGTTCCTAGGAGAGTCCTCTTTGGGTTGATCTTCAAAGCCTTTGTCCCCATCATGATAGGAAAAAACTTTTCTTTTATGATGAAGGACAAGGACAATTCTGGCCTGACTAGTCTCGCTGGAGTTCTGTTCCGATTTCAGAACTGACTCAATCTCTTTTCGTGCTGCAATTTTTTTGTAGAATTGAGGCAATCCTTGAGCAAGATTTATCCAAATATTGTGTTAGTTGTTCAAGGGTCTTGTCAACCACGTGGTCGTGACAAGAGTGTGTTTTTTGTGGATTTTTGTATTTTTTGAGAAGAGAGTTTCACAAACAAATAAAGTAGATGCCCCACGGTGGGCGCCAATTTGTTTTGGTAAATTTTCTACAAGTGTGAAAAAGAGCTAAGATGGGTCAGCTAGTACTGTTTGCGAAACAGAACAGAACATAGTCTTATCCGAATAGAACTGACGACTACAAGATTGATGAAACAGAGCAGAACATAGCCTTCTCCGAGCAGAATTGAGGAGACAACGAGATTGATGACGCAGAAACCCCGAGAAGAAGATGGGGAAAACTGCGGGCTACCAAGCCAGGACTTCTTTTATTAATCTCATGATGATTACAAGGCTTTTGATTACAATAGGATAACTTCGTAGGAGAAACTAGCGAATAATGCTAATACATCGATTATGTGTAATTCTATGTGAAAGCATAAGAAAAACCTATGAGAAAACTCATGAGAAAATGACTAAGTGAGCCTCTATATATAGGTAGAATGCTCACAATACAACTCCTAAAATCTAGGGCCACTATCTCATGAACTTAGGTAGTTGGATAACTACCCACTATGCATGACTTGTAACTTCCCATTATGACTTCTATTTCGATCCGCAGAATCGCATGCCAATAACTACCCATGATCTTAAGTAGTTAAATAATCACCCATGATCTTAGGTAGTTAAATAACCACCCATGATCTATACTTCTGTCTTGTTCTGCAAGGATTGCCAACTGCACACCTACTATTCCACTTCTGAGGATAACTACCCAGTTGAGCTCTGGTCTGTCCTGTCTTGTCAGTCCTGCGTAGACTTCAGTCTTGACTTTGACTATGAATAATTCTAGAACTGATGTTGACCATTACTGTCTCGCCTATCTTCTTCCTTCGTTCTTCTTTACTCCCAGCCAGTCCAGGACTGACTGTTCTGGAGGATGATAATTTTGGTCGTAACAAACGCCCCTTGTTTTCTCAAGAGCAGCGTTCAACAATCTTGAGGAAACAATCCTGTACAAATAACTCAGAGCCGAGTAGGATAGACACAACGACTAGCTTTACAGGTCTAGTCAAAATACCACTATAGTTCCAGAATTAAAACCAACGTTCAGAAAATTGAAATTCGAACAGAAGAGAAGAGATTCAAAACCTGATGTGACTGCTTCACGGTAGCGATGACTAGTAAATCACAAGTTGAACTTGAACATACCACGAATAGATTATCGAGGGGCTTACCTAGGGCTTATACCATGCTTTGAAACACTAGAATTTGAACCTTGATATGGCTCGTTGGACAAGAGATGTTTCCTTAGTATATATGAGCTTTGGACTTTCCTTAACCTTAAAAAAGGAAGGTTAGTTACATGTTGTGCAATCTGGGGATAGTTGAGACCCATTAGATTGTGCAACACTTGCGGTGACTTGATCTGTAGAATACTTCGTTTGACTTTTTATAATGCGTCGTATGAACTATTGTTTAACCTTCTCGAGGATGGTTAAATACTTTGTGCCTTATGTCATTCCAAAGGGCTTCATCGTATGTGTGCCTTATGTCTTTCCAAAGGGCTTAACTTCTGTTGCTACTGTGGTTCTTTTGCTTAGTCTGCAGAGCAAGACATTTTTCTAGTCTGCTCTGACAGCTTCGGTTGCTAAGTATTTAGCCTTGGTGGTCCAAGGACTTAATTACTATTGTCGCTATTGCTTCTATTGCTTCTATTGTTCTGTGAATGTACTAACCTCGCAGGTGTACACCCCAGACTTATGTACGCATGATCATGGCTTACCTTGAAGGATATTATAGGACTCTCTTAACGGCGGCTAAGCCCTGGTCCGTCAATCCGAGGACGCATCCTCTACAGCAGGACTGGCTGCTCTGCAGGACTGGCTGCACTGTGGTCTGGAGGAAGATCTCCACTGCAGGACTGGCTGCATTGTGGTCTAGAGGAAGATCTCCACTGCAAGACTGGCTGCTCAAGGCGGAGGACTAAGCTCAAATCTGGAAGACAAGTTCCATTCTTACAGAACTGGAAGGGTAACTCCAAAAATGCTGAGGACAAAGCTCAGAACTGGAGGTTAAGCTCCATAGCAGAACTGGAGGATAAACTCCTGATTAGATGTGGAAGATAGACTCCTGACTAAGACTGGAGGATAGACTCCTTTACTTGTAATATGTGGCATACTAGATTTTTAGTGAATTATTTGTGATAATAAAAATATTTACTCTTGTAATTAAATTGTAATCCGCAAAACAAGAAATAAAAATTAGACTATACCATTGGAGATTGACTATACTCTTGCAAGACTAGAGGTCCAGGCTCCAAGGCGGCGATATAGTCGAGACTAAGGACTAGGCTCAATCTTTGGAGGGCAAGCTCCAAAGATGCTGAGGACGAGCTCAAAACTATAGATATGCTTCAAGATTGAGAACTAATACTCAAGACTGGAGAACCAGCTTCAAGTGTGCTGAACATCCGCCCAGGACTGAAGGGTAAGATATCTGGTAGAACTTGATGCAATTAGGATCAAGATAAGATGCTTCCATATTTATATAATCCAAAGGCAGCAAGATAAGGTTGCAAGAGCATTATGATGAACTCCAAAGTTGGCGGCATAGTGCAAGACTGTAATAAGTAGAAAATATTCTTCAAAGTGTGTAGCGCAAGACCGCAAACACAAGATAATATACTCCAAGGTAATATATGCTCCAAGAACGGCAACGTGACCGTAAACACAAGATAATATGCTCCAAGATTCCAGGGATAATATTATGAAGAAACTTTTGATATATAATAAGCAAGATTGAGAATACTTTGAGATTCTGGAAAAGTGCTGTAAAATGTAAAAACTCGGTTAGTACTAGCCATTAATGTATTCAATGGTTTTTCTCATGATAAAATAATATAAAGTAAAGCGATCAGTAAAATAAATTAATTGAAATTAAATAAATAGAGCTTGAGTTTGGTTGATTTCCAAGCTTTGGAATCAACTTTCCCTCAAGAGTTACCAATTCATGTGCCCCTTGACCGATGATGGAGTCAACGAGGTAAGGACTTTTTCAACTTGAGCAAACTTGTTTGATGCTACATCTCTTGCATTCTTGAATATATTTCTCTAAAATAATTCTCCTTCTCCAAGGGCTCTCACTTTGACATTCTTGTTGAATCTTCTCACCATATATAACACCTTGATACGAGGTCGACGTAATCTTTACTGCGTTTCACACTCGTTCAAAGTTTTCAAGGTTAGTGAACAAAGAATAATTTTAGAATCTAGAATACATAGGACATACCTTGGTGTTTGAATAACCAATTCTGGAAGGATAACTTCTCTTTCACAAACATAAACAAGTTAGAAAGAAAGAAAGAAAAATGTCTTATAAAAAGCTATAAAAGGCTATCATGCTATAAAGGTTGATGCAACTAACTTAACGTCCAACTTGTTATTAATAACAACAAGCGATGAATTGCGTACCTTTAGATTTTGCTTTCCTTAATATTGAAATTACCTCTTTCACTGTTTCAAATATGTACAGCTTCTATTCTGGAGCAAACGACATCTTCTGTCTTGGAGCGGATGACATCTTACGCTCTAGGGCGAATGACAACTTCTACTCTAGGGTGAGCGACAACGTCTATTACGGAGCGAACGACAACGTCATACGGAGCGAACGACAGCGTGCGTTGCGGAGCGAACGACAACGTGCGTGCGGAGCGAATGACAACTTTCTAGTGTCATCAGTGCCCCACTTTGTAGTTTAGAAAACAAGGACAACAATCTTCTCCATAAAGCTCTATCTTGACATTCTTTCGTCATCTTTAACACCATGAATTTTCACCTGCCACATACTTCTCAAAAAACACGTGAGCTCTCGTAAAAATTATAACCTTTACCCTTTCTTAAAACAACTCGTCAACCTTGAGCAATAAGAATATGAGACCGTTCAGGAAGTTCGATCACGTTGGTATAAGGTTGAAAACACTCCTACAAAAATAAACTCAAAAAGCAACGGCTACAAAGACAACATAAAAAATTCTGCAAGACACGTACCAGATCACGATTAAAATTCGGGATCAGAACTGAACGAAAATTCAAACCTGTTCTGACAATCACTTCTGTGAATGTCTTGCCGACCACGTACCAATGAATCCATCACCCTCATACTACTTGTTGGGTTGACTTGCTTTGACCAGCGCTGACTTGAGAATCTTGACTTTGTCAGTACTAGTGACTTGCTAAAACTTCAGAGCTGACAGTCTTGAAAGATAAAAATTCAAGACACAAAAGATGTCCCTAGTTTTCTTAAGAGAAACGTTTAGCAAACGCAAGGAAATAATTCTGAAAAGATAATTCAGAACATAACGAGCAGAAGAGAAACAACCAGAAAATATAACGGGTAGGAAATAAAAAGGGTCAAGATTCAAGAGATAAGCATCAAGACTTATATATAGACGTCAGACCAGAATTGATAAAAATTCAAACGTGACTTGGCTGATCATTGTAACAATGGTTTACCTCTGCAATATTTGAAATTCTTCCAACGGTAGAGTCCTAAAGACTATAGGGTGATTCTTGCTCAAAGCCGTTAGCATGCAAATTTGAAAAAACACCTCATGCAAAATCAATCATCTTCAAACGTTAGAAAAACTTCATTTGTAAAAATAATTAATCACTAATAAAATTTAAAAAGATAGCAGAAAGAAAGCAACAACACGTGAGAAAAGCGATCACAAGATCAAGACAAGGTGAAAATCGGATCGTAATAAGTTTCACAACTTACAACCTTGGCTATTACGTCCCCTTGTGGCGATTTCAGATTGCGTCAATCCTGGTCCTTTGACATTAGCAACTCTATCGGTATAGATGGTCCAAGCTTTTAATATTCTTTCTTAACCAGAACTTCAAGGTCGAAGTTTTCTTCCAGAGCAGGACTGAAACTCGCCACAAAATCTGCCAAGGATTCTGACTTGATGGCAGTCTTGGGCCTGAAACTTATGTTATACATAATAATCTGCACAAAACCATTTAACCATTCTCCCGGACAGTTCAGACTTTCTCAAGACTGACTTGACTGAAAAGTTAGTCCAGACAATAATATGATAATTCTAAAAATAAGATTAAACTTTGTAATATACATTAATTAAGTAAAAATGTATATTTCTCAAAGAGTGTACCTTATTCCAGCATCCAAGAGGTTCTTACTTACACAAAATATGGGGTATCGTAGATTATCATTTTCATCGATCAGAACTGGATAATTAGTATGATCTGCACATCACTGGATAGTATGATCTGCACAGGACTGAATAATAGTTCTGATTTGCACAAAACTGACTTCAGATCCACTCTTGCCAACAATGAGCCCTTGGAACTGTCTTGGTGAAACGCCAAATGAGTGCTTGACAAGACTGAACTTCATGTTATATCTCTCCAAGAATACAAAAGGATGCTTGCAAGTGTCAAACGTGATCTTTAACACTCTTGGACTTCATCACCAAATCATACATGTACACCTTCGTTGTGTCCCCAATAAAAATACTCCAACATTGTGCTAATTACCACCTTGGTAGGTTGCCCACTTCGATTCGATTGGACTTGATGAAAGCATCCACAATTGTAAGCTACTTGTATCCTGAAATCTTGGCAAGCACAACATTAGTATTGGGTAGATGAAAAGAATCTATGTGCAAACTTTATCTTAAATAAACATGATCAACACTTAAAACATACCATGTTCTTGTCGGATGATTACTACGATGGTTAACCAATCAAGATACATTATCTCTCTTACCATTTCATGTCTAGAAGCTTTTGAACCTCGTCGTTAATTATTTCCTTTCTAGAGGAAATCTCTTGCGTCTCCGCTGTACAGAGTTGAACTTTGGGCCAACATCAGACTTGTGAGCGATCAGACCAGGACACGACTTATACTAGTCCTGTCAAAGTAAGTCAACGCAGAACATGATACTTTGGATTGTAAAAAGATTATCTACCAAGGTCATACCTGATTCTGGTTGGTACATCACTTACCAGTAGTTTCCCACCAGAACAGGAGTGGTCGAGGATGTCTTTGTTCTGTCTTGTATGACGTATCCGCTGACTTGTCTGACATTTAAGGAGACTTGTTTCTTTGATTTCTACATGTTGGATTTCTGTACTAGATGACAGCTCCAAGGCTGCTCCATAGCACTCTTGTGTATTCTGCCAATTTCCGTTGATCACCATTATTCCCTACTTGATTGACATTTTGACGTATTAGTGGTACGTCGAAGGCACAAGCATGATATTATGAATTAAAACATACCAAGCAAGATATACAACGTCATCAAATTAAATCAATAAAATAATTAAGAGAAGAGACTCCCTTTGTAGGTAGAGAAATTTTGCCAAAAGTGTGTTGACCTAGGTCTCTCCGTAGAATCCACAAGCATGTTAAAATTTGTAGTGAGTTTATCATGGTTGATCCTCATTTCTTCCAAGACACCAAGCATAACCATTCAGAATTGCCTTGACGATCTCCGTGACCAAGAGTCACTAGTTTCCAGTTCTGTTTAGTTCTGTTGGGGACGACATCATTTCTTCTTAAGTTATCATTTCTGGTACTGTAACACAAGTCAAACCACAAATATTAGAACCGTCATTAGCATAATAAACTTTATGAGTGTAAGGAGAAAAAGGTGGAGATTGATTTGGCTCTTGTGATTGTGGTTTTTCAATCTTGTTCGTATTCCTCCGTGCAGGACTGGTTGTGTCCTTCAAGCGTCCAGAACTGAAACATCTATAACAAGATTCTCAAGCTTGAAAATCAATCCTGAAAAATCTATAACAAGAATGTTAATATCAAAATTATCAATCCAGAATTGAAAACGAGACCGTTAATATCGAGATTATCAGTCTAGAACAAGACTGTTAACATCGAGTTTACCAGTCCAGAACCGAAAATAAGATTGTTAATATCGAGATTACCAGCCCAGAACTGAAAACAAGACTGCTAATATCGAGATTATCAATCCAGAACAGAAAACAAGAGACTATTCAAAAGCTCTTATCTTAGGGCTGGATGAGTGGACATGTGTTCACTCTTGTCTCCGGTATGAACCAGTTCTGTTCTGCTGACGACCACTTCCAGCTTTCTAGTTAGGCCTGTTCTGACACAAACTTCGTTGTTTTGTTTGTTGAAGGCATCTTCTTCAAGTATGACGACCCTTGCTTGTAAGTCCGAACTATCCCAGAACTGTCATAGCTCGAGGTGAGATCTTTTCTTTGTTCAACTCGCACTACTCCAAAGAAACGCATTTAAAGCTATTATGGCTGGTAGTTGTGACGTGGAGCCTCCACCCATTCCAAGTGGAGTTATCACACCTACTCCAGGGTTCCAGGAGTAAAAAGCTAAGGAGCAGAACAAACTGGAGGTCCTACCCAGGACATCACTGTCAAACATGCCATCTACAGGCGTGGAGAAAATTGTCCAGAACATGGCGGAAAAGATCAGTCCAGAAATGCTCAGGTCTGACATTACAGAACTGGAGCCTTTTCACATGCAAGTCTCCGTCGAATCTTTGGGAATAAGAAGTGTGAGCACCGTGTGTTTGTATTGCGCAACGTGGTCTTGAGGATGTTCTGTTCTCTAGCACAACTTCAATAGATGGAACAATGAATTTCTTCGGATCATCCTTCAAAACCACGATATTATCGAAGGGGATGGTCCTTCATTTTCTTAGGAGAAGCTTCTGGTTGCTAGGAGAGTCCTCTTTGGGTTGATCTTCAAAGCCTTTGTCCCCATCATGATAGGAAAAAACTTTTCTTTTATGATGAAGGACAAGGACAATTCTGGCCTGACTAGTCTCGCTGGAGTTACATTCGATTTGAATCGACTCAATCTCTTTCGTCTTTGCAATTTTTTGTAGAATTGAGGCAATCCTTGAGCAAGATTTATCCAAATATTGTGTTAGTTGTTCAAGGGTCTTGTCAACCACGTGGTCGTGACAAGAGTGTGTTTTTTGTGGATTTTTGTATTTTTTGAGAAGAGAGTTTCACAAACAAATAAACTAGATGCTCCACGGTGGGCGCCAATTTGTTTTGGTAAATCTTCTACAAGTGTGAAAAAGAGCTAAGATGGGTCAACTAGTACTGTTTGCGAAACAGAACAGAACATAGTCTTATCCGAATAGAACTGACGACTACAAGATTGATGAAACAGAGCAGAACATAGCCTTCTCCGAGCAGAATTGAGGAGACAACGAGATTGATGACGCAGAAACCCCGAGAAGAAGATGGGGAAAACTGCGGGTTACCAAGCCAGGACTTCTTTTATTAATCTCATGATGATTATAAGGCTTTTGATTACAATAGGATAACTTCGTAGGAGAAACTAGCGAATAATGCTAATACATCGATTATGTGTAATTCTATGTGAAAGCATAAGAAAAACCTATGAGAAAACTCATGAGAAAATGACTAAGTGAGCCTCTATATATAGGTAGAATGCTCACAATACAACTCCTAAAATCTAGGGCCACTATCTCATGAACTTAGGTAGTTGGATAACTACCCACTATGCATGACTTGTAACTTCCCATTATGACTTCTATTCTGATCCGCAGAACTGCATGCCAATAACTACCCATGATCTTAAGTAGTTAAATAATCACCCATGATCTTAGGTAGTTAAATAACCACCCATGATCTATACTTCTGTCTTGTTCTGCAAGGATTGCCAACTGCACACCTACTATTCCACTTCTGAGGATAACTACCCAGTTGAGCTCTGGTCTGTCCTGTCTTGTCAGTCCTGCGTAGACTTCAGTCTTGACTTTGACTATGAATAATTCTAGAACTGATGTTGACCGTTACTGTCTCGCCTATCTTCTTCCTTCGTTCTTCTTTACTCCCAGCCAGTCCAGGACTGACTGTTCTGGAGGGTGATAATTTTGGTCGTAACACAAAGGTAAAAGAGTTCAAGTGGGTTTAGGATTTTACTGTTGGTAAAATTCGAAACAGCCCAGAGTTAGCCGTTGCTACTGTTCAGGAGTCAAATCAGGTTTTAATTCTCACCTACCTCTAATTTTAACGTTATCTCTTTGAATATTATGCACAAGTCTGGCTAAGTGCACAATTGTTGTTCAAATTCTATAGCCGCTGCCTCTACTCTAGTCTGTTCTGTATAGAAGTGTTTGTACAGGATTGTTTCCTCAAGATTGTTGAACACTGCACTTGAGAAAACAAGGGGCATTTGTTATGACCAGATTTTACACCACCCAGAGTTGGCAGTTCTGGATAGACATTGTAAATACGGTACAGAGTAGGAAAGAAGAGCAATAGCAGTTATAGCCCAGAATAGGTCAGAAGAGGCATGGCACTGATGGTCAGCAGAGGTCAACTATGACGGTTACAAAGATCATGGGGTAATAAAAGTTATAGCAGTTATAGCCCAGTTGTACTCTGTAACCCCAACTCTGATATTAATAAAAGTACTCCTGGCTTGGTAGCCCGCAGTTTTCCCCATCTTCTTCTCGGGGCTTCTCCGTCATCAAATCCTGTGTCCTTAGTTCTGTCCCATATAGCTCAGTTCTGTTCTGTTCTCGGGGCTTGATCCACTTTTCACTATTTTCATACTTGTTAAGTTTTTACCAAAACACGCCTATTTGAATCTTTTTCAACCGAATATATTTCTACAGAATTGTTGTTCAGTGACAGGGCCAATGTGGCCAAAGAACTCTTGGGATGTGTAGGACAGAAAGATATAGAACATATTTTCTTCCCAGGTCTCAGCGTTAGAAAAAGCTTGAAAATATCAGTAACTATAACACCGGAAGGGTTCCCCTCCTCTTGTGTACCATTATTGTGATCCCCATCATCAGCTAACTCGGAACCCTTTTTCTTCTCTTTCTTCTCTTTCTTCCGATTAATTCTGCGCTTAGCTTTGCGCTTGGACTCAGCCTCATCTAGTACACGAAATATGATGTTTTGTTTGCTGCTTCTCGAGTATGCCATATGGTATCTTGTTGGGCCAGTCTTTGCAAGTGTCGATCATCTTCTCGAGTATGGTGACGACTGTCTTGTTTGCTGCTTCAACGGCTCCATTGGTTTGAGGTCGATTGGGTGAGGATTTGTGATGTTGTATGTTGTATTTTGTGAGTATAGCTTCCGTCTCGCGCTGAAAGTGCGAGCCTTGATCGCTGCATACTCATGGGGTACGCCATATCGGCATATGATGTTTGTCTGTATGAACTTGGCGACTTCCTTGGAGCCAAGGGTGCGAAAGGATGCTGCTTCTACCCATTTTGTAAAGTAGTCGATTGCCACTAGCACGAAACAGTGACCTCTTGCTCCGATGGGGTGGACTTTTCCTATTACGTCGATGCCCCAAGTTGAAAAGGGCCAGGGCGAGGTTAGGCTGTATAGTGGTGAAGGGGGTATGTGTTGCACGTTACAGAAAATTTGGCAGTTGTGGCAGTGCTTGACGAATTGGATACAGTCCGCTTCCATGGTTCTCCAATACCATCCTAGCCGTAGAATCCGTTTGCGGAGTGCTCGAGCGTTCATGTGGGGTCCGCATTCGCCGTCGTGAACTTGCGCGATGATTTCCTGTCCTTTTTTGTAGTCGATACATAGGAGTAGCGTGCCTTGTGGTGTCTTCTTGAGTAATTGTCCCATTTCTAGGACGAATTGGGATGCTAGGAGTCTAATGGCCCTCTGGCCGCGTTTATCGGTGTTGGGTGGGTAAGTGTTGTTTGTTTTGTAGTTGATTATGGCTTGGTACCAAGGCTCTGTTTGCTCGGCTTCGTCTATGTCGATGGTGTGAATGTAGGCCGGTTCGTCACGTCTTTCAACGATGATGGGCAGTAACTTCATGTTTGGTGGCATGTTTAGGAGGGATGAGAGTTTTGACAGTGCGTCGGCAAATTGGTTTTCTTCCCTTGGGAGGTGATAAAATTCTACGCAGTCGAAGTCGAAGTTGGTTAGGAGTTTTTGTACTTTTGCTTGGTATTTGGTGAGGGTTTCGCTCATGATCTTCCATGCTCCTGTTACCTGATTTATGATGAGGAACGAATCTCTATGCACGCGTGTAGATACCCGTATCTGTCGATATGAAAATTTATAGAAAACCCGACAAACACCCAATGATGATAGGACAACATGTATTTCGTGTCATTTATTTGAGTTCGTTTTACGATGTAAGCCGGACGCCGTCGACATAGTTTTTTATTAATTTAAATGATATTTGAATTAATTTGCTCTGTCAAATTTTATTTGTCTCAAGATAAAATATTTTGATTTGAAAAATCATTTTTTAAGTTATTCGATTTGAAAAATCGCTTTTACAAATTTGATATTTGACTTGAAAAGTCGTTTCTCGTGCTTTTAAAACATTTTATTAAATCGTATTCGATGAATTCGTTTTCTTAACAGCAAGTTTTAAAACTCGTTTTAAGCCCAATTTTAAGAGCGATTTTGAGCCCGTTTCAACACGAATTTCGAGGCCCTTTTCTCCCACTTCCTTCCCCACATACCAAAGCTTAAACCCAGCCTGAAACCACGTCCTAAACCCACCCCCAACCAGCCTAAAAGAAGCCCAAAGCAGAGCTGATACACCCCATCCACAAGCCTTCAGGGGACACGAATTTTATAACAGACACACACAACATCAAGTCACAAAAAAGCCATCGAAAAGCCCCCAAAGAAGACGAGATAGCCGCTCTAAAACAGAGCACGATTTTTTTCTGATTTTGGTGCGGCTATCACCTCTTCTACCTCGTTTTGCGTGTTGAAAACACCATAGTCTCTCTGATTTCTTTACAAAATATTAAAGTTCACTTTACCACGATTCTAAAACATCTTTCGGTTTGAAATTTCGTTGAGAAACGAAGAAGTTACAAGCTTCTGAAAATCGCTGTCAGTTTTATTCAAAGTTACGGATTTACACTTGGTTTTCGTCGACGACGGCCCCTTGGGATAAAATCTTACAATCGATTACGACTCAAAGATTTGGTCAACGATACATGTAAGTTGAGGGTGCAAAAATACTCACTTTACTTTGTTTAAATTATTGTTTTTATCGCTTTTTATTGCTTTTTGTCACTTTTTATTGCTTTCTGTCGCTCTGTTGTTTATCTTTGTAATTATTATTTTTATCGTTCGTCTTCGATTTATGTTTTTAGCGTGACTTTAATATGTGTGTATGGATGTGTCGTGTTTCTCGTTTGTTTAGTATACACGTTTGATTTTCTTGCGTAATATGACTTGTGTAGTGTGGCTTGCTGTCGTTGGTTTGATTTGCTCGTTAGCTTATATGTAATTAGGTCTCACTCATGTTTAGTTAATTATCTGTAAACTGGTCCTTCATGTATGATTTTAGATTCGCAAATCACGTTTGTATGCTAGGTTAATTTTCGTGATTATGCTCTGTCGTTTAGTTTCGGTTTCGTAATTCATCTCGTTAAACATGTAAGAGTTGTACACGGCTCTGTCTGCTGTCTTTTCCGTTTTGCTTGTTCGATCCTTAATCGAGTAATTCGTTGGTGTATGGATTTGTATAGCTTAGAATTTCATGTGTCGTGCTTAATTAGTCAAGTTATGCGTTCATGTTTGTTTGTCGCCTTCGGTTATTTAATCCCTTGTGTATTTACTCGTATATGTGTGTATTCATACTACCTGCTTCATCTGGTAGGCGCTCGTTTGTGTATTTATTAGTTATATTGGATCATTTAGATACTTGTTTGTGTGATTGTTAATTGGTTATTATTTGTATCCGTGTAATTTGTGTATTTTTGCATGTTTAGTTAGTTGTATGTATTCGTTAGTTTATATGTTTGTTTGTGTCTGTTACGATTTGTGTATGTTCTTAATTAATGATTAGTAGGGATTATTAATTTGCACGTCTGATTGTGCTTGTTTGTTACAACTTGCGTAGGTTTACATGCTTATTTAGTTGAATTTGTTTACTAGCTTATACGTTTGGTTGTGCTTGCTGGTCACTTCTTTTTATTCATGTACAGTATTTAATTATTTACGTTAGTCATGTTTGATTATTTTTATTCGTCTGCCGCTAACGTTTGTTAATCTATCTTATGCTGTCGGTAAGTATTTCTGCTTCTTTTCTCTGTTTACTAGAATAGTAAATGAACCCATGTTGAATAACTTTGACGAAGTCATATGTGCATTAAATGACATAGAACGGATGTAATATGTTTAGGGTTAAAACATTTGTTTGCATATCCGCATGCGTACTCGTAATAGCCATGGTTTTACTTAGTAGAGACCGTCTTTACGACGGGCGGGGTTAGGCGTAAAATTAATGAAATTCTTTTAAACTTCCTAACACGTAAACTCACACGAACTCATTTTCTCTACAATTGGTTTTCTAAATTCCATATAAAATTTAGTGGCGACTCTCTTTTCGAATGAAGATGTTTTTGAAATAAAACATCGCGTGGATCAAAATCCCTTGTCCACAATTTGGCGACTCCGCTGGGGACAGTGAAACTTGAAAAGTAAAATGATGGCTATTTAGAGTACCCTTTCTCTTTTATGTTATTTATGCATCATACTGTTAGGATTCGAACCATTTCTCCCCTTGGGTCGATTTCAGGGTGGGGAAATGACGTTCACTATGTCTGATTTAAATATCAAGGTGGTTCCGTCGAGGTTAGCAACCGCACTTTCGCCATATAGTTACAAACTTATGGTGGTTGCGTAGGTTACCTAACAGCGCGGGATCATTGGCATGGACCATTTTCGAGACTTAGAATAGTCTAGCTCATGCATTGCATCCTTGAACTGCGTATGACTAATTGCTCTGTGAATTCTAAAGCCTTGTTTTTTTTTTTCAAAGCCTTTTTTTTAATCAAAACTGTCATCTTTTCAAACAAATGTTTCCCAAAAATCTTTTATTAGCGGAAACGCTGTCTTTTTAGGATTAGAATAATCTTAAATATCTCTTTTGAAACGATTTTTGGCTTAAGCTGAAATGCTTTCCCTTTTAAAAAAAAAAAATCATTCCTTAAGCTGAAATGCTGTCTTTTTAGGATTAGAATAATCTTAAATATTTTTCAACACTATCTTTTCGCAAAACAAAGATTTTTGTTCAAGCTGAAACGCTTTCCTTCTAGGATTAGAATAATCTTAAATATTTTCCAACTTTAGCTCTTTTGAAAAAAGATCTCATTCCAATCGATTTTTTTTTTTTCTCCAAAAGTTTTTTCTAGCTGAAATGCTGTCTTTTTAGGATTAGAATAATCTTAAATATTTTCCAACTTTAGCTCTTTTGAAAAAAGATCTCTTTCCAATCGAATTTTTTTCACAAAAGATTTTTCTAGCTGAAATGCTGTCTTTTTAGGATTAGAATAATCTTAAATATTTTCCAACTTTAGCTCTTTTGAAAAAAAAAATCTCTTTTCAATCTTTTTTCGAGCTGAAATGCTGTATTTTTAGGATTAGAATAATCTTAAATATTTTCCAACACTATCTCTTTCAAAAAACCAAGTTTTTTTTAGCTGAAACGCTTTCCTTCTAAAATTAGAATAATCTTAGATATTTTCTGAATATTAGCTCTTTTGAAAAAAGATCTTTTCTTGGCTGAAATGCCATCCTCTTAGGATTAGAATAATCTTAAAAGATTTCCGATATTAGCTGTTTTGAAAAAAGATCCATTTCTTGGCTGAAATGTCATCCCTTTTAGGATTAGAATAATCTTAAATCATTTTCGATTCAACCTCTTTTGAAAAAAGATCCATTCCTAGCTGAAATGCTATTCGTTTAGGATTAGAATAATCTTAAATAATTTTTCTCTTAGGATTAGAATAATCTTAAATAATTTCCGAATTTAGCTCTTTTGGAAAAAAAAAAAAAAAAAGATCTCTTCCTAGCCGAACTGCTATCCATTTAAGATTAGAATAATCTCGAACAGTTCTTAACACTAACTCTTTTGAAAAAAGATCCTTTTATAGCTGAAATGCTATCCGTTTAAGATTAGAATAATCTCGAACAGTCTCCGACGCTAAGTCTTTAGAAAAAAGATCCTTTTGTTAGCTGAAATGCTCCTCGTTAGGATTAGAAAATCCTAGAACATTCTTTTTCTTTTAAAAAAAAAAATAAAAAATTATCTTTTGATAAAAGATCCTTTTATAAACCGAAATGCTATCCATTTAAGATTAGAATAATCTCGAACAGTCTTCGACACTCAGTCTTTTGAAAACAGATCCTTTTTAAGCTGAAATGCTACCCGTTTAGGATTTGAAATATCTCGAACAATTCTCAACACTACGTCTTTTGAAAAAAGAATAGTTTTTAAGCTGAAATGCTATACGTTTAGGATTAGAATAATCTCGAACGCTTTTGAAATGCTACCCATTTGGGAATAAGGTTTTTTTTTTCCAACCAAAACGAAGTTTTTTTCAAAGGTAAAATCTAGCCCAAGTCAAACTGAAATTTCGAACCAAATAAGCCTTTTTTGTAGTCGAAGTGCTGCCCATTTCAAACCTCAACTTCGAAAATAAGTTTCTTTCTCAAGTCGTGAGTAAGCATGAAATGCACCGAGTCGAGTCTAGTTAGAATCTAAGTCGTGTATAGTAAGTCTAGTCCATCTAAAAGTCTTAGAGGATTTACCTAGTCGGGTCACCTAGGCCTACTCTTGGGCCCAAGTCATGCATGTCATTTTTTAGTTTTGAGTCAAGGCACAACAACGTCTCATCCGGGCTTTTTTTGAAAGTTTTGTATAAGCCTTAGAAACTTATTGGTCCAAACACGAGCTAATTACTTCAGGTCCATGTCTAGCTGGGTTTAAGTCCCATACTGTGAGTCGGTCTTCAAGTCCATATGTCGCATGCATTTGCATAGTTAGGTCGTAGACCATGTCGTTAAGTTCTGAGTCTTTTCATGATTAATCTGGTCCAGTCCATTTGCATCCCGAGGTGTTAAATAGAATGAAACCTCTACCAATTTATAAATAGTATCGAAACCATGTCGATTTCTGAACCCGAGTCGCATATTCTGCTCCTCAAGTCAAAATCACGTTGCAAAAGTGGGGTAACTTTCAAACCAAGCATCTGAATCAAATCTTGAAATGAGAAAGGTTCAAAGCCGGGGTTGGTGATTATAAGTCAGAATTCTTATTCAAGTCTTATGTCTGAGCTGAGTCTAAGATTCATTTTTCCACAATTATTTCTAACCCCTTCTCAAAATCAATGAAATTGATCTTGTCTCTAATTTGCATCCATAATCAACTGATAAAAATGCACAACGCACTCGAAGGGTGTCCCTGAGGTAGAAATACGTGTTCAATTCTAAATGGTAAGGTGCAACACCAACTCAAAACAAAAACAAAGACAAAAGGGTTTCCGACAACAAAAATAAAAGGGTTTCAATTCTGGTAGTCAATTGTGGTATACTACTCCTCTGCCTTTGGAGGAGGATCCATTAATTTGGAGCTCCACAGTGGTCATGAATTTGATCGCGACCAAAGGTACGAATATTCATGGATCGCCCTCCGTGTACTCGATCGCGTGCCTAATAAGCAAACGAACTTGTCAGAGGAGTCTGGCGTGATATACATACGACCACATGCGACCGCTCACCGCGACGTCTAGTAAAGTTGGAACAAGCCCAAGCCACAAAGGGTGCGGCATATTCTCAAAAACGCAAACAAGAATACCAAAATACAAGAAATTGAGTGGCAACACGTCGATGATCAAAGTCAAAATGAAAGGCGAAGCCAAAACGGTCAGAAAGCACCATCAAACATTTTTAAGTCGTTCTCAAAACGGCAATGAAGGCATAGTCTAGAATTCCGAGAATCATTGGCTTATGTAGTTGCACCCAAGCATTTAGGGTCAACAAGGGATCCGCCAATACTTCACAGGCTAGAATGGGATACAACACGATACCTTAGGTGAAACCTTTGAGTGCTACACACAAAAAAAAAATGCCATGTTTATGCACCTCGATCGAACTACATCGGGTTTGATTTCGCCCCACGCGAATATGTAGGCAATCCTTTAGAATATGGGATACAATCCACCACCACCTATCATCTAATTTGTCATCTTGTCAATTTTTTACGGGTCTTTACAAAGTCCAAATGAAGCAACTTTTGTTGAGTCTGTCTTAGTACTCGTTTTAGATTGAGATGAGAATCAATGTTCTGATAAGTAATTGTCCAGTCTCGGAATGATCCTTTTCTTAAAGTGGAAAAGATGTTTACTTTAACAGTTAGTTCGCATCTCGACAAAGAATTTGCATAAGGGGAGAACATGATACTATTAACCCACGTCTATTTTAGACCACGTGTCAACCATCCTAAAAGACTCTGCACAGGTACTAGTCTACTCGTCTTTGAAACGTTGTCTTAGGTTGAGTCGATCATGGTCGAACGTTCAAATGTCAGTTGCTCGTGTCACGTTCTTTTCGCATTCATGTCACATTCGTGTCGTATTTCATGCTAACTTGGCCATGCTTCGATTTTAAAATAACTGGCATTTCAAGAAACTTTTCGCAAAGTCTGGGTCGATGATCCGAGGTCAAATTTCAAATGCAGGTCGATGACCCACTTCGATTTTCAAAATGATGCTTGCGGGCCGATGGCCCATTTCAATTTCTAAATGATGTCTACATTCAGAGTCGATGACTCTTCTTGATTTTTTTTTAAAAAAAAAATGATGTTTGCAAGACGGGTCGAGGACCCAATTCGATTTGATACATGCTAACCAAAACCCCGTGTCAATTTTCAAGTAAATTTTGTAGTCTAGGTGGGACCCACAATCTAACTTTAAAAAACGAAGTTTTTAAACTAGGTTAATGGCTGAATTATTCGAGGTGCTCAAAATCCAAAGTTCAGGTGGATGACCTCTTTCGATTTTCAAATGAAATTGCTATGCGGGTCAATGACCTACCCATTTTCCAAAATGCGGGTCGATGACCCATTTTCAAATGATGTCTTACGCTCGGGTCGATGACCCATCCATCTTTTCCTTCAAATTATGGGTCGATGGCCCCAATTTTCAAATGACCATTATAGTTCGGGTCGATGACCCATTTTCAAATGATGCCTTCCGCTCGGGTCGATGACCCATCCACGTTTTCCTTCAAAATATGGGTCGATGGCCCCAATTTTTAAATGATTATCATAGTTCGGGTTGATGACCCATCCACTTAAATCAAAATGCGGGTTGAAGACCCATTTTCAGAAGATGTTTATAGTTCGAGTCGATGACTCATTCACTTTTCAAGAAGCGGGTTGAAGACCCATTTTCAAAAGATGTTTATAGTTGTTCGAGTCGATGACTCATCCACTTTTTAAGATGCGGGTTGAAGACCCATTTTCAGAAGATGTTTACAGTCGAGTCGATGACTCATCCACTTTTCAAGATGCGGGTCAACGACCCATTTTCAAAAGATGTTTACGGTTTCGGGTTGATAACCCATCCATTTTTTTAAAAAAAATGCGGGTTGCAGACCCATTTTCAAAAGATGTTTATAGTTCGAGTCGATGACCCATCCACTTTTCAAGACGCGGGTCGACGACCCATTTTCAAAAGATGTTTACGGTTTCCGGTCAACGACCCATCCACCTTATTTCAAAACGCGGGTCGAGGGCCCATTCGGGAATGATATTCGCCGCTCGGGTCGAAGACCCATTTCCAAATTAATATCCTCAGTTCGGATCGATGATCCATCCTTTTTGTTTAAAAATCGGGTCGAAGACCCATTTCCAATTAAAAGTGCTCAGTTCGGATCGACGATCCATCCTTTCTGTTAAAATTTTGAATATAGGAATAAAATAGGTCGAAGACCCATTTCGAAAGAAAAATCCTCAGTTCGGATCGGTGATCCATCCTTTGTGAAAAAAAAGCAGCAGGTCGACGACCCATTTTTCAAATAAAATTCGCAGCTCGGATCGATGATCCATCCTTTTTGTTTCAAAAGTCGCAGATTTCACTATGTGAGTCATGTGCTATGATTTGTTAAGATTGAGCAGGAACGCTCCAACCGGGGGCTCTAAAGTCACCGACCTTAGACCCCGACGACAGGATGACATCCTCGAAATGAAGAAATACTAGCAGAAGCTAAAAGAAGTGACACTTCTAAAAAGAATGCAGATATAGGCTTTACTCAATCGAGTAAACAGATATCATTTGTCTTGGGCCGAAGCAGCAGAAGGCTACTGTAACACCCCGACTTTTCCTAATATTTATTTATTCGTCTCAATAATATTCGTAATTCATTTCTCTTGATTTTCTCATTTTTAGCTTGAGAAAATCAGTTCTCTTGTCGCGTGGATAAGCTACTCTGTTGTCGGAACTTAAATATGGAGTAATTTAGCTAAAAACGGTGTAATTTCCTCATACGAACTCCGATTCAGGTGATTCAAAAGGCTAAACTGCGTATTTTTTCGACGCCGTCGCAACTGCCAAATTTTTAGAAGCTAGTTTGGACCGGCCCAACTTGGACCGAACCGAAACCTCCTTTGCACGGGTTGGGTTTTGGGTTTTGGATGGCTTTTTGAGCAAGGCAATTAATTATCCTATTATCTCCTAATCTTGGCATTATGATAATCTGGTTTCTACCCTAATCTCTCATTCCTCTCATTCCATCCACATTCATTCCTCCTTCATCGCTCAAAATATCTCTCCAACCTCATCCAAACTCCATTGATTTTCTTCCAAGCTTTCATCCCTTCCATCCTAAGTCTTTCCTAGCCTTTTCCCTTGGTATAGGATCTCTTTTACCTCCTTTATTTTTCTGTTATTGTGTTATTTTATGTGTTATATTGTTATGTATTCATTGTTTGTATGTTTTGGCTTGGATCATCAAAGGAGAAGAAGGCTTTGAAGAAGGAGACACTATCCTAATTGAAGAAGAAGAGGAGTAGCACGTTTTTGGATCTCTACAAAGGTAACTAGGTGTGATCTAGTTGTATTTTAACATGTATGAGGCCTATATGTTGTGGATCTTGTGTTCTACTTGTTGATCTATTGTATGAGTGCAAGAATTCATGTTGTTCATTGTTGTTTTGTCATAAAATCATGCTAGATCTATGGCCTCATACTAGGGTTGTCTTATATTCATGTTTTCATGCATAATTCTCTTATTGTATCACTAATCATCCTTGTAAATCGATGGAAAACGAATTGGTGATGTTGTGTGGTGTTGGCCGAGGCATGTGAAGGAGGGCCGAGACCCTTGCTTTGTTTTCCTTATGTTTTCCTTCTTGTTATGGTCTAATATTGTTAAATCTTGATGTTTTAGGGAGTCACCTAAAGTTATTTATGAGTTAAGATGATTACATGATGTTTAACAATGTTTAGATGCAAGTTTTATTAAGTTAATCGCTTGAATCGATAATAGATCACATGAGAATTGAGTTGGTTGCATGAGAATGGGTTTTGTGATATGTTGGCCGTGTGTTTGCTCACAAGCCGTGAGGTTTGGGGTGCATGTGTGGGTTTGTTTGTCACTTGTTTGAGTCTTGGCATATCTCATAATGTTAACTTTGCTAAAATGAATCGGTCTATGCGTTGTTTGATCACTAATTAATGAATTATGAGCATGTTAATTGAATCTATGACTTGTAAAGCATGTTGATCATTTTGTACTCCGTATGTATGGTTGGACTTGGTTGTGATGATGATTGTGTATATATGAGCGTGGTTGTTGTGGTTGTATGGTTGTATTGGAAGTGTTGGAGACAGGTTAACAGGTTAACAGGTTGTGCTTGAGTTAAGTTTGCACATGGGTACTGTTCTGGCACATGTGTGAGGAGATACAACGTCCTTGGATGGACGGATACCGCTCATGGTCCCCTCGGCTATTCTTGTTGTTTAGCTAGAGCTATCATGGGTTCTCAACCAGAAGGGTTAGAGACTATGGTTATATTTATGTCGTCACCGTTCTTGTTGCTCGGTGGAATTTGGCCAAATTTAGACTTGTGATTATTGAGGAACTTCTTGTTGCTGTTCCGCCATAGGGTTTGGGTGATTCTTGTTGCTTCACCCGGGGTGATTCTTGTTGCTTCACCTAGTTCTCCGCGCTTACTCTCGCAATTGGTTGGAAGAAGGATCGTCGTGTGAGCTCAGTTGGTTTGGTCACAACCTTGGTTGTGCCGTGTTGTTGTTGCTTGTGTTTGTATCATTGTTCTATTGTTGTATGATTTGATGTTCATGTATTTATACTTTGGTATTAGGCCGTAGGCCAGGTGAGCTTGTTGCATTGTTGTTGTTTGCATTTGTTATGTTAAAATATGACTGGGGAGCACCTAGTTACTCCCCACTGATTGTGGTTGTTGCTTCCTTTTTATAGGTACGCGCGGGACGGCTTATGTGTGAGGACGTTGTGAGGATGTGACCGTAGCTTGCCTTTGTTGAGTCGTCTAGCTAGTCATTTGGGAGTTGTTTAGACTGGATTAGTCCATTTATGTTTTCATTTCATTGTACTTTGGTTTTAAATTTGTAAGGGGTATTTACTCCCCGCTTCTAGGCCTCAAGGCCTACCTTTTTATCGTTGTTTAGTTGGTTAGTGAGTAATGATCCGGATTCCACGGTGTTTCCGCCACCGTGGCTCGCTTTTATTTCCTTTTATTTTATAAATCCTTTCTATTTCTTTATTTTATTTTGTTGGAAAAATCCGGGTTGTTACAGTTGGTATCAGAGCGAATACGCTCCCAACTCTCCTAGGTGAGTGAGTAGGATTTGACCTAGAACACCGAGTGAGAGTATTGGGTAGACACATTAGGGGGTCTACGTTATTTGTGCATGTGTATGAGTAGTTGTGTGAATGGTGGTCTTAGGATTTCCACCATTAGATCATATGTTTGCTTTGGATGCAGGTACAGGAATGATGGAGTCATGCGAGGTCGGGTGTCGACTCGATAAATCTCTACATTTAAAATTTACTAGTCCTGCCTCTAAAATAGTCTTTAAAAGCTTTTCATTTGATTTAATCGTCGTTTTTAAATTTATTTCTTTATTTCAAAATGTTTCACTCTGATAATTGCTTTCTTATGTACTACTTGGTTTCTTTGCTTTCATCATACTCACCATTCTAAACTAAATCCTTTATACTTCTCTTTTCTTACCAAATCATGTTATCCTTCATTTTTAAATATCGACAAAAAAGGGAGTATTTTGCATTCCGTTTTAATACACTTGTAATACCCTTGCTTTTTAATGTTATTCATTTGAGAGTTCTGTTTTATCGAAAATTTTAGTCTATTTATGCCTTGTCGATCCCTTGTTTTAACTTTTCGATTTATTCGTTTCTTCAACTTTAATCATTTGAGTATTCTAATTTAAAATATCCCTCTTTCATTCGACCTTTCGAAATATCTAAAAATTTAACTCTTAAAGTCTTTGATTCGTACTGATTGATCAGCTGGAGTAAGAAACTTGAAGCCGAAATGTGAATGTATGGTCCTACCATCAGAGCACGCAGCGGAAGCTCCTAATCTATGTCACCTACCATATTCGTAGGGACGTCTTTCAGCTTGTTAGCTACGCTTGTCCTTAGTTCCTTCTAGTTCTTGATCTTATTATATAGTTGTTTTAAAACTATCAGCTCGTGATTATAGTTTGAGTTTCTTTTTCCCCAATAAAATTTCTTATTATGTTCATCTTCATCTTTTTCAATAGATCGTGCTGAAATAATTTCTAAACTCTTTTATTTCAAGAACGTTTTCAGTCAGTTCTATTAACAAAACCTATTTTTGTATATTGGTGCTATAATGGTTTGTTTATCCTTCTTGTACTTTCTCATTTTGTAACTATGTTGAGGAAAATTTTAATCGGTATCGCTTTACTTTACCATTCAATTTTAAACGCGTCAATACATTTTGATGGCTTTTTACTCAATCAAATTTGAAATGACTGACACTTATCTATTGCATCCACTTTTGATCAAAACCTCTTTGTTATCCTAAACCTTATTTTATTAAGTTTTCTAATTTGAGCGTTTAGTTTATTTAAATATTATTTATTCTACTTCTTGGTATTTTAGTAGCTTAATTTTTTCTAAAATCGCTGTCATTTTGAAACTCAACTTTAAGACTTCTCCTTTCAATCGTATCTTCTGATCATATTCTATATCTGTCAAACTTTTCGGGAATCACCTTTTCGTCTCTCCTTCATAACGAAACCAATTTGAGTTCTTTGTTGGAAACGAGTCTTATGCCTTCATGTGGGAACTCTTAAAGAATATTTCTATCTTCTCTCATCGTTTCATTTTAAAAATTTCTTTTGTCAAATTGGTGGTTGTTGAGCAGTTTCTTACAAAAGATTTATTATGTCATATTTTTACGTAATTCGTTTCATTCCTTCTTTTCTTTCTTATTCATCACAACTCATCACTTTTATATCATGACGCTATCAATCACCTTTTAGTCTTGTCATTCGGGTCTTATGTCATTCCATTCCTTAGGTTTCCCTCTAGTGGCTACTTCAGTTCTATTGCCTTTGAGCCGACTTTTAAGACGTCGATCTTCTATTATTTTCCATTCCTTTCCGTAGCTATTCACGTTCTCAATTTTGTAAAAGCTCTTGATGTATTAACATCAATCTTGTCCTTGATAAATTTCTATAATCGTACTCCTTGGCATCTAGCCTTAAGTTGCTTCACCCTTATCTAGCTCGAGATCTGATCCTTAGGTTGTCGCTGTTATTTGAGTCATAGATGATAGAGTTTGGTTAATAAGTAGTTGATAGTATGAGTGGTTTACTAACTAATGCACATGGTTGGTCGTTGTAACTTTTGAGGATTCTTAGTCTTTGAGATTGATGATTTAAATTATGGTGAGTGAACGTTATGGAGATTATAGTATCTGCATAGGGAGTATTTTTAGGACTTAGTTATGTTGCTAGACGAGTTGTGACAATCTTGAGTTAGTGAGAATTGGGAAGTGATATTGTGGTGAGCAATAATCGGCTTTGAGGAAAACTTAAAGGTTATAGTGAGCACGATAAAACTTTGGGGTTTGTACTTTAAAGGATATTGTAGGAATGACCAGTGTGCATCTTTGTGGTTTTGTGTATGTGTTAAGTATAAGGAAATTCATTAATGGGAGGAGAGAACTCGTGGTCAGTAAGGTAGTGACATTCGAGAAAGGTGTGGATGGACTTGTGTATGGTAATAATGGGTTGAGAGAGTAGTAAGCTTTCGACGATACATTTTGATAGCTACGTGTTAGTATACGTGTGACTAGAGAATGAGACGGTATGGTATGACATATTTGTGGTTATTTCGTTGTGAAAAATGTGGAACTATATGGGAAGCGATATAGACTTGAGCTTAGACCACGTTATGATTAAGGATATGAGGCTTGACATTAGCATCGATTTGGGGATTAGCTTACGCGTTAGTTTGTCTTGGTAACATAGGTAATGGTGCCTTTTGGGTTAAAACTCGTCTGAGGTTTTGGTTAAACTTGGTGAGGAATATGCTTGGTTGAACGATATGGTTTTGTGAGGCTAGTGTGCCTAATTTGAGGATTGTCGAGCATAAGATGCACCAATAGTATTAAAGGGTTATATGAGTGAGTTGAGCATCATTCGGGTGATATGTGATGTCGGGTTATCTTAAGCGTCGTTAAGCGTGTCTATGCCCTTGTTATCGAGGTGAGTAGAGTTAGTGATTCTTGTCTTGAGGACCATAGGAGTAGGCAGTTTTCTTAATCCTTTCGGGGTAATCTTTCGTTCTCAAGTTTCGAGGACGAAACTTCTTTTTAGGTGGTGAGATTGTAACACCCCGACTTTTCCTAATATTTATTTATTCGTCTCAATAATATTCGTAATTCATTTCTCTTGATTTTCTCATTTTTAGCTTGAGAAAATCAGTTCTCTTGTCGCGTGGATAAGCTACTCTGTTGTCGGAACTTAAATATGGAGTAATTTAGCTAAAAACGGTGTAATTTCCTCATACGAACTCCGATTCAGGTGATTCAAAAGGCTAAACTGCGTATTTTTTCGACGCCGTCGCAACTGCCAAATTTTTAGAAGCTAGTTTGGACCGGCCCAACTTGGACCGAACCGAAACCTCCTTTGCACGGGTTGGGTTTTGGGTTTTGGATGGCTTTTTGAGCAAGGCAATTAATTATCCTATTATCTCCTAATCTTGGCATTATGATAATCTGGTTTCTACCCTAATCTCTCATTCCTCTCATTCCATCCACATTCATTCCTCCTTCATCGCTCAAAATATCTCTCCAACCTCATCCAAACTCCATTGATTTTCTTCCAAGCTTTCATCCCTTCCATCCTAAGTCTTTCCTAGCCTTTTCCCTTGGTATAGGATCTCTTTTACCTCCTTTATTTTTCTGTTATTGTGTTATTTTATGTGTTATATTGTTATGTATTCATTGTTTGTATGTTTTGGCTTGGATCATCAAAGGAGAAGAAGGCTTTGAAGAAGGAGACACTATCCTAATTGAAGAAGAAGAGGAGTAGCACGTTTTTGGATCTCTACAAAGGTAACTAGGTGTGATCTAGTTGTATTTTAACATGTATGAGGCCTATATGTTGTGGATCTTGTGTTCTACTTGTTGATCTATTGTATGAGTGCAAGAATTCATGTTGTTCATTGTTGTTTTGTCATAAAATCATGCTAGATCTATGGCCTCATACTAGGGTTGTCTTATATTCATGTTTTCATGCATAATTCTCTTATTGTATCACTAATCATCCTTGTAAATCGATGGAAAACGAATTGGTGATGTTGTGTGGTGTTGGCCGAGGCATGTGAAGGAGGGCCGAGACCCTTGCTTTGTTTTCCTTATGTTTTCCTTCTTGTTATGGTCTAATATTGTTAAATCTTGATGTTTTAGGGAGTCACCTAAAGTTATTTATGAGTTAAGATGATTACATGATGTTTAACAATGTTTAGATGCAAGTTTTATTAAGTTAATCGCTTGAATCGATAATAGATCACATGAGAATTGAGTTGGTTGCATGAGAATGGGTTTTGTGATATGTTGGCCGTGTGTTTGCTCACATGCCGTGAGGTTTGGGGTGCATGTGTGGGTTTGTTTGTCACTTGTTTGAGTCTTGGCATATCTCATAATGTTAACTTTGCTAAAATGAATCGGTCTATGCGTTGTTTGATCACTAATTAATGAATTATGAGCATGTTAATTGAATCTATGACTTGTAAAGCATGTTGATCATTTTGTACTCCGTATGTATGGTTGGACTTGGTTGTGATGATGATTGTGTATATATGAGCGTGGTTGTTGTGGTTGTATGGTTGTATTGGAAGTGTTGGAGACAGGTTAACAGGTTAACAGGTTGTGCTTGAGTTAAGTTTGCACATGGGTACTGTTCTGGCACATGTGTGAGGAGATACAACGTCCTTGGATGGACGGATACCGCTCATGGTCCCCTCGGCTATTCTTGTTGTTTAGCTAGAGCTATCATGGGTTCTCAACCAGAAGGGTTAGAGACTATGGTTATATTTATGTCGTCACCGTTCTTGTTGCTCGGTGGAATTTGGCCAAATTTAGACTTGTGATTATTGAGGAACTTCTTGTTGCTGTTCCGCCATAGGGTTTGGGTGATTCTTGTTGCTTCACCCGGGGTGATTCTTGTTGCTTCACCCAGTTCTCCGCGCTTACTCTCGCAATTGGTTGGAAGAAGGATCGTCGTGTGAGCTCGGTTGGTTTGGTCACAACCTTGGTTGTGCCGTGTGGTTGTTGCTTGTGTTTGTATCATTGTTCTATTGTTGTATGATTTGATGTTCATGTATTTATACTTTGGTATTAGGCCGTAGGCCAGGTGAGCTTGTTGCATTGTTGTTGTTTGCATTTGTTATGTTAAAATATGACTGGGGAGCACCTAGTTACTCCCCACTGATTGTGGTTGTTGCTTCCTTTTTATAGGTACGCGCGGGACGGCTTATGTGTGAGGACGTTGTGAGGATGTGACCGTAGCTTGCCTTTGTTGAGTCGTCTAGCTAGTCATTTGGGAGTTGTTTAGACTGGATTAGTCCATTTATGTTTTCATTTCATTGTACTTTGGTTTTAAATTTGTAAGGGGTATTTACTCCCCGCTTCTAGGCCTCAAGGCCTACCTTTTTATCGTTGTTTAGTTGGTTAGTGAGTAATGATCCGGATTCCACGGTGTTTCCGCCACCGTGGCTCGCTTTTATTTCCTTTTATTTTATAAATCCTTTCTATTTCTTTATTTTATTTTGTTGGAAAAATCCGGGTTGTTACAGCTACAGGCCAGCGAGCTCGAACTACGATACGGGTTTGATTCTGTCACAACGAATACGTAGGCGCCTAAGGATAAGGCTCAACCCACACTTTGATGAAAATAAAGGCATCTAGAATCATGTTTCAGGTATGATTTCTTCTTATGGCTTGTGAGCTTATATACACTGGTCTAAGGGACCATAAACGACCCGTGAGGCTCTCAAGTTGTGATCTACGATCGACTCGAGAGTCTACTTTGACTTTCGCCTGTCCAAGCCTTAGTCAAAGTGGGGGCTCTGTAGATACCCGTATCTGTCGATATGGAAATTTATAGAAAACCCGACAAACACCCAATGATGATAGGACAACATGTATTTCGTGTCATTTATTTGAGTTCGTTTTACGATGTAAGCCGGACGCTGTCGACATAGTTTTTTATTAATTTAAATGATATTTGAATTAATTTGCTCTGTCAAATTTTATTTGTCTCAAGATAAAATATTTTGATTTGAAAAATCATTTTCTAAGTTATTCGATTTGAAAAATCGCTTTTACAAATTTGATATTTGACTTGAAAAGTCGTTTCTCGTGCTTTTAAAACATTTTATTAAATCGTATTCGATGAATTCGTTTTCTTAACAGCAAGTTTTAAAACTCGTTTTAAGCCCAATTTTAAGAGCGATTTCGAGCCCGTTTCAACACGAATTTCGAGGCCCTTTTCTTCCACTTCCTTTCCCACATACCAAAGCTTAAACCCAGCCTGAAACCACGTCCTAAACCCACCCCCAACCAGCCTAAAAGAAGCCCAAAGCAGAGCTGATACACAACAGCTCGTTAGCCCCAAAATTAGCCCTTATTTAGCCCAAACCCGATTCCTAACTATCCTACCCTTACTACCCTTCCTTTCCTTCGAATAATCAGACCAGAAAGCTCGTCTAACAGCAGCCCAGGCCCCCATCCCGTGCTCTGTTTTGGGCGGCCTGAATTCAGACCAAAAGTCGGCTCGTTTGGTCATCAAACTTGTGCCCGCAAACAAAAGACCGTACCTGATCTTCATGACCCATTTATCCTTGCTTAACCCACAAGAAAATACTACTCAAAAACCCTACAAAGACCCACGAAACAGCAGCCCTCGAAGGAGAGGAAGAAGCTGCTCTTTTCCTTCTTAAAACCCTACTTTTCGACCCTATATATACACCCCATCCACAAGCCTTCAGGGGACACGAATTTTATAACAGACACACACAACATCAAGTCACAAAAAAGCCATCGAAAAGCCCCCAAAGAAGACGAGATAGCCGCTCTAAAACAGAGCACGATTTTTTTCTGATTTTGGTGCGGCTATCACCTCTTCTACCTCGTTTTGCATGTTGAAAACACCATAGTCTCTCTGATTTCTTTACAAAATATTAAAGTTCACTTTACCACGATTCTAAAACATCTTTCGGTTTGAAATTTCGTTGAGAAACGAAGAAGTTACAAGCTTCTGAAAATCGCTGTCAGTTTTATTCAAAGTTACGGATTTACACTTGGTTTTAAATCGGACGACGGCCCCTTGGGATAAAATCTTACAATCGACACGACTCAAAGATTTGGTCAACGATACATGTAAGTTGAGGGTGCAAAAATACTCACTTTACTTTGTTTAAATTATTGTTTTTATCGCTTTTTATTGCTTTTTGTCACTTTTTATTGCTTTCTGTCGCTCTGTTGTTTATCTTTGTAATTATTATTTTTATCGTTCGTCTTCGATTTATGTTTTTAGCGTGACTTTAATATGTGTGTATGGATGTGTCGTGTTTCTCGTTTGTTTAGTATACACGTTTGATTTTCTTGCGTAATATGACTTGTGTAGTGTGGCTTGCTGTCGTTGGTTTGATTTGCTCGTTAGCTTATATGTAATTAGGTCTCACTCATGTTTAGTTAATTATCTGTAAACTGGTCCTTCATGTATGATTTCAGATTCGCAACTCACGTTTGTATGCTAGGTTAATTTTCGTGATTATGCTCTGTCGTTTAGTTTCGGTTTCGTAATTCATCTCGTTAAACATGTAAGAGTTGTACACGGCTCTGTCTGCTGTCTTTTCCGTTTTGCTTGTTCGATCCTTAATCGAGTAATTCGTTGGTGTATGGATTTGTATAGCTTAGAATTTCATGTGTCGTGCTTAATTAGTCAAGTTATGCGTTCATGTTTGTTTGTCGCCTTCGGTTATTTAATCCCTTGTGTATTTACTCGTATATGTGTGTATTCATACTACCTGCTTCATCTGGTAGGCGCTCGTTTGTGTATTTATTAGTTATATTGGATCATTTAGATACTTGTTTGTGTGATTGTTAATTGGTTATTATTTGTATCCGTGTAATTTGTGTATTTTTGCATGTTTAGTTAGTTGTATGTATTCGTTAGTTTATATGTTTGTTTGTGTCTGTTACGATTTGTGTTTGTTCTTAATTAATGATTAGTAGGGATTATTAATTTGCACGTTTGATTGTGCTTGTTTGTTACAACTTGCGTAGGTTTACATGCTTATTTAGTTGAATTTGTTTACTAGCTTATACGTTTGGTTGTGCTTGCTTGTCACTTCTTTTTATTCATGTACAGTATTTAATTATTTACGTTAGTCATGTTTGATTATTTTTATTCGTCTGCCGCTAACGTTTGTTAATCTATCTTATGCTGTCGGTAAGTATTTCTGCTTCTTTTCTCTGTTTGCTAGAATAGTAAATGAACCCATGTTGAATAACTTTGACGAAGTCATATGTGCATTAAATGACATAGAACGGATGTAATATGTTTAGGGTTAAAACATTTGTTTGCATATCCGCATGCGTACTCGTAATAGCCATGGTTTTACTTAGTAGAGACCGTCTTTACGACGGGCGGGGTTAGGCGTTAAATTAATGAAATTCTTTTAAACTTCCTAACACGTAAACTCACACGAACTCATTTTCTCTACAATTGGTTTTCTAAATTCCATATAAAATTTAGTGGCGACTCTCTTTTCGAATGAACATGTTTTTGAAATAAAACATCGCGTGGATCAAAATCCCTTGTCCACAACGCGAAGGTTCTTTATTTTGAGGGTGATTGCTGCTTGTAGGCCGTAAATGCAGGCTTCGTATTCTGCGGCGTTGTTTGTGACGCTAAAGTCGAGCTTCATCGAGAGTGGTGTATGGTCGCCATTTGGGGATATTAGGAGTATTCCTACTCTGTAGCCGCGGTAGTTTGATGCTCCGTCAAAGTATAATTGCCAGTATTACTTTTCAACGGCAAAGATCCCATCGTCAGGAAATGACATTGTGTCGATCATGGGCTGTTCGACGATAGCATTTTCTGCAAGGAAGTCCGAAACTGCTCTTCCTTTGATCACTTTCAGAGGGAGGTACATGAGTTCGTACTCAGCGAGAAGCAGAGTCCACCTGGCCATGCGCCCGTTTAGGACCGGTGTTTCAAATAAGTATTTGAGAGGGTCCATTAAGGAGTATGCTCTTGTTGTGCTAGTGAGTAGGTAGTGTCTAAGCTTTTTGGTTGCCCAGAACAGCGAGAGGCAGCTTTTCTCGACTGGTTTATACCGAGTTTCGTAGTCGTGGAACTTTTTGCTAATGTAGTAAATGGCTCGTTCTTCGTTACCGACCTCCTGGGCGAGCATGGCACCCATAGCGTTTGGCGTGGTCGTTAAGTACAGCGATAGTGGCAAGTCCTTTTGTGGAGGTACCAGAACGGGTGGATTTGTAAGCAGGCTTTTGACTTTGTCGAATGCTTGTTGACAGTCGTCGTCCCATTTCGTATGCTCTTCTTTCTTCAGCTTTTTGAAGGTCGGCTCGCAAATCATGGTGAGTTTGCTGATAAATCGGGAGATATATTGGACTTGTCCCAAGAAACTCCTTATTTCGTCAATGTTGCTCGGCGTTTTCATGCTCATTATTGCTTTGATTTTGGTCGGGTCTATTTCGATCCCGCGCTGGCTTACTATGTGTCCAAGCAGCTTGCCTGATGTGACCCCAAAGGTGCATTTCTGTGGGTTTAATCGCATTTTGTACTGCCTGATTCTGGTGAAGAATTTGCGGAGGTTGGTGACGTGGTCGTCCCTTTCCTTTGATTTCACGATCATGTCATCGACGTATACTTCGACCTCTTTGTGCATCATGTCGTGTAGTAGGGTTGTAGTAGTGCGTTGGTAAGTAGCGCCGGCATTGATCAGCCCGAATGGCATGACTGTGTAGCAGTATGTTCCCCAAGGGGTTACGAAAGTCGTTTTTGGCATGTCGTCTGTTGCCATTTTGATTTGGTTGTATCCTGCGTACCCATCCATGAACGAGAGCAGGGCGTGGTCTGCTGTGTTGTCAACTAGAATGTCCATGTGAGGTAGTGGGAAGTCGTCTTTTGGGCAGGCTTTGTTTAGGTCCCCAAAGTCGGCACATACCCGTATTTTGCCGTTTTTCTTCATAACTGGAACCATGTTGGAGACCCAGTCAGAGTATTCGATGACTCGGATGAACCCAGCTTGTAGTTGCTTTTCGATCTCTTCTTTGACCATGAGAGACCATTCTGGCTTGATGCGTTGGAGTTTTTGCTTGACAGGTTTGCTACCTTGCTTGATCGGGATGCGGTGTTCGGCTATCTCGCGGTCGATGCCGGGCATATCTTTGTACGACCTTGCGAAGACGTCCTTGAATTCTGTGAGGAGATCGGTGTATGTGGCTCTTTCTTCTGTGCTTAAAGAAGCCCCCAGCTGTAGCTCTCGAGGTTCTTCGGGCGTGCCTATGTTGATTGTTGTTGTGCTTTCGATAATGGGGTCCTGTTCGGGTTTTGAGACAATGCTTGCAATGTATCTATATAATGCAATGTTATTTTGTTTAAAATTATTGCAATCATTAGAATATATAGATTTTAAATGAGGCAAAGAGTAACCAAAAACTTTCATGTTATTAATGTTATCAAAAGCAGTTACATTTGAAGATAGCTCAGACGAGGGAGCTTTGGATAACGCTATAAAATCTAATTCCTTACTTAGGTTTACTACTTTAGGAATGTAATCGAGTGACCTAGCCGTTTTTAGAAAAATTGGCATCATGATGACGCAGGATCCTAGACTCTAGGTGCAGGTGCGCATGTTGTCGGTAGATTGCATGGTGTTTTTTTCAAACTTCAGTTGTCGGAGGGCGACTTGGAAATCTGAGGCCTCTATGGTGACGATTTCATCAAAAAAGGGTATCTTGACCTTTTCGTGCAGAGTTGATGTTACGGCTCCGGAAGCGTAAATCCAGGTCCTACCCAGCAACATGTTGTCCGCCGGGGGAATGTCCATGAGTTGGAATTCGGTTTCTATCTCGATGAATCCCGTCATGATGTGTAGTGATATGACACCTTCTATGCTGCGGGATGTACCGTCGTATGCTCTTATGTTGTTGGAGCAAGGGGTGACATCACCTCCCTTTAATCCTAGCTTGATGGCTGTTGTTAGGGGCAGGATGTTGATTGCCGAGCCGTTGTCGCTGAGTGTAACGGGTAATACCATGTTACGACACTCTACGGTTATGTAGAGTGCTGGATTGTGTGGATCTCGAAAGGGTGGCAGGTCTGCGTGGGAGAAAGTTATGGCACCTAGTAGCCAATCCCGGATAATGTGGTTAATGAGTTGTGTTGGTGACATTGGTTTTACTACCGGAGTGATTTGTAGGGTCTGGTAAAGGGTTTCACTATGCGCCGGCGAGTCCTGCAAGAGTTGCCAGATTGAAGTGTTTGATCTTGTTTCTGGAAATCGACTCGGGAGGACATCCTCGGTGTCATGCCAGGTTGTGTTAAACGAAAGTCCACTTGCCATGGGTGGGGTAGTCACATTTTTTACCATGCCTTCGTCTCTGTTTTTGCTTGTGTAATTAGGCGGAAATCCCGGTGGTACTAGTAGTTCCAAAGGAGATTGATACGGACGTTGGAGGTGCGGAACCTTATCATTGCCGTCGGATTGCCTGAAGGGGTGCTGATGAGGGATCTGGATGAAGACTCCTTTCTTGTCCTCATACTTTGGTTTTGTTTTTGTTTTGGTTTGGCAAGCGCATTTGATGCCGTCGTTACTGCCGTTGAGGCTGTCGCTAACGACGTTGACTTCATGATCGTCCGTGGGGGTCAAACGAGGATGATTGAGGATAGGATGCGTTCCTACGAAAATGGGGCGAGCATGGGGTGTGTTATACTGGTTTGACAGTTTAGGAGCTGTGCTTGGCTTGTCGATCGTTTCGTTGTCGATCATGTCTTGGATTACGTTCTTGAGGCAGGCGATTCTCAGTGTCATGCCCCTTCCCCCTGTGGAATTCACAGTAGGAGTCTTCGTGCCATGACAGTGGTTTCTTATCCTCAGGTGCTACGTTGGTGGGTTTGGGGAGATGCAAAATGTTTTTCTTTACGAGCTTTCCCAATGCCTTTGAGTAGGACATAAAGAGGGGATCAAACTTTCGTCGCTGCTTTGACGAAAATGGCCCAACTGGTGATGACTTGGGTGCAGCAGGAGTGGGTTGTGCTAGGAATACTGGTGGCGCCGCTAGTGCATTTGAATTGACAGTGTTAAACGGTTCGGTTGTTGTTGCGGCTCGAGAAGTATTACTCTGGCGTCCATGATCTGTAGTTTTGGCCAGTTTGTATTTGTGGATTTCATCTTCTAGGGATCGGATCCTCTTAATGTGTTGAGCAGACTCTTCGGCGAATAATCTAGCGTTTTTCTCGGCTTCGATCTTTTGGATGGCAGCCAGATGTTCGAACAAAGCGGTGAGATTGGTTATCTTGTGATCGAGCAGCCTTACATGTTCGGTGATCGTCATTAGTGGCGGAGGTGGTGGAAGGGCAACTTCATCACTTGCGAGGTTGAAACGGAAATTCATCTTGCGTTTGCGAGCCGTGGGTTCAGGGTTTTTGAATGAGCGAACCTGACAAAGTTTCAAACCTTTAGTGATTCTAAAAAAGGAAGAAAAAGACTCAACGAAAGATCGCATTCACAACCAAAGAAAAGTAAAAGGTATGAAAAGTGGGTGCATGATTCGACTCGTGTTTTTTGCTTTTAAAAGACACGGGAAGCTTTTGAGGTAGAGGCATATTGACACGTCTCTAGTCTCGAGGTAGAAAAAATTTGTATGATCATAATTAGATTAACCCAGTTTAGCGGTATGTTGCTAGGGGTTTATCATTAGATCATGATAAAAAAAAAAGATCAAACCGAAGTAGCGATAGGCTAGTCGATCTGAGGATGTTAAAATGGGTAAAAGGTGATTATTTGTTCGCCTTTTATGTGTGACTCAGGATATTAAATCAAAATGACGATAGGTCACTCGATTCAAAAGAAAAAATCAACGGGTTCGCATCTGAACGAGCCCGCGTTTTTTGTTTTTGAGAGAAAAAGATCAAGTTAAAATCGGGATGACTAATGAGTCACTCGACTTAGAGCTAATTCTAAAGTACAGGAAGGTTAATTTCGTTTTAAAATATCCGAAATGAATTGACATTCTCGGGTTTTTGCTCTGTGAAATGTTTTTAGCAATAAATGTATTATGACGATACGTCAGTCGCATAATTCATTTACGTTTTGAAAAAGATTGGAAATGTAGTGATTATTTCCGATCGGTTTTAAATGTCGCGGCATGTTACTTGTCAGGTTCAATTGACTATAGGCCAATGACCCCGACTGTATGTTTTAAATGTATGACCTTTTGAAAAATATTTATAAATGCATTTTCGAAAATGGACGTATTTCAAATGTATAATGCCTAGGAAAAGTTCATGCAATTGTTTTGAAAGACGACTATAGTGAGGGTACTATAGCTTCGCATTTGTACATATAAACATAGGTTTTTGGTTTATAGGGTAAGGTTCCCTCCGGCCATTCTCGCAACGTTTAGGTAGGGTTAGGTGTGAATTCAATACGGGTCCTAGAGCGTCCGAGTTTGACAGGTTACGATCGTTTGTACGGATGTCGTACTTGTAATCGTGGAGGGGTAAGAGATCGACGTGTCCAGAGTTATCTCACTTGTGAATCGAGCGTTACTAGGGGCCGTCCCTCAAAGGGTGTGGTTTTGAATCAGGAGGATTCGACTCAACGTATTTTGCCCAAATATCGAAAGCGTAAATGTTTTCAAAGTTTCAAGCTTCACTTCTTTATGTTTTTAAAATAAAAGAAAAACTAGTTTTCAAAAATAATAAAAATCATGCTCGTCCCCAGCGGAGTCGCCAGCTGAAGGTACCGGGAAAAAGATGAACCTATCGACGCCCTGCGCCCGCCCTCGCCAGCGTGTGGCGTGGGAAAGAATGCCTCGCAGGAAAGAGTGCGTATTGCGACGGTTTTGTAAAAATGGGGGAGATCATTGCATGAATTTGGGACCAAAAAGAAAAGTAAAGTAAAAAAAAAATCCTTTTTGAAATGTATTTTCGGAGTCGCCACCAAATATTAAAGGAATTTGGAACCTATTCAACGCGTCTTAAAATATAAGACACGAGTGTCTCAGATTTCAAGGTGCGTCGATACCTATCCGTCTGAGGTTTGAAACCAGAGAAGGGATTCGGAGTGAGGTTACTTTTCGAAAGTTTTGACAAAATGTATTTTGAAAACAGTAATCAAAAAGCCTACGTAAGAGTAGTCTCTACTAATTTGAAAACATTTGCTTAATTTCGATATTTGGGCTAAAAGTCACGCTACGTACAAGTGCGAATATGTATGACTCGGTAAAAAAATGCGTAAATAATGTAAGTCGTCAAAATAATGACATTTTGCTATAGAAAATGTACGTTAAATAATAATTCATTGACCGATTTATTACAATAAACGTTATTTTCCGACCTCGTATTTGACTCTAAGAATTTGTGAAAAACCTTCGGTTCTGCATGTCAAAAGACTAAATGAAATGGTACAATTTAGCGTCGAATCCGTGATTTTAGTCGTAATTTAATGCATGAATGAGAATTTGCATAATTATAAAAGTGACGTCGGTTTGCTTTAGTGATATTGAGTCGTTATTTATGCGATATTGGCGAGGTTTAGACGGATTATGAATCCGAATTGCTACAACCGTATTACGAATACGGCTTCGCTAGTGCCAATATCGGGTTTGGGGTTAATGTAACCCCTTTGTCCGAATCTCAAAACGTCCAAAACATAGGTAAAATGTTTACCTTTCGAAAATGCAAAGACAGTATTTTTGAGTGGAGTTTGTAAGTGTTATGAGGTGTGTTTTGAAAAATCGATGCTTTTGAATGAAAATAAGGGTTGGTATTTATAGGAAAATGGCTCGTTTTTGTGTATGGACAAAACTAAATCGCCTGTGAGCCTGTGATTAAGTTTCCTTGCAGCCGCCAAAAGAAATAAAAGAACAAGGGTAACAGGAAGAAAAAATAATCGCCTGTAAACAGGCGATTAAAAGTTAAATCGCCTATTTACAGGCGATTTTATTTTTGTTCTGGTGGTTTATTATGCCGCCTTTGGTTGTGTGACGTATGTTTAGAGTAATGATGGTGTTTTGTGAGGTGTATTACGTGTGGGTTAAGGCTAATTTGGGCCGAATTAGTTTTGGTCCAAATTTCGGTTTTCGTGTTTCGGTTTTTGTCGTGTTTTTTGGTTTTGGCTCGAAATAAAATAATATTGAACTATATTATTTTACGGTATTATAGAGCCTAATTTTGTGAAGATGTGACATGGGACGCACTTTGGCCCGTTTTGCGTGTTGCGTTAGTGTGCGTTTTGGGTTGTTTTTGTAAGTTTGGGCCGTTTTGTAGCTTGTTGGGCTATTTTTGTGGGTCGTCTTAATAGGACGTTCCTGTATTGTGCTCGTGTTCTGCTTATAATGACTTAAAAATGACATTCATTTTTATGATTACGCAAATTCAAATTAATACGCTAAAAATGACTAAATACGTTTTAGACACTTTTGTACCGTTTCGTCTTATTTAAAAACATGCATGAAAGTCCTTTTCGTCATCGGGTTTGTTTTTGGGGGGTACGGATACGGGTATCTACAGTTTGTTCATTTTCATCGCATGAGTTGGTGTCTTTTGTATTATTTGATTTATTTGTTGTTTGTTGATTTTTAGGAGTTTGTTCTTTGTTATTTGTTTTAGCTTGAGACAAGACGTAAGCAAACTTGTTCATTTCATTAATTTGAAAAGAATTATTCGACAACTCAGAAAATTGCTCGGAGCTAGCCTCCGTAAGAAGAAAATCTAAGCTGAAGCTAGAGTCTAAGCTAGATGGGTCGACAGATGACCCGACACTAAGAGCATTAGAAGTTAAAGGAATCTCTTTATCTTCTTCGTCGTCTTCATTGTTGCTTGAGCTTGTGTCGCTTTCGTCCTTGTCTTTGAGGTTGGTGACATGGTCGAAAAGTGGTCCTTCGCCGGTGATAAGCTGAAACTGCTGACCCTGTGAATCGGTCTATTTCAGCGTTTTATACCATCCATTAAGGGTTTTGTCGGTGGCATCGACTATGAGTAGGTTGGGATCGAAGCGGCGATCTCGCATGATGGTGGAGACGATCTATTTGTTTTTGGCGTTTGGCGAGGCCTTGGATGCGTTGGGTTCGGCCTCACTAGAGAAGCAAGCTTCGGACGAGTGGATAATGACTCGAAAGGAGGTATTTCCGTCGACCTTTCCTTCAGAGGTGAAATATGCACCTAGGTCGAGAATGTAGGGTCGTAGAGTGACCTTGTGAGTTGACTTTCGTTTTTGGACTTCTTTGACCATCCGCTCTCGATCGTCATCTTTGGGTTTATAGCCCCGGCCCATGGTGAGCCAAAGGCTATTGTTGTCTTTTGTCTTGAATGGTTTATAGGTCTTGATTGGTGCACGCGTAATGGCGCCAATTTCAAAATCGAAACCACACAGGTCTTGTGTAGGTTCAACGACGATCTCTGCAGCATTGGGCTCCTTTGGTGTGTCGAAAAGAGCTCGGAAGTTTGAGGCGTTCAGGGTTATGATTTCTTCGTTAAGAGGGATCTTAACCTTTTGGTGAAGAGTAGAAGTCACGGCCTTAGTGGCATGAATCCAAGGCCGCCCTAAGAGTATGTTATAGGAAGGAGTCATATCGATGACTTGAAATTCGACTTTCCTCTCTATAGGACCACAGCGTATGTGAAGGGAAATAGTTCCTTTCACCTGACGTCTGGTCCCATCAAAAGCTTTGACTCCATCCGTGCTTGGGGCAAATCTTTATCGGATAGGCCGAGGCGATGTGCGGTGGCTAATGGTAGAACGTTGACTGCGGACCCATTGTCTACAAGGGACACGAGTAAAGTTTTCTTCATGCACTCTATGCTAATGTAGAGAGCAAGGTTATGGTTTGGTCCGAATGCAGGGAGGTCATCGTTTGAGAAGGTGATACCCCAGGTAGCCAATCTCTTGTAACATGGCTGACCATTTGATCTGGAGAGATCTCAGAATCCGCGCATGCTATTTGCAAAGCGCGGATGAATGCCTTCCTATGTTCCGCTGAGTTGCGTAGGAGAGCCCAGATTGAAACGTCGGCTTTTGTGCGAGCAAGTTGTTTTTGAACGCTCGTGTTTGGTGGCGGAATTACGGTAGACGTGGAGGGTGTGCTTGTGGAAGGGACATCTTCTTGGACTACGGCCTTGCCTTTTTCGGCCGCGGTCGCTTTTTTGAGCATATTCATCGGTGAAGATATTCTGATAGGGACGACCAGAACGTGTGAGGTGTGAGATCTCGTCTTAGTCTTTCTTCTCGGGCTGTTTGCCCTTTTTTTTCTTCCCCTTCTTGCTTTTCTTGTTCTTTTTCGAGGGAGTAGCGTTTGAGAGTTGGGCTACCATTTTATTGGCGGATGGCCATTCTTCGTCTTCGTCATCAGTAAACCAAACCGCATTAATTTGGTCATTAGAGGGTGTGATGAGATAAGAACAATCTAATATAAGGACCGATCCAACGAAGATGGCGTGGTTACCAAGCGGGTTATCGTTGTTCGATGGCTTGGTGGGTTGAGATGGTTTGTTGAGCTTTCCCTGATCAATGAGATCCAGGATAGCATTCTTAAGCCTAAAGCAATTCTCGGTGTCGTGCCTCTTGCCTCAGTGGTATGCACAGAAAGTATTGGGGTTCCAAGATTTAGGCTTTTTGTCTTTGGGCGGTTCGCTAGTAGGCCCGATGGGTTGTAGGTAGTTCTTTTCGACCAGCCTTTGGAATGCCTTGGAGTAAGACATAAAGAGAGGATCAAAGTTTCTTTTGGCCTTAGGAGGTGGCGAGAAGGTAGTTGCGAAAGCATCAAGGCTATTATCATCGAGATTACTCACGGTACGGTTCTCCTCGCTTTTGACCGCGCGGGAGGACTTGGATGAGCTACCTTGATAACATGACCGGTGTATTTAGCCATTGTGCCGGTCCTAAGATCGTCTTCAATTTGGGTACGGACCTTAGTTAGCTCCTTGAAGTTCTAGATGTTGTTGTACCTCATGTAAAATTGATACACGGGTCGCAGGTTATTTATGAACTTCGGCACGAGCTCGTCCTCGCGGGGACAATTGGGAATCTGGGCACCTATCTTCTTCCAACGAGTGAGGTAGTCGGTGAAGCCTTCGCTATCCTTTTGAGCAAGGACTTCTAAGGTACGGATCGAGACTTGGGTGTCCTCATTGTCTCGATATTGTCGATCGAACTCCACTGTCAGTTCCTCGAAAGTAGGGACCCGTTGTAGGACGAGTGAGTAGAACCATGTCTTCGGAACTGCTGCTAGAGAGTGCGGGAAGAGAGTAAGCCAATGTTTAGCGTCGACCCCCTTTATGGACATTTGGAATTTGGAAGCTCGGATGTGGATGATTGGGTTTTCATGTCCTTGGAAGATAGGGAGATCACTAAGGGCGAGTTTGTTAGGGAGCTCATCCTTAATGCTAGCGGGTAAATTTTCATTCTCCTTGTGTATAGAGTAAGTGCTCGAGACATAGAGCCTTTCCTCCATGGCTTGGAGTTTCTTAGCATGCCTACCCGCTTCTTCCTTAATCTTTTGTTCCATACGTTCTACTTCAGTGGCATGGTGGGTCAAAAGGCGTTCGAGGTCATCGGTCAGCTTTGTGACTTAGTCACGGAGTGCGGTAACTTCGTCATTGTTGGCCATTTTGCGGGTGTAGGTTCATTTTTTGTACGGGATTACTATGCGATTCTTAGTACGACGAGTATCTAGCTGAGACCTGCATTTCACTTCGTATATTAGTGACACGACTCGACCCACTAGGCTCACGTTCATTCTAAGCGTTCATTTTTAGTTCATTTCTTTATTTAGAAAGACCATTTAAGCTTGAAAAAGGAGATTTTCGAAAATGTTTTAGCTAAAGGAAAGTTTTTGAGGCGAGGAAGTGTGCGCACATCTCGTCTCGATGTTAAAAGTTTTGTTTGCACCCGTCGAACTAGTAGCGGCGATTTGTCGAGGTGAGCTCGATTTCGGATGTATAAAAGAGAAAGGATTCGACTCGAGAGTGATTAGCAAGTCGAGTCGAGGATGTTAAAAGCGGAGTCTAGGCCGTATGACCTAGAGGACTAAATCCACGAGCTTGGGTTTCAATCCTTACTCGGGTTTTTGCTTGTTAGTAGAAAAGAAAGTTTTTGAAAAAGTTTATTTCAAAAATTCGCGATAGTTTCGTTTAGAAAGCGCTAGCTTTGTTAGGTGTTAGGTTCATTTATCTTTGAAAAGTTTAAGTGAGTTTTCGAAGATATGAATGCAAATGCTCATTTTGAAAAAGACCAAGGAGTGCATAGCGTCGTACTTGTACGTATGGCTCAAAAAGGGTGAAAAGGGTCAGTCGGGTACACCTCCAACTACCTCGAGTACGCTTTGGCAGATACTTGAACCCCTTCATTTCCTTACGCCGGGGCGATAGGTTTTCTGAAGGGAGCACTGGGGCGGTCGAGATAGCCGTTTACGGCAAGCCGTGGAGGGGCGAGAGGAAAGCTAGTCCGGCATGTGCTTTATCGAGTGGACAAGCCTGCATGTGGGAACCACCTCTCGAGGGTGCAAAGGGTGCCTAGATTCCAAAAGGAATGAACTCTAAACGAATGTGCATAGCTCAAATATGTATACATGGATTGTTCAGGGCTTTCAATTTTCACCTCTTTATTTTTAAAAAGAAAAAGCTAGTTTTAAGTTTTAAAAATAAGATGTCCCCAGCGGAGTCGCCAAACTGTGGAACCCGGGATCGAGGGGGACCCAACTCGGCGTCTTGCGTAAGGGCGGATTAAGTTAAAAAGACTAATTTAGAAAAACCTTTAAAACTATTTCAGAGTCGCCACCTAATTATCGCGGAAATTAGGAACCTGCTATCATGTCCTAAACTAAAGACATGTCCTAGATTTTGGAGCACGCCGACACCCCTAGATCTAAGGCTGTGAAACCAGAATGGATTCGGGGTGAGGGTACTTTAAAAAAGAGTAGTTCAATTAATGATTTATGAAAACCTTTTCGAAAAACCTATGTAAAAATAGCCTCTACTAACCTAGAACAATACATGGAAAATGATATTTGAGCTAATGTTATCGCTACGTACAAGAACGATAAGGTTTATAAAAGAATGCAAATGCAAATGTAAAAAGATAGTTTAAAACCCTCAGTTTAGCATGTTTAACTTGTTAACGAAAACGGTTCAGTTAAAGGTCGAATTCATTGTTTTAAGTTGATTTTAATGCAAAGAAAAGGGGTTGCTAAATGCATGCAAAATAAAATAAAGTTCAATTGTCCATTGTTTATTTTAGAAGGGTCGGTGGCTTTTGCGACTTTGGCGTGTCATCGGATATGGGGTGTACCCGAAATAATAAGAACACTTGGAATGCAAGCGCGCTCGGTGCCAAAGCCCGGGGAGGAGGGGCGTTAAAGTGTAGTCCCCTTCGTTAGTCCATAGAAAATAAGAAAAAGCTTTGATCTAAGTGGATCAGTACCTACCTGGTCCTGGCGCTTCAGATCTGGGCAGAGCTTCGCTTCTTGAACTTAAAAGGAGGATGAATTCAACACGGGATGGTGTGTTGAACTCAAGGATTTGAGTGCGTGAGGCTTTGAGAGAGTTTTTGTGATTTCTGGTTGTAAATTAGTGAAGAAAATCTGTGTAGAAATTCTCTTTCGAGGTCAGGTATGGGGGGTATATATACTAAAAACCTCGGAAAATTTAGGAAATCTTGGGATAGAACCAGGCAGGGAAATGCATAGGGCTATGCGGTTTGCCCAGTAAACCGCATAGGCTTATGCGGTTTGACCCCTAAACCGCATAAGGCTATGCGGTTTGACGGTGTGGTTTTCACTTGGTTTCCTAATTCCGGTTTGATTATATCTCGAAAAGATACAGTATAATCCTTGACTTACACGTCAAGAAAGGCTGTATGAGGGCTTCCTAAGATATTTTGAAGTTTGAGGGCTTTGGGGTGAGGGCCAAAGGTGGGTTTGGGCTCGGTTCTGGGCCCGAGACCCGAAAATGTGAAAAAGGTCTATTTTTGTGACATTTTGTGAAATAAGGTAAACCGTGAGGCTATATTTGGTGTAAGAGGAGGCTAAAAGGGAGATCTAGCCACCGGGCCTAAAATGAGGAATTTAGGAATGCTGAATTAGACCTCGTTAATGTAAAAGGACTAATTGTAACGCAAGTACGAAGCTCATGCCAGACGAATTAGGACGCGGACCAGGCTAAACTCTTAATGGACAAAAGAACATTTATTTAAAGCGATGTGAAGCGACCTAAATCATTAAACATTTCAAAACGACTCAAAAATGAATTCGACATTATTTAGAACCGTTTAAGTCAACGTTAAAACATGCGTAATAAAAGTCCGAGTTACATCACGGGGTTTTGGTTGGGAGGGTACGGATATGGGTATCCACACCTCTCCATTTAAGTAGCTCTGTCCAGTTAAGATCAAGCCTAATCATCTAGGGTTGGCCAACTACCCACTATGCCAACACATCCCCGTTAGCGTTAATCCCGTCTAATATAATGTGTCATTTAGCGTAGAGCTACTCAAAGGGAAACGAGTCGGGAAACTGTCAAAAGAAGGAACAAAGTCTCATCATAAGAAGCAGATTCACGTATTTTTTTTAATTTTTTTGTTTTGTTTTGTTTTTCATTTTTTTGGATTCTTGGATTTTTTTTGAACTTTTTTTTTTGGTTTATGGAAAACAAAAGCAATGCGTAAAGCATTCTTCCCCCAAACCAAACGACACATTGTCCCCAATGTGTCCAACAGCACAACAACCAAGGGACAACAAAAATAATAAGGGGGTAAACGAAGAAACTAGCAAAAAGAAAGAGCATACTTACAATATCTACAGCAGAGTCGCCCCCCAAACCAACAACAACATAGGGGGCGCAGCAACCGGTACTAAAAGTACCACCAACTACGGGCCGCATCAGACGCGGACCTGCATCAGACGCGGACCCGCCATCTTCACCAATTCCGCCAACATCATCACCACTTCGAACAAACGTTTGGCTTGCAGCAAAGCCAACCAGTAATGCGACCAGAGCCCTTAGAAGTCGATCAAAAACCTGCTCATGAGCTAAAAAAAAGCATATGTAGCACCAAAATGAAATACACTTATAGAAAATCACGTTTAGAGATCGTCTCAACTCAATAATCCGACTACAATAACTTTGTAGGAGCACTTTCAAAGGATTTGACCTCCCTAATTGCGTGAGCTTTGAAAGGGTATGCGTGTCATTTCCTTTGTTAACATTAACAATATCTCCTTCAGCAACATAATTACGCACTAAATTATTAGAGTCAGTGGAAGGGTACAATACTTCGACATCAGAATGATGAACTTCAGTAGCAGACGAGGTTTTCACGAAGCTCGTTGTGTCCGTGGGATAAGATTTCTTCCATTCATTGGCATACAATAGAGCTTCCAATTCATCGACCTCAGCACTCCACAAATTTGAATCACCTGCGCTATTCTCAGCACACATTAAAACCTCCAAAGGATCCTCGGGTAAGGATCCAATGGAAACAAACCCAACAGACTCATCAATAAGTGGAGAAGTGGTACTTACCGATTCAGGTTCAGGAGTGTCATTCACAATCACCTCAAATGAGGTCTTTATCTCAGTAGAAGGCGGATTAGGCGATTCACAATCATACGCATGCTCATAACCATCGTTATCAAACAAATTATCATCACACAAAGAGTTATATGAGCTAGTTAACACACAAGTTTGAGACGGAAAAATATTATCATAAGGAGCTGTGGAACATTCATAAGTCTCGGAATTAACTCTCGCGGCATCCAAATATTTCTGGAACTCAACAACAAACTCCTTGAATTCAGCCTTTATCTCGGACAAAAGGGTTTGACGCGTGATATCCCAAAAGAGGTCCCAAATCTCATTGTCAGGCATATAGGAAATTCGACCATTGCTCACGTAGTTAATCAGGTTGTGAGACTCATAATTCATGCCCGTGCTAATAATGTAAACTTTCTCCCAATCACAACAATATAAACCAAACGTACCAATATAACTGTTAAATCGATCAATATATTCATGAAATGGTTCGTTATCATATTGAGGGAAATCAAAGATTGTCATGTCATGGGAGAGAAACAAGAATAGAACTCGACCAAACAAAATGTAAACAAAACCGTCTCCCCGGCAACGGCGCCAAATTGACAAGGCTTATCGCGTACCTAATCAAAATACCCTTGGGTCACCTAACTAATATAATTAGGGAAGTAAGGGGTCGATTTCCGCATGGAGAAGGTCGCTACCAAATGTTTGCTTATGGGTTAAATTCTATTCTCAAATAGTCTTTAGTGTGTGTTTAGGACTCTAAAACGTAAGGTAAAGCTTAAGGTCAAATGAATAAAAAGTTCTGGCGAGTAGGATAGTCAAGTGTGCTAATGCAAGTCTCAAAATGTAGGGGAATGTCTCGAACGGTCACTTTACCTAGGTATTGGTACGTCCTCTCGGTCTTATACCCACCTAATAACGGCCACCTAATGAACTCTCGTACATATCAAGTGATTGTTATTGTCCTTGATTTGGTCTATTCCCAACCTGGGCTTTCGATCTTAAGGTTAAAGATAACGCAACAATGTCCAAAATCGTGGCTACAATGATGAACAAAGCATGAAGAACAAGCAAGTAACATGCAAAGATACAATCTTTGACAAACCCCGATTCAAGAATTAAAGCATCAAAAACACATGATTCTCCTCCTCACTAGTATGAAACTACTCACTCATAATCGAATAATCAACAATAGCAAAATCAATCAAAGTCATGAATAATTGCAGAAATTAAATGGATTAAAACAATGGAGAAGATAAATTACCAATGGAGAAGAAGAATAAAAAGATGCGAAACTTGAAATTGAAGAACTTGATTATTACTAGAAATAATCCCGTACAAATTCGCGAATTCCAATGCAAAAGTTGATTATGAAATTAGGGTTCTAAGTTTTAGAGAGCAAAAAATAGTCTATATATTTCCTAAGTAACGAGATAATAGAGTATAAGTCTCTTACAAAGCATAAAACTTGAAAATTAGAAGAATTCGGAAAGTCGGCCAAAATACAAAGGCCCCTGGGGCCCGGGGTGAGCCACCCCTGTCGGAGGTGCAACAAATTTTGGTGTTTCTTTGGGTTTCATTTTCTGAAGGCCCCTGACACTAGGGGTTGGAACGGATTTGGCCCCTACCCCTAGGGGCTAGTACAAACTTCTCCATATGGCTTCCAAACGACTTCAAATCAACCTGAAACGTGACCCATGACTCAGTGGACCTCCGCATCACCAACTAAGCTCGACATGGACACTTGGTCATCTCGGAAATCGCCAAAATAGTGAGAAAAGACGCCAAAACGCATAATCCCTACAAAACTCAATAATACGTCGAAAATACACTCGAAGACCATATTAGCTCATAAAACACTCCGTAGAGTGCATAAATCATCTCAAAACGAGCACACAAGAGGGGTCTAAAATCGTATAAAAATAAAGCACATCACCTTCGTTTGATGCGCTAACATATAGTGTCAGTGCTTTTTGGATACCCATACTAGTGTTAGGCAAATTTTCTCTACGGGTGTGTATCGAGTTTCGTAGTCGAGAAACTTTTTGCTTATGTAGTAGATTGCATGTTCTTCGCCATTGACTTCTTGCACGAGCATGGCTCCCATTGCGGGTGGGGTTGTTGTTAAGTATAAGGATAAGAGTAGATCCTTTTGCGGCGGTCGTAGAACTGGTGGGTTAGATAGCAATTTCTTGACGTTGGCGAATGCCTTTTGGCACGCTTTGTCCCATTCAACGTGGTCGGTTTTCTTTAACTTTTTGAAAACTGGTTCACATATCATGGTGAGTTTGTAGGTTTATATCGGTATATAGACCTTTAAAATCACAGGATTATAATGAAAACTTTTATAAGATTTAAAGTCATAAATTGAAATTGCATAACATAATGAATAGATTAAGAAATAACCTTTCTAAACCTTGAATTATGGCCTATGAACAATACCAAAATTATGGTATCTCCTAATTATCTCACCCAAGATGTATTTGTGATATGCCCTTGTATTGCTAGAAATTAGAGAGGAAAACTTCTTTTCTTTTCTCTCAAGGTTTTAGTGTTGTAGAATTGTGAATGAATAATTAGGTTAGTATTAGCAGAGAATTAGAAGACTAAATATACTCCTAAAACCTCCAAAGTGGCCGGCCTATTAGGTTGTATTTTGGGAGATTTGATTCTCCTCAAATACATTACTTATTGATCAAGATATAAAGTGTATCGGGTCAGAATGTATCTGGACACTTTTCTCTTGGTCAATTTAGTTTATAATATAATGCAATTTATTAATAGTGTCATCTGTATGGACCGACTATAATATATTATAAATATCCTTATATTTATAATTTGCTAATTAATTATAACGGTTTATATTTAATTAGCTTGCACTATACCCAGCAATTAAATATAACATTTTATATTTAATTCACGAATTACATTTAACTCGTCTCAGCTAATATTATTTAATCTGTATTAAATTGCCGTACCAACATTACACTGACCAACATTTTAGTCAGTAACATCATCACATTTGACTAACATTTTAGTCACATTTGACTAACCTTTTAGTCAACAACACTAACTAACTGTTTAGTCATTAAGTATGGCATCAATTTGATCATTTTCTCAAATAATCATATTTCTCAAACACATCCTTTAGGTGTGACTCTTAGGGACCAGTTGATCACCGCCATCTGTATGACAATAACGTCAAACTTATCTAGCAAGCCAACCGTTATCGATAAACGTTAATCAACTGATTAAATACAAAAAGTACCCTGTGTACCTTTAGAGATTTATTCATGTTATTGCACTAACTGTGGAGGCCACTAACTCCAACAATCTCCCACTTGTCCGTACAAGTGTAGGTGGGATAACCGATTCTCATATCCATAATAAATTTCTCCCACTCAATGTAAACCAATTTGCAAAGTCCGTACTTTCAAAGGTCGTAGTTCACAAGTGATCAGAATCAAGAGTGGTTTCCCCGACTAGAGAGTAACTTTACTGATAAACGAATCAATATTCGAGCATGGCCATGCATTTTCAGTTACAGCTCCTCGAGTGGCCCAGAGAAAAAGTATTATAACTCGATAAAAGTTGGATATTTCCCTCAACTCGAATCCTGCAGATGTAAGCGCAGCATGAAATGACCCAGTGAAAATCTACTTGGCCTCCTGTTACGGTCGACCGTGAGAAAGAAACCAAAGCCACCCAAAATCTGCCTTAATCTCAAGAGACAGTCGATAGTCAAAAGAATCGACTCTAGGAACACTATGGATGTCCTATCCACGACCCAAGACCTAATGTTACGAAACATTTAGGACTCCATGTAGTCGTCACAAAAATTGTCCTCGCGATTTGAAACCCGCATCTGTGATCGATCTACCAACAGCTTTGACTTATGGCTCGTTGAACCCACCATCAATCGGCGTCACAAAATAATCGCCAGAGTTATCGGCTCATGTAAGCGATTACGGACCAAAACAAATATAATGTTGTCCATTCACTTTGAGGTGTTCAACGTTATTCCGCACAACCCTCATGAAAAACAATATATAAAAAAAAACGATGATGTTATAAATAGTATATGAAAAAGATACATTTATCCAATCCACGTCAAGTACTATTATAACCAGGAACACGTTTAATTCTCATGAAGATAACGTGCCCTTCATACTTATCATATACCGACGTACATATCTGGACTAGTTGCTGGACTTTAGGTTCTGCAGCCTGGAAGATGGCACCTCTATTAACATAATAGATGGTGATAGTGTCATTCGAACTAGGAACTACAGTTAGTCCTTGTAAAAACTGACGCATCCATCTGACTTCCTCGCAACTAAATAGCGTAGTACTCGGACACAGTCGTAGAATCTACTATGACACTATATTTTGGAACTTTGCAGCTGACCGCATCGCCATAAAGAGTAAAGACGAATCCGAGCTGAGACGTTGAGTCATCTCGATTCGTGTAGAAGTTAGCGTCTGCGCAACTGATTGCGCATAGCCTTATAGCACCTCCATAAGTCAATACCCATTTCAGATGCCACGTCTGCACGTGAGCATATTATGGCATACATGAGCGATCCTACTGCCGAAGCATAAGGAACACGACTTGGTCATACTGAATCTCTCAAGAATCTTATCTATATAAGACTCCTGACTGAGGGATAACATCCGTCGTGATCTATCTCTATAGATACGGATCTCCAAAATTCGTTGTGCCTCACTCAGATCTTTCATCTGGAAATGGTTCTGTAACCAAACTTTTACCGAAGTTAAGAGAGGTATGTCATTCCCAATCAAGAGTATGTCATCGACGTACAGTATTAGGAAGACAATCTTGCTCTCACTCGACTTGATATATAGGCATGGTTCCTCGACTGATCGAGCGAATCCATTCTCCTTTATCACTTGGTCGAAGCGATGATTCCAACTCCGTGAAGCTTGCTTAAGTCCATAGATGGAACGCTTAAACTTGCAAACCTTCTTAGGATTTTTAGGATCCGTGTAACCTTCGGGTTGTACCATGTACAACTCCTCCTCCAAATAACCGTTTAAGAAGGCGGTTTTCACGTCCATTTGCCAAATTTCATAGTCATGAAAGGCGGCAATCGCTAAGAGTATCCGAATGGAACGAAGCATGACTACGGGTGCAAAAATCTCATCATAGTGCAACCCTTGCACTTGAGTGAAACCCTTTGCCACTAGTCGTGCCTTGTATATATCTGGTTGTTCTTCTACTGATCGCTTTATCTGGTAAAGCCATTTGCACTGAAAAGGCCTAGCCTTATCAGGTAAGTCAACCAGATCCCATACATCGTTCTCGTACATAGAGTCCATCTCGGATTGCATGGCTTCTTGCCATAGCTTTGAGTCAGAACATGTCATGGCACCTTTATAGGTTACGGGTTCGTTACTCTCAAGGAGTAAAACGTCGTCTCTCCCATTCTCCTCAACCATACCGATGTATCTATCTGGAGGAATGGAGAGTCTACCCGACCTTTTGGGTTCCAAGGGAATATTAACCGCAGCAGACGAAGAAGGAACAGTTTCCTCCATTGGTTGCTTGGTTGTTGGTTCAGGAATCTCCGACAGATCGAAGGTTCTATTACTTCTCTTGTCTTCGAGAAACTCTTTCTCTAAGAACTTCGCACTAGCCGCAACAAAAACACGGTGTTCGGTAGGCGAATAGAAGTAATGACCAAACATTCCTTTTGGATAACCAATAAAGTATGTTTTGACCGATTGCGGGCCGAGCTTATCCTCGTGTCAACTACTTGACATAAGCCTCGCACCCCAAAACCCGAATAAAGGACAAGTTAGGAACCGTTCCCTTCCTTAACTCGTATGGAGTCTTGTCAACAGCTTTAGTCGGACTTCGGTTAAGTATAAGAGCAGCTGACAAAAGAGCATAGCCCCATAATGAGTCAGGTACAACCGTGTGACTCATCATGGATCGAACCATATCAAGTAATGTTCGATTCCTGCGTTCGGACACACCATTCAGTTGTGGTATTCCGGGTGGAGTTAACTGTAATACTATCCCGCGGTCTTTCAGGTGTCGATCAAACTCAGTTGAAAGATATTCGCCACCACGATCTGAACGTAGTGCTTTTATCTTTCTATCCAGTTGGTTCTCAACCTTGTTCTGGAATTCCTTGAACTTGTCGAAGGACTCACTTTTATGCTTCATTAAGTAGACATAACCATATCTACTCAAATCGTCCGTGAAAGTGATAAAATACCTATAGCCATCTCTAGCGTTGATTGACATAGGACCACACACATCAGTATGTATGAGTCCTAATAGGTTAGCAGCGCGCATTCCAACACCTTTGAAGGAAATTCGAGACATTTTGCCTATAAGACATGATTCACATGTGCCAAAAGTTTCATAGTCAAATGGGGCGATTGTCCCATTATCAATGAGCTTTTTCACGCGTTTCTCATTTATGTGTCCCATACGGCAATGCCATAGATAGGTTTGATCTTTGTCACCAACCTTTGCTTTCTTGTTACTCACATGCATGATTTCTGTGGTTTGATCTGAAACATAAATTCCGTTCATGGAAACAGCTTTACCATAAATCATTTCATTCATAGAGAAAATACAGCTATTATTCTTTATTGAAAATGAAAATCCGTCTTTATCAAGAACGGATACAGAAATAATGTTTTTAGATAAACTAGGTACATAGTAACAGTTATTCAGAAATAACTCAAATCCACTCGGGAGTTGGATTACATATGTTCCTACTGAAATGGCAGCAACTCTTGCTCCATTCCCCACTCGCACAGATGAGAACCATAACCAGTACCAAGTACCCAAGTTCCGAAACTTGCATGGTTAATCTCAATCATGTGAATAAAAGAAGACATACCAACAGGAATGACGTGGCCTGCTTTTATGTCCTCAGCATACACGGGACAGTTCTGCCTCCAATGCCCAGACTTGTGGCAATGGTGGCACTCCATGCTTTGCTTCGCTTTTGCCTTGCCTTGTGAGCTACCTCTAGACTCACCAGGCCCACTCTTCGCAACCACTGGCTTTTTAAACTTTGGCTTACCTACAGTTAGGTTAGCTGGAGCCTTACCCTTACCCTTATGCTTGTTGCCTATCATGAGAACATCTTGTATCATGCTCCCACTCAACTTCAGATCACTCTCCGTCTATACGAGGAGTGAATGAAGTTCATGCAGACTTTTCTGCATGTCGTTCATGTAATAGTTTGCCCTAAAGAGGGCATACCCATCATGAAGAAAGTGGAGTACTCGATCAATGACGATCTTCTCATCGATCTTGCAACTAAGCTCCTCCAGTTTCTCAACATTCTCGATCATGTCGAGAAGGTGTGGACCAACCGGTTGGCCCTTCTGGAGTCTTGCTTAAAAGAAACGAGTGGTATACTCGTAACTTCTGATTCTCGGCGCTTTCGAGAACTCTTTAGTTAGGGTGGTGAAAATCTTGTTTGCACCTTAGGTAATGAATCGTCTTTGCAAATTGGATTCCATTGCATTGATGAGCACGTTCCTTAACGCACCCGCCTCCATCATGAAATCACTATTAGCAACTACTTCATTTGCTCCTGCATCGGGAGCTGGTTTAGCCGGCAGTGGCTCAGTCAAGTACTTGAGCTTACCGTCAGCTATGGCAGCATTCCGTAATGCGGCCTCCCAATCAGAAAAATTGGACCCATCACTCTTCAGTCGAGTGGACTGATTCATGCTGTCCATAAAAATTCTAAGCCATGATTCGCGTGTTAGTGTGGCACTTGGCATTGGTTCGTCAGTACGTACAGCCATTTGTTATAGTAGTTATATCTGTATATAACGAATTTGATACTGTGAAAAGAGAGAAGAAGCGAGAAGATAAGAATACATCGTTTTAAAGGTTTAAGTCGTAAGCAATAACGGTTTAATGCAATGACTCGTGCACTCATATAATCGACCTCCCTCGAGAATTATATAAGCGATCCCAAGACTCAATTTCTTTAAATTGATAAGCCAACCTCTTGGCTAATTCTCATCATTAGAATTCTTGGTCGATAGATTTCAGTAAATCCTATCTATTAGTCCACTATAACTACGAGATATTACTCGAACTATAGTGTTGAGGTAAAATAGGTCAACACATACTACTTACCCAACGTAGAAGGGGTCATGTGGAGAGTAAGGTCCTACATGCCTACCGACGAAGAAGGGGCTCATAGCATGCTTTTCCTATAAAGACTAATCTCAATTTTAGAATAGAGGAAGGTCCCATCATCTCATTTTAATTCATTTTAAGTGAACTAATATCTAGCATTTACGTGAATGATTAATTTGAGGTGATAGCCCTAAACGAGTGACATCCGTATGTCAATGATCTAGGATGCAACTATATGATCCACTTTCATGCATATTAGGTGGTTTGGTTTAGTTTAGGCGGAATATGATGCTACTATCTAACGTGAATGCAATGAAAACGGTAAAGAAAACGCAAAAATGAAAAACACCTAGTGTGGCCTATGTTGGAGTTAGTGTCCTCCATAGTTAGTGCAATAACATAAATAAATCTCTTAAGGTACACAGGGTACATTTTGTATGCAATCAGTTGATTAACGTTTATCAATAACGGTTGGCTTGTTAGATAAGTTTGACGTTATTGTCATACAGATGGCGGTGATCAACTGGTCCCTAAAAAGTCACACCTAAAGGATGTGTTTAAGAAATGTGATTATTTGAGAAAATAATCATATTGATGCCCTACTAAAAGACTAAAAGGTTAGTCGGTGTTTTTGACTAAAATGTTAGTCAAGTGTGTGATAATAATACGGCCATTTAATAAGGATTAAATGATTTTAGCTAAGACGAATTAAATGTAATTCGTGAATTGAATATAAAATGTTATATTTAATTATTTGATATAATATAAGCTAATTAATCATAAACTGTTATAATTAATTAGAAAATTATAAATATGAGGATATTAATAATTTAATGATATATTATAGTGGATCATTATTATGTGATACTAGTAATATTATATTATATTAAAAGCTAAAGGAAACCTCCAAGAAAGAGCCTAATTGGTCTTTGACTCCTTGGTCAACAAGGAATTGGTTTTTGGAAAGTGATTTTTGGAAAGTAAAATTACTCCCCAAATACTATAGGAGGGCCGAAAATATTGAGGCTATATTAGGGGCTTTGGCTCAACCTAATTACTCAATTTAATTGATCATAATTCACAACACAAAATCTCAAGAAAAGAAATAGTTCTTCTCTCTAATTTTTCTAGCAATTCAAAGGGCATATCTTAGATTCATCTTGGGTGTTTCAATTAGGAGATACCATACTTTTGGTATTGATCTTAGGCCTATTTTGCAAGGATTAAAAGGTTAATTCTAAATCTCTTTATTATGTTATGCAATTTCAATTTTATGACTTTAAATCTTATAAAGTTTTCATTATAATCCTGTGTTTTTAATGGTCTATATACGGATATAAACCTACAAGTGGTATCAGAGACAGGTTGCTCATGAAATTTTTATAAGGTTTTCATAAAAAATCGATTTTGTGTAATATTGAATTGATTTAAAGGCCACGGTTTTATTTTTTTTTTGTCATGGCCGAATTCTTTTTGTTTTTGGCCGTGTGGTTTTGCTGATTGGGAGGCCGCATTACGGAATGCAGCCATAGCTGACGGCAAGCTCAAGTACTTGACTGAGCCACTGCCGGCCGAACCAGCTCCCGATGCAGGAGCAAATGAAGTCGTAGCTTATAGTGATTTCATGATGGAGGCGGGTGCGTTACGGAATGTACTCATCTATGCAATGGAATCCAATTTGCAAAGACGATTCATTACCCAGGGTGCAAACAAGATTTTCACCACCCTAACCAAAGAATTCTCGAAAGCACCGAGAATTAAAAGTTATGAGTACACTACTCATTTCTTTGAGGCTAGACTCCAGAAGGGCCAACCGGTTGGTCCACACCTTCTCGACATGATCGAGAATGTTGAAAAACTGGATGAGCTCGGTTGCAAAATCGATGAGAAGATCGTCATTGATCGAGTGCTCCACTCACTTCATGATGGGTATGCCCTCTTTAGGGCAAACTATTACATGAATGACATGCAGAAAAGTCTGCATGAGCTGCATTCACTCCTCGCATGCAGGGAGAGTGATCTCAAGTTGAGTGGGAGCACGAAACAAGATGTTCTCATGATTGGCAACAAGAAGGGTAAGGGTAAGGCTCCGGCTAACCTAGCTGTAGGTAAGCCAAAAATTCAAGAAGCCAATGGTTGCTAAGAGTGGGCCTGGTGAGTCTAGCGGTAGCTCACAAGGCAAGGCAAAAGCAAAGCAAAGCATGGAGTGCCACCATTGCCACAAGCCTGGGCATTGGAGGCGAATCGTCCCTGTATGCCGAGGACATAAAAGCAGCCGCGCATCGCCTCTGTTGGTATGTCTTCTTTTATTCATATGATTGAGATTAACCATGCAAGTTTGGAACTTGGGTACTTGATAATCGGTTGTGGTTCTCATCTGTGCAATCATTTGCAGGCCTAAGAAGCATCGTAACTCCGGCAAGAGGTGATGTAGACTGCGAGTGGGGAATGGAGCAAGAGTTCTTTGCCGGTTTGAGAGGGACAGATGTAATCCAACTCCCAAGTGGATTTGAGTTATTACTAAATAACTGTTTACTATGTACTAGTTTATCGAAAAACATTATTTCTGTATCCGTTCTTGATAAAGAAGGATTTTCATTTTTAATAAAGAATAATAGCTGTATTTTCTCTTTAAATGAAATGATTTATGGTAAAGTCGTTTCCATGAACTAATTTATGTTTTAGATCAAACCACAGAAATCATGCATGTGAGTAACAAGAAAGCAAAGGTTGGAGACAAAGATCAAACGTATCTATGGCATTGCCGTATGGGACACATAAATGAGAAACGCGTGAAAAAGCTAATTGATAGTGGGACTATTACCCCATTTGACTATGTAACTTTTGGCACGTGTGAAGCATGTCTTGTAGGCAAAATGTCTCGAATTTCCTACAAAGGTGTTGGAATGCGCGCTGCTGACCTATTAGGACTCATACATACTGATGTGTGTGGACCTATGTCGATCAACGCTAGAGATGGCTATAGGTATTTTATCACTTTCACGGACGATTTAAGTAGATATGGTTATGTCTACTTAATGAAGCATAAAAGTGAGTCCTTCGACAAGTTCAAGGAATTCCAGAATAAGGTTGAGAACCAACTGGATAGAAAGATAAAAGCACTACGTTCGGATCGTGGTGGCGAATATCTTTCAACTGAATTTGATCGACACCTGAAAGACCGCGGGATAGTACTACAGTTAACTCCACCCGGAACACCACAACTGAATGGTGTGTCCGAACGCAGGAATCGAACATTACTTGATATGGTTCGATCCATGATGAGTCACACAGTAGTACCTGACTCATTATGGGGCTATGCTCTTTTGTCAGCTGCTCTTATACTTAACCGAAGTCCGACTAAAGCTGTCGACAAGACTCCATACGAGTTATGGAAGGGAACGGTCCCTAACTTGTCATTTATTCGGGTTTGGGGGTGCGAAGCTTATGTCAAGTGGAGACACGAGGATAAGCTCGGCCCGCGATCGGTCAAGACATACTTTATTTGTTATCCAAAAGGAATGTTTGGTCATTACTTCTATTCGCCTACCGAACAACGAGTTTTTGTTGCGGTTAGTGCGACGTTCTTAGAGAAAGAGTTTTTTCAAGACAAGAGAGGTAATGGAACCTTCGATCTGTCGAAGATTCCTGAACCAACAACCGAGCAACCTATGGAGGAAATTGTTCCTTCTTCGTATGCTGCGGTTAATGTCCCTTTGGAACCCAGAAGGTCGGGTAGACTCTTCATTCCTCCAGATCGATATATCGGTATAGTCGAGGAGAATGGGAGAGACGACGTTTACTCCTTGAGAGTAACGAACCCGTAACCTATAAAGGTGCCATGACGTGTTCTGACTCAAAGCTATGGCAAGAAGCCATGCAATCCGAGATGGACTCGATGTACGAGAACGGTGTATGGGATCTGGTTGACTTACCTGATAAGGCTAGGCCTCTTCAAAGGCAAATGGCTTAACAAGAAAAAGCGATCAGTAGAAGGACAACCAGATATATACAAGGCACGACTAGTGGCAAAGGGTTTCACACAAGTGCAAGGGTTGCACTATGATGAGATTTTTGCACCGTAGTCATGCTTCGCTCCATTCGATTCTCTTAGCGATTGCCGCATTTCATGACTATGAAATTTGGCAAATGGATGTGAAACCGCCTTCTTAAACGGTTATTTGGAGGAGGAGTTGTACATGGTACAACGAAGGTTACATTGATCCGTAAAATCCTAAGAAGGTTTGCAAGCTTGCGTTCCATCTATGGACTTAAGCAAGCTTCACGGAGTTGGAATCATCGCCGACCAAGTGATAAAGGAGAATGGATTCACTCGATCGGCCGAGGAACCATGCCTATATATCAAGTCGAGTGGGAGCAAGATTGTCTTCCTAATCAGACGTCGATGACATACTCTTGATTGGGAATGACATACCTCTCTTAACTTCGGTAAAAGTATGGTTAAAGAACCATTTCCGGATGAAAGATCCGGGTGAGGCACAACGTATTTTGGGGCTCGTATCTATAGAGATAGATCACGACGGGTGTTATCCCTCACCAGAGTCTTATATAGATAAGATTCTTGAGAGGTTCAAAGATGACCAACTCCAAGAAGGGAACCTTCCAATGATCTCTGGGTGCATTTGAGTAAAGCTCAAGCACCAAAGGCATCGGAAGAGGTCGAGCGCATGAGTCGGATTCCATATGCTTCAAGAATAGGATCGATCATGTATGCCATGATATGCACACGTCCGACGTGGCATATGCATCGAGTATGACGAAGTCGATACCAAGGCAATCCAGGTGAAGCACAATCGGATGGCCGTAAAGAACATTCCTAAGTACCTACGAGGACTAAAGATTGGGTATTGACTTATGGAGGAGACACCGAGCTACGCGCAAGTTCTGCAGATGCTAGTTTCAAAGCGGATCGAGATGACTCAAAGTCTCAATCAGGATTCGTTTTACTCTAAATGGCGCCGCGGCCACCGGAAAAGCTCCAAACAAGCGATTATAGCAGATTCAACGATCGAGTCCGAGTACTATGTCGCTCAAGCCGCTGCGAAGGAAGCTATATGGATGCGTCTGGTTCTACAAGGACTAATCGTAGTTCCAAGTTCGAATGACCCGATCACCATCTATTGCGACAATAGTGGTGCCATCTTCCAGGCAAAGGAGTCAAGTCCAAAGAACAAGTCTCGGCACGTGCAAAGGAAGGCTCACATGATCCGGGATTACGTGGAGCAGAAGGAGATAGTGATTGACAAGATTGCTACGGATGATAACATAGCAGATCCTCTCACTAAGCCGTTGAGGCAAGATAAGCATGAAGGGCACGTTAAATCCATGGGAATTAAACGTGTTCCTGAGTTGTATTAGTTGTTTGTATGGATTTGACACTTGTATTTCCTAAAACTTCTAATAAAATCATCGCATTGATTTATATATTGTTTTTCATGAGGATTGTACAGACAATGTTGAACACCTCAAAGTGAACTGAACTACTATATATTGTGTTTTGGTCCGTGATCGCCTACATGAGCTGATAACTCTGGCAATCATTTTGTGACGTCGATTGATGGTGGGTTCAACGAGCCATAAGTCAAACTGTTGACTGATCGATCACAGATGCGGGTTTACTGAAATCGCGCAGGACAATTTTGTGACGACTACATGGAGTCCTAAATGTTTCAGAACATTAGGTGCCGGGTCGTGGATAGGACTTCCATAGTGTTCCTAGAGTCGATTCTTTTGACTATCGACTATCTCTTGAGATTAAGGCAGATTTTGGGTGACTTTGGTTTCTTTCTCACGGTCGATCGTAACAGCGCCGCTGATTTTCACCGGTCATTTCACGTCGCGCTTACATCTGCAGGATTCGAGTTGAGGGAAATATCCAAACTTCTATCAAGTTATAATACTTATTCTCAGGGCCACTCGAGGAGCTGTAACTGAAAATGCATGGCCATGCTCGAATATTGATTCGTTTATCAGTTAAGTTACTCTCTAGTCGGGGAAACCACTCTTGATACTGATCGATTGTGAACTACGACCTTTGAAAGTACGGACTTTGCAAATTGGTTTACATTGAGTGGGAGAAATTTATTATGGATATGAGAATCGGTTATCGCACCTACACTTGTACGGACAAGTGGGAGATTGTTGGAGTTAGTGTCCTCCATAGTTAGTGCAATAACATAAATAAATCTCTTAAGGTACACAGGGTACATTTTGTATGCAATCAGTTGATTAACGTTTATCAATAACGGTTGGCTTGCTAGATAAGTTTGACGTTATTGTCATACAGATGGCGGTGATCAACTGGTCCCTAAAAAGTCACACCTAAAGGATGTGTTTCAGAATGTGATTATTTGAGAAAATAATCATATTGATGCCCTACTAAAAGACTAAAAGGTTAGTCGGTGTTTTTGACTAAAATGTTAGTCAAGTGTGTGATAATAATACGGCCATTTAATAAGGATTAAATGATTTTAGCTAAGACGAATTAAATGTAATTCGTGAATTGAATATAAAATGTTATATTTAATTATTTGATATAATATAAGCTAATTAATCATAAACTGTTATAATTAATTAGAAAATTATAAATATGAGGATATTAATAATTTAATGATATATTATAGTGGATCATTATTATGTGATACTAGTAATATTATATTATATTAAAAGCTAAAGGAAACCTCCAAGAAAGAGCCTAATTGGTCTTTGACTCCTTGGTCAACAAGGAATTGGTTTTTGGAAAGTGATTTTTGGAAAGTAAAATTACTCCCCAAATACTATAGGAGGGCCGAAAATATTGAGGCTATATTAGGGGCTTTGGCTCAACCTAATTACTCAATTTAATTGATCATAATTCACAACACAAAATCTCAAGAAAAGAAATAGTTCTTCTCTCTAATTTTTCTAGCAATTCAAAGGGCATATCTTAGATTCATCTTGGGTGTTTCAATTAGGAGATACCATACTTTTGGTATTGATCTTAGGCCTATTTTGCAAGGATTAAAAGGTTAATTCTAAATCTCTTTATTATGTTATGCAATTTCAATTTTATGACTTTAAATCTTATAAAGTTTTCATTATAATCCTGTGTTTTTAATGGTCTATATACGGATATAAACCTACAGCCTATCCCTATGAAAATAAAGACAAATACAAATTGGAATCCATCCTTGGACCCTAAGCTTGTCTTCATTCTTCATCTCGGGCTTTAAGTGGGAGTCCATCTTGAATCTTCTCAAAATTACATTTTTGGATTACAAAAATAAACCTATTTACATTCTAATTCAAAATATGCCAAAATTAAAAATATTACAAAATGGGAGATTCGAGATCTCAAAAATACAACCAAAATTATGTTTCCTTCATTACGAAAACATAATCTTCTAAGGCCACACTAGTAAATTACAACCGTTTGTACAAAAATTAATGCGTAAAATAAACCATTCATTCAAACATTCATTCACAAAAAAAACATCAACTAAACAAGAAAATAACCAATGCATACAATAGATTGATTATCCAAACCACCTCTTTTTAAATGATTATCATTATGCAACAATTCCTTAATTGTTCATAATATCTTAATCAAAACAATAATCCAAAATTTATATTATCAGTATAACATAAATTAGGTCACAAAATATCTTAAACTGCTTTAAAATATTTGGTATCAAATATTATGAACCTTTTCATAATAAAACAATATTCATTATCATTATAACAAATATAGCAAGATAATTTAATATCCAAAAATAATAAGATTTTCGGCCAAAATCAAATAAAACAATAATTTCCAAAATAAACAAAGAATTTCGGCCAAATTAGAAAAAAAAATAGATCCGAATTTTTTTTTTTTTTTTTTATTAAAATTAATTCATACGGCCAAAAATAAAAACAAGAATTTTGGAAAAGTAATTCGGCCAAAATTAAAAAGGTGAATTAAACAGTTTTAATTCGTTTGTGCTAATAATTAGATCGATACTTATTCAATTTTAATCCGTATTAAACATTGATTTAAGAGATTCAATTTAACCTTTTAAATTAAACAACTTAAAACTGATAGATCTAAAGATTAGCAAACAATATGTTCATTAACATACAAAAATTTTGGTCCTTTTATGTTTTAATTCAATCGGTATTAAATTAAAACCTACACAAAATCATATATTATAGTTTTAACATCTTAAAACATTGATAATTATGAATCAAAAGACCAAAACATAGCCAAAAACATCACAAAAACACACGGCAAAAACAGAAAATCAATTCATTCAATTCGGCCATGTCTCAAAATTGTTTAAAATTTATACAAAATCAATTTTTATGAAAACCTTATAAAAATTTCATGTGCCCTAAGGCTTTGATACCACTTGTAGGTTTATATCGGTATATAGACCTTTAAAATCACAGGATTATAATGAAAACTTTTATAAGATTTAAAGTCATAAATTGAAATTGCATAACATAATGAATAGATTAAGAAATAACCTTTCTAAACCTTGAATTATGGCCTATGAACAATACCAAAATTATGGTATCTCCTAATTATCTCACCCAAGATGTATTTGTGATATGCCCTTGTATTGCTAGAAATTAGAGAGGAAAACTTCTTTTCTTTTCTCTCAAGGTTTTAGTGTTGTAGAATTGTGAATGAATAATTAGGTTAGTATTAGCAGAGAATTAGAAGACTAAATATACTCCTAAAACCTCCAAAGTGGCCGGCCTATTAGGTTGTATTTTGGGAGATTTGATTCTCCTCAAATACATTACTTATTGATCAAGATATAAAGTGTATCGGGTCAGAATGTATCTGGACACTTTTCTCTTGGTCAATTTAGTTTATAATATAATGCAATTTATTAATAGTGTCATCTGTATGGACCGACTATAATATATTATAAATATCCTTATATTTATAATTTGCTAATTAATTATAACGGTTTATATTTAATTAGCTTGCACTATACCCAGCAATTAAATATAACATTTTATATTTAATTCACGAATTACATTTAACTCGTCTCAGCTAATATTATTTAATCTGTATTAAATTGCCGTACCAACATTACACTGACCAACATTTTAGTCAGTAACATCATCACATTTGACTAACATTTTAGTCACATTTGACTAACCTTTTAGTCAACAACACTAACTAACTGTTTAGTCATTAAGTATGGCATCAATTTGATCATTTTCTCAAATAATCATATTTCTCAAACACATCCTTTAGGTGTGACTCTTAGGGACCAGTTGATCACCGCCATCTGTATGACAATAACGTCAAACTTATCTAGCAAGCCAACCGTTATCGATAAACGTTAATCAACTGATTAAATACAAAAAGTACCCTGTGTACCTTTAGAGATTTATTCATGTTATTGCACTAACTGTGGAGGACACTAACTCCAACAGAGTTTTCTTATGAAGTATGAAATGTATTGGATTTGTCCCAAGAAGATTCGGATTTCGTCGATTTTCTTAGGGGGTTGCATCTCCATTTTTGCTTTCACTTTCGAGGGGTCGACCTCGATGCCTCTTTGGCTTACTAGTGTCCTAATAGCTTGCCAGATTTTACTCCAAAAGTGCATTTTTGGGGGTTTAGGCGCATTTTATATTGTCGTAGGCGTGCAAAGAACTTGCGGAGGTTAGTGATATGACCACTTCTCTCCTTTGATTTCACGGTCATGTCGTTGACGTAAACTTCGACTTCTTTGTGCATCATGTCGTGTAAGAGGGTTGTAGCGGTGCGTTGGTATGTTGCACCCGCATTGATAAGACCAAAAGGCATAACCGTGTAACAGTATGTTCCCCACGGTGTAATGAAGGTCGTTTTTGCCATGTCCTCGCGAGCCATTTTGATTTGGTTATAGCCTGCATAGCCATCCATGAAGGATAAGAGAGCTTGATCGGCGGTATTGTCGACTAAGACGTCCACGTGAGGTAGTGGGAAGTCGTCATTGGGACTTGCTTTGTTTAAGTCGCGAAAGTCGACGCACACTCGTATTTTGTCATTCTTCTTTAAGACGGGGACCATGTTTGAGACCCAATCCGGATACTCGATAACTTGAATGAAACCGGCTTGTAATTGCTTCTTGATTTCTTCTTTCACCATAAGGGACCATTCGGGACGTAGTCGCCTTAGCTTTTGTTTTACGGGTTTGTAACCGGGTTTGATGGGGATGTGGTGTTCGGCAATGCTTCGGTCGATTCCGGGCATGTCCTTGTACGACCATGCGAACACATCCTTGAATTCGGTTAAGAGTTATGTGAACTGGGCGCGTTCATCCTCGTTTAGTGAGGCGCCTAATTGTAACTCTGTTGGTTCTTCGGGGATTCCCACGTCTATGGTTATGGTTTCCTCGATGACCAGATCTTGCGCTTTTGGTGTCATGATGTTTGCAATGTATTTGTTTAATGATTCATTTGTTTGTTCATTTTCATCGCATGTGTTATTGTCATTTGTTGTGTTTTGCATTTTGTTAGTTGTTTGTTGATTGTTCATTTGTTGTTTGTTAATGTTTGTTTTAGCTTGAGACAAGACGTAAGCAAACTTGTTCATTTTATTCATTTGAGAATAATTGTTTAACAAAGAAGAAAATTACTTGGAGCTATCCTCCAAAAAGAGAAAATCTAAGCTAAAGCTATACTCTTGACTAGGTGGGTCGACAGATGACCCTTAGACTTAAAACATTAGATCCTAAAAGAATCTCCTCTTCGTCTTCGTGTTTGTCCTCGTCTTCATGCTTTGTGATGTTGTCGAAGAGAGGTCCTTCGCCTGTGATTAGCTGAGTAGGTCCACTTTAATGTTTTGTACCTCCCATTAAGTGTTTTATCGGTGGTGTCGGCTATGAGTAGGTTAGGATCAAAGCAGCGGTCGCGCATGATCGTAGAGACGAGTTCCTCATTTTTCGTGCTTGATGAGGGTTTTGACGTGTCGGGTTCATCCTCACTAGAGAAGCAAGCCTCAGATGAGTGGAGGATGTCTCGTAGAGAGGCACTTGCGTCGACCTTCCCTCGAGAAGTGAAGTATGCGCTCAAGTCGAGGGTGTAAGGTCGAAGGTTGACCTTACGTGTCGCCTTGCGCCTTCTTGTTTCCTTGACCATCTCTTCGTGTTCACCTTCTTTTGGCTTGTAGCCTAGACCCATGGTGGGCCAAAGGCTGTTGTTGTCCTTCGTTTCAAAGGGCTTGCGAGTCCTGATTGGTGCATTTGTGTGGATACCCACATCCTTACCTCCCGCCAAAAACCCAGTGACGTAACAGTGGACTTTTATTGCATGCTTTTACGTTGACTTAAATGGTTCTAATTATGACGAATTCAAGTTAAATGTTTTAAAATGCGAAATGAGGTTTCTTTATGGGTCATCACTCTTAGGTAGGCGTCCTTAGGGTAGTCTAGAGTCTAGCTCGTCTCGAGTCTGGGTCCTAATCGGCATGCGTATACCCCTTTTCAAACACATAACCTAATTGGCCCTTTTACATTAACAAGGCCCAATTCGATTCTCCTAAATCCCTAAATTTAGGCCCAGACGCTAAAACCACCTTTTAGGACTGGCAAACACCCGAGACAGCCTCACGGGTCGTCTTATTTCACAAAACACTACCAAATACACCCTTTTTACATTTTCAGGGCTCGGGCCCAGAACCGAGCCCAAAGACCCACTCCTGGCCCGCTTTCCAAGGTCCAGGATAACCTAATCAAACCCTACACTTAGCCTACACAACGTATCTTAGAGCTCAAGCAAGAATATCCCGTATATGCTAAAATATAATTTGGAAATATACGAAAAAAAGAGTATTTTGCCTGCCCTACAAGTCGCAAGGGTCCTTGCGATTAGGGCAGGCAGTCGCAAGGGATGTTGCGATTGCCCCAGGCTATCGCAAGATACCTTGCGATTCCTACGTCCGGTTTTATCCTCTAGGGTTTCCTAATTCTCGACGAGCTCTACACTATAAATACAACCCTCCACATACGTCCCAAAGACATTCAATTCACACCAGAATTTCACAACTCAAATCTCTCTCAACCTCACGCATAAACATCCTTAGAATTCTTCATTTTCTTGTTGAATTCTCCCCTTTGAAGAGAAGCGCTGCCGGTTTCCAAGATCGAGACAGGTAGGTCTTAATCCTAACATGGATTGAGGTTTTCTTTACTTCTTTGACTTGCAAGGGCCTACACTAGGCTCACCCCGACTTTGGTACGCGAGTCTGCTTTTCATAAGGCGGTCATGCACCTCGAATACACACCCTATTCGTAACACCTTTCCAAAGTCGCATAAACAACTGGCCCCCTTAAAATAAATCAATGGACAATTGAACTTTATTTTATGTATGCATTTAGCAAATCCTCATCTTGCATCTAAATCACTTAAAATGAATTCGTCATTAATTGAACTGTTTTCGTTAACAAGTTAAGCATGCTTAACTGAGGGTTTTAAACAATCTCTTTTTGCATTTGCATTATTTTTACAACTTATATCGCACTTGTACGTAGCGAATTACTTAGGCTCATGTATGATTATTTGCATTGTTCACAAGTCTAGTAGAGGCTATCTTTTGATAGGCTTTTCCAAAAGATCTTTCATAAAACATTATGTGAACTATACTTTAGAAAAGTACCCTCACCCGAATCCGAATCTGGTTTCACAATAGCCTTAGACGGATGGTGTCGACGTGCCTTGAACTCTAAGACGTGTCTTTGAGCTGAGGACACGGAGGCGGGTTCTAAATTTCCCTCATAATTTAGTGGCGGCTCCAAAACAGTTTTTAAAGGTTTTTCCTATCTTTTTCAACTTTTACGCCCTTAGCAAGACGTGGAGTGGTCCCATTTAAACCCCGGTACCTAAAATTTGTGATAGCGCCAATCTTGAAATCACCGCCGCACAAGTCTGGCGTAGGCTCGGCGATGATTTCATTTGCGTTAGGCTCCTTTGGTGCGTTAAAGAGAGCTTGGAAGTTTGAAGCGTTCAAGGTTATGACCTCATTGATAAGATGGACCTTGACCTTTTGGTGTAGGGTGGATGTCACGGCTTTAGTTGCGTGAATCCATGGTCGTCCTAGGAGTATGTTGTAGGACGGGATTATGTCGATGACTTGAAACTCGATTTTTCTTTCTATTGGGATAGTGCGTACGTGAAGGGAAGCAGTTCCTTTCACGTGACGTCGGGTCCCATCAAAGGCCTTCACTCCATCCGCGCTAGGGGTGAAGTTTTTGTCGGATAAACCAAGGCGATGCGCGGTGGATAATGGTAAAACATTTACCGCGGACCCGTTGTCGACGAGGGACACGGGTAAGGTCTTTTTCATGCACTCCACGCTAATGTAGAGGGCAAGGTTGTGGTTTGATCCGAACGAGGGAAGGTCGTTATCCGAGAATGTGATAGCCCCGGATAACCAGTCCCTCGTGACTTGGTTGACGATTTGGTCTGGGGAGATTTCTGAATCCGCGCACGCTATTTGTAAGGCGCGGATAAAGGCATTCCTATGTTCCGTAGAGTCTCGTAGAAGAGCCCAAATGGAGACGTCGGCCTTTGTGCAAGTGAGTTGCTTTTGAAGCCTCTCGCTCGTGTTTGGTGGTGGGACCACCGAGGATGTAGATGGTGTATCTATCGAGGGAGTTTCTTCTTGGACCACGTCTTTGCCTTTTTCGGCCGCGGTTGCTTTTTGCGCGTGGGCATTGGTAAAAATGTTTTGATAAGCACGGCCGGAACGTGTGAGGTGTGAAACCTCGTCCTTGTCCTTCTCCTCGGGCTTGTTGCCCTTCTTCTTCTTCCCTTCTTGTTTTTGTTTTTGCTTTGGGTATTTTTTTGGTGGAGAAGTAGAGAGTTCGGCTACCACCTTGTTGGCGGGAGGCCATTCATCATCATCGTCATCACTGAACCAGACGCCATTGATTTGGTCGTCGCTAGGTTTGATGAGGTAGGAGCAATCAATTATGGGGAAGGCCCCCACAAAGATCGCGTGGTTGGCGAGAGGGTTGTCCTTGTTGGACGGCTTGGATGGTTGAGACGGCTTGGCGAGGTTTCCTTGATCAATGAGATCCTGAATAGCGTTCTTGAGCCGGAAGCAGTTCTCAGTATCGTGCCCTTTGCCACGGTGGTATGCACAGAAAGCATTCGGGTTCTAAGACTTAGGCTTCTTGTCTTCGGGCGGCTCGCTAGTAGGCCCAATTGGTTGTAGATAATTCTTTTCGGCCAACCTCTGGAATGCCTTGGTGTACGACATATAGAGAGGGTCGAAGGACCTCCTTGCTTTGGAGGAAGTCGAGGTGGGAGTAGTAATCGTACATGTATCGAGGCTGCTCACAGCTCGGTTTTCCTCGCTCCTAGTGGCGCGAGGAGCTACTTTGATAGGCAAGGCCGGTGTATTTGGCCATTATTTTATTTCTAAGGTTATCCTCGATTTGAGTACCGACCTTAGTGAGCTGCTTGAAGTCCTGGATGTTGCTATACCTCATGTAAAGTTGGTATACAGGACGGAGGTTGTTGATAAACATAGGCACAAGCTCGTCCTCACGGGGACGGTTAGGAATCTGTGCACTCAGTTTCTTCCTTCGAGTGAGATACTCGGCGAAGCCTTCGCTGTCCTTTTGAGTAAGGACCTCAAGAGTGCGAATCGAGACTTGAGTATCATCGTTGTCTCGATATTGACGGTCAAACTTGACCGCGATCTCTTCAAAAGTGGAGACACGCTGTGGGTCGAGTGTGTAAAACCATGTCTTCGGCACTGCTGCTAGAGAGTGCGGGAAGAGAGTAGGCCAATGCTTGGAGTTGACACCTTTGATGGCCATTTGAGACTTGAAAGATCGGATGTGGATGATCGGGCTTTCATGTCCTTGAAAGATGGGTAAATCGCTAAGGGCGTGCTTGTTAGGAAGCTCGTCCTTGATGCTTGAAGGGGCGTTTTCGTTCTCCTTGTGTATGGAGTAGGTGTTCGAGACGTAGAGCTTCTCCTCCATAGCTTGGAGTTTCATAACATGCTTGTCGGCCTCGTCCTTGATGCGTTGTTCCATACGCACGACCTCGGTTTGGTGCAAGGCCTTCAAGTTGTTAAGAGTTGTGGTGAGTTCAGCGAGTTGGTTACGGAGTGCGTCCATCTCGTTGGGATTGGCCATTTTTCAGGTGTATTTGCGTTTGATGTACGGGACGACGACGCGGTGTTTTGTATGACGTGTATCCAGTTGAGACTTGCATTTCACTTCGTATATTAGTGACACGACTAGACCCACTAGACTCAACGTTCATTTTGAGTGCTCATTTTAGCTCAATTCTTGCTAAGAGAACTCTTTTTTTTTTTAGCTTGAAAAAGGAGGTTTTCGAAAGGTTTTAAGCTAAAGGAAAGCTTTTGAGGCAAGACTGCGTGCGCGCATCTTGTCTCGATGTTAAAATGTTTTGGTTTTGCATCCGTCAAACCGATGTCGGTGGTGTGCTGAGGTGGGCTCGAGTTCGGATGTGTAAAAGAGAAGGATTCGACTCGAGAGTGGTTGGCAAGTCGATTCGAAGATGTTAAACATGGAGCCTAGGCCGTGTGACCTAGAGGAGTGAATCCACGAGCTCGGGTTTTACACCTTGCTCGGGTTTTATTTGTAAAAGGAGATTTTTAAAGAAACGTTTATTTCAAATATCCGCAATAGTTTTGTTTAAAAGCGTTAGCTTGTTAGTTGTTAGGTTCGTTTATATCTTTGAAAAGTTAAGCGAGTTTTCGAAGATATGAATGCACATGCTCGTTTTGAAAAAGGCCATAGTGTGTACGTATAGCCTCGCACTTGTACATATGACTCAAGGGTTTTTGGATTAGGGAAGGTACACCTCCAACTATTTCGAGTACGCTTTGGCAGATACTTAACCCCTTTATTCCTCACATCGTAACTTGCGGTTTTCTAAAGGGAGCACTGGGGCGGTCGAAATAGTCTTTTACGGCAAGCCGTGGAGGGGTGAGAGGAAAGTTAGCCCTGTACGTGCTTTATCGAATGGACAAGTAAGTGTATTGGAACCACCTCTTGGGGTGTATGTGTTTGATTCCAATTGGATCCGACTCTAACAAAACGAATATGCATAGCTCAAATATGTAAAATTGGATTGTTTTTTAGGCTTTCGAGTCTCACCTCTTTACTTTTAAAAACAAAACGCTAGTTTTTAATTTTAAAAATAACATCTCCCCAGCGGAGTCGCCAAACTGTGGAACCCGGGGTGCGGAGACCCAACTCGACGTCTTGCATAAGGGCACTTAAGTTAAAATGATTAAGTTAGAAGAACCTTTAAAAACTGTTTTGGAGTCTTCACCTAATTAACGCGGTAACTAGGAACCTGCTAACATGTCATAAGCTGTAGAACACGTCCTAGATTTTGGAGCACGCCGACACCCCTAGATCTAGGTTTGTGAAATCAGATGGATTCGTGTTGAGGGTACTTTTCCTAAGATTAATACAATTAATGTTTTATGAAAACCTTATAGAAAAGCCTATTAAAAATTGCCTCTACTAGCCTTTGAACAATCCATGTTTAAAGATATTTGAGCTTATGTAATCGCTACGTACAAGTGCGAAAAAATTTGTAAAAGAGTACAAATGCATATGCAAAAAAATTGTTTAAAACCCTAAGTTTAGCATGCTTAACTTGTTAATGAAAACGGTTCAGTTAATGTCGAATTCATTGTTAAGTTGTTTTAATGCATAAATAAGAAGGTGCTAGATGCATACAATTAAAATAAAGTTCAATTGTCCATTGGTTTATTTTAATAGGTCGGTTGCTTATGCGACATTGGCGGTGTCATCAGATTTGATGTGTACCCGAAATAATAAGACCACTTGACGGCAAGCGGGCTCGGTGCCAAAGCCGGTGGGGCGCTAGAGTGTGTAGTCTCATTTGGTAGTCCATAAGAAAATAAGAAAAAGCTTTGATCCAAGTGGATCGATACCTACCTTGACTCAAAGCTTCAAATCTGGCAGAGTTTCGCTTTTTCTACAACAAAGGGAGGAATTCAACACGAGATTGTGTGTTGAACCCAAGATTTGAGTGCTTGAGGCTTTTTGTGAGTGTTTGTGTGTTTATGAGCCGATTGAATTGTGTCTATGAGGTCGGATATATGAGGGTATATATAGTAGAAACCTCAAAAAAATTAGTAAAATCCGGGTAAAACCTGCCAGGCAAACCGCAATAGGCCTTGCGGTTTGACCCCCAAACCGCAAGAGCTGATGCGGTTTGTAGGCTTGGTTTTTAATGTGATTTGCTCAATTTCCTAAAATATTTTGCAAAGATACGGTATAATCTCGACTTGGAAATCAAGAATACCGAGTAAGAGGCCTTCCTAGATATTTTGTGGGATATCTGTGTGAGCTTAGGGCCTTGGAGTGCGGGCCTAAAGCGGTTTGGGCTCGGTTCTGGGCCCGAGACCCGAAAATGTAAAAGATGTGCATTTTGTAGTATTTTGTGAAATGAGATGACCCGTGAGGTCGTATTTTGTAAATGTTATGCTAAATTGCGGTTTTAGCTACCGGGCCTAAATTTAGGAATTTAGGAATGCTGAATTGGGCCTTGTTAATGTAAAAGGGCCAATTGTAATACAGATGAAGGGAGACGCGAACCAAGCTAGACTCAAAATGGACAAATAAACATTTACTTAAGCGTGATGTTTAGCGACTCAACTCATTTTAACATTTTAAACGACTTTAATATGAATTTGACATAATTAGTACCGTCTAAGTCAACGTTAAAGGCATGCATGTTAGAAGTCCATTACATCATTAGGTTTGTTTTGGGAGGGTACGGATATGGGTATCCATAGCACCTAAGGTAGCGGTTGCGGGTTTCACACGTTATCCAAAAAAATAAATTATTACTATAATAATCATTGTTATTACGGAGTATTATTCTTATTATTATCATTGTAATTACATTTATTAAATTAGTATTATTATTTTTCGTTGTTTAATTCTTAAACTGACTTAATTACCAACTTCTTATTCTGGCAATCAAGATATTTCGAAGTTAGAAATACTTAAAGAAGAAAAGAAAAACCTCTTCTGGTTTGAAAAACCCCTCTACTTGACTCGACTTTAGTTTATAGACTCGAAACTCTTAAGTATTATTAATATTACCGCTTAAGGCTCTAAAATATGGGGTATTACAATCATATAAATATAAATAAATTAATAAATAAAATACGGAGCATAAGTTGTTATGGTGATGATGATAAAAACATGCGTTTAATTGATGATGGTTTTTCTGTATGTATCAGTTATTATCTACGTTTAAAATTCTATTTGCCTAAAATGTTTTATAGATAATAAATGACTAGAATCGAGTAATGAAAGTCTATACAGAGTATAAAATTTACGGTTGACAAATTTAGCGATTTTTGTCAAGATTTTAGAGGTGCGCGGTGAGGAATTCCTTTTCTTCTTCTTGAATTTGGAGGGTTATGTGGAGGTGTTGAGGGTGGAGAAATAATAATGCGTTGGTGTGACCCTTCTTCAAATAATAATAATTCTTTATCTCTCTTGTTTGCTACAGAAGATGTTTTAGTTTTCCTTGCAATTGAATTTCCATCTCCATCATCCTTCTCTAGGCCAAAACTTGTATTTCCATTTCTTTTCACTCCTACAAGCTAATTCAATTCCATAAATATTAGCAACCCATGCGAGAATATAAAACTACTTACAAATGAAATTAAAATAACATTGACCTGACATAATTGTGTGAGGTTATGATTGGTCCATTTTTATATTTAATATTACCCTTACTAAAAACAATAAGTTTTAAGAGAGACCGTTTTAAATCATGTAAATTAGTGTAAGACCAATTCCATAATTTTAATTAAAAATTATGCTATTTTTTCGCAAACTCACTTGTAATATAAAACTTCATTCATTTCACTCTTTTTTGCAACTTTCATAGATTCAAAAAAGTCATTATGAAATTAGTGTAATTATTGACCCAAATCAAGAGTTCGCAAAATGAAAAAAAAAAAAAAAAAAAAAAGTGATATATTTCTTTTCAGGAAAGTGAGAAAAATTAGTAAAATGAAAGGAGTTATAAATACGTAGTAATGTTATTATTGTTCCAGTTAATCATACGAAAGTTAGCCATATTCATCTTAGAGTAATTCTATGGTGAGGTCGTCTCATACTATGAGACACCCTCAATACTTCACTATAGTTATACTACACTTCACCCCCACATACCACATTATACATCTTATTTTAGTTTTTGTCATTATTATCAATTATATACGACATTATTTTAATGCTACGACATTCACTAGCAAAGTAGCAAAAAATTAAATAAATTAATTTATTTATTTTTATTTTTATTTTATCGTAACCGGTAAAAATTTGTCTCTGATATACATTTTTTTTAATAAAATATCGTTACGTTTCACGTATAATAGAGTTACATTTGAAGTAAGGTACAATTACTTTTCAAGTTAAATAAATAGGTTACGTTTGAAAAATAATATAGTTACTTTTGAGTTGTCTCATACTATGAGACGGATGCACCGTAAAATTTGTATTCATCTTAAGGTTGACATGGGTCAAATATGACCTGGCCGAAAAATTTAATGTGAAACCGTCTCAAACAAGTATTTGTGAATTTTATAATATGTTATGGGTGTAGATAAACTATGTTTTGATTTTAATATGTTATTTCAATGATTGCCTTTTGAATTGTGAGCTTGATGATATGTTTTATATAGGAGACATCTTTACTTGGACTAAGGACCTGTTCTTTCTCACTTTTTAGTGTTGAATTGAACTGAGTTGAATTGAATAGATTTGAGCTGAACTGAAATGAGCTAAACTGAACTTAACTTAACTGAATGAAGTTGGTGAGTTAAATCAACTCACCGAAATGAGTGAAGTGAATGGAATCGAGCCAAATGAATCGAATCGAATCGAATAGAGTTGAGTTGAACTGAAATGAAATGAGCTTAATAGAGCCGAATTGAACTTAATTGATTTGAGATTAGCTAAACTGAATAATAAAAATAATATTAAAATTATTAATAAATATAATACTAAAAAGTATTAATGAAAACTATAATAAATAACAATACATTTTTTGGAAACCTTTTTCTGATCATTATTATTTGTTTTCTATGATAATAAGAATGATAATGATAATGATAATAGTAATAATCATAATAATGACTATTATTTTTATTATTATAAGAAGAAGAATATTACTTGTAATCAATCAATATATCTATATAATTGAAGGTTTTTTCGAGCGACGTGAGTGAATCCAACTTTTTCAAAACTCTTCATTTAAAATTTTAATATTTTTGATATTATATTATTTGGCTATCTTTTATTATAAATAAATTAATTATGCTACGGAGTATATATTATTTATATTATCTTTGTCTAAAAAAACTTAAAATTTCTCTGAATAATCTTATCTATTATTTTAAAATAATTAAAGATAATATTTGTTGAATTTTGAAGAGTTTCAGCATGGTTATAATAGTGGACACCAATTATATAAACTAATTCTCGCTTAATTCATGTACATTGAAATTTTTTCTTCATATTGGTTTAATCTACTCCAAAGCATTTACTGATTTACGTTGTTGTTTATAGTTGTTGCTTTTGTTTGTAGTTATTGCTTTGCTTTGCTATTATTTGTTTTTGTTTATAGTTATTGCTTGGCTTTGCTATTGATTCTTTGTTTATAGATGTTTTTTACATATTACTTTGATTACTGATTAATGATATTTCATCTTCTATTTAGTAGGTTTATATTATATACAATGACTCTAATTAAAACAAGGTATATTAATATAATTGGTGATATTGAAACAGCCTTAATACAAGGTATATCTATATGAAAATATTTAATTACATTTTTTTTTCATTTTAACCTCATGATGAAAAATTAGTGAAAATATTGTAACAAAAACTAAAACAAATTATTTGATTTAGTAGCAAAATAATCTTATTTATAAAAATATGACGGATCTTTAATTTGGGTATATAATAATAAATTATAGAATATCATTTAAATATAACTTATTGATGGGTTGATTTTTCTTTTTGTAATGTCATACTTAAAACCCGTGCATCGCACGGGCTTTACTAGTAATATTAATAATTGAAAAACAAGTTTGAACACTTAAATTGAGTTTTAAGACAAATATTGATTTAAGAGTCTAATTGGTTTAGTTTTTGGTGAAAACGGTACAAAATAGAACATTATTGGAAAAATATATGTGAAAGAGTAATTTTTAATTTGTATAAGAAAATATAATTAGGCATTAATAATATCTATATTAAAATAAAAGTTAACAATGTTACTGATATTAATATTAATATTTATATGAATATTATTAATTAATAACATTATCAATATTAATATTAATATAAGTAAAATTATTTATTATATTTATAAATATAGTATAATAATAAAATAATATTAATCACAAATAAATAAAATTAATAAAAATAATTAAGTTTATAATGTGCAGAATTTAAATAGGTTGAATTTGATGAGCTGAATAAAGTTGAGCTGAATTAAACTGAGCTGAGCTGAACTGAATAGAGCTAAGTTGAACTGAACTGAGCTGAATTGAACTGAATAGAGCTGAGCTGAACTGAACTGAAATGAGCTAAAAATAAGTTGAAAAGAACAGGTCCTAACTACCAGGATGGGGAAGACCGAGGTTGGTCCAAACTGGATAGAGCCCTAGCAAATTATCTGTGCTTTTGCTGATTCCCGGGTTCCTCTTGTTCCTTGCTCCCGGCAGGGATATCTGATCATTCTTCTATTTTGACGAACATAGGGGTTGATAATGGGGTGAAATAATGTTTCAGGTTCTTGAATTGCTGGATAGATCATCAATCCTACGGATGGATGGTTTCTGAGGGTTGGATTAAACGAGTGAGTGGTACACCCATGTTTAAACTTTTTAAGAGACTCAAGAACACAAAGCACAGTTTATGTCGTTTAAATATGGACCATTACTCTAATATTTTTGCTAGGATTGCTGCTGTTTTTGAACAATTGTGTGTGTGCCAGCAGCTCGTTTCAAGGCAATCCTAACCGTTTGGTGGAAGAGGAGCGACTTAAGGCGATATATGTCACACTAAGAAAGGCTGAGCTACGAATCCTACATCAAAGAGTGAAAGTTACACATCTTAACCTATTTGATTGCAGTTCTAAATATTTTATCATCGAATTGCTAAGTGTTGACATCGTGCAGCAGTGGGTACCTTTTCATGATTCATTTATTCGTTTTGGTGGTTTTTTATCTGATGCTCATGCTTATTTACTTGATGTTCCGATTCCTGTTACAGAGATTAAGAATACCTTCTTTTCCATTGGCTCTCATAAGAGTCCTGGCAAAGATGGTTTGCTGCCACATTTTTCAAAAGCTCTTGGGATATATATTGTATTACACGAGGAGCGTTATGCAGTCATGGATTTCATTGTGCACCTTAAATTAAATAAGCAACTGAGTGCTATGGTCATCACTCTTGTTCCTAAGAAGTCGTGCCCAATTTATGTCATTGATTTTAGACCTGTGTCTTGTTGCACCACAGTTGACAAAGCTATCTCGAAGGTGTTAACGTCTCGCCTAAAGCAGATCTTACCTTTGGTTGTCGGTTTTTAGCATGCTTCTTTTACCAAGGTCGAAATATTTTCGAAACCATTCTCCTTAACCTAGCCTTGGTTAAAGGATATGGTAGAAAGTATGTATCTCCTCGTTGCTCGGCGCTCACAATTTCCCTTCTAAGTTTATTCGCCTAATTAAGGTATGTACCACATCCCCTTAGTGCACTCTATCCTCGTTGCTCGGCGCTCACAATTTCCCTTCTAAGTTTATTCGCCTAGTTAAGGTATGTACCACATCCCCTTAGTGCACTCTAAGCGTTAATGGTTCGACACATGGTTTCTTTCTGGGAATAAAAGGTGTTCGGCAAGGAGATCCTCTTTCTCCATATTTGTTTGTTTTGTGTATGAAATATTTGTCTCGGATTTGCGATCTATAGAACACTTTGCGTTTCACCCAAAATGCCATAGACTTAAACTTACACATCTTGTGTTCGCTGACGATCTCATGATCTTTGCTCGTGGTGAGTTAAGTTATATTTGGTGTGTTTCACAGGTCCTTCACCATTTTGCAACACAAACTGGCCTAGCTCATAACGCATCCAAAACGAAAATTTACTCTGGGGTGTCTCGGATACAGTAAAGCAGCAGATCCTATAGTGTACCGGATTTTCAAAAAGCTCATTTTCTTTTCTTTACTTGGGTATTCCATTGCATAGCTCTCGACTTAAGCAAGATTTGTTCAACAATCTTTTCAACAGAGTTGGGAAGCACCTAAGCCACTATACATCGCATCTTATATCGTATGCTTGTAAGGTTCAGCTAATCACTTCTGTTGTTTTGGGTATGGATTGTTATTGGTGTGGTGGTTTGATTATTCCGAAAGGTGTGGTGAAAACATTAAGTCGGCTTTATAAAAACATTCTTTGGAATTCTAAACAAATGGTTTTTATAAGCTGGTATAGTGTCTGTCACCCTCATCTTGAAGGTGGGTTTGGGATAAAGGAAATTTTATCATAGAACAAGGTTGTTTGGCTCGACACCTATATTGTTTTCAGTATTCATCGCGTAATTCTGTTTGGTTATTTTGGTTGCGTACCTACCTACTTAAGGAAAGGGACTTCTGGTCTATTGTGCGTAGATCTTTGGACCCTAGTTGCTGGATTAGCTGTAATACCCCAAAGTTTGGATATTTCACATCGGTGGAATTAAGAGGATTTGATAGGTTTATATTCACTGACCACCTTAGTAACAAGGCATTGTACTTTTGAGATTAAGTGAGGACAAAGGGCCCAAAAGTGTGCGTCTCACCATTAGATGGGGCGTATTACGACGGTGGTGGGTTGGACTGTTATACATGGTATCAGAGCAAACCCAACGATTGTGTTGTGAGCCTGTAGTCAGGAGTACGTGGGTTACCCATCTAGCGGGGAAGGATTATGGGCTTGGTTGCGGTTTGCTCCAAGGCACAACGAGGACGTTGTGTTCTTTAAGTAGGTGAGTTTATAACACTGCAAAGTTTGGATATCTCACATAGGAGGAGTTAAATGGATTTGATAGATTTATAAGGGATTCCATCCACTACCTTAGTAACAAGGCCTTTTACTTTTGGGATTAAATGAGGACAAATGACCCAAAAGTGTGCGTATCACCATTAGGTGGGGCGTATTACGACGGTATAGGCCGATCTGTTATATTAGCCTTATCAGGGTCTATGACATTATGTTGCATAGCTTAGGAGGGGTCAGCACGTGTAAACAGCTTCTGTCGTGGTGGTGTATACAAGGCAGGTTCAAGCTTAACTTAGCCTATGATTTTTTCCAGACAAAATCTTCAAAACTTTGCTGGATGAAGCAAATTTGGGATACTATTTGTGTCCCAAAACACTCCTTTATTACTTCCCTAGCTAGTCAAAATTGACTTCCAACGGTGGATAATCCGGTGAAACATGGTTTTTATTTGGTGAACGGGTGAGCACTTTGTCAGAATGGAGCGGAGGATGTTAATCATCTTTTCTTCTCTTGTTCCTACTCGTCTAGGATGAGCGCATATTTTTTCCTAGTTGAATATTAAGCGAGGTGGTATGAGTCTTAAGCGTGAGCTGAGGTTGTTTAAACAACATATTTACACAAGGCATTGACATCCGCAGTGGGCTCGTTGTGTGTTTACAACCACCATCTACTTTCTATGGCATTAACGCAATTGGCAAATTTTTCATGGTGTTGAGCGACAATGGTACGTGGCATCTATGTACTTGTATTAAGAATTGTATTAGTACTCGAGTTTTAAGTTTTGCCAAAAATTCTTTAGAAGATGAAATAGTAGATGAATTGAATGGTTGAATTGATTAGAGGATTTTATCTTTTGTAAGAAAATGATTTTCTCCCCTCTCGTGGATGAATAAAAGCTACTACTTCTAAAAGAAAAAAAATTGTGATATTTTAGTTTCCTTACCATTGTACCACACATTAACATAGGAACTTTCTTACGTAAATTATACCCCCTTCTATAAACTATTTTTTTAAAAATAAATACCTTAATTTTTTTTAGTTTTTTTTTTTAATATAACCTTCTTTTAAAACTCTTTTGATTCAAAATCACGCTAGCATCGTATTTTGCTACTAAAAATGGCAACCAAACACATCCTAAAGTATGTCTCTCTCAAGTGATAATTATATGTCTAAAATATGCTACCACCACTTAAGAAATCTCTCCTTAGAGGTGTGAAGATTCAACTTTTAAGTAGTACTCCGTAGTTTTTTTTTATGTTGGGTGTAAATTTGAAACAAAACTTTTTTAAAAGGGAATATAAGAAGGTTATTTTAAAAAAGAATATTATAAAATAAATTATATTTAATTCACCACAATTATTCTTAATAGTTAATACGCACCAAATGTTTTGATGAAATCAAGTGAGACTGTAGAAACTAATAAATACACGAACTAGTGACGTGATTTTAGGTACGTTACATAATAATGAAGCAACAAACTTAGAATCCACCAAAACTTTTGATGAACATTTACCAACTGATTTGACATATGAATTACACTTCATTTTAAAAATGCATGTTCTATTGAAGCAAACAAAAAAAAAAAAAAAAAAAACAAAATCAAAGAAACTCAAGTTTCGTAATCATATGATATGAGATGTGAGTTGTTTTAAAAAGGGAGTACGGATCGGAGTATAATACGAAGTAATAAAGCATTATTTGTTGCTTGGGTTAGGTTGCATGATAGGGATATATAAGTAATGACGTGACATTGCATGTGGGATGCTTAATGATCGTCAATTGTATTAATCTTTATCACATATTAAGATCTTATTAACCGAATTCATGATATTGATTCAATTTTACATTTTTTCTATAAAGAAATAAATTCAAAGATCATGTGGATGTATAATTAAATAATCCATGTGGCCATCAAATGTGGGTCATAGATGAATAGTCGATATTTGATATATTAAATACTCCGTATATAAATGAAGAATTTATCTAATAAAAACTTATCAATATTTATGACTTAAATTAATGTACGAGATATAAGATTGTCTTATACGGAGTAATAATAGGTCATTGATAATTTAGAATGGAATAGGGTTGATATTTGGATAAGAAATGAATTTTAATTAATGTATCAATTACAGAGTATATATTATCCAATCGATTTATATATGAGACTCATTCAATAAATTTCACATAAGGTAGTTTTAGCCAAGCATCATATATAAAAACTTTCTTACATGGTATAGATTGAAGTTAGCAGCTTACCTAACTACATTATAAAGCAAAATTATTTAGTATTTTCAAGATGAGGTATGCACAATAACGGTGTAAAAAATAGTAAATGAAAATTTGAACATATATCATTTACACATGATTGTGATTTTGTTTATCATACGAGTCTCTTAACAAGCTCGTGTTCTATCAAATATTAATCTTTGAAATTTCATTTTCACAAAATCAAATAAAACATGAAATTCATTTCTTTTAATCCATTAATATTAAACAACTTATTATCAAAACCATTTCAAAGTTGTACTCGTATTTAATATTTCCTCCATTCCGTTTGGTTCTATACATTTGACCAAAACACGGTAATTAAGGTAGAAGAAAATCAAGTGGGGTAGACAATAGAATTACCAAACTACCCTTACTTTATTCTTTAAATAAAGGACATTGCAAGTGGGTTGGGTGGGGTATTAATAAAGGGTATATTGGTCTTTTAGTTTAATAAAGTACGGACCAAAATAAAAATGTATAGAATTGATTGGAATTCTGAAAAAAGAATATGTATAGAATCAAATGGAATGGAGGAAGTAGCTAGCTAAGACACAAATAAAAATAATAATTAGTGTAAATGAATTACCTTACAACCCAAAGAACAAAAACGTAGTTGGTCAAGAAGACCTCGTCCACAAATCTCACACAAATGAGAAACACCTTTGGCATTGGATTTTGGTTGAGGCCTTTGATTGAGAAACATAACTCTAGCACTGTTAATTGTGTAGGTTTGAACTCCACTTATGTCCAACATTTTTTGTACATCTCCAACTCTAACTACATCATGGTATGAAGACCTCCTTATCTACATCCATTATTCAAAATTATTATTATATTTATAAAATAACAGGAATTTGTTCAACAAATTTTACATTATGCGTTGTCAAATTGATAGCTAACTTATCATCTCATTAAATAATTATTTACTCTATCTATAGCAATTGTTTACCTTTTCTATTTTGAAAAATGATGTAAATCTCAATTTTTTTTAATAATTAAATATAACTTGGATCTAAAATGATCCCCAAATTAGAAGGATATCAATTTTGAGAAATTAAATTTTGAGCCAACCTAGATTAAATTTTGAATTTAATACATTGAAAATGATTCATTCACGTTGATTCCCAAATTAAACTGACAAATAAATGATAAAAATAGTAAAAATATTTTTATCAATGTAAATGTAATTTTCACCATAAATAACGATGGAGAAATAAAATATGAACATTAGAAAACATTGAACATCACATGCAGTAACATAGAATTGGAAGCAAAGTATTTTTTTTTCCTGTTACAAGGATGCTTCAAAAGGTTCTTACTCCGTAGTTGAATTAAATGAGTACACATGATAAGGGGTACTAGTTTTTAAAGCAATACGTGAAATTTTATTGAAGTACAAGACAAACTAAACTATCTAATGAAAACTTTATCCATTAATTTTGCCGTACAAATTCAAATTCTATATTTTGTCATCACTTAAACTTATTTTCTATTGACCTCAAATTCATTTGATAAATGTAATGAATTTAAGCATAAAACTTATGTGGAGTACGTACTTATATATTCCCAGCAGAAAAACATTTAAAAAAAAAAAAAAAAAAACATACACTTCGTAATAGACAAACGGAGAAAAAGGTTGTTAAATGATCATCTTCATTATCATAAAAAGTCAAATAAAAAAGTTAATTTTTGAATGATAGAGCCATAGAGGTATTATTAGAGAGTATACTTCTAAAAGATCCTTGTGTATATTAAAAATCATATATTCCGTATTGATCAATATTGTCTAATTATAACAAAAATTAAAGTTACTACTTAATTACGGTTATAAACTTATAATGCATATTATCACGGAAATACGGGAGTAATATATTTTATCCTCTACTAATAATCACCATAAATTCCGCAATGATAACATTATAATCACAATTAGATTGTGCAGTGGTACGTAGCAATTGAACGTCTTATTTTCAAATTCCAATCAATTAGCCAAAACATCGGAAATAAAAAGCGAATGATTTTGCGTTACAAAACATGAACAATGAACTATTGCAATGTACTCCGTATCACACGTTAGATCAGATAATCCTAAGGACTACTAACCATCCAACTACTATTCCTTTTTGTATTAGTAAAATGTTAACCTTTTTCGTATTATAAATCACAGAAAAACTATACTTCCTCCATTCCAATAGGTTCTTTACGTTTCACTTTTTTGACACTATTCATAAGTGTATAGAATCTTCGATATAACTTCTAAAATACAAAATAAAAAATAGTCATGTGTGATCTTGTTTTAATTGTCTTATCGAGTACATTATTAATATCAAAATTTTAAAATTTTCGAGAATACGAAACCAAAGATATGAACGAAACAAAACGAGTATTGATATACGTGCATAAAGCAAACGTAAAGAACCTATTGGAATGGAGGAAGTACAATACAATGAAATATTATCCAACTTAAAAAGAAATACCTGTATAACGTTATGATCTCTATGCTTGGATGATCTACAATAATAGCAAAATGCATCCAAATGACAATCCAAACAAAACATATTGCATTCGCTTCGGGCTGCGTCACCGTGTCGCCGGCATATGTGGAAGAATGTAGTACCTAGCAATGGCTCTAACCATGTCGGTATTATTTCCATTGTTGAGCTACGACTACTCTATGAAAAAAAAATATATATATGAAATTTAATTATTATTATTCTCTCTGTTCCAGTCGATTTATTACTGAATTATTCAAAATTCTCCTCGACATTACCATTTATAATCTTAAACAAATGGCTCCACCATGAACTGATGATGAATTTGGGTGACGAGAGAATAATAATACAATGTGTGATGAATTATTTAGGAAAACATAAAAGGTGTTTGGATTCTTCAAATGATGAATGATTTTACAGGGAAAAAGTGAAAGGAAAAGTGAGAGAGAATTAAAGAAAGAGACTTGAACAAACTACATACAACTTATAATGTAACAACAAAGCTAAACAACCAAAAAACAATACTCCATCCATTCAATCCAACTTTTTTTTTTTTTTTTTGGTTTTTGATAAAATTATGTACATACACAAGAAAAATATTTACTTTTAATCTAAATTTGTTTACAAAATATAATTAAAATGGGATTATTGCAAAAGAAATAATGTGAAGAATTGAATAAAATGAAGAAAGTACTCCGTATATTATAAGGCCATTTTAGAAGCTACACAAATGAACGGCTGAGATTAGGTGTGGTGGATGAGGAGTATGGAACGTTGGATGACGAGAGAGAAAGGATAGTAGGAACTAGGAACATGATAATTGGTTAGAGGGTAGTGAATTTGGCGCTTACGCTACTTTATGGATCTTTTAATTGCGTCTCAACGTTGGCATTCCGCAAGAATTTAAGGGAGTAGGTTAGGCTAAGCATGGGCCTTTTTTAGGTTGTTATTACATTATTATCTCCAACTTTTATATTATTATCATATTAAAATAATTTTTTATAAGACGTTTTATAGCGCTAAACATGTTTAATAGACGCTTATCGAAGATTTTGTTTATATGATATTTGTTTCGAGTTTGGAATTTCTGGTGCCTCGGGTGGAGAAGTTCGCCCTGGGTGGTACACTATCGTTACAATCACCCTACAAAATTATTATTTCTAATTTATATAACTCTGTTAGGAACTAACGTAACCAAAAGACTACACTGATGGTTGGAGGCCTAAGATCGATTATACACACTAGCACGCTCCCTCATATGAGGGCTTAAAGTGTGGACGCAACTACAGGCTCGCCTACATTGTGCGATAAATTTCACTTTGAAATGAAAGCGTGGTGAGATTTGAACTCGTGATTTTTGGTCACAAGGCTCTATACCATGTCAAAACCAACTCAACCAAAAATTTAATCTAATGATTGAAAGTCCAAGATCGATTTATGTTTTGGGTGCAAAGTCAGTGTAACTAAACACACGCAATTATCTGTAAATTTTTAGAAATTCTTTTAATGGTCATGCAAGGTCTTTTCGATCCTTAGCTACCTTTCGTTTTGTCTCTACCTACAACACTCAACAAATATAGCTCTGGGGGTTCTAAGGAATGTCCCTTCGATGCTCAAGTCAGTTTTTATCTAAGGGAAATGAATGGATTTAGAGAGAGAAAGTAATATGAACTTTTTTTAGTATATGTGTCGATGAATCTTCAATTAAGGCATCTCTTCATATTTATAGCTTGTTTACTTTTGTCTTCTAGTGGCTATATATGTACTATACAACTTATCTTTCCCGGTCCCGGGTGGATTCTACGTTAACGCTGGGCGAAACCTTGCCCTAGCTATCAGTACAGCCGGCCAGACCCTCACACAGGTGAGATGACTTAGTCTTGCTTGACAGAACAGGGGATCATGGATTTATCCCCAACAACTTGCCCCATGCAAGGACGGATTGTCATTTCGTTCTAGGATGATTTTAATCGTTGTGGATACACGTATCAGTACCCTCTCAAACAAATTCTTGTGAGGTAGTGGCCTTTTTATCATGCATGCTTTTACACTTACTTAGACAGTACATAAATGTCGAAACTAATTTAATTGTGAAAAAAACGTAAAGTGAGTCGTAATGTGAAATGTTGCTTAAATAAATGTTCGTTGGTTCATTTAGAGTCTATCCTAACTCACATTTTAGCCCAATTAAAAAAGCAACTCAAATACATTTGTTTGGCCATTTTCTTACTAGCTCAATTCAATCTTCCTAAATTCCTAAATTTAGGTTAGATAGCTAAAACTGCTATTTAGTATGCTCTTACACAAAAACCGACCTCACGGGTTGTCTTAGATTAATTATTTCACCAAAATATGCATTAAAATGGCGATCTCGCATGATCGCAGAGACTAGTTCCTCGTTTTTGGTGCTAGAGGAGGCGTTTGCAACACTTGACTCGTCCTCGCTAGAGAAGCAAGCTTTGAATGAGTCGAGGATTTCGCGGAGGGAGGTATTTGCATCGAACTTTCCTCCGAGGGTCAATTATTTGCTCATGTCGAAAGTGTAAGGTTGCAAGGTGACTTTGTGTGTCGACTTGCGCCTTCTCATTTCTTTGACCATTTCATCGTGGTCGTCGTTTTTAGTTTTGTAGCCAAGGCCCAAGGTGGCCCAAAGGCTATTGTTGTCCTTTGTTTCAAAAGGTTTGTGAGTTCTAATAGGTGCACGTGTGATGGTGCCTATCTTGAAGTCAAAATAGTATAGGTCTTGCGTTGGCTCGGTAGCGATTTCGGCTGCCTTGGGCTCCTTGGGCGTGTCAATGAGGGCACGAATGTTCGAGGCGTTTAAGGTCATTATCTCATCGTTAAGGGGGATCTTAAGCTTTTGGTGTAAGGTGGATGTCACGACTTGGGTTGCGTGTATCCAAGGTCGTCCTAAGAGCATATTGTAGGACGGGATGATGTCGTTAACTTGGAACTCGACTTTTCTCTCGATAGGGCCAGTGCGTACGTGAATGGAAATGGTTTATCTCACGTGACGTCTAGTCCCATTAAAGGCCTTCACTCCATCGGTGCTAGGAGTGAAGTCGTTAATGGATAGGTCGAGGCGATGTGTGGTGGATGGAGTTAAGACGTTTACTGCGACCCAATGTCGATGAGGGTAACGGGTAGAGTTTTCTTTCTACATTCTGCGCTAATGTAGAGAGCGAGATTGTTGGTGGACCCGAAAGATAAGAGGTCCTTGTCAGAAAAAGTGATGGCTCCGGTGAGACAATCTCTCGTTACATGGTGTACCATTAGGTCGGGGGAGATAACCGGATCCGCGTAAGCTACTCGTAGAGCGCGAATGAAAGCATACCTATGCTCGGCGAAATCTCATAGGAGAGTCCAAATGGAGGTGTCGGCTTTTGTGCGAGCGAGTTGCTTTTGAAGCCCTTCGCACGTACAAGGTGGTGGGATCACCGGAGATGAGGTTAATGGGGGTGTCCTTCGAGGCAGTTTCCTCTTGGACTATGGCCTTGCCTTTCTTGGCCGCGGTTATTTCCTTCGCGTGAGCGTCGGTGAAGATGTTTTGGTATGGACAACCAGAACGTGTGAGGTGTTAAACCTCGTCCTCGGCCTTCTTTTCGAGTTTGTTTCCCTTCTTCTTTCTCCGCCTCTTGTTTTTGCTTTTGCTAGACTTAGGTGGCGAAACGGAAGAGCAATTCCCTTTATTGACTTGGGCCACGACTTGGTTAGCCGGAGGCCATTCGCCATTATCATCACTAAACCTAACACCGTTGATTTGGTTATCTCTAGGTACGATGACATTTTAGCAATCTGTCATGGAAATGATCCCTCGAAGTTTGCGTGGTTGTGCAGAGGGTTGTCCTTGTTGGACGGCTTGGATTATGGAGTCGGCTTCTCGAGCTTAGCATGGTCGATAAGGTCTTGAATAGCGTTATTAAGCCGAAAGCAATTCTCGGTATCGTGTCCCTTGCCTCTATGGTATGCACATAAGGCATTGGGATTCCAGAATTTAGGTTTCTTGTCCTCGGGAGGCTCGCTAGTAGGCCCGATGGGTTGGAGATAGTTCTTCTCGACTAACCTCTTAAATGCCTTAGTGTAGGACATGTAGAGAGGGTCGAAAGTCCTCTTAGCCTTGAAAGGAGTAGAAGTGGAGGTCGTGCATGTATCGATGTTGGTCACGACGCAGTTTTCCTCACTTTTAGCTGCACGAGTGGAGCAAGAGGGGCGACCTTGATAGGCGAGACGGTTAATTTGGCCATAGTTCCGCTTTTAAGGTCATCCTCAATTTGAGTACCGACTTTAGTGAGTTGCTTAAAGTCCTGGATGTTACTGTATCTCATGTGGAGTTGGTACATAGGACGAAGATTGTTGATAAATTTAGGCACAGTAGACGATTAGGGATTTGTGCGCTAAGCTTCTTCCACCGAGTAAGTGAAAGGATCTCATCCCATTCACTAATCAAATATTAGTGTAAATCAAATAACTCTAATTTGATTTAGCAAGATCTATGTAGTACAAATTCACTTTGTTACAAGTTTAGAAATGTTATACCTTTCTCAAAGGGAAATATTGGGCACAAAACTAGAACTCCTTTCTAGTTTTGTTTCTTGAGCTTAAGGTTAGGATGATCCTCCAAAAACCCGAGTTTCCAAAACAGGAAACCTCCTAAAAGATGCACCCAAGAACACACACCAAAAATACTAAAGATTTTGGACTAGAAATCACTTAGTATTAACTTGATAATATGTGATATATTATTATTACTAACTCTTAGTAATACTAGTATAATATGAGTATTAGTTTAGAGAGAATGTTGAGAGAGGGAGGAGAAAAAGAATGGAATACTTTTTCTCTCTTAGCCTTATGTTTTTATAAGCAAAAACAAAACATGAAGTGTGTTGAACACCCCAAAGGGGCCGGCCTAAGGACAAGAGAAGAGAGGAAGAGTTTCTCTCTTGGGTAGAGAAATATCTTGCATTGCAATCATAGTGTTTTTCATGCAAAAGTAAGTAAACAAAATGAATAAAACAAAAAGGAATCTTTCCTTTTGTTTCCCCTATTTGGACGGTCCAAGGGCCTCCAATATGGGTCCATTTTGTTTATCAATATTTGTCCCACAAATAGATATAATTTATCACTTAATTATCTAATATAATAAAATGTAAATTAATTAAACTCTTCCTTAATATACATGTACTTTACATATATATTAAAAATGTACTTTTACCAATCTCATTAGTAAAATATACACGATTAGTGAATTAACGTTTAATCACTAATTCTCATGTCCTCTAATAATTTTATCGATATAAAATTAAACCATCCGAGTTCACAACTCAATTTCTCTCTAAATTAATACATTGACTAACCGTTAGTCGATTTATCAAGTTACTAATTTAATCGTATCTCATACAATTAATTAGCTTAAATATTTGGAGTACGTTCCTATAGGTGTGACTTAAAGGGATCAATTGATTAGCGCCGTTCTCACGACAATAACGTCAAATTCTAGTCAGCCAACCGTTATCGATTTCCGTTAATCAATTGACAGTAATACAGGATTATCCCCATGTATTCCTTAATTGAGATTTATTAAGTAATCGCACTATTGTGGAAGACACATACTCCAACAATCTTCCACTTGTCCGAGACAAGTTGTGCATTACTAATTCTCATGTCCGTTACACATCTCCCACTCAATGCAAGGTGTCTTACAGGTCGTACTTGCATCCTGAGATATATATCATGAATGGTTTCCTCGATATGGAGAGTAGCTGTCTGAGCGGGGAATCTACCGTAGATTCTTTCCGAGCGTGACCACGCATTTTCAGCGACTACTGTTCGAGTGGCCCAAAGATGTTTTACCCCGACAAGGGTGGACATTTCCCTTCCACTCGATTGTACTGTATGATGCAGATCACCATGACCCCAAAGATGCCCTTATAACCCCCTTTCACGGCATGGTTTAGGACAAAAATGAAAGTCACTCGGAAACTGCACCGACTCAAACAATCAGTTTCCAGTCAAAGAATTGACTCAAAGGAATATTATAAAAATTCCCACCACGACCAGGTTTCAATCGCATTGAAAAGGAATTCTATAAGCGTCACCGCCCGACAGAGTGTTTTCACAGTCTGTCTATGCAAACGATCAGTCATCACTTATGACCCTATGGTGTTGAACCCACCATCGATCGACTTGCAATCTAGTCTCTGCGAGACGTCACCTCTTTATAAGACACCAGGGACCAAATACTTAGTTTATGCCGTTCACTTGAATACGTTCAAAGTTTTCACACAAATATTCGAATAAACAAAGTATGCATTCATAATCACTTAAGATAAAAACAATGAATGTTATTTTCATATATGTAATAAGATACATCGTTCAGTTACATATTACGAAACTAAAGGAAATCTGGCATACGCCGCAACCCCATGGAGGCGGTGTGCGCGTCATGCTTAGCCCTCGAAAGAGGCTTGGTTAAAGGATCAGCGATGTTATCATCTGTCCCAACCTTACAAATATCTATTTCCTTCCTTTCCACATTATCTCTAATAACGTGGTATTTCCTCAAAACGTGTCTAGACTTATTACTAGACTTGGGCTCCTTTGCTTGAAAAATAGCCCCACTGTTATCACAATAAACAGTGACTGGATCCACGGCGCTAGGGACTACTCTTAGTCCATCCAAGAATTGCCAAATCCACACAGCTTCTTTAGCAGTTTCAGATGCTGCCAAATACTCAACTTCCGTCGTAGAATCCGCAGTGACACTCTGTTTGAAGCTCTTCCAACAAACAGCTCCTCCATTCAACATAAAGACATAGCCGGATTGGGATTTTAAATCATCCCCATCGGTTTGGAAACTTGCATCCGTGTAACCCTTTACACGTAGCTCAAGTTCTCCTCCAAACACTAGAAACGAATCCTTAGTTCTTCTCAAGTACTTAAGGATGTTCTTTACAGCTATCCAGTGACTCTCACCGGGATTGACTTGATACCGGCTCGTCATGCTCAAGGCGAATGCGACGTCGGGACGAGTGCAAATCATAGCATACATGATTGATCCTACAGCGGAAGCATAAGGGATCAATTTCATGCGTTCAATTTCCGCAGGAGTCGTAGGACATTGAGATTTCTTCAATGTTATTCCTACACTCATCAGAAGAAAGCCTCTCTTGGAGTCTTTCATATTGAACCTATCAAGAATCTTATCAATATAAGTTTCTTGACTTAATGCTAGTATCCTTTTAGATCTATCTCTATAGATCCGGATACCCAAGATGCGTTGTGCCTCTCCCAAGTCCTTCATTTGGAAACGGTTTCCCAATTCCACCTTTACCGAATTCAAACTTGGAATATCGTTTCCAATCAATAGTATGTCATCCACATACAAAACAAGGAAGGTTACCTTGTTCCCACTAAACTTCATGTACAAACAAGGTTCCTCGGTACTTCGAGCGAATCCATGTCGTTTGATAACATGATCGAATCTATGATTCCAACTCCTCGATGCTTGCTTAAGACCACAAATGGATCTCTTAAGCGTGCATACTTTCTTAGGGTTGGATGTATCTACAAAACTTTCAGGTTGTGTCATAAACACTTCCTCTTCTAGAATCTCATTCAAGAAGGCGGTTTTTACATCCATTTGCCATATCTTATAGTCATGAAATGCGGCAACCGCTAAGATTATCCTTATGGATCGAAGCATAGCAACCGGTGCAAAGGTTTCATCATAATGAATACCTTGGAATTGTGAAAAGCCCTTTGCCACCAATCTAGCTTTGTAAACATCTATATGTTTATCTATGCCGAGTTTGATTTTGAATATCCATTTACACTGAAGAGGTTTCACTCCTTCAGGTAAATCTACCAAGTCCCAAACTTGGTTCTCGTACATAGAATCCATTTCGGATTTCATGGCCTCAAGCCATTGTTCGGAGTTGGGGCTACTTATAGCCGCTTATGCGTTGAGGGTTCGTTGCTTTGAATAACAACAACTCACCCTCCTCCTCGATGTTACCGAGGTAACGGCCAGGTTGATGACTAATTCTTCCTGACCTCCTAGGGATTACACCCGTGTCAGAAGACGATGGAACGGTTCCTCATCTTCTCGCTTTGCCAGGGCTCTTGAACTTCATCAAGTTCAAATTTTCTCCCACTGCTTTTTAGAAATATATTCATCTTCTAGAAAAACAGCATCACGAGCCACAAACACTTTGTTGTCGTGAGGGTTGTAGAAGTAATAACCACAGGTTTCCTTAGGATAACCTACAAAAAGACATTTGTCAGACCTTGGAGCGAGTTTATCGCCGCTTTATTCTCGATTTAATGCCTCACATCCCCAGATTCTCATGAATGACAAATAGGGAACGGTTCCCGTCCATATCTCATATGGAGTCTTATTGGCCGCTTTAGTCGGACTTCGATTTAGTGAGAAAACAGCAGATAACAGTGCAAAGCCCCAAAATGATCCAGGAAGCTCACTTCGACTCATCATAGACCGGACCATGTCAAGCAAAGTTCGGTTTCTCCTTTCTGCAACACCATTTAACTGTGGTGTGCCCGGAGGAGTCCATTGTGATATTATACCACAATTCTTAAGATGTGAATCAAACTCATTACTTAGATATTCGCCACCACGATCCGATCGTAGTGCTTTTATCCTTTTGTTTAATTGGTTCTCAACCTCATTTTGAAATTCTTTAAATTTCTCAAAAGCATCACTTTTATGCCTTATTAAATAGACATAACCATATCTACTTAAGTTATCGGTAAAAGTAATGAAGTAATGATATCCTCCTCTAGCGGTGATGTTTAATGGACCACACACATCGGTATGTATGAGTCCTAAAACCTCACTTGCTCGTGTCCCTTTACCGCTAAAGGGTTGACGAGTCATCTTGCCCAAGAGGCAAGATTCGCATGTACCATATGATTCATAGTCAAATGGTTTGAGAACCTTGGTCGCAACAAGTCTCTTTATGCGTTTGTCGTTTATGTGACCTAAACGACAATGCCAAAGGTAGGATTTGTTTGATTCATTCGATTTGAGCCTCTTGTTTTCCACATGATAAACATCATTAACATCATTTAAAACATAAATACCTCCAATTGAAATAGCTTCACCATAAACTATTTCATTGAATGAAAAAGTACAACGGTTGTTCTTAATTACAAAACAAAAGCCTTCCGCATCTAACACGGAGACGGAGATAATGTTTTTAGTTAGAGTTGGTACAAAATAACAGTTATTTAAATGTAACTCTAAACCACTAGCAAGAGCGAGTACAAAAGTTCCCACGGAAACGGCCGCTACTCTAGCTCCATTGCCCATGCGGAGATCTACATCACCCTTGGCTAGAGCTCGCACGTTTCTCATCCCCTGCAAATGATTACAAAGGTGAGATCCACATCCGGTATCTAATACCCATGTGGAAATGCAAGCATGATTGATGTCTATCATATAGAGATTAGAAGGAAGAATATCTTTGGATGTCGCACATCCATCTTTCAAGTCCTTCTTGTATTTGGGACAATTGCGCTTCCAATGACCCACTTCATTGCAATACTTGCAAGTGTCATTGAGAGGTTTTCCTTTGTTGATCTTGGGCTTAGACTTGTGTGGAACACCTTCCACAATAGTCTTGCCCTTACCCTTGCCTTTGACGGATGGCGTTTTCTTAGCCACCTTCCCCTTCTTCACTCCTAGATTCATGTTCTTCATTTTCATGGAGAGAACATCTTTCTTCTCCATTTCATTCACTTCCATATCCCTCTCGGCTTGGACCAAGAGAGCATGAAGTTCATGGTAACTCTTATCCATGTTGTTCATGTGATGCGGGAGCCTGGAATCACAGTGGAAACGCAATCACAAACAGTGGAAAAGCAAGTACAACCAGTGGAAACGCAAGCACAAACAGTGGAAACGCAGAAACTGCCGACAGAAATGCGAGAAACACGCTTCGCCGTTAATCGGAAACGCGTAAACAAAGTCACTGGAAACACGACTTTCCTAAAGTTGAATCGTGATAATTTAGCTTATTTTATTATCTTTATTTAGTTTATTTAGTTGCAAATAAACATGGGAAAGTTTCCTAGAAGTGGTAGGAGTAATAATTTCTTTTAGTTGATTTTATTTTTATTAGTTTATTTCCTAATTAGATTAGGAAAGTCTTAGTTGATGAATAATTTGGTTTCCTAATTATCCTAGGACCAATATAGTTGTTTAGAGTACTATAAATAAGGTTGGATTGTGACCTTATTTTTCAGATTACTTTGAGAAATAAAATTCAAGTTTATACTTGTGTGTTCTTATTAACTTGCGAGTTATAAGAGTGTTAATTCTTCCTTGCGAGGTTGAATTCTTATTAACTTGATTCCTCATGAGGTTGAGAGTTACCAAAAGCGAGTTAATCGAGTAGTCTTGAGATTGCTAGTTTAATTCTAGTCTTAGTTGAGGGTCTTATGAGATTTTCTTAACTAATTCATATCTTTTATTTTCCATTGCAAAATATCGAGTCCGTTCTACATCAAATTGGTTACCAGGCTAGTGTTCAAATTTGTTTCTTAACAAATTTATCTTGGGAGCAACAAAATCATGAAGTTAAAGAAACTCCAATATGCTTTGAAAGAATTGGAACGAATTGAGCATTCTTTATTTTGGAAAGAGGCACTAAGAAGGGTTGATCGTGTTTCTTTCATGTTAGATAATATGAAAAGTAAACTTGAGCAATTTTATGTAGAGAAGAAAGAAGTGACAAATATTGAGTCTTCTAATTTTATTCCCTATCTAGAAGAAGATAAGGATGCAAAAGATGAAATTGTCACATATATTTTCGAGCCCTTAGATAGTGGTGATCTAGAAGATGACGTGGTTGAAGATCAACTATTTTCTTTTGAGGATGAATCACATGGAGACGTTACATCCTTATTTGATCCTCGATCAACCAAAGAATTTTTGATGACGATTTCAAAGAAGTTTTTGATGAAATAAGCTTGATCAAATGTGATGGTACAAGTTATGAGAACGAACTTATGTTGACCTTAGATGAGGAGGTGTTGGACAACAATATTAACTTGGATTCTCATATTAAGGTGAATGTAGATGATGGTCTTATCATACCACGCAAGCTTTGTTTTGAATTTGGTAAACATGTGCAAGATGTGAGGTGGGTTGAAAAGCACAAGAAAAGATGCAAGGTTAAAAAGTCCAAGCTGAATTGGCATAAGCATGGAAAGATCAAGAAGAAGGCGAATGAACTTAGAGTTTGGATCGAGGATGATGACCTCAAAGATGACCAGAGTTCATTACTATTACCTATCAACAATTATCCATCCAGATTGGTGAGGTTTGTATTTGATCCGGGAGGTTGTTGGTTCAAGAATCGGGACGATTCTTTTTTGAAGAAAGGGAGTATGATGCGGGAGCCTGGAATCACAGTGGAAACGCAATCACAAACAGTGGAAACGCAAGCACAACTAGTGGAAACGGAAGCACAAACAGTGGAAACGCAGAAACTGTCAGACAGGAAACGCAGAAACACGTTTCCTGCAGTTAACTGGAAACGCGTGAAACAGGCTGCTGGAAACACGACTTTCCTAAAATTGAATCGTGATAATTTAGCTTATTTTATTATCTTTATTTAGTTTATTTAGTTGCAAATAAACTTGGGAAAGTTTCCTAGAAGTGGTAGGAGTAATAATTTCTTTTAGTTGATTTTATTTTATTAGTTTATTTCCTAATTAGATTAGGAAAGTCTTAGTTGATGAATAATTTGGTTTCCTAATTATCCTAGGACCAATATAGTTGTTTAGAGTACTATAAATAAGGTTGGATTGTGACCTTATTTTTCAGATTACTTTGAGAAATAAAATTCAAGTTTATACTTGTGTGTTCTTATTAACTTGCGAGTTATAAAAGTGTTAATTCTTCCTTACGAGGTTGAATTCTTGTTAACTTGATTCCTTGCGAGGTTGAGAGTTACCAAAAACGAGTTAATCGAGTAGTCTTGCGAGATTGCTAGTTTAATTCTAGTCTTAGTTGATGGGTCTTGCGAGATTTTCTTAACTAATTCATATCTTTTATTTTCCGCTGCAAAATATCGAGTCCGTTCTACATCATCATGTTATAGTTTACTCTAAAATGAGCAAACTTGTTAGGAAGAGAATGAAGAATGCGGTTAATCGCAAGAGCTTTCGGTATAGCACACTCTTGACGCTCAAGAGTGTCTATTTGCTCAATCATTTTGAGTACATGAGGACCAACTTTTTGGTTCCTCTCTAGCTTTGCATCGAAAAACCGTACCGCGGCTTCATAAAGCCTAATTTGTGGTGCTTTGGAGAACATAGTTGTCACTCTAGTGAATATCGCATATGCACTTTTTTGAGTGACAAAACGGAGTTTGAGAGTGGGTGCCATGGACCAAATCAAGACGTTCTTCACGTCATTGTCCACTTTCACATACTCATCATAGGCGGCTCGTACCGCCCCCGATCGAGAAGTGGGTTTGGCAGGTGGTTGATCGGTAAGGTGTTTGAGCACATTGTCGGATGTTGCGGCCCCCCTCATCGTCGAATCCCATTCGTCAAAGTTGCTACCGTCATCGATACACTTATCCATCACGGTTCGCAACCATGAATCTTTGCCCAAAATGGGCGCGGGAGTTGATGATGATGATGCCATTGCGATTTGAAATAAACGATTCTACAACAAATATGAGGAAATATATAAGCATTCATTGTTCATATATAACATTTGCTAAAACGGTTTTAAAACAAATGTCCATTTATATAATGATCTCCCACGAAATTATATAAATGATTCCAAGACTCGTTTTTCATATAAAATTAGACATCTCATGTTTCCTTTTATATAAAAGCGATAAGTCAACACTTGACTAATTCTACACTAGAATGCTTGGTTGACGATTTTCTATAAAATGCATCCATTAGCCCCAAATAACTCTTATTTGGTTGAGTCCAAACCAAATTAGAATGGGACTTCCTCCCACTACTTAACGAGGTTCCACGTTGCGGAGGTCCTCACGAACATGGGGTTCATAGTCGCCACATTTGGAAAGGCTTAATCTCAATTCATTTGTCTGATTATGTGGGTGATCTTGTCAATTTTAGTCATAAAAATTCTTTATAAGTGAACTAATTTAGGAATCGTGACTTAAATCGACAATCATAGTGGGATATCGTGGCATGCATGGCGATTTTGGCATGTGTGCGGAAAAAAAAGCAATCAAACAAGCATAAGAAAGCATAAGCATAAACCAAGTATGGCCACCTAAAAATAATTAAAATTACAAGGAGTTACAAATTGGAAACCAACTCCTTTGGTCTCTCTTCATATGGGCTTCAACCAAGGCCCCTCCTTGCTAGCTTTAGAACACTTCTAAGGCTCCATCTCGATCCATCGCCGGTCTTCGGATTCTGAAATGATTCTGACTTTAAATTACAAATGAATACATAGCAATCCTATTATACATTTGTAAATGAAATAAACTATTAAATTACAAACCGGCGATACGAGATCGCATTTAAATTACATACCCACACGACATTCCCTTTCATTACGGGTAATATCGGTAAAAATATAACAAACTATGGCCATACTAGTAAGAATAAACATTCATTAAAAAATAAACATTCATCCAAATATGCATAATGAAAAGCTTATAAATAAAAACATGCCAAAATGGCCCTAAACAATAATCGCATTAAATCGTTTCAAACCGATCTCATTTTTAATCGATTAATCTCATATTAATCAATAATGCTTAAAACACCTTTTAAGCTTGAACTAAAACTTCTAAACTGATTTATAACACCCAAAATTAGTTTTCACTAATTCATGGTGATTTTAGTTCACTTTAGTCGTCATTTTGCTAATTACTTTAACTTTAATCATAACATTTTATGAATAAAGCATTAAAAAAACATTATAATATAAAATAAAACCATTTTTATTTTAGAAAAATTTTGTACATTCTGGAACACTTCCAAGATGTCAAAAAAGAAAAGCTTGGTTAAAAACTTTTACGTATTATATTTATAACAATAAACATACGATTTCATCGATTTTATCTCATAAAATAATAAAACGTCCAAATCAGTGAGGTAAAATCCCAAATTTATACGTGAGTATCCTCATAACGTATAAAAATATTGGTATAAATTTCATGTCCAGAAAACAACGTTTACTATATTTTTGGACATAAAATGCATTATATACCGATTTTAAACAAATAAATGAATAAATATTCAAAACTCAAATTCTGACTTTGAAAATTTACATGCAGAAATTATAAATATGAAATATCACTTTGTAGACATTTCGAGACCATATTCCGACTATAACTATTTATAGTCATTATTTTAGCCAAAAACTCATTTTTTTGACTCGATTTTGTATAAAAAACATTTTAATTAGCAAACAAATTTCAAAAATTACGAAATTTGACCAGTAACTTCATGAGACCAGAAAATTTGCATGCTATAAAAATATCGTGTTAAAACCACTTTTAACACCATTTTCGGATTTTATCATATTTATTCTCAATAAATATATAAAACTCCAAAAACAACAAAATAAATTTGTAACCACAAGCCTAAGCTCTGATACCACTTGAAAGGATCTCATCCCATTCACTAATCAAACATTAGTGTAAATCAAATTACTCTAATTTGATTTAGCAAGATCTATGTAGTACAAATTCACTTTGTTACAAGTTTAGAAATGTTATACCTTTCTCAAAGGAAAATATTGGGCACAAAAGTAGAACTCCTTTCTAGTTTTGTTTCTTGAGCTTAAGGTTAGGATGATCCTCCAAAAACTCGAGTTTCCAAAATAGGAAACCTCCTAAAAGATGCACCCAAGAACACACACCAACAATATTAAAGATTTTGGACTAGAAATCACTTAGTATTAACTTGATAATATGTGATACTCCCTCCATTCCACTATCTTCTTCCCACTTTTCCAAAAAGGAAATTCCACTATCTTCTTCCCATTTCTATTTTTGTCAACTTTTAACCAATCTCATCCACACAATTTAGTTTATTATTTTTCTACTTTAATCTCACCCACACAACCTCTCCACCTTAATATTTGTTCCATATTGAAATGGGAAGAACAAAAAGAAATAGAGGGAGTATATTATTATTACTAACTCTTAGTAATACTAGTATAATATTAGTATTAGTTTAGAGAGAATGGTGAGAGAGGGAGGAGAAAAAGAATGGAATACTTTTTCTCTCTTAGCCTTATGTTTTTATAAGCAAAAACAAAATATGAAGTGTGTTGAACACCCCAAAGGGGCCGGCCTAAGGACAAGAGAAGAGAGGAAGAGTTTCTCTCTTGAGTAGAGAAATATCTTGCATTGCAATCATAGTGTTTTTCATGCAAAAGTAAGTAAACAAAATGAATAAAACAAAAAGGAATCTTTCCTTTTGTTTCCCCTATTTGGACGGTCCAAGGGCCTCCAATATGGGTCCATTTTGTTTATCAATATTTGTCCCACAAATAGATATAATTTATCACTTAATTATCTAATATAATAAAGTGTAAATTAATTAAACTCTTCCTTAATATACATGTACTTTACATATATATTAAAAATGTACTTTTACCAATCTCATTAGTAAAATATACACGATTAGTGAATTAACGTTTAATCACTAATTCTCATCTCCTCTAATAATTTTATCGATATAAAATTAAACCATCCGAGTTCACAACTCGATTTCTCTCTAAATTAATACATTGACTAACCGTTAGTCGATTTATCAAGTTACTAATTTAATCGTATCTCATACAATTAATTAGCTTAAATATTTGGAGTACGTTCCTATAGGTGTGACTTAAAGGGATCAATTGATTAGCTCCGTTCTCACGACAATAACGTCAAACTCTAGTCAGCCAACCGTTATCGATTTACGTTAATCAATTGACAATAATACAGGATTATCCCCATGTCTCCTTAATTGAGATTTATTAAGTAATCGCACTATTGTGGAGGACACATACTCTAACAGTAAGGTGCACGGCGAAACCTTCGTTCTCCCTTTGAGTTAGGACTTAATGTGGAGTTGCTACATAGGACGAATATTGTTGACAAATTTATGCATAAGCTCGTCCTCGTGTAGAGGATTAGGGATTTGTGCGCTAAGCTTTTTCCACCGAGTAAGGTACTCAGTGAAACCTTCGTTCTCCCTTTGAGTTAGGACTTCGAGGGTGCAAATCGAGACTTAAGTATCATATTTGTCTCGGTATTGTCGATCGAATTCGACCGCGATGTCCTTGAATGTGGAAAGAGGTTGCGGGCCGATGGAGTAAAACCATATCATCGGCACTGCTGCTAGAGAGTGCAGGAAGAGAGTGGGCCAATGCTTAGAGGGAACTCCCTTGATGGCCATTTGGGACTTGAAGGCCCGAATGTGAATGATTGGGATTTCATGTCCCTTGAAAATAAGGAGATCGTTAAGGGCGAGCTTATTAGGAAGCTCGTCCTTGACGCTTGACGGGATATTTTCGTTTTTTCCTATGTATGGAGTAGCCGCTCGGGACGTAGAGGCGCTCCTCTATACCTTGGAGTTTCTAGGCGTGTTTATCCGCCTCGTCCTTAATGCGCTGTTTGATGCGCCCAACTTCGTCTTGGTGCTTGGATAGCAAGGTGTTAAGGACGTTGGTGAGCTTAGCAACTTTTTCACGGAGTGCGTCAACTTCGTTGGGGTCAGCCATTTTGCGGGTGTACTTGCGTTTGATGTGGGGGACGATGATGCGGTTCTTAGTACGACGTTTATCCAGTTGAGACCTGCATTTAACTTCGCATGTTAGTGACACGACTTGACCCACTAGACTCAACGTTCATTTTAAGCATTCATTTTAGCTCATTTCTTTTTGAAAAAGTTTAGAGCTAAGAAAGGCTTTTGAGACGAGAGTGCGTGCGCGCAGCTTGTCTCGATGTTAAAACGTTTTTGTTTTACATCCGTCGAGCCCATGTTAACAGTATGTCGTTTAAGGGCTCAAGCTTGGATGCGTAAAAAAAGGATACAACTCGAGAGTGGTTAACAAGTCGAGTTGAGGATGTTAAAGAGGATTAAGTCGTGGGACCTAAGGAGAAAAATCCACGAGCTCGGTTTTTGAACCTTGCTCGAGTTTTGCTTGTTCTGTAAAAGAAAGGTTTGAAAAATGTTTATTTCAAAAATTCGCGAGAGTTTTGTTTAAAAAGTGTCAAATAGTTAGTTGTTAGGTTAATTTTATATCTAAAAATTTGGCAAAATTTTCGAAGATATGCAACGCATGTGTTTTTTTTAAAAAAACCATAGTGTATAGCCTCACAATTGTACGTATGACGCGGATTTTTGGTCTAGGGTTCGTACGCCTCCAACTATTCCGAGTACGCTTTGGCAGGTGCTTGATCCCTCCGTTTTGTCACGGTAAAACGTGAGGTTCACAGAGGGAGCCCTGGGGCGGTCAAAATAGTTTACTACGGCAAGCCGTGGAGGGGTGAGATGAAAGTTAGTCCAGAACGTGCTTTATCAAATAAACAAGCCTGCGTTTGGAACCACTTCTCGAGGGTCGTGTTCAAGTTTCACCACTTTATTTTTAAAAGAAAACGCTAGTTTTAATTCTAAAAATAAAATCCTCCCCAGCGGAGTCCCCAACTGTGGGTACCGAGGTGCGGAGACTACTCGGCTTCCTGTTTAAGTTGTTTTGGTGAATAAAGAGAAGGTGCTTAATTTAAAATATTAAGTTCAAATAACATTTAAAACTGCTTTGGAGTCGCCACCAAATTACACGGTAATTTGGAACCCGCCTACGTGTCTTGAGCTCTAAGACACGTCTTAGAGTTCAGGGCACGTCGACACCCATCCGTCTAAGGCTATTGTGAAACCAGATTCGGATTCGGGGTGAGAGTACTCTCCTAAAGATTAATTCAATTTTTTTATGAAAACCTTTTAGAAAAGTCTATTTTGAAAATAGCCAGTACAAGCCTAAGAACAATCCATTGATGATATTTGAGCTAACGTAATTCGCTATGTACAAGTGCGATAATGTTTGTAAAAAGATGTATGAATGCTTATGCAAAAAGGTTGTTAAAAACCCTAAGTTTAGCATGCTTAAACTTGTAAACGAAAACGGTACAGCTAATGTTTGAATTCATTGTTAAGTTGATTTAATGCAAGATGAGGATTGCTAATGCATAAACTTAAAATAAAGTCTGTTTGGTTTATTGTAAGGGGGCGTTGCTTATGCAACTTTGGTGGGGTGTAAAACGAATGGAATGCATTCGAGTTGCAAGACCGCCTTATGAAAAAGGGCTCGCAAACCAAAGCCGGGTTGGGCACTAATGTTGACCATTTATTAGTCTAAAACAAAACAAAACCTTGATCCATGTTAGGATCAAGACCTACCTATCTTGAGCTTCAAAACCGATAGAGCTTCGTTTCCACAAAAGGGGAAGAATTCAACACGAGATGTGTGATGAACTCAAAGAATTAGTGCATGAGCCTTTTGTGAGTTGTGTGTGTAGAGGTGTAAAAGAAGGAGAATTGATGCTTAATTGTGTTGGTTGTTGAGGGTTATTTATAGAAGAGATTACGAAGATATTGAAAAATTTGAAAAAGGTGCATTTTATTGTATATTTTGAAATAGGAATACCCGCGAGGTCTTATTTTGCGAATGACGTTGATGTAAAAGGGCCAATTAAATTGCGAAAGAGATGCTCATGCCGGTTGAATCAAGACGTGAATCAAGCTATACTCTAAATGAACCAATGGACATTTATTTAAGCGTCATGACACATTTCGACTCATTTTGTCATTTAAACGGCTTAAATAGAATTCGACATAATTAGTATCGTTTAAGTTAGTGTTAAACCATACGTGTCAAAAGTTTGTTACATCACAGGTCTTGTTTTGAGAGGGTACGGATACGGGTATCCACAAGATACGATGTTCGGCAATGCTTCGATCGATTCCGTGCATATTTTTGTATGACCATGCGAACACATCCTTGAATTCGGTCAACAGCTATGTGAATTGGGCGCATTCATTCCGTGCATATATTCACTCCTCAGGTTCGTTCCCACGTTGATGGTTACGGTGTCCTCGATGATTGGATCCTGCGTTTGTTCTGCCATTATGTTTGCAATGTATTTGCTTAGCGATTCATTTGTTTGTTCATTTTTATCACACAAGTTACTATTGTTTATGACGTGTTATTTCTTTGTTGTCTATTGTTGTTTGTTTTAGCTTGAGACAAGACATAAGCAACGATGTTCTTATTATTCATTTCAAAAGAAGTGTTTAACAATTCAAAAGATTGTTTGGAGCTAGCCTCCGAAAAGAGAAAATCTAAACTAAGACTAGACTCTTAACTAGAAGAAGATGGGTCGACAGGTGACTCGACACATGTTACGGTTATAATTAACCTCTCACGCAAGCGCAACGCGATCGTAGTAGTATGAGAGGGTCGAATCCACGGGGATGGTTTGTTAGGCTATGAGTCTCGGTTTTCGTTCTAGTTTAGTCGATAAAAATATGTTTTGGGGATTTCTAAACTAAACAATATAAAATACAAAATGAGTAATAGAAAATATAGATAAAGGGTTTAATCGATAAGATAAAGAAAATAGGGTCCGATTTCTCCACTAGCACGCCTAAGATAAGTCACCAAATTGCGAATTTGGGGGATAACACCTATGAAGCTACCAAATACTCCTCTCCCGAGTTTGTACGGTCGCACCCTAAATTACCCAACACTTCCCTCCCGAGTTTGTGTAAGGACTCCTTAACTCGCATGTAACAACCTGGTTTTTCGTGACTTTAATTAAACTAAGGCGGAAAATTAATTAAGTCTAGATATTACAAACCAGCTGTTATCGTCTTACAAACTCAGTATATATGATACGAGTTTAGAGATAGAACAGAGTATTTAGATTACAAATTCTCTCAAAAACGTACAAAATAAATAAGGTAAACTCTCCCCAGCTTTAATTGGCATTGGTCTCGGGGTACCTGCATTAAACTCTCATCATTTTCCCGCACACTCTTTCGACACATGCAATTCTAAAGCAATATGCAGTATAAATAATGAATCATAAATAAGTAAAAACAATTAGCAAGTAAACAGGTAAAACACGTAAGGAGATCATGATGATTCAATACGAGTATAAACCAATCAAATAACATACCACGCTCACAAATAATCATTGTAACACCCGGTGTTGTCCGAGGTTATTCGGGCCGGGTTCCCCGTTGAAGTGGTCCATGTGATGAGCTCAAGTGACCTAGTGCTTAAAAGGATTGTAAGTGCTACTCATATCAACAAGATGCATCTTCTTTTCTGGTGGCTCATCTTAAGAACTCTTCAGTTAAGCGTGCTTGCTGGAGAGTAGTCTTAGGATGGGTGACCTCCTGGGAAGTTCTCAGGATGCGCACGAGTGAGGACAAAGTGCGCTGGAAAGGACCCGTGTTGGTCTGTGGGCGATGTACGCAGCCTGGCGAGCTACCGTGAATGACATTTCGGCCTTTAGTTGGGGCCGGGGTGTTACAATCATACTCAACAAATCACATTCCAATACTCAACCAAGTCATTCCGACAATCATCAAACAAACAAGGAAATACATTCAACATGTGATAACAAATGAGTCTTCGTTAGTAAGGCGGAAGCATGCAGACATAATCCGCGCAGTAGCAGTCAGGGCCGAACGAAATCGGATGTAACTGAATATGCTAAAGATATCTAAGGTAATAAGGACGGCCTAATCCCTTGTCTAATGTATGCATACACTACCTATCGAGGATCATACGTATTCGCTATTCAAAAGGTATCACCGACGAAAAATTTCGACTATTACCAGAGACGGGTACCCCCGGATGGGGCTGGCGTTTCCAATTACTGTGCTATGGGCTCACGGTGATATCCAGTATGCCCCATCCCTGAGGTGGATACCCCGCAACGAATAAAGTCTCAAGACTATTATAACGCCTTGGGCAACTCTGGGAGGAAGCCCAAGTCCCCATAGACAGCTACCTCGTTAACATCGAATTTCAAAAGTCGCAACATGGCGAACAATCCAAGTATTTTAGTCAGGTAGTTCAATTCTCTTTCTAAATTTCTTACTTCCTCATTTAATCGTAACATATATTACTTCTAAAACATAAATATATCGTCGAACTTAATATAATGAAACTTTAGTAATCAGCAGTCATTCAGATAAAACGGAGCACATAGAAAAGCTTAAATAATTATTTTGAGTCCGTTCTTAAATTTTAAATATTTCACTATTCATTATTTCACTATTCACCGTATTTACTATTCACCGTATTTACTATTCACCGTATTCACTATTCATCGTATTTACTATTCATCGTATTTTTTTATACGTATTTGTACTTTAGTATTCCGTATTTGTACACATTTTTATACGTATGAATATTTTTATACTTCGTATTTTATTCGTATTTTTATACTAAGTATTTTTATACTTTAAGATATTTTATTTAAGTACAAACCAATTTATTTGCTAAGTATAGAATTCTAATATCAAAGTTGTTAAGTTCGTTTTGTAAATAGAGGTTTAAATAACATTTCAAAAGTAAAACTCGGTTTTATTTAGTCATATACTTAACTAATACTTTAACGGTTCCCACTTTTAGTGAGGGCATCGTAGTTCATTTTTAACAGTCCATATGTCCACATCCACATTTAAGCATAGGTAGTAACACTCGACATTATTCATTTTAATACGTGTAACGTTTATTTTTATCGGTTTTGTTGATTCTTTTTATTAATGATTCATTATACAATCTAATATAATCCTAACTACTAATCAAATTTAGTGACTAAGTGATGAGTTCATTTTAACCAAATTTGACTAAAATAAAGGAGAATGCCGTGTAGTTTATTTATGTGTAGCTATTTATTTCTTTTTATTCTTTTTATTAATAATTCATTACTTTAACTAATAAACTTTCTTAAGTGATAAAATATAAGTGACAAGTTCATTTTAGGTCCAAAATACACACCAAAACCGTGGCCTTATACACTTGTAGTATTTTATTTTCGTTTTCTGATTTATCGGTTTTGACTTAAAGTTCTTTTACACTAATTCTTTAAATTGCACCATAGTGATTTAACTAGTTTAAAATTTTTACTAACATCTTATTTTATTTATGAATAGTGTTATTTACTCACTTTAAATTTCTAATTCTTATGTTTTGATGATTTAGTCTATTTAACTTATATGACTATTATTGTAATTTTTCACTAACGGCTTTAAACTAAAAAAAAAGATAAAATAAACTTTTAATTATTTTGGAATCAACTAGTCATTTAAATGAAGAACACTTGAATATGTGAAAAACTCTTATATTTTCCATATGAACATTTATTAGTCAAATTTTTATATATTTATGAAATTTTCTCAAATTTTTCCTACAAGTCCATTTTAACTAAACTAATCATAATATGTTATTTAGAAAAATTAAAACTAAAATTTGGTCCATTTCATTTAGAAATGCCGTGTGAATGTATATACATGTTTAAAATTTTATTTTCGATTTTTATACTTCTAATTCAACAACTAATTTATCTTATACCATTTTTGTATTTAACTAAAGTGAAAATCATATTCAAACATTAATACACAAAAGTAAAAAAAAAATCATTTCATATTGAAAACAATAACAATACATCAAGAACACAAACACTTCAAAACATGTATATTTCATAGCAAAAATCATTTTTAGTCTAAAACATAAACTAGTTATATTTTCATGTTCATTTCATTACAAGTATTTTAAGCATGCAATTTACAAAAATTAAAACGAAAAATTAGACCAAAAACAAGGGCAATGCCGTGGGGTGTTCATGTGTTACCCTAATATTATTTTTCGATTTTTGTCTTCTAATTTAACATGTGAATACTAGGTGATAAAAATAAAATCATGCATGCATCAAAACAATAACATATAATCAAATTCGAGGCGCTTATCACATAAGTGTGCGGGAAGCACCTTGATTTGGTTAGTGGAGTAAAACCCTAGCAATTATCGGGATCGATAATATGGTCGAATTGGCTCAAGTCGACGTTCCCACCTTGCTCCTCTTCTTTGGTAGATTAGTACATAAACATGAAAATAAGAAAGTTAGTAACTTGTATTAAAACTAAACTAACTAAACTAAAATGTAAAGTGTAGTAGTATTTTATGTTTAGGTGATGTTTGTATTTTAAATAAGAGTAAATTACAAAATACCACCTTTTAAAATTGAAAATTTTCAAATTACCACCTTTTAAAACATTCTTTGTAAATTACCACCTTTTATAATGCTTTTCCACTCAAATTGCCACCTTCCTCCAATTCCGGTGAAAAAATAATCCGTTTTGTCTCCACTTTTCAGTGAATTATTTACAGTTTGACTTTTTTGTGAGGGGAAAAAAGTCAAACTGTAAACAAATAACTGAGACAGAGTAAATTATTTTTACACCGGAATTGGAGTAAGGTGGCAATTTGAGTGGAAAAGCGTTATAAAAGGTGGTAATTTACAAAGAATGTTTTAAAAGGTGGTAATTTGAAAATTTTCAATTTTAAAAGGTGGTATTTTGTAATTTACCCTTTAAATAATTTGATTTATATTCCTAAATAGCTATATGTATAAAGAGGATGTGATTACTCAAATATTTAGTGAAGTGTTTAGTTATGTGTTTAAGAGATTTAAAGATAAAGAGGTAAATGATTTAAAGGAGGAAAGAAAAATAGAAGTGATGATGTTCTTCATGTTCTTGATGAGGATGAAGATAGCTTACAAGGTTTCTTGAGTAAGTTTATTAGAGATAAAAGTGTTAGAAAATTTTTGGTGTTTGTATGTTGTGTTTGTGCGTGTGATGTAGTAGTAGTAGTAGTGTTTGTGTTTTGTTTTAGAAATGTAATGTAATGTGTGTGAATGTGTTTGTAGGTTTAGTTGTATTATCATTTAAATCAAAATAGGTTAAGCATGATGATGTATTAATGTAGGGTGGCTTGACTTAGGGTGGCTTGAATGGACTAGTTGTTAAAGCATAGACAAAGTAGGAAGAGAAACACATGGGCATGTGCTTGCTCAATGAAGCCGGCCACTTGAGTCAAAGTGTGCCTCGGTTTTCGTTTTTGAAATTTTCGATTTACGCGCACGTGAAAAGTCTCGAGTTGAAATATATAGTCTTAAAATAATGTTTTGGAGTAAGATCGAAAATAAAAATAAAAATAAAACTCAAAACGAAATCAAAACAAAAATTGGGTACTAGCTCCTCGTAACTTTGAAATAAAATTTTACTTGATCGAAATATATATTTTTTTAGTTGGGTGTTATCGATTTAAATCGTTATACTCAAACGTCAAAACATTTATCAGTTTAGACTTAGTGTGATTCATGATTTCGATATTTATCAAAAGTGTTAGTTAAAATGAAAGGAAATAGTAATTTGATATTAATATAATATGTTTTGTTAGTAACAACTAAAATAGTTTAGTCTTAGTTAGTTGTAGTTGTGCTTGGATTATATGTAAGCAGGTTAGGAAAGAAATTAGGTGACTAAAACCATTCCATGTGGTTCGGCCACTTTGCTAACCTTTTACCTCGATTTGCGTGCCGAAATTTGTCGTTGAGAAAATTGTCGTGGATTCTTCGTTTGATTTATCGAGTTTGAATATGAAAGAATAAAGTTCAAATTCAAAGTAATTCAAAATGGTTTCAGTTTAGGTGCTAGGAAAATGTAGTGTGTTGTTTTAGGAAAATAATTGAGTGAGATTGTCTAATTATTAATTTCCTAGTTATGATTAGCTTAAATTAACACGGGGTGTTACAATCCTCCCCCCTTAAAGAAGTTTCGTCCCCGAAACTTAAAGTAATCTAGGTGGTTAAGGTTACCTGTGCTGAACAGCTCTGGGTATTTTTCCTTCATCGATGCCTCGGTCTCCCACGTTGCTTGTTCAGTCTTCTGTCCCCTCCAGAGAACCTTGACTAATGGTATTGATTTGCGTCGTAAGAATTTGGTCTCCTTGGCGAGGATTTCCACTGGTTTCTCCGAGTAAAGCATGTTAGGCTCGATGGCGATCACATCGGGCGTAACAATGTGGCTCGGATCAGACCGATACCTTCGTAGTTGAGATACGTGGAAAACGTTGTGTACCCTTGACAAGTTAGGGGGTAGGGCAAGTCGATACGCTACCTCTCCGATTCGCTCAAGTATCTCGTAGGGTCCAATATATTTAGGGCTTAGTTTCCCTTTTAACCCAAATCGTCTTACCCCTTTCATGGGTGAGACCTTTAAGAAGACCTTATCTCCGCTGTTGAATTCAATAGGTCGACGATGTTCGTTCGCATACTTCTTCTGCCGGTCTTGAGCTGCTTGTAGTCGTTCTCGGATGATCTTGATGTGCTCGATTTGATCTTGTATGACCTGGGGTCCAGTACCCATGTTGTCACTAGCGTCGTCCCAACACACAGGACTGCGACATTTTCTCCCGTATAGTGCTTCAAAAGGAGCACACCCCAGACTAGTGTGATGACTATTGTTGTATGAGAATTCAACGAGAGGTAAGCTCTTTTCCCAGTTTACGTTGAATTCCATCGTGCACGCTCTCAACATGTCCTCCAGTGTCTGGATAGTTCGCTCTGTCGGCCGTCGATTCTTTGGATGAAAGGCCGTACTCATCTTTAACTTACTACCCAACGCCTCTTGTAGTTTACCCCAGAAATGTGATGTAAACCTTGCGTCCCTGTCTGATATGATGTCGAGGGGAACGCCATGTAGTCGTATTATTTCCTTCTCGTAAGTTTTGGCTAGTTCTTCCAATCCCCATGTCTCCTTGATTGGAACAAAATGGGCCGCCTTGGTTAGGCGATCCACAATAACCCAAATTGCATCCTTGCCGCTTGATGTTCTCGGTAATCCCATTATAAAGTCCATGGATATGGAATCCCACTTTCCTTGAGGAATTTCCAACGGTTGGAGCAGTCCTCCTGGTCTCTGGTGCTCGAATTTTACTTTCTGGCAAATCATACATCTAGCCACGTACTCGGCGATCTCCGCCTTCATCCTTATCCACCAGAAGCGTAATTTCAGGTCTTTGTACATCTTATCTGAGCCCGGATGTATTGAGTAGCGGGTGCTATGTGCTTCATCGAGGATTTTGCGTTTCAAATCTTCATTGTTAGGTATGCACCATCTACCATTGAAGCGTAGACTTCCATCAGTGTAGATCTCGAACCCTTCTGTTCCTTCTGATGGAATCTTTTCTCTAATCTCTAGCAGAGCCGGGTCTTCCCACTGTAGTACTCGAATGTCATGATATAAATGCGTTCGACCGCCATTGCATTTAGGTCGGCGTCATCCGATTGTACTAGATCTAAGCTCGCCTCTTGAGATCTTGGGCGATGTCCGAGGGAATTTCCCAAATGTTGTTCGTGAGTATGTGTTGCCTTCACGACTCGGCCAAAGAACCACATTACCCTTACCTTCATGGTATAATAACTCGTTCTTGTAATCCTTGATCAGTTCTAACCATCTCCGCTGTCTCATGTTCAATTCCTTCTGTGTGAAGATGGATTTCTGGGTCTTGTGGTCTCTGTAGAATTTGATGTCGACCGTGATAGGTAATGACGCCAAATCTTTAGTGCAAAAACGACCGCAGCAAGCTCTAGGTCGTGAGTTGGGTAATTCCTTTCATGCACTTTAAGTTGTCTGGATGCGTATGCTATCACTTTACCTTGTTGCATCAAAACGCAACCCAAACCATTGATGAGGCGCCATCCTTTGTATACTTCGTACTCATCTCCATCAGTTGGTAAGGTCAAGACTGGGGCTGTGGTAAGTCTCGTCTTGAGTTCTTGGAATGCCTTCTCGCAGTCATCGCTCCATGCGAACTTTGATTCCTTTTGTAGCAGCTTGGTCATTGGACGGGCTACCTTTGAGAAATCAGGAACAAACCTCCTATAATAACCAGCCAATCCTAGGAAGCTCCTGACTTCAGTGACAGTTTTTGGTGCTACCCATTCCTTAACAGCCTCAATCTTTGCTGGATCCACCATTACACCTTCTTTGGAAATTACGTGGCCTAGGAATGACACTTGGTCTAGCCAAAATTCACACTTTGAAAATTTAGCATACCATTTATGCTCTCTTAAGATGCCCAGGATAATGTGTAGATGTTCTGCGTGTTCTTCTTTATTCTTGGAGTAGATCAGGATGTCGTCAATGAACACGACCACGCAGATGTCGAGATATTCGTGAAAAGTTCTGTTCATTTGATCCATGAATACGGCTGGGGCGTTAGTAAGACCGAACGGCATTACTTTGAACTCGTAATGTCCGTATCTTGATCTAAAAGCAGTCTTTTGTATATCTTCTTTACGTACGGCGATTTGATGGTATCCTGATCTCAGATCGATCTTGGAGAAAACTCCTGCTCCCTTGAGCTGGTCAAAGAGATCGTCTATCCTAGGCAGAGGATAACGATTCTTGATTGTCACTTTGTTCAGTTCTCTGTAGTCTATGTAAAGCCTCATGCTCCCATCCTTCTTCTTTACAAAAAGTACCGGTGCACCCCAAGGTGAAACACTCGGTCTTATGAACCCTAACTCAATCATTTCCTCCAATTGTTTCTTGAGTTCTTGAAGTTCGACAGGTGCCATTCTGTACGGTGCTTTTGAGATAGGTGCAGTGCCGGGTATGAGGTCGATAGAGAATTCAACATCTCGTGCAGGTGGCATACCTGGTAACACATCCGGGAATACTTCAGGGTATTCGTTTACGATTGGGATGTCCTCGATGCGCAAGGCGTCCTCGACTTTGTTGATGCTGCAAAGATACACTTGGTGTCCCTTTCTCTCCATACTCTGAAGTTTCAATACAGACACCAGTTTCACTCCCCCTTTCCTCTTCAAACTCTGATATGACACCTCTTTCCCTTGATTTGTCTTCACTGAAATTTTCTGATCGTGACATTTGAACGTTGCCTTATGACGAGCTAGCCAGTTCATTCCCAGAATTACATCGAACTCGGGAAGATCAAACAACACTAGATCTGACAGAAAGTCTGTGTTGTGAATTGAAATCTTTACATTGTTATATCTTGAAGAACAAGAAATGTTTTTACCATCAGGTAGTGATATGTTAGCTTTGATTTGCGTAGGATTTGTGAGTTTGGATTGTTTGATAAACTTTGAGGATATAAAAGATAGGGAAGCTCCTGTATCAAATAAAATGAAAGCAGGCACAGAGTTAACCAGAAATTTACCGGTGATGACGTCGACATCGATAATATCATCAGCCTTCTTCGCCTGTCAAGACGTATACACGCCCCTGAACCTCGACGGTGGCGGTGGTCCCGCATTTGCCTTAGCAGAAATACCCCTCTTTGGGCATTCATTCGATTTGTGCCCCACTACCTTACAGAAGTAGCACACCACTGGCTCTCCGTTGCAACGCTTCCCTGGATGGTTCGGTTGTCGACAGAAGTGACAATGACCTACTTGGACGGTCGGAGCTTTGGGAAGTGGTTGTTGGGTATTCTTTGCAACGTACGGAGTGGTGTTGCGGTTGTAGAACTGGGACTTGCCCTGGTTTCTGCTACGATTGTCTTGATTTTGAAAACCCGGGCGACCAAACATGGGTTTATGGATGAAGCTTGCACTTACCACAGGCGGCGTAAGCGTCTTTTTTTTTTTTTTTTTCTCCTCAGTTTCCCTCTTCTGGATGGGTGCCCAGATACACGTTGCCTTTTCGTAGGCTTCAGCAAAGCTCTTACAGCCGAACCCGCTCATGTTTATTCTCAGGTCATTAGCCATGCCTCGTACGTAACGAGTTGCGAGTTCCTCCTCGCTAGTCAATATCTTAGGAGCAAACTTGGAAAGCCCCTGATATTTTTCTGTGTAAGCTTGTAGTGACATTTCACCCTGGGTTAGATTCCTAAACTCTTCTTCTTTTTCCCACTTCAACTCTTCCCCAAAGTACTTGTTTTCCAACATGGTCTTAAACTCGCTCCAGTTATAGAGCCTTAGAGGGAATTGGGATTTGATCAGGCGCCACCAACTATTTGCCTCTCCTTTCAGGTAGTACGCTACCACGTTCACCATTTCGTTAGGTGGTGTCTTGCTCAGTTCTAGCAACTTTTCCATCTCTTCGATCCACTCTGTCAAGACCGTGGGGTTGACAGAGCCAGAATATGTTTGGGGTCGGTGTTTGGAGAACCTCTCAAATGCGGACTGATTGTTTCCGCCACCTTGATGTTGATACATATTTTGAGCAATTTTTGTAATTGCATCTTCGAATCCTTTCCTCCTCGCTTCTTCCTCAGCAAAATGTTGGGCGAAGTTTGGGTCAGCCATGTTGTTTATGTTGTTTGCATCCATTCTGAAAAATATTAAGCCGTATGAATTTTGAGAAAAGAGGCATATTGTAGAATACAAGGTAAAATACATTTCATTGATAATGTAAAAGGGTTACATCAAAAAGTTACAAAGCCTCCTAATACATTCCCTATGAAATGAACTAAGGTAAGAACTCGGATACAAAGTTCAGCAAAATAACATAATAGTTTAGATACATTCTCAAGAGATATTAAATTGGGTCGAGAATGATAAAAGGTTTGCCCTAGATTCTAGGCAAATTTTGAGTAGTGGTATTCTTTTTCTGAGAAACTATGTTTATACTTCACAGCATAAGACATGTCGCTCAAACCGAGCTTGAAGTCATCCCAGCTCAGGTAGTATTCACCCTCGCGTACGGCTGGGGATCGTATCAGAACCACCAAGCCTTGGCCTCTCCATCAAGGCAAACAGCAGCAAATGAGGTTTTCCATTCCTCCGGTACCGAATGTTCTTGGAACTTTGCACTCATGTGCCTGGTCCAAGTGTACAGGGTATCTCTATTTCCCTCAAAGGCGTTTGGATCGCTCCTCATGAATGCCTCGATCGCGTCGGTCTTCCCCGAAGATCGGCGGAGGTGATCAGGAACTCGATGTTCCACATATGAGGTTTCGAGTGCCCTGGTCTTCCAGTCAATTCTTGAATTCTCCAAGTTGTGCATTTTCTTCCACGCCTTTCTTTGCTGACGACGTGCAAATGCTTGGACAGCTCTCTTTCGAGCTTTCTCATCTCGGTCTACTTCGCGAACTCCTTGTCGCGCTGAAGTCATATCTGAAATAAGTGGGGGATATAACTTAGTTGAGGTTTTGAATTCACATATATGTATGCAGAATTTAAAATGAACGAGTTATGAAAAGCACACGACTTGGTAGCAACATAACGTCTCCATATACATATAAGCATATGGGCAAAATATTACATTCGAGGAAATATAATACATAGGTCCACACAACGTACGTATTGCTCTATGACATGGGACTGGCCATGTATATATGCATCTAGGGGCATCATCGGTGGGCGTCGTGGTAGATTGTTACGGGAGTAACTGAAGGACGTCATCCTAAGGGCCTTTGTCAGACTAGAGTTAGCCACAGAGCAATTAGCAAGTAGAAGAATTATAAAAGTACGATTCTAACGTTCACCTAACTAGTTTATTATTATTAGGTCGGTCCTTAAGATTCTACCCCTTCTCACATTTTTAATGATCTAAGTTATTATTTTTAGTGATCTAAAGATTTCTAATTTATTATTTGATCCTATAAGTCTATGCCTGACATACGATATGAATGTCTGGCCCAGGTGTCGTCTCGCTATGTGAGATAACTTTAAGTCATTCACGGTCGCAAGAGCGACTGATAATTAATCAGAATAACCTGGTTTTTCGTGACTTTAATTAAACTAAGGCGGAAAATTAATTAAGTCTAGATATTACAAACCAGCTGTTATCGTCTTACAAACTCAGTATATATGATACGAGTTTAGAGATAGAACAGAGTATTTAGATTACAAATTCTCTCAAAAACGTACAAAATAAATAAGGTAAACTCTCCCCAGCTTTAATTGGCATTGGTCTCGGGGTACCTGCATTAAACTCTCATCATTTTCCCGCACACTCTTTCGACACATGCAATTCTAAAGCAATATGCAGTATAAATAATGAATCATAAATAAGTAAAATCAATTAGCAAGTAAACAGGTAAAACACGTAAGGAGATCATGATGATTCAATACGAGTATAAACCAATCAAATAACATACCACGCTCACAAATAATCATACTCAACAAATCACATTCCAATACTCAACCAAGTCATTCCGACAATCATCAAACAAACAAGGAAATACATTCAACATGTGATAACAAATGAGTCTTCGTTAGTAAGGCGGAAGCATGCAGACATAATCCGCCTTGATAGCGATCGGTAACGAAATCGGACGTAACTGAATATGCTAAAGATATCTAAGGTAATAAGGATGGCCTAATCCCTTGTCTAATGTATGCATACACTACCTATCGAGGATCATACGTATTCGCTATTCAAAAGGTATCACCGACGAAAAATTTCGACTATTACCAGAGACGGGTACTCCCGGATGGGGCTGGCGTTTCCAATTACTGTGCTATGGGCTCACGGTGATATCCAGTATGCCCCATCCCTGAGGTGGATACCCCGCACCGAATAAAGTCTCAAGACTATTATAACGCCTTGGGCAACTCTGGGAGGAAGCCCAAGTCCCCATAGACAGCTACCTCGTTAACATCGAATTTCAAAAGTCGCAACATGGCGAACAATCCAAGTATTTTAGTCAGGTAGTTCAATTCTCTTTCTAAATTTCTTACTTCCTCATTTAATCGTAACATTTATTACTTCTAAAACATAAATATATCGTCGAACTTAATATAATGAAACTTTAGTAATCAGCAGTCATTCATAGGGCTGTTCAAAGGGTTCGACCCGGCCCGGACCGGACCGACCCGCAAAGGACCGGGGACCGGATGTGAGTAACTTTTGAACCCGTAGACCGGACCGTGAGTCTTAAAAACCGGACCTGGACCGACCCTTAGGTCCGGTCCAAACCCGGACCGGTATCATATGAGTATAGACGACTATGTTTTGCACGACTTAGGCTACATATACATGATGTAGCCCTTTGAATTCATGGTGATTGGTGAAATAGTATATTTGCTTCTTAATGGAGTTGTGTAAAAAGTGTAAAATTAGTACTTCATATGATATAATAGGTAGAAGAAGAGGATGAAAAGTAACTGCTATTGACTATTGTAGATTTGTAACATTTTAGGATTAATTTCTAAAATAATATAAAATAAGTAAATAAATATAATTACATAATTAACAATTTATAAATAAGTAAATACGGAGTACATAACAACCTAACATAAATATTCCGTACAAAATTACAGTATTATAGCGTTATATATGGAGTATTTTCCTTAATATTAGCAAAGTAGGTAAAAGGCAACTATGATATAAGTGGAATATTAGTATAACCTTATGGAAGTTATTTTAATACTCAAATCCCCTAATTATGCCATAAATGATTTAATCATTCTCAAATTCCTAGATTTTCTACGCACTAATCATTATTGCCAGGTCCAAGGTCTTTGCCGGGTCAACCCACCGCAGTGCAGGCCAGGTTAGGCCGGAGGCTATATAACGCGTGACCGGAGGCCCAGGACCTTGAGAGCGATGGTGGTCCCGGTCTGGACCTTACGGTCCGGTCCTAAGGGTTGTCGCCGGTCCGGGTGGATTTTTGAACAGCCCTAGTCATTCAGATAAAACGGAGCACATAGAAAAGCTTAAATAATTATTTTGAGTCCGTTCTTAAATTTTAAATATTTCACTATTCATTATTTCACTATTCACCGTATTTACTAATCACCGTATTCACTATTCATCGTATTTACTATTCATCGTATTTTTTTATACGTATTTGTACTTTAGTATTCCGTATTTGTACACATTTTTATACGTATGAATATTTTTATACTTCGTATTTTATTCGTATTTTTATACTAAGTATTTTTATACTTTAAGATATTTTATTTAAGTACAAACCAATTTATTTGCTAAGTATAGAATTCTAATATCAAAGTTGTTAAGTTCGTTTTGTAAATAGATGTTTAAATAACATTTCAAAAGTGAAACTCGGTTTTATTTAGTCATATACTTAACTAATACTTTAACGGTTCCCACTTTTAGTGAGGGCATCGTAGTTCATTTTTAACAGTCCATATGTCCACATCCACATTTAAGCATAGGTAGTAACACTCGACATTATTCATTTTAATACGTGTAACGTTTATTTTTATCGGTTTTGTTGATTCTTTTTATTAATGATTCATTATACAATCTAATATAATCCTAACTACTAATCAAATTTAGTGACTAAGTGATGAGTTCATTTTAACCAAATTTGACTAAAATAAAGGAGAATGCCGTGTAGTTTATTTATGTGTAGCTATTTATTTCTTTTTATTCTTTTTATTAATAATTCATTACTTTAACTAATAAACTTACTTAAGTGATAAAATATAAGTGACAAGTTCATTTTAGGTCCAAAATACACACCAAAACCGTGGCCTTATACACTTGTAGTATTTTATTTTCGTTTTCTGATTTATCGGTTTTGACTTAAAGTTCTTTTACACTAATTCTTTAAATTGCACCATAGTGATTTAACTAGTTTAAAATTTTTACTAACATCTTATTTTATTTATGAATAGTGTTATTTACTCACTTTAAATTTCTAATTCTTATGTTTTGATGATTTAGTCTATTTAACTTATATGACTATTATTGTAATTTTTCACTAACGGCTTGAAACTAAAAAAGATAAAATAAACTTTTAATTATTTTGGAATCAACTAGTCATTTAAATGAAGAACACTTGAATATGTGAAAAACTCTTATATTTTCCATATGAACATTTATTAGTCAAATTTTTATATATTTATGAAATTTTCTCAAATTTTTCCTACAAGTCCATTTTAACTAAACTAATCATAATATGTTATTTAGAAAAATTAAAACTAAAATTTGGTCCATTTCATTTAGAAATGCCGTGTGAATGTATATACATGTTTAAAATTTTATTTTCGATTTTTATACTTCTAATTTAACAACTAATTTATCTTATACCATTTTTGTATTTAACTAAAGTGAAAATCATATTCAAACATTAATACACAAAAGTAAAAAAAAAATCATTTCATATTAAAAACAATAACAATACATCAAGAACACAAACACTTCAAAACATGTATATTTCATAGCAAAAATCATTTTTAGTCTAAAACATAAACTAGTTATATTTTCATGTTCATTTCATTACAAGTATTTTAAGCATGCAATTTACAAAAATTAAAACGAAAAATTAGACCAAAAACAAGGGCAATGCCGTGGGGTGTTCATGTGTTACCCTAATATTATTTTTCGATTTTTGTCTTCTAATTTAACATGTGAATACTAGGTGATAAAAATAAAATCATGCATGCATCAAAACAATAACATATAATCAAATTCGAGGCGCTTATCACATAAGTGTGCGGGAAGCACCTTGATTTGGTTAGTGGAGTAAAACCCTAGCAATTATCGGGATCGATAATATGGTCGAATTGGCTCAAGTCGACGTTCCCACCTTGCTCCTCTTCTTTGGTAGATTAGTACATAAACATGAAAATAAGAAAGTTAGTAACTTGTATTAAAACTAAACTAACTAAACTAAAATGTAAAGTGTAGTAGTATTTTATGTTTAGGTGATGTTTGTATTTTAAATAATTTGATTTATATTCCTAAATAGCTATATGTATAAAGAGGATGTGATTACTCAAATATTTAGTGAAGTGTTTAGTTATGTGTTTAAGAGATTTAAAGATAAAGAGGTAAATGATTTAAAGGAGGAAAGAAAAATAGAAGTGATGATGTTCTTCATGTTCTTGATGAGGATGAAGATAGCTTACAAGGTTTCTTGAGTAAGTTTATTAGAGATAAAAGTGTTAGAAAATTTTTGGTGTTTGTATGTTGTGTTTGTGCGTGTGATGTAGTAGTAGTAGTAGTGTTTGTGTTTTGTTTTAGAAATGTAATGTAATGTGTGTGAATGTGTTTGTAGGTTTAGTTGTATTATCATTTAAATCAAAATAGGTTAAGCATGATGATGTATTAATGTAGGGTGGCTTGACTTAGGGTGGCTTGAATGGACTAGTTGTTAAAGCATAGACAAAGTAGGAAGAGAAACACATGGGCATGTGCTTGCTCAATGAAGCCGGCCACTTGAGTCAAAGTGTGCCTCGGTTTTCGTTTTTGAAATTTTCGATTTACGCGCACGTGAAAAGTCTCGAGTTGAAATATATAGTCTTAAAATAATGTTTTGGAGTAAGATCGAAAATAAAAATAAAAATAAAACTCAAAACGAAATCAAAACAAAAATTGGGTACTAGCTCCTCGTAACTTTGAAATAAAATTTTACTTGATCGAAATATATATTTTTTTAGTTGGGTGTTATCGATTTAAATCGTTATACTCAAACGCCAAAACATTTATCAGTTTAGACTTAGTGTGATTCATGATTTCGATATTTATCAAAAGTGTTAGTTAAAATGAAAGGAAATAGTAATTTGATATTAATATAATATGTTTTGTTAGTAACAACTAAAATAGTTTAGTCTTAGTTAGTTGTAGTTGTGCTTGGATTATATGTAAGTAGGTTAGGAAAGAAATTAGGTGACTAAAACCATTCCATGTGGTTCGGCCACTTTGCTAACTTTTTACCTCGATTTGCGTGCCGAAATTTGTCGTTGAGAAAATTGTCGTGGATTCTTCGTTTGATTTATCGAGTTTGAATATGAAAGAATAAAGTTCAAATTCAAAGTAATTCAAAATGGTTTCAGTTTAGGTGCTAGGAAAATGTAGTGTGTTGTTTTAGGAAAATAATTGAGTGAGATTGTCTAATTATTAATTTCCTAGTTATGATTAGCTTAAATTAACACGGGGTGTTACAATCCTCCCCCCTTAAAGAAGTATCGTCCCCGAAACTTAAAGTAATCTAGGTGGTTAAGGTTACTGTCTTTGACGACTCTGGGTATTTTTCCTTCATCGATGCCTCGGTCTCCCACGTTGCTTGTTCAGTCTTCTGTCCCCTCCAGAGAACCTTGACTAATGGTATTGATTTGCGTCGTAAGAATTTGGTCTCTCTGGCGAGGATTTCCACTGGTTTCTCCGAGTAAAGCATGTTAGGCTCGATGGCGATCACATCGGGCGTAACAATGTGGCTCGGATCAGACCGATACCTTCGTAGTTGAGATACGTGGAAAACGTTGTGTACCCTTGACAAGTTAGGGGGGTAGGGCAAGTCGATACGCTACCTCTCCGATTCGCTCAAGTATCTCGTAGGGTCCAATATATTTAGGGCTTAGTTTCCCTTTTAACCCAAATCGTCTTACCCCTTTCATGGGTGAGACCTTTAAGAAGACCTTATCTCCGCTGTTGAATTCAATAGGTCGACGATGTTCGTTCGCATACTTCTTCTGCCGGTCTTGAGCTGCTTGTAGTCGTTCTCGGATGATCTTGATGTGCTCGATTTGATCTTGTATGACCTGGGGTCCAGTACCCACGTTGTCACTAGCGTCGTCCCAACACACAGGACTGCGACATTTTCTCCCGTATAGTGCTTCAAAAGGAGCACACCCCAGACTAGTGTGATGACTATTGTTGTATGAGAATTCAACGAGAGGTAAGCTCTTTTCCCAGTTTACGTTGAATTCCATCGTGCACGCTCTCAACATGTCCTCCAGTGTCTGGATAGTTCGCTCTGTCTGACCGTCAGTTGCTGGATGAAAGGCCGTACTCATCTTTAACTTACTACCCAACGCCTCTTGTAGTTTACCCCAGAAATGTGATGTAAACCTTGCGTCCCTGTCTGATATGATGTCGAGGGGAACGCCATGTAGTCGTATTATTTCCTTCTCGTAAGTTTTGGCTAGTTCTTCCAATCCCCATGTCTCCTTGATTGGAACAAAATGGGCCGCCTTGGTTAGGCGATCCACAATAACCCAAATTGCATCCTTGCCGCTTGATGTTCTCGGTAATCCCATTATAAAGTCCATGGATATGGAATCCCACTTTCCTTGAGGAATTTCCAACGGTTGGAGCAGTCCTCCTGGTCTCTGGTGCTCGAATTTTACTTTCTGGCAAATCATACATCTAGCCACGTACTCGGCGATCTCCGCCTTCATCCTTATCCACCAGAAGCGTAATTTCAGGTCTTTGTACATCTTATCTGAGCCCGGATGTATTGAGTAGCGGGTGCTATGTGCTTCATCGAGGATTTTGCGTTTCAAATCTTCATTGTTAGGTATGCACCATCTACCATTGAAGCGTAGACTTCCATCAGTGTAGATCTCGAACCCTTCTGTTCCTTCTGATGGAATCTTTTCTCTAATCTCTAGCAGAGCCGGGTCTTCCCACTGTAGTACTCGAATGTCATGATATAAATCTGGTTCGACCGCCATTGCATTTAGGTCAGCGTCATCCGATTGTACTAGATCTAAGCTCAGTCTCTTCAGATCTTGGACGATGTCTGAGGGAATTTCCCAAATGTTGTTCAGAGTATGTGTTGCCTTACGACTCAGTGCGTCAGCAACCACATTAGCCTTACCTTCATGGTATAATAACTCGATCTTGTAATCCTTGATCAGTTCTAACCATCTCCGCTGTCTCATGTTCAATTCCTTCTGAGTGAAGATGTATTTCAAGCTCTTGTGGTCTGTGTAGAATTTGATGCTGACTCCGTATAGGTAATGACGCCAAATCTTTAGTGCAAAAACGACCGCAGCAAGCTCTAGGTCGTGAGTTGGGTAATTCCTTTCATGCACTTTAAGTTGTCTGGATGCGTATGCTATCACTTTCCCTTATCGCATCAAAACGCAACCCAAACCATTCAGTGAGGCGTCACTGTATACTTCGTACTCATCTCCATCAGTTGGTAAGGTCAAGACTGGGGCTGTGGTAAGTCTCGTCTTGAGTTCTTGGAATGCCTTCTCGCAGTCATCGCTCCATGCGAACTTTGATTCCTTTTGTAGCAGTTTGGTCATTGGGCGGGCTACCTTTGAGAAATCAGGAACAAACCTCCTATAATAACCAGCCAATCCTAGGAAGCTCCTGACTTCAGTGACAGTTTTTGGTGCTACTCATTCCTTAACAGCCTCAATCTTTGCTGGATCCACCATTACACCTTCTTTGGAAATTACGTGGCCTAGGAATGACACTTGGTCTAGCCAAAATTCACACTTTGAAAATTTAGCATACCATTTATGCTCTCTTAAGATGCCCAGGATAATGTGTAGATGTTCTGCGTGTTCTTCTTTATTCTTGGAGTAGATCGGGATGTCGTCAATGAACACGACCACGCAGATGTCGAGATATTCGTGAAAAGTTCTGTTCATTTGATCCATGAATACGGCCAAGCGTTAGTAAGACCGAACGGCATTACTTTGAACTCGTAATGTCCGTATCTTGATCTAAAAGCAGTCTTTTGTATATCTTCTTTACGTACGGCGATTTGATGGTATCCTGATCTCAGATCGATCTTGGAGAAAACTCCTGCTCCCTTGAGCTGGTCAAAGAGATCGTCTATCCTAGGCAGAGGATAACGATTCTTGATTGTCACTTTGTTCAGTTCTCTGTAGTCAATGCAAAGCCTCATGCTCCCATCCTTCTTCTTTACAAAAAGTACCGGTGCACCCCAAGGTGAAACACTCGGTCTTATGAACCCTAACTCAATCATTTCCTCCAATTGTTTCTTGAGTTCTTGATGTTCGACAGGTGCCATGCATGCGGTGCTTTTGAGATAGGTGCGATCTGGGTATGAGGTCGATAGAGAATTCAACATCTCGTGCGGTGGCATACCCGTAACACATCCGGGAATACTTGAGGTATTCGTTTACGATTGGGATGTCCTCGATGCGCAAGGCGTCCTCGACTTTGTTGATCTTGCAAAGATACACTTGGTGTCCCTTTCTCTCCATACTCACGAAGTTTCAATCTGGACACGGCCACTCCCCCTTTCCTCTTCAAACTCTGATATGACACCTCTTTCCCTTGATTTGTCTTCACTGAAATTTTCTGATCGTGACATTTGAACGTTGCCTTATGACGAGCTAGCCAGTTCATTCCCAGAATTACATCGAACTCGGGAAGATCAAACAACACTAGATCTGACAGAAAGTCTGTGTTGTGAATTGAAATCTTTACATTGTTATATCTTGAAGAACAAGAAATGTTTTTACCATCAGGTAGTGATATGTTAGCTTTGATTTGCGTAGGATTTGTGAGTTTGGATTGTTTGATAAACTTTGAGGATATAAAAGATAGGGAAGCTCCTGTATCAAATAAAATGAAAGCAGGCACAGAGTTAACCAGAAATTTACCGGTGATGACGTCGACATCGATAATATCATCAGCCCCTTCTTCAGCTTCTGTCAAGACGTATACACGTCCCTGAACCCTGACGGCTGGCGGTGGTCCCGCATTTGCCTTAGCAGAAATACCCCTCTTTGGGCATTCATTCGATTTGTGCCCCACTACCTTACAGAAGTAGCACACCACTGGCTCTCCGTTGCAACGCTTCCCTGGATGGTTCGGTTGTCGACAGAAGTGACAATGACCTACTTGGACGGTCGGAGCTTTGGGAAGTGGTTGTTGGGTATTCTTTGCAACGTACGGAGTGGTGTTGCAGTTGTAGAACTGGGACTTGCCCTGGTTTCTGCTACGATTGTCTTGATTTTGAAAACCCGGGCGACCAAACATGGGTTTATGGATGAAGCTTGCACTTGCCACAGGCGGCGTAAGCGTCTTCTTTTTTTTTTTTCTCCTCAGTTTCCCTCTTCTGGATGGGTGCCCAGATACACGTTGCCTTTCGTGAGGCTTCAAAGAAAGCTCTTACAAAGAACCCGCTCATGTTTATTCTCGGGTCATTAGCCATGCGCAAATGCGTAACGAGTTGCGAGTTCCTCCTCGCTAGTCAATATCTTAGGAGCAAACTTGGAAAGCCCCTGATATTTTTCTGTGTAAGCTTGTAGTGACATTTCACCCTGGGTTAGATTCCTAAACTCTTCTTCTTTTTCCCACTTCAACTCTTCCCCAAAGTACTTGTTTTCCAACATGGTCTTAAACTCGCTCCAGTTATAGAGCCTTAGAGGGAATTGGGATTTGATCAGGCGCCACCAACTATTTGCCTCTCCTTTCAGGTAGTACGCTACCACGTTCACCATTTCGTTAGGTGGTGTCTTGCTCAGTTCTAGCAACTTTTCCATCTCTTCGATCCACTCTGTCAAGACCGTGGGGTCGACAGAGCCAGAATATGTTTGGGGTCGGTGTTTGGAGAACTTCTCAAATGCGGACTGATTGTTTCCGCCACCTTGATGTTGATACATATTTTGAGCAATTTTTGTAATTGCATCTTCGAATCCTTTCCTCCTCGCTTCTTCCTCAGCAAAATGTTGGGCGAAGTTTGGGTCAGCCATGTTGTTTATGTTGTTTGCATCCATTCTGAAAAATATTAAGCCGTATGAATTTTGAGAAAAGAGGCATATTGTAGAATACAAGGTAAAATACATTTCATTGATAATGTAAAAGGGTTACATCAAAAAGTTACAAAGCCTCCTAATACATTCCCTATGAAATGAACTAAGGTAAGAACTCGGATACAAAGTTCAGCAAAATAACATAATAGTTTAGATACATTCTCAAGAGATATGAAATTGGGTCGAGAATGATAAAAGGTTTGCCCTAGATTCTAGGCAAATTTTGAGTAGTGGTATTCTTTTTCTGAGAAACTATGTTTATACTTCACAGCATAAGACATGTCGCTCAAACCGAGCTTGAAGTCATCCCAGCTCAGGTAGTATTCACCCTCGCGTACGGCTGGGGATCGTACTCGTAACCACCAAGCCTTGGCCTCTCCATCAAGGCAAACAGCAGCAAATGAGGTTTTCCATTCCTCCGGTACCGAATGTTCTTGGAACTTTGCACTCATGTGCCTGGTCCAAGTGTACAGGGTATCTCTATTTCCCTCAAAGGCGTTTGGATCGCTCCTCATGAATGCCTCGATCGCGTCGGTCTTCCCCGAAGATCGGCGGAGGTGATCAGGAACTCGATGTTCCACATATGAGGTTTCGAGTGCCCTGGTCTTCCAGTCGATTCTTGAATTCTCCAAGTTGTGCATTTTCTTCCACGCCTTTCTTTGCTGACGACGTGCAAATGCTTGGACAGCTCTCTTTCGAGCTTTCTCATCTCGGTCTACTTCGCGAACTCCTTGTCGCGCTGCAGTCATATCTGCAATAAGTGGGGCATATAACTTAGTTGTGGTTTTGGATTCACATATATGTATCTGAGTAATTTAAAATGAACGAGTTATGAAAAGCACACGACTTGGTAGCAACATAACGTCTCCATATACATATAAGCATATGGGCAAAATATTACATTCGAGGAAATATAATACATAGGTCCACACAACGTACGTATTGCTCTATGACATGGGACTGGCCATGTATATATGCATCTAGGGGCATCATCGGTGGGCGTCGTGGTAGATTGTTACGGGAGTAACTGAAGGACGTCATCCTAAGGGCCTTTGTCAGTTTAGAGTTAGCCACAGAGCAATTAGCAAGTAGAAGAATTATAAAAGTACGATTTTAACGTTCACCTAACTTGTTTATTATTATTAGGTCGGTCCTTAAGATTCTACCCCTTCTCACATTTTTAATGATCTAAGTTATTATTTTTAGTGATCTAAAGATTTCTAATTTATTATTTGATCCTATAAGTCTATGCCTGACATACGATATGAATGTCTGGCCCAGGTGTCGTCTCGCTATGTGAGATAACTTTAAGTCATTCACTGGCCGCAAGATACTGATACTAATCAGAATAACCTGGTTTTTCGTGACTTTAATTAAACTAAGGCGGAAAATTAATTAAGTCTAGATATTACAAACCAGCTGTTATCGTCTTACAAACTCAGTATATATGATACGAGTTTAGAGATAGAACAGAGTATTTAGATTACAAATTCTCTCAAAAACGTACAAAATAAATAAGGTAAACTCTCCGACTTTAATTGGCATTGGTCTCAAAATTTTGCATTAAACTCTCATCATTTTCCCGCACACTCTTTCGACACATGCAATTCTAAAGCAATATGCAGTATAAATAATGAATCATAAATAAGTAAAAACAATTAGCAAGTAAACAGGTAAAACACGTAAGGAGATCATGATGATTCAATACGAGTATAAACCAATCAAATAACATACCACGCTCACAAATAATCATACTCAACAAATCACATTCCAATACTCAACCAAGTCATTCCGACAATCATCAAACAAACAAGGAAATACATTCAACATGTGATAACAAATGAGTCTTCGTTAGTAAGGCGGAAGCATGCAGACATAATCCGCGCAGTAGCAGTCAGGGCCGAACGAAATCGGACGTAACTGAATATGCTAAAGATATCTAAGGTAATAAGGACGGCCTAATCCCTTGTCTAATGTATGCATACACTACCTATCGAGGATCATACGTATTCGCTATTCAAAAGGTATCACCGACGAAAAATTTCGACTATTACCAGAGACGGGTACCCCCGGATGGGGCAGGCGTTTCCAATTACTGTGCTATGGGCTCACGGTGATATCCAGTATGCCCCATCCCTGAGGTGGATACCCCGCACCGAATAAAGTCTCAAGACTATTATAACGCCTTGGGCAACTCTGGGAGGAAGCCCAAGTCCCCATAGACAGCTACCTCGTTAACATCGAATTTCAAAAGTCGCAACATGGCGAACAATCCAAGTATTTTAGTCAGGTAGTTCAATTCTCTTTCTAAATTTCTTACTTCCTCATTTAATCGTAACATATATTACTTCTAAAACATAAATATATCGTCGAACTTAATATAATGAAACTTTAGTAATCAGCAGTCATTCAGATAAAACGGAGCACATAGAAAAGCTTAAATAATTATTTTGAGTCCGTTCTTAAATTTTAAATATTTCACTATTCATTATTTCACTATTCACCGTATTTACTATTCACCGTATTTACTATTCACCGTATTCACTATTCATCGTATTTATTATTCATCGTATTTTTTTATACGTATTTGTACTTTAGTATTCCGTATTTGTACACATTTTTATACGTATGAATATTTTTATACTTCGTATTTTATTCGTATTTTTATACTAAGTATTTTGGATTAATTGCCAAGAATAATCCGAACTGGTCATCTTATTCCACAAATAATCCGAACTCGAATTAATCCACGAATAATCCCAACTATTGAAAGACTATTCCAATAATGTACTTTGACCAATTTTAACCTACTTTAATCGATAAAAAAAGACGTAAAACTGGTTTGCATTTTACTTAAAATAAGAGTGAGGTAAAGTAGAGTCGGTTTCACCATTATTTTTACGTGTTAGAGTCGATTGAAATTGGCCATAGTACGTTATTGGAATGGTTATTCAATAGTTGGGATTATTCGTGGATTAATTCGAGTTCGGATTATTTATGGAATAAGAATACCAGTTCGGATTATTCTTGGCAATTATTCCAAGTATTTTTATACTTTAAGATATTTTATTTAAGTACAAACCAATTTATTTGCTAAGTATAGAATTCTAATATCAAAGTTGTTAAGTTCGTTTTGTAAATAGAGGTTTAAATAACATTTCAAAAGTAAAACTCGGTTTTATTTAGTCATATACTTAACTAATACTTTAACGGTTCCCACTTTTAGTGAGGGCATCGTAGTTCATTTTTAACAGTCCATATGTCCACATCCACATTTAAGCATAGGTAGTAACACTCGACATTATTCATTTTAATACGTGTAACGTTTATTTTTATCGGTTTTGTTGATTCTTTTTATTAATGATTCATTATACAATCTAATATAATCCTAACTACTAATCAAATTTAGTGACTAAGTGATGAGTTCATTTTAACCAAATTTGACTAAAATAAAGGAGAATGCCGTGTAGTTTATTTATGTGTAGCTATTTATTTCTTTTTATTCTTTTTATTAATAATTCATTACTTTAACTAATAAACTTACTTAAGTGATAAAATATAAGTGACAAGTTCATTTTAGGTCCAAAATACACACCAAAACCGTGGCCTTATACACTTGTAGTATTTTATTTTCGTTTTCTGATTTATCGGTTTTGACTTAAAGTTCTTTTACACTAATTCTTTAAATTGCACCATAGTGATTTAACTAGTTTAAAATTTTTACTAACATCTTATTTTATTTATGAATAGTGTTATTTACTCACTTTAAATTTCTAATTCTTATGTTTTGATGATTTAGTCTATTTAACTTATATGACTATTATTGTAATTTTTCACTAACGGCTTTAAACTAAAAAAAAAGATAAAATAAACTTTTAATTATTTTGGAATCAACTAGTCATTTAAATGAAGAACACTTGAATATGTGAAAAACTCTTATATTTTCCATATGAACATTTATTAGTCAAATTTTTATATATTTATGAAATTTTCTCAAATTTTTCCTACAAGTCCATTTTAACTAAACTAATCATAATATGTTATTTAGAAAAATTAAAACTAAAATTTGGTCCATTTCATTTAAAAATGCCGTGTGAATGTATATACATGTTTAAAATTTTATTTTCGATTTTTATACTTCTAATTCAACAACTAATTTATCTTATACCATTTTTGTATTTAACTAAAGTGAAAATCATATTCAAACATTAATACACAAAAGTAAAAAAAAAATCATTTCATATTAAAAACAATAACAATACATCAAGAACACAAACACTTCAAAACATGTATATTTCATAGCAAAAATCATTTTTAGTCTAAAACATAAACTAGTTATATTTTCATGTTCATTTCATTACAAGTATTTTAAGCATGCAATTTACAAAAATTAAAACGAAAAATTAGACCAAAAACAAGGGCAATGCCGTGGGGTGTTCATGTGTTACCCTAATATTATTTTTCGATTTTTGTCTTCTAATTTAACATGTGAATACTAGGTGATAAAAATAAAATCATGCATGCATCATAACAATAACATATAATCAAATTCGAGGCGCTTATCACATAAGTGTGCGGGAAGCACCTTGATTTGGTTAGTGGAGTAAAACCCTAGCAATTATCGGGATCGATAATATGGTCGAATTGGCTCAAGTCGACGTTCCCACCTTGCTCCTCTTCTTTGGTAGATTAGTACATAAACATGAAAATAAGAAAGTTAGTAACTTGTATTAAAACTAAACTAACTAAACTAAAATGTAAAGTGTAGTAGTATTTTATGTTTAGGTGATGTTTGTATTTTAAATAATTTGATTTATATTCCTAAATAGCTATATGTATAAAGAGGATGTGATTACTCAAATATTTAGTGAAGTGTTTAGTTATGTGTTTAAGAGATTTAAAGATAAAGAGGTAAATGATTTAAAGGAGGAAAGAAAAATAGAAGTGATGATGTTCTTCATGTTCTTGATGAGGATGAAGATAGCTTACAAGGTTTCTTGAGTAAGTTTATTAGAGATAAAAGTGTTAGAAAATTTTTGGTGTTTGTATGTTGTGTTTGTGCGTGTGATGTAGTAGTAGTAGTAGTAGTGTTTGTGTTTTGTTTTAGAAATGTAATGTAATGTGTGTGAATGTGTTTGTAGGTTTAGTTGTATTATCATTTAAATCAAAATAGGTTAAGCATGATGATGTATTAATGTAGGGTGGCTTGACTTAGGGTGGCTTGAATGGACTAGTTGTTAAAGCATAGACAAAGTAGGAAGAGAAACACATGGGCATGTGCTTGCTCAATGAAGCCGGCCACTTGAGTCAAAGTGTGCCTCGGTTTTCGTTTTTGAAATTTTCGATTTACGCGCACGTGAAAAGTCTCGAGTTGAAATATATAGTCTTAAAATAATGTTTTGGAGTAAGATCGAAAATAAAAATAAAAATAAAACTCAAAACGAAATCAAAACAAAAATTGGGTACTAGCTCCTCGTAACTTTGAAATAAAATTTTACTTGATCGAAATATATATTTTTTTAGTTGGGTGTTATCGATTTAAATCGTTATACTCAAACGTCAAAACATTTATCAGTTTAGACTTAGTGTGATTCATGATTTCGATATTTATCAAAAGTGTTAGTTAAAATGAAAGGAAATAGTAATTTGATATTAATATAATATGTTTTGTTAGTAACAACTAAAATAGTTTAGTCTTAGTTAGTTGTAGTTGTGCTTGGATTATATGTAAGTAGGTTAGGAAAGAAATTAGGTGACTAAAACCATTCCATGTGGTTCGGCCACTTTGCTAACTTTTTACCTCGATTTGCGTGCCGAAATTTGTCGTTGAGAAAATTGTCGTGGATTCTTCGTTTGATTTATCGAGTTTGAATATGAAAGAATAAAGTTCAAATTCAAAGTAATTCAAAATGGTTTCAGTTTAGGTGCTAGGAAAATGTAGTGTGTTGTTTTAGGAAAATAATTGAGTGAGATTGTCTAATTATTAATTTCCTAGTTATGATTAGCTTAAATTAACACGGGGTGTTACATCGCATAAAAGCTCACTCCCATGACACTAACACATAAGTTAAGGGAATAAAGTCGGCTCTTACCACCCACAATTTCGACAATTTGAGAAAACAATTCAATACAATGACAAAATTAGCTAGGGATTAATCGAACCCTAAATACAAATTATTCACTAATCATAATTAAACCAACACTAATTATAATTATAAAAGACAAACATAAACATAAAACTAAGAGCAATTAACAATAAAGATTAAAACTTTGGCTCAATAACAACACATAAGAGTAAAACAAAACATAATCTCCAACTTTAACATAAATAAAATGAACTAAATTTACACATAATTTGTAAACTAAACTAATAAATAACTAATTAAAAGGTAATTAAAATTAAACTTAACTAAATTAAAAAGAGAAAATACATAAGAAATGGAGGAATTTGGCTCTGTCGTACATCTACCTCCACTGTTGCTATCTGCTACACTACTCGCTCGTCTACTCTTCTGTCCTCTTTTTTTTTATTCTCCGTGCTGCTACTCGTTGTTGTTTGCTGCCCTTTTTTCTTTTCTCCTCTAGATTTTGGTCCTTTAATTTAATTGGGCCACTCGTCTTAATTTCGGTCAAACTTGTTTCCATTTGATCCGTATTAACTCCGTTTCGTTTCCCGTCTTTTCTTCGACTTGTATTGTTTTCTCCCGAATTGGTACCTATAAAATAGTAATACAAAAAAGCAATACCAAATCTCGAGGAAACGGATAAAATACGATAAAAATAAAACCAACCTATATTATTTATAAGTCGTCGTAAATTGAGCCATTTAACCAATTAAAACCGCAAAACGGATCAAATAAGAATTAAAGTGTGGGTTTATAACTAGTAAAAATATCGCTAATCAAACTCTCCCACACTAAACTCTTACTCGTCCTCGAGTAAGCTCAAAATACAACTAAAAAAAAAACAAACATATACACACAAACTAATCTAACTATAATATCTGAATCGGGACAATTAGCGGGTCCATCCGCCCCTTCAACTCATAACGCAATACTCATGAGGAAAAAGTACCACGTGCAAGGCAAGGTGGGTCTTGCTCAAAATTGTAAACCGACACTCATATAAGCACATGATCAAACATAAGAAAAAGTCGGTTCGGTCTCAAATAAGCTTACTGTAACACCCCGTATTTTATAAACACAAATTAATTATTTTAACAAATATTTTAAATTAAACTTTGTATAATTTAACTATTATTCATTTGTTTTGAAAACGCGACTGAAAAATTTCGATCGAATAAACCTTCTTGAGATACTTCTATTTAAACCTTCTCAATTTTATTAATTTGTTTTATAAGTTTTACGTCTGAAAAATACTTGTCGAACTAAAACGTTACTTTTCTTACCATTATTAAACTTTATAAATTTGCACTACATTTTAAAAATCCCCACTTTCATAAAATTTAGTTTTTATAGAAATAATCTTTCAAATAAACAGACCGTTTGAAATTTTACGAGACCGTAATAAAATTTATAACTGACAACTTTTATACATTTATATTTTCGAACTATAAATTTTATAATACGAATAATGGAATTAAAATTTAAAACAAATAATTTAAAACATAATATATTTTATAAATTATTTAAGTTTTATAAATAAGAGTAAATAAAACGGAGCAAACAAACCAAACAGACCCAAATACACCCTCCTTATGTCGGTACACATTTACCTCCTCATTCTGATATTTTGTTGTTAACTTAGCCAACACAACTTACCTTCCCTACTTAACCCTTCCTTCCTCTTCATTCATTTTGAGTTTCATCTCTTTCTCCCTCTTTATACTCCATCCATTAAAACAACCATGACAACAACAAACAACAACGAAACAACAACCAGCAGCAACAATAACGAAAACAACAACGACGACATCAACACCATCACCTACCTCCGCTCACCACAAGGACCGCCATTAATGGCGAGGTCGAGCTCGAGCTCAGTCATCGTGTACCCTCGCCGGAGCCGAAGTCGACAACACAAATGACCACCATGGCCATGCTCAGCAGCCTCGAAGCCCCCCTGTTTCTTTTCCCCTGTTTTGGACCCACCGTACACCACCACCATGGCAACCACCGTGAGCCACCACCCCGACGACACCTGCCACCGTTCGTCGACGCTTCACCCCTGTCCTCGACCTCCTCTGCTCTTCTCTGTGGTCTGCCCTGCTATTCTTCTCGACTCACTCCCCCTCTCCTCAGCCACGCTCCGTTTTCAGGCCACCGGAGCCGAACCCCGATCACCAACAGGCTCAACATCGACCTCTACCTCAAGGTGCTTTCATCCCCTTAATCCTTCATTGCCCTTCTAATTTCAGATTCTACTCGGCTATTAAATTTCGTACTGTCGTTTCCATTTATGTCGTGCTACATATCCGATTTCAATTCGTTAACTCAATCTATTTCGACTTTCATTTTCGCTGAGTTATTTTTTTTCCTTCTATTTCTGATTTTTCTACTCCTAAATCCCTGTTATGTTTCAATTAAAATGTTGACAGAATACGCTCCGTATTCCGTCCTTAGTTGCTGTGACCTTCTGAGAATCGTCATTTGGGTGTCGTTTTTTCTCTGTCACCAGCCACGACTGACGATGTCAAGGCCACCTCTACTGCCTCTATTTCATGGTGAGCGTCCATTTCAATTTTACTTCCGGCAATTATAAACTTAATAAGTCTCGACAATCAATCGCTCGTGTTAATGATTTAGTTTGATAAATAATTATCGATTCTCACATTCTCCTTTATCGCTGTGGTTTGTGAGGGATACATTCATGTCTCGTCCTTGATGAGCCGTATCAATCGGGTTGGATTTGCGTCTCGGGTTGACAAAATCATGGATCCAGACGAGCTAAGGAAATTCGTACCGAGCTAACATAAGGTGCCCTCGCACACTAATTTAATTTCAAGTATTATGATATAGTTTGTGTTTGAAATAAATAAATAAATTGTTATAATATATATATACATATTGATTTTGTGCTAATTATGATGTGTGTTATTTGGTTATTATATGTTGTTGAATTGAATTGTGAAATATGATACTTATATGATTTTGTGATAATATGTTTTGAGTGAAAAATGTGTTGGTGAATTAATGTTGAATTTAATTGTAATTTTATCATGTTGAAATTGTATGTTGTGTTTAAGTTATTGAACCTATTAAATATAAGTATCACAATTATAAAATAAGACAAAAAATATTACTAAAATAACTTAAGTAAATAAATTAAATTAATATAAAATAGTTACAGAAATAAAATATTTATCGACACTAAAAAGGTTTAATTAAAACACAACTAAAAATGAAGAGTTAAATAAAAAGAGTATTAAGTTTAAATTAGTATTTAATCAATTTAAAAGTAAAAATATAAATTAAAAGTTACTCGTATAAAAATTAGGATAAAAATAAAATGTCAAGAATTTACTAAGTATAAAAATGTAAGGTCGATAAGAGTATCGAAGCATATAATAACTTAGTAAGTACAACATTTAATATGAAAATATTAACTTAAAGTAAAGCTCACAAATTTAGACAATATCTTTAAAAATAAGAATTCATCTTAAAGTCGACAACTCACTAAATCGATGTAAGTCGTATAATAAAAATTAAACATATAAAATGTAAGACATTATAAAAAGACACAAATGATTCATAAAAATAATGTAGAAAAGATTCTAAGTTATAAAAACTTAAATAAGATTCTACGATCAAATTATCTTTTCACCTAAATCGAATAAATATAGAAAAAAATTATAATATGAAGTCGTAATAAGAAATTAAACCACCTAAAAGAAGTTTAACTAAATGTCACTTAATTATATTTTATCAAGAATACAAAAATTTGTCGATTATCGTTTAAGTAATATTTTTACAACTTAAACTAAATGGTATAACTACTAAATCACTAAACACTTTACGATTTAAATAAAAGGAAGAAATAAATGTGAATTATAATGAAATTCAATTATTTATATTACTAATCACTAATCTATATAAATTACTTAAAATTTAAATAAAACTAAATCGAGCTTATAAATAAAATGAACTATTCTTAATTACTAAAATATAAACTAAATGTAACAACCTGGTTTTTTCGTGACTTTAATTAAACTTAGGCGGAAAATTAATTAAATCTATATATTACAAAACCAGCTGTTAATCGTAATAAAACTCCAAGTACATAGTACGAGTTTAGGATAACAGAGTATAAGTTTGATTACATCCTCTCAAAATAGATTACAAAAATAAGGCCTTCAATCCCCTGGTAGATCAACGGTCAAGACTCGGGGTACCTGCATTAAACTCTCATTATTTTCCCGCACACTCTTTCGATACATGCAATTCTAAAACAATATGCTGAATGAATATTAAATAAACAAGGAAAACAAATAGCAAGCATGCAAGCAAAACATATAAGGAGATCATGATTATTCAATACGAGTATAAACCAATCAAATAACATATCACGCTCACAAATAATCATACTCAACAAATCGCATTCCAATACTCAGCCAGGCCATTCAGATAATAATCACAAAACAAGGAAATGCATTCAACATGTGATAACAAATGAATCTTCGTTAGTAAGGCGGAAGCATGCAGACATAATCCGCGCAGTAGCCGGCAGGGCCAACATCACTTGGACATGACTGCCAGGCTCAAAGATATCTAAGGTAATAAAGATGGCTACATCCCTTGTCTAATGTATGCATACACTACCTATCGAGGATCATACTTATTCGCTATTCAAAAGGTATCACCGACGAAAAAGTTCGACTATCACCAGAGACTGCACCGGATGGGGTCATGGCGTTCCAATTACTATTCTATGGGCCCGCGGAAGTATCAAGTATGCCCCATCCCCGAGGTTGATACCACACGCCAAACAAAGAATCTTAAGATCGTTGAATAGCCTTGGGCAACTCGGGTAGGAGCCCAAGTCCCCATAGACTACCTCGTTAACTTCGAATTTCAAGAGTCGCAACATGGCGAACAATCCTAGTATTTTATTCAAGTACTTGCTTTCTCAATTTCTCATTCTCTTGTTCATAAATAATAATGACGAACTTGTAATATAAATATAACGTCGAACTTGTATAATGAAATTTTAGTAATAAATAGCTTCTTGAGTAAAACAGAACACATAGAAAAAACTTAATTATTTATTTTGAGTCCGTCAGTAACTTTTAAATATTTTTCACTATTCATTATTTTACTATTCACCGTATTTACTATTCATCGATTTACTATTCATCGTATTTACTATTCCTCGTATTTACTATTCCTCAGATTTACTATTCCTCGTATTTATACGTATTCGTATTTTCGTATTTGTATTTGTACGTATTTTTATACTTCGTATTTTATTCGTATTTTATACGTATATGTATTCTTATACTTAGTATTTATTATTTTATTTCCTTTATACTTAGTATTTTTATTTTATCTTACTTTATTTATACTTAGTATCTTTATACTCTTATACATTTTTGTTATACTAAGGATATTTTAGAAAATAAAACTAAGCTTTTTATTTACTAAGTGTAAAATTCTAGTTTTAAAGTCGTTAGGTTCGTTTTGTATTTAGTGATTTGAAAAATGATTTCGGAAGTAAAATCTAATATAATCTAAGTACAAAATTCTAGTTTTAAAGTCGTTAGGTTCGTTTTGTATTTAGCGATTTGAGAATTTATTTTAAATGTGAAACTCGATTTTTAACTTAAGTATAAAATCTAATTTCAAAGTTGTTAAGTTCATTTTGTACTTGGTCAATTTTTAATAACATTTCAAAAGTAAAACTCGGTTTTATTTAGTCATATACTTAACTAATCTTTTAGCGGTTTCATTTTTAGCGAGGTTGTCGTAGTTCATTTTAAATAGTCCGTATGTCCACATCCAAATTTAAGCATAGGTAGTAACACTCGACAACATTCATTTTTAATACGTGTAACGTTTATTTTTATCGGTTTCGTTGATTCTTTTTATTAACGATTTAATACATAAACAAATATAAACCTAATTACTATTCAATTTTAGTGACTAAGTGATAAATTCATTTTGACCAAAATTGACCCAAAATTAACCCTAATGCCGTGAGCCTTTATTTATTTAGCTATTTATTTCTTTTGTTGTTTTTATTAATAAATCATTACTTTAACTATTTTAATTACTTAAGTGATAAAAATAAAAAGTGACAAATTCATTTTAGGTCTAAAATCAACCCAAAACCGTGGCCTACTATACTTACACTATTTATTTTCGGTTTTCTAATTTTATCGGTTTTCGATTTAAAGTTTTTATATACTAATTAATCAAATAAATCTAAGGTGATTTAAACTAGTAAACAAAAACAATAAATAATTAAAAACTTATAACATTATGAATCAAACTAACTATATAAATGAAGAACACTTGAATAAATGAAGAACTTCTAATCTTTTTCATATGAACATTTTTAACTCAAATTTCATATTATCGTTTTATTTTCTCAAATTTTTATAGCAAGTTCATTTCACCTAGACTAATCATAATATGTTATTTAGAAAAATTAAAACTAAAAATTGGTCCATGTAATTAAATTTGGCCGTGTATATGTATGTATGTTCATAAATTTTGATTTTTTATTTTTATACTTCTAATTCAACAACTAATTTATCTTATATTATTTATGTATTTAATCATAAGTGGAAAACATAACAAAACATTAACACACTTAAATAAAATCATTCAAACATAGAATTAACACAAAAATTCAAGAACACACATAATACATTAAAACACTTAAAAATTCATAACAAATTCATTTTAAATCCTAAACATAAACTAATTATATTTTCATGTCCATTTCATTACAAGTATTTTAAGCATGCAATTTACAAAAATAAAAACGAAAAATTAAGCCAAAAATAAAGGGGAGGCCGTGTGTTATGTTATTGTTACACTAATAATATTTTTCGATTTTTGTCTCCTAATTTAACATATGAACACTAGGTGATAACATAAATTAAGCATGCATCAAAACATCACTTAGGAAAACATAAATCAACTACGAGGCGCTTATCACATAAGTGTGCGAGAAGCACCTTAAATTTGGCTCACGAACAGAGGGCCTCCAAAAATGATCCTAACCCGTTTTCTTATGAACCCTCAATAGCAATGAACCAGCCTAGGAGAAAGGCAGTACACCCAGCCAAAACATCGACAGTGAAAACAATCAAACTCAAGGCGTCAAATGACGGTAGCAGTACCGAGGGCCAGTGAACAGAGGACAAGCGTCCAAGGTCCGAATTCATCCCCGAAAAATGAACACAACGCAGGGGAGCAAGGAAAAATGAATTAAAGTCGGCGAAATCAAATGTCGATAATTCAATGGATAAAACGATTTAATCGACGACACTTACCGACGATTAAAATACGACGGCAAGCAGAGCAAGGTCACGGTGAGCACGGCCCAGGTGGTTCACGGTGGACAGCCGTGGTGGTGGTCTACGGTGGGTCGAAAACAGGGGCGTCGAGGAGGACACGGTCGTCGGTGGTGAGCTCGATGAGGGTTCTCCGGCGAGACCAAAATTAAAAGAAGAAGAAGCAGGTGGCGGTGGTGGTCGAGAGAGAAAAAGAATCAAATCGATAATTACTTGATCGACAAAATAAAATCGAAACCGAAAACGAAACGAAATAGAAAAATCTGAAATAAAAAGGGGGCTCACCAAATGGAGGCGACAGAGCACGGTGGTGCTCATGGTGGCTCCGGTTAGAGCCGAGAGAGAAAGAAAGCAGAGGAGAGGCAGGGGACTACGGTGGTGGTGTACGGTGGTGGTGAACGGTGGTGGTGTTGGCCGAGGAAGGGGGCAGAAAACAGGGGACGTGAGAGAGAGAGAGAGAGAACGACGATGGTGGTGATGGCCATGGTGGTCTGAGGTGGCGCTTCTGGTGGTCAGAGCTCCGGTGACCATGGCCATGGTGGCCCAAGTCGTTGTTGTTGCCGTTGGGTTGTTGTTGTTGTTGTCATTTTTGTTATTGTTATTGTTGTTGTTTGCTTTGTTGTTTGTTGTTATGGCTGTTGAATTTGTTGTTGGTTTTGTTCATTTTAATGAAGGAAAATGAAAGTAATAAAGAGGAAGAAGAAGACCAGATAAACAAACAAATGAGAGAGTGTGTGAGTGAATTATTATAAAAACAAAATATCTAATACTCAAGTGGGTTAGTGGATGGAGGTAGTGAGTGCCGACTTAAGAGGAAGTATACTTGGATCAGTTTTTCCGATTTGCTCTGTTTCATTCGATCTTATTTATAAACATTTACATTTTATAAAATATACTATACTTTAAATTATTTGTTTTAAATTTTAGTTTCATCATTAGTATTATAAAATTTATAGTTCAAAAATATAAATGTATAAAAGTTGTCAGTTACAAATTGTATTATGGTCCCACCGATTTTCAAATGGTCTGCTTATTTGAAAGAATATTTTTATAAAGATTAAATTTTATGAATGTGAGGATTTTTAAAATGTAGCGCAAATTTATAAAGTCTAAATATGGTAACAAAAATAACGTTTTAGTTCGACAAGTATTTTATAAATAAAAATATAATATAAGTTAATATAAAATCAAGAAAGTTTAATTAGAAATGTATTGGAGAGAGTTTATTTAATCGAAATTTTTCAGCCGCGTTTTTTAAGTAATTGAGTAAAAGTGAAATCATATAAATTTTAATTTAAGAATTTTGTTAAAATAATTAATTAGTATTAATTAAAAACACGGGGTGTTACAATCCTACCCCCTTAAGAAAAGTTTCGTCCCCGAAACTTGAATAGGATGGATAACTGCTCGAGATTAAAAGCAGTTGGAGAAAACATCGAAGTTTTTGGAATTGGAATATTAATATTGTTCTTGATTGGGTATGAATTTTCTAAAATGAATGATTGGAGAATTTAATAACTTAATGATATAAATGATTCTTTTTCGAATTAACATCTAAATGATGCTTTGATACCAACTGTAACAACCTGGTTTTTTCGTGACTTTAATTAAACTTAGGCGGAAAATTAATTAAATCTATATATTACAAAACCAGCTGTTAATCGTAATAAAACTCCAAGTACATAGTACGAGTTTAGGATAACAGAGTATAAGTTTGATTACATCCTCTCAAAATAGATTACAAAAATAAGGCCTTCAATCCCCTGGTAGATCAACGGTCAAGACTCGGGGTACCTGCATTAAACTCTCATCATTTTCCCGCACACTCTTTCGATACATGCAATTCTAAAACAATATGCTGAATGAATATTAAATAAACAAGGAAAACAAATAGCAAGCATGCAAGCAAAACATATAAGGAGATCATGATTATTCAATACGAGTATAAACCAATCAAATAACATATCACGCTCACAAATAATCATACTCAACAAATCGCATTCCAATACTCAGCCAGGCCATTCAGATAATAATCACAAAACAAGGAAATGCATTCAACATGTGATAACAAATGAATCTTCGTTAGTAAGGCGGAAGCATGCAGACATAATCCGCGCAGTAGCCGGCAGGGCCAACATCACTTGGACATGACTGCCAGGCTCAAAGATATCTAAGGTAATAAAGATGGCTACATCCCTTGTCTAATGTATGCATACACTACCTATCGAGGATCATACTTATTCGCTATTCAAAAGGTATCACCGACGAAAAAGTTCGACTATCACCAGAGACGGGTACCCCCGGATGGGGTTGGCGTTTCCAATTACTATTCTATGGGCCCGCGGAAGTATCAAGTATGCCCCATCCCTGAGGTTGATACCACACGTCAAACAGCAATCTTAAGATCGTTGAATAGCCTTGGGCAACTCAGGTAGGGAGCCCAAGTCCCCATAGACAGCTACCTCGTTAACTTCGAATTTCAAGAGTCGCAACATGGCGAACAATCCTAGTATTTTATTCAAGTACTTGCTTTCTCAATTTCTCATTCTCTTGTTCATAAATAATAATGACGAACTTGTAATATAAATATAACGTCGAACTTGTATAATGAAATTTTAGTAACAGCAGTTCTTCAGGTAAAACAGAACACATAGAAAAAACTTAATTATTTATTTTGAGTCCGTTCGTAACTTTTAAATATTTTTCACTATTCATTATTTTACTATTCACCGTATTTACTATTCATCGTATTTACTATTCATCGTATTTACTATTCCTCGTATTTACTATTCCTCGTATTTACTATTCCTCGTATTTATACGTATTCGTATTTTCGTATTCCGTATTTGTACGTATTTTTATACTTCGTATTTTATTCGTATTTTATACGTATATGTATTCTTATACTTAGTATTTATTATTTTATTTCCTTTATACTTAGTATTTTTATTTTATCTTACTTTATTTATACTTAGTATCTTTATACTCTTATACATTTTTGTTATACTAAGGATATTTTAGAAAATAAAACTAAGCTTTTTATTTACTAAGTGTAAAATTCTAGTTTTAAAGTCGTTAGGTTCGTTTTGTATTTAGTGATTTGAAAAATGATTTCGGAAGTAAAATCTAATATAATCTAAGTACAAAATTCTAGTTTTAAAGTCGTTAGGTTCGTTTTGTATTTAGCGATTTGAGAATTTATTTTAAATGTGAAACTCGATTTTTAACTTAAGTATAAAATCTAATTTCAAAGTTGTTAAGTTCATTTTGTACTTGGTCAATTTTTAATAACATTTCAAAAGTAAAACTCGGTCTTATTTAGTCATATACTTAACTAATCTTTTAGCGGTTTCATTTTTAGCGAGGTTGTCGTAGTTCATTTTAAATAGTCCGTATGTCCACATCCAAATTTAAGCATAGGTAGTAACACTCGACAACATTCATTTTTAATACGTGTAACGTTTATTTTTATCGGTTTCGTTGATTCTTTTTATTAACGATTTAATACATAAACAAATATAAACCTAATTACTATTCAATTTTAGTGACTAAGTGATAAATTCATTTTGACCAAAATTGACCCAAAATTAACCCTAATGCCGTGAGCCTTTATTTATTTAGCTATTTATTTCTTTTGTTGTTTTTATTAATAAATCATTACTTTAACTATTTTAATTACTTAAGTGATAAAAATAAAAAGTGACAAATTCATTTTAGGTCTAAAATCAACCCAAAACCGTGGCCTACTATACTTACACTATTTATTTTCGTTTTCTAATTTTATCGGTTTTCGATTTAAAGTTTTTATATACTAATTAATCAAATAAATCTAAGGTGATTTAAACTAGTAAACAAAAACAATAAATAATTAAAAACTTATAACATTATGAATCAAACTAACTATATAAATGAAGAACACTTGAATAAATGAAGAACTTCTAATCTTTTTCATATGAACATTTTTAACTCAAATTTCATATTATCGTTTTATTTTCTCAAATTTTTATAGCAAGTTCATTTCACCTAGACTAATCATAATATGTTATTTAGAAAAATTAAAACTAAAAATTGGTCCATGTAATTAAATTTGGCCGTGTATATGTATGTATGTTCATAAATTTTGATTTTTGATTTTTATACTTCTAATTCAACAACTAATTTATCTTATATTATTTATGTATTTAATCATAAGTGGAAAACATAACAAAACATTAACACACTTAAATAAAATCATTCAAACATAGAATTAACACAAAAATTCAAGAACACACATAATACATTAAAACACTTAAAAATTCATAACAAATTCATTTTAAATCCTAAACATAAACTAATTATATTTTCATGTCCATTTCATTACAAGTATTTTAAGCATGCAATTTACAAAAATAAAAACGAAAAATTAAGCCAAAAATAAAGGGGAGGCCGTGTGTTATGTTATTGTTACACTAATAATATTTTTCGATTTTTGTCTCCTAATTTAACATATGAACACTAGGTGATAACATAAATTAAGCATGCATCAAAACATCACTTAGGAAAACATAAATCAACTACGAGGCGCTTATCACATAAGTGTGCGAGAAGCACCTTAAATTTGGCTCACGAACAGAGGGCCTCCAAAAATGATCCTAACCCGTTTTCTTATGAACCCTCAATAGCAATGAACCAGCCTAGGAGAAAGGCAGTACACCCAGCCAAAACATCGACAGTGAAAACAATCAAACTCAAGGCGTCAAATGACGGTAGCAGTACCGAGGGCCAGTGAACAGAGGACAAGCGTCCAAGGTCCGAATTCATCCCCGAAAAATGAACACAACGCAGGGGAGCAAGGAAAAATGAATTAAAGTCGGCGAAATCAAATGTCGATAATTCAATGGATAAAACGATTTGTCGGCGACAACTGCAAGCGATTAAAATACGACGGCAAGCAGAGCAAGGTCACGGTGAGCACGGCCCAGGTGGTTCACGGTGGACAGCCGTGGTGGTGGTCTACGGTGGGTCGAAAACAGGGGCGTCGAGGAGGACACGGTCGTCGGTGGTGAGCTCGATGAGGGTTCTCCGGCGAGACCAAAATTAAAAGAAGAAGAAGCAGGTGGCGGTGGTGGTCGAGAGAGAAAAAGAATCAAATCGATAATTACTTGATCGACAAAATAAAATCGAAACCGAAAACGAAACGAAATAGAAAAATCTGAAATAAAAAGGGGGCTCACCAAATGGAGGCGACAGAGCACGGTGGTGCTCATGGTGGCTCCGGTTAGGGCCGAGAGGGAGAGAGAGGAGAGAGGCAGGGGACTACGGTGGTGGTGTACGGTGGTGGTGAACGGTGGTGGTGTTGGCCGAGGAAGGGGGCAGAAAACAGGGGACGTGAGAGAGAGAGAGAGAGAACGACGATGGTGGTGATGGCCATGGTGGTCTGAGGTGGCGCTTCTGGTGGTCAGAGCTCCGGTGACCATGGCCATGGTGGCCCAAGACGTTGTTGTTCTTAGTTGGGTTGTTGTTGTTGTTGTCATTTTTGTTATTGTTATTGTTGTTGTTTGCTTTGTTGTTTGTTGTTATGGCTGTTGAATTTGTTGTTGGTTTTGTTCATTTTAATGAAGGAAAATGAAAGTAATAAAGAGGAAGAAGAAGACCAGATAAACAAACAAATGAGAGAGTGTGTGAGTGAATTATTATAAAAACAAAATATCTAATACTCAAGTGGGTTAGTGGATGGAGGTAGTGAGTGCCGACTTAAGAGGAAGTATACTTGGATCAGTTTTTCCGATTTGCTCTGTTTCATTCGATCTTATTTATAAACATTTACATTTTATAAAATATACTATACTTTAAATTATTTGTTTTAAATTTTAGTTTCATCATTAGTATTATAAAATTTATAGTTCAAAAATATAAATGTATAAAAGTTGTCAGTTACAAATTGTATTATGGTCCCACCGATTTTCAAATGGTCTGCTTATTTGAAAGAATATTTTTATAAAGATTAAATTTTATGAATGTGAGGATTTTTAAAATGTAGCGCAAATTTATAAAGTCTAAATATGGTAACAAAAATAACGTTTTAGTTCGACAAGTATTTTATAAATAAAAATATAATATAAGTTAATATAAAATCAAGAAAGTTTAATTAGAAATGTATTGGAGAGAGTTTATTTAATCGAAATTTTTCAGCCGCGTTTTTTAAGTAATTGAGTAAAAGTGAAATCATATAAATTTTAATTTAAGAATTTTGTTAAAATAATTAATTAGTATTAATTAAAAACACGGGGTGTTACACTAAAAATACGTATAAGTATAAAAGTGAAATATATAATAATTCAACCTTACCTCGTACTAATAAGAGGATACAAAGATGAACATAAATAATACAATAAATGTGATTAGCGCGTGTGTAACAACCCGGTTTTTCGTGACTTTAATTAAATTAAGGCGGAAAATCAATTAAGTCTATTTATTACAAAACCAGCTGTTATCGTATTACAAACTCCATATACATAATATGAGTTTAAGATAAACAGAGTATATGATTGATTACATTCTCTCAAGCGTACAGAATAAATAAGGTAAACTCTCCTCAAAGATTGAAATAATAGTAGTCCTCGGGGTACCTGCGTTTAACCAATTATCATTTTCCCGCAACACTCTTTCGACACATGTAATTCTAAAACATATGCATTATATAAAGGAAATAAATATATAAAAACAAATAGCAATTAGGCATGCAACACATAAGGAAAGCATGATGATTCAAACATGAGTATAAATCAATCAAATACTGTACCACGCTCACAAATAATCATACTCAACAAATCGTATCCCAATACTCATAACCAAGTCATTCAGACAATAATCAATCAAGACAAGGAAATGCATTTAAACATACGTTAACTAATGAATGTTCGTTAGCGAGGCGGAAGCATGCAGACGTAACACGCGCTATAGTAGACAGGGCCAAACAGATTGGACGTGTCTGACACACTAGACAATAGTGGACAGGGCCAAAGAGATTGGACGTGGCTGACATACTAGACGTCCGACAGCGTTTATCGGGCGAACAAAGCGACGTGTCGGCCGACAGGCTAGAGATACCTAAAGCGACAAGGACAGCCAAATCCCGAGTCTAATGTATGCATACACCACTATAGATAGGTTCGTATCATACTCGCCCTCGAGTAAGTAGTCACCTAATAATACGACTATCACCTTAGACGGGTACCCCCGGGTGGGGCTGGAGTTTCCAATTACCGTAGTATGGACTCACGGAGATATCAATCATGCCCCATCCCTGAGGTTGTATATCCCGCACCGAAATAATACTTTATATAAAAATATTAGATCGCCTTTAGCAACTCTGGGAGGGAGCCAAAGTCCCCATAGACGGCTACCTCATTAACTTCGAGTTCAAGAGTCGCGACATGGCGAACAATCCAAGTATTTTATTCAAGTAGTTCATTTTCTCAAATTCTTATTTCCTCGTTCAATTATAACAAGTGGCAATTCTAAATCTTAATAATATCGTCGAACTTTGTATAATGAAATTTTAGTTCTAGCAGTTCTTCAGATAAGCAGAAGCAAAAGAAAAACATAAATATTTATTTCGAGTCCGTTCGTAAATTTATATATTTTTACTATTCATTATTTTACTATTCATCGTATTTTATACGTATTTTTATACGTATGCGTATTTTTATACTTTGTATTTGTACGTATTTTCATACTTGTATGTATTTTTATACTAGTACGTATTTTTATACTTGTACGTATTTTATACTTATACGTATTAGTATTTTATATTTTAGTAAATATAATATTTCATTTTACTTATAAGTTTGATTACGTTTCATTTAAATTTTAAGTAATTTAAAGTAGATTAGTGATTAGTGATTAGTGATATAAATAATTGAATTTCAATGTAACACACACTTATTTCATCCTTTTATTTAAATCGTAATGTGTTAAGTGATTTAGTATTCATAACATTTATTTTAACTTAGAAATATTACTTAAATGATATTCGACAATTTTTAGTATTCTTGATAAAATATGCTTAAGTGACATTTAGTTATATTTCTTTTAGGTGGTTTAATATCCTAATACGACTTCGTATTATAATTTTTACTTATTCGATTTAGGTGAAAAGATAATTTAATCGTAGAATTTTATTTAAGTTTTTATAACTTAGAATCTTTTCTACATTATCTTTATGAATCCATTCGTATCCTTTTTATAATGTAATACGCTTTTATATGTTTTATTTTTATAATACGACTGCATTTGTTTAGTAAGTTATTGACTTTAAGACTAAATCTTATTTGTAACGATATTGTTTTATTTTTTGTGAGTTTTGCTTTAAATTAATCTTTCCATATAAAATGTTATATTTACTAAGTTATTCATATGATTTGATAATCTTTTCTCGATCCTTACATTTTTATACTTAGTAAATTCGACACTTTATTTTTGTCTGATTTATATTTATGACGTTAGTTCTTAAATTTATTTTTATGCGACTTCTCTTAGATATTTAATACGAGTAACTTTTATTTATATTAAAAATGAACTTTACCTTTAAAATTGATTTCATCCTACTTTAAACTTAATACTTTTATAACTTAAATCTTCATTTTTAGTTATAGTTTTTATTCGTACTATTGAGTGTCGATAAATATTTTTATTACTATAATTATTTTATTTAATTGAACTTATTTACTTAAGTAATTTTAATAAAATTTTAGTTGCATATAATACTTGTGATACTTATAATTCATATATTTTAATTTACAAATAACATACAATTTAACATGATAATATTAATATAAATTCAACAATAATTTCAAGCACACAATTACTTTAAAACATTTAAATTTCATAACAATTTCATTTTAAGTCAAAAACATAAACTAATTATATTTTCATATACATCTTATTACAAGTATTTTAAGCATGCAATTTACAAAAATTAAAACGAAAAATTAAGTGAAAAATTGAAGGGTGGCCGTGTGGTTTTTATAAGCTACACAAGTTTTATTTTTTTTGATTTTTACCTTGTAATTAGTCATGCAATACTAAAGTGATATACTAATTCATACACACACTCAAACATAACATTTAATCAATTAGGTGTAAGTGCTTAGCAAATATAGTGTGCGGGAGCACCTTATGTTAGCTCGGTACGAATTTCCTTGGCTCGTTTGGATCCATGATTTTGTCAACCCGAGACCCATAACTAACTCGTTTCCTTATGGACCCAAAATCAAAAGCGATCCAGTCGAATGATAGCACACGAACGGCAGTGTACTCGTCTCAAACAACAGCACAAAGAAACGAGAGTATAAGAAGCGTTAACAAGTTACTAGCGGAACTGAATACGGACTGAAATCGGAAAATGACGTCGTGATTAAATAAATGTAAAATGATTGAAAACCAAGGAGTCTCACCGTGATAACTGTCACGGTGGTGTTGACCCATGGTGGTCAAACAGCGGGGGCAGCCCGGCAGGAGGCGGCGAGGGAAACGAAGATAGCTCCGGCGAGGTGGCAGTGACCGGAAAAAGATGCGAGTATTAAGTCGATAATTACTTAATCGACAAAATAAAATCAAAATGAAAACGAATTGAAATCGAAAAATTGAAGTAAATAGGGGGCTCACCAAATGGAGGCTAATAAGGGCGGTGTGAGTAGAGGAGGAAAAAGAAGGTGGCCTGAGGTGGTGACGTCGGTCACGGTGGTGGCTCGCTAGGCTCAACTCCGGTATCGTAATCGAAACCGAAAAGAGGATATGCAGGGGAGAGCAAAGGGGACCACGAAAAAGGAGAGAAAAAGAGAAGGGGCCATGGTGGTCAAGCTCGAGGTCGGCTCCAATGGCGGCTCCGGTGAGGCTGCTCCGGTGGTGGCCGAAAACAGGGGAAAAGCGAAGGGAAAAGAGCAGGGGAGAGCAGGGCCGAGAAAGGTGAGGAAAACAGGGGGAGAGAGGATGACGGTGGTGGCAGGCTGAACTCCGGCGAGTGTATGGCGGCCATGGTGGCCATTGTTGCTGCCGTTAGTTGTTGTTGTTGTTGTTGGTTTGTCGAGTTTGTTGTTGTTGTTGTTGAACGTTGTTGTTGTCGTGTTGTTTTTGTTGTTGCTGCTGTTGTTGTGTTTTGTTGTTCTTGTTTGTTTGATTTAATGAGAAATAAAAAAGGAAGAAGAAGGAGATAAGGGAAGAAGCAGGTCAGTTAAAAAAAATTAAGGGAGTTATAAGGACTGCTCAAGAAGTTTGACCTAAAACAAAACAAATATCTAAAAGCAAGTGGAGGATGGTGTAGGTAGAGTTGTCGACATGTGAGGTAGTATAGTCAACTATAGTTGGGTCTGTTTGATTTGTTTTGCTCCGTTTCATTTACTCTTATTTATAAACTTTTATATTTTATAAAATATACTATACTTTAAATTATTTGTTTTAAATTTTAGTTTCATCATTAGTATATTAAAATTTATAGTTTGAAAATATAAATGTATAAAAGTTGTCAGTTACAAATTGTATTATGGTCTCACAGATTTTCAAACGGTCTGCTTATTTGAAAGAATATTTTTATAAAGACTAAATTTTATGAACGTGAGGATTTTTAAAATGTAGCGCAAATTTATAAAGTCTAATAATGGTAACAAAAGTAACGTTTTAGTTCGACAGGTATTTTATAAATGAAAATATAATATAGGTTAATATAAAATCAAGAAAGTTTAATTAAATGTATTGGAGAAAGTTTATTTAATCGAAATTTTTAGGCCGCGTTTTTAAAGTAATTGAATAGAAGTTAGATTATATAAATTTTGATTTAATAATTTAGTTAAAATAATTAATTAGTATTAATAAAAACACGGGATGTTACAATCCTACCCCCTTAAGAAAAGTTTCGTCCCCGAAACTTGAATAGGATGGATAACTGCTCGATATTAAAAGTAGTTGGAGAAAACATCGAGGTTTTTGGAATTGGAATATTAATATTGCTCTTGATTGGGTATGAATTTTCAACAAAGGAAAGATTGATGAATTTAATAGTTTCAAAATACAAATAATTCTTTTTCGAATTAATATCTAAATGTTGCTGTAATGTCATTTTCAAAATCAGCGAGAAAGACGTTTTCAAAAAGGTAGGGCCTAGAAGTTTTGTACGGAATTAAACTAAATAAAATTAATAAGCGTTTTAAGAATTAAAACAATTTATTTAAATTTGAAAACCAATGTTAACCTTAAAATAGGTTGAAATAAAGAAGTTTTATGATTTAGTTAGGATTTTAATATAATCAAATTATTGTCCTACCCCCTTAAGAAGTTTTAAACGTATATACATAATATTATTATTGTTACTTTTAATGATCACATGTATATGAAATATAGCTTTAGGAAAACGGCATTTAGGGAAAATATGTAAAAATCGTAGTGATCATACGGAAAAATATGAGCCTTAATGAAATTAGGGGAAATATAGGTTATCGTTGAATGATTAATTTAGAGAATTACGGATAACCTTGTTAATATAGCTCTTTTTCTTAAAATTGTTATTATGATGTTATTAGGTGAAACGGGAAGTTATAAATCATATTTTAGGTAAGGTTGAAAATTTATATTAAGGGATTGAAATAAATGACAAATGATATACACATGTATTTTTGAAGAGGAGTGTTTGTAATGGATAGGACAAGTTAAAAAGGTATTTAAAATTTAAAGAAAATGATGTCGAAACAAATTACTTTCGAAAGTATCTTAAATTAAGAAATAAGGAATTTATGATGTTAAAAATTTAAAATGAGATAGTAAGGCTAAGATTTCGAAAAGTAAACAAGTTAAAAATATTTAAAATTAAAGGATGAGTAGTTTTAGAACAATTAAGTTTATTTGTTCAAAGGAATTTAATAAATAAAAATAAATAAAGAGTTTACAAAAATGAAGGAAACGGACAAAATTTCATCATATGAGATTAATAAATATTCTGTAGAAATTATAATTTAAGAGTTCAAAATTTTAGAACAAGGAAATAAGTTTAAGAGGTTGAATAAAAAAGTTAACGAAATTACAAAGGAAATACAAAGTCATTTTTTTTTTTTTTTTTTGAGATTGAAGAGAACAAATGAAAATTAACTTTATGAATTCAATTAGAAAGTATTATAGATAGATTTCAAGATTAGAAATTTTAGAAACTAAAATTAATTGTAAGGGGTCAAAAGAACGAAGTAATCAAGTTCGAAGGTAGAGTATAAAGATTAAGGAGTTTATGAAATTCGAAAACAAAAATGGTATAATTTTTACGAGATTAAAGGAAGAGATGAAAATTTTATTGAGAAGACAATTATTAAGAATTATTGATTTAGGAAGTTAGAAGTTTTAAAAGGAGTCAATAAGTTTAGAAGGTTGAAAATAATCGAGTGAGATTAAATATTAGGAATTTGATTAGGAAATCTGAAAATTTATAAACGTTGAAATGATGGTGATCATTAGAGATCGATTTTGATATAGCTTTAGAAATCTTCAATGCTAAAGAAATCTTCGACGTCTTGAAAATTGTCTTGGATAGCGTGATTCTTGATACGTCTCTTCGCATGCGCTTCTGTTCTTGTCTTCAAATCTTATATTTGCGAGGAAATGAAAAGAGATAAAAATCCATTTTATGAAGTCATTATAGAAGTATAAGTTAAGAAAGATTTTATTTAAAAAGAAGAAAATAATTTTAATAGATCGATTAAAATTTTCTTTTTGAATAAGTTAGGAAGAGATGAATATGGATGTTTGAGAAAGTTATAGAGGTCTTCAAATCAATTGATTTCTTCAATGTCCAGAGCGTCGCTTCAGATGGTTCAACTCTTGATGCGTCCATTTGCAAGTGCTTGAGTCCTTGTCGTCTCGTCTTTGATTTATACGTCTCGATTTTTAGGTAACGTTAGTATAAAAGACTTGTTAGTCAAAAAGATCAGTCATAGAGCACTTAGCAAGTAAAAGAATTATAATAAGATAAGATTCTAACGCTCATCTAACTACTCTTTTATTCTTAGGTCGATCCTTAAGATTCTACCCTTCCTCACATATTTAAGCGGTCTAAGTTATTATTTTTAGCGATCTAGAGATTTCTAATATATTATTTGATCCTATAAGTCTATGCCTGACATACGATATGAATGTCTGGCCCAGGTGTCGTCTCGCTAGATGAGATAACTTTAAGTTATTCACGGTCGCAAGACAGCTTTGATACCAACTGTAACAACCCGGTTTTTCGTGACTTTAATTAAACTAAGGCGGAAAATCAATTAAGTCTATTTATTACAAAACCAGCTGTTATCGTATTACAAACTCCATATACATAATATGAGTTTAAGATAAACAGAGTATATGATTGATTACATTCTCTCAAGCGTACAGAATAAATAAGGTAAACTCTCCCCAGCATTCGAAATAATAGTAAGGAAAGCATGATGATTCAAACATGAGTATAAATCAATCAAATACTGTACCACGCTCACAAACACTAGTGGAAAAAACCCCTATAGTGGCGGTGCTATAGTGTCGGTTTTAATGGAAATGACACTAAATGTTCAAAGGAAGACATATTGTGTCGGTTTAAGTTAAAAATGACACAAAAAGGTAGAGTATTTGTGGCGGTTGTAAAATAAACCGCCACAATAGATGTTTTGGTGGCGGTTTTAAGTAAAACCGACATTATATGTTATAACATATGGTGGCGGTTCTAAGTGAAACCGACATTATTTGGCAAAATAAATGAACATACGGTGGCGGTTCTAAGTGAAACCGACACTATAGAGTATAGACAAAACATACGGTGGCGGTTCTAAGTGAAACCGACACTATAGAGTATAGACAAAACATACGGTGGCGGTTCTAAGTGAAGCCGACACTATAGACAAAAAACCAAATACACTCAGCTCCTCCATTAATTCATTCTTCACTCATTCTTCCTTCATTCTTCCTTCATCCTCTCTCTTTCTCCTTCGTTCTTTCCCTCTTCACTCATTCTTCATTCATTCTTCATTCATCATCACCGCTACCACTATCATCACCACAACCACCACCGTGACCCTTCTCTCTCAAGGTCACCGTTCCTCTCACTCTCAACCACCACCTCACCTGCCAACCACCATGAACCCTCGCCTGACATCGATCCAGCCTCCACCGTGAGCCACGACTGACGATCCAGCCACCTCCACTACCGAGGGTCGCCCTTGTTCGTTGCTGCTTTCGGGTTTGCACAAAACCCTAATAATTTTGGGCTTTCGGTGAAGCTGCTCAATTTTATCTTGTTTTTGGGCTGGATTTTGTGCTCTGGTGGTTGTAATTGCTGTTTAGTCAACGGAATTCACGAAATTCATCGGTTTTCACAAGTCGTAGCCTAATTAATCGGGTTTTGGAGGTATACTTCTGCTTTCATTCACTCGGTTTACATTTTTGTATGATTTTAACCCTAGAAAGTTGGGGCTTTTGAGTTTAGAATCGATTTTAGTGGTTTTGTAATATGAACAGGTAGTATTTTAGTAGTAATTAATAATTATATCGTTATTTGTAGAGTTTGGCTGGTTTACAAAGCGATTTCGACGGCTTCATACCATTGTTATGATATTTTGTATAAATTTAATAATTGTTTAGAAGTTCAAATAATCCTCCCCTTGTAAAACGGGTTTAAATTCTAATGCCCGTCAAATGGAGGAAGATAGATTTTAGCTTTTATAGATTTCATTTTGCACTAGAAACAATATGCATTGAATTGATATAGTTAAGTGCTTTCCAGAATGTGTAATAGAACAAATATCATGTACAATAGGATACTTATCTGTTGCTCAGTCACATGTTTCCTACAGCTAGTTGGCAATGATGAAGATTTTATGAGAAATGGTGAAATGTAGGTAAAGTGTACTCTTCATGTGCTCATCTAATTTTCAAACTTATCTATCAACGTTGTTAGCAAATGTAGGTAAAGTGTACTCTTCATGTCCTACAGCTTATCTATCAAGTATATGAGTTGTAAGCAAATCCTAACAACGTTTTTATATTCAAAGCCGCATTGTATCAGAAATTGATAAGCTTATTATGTACCGTTGCAGGTTGACATCGGAAATTTAGTTCTATTAAGGGGAAAAAAACATATTCTAGACGTAGACGGAAATGGAATCAACTTAAGCTCTGTGTGGTGTTCGTTATATACATGCTCAGTGTTGCTTGTATCTTTTGCAGACGGAGAAGCAGGTCTAGCTCTCCACGTCGTCATAGAAGCCGTACACCTACAAGGCGTAGGAAGGACCGCTCTCCAACACCACGACGCCACAGGAGGAGAAGAAGTCGGAGCTCGTCGCTCTCTGGCTCACAGAAGTCTAAAAGTCCGAGTGTTGCATCCGCTGAACGCAGGGATGCGATTAAGAAACAGAAAAAGGAAGAGGAAGAAAAGAAAAGGTAGGTGACGACCGAGTTTATGCTAATGTTGTCTAGAAGTCCAACAGTTGCATGACTGACGTGTTTTTCAACCAGGATTCAACATGAGATAGAACTTAAACTACTGGAAGAGGAAACTGCGAGGAGGATTGAAGAAGCCATCAGAAAAAATGTCGAGGAGAGGTTAAATTCTGAAGAAGTTAAGTTAGAGATAGAAAGACGCACTGAGGAAGCACGGAAAAAATTGTTTGATGATGTCGCTGCTCAGCTGAAGAAAGAGAAGGAAACTGCTCTAATGGAGGCATGGCAGAAAGAAGTGAGTAAAATAACCTCCCTACTTTTCTTTCTTTGTTTTCGTTTTGTGGTTGTGCATCTGACGAAAAATTGTGTAAGATACTGCAAATTTAAGCATGGCGAATTTTTCGGTAGGATTCAGGTTCAAGGTATAAAAAATATAAACAACTTGAAATCGTTCTGTTATTTTTACATGTAAAAACTTGTTATAGAGCTGTACCTAAGACGATTGTTTTTCCTTTAAGTCTTCTTTTTATCCAGGGTATGGATACGTGTTTTTCCGTTAAATTTCTCCTTAATTAATCCTTTAAGCTGTGTAAGAATGCTTTAGAGTTTGGCCTATGGTGATATAATTTAAATTGTGAGCTGCATGTTTAGAGTTTGGCCTATCGTATTGTATTGCATTATATCGTGTCGTGTCGTATGTAGTATGAATCATTGATTGATTGATTGGGGTGTAGATGTGGAGAACAGTGGAGTGAGCCAATTTCGTGAAGCGTGGGAGAGTTGTCGAAAGGCGTATACGTCTCGCTTCCTCGTCCTTGATCCTTATCGTTAGTCTCTCCCTTTTCTTTCGTCTTTTCGAAGTTTCGTCGCAAAAGCTCGAGAACTTATGCGCATTACAAAAGCTGAAACCTTTTGTTATCGTACTTTCTGTTTTCAACCGTCTCTTCATCCTTCTCATATGTGTTTTGCTTGGTTGGAATTTAAGTGATTGTGAGCGGGAGAAGTAAGATTCCTGACTTGTTCTACTGCTTTTTATGATTTTTGGTAGGAAAATATAGAGCCGCATTTGGAGGACAAGGCGAACACAATGGATGTGGTTTGTTGCATGCAAAGCATTTGCAGTGTTCACCTGCCTTTTTAACGAATCTGCCTCACCTTCTCACTAAACAAATCCCAAAGACGAGCACGTAATAAAGACTGCTTTTTGGCGGATGTGCTTTGAATCCGAGGAGAGGCGATGATTCTTCCGCAACGCTGTTTCTATGCTCAAACCAGGTGGCTACTTCTTTGTACAAGCAAAGATTGTATTAGTTAAAATTTAATTTGTGATTGCTCCTGTTTATCTGGATTTGTAATTTGTAAATCTAATATAGCGTGGTCATGGGACTCTCAGTATGTAATTTGTACTAAGATACATACTATTATATTTGAATTCATGTATGATATTTGTATTATTATATTTATAGAAGTATTGCCTAAATTTGGTTATCTATATTTTAATTATCAAAGTTTCAAGCTATTGTGTTGGTTATGGAAAACCGCCATTATAAGTTATTTACAAGCACCCTATTGTGGCGGTTCTAATAAAAAACGCCACTGTAAGTAACTAAAAATTAACCATATTGTGGCGGTTTTAATAAAAAACGCCACTATAAGTAAGACAAATAGTGGCGGTTCTAGCAACAACCGCCACTATAGGTTTTACCTATGATGGCGGTTTTAACAAGAACCGCCACTATAGGTGTTACCTATGATGGCGGGTCTAGCAAGAACCGCCACTATAGGTCTTACCTATGATGGCGGTTCTTGCTAGAACCGCCACTATAGGTAAGACCTATAGTGGCGGTTCTAGCAAGAACCGCCACTATAGGTCTTACCTATAATGGCGGTTTTAAAACCGCCACGAAAAATATATACGTCCCCCATATATACGTCTGCCTAGAACCGCCACGATAGGCTATTTAAAACCGCCACTATAGGGTTGTTTTCCACTAGTGAAATAATCATACTCAACAAATCGTATCCCAATACTCATAACCAAGTCATTCAGACAATAATCAATCAAGACAAGGAAATGCATTCAAACATACGTTAACTAATGAATGTTCGTTAGCGAGGCGGAAGCATGCAGACGTAACACGCGCTATAGTAGACAGGGCCAAACAGATTGGACGTGTCTGACACACTAGACAATAGTGGACAGGGCCAAACAGATTGGACGTGGCTGACATACTAGACGTCCGCGCAGGTTTATCGTACGAACAAAGCGGACGTGTCCGACAAAGGTAGATACCTAAAGCGATAAGGACGACCAAATCCCGAGTCTAATGTATGCATACACCACTATAGATAGGTTCGTATCATACTCGCCTCGAGTAAGTAGTCACCTAATAATACGACTATCACCTTAGACGGCACTCCCAAAGGGCCGAGTTTCCAATTACCGTAGTATGGGCTCACTGAGATATCAATCATGCCCCATCCCCGAGGTTGTATATCCCGCACCTAAATAATACTTTATATAAAAATATTAAATCGCCTTTAGCAACTCGGGAGGAGCCAAAGTCCCCATAGACGGCTACCTCATTAACTTCAATTCAAGAGTCGCGACATGGCTTAACAATCCAAGTATTTTATTCAAGTAGTTCATTTTCTCAAATTCTTATTTCCTCGCTCAATTATAACAAGTGGCAATTCTAAATCTTAATAATATCGTCGAACTTTGTATAATGAAATTTTAGTTCTAGCAGTTCTTCAGATAAGCAGAAGCAAAAGAAAAACATAAATATTTATTTCTGAGTCCGTTTCAGAATTTATATATTTTTACTATTCATTATTTTACTATTCATCGATTTTATACGTATTTTTATACGTATGTATTTTTATACTTTGTATTTGTACGTATTTTCATACTTGTATGTATTTTTATACTAGTACGTATTTTTATACTTGTAATGTATTTTATACTTATACGTATTAGTATTTTATATTTTAGTAAATATAATATTTCATTTTACTTATAAGTTTGATTACGTTTCATTTAAATTTTAAGTAATTTAAAGTAGATTAGTGATTAGTGATTAGTGATATAAATAATTGAATTTCAATGTAACACACACTTATTTCATCCTTTTATTTAAATCGTAATGTGTTAAGTGATTTAGTATTCATAACATTTATTTTAACTTAGAAATATTACTTAAATGATATTCGACAATTTTTAGTATTCTTGATAAAATATGCTTAAGTGACATTTAGTTATATTTCTTTTAGGTGGTTTAATATCCTAATACGACTTCGTATTATAATTTTTACTTATTCGATTTAGGTGAAAAGATAATTTAATCGTAGAATTTTATTTAAGTTTTTATAACTTAGAATCTTTTCTACATTATCTTTATGAATCCATTCGTATCCTTTTTATAATGTAATACGTTTTATATGTTTTATTTTTATAATACGACCTGCATTTGTTTAGTAAGTTATTGACTTTAAGACGAAATCTTATTTGTAACGATATTGTTTTATTTTTGTGAGTTTTGCTTTAAATTAATCTTTCCATATAAAATGTTATATTTACTAAGTTATTCATATGATTTGATAATCTTTTCTGATCCTTACATTTTTATACTTAGTAAATTCCTGACACTTTATTTTTGTCCTGATTTATATTTATGACGTTAGTTCTTAAATTTATTTTTATGCGACTTCTCTTAGATATTTAATACGAGTAACTTTTATTTATATTAAAAATGAACTTTACCTTTAAAATTGATTTCATCCTACTTTAAACTTAATACTTTTATAACTTAAATCTTCATTTTTAGTTATAGTTTTTATTTGAACTTTTTAGTGACGATAAATATTTTTATTACTATAATTATTTTATTTAATTGAACTTATTTACTTAAGTAATTTTAATAAAATTTTAGTTGCATATAATACTTGTGATACTTATAATTCATATATTTTAATTTACAAATAACATACAATTTAACATGATAATATTAATATAAATTCAACAATAATTTCAAGCACACAATTACTTTAAAACATTTAAATTTCATAACAATTTCATTTTAAGTCAAAAACATAAACTAATTATATTTTCATATACATCTTATTACAAGTATTTTAAGCATGCAATTTACAAAAATTAAAACGAAAAATTAAGTGAAAAATTGAAGGGTGGCCGTGTGGTTTTTATAAGCTACACAAGTTTTATTTTTTTGATTTTTACCTTGTAATTAGTCATGCAATACTAAAGTGATATACTAATTCATACACACACTCAAACATAACATTTAATCAATTAGGTGTAAGTGCTTAGCAAATATAGTGTGCGGGAGCACCTTATGTTAGCTCGGTACGAATTTCCTTGGCTCGTTTGGATCCATGATTTTGTCAACCCGAGACCCATAACTAACTCGTTTCCTTATGGACCCAAAATCAAAAGCGATCCAGTCGAATGATAGCACACGAACGGCAGTGTACTCGTCTCAAACAACAGCACAAAGAAACGAGAGTATAAGAAGCGTTAACAAGTTACTAGCGGAACTGAATACGGACTGAAATCGGAAAATGACGTCGTGATTAAATAAATGTAAAATGATTGAAAACCAAGGAGTCTCACCGTGATAACTGTCACGGTGGTGTTGACCCATGGTGGTCAAACAGCGGGGGCAGCCCGGCAGGAGGCGGCGAGGGAAACGGAGATAGCTCCATGAAAGGCAATGGACCTAAAAAGATGCGAGTATTAAGTCGATAATTACTTAATCGACAAAATAAAATCAAAATGAAAACGAATTGAAATCGAAAAATTGAAGTAAATAGGGGGCTCACCAAATGGAGGCTAATAAGGGCGGTGTGAGTAGAGGAGGAAAAAGGAGGTGGCCTGAGGTGGTGACGTCGGTCACGGTGGTGGCTCGCTAGGCTCAACTCCGGTATCGTAATCGAAACCGAAAAGAGGATATGCAGGGGAGAGCAAAGGGGACCACGAAAAAGGAGAGAAAAAGAGAAGGGGCCATGGTGGTCAAGCTCGAGGTCGGCTCCAATGGCGGCTCCGGTGAGGCTGCTCCGGTGGTGGCCGAAAACAGGGGAAAAGCGAAGGGAAAAGAGCAGGGGAGAGCAGGGCCGAGAAAGGTGAGGAAAACAGGGGGAGAGAGGATGACGGTGGTGGCAGGCTGAACACCGGCGAGTGTACGGCGGCCATGGTGGCCATTGTTGCTGCCGTTAGTTGTTGTTGTTGTTGGTTTGTCGAGTTTGTTGTTGTTGTTGTTGAACGTTGTTGTGTCGTGTTGTTTTTGTTGTTGCTGCTATTGTTGTGTTTTGTTGTTCTTGTTTGTTTGATTTAATGAGAAATAAAAAAGGAAGAAGAAGGAGATAAGGGAAGAAGCAGGTCAGTTAAAAAAAATTAAGGGAGTTATAAGGAGTGCTCAAGAAGTTTGACCTAAAACAAAACAAATATCTAAAAGCAAGTGGAGGATGGTGTAGGTAGAGTTGTCGACATGTGAGGTAGTATAGTCAACTATAGTTGGGTCTGTTTGATTTGTTTTGCTCCGTTTCATTTACTCTTATTTATAAACTTTTATATTTTATAAAATATACTATACTTTAAATTATTTGTTTTAAATTTTAGTTTCATCATTAGTATATTAAAATTTATAGTTTGAAAATATAAATGTATAAAAGTTGTCAGTTACAAATTGTATTATGGTCTCACAGATTTTCAAACGGTCTGCTTATTTGAAAGAATATTTTTATAAAGACTAAATTTTATGAACGTGAGGATTTTTAAAATGTAGCGCAAATTTATAAAGTCTAATAATGGTAACAAAAGTAACGTTTTAGTTCGACAGGTATTTTGTAAATGAAAATATAATATAGGTTAATATAAAATCAAGAAAGTTTAATTAAATGTATTGGAGAAAGTTTATTTAATCGAAATTTTTAGGCCGCGTTTTTAAAGTAATTGAATAGAAGTTAGATTATATAAATTTTGATTTAATAATTTAGTTAAAATAATTAATTAGTATTAATATAAACACGGGGTGTTACAGCGTGTGTAACGTTTAATTGTTGTATGTTGACTTTAATTAATTCAAAGTTTGACGATGTTTATATTTGAGATTTCACGTTTGATTTGTAAAATAGAATATAAAAATTGAATCGTATGCTAAAATATTAATGTTGAGTGTATGTTATGTGATTTCCGTTAACTGAAGAACTATAATATTTTTATTTAACAAGTTTGACGATGTTATAATTAGTAAGAACTGTCACCTAAGTTATGAATGATAAAAGAAATAATGAATTAATGGTTAAATACTTAAAGTTAACTTCCTCGTCACATATTTAGAAGAATTGTCGCGTCACCCTTGTGAATTGACCTATTATTGACTTCACTTTGACCGTCCGCTCTAAATTGGGAACCCTTAGACTCTCTGCGGTTGTTTGGATTGAATCCGATAATGAGCGAGTTATTCCTCATACTCGATATTCCTTCGACAAATTAGGATTTGAGTTCAAAGGCACGGCCTGACATGAGGTTAAACCCTTCGATTATAACGTTGTATGATTAGTACTCGGGTGTCTGCGATGTTAAACATTATTGAGTCAAGGTTGGTAAGGTAGCCGCATTTGGGGACACTGTCACCCTAGTATTGCCAGTGGTGATTTAATGACTCTCCTAGTCATTATTTAACGTGATTTTCGCCCTATGTATCGATTCGTTCAAGGGCCCATATGAGGTAATTGGAAAATGACCATTCCCATCCGGGGAATCTGTCGTAGTGTAATATTCGCACCAATAGGGTGGTGTATGCATAAAAAAGACAAGGGACTGATCCTCCTTATTACCTGCTTGATATCTTTAGCTTGAATGACTTGTCCGTTGAATGTTTCCGGCCCTTCAGCTTCTGCGCGTTAACGTCTTTATGGGGTTAACGCATGTTTCCATCCTTACTTGTCTGTGATTCATAGCGTGTTTCATATTAGATTATCCATATTGCGTTGGATGTTAGGTAGTTATCACGTACGCTACTTAGTGTTTGATCTGATCTACGAGTCCGAGTAACTAGTGCACTTTGATAGGGAGTCATATGGGTGATTATCTATGGGAGTACACAAGCCGCTCTATAGTCAAGACTCGTGAGTTTTATTGATATTGTGATTTGAGAAGGGTCGACTATCCCTCGTGCTACGTGAGATATTGCATGATTGTTCACACATATCTATTTATTGAATTGGTTTCGGCTTTTGTAATATTTTGAGTTCTATGATTTAAGTTTTATATACATATACTATGATGTTATGAATTGAGATGATTTGATGAATTATTTGCCATGCTAAGTGTATTATTTTACGTTACGTTTTATGAACTGCATTGTTGTATGCATATCTGTATTGATTCAATTACGTTGGTCTGTGTGATTGCTAAATGTTTACCGGTACGGGTTGATGTGGCTTAGCGTGTGCGGGATTAAAAGTCTAATTAATTGTGTAGGTACCCCGAGGCTTAATTGTCGATCTACACCAGGGGATTGAAGGTCTATTTTTGTATTTCGAGAGATTGTATTTTTAATGACCATGTTTATCTATAACTCTGATTATGTATTTTGAGTTGAAATACGATAACATCCGGTTTTAATATATATATAAAGTACTTAATTAATTTTCTGCCTTGTTTAATTAAGTCACGAAAAACCGGGTTGTTACACTTACCTTCCTCATCTAGGTAGCTTTCTCGCTCTCAACACAAGCAAGGATACTAATCACACATTTAAGTTAAATATCTAAGAAGTCACTTGAATTAAATTAAAAGACGAAGTAGCATCACTTGTATCATGCATTAGCTTATTGTTAGCGAATCAAGCTCGTTTGGACCAAATCGGGATGTGGGGAAAGATGGAATATAAGGAACCTCATGTTCAAAGCTCTTAGTATCATGTTTCGCCTCCAAAAGTAGGAGGAAGGGTCGTCCCAAATCGACTCGACCATAAGATTATCTCAAAAAGAAGCAAGTGCCCATAAAGATTAGCTCCCGAATTATTAACACAATCTTTTTTTTTTTTCTTTTTCTTCTCTCTTTTTTTTCCAAGGTGTGGCTAATCCCACGCTCGCTAATTGTCACTAACTCGCCGCGTGTTTTCTCGGCTCGAAGCAAGCATTCGACAATAGCTTACGGGTATTCACTCTTTACCTCTCGGCCTACTTTGACCGTTAGCGAGGCATCGAAGTGGTCACCACGACCCTTTATTTATAACTTTTGGGAGGCTAAAAACAACATTAAATATCAAAGCACTTTGCAAAATAGGCAAAAGATGAGATATTTATTGTTTGATCGAGTCAAAGAGGTCACCTTGAATACTAGATAACTAAGATGCCAATTCCAAAGAGGGTGGAAAATGGAGGTGTAATCACACCCAAAATGACCCTAAAAGCTTGATTAGCAACAATAAAAGAATGCATGATTAAGTAGTCCTAATAAGTGTTTTTGCTCAAGTGACGAGTTAGATAATCAACTATAATGAGTGAAAAGCATTAAACTTGACCTCTTTTTGGAAATTTCAAATTTTTCAATTTTTAGGAGTTTTTTGAAAATTTTCAATTTTTTTTTGTTTTTTTTTTTAAAATAGGAAATGACAACAAAAGCATATATATATATATATATATATACACTAAACACGTTCTCCGAACTCCTCAGCACAAAAATCCACAACAATACCACAATCTCCATAACCACCACATATAACAATGCAAACCATCCTCCCCCACACTAAAATCGGACATTGTCCTCAATGTTCATACTAAGGGAAGGGGTGAAACGGAAAAAGGGTAAAAGAATATACCAAGTAGTGTGGGTCACCATAAGAATGAAGCTTCAAAATGCTTGTGATCCCGCCGAGTTAACCGAAGAAGTGTTACCTACGTAAAACAAAAACAAAACAAAACAAAACACACCAAAAAAAAGTATAGCAATATGTACACATGATCTAGTTATTTAAAATACCGGTTAAAGTTCGCATTAGCATGTCAAATAGAATAGACCAATCCTCACAAAAGTGCTCATATGAAATCCAAGAAGATAAGCATGATAAATCGTAACCAAGTAAGGTAAGAATACAAGCAAAGTATTTATGAGGAAGAATGTCAAATATACAATCTAATATTTATTAACGATTCAATATACAATCTAATATAATCCTAATTACTATTCAACTTTAGTGACTTAGTGTCAAATTCATTTTGATCAAAAATAGGTCCATTTGTAGTGCATATGCCGTAGCCTTTATTTATTTAGCTATATATTTCTTTTTTTGTTTTTATTAATAATTCATTACTTTAACTAATTAAATTACTTAAGTGATAAAAATAAAAAGTGACAAATTCATTTTAGGTCTAAAATGAACCCTAAAACCGTGGCCTTCCATACACTTGTGAAATTTATTTTCGTTTTCAAATTTATCGGTTTTTGACTTAAAGTTTTTTATATACTAATTATTTCAATTATTCTAAGTGATTTAACTAATTTATAATTTCTACTAAACACTTTAATTTCATTTATGAATAGTGATTTTTAACACTTTATTTTTCTAACTTTTATATTTTAGAGGTTTAGCTTATTTAACTTATCTATTTAGTATTGTAATTATTTACTAATGAATTAAAACAACAATTGAATAAAAACTTATAAAAATTATAAATCAAAACATGCACACAAGTGAAGAACACATGAAGATTAACATGAACACTTATAAATTTCATATGAACATCAAATACTCAAATTTTCATATTATCATATAAATTGCTCAAATTTTACTAATAGGTCTAATTAATCTAAACTAACATAACATATTATTTACAAAAATTAAAACTAAAAATAGGTCCAAATAATTGAAGAAAACCGTGGCCTTCTATAACATTTTCAAAATTTTCATTTTTGATTTTTATACTACTAATTCTATATGTGTTGTCCTTTATATTGTAAGTGTATTTATCATAAGTGAAATTTATAATAACACATTAACAAATAAAAGTAATTCATTTCACACACATATCATTTAATAACAAAATAAATACAAGGAAATGAACATCAACATATGAACTGTAACACCCCGTGTTTTTATTAATACTAATTAATTATTTTAACAAAATTCTTAAATTAAAATTTATATAAATTAACTTTTATTCAATTACTTCAAAAACACGGCTGAAAAATTTCGTTTCAATAAACTTTCTCAAGATATTTCTAATTAAACTTTCTCGACTTTTATATTAATCTGTATTATATTTTTATTCCTAAAATACTTGTCAAACTAAAACCTTGATTCAATTGGTTTTATTAAACTTTATAAATTTGTGCTACATTTTAAAAATCCTCACTTTCATAAAATTTAGTTTTTATAGAAATAATCTTTCAAATAATCAGACCGTTTGATATTTTACGAGACCGTAATACAATTTGTAACTGACAACTTTTATACATTTATATTTTCGAACTATAAATTTCATAATATGAATAATGGAATAAAAATTTAAAACAAATATTTTAAAACATAATATATTTTATAAATTATAAAAGTTTATAAATAAGAGTAAATAAAACGGAGCAAACAAAATCAAACAGACCCAAGTATACCCCCCATGTATGTCGGTACACTAACCTCCACATGCTTTTAGATATTTATTTTTAGGTCAAAGTTCCCTTATAACTCCCTCTTGTTTTTGCTGGTCTTCTTCTTCTTCTACTGCCTCCCTCTTCTTCTTCCTCCTTCATTTTTGTCCTCCAATTAATTTAAATAAAACAACAACAACAATAATGATAATAATAATGGTAATAATAATAATAATAAAAGCAACAGCAGCAATACAACAACAACAAACGAGAACAACAACAATAACGAAAGCAACGACAACAACAGCAGAGCAACAACCGACGACAACAACATCGGGGTCACCATTAAAGGCGAGCTCAAGCTCGAGCACGACCACCTTGCACCGCCGTCAGCCACCACCGTCCCCTCTCTCTCTCCCCTGTTTTGTTTCTTCTCGGCCTCTCACCTCTCGACTCACCTTTCATTTTTCCGACCACCTCGCCGGAGTACTTGCTGCCGGAGTTGTCTCCCTCACCATGACCACCACCCCTGCCTCTCTCTCTCTCTCACGTCCCCTGTTTCCTTCTCCCCTGTTTTTGGCCACCGTACACCACCACCACGGTTGCCCACCGTGAGCCACCTGGCCCCTGCCCACCGTGGCCTGCTCTACTTGCCGTCGTATTCTTATCGTCGGTAAGTGTCGTCGATTAAATCGTTTTTATTCATTAAATTATCGACATTTGATTTGAACATTTTAATTGATTTTCTCGGTTTCTCGCCTTGCTCTCGCCGGAAATTCACCGGAGCTTCACCTCCGGCAACCACCACGGTGACTACCACCGTGTTCTGCTTCACTCTGCTCTCCCTGTGGTCTGCCGTTATCTGCCTCCCCTCTGCTCACTCGCCTCACCTATCTTTCCCCTGCTTCCGGCTCGTTTCGACTTCGACCACCGGAGTTCTCAATGGTGAGCTGCGTTTTCAGCTCTATTTCAGTTAATATGAAGTACTCTCGGTTTCATTTTATTCATCCTGTCAATACAACGAGTCTCACTTCTTCTTTTCCTATATATTTTATGTGGAATGCATCACTACTATTTTGGGTCCATATGGAAGCGGTTTGGTTATGGGTCTCGGGTCGACAAAATCATGGAACCAGACGAGCTAAGGAAATTCGTACCGAGCTAACATAAGGTGCCCCCGCACACTAGTTTAATTTACGTATTTAGAATATGTAATTTTTGTGTTCATGTGTTATATAAATGATTTATGTGATTTTGAGAATTTTGATTGTGTGTTAATTTGAATTATTATATGATGTTGAATTAAATTGTGAAATATGATATTTGTATTATTTTATGATAATATGTTTTAGGTGAAAAATGTGTTGTTAAATTATTGTTGATTTTATATGAAATTTTATCATGTTGAAATTATATGTTATGTGTAAATTATTGAAAATATTAAATATAAGTAATCAAGTATAAAATAAGACTAAAAATATTATTAACCGGCTTAAGTAAATAAACTAAATAAATATAAAAATATTTATAGTCGTAAAAATAGTTGTAGTCACTTAATGGTTCAAATTAAAATACAACTAAAAATAAAGAGTTAAATAAAAAGAGAATCAAGTTTAAATTAGGATTAAATCAATTTAAAAGTAAAGTTCATTTTTAATATACATAAAAGTTACTCGTATGAAATATCTAATATAAACAGTCGTATAAAAACTCATATATCTAATTTAATATAATAATTACCTTATTTAAAACTCTAAAGTTTAAAATGAACTTAAAATATACTAAATAAGTATTTGGTTAAAATATCAAAAGGAATTAAAGAACTTGAAATTTAAAATAAACCTAAGTAAGCTATTATTGAATAAAGTTAAAAATTAATATCACTAACAAGATTTTTGAATAATAAATGAAGTTAGGCCAAGTCACAGAAAAGGAATTTAAGAACTAACGTCACAAATATAAATTAGGATACAAATAATGTGTCAAGAAATTTTGCTAAGTATAAAAATGTAAGGATTAAAAAGATTATCGAATCATATAAATAACTTAGTAAGTATAACATTTTATATGAAAAGATTAACTTAAAGCAAAGCTTACAAATTTAAATAGTATCTTTAAAATTAGGAATTTTCTTAAAGTCGACGACTCACTAAATCAATGTAAGTCGTATAAAACAAATAATAATAACCATATAAAAAGTAAGACATTATAAAAAGACACTAATGGTTATTCCATAAAAATAATGTACAAAGAATTCTAAGTTATAAAAAGCTTAAATAAGATTCTACGATCAAATTATCTTTCCACTTAAATCGAATAACTAAGTAAAAATAATAATGTAAAGCTTTATTAAGAAATTAAACCCCCTAAAAGAAATTTAACTAAATGTCGTTAATTATATTTTATCAAAAATCTAAAACTTGACAAATCTCATTTAAGTAATATTTCTGAAGTTAAAATAAATGTTATGAATATTATGTAACTAAACACCTTCATTATTTTTATTAACTATGAAAATATCAAATAATTATTATATTAAATGAAACTTGGAATATTTATATCACTAATGGTAAACATACTTAAGTTGAAATTTAAACGAAACTAAATCATTTAACTTAATCAAATAAAATACTTACACTTGAATGAAATAAATTAATTACTTGAACCTATTTAAGTTATTCGAAATAAATCATTTTTAAAGTAAACTAAGTAACGAGAATTAATATTTAAAAGAAAATAATGAATTGTAAAATAATGAATAGTGAAAATATTAAAAAGTTACGAACGGACCCAAAATAAATTATTTAAGTTTTCTATTTGTTATTGCCTATCTGAAGAACTGCTAGAACTAAATTTTCATTATACAAGTTCGACGTTATTGATTATTATGAACTGTCACTGGAGAAATAAAGGAACGAGAAAATGATAAAGAAAGTACTTGTTAAATACTCGGGTGTCTCTGGCTATGTTGCGAATCTATTGTGCCATCGTTGGAAAGGTAGCGCAGATGGGGACTCTTTTCACTCTTCGATCTTGCCGATCGAGGCGTTCTAATGACTCTCATAGTCTTTAGGCAAGCGGCGTTTACATCCCTTGAATGGGCATAAATGTGGCGACCTGCGGTCCATACGAGGTAACGGAAAATGACCATCCCACCCGGGGACCTTGTCGTTAGGTATTAATCGTTTTGGTTAGGAAAAGCATACTCTCGAGCAATGAGGACTGTGGTCGCTTCTAAGTGAAAGTGTGTGCACACATCGGATAAGGGATTGAATCGCCCTTCTTACCTAGTGGTATCCTTGGCAAGAAAGTCCGTTGATGTACCCGGCAGCCATCATTGCAGCCTTGCTTTTGTAGGGTTTTGCATGCTTCCATCCTGACTTGTTGTGGTTCATAGGACAACGTATGATAGATTATCCATGTTGTATTGGATATTAGGTAGTTATCACGTACGCTACTTAGTGTTTGATCTAATGTACGAGTCTGAGTAACTGGTGCACTTTGATAGAAGATTATATGGGTAATTATCTATGAGAGTACACAAGCCACTCTGTAGTCAAGACTCGCGAGTTTATGTTACTATATGAATAATTGAAAAGGGTCGACTACCCCGATTATGATTGAGATGATGATGATCTGCTTACACGATTATGATTGAGATGATGATGATCTGCTTACACGATTATGATTGAGATAATTTGATGATTAAATTGTTGTGTTATATGAATTGATATGATCTGATAATTTAATTGCCATGTTTAAATGAACTGTTTATGTTATGCTTTATGAACTGCATGATTGTATGTATATATGTGTTGTTTAGAATGTGCGGGGCTGAAGAAGCTATTTTTGATAACAGTCCCAGGTACCCCGAGACTTGATTGTTGATCTATACAAGGGGATTGAAGGCCTTAATTCATATTTTGAGAGAATGTAATCGATTAAACTCTGCTTTATCTATGACTCTTATTATGAATAATGAGTTGTAATACGATGACAGCTGGTTTTGTAATAAATAGACTTAATTAATATTCCGCCTTAGTTTAATTAAAGTCACGAAAAACCAGGTTGTTACATGAACAACATTTTTAGTACTCATTTATTTAAGTCTTTTAAACATACGATTAACAAAAATTAAAACGAAAAATTAAGCAAAATAAAGAGGGTATGCCGTGAGGAATTTTAGTGAGCAACAAATTTTATTTTTCGATTTTTATCTCCTAATTTATCATGCAATACTTAAGTGATATAATAGTTCATGCATGAAATCAAAACATCAATTAGGACAAATAACATGTAAACAATTAGGTTTAGTGCTAGCAATTATAGTGTGCGAGAGCATCTCAAATTAGATGATTATCGTCTAGGATCTAAAATAAATTTTAGATCGGATTTTTCTTCACCCATAAAACCCAAGATTCTTCACCCATAATACCCATGAATATTAGCTTCAAAAGACCCACTAATTAACTAGTACTCCCTCTCATTTTCACTACTACAAAAACAGCTTTTAAAAACGGGTGCAAACCGTTTTAAATAAAAAAAACCTCCGTTTTAAAGTCGACCGTTGCAAATAATATAAACAACGCCAAGAAAATGGAAACACCGTTGATAAAATCAAATACAACGCTCTAAAAAATCCGTTATAATTGATTAAAAACAACGGTTATATAAGAAAAACCGTTATCTTTGTTATATTATAAACAACGGTTTTAACAAAAACCGTTGTATTAGAGCATAAAAATCAACGGTTTGACTAAAGAACCGTTGTTTTTTATATATTATAAACAATGGTTTTAAAGAAAACCGTTGTTGATAATATAACAAAGATAACGGTTATTGACTTATAACCGTTGTTTTCTGGTGTTATTTAAATCGTTTAAGCTTTTATTTGATAACTTAAAAATAACGGTTTTACTAAATAACCGTTATGTATATTATATTAATAATAACGGTTATTTAGTTATAACCGTTGTTTTTGTTTTTTTAATTCTTTTACAGATTTTATTTGTTACTAAAATTACTAACGGTTTTAAGTGTAGAACCGTTATGTTTTGGGTATTTTTTTTTTTTAGAAATTTGGTAATAATTTTAATATCCCGTCAATACGACGTTCCAAAATAATATTGCTGCACAAAATCAAACCAATGTATTCAACATCATTCCATATATATATACACCGCAATCAAACAACGGTTTCTAGATATATTATATACATAGATATCGCAAAAAATGATTTACAAGACCGCTAATTAATCACTTACGAAAAATCTGCATCTTTTTCTTTTGGATGGTTGAAGACATATTTTGCCCATGTATCGCGTATCTCGTCGATTTCCTGGTTTGTAAATGTTTTAGCGGCTGACCTTTTTGGTTGATACTACAAAAAAAATTAGAAAACATATCACAAATTGTACGTAAAATAATAAACAAAACAGATCACTAATTAAACTTAAAAATCAACTTAATAACACTTACCCAATTTTTCAATGTTCTACATCCACGGCTTATCAATTCATACATATAGCGACAAACATAATAGCCGCATGAGTCTGAATCGGTTTGTCTGGGACACTAAAATAATAACATGGCATGGAAACAAACAATCAATGCGTTATAAATAAATTAAAATATAGTTGACACGATATATATTATTTATGATTTAAATCATATACGGAGTATATAACATACCATGGTCATCTGAATAAATGTAGGGCTACTATTTGTTTCCATCACTTGCAACAATGGATCACGAGCTCTATTTAAAGCATAAGCACTACAAAAAAAATTTAAATATCGCATAAGTACGTCGACGATTATATATAGCTATTTATAATAGATAGTAAATATAATAATAAAGACATACGGAGTATAATTCAACGCATATATGCATGTGATTTAAATTAACTTACCCATTCACCAAATCTTTAAATATGACTGATGGCCGACCACCACATGAGTCTAACCAAAACACTTTATTCGTCGTAAGCTCAAACGCCGTCAATACCCAATGATTCCTATACATTTACAATATTTAGTTAAGATATAATTAAAATGAATATAATTAACACAACAATACCCAACAAGCGCACGACAACAATTAACAGCATAAAAACCGTAGCCATAAGCAACAAAACAGCAGCCCAAACACATAAGTCAGCAGCCGCCCAACACGACCTTCAATCGCGTCCAAAACTCGATTACAACATCTCATAGTCAATAAACGATCACATACATTCAACAATTCACACACACAATCACACACACAAGCGTATACGTACAATATTGAATCATATACGTACCCGGTTTCATTATAAGGAGCGAAAATAATTTTTTTGCCTTTAGTCAAACGGTCAGCTACATGATTGGTTCGTTCATTCCAATTGAATTCTTCGATATGCATTGACAATGCGTACGGGCACATAAATCCGTAGCTGTCATAAGGAATGTCCGCATGTTCGCTGATGAACGCAGTTAAGAACCTACACGTTGAGTAAAAATAAATAAAGCATTAGTACATATATATATAAATATAATTTATGACATAAAACTAATTAATAATCAACTGACTTACTTGATCCAGACGAGCATATGTTGAGCATCAATTTTGCGTAAGCCACACCAATCGAGTAATAAGTCGTAAGACAAAAATGCAATTTCCGCTCTTCCCGTTACTTCCTCTACGAGACTAATTTGAATAAGACCCTCATCATTAAAACGAGCTAACCCCTCGGTATGCACTCTCTTCATTGTCTCGGTTCTCACCTTTTGCTTAAACTCGATTGTGGTGTAATGGAGAGGTAACGCCCTCTTATCATCCTTAGGCGTCGGTTTGGGCACCACATCAACGTCTGAGCTACTCGCAAGTTTCTACGAAAAACAATATAATCATCATTAACATAATTAATAAATGAAGTCAAAATCAAAGAAGTAAATTAATTAAATTTATAACTAATTTTTAGTAAGGCCTGTATGAATTTTCTTCATGGGCAGGTAGGCCTTAAGGCAAATGAAGGCTGGCTGATGATGCACAAACGCAGGGGGGATCCAAATTTCAACGTCAGATTGGTTTTGCTTACATTGTTGGCATGATATACCACATTTGGCATGCTCGGAATGAATGTCGACTATATGGTCGGGTTAGATGTCCTGGGGTAGTCTACAAACAAGTACGTGATGAGATTAAGATGAGGGTATATAGCTTAGCCGAGAGCTTAAAAATGAGTGATAGTACATGGTTTCGAAGGGTGTGTAATTAGTGATATGTCCTTGGGGACGTGATTTGTACATAAACAGTTTTGCTATTAATGATATTTACCTCTTACCAAAAAAAAAAAAAATTATAACTAATTAAGTGCCCGGTAACTTGCTAATTAATAAAATACCTCGTCGTCAAATTCGTCGTCAAATAGTGCCTTTGCGAGATTCTTTGGAGATGATTGTCTCTCCTGCAAAATAAAATTAATTAATAAATTACCTCGTAACTATTTATTCACGCATTTAAGTTGATAATATATATATATATATATATATATATATATATATATATATATATATATATATATATATATATAAGTAATTATTAGTAATATACCGTTTCATCATGTTTGTGGGAATAAGTAATAGTAGGTTCAGGTTCATCAAGTTGTTGTTCAGGTTCAGGAGGTTGTTGTTCAGGTTCAGGTTCAGGTTCTTTGGCTTGTTCAAGTTCATCAGGTTGAGGTTCATTGACTTGCTTGCCGTCAACCTTCGTTAACGCATTCGGAACCTTTTCTTTTATTTCCTACAATATATATATATATATATATATATATATATATATAGAGTTAGGATCCGGTACATTCTAACATCTTTGTACATCCTACATCCTAATCTAAGCCCTTAGATCAAAGGAATGGAGGGCCAAGATTGAGCCAAAAAAAAAAAAAAAAAAAAAAAAAAAAAAAAAGAAGCGCGCGGCCTAACTATTAGTTATAAAGTTACTATGATTTGTTTTGATACTTTTAGTTCTAAATAGTGATACTTTCAGTTATCGTAAGTGATACTTTTTGTAGGATGTAAGACATAAATATTTTGCTATAGATTTACAAAGATCGTGATACTTTTAGTGTAACACTGTGAAACTTTTAGTGTAAATTAGTGATACTTTTAACATAATATTGTGACATAATATAAAATAAAGTGATACTTCCACATAATGTTTTGTTACTTTTAACATAATATTGTGATACTTCTTATATTAACATTTGATACTTCTTACAATAAATTCATATATATATATTGAGTAATGAAACATTGTAGAATTAAAATCATAATGAATTCAACAGCATCGTGATACTTCTTGTGTAATAATATGATACTTTCAGTTTAAATTAGTGATACTTCTATTTAAAAAATAATATTACAAGCAACTCATTGAGACATTTCATCAAACACTTAGTGTACAACACACAAGAACACAATAATAACTTAATTGAACATAGTAGTTCCACCACATCAAAGTGAGATGACGATGAACGATCACGATCACGATGAACATCAAATTGAACGATGACGATAATGATGACGTTGAACGCAAAAGCTTCAGTTGATGATGAAGATGAATGATGATGAAAAACATAAAATTGAACGATGACGATATGAAAATTCAACATAAATCGATGCATAAATTGATCGAGGAGAATTATATTTTTATTTAGCACAATTAAATGTTGAAATTGGTAGATGAGAATTGAATGACAAAAAAAAAAAAAAAAAAAAAAAAAAAAGAATTAAAAAAAAAAAAAGAAAAAAAAAAAAAAAGAAAAAAAAAATATATGAAAGAAAAAATAAAATAAAATAAATCCCCCCTCATAAAGAAAAAAAAAAAATAAAAAAAAAAATAAATCCCCCCTCATAAAGATAAAAACAAATAAAAAAAATAAATCCCCCCTCATAAAGGGGAAAAAAAACAAAAAAAATAAATTCACCCTCATAAAAAAAAAATTAAATAAATAAATCTCCCCTCACATTAAAAAAAAAAAAATAAATAAATAAAAAATAAATAAATCTCCCCTCACCAAAAAAAACTATAAATCTGAGCCATTGGATCATCAAGATCCTAGGGCTGAGATTTGGATGTAGGATGTATAATTGTTGAGAGGATGTATAAGATCCTATTTCTATATATATATATATATATATATATATATATATATATATATAAAACATAAAATTAATTATCATTAACAAAATACGGTTTAATTTAGATATAAAATAAATGTAATCCATAAAATAAATGATTACCTTATCATTTTTGCCGGTTAACGCAATAGGAACAATATCATCCGCAGGCCACTCGACAAAGGAGTGAAGGGCACTTTTTAACGTCATTACCTCCTCGTTAATTGGGAAGGGTAGTAGAACTTCTTCGCACCCTGGCCGTACCCTCGTGATCGACACTTTTGCATGATTCTCCGGGATAACTTTGCCATGAATAGTTAGACTCTCGGGCGTGCCTCGTTTGAATGCAAATCCGGCCCCAACTTGGGAGAAACCTATTACTCCTGGGACTTTGCCGTGAAGTAGTACACACCCGTACTTGTCACCCTATATATATAATTAGGAAAATTATTACTAAAATTATTAATGATTTACAATTAGGAAAATTTAAATTATATTGTAAATGAACATTGCAACGGTATTTACCTGAATGCCAAAGCTCGGTATATGTAACTTAGCCGGTGGCGTATTCAAAGCATCATTCGACCATTCGTTTACCTCCTTGCTAGCCATAGGCGGGTCTTCATTTTCCTTCTTAAATATAATTTACCACATCAAAAAAATATATATATATATAAATAAGAATTAGTATCGAAACTAAATTAAATTAAAATACACTAAAAACGTTATTTACCTCATCACCTCCTGCAGTGGATTGATCAACGACCCCGACGTCTACGTGGTCTTGCGATTCATCTTTGTTGTCGCCCTTATCACCCTAAAAAAATATGTTTTCGTTCACATGAAAGTACACAGGTGAGATCAGTTACGTATATATATATATGTACTTTGAAAATATAATTTTATGATTCCTAATAAAAAGAATTTAATATATAATTCATCACCTTATCTTCCGCCGTCGTGTTCTCGTTCCCAGCCAATTGATCAATCATTTGAAATTGTTCGGCGGTCAACTTACCACCCTTGGCCATTTTTACGAGCATTTGAGCCATCATTTTTACCTGCAATGTAATAACGGATATATATATATATATATATATATATATATATATATATATATATATATATATATATATATATATATGCGAATGTAATTATACAATATTTATCAACAAAATAAGGAACATTTAGTTTATTACGTACTAATGGATCATCGGTAGATATAGCCGTTCGTTGTTTTTTGGCGGCCCTTCCAAAAGCCTTGTGCTCAGGTCGACCAATTGCCTCAGCAAGTATGTCCTTTTCGGGTCCAGGAGTGAATGTACCTTCTTTCACCTTTTCAACTACTACATCCTAATTCATTGAAAAAATTAATTCACGCAAGTATTATAATACGGTGATAAATTGCAAAAATAGTTAATGAATAATCAAATATAAAGAGTAGTACGTACAATTGCCGCTATTGCCTTTTCACTCGGTCCTGATAATTTGCCGGATTTCGGAGTGTGGCCTAGGACCCATACATCATGTCGGTTTAATATCATACCTGATTCATCCTTTTTTACCTAAACATTCACAAAAAAGAATATAATAATACGTACAAGAGACAACAATAACAGCATCAAAGAATAAAGAAACAACAAAGACTAATAACATACAAAGAAACAAAGAAGAAAGACTAATAACAAAGAACAAAGAAACAAAGAACGACAACAACAGCAACGACAACAACAGCAACTTCAACCACAAGAGGCTTATTTATACGTCTTCCTAGGGTTTCTAAATTGAAAAAAAAGATAGTGTAGTTTATTTATAAGTCTTACAACTTTCTCCACTAGAGGCAGAAAATCATCTCAACCGGTGCATTGAAAATACTCTTTCTTTGCAATGTTATCCTTGTTTCTTTGACTTACAACCTTCAAATGAAATCAATAAATTAAAGACACATATATATATATATATAAATTAGTTAATTTAAATCAACTCAATTATGTATTTTCAAACGTAGTATATACCTTAAATTCAGGTTTTTCACGTTGTGTTTGAAAGTTCTTCCAAACTTGGGGTGTGATTGACGCGCCTTTTACGTCGTTAATAAAAGTGGTCAAATTAACAATTTATAATCCTAATCAATCACACACAAATACGTAGTATAGCGATTAAGAAGGGTCGAACCCAAGGGAAGGACGATATCTAGGCTAATGTCACGAAACAAAATAAAGTAAACAAAAGGGGGGGTTTTATAAGGTTGGTTTAGTCGAAAACTAAAAAGCAAGTAATAAAAACGAGATTAAACAAGATGAGAAGGGCACTTTCGGTGTAATCACACAAGGTTTCAACGCACACCAAATGATCAAGTGAGTATTAAATATGAAACTACTATTCATATGAGCAATTCCTCGAACACTTACAATGCATGAACATACCCAAGTATGAATCGGCAAACCAAGGTACAAATTGCATTAAAAACACGATGAAATCAAGCATACAAATGCATTCATGCAACTCATGCAAGAGTAAACATAAGAGGAATGTAAGAAAACTTAATGGAAACACATTCAAGAATCGGCATGAAATAGTTTCACATTAAAGATTCAAACTTTACTTCTCAAATCATGATTATAAGAGGATGAATCGACATACCACACATAATACATAATAACAATGCACACAAGAAAGATTAAGAGCATTCAAACAATGAACAACCAAAATCCTCAAGCATATAATTCAAGGAAATGCAACAATAGAATCAACACAAGTCACAAATCCAAGAATTATGTAAAAACAAAGCATTAAGAGAAGTAAATACTCAAATGAAATAGTAAAGATGAAATCTTTCTCACATTGATCAAAAGGAGGGTTGAAACCCCAAAGATTACACCAAAAGCAAGGGAATTTAGTTACCCATGATCATACAAACATTACCCAAATTCTTGAGAAAATCCATAAACATTAAATTAAAGACTAATTAAAGAGTAAATATTTGAAAACTTAACCTAATCTCCTCTTAATATTCTCTCTAAAGTCGCCTAAAACAAAAGATAAGTAGGGTTTATCAAGAAAGGAAGTATATATACACCCCTAACACAAAGGGGGGAAATACAAAATACGGAAATTAAAACTCGTAAGAGGGGGGAGCGAACCGCTCCAGAGAGGGAGCGGGCCGCTCATGAGGAGCGAGCCGCTCTGGTTGAAGGGCGAGCCGCTCTTACGGGCAGCAGCTCCTGCAGAGCGACTCGCCATGGCTGATCTTGCATTTTTCACTCGTTTTTGGTCCAAATCTCGTCGCTTGCACTTCGCTCCGTCTCCATGGTCCGTCGTGGGTCTTCAAGTGTAGGCATGGTGGCTAGGATGACATTCCAACTCGTCTTTTGATTTGCGCTTTTGAACTCGTTCCAAAACTTGCATGAGATACGTTTTACGCCAATTCTTCAAGTCTTCGGTTTCACACACTAAATGGCATATTTTGCAACAAACGATCGATTCGTCGAGTTATCCATAAACACCACCAAGAGTGCCTCAAAACTTGCTCAAACTCCACTAAAAACCGCTTCTTAGGCTCGCAAACTCGCCTCACTTCAACTCCCCCATGCTTAGCCTTTTGCTCGTCCCGAGGAAAACAAGTAACACGCCTTAACTCAAGGCTCTTCCCACTCTCTTCTCTCACACCCCTACCTTCTTATCTCTCCCTCACTATCATGTTCCTATCCTCACTTCTCCCTCCTTAGGTCTCCCTCAAGATCCTCACTAGATGCCCACCGACTCCAATCCCCTCACTCCGGTCTCCCTCGACAAAGAATCCTCCCAACACAAGCCAACTCAACTCCAAGTAGTAGGAGAAATGCCTCACCTTAACCAAAGCATTCCTCAAGTCCCCCTCCTTATGTCTCCCCACTTGGTGAGCACCCTAAAAACAAAAACCAAGCCTTCTTAACATCCAAAGGCCTCACCAAGTGCTCCTACCCTTCCTCCCTCCGAACACCACAACTTATATCACCGCACATGTCATAAAACAAGCCAATTAAACGATCAAAGCCCATAGTACGGGATATTAGTATTAGCCTCATACTTAGGAGGTAAATATGGCCCATTTTTTTCATTTTGCGGCTCTTTTGACCTCGATTTTCTTTGCCAAAAAGATGCATACTACGGCATCCTTAAGGCGAGGCCCCCCAAATTTTGCATAGGCCGCCCTTTCGGGTTTTCAACCTATCGGGGTTTCATATTTTTGTATTTTTTTCTTTTTCAATTTTTTTTTTTTTTTTTTTTTTTTTTTTTTTTGATGAAAAACTCAAATGAAATAACAAACATAAGGCAAAGTACTCAAACTATATACATATATCACATATATCACAAGACAAGCTCACTACATCACTCATAACCCCTCCCCCATGCTTAATCTTTGCTTTGTCCTCAAAGCATATCGGTAAAAGTATGAAACAAGCAAAAAGGGAAGGGACTAACCAACTCAATTACCACCTCCCGAGCCCGAAGGCTCGCCTCGTCTCCTCTCCTCTCTCCATTTCCGCCTCATCTCTCTCTCGGCCGCTCTCCTAGCGGCGTAGGTGACCTCCAAAGCGTGCAACTCGTCAAAACGGGATTGAGGAACCGGGTTATAGTTGGGTGTTTCATTGGCAATGTGCATGTTATGCATTGCCATAGTCATGTCATAAGTAATGCCCACTTTGCTCTCCATAGTGAACATTCGGTCTCGATATTCGGGCCACCATGAGCCCGGAGTTGGTTGAAAAGGGGGCAAATCGTAGTTAGGAAGCCCATCCGGTCCCCACATCCGTTGCGTCTGTAACACCCCGACTTTTCCTAATATTTATTATTTGTCTCATTTATATTCGTAAATTATTTCTCTTGATTCTCTCATTTCTTTTAGCTCGAGAAAATCAGTTCTCTTGTCGCGTGGATAAGCTACTCAGAATCGTAACTTAAATACGAGTAATTTAGCTAAAAACGGTGTAATTTCCTCATACGAACTCCGATTCAGGTGATTCAAAAGGCTAAACTGCGTATTTTTTCGACGCCGTCGCAACTGCCAAATTTTCAAAAGCTAGTTTGGACCGGCCCACCTTGGACCGAACCGAAACCTCCATTGCACGGGTTGGGTTTAGGGTTTTTGGGTAGCTTTTTGATCAAGCATTCTATATCCTATTATCTCCTAATCTTAGCAACATGATAATCTGATTTCTCACTTCCTAAACTCATCCCTAATCACACCCACATTCATCCTTATTCATCCCCCCTAATCCTCTCACAAATCTCTCTCAAAAACTCCTAAAACTCCGTTGTTTTCATTCAAGCTTTCATCTTTTGTGCTCTAGCTCTTTCCTAGCCTTTCCCTTAATGTATGATCTTCTTTTTCTCTCTTTTATTTTCTGATTTTATATTATTTTATGTGTTATATTGCTATGTATTCATTGCTTGTGTGTTTTGGCTTGGATCATCAAAGGAGGAGGTGATTTTGAAGAAGGAGATACCATCTTGGTAGAGGAGGAGGAAGATTAGCAAGGAGTTGATCTTGATAAAGGTAACTAGGTGTGATCTAGTTGTATTTTAGCATGTATGAGGCCTTGCTTGTCATGTGTGTGTTGTTTACATTGTTGTTGTGTTGTTTGGTTGATGTTTGATCATGAAATCATGCTAGAATCATTGGCCTCATACTAGGGTTTGTCATGTTATCATCTTTAATCGCATAACTATCATAATTTAATGCTAATCATGTTGGTAAATGTTGAGAAAATCGAGTTGGTGATGAATGGTGATGATGGCCGAAAGGCCTAGGAGAGGGCCGTAGCCCTTGTTGTGTTTGTTCTTTGGTTTTCTTCTTATTTTGGCTTAATTATGTTGAATTAGGTTGTATGCATGAATCACCTAAAGTTAAACTATGAATTATGATGATTTGATTAAGTCTAGAAGTACATGTATGCATGTTTTAATGAATTGATCACATAAAACGATAATTGGTCACATGAGAATCGAATGTGGTGCATGAATTCGGGTTGGGTTGTGCTTGGCCGTGTCTTTGACACATAGGCCGTGTGGTGTGTGTGTATGTATTGGTTCTTGTGTCACTTGTTTGAGTCTTGGCATGTATTAAAATGTTATCTATGCTAAATCGAGTTGAGATATACTTTGTTTGATCACTAAATAATGATTTATGAGCATGTTAATTGAATATATGACTTGTAAAACATGTTGATCATATTGTACTCCGTAAGTATGGTTGGTTGTGTTGGTAATGATGCTTGTGTATGTATGAGTATGGTTGTTGTGGTCGTATGGTTGTGTTGGAGGTGTTGGAGACAGGTTAACAGGTTATGCTTGGGTTAAGTTTGCACATGGGTACTGTTCTGGCACATGTGTGAGGAGATACAACGTCCTAGGATGGACGGATACCGCCCATAATCCCCTCGGCTATTCTTGTTGTTTAGTTAGAGCGACTATGGGTTCTCAACCAGAAGGGTTAGAGACTATGGTTATTTATGTCGTCACCGTTCTTGTTGCTCGGTGGAATTTGGCCAAATTTAGACTTGTGATTATTGAGGAACTTCTTGTTGCTGTTCCGCCATAGGGTTTGGGTGATTCTTGTTGCTTCACCCGGGGTGATTCTTGTTGCTTCACCCAGTTCTCCGCGCTTACTCTCGCAATTGGTTGGAAGAAGGATCGTCGTGTGAGCTCAGTTGGTTTGGTCACAACCTTGGTTGTGCCGTGTTGTTGTTGCTTGTGTTTGTAACGTTGTTCTATTGTTGTATGATTTGTTGTTTATGTATTTATACTTTGGTATTAGGCCGTAGGCCAGGTGAGCTTGTTGCATTGTTGTTGTTTGCATTTGTTATGTTAAAATATGACTGGGGAGCACCTAGTTACTCCCCACTGATTGTGGTTGTTGCCTCTCTTTTATAGGTATGCGCGAGACGGGATTGAGTGAGTTGGATGCGAGGATGTGACCGTGTGTTACATTGGAAGAGATGTGACTTTGTTTAGACTTTTGGACTTGTAGCTTGGCTTTGTTTTATACTTTCTTTCGGTCTTTAGACTTTTGTTTGGTTTTGGTTGTACGGGGTATTTACTCCCCACTTCTAGGCCTCAAGGCCTACCTTTTTATCGTTGTTTAGTTGGTTTAGTGAGTAATGATCCGGATTCCACGGTGTTTCCGCCACCGTGGCTCGCTTTTATTTTTCCTTTATTTTATTTTGTTTGTAAATCCGGGTTGTTACAGTTGGTATCAGAGCGAATACGCTCCCAACTCTCTTAGGTGAGTGAGTAGGATTTGACCTAGAACACCGAGTGAGAGTGTTGGGTAGACACATTAGGGGGTCTACGTTATTTGTGCATGTGTATGAGTAGTTGTGTGAATGGTGGTCTTAGGATTTCCACCATTAGATCATATGTTTGCTTTGGATGCAGGTACAGGAATGATGGAGTCATTCGAGGTCGGGTGTCGACTCGATATAACTCTACATTTAAAATTTACTAGTCCTGCCTCTAAAATAGTCTTTAAAAGCTTTTGATTTAGTTTAATCGTCGTTTTTAAATTTATTTCTTTATTTCAAAATGTTTCACTCTGATAATTGCTTTCTTATGTACTACTTGGTTTCTTTGCTTTCATCATACTCACCATTCTAAACTAAATCCTTTATACTTCTATTTTCTTCCCAAATCATGTTATCCTTCATTTTTAAATATCGACAAAAAAGGGAGTATTTTGCATTCCGTTTTAATACACTTGTATGACCCTTGCTTTTTAATGTTATTCATTTGAGAGTTCTGTTTTATCGAAAATTTTAGTCTATTTATGCCTTGTCGATCCCTTGTTTTAACTTTTCGATTTATTCGTTTCTTCAACTTTAATCATTTGAGTATTCTAATTTAAAATATCCCTCTTTCATTTGACCTTTCGAAATATCTAGAAATTTAACTCTTAAAGTCTTTAATTCGTACTGATTGATCAGCTGGAGTAAGAAACTTGAAGCCGAAGTGTGAATGTATGGTCCTACCATCAGAGCACGCAGCGGAAGCTCCTAATCTAAGTCACCTACCGTATTCGTAGGGACGTCTTTCAGCTTGTTAGCTACGCTTGTCCTTTGTTCCTTCTAGTTCTTGATCTTATTATATATTAGTTGTTTTAAAACTATCAGCTCACGATTACAGTTTGAGTTTCTTTTTCCCCAATAAAATTTCTTATTATGTTCATCCTCATCTTTTTCAATAGATCGTGCTGAAATAATTTCTAAACTCTTTTATTTCAAGAATGTTTTTAGTCAGTTCTATTAACAACACCTATTTTTATATATTGGTGCTATAATGGTTTGTTTATCCTTCTTGTACTTTCTCATTTTGTAACTATGTTAAGGAAACATTTTAATCGGTATTGTTTTACTTTTCCATTCTTTTTTAAACGCGTCAATACATTTTGATGGCTTTTTACTCAATCAAATTTGAAATGACCGACACTTATCTATTGCATCCACTTTTGATCAAAACCTCTTTTGTTATCCTAAACATTCTTTTATTAAGTTTTCTAATTTGAGCATTTGGTTTATTTGGATATTATTTATTCTACCTGGTATTTTAGTAGCTTCACTTTTCTAAAATCGCTGTCGTTTTGAAACTTAACTTTGAGACTTCTCCTTTCAATCATATCTTTTAATCATATTCTATATTTGTCAAACTTTTCAGCAATTACCTTTTCGTCTCTCCTTCATAACGAAACCAATTTGAGTTCTTTGTTGGAAATGAGTCTTATGCCTTCATTTGTGAACTCTTAAAGAATAATTTCATTTTCCTTCATCTTTTCATTTTAAAAATTCCTTTTGTCTAATTGGTGGTTGTTGAGCAGTTCTTGCAAAAGACCTGTTATGTCATATTCTTACTTAATTCGTTTCATTCCTTCTTTTCTTTCTTATTCATCATAACTCATCACTTTTATATCATGACCCTGTCGATCACCTTTTAGTCTTGTCATTCGGGTCGTATGTCATTCCATTCCTTAGGTTTCCCTCTAGTGGCTACTTCAGTTCTATTGCCTTGGAGCCGACTTTTGAGACGTCGATCTTCTATTATTTTCCATTCCTTTCCATAGCTAATCACGTTCTCGATTTTGTAAAGGCTCTTGATATATTAACATCAATCTTGTCCTTGATAAATTTCTATAAACGTATTCCTTGGCATCTAGCCGTAAGGTGCTTCACCCTTATCTAGCTCGAAATCTGATCCTTAGGCTGTCGCTGTTATTGGAGTCATAGATGATAGAGTTTGGTTAGTTATTAGTTGATGGTATGGTGTTTGCTAGCTAATGCACATGGTTGGTCGTTGTAACTTTTGAGGATTCTTAGTTTTGCGATTCTTAACTAGTGCATCTTGAGACCGTTTTATAATTATGAGTTAATGCACATGTGATCCTTAGTCTTTGAGATTAATGATTTAATTTATGGCGAGTGAACGTTAGGGAGATTATAGTATCTGCGTAGGGAGTATTTTTAGGACTTAGTTATGTTGCTAGATGGGTTATGACAATCATGAGTTGGTGAGAATTGGGAAGTGATATGGTGGTGAGAAATAATCGGCTTTGAGGAAAACTTAAAGGTTATAGTGAGCACAATAAAACTGTGGAGTTTGTGCCTTAAAGGATAATGTAGGAATGATAAGTGTGCATCTTGTGGTTTTGTGTATCTATTAAGTATAAGGAAATTGATTAATGGGAGGAGAGAATTCGAGGTCAGTAAGGTGGTAACGTTTGAGGAAGGTATGGATAAACTTGTGTATGGTAACAATGGGTTGAGAGTGTAGTAAGCTTTTGACGACACATTTTGATAGTTACTGGATAATATACTTTTGATTTGGGGTTGAGACGATATGTTATGACATAATTATGGTTATTTCATTGTGGAGAGTGTGGATAGATGTGAGAAGCGATATAGACTTGAGCTTGGATCACATTATGATTGAGGGTATGAGGTTTGTCTTTGGCATTGATTTGAGGATTAGTTTGTGCGGCAATTGTATTGGTGACGTTAGGATGTCCACGGTTTTAAAATGCGTTTGAAGTGTGTTAAGATTTTGGATTGAGGTACTATGTTGAGTTGTTATGGACATACGAAGCTAATAATAGTCAATTTGGGTTGGTCGAGCATACGATGTATCTATGGTATACAAGTTTACATAAACTAGCGATCCACATCCGAGCAGTTGGTGATATTGAGCTAATATAAGCGTCGTTAAGCGTGTCTATGCCCCTGTGATCAAGGTGAGTAGAGTTAGCGATTCTTGTCTTGATGACCATAAGAGTAGGTAGTTTTCTTAACCCTTTGGCGGTATTCTTTCGTTCTCAAGTTTCGAGGACGAAACTTCTTTTTAGGTGGTGAGATTGTAACACCCCGACTTTTCCTAATATTTATTATTTGTCTCATTTATATTCGTAAATTATTTCTCTTGATTCTCTCATTTCTTTTAGCTCGAGAAAATCAGTTCTCTTGTCGCGTGGATAAGCTACTCTGTAATCAGAACTTAAATACGGAGTAATTTAGCTAAAAACGGTGTAATTTCCTCATACGAACTCCGATTCAGGTGATTCAAAAGGCTAAACTGCGTATTTTTTCGACGCCGTCGCAACTGCCAAATTTTCAAAAGCTAGTTTGGACCGGCCCACCTTGGACCGAACCGAAACCTCCATTGCACGGGTTGGGTTTAGGGTTTTTGGGTAGCTTTTTGATCAAGCATTCTATATCCTATTATCTCCTAATCTTAGCAACATGATAATCTGATTTCTCACTTCCTAAACTCATCCCTAATCACACCCACATTCATCCTTATTCATCCCCCCTAATCCTCTCACAAATCTCTCTCAAAAACTCCTAAAACTCCGTTGTTTTCATTCAAGCTTTCATCTTTTGTGCTCTAGCTCTTTCCTAGCCTTTCCCTTAATGTATGATCTTCTTTTTCTCTCTTTTATTTTCTGATTTTATATTATTTTATGTGTTATATTGCTATGTATTCATTGCTTGTGTGTTTTGGCTTGGATCATCAAAGGAGGAGGTGATTTTGAAGAAGGAGATACCATCTTGGTAGAGGAGGAGGAAGATTAGCAAGGAGTTGATCTTGATAAAGGTAACTAGGTGTGATCTAGTTGTATTTTAGCATGTATGAGGCCTTGCTTGTCATGTGTGTGTTGTTTACATTGTTGTTGTGTTGTTTGGTTGATGTTTGATCATGAAATCATGCTAGAATCATTGGCCTCATACTAGGGTTTGTCATGTTATCATCTTTAATCGCATAACTATCATAATTTAATGCTAATCATGTTGGTAAATGTTGAGAAAATCGAGTTGGTGATGAATGGTGATGATGGCCGAAAGGCCTAGGAGAGGGCCGTAGCCCTTGTTGTGTTTGTTCTTTGGTTTTCTTCTTATTTTGGCTTAATTATGTTGAATTAGGTTGTATGCATGAATCACCTAAAGTTAAACTATGAATTATGATGATTTGATTAAGTCTAGAAGTACATGTATGCATGTTTTAATGAATTGATCACATAAAACGATAATTGGTCACATGAGAATCGAATGTGGTGCATGAATTCGGGTTGGGTTGTGCTTGGCCGTGTCTTTGACACATAGGCCGTGTGGTGTGTGTGTATGTATTGGTTCTTGTGTCACTTGTTTGAGTCTTGGCATGTATTAAAATGTTATCTATGCTAAATCGAGTTGAGATATACTTTGTTTGATCACTAAATAATGATTTATGAGCATGTTAATTGAATATATGACTTGTAAAGCATGTTGATCATATTGTACTCCGTAAGTATGGTTGGTTGTGTTGGTAATGATGCTTGTGTATGTATGAGTATGGTTGTTGTGGTCGTATGGTTGTGTTGGAGGTGTTGGAGACAGGTTAACAGGTTATGCTTGGGTTAAGTTTGCACATGGGTACTGTTCTGGCACATGTGTGAGGAGATACAACGTCCTAGGATGGACGGATACCGCCCATAATCCCCTCGGCTATTCTTGTTGTTTAGTTAGAGCGACTATGGGTTCTCAACCAGAAGGGTTAGAGACTATGGTTATTTATGTCGTCACCGTTCTTGTTGCTCGGTGGAATTTGGCCAAATTTAGACTTGTGATTATTGAGGAACTTCTTGTTCTTTGTTCGCCATAGGGTTTGGGTGATTCTTGTTGCTTCACCCGGGTGATTCTTGTTGCTTCACCCAGCCTCCGCGCTTACTCGCAATTGGTTGGAAGAAGGATCGTCGTGAGCTCAGTTGGTTTGGTCACAACCTTGGTTGTGCCGTGTTGTTGTTGCTTGTGTTTGTAACGTTGTTCTATTGTTGTATGATTTGTTGTTTATGTATTTATACTTTGGTATTAGGCCGTAGGCCAGGTGAGCTTGTTGCATTGTTGTTGTTTGCATTTGTTATGTTAAAATATGACTGGGGAGCACCTAGTTACTCCCCACTGATTGTGGTTGTTGCCTCTCTTTTATAGGTATGCGCGAGACGGGATTGAGTGAGTTGGATGCGAGGATGTGACCGTGTGTTACATTGGAAGAGATGTGACTTTGTTTAGACTTTTGGACTTGTAGCTTGGCTTTGTTTTATACTTTCTTTCGGTCTTTAGACTTTTGTTTGGTTTTGGTTGTACGGGGTATTTACTCCCCACTTCTAGGCCTCAAGGCCTACCTTTTTATCGTTGTTTAGTTGGTTTAGTGAGTAATGATCCGGATTCCACGGTGTTTCCGCCACCGTGGCTCGCTTTTATTTTTCCTTTATTTTATTTTGTTTGTAAATCCGGGTTGTTACAGCGTCTCCCCCGTATAACTCGAATGTCTTGGAGGAGCAAATCCATATCCTCCATACGCACTCCCGCTAGCTCCATCCGCTCTTCGTGGAGCATCACGCATCACCGCATCCCCCCCACCGTCATCACCACTCAAATCATCACCCTTGTCAAGAGTGTACTCCGCGTCATCATCATCATCATCCTCCAAATCCACAAACTCCGGCTCCTCCTCACTAGGTGCCCTTTCTTCGTCATCACCAAGCAAGCCACGGGCTTGGCGAATAGCAAACTCATATTCACGGTCCGGGGGCATGTAGAGGAGGGGAGCTCGATCCCCCCAAGCTAAAGGTCGAGAGTTCGGTGGTCTAGGGAGCCACATGTAGGGTAAGTCTTTCCCCCAAAGCCATATACCCGCGTTAAGGACGCGACAATCACGCAAACCCGGCAAATCGAACAAATACCCCCCAGGAACCATCGTGTCATTTGGTATCGGGATACCAAAGTGCTCGGCAATTAAGGTGACCATTCCTCCCATAGGAATCTTACCGGATTTAGAGGGGGCATATTGTGCTCGACAACTCGCAATGAACATTGACGCCCAATCCGGAATTCCCTCCCCCTCCGGACTCACACACCACAAGTACTTTATGCTCGAATTTATAGCCTTAGTCGGCTCACCTTGACCCAAAAAGGTCATGTTTAGGAACCGGTGCATAAGGCGAAGGGAGGGATGGGGGATAGTGCTATTCTTGTCATTTTTCGTCTTACGATCCCCATCCGTGATCGCATACCAAAAGTCGGAAGTGTTGAAACCCAATTGTGCTCTACAAAAGTCGTTCGGGGGCAAAGAGACACCTAAGGCCTCTCTAAAATCGTCCATGGACACATGTTTCTTTTGACCACCTATTTGAAAAGAGACACCGGGTTCCCCATTTGGCAAGAGGTCATGTTTGACAGACGCAATAAACTCGAGAGTGATTTGGCGATAAGTAGGGGCACTACGATTAAAAAGACCGCCTAACCCTCCCTTTTCTAACATGAAAAGAATGTGACCATCTAGACCAAGAGCCTCGAGAGTCTCGACATGGAAGAAACGGGTTGACAAGAGAATTCGTTTTTGTATTATTCGAAAACGCACTTTATCGTCCTTGTCGAGAGTCTCGCTAGCTTTATAAGGGGGTGGTGGAGGTGGAGCCGAGGGTTCCTCGGCCCTTTGACGCTTAGTACCCGACGAGGAACCTTTCCTTTTACCGAAAAACTTTTTCATGATGACAATTTAGAGAAGAAAAACGGTGAGAAACTCTAACACACTCTAAGAGACAATTCAACAAACACGTGGCGTGCACTACGACACGACTCGACCAAAAATCGACTCCACAATGAGCACAACCCAAATTTCACCTCAAAGTGCTCCACTAACAACAAACAACTACAACTAGACCAAAACAAGCCAAAAGAAATCGACTTAAAAGCCCCTAAAAAGACAAATTCGGACTAAACAAGAGAAGAGTCGAAATTTATACCAAAACTCGATTTCAAGGCTCAAACTTGCATTGTTGTTGAAGTCCAAGCATCTAGGAACCCAAAAACTCCATTATGAACCCACTTTGAAGCTTGAAATTGGAGAAAAATTGATTCTTGAAAAATTAGGGTTTGAGTGGAAAAATCGATTTTGGGGGTAAAAATGGTGTTTTTGATGTGGTTTGATGGGAAATAAGGTGATTTGGGTTGATTTTAGGAAGTTTAGAAACAAATGTGAGTGATTTTGGTGAAAATTTGGGGTGGTTCGAAATTAGGGGTGATTTTAGGGTGAGAAAGTGTGGGTTAAAGGGAAGGAAATAATGAAGGAAGAAGACAAGGAGCTCGACAAAAACAAACCAAAATAAGCTGAAAATCCACGGGAGCGAGCCGCTCCATAGATAGAGCGAGCCGCTCCTAGGGGCGATCCGCTTTTTGAAGGGAGCGAACCTATTTTCTGTGCGTCATTTTTGATGGTTTTGGAAAATAACGGGAGCGAGCCGCTCCCAAGGCAGAGCGGGCCGCTCCTAGGGAGCGAACCGCCCTTTCTGGGGAGCGAGGCTATTTTTTCGTCTGATTGGTTTTTGGAAATGGGCCCTCCTTGGTCCAACTTTTCCCGAGCGGGCCATGTTCGAGCGATATTGACCTCCCACATGACGCTCATCACAAGGCCTTCTCGGGTTTCCGCCTTTTCGTGCCTCGGGAAGCGTGAAGCGTTTCACTAGTGAAAAGTAGTGATTGTTCCTACAAAAAGAGCAAACAACAAGGCAAAAACTACTCTACTACTACTACTAAAAAGCTAAGCTATGCAAAAGAGAATGGTCGGGTTGCCTCCCGCCTAGCGCCCTTGTTTATCGTCTTAGGCCCGACACGACACCGACTCAATCCGTGTAAATAGGGTCCGTAAGAATGAATTCTTCGAACCCTTGCTTTGAAAAACCTTCATAATACGGTTTGAGTCGATGCCCATTGACATTCATGACCTTTCCGGTGGTCAAACTTCTAATCTCGATGGCTCCATAGTGATAAATTTTGACAATTTCAAAAGGGCCGAGCCAACGGGATTGAAGTTTGCCCGGAAATAAACGAAGTCGTGATTGATAAAGAAGAACTTTCTCACCAAGTTTGAAGTCCTTTCTCGATAGGAGCTTATCATGTAGCGCCTTGGACCGAGCCTTGTAAGTCTCCGCGCTATCAAAGGCATCCCGTCGTATCTCTTCAAGCTCTTGAAGTTGAAGCTTCCTCGTGTCTCCCGCCTCATCATATCGCATGTTCATTTTCTTAACCGCCCAATACGACTTGTGTTCCACCTCCACCGGAAGGTGACATTGTTTCCCATACACTAGTCGGTAAGGGGACATCCCAATGGGTGTTTTGTAAGCGGTACGATAGGCCCACAACGCATCCTCCAAACGTTGGCTCCAATCCTTCCTCGTTGGGTTAACCGTCTTCTCGAGTATGGACTTGATCTCGCAATTTGACACCTCCGCTTGACCGTTGGTTTGAGGGTGGTAAGCGGTGGAGACTTTGTGTATCACTCCATACTTCTTGAGGAGAGCTTCAATAGCTCGGTTACAAAAGTGAGTCCCTCGATCGCTTATCAAAGCTTTAGGAAACCCAAAACGAGAGACGATGTTTGCCTTGAAGAATTCCGCCACCACTTTGGCGTCGTCGGTTCGAGTGGCCTTCGCTTCAACCCACTTCGAAACGTAATCCACGGCTAGAAGGATGTAGAGATTCCCATTTGAGCTCGGAAAGGGACCCATGAAGTCGATTCCCCATACATCAAAGACCTCGCAATAGAGCATCGGGTGTTGGGGCATTTCATTCTTTCTCGAGATGTTTCCGACTCGTTGGCATCTATCACAAGTGCGACAAAAGGCGTAAGCATCCTTGAAGAGACTAGGCCAAAAGAAACCACTATTGAGCACTTTGTGAGCGGTCCTCTTAGCTCCAAAGTGACCACCACACGCTTGCGAGTGACAAAATTCTAGAATAGAAGATATTTCATGGTCGGGAGCACACCGTCTTATCACCGAGTCGCTACAATGCTTCCATAAGTATGGCTCATCCCAAACATAGTTCTTCGAGTCACTCTTGATCCGATCTCTTTGAGCCTTAGATAGGTTGGGAGGGAATTGTTTGGTGACAAGGTAGTTCACTAAGTTTGCATACCAAGGAGTGCAAACTTGGATTGCAAGAAGGTGTTCGTCGGGGAAAAGTGCTTTAATCGGTTGTTGGGCATCCTTACTTTGCTCGGGGTGAATGATCCGACTCAAATGATCCGCTACCACATTGGAGGTTCCCTTCTTGTCTCGCACTTCCAAGTCAAACTCACTAAGTAAGAGAATCCAACGTATCAATCTCGGCTTTGACTCCTTCTTCGTCATCAAGTGTCTCAAGGCGGCATGATCGGAGTACACTATCACTTTTGTCCCAAGCAAATATGACCGGAACCGTTCCAAGGCAAATACTACCGCAAGAAGCTCCTTTTCGGTTGTTGAATAGTTCTTTTGGGCCTCGTTGAGCGTCATGGAGGCATAGTAGATCACATGAGTGGCTCGACCCACGGATTGTCCAAGAACCGCTCCTAACGCATAGTCGCTCGCATCACACATGATCTCAAAAGGTAACTTCCAATCGGGGGGTTGGATTATGGGAGCGGAAGTTAACCTTGCCTTGAGCTCATCGAAAGCCCTCTTGCATTGATCATCGAACACGAACTCGACATCCTTTTGAAGTAGCTTGCATAAGGGCGATGCAATCTTTGAAAAGTCCTTGATGAAACGTCGATAGAAGCCGGCGTGACCTAAAAAGGAACGTACTTCACGAAGATTAGTCGCATAAGGTAGGGACTTGATAGTGTCAATTTTTGCTTTGTCCACTTCAAGTCCCGTAGATGACACTACATGACCTAACACTATGCCCTCTTCGACCATGAAATGGCATTTCTCGGAGTTGAGTACAAGATTTGAGTCGATACAACGCTTGAGCATTAGTGTTAGATGATGTAGGCATCTATCGAACGAGTCTCCATGAACAGTAAAGTCGTCCATGAAGACCTCGATAAAATCTTCCACATATTCAGAGAATATGGACAACATGCACCTTTGAAAGGTGGCGGGGGCGTTACATAGCCCAAATGGCATCCTTCTATAGGCGAATGTGCCAAATGGGCATGTAAAAGTCGTCTTTTCTTGGTCCTTGGGAGCAATTGGGATTTGAAAGTAGCCCGAGAACCCGTCCAAGAAACAATAGAAGGCACGCCCCGCCAACCTCTCGAGCATTTGATCAATGAATGGCAATGGGAAATGATCCTTTCGAGTCACCGCGTTCAAACGACGGTAATCTATGCATACTCTCCACCCATTTTGCACTCGGGTGGGAACCATTTCCCCATTGTCATTCTCAACAACGGTAATACCCGACTTCTTAGGGACAACTTGGGTCGGACTAACCCACTTGCTATCCGAAATCGGGTATATCATGTCGACACTAAGGAGCTTAAGGATCTCCTTCTTGACAACCTCCATCATAGGAGGATTAAGCCTCCTTTGAGGTTGTCTAATCGGCTTCGACTCCTCCTCTAGGTATATATGATGCATGCAAGTAGAGGGAGAAATACCTCGTATGTCGGCTACCGTCCAACCCATTGCTAGTTTATGCTCGACCAAAACATCAAAAAGTTTACCTTCTTGCTCGGAAGTGAGTTTGCTTGAGATAATCACCGGAAGTGTCTCGTCTTTGCCCAAGAAGATGTACTTTAAATGGCTTGGGAGCGGCTTCAATTCAACCTCCGGGGCCTTTAAAACTGAAGGGACGGGTTTCTCACTAACATAGGCTAGTGGAGGGGGGTTAGTACCAACAAATAACGAGCAAATATCATATGGAGGAGCAGAGGGAGCGAGCCGCTCCAGGGGAAGGGGCGAGCCGCTCCATAGGAGCGAGCCGCTCCCATTGTGGAGCGAGCCGCTCCCCTGGAGCGGGTAGCTCTCTGCAGGGGGCAGGTCTGTTTTTTCGTCTGTAAATTTCACATCAAATTCATCCAAACTCAAATTTTCAACCCCATCCCCCAAGTCACATATCAAAGATTGCAAGCTCAAAGGAAAGACAAGATCGGCATTCAAATCATTACTCATTAAGCTATTAAAAAGCGCTATTTCAAGCTCATCATAACCATTCAAATCGAAAGCTTGCTCAACCAAAGGATCAATCACATCCATAAAACATAAAGAATGATTATCCGGTGGATACTTCATGCAATCATAGATATTAAAATTCATCACTTCACCATCAAATTCCAAAGTCAACGATCCACTAGCTACGTCTATCTTAGTCTTAGCCGTTTTGAGAAACGGTCTACCTAAAAGCATAGAGGCGGCATAACGATCCATATCCATATCCAACACATAGAAGTCGGCGGGAAACACAAGGTTCCCCACCTCAACCAACACATCCTCAATAATCCCTTTCGGGTAAGCATTCGACCTATCCGCCAATTGAATAACTATGCTAGTTTTCTCCAAAGGACCCAAATTCAACGTTTCAAACAAAGAGAACGGCATGACATTAATGGAAGCTCCTAAGTCTAGCATAGCATTTGCAATCTTCTTATCCCCGATTGTGCATGGTATAGTGAACATGCCCGGATCTTTGCATTTCGGAGGCAATTTCTTTTGGAAAATAGCCGAGACATGTTCACTCACCCGCACCTTCTTGGTGGCCTTAAGCTTATTGTTCCGTCTAACCGTACACAAATCTTTCAAGAACTTAGCATATCGAGGCACACTCTTAAGCAAGTTAATCAAAGGGATGTTTACCTCACACTTTCGGAACGTCTCATAAATGTCTTTGTCTTGCTCGATCTTCCGGGTTTCCTTGAGAGCACTCGGGAATGGAGCCTCCGGCTCATAGATCGGTGATCCCATAGGTGGGACTTCATCCACATGACTTCCCTTGTGAGGTACTTGGTGAGAGCCACTCTCCACCACAATTATCTCATCTTCCTCGACTTGCTCAACGGGTCTCGGACTAGGGGATGAATTCCTAGCCCTTTTACCACTCTTTCTCTCCGCCTCTTCAAGTTGCCTTCCATTTCTCAACGAAACGGCACTCACATTAGGATTCGGGACGGTAGATGGGGGTAATTTGTTGGAATCCCGGGCTTCAAGTCGACCGATAGCACTCGACATTTGGCTCATTTGCCTCTCAAGGTTAGAGATACTCGACTTGCTCTCTTGTTGACCTTGGAGCATGGTGGATTGCAAAGTATTGATGTTACCTTGCATTGTATTCACATTTGAACTCAAGCCACCAACGGATAAAGCCAAAGAACGTACCAATTCCTCGGTTGAGGTTTGTTGGTTAGAACTCGATGGAACAAGTTGATTTTGTGGGGGTTGGTTATATTGCATAGGTGGTTTGGTTTGAGAAGAACCACCTTGGTGAAATTGTGGTTGAGTGAATTGTGGTTGGGGTTTTTGATTGGAAAAACGGTTGTTTTGTGAGTATTGAGGGTTTTGAGAGTAGTTTCCTCCTTGACCTTGATTCCACTTTGCTTCTTGAGGCTTCTCTTGGTTGGACCACCGAAAGTTAGGATGATCCTTCCACCCCGGATTGAAAGTATTAGAATTAGGGTCATAATTTTGACGAGGAGGTCTATTACCAAAGGCACCAACCGCATTTACCGCCTCCATATCACTTTCAAGCATTTGAGGGCACATGGACATATCATGGGCTTGAGACTCACAAATACCACACACTTGAGCTTTATTACCGTCTTTCTCATGCATAAGCTTCTCGACCATAGCGGTTAAGGAGCTCATTTGGTTCATAAGCTTGGTGTCATGGCTCGGTTGTTGTTCTTTCAACATGTGCACCCCTCTTGACTTAGGTCTAAAGTGTCTAGAGCTAGCCGCGAGCTCTTCAAATAAAAGATTAGCTTGATCGGGGGTCTTGTGTTCAATTGTACCTCCACCCGCCGCGTTTACCATTCTTGCCTCCTCCGGTAATAAACCGGTGAAAAAGTACATAACAAGATCTTCGGTGGCGTACCCATGGTAAGGGCAACTTGCACAAATCCTCTTGAATCTCTCCCGGTATTCATACAACGTCTCCCCTTCGAGTTGCTCAATATTGGAAATTTGCTTCTTTAGGAGGGACGACTGTGAAGCGGGGAAGTACTTAGCAAGGAACAATTGCTTCATAGTTTGCCAAGTGGTGACCGAATTAGGTGGAAGGAAGTAGAGCCAATCTCGAGCGGCATCCTTTAAGGAGAAGGGAAAAGCTCGAAGTTTAAGTTGCTCCTCGTCAACACCATCCGGCTTCATTGAAGAACACACCACATGGAATTCGGCAAGATGTCTATTCGGATCATCTCCCGCTCTACCGTAGAAGCTAGGCAAGTGGTGGATGATTCCCGACTTCAAGGCATGGTTTTGCCCTTCCTCGATCGATTGTAAAAGTGATGCACAACGGTTGTTGTGTGAGATCGGGAGCGGTAAGTTGTCTCAACGTGCGATTGTTGGGTGGTCCCGCCATGTTCAAGGGTATAGGTTCTTCGGGTACGGCAAATATGTTATGAAAACCTTCAATGTCGTCCACGATGTCTCCTTCGCTATCCAAATCGAAGACAATATCGTCGGGCGTAGGAGGTTCTCCAATTACTCGACGAAGGTCTCGTAACGTCTTCTCGATCTCTAGATCAATGGGCGCAATTTGAGGTCGGGATGACCTAGTGGGGTACATGCAAGAGGAAATAACCTACAAAATAAAAACAACACTAAAGAGATAAAATTCTACCCAACACTTGAGTGAGACTCAAGTTTGGGTTACAAAGAGGAATAGAAATTACTACACTAGCAATTAAAGCAACAATAAATATTCTACTAAGGATGGTAGCAATAAATGACTACACAAACAACTATGCAAAAGAGAAAACTAGGAAGACTAGGAAACTAAACAACTAACTAACTAAAACTAACTAACTAGCAAAGAAGAAAACAAGAAAGCCTAATGCCTTCCCCGGCAACGGCGCCAAAATTTGACGCGCCTTTTACGTCGTTAATAAAAGTGGTCAAATTAACAATTTATAATCCTAATCAATCACACACAAATACGTAGTATAGCGATTAAGAAGGGTCGAACCCAAGGGAAGGACGATATCTAGGCTAATGTCACGAAACAAAATAAAGTAAACAAAAGGGGGGGTTTTATAAGGTTGGTTTAGTCGAAAACTAAAAAGCAAGTAATAAAAACGAGATTAAACAAGATGAGAAGGGCACTTTCGGTGTAATCACACAAGGTTTCAACGCACACCAAATGATCAAGTGAGTATTAAATATGAAACTACTATTCATATGAGCAATTCCTCGAACACTTACAATGCATGAACATACCCAAGTATGAATCGGCAAACCAAGGTACAAATTGCATTAAAAACACGATGAAACCGCATACAAATGCATTCATGCAACTCATGCAAGAGTAAACATAAGAGGAATGTAAGAAAACTTAATGGAAACACATTCAAGAATCGGCATGAAATAGTTTCACATTAAAGATTCAAACTTTACTTCTCAAATCATGATTATAAGAGGATGAATCGACATACCACACATAATACATAATAACAATGCACACAAGAAAGATTAAGAGCATTCAAACAATGAACAACCAAAATCCTCAAGCATATAATTCAAGGAAATGCAACAATAGAATCAACACAAGTCACAAATCCAAGAATTATGTAAAAACAAAGCATTAAGAGAAGTAAATACTCAAATGAAATAGTAAAGATGAAATCTTTCTCACATTGATCAAAAGGAGGGTTGAAACCCCAAAGATTACACCAAAAGCAAGGGAATTTAGTTACCCATGATCATACAAACATTACCCAAATTCTTGAGAAAATCCATAAACATTAAATTAAAGACTAATTAAAGAGTAAATATTTGAAAACTTAACCTAATCTCCCTCTTAATATTCTCTCTAAAGCTGCCTAAAACAAAAGATAAGTAGGGTTTATCAAGAAAGGAAGTATATATACTCCCCTAAAACAAAGGGTCGAAATACAAAATACGGAAAATAAAACACGTAACAGGGGGGAGCGAACCGCTCCTGAGAGGGAGCGGGCCGCTCATGAGGAGCGAGCCGCTCTGGTTGAAGGGCGAGCCGCTCTTCTGGGGCGAGCAGCTCCTCTGCAGGAGCGACTCGCTTTTCATGGCTGATCTTGCATTTTTCACTCGTTTTTGGTCCAAATCTCGTCGCTTGCACTTCGCTCCGTCTCCATGGTCCGTCGTGGGTCTTCAAGTGTAGGCATGGTGGCTAGGATGACATTCCAACTCGTCTTTTGATTTGCGCTTTTGAACTCGTTCCAAAACTTGCATGAGATACGTTTTACGCCAATTCTTCAAGTCTTCGGTTTCACACACTAAATGGCATATTTTGCAACAAACGATCGATTCGTCGAGTTATCCATAAACACCACCAAGAGTGCCTCAAAACTTGCTCAAACTCCACTAAAAACCGCTTCTTAGGCTCGCAAACTCGCCTCACTTCAGTGATCCCGGGATATGCTTCTGGTGGTGTCTTTGGATCTGTCACCTTCCCTTTCTCCTTTTTGTTCAAGTGCTTTTTAGCCACTCGAGTCTTCCACGATCTAAAAGAATTTGCTACCTTGGTCATACAATATTTATTGTATTTATCGGGCACATTGTAAGCTTTCTGCAGATAAAATAATTTACATATAATTAAATACTTAGTTTCATTAAAAAAATAACCATGACAAAAGTTTTAGAATTAATTAAATAATGAATAATATGTATACCTTCAACATAGCTAAAATTTCATCCCTCAACTTGGGATTCAATTGCTTTATATTTGGTAGATCGAAAGGAACGTAGTGTTTTGTGACAATCCCAATGAAAGAAGCAAACTTCTTTCTCAATGGTCCATTTGGCAAGCCAAGATCATCGTTCCAAGTAAGAGGAAGCGGTTTACCATCGGCAATCGCCTGCATTGCCTCTGGTGCTTTGGAACGTCCTCTACCTCGACGTTTCGGTGTACTATCATTTTCACGCTCTTTATCGTCCATAGCAAGCCTTCAAAAACAGAACATATTATCTCGACAAAGAATAATAACAAAGAATAACAAAGAAAGATCTACCAAAGAACAACAAAGAACGACAACAACAAAGAATAAAGAATAACAAAGAATAAAGAACAACAGTAAACAAAGAACAACAAAGAACGACAACAACAAAGAATAAAGAACAACACTAACCCTAAACCCTCACATCCCCTGCCCCACCCTAAACCCTCATACCCACCCTAAACCCTCATACCCACCGTAAACCTACCCCTCATACCCACCCTAAACCCCCATACCGTACCCACCCACTGTCACCCTCACGTAAAATTAACAACACTAATCCTAAATTAACAACACTAACCCTAAATTAACAACATGCACTAACCCTAATTTAACAACACTAAACCCTCAACACTAACGACAATAATTCAACAACAACAACATTAATTCAATAACAACAACATCAATTCAATTCAGTAGGGTTTAAAAAACGGAATAAAAGGGAAAGAAAGAACTTGTTTAAATCAACTAAATTAGGGTTTAAGCCCAACGTCGAACAGAGTACGAACTTTGAAAACGAAAAAGCAACGGAGAAATTAAGTTTGAATCTTGGTGCGAAAGAGTAATGAAAGAAACTTTTAAACTGAGAGTAGAGGAGAAAAATGGTGCGAAAGCGTAATGAAAAAGACAAAGTATAAACTTTTAAACTGCCTAAAATGAAAATATATATGAGAGCAAAAAAAAATAAACAACGGGTTTTTAAAAAACCGTTTTAAAAAATACAAATAAACAACGGTTTTAATTTAGAACCGTTGTTTATATTACTTTTAAGAAACGGTTTCTCATAGAAACCGTTGTTTTAAATAGATTTAAAACAACGGGTTTTATAAAAAACCGTTTCCAAAACATGTTTTTTCAAACGGCTTTTGAATAGAAACCGTTATTTAAGTTGTTTTTTGAAATCTAATTATAGTAGACATAAAATCAATAAAATAGTACACTGAAAGTTTATATTAGGTTCAAAACCGTTATTTAAGTTGTTTTAATAAGATTTAAAACAACGATTTTTATTTACCACCGTTTTAGAAGTTTGTTTTTAAAACGCTTTTCCATTAAAAACCGTTACTTTTTTTTTTTTTTAAGAAATTACATTATTTATACAAACTCAATACATTCATCAACTACAAACTCAAAACAACAAATTAATTCATACAAATACATTACATTTATTAAAACTAGATTACATTATTCACACATAAATTTAAAAAAAAAAAAAAACAACTAATTCACTACATTACATTATTCATACAATAAACTAGAAACACAACTACAAACTAGATTACATTATTCACACATAAATTTAAAAAAAAAAAAAAACAACTAATGCACTACATTACATTATTCATACAAACTAGAAACACAACTACAAACTACAAACTCAATACTTTATTATTACATTACCTTTTCTAATTCACAAACATCTCTGGATAAACACTTTTAATAGCATCAAAAACAGCAGAATAAACATCTTCCTCATCACGTGGTATCATTGCATGTCTTTCAGCAGTCGATAGTAAAACACAATCTTTGGGACGGTTAAATAGATGCAAGTCTTCTTTTCTTGCAACCCAACAAATTGGACCATCTTTGGGTCCATCTCTAATATAAATTCCTCCATTATGACCCCGTAAATTGTAGTAAAATTTTCACTCTAATTTCCAAGCTGATTTTTTATGATTCTCAGACATTCCAAACTCTATTAATATTTTCCCTTGAAACTGACCTCCCTTCCAAACAGGTTCAATTTTTTTAACTAGAAACCCCATATTAGTTAAACAATCTCTAACTCTTTTGTAACTTCTACAGACGACTATGCCATTTTCTTTATGGCTTGGAAGATTTGATAAAATGCATGTCCATGGTACAATATACTCAATTGGAGCCATTTTTATTTTTAATATTTTTTTTATTTTTTTTGGAAAAAGATAAAAATTGTTTGAATGTTTTTATGTTTACAAGAGTTTACGTTTGAATATATTTATAAGCAAATATAGTGTTTGTTGAAAAAATTTATTACAATTGGTTGAAGAAATTAATTACAATTGGTTGATGAAAATTATTACTATTGGCTGATAAACAACGGTTTTACAAACAACCGTTTTTAAACCTTATTATAAACAACGGTTTTAGTGTGAAACCGTTGTTTTAAATATAGTGTTGGTTGATGAAATTTATTACATTTGGTTGATAAAATTTATGACAATTAGTTGATAAAATTTATTACAATTTCTAGATAAACAACGGTTGTAAAAGCAAAAACCGTTTTAAAAACATATTATAAACAACGGTTTTATACTAAAACCGTTGTTTTTAAGTATTATAAGAAACGGTTTTAATATAAAACTGTTATTTAATGTGTTTTTAAAACGGTTTTTCCTTAAAAACCGTTACTTTTGTTTTTTTTTTTTCTAGAATAATAATTGAAGAAATAGATTGCCACATATCCTGTACGAATATGCATTCATTTTTCCTGTGATCATACAAACTCAATACATTCAGATCATCAAGTACAAACTCAATACACAGCAAACCCAATACAATGCAATTCAACTCAATAACTCGTCTTGTGACCATAAAAACTGTCAAAAAAGATCGATAATAAAGTCGTCCATCTCTTGCGTTTATCATTCGAGTCCATGATATTCTTAGCAACCGGCCTGCAAGTACCTATATAAACAAAAGAATTTATAATTAAATTTGTATTAATTTTTACATGTAATTAAAGAAGCTAAGATAGAAAAATGCTGAATTTAAAGATAACATTCATACTCAAGATCGAAGACGTTTTTTAGATGGAGCAGTGTCTTCATTTATCCATATTACTTCATTATGATCGTCACGTGTAACATCGCCCACAGACCAACACGGGCCCTTTCCAGCGCACTTTGTCCTCACTCGTGCGCATCCTGAGAACTTCCCAGGAGGTCACCCATCCTAAGACTACTTTCCAGCAAGCACGCTTAACTGAACAGTTCTTAAGATGAGCCACCAGAAAAGAAGATGCATCTTGTTGATATGAGTAGTACTTACAATCCTTTTAAGCACTATGTCACTTGAGCTCATCACATGGACCACTTCAACGGGGTACCCGGCCCGAATAACCTCGGACAACACCGGGTGTTACACACCCCCCACTTGAAGAACGCAACGTCCTCGCTATACCGGTAGCTACTTACAATATAGCATTCCAGAATCCTCCCGGCCTAGGTGCGTGCACAGGATTCGACCACACCCGGCTAGTGCGTACCTAGGATTCGACCACACGGTCGCCGGGTTGCTCGATACCATTCAGAACACCCGGCCCCAACTAAAGGCGAAATGTCACTCACGGTAGCTCGCCAGGCCGCAGACATCGCCTACGCATCAACACGGGTCCTTTCCAACGCACTTTGTCCTCACTCGTGCGCATCCTGAGAACTTCCCAGGAGGTCACCCATCCTAAGACTACTCTCCAGCAAGCACGCTTAACTGAAGAGTTCTTAAGATGAGCCACCAGAAAAGAAGATGCATCTTGTTGATATGAGTAGTACTTACAATCCTTTTAAGCACTATGTCACTTGAGCCAACACATGAACCTCTTCAACGGGGTACCCGGCCCGAATAACCTCGGACAACACCGGGTGTCACACACCCCCACTTGAAGAACGCAACGTCCTCGTTGCGCCTGGTAGCTACTTACAATATAGCATTCCAGAATCCTCCCCAGCTAGGTGCGTACCTAGGATTCGACCACACGGCTAGGTGCGTACCTAGGATTCGACCACACGGTCGCCGGGTTGCTCTGATACCATTTGTAACACCCCGGCCCCAACTAAAGGCCGAAATGTCACTCACGGTAGCTCGCCAGGCTGCGTACATCGCCCACAGACCAACACGGGTCCTTTCCAACGCACTTTGTCCTCACTCGTGCGCATCCAGAGAACTTCCCATGAGGTCACCCATCCTAAGACTACTCTCCAGCAAGCACGCTTAACTAAAGAGTTCTTAAGATGAGCCACCAGAAAAGAAGATGCATCTTGTTGATATGAGTAGTACTTACAATCCTTTTAAGCACTATGTCACTTGAGCCAACACATGAACCTCTTCAACGGGGTACCCAGAATAACCTCGGACAACACCGGTGTCACACACCCCCACTTGAAGAACGCAACGCCCTCGCTATACCGGGTAGCTACTTACAATATAGCATTCCAGAATCCTCCCCAGCTAGGTGCGTACCTGGCCAACAAGACACAGGATTCGACCACACGGTCGCCGGGTTGCTCTGATACCATTTGTAACACCCCGGCCCCAACTAAAGGCCGAAATGTCACTCACGGTAGCTCGCCAGGCTGCGTACATCGCCCACAGACCAACACGGGTCCTTTCCAGCGCACTTTGTCCTCACTCGTGCGCATCCTGAGAACTTCCCAGGAGGTCACCCATCCTAAGACTACTCTCCAGCAAGCACGCTTAACTGAAGAGTTCTTAAGATGAGCCACCAGAAAAGAAGATGCATCTTGTTGATATGAGTAGTACTTACAATCCTTTTAAGCACTATGTCACTTGAGCCAACACATGAACCTCTTCAACGGGGTACCCGGCCCGAATAACCTCGGACAACACCGGGTGTCACACACCCCCACTTGAAGAACGCAACGTCCTCGTTGCGCCTGGTAGCTACTTACAATATAGCATTCCAGAATCCTCCCCAGCTAGGTGCGTACGTGGCCAACAAGACACAGGATTCGACCACACGGTCGCCGGGTTGCTCTAATACCATTTGTAACACCCCGGCCCCAACTAAAGGCCGAAATGTCACTCACGGTAGCTCGCCAGGCTGCGTACATCGCCCACAGACCAACACGGGTCCTTTCCAACGCACTTTGTCCTCACTCGTGCGCATCCTGAGAACTTCCCAGGAGGTCACCCATCCTAAGACTACTCTCCAGCAAGCACGCTTAACTAAAGAGTTCTTAAGATGAGCCACCAGAAAAGAAGATGCATCTTGTTGATATGAGTAGTACTTACAATCCTTTTAAGCACTATGTCACTTGAGCCAACACATGAACCTCTTCAACGGGGTACCCGGCCCGAATAACCTCGGACAACACCGGGTGTTACATCACGTACATAAGGGCTCCGAGTCATTGTATCATTATCATTATGTACATCATCATCAATGTGGGATAATGTAATACGACGATCCACTCCCTCAAAAACGACTTCTTGAAAATCAGCATCATCATCACCAGACAATGCACGTCTACTACGTGCAGACAAAACAATTGACCATCTCTTGTCGCAAGGATCAACGACATAGAAGACCTGCTTAGGTTGTGACGCCATAATGTAAGGATCTTGTTTACTGCCGACCTTTTCAAAGTTCACCAACGTAAAGCCTAAATCATCCTTTCGCACGCCGTTGTTGTTGTCAACCCACTTGCATCGAAATAAAGGAATATGAAAATCAATGTAATCTAACACCATAATGTCTTCAATGACTCCATAATAATACATTTTACCCAAAACAGGTCGTTTGTCTTTCGAGCGGCAAAGTGCATTGCCTCGGCTTCTACACATACACCAGCATTACTGCGTAGTACTTCCTTCATCTTGTTGCCGAGTATAAAATGTATAACCATTAATAGCATAACCAGAGTAAAAAGTAGCAAGATTGTTTGAACCTAGGGCCAACTTCAACATTCGAGGAGTTATTTCATCCTCTTCTTTAGGCACATCATCATTTAACACAAAATCCTTAAACCATTCACTAAAAGTCCGATTGTGCTCATTCGCAATCCACATCTCACTTTTTGTTGGGTGAGCGGCTTTAAGATCAGATTTGTGTTGAAAAATGTACGGCTGCACTTCATCATCATTATGGAGAACGTATGTGTGAGCTGTCTGCAACATTTCAGAAGTCATATCCTTACGAACACGACCTCTGATACCCTTTCCCGTCATCCAGTCACTATGACGATGTTTAGGAACACCAATTAACTCATTTCTTGATAGGTGGGCATAACAATATGACAAAGCTTCATCGATTATAGCACGCTCGGCGATAGAACTATTCGGCGTGGTTTACGAGTCGAGTAAGCCTCTGCACTATGGAAGTGAGATGCAATCGATCAGAGTACAAAGGCCTACTCAGTGGTCAGGCTCGTAAGCAGTATGTGTTGTGTGTTGTTTGATTAAATGAGAACGAGTGCGTACCATCTTCGAAAAATAAAGACCACAAGTTTCTGAAGTGAATCGAGTCTGCATGATGAGAACAATACGATACGTATGTATGTATGCGATCTGATATCGCTTTGTAATCTTGCTGATATGTTGTGATACTATGGCTATGATATTATATGTTATTTGCTTTCATAACTGAATATCCTGCTTATATGATTTATCGCTTTAACCGCATGCTTATTATGACATATATGTCTTTACATGCTAATTGTATTAAGCATGTTTATGTTTTATCATAATGTTATGTTTATAAAGCGATAATATTAAACCAAAGTAATTGAAATCGAGGGTAAGTATGAGCATAGCTAGTCACTGTCCGCTCAATGAGCATCCCCATCAGTTTATTGTGCAGGGTAATCATGGACCGGAAGCTGGATTTTGGACGGGGCCATGCAACGTTTTTACGCTTTACTTTATGTCATTTGCGAGAGATTTGTAATATATAAGACGCTACTCTTTTAAATTTCCGTACACAGAGTTGTTTTATTCAACTCTTGAATTACGATGTAACATTTTGGGTTTTATGTATAATTAATAACGCTGGTTTAAGACTTAATTAATTTCCGCCTTAGTAATTAAAGTCGACGAAAAACCAGGTTGTTACAACTTAGTCACCTTAAGTGGCTCGGCCACTTGGTCAATTTTGACCTCATTTTGCGCGCCGAAATTTGTTGTTGAAAAATTTGTCGTCGATTCGTCATTTTATTTAGGGATATTTCCCATGGTACCCTCGAACTTTGGTAGGTTACACATGGTACCCCATGTGTGAGGTTTGTTTACATGATACCTCTAAACTTTGTAAGTATGTGCCCAATATGCCCATTTTGTGATGGAAAACTTGACGACGTTAAGTTTAAGGAAGAATGCATCAATTATGAGTTTAAGGTACAATTAAACCTACATTATTCCTAAATTAAATGCTATTATGAGTTGATTAATTAGTATAAATTTTGTTGATTAGAGTACAAATAATAGCATTTAATTGAGAAATAATGTGGATCAAAATGTACCCTAAATTCATAATTGGTGCCTTCTTCCATAGGCTTAACGTCGTCAAGTTTTCCGTCACAAAATGGGCATATTGGGCACATATTCACAAAGTTTAGGGGTACCATGTGAACAAACCTCACACGTGGGGTACCATGTGTAATCTGCCAAAGTTCGAGGGTACCGTGGGAAATATCCCAAAAAAACGAGTTCAAATATGTAAAAATAAAGTTCGAATTCGAGATATATAAAAATAGTTTTAGTTTAGTCGCGATGAAAATTGTAGTGGTTGAAATCGTTGACTTGAATTTTTAAAGACGAGAAAATTTAAGGGTCCATTTTTATTTAAAAACCACAAATGTTCGAAATTGAATTTTATGAATAAAAGGTTTTACTTTTATTTTTATGAATAGTAAACATGACTTGACCATTTTGAAATTTGAAAGGCGATATAAGTTTTGTGTTGATTTTTATAAAATTTTGGATTGTGTTTCTTTTTGAATTCTGAATATAATACAACATACTTTATTTTTCAAAAATTTTATATTTGGATTTAGGAAATTTAGTATTATTTGGCGAAAAAAATTTAGACGCATTTTTATTATAAGGAAAAGGATGAATTTAATTTGAGGAATTAAATTCGTTTATAATATTGTGTTACAAAAACACGGGGTGTTACAACGAGTCTAAATTATCAGAAAATATATTTTTTTTACTGTGCACGGGTCCCACAACCGTATACAAGTTTAACTAATGAAAACAAGGTTTGATTGTTTACGTGTACAAAATTTTAAATTGTGCATGAGGGGATTATTTATGAATTTTGATCAAGTCAAAAATTTATTTTCTTATTGTGCACAAGTCAGAGTTTATTATATTTTAAGCATACAAGGGTAAAATTTTCAATCTAATGTACACAAGTGTAAATTTCATTTTATACAGAGTACGAGTCTAAATTTTAAGAAAATATATTTTTTACTGTGCACGGGTCCCACAAACGTATACTCCCTCCATTCAATTCAACATGGTAGTTATGCTTTTTGCACCAATTTTAAGAAAACATTAAAATAGTATTAAAAGTATAATTAAAGGATGAAAGAGGTAATTAATGTTTGTTATTTGTATTAAAAAAGTGGGCCATAGTAGTATAATAATATTAAAAGTACAATCAAAAAAGGAAAGTGGTAGAGTGGATTTGAATGGATTAAAATAGTATAGTGGTAGTGTGGAGTTGAATGGAGGGAATACAAGTTTAACTAATGAAAACAAAGTTTGACTGTTTACGTGTACAAAAATTCAAATTGTGCATGAGGGGATTACTTATGAATTTTGATCTAGTTAAAAAATTATTTTCTTATTGTGTACAAGTCAAAATTTATTATAGTTTAAGCATACAAGGGTAAAATTTTCAATCTAATGTACACAAGTGTAAATTTCATTTTATACCGAGTAAGAGTCTAAATTTTAAGAAAATATATTTTTTACTGTGCACGGGTCCCACAAACGTATACAAGTTTCATTAATGAAAACAAGGTTTGACTGTTTACGTGTACAAAAATTCAAATTGTGCATGAGGGGAGTACTTAAGAATTTTGATCAAGTCAAAAATTTATTTTAAAATTGTGCACAAGTCAAAGTCTATTATATTCTAAGCATATATACAAGGAAAAAATAAATTCAATCTAACGTACACAAGGTAAATTTCATTTTATACCGAGTACGAGTCTAAATTTTCAAAAAATATTTTTTTTACTGTGCACGGGTCCCATAAACGTACACAAGTTTAACTAAAGAAAACAAGGTTTGACTGTTTACGTGTACAATAATTCAGATTGTGCAAATTTATTAATTATGTATTTGTATCATGTTTCATACAAATAATTTTATATAAAAGCCCGATATTTTGAATCGGCAAACAATTAACACAAACGTAGCAAACAATATACGTGATAATATACGGAGTATTACATAACAATCAACCCAAATGGAACATTACGCTAAGTTGCTATTGAAATTTATTATTCAAATTCAAAAAATTAATTATGATTTTGCAACTCAACTACTCCATATTATATTATATAGGTAATAGGTAATTTAAAGTATTTGACCCAATAATTAAGAAAGGTGAATTGCGTAAATGAAATTAAAACTGGAAAATGATAAAATAGATTGTGCGGATGATATTAATGGAAAATTGACAAAATTAAAATAAAAAGAAAAGGATTAGATTTCCTTTTAGGGGGCGTTTGGTACGAGGGTTTTAGGAATGGGAAAGGGAATTAAAAAGTTAGATTCCCTTAGTGGTTGTTTGTTTGGTCATTTTTGTCATTCCCTTTCCACTAATTCCCTATTCAATATCTCCTTTCTCCTCCTTCATTCTTACCCCCCTCCCCCTCCTCTTTCTGATTTCATTCCTCCCTATTCTCCTTCCTCTCTCCCTTCTCCTTCCTCTCTCCCTTCTCTCCCTTCTCCTTCCTCTCTCCCTTCTCCTTTCTAATTTAAAAACAAAAACAACCTCTCCCTCTCCGGTAGACACTAACTTCTCCGGCGACCCCACTGACCGTCCTCCGGCGTCCCCCTGCCGCCTCCAACGCCACCATCTTCTCTCTTTTGTTATTATAATGTTTTTGATATTATATTGTTATTTATATGTTATATTATAAATTTGGGTGATTATATTGTTATATATTGTTATTATAATTTTGGGTGTTTGTAATTTGTATGGTTATTATCTATGTTATGTTTGTTAATTGTTAATTTTTCTTTTGTATGTAGCAACTTTTTTGAAAAAACAATGTAAAAAGAGTAAAAAAATAAAATTAACTTCATGTAAAAAAAAAAAAAATAAATAAGTTTGATTCCTTTGTTTTGTACCAAACAACTACAAAGGGAATCCATAGGGATAATCAATTCCTTTCCAGATTGTACCAAACAACAACCTAAATCTAGGGTAATCCCATTCTTTTCTCCCTGTTTCTCTTTCTGATTCCTTTTCTCTTTCCACTGCACATACCAAACGCCCCCTTAGAGAAAATAAGAATAATATGGTGGAATGAAGAAAATATATTTTAAATAAAAATCCCTTTTATTCACCCTAATATTCCCCTTTCGTTTTCAGCACAATAAGAAGAACTTGAATATGAACCACACAAGTCACAAAATATCCAGCAACATATAAAATTGAATTTCGACCACGACAAAGGTTCCAAATAAGGAAAGAGATAATGAAACGTGATTATCATGAAAAAGGGAAGAGGGAAATACAGGATGAATAAGAGGGACTATATATAATTCAAAATTACACATCCGCGCAATTTGCATGGGTTTGATTGAATATTTTATTGACTCACAGTTTGATTAAATTTTGAGAACTTTAAAGTTTATATTCACAAGAACTAATTCATATAATTCATATTGATTGTTTTAAAAAATGACGTTTAAAAATTTATGATAAAGCTTACTTATTATCCGTCGTTCTATCTAAACTCTTTAAAAAATATATCCGTGCAATTTGCAAATTGCACTGGCATGAAACTAGGTGATGGGGCTAAGTCGTATCACCTCAATCAAAAATAATCCTACAAAACTACTAACTGGTACCTAGTGATAGTAGGGTATCGTATCCACAGAGAGAGGGTTAAGTTCTGCTAAACCTGAAGGGATTCTAGATTACTACGGAGTTTTTAAGATGAATTAAAGACTAAACTAAAATAACTAAAACTAAGACTAAGACTAAAAACTAAGACTAAGAAGGGTGTAAAGCAGTAATAAGGAAATTCTAGGGTCTCAGGTTCACGATGTTAGAAAACGTAGCAAGCACAGAATCATGTAAGTTCATAGTTAATTATGCTATGGGAACGACTACTCCTCTCGGATGATAATCTACCCTAAGGTTCAACTAACGGGCTCTCGCAACTTATTAGTCTACCTTACCTATTGCAAGTAAGTCTAACCTAAACCAGGCTCTCGATCTTAGGTTCAGGTTTCCAAGATTAATTAACTAATTGTGGCCAACAATCAATCAATCATAATAAAAGCATGCAAGGAAGGCTAGCAATGATTAACAACAATCAAACAATCATCTGACTACGCAATCATAACATCGATTCCCCTAAACCCTAGATTAGGATTTAGCTAATCGCAATTGAAATTGAACTAAGGAAATCAATAATAAACATGATAAATAAATTAAGAACAATTAGAATAAAACCTGAAATAAATCTTGAAATCTTGAAAATAATGATCGAGTCTTGCAAAAAGTTAATCTTAACTAAGTATTAGAGAGTTTGTAAAGAGAGAAAACTAAGTCCAAACTAAACTAATGATAATAGTTATCGGTAAAGATCAAAAGATGTTAGTCTGAGAGTTCTCTTAGGTTTATATAGTAAAATTGCCTAAAATAATTTCCTAACCTAAAGATAATTAAATAATTAAAATACAAAAATTGATCCGTCGAAATAATAATGCAGGTCGACCACCGGGCCTAGACCGGCGCCGCAGCTCCAATTTTTCCTCCAGTTCTCTTCAGATTTAATTATTTTCGACCCAATTTCACGTCTTGCTTTCAAGGCCCGAGCTCGATCTTCACTCCGACTTTTGGGATTCCGTCATCCTCTCCTTTTAAGCTCAAATGCACGGAAAATATAGAAATTCCTGCAAAATACGGAAAAACACCAAAAACGCCTCTAGGACGAAATATAAGAACAAAATGGCCTCGTAAGGCGCATTTTGACAATAAAAAGCAGTTCGGGACGAGGGTAAAATATATATAAAACTAACCGCTATCACTAGGCTAAGGTATAAGAACACTTTATGCGCCACTATGTGCTAAAAGGGATATATGTGTCCAGAATCATGAGAAAAATCGTAAATAGTATAAATGTAACATGTTAGAATTATGTCCTTCTAGAACCGGAGTAAGGTGTCGTTTTAGTCGAAGACGCCGAGTGTCCTAAATATCACGCGGTGACCGCCTTTATAGTGTCTTCCTGAACAGAATGTTGCTAACCATTGGAATAAATTTTTCTGTTACTTATGATTGTTTATCATATAATTTTGTTGGTTTAAGTACTTTTCAATGATACATATACACATTCGATCATTTTAAAAGACAGCTTTATTAACCCTATCATACAGTGAATATTTCTACATGGATTTCATAAACAACATACCCGTACAATTTGCACGGGCATAACACTAGTTTTAATGAGAAGGGGACACTTATTTTGAAATGGAGGGGGTATTATTTAGAAAAAAAGTGTAAACTAGGGATTATTTGCGTCAATTCTCTAAATAAATTATATCTCACCTCTTCTCAAACGGTGTTGTTCTTCCATTGGCATATCCTCTTATTCAGCATTACCACTGTCATTAGTAGCATCATTCCAAATATCATCAATAGTCAAAATAATATCGTTTTGTGTGTTGAATTCTAATGAGTTATTATCGTGTTTATTATTACTCTGCGACCCAGCAAGGTTAGCCCGGCAAATCGGACAAGTAGTATGACCTGAAAGCCACTTGTCTATACACTCACGATGAAACATGTGGCCACAATTTGGTATTACACGTAGAGTATCAACGTCTTCAAATTCGGCCAAACATACCGCGCAGTCCAACAGGGCTACGCCAACTCTGGCGGTTTTGATTAACGCGTAATCTAACATAGGGATTCTCTCAATCACAGCCGGGTCAAGCCCGCACGAAACTCCCTTGGTTGAAGCAAGAGCAGCAGGGTTCATCCTCATTGTTATACCACTAGCCGTAGGGTGGTCTAGTCCGTGCGAAATTCCCATGATTGTAGCACTAGTCGTACTGTCTTCCGTACGATCAATTTTTCGAAATAAGTATGTCAAAATGGAATGTAGAACTACTACTATAACTAATACAACGCTCCAACCGACAAACAACCTGAATTTGTCATCCTCCGATTCCAAGGCTGACTGACTCGGCTGGGCCCGAATTCGATAACATAGTAGTGTTAAGATGACGGTGATGGTGAGGACCAAAGTGGTGAGTTTTTGGTTAAAATTTGTCATTTATGAATCAATCAAATTGTGTTTTTGAGGCAATTATTGATTTTGATTATATTTTGGAAGGATTAAGTTTAGTTTATTAAAAACAAAACGACGGAGCACAAACAGGGTACGAATTTGTGTTAAAAGTTGGGGTGATAGCCTGCTAGGGGAAACCGACAAAAAAATATATGGAAAAGAAGGTGGTTATAGAATAGGGCACAACTTATGAATTACAGTAATATATAGGGTTAATTGGATATAACTCCTTTTATAACACTTTTTTTTTTAAATAACCCCCTTTTATGTTTTTTTTTCTACTTAACCCCCTTTTAAGACGATTTTGTTTTTAAATCACCCCCCTTATCGGAAAAAGTCACCTTAAAATGAGATATTCCGGCCAAATTCAAATTTTGAATGTTTTTTTCTTTCTTTAATCCCTATTTTGAAGTACTAGATGGACATAGAGCCGAAACATTGGTCACGTCATGCTTTTTTGATGAGGAGTAAGTCGAATGTTAACGTGAACAATAGGGATTAAAGAGAAATAGGGAAGGGTAAAATAGGGATTAAAGAAAAAAAAAAAAACATTCAAAATTTAAATTTGGCCGGAATATCTCATTTTAAGGTGATTTTTTCCGATAAGGGGGGTGATTTAAAAACAAAATCGTCTTAAAAGGGAGTTAAGTAGAAAAAAAAAAACATAAAAGGGGGTTATTTCAAAAAAAAAAAAAGTGTTATAAAAGGGGGTTATATCCAATTGACCCTAATATATATATAGGTTTTTTTTAATCCTATATCTAGTAAACGATTGGATAACCTTAAATTAGAAAGATACTACTCCATCTATCTTCCTTCTTTTTTTTTTCTTTTTTTTGTCCCCTAAAAAAGAATAACACTTTTTAATTTTCACATTTGTTTTTAGTAAGTTTTGGTTAACAAAAATTTTCACTTGGTCGCAATCGGGTCAGTCGGGTCAGGTCAAGTCGGGTCGGGTCGTGTCGGGTTCGGGTCAATGTGCTCTTTCGGGTCGAGTCGGGTCAAGTTCGGGTCGTTGTCGGGTCGGGTCATTTCGGGTTACATAGTGTCTCGAGTCGGGTCGGGTTCGGTTCGGGTTGATATCGGGTCGGGTCATACCGGGTTCAATAGTATATCGGTTTGGGTCGGGTCATCATCGGGTTTGCGCGATTTTTTTCGAGATACTCTAACTTTTTTAAGCTAAAACAAGATTTTCGACCATTATTTGATCTAATTTAGACCTGGAAAACAGGTCGTGTCGTGTCGTGTTCGTGTTCGTATCACGTATAAATGGATCACTCACCCCTCAACCCAAACCCGACCCAATTAATAAATAGGTCATTAGTGCTTGACCCAAACCCAACCCGTTTATATTTTAAATGACCTGACTTGACCTGTTTAACCCATTTAAATAAATAGGTTAAATTTTAACCCGCTCGACCTGTTTGACCTATTAAACCTGTATAACCCATTTAAAATTTTTAAGCATTAAAACACCATAAATAACTCCATAGTCAAAATCAAAATTTTAAAGAAAGAAATATTTTGTTACTCCGTAATCTTTTATTTTGATTTTTGAATTTTAGAGGAAAAAAAAAGTATAATAGTATTATATATGGGTTAAATGGGTTATCGGGTTAACCTACCCGTTTAACCCATTTTATTAAATAGGTCTTTCGTATCAGATTCGTGTCTGGAAAGCTTGACCCAAATGCAACCCATTTATATTTCGTGTCGGATTCGTGTCAACCCACTTACTTAAATGGGTCATCACGTAGTGACCCAAACCCATTTATTTCGTGTCGGGTTCGTGTCGTGTTTTCGTGTCGTGTCACTTTTTGCCAGCTCTAATCTAATTATTTCATTATTAAGTATAATATATCAAACTAAATACTAATTTGCTTTCTATTTAATCAAAATTGAGCTTAATAATTAACGAGTCATCAATTTAATCGAATTAGTCATCGAATCGGTCAAGAATTCGGGTTAGTCCTTTGGTTATCGAATTAGGTAATAGTTCACGGGTCATCGTCGAATTGGGTCGAATTGAGTCCTTTGTTTATCGGGTCGTGTCGGGTTGCGGGTCAAGTCGAGTCGGTTTCGGGTCACAATATTTTCGGGTTCATCGGGTCCGGTTTCGCTTGGGTTCGGGTCGGGTCGCTCGGGTTGGGTCATCCTTGCCAGCTCTACTTCCATGTAGTTTTAATAAATTACTTATATGACTCTAGTTTATAATGTAAATGCATTATTTTGATCATATAAATAATTTGCTTTTTATTTTATTTTATTTTGATCATATAAAGAGTAGGATGCATGAAAAAGTTTTTTCCAAAAAAAAAAAAAAAAAAAAAAAAGAAGAAAGATACTACTCCGTAATTCTAATGTTTGTGTTTTGCACGGGTTTGAATAAGTCTACTAAAAAATTTGAGTCCGTAAGTCCGACTTTTTGAATTTTTAAAATTGCAGTATAGTAAAAACGAAACTGTAAAGAATAAAAATTGAAACTGTTGTCAGAAAATGCGAGTTTGAAACTGTTAGTCTACGAAGTGCCGGCCGGTCGACAGGGGGCTGGTTGTGGACCGGCTTGCACACATTTTTTCTGAGATTTAATCTCAACCCTTGATTTTGTCAATTTAAGGGCCTAAACTGGGACTTACGGACTCAAAAAAAATAAGGGCTCATTATGCAGATCATGAATGTTTGGAATCCATATTATGCAAGGAGACATTGCCTTTGCTAATAGAAAATGGGGCAATTTCCGGCATCATATCCATAGTTAGCGCATTCATCATAGTTAGCAGCTCCAGCTCCGTATCAAGGTCACGATCGATATCGATCTCTTTCATTGCAATGATGTGAACATTTCGCTTCATTTTATGGAATTTTTCGAACGACATGATATCGCCAATAATAACAAAAATATTTACAGTTTAAACTAACAGAAATATCTCTATATATTACACTAATAAAATTTGGAACTCACATATTCAACCAAAATAAAAACCGTATATATGTACATAAATATACTGAATATCACAATAAGAAGATAATATCATTAAATCATTAAAAAAAAAAAAAGTTAAATCTAAACCATCATAATTAAAAAAATAAGACATTTGAATTAATGAAAGGTGACAATGAATATATATATACGGAGTACGTAGGATTAATCAGGTTTTCAATAGTTTAAACAAATAATAAATAAATACAGAGTAAATAAAAAGCCAATGTGACATTGATTCAATAGGGAAAACCTTCATTGTGACATGATCGTAGTATAATATTTTTAAGCAATATAAATTTGTTACCCACAAAAAGAATTTATATTGAAAACTTACCTAAAATTTATCTAATGTGTCATAATTAAATAAGAAAATTATGTATCAAATAATTATTTATTTTCAAATTATAATTTTTTTCAATTTAAAATTATTTAGTTTATTTATCAAATGGAGTTTTTTTATTGAATGAAATACCTTGATATTTATACTCATTTGATAGCATTTTTTGATACGAAATTAATGATGTTAATTTTATATTATTTCGACAAATACATCTCAATGTAAATAAAAATTAAAGACTTGCCTAAAAATTATCTAATCAATATATATACTCCGTATAATTTTGTTTCTCCATTATTGAGAACAACCCCTTATATGAGAACTATGAGAACAAATCATAACCATCCATTGTATTAATCTAAGGGTTGAGATTTATTGTTTTTTTTTTTCTTTTATTGTTTTAATCTAAGGGTTAAGATTTATTTTTATTTTTTTGGTGAGGGGAAATTTTTTTTTTTTTTTTTTTTTTTTTTTTTTTTTTTTTTTTTTTAACGGAAGGGTTGAGATTTATTTTTTTTTTTTGTGAGAGGAGATTTTTTTTTTTTTTTGTTGTTTTAATCTAAGGGTTGAGATTTATTGTTTTTTTTTTTGTGAGGGGAGATTTTTTTTTTTTTTTTTTTTTTTTTTTTTTATTGTTTTAATCTAAGGGTTGAGATTTATTGTTTTTTTTTGGTGAGGGAAGTTTTTTTTTTTTTCTTTTATTGTTTTAATCTAAGGGTTGAGATTTATTATTATTTTTTTGTGAGAGGAGGTTTGTTTTTTTTTTCTTTCATTTTTTTTTTCATTTTTCCATTTTTTTTTTAATTTTGAATTTATTAAGTTTAATCATTTTTTTTATTTTTCCATTTTTTTTGTTTCTTTGTTTTTTTAATTATTTTTTCTTTTTTCAATTTTTTTTCAATTTTTTTAATTATTTATTATTTTTATTTTTTAATTTTTTCGTTGTTTCAATGTTTTTAATTTTATTTTTTTGTCTTTTTTTCATTTTTATTCGTTTTTCATTTTTTTTCATTTTAGTAACAACTGAGGTACATTTAAGTAACATACGAGAAACATTTTTTTATAATTGCAAGTACATTATTTCAGTAACATACGAGTTACATTATATTATAACTTGAGGTACATTTATATTTAAATTTCATATTTCAAGTACACATTTTTATACGTCTATTACTAAGGTACATAATGCATTGCTAAAATGTACCTCAGGTAATATAACCTCGTATGCATTGCGTACATTTAAGTAAAAGTGAGGTACATTTTTATGACACACGAGGTACATTTTAATATAACTTTAGGTTCATTTCAGAATAAGTGTGTGGACAAGGGAATTTGATCCACGCGATGTTTTATTTCAAAAACATTTCCATTTGAAAAGAGTCGCCACTAAATTTTTAAGTGGAATTTAGAAACCAATTTTAGAGAAAATGAGTTCGTGTGAATTTACGTGTTAGGAAATTTAAAAGAATTTCATTAATTTAACGCCTAACCCCGCCCGTCGCAATAACGGTCTCTACTAAGTAAAACCATGGCTATTACGAGTACACATGCGGATATGCAAACAATATCTTAACCCTAAATAAATTACATCCTTTCTAAGTCGTTTAATGCACACATAATTTCGTCGAAGTTATTTAACATGGGTTCATTCACTATTCTAGCAAACAAAGAGAGGAAGCAGAAATACCTACCGGCAGCATAAGATAGATTAACAAACGTTAGTGGCAGACGAATAAAAATAAATAATCATGACTAAAATATGAAAAAACACGACTAACATAACCAAGCTCTGTATACGAATGTAATGAGATAGCAGAATACGCACACACCAATAATTAAAATACATCTAACGAGCACTCAGACATACACAAACGGTAACAAACAAACTCAAACAAATATGTAGGCCACTAATCAATTAAATATATCTACTAAAAGTACTAGTACACATAAATGACGCAGGTGTAACTAATCAAGAGCGACTAAAACTCAAACAAATACAAACGCATAACACGACTACTTTAGCACGACACATGAGATTACAAGTTCATACACCAACGAATCATACGATTAAGGACTGGCCAGATTGAGTAGGAAAACACAACAGCAGACAGAAACGAGATAAATTGCATAGTTATTACATGGTTAACGAGATGGGTTGCAAAACCAAATACCACACGACAAAACCAAATCATCGAAGACTGTGAAAGACGTAAGCTACAAGCCTAGAAACATGAAAGGCCGAAACCATACAGACCTACACGACTCAAAATTTAAAAGACAGAGCGGGACCAGCAAACAACATAGACACGCAGTACATGACTTTCACATGATCAATGCAATCAAACATCACCCAAGCACTAACGATGAAACAAAACACGATAACACAAGTCGATATACAAACGTGAATTACTCATTTAAGAGGCATGATAGATCAGTTTTAGTCAACAATATAACTAAACATGGATGAGATGTAATTATACGACAAGCTAATGAGCAGATTAAACTAACGAGGAATTTCTAGTCGTATTACGCAAGAGAACTACACATGTATACTAGGTGAACACAGGGGACCTACACGACTCAAAATTTAAAAGACAGAGCGGGACCAGCAAACAACATAGACACGCAGTACATGACTTTCACATGATCAATGCAATCAAACATCACCCAAGCACTAACGATGAAACAAAACACGATAACACAAGTCGATATACAAACGTGAATTACTCATTTAAGAGGCATGATAGATCAGTTTTAGTCAACAATATAACTAAACATGGATGAGATGTAATTATACGACAAGCTAATGAGCAGATTAAACTAACGAGGAATTTCTAGTCGTATTACGCAAGAGAACTACACATGTATACTAGGTGAACACAGGGGCACGAAACACACACATACGCATCACTACCATGCTAAAAATATAAGCCTAAAACGAACGATAAAAGAAACAATAACTACGATGATAAACAAAAGAGCGACAGAGAGTAATAAAAAGCGACAGAGGCTATAAAAGACAAAAAAAACGATGAATTAACAAAATAAAAAGAGTATTTTTGCACCCTCAACTTACATGTATCGTTGACCAAATATCCGAGTCGTAATCGATTGTAAGATTTTATCCCGAGGGGCCGTCGTCGACGAAAACCGATAATAAATCCGTACTTCGTACTAAAACTGACAACAATTTTCAAAAGCTTGTAACTTATTCGTTTCTCAACGAAATTTCGAACCGAAAGATGTTTTAGAATCGTGGTAACGTGAACTTTAAGATTTTGTAAAGAAATCAGGGTGACTATGGTGTTTTCAACACGCAAAACGAAGCAGAAGAAGTGACAGCAGCCCGAAAATCAGAAAAGGGATGCTCTGTTTTTCGAGCGTCTGTCTCGTCTTCTCTGGAGGCTTTTTGTGACTTGAAGTTATGTGTGTATGCTGTATATTTTGTCTGTCCTGAAGGCTTGTGGATGGTGTGTATATATAGGGACAAACAAGTAGGGTTTTTGAAGGTAAAAGAGCAACTATGCCCTGTTTTCGGGCTGCTACTGTCCACGACTTCTTTTAGGATTTTGGAGGGGGTTTTCTTGAGGGTTAAGCAAAGGTGAATGAGTCATGAAGGTCAGGTCTGGGCTCTTGTTCATGGGCACGAGTTTGATGGCCAAAAAGTCGGGTTTTGGTCCGAATTTGGGCTGTCCCAAAACAGGGCACGGGATGGGGGTTTGGGACTGTCTTTCTGTGAATTATTTGGGCTGATTATGGTTGTGTTTGGTCAGGGTATTCGAGGGGAAGGATGGGTAGAAAGGGCTTTGAAATTCGTGTTGAAACGGGCTCAAAATCGCTCTTTAAAACTAGGCTTAAAACGAGCTTTTAAACTTGCTGTTAAGAAAACGAATTCGTCGAATACGATTTAATAAACTGTTTTGAAAGCACGAGAAACGACTTTTCAAGTCAAATATCAAATTTATAAAAGCGATTTTTCAAATCGAATTACTTAGAAAATGATTTTTCAAATCGAAATATTTTATTTTCAATAAAACAAACTTTTTGACAGAGTACACTTACCCTGTCAACACACTAATTTAAATATCATTTAAATTAATAAAACATTTTGTCAACAGCGCCGGGCTTACATCGTAAAACGAACTCAAATAAATGACACGAAATACATATTGTCCTATCATCATTGAGTGTTTGTCGGGTTTTCTATAAATTTCCATATCGACAGATACGGGTATCAACAGAGCCCCCACTTTGACTAAGGCTTGGACAGGCGAAAGTCAAAGTAGACTCTCGAGTCGATCGTAGATCACAACTTGAGGGCCTCATGGGTCGTTTATGGTCCCTTAGACCTGTGTACAAAGGCTCACCAGCCATAAGAAGAAATCATACCTGAAAACCTGGTTCTGGATGCTTCTATTTTCGGCAGAGTGTGGGTTGAGCCCTATCCTTAGGCGCCTACGTATCCGTTGTGACAGAATCAAACCCGTATCGTAGTTCGAGCTCGTTGGCCTGTAGCTTTCTGCTGCTTCGGCCCAAAACAAATGATATTTGTTTACTCGATTGAGTAAAGCCTATATCTGTATTCTTTTTGGAAGTGTCACTTCTTTTAGCTTCTGCTAGTACTTCTTCATCTTTGAGGATGTCATCCTGTCGTCGGGGTCTAAGGTTGATGACTTTAGAGCCCCCGGTTGGAGCGTTCCTGCTCAATCTTAACAACAAATCATAGCACACGACTCACATAGTGAAATCTGCGACTTTTGAAACAAAAAGGATGGATCATTGATCCGAGCTGCGAATTTTATTCGAAAATAAGGGTCGTCGACCTGCTGCTTTTTTTTCACAAAGGATGGATCATCGATCCGAACTGAGGATTTTTCTTTCGAAATGGGTGTTAGACCTATTTTATTCCTATTTTCAAAATTTTAACAGAAAGGATGGATCGTCGATCCGAACTGAGCACTTTTAATTGGAAATGGGTCTTCGACCTGTCTTTTTAAACAAAAACGATGGATCATCAATCCGAATTGAGGATACTAATTAGGAGATGGGTCTTCGACCTGCTTTTTAAACAAAAAGGATGGATTATCGATCCGAACTGAGAATTTTAACTTGGAAATGGGTCTTCGACCAGCTTTTTAAACAAAACGATAGATCGTCGATCTGAACTGAGAATTCTACTTTGGAAATGGGTCTTTGACCCGCTTTTTTAAACCAAAGGGATGGATCATCGATCCGAACTAAGGATTTTAAATCGAAAATGGGTCTTCGACCTACTTTTTAAACAAAAGGGATGGATCATCGATCCGAACTTAGAATTTTAATTTGAAAATGGGTCTTCGACCCGCTTTTTAGACAAAAGGATGGATCATCTATCCGAACTTTAAGTAATGAGCTAAAATAGATATTGCGCTGGAAATGGGTCATCGACCCGAGCTAAAACCAACATTTGCGTCCTCGATTTGCATTTCAAATAGATACATGACAGATCGATCATCGACCCCGACCTGAGAGGTTATTCAAAATTTTGTGTCCTCGACCTATATTTTGAGATTAAAGAGTGGTGGGTCTTTGACCGGAATCCGTAAACATCTTTTGAGAATGGGTCGTCGACCGGAAACCGTAAAAATCTTTTGAAAATGGGTCGTCGACCCGCCTCTTGAAAAGTGGATGAGTCATCGACTCGAACTATAAACATTTTTTGAAAATGGGTCTTCAACCCGCATCGTGAAAAGTGGATGAGTCATCGACTCGAACCATAAGCATCTTTTGAAAATGGGTGTTCAACCCGCATCTTGAAAAGTGGATGAGTCATCGACTCGAGCTATAAACATCATTTGAAAATAGGTCTTCAACCCGCATCTTGAAAAGTGGATGGGTCATCGACCCGAACTATAAACATCATTTGAAAACTGGGGCCATCGGCCCGTATTTTGAGGAAAAGGTGGATAGGTCATCGACCCGAACTATAATTGTCATTGAAAATTGGGGCCATCGACCTCGATTTTGAAGGAAAAGGTGGATAGGTCATCGACCCGAACTATAATTGTCATTGAGAATTGGGGCCATCGACCTCGATTTTGAAGGAAAAGGTGGATAGGTCATCGACCCAAGCGGAACACAGCTTTTGAAAATGGGTCATCGACCCGAGCGCAAGACATCATTTGAAAATAGGTCATCGACTCCTATAGCAAATTTCATTTGAAAATCGAAAGTAGCCCTCAACTTGAACTTCGGATTTGAAAACAGGTCATCGACTCGATTTAGAGCACTTCGAATAATTCGGCCATTAACCTAGTTTAAAAACATCGTTTTTAAAGTTGGATTGCGAGTCTAACCTAGACTACAGAAGTTGCTTGAAAATTGACACGGGGTATTGGGTCCTCGACCCGCTTTGCAAACGTCATTTTTTTTTTTTTTTTAAAAAAAAAAAAAATTAAGAAGAGTCATCGACTCTGAATGTAAACATCATTTAGAAATTGAAATGGGCCATCGGCCCGCAAGCATCATTTTGAAAATTGAAGTGTGTCATCGACATGTATTTGAAATTTGACCTCAGATCATCGACCCAGACTTTGCAAAAAAAGTTCTTGAAATGCATGATATTATAAAATCGAAGCATGGCCAAGTCAGCATGAAATGTGACATGAATGCGACAGGAACGTGACACGAGCAACTGACATTTGAACGTTCGACCATGACCGACTTGACCTAAGACAACGTTTCGAAGACGAGTAGACTAGTAACTGTGTAGGGTCCTTTAGGATGATTGACGCGTGGTTTGAAATAGGCGTGGGTTAATAGTATCGTGTTCTCCCCTTAGGCAAATTCTTTGTCGAGATGCGAACTAACTGTCAAAGTAAGCCTCTTTGCCAATTCCCCATTAAGAAAAAGATCATTCCAAGACTGGACAATTACTTATCTGAATATTGATTCTCATCTCCATCTAAATTGAGCACTAAGACAGACTCAACAGAAGTTGCTTCATTTGGACTTTGTAAAGACCCGTAAAAATTGACGGATGACAAATTAGATGATGGGTGGTGGTGGATTGTATCCCTTATTCTAAAGGATTGCCTACATATTTGCGTGGGGCGAAATCAAATCCGATGTAGTTCGATCAAGGTGCATAAACATGACATTTTTTTTTGTGTAACACTCGAAGGTTTCACCTAAGGTATCATGTTGTATCTGGTTCTAGCTTGTGAAGTACCGGCGGATCCCTTGTGGACCCTAAACGCTTGGGTGCAACTACATAAGCCAATGATTCTCGGAATTTCAAGACTACGTCTCCATTGCCGTTTTGAGAACGACTTAAAAATGTTTGATGGTACTTTCTGACCGTTTTGGCTTCGCCTTTAATTTTGACTTTGATCTTCGATCTCCGATGTGTTGCCGCTCAATTTTTTGTATTTCTGTATTCTTGTTTGCGTTTTCGAGAATATGCCGCGCCCTTTGTGGCTTGGGCTTGTTCCAACTTCGTGGTCGTATGTATATCACGCCAGACTCCTCTGACAAGTTCGTTTGCTTATTGGGCACGCGATCGAGTACACGGAGGGCGATCCATGAATATTCGTACCTTTGGTCGCGATCAAATTCATGAACACTATGGAGCTCCAAATTAATGGATCCTCCTCCAAAGGCAGAGGAGTAGTATACCACAAGTTGACTACCGGACCTTAGGTTTTTAGTTGTCGGATACCCTTTTGTCTTTGCTTTTGTCTTGAGTTGGTGTTGCACCTTAGAATTGAATACGTATTTACTCCCAGGGACACCCTTCGAGTGTGTTGTGCATTTTAAATCAGTTGGATTATGGAAGCAAATTAGAGACAAGATCAATTTCATTGATTTTGAGAAGGATTTAGAAATAATTGTGAAAAAACGAATCTTAGACTCAGCTCAGACATAAGACTTGAATATGAATTCTGACTTATAATCACCAACCTCGGCTTTGAACTTTTCTCCTTTCAGGAATTGATTCAGATGCTTGGTTTGAAAGTTATCCCACTTTTGCAACTTGATTTTGGCTTAAGGAGGAGAATATGCGACTCAGGTTCAGAAATCGACATGGTTTCGACACTATTTGTAAATTGGTAGAGGTTTCATTCTATTTAACAACTCGGGATGCAAATGGACTGGACCAGACTAATCATGAAAAGACTCAGAGCTTAACGACATGGTCTACGACCTAATTATGCAAATGCATGCGACATATGGACTTGAAGACAGACTCACAGTATGGGCCTTAGACCTAACTAGATATGGACTTGAAGTAATTAGCTCGTGTTTGGACCAACAAGTTTCTAAGGTTTACATAAAACGTCTAAAAAAAAGCCTAGATGAGACGTTATTATTCCCTGACTCAAACTTACTAATTGACATGCATGATTTGGGCCTAAGAATAGGCCTAGGTGGCCCAACTAGTTAAATCCTCAAAGACTTTTAGATGGACTAGACTTTCTATACACGGCTTAGACTCCAACTAGACTTGACTCGATGCATTTCATGCTTCCTCATGACTCGAGAATGAAACTTGTTTTTTTTTTCTTAAAGTCGATGTTTAAAATGGCAGCACTTCGACTACCAAAAGGGCTTATTTGGTTCGAAAATTCTAGTCCAACTAGGGTTAGATTTTACCTTCGAAAAACTTCGTTTTGGTTGGAAAAAATTCTATTCCTAAATGGGTAACATTTCAAAAGCGTTCGAGATTATTCTAATCCTAAACGTATAGCATTTCAGCTTCAAAACTATTCTTTTTTCAAAAGACGTAGTGTTGAGAATTGTTTGGGATTAATCTAACCCTAAACGGGTAGCATTTCAGCTTGAAAGGATTTTTTTTTTCAAAAGAGTTAGTGTTGGGAACTGTTCGAGATTATTCTAATCTTAAACGGGCGGCATTTCAGCCATAAAAAAATAATCTTTTTTCAAAAGACTTAGTGTTGAAAATTGTTCGAGATTATTCTAATCTTAAATGGCATTTCAGCTATAAAAGGATCTTTTTTCAAAAGAGCTAATTTTTTAAAAAAAAGTTCTAGGATTTTCTAATCCTAACGAGGAGCATTTCAGCTAAAAAAAAGAATCTTTTTCCTAAAGACTTAGCGTCGAAGACTGTTCGAGATTGTTCTAATCTTAAACGGGTAGCGTTTCAGCTTAAAACGGATCTTTTTTCAAAAGAGTTACAATCGAAAATTATTTAAGATTATTCTAACCCTAAATGAATAGCATTTCAGCTTAGAAAATATTTTTCAAAAGAGCCAGTATCGAAAATTGTTTAAGATTGTTCTAACCCTAAACGAATAGCATTTCAGCTTAGAAAAGATCTTTTTTCAAAAGAGCTAATATCGAAAATTGTTTAAGATTATTCTAACCCTAAACGGACAGCATTTCAGCTTAGAAAAGATCTTTTTTCAAAAGAGCTAACATCGAAAAAAATGTTTAAGATTATTCTAACCCTAAACGGTAGAACATTTCAGCTAGGAAGAGATCTTTTTTTTTTCAAAAGAGCTAACATCGAAAAAAAATGTTTAAGATTATTCTAACCCTAAACGGATAGCGTTTCAGCTAGGAAGAGATCTTTTTTCAAAAGAGCTAACATCGAAAAAAATGTTTAAGATTATTCTAACCCTAAGCGGATAGCGTTTCAGTTAGGAGGAGATCTTTTTTTTTTTTTCAAAGGAGCTAATATCGGAAATTTGATTATTCTAATCCTAAACGAAAAGCATTTCAGCTAGGAATGGATCTTTTTTCAAAAGAGCTAATATCGGAAATCTTTTAAGGTTATTCTAATCCTAAATGAATAGCATTTTAGCTAGGAATGGATCTTTTTTTCAAAAGAGCTTGAATCGAAAATTATTTAAGATTATTCTAATCCTAAAAGGGATGGCATTTCAGCCAAGAAATGGATCTTTTTTCAAAAGAGCTAATATCGGAAATCTTTTAAGATTATTCTAATCCTAAACGAGCAGCATTTCTGCTAGGAAAAGATCTTTTTTCAAAAGAGCTAAAATCGGAAATAATTTAAGATTATTCTAATCCTAAAAGGAAAGCGTTTCAGCTTGGACAAAAATCTTTTTTTTTTCGGAAAAGAAAGTGTTGGAAAATATTTAAGATTATTCTAATCCTAAAAAGACAGCATTTCAGCTTAAGGAATGATTTTTTGAAGGAAAGCATTTCAGCTCGAATCAAAAATCTTTTTTCAAATGAGGTAGTGTTGGAAAATATTTAGGATTATTCTAATCCTAAAAAGACAGCATTTCAGCTTAAAGAATGATTTTTTAGAAGGAAAGCATTTCAGCTTAAGTCAAAAATCGTTTCAAAAGAGATATCGAAGATTATTCTAATCTTTAAAAAACAGCATCTCAGCTAAAAGAAATTTTTTGGAAAATATTCGATTGAAAAGATGACAGTTTTGATAAAAAAAAAATTAAAATAAGGCTTTGGAATTCACAGAGCAATTAGTCACACGCAGTTCAAGGATGCAATGCATGACCTAGACTATTCTAAGTCTCAAAAAGGGTCCATGCCAATGATTCCACGTTGTTAGGGAACTCACAATCCTCCATAAGTCAGGGACGAAATGGGGAGACGGCGGTTGCTAACCTCGGTGGAACCACCTTGATATTTAAATCAGACACAGTGAACGTCATTTCCCTACTTTGAGATCGACCCAAAGGGAGAAATGGTTCGAATCCTAACAGTATGATGCATAAATAACGTAAAAAAAAGAAAGGGTACTCTAAATAGCCATCATTTTACTTTTCAAGTTTCACTGTCCCCAGCGGAGTCGCCAAATTGTGGACAAGGGAATTTGATCCACGCGATGTTTTATTTCAAAAACATTTCCATTTGAAAAGAGTCGCCACTAAATTTTTAGGTGGAATTTAGAAACCAATTTTAGAGAAAATGAGTTCGTGTGAATTTACGTGTTAGGAAATTTAAAAGAATTTCATTAATTTAACGCCTAACCCCGCCCGTCGCAATAACGGTCTCTACTAAGTAAAACCATGGCTATTACGAGTACACATGCGGATATGCAAACAATATCTTAACCCTAAATAAATTACATCCTTTCTAAGTCGTTTAATGCACACATAATTTCGTCGAAGTTATTTAACATGGGTTCATTCACTATTCTAGCAAACAAAGAGAGGAAGCAGAAATACCTACCGGCAGCATAAGATAGATTAACAAACGTTAGTGGTAGACGAATAAAAATAAATAATCATGACTAAAATATGAACAAACACGACTAACATAACCAAGCTCTGTATACGAATGTAATGAGATAGCAGAATACGCACACACCAATAATTAAAATACATCTAACGAGCACTCAGACATACACAAACGGTAACAAACAAACTCAAACAAATATGTAGGCCACTAATCAATTAAATATATCTACTAAAAGTACTAGTACACATAAATGACGCAGGTGTAACTAATCAAGAGCGACTAAAACTCAAACAAATACAAACGCATAACACGACTACTTTAGCACGACACATGAGATTACAAGTTCATACACCAACGAATCATACGATTAAGGACTGGCCAGATTGAGTAGGAAAACACAACAGCAGACAGAAACAAGATAAATTGCATAGTTATTACATGGTTAACGAGATGGGTTGCAAAACCAAATACCACACGACAAAACCAAATCATCGAAGACTGTGAAAGACGTAAGCTACAAGCCTAGAAACATGAAAGGCCGAAACCATACAGACCTACACGACTCAAAATTTAAAAGACGGAGCGGGACCAGCAAACAACATAGACACGCAGTACATGACTTTCACATGATCAATGCAATCAAACATCACCCAAGCACTAACGATGAAACAAAACACGATAACACAAGTCGATATACAAACGTGAATTACTCATTTAAGAGGCATGATAGATCAGTTTTAGTCAACAATATAACTAAACATGGATGAGATGTAATTATACGACAAGCTAATGAGCAGATTAAACTAACGAGGAATTTCTAGTCGTATTACGCAAGAGAACTACACATGTATACTAGGTGAACACAGGGGCACGAAACACACACATACGCATCACTACCATGCTAAGAATATAAGCCTAAAACAAACGATAAAAGAAACAGTAACTACGATGATAAACAAAAGAGCGACAGAGAGTAATAAAAAGCGACAGAGGCTATAAAAGACAAAAAAAACGATGAATTAACAAAATAAAAAGAGTATTTTTGCACCCTCAACTTACATGTATCGTTGACCAAATATCCGAGTCGTAATCGATTGTAAGATTTTATCCCGAGGGGCCGTCGTCGACGAAAACCGATAATAAATCCGTACTTCGTACCAAAACTGACAACAATTTTCAAAAGCTTGTAACTTATTCGTTTCTCAACGAAATTTCGAACCGAAAGATGTTTTAGAATCGTGGTAACGTGAACTTTACGATTTTGTAAAGAAATCAGGGTGACTATGGTGTTTTCAACACGCAAAACGAAGCAGAAGAAGTGACAGCAGCCCGAAAATCAGAAAAGGGATGCTCTGTTTTTCGAGCGTCTGTCTCGTCTTCTCTGGAGGCTTTTTGTGACTTGAAGTTATGTGTGTATGCTGTATATTTTGTCTGTCCTGAAGGCTTGTGGATGGTGTGTATATATAGGGACAAACAAGTAGGGTTTTTGAAGGTAAAAGAGCAACTATGCCCTGTTTTCGGGCTGCTACTGTCCACGACTTCTTTTAGGATTTTGGAGGGGGTTTTCTTGAGGGTTAAGCAAAGGTGAATGAGGCATGAAGGTCAGGTCTGGGCTCTTGTTCATGGGCACGAGTTTGATGGCCAAAAAGTCGGGTTTTGGTCCGAATTTGGGCTGTCCCAAAACAGGGCACGGGATGGGGGTTTGGGACCGCTTTTCTGTGAATTATTTGGGCTGATTATGGTTGTGTTTGGTCAGGGTATTCGAGGGGAAGGATGGGTAGAAAGGGCTTTGAAATTCGTGTTGAAACGGGCTCAAAATCGCTCTTTAAAACTGGGCTTAAAACGAGCTTTTAAACTTGCTGTTAAGAAAACGAATTCGTCGAATACGATTTAATAAACTGTTTTGAAAGCACGAGAAACGACTTTTCAAGTCAAATATCAAATTTATAAAAGCGATTTTTCAAATCGAATTACTTAGAAAATGATTTTTCAAATCGAAATATTTTATTTTCAATAAAACAAACTTTTTGACAGAGTACACTTACCCTGTCAACACACTAATTTAAATATCATTTAAATTAATAAAACATTTTGTCGACAGCGCCGGGCTTACATCGTAAAACGAACTCAAATAAATGACACGAAATACATATTGTCCTATCATCATTGAGTGTTTGTCGGGTTTTCTATAAATTTCCATATCGACAGATACGGGTATCAACAAAGTGAGATACATTTCAATTTATATACGAGGTTCATTGAATTTACATATGAGGTTCATTACATTTATATACGAGGTTCATTTGATTTACATACGATGTTCATTTCATTTAAATACGAGGTCCTAATGTTGTTTTGTCTATGGCTAATTTTCGACATGATTATTCAATCAAATAAAAAAAGGAGTCATCTTTCCTAGCATAAGTTCATTCTTATGCTTCTCGAAGTACATTTTTCATTTTTACATACGAGGTTCATTTCATTTTTACATACGAGGTTCATTCCAGATACAAATGAGGTTCATTACATTTACATACGAAGTTCATTACATTTACATACGAGGTTCATAAAATTTACATACGAGGTTCATTTAATTTACATACGAGGTTCATTTCATTTACAAACGAGGTTCATTCCATTCAAATACGAGGTTCATTTCATTTACTTTATGTTGGATGTTTAGGATATAAGTCATGTACCAATTACAGGTTATTGAGTTAAATTTCTCAATAACGAGTGAGAAATTTCAATAATATACGAGGTTCATTTTACTATAACCTGAGGTACATTTCAGTGAAAAGTGAGGTACATTTCAATAATATACGAGGTTCATTTTACTATAACTCGAGGTACATTTCAATAATACAGGAGGTTCATTTTAGTAACAAGTGACGTAAATTTCAATAACATGCATTATAAAAACATATTTATTTAATTATCCCCAAAAAAATAATTGAAAAGACTTTACAAGCGACGTGAGAGAGTCCAAGTTTTTTTAAAAAACTTATGTCTATATTTTTCTTATTTTTATATTTTTAGTAATTTTGATATTATATTTATTTATTTAAAAATTGCATATAGTATGTAAGATTTGTGATATATAGGACTTCAGAAGTTTATCACAATTAAAAAACTAATATATAACTCAATATATATTTATCCATTATCTCCCTTTAACATCCATTGCTTTTACAATAGTGATTTTTATGTCCATTAACCTTAAATACGTTCATCATCATTGTTTGTAAATTTATTGTTTTAATAGTATCAAGACAATTTAATGTTTTGGCTCTTCTTTTGTAGGGGTGTGTTTCAAATTTGGATTTTGGACTACCTAAAGAAGGTAAAGCATCATCACACACTGTTTTTGCTACATAATTAATGTTATTTTTTTCTAAAATTTAAATCATTGCCTTAATTGTGAAATAGTTCAAACAAAATAGATGAAAGAATAATAATTCTGTATGTGTTAATTAGGTTTTATATTACTGTCTCAGTTGAATTTGTATACGGTGAATAATTTTCATTTTAAATTAGTCATGATACGTTTTATTGAATATGTAGTCTTGATGAACAGGCACCGAGTACTACGTAAAATTTATAATTTTTCTTTTTAAATAATGCGGATAGGAATTAGTCATTATAATCTACATACGGAGTAACTTTTTGGTTTTAGTTACTCCCTCCGTTTCAGTGAATTGTTTACAGTTTGACTTTTTTGTGATATTCCTAAATTCTAAGATAAAGTTTGAAATCGTTTTATGATAAGATTAATGTGTTGTTGTTGGGCCAATTTAATTAATACTCAAAGCTTATTAAGAATAGGAATCATAGTACAATATCTAATCAATAAAGTATTTATACAAAGTTTTATAAATAGAATTCAATTGAACTTCCTAGGCCAATTAAGAGATATATAAGGCTTATAAAGTTTAATAACTAAAGAATTGTATTGGTAGAATTCTAAGTTGCTATATTATATATACATACTACGTATACAAGTAGGACACAAAAATGCATGGTGTCTAAACATAATTGGGTAAAAATAAATAAAAAAAATCATGTGATTAACCATTTAATGAGAATTTGTAACTTCTCCATGAATCAACACTACCACAAATACAAGATTTAAAATACTTTTATTTCCTAAACCATCGATATTAAAAATTGTTAAGTCTATTATTAGACTCCGTTGTTTTATTTCAATTTATTTAAATAGAAGTAGAAAAAGAAATTATACTATCATGTGAATTTATCTTATGAAATACGGAGTAAGTTATACATCATTTGATTTGTTGAACAAAACTTAAGCAAGTTTTATGATTATTTGGTTTCCTCAAACATTTTTTTTCAAGCAAAGACCCAATTAAATAGTCGGGATGAGTCCATCTTCAATCTCTGTGATATGATAGTAAAAAAAAAAAAAGGAATTTTTTGTGGTGGAGGAATCAAAATTAAGAGACCGTGTTTAAGATTATGACTAATAAAATAAGAGTATACATACTATGAATAATATCAAAGTAAAATCAAGACAAGTTTTAAAATGTGATTGGTTCTATAAATATGATGATTAGAAATTAAATGAGCTTATATACAGATATTAAATTACAAAGTTAGATTAGAAATAAAATCACGTGACTATAATTTCTATCAATATATTTCACATAATTACAAAAACTTGCAAAACGTTAAATTGTGTCAAACAATATAATGCAATAAATGGTGTTCTATGAAGGGAGTACTCTATAGATGAAAAATATACAATGTGTCAATATTGCAACGACTAACCTAAATAGGGAACACGTAAATCACATTGGCCTAATTTGTCTATAATAATTTTCGTTATTTATTTGTATAGATCTAAAGTTAAACCCACATCCATAATATAAATTTTTGAAAAAATATTTTTAAAACCCATGCATCGCACGGGCTTTATAACTAGTGTATCATTATTTTTTTTTTGAGAAAAGATCATTATCATTAATAAAAAGTCATACGACATCTACAACATATGTCAAACTCAAACGGATACAACTCGATAACAATCATAGAAAATAAATTCTTGTTCAAAGACTGATCCACATCAATGTAGTCTCCATCATCGGTTGGCCTCAACAGGCCTTCATCCATAAGACGTCTTTCAACCATAAGAGGGTCTCCGAATCTTCCTTGACGAGTATCGATTTCTTCTGACGTGATTAAGTGTAGCCATGAATCGGACAATATTTGTATAATCATATAACGATCAATAACAATGCTGATCTTCCGCATCTTCTGACTCATAAGAGAACACCCATAAAGGGAACAAACCCACCAAAAGATGGGAACAAACCCATCAATAGATGGGAACAAAACTCCCATGAAGAGAGACTCCGTATTTATTATACTCGCTTTTTTATTATTTTCTATAATTTTAATTATACTAATAATATCGTAATATTATAGAGAAATTTATGAATTTGAGGGGCTTATTATCATCAAAATTGATAATAATAGCCCCATAAAAGAGGAAGTTCAAGGTTTTTTTTTTGAGAGAAAAGAGGGAGAGGGGGCTAGTGTATCATTATTAAATAAGGTAATTATGCCTAGAGCTGGCAAGCTTGACCCGACCCGAGTGACCCGACCCGAACCCGAGCAAAAACCGACCCGATTGACCCGAAAATATTGTGACCCGAGAACCGACCCGACCCGGAGCAATCTAATTCGTGAACCCGACATGACCCGATAATCGCGATCTAACCCGACCTGCATCTGACCCGATGATGACCAATTCGATATCGATCCGACTAAATTGACGACCCGATAATTATTAAGCTTAATTTTATTGGATTTAAAGCAAATTATTATTTAGAATGATATATTTGACTTAATAATGAAGTAATTAAATAAAATAACGATCAAAATACTTATTTTAGTGGTTAAAAATTGAAATAATTTGATAAAATCGCTACGACCGATAATGACCCGACCCAAGCCCGACCGACCCGATACACTATTTGACCCGATATGACCTGACCCGATGACGACTAATCAACCCGACTAATTCGAAAGGGCACTTTGACCCGACATGACCCGAACCCGACATGACCCGACCCGACTTGACCCGACCCAAACCCGACCCGACTGACCCGACCCAAACCCGACCCGACTGACCCGATTGCCACCTCTACATTTATGCCTCATATAATTATTGATTTCCAAATTACTATTTTTTTTCAATTTAAATTATTTAATTTATTTTCTAAATGAAATTTTTTTATTGGTTAAGTGCTCCTTGAATTAAGGAGAGCACTCGAAAAAAACTTTCTTTATATATATAGAGCGATTGATTTATTTATTTAGAAATGTGAAGTTTTCTAGAGTTATCTAAAATTTTCTGATGTTTCTGAAATAAAGAAAAACATAAGATGAGGAGGAGAATAGACCCTTAAGACCGAACCGGAAAATAAATACGGAGTATTTAAAGATATCTTTATTCCTTTTTCCGGCATATGTGCCGATAGTATATCCATCCAAAATGGTTATTACACCGATTAGTTTAACCAACACTTGAAAGAAAACTAGTGGTGTTGTCCACTCTTACTCTCACACACTTTCACCTCACCACAACACCCAGGCCCCATTCCAACAATGTCGACGACTTTCAATACCCTCACCCCTCTCACTTTCCTTCGAAAGCCCAATCCCAGGCCCAGGCCCAGCCCACTTCAGCTGCTCCGCCCCATAATCTCCTGCTCAAAGCCCAACCCCAAGCCTAGCCAGGGTGGGTCATGGGTCAGCCCGGACTGGCTGACTTCCCTGACCCGGTCCCTGACCCTGACCCGGGACGACAACTCAGGAATTCCCGTGGCTAGCGCGAAGCTTGACGACGTATCTGACTTGCTTGGTGGGGCCCTGTTTCTGCCTCTGTTTAAGTGGATGGGGTCCTATGGTCCCATATACAGGCTTGCCGCTGGTCCCAGAGACTTTGTTATTGTTAGCGACCCGGTTATTGCCAAACACGTGCTTCGGAATTACGGGAGTTTGTACAGCAAAGGCCTGGTTGTTGAGGTGTCTGAGTTTCTCTTTGGTTCTGGTTTTGCCATTGCTGAGGGCTCTCTTTGGACGGTAACTTATATATATATTTTACCGCACTATCTTATTTAACACTTACGAGTCGGTCTTGATTGAGATATATTGACTTAACATGAAGTATATTTATTGTGTATCATTGTGTACATATACCATATATCATGTTCAATCACTACTGTTCTTATAATGGTTCGACATGGAGCACTAATGGAGGACAACAAATTACACACAATATCATGTTAATTTGTCATGTAATGGAAATGGGTCTCAACTGTTATCTTAGACGTGGATTTGGTTGAGTATCTTTAACATGTTGCTGGTATCAACCTCATAAAGGTATCGACTTCGAATCTAGAATTTCTGAACAATGACAAGGTATGGTTGAGCCTGTGTGATATCCATTATGTGAAGTGGCGCTAGATGGTCTTCTAGCATAGCGCCACTCATTTTAAATTACAATTGACGGTTAAGGCTATATTTTTGTAGTCACAAATCGGTTGTAATATCTCTTTTAAGTTATGTGAGATTGTGAAGAATCCCTTATTAGCCACATGTGTATATGTGATGTCCCACATCGATTATGGATGAGAGAATCCACTACTTTAAGGCCTAAGGGCTACTCCTCGGGTGCCAATGGATTTTAGCATGGAACCTTCCAGAGTTCCAGGTCTTATAAAGTGGGTTTTCTCTCTTCCCTTTGAGTATCGCCGGACCTCGTCTTTGGATCTCGAATGAGGTTTCGTCCTACCAATGGAGAACTAATCACCTCTTATCAATGTGAGAATATATGTCCTAAAGACACATTCGGAATGTTGCCGTCATTGTTTTAAAATCGAGATTATATCTGTGCAATGGGGTTTGCTACTTAGCTTAGCTCCTTAGCTTAGCTCATTGGTGGAGACAAAAGTTTTGTGCATACTCAGTCTACTGTTCAATCAATTTGTGCTGTATTGGGTTGTACCTCAAGTATTATTTTCTGTAATAGGCCAGGCGAAGGGCTGTGGTTCCATCGCTTCACAAGAAATACTTGTCGGTGATAGTTGATCGAGTTTTCTGCAAATGTGCTGAAAGGATGGTCGAGAAGCTGAAAGTCAGTGCAGCCAGTGACACTCCTGTGAACATGGAAGCTGTATTTTCACAGCTTACACTAGATGTCATTGGTCTATCATTATTCAACTACAATTTTGACTCGTTGAATACCGACAGTCCTGTAATCGAAGCAGTTTACACTTCCCTGAAGGAAGCTGAGGCTCGTTCCACCGACATCTTGCCTTACTGGAAGGTGAATATATTTTGCTTCTTAAATGCTTTTTTTTTTGTGTGTGTGTGTGCCTGCCTGTGACTTAGATACCATATAATCGTATATTGACCGTTATTTTGGTTGGTGCCAGATCAAAGCTTTATGTAAAGTAATTCCGAGACAAATAAAAGCCGAAAAAGCAGTTACTGTGATCAGGGAAACTGTAGAAGAACTTATTGCCAAATGTAAGAAAATTGTGGAAGCTGAAGGCGAAATGATCGATAATGAAGAGTATGTCAACGATGCTGATCCAAGCATCCTACGTTTCTTGCTAGCTAGCAGGGTCGAGGTTTGTTTCGAAAATTCCCATTTGAGAGACCATCATTATACAACTCTTGTTTCAGCTTTATGTATCATAAATTTGATGCTGCAGGTATCAAGTACGCAATTACGAGATGACCTCTTATCGATGCTAGTCGCTGGACATGAAACTACGGGTTCTGTTTTAACTTGGACAGCCTACCTTCTAAGTAAGGTATATAGACAAGAATGTAAAGTAGCAAATATTGGCGTCTTTGTTATACAATACACAGAACAGGATATCTACTTTGTTGTTTACTACTCCGTAGCTTAATTTAAATATTGTTGCAGGATCCATCGTCTTTCTTAAAAGCCCAAGAAGAAGTTGATAGGGTTCTACAAGGAAGGCCTCCATCCTATGAAGATACGAAAGAGCTCAAGTTTTTGACTCGCTGCATTATTGAGTCGTTGCGTCTGTATCCTCATCCCCCAGTAGGTATCCTCTTATGATCACGTAGCATGAAATGTTGACTATATATATTGAACAGCTAAGTCGAGGACAACGATACATCTTTAAGGTTTTACTACGAAGAGCTCAAGTGGTTGATACCCTTCCCGGAGATTACAAGATCAATCCTGGACAAGATGTAATGATATCTGTATATAATATCCACCATTCACCTCAGGTACTAAATAAATTTGTCTATTTAATCTTCTGTGGCAAATGATTGCTTTTATTTCAGAAACTGTATGTGTTTGTGCTGCTTGGTTGAAAATCAGCAGCGACCATTTTTGGTAAAATAGGAGCCACGCAATTCATACATTTAATGTTCCTTAATCCGTACTGTGTTCCCAGTGTGGTCTGCTATGATGCAGAGGGATTTTTTTAAGCAAAACTGAAAACTTTGATGAGGCTCGTGGTAGGATTCAGACGTGCAATGTGATGTTACTTCGACTCCTCAACATCTGTCAGATGCGAGATGAGTGTCAAGTGTCTGATACTCCATTTTAATAAGAGAATAACTGATAAGCGATACTAGGACACGTGAAACAGCTGTCTTGACTCCTGACCAACAACATTGACACTGATACTGCACATCTTATAATAAGAAAATTTTAACCTAGTTCATTGATTAATTCATGTTTTCTATTAGATTTCCCGCTACTTTTTATTTTTGCGTAAGCGTCTACGAGTTTTCCTTCACTTTAATTTGGTGTAAGCGTTTGCAGCCTTTGATCTTCTTATTCTCCAATCTGCTCTTATCCGAAGTACAGAACACTGAAATTTTTTGTCAAAATATTGGTGAAGTGTCCATGTCGTGTATGATATTGGAGTGTACTTTTCTCCATTATTATTTCATACTGCAGCAATTTGGAAGTAATAATTTTGTTTTCTGCAACGGTTCATGGAAAGGTGTGGGACAGAGCAGACGAATTTATTCCAGACCGTTTCGATTTGGATGGCCCGATTCCTAATGAAACAAACACCGATTACAGGCATGTATGTCCTTGGCAATTTATACTGACAGTAATAGAAAAAGATCTCACTTCTCTCTGAGTATGATATTGAAATTGACAAACTATAACTACGACAATTGACGCTTCATATTTCGTCCTTTTCCCCTCAATCTTTCTTGTGGCCTTTGCAGGTTTATACCATTTAGTGGAGGTCCTCGTAAGTGCGTCGGTGATCAGTTTGCTTTGCTGGAAGCGATTGTGGCTCTAGCAATTCTTCTTCAGAACATGGATTTTGAGTTGGTTCCGGAGCAAGACATTACTATGACGACGGGTGCGACCATCCACACCACCAACGTAAGCCTTTTCTGTCATGAAATGCTACCAAAAGAAGTAAAGAACGTCTGTCGTCATCATTCTGAAGATATGTCATCTTAAATCTGCTGTCATGCATGTTCTATGGTTTTAGATTTCCATATCAGCTTAGCATGTTTTCATGACCGAGTAATGCTATATATACTGTTCGAGTTCGTAGTGTGCTACCTACCCTTAGTAAATAAAAAAAACATATATAAATATATTCTAAATTTGGACGTGATCGATATTTTGCTGCAGGGCTTGTACATGAGGGTGAAAGAACGTGCAAGGAACCCTGTATTTGCTACATGATTACCCTGGTAAGTACGGTAATATTTTTGCTGAATAATATTCATAGCATCTAGTATTTTAGTGCCTCATGTTTGCGGTAAGAGCTGATAAAACCCGTCAGTCGTCATTAAGACTATGGTTGGATAGAGGGATTGTCATTTCCCGTTGTTTCGATTGTTGTGTATTTCAAGAAAAATAAAGAAGTTCTAACACAACGCCACAAAAAAAAAAAAAAAAAAAAAAAAAAAAAAAAAAATTAGAGATTAATGTATCTGGGCGCTTTTGAAAGAAAGTCGGCTAAAACGTAAAGTCACTCAACAACTGCCCGACAAACATACACAGTTTTACGTCAAACTGTATCAGAATGAGGTATAAGTCTCCCACTATCGAAATTTCGAGGGAAAATTAGGACAAGTCTCCTAGGTGTTGAATGAATGTGAGTCCCTCGGCTGTGTAGGACGAGTTGCTTTGCTTGGTAGTGAGGAATTAAGTCTTTCGGAATTTACAGACGACTGAAAATATGAGCCTATATCCAGGACAGTTTTGATCTCATGGGAATAATGGTTCGTACTCATACATTCGTTCATTGCATTTCACAAAAGACCGCTACTAGCCGTGAGCTACTCTTGTAATTGGTTGCTAAATATAGTCGTCGTCACTCTTTTGTCTTTGGACAGAATGCCCAATCCTCAAATAAACAGTCTTGTTACTCAAGTCCTCGAAGAGTCGTCCGCCTTTTCCGAAGATTGAGCTGGTGATTGGATCGGAGAAAATCAAATTAAATGGATTGATTGGAATTTCAGTGGTTCATTTGGATCATCATAGGATACCTGGTTTACACTAGCAAAAGTACCGAAAATGTACACAAATTGAAATTTTTTTTGTCGTTCATAGTTTGTCATAACTCGTAAAAATTTGTTTCTGAAGTACATATTTTTCTTTTTAAATATCGTTATATTTCACGTACAACAGAGTTATATTTGCACCAAGTTCCAGTTATTTTACATGTCAAATACGGAGTAATAGGCTATTTTTGAAAGATAATATATTTACTTTTGAGTTGTCTCATACAATGAGACAGATGCACTGTAAATATTGTATTTTTTTTTTTTTCTAATTTATGTTCACCTAAAGGTGGCAGTCAGGTTGGGTTCCGTTAAGGTCGTTGTCGGGTCGGGTCAGGTCATTTTGGATCAAATGGTGTATCAGGTCGGATCGAGGGTAGGATCGAGTCATTATCGGGTGTGTGCAATATTACCAATGTTAATAATTATCAGGTGTTCCATTTAATCAGGTTAGTATTGGACAAGATCATCATCAGGTCGAGTCTAGATCAGATTTGGATCACTGATTATCGGGTCATGTCGGATACGAGTCGTCATTATTTTAGTTTGAGTCAGTTTCAAGTCGCAATTTGGGTTATGTCAAGTTGGGTTATGCTCGGGTTACGTTGTTACGAGTCGGTTTCAGGTTGCAATTTCGTGTTATGTCGGGCCGAGTTATGCTCAGGTTCAGGTCAGGACAAACCTTCCTGCTATCTGTGCGCCTCATGCACATGATCGAAATCCGTATAATTAATACTCCATATGTCCCGATCATTTGTTTACCCTTCATTTTGGCACAAAGACCAGTGAAACCTACTAAAAGATACTTTTACCCCTTGTTCCATAAATATATTACTCCACTTCACAATGGGATCATAGTTATATACATGTGTAGAAAAGTGAAAGGGATAAGATTGTCCACTAGATCATAAAAGCTCTCAAATAAAAAGGTAAACAAATGATTGATACACCCAAAATAAAATACATAAACAAATAATTTGGATGAAGAGAATATTGAGGAATAAATATAAGGTAAAATTATAAATAAATAAAAACTATCTTATAAAACCAACTTTTTGCAAACAACTACCTTATATAATTTTTTTTTTCAAATAACTACCTTATAAGTTATAACGCGTTTTTTATTCAGATCACTACCTAACTATTACAAATGTTATGCATATCACTACCAAGTCACCTAAAAACGGTCTAAAAATTCAAAATTTTCTACAAATTTTATTTAAAATTTACACTTAAAATATCTAGTGTATCTTTATCAAACATCTCTATTGTGTTGGGATGCCAAATAACGACTGACAAAACAGTGTTCTTTATGGGTTAAATTGGGGTTTCAGGCGAAGTGGTACTGTTATGAATAAAAAATGCGTTATAAATAGTTATTTGTAAAAAAAAAAAAAAATTATATGAGGTAATTGTTTGCAAAAAGTTAAATTTTATAAGGTAATTCTCTGTAATTTTGCCTAAAAATAATTACATTATAGTCAATGATCAGAGCCGACCCATTGGGTGTTCTATTCGTTTCTCAGAGCATGGCCTCCAAAAAATAAGGGCCCCAATTTGTTAAAATTGATAATATGTTAAAGGTTAAAAACTACTCGTAAAATGAAACTAAATATACGGTATATACCAACAAAATGTAGTGGTATATTTGGTAAGAACTACTCCGTAAAATTTTCATATAAGCCACCAAATTTCAAACCTCCTTAGTAACCTTTTTTGAAGTCAAACATATTTAAACTATTCTATATAATTTTTCGGTTAAATCTAAGGCCCGATTTTACAAATTAGAATAGGATTTCCAAAATTTATGAGCCGGCCCGATCAATGATAGTCACAATAAGTCAAAATGTAGTCATATTTTTTGTGTGAAAGAATTTTTTTCCTACAACGAACTTTCGCGTGACTATAAGATAACGTGCTCTTTCTTTTTTCACGTTCACAAGCTCTGTTTCTCACCAAAAAAAAAAAACGTTCACAAGCTCTGCTTATTATAGAGACTGAGACTATGCCGCAAAAATATGGGAAAGAAGTTGGTTGGGTATTAACAATGCAGATGGAAACAATCTCTGTTTAAATTATTGGGTTGTCAATCGGATACAGTTACGGTGGACAAAAGGGCCTGACACAGTCACATCTTTCGGGTGTGTTTGGATAGCAAAATAGGAGGGAAAGGGAGGGGAGGGGAAATGAAGGAAGGGGAAGGAAGGGGAGGGGAGGGGACATGGTGGTGTTTGGATACCATTTTCCCTCCAAATCTTGCCTATTTTGGAGAGATTCCAATTAGGCTTTGAGGAGGGAAAATGGATCCCTCCAAATCTCTTCCCCTCCATTTCCATCCTTTCATATTTTGTATCCAAACAAAGGAAAATGATTCCCTCCCTTTCCCTCCCCTCCCTTACCCTCCAATTCCTTCAATCCAAACGGACCCTTCATGTGCATCCTATGGTGTATCAAGAAATGAGGTCATTTTTAAATGCGGAGACCCGGATCCGAGACGCTGCCTCAAATTACGTCAAAGCATCCGGGCACTTGCTGGGAATGAATCTATGCATCAGAGTACTTGGGAGAATATCTCCATGACCAATCAGGAGCTGTGCGTAATGATATCCGTATAGGCACAACCGCACAAAGATTCCAATAACTAGACCCTTGTTGTGCATCGACCTGTACTCTATCTCTGTTGATGCAACATGGAATGCAGATTTTACTGCAGGAATCAGATGAGTCAAGGTAGCTCCGGATGGCAACATTGTTAAACGGACATGTTTTTGTTGTCTAGCTCAATCGCCAATACAAGCTGAAGCAATAGCAAAAGCAATCTAAGATGCAATTCCTTGAGCACAAAACAAAATTCTTTACGTTTATCTATGTTCTCTACTTCTTTTCGCTTTATTAATTTTCTAAAGTTTTCTTAAGATTTTTTAGCTTTTCTGGAATTTTCGTGTGAGACAATATGTAGAGTTGGTGGGGAGAACATGCCATAAGAGGTTGCGTAGCATATAAACTCTACCACGGTGGTAATTGAACTCTTTACCACTGTAACAAAAAGAAGGCACGTTTTCTAAATAGGAAGCAGATTCCATATCTACTTAATGTCACATAATCAACTTTTTGATATAACACAACCGTAATACGTAATAATCTTCTAAGAAGTGAAGTGTAGAAAGCACATCACACCAAGAACAAATCACACAAAAATTGGTAGTCTGGGACACAGGATCTCGGATAGACTCTTGCGGTTTGCTTCCTTGATCACACGAGATGTAAACTACAAAAGGCCAGCTTCATTAAGGGCATTTTCAAAATCTTTGTCACTCTCGAATGAAGGCACCTGTAGTAAAACACAGAGGAACGTCAAAATTAGATGTCATCGAGACATTGAGCAAGAAACAGCATATTAATCAAAAATGAACATTGTTGAGCTTAAATCACCCTGATAAACGCAAAAAGCGAGGTTGTATGGTTCATGACAACAAATATCTATCGGTAAAAGTAAAAATGTCGCTTTCGGCTAGCAGAAACACAAAGATCACAATATCACCATCCACTTTTCCATAATAACTACTCCATCCCTCAGTTCCACCCTAGGACGCTAGGATTTTTTTTTTTTTGTTTTTTGGCCAAGTTGTAATCTGAGATTCAAAGGCAACCATTGCTCAAACTTTCACAGTAACCTTTAAGAGTTTTTACCTTAAAAGTAACCCTTTAAGGTGCACTTGAGTTGAGAATAATTATTACTGTATGCTAGTGGTTAATACAAGCAAAATGGAGGGAAATGGTGGTGAACAAGGTAATGAAAGGTGGAATAAGAAGGTAGTGGAGTAAATATTACTCCTATATAGGGGTAATATATAGATTACGTTGACTACTACCAATCAAGGCAAGTCCTCAATGACTGCGAAGGTAAGCTAACTGAAATGGCTATATGACTTATGATGGTACTTTGAAGATCAGTAGTGTTACTTTGCAAGCAGAGTCGATTTATATTACACATTGTACATTACTCACAAATCTAGCCTAAGATTTTTAAAAATATATTAAAGTGAAGGGAAGGAAGTCAGGCAGAAAAGAGGGAAACATAACGGCAATCTGATGAGAGACATAAAGGAGTGGGGGATAAGATCACGTTGATCGACTGACTTTCACAGCGGAATTGTGGACAAGATGTTAAATAAAAATGGAATAATTATTAGGTGAAAATGAGAAGGATATGAAAACCAAAACTACATATATGATACCTCAACAACTGTAGCTCCAAAATACTGCTCAATCTTCTCCATGACCGTGCAGTCTCGGTCATCACACAATAAATTAAATACAGCTCCTGCAAACATACTCTATATATATCAGATCTCAATGCCAACTCTATACACTATAGACATTTGGCTAAAATAGGTTAACCCAATTTTAAAAATACTTTAGGAATTTCTAACCTTTGTATAATACAAAATCCAGATATACGTTCAGTTAAACACATAGCATAAAATTTGATTTCATCTGATTATCACTATAGACCCATATGGCCTTCAAAATCAATCCGACGACATCAATACTAGCACCAAATTTAGAATTCTAAATGTCAATAAAGAATATATGTACTCCCACCATTTTGGAAGTGTTCACATTTGACTTTGCATAATCTCCGACGTTGAACTTTGACTGCATTTTTCGCATCAATACAATATATTTTACAGTACAATGATTATCTTATGAAAAGCATTTCTATAATAAATGTGAATATATTTTACTATATTCAAAATTTTGATAACTTCTAATATAGTTACGGTCAAAATTTTGAAAGTTTGACTTAGAAAAGTCAAATGTGGACACTTCCAAAGAGAACGAGGGTGTATATCAGACCAATGAAAAAACCAACGTATTGATCATGATGCAAAAGACAGAAAAGTTCAAAAGACGTGTACAAATGACAACGGAGCTAAGTGCATAAACGCATTGCTCCTCACTATCTTTATCGCATATTTTCTTATGCAATATGTATCTTCATGAATATCAAGAGGAGAATGTTAAAGGGGGAAGGAAGACTACATCAAATTTCAGCTAGCAAACAAAGGAAAAATGAAGATTGACCAGCATATGCACTGTCGGGCACCACTATTTCCATTAATCTGCTAACATAGGCTTTCTAAAAAAGCAACTTGCTAAGAATATAAGCTTTAAGTGGAAGTATAATCATCGAAAAAAAGATAGATCATCCCAATGAGCAGATAAAGAGATGCATATAGGGCACATAATTAAGGCAAAACTTAAGCTAAATCTATTGCATTGTAACCAACTATCAAAAATATGCAGCAAAAGAACTAGGAAAGCTCCTAAAGTGGGATTCCAATGCTAGAACGTTACAACCAATGTGCAGGAAGACTGCCCTTAACAACTTCCAAATGATACTCAAATAACAAGTTCATCCATCTAACAGAATTGTAAAGAAAATTGGAAACTTGATGTCTCCATACGCTTTGTTCTATCAAAAAAATAAACTTAACAGACCACCAGCTGAGATGAGTCACAAATTTGCCAAAAGAAGTACCATGAGGCATATAACAATAAACATACCTTTGCGGCCAAAACGTCCAGCCCGTCCTACTCTGTGTAGATATACCTCATAATTAGGCTCTGACCACTGGCCATGGACCAATGGTAGATCGTAATTAACCACCAAATTGACCTAGTCATTAAACAAAATCAGCACCCGCATTCCAGTCCTTTCAAGTACAGCAGAATAGACGAGACATAGAAATACAATTACCTGTGCTTGATCAAAGCCCCTAGCTAGAACATCAGTTGATATAAGGACTTTTGTCAGCCCTTCTTTAAACTCTTTGACTATTTTGTCTCTGTCCTCATTGGTGAGAGCACCTTGGATTGTAGTAACTTCATAGCCTAAGTCAACAAGCGCTTTATGGAGACTACCTGCACTGGCTCTCGAGCGTACGAAAATTATTGTTTGCCCTAGTTTTTGCCCCAATTCCAGGATTTTGTCTTTGATGACATGAACTTTAGCCAACTCGTCAGGGCAACGAACTTTGTACTGCTTCACTGAGTCCAGAGATAACTCTTCCTTCTTGACAAAAAGCTGGTTATAATCTTGAATTGTCCTTGTTACAAAGTTCTTCACCTTATCGTTGAAGGTGGCTGAAAATAGGAGAACCTGGAAAAAAAATAAGATTATAGCTGAATAAGAATGAAACAAAAGGAGAAGATAACAATGTCCATCTACAAACCAATCATTAGGGGCGAACTTCAACAGAAGTCAATATTTTAAAGGAAGACGTCACAAAGCTATGTTAATCAGAATGGCCAATGGCTATAAAATCAACCACATAGGTATATTACGACATGTCGCACACAAAACATCAAAAAGCAATTTTTCAGCTAAGCTTAAAAGAAGACAAACCTGGCAGTTAGCACCACTTCTCTTGATTTCATTAATAATCCTCATTGAATCATCTTGGAAACCATCCTGAAATGAAGAAAAAGGGCATCTATAAGATTAATCTCAAAGCCAAAGGTTCACAATATACAGCATCAAATATAATGTCATCTTTGAAAAATCAGTGCAACACCCAAATTCCTTTTTGGAGAGAGGGATTACATTTAAATCCACCAAAGGTTCTGGATCATGACTTCATATTTTCTTATCTAATTGAATACTTTGTGGACTGAAACCTTTGTGCATGATGTTAGGTTCCAATCAAACTTACATGTTCTCCTCTCAACATAACTCGGGTATACTAAAAGTTGAAACGCAAATAAAAAAAGGAGAAGGCATGATGCATGAACTTCAACTCATGTAGATTCAGATATTACAAAAATCAGAAGTAAATACATGAAATAAATAAATAGATAATCACATAAGCCACCGAGAACAATCATTAAGACATAACAGGCAAAGTTGGGCAATGAACTCACACTGTTATTAGTTTTGAAATAATTACCAAAAACGCGAGCAAAAGAGTTCAGATATGACTATACAAGTGTTGTATAGTTCAAGACCTCAAGTTCCAAAAACGAAAAAGCAATTTATCACCACTGTGCGGTAACCGGCGTGTAAAACAAAAACAAGAAACCATACCAAGCATAGGAATCATAAAAGTTACCAAGTGTTGCATCCACATTACCTCAGCTAACATGTGATCTGCCTCATCAAAGACAAGGATTTTCATGTGTCTCAAACCAAGTTTTCTTAGGGAAGTCCACTTTTTAATAGTACCAGGGGTCCCAATTATCACTTGGGTTGTAACAGGGGGGCGCTTGTTGATCGGGGTATGAGTTGGATTGTCACGATCTTCTGGAATAGCTCGTTCTGCAGTTATCCCAGTATACTTCCCCATTTTATTCAGTACCTCCAAGTTCTGCAAAACCAAAAATACACCTTTAACCAACCATACACTACAGAAAATTCCATTAAATTCAAAAACCGAGAGTACAAAACAATGACCCACCGCACCTGAACAGCTAATTCTCTAGTAGGACAGATGCAAAGCGCTTGAGGAGCCTGTAACTTGGGATCAACGCGGCTTAACATCCCAAGAACGAAGCAAGTGGTTTTTCCCGATCCATTGTGAGCTTGAGCGATCAAATTCTTGTGTGGAGGGGTCAAGATCATGGGCAAAGTAATGGCTTGAATCTTACTTGGCCTTTCAAACCTCATTTCTACATACAGACCCTTCAGCAACTCCTCCGACAAATTTAAATCCTCAAACTTCTTTGCTGAGTTGTATGGTGTATCTCCCGTCATTACCTAGCATCAAAGTTCCTAATATCAATCTCGTAGTTTCATTCATGATATCGATAAATAACGCCAACGTAGTTTCATTCACCAATACAACAACCGTCCATATGAAACCCTCCAAGTGAGATCAGACAACATACTTTTGAATTTCAAACTTCAAAAGTTCGCACAATAACTTAGAAGTAGAAAACTAAACAATTTCCACTAAGCAAGGATACGATCATCTTACTCAAATCATACAAAATTTCCTATAAGATGGTCTAACAAAGGTCTACAAAGTCATGTTAACATCACGGAAAACAAAACCCTAATTGTAAATCACGTAATCGAATTAAGCTGATACGAAGGACATCAACACTTATCGGCTACACAAAACTAAAATCACACCATGTCAGTATGTCACTATTACTTAAGGGTTCAGATGAGATGACTTGAGAAATAGTGTTAGTTTATAAACAGAAAGAATACCCAAAAGAAGACTTATGGGTGGAAAAAGCCTTATAAATCAAATCAGTTAACACAAATCATCAAACAACACCATTCCATGTCACAATCACTAACTAAGACCCGATTTCACCGTTTCGTGCAAGATGAACTAACTTGAAGTGAAGTTGTGATGAAATACAGCACTCACCAACACTAAAATCAGCAAAAAAAACAAGATCAAAACTAACTTACAACACTCTACTTCATAAGCAATTGGTCTGACAAATTCACGCAATGAAACCAAAACCCTAATTCGATAACTATACAGTAGATAGAGTTCAAATCTCAAAACAAAAGAGAGAGAGAGAGAGAGTACCGCTTGAATATTAGAATCCTCAGGATCATCCAAATCCTTGCGTTCATTGATGGAGAGCTGTTCGACGTCGAGGACTTCGTCGGCGGACGAGTTGGTAGCTTTGGCGGCGGCGGCAGCGGCGTTGGCTGCGTCTTCCTCGTCGGCGACATCTCCCCAAGATTGCCTGATCTCCGACGGAGGAGTTTGGCTGTCGGCGGTGGTTGATGCGGCGGCATCCGCCATGATGTCGGTGGCAGAGGTGAAGAGAGAGTGTATTGGCTGAGGAGTTGAAAAGGAAAGACTTCACAGCTGGTTGAGTTGAAAGAGGAGATTTTGTTAAACGTCGCTGGAAATTTGTATTTATATATAGATGTATACGGGGTCTGTTTCGTGTTTCACCGCCTTGGTAATAGTGACTTAGCTTTAATCAAAAGCTAAGGCACGGCCTACAATGAGAGAGGGTTCGGCTCAACACGGGCCGGGCTATAATTAGTTGGATTTACGGGTTGATGTGTCATTTTACTTTATTTTTTGGGTTATTTAACAGGAATAATACAAACTATCACTATTCTTCTCCCAATAATACATACTATCAATAATCCCGCAATAATACAAACTATTATACCTCTATTCTCAAAATAGTACCACTTAAAAAATGACCGTTTTCTTACCTTTTGGTTCCGGTAATTGTTGTGGGACCCCTATATTTTCTAATATAGTCGTTGTAGCATATTGTCTTCTTCATTATTACAACTCCTGCATTTTTATACCAACTAAGCTTCAAAATTGAAAAATTAATTTCAAAAATGAAATCTCGTATTGTCTTGTTCATCGTCTTCAAATACACGAATTTCAAACATATCAACCGACGTCTTATCTGAACCACAATTTAGTAAGTTATTAGGACAATTAAGAATGGCCGAAATATGGGCAAAAAATTTTTCGATTGTCCTTTATGGCCGGTAATGTCGATGTATTTTATAATACCTTTTTTTTCCTCTTGTTTTGGTTTAAATCTTCTTGTTTTGGTTTAAATCTTTGTGGTAATGACATGTTGAATATGTAGAACAATCATTGTGGGTTCTTCGTGTTGATGGAAGATATTGAATCGGATAATGATTCAAAAGTCCATGGATGTCCGCCATCGGATTTTGAGAAGAAATTTGCAAATAAGATTTCAAAATTGAAGATGAAGAATGAGAAGTTGGTTGAAGAAAACATGGAATTGAAGAATTTAATGAACAAACATGCTAAAGGGGAGAAAGCGGCTTTGATCGGATTAATTATGTCGTGGATTTTTTTTGCATTTTGTAAGATGATAAACTGATGTAGTAATTTTGTAATGGGGTTGGATGTAAGACGTAAAACGATTAACGTAGTAATTTGTGACGGATGTGTTTGTTGATTAAAATTTGGACAGCATGTCGACGTTAATACGAGGTCCCAAATTCATGTATTTTCAACATGATCATCAACCAAAGAGCCTACCATTTTCGACAGCATGTATACATTATTACGAGCTCCCAAATTCATAGCTGTTGCAACAGAAACGATTATCAAAATTAATAATAGTAATAATAATAGTAGTAGTAGTAGTAGTAGTAGTAGTAGTAGTAGTAATAATAATCAAGATTAATAATAACAATAATGATAATAATAACAATAATAACAATAATAATAATAATACTAATAATAGTAATACTAATAATAACAACAACAACAACAACAACAACAACAACAACAATAATAATAATAACAATAATAATTGTTGGGGGTGACTTCTCCCGGGTCCCGCGCTACCAGGCCGGTAGGATTATAGGCCGGAGAAAGGAACCACGTTCGTTGCACCATCTGTTCTCCCGGGTCGGGTCACCCGAGGCCGGGAGGATCATTGACCGGACCATCCCATATATCAAGGAACCCAACAATCCACCCGGGTCCGGGCGTATATGGCCCACCCAGGGTAGACTGCATTTACGGGGGAAGACAAGAAGACAAATCTGAAACAAGTATATAAGGCAACTCAAACCCTAAATATCACTAAGTTTTACATACACAAAAAACACTACAAAAAGGTTTTTCTCTCTCTTTTCTCTCTCTAGATTTATTTGTCTTCAGAATCGACTTGGCGTCGGAGGGCCATCACCCTAAGGCCCTGGCTAGGTTTGCTACGTGATTTCAGGAGGAGAAGAAGGGAGAAGAGAACCGTGGGCTAAGGACCGCTCCCGGACTTAGTTCATTTAGCTTGTAATCCATAATCAACTCAGAATCACTTGTATTTAGTTTTGGTATTTAGTTCCTAACTTTATACAGAAACAATTGGCGCCGTCTGTGGGGAAAATTTCACAAAATCTTACAAAAGCCATGTCAAACCCTACACAAGAGCCGAGAAAGACAATGGAGGAAACAGCCTCGGAGGAGGTGCGGCAGATTCCCTGGAGACCGAGCTGCAAACGCCCTTAACTCCAGAGGAGAAAAGGATGATGAGTGCCTTCCTTGAAAAACTGAGGAAGACACCACCTACCGGTACTCCCCCACCCGAGCCAAGTCAACAGAAGTCTCCACCAAGAAGAGATCCCATTCCATCCGTGACACCTAAGAAGCTTTTTCATGAAGACAACGAGACGTCAAGCAACGATAGTACGTGGAGAGAGTCGGAACATTCTCACTCAGCGTCCCAGTCACCACCCTCAGTCCAGGAAGTGTCCAAGCCTGAGGTTCCACGCACCGAGAGACCCAAGCGCAACAAACCCAAAGGAAACACAACACAAGGAAAGGTCACAGTAAAATCGCCTTTGGCTTCTTCGGTGCTGGAATACCCTCTTCCTCCCAAGATGAAAATTCCAACGATACAATATGACGGGAAAACAGACCCGGAGGAACATTTGGCGGCCTATGAGAGCCACATGATGATGTACGACTCTACGGACTACGTTTGGTGCAAAGTTTTTCCTACGACCCTGACGGGACTTGCACAAACCTGGTTCCGTAACCTACCAACTGGCTCCATCTATGGATATGAGGACATGTGCCGGGTGTTCCGCCAGCAGTATGCGGGGAACAAAAGGAGAGAAAAGGTGGCTACGGAGCTCCTGAACGTGGTGCAGGGGAAGAGTGAAGGGCTGAAGGAATATATGACCCGGTTTGACAGAGAATCACAGCAAATCAGAGATCTGGACTCCAAGATAGGCGTCCACGCCTTGACGGTAGGGCTGAAAGAGGGAGAGCTGAAAAGTCTCCTGATCAGAAATCCGCCGGCCAGCCTGATGGCAGCCCGCGAGATGGCTGAAGGCTTTGTGCGAGAAGAGCAATTCCATAAAACATTCAGTAAGAGAAATGACAAGAAGGAGGACCAGGGCGGTGCCCAGCAAGAATGGAAGGGACCGTCCCGGAGGCACAACAACAACAACAACAACAACACCCGCAGCAATTTCAACCGCAGCAACAGTAATAACAATCACAACGATCGCCGGGATAACCGGACTACCGAGGCCAAGCAGGAAACAACCAACAGTTCCAAAGAATGGACTCACTACACACCGCTTCATCGTGTCCCAGCGTAAATTTTTGAGATGACCAAAAACGAAATCAAGTGGGCCGCCCCTCGACCGCAGAAACACCCAGGGAATGATAAGTCGGTTTTCTGCGAATACCACCAGGCAGCCGGCCATGCAACGGAACACTGTGTATCCCTGAAGCACGAGGTCGAGAGGCTGGTACAACAGGGCACCTTGCGGCGCTTTGTTAAGGACAAGCGTGACAGAGATGGTGGCGAAGGTAGTGGTGATCCGGGTCAAACGGGTCCGAAAAAGAACAAGCAAAGAATAGGCGAAATCCATATGATCGCCGGGACGGAAGAGTCAGTCTTGTCCGGAAGGAAAAGAAAGGCGGAAAAACGTGAGCAGTCTAGGATGGTCATATATTCAGCCGAGAGGATGGCACCAAAACCTCCCATCCCAGACTTGACCATTAGCCAGGAAGACTATCAGCGGGTCTCTTACCCACACAGCGACCCGTTGGTGATCTCCATGGATATCGGACCCCACCTGGTCCACAGATGCATGATAGATACCGGAGCTTGCACCAACCTCCTGTACCGGGAGACATTCGAAAAGTTAGGTCTGAAGAAGGAGCAACTGACGCCATACATAGGCTCGGCCAGATGGCTTCACGAGCCAGATCAGACCAATGGGGACGATAACCTTGCCGGTCACGATAGGGGAAGAAGACATGGCCCGGAGCGTAGACGCAAACTTCGTGGTCGTTGACGCCCCATCAGCGTACAACGCCCTCATCGGCCGGGTCACTTTGGACCACATTCATGCTGTTGTGTCAATACGAGCGCTGGCTATGGTTTACGTCACAGACAATTGGACCGAGGGGAAAGTTTATGGCGACCAGAAGGCCGGAAGATCCTGCAATTCCCTATCGGCCCGGGGAACAAAGCGTAAGAGCGATGGCGGTGAAGCTCTTAACAAAAGGAGAAGCAGGGTCTGGAAGTGACTCCGGGACCGGAAAGTGAGACAACAGAGATCGAGCTATCACCAGGAAGAAGTGTAATCATCGGGGCGGAGCTAGACCCCGGCTTCCAAGACAGTCTGATTAGTATCTTGGAAGAGAACAAGGACGTGTTTGCCTACTCAGCGGCGGAGATGCCGGGGATAAGCCCGGAAGTAATTGTACATCAGCTGAACGTTAACCCCAGCTACAAACCAATCAAGCAGAGGCTGCGGCCCATGAGCGCGGAAAAGGACGCGGCCATTCTCGAAGAGATAAACAAGTTGTTGGAGGCAGGTTTCATTGAACGTTGTGACTATCCCGAATGGTTGGCTAACGTGGTAATGGTGAAAAAAGCGTCCGGGGCGTGGAGAATGTGCGTTGATTTTACAAATCTAAACAAGGCGTGCCCCAAAGACTGCTACCCGTTGCCAAGGATTGATCAGCTGGTAGACTCCACCAGTGGTCACTCGACCTTGAGTTTCCTGGATGCCTTCTCAGGGTACCACCAAGTCTATCTGTCAGAAGAGGATAGGCCCCGGTGCGCCTTCATCACGGGACACGGGGTCTACATGTACAAGATGATGCCATTCGGACTCAAGAACGCCGGGGCCACATACCAGCGGCTGGTGGATGCCGTATTCGCAAAACAGAAAGGGAGAAACATGGAGGTATATGTGGACGATGCAATTGTGAAAAGTAAGTCCGATGAGCAACACCTGGAAGACTTGAGAGAAACGTTCGCCTCGCTCAGAGAATACCAAATGAAACTGAATCCGAAGAAGTGTACCTTCGGAGTCCTGGCACAGAAAGTTTCGGGTACTGGTCACCAAGAGGGATTGACGCCAACCCCGAGAAAGTCAAGGCCATATTAGAACTGCCAAGACCAAGACAATTAAAGACATTCAAATTCTACCGGGAGGATGGCAAAGACTATCCAGGTTTATCTCCGGTCCACGACAAGTCCACACCGTTCTTCCAGTCTGAAGGGAAACAAGAGGTTTGTATGGGGAAGGAGCAGGATGAGGCTTTGAGCGACTAAAGAGACATCTTACAACATTGCCTACTTTGGCAAGACAGGTCCTGGCGAAACTTTAATCTTGTATATCGCCGTGACCGCGAGCGCAATATCAGCAGTCATCCTACGGGAAGAAGAAAAACAACAACAACCAATCTACTTCGTCAGCCATGCACTAGGACAATCAGAAAGAAACTACCCGATCATCGAAAAAGCCGCGTACGCTGTTGTTATAGCGACTTTAAATCGAGACCATACTTTGATGCTCACCCGGTGGAGGTACGCACAGACCAGCCCCTGGAGAAAGCACTTGAAAAATTTGAAAAATCCGGCAGGCTCCTCAAGTGGGCAATCGAGCTATCAGGGTTCGGCAGATAACCTGGGAGAAACGGCAATCAAGGCTCAGGCCCTGGCAGACTTCATCGCCGAGTGCACACACCCGGCCAGGGGGGATACACCGAAAGGGGTATGGCAGGTATATACAGACGGGTCGGCCACCATCCATGGCTCCGGGGCCGGAGTGGTAATCATCAGTCCCGAAGGACACGAGTTTGAGCATGCTTTGAAATTTGCCTTCCCGGCCACGAACAATGAATCTGAGTATGAGGCGGTACTGGCAGGCCTAGAGCTGGCAAAGGCCATGGGGGCAGAAGAGATTGAGTTAAGAACAGACTCGCAGCTGGTGGCGAGCCAACTTAACGGGGAATACGAGGCCCGGGAAGAAGGGATGGCGTTATACCTCCAGAGAGCGAAAGCCCTGACTTCCGGACTGAAATCTTTTGAAGTTCATCATATCCCCAGGTCCGAAAACAACAAAGCGGATCTGGCCGCCAAATAGCGGCCGCGGTGACAACAAGTCAAAAGCGATCCACCGTCGATATCCGGCGGCAAAAGGGAGTGTTAACGGTCAATGCCATCTCTGAAGACAACGGCTGGATGAGGCCAATACTGAAATACAAGTTGGAAGGAGAGATTCCGGAGGATAAAATCGAAGCTGCTAAGCTAAAGAGGTTGGCCCCCTGGTTTGTCATCGTGGACGGAGAGCTTTATAAGCGGTCATTCTCGGCCCCGCTACTAAAGTGCGTAGGGGGCATGGACGCTGAATTCATTTTAAACGACATACACTCTGGGGTCTGCGGTCACCATGTCACCGGACGTACGCTAGCCCACAAAGCATTGAGAGCCGGCTACTTTTGGCCCACCATGCTAAAGGATGCCAAGGAATTAAGTAAGCGGTGCCGGAAGTGTCAGATCTTCGCCCCGGACATCCACCTCCCCGCCAGGGACCTTAGACGATCCCCGAGTCTTGCACCTTTGACCAATGGGGGATGGACATCCTGGGACCGTTCGCAACGGCCACCGGGGGCAGGAAGTACGTAGTAGCGGCTATTGACTACTTCACCAAGTGGATAGAAGCGGAGGCTATCCCGACCATCACTGAACAGGCTGTGAGAAAGTTTATCTGGAGAAACGTAATAACAAGGTTTGGGGTGCCCAAGGTGGTGGTATTTGATCACGGGAAACAGTTCGACAATGACAACATGCGGGATTGGTTAAAGCGGAATGGGACAATTGTCGCATACTCATCAGTCTGCCACCCGCAGAGCAACGGGCAAGCCGAGGCCGCCAACAAACAAATGTTGAACGGCATGAAAAAACGACTGGACGAACTCAAGGGGGCATGGGCCGATGAGTTGCCAAGCGTTCTATGGTCAATCAGAACTACAGTCAAGGAATCCACCGGGCATACCCCATTCAACATGGTTTACGGGGCCGAGGCTTTACTGCCGATTGAAGCAATTCTTCCCAGCCCTCGAGCAAACTTACACGACCCCGCCAGCAATGAACAAGCGAGAAAGGAGTCGCTGGACCTGCTAGATGAGGTCCGGGACCAAGCAAGAGAAAATCTGGCGGTTTACCAGAACCGGATGAGGAGAATGTACAATCGAAGAGTGAAGCATAGGGAGTTTGAGCTGGGAGACCTGGTGCTAAGACGAGCATCCGCCACCGGGAAAGGGAACATTCACGGGAAGTTGTCAGCCACCTGGGAGGGGCCCTATCTGATCACAGAGATAAAGCAGCCGGGAACCTTCATGCTGAGAGATATGAGCGGCCACGACCTCCCGTCCCACTGGAACTCGGATACGTTAAAGAAATACTACGTGTAAGCGTTGTACTCTTTTTCCTTACCCGTGGTTTTGTCCCACTGGGTTTTCCACGGGAAGGTTTTAACGAGGCAACGTATAGACTTTTGTAACGCGAGTGATCAGGAATGTTGACACCGCAAGCTTTTGTAAGTTTTTGATAAGCTTTTAGTAGAATTTTTGCCCAGCATTTGTTTAGACTTGTATCACACAAAAGCTGGCCAGGGGGCAAGGAGGGGGGACTACCCCCGACCCCGGCTAATCACGATAGTCTGATTCAAAAATAGGAATTTTTGAAAGTTTTCGCTAACACCTTCAGGAAAAGGAGGATAAACATCCAAAATCCCGCCTGGAACAGAGCAGGAGCAAGAACAGGCCCCGGAGCAGTTAAAAGACATAAAAGACCGGAGAAGGGCAAGACCTCCCAGGCAGCCCATGTCCACGTAGGATGAACATCGCGCCTTGAGAGTCCAGGCCTGGGGCCTGGGCGGCTCGCGCCCTACGTGTGGCCTTGCACAATGCTCATCCGGTGCCGTCGGGCCCGGATGAGGGTGCCTAAATGCAAAAGAGCCGGGATGTCTATGATGGCCCACGTGCCTAGGCTGCTCTCACCGCAGTGTCTGATGCCGGCCTTGTAGCCGGTGGCGGCTGCGGACCTCCCATGGGTAAGACCTTCGCAACCCGCCGCCACGCATTTAAGAACATCGCGCCTTGAGAGTCCATGGCCTAGGGCTCTGGCGGCTCGCGCCACGTATGGCTCAGACAATGCTCATCCGGCGCCGCCGCCCGGATGAGGTTCCTAAATGCAAAGAGCCGGATGTCTATGATGGCCCACGTGCCTGGCTGCTCTCACCGCAGATGTCGATCTCGCCTTATGGCCGGTGGCGGTGCGGACCTCCATGGGTAAGACCTTCGCGCGAACCCGTCGCCACGCACGGAAGAACATCGCGCCTTGAGAGTCCATGGCCTAGGGCCTGGCGGCTCGCGCCTACGTATGGCTCAGACAATGCTCATCCGGCCGCCGTCGGATGAGGGTGCCTAAATGCAAAAGAGCCGGATGTCTATGATGGCCCACGTGCTGGCCGCTCACCGCAGTGTCTGATGCCGGCCTTGTAGCGGGTGGCGGCTGCGGACCTCCCATGGGTAAGACCTTCGCGGCAACCCGTCGCCACGCATTTAAGAACATCGCGCCTTGAGAGTCCATGGCCTAGGGCTCTGGCGGCTCACGCCCTACGTATGGCTCAGACAATGCTCATCCGGCCGTCGCCCGGATGAGGGTGCCTAAATGCAAAAGAGCCGGATGTCTATGATGGCCCACGTGCTCAGGCCGCTCTCACCGCGATGTCCGATCTGACCTTGTGGTGGCGGCCGCGACCTCCCACCGTAAATTCGGAAAAGCGTAATCCGCACCCTAAAAGGGGGCATGAACATAAGTGTACAAAAGTAAAAACACAACAGAGTAAGCCAAGTGTGGAAAACAAGCTAGGCATAAAATTACCCGGCACGCGGTACCGGGACATAGCATTCAAAGAAAGCCTAAAGTTTGGCTAAGTATAAACGTGAAGGGAACTAAACAACATCACCCTGACCCGGAGGGCACGATACGGGTAAAAACGTAATAAGCTAAATATGAACGGGGCAACAAGGCCAAACCATGTTCTCCGGTCCCGGATAAAAGCCAAACGAGTAAAAACACGATAAAATAAGCTAAGTATGAACAAGACAACATGGCTGAACGATGTCGTCCCGGGTAACACAAACGCTGAAAGTAAAATAGGCTAAGTATGAAGAAATCATCCGACCCCGGCAGAAATATTGCGGGAAAAGAAAAGCAAAATAAAATAGACTAAGTATGGAGAAACAAGAAAAGCAAAACAGCGTTGATAAAAGAGTGTATATTACAAGGTTGTCACCCCCGGACCCACACGCCGGGTCGAGAGCAAATTGGAATAAAAGAAAAAGAAAAAACAGCAAGCTAAATGACCTACCAGAACCGGCAACCGTCCTCACCAAAAGGCCCGCCTACTGCAGACTGGCTTGAGTCTTATTGAAAGCTAAAATACAGACAAAATGTAGGCTAAGGGGAGACTCATCAGATCACCCCGAGCAGGAAGATTCGGAAGACAGCGGCCCGAATTCCTAGCAACCGGCATCGCCGCCGGCTGCTTTCTTTTTGGCTTCCTTCTCCCGGTCCGCAGCCTCCTCAAGTTCAGCGAGGCGGTCGAAGTTGAAATTGGGATCGACTTTGTCGATGAACCCTTTCGTTTCGTTAGACCCATAGTCAACCCCGTCATAAAAGGAGTTGGCGCGAACCTGGGTGAGCTCAACCTGATGGGCCGCTTTCAGCTCTTCCATCTCGAGTTCCAGACGGGTCGCCTTAGCCTGTCCCGCCGACCTTTCAGCCTCAGCCGCCTCGGCCCGGGCAATGGCAGCGTCCCGGCCCTGAAAAACCTCAGTGTATTGGAGAGCCAGACTCTCCTTCTCTTTGGAAAGCTCCCCCAGCTGGAGCTCTTTCTCCTTCAACTTGCCCAGGAGAGTCTGCATCTCCTTCTTCAGGGCAGCGGTTTCTTTCTCACGGGCTTTCACGGCCTTTTTCAGGCGGGAAGCCGCCTCCATCATTTCTTTGTTAGCCTCGGTGGAGGCCGCCTCGCGCCGCAGGCGGTCGAGCTCGCCTGCGGTGTCTAGCGTGAACTTGCAGAAAGAGTCCACGCTGCTGCGGAGCCGCACGGCCATGTCCGTGGCCTGGATAGCAAGACCCCCAGCAACAGGTGGGATCTCTTCAACGAGATCCGCTGAGCGCCTCACTTTATCATCCCGGCCCGGGACAGCGATGGAAACCTGACCCTTACCGGCAGCCTTGGCCTTGGAGGAAGAGCCCTGGATGGAGAAAGATAGCAGATTGTAAATATCCTGCTCACTAATAGGGAAAACGGAAGAAAGGCCGTCTGAAGGGACATCCAGGGCGCCAGGATAGACTCCCCCACGAGAGCGCGGAGCTAACCTTCTTGTGTCTCTTAAGTGGCCGGGCGTCCTCTGAGTGAGGAGACTCAGACTCTATGATGACGGGGTCCGGACCCTGGGACGGCTGTTGAACCCCCACCTCTCTAGGCGGGCTAGGAAGAGGGACCTCAGGTATCGCCTCAGATGTGCCCCCGGTAGGGGCAGACTCCACCACAAGACCAACCGGATCCGGGCGGGGGGATGAAACAGAGCCGGCCGGTTTTGCCCCTTGCTCCGCCTCCCTTTCCCGTTGTGGTTTATAAGCCACGCGTTTCCTGCCCATGGGTCTATCAGGAACTTCTCCCTGCATTATCAGCTCTCTGAGCGTTGGCTTACGCCGTTTCAAGTCTACGGCAGACGGTTGGTCGAGCGGATGATTCTTCTCGTCCAGGCCGATGGACGCCAAGTCTTCCGGAGTCAGATACCCCAAGTCGCCTGCAAGGAGCAAGACAGAGTTAGATCAGGAAAATACAAGAAAGTGAAATAAACACAAGTAAAAATGACAACGCCAGACTCCTGGCCACCCGGCCCCTGCTTACCTGCTTTAAGGGCCGGGACCAGGCCGACAATGCTCAGGAATTTATCCTCGGAAATCGTATCCGCCGGAGGAAGCCAGTTCTTAGGAAACCAGTCCTTTCCCGCTTTGTAGGCCTTGAAGTAGGCCGCGGCATCTGACTCCTCTTTGGTCAGAGGAACCTTCTTCCAGGGAAGGACGCTTCCCGGAACCCACTCGCCCCGGGTCTCAAGACGGCATCTCACGTCGTTGTGAAAACAACGGGGGTGGTCAAATGGCACGGGAGACTTAAGGAAGAACCACCTCTCATTCCACCCTTTCATTGAGTCATTAGGCGGATAGTGAGTCAAAAAGCCCGACTCGGTAACTAACGACCACCACCCTTTTGTCGCCTTGTTGGTGCATGGCCGGAAGTGATGAAGACGGCGAAAGAGGTTTATCGAAAGGGGAAAGCCCATATACAGACACGTCCAGGCGAAAGCAACTATAATTCTCATGCCAAACGGCGTCATCTGACATATGGCTATATTCGCCCGCTCGAGCACTTTAGCGATGAAGGGGTGGAGGGGAAACCGAAGCCCATGCTCCAAGTTCTTCAAGTACACGGCCGTATGAAGGTCCGGAGGACGAACCACGTGTTGATGCGTTCCCGGCACGACGAACTCCCACTTCTCGGGTAAATTATAATGCTCGGCCGCCCGCTCAGGGCAGTTTTTCTCGTTCAGAAAGTCCCTAAAACCTAGGTTAATCCTAGTGTTCATGGGAATCTGGAACACCGCCGGCTCCAATATCCGTACATACGAAGGGCCGGCCTGAGAAGGCCCGGCCTGAGAAGGTCCGGCCTCAGAGGTCCCAGCCTGGGCCTCCATATCAGTCTCCCCCTCCCGGCCATGGGTCAAATCCTCAAGCTCAGGCCCTACCTCAGAGTCCGTCGCTACGTTATAATCTGAGGCGGTTCTAGAAGACGAGTCGGCTGACTGACACAGCTAAGTCGTATCACCCTGTCAAAATAAACCTAGCAAACTACTAACAGCAGATAGTGGTAAGCAGGATCGTATCCACAGAGAAACGGTCTAGTTATAAGCTAAAGCAGATGAAAACAGGTCTAACTCAAAGGTATGAAAAATGGGTTTGGTTTGAACTATAAACTAAAAGCAGTAATAGAGCAGATGAATAGAAATATATAAAAGGGAAGATTAGGGCATCGGGTTCAATGTGACAACGATTCAGGAACTCAAATTTATAAGAAGGAAGCGATAAACTGTGCAAATGACTAGGTTTGTAAAACGCTCTCTCGAGTCAATTTTAGCCTTAAGCAAATTTAGCGGGCTCTCATGAACTTACTAAATTCAACTTATCAATCACGCGTAAGTCTAGTTTTAACTCGGCTTTCGATCTTAAATTAAAACTTACTCAGGTTCAATTAAACTCAGACAACTCGTTGATCAGGCGAAATAATCCTAATTCAATTGGCATAAAACGCGTAGAAAGAAATCAAGTGCACAGATTATTCAACCAATTTAATCCTAAAACATGTTCCTGAACCAAATATCACAAATTCCCCTAAACCCTAATTGAGAAATTAGCTACTCATAATTAAAGGCAAAGCAAAATAGCATAAAGAAGACATAGCAAAGAATGAATAAAAGCAATTGAAATAAACCTGAAATCTTACGGAGTACTGACGGTTACAATAAGAGCAATCTTGAAACCAAATTAAAGCTGGAGTTTTTAGAGAGAAACTAAAAGTAAAACCTAAAGTAAAGTAGTAAAATAAAGCATCCGTGTTTGTGTATTCGTCCTAGAGTATTTATACCTAATTACCATAAAATTATTCGGATTAAAAATCAGACCCGACAAAAAATACCCTGTGGCCGGCCGGCCGGCTGCCGGCCCAGCCAGACCGGCCTGACCCAAATAATGGGCCGGCTCTCTTTCTTTCTTCCTTGGCCTTATTCTTCTTCACTCCTTTGTTTTGGGCCTTAATATCTCGAGGCCCTCTTAGTCTTTGGCCTTTTGATCTTCTTCACGAGCCTCCGTGTAGGCTCGGGCTTGGTCACGTAGTCTCAAATCTCAATTTGCTCCAGTCGTCCCGGGTTTTGGCTCAAAACCACCAAAACCTGCAAAATATGAATAAAAGGCAGCAGTATCGAGAAGTATAACAAATAGCTCCTAAAATCATAATAAATACGAATAAATACGAGCTGAATGTGACTGAACCGGGGGCCTAAAATGAATATAAATAAAGTGTATCAAACTCCCCCAAACCAAACCTTTGCTTGTCCTCAAGCAAACAGCGTCGGAGAAAATCAAAGTGACACGAACTAATCACGTTAGTATCTCGAAGTGGACGACCTATGCTCATAAACAATACAGCCATAGCCTATTTCACCGAAAATAGAGCACAAGTCTCAACCATTCACACCACATCGCATTACTAGCCTCTAACGCTATCGCTAAAGTAAAACTAACGACAAATCAATTCAAGCAAGGCCAACCGTACGAACCACTTTCCAAACAACCAATCTTACCACATCATTTCCTTCTTTTCTTTTCTTTGTGGTTTTTTTTTTTCTCTGGCGCAAATGTGGAGCATCCCTCGTATGTAGTACCGTTTAGCTTGACGTTCACTCGGTAAAAATCGCGCTTGGGTACACATATTTCCTTAAGGGTTACATTATTGCTCATACTCTCGGTCGCAACCAAATTCATGGCCACTGTGGTTACTCAAGTCAATGAGTCCCCTCCGAGAGCATCGAAGCATTGCTCCAACATAAAGGCATCTTTCCAATCAAACCACAAACCAACATACCAACATTCCACAAACCATTGCCAAGCTCGAATGTCAAAGTCGAAAGTAAACCAACGAAAAGCGATAAGAATTAAGCAAATACAAGTGGGCTAGTGTTAAGGCTCGCAATCTAGTAACAGGAAACAAACCAATCGCGCAAGCTAAGACGATAGAAAGTCGACTCGGAGATACTAAAGATCAAAGTTAATGCACTAATCAAACCTCCAAACGTGTCAAAACAGGACAAAGCAGACCAAAAAGACTCGTATTTTTGTAAATTTTTGAATTTTTCAATTTTCTTTGGGTTTTCAAATAAATGCACACACAAAATGAAAAGCAAATGAACTAAATAAGCGCGAAAGAGCTTCCCTCCCCCAAACCAAATCACACATTGTCCTCAATGTGGAAAACAGCACAACCACAAAAGCAGAGGAGGACAAATAAGGAGCGGGGGCAGGAAAATGAATCTACGAAAAAGGGTAATGGGAACTCACATTATCAAGTCGGAGCTCCCCCAAACCGAAGCGAAGCATGGAGCGTGGCTAAAAATCCACGTATATGCGTCCAATTCAGTCCAGCTACGAAGTACTTCGGAGAGATAACACGAGAAAACAAGAAAACGAAGCAGCAGAAAAATGCAGGGTGGTCCGGCCGGTCTGGACCGGCCGCCGGCCGACCGGCTTAGGCCACCTGCACCAATTTTTCGTGATTTTCTTCAATTTTCACCTACGGCTCCTGTCCTCGGATGGTAGGCTACTGGGAGGCCTTCTCGTGAGCGTTCTCAACATAATAAGGACCCAAAAGTCCATGAATACCTGCGCGCTCAAAATCACAATAAAATACCCTCATCCTCACGCGCTCATAAGGAAACCAAAAGTCATGAAAATCAAACCAAACAAAGTACAAGTGCTAAATTAAAATACAACGTCATCGGGTTGGCTCCCGGAAGCGCTGGTTTATAGTCCCGCACGACTCTTCACAGCTCCAGAAAATCATGTATAAGCAGGCCAAGGTCGTTGGCCATTTGCTACAGCTTCACTCGGCGATACAGCAGGCGATCGCCAAAGCACTCCTTCAGCTCGAGGCAATGCAGCATAATCCATCATCGTAGGGCCTCGATCACGAAATGGCTCGACTGTGGGCCCTCTGTCCCCATCACTAGCGTCATAGACGTCAGCTTTCAGCAGCTTCCTCTCCCCCAAACCAACCTTGCAGCCATCCTGTGAAGAACCTGCATAAAGGGAAGAGACATGCAAAACCTCCAAAGCGTCTCCAGTAGTGTGAGACGGAGGTACAGAATCAATAGAATAAACTGACTCTAGACGCATGGGTGCTCGCGGGGTATCAGAATGAGTGAAAGTGAGCTTTTCTCCCCCCACCTTAAAGGCTATCGTCCTGCTACCCACATCTATAACTGCGCCAGCAGTGTGCAGGAAGGGTCTCCCCAGAATAATAGGAATGTGGGCATCCTCGGGCATATCTAAAACCACAAAATCTACAGGGATAAAGAACTTTCCAACCTGTACAGGGACGTCGTGTAAGATACCCAAGGGACGCTTAACTGAGCGGTCAGCCATCTGCAAGGTAATGCTAGTGGGTTCTAAAGTTGACAAGCTCATCTTTTGGTAGAGAGAGTAGGGGAGGACACTGACGCTGGCTCCAAGGTCGCATAAGGCATTACGGACCACAAACCTACCTATAGAGCACGGGATAGAGAATGTACCAGGGTCACTAAGCTTAGGAGGCTTACTACCCTGCAGCCTGGGACTAGCTTCCCCACAAAGGCTACTGGCCGACACGCCGCTCAACGACGCTACGAGCTAAAACATCTTTCAAAAACTTAGCGACGCAGGAATTTGAGTCACAAGGTCTATAAAAGGGACGTTTACGAAGGGCCTTGATGACGCCGATTTAACTTCTGAACTTAGCCTCGCTCTGCACCTCGTTGGCGACCAGAAACTAAGCTTAATCAATCTGGGCGCTGGAGCAGATTCGGAACTACCAGAAATATTACCCGAAACATTCTTCCCTGCAGCTACAGGTCCAGCCGGTTGGACGACCGGTCACGGCCGACCGGCCGAGTCGCTTTTCCCTGATCGCCCACGTTTTCATCCCCCTCCTTCTCCGCTTCCTCCAAGTTCATAGGGTCACCATACATTGACCCACTTCTCAACGTAATCGCACATGCCGTGTGATGCGGAGGGTTAGGAGGATTACCTTGAGGTGGAAGGGTACCCATTGTCGTGACGCCATGGCGGCGAGTGCGCCACTTGATTCTCCAACGCTTTAATCGCAGTCCTTAGCTCGCCCATCCTTTTGCATCCGGCCGCAAAGATCATTTCTTGCGACTTTTGCACGGACAACGTTATTTGCGACATCTGCATCATCATGGCCTTCATTTCGCCAAAGGATCGGTACTTGTGTAGGAGGGGTGGTGGTGTGTAGACGGGTTTTGGTAGTTAGGTGGGGTGGTTGGAAATTTTTGTGAGGGGTTGATAAGGGCATTTTGTGGGGTTGGGTGGTTGGGTTGAGGACATTACAGTTACTGAGGACAAGAGCGACCGATCATAACCCGGTTGATTCTCGTACAGCAGGTTTTGATTATAAGATCGTAAGCGTAAACTCGCCTCCTGGGCGCAAAGATACCAGTAGAATAACCTCAATCGCACTTCACAATAGCATTAACCTGGGCACTCGACGAACCACTCCTCGCATAGCATCAAACTTCCTATTCACTCGTAAAGTTGACTCATAATCGCACTTATGGTCTCACTTCCACTGGCCGTTGTGTGCGGACCGTGAATTACCCCTAGGCTTTCCAAACTGGCTCGAACGGACAGCCATTTCCTCAATCGTCTGCCACGCTTTATCATCATCCGTGTTATTAGCAAATCGACCTCCCGCGGCCGAGTCAAGAATAGCGCGACTCTCAGCATACAACCCATTATAAAAGGTCATAATAATCAACCAATCACCAAGTCCGTGATGCGGACATTCACGGATCAACCGCTTGTAACGGCCCCACGCTTCAAAGAAATGTTTCATCAAAATCGTTGAAATCCTTGAATTTGACTACAGAGTTGGTTAGTCCCCGCTGGAGGATACAACTTGCGATAGAAAGCAAGAGCTAGACTTGGCCAATCCGTAATTCCGGCAGCAATCTTATCTAAGTCCGTGATCCAATCGCGCGCTCGATCACGTAGAGAGAAAGGGAATAGCATCTCCTAACTGGGTTTTGAGTGATCCCATTCTCGCTTAATCGTCGAGCAAAGAGTCCGTAAAACCTCGCATGTGTTTCCCGGGATCCTCCGTAGGATTGCCGCCGAATTGATTACGCTCCACCAAAGTAAGAAAGGCGGGGCGAATCTCAAAATTACCCTGGACCGGATTTGGAATTGTGAAACCTTGCGGGATCGCCTCGGGCTTGGGCAATGAGTGACTATATAGTTTCGGCAGAGTCACGCGTGAAGGAGAAGAAATTGAGTAATAGGTGGTGTGTCCTCTTCAGAGGACGATCACACGCACTAGACTCGAACGCGACGCTTCCTCTATCTCACGTTCGTAGGTCTCGGCGATTTCTTTGAAAATTACGCGTCCGTGAAAGTACGCTCGTGTTCGTGGATCAAATGGTATTAAACCTGAAGGTGACCTGCGCATAAATAAACTACAAGAAAACGATGAGAAACGGCCTCAAGGAACTAAGTTCCTTGAGACTAAGGAGAAAAACCTACAACTAAACAATAACTATAACTAACAAAGCCGTTTCCCCGGCAACGGCGCCAAAATTGACACAGCTAAGTCGTATCACCCTGTCAAAATAAACCTAGCAAACTACTAACAGCAGATAGTGGTAAGCAGGATCGTATCCACAGAGAAACGGTCTAGTTATAAGCTAAAGCAGATGAAAACAGGTCTAACTCAAAGGTATGAAAAATGGGTTTGGTTTGAACTATAAACTAAAAGCAGTAATAGAGCAGATGAATAGAAATATATAAAAGGGAAGATTAGGGCATCGGGTTCAATGTGACAACGATTCAGGAACTCAAATTTATAAGAAGGAAGCGATAAACTGTGCAAATGACTAGGTTTGTAAAACGCTCTCTCGAGTCAATTTTAGCCTTAAGCAAATTTAGCGGGCTCTCGCAACTTACTAAATTCAACTTATCAATCACGCGTAAGTCTAGTTTTAACTCGGCTTTCGATCTTAAATTAAAACTTACTCAGGTTCAATTAAACTCAGACAACTCGTTGATCAAAGTAAAATAATCCTAATTCAATTGGCATAAAACGCAGAGAAAGAAATCAAGTGCATGATTATTCAACCAATTTAATCCTAAAACATGTTCTGATCCAAATATCACAAATTCCCCTAAACCCTAATTGAGAAATTAGCTACTCATAATTAAAGGCAAAGCAAAATAGCATAAAGAAGACATAGCAAAGAATGAATAAAAGCAATTGAAATAAACCTGAAATCTTACGGAGTACTGACGGTTACAATAAGAGCAATCTTGAAACCAAATTAAAGCTGGAGTTTTTAGAGAGAAACTAAAAGTAAAACCTAAAGTAAAGTAGTAAAATAAAGCATCCGTGTTTGTGTATTCGTCCTAGAGTATTTATACCTAATTACCATAAAATTATTCGGATTAAAAATCGGACCGACAAAAATACCACAGTGGCCGTGCCGCCGGCCAATCAGACCGGCCTGACCCAAATAATGGGCCGGCTCTCTTTCTTTCTTCCTTGGCCTTATTCTTCTTCACTCCTTTGTTTTGGGCCTTAATATCTCGAGGCCCTCTTAGTCTTTGGCCTTTTGATCTTCTTCACGAGCCTCCGTGTAGGCTCGGGCTTGGTCACGTAGTCTCAAATCTCAATTTGCTCCAGTCGTCCCGGGTTTTGGCTCAAAACCACCAAAACCTGCAAAATATGAATAAAAGGCAGCAGTATCGAGAAGTATAACAAATAGCTCCTAAAATCATAATAAATACGAATAAATACGAGCTGAATGTGACTGAACCGGGGGCCTAAAATGAATATAAATAAAGTGTATCACTGACGCGCTCATTGTTCTCTACTAAATGATTGAACTAAAATCTAAAATCAAAACGCAAAGATTACCTTTTGTAAGAACTTGAACGAGGGCGAGATCGAAGGCGAGGCAGAATGGGGGCGAAATGCAAGCAATTTATAGAATTTTCGTAGGGGTTTCAAGTGTTTTGAAGTGAATAAAGAAGGAAATGAAATGAGATGAAGGGGTATTTATAGGGAAAATCGTGAGCAGTACCCCCCCATCCCAAGTACGACACGTGTAGGGCTGGGAAGACGAAACGTCGCTTACTCTGAAGTTTGGAATTCAAAAATTGCGCCAAAAATAGAAGCTTGCTCAGCACACCACATCTGAGCGGGACGAGGGAAATGCAAGGTCAGGAAGCAGGAACACGAGAAGGGCTTACTCATTCAGACCGGGGGAGGAAGCCACCCGCTTGAGAAATTAGGGCATACAGAGCAAGCCCGCGGCTTCCCCTGTATGGGGGCAGTTGTTGGGGGTGACTTCTCCCGGGTCCCGCGCTACCAGGCCGGTAGGATTATAGGCCGGAGAAAGGAACCACGTTCGTTGCACCATCTGTTCTCCCGGGTCGGGTCACCCGAGGCCGGGAGGATCATTGACCGGACCATCCCATATATCAAGGAACCCAACAATCCACCCGGGTCCGGGCGTATATGGCCCACCCAGGGCCGTACTGTACGGAGCGGGGGCACAAGAAGACAAATCTGAAACAAGTATATAAGGCAACTCAAACCCTAAAAATCACTAAGTTTTACATACACAAAAAACACTACAAAAAGGTTTTTCTCTCTCTTTTCTCTCTCTAGATTTATTTGTCTTTGTAACTGACTTGAGCGTCGGAGGGCCATCACCCGGAAGGCCCCGGGGCTAGGTTTGCTACGTGATTTCAGGAGGAGAAGAAGGGAGAAGAGAACCGTGGGCTAAGGACCGCTCCCGGACTTAGTTCATTTAGCTTGTAATCCATAATCAACTTGTAATCACTTGTATTTAGTTTTGGTATTTAGTTCCTAACTTTATACCCGAAACAATAATAATAATAATAATAATAATAATAATAATAATAATAATAATAACAATAATAATAACAATAATAAAAATAATAATAAAAATTAAATTTGTTTTTACCCTTTTTTTGAGATGGATCATTTTGAGAATATAAGTATAATAGTTTGGATTATTACAAGATTAATAATAGTATGGATTATTGAGAGAAGAAGACTCATAGTTTGAATTACCGGTTTTTCAGGTAGTAGGTTACCATGGACCATTTTGAGAATATAGGTATAATAGTTTAGATTATTGCGGGATTATTGATAGTATAGATTATTGGGAGAAGAATAGTGATAGTTTGTATTATTCCTGTTAAATAACCCTTATTTTTTTATATTTTATTGAAAAATAAAAATAAATAAATATGGAGTAGATACATAGATTGTTTTTGGGAAATTTCGTGGTGTACCCTCGTGTTTTTTCGTTTTCCATCATATACCCTCACATTTGGAAAATACTAGTGTATACCCTTAAGTTTTAAATTTTATCTCTATTATGACCTTTATTTACGTTTTTGTTAATTTAACTTATTAAATAACTCATTATACTTGATAATTCATCTTTTTTCTACTTCGACTTACTTTTATTGACGTTAACGAAGAGAGTGGTGGTGTTTATGTTGAAATTGATGAGGAATGTTTGCTATAAATATCGAAATTAAGAATTGACGAATTTGATGACAATTAATTGTTGTTAACGATAAATATCGTGGTATAATACAAATAGTGGTTTAAAATAAATAACTATTGGTTGAATAAAGAATTTAAGAGCACCGTTTGGTACATTTATAGGTTTTATAAACTGTTTAAATTTATGTTACGTTGAAAATAGTTATATTAGAAACAAAATAAAAAACACGAGGGTATAACGTGGAAAACGAAAAAGAGTCAAGGTTATACTGTGGAATACTAAAAGATTGAGGGTATAACGTGAAAAACGAAAAAACTGAGGGGTACACCGCGGAATTTCCCTAGAACAATTTTATCATAACTATAGCAAGATCAGCCTAATTAGTTAACCCCAAATGAATTAAAATTAAATAAAATCTGAAATTATAAAAGAAAATTGAAATTACTAGAGAAAAAAAAGGTGGTTATAAAAACCTCATGTTTAGTTAGTTTATACTTCCATGACCCGTTTTGTATAAATCCATTTCATAACTTTACTCTGTTGGAGTTTATTGCTCCAAACTTGTAAAGACCAAAGTCCCACATTGATGGGAGTAAGGTGTTTTGGTGGGTTAATATAGAGGATTGTGTTTTGTTGGTTAGAACCAACTATGAGGAGACTATGTCAAGCCTCCTACGCGCGCACCGTCGCCGCCGTCCGTCCGGCTCGTGACACGTGCGCGGTGTGGTGTGCTTATATATTTTGTCTCCCGGTCCATTACGAGTCATCGGATGCTATAATATTTCAGTGAATAATACGAGTTAATGCACCATAATATTCTGTTTTAATGGCTCTTTATTTTTCTGGTTTAATGCTCTTAATTCACCACATTTACTCACAAAATATGGCTGTTGTAATTCTCTAACAGCTACTTTTCTAGTACTATAAATAGAGGTTGTGATCACTCACAAAGTATACAACACACACTACACAATCTTTTTCTCTTCCTCTGTTTCGGTTTTCTGCTCTTTTTCTTCTTCTGTTTTTCTGCTTCTTTTCACATACATTACCACAATAAAGAACAGCTCTCACTTCTCTCTTTAGAGTGCACCAAAGTTAGAGAAGGAGGCGTTAACCCTGGAGTCGGTGACCACGAGCCCATACGCACCATAGTGGGGGTCTAACTGACTTAGGGCAGTGTCCTACACGACGTCTCAATACCGTAGAATTCTAACAATCTAAGTCAGTTAATTTGCTGAATTCTTCGGTACAGTAACAATGGCAGCCGAGAACAATACTGATGTTCCTGTCAACACCGTCGTTCCTCCTTTCGTTCAGCCGTTAACTTTGCAACACAAGATCGTCCCGGATCAGCAAAATGGAGCCGCTCGACGGTAAAAATTATAAAAGATGGTCAGAAAAAATTCTCTTCTATTTTCAACAATATGAAATTGATTACGTTTTATATGACACTAATAATACCGCTGAAACTTCTGAAAATGGTGCTAAATCTGACGAAAAGAAGGCTAAAGATAATAGAACCGTTAGAGGAGTAATGTTACATCACATGGTTAATAATTTGTTCGATATCTATTGTAAGAGTAAAACTGCTAAGGAAATTTGGGATGCTTTAGAAACTAAGTACGGGTCCAATGATGCTGGAACTAAGAAGTATGTTGTTGCTAGGTGGTTAAAATTTGTAATAGTCGATAACAAACCTATAATGGATCAAATTCATGAGTATGAAAACCTTGTGACCGAAATTCTTGCGGAGGGAATGGTATTATGTGAGATTATGCAAGCCAATGCTTTGATCGAAAAATTACCTTCTCCTAGTTGGGATGAATATAAGAAACATCTTAGGCACAAAAAGAAGGACATGAAGCTACAAGAACTAATCGGTCATATTAAAATTGAGGATGCTAATAGGAGTCAAGATCGTTCTAAGTCTTTTGTTACTAATACCGTTAAGGCTAATGTTGTTGAATATAAGAATGCAAGTAATTATAAGAGGAGTCATGAACAGTACTCTAATCAGCAAGGCGCAGGAAAGGTGATGACTGGTAATTGTTGGTGGTGTGATAAACCTGGTCATCCTGCTTTCAAGTGCCATGCTAAAAAGGCGTATGACCAAAGACAACAAAGTCAAGGTAACCGTTATAATAATAGTGGACACAAACCATTCAACAACAAGGGTGAGAATCAACGTGGAGGCTATAAAGGTAATAAACCAAATAAACCTAATAAACCCTAAGCCCACATCGTTGAGGGATCCAGTGAAGGGGATGAAATTATTGCTGCTATGGTGTCCGAGGTCAATCTGGCGGAAAATATAGTGGAATGGGTCGTTGATACAGGGGCTACTCGACACATTTGCACTAACAAGGACTTGTTCAAGGAGCTTAAGGATGTGGATGACAAAGACTTTGTGTACGTTGGAAATTCGAGCAAGGTACCAGTTTGCGGCATAGGCAAGGTGCATCTGAAACTCACCTCTGGAAAAATTTTAGCTCTTGATAACGTTTTGTATGTGCCCGATATGCGTAGGAATTTAATTTCTGGTGCTTTGCTTAATAAGGCTGGTCTTAAGCTTACTTTTGACTTTTTGAGTCTGATAAGTTAGTCATGTCTAAGAGTGGTCAGTTTGTTGGAAAAGGCTTTTGTAATGGTGGTCTCTTTGTTCTTGATGTTGAAATAAATGGAACCCCCTCTTTTGCTTACCTAGCTGAGCCACTCGATATTTGGCACTCTAGGCTTGGTCACGTTAACATAAAGTCTATCAAACGAATGAGAACCATGAACCTATTACCGAACCCTAGCACCCTTGACATGGATAAATGCCAGGTTTGTGTGGAAGCTAAACATTCGAAAAAACCCTTTAAGGAAGTAACTAGGAGGCAAACCGAATTGTTAGAACTTATTCATACCGATTTGGCAGACTTTAAAAGTTGTGAGAGTAAGGGAGGGAAAAGATATTACATTACCTTTGTGGACGATTGTTCTAGGTACACGAGAGTGTAGGTTTATATCCGTATATAGACCATTAAAATCACAGGATTATAATGAAAACTTTACAAGATTTAAAGTCATAAATCAAAATTGCATAACATAATAAAATAATAAGAATTAACCTTTTAATCCTTAAGAATTTGGCCTAAGATCAATACCAAAAATATGGTATCTCCTAATAATCTCACCCAAGATGTTTTGAGAAATACCCTTGAATTTGCTAGAGAAATTAGAGAGAAAACAATTTTTCTTTCTAGAGGATTTTTAGTGTTTTAGTTGTGATGAAAAATTAGGAATGAATTGATTAGGAAATTAGAGAGCAATTAGGAAGCTAATATACTCCCACAATCTCCTCAAAAGGCCGGCCACTATATCTTTATTTGGGGAGATTTGATTATCCTCAAATACATTACTTATTGATCAAGATATAAAGTGTATCGGGTCAGAATGTATCTGGACACTTTTCTCTTGGTCAATTTAGCTTATAATATAATGCAATTTATTACTAGTGTCATCTGTATGGACCGACTATAATATATTATAAATATCGTTATATCTATAATCTACTAATTAATTATAACGGTTTATATTTAATTAGCTTGCATTATAAACAATAATTAAATATAACATTTTATATTCAATTCACGAATTACATTTAACTCGTCTCAGCTAATATTATTTAATCTGTATTAAATAGTCAGTATTATCATTTCTTGACTAACATTTTAGTCAGTAATATCATCACACTTGACTAACATTTTAGTCACATTTGACTAACCTTTTAGTCAACAACACTAACTAACTGTTTAGTCATTAAGTAAGGCATCAATATGATCATTTTCTCAAATAATCATATCTCTCAAACACATCCTTTAGGTGTGACTCTTAGGGACCAGTTGATCACCGCCATCTGTATGACAATAACGTCAAACTTATCTAGCAAGCCAACCGTTATTGATAAACGTTAATCAACTGATTAAATACAAAATGTACCCTGTGTACCTTTAGAGATTTATTTATGTTATTGCACTCACTGTGGAGGACACTAACCCCAACAATCTCCCACTTGTCCGTACAAGTGTAGGTGCGATAACCGATTCTCATATCCATAATAAATTTCTCCCACTCAATGTAAACCAATTTGCAAAGTCCGTACTTTCAAAGGTCGTAGTTCACAAGCGATCAGAATCAAGAGTGGTTTCCCCGACTAGAGAGTAACTTAACTGATAAACGAATCAATATTCGAGCATGGCCATGCATTTTCGCCATTCTGACTCCTCGAGTGGCCCCGAGAATAAATATTATAACTCGATAGAAGTTTGGATATTTCCCTCAACTCGAATCCTCGCAGATGTAAGCGCAGCATGAAATGACCCGGTGAAAATCGCTTGGCCTCCCGTTACTGGCCGACCGTGAGAAAGAAACCAAAGTCACCCAAAATCGCTTTAATCTCAAGAGACAGTCGATAGTCAAAAGAATCGACTCTAGGAACACTATGGATGTCCTATCCACGACCAGGCACCTAATGTTCTGAAACATTTAGGACTCCATGTTGTCGTCACAAAAATGTCATGCGCGATTTCAGTAAACCCGCATCTGTGATCGATCAGTCAACAGTTTGACTTATGGCTCGTTGAACCCACCATCAATCGACGTCACAAAATGATTGCCAGAGTTATCAGCTCGTGTAGGCGACCACGGACCAAAACAAAATATATAGCAATTCAGTTCACTTTGAGGTGTTCAACGTTGTCTGCACAACCCTCATGAAAAACAATATATATAACAAAACGATGATTTTATTAGAAGTTTTAGGAAATACAAGTGTCAAATCCATACAAAACAACTAATACAACTCAGGAACACGCTTAATTCCCATGGATTTAACGTGCCCTTCATGCTTATCTTGTCTCAACGGCTTAGTGAGAGGATCTGCTATGTTATCATCCGTAGCAATCTTGTCAATCACTATCTCCTTCTGCTCCACGTAATCTCGGATCATGTGAGCCTTCCTTTGCACGTGCCGAGACTTGTTGCTGGACTTAGGCTCCTTCGCTTGGAAGATGGCACCACTATTGTCACAATAAATGGTGATCGGGTCATTCGAACTAGGAACTACAGTTAGTCCTTGTAAGAATCGACGCATCCATATAACTTCCTTCGCAGCCTACGAGCATAGTACTTTCGGACTTCGATCGTTGAATCGCTATAACAGCTTTGTTTGGAGCTTTTCGGTGTGCCGCGATGCCATTAAGAGTAAAAACGAATCCAGATTGAGATTTCGAGTCATCTCGATCCGCTTTGGAAACTAGCGTCACAGAATCGGCGCAAGATAGCTCGTTGTCTCCACCATAAGTCAATACCCAATCTTTAGTCCTCCGTAGGTACTTAAGAATGTTCTTTACGGCCATCCAGTGTGCTTCACCTGGATTGCCTTGGTATCGGCTCGTCATACTCAAAGCATATGCCACGTCTGGACGTGTGCATATCATGGCATACATGATCGATCCTATTGCCAAGCATATGGAATCCGACTCATGCGCCGACCTCTTCCGATGTCTTTGGTGCTTGAGCTTTACTCAAATGCACCCTCGAGATCATTGGAAGGTTCCCTTCGAGTTGGTCATCTTGAACCTCTCAAGAATCTTATCTATATAAGACTGATCGAGGGATAACATCCGTCGTGATCTATCTCTATAGATACGAGCCCCAAAATACTGTGTGCCTCACCCGGATCTTTCATCAGGAAATGGTTCTTTAACCATACTTTACCGGTTAAGAGAGGTATGTCATTCCCAATCAAGAGTATGTCATCGACGACAAAGATTAGGAAGACAATCTTGCTCCCACTCGACTTGATATATAGGCATGGTTCCTCGACTGGTCGAGTGAATCCATTCTCCTTTATCACTTGGTCGAAGCGATGATTCCAACTCCGTGAAGCTTGCTTAAGTCCATAGATGGAACGCTTAAGCTTGCAAACCTTCTTAGGATTTTTAGGATCGATATAACCTTCGGGTTGTACCATGTACAACTCCTCCTCCAAATAACCGTTTAAGAAGGCGGTTTTCACATCCATTTGCCAAATTTCATAGTCATGAAATGCGGCGATCGCTAAGAGAATCCGAATGGAACGAAGCATGACTACGGGTGCAAAGATCTCATCATAGTGCAACCCTTGCACTTGAGTGAAACCCTTTGCCACTAGTCGTGCCTTGTATATATCTGGTTGTCCTTCTACAGATCGCTTTATCTTGTAAAGCCATTTGCACTGAAGAGGCCTAGCCTTATCAGGTAAGTCAACCAGATCCCATACATTGTTCTCGTACATTGAGTCCATCTCGGATTGCATGGCTTCTTGCCATAGCTTTGAGTCAGAACATGTCATGGCACCTTTATAGGTTACGGGTTCGTTACTCTCAAGGAGTAAAACGTCGTCTCTCCCATTTTCCTCAACCATACCGATGTATGCATGCGGAGGAATGGAGATTCTACCCGACCTCCTGGGTTCCAAAGGGACATTAACCGCAGCAGACGTAGAAGGAACAGCTTCCTTCATTGGTTGCTCGGTTGTTGGTTCAGGAATCTCCGACAGATCGAAGGTTCTATTACCTCTCTTGTCTTCGAGAAACTCTTTCTCTAAGAACGTCGCACTAGCCGCAACAAAACGCGTTGTTCGGTTGGCGAATAGAAGTAATGACCAAACATTCCTTTTGGATAACCAATAAAGTATGTCTTGACCGATCGCGGGCCGAGCTTATCCTCGTGTCTCCACTTGACATAAGCCTCGCACCCCCAAACCCGAATAAAGGACAAGTTAGGGACCGTTCCCTTCCATAACTCGTATGGAGTCTTGTCTACAGGTTTAGACGGACTTCGGTTAAGTATAAGAGCAGCTTACAAAAGAGCATAGCCCCACAATGAGTCAGTACAACCGTGTGACTCATCATGGATCGAACCATATCAAGTAATGTTCGATTCTCGCTCGGACACACCATTCAGTTGTGGTGTTCCGGTGGAGTTAACTGTAATACTATCCCGCGGTCTTTCAGGTGTCGATCAAACTCAGTTGAAAGATATTCGCCACCACGATCTGAACGTAGTGCTTTTATCTTTCTATCCAGTTGGTTCTCAACCTTATTCTGGAATTCCTTGAACTTGTCAAAGGACTCACTTTTATGCTTCATTAAGTAGACATGTCCATATCTACTCAAATCGTCCGTGAAAGTGATAAAATACCTATAGCCGTCTCTAGCGTTGATTGACATAGGTCCGCACACATCAGTATGTATGAGTCCTAATAGGTCAGCAGCGCGCATTCCAACACCTTTGAAGGAAATTCGAGACATTTTGCCTATGAGACATGATTCACACGTGCCAAAAGTTTCATAGTCAAATGGGGCAATTGTCCCACTATCAATGAGCTTTTTCACGCGTTTCTCATTTATGTGTCCCATACGGCAATGCCATAAATACGTTTGATCTTTGTCACCAACCTTTGCTTTCTTGTTACTCACATGCATGATTTCTGTGGTTTGATCTAAAACATAAATTCCGTTCATGGAAACAGCTTTACCATAAATCATTTCATTTAAAGAGAAAATACAGCTATTATTCTTTATTAAAAATGAAAATCCTTCTTTATCAAGAACGGATACAGAAATAATGTTTTTCGATAAACTAGGTACATAGTAACAGTTATTCAGAAATAACTCAAATCCACTTGGGAGTTGGATTACATATGTCCCTACTGAAACGGCAGCAACTCTTGCTCCATTCCCCACTCGCAGGTCTACATCACCTCTTGCCAGAGTTTTGATGCTTCTTAGGCCCTGCAAATGATTGCACAGATGAGAACCACAACCAGTATCAAGTACCCAAGTTCCGAAACTTGCATGGTTAATCTCAATCATATGAATAAAAGAAGACATACCAACAGGAGCGACGCGGCCTGATTTTATGTCCTCAGCATACACGGGACAGTTACGCCTCCAATGCCCAGACTTGTGGCAATGGTGGCACTCCATGCTCTGCTTTGCTTTTGCCTTACCTTGTGAGCTACCGCTAGACTCACCAGGCCCACTCTTCGTAATCACTGGCTTCTTAAACTTTGGCTTTCCTACAGTTAGGTTAGCCGGAGCCTTACCATTACCCTTACGCTTGTTGCCTATCATGAGAACATCTTGTTTCATGCTCCCACTTAACTTCAGATCACTCTCCGTCTGTACGAGGAGTGAGTGAAGCTCATGCAGACTTTTCTGCATGTCATTCATGTAATAGTTTGCCCTAAAGAGGGCATACCCATCATGAAGAGAGTGGAGCACTCGATCAATGACGATCTTCTCATCGATTTTGCAACCAAGCTCATCCAGTTTCTCAACATTCTCGATCATGTCGAGAAGGTGTGGACCAACCGGTTGGCCCTCCTGGAGTCTAGCCTCAAAGAAACGAGTAGTATACTCGTAACTCTTAATTCTCGGTGCTTTCGAGAATTCTTTGGTCAGGGTGGTGAAAATCTTGTTTGCACCTTGGGTAATGTAACGTCTTTGCAAATTGGATTCCATTGCATAGATGAGTACGTTCTGTAACGCACCCGCCTCCATCATGATATCGTTATAATCGAAGATTTCAGCTTCTTCAGACGGAGTCGGTAGAGCGCGGTGGCTCGATCAAGTACTTGAGCTACCGTCACGATGGCAAGATTCGTAACGCGACCTCCCAATCGTAAAAGTTGGACCCATCATTCTTGATCGAGTAGACTGATTCATGCCGCCATGAAAATTCTAAGCCATGATTCGCGCATTAGTGTGGCACTTGGCATTGGTTCACAAGACGACTGACCATTTGTTATAGTAGTTATATCTGTATATAACGATTCAAACTGTGAAAAGAAAGAAGAAGAAGAGAGAAGATAAGAAACCATTGTTTTAAAATTTAAGTCAAAACGATAACATATTAATGCAATGACTTATACACTCATATAATTGACCTCCTCGAGAATTATATAAGCGATCCCAAGACTCAATTTCTTTAAATTGATAAGCTAATCGCTTAGCTAATTCTCTTTGTTAGAATTCTTGGTCGATAGATTTCAAGAAATCCTATCTATTAGTCCACCATACCTTGAGATATTACTCGAACCATAATGTTGAGATAAACTAAGTTGTGACCATTACTTACCCAACGTAGAAGGGGTCATATTGTGCCTACCGACGAAGAAGGGATTCATAGTGGTTCGACTTATAAAGACTAATTCTCAATTTCAGTTTTAGAGGAAGATCCCATCAACTCATTTTAATTCATTTTAAGTGAACTAATATCTAGCATTATCGTGAATGATTAAATTGAGGTGATAGCTCTAAACAAATGACATCCGTATGTCAATAATCTAGGATGCAACTATATGATCCATTTTCATGCATATTAGGTGGTTTGGTTTAGTTTAGGCGGAATATGATGCTACTATCTAACGTGAATGCAATAAAAACGATAAAGAAAACGCAAAAACGAAAAACACCTAGTGTGGCCTATCCCTATGAAAATAAAGACAAATACAAAGTGGAATCCATCCATGGACCCTAAGCTTGTCTTCATTCTTCATCTTGGGCTTTAAGTGGGAGTCCATCTTGAATCTTCTCAAAATTACAATTTTTTTTGAATTACAAAAATAAACCTATTTACATTCTAATTCAAACTATGCCAAAATTAAAATATTACAAAATTGGAGATTCGAGATCTCAAAATACAACCAAAATTGTGTTTCCTTCATTACGAAAACACAACTTCCTAAGGCCACACTAGTAAATTACAACCGTTTGTACATGATTAATGCGTAAAATTAAACCATTCAAACCATTCAATCACAAAATAGAGCATCAACTAAACAAAATAAAAAAAAAACAATGCATACGAATTGATTTTAAATCCAAACCACCTCTTTATAAATGATTAAAATTATGCAACAATTCCTTAATTGTTCATAATATCTTTTAATCAAAATATAATCCAAATCAATTTATATTATCGGTATAACATAAATTCGATCTCAAAATATCTTAAACCTTTTTAAAATATTAGGTATCATAGTTATCATGAACTGTTTCACAATAACACAACAAAATATTATCTTTATAATATACAAAAATAAATTTCCAAAAACTAGAAATTTTCGGCCAAAGGATATAGAAATACCGAATTAATTTAAATTTTTTATTTTTTTTTTTATTTTTTTTTATTTTTAGGCCAGAATAAATAAAATAAAAAAAAATTTTACCAAAAAACTAAATTTAATTCGGCCAAACATGAAAACATGAATTAAACAGTTTTAATTCGTTTATGCTAATAATTAGATCGATCCTAACTCAATTTTAATCCGTATTAAACATTGACTTAAGAAATTCAATTTAACCTTTTAAATTAAACAACTCAAACTGATAGATCTAGTGATTAACAACAATATATGTTCATTAACATACACAAATTTTGATCCTTTAATGTTTTAATTCAATCGATATTAAATCAAATCTTGTACAAATTCATATATTATAGTTTTAACATCTTAAAACATTGATAATTATGAATCAAGTGGACCAAAATCATATCAAAATTTAGCAAAAACTCACGGCCAAAAACAACACTATTCGGCCAATTTGAAAAAACTTGTTTAAAATTATAGAAATTCGATTTTTATGAAAACCTTGTAAAAATTTCATGTGCCCTAAGGCTTTGATACCACTTGTAGGTTTATATCCGTATATAGACCATTAAAATCACAGGATTATAATGAAAACTTTACAAGATTTAAAGTCATAAATCAAAATTGCATAACATAATAAAATAATAAGAATTAACCTTTTAATCCTTAAGAATTTGGCCTAAGATCAATACCAAAAATATGGTATCTCCTAATAATCTCACCCAAGATGTTTTGAGAAATACCCTTGAATTTGCTAGAGAAATTAGAGAGAAAACAATTTTTCTTTCTAGAGGATTTTTAGTGTTTTAGTTGTGATGAAAAATTAGGAATGAATTGATTAGGAAATTAGAGAGCAATTAGGAAGCTAATATACTCCCACAATCTCCTCAAAAGGCCGGCCACTATATCTTTATTTGGGGAGATTTGATTATCCTCAAATACATTACTTATTGATCAAGATATAAAGTGTATCGGGTCATAATGTATCTGGACACTTTTCTCTTGGTCAATTTAGCTTATAATATAATGCAATTTATTACTAGTGTCATCTGTATGGACCGACTATAATATATCATAAATATCCTTATATCTATAATCTACTAATTAATTATAACGGTTTATATTTAATTAGCTTGCATTATAAACAATAATTAAATATAACATTTTATATTCAATTCACGAATTACATTTAACTCGTCTCAGCTAATATTATTTAATCTGTATTAAATAGTCATTTATCATTTCTTGACTAACATTTTAGTCAGTAATATCATCACACTTGACTAACATTTTAGTCACATTTGACTAACCTTTTAGTCAACAACACTAACTAACTGTTTAGTCATTAAGTAAGGCATCAATATGATCATTTTCTCAAATAATCATATATCTCAAACACATCCTTTAGGTGTGACTCTTAGGGACCAGTTGATCACCGCCATCTGTATGACAATAACGTCAAACTTATCTAGCAAGCCAACCGTTATTGATAAACGTTAATCAACTGATTAAATACAAAATGTACCCTATGTACCTTTAGAGATTTATTTATGTTATTGCACTCACTGTGGAGGACACTAACCCCAACAGAGAGTTTATCTTTTGAGGAATAAGAGTGAAGCTGAGAATATGTTTATGGTTTATAAGGCCGAGGTAGAAAACCAACTAGGTCGGAAAATTAAAAGAGTGAGATCTGATCATGGTGGAGAGTATGAGTATGATTCTTTGTTAGAATTTTGTCAAAAAAATGGGATTATCCATGAGTTTTCAGCCCCCTATACCCCTGAACAAAATGGTGTAGCCGAGAGAAAGAATAGAACCTTGAAAGATATGATGAATGCAATGTTGTTCTCGTCTGGATTATCTGATTTTATGTGGGGGGAAGCGATTTTGTCAGCTTGTTATGTTCTAAACCGTGTCCCACATAAGAAACTTGATGTGACCCCTTATGAGATTTGGAAGGGTTATCCACCTAATTTAAGGTTTATGAGAGTTTGGGGTTGCTTAGCAAAAGTACCTATTCCAGCCATTAGGAGAAACAAGATTGGTCCTAAAACCATAGATACGATTTTTGTGGGATATGCCTCGAACAGTGCTGCTTATAGTTTTATGACTAAGGATGCGAGCTCAGGTCACTACGGACCTATTATTGAGTCTAGAGATGCCGTATTATTTGAGGAGATCTTTCCCTTGAGATCGAGTGTTCCCCCTAGTGAGCCTAATGTTGATCTTGACCCCACTCCTGATGAAACACTTGAGGATAGTATACCGAACACTGATATTAGCGAACCCCTACCAGAACCTAGGAGAAGCAAGAGGGCTAGAGTCGAGAAAACCTTTGGTTCAGATTTTATCACCGATTATGACAACCTAGTGAACGAGGGTTTAGTTGCTTTTCTAATAGAGGATGATCCTAAAACCTATGATGAGGCCATTGATGAGTTATAAAATTACCGCAAGCGTACGGGTCAGTTGTAGCACTTACGAGTCGGTCTCAGGGAGGTCAGGGACTAAGTACTAGTATCATCTAAGATTACAAGTTATCTACGCAATTCATAAACCGATTATAAATCTAATCTAATAACTTAAAATATAAACTTAAACCGAATAAAGATGCAATAAAACAATAAAATGATAAGCAACACTAGGGCGAAGGTATCATAACCCATATAAATTAGTCGACGCACTAACTCCGTTAACGACTTATCAAATTGTTATCGGGGTTCTCTAAGACGGAATCTGACTCTTGTACACAATCCCGACAAACATAAATTAATTGAATCAATTGGGTTCATACGACAACTCAAAGTCAAAACCCGACTCTCGTACGCGATCTCAACAAAAGAATCATACAACCACAATCAACACAATCAACAATTAAGCACAACCTTGATCAAAAATCCAATAAGTCGGAGTCAATTTAACAACTAATTCATAATAAGTTCAACCAAACCCTAGCACAAAATTACTACTCAATCATAAAATTAATTAATAACAACGGTAATAAAATTAAAAACATGATAAACATAAACAAGAGAAAAGAAAGAACTTAACTTTTGATTGAAAGTAAAAGGATGAACTTGATCAAGTTGATTGAACCAAAGAGTAAAAAGCTGTAGAATTCTTTAAACCTAATACTGAAACTAAAAATAACGTTAAAACAAAGATAAAAAGTGCAGTATCGTTTGTTTATTTTCTTATCTAGGCTTAATTACACAAACGGGCTTCACATCTTATTTTTAGTACAAGCCCACTTCTTTATTCTTTATTAATCTCGGCGTTTGTTTGCAATTGAACTTGTCTCGAGCTCATTTTTATTTTCCGTTGGCATTTTCGGCATAAAATACTCCGTCCTGCAATAAATATAAAATATTTGTAGTAAACCGTGCAAGGACAAAATTCAATATAAAATAAGGCAAAAATGCCGGAAATGTGTACAAAATAACGGGGAGATAATATATAAAATATAGGTAAAATATGGGCTCATCAAACTCCCCCATGCTGAACTTTTGCTCGTCCTCGAGCAATAAAGATCGGAGAAAAATCAAAGTGTAGCGAATTTATCACGTTAGTATCTCGGACTTGACGACCTATACACAAAGACTTACCACCATAGTCTATTTCACCAAAGATAGAGCACGGATCACAACCAATCACGCCAACAAAATATTTCTCGCATCTCACGCTTTCGCAAAAATAAAACTAACGATAAAGGATATTTAAATTCAATCAAGGCCAACCATTCGAACCACTTTCCATTCAACCATTCTCTTCCACATTTTTTTTTTCCTTTTTTTGAAGCATCCCTCGTATGTTATACCGTTTAGCATGACATTTAATCGTTAAAGATCGAGCTCGGGTAAACATATTTCCTTAATTGTTACATCATTGCTCATACTCTCGGTCACAACCAAATTCATGGCCATTGTGGTTACTCAACTCAACGAGTCCCCTCCGAGAGCATCGAAGCATTGCTCCAACACATATAAATCTTTCTATTCATACCACATACCAACATTCCAAACATTCCACAAACCATTGCCTTGCAAGAATACCAATATCGAAAGTAAAAGAACGAAAAGCGATAAGAATTGAGCAAATATAAGTGGGTTAGTGTTTGAGATTCGCAATCTATTTCTAGGAAACAAACCAATCGTGCAAGCTAAGGCAATAGGTATTCAACTCGGAGATACTAAAGATCAAAATAAGCACACTAATCAATTCTCCAAAAATGAAAATTCAACCGTTTTATTTTCAAAAAAAAGTTCAGCACCACATCAGTAAAGAACAATCCAAACTCGACATAAGTCCCTCCCCCATGCTTAAATGGGACAATGTCCTCATTGTAATAAAATGACGATAATAAAATCAAGGGACTAAAATAAATTAAGGGAAGGAATCGAGCTCACCAAAACAAGTAGCGGATAAAATCATAGCCGGAGTAGGCGCGGTCAGCAGCAAAGGCGGCATTACTTCACCAAGAACCTCTCAAAGTGAAATAATGAGGCAGTGAACGAGCAATGAAGTTTTGTATGGCATTAAACGAGCTCGTATAACCAAAACGCAGCAGAAAATTCATCCAAAATCACATCACATTTAAGTCGCAAACAAAATACGCGACTTGATACGCCAATAATTATTTTGAAAGCAGCAAGTCGAACATAATGATGGGATGTCAGCAGTCAGCCCTAAGTACGATGCATTGGCGTAGCAGCAGCAAATAAGCACAACACCAACCTCAAAGTGAGTCAAACACATGGCAGAACTCGACCCATATAACGAAAAAACTCAATGTGGCTGAATTAGAGCAAACAAAACCGGATGCGCAGAAGAAGGCACCGAAAATCAGCAGCTAAAGGCCCAAGTATCCCTCAAAATCGAGTCACAGGCAGCAAATGTGACGCGTTTCGAACAACCAATAATTCAGAACAGCAGAATATCGACTAGGCAGCAGGAAAATTGACTCAATATATCTCAAATCAAAACTCGACATAGCAAATCGAGCATAATGATGAGATGACAGCCCCAAAAAGCAGCAAAGATCAACCCATAATTGCAAAATCGATCATAAGATACTTCATATAACAATAATTGAGTAATGGAAACGCCAAATTCGAAAAAGTTCAGCTGCCTATATCGGAAATCAGCCAAAACATGGCCCCTTAACATGTATCTCGACAAACCAAAACAATTAAGACCATTGAACCACAGATATATGAGCTACAATTCACTGATTCAGCAGAAATTCTAGGACCCAACTCCGTAGAAAAGTCGACCACCGTAAATTACAAAAGAATCAACAAAGCAAACCTGGAATTGCACACGATTTCAGAATTTTTAAGGATCGAATCAGCCCGTCACCAAATCTCAGAAAGCCAAGCCGACTGATCATCAAATTTGTACCATTTTTGAAAATCTCGACCCATGTGCGAGATTCAACCCCAAAATCGAAGAAGTGATCAGTCATTAAATCCATCAAAATTGATTTGGGGATTAGGGTTTACATAAATTGGGGCATATATGATAAGGCCGGTGATGTGCGTGGGGGGGAGGGGGGGGGGGGTGCTGCTGCTTCCGGTGATGATGGCGGAAGAGGGATGCCGGCGGGAGGTGCGACAGGTGGCTGGTGGACGTGGAGGCGATTGACACGCTGGTGGTGTTGGCATGGAGGTTGTGCACGGTGGTTGGAGACGGTGGTGACCATGGAAGATGAGGCGGTGGTAATGGTGTTTGTGAGGGAGAAGGGTCTAGGTGAGATGAATTAGGGGTGAGTGAATGAAAGAGAGTGATCTGCTTTGTGGTTTTTTTTTTTCGTAGGTCAGAGCAAAAATGCCCTTTCGGGCTTCAAATTATGCCCTGTCGGGCATTTTGATCTGTATCACGCTTAAACATCACCCTTAATTTGCTCAGATATGCCCTGTAGGGCACTGAATCAGCCCTCTCAGCGTGCAGGTCTTCTCCACTCGCCAAACAATGTAGCTCTGCGTTGATTCTATTCCGTCCAAAGACACTTCTTTTATGTCGCGAGCTCAACTCATAATCTTGACATCCCATAATTTAAGAGCGGAACAACTCAACGCCCTCAAAAGACGATCAAACAACCTAGCACAAAACTCGAAAAAATGACAATAGAAGTTAGCAATTTTACAACAAAGCTCATAAACAATAGAGATATAAACATTAATCACAATCTTTTCCGTATCTCTAAATTCACATACGACTTCCATGTCAAACTTAGACGCATTAGACGAATAAAACAAATGATGAAAATCGAGCTCATATATCTCATTGTATCCAAGGGAAACAACTCCAATTTCATCGTAGCAAGAATCAATCATAGTTGCCTCATGAGGTTCGTCTAAAACATCGAGAAACACATCCCATTTTACTTCAAAACTATAATCGAAGAAACATTCAATTTCAACATTCAAAGGCTCCTCGAAAATCTCAACATCCTCAACAAAGTTCACATTCAAGCTTAAATCATCTTCAACGCTAACATCGAATGTCATGCACTCCAATTCACTCAAATACAACGTCGCATAGTCAACATCTCCTAGAGAACAATTTGACTTCAACAAACCACATTCATCATTAAAGCGCTCTTCAAATTTCACACATTCATACTCACTCAAATGAATACTCTTATCAAAATCATCAACACTCTTCAAACAATTTGATTCCAACAAAGAACATTCATTATCAAATTTCACATCAAAATTCACACTAAAGCTTAAATCATCATCGAGGCTTGTATCAAATTTCACACACTCCAACTCACACAAAGACATCTTCTCAAAATCACTATCTCTACGCAAACAATTTGAATCCATCGATGCACAATCATCATCAAAAATCACAACTTCCAACTCACTTCCATTAATCGAAATAACATCACTCAAATTCACATCATTAAAAATAGCATGCTTGGGCGAATCACAAACAAGGCTCTCATAAGATGGCAAGTTAATGTCACTCTTGAAAGCACAAGCTTCCGGCTCTCTCTTAGGTGGAACCCAATTAGAACCAATATAAGTATTAGCGTTCACCATATTCTCAATTAAAGCTCTAGCTTCATCCACACTCAACTTATCAAAGGCTCCTCGAGCCGATAGTATCACCCAATATCTAGTGGAAGGAAGCAAATTATCGAAAAAGGTCATCATCGTTAACCAATTAGGAATGCCATGATGGGGACAAGCTCTCAACAAACCTTTATATCGCTCCCAAGTATCGCTCAAAGTCTCAAAATCATATTGGTGAAAGCTGAAAATTTCACTTCTTCTTTTAGCGGTCTTAGAGGAAGGGTAAAACTTATCTAAAAAGGCATGAGCTAAAGCGTCCCAAGTGTAAAAGGTGTTCGGAGGGTGAGAATACAACCATTTCCTAGCTCCATCTTTAAGGCTAAAGGGAAAGAGAATTAATTTAATGGTGTCATCGGACATTCCAGCCTTCTTAGTTAAAGCACATTTTTCATAAAAAGTCTCAAGACGATCAAAAGCCTCCTCACACTCTAAACCATGAAAGACATCTTGCTGAATTAAACCAATTAAATCGGGATCAAACTCATACTCCAAGGCTTCAACAACTCCAATATTAATTGGTGAACCTATAAGTCTAAGGTTTGGTCTATTCATCTCAGCAAGGGTCGGCATCTTAAGGTGTGCTCAAAAAGTCAAACAACAAGTAGCAAGCAAAGGAGCACACAAGGTAACAAGTAACAAGTAACCAAACGTAGTCTAACAAATCTAAGACTCTCCTAATATTAATCCGTTGATCTCCCCGGCAACGGCGCCAAAAACTTGATGAGTTATAAAATTACCGCAAGCGTACGGGTCAGTTGTAGCACTTACGAGTCGGTCTCAGGGAGGTCAGGGACTAAGTACTAGTATCATCTAAGATTACAAGTTATCTACGCAATTCATAAACCGATTATAAATCTAATCTAATAACTTAAAATATAAACTTAAACCGAATAAAGATGCAATAAAACAATAAAATGATAAGCAACACTAGGGCGAAGGTATCATAACCCATATAAATTAGTCGACGCACTAACTCCGTTAACGACTTATCAAATTGTTATCGGGGTTCTCTAAGACGGAATCTGACTCTCGTACACAATTCCGACAAACATAAATTAATTGAATCAATTGGGTTCATACGACAACTCAAAGTCAAAACCCGACTCTCGTACGCGATCTCAACAAAAGAATCATACAACCACAATCAACACAATCAACAATTAAGCACAACCTTGATCAAAAATCCAATAAGTCGGAGTCAATTTAACAACTAATTCATAATAAGTTCAACCAAACCCTAGCACAAAATTACTACTCAATCATAAAATTAATTAATAACAACGGTAATAAAATTAAAAACATGATAAACATAAACAAGAGAAAAGAAAGAACTTAACTTTTGATTGAAAGTAAAAGGATGAACTTGATCAAGTTGATTGAACCAAAGAGTAAAAAGCTGTAGAATTCTTTAAACCTAATACTGAAACTAAAAATAACGTTAAAACAAAGATAAAAAGTGCAGTATCGTTTGTTTATTTTCTTATCTAGGCTTAATTACACAAACGGGCTTCACATCTTATTTTTAGTACAAGCCCACTTCTTTATTCTTTATTAATCTCGGCCTTTGTTTGCAATTGAACTTGTCTCGAGCTCATTTTTATTTTCCGTTGGCATTTTCGGCATAAAATACTTCGTCCTGCAATAAATATAAAATATTCGTAGTAAACCGTGCAAGGACAAAATTCAATATAAAATAAGGCAAAAATGCCGGAAATGTGTACAAAATAACGGGGAGATAATATATAAAATATAGGTAAAATATGGACTCATCAGCCATGAGGTCAGTGGATGCAGCTTTGTGGAAGGAGGCCATAGATAGTGAGATTGGTTCTATCATGTCGAACCATACTTGGGAGATTGTTGATTTACCTCGAGGCTGTAAACCTATAGGATGTAAGTAGGTTTTTAGGAAGAAACTCAAAGCTGATGGAACCATAGACAAGTTTAAAGCTAGGTTGGTTGCTAAGGGGTTTACACAGAAGTCTGGTTTGGATTACTTTGATACTTACTCACCAGTTACTAAGATTGCCTCTATTAGAGTGATGTTTGCCATAGCTTCCATGCATAACCTGTTTGTACATCAGATGGATGTTAAGACCGCTTTCTTGAATGGAGATCTAGATGAGGAGATTTATATGGAACAACCTGATGGGTTTAAGATACCGGGTCAGGAACACAAGGTGTGTAGGCTTGTTAAATCTTTGTATGGGTTGAAACAGGCGCCTAAACAGTGGTATGAAAAGTTTCATAACGTGATTATCTCCCTTGGGTTTCGAGCATGTGATGCTGACACGTGTATCTATGTGAGATCTAGTGGTGGTGATAGTATTATCATTACGCTGTATGTCGATGACTTGCTTATTTTTGGAGCCTCTATGGATGCTATAGTTTCGACAAAAAATATGCTAAAGGGTTCCTTTGAAATGAAGGATATGGGTGAGGTCGATGTTATCTTGGGTCTTAGGGTTGAGAGAACATATTCTGGTTACCGCCTTAGTCAGGCTCATTATGTTGAGAAAATCTTGAAGAAGTTTGGATATTTCGGTGTTGAGCCCGCCAGAACTCCCTTTGATCCGAGTATGTACTTAAAGAAGAACCTTTCAGATAGCGTGGATCAGGCTACCTATGCTAAGATACTTGGTAGTGTTATGTATCTGATGTGTTCGTCTCGACCTAATATCGCATACAGTGTTGGACGCCTTAGCAGGTATACTCATAACCCTGGTCATGATCATTGGAATGCTCTCATACGTTTGCTTAAATATCTTAAAGGTACGGCAAGTTTTGGCTTATTGTATTCTGGTTATCCTCCTGTTTTGGAAGGTTATTGTGATGCTAACTGGATTTCGGAGAGTAGTGATATACACTCTACCAGTGGCTATGTTTTTACTTTGGCAGGAGGTGTTGTATCTTGGAGATCTTCCAAGCAAACATGTATTGCGAGGTCTACAATGGAGTCAGAATTTATAGCTCTCGAGATGGCTGCTCGAGGAGCAGAGTGGCTGAGGAGTCTAGTTGCAGACATTCCTCTATGGCCTAAGCCGGTACCTTCAGTACCGTTACATTGTGACTCGCAAGCGGCTATACATGTGGCCAAGAATAAGGCATATAATGGGAAAAGCAGGCATATTCGCCTAAGGCATAATGTTGTTTGTAATTTGATAAAGTTTGGTGTGATTTCTCTTGATTATGTTAAATCAGAGAAAAATATTGCGGATCCGTTGACAAAAGCTTTAAACAGGAAACTAGTTTCTGATACTGCTAAAGATATGGGATTGAACCCACCTATGTAGCATGCACTCAGCGGAAACCCAATCTGGTTTGTCAGATTCAGTGTGGTCAAACGAAGCTGATGTATGTTGCTTGTTTCATGCTTATGTTATGGAATAAAAGATTGTTTTCCTTTTATGATTGTCCCTCTTTAGCGTTCTATTTACTGCAAGGGAAGGTTGGATAGGAGGTAGTCCTTAATGAGTTCCATACCTCTAAGGTTTTGAGTGGGGTGTGCAGTACACTCTTGATGGACTCACCTATGTGACTGTGGGGGTTGGCCGCCCTCTGTGAGAATACACGTGGGGTATTCTCTAATGCAGTCATGAGACAGGGTTCATTTGGGCCAAGTTTTCATCGAGGGAGTTGTTCGCCTTTCTTTTACAGGTTCAAGACTCTGTTCACCTGTATGATCTTTTCTTTCTTTCATTTCTTTCAGTCTAGTATCCGATATGACTGAGTTTGGACCAAGTGGGGGATTGTTGGAGTTTATTGCTCCAAACTTGTAAAGGACCAAAGTCCCACATTGATGGGAGTAAGGTGTTTTGGTGGGTTTATATAGAGGATTGTGTTTTGTTGGTTAGAACCAACTATGAAGAGACTATGTCAAGCCTCCTACGCGCGCACCGCCGCCGCCGTCCGTCCGGCTCGTGATACGTGCGCGGTGTGGTGTGCTTATATTTTTGTCTCCCGGTCCATTACGAGTCATCGGATGCTATAATATTTCAGTGAATAATACGAGTTAATGCACCATAATATTCTGTTTTAATGGCTCTTTATTTTTCTGGTTTAATGCTCTTAATTCACCACATTTACTCACAAAATATGGCTGTTGTAATTCTCTAACAACTACTTTTCTAGTACTATAAATAGAGGTTGTGATCATTCACAAAGTATACAACACACACTACACAATCTTCTTCTCTTCCTCTGTTTCGGTTTTCTGCTCTTTTTCTTCTTCTGTTTTTCTGCTTCTTTTCACATACATTACCACAATAAAGAAAAGCTCCCACTTCTCTCTTTGGAGTGCACCAAAGTTAGAGAAGGAGGCGTTAACCCTGGAGTCGGTGACCACGAGCCCATACGCACCATAGTGGGGGTCTAACTGACTTAGGGCAATGTCCTACACGACGTCTCGATACCGTAGAATTCTAATATACTCCATCTTTAAAGTTGAAATTTTTGTCTTTTAAGTTGAAATTACTAGGAGTATTTAAGAAGTGCACTTATAAAAATATGAACATAAGTATATAAAAGTAAGTATAAGTGAAGAAGTATAAAAATATAGGTATATGTATCATTATGAAAATATTAGTATAAATATAAAAATATAAGTATAAGAATAAGTAAAGTAAAGACGTACGAAAGTGAAAGGAAAAGTATAAAAATATAAATACTAATACAAACATTAAAATAATTAAAAGTATAATGTAAAGGTAAGCATAAAAGTATAAGTATAAAAATGAGTATAAGTATAAAAGTTATATAAACCTTAATAATATAAAAAGTTAAAAGAAATAAAAAAGAATTTAAATAAAATTTAAATAAATCGATAAGCGAATTAAAATGAACCGAACTAGTAAAACTTAAGACTTGTAAAACGAATATCAATAAATTGAAAAGTGACTTAGTAAAATATCTAGATATTTTGTTAAAAAGCTTAGTATAAAGTTCTAAACTTATTAAACACTTAAGAAAACTTAGTTACATTAATTAAAATCTAAACTAAGTTAATTAACGTAATTACTTTAAAATATTTAAGCTTAAATTAAGATCAAATATTTAAAGTTATTAAAGTTTTAAAAGTTATAACTAAAGCAAACTAAGTATCTAAAACTTAAGATTAAAAAAGTAACTGATAAGATTTTAAAAGATAATTAGGGACGAAACTTGTTAAACAAGTAATGCCCCGAAATAATGACGATAAATAGTAACCCGTGACGAAATTTGTCAAACAAGTAACGTCCCAAAAGCTCATATAATAAACTGAGGCGAAACTTGTTGAACAAGTAACAACTTGAAGACCGAACTGATGAATAGTAACCCGGGACGAAAATTGTCAAACAAGTAACATTCCAATAGTTTAAAAGTCTTTAGTAACAAGAATTGGCGGAAACTTGTTTAACATGTTATCTCTCGAAATCCTGAGACGTGAATAGTATAATTTACGAAACTTATAAATCAAGTTACATCTCAAATTTAAAAGACACCTATAATCAAACTAAGAAAACTATGTAAGACTACTTGAGAATTATTCTAACTACAAACAAACTAAAAAAATTATCTAAGTAACATAAGTGTTGTAAAACACTTAGAAAATTTTTGACAATCGTACAACAATTTATAAAAACAGAAATTTTAAAACGCGAATAATTAACAACAACTTAAATAACTTACGAATGTGTTATGTGATCATAAGAATACACTTTTACTTTAATAACGTTTCACGATTAGACCAAAAGAGTCTAGTAACATGTGATTAAAATATCAAATGAAATAAAAATCGTTTGTAACGGTAAACGGAAGGTCATAGCTTGGGCCTCTGTTATGAGAACGTCAATGTTGAGTGAAGTGGGGTTAAGATAGTCTTGTACATATACCAGTATCACGACCTTATTACTTTGTCATCCCGTATAGTGTGGTATAAGCCGGCGACTTTATTGCTTAACATCGCATCCATGCCCTTGTGCCTTAAGTCACACCGTCTAGGTCATACAAGATAAAGAACATGCCAACTCTTTTGGGTCCGTCATTAGGAAATAGCCGCATTGTCTACAATTAAGGTGCTCTCTAAATAGTAGGGTCTATTCTTAACGTAAACAAGAGTATATGTATATATAGATAAGGGTTTGATCTCCATATATCGCTCATGGTATGAGGGTTAGTACGGCTTATTGCTTAGTCATCACATAGTACTTCTCCTTGCGGGGTTTCGTTCTTAGTGGACGCGATGCTAGCTTTCGTTCTATTGCCACATGTACAAATCACTTGACGAGATTATAATAGAAGTTCGAATCATTTCGAACACTAGGAGATGAGATGCAAGTTAACTAGTTATGGCGTGGTCTACGAGTCGAGTAAACTTTTGCAAGTTATCGAGTCAAAAGGTTTTTGTTTTGGTAAATTTTCTACAAGGGTAAAAAAGAGCTAAGATGGGTCAACTAGTACTGTTTGCGAAACAGAACAGAACATAATATTATCCAAACAGAACTGACGACTACAAGATTGATGAAACAGAGCAGAACATAGCCTTCTCCGAGCAGAATTGAGGGGACAACGAGATTGATAACACAGAAACCCCGAGAAGAAGATGGGGAAAACTGCGGGCAACCAAGCCAGGACTTCTTTTATTAATCTCATGGTGATTACAAGGCTTTTGGTTACAATAGGATGACTTCGTAGGAGAAACTAGCGAATAATGCTAATACGTTGTTTATGTGTACTTCTATGTGAAAGTATAAGGAAAACCTAAGGAAAAACCTATCAAAAAGCCCTCTCAAAATGACTAAGTGAGCCTCTATATATAGGTAGAATGCTCACAATACAACTCCTAAAATCTAGGGCCACTATCTCATGAACTTAGGTAGTTGGATAACTACCCACTATGCATGACTTGTAACTTCCCATTGTGACTTCTATTCTGATCCGCAGAACTGCATGCCAATAACTACCCATGATCTTAAGTAGTTAAATAATCACCCATGATCTTAGGTAGTTAAATAACCACCCATGATCTATACTTCTGTCTTGTTCTACAAGGATTGCCAACTGCACACCTACTATTCCACTTCTGAGGATAACTACCCAGTTGAGCTCTGGTTTGTCCTGTCTTGTCAGTCCTGCGTAGACTTCAGTCTTGACGTTGACTATGAATAATTCCAGAACTGCTAATTCTGTAGATACTCAATATCTTCCTTGATTTCTAGGGGTTTAGTAACCATATGTCTCCATGATGCTTGGACTATAACCGTCACGTATGACCTGATGTTGACCATTAATGTCTCGCCTATCTTCTTCCTCCGTTCTTCTTAACTCCCAGTTAGCCCAGGACTGACTGTTCTGGAGGGTGATAATTTTGGTCGTAACAAATGCCCCTTGTTTTCTCAAGAGCAGTGTTCAGCACTCTTGAGGAAACAACTCTGTACAGATGACTCAAAACAGAGCAGAATGGATACAACAACTAGTTTTATAGGTCTAATCAGAACATCACCATAGTTCCAGAACTAAATGCAACGTTTAGAAAATTGAAATTCAAACAGAAGATAAATGATTCAAAACCTGATTTGACAACTTCACGGTAGCAACGACTAGTAAATCGTAAGTTGAACTTGAACATACAACGAATAGATTATCGAGGGGCATACCTAGGGCTTATACCTTGCTTTGAAACACTAGAGTTTGAACCTTGATATGGCTTGTTGGACAAGAGATGTTCCCTTAGTATACACGAGCTTTGGACTTTCCTTAACCTTAAAAAAGGAAGGCTAGCCACATGTTGTGCAATCTGGGGATAGTTGAGACCCATTAGATTGTGCAAAACTTGCGGTGACTTGATCTGTAGATACTTCGTTTGACTGTTGATAATGCATCGTATGAACTATTGTTTAACCTTCTCGAGGATGGTTAAATGCTTTGTGCCTTGTCTTTCAAAGGGCTTTACGTGTGTACGCCTCATGTCTTTCTAAAGGGCTTCGTCGTATGTGTGCCTTATGTCTTTCCAAAGGGCTTCGTCGTATGTGCGCCTTATGTCTTTCCAAAGGGCTTAACTTCTGTTGCTACTATTGTTTCATGAATGTACTAACCTCGCAGGTGTACACTCAATACTGTATGCATGATCATGGCTCACCCTTAGAGGATATTATAGGATTCTCTTAACGGCGGTTAAGCCCTGTTCTGTCAATCCGAGGGCGCACCCTCAACGGCAGGACTGGCTGCACTGTTATCTGGAGGGTTGGCTCCTCTGCAGGACTGGCTGCACTGTTGTCTGGAGGACTGGCTCCAAGAATACTGAGGACGAGCTCAAAACTATAAACGTGCTCAAGATTGAGAAGTATACTCAAGACTGGAGAGCCAGTTTCAAGAGTGTTGAAGATCCGCTTAGGACTGAAGGGTAAGACTCCAATATCATAGAATAAGCTCCAAAAATAGTAGAATAAGATATATGATAAATCTTGATGCAAATCGGATCAAAATAAGATGCTTCCATATTTATATAATCCAAAGGCAGCAAGATAAGGTTGCAAGAGCATTATGATGAACTCCAAAGTTGGCGGCATAGTGCAAGACTGTAATAAATAGAAAATATTCTTCAAAGTGTGTAGCGCAAGACCGCAAACACAAGATAATATACTCCAAGGTAATATATGCTCCAAGAACGACAACGTGACCGTAAACACAAGATAATATGCTCCAAGATTCCTGGTATAATATTATGATGAAACTTTTGATATATAATAAGCAAGATTGAGAATACTTTGAGATTTTGGAAAAGTGCTGTAAAATGTAAAAACTTGGTTAGTACTAGCCATTGATGTATTCAATGGTTCTTCTCATGATAAAATAATATAAAGTAAAGCGATATGTAAAATAAATTAATTGAAATTAAATAAATAGAGCTTGAGTTAGGTTGATTTCCAAGCTTTGGAATCAACTTTCCCTCATGAGTTACCAATTCATGTGCCCCTTGACCGATGATGGTGTCAACGAGGTAAGGACTTTTTCAACTTGAGCAAACTTGTTTGATGCTACATCTCTTGCATTCTTGAATATATTTCTCTAAAATAATTCTCCTTCTCCAAAGGCTCTCACTTTGACATTCTTGTTGAATCTTCTCACCATATATAACACCTTGATACGAGGTCGACGTAATCTTTACTGCATTTCACACTCGTTCAAAGTTTTCAAGGTTAGTGAACAAAGAATAATTTTAGAATCTAGAATACATAGGACATACCTTGGTGTTTGAATAACCAATTCTGGAAGGATAACTTCTTCACAAACATACTGTAGATACCCATATCCGTACCCTCCCAAACAAAACCCTGTGATGTATCACGGACTTTTATTACGCATGCTTTAACGTTGACTTAAACGGTTCTAACTAATGTCGAATTCATTTTGAGTCGTTTGAAATGTTAAAATGATTAAGGTCGCTCCACATCGCCTTAAATAAACGTTCATTTTGTCCATTTGGAGTCTAGCTAGGTCCTTGTCCTGCTTCATTTGGCATGAGCTTCGCATTTGCACTACAATTAGCCCTTTTACATTAACAAGGTCTAATTCAGCATTCCTAAATCCCTAAATTTAGGCCCGGCGGCTAGATCTTCCCTTTAGCCTCCTCTTACACAAAATACAACCTCACGTCTTACCTTATTTCACAAAATCCATGCAAATACACCCTTTTCATTTTTCCGGGTCTCTGCCCAAACTGAAGCCTAAACCCACCTTTGGCCCGCACTCCAAAGCCCTGAACATCAAAATATCTCAGAAATATCCTAGCCTTTTCCTTGACGTGCAAGTAAGGATTATACTAAATCTTTTCGAGATATAATCAAACCGGAACTAGGAAACTACGCAGAAAAACACACCTTCAAACCGCATAGTCTTATGCGGTTTGAGGTGGCAACCGCATAAGCTTATGCGGTTTTCCTGGGCAACCGCATAAGCCTATGCGGTTTCCTGGCTTGTTTTTATCCCCGGATTTCCTAATTTCTCCGAGGTTTTTAGTATATATACACCCCTATACCTGACCTCGAAAAACACAATTTACACCCAGCTTTCACAGCAAACACACTACAAATACTCACAAAAGCCTCACGCACTCAAATCCTTGAGTTCAACACACCATCCCGTGTTGAATTCATCCTCCTTTTAAGTTCAAGAAGCGAAGCTCTGCCCAGATCTGAAGCGTCAGGACAAGGTAGGTACCGATCCACTTGGATCAAAGCTTTTTCTTATTTTCTATGGACTAACAAAGGGGACTACACTCTAGCGCCCCCTCCCGGCTTTGGCACCCAGTAGCGCTTGCACTCCAAGTGTTCTATTTACTTGGTACACTCCATATCCGATGACACGCCAAAGTCGCATAAGCAGCAAACCTAATAAAATAAACCAATGGACAATTGAACTTTATTTTATTTGCATGCATCTTGCACCTTCTTATTTTGCATTAAAATCAACTTAAACAATGAATTCGACCTTTAATCAACTGTTTTTCGTTAGCAAGTTAAACATGCTAAACTGAGGGTTTTAATCAATCTTTTTGCATCTGCATCTGCATTCTTTTACAAACTTATCGCACTTGTACGTAGCGATAACATTAGCTCAAATATCATCTTACATGGATTGTTCTAGGTCAGTAGAGGCTATTTTTACATAGGCTTTTCTAAAAGGTTTTCATAAATCATTAATTGAATTAACTCTTTTCTAAAGTACCCTCACCCCGAATCCAATCTGGTTTCACAAGCCTTAGATCTAGGGGTGTCGGCGTGCTCCAAAATCTAGGACATGTCTTTAGGCTTAGGACATGATAGCAGGTTCCTAATTTCCGCGATAATTAGGTGGCGACTCCAAAACAGTTTTAAAGGTTTTTGTAAATTAGTCTTTTTAACTTAATCCGCCCTTAAGCAAGACACCGAGTTCGGTCCCGTCCGATCCCGGGTTCCACACATACACAAGTTAGAAAGAAAGAAAGAAAGAAAGAAAACAAAATGTCTTATAAAAAGCTATAAAAAGCTATAAAGCTATAAAGGTTGATGCAACTAACTTAACGTCCAACTTATTATTAATAACAATAAGCGATGAATTGCGTACCTTTATGTTTTGGTAAAAACTTTACAAGTACGAAAATGGAAGAAAATGGATCAACTAGTACTATTTGCGGAACAGAACAGAATTGAGCTATATGGGACAGAACTAAGGACACCAAGATTGATGACGCAGAAGCCCCGAGAAGAAGATGGGGAAAACTGCGGGCTGCCAAGCCAGGAGTAATATTATTAATATCAGAGTTGGGTTATAGAGTACAACTGTAAGAGTATGATCACTTCTGTAGCAATTCGTACAGAACTGAGTATAAGTATCGTAGTATAGTATTCTAGTGCTTAAGTATGCTAATGCGTATGAAAAGATGATAAAAAATGTACAAATGAGCCTCTATATATATACACAAAGCTAGCTGAGAATTAGTTCCTATTTTCTAGGGCACTTCTTCCATTATCTACGGCGGTTACTTAACCTCCCATGACTCCACTTCAGCTCATCTTCCAATATCCCATGATCTTTGTAACTGCCACGTTTGACTTCTGCTGACCATAACTGCTATCCTTCTTCTGACATGTTCTGTGCTATAACTGTCATTCCTCTTCTGACCTGCTCTGTACTATATTCGCAATGTCTATCTAGAACTGACAATTCTGGGTGGTGTAAAATCTGGTCATAACAAATGCCCCTTGTTTTCTCAAGTGCAGTGTTAAGCAATCTTGAGGAAACAACCCTGTACAAACAGATCTATACAGAACAGACTAGAGCAGAAACAACGACTATAAATTTGAATAACAATTATGTACTTACCCAGACTTGTGCACAACATTCAAAAAGATAACGTTCAAATCAGAAGTAGAAGAGAATTAAAACCTTATTTGACAGATTGAGTGCTGCAACGGCTACCTCTGAGGCTGTTTTGAATTTTACCAACGGTAGAATCCTTATCTCTCTAGAACTCTTTAACCCTTCATATAAATAGGAGCCTTCAGTAATTTTTCGAGAACTTACCTTGCAAACTCTTTATTTTTACCTTTTACTGTTCATCATCTTCCTCAATCATCTCAATCATCCTCATCAAATCAAAATCAAACAAAACTCATGGCTGAACAAGTCATCGATCTTGAGATCAACGAGTTCCTGTATGGCGACCATAAGTTCATCAAAGGTGATTCCTTTGATGATGAAAAAAAAAACACACTTGTTCAATCAATCATAAAACATCTCAAAGATCATCAGATCGTTCCCGCATCTGCTGAAATCTTCGTCCCTTGTGACGATTACACCACTGCTTCCTGGACTTGTCCAGGATGGGTCTGTATCCACGAGTTTCCCTTCAGAGCTGGTCTGAGAATTCCTTGTGATTCTTGGATCAGTGGGGTGCTCACTTCGATGAAGCTTGCCCCTTGCCAAATAATGCCAAGTATGTGGAAAATCATCTGTTTGGTTGATAAACTCTGCACAAAGCACAGGTTAGTGTTGACTGTGCAAGATATGAAGAACGTCTACTCTGTAAGGGCTCAGGGCCGCGGAAGATTTATCTTCAGGATCAGGAAGGGCCAGAGCAATCTGGTGGAGCACCCTGATACTGGGGATGATAAAGATTGGAAGACGGGTTTTCTATTTCTGAAGAGTGACACTCTTCAGAGCGATGGTTGCCTGGATTACCCTATTGCTGAGAGAGGTTAGTTACTTCTGATTCAGTTCTGTTGTTTCTAGTTCTTCTATATTGTGCTGGGCTAAAGGTTTTCTATGTTTATTTTTCTAGCGGACTCCTGGCTCCCAGTGCACAGGGAGGAGTCCAAGGCGAGGATTGCTGCTTTTATGGCTCTGCCCCTTCGGGAGAGGACTTGGTCTGAGGGGGATAACAAGACGGCATTCCCTACTTTCTGCAGGCCAGCAAGTAGGGCAGTGAAGATTCATGTGTCTCAGGTTTCTGCCATCAAGGGTAAGTTTCTCAACTATTCTATTGGTCAAGTCTGGTCTGGGAACTGTGATTCTGAGTCAAGTGTTTTCTATGCTAGGTGAGACTTCTAGGCCATTCACTAGGGGTAGGCTCAATCCTGCCCTTCTTCAAGAAAAGGTGGATGCTATTCTGGTTGGGGGTCCAGATGTAAAACCCCAATTCATTCCCACCGGTATTACTATTCCTACTCTAGGTTTCAAGGCATTGAAGATTGAAGAGCCCAGCAAGGGGAAGGCTCAAGCTGAACCAGAAAAGAACACACCAGACAAGAAATCGAAGAAAAGGAAGGTTGAAGAAATTGAAGGGTTGTCATTACCAGGGACATTTCTGTCTAGCACGCCATCAACAGGCGTAGAAAACATTATCCAACAGGCAGCTAAGAAGGTCAGCCCAGATCTGATCAGGGTTGACATTACAGAACTGGCGTTCAGAGCCACTCACTCTGCTCTTCAGGTAATAACCTGACATACTTCTAGTAAAAATGCTCATGATAGTTCTACCACTATTGTACCTTACACCATAAAATTCGCAGACTCTTGATTGTATCTCGAGTTTGGGGCACATTATTTCCACTTTTGGGAATCGTTTGACTGCACTGGAGGACAAGGCTGCTCTGAAAGAGCAAGCCTGCACAGACTTGGAGAAAGCTCTGGACAGTATGAAGGAGGCGGCTGAAAAAGCCAAAGCTGCTGCTGCCAAATTTAAGGAGAGTCTGGCCTCGTTGAGGTCAGAAAACGAGAGTCTCCAAGCGCGTGTTCAGGAACTTGAGGGCCAACTCCAGAACAAAGAGACTGATCCGGCGTTGTTCTACACAGCCCAGACCAGAATTCAAATGATGCGTGCTCCAGAGTCCGAGCGTGAGGAGTGGGATGTAACTGCTGCTGTGGAGAAGTTCAAGAAGCTCTTCCCTGATGCACCAGTTCCAGGAGAGAAAGCTGCTGATGCTGAACAGGAAGAACCCTCTGCGGCTGGTGACGGTGGTGCTGGCGAAGATGCCCAAGTGATGACAATCCTTCTAAAGAAGAAGAAGAATGAAAACAAAAAACTCTTGTGAACATTTTGTGTGAAAAACAATTTGCTATCTCTGGTCTGGCCTGGACTAGTATGTCCAGGTCTGTAAATATTCTGTGGACTTCTATCTGTTGCTACTGTGGATCTTTTGCTTAGTCTGTAGAGCAAGACATTTTTCTAGTCTGCTCTGACAGATTCGGTTGCTAAGTAATTAGCTTGGTGGTCCAAGGACTTAATCACTATTGTCGCTATTGCTTCTATTGCTTCTATTGTTCTTTGAATGCACTAACCTCGCAGGTGTACACCCCAGACTTATGTACGCATGATCATGGCTTACCTTGAAGGATATTATAGAACTCTCTTAACGGCGGCTAAGCCCTGGTTCGTCAATCCGAGGACGCATCCTCTGGCAGGCCGCTCTGCTCTGGCTGCACTGTGGACTGGAGGAAGATCTCCACTGCAGGACTGGCTGCTTAAAGCTGAGGACTAAGCTCAAGTCTGGAAGACAAGTTCCAAGAGACTGGGGACTAGGCCCAAAACTGGAGGTTTAAACTCCCTGAGTAGAACTGGAGGATAGACTCCTTTATTTGTAATATGTAGCGTAATATATTTACTTTGTTTTATTTGTGATAAATAGAAAATATTTACTTTTGAACCAAAGTTGTAATCTGCAAAACTTGGAAATAAAGTTAAACTATACCATTGGAGTTCAATGGTTTTTATTGAATGGAGAATAAAAGCTAAGTATTTACAAAAAACATTTAAAAAGTGCAGAATTGAAATTACAGAATTGAAAGTACAGAATTGAAAGTACCGTATTAACAAAGATAGAGTTTGAGGTTGGTTGCATTCCATGCTCTAGGAATCAACTTCCCTTCCAGAGTTACCAATCTATAAGCTCCTTGGCCTACAACTGAATCAATCAAGTATGGTCCTTCCCAGATTGGGGCTAGCTTTCCTACAGATTTTTCCCTTGTGTTTTCAAATACTTTCCTCAGAACTAAATCTCCTTCTCTAAAGACCCTGGCCTTGACATGTTTGTTTAAAGTCCTGGCCATGTTCTGCTGGTAGGCTGCTAACCTTATCCTGGCTGCATCCCTCAGCTCTTCTGCAAAATCAAGACTGGAAGATACCAACTCTGGGTTAGCCTCTAAAGTGTTCAGACCATACCTTGCTATTGGGACAGACACTTCTGCTGGAATCACCGCTTCACAACCATACACCAAAGAGAACGGAGTCTGTCCAGTAGATGTCTTTGGTGTAGTTCTGTCAGCCCACAGAACTAATGGTAGCTCTTCTGCCCATCTCCCTCGCCTTCTTTTCAGCTTCTTCTTTAGGACCTTGATGACAATCTTGTTGCTAGATTCTGCCTGACCATTACACTGAGGATATCTTGGTGCAGAAGTAAGTAGTTCAATACCCCAACTTGCACAGAATTCTCTAGTCTTGTTCCCCACGAACAGTGTACCATTGTCATATACTATCTGGCTTGGAATTCCAAATCTGCAAATGATGTTCCTCTTGATAAATGAGATGACCTCCTTCTCAGTTATACTTCTGAACGCTTCAGCCTCAATCCACTTCGAAAAGTAATCTGTCATCGCCAACATAAACACCTTTTGTCTTGGGGCTATTGGAAGCTTTCCAACTATGTCCATGCCCCACTTCATGAAAGGCCACGGTGCAGAAATAAGATGTAGGATCTCAGCTGGTTGGTGAATCATTGGAGAATGCTTTTGACATGCTTCACATTTGCTCGCGTACTCCACAGCTTCCTTTCTCATAGTTGGCCAGAAGTAACCAAACCTTAGAGCTTTGCTGGTTAGACTTCTTCCAGCACTGTGATTTCCACAATCTCCTTCATGTAATTCTTCCAGAACAGTCCTGGCCTCTACTGGTTCCAGACAACACAGATATGGACCTGACATAGACTTCTTAAACAAAACATCATCAATCAAGACATACCTCGAGGCTTTAAGCCTGAAAGCTCTGGCCTCAAGTCTGTCTGGGGGTAAAACACCATCTCTAAGAAAAGAATAAAAAGGTACAGTCCAAGAGCCAGGAGTGGGGGTAGACAGGTTCAGAACAGGATCAGACTTCTCTATAGAAGGTCTAAGGAGGTGTACTATGGGAATCCTGTCCAAGTCTGCAGGTTTAAAACTAGAGCCAAGACTGGCTAGGGAGTCTGCCTGTGAGTTCTGGTCTCTGGGGATCTGGTCAATCCTAAACTGGTCAAACTTCGAAACTAAGGATCTAACCTTCTCAAGATAGAGCAACATCTTAGAATCTTTGGCCGCAAAAGAACCATTGATCTGATTAACAATAAGTAAAGAGTCGCTTTTTACCTCCAAATTCATGACACCAAGACCAATACAGACCATTAAACCTGCGATTAATGCCTCGTACTCTGCCTCATTGTTGGTGGTACGAAATTCTGGCCAATGACTGGGCTAGTATGTCCCCTTGTGGCGATTTCAGGACAATGCCCAGACCAGAACCTCGACATTAGTTGCTCCATCGATTATCTGATGCCAGGTTTCTCCTTTTCGCCTGTGTAAGTCTCAACACTTCCAAGGCACTACCTTCTTCCAGGGTCGGGTGAAATCGACCACAAAATCCGCCAAGGCCTGGTGACTTTATCGCTCGGGTTCATAATCGATGTCGTATGTCTTGAAATTTGCCGCAGACCATTTTGCCATTCTCCCAGACAGTTCAAGCTTTCTCAAGACTGACTTAACTGGAAGGTTAGTTCTAACACAAACATGATGACTTTCAAAATAAGGTCTAAGCTTAGTAGTTGACATAATTAAGGCTAAGACATACCTCTCCAGAAGAGAATACCTGGTTTCAGCATCTAGCAAGCTCTTACTCACGTAATATATTGGATACTGCAAACCATCTTCTTCCCTGACCAGAACTGCACTTACTGAATGCTCCGTAACTGACAAGTACAGACTTAACGGTTCCTTCTCTTCTGGTCTGGACAGCAGTGGTGGAGTTAACAAGTAACTCTTCAGATCCTGGAATGCTTCCTCGTGCTTTTCACTCCATTCGAATTCTTTGTTCTTTTTCAACATATCATATAAGGGCTTGCACCTTTCTGAGGATCTAGAAATGAATCTGTTCAGAGCTGCTACTCTTCCTGTCAACTTCTGGATATCTTTCACAGATCTGGGGAGGCTCCAGATCTAGGATTGCCTTTATCTGGACTTGCTTCAATCCCTCTTCTGGTCACTAAGTAGCCCAAGAATTTTCCAGAAGATACTCCAAAGTTGCACTTTGTTGGGTTCAGCTTCATATTGAACTTGTCCAGAATTGCAAACGCTTGCTCTAGGTGCTTTACATGATCCTTAGCATCCTTAGTCTTAACCACCATATCATCAATATTGACCTCCATTGTGTCCCCAATTAGATATTTGAACATCATATTGACTAGTCTTTGGTAGGTGGCACCAGTTTTTCTGAGTCCAAAGGGCATGGCTGCGTAGCAATAGATACCACGGTCTGTCATGAAAGATGTTCCCTCCTGGTCTGGAGGATACATTTTGATCTGATTAAAACCACTTGAGGCATCCATGAAAGTCAGAACTTCATGGCCAGTAGTCTTGTCCACCATGGCGTCGATGTGAGGAAGAGGGAAAGGATCCTTGGGACATGCCTTGTTCAGATCTGTGTAGTCTACACAGACTCTCCACTTTCTATTCTTCTTCTGCACTACGACCACATTAGCTAACCAATCAGGATACATTACCTCTCTTACCATATTCATGTCCAGCAGCTTCTGGACTTCTTCATTGATGATAACATTTCTCTCTGGCGTAAACTTCCTACGTTTCTGGTTCACTGGTCTGTACTTAGGATTAATGTTGAGCTTGTGCGTGATAACGTCAGGACTGATTCCAGTCATGTCAAATTGGCTCCATGCAAAACTTGATTTCTTGGACTTCAGGAAGTTGATCAGATCAGACCTGATACTGGAAGGCACATCACTACCCACCAACACTTTCTTTTCTGGGCAGGACTGGTCTACACTGATCTGGTCCATCTCCAATCCTGACTTCTCTGGTTCCACTATTGACTTGACTGGTTTCTGTAATTGCTATGCGAGCAATTTGTTGGTGACTGAGGGCTTCAAGGCTGCTCTGTAGCACTCTGGCGATCTCTCTCTCCCTTGATCACCAGAACTCCCCATTGAGTTGGGACCTTCACGCACTGATGGTAGATAGACGCCACAGCCTTGAGATTGTGGATCCAAGGCCTGCCTAATAGAACATTATACGAGGTCATAGAATCAATAACATTAAACTTCTCAAAAGAAGAAACTCCCTGGGCATAGGTGGGAAATGAAATCTCTCCCAAGGTGTGCTTGGTCTCGCCACTGAATCCTACCAGAACATTGGAGTTCTTGGTCAGCTTGTCCTGGCCTATACCCATTTACTTCAATGCGTCCAACATGATCAGGTTCACAGAACTGCCCCCGTCGATCAGAACTCGGCGTACAAGGGTGCTTCCAATCTGCAACTTGATCACTAGGCTGTCATGATGTAGTACTGGGATGCCTTCACAATCTTCATGATCAAAAGTGACAACTTCCCAATTCTTCTCTACTCTGGTTGGAGGCTGCATCTTCTCTTGCTTTGCTATCCTCTTGGCTGCAGAATAGGTCAAACCACAGATATCAGAACCACCATTAATAAATTTTACCTCGTGTGTGTAGGGTGGTGGATTTGGCGGCTTTTCTGACTCATGTCCCCTGGAACCCTGGGACTTGGCGCTTTCAGTTCTGGCCGGATTCCTCTGCACTGGTCTGATGATGTCCTTCAGACGTCCAGTTCTGAGCTGGTAAGATATCTCTTTCTTGAAGGCATAGCAGTCTTCTGTGCTGTGACCAATGTCTCCATGATACTCACAGTACTTGTTCGGATTTCTGTTTGAATTGGGATGATCATTCTTCCTGGGCCATCTTGCACCATTCCCAAAGCTCTCCAACTTGGCTATCAACTGTGGAACCTCAACACCAAGACTGTTGATATCAAAGGAGTCATCAGAATTGACCGTCTCAGAACTGACAGCATGCACTTGTGTTCTGGGTGGCCTGCTGTATGGCGCTGGCCTGTTCTGGGTGCGTCCACTATCAGACTTCCTGTTTACCTTCTCATACCCAGAACTGTCTTGCCGACTAAAAGCATCCTCTTCAAGTCTAATCTGGGCCAACGTTTTTGCCTGCACATCTTCAAAAGTAACACAAGGATACTTGGTTAGTTCACGATAAAGTTCAGAATCTCTCACCAACCCTTGCCTATAAGCCTGGATAGCGGTTGCAATATCACAGTTAAGGATAGAAATCTTCTCCTTGTTAAATCTCTGGAGATAATCTCGTAAGGATTCATCATGCTTCTGTACAATTCTGTACAGATCACTGGTTTGCTTTTCTAATTTCCTGCTGCTAGCAAACTGGGCAACAAACACATTCACAAGATTAGCAAACGATTTAATGGTACCGTTAGGGATATTGACAAACCATTGTAGAGCTGGTCCGGCCAGAGTAGAACCAAAGCCTTTGCACATGCAGGCTTCTCTGTACTCTTTTGGAACTGGGACTGTGTACATCCTCTGCTTGTACTGGGCCACGTGGTCCTGTGGATCTCCTATACCATCATACAGTCTCATCCCTAGAACACTGAACTTCTTTGGGATATCCTGCATGGTTATTGCCTCACTGAAGGGTGAATCTGCATAACATTCCTGGGAAGCCTCCTCAATTGGTGCTGGAACTCCTGGGATCTTTGCAACCTTGTCATGCAACTTCTGGAGCTCTTGCATCATCATGAGGGTGAAGTTGAACTTCTTCTTGCCCTTCCTTTTGTCAGCATTCTCGGAAGTTTCCTCCTCTTCTTCACCACCTAGGAGTTGGTCTTCAAGATCCTCATCTTCGTCCAGGTTAGAGAAATCTATCCTCTTGATGATAGAACATAGGGATGCCCCAGGCCTGATCTTTGAGGTACTCCCTTTAGCAGAATCTAACTTGGTTTTTAGAACATACTCTGTTTCCTTCAGTTTAGCATTCTCTTCTGAGATTTGCTGAATCTTGGCTTGCGCATCTTGTAAGTCCTTGGACAATTGCTCCAAAGTTCTCTCAGCCATTTGAATATGGAACAGGTGATTTTTGTAGAATTTTTGTGAAAAAAGTAACGCAAATTAATAAACTAGTTGCCCCACAGTGGGCGCCAATTTGTTTTGGTAAAAACTTTACAAGTACGAAAATGGAAGAAAGTGGATCAACTAGTACTATTTGCGGAACAGAACAGAACTGAGCTATATGGGACAGAACTAAGGACACCAAGATTGATGACGCAGAAGCCCCGTGAAGAAGATGGGGAAAACTGCGGGCTGCCAAGCCAGGAGTAATATTATTAATATCAGAGTTGGGTTACAGAGTACAACTGTAAGAGTATGATCACTTCTGTAGCAATTAAATGCAGGCGAGTATAAGTATCGTAGTATAGTATTCTAGTGCTTAAGTATGCTAATGCGTATGGAAAGATGATCAAAAATGTACAAATGAGCCTCTATATATACACAAAGCTAGCTTGGAATTAGTTCCTATTTTCTAGGGCACTTCTTCCATTATCTGCGGCGGTTACTTAACCTCTCATGACTCCACTTCTGCTCATCTTCCAATATCCCATGATCTTTGTAACTGCCACGTTTGACCTCTGCTGACCATAACTGCTATCTTTCTTCTGACCTGTTATGTGCTATAACTGCCATTCCTCTTCTGACCTGCTATGTACTATATTCGCAATGTCTATCTAGAACTGACAATTCTGGGTGGTGTAAAATCTGGTCATAACACTTTAGATTTTGCTTTCCTTAATAATGAAATTACCTCTTTCACTGCTTCAAATATGTACAGCTTCTATTCTGGAGCAAACGACATCTTCTGTCTTGGAGCAGATGACATCTTCTGTTTTGGGGCGAATGACAACTTTTGCTCTGGGGCAAATGACAACTTCTGTTCTGGAGCGTACGACAACGTCTGTTCAAGAGCGAATGACAACTTTCTAGTGTCATCAGTGCCCCACTTTGTAGTTTAGAAAACAAGGACAACAATCTTCTACATAAAGCTCTATCTTGACATTATTTCGTCATCTCTAACACCGTGAATTTTCACCTGCCACATACTTCTCAAAAAACATGTGAGCTCGCGTAAAAATTATAACCTTTAACCTTTCTTGAAACAACTCGTCAACCTTGAGCAATTAACAATATGAGACCGTTCAGGAGTTCGATCACGTTGGTGCAAGGTTGAAAACACTTCTGCAAAAATAAACTCAAAAAGCAACGGCTACAAAGACAACATATAATATTCTGCAAGACACGTACCAGAACAGGAGTAAAATTTAGGATCAGAACTGAACGAAAATTCAAACCCGTTTTGACAATCACTTCTGTGAATGTCTTGCTGACTACGTACCAATGAATCCATCACCCTCATACTACTTGTTGGGTTGACTTGCTTTGACCAGCGCTGACTTGCGAGTCTTGACTTTGTCAGTACTAGTGACTTGCTAAAACTTCAGAGCTGACAGTCTTAAAAGATGAAAATTCAAGACACAAAAGATGCCCCTAGTTTTCTCAAGGGAAACGTTTAGCAAACTCAAGGAAACAATTCTGAAAAGATAATTCAAAACACAACGAGCAGAAGAGAAATGACCAGAAAATATAACGGGTAGGAGATAAAAAGGGTCAAGATTCAAGAGATAAGCATCAAGACTTATATATAGACGTCAGACCAGAATTGATAAAAATTCAAACCTGACTTGGCTGAACATTGTAACTATGGTTTACCTCTGCAAAATTTGAAATTCTTCCAACGGTAGAGTCCTGAAGACTATAGGACTGATTCTTGCTCAAAGCCGTTAGCATGCAAATTTGAAAAAAAACACCTCATGCAAAATCAATCATCTTCAAACGTTAGAAAACTCATATTTGTAAAAAATAATTAATCACTAACAAAATTTAAAAAGATAATAGAAATAAAGTAATAACACATGTATAAATTAATCACAAGATCAAGACAAGACTGAAAATCAGATCTGTAACAAGTTTCACAACTTACAACCTTGGCCATTATGTCCCCTTGTGACGATTTCAGGACTGTGTCATTCCTGGTCCTTTGACATTAGCAACTCTATCAGTGTAGAAAGTCCAAGCTTTCATTATTATTTCTTGACCAAAATCTCAAGGTCAAAGTTTTCTTCCAGAGCAGGAGTGAAACTCGCCACAAAATCTGCCAAGGATCCTCACTTGATGGCAGTCTTGGGCCTACAACTTATGATCTACACAAAACCATATAACCATTCTTCCGGACAACCCAGACTTTCTCAAGACTGACTTGACAGAAAATTTAGTCATGACAATAATATGATAATTCTTAAAATAAGATTAAACTTTGTAATATACATTAATTAAGTAAAAACGTATATTTCTAGATGAGTGTACCTTATTCCGGCATCCAAGAGGTTCGTATTTGCATAATATATGGGATATTGTAGATTATCCTCTTCATCGAACAAGACTGGAAAATTGGTATGATCTGCACAGAACTGAATAATAGTTCTGACCTTTCTTACCGTTTCAGTTTGCCAATAATTATTTCCTTACTAGAAGAAATCTTTTGCGTCTCCGCTGTACAGACTTGAACTTTGGGCCAACATCAGACTTGTGAGCGATCAGACCAGGACATGACTTATACTAGTCCTATCAAAGTGAGTCAACGCAGAATAGGATACTTTGGATTGTTAAAAGATTAATTACTAAGGTCATACCTGATTCTGGTCGGTACATCACCTACCAGTAGTTTCTCACCAGAACAGGAGTGGTCGAGGATGTCTTTGTTCTGTCATGTCTGACATCTCCGCGGGCTTTTTTTTTTTTATTGGAATATAACGAATTTGTTGCTAAATGATAGCTTCAGGACTACTCTGTAGCACTCTTGTGTATTCTGCCATTCTCCATTGATCATCATTATTCCCTACTTGATTGACATTTTGACATATTAGTGGTACGTCGAAGGCGCGAGCATGATATTATGAATTAAAACATACCAAGCAAGATATACAACGTCATCAAATTAAATCAATAAAATAATTAAGAAAAGAGACTCCCTTTGTAGGTAGAGAAATTTTGCCCAAAGTATGTTGGCCTAGGTCTCTCCATAGAATCCACAAGCATGTTAAAATTTGTAGTGAGTTTATCATGGTTGATCCTCATTTCTTCCAAGACACCAAGCATAACCATTCAGAACTGCCTTGACGATCTCCGTGACCAAGAGTCACTAGTTTCCAGTTCTGTTTAGTTCTGTTGGGGACGACATCATTTCTTCTTAAGTTATCATTTCTGGTACTGTAACACAAGTCAAACCACAAATATTAGAACCGTCATTAGCATAATCAACTTTATGAGTGTAAGGAGAAAAAAGTGGAGATTGATTTGGCTCTTGTGATTGTGGTTGTTCAGTCTTGCTCGTATTCCTCCATGCAGGACTGGTTGTGTCCTTCAAGCGTCCAGAACTGAAACATCTATAACAAGACTCTCAAGCTTGGAAATCAATCCTGAAAAATCAGCCCAGAACTGAAAACAAGACTGCTAATATTAAGAGAGTTTTCAGAATCTCATGTCTTAGGGCTGGATGAGTGGACGTGTGTTCACTCTTGTCTCTTGTATGAACTAGTTCTGTTCTGCTGACGACCACTTCCAGCTTTCTTGTTAGGCCTGTTCTGACACAAACTCCGTTGTTCTGTTGGTTGAAGGCATCTTCTTCAAGTATGACTTCATCAAAGTTTTATCCTGCACAACTTCAATACTATACAGATATTTGTTAGTCCAGAATACAACTTTAAATTTCTTACCAACCCTTGCTTGTAAGTATGAGCTATCCTAGAACTGTCACAGCTCAGAATTGAGATATTTTCTTTGTTCAAATCTGCACTACTCCAGCAAACGACGAAAGCTATTCTGGCTGGTAGTTCTGACGTGGAGCCTCCACCCATTCCAAGTGGAGTTATCACACCTACTCCAGGGTTCCAGGAGTTAAAAGCCGAGGAGCAGAACAAACTGGAGGTCCTACCCAGGATATCACTGTCAAACAAGCCATCTACAGGCGTGGAGAAAATTGTCCAGAACATGGCGAAAAAGATCAATCCTGAATTGCTCAGGACTGACATTGCAGAACTGGAGCCTTTGCACATGCAAGTCTCCCTCAAATCTTTGGGAGTAAGAACTGTGAGCGTCCTCTGTTTGTATTATGCAACGTGGTCTTGAGGATGTACTGTTCTATAGCACAACTTCAATTGATGGAACATTGAATTTCTTCGGAACATCCTTCAAAACCGCGATATTGTCGAAGGGGATGGTCCTTCATTTTCTTAGGAGAAGCTTCTGGTTCCTAGGAGAGTCCTCTTTGAATTGATCTTCATAGCCTTCGTCCCCATCATGATAGGAAAAAACTTTTCTTTTTGTGATGAAAGATAAGGACAATTCTGGCCTGATTCTTGAGTTGTAACCACTAATCTCGCTGGAGTTCTGTTCTGATTCAAGACTGACTCAATCTCTTTGAGTCTTGTATTTTCTTGTAGAATTAAGGCAATCCTCGAGCGAGATTCCTCTAACTATTGTGATAGCTATTCAAGGATCTTGTCAACCATGTGGTCGTGACAATAGTGTGTTTTTTTGTGGACTTTTGAGAAGAGAGTTTCACAAACTAATAAACTAGATGCCCCACGGTGGGCGCCAATTTGTTTTGGTAAATTTTCTACAAGGGTGAAAAAGAGCTAAGATGGGTCAACTAGTACTGTTTGCGAAACATAACAGAACATAATATTATCCGAACAGAACTAACGACTACAAGATTGATGAAACAGAGCAGAACATAGCCTTCTCCGAGCAGAATTGAGGGGACAACGAGATTGATGACACAGAAACCCCGAGAAGAAGATGGGAAAAACTGCGGGCTACCAAGCCAGGACTTTTTTTATTAATCTCATGGTGATTACAAGGCTTTTGGTTACAATAGGATGACTTCGTAGAAGAAACTAGCGAATAATGCTAATACATCGTTTATGTCTACTTCTATGTGAAAGTATAAGGAAAACCTAAGGAAAAACCTATCAAAAAGCCCTCTCAAAATGACTAAGTGAGCCTCTATATATAGGTAGAATGCTCACAATACAACACCTAAAATCTAGGGCCACTATCTCATGAACTTAGGTAGTTGGATAACTACCCACTATGCATGACTTGTAACTTCCCATTGTGACTTTTATTCTGATCCGCAGAACTGCATGCCAATAACTACCCATGATCTTAAGTAGGTAAATAATCACCCATGATCTTAGGTAGTTAAATAACCACCCATGATCTATACTTCTGTCTTGTTCTACAAGGATTGCCAACTGCACACCTACTATTCCACTTCTGAGGATAACTACCCAGTTGAGCTCTGGTTTGTCCTGTCTTGTCAGTCCTGCGTAGACTTCAGTCTTGACGTTGACTATGAATAATTCCAGAACTGCTAATTCTGTAGATACTCACTATCTTCCTTGATTTCTAGGGGTTTAGTAACCATATGTCTCCATGATGCTTGGACTATAACCGTCACGTCTGACCTGATGTTGACCATTAATGTCTCGCCTATCTTCTTCCTTCGTTCTTCTTAACTCCCAGTCAGCCCAGGACTGACTGTTCTGGTGGGTGATAATTTTGGTCGTAACAGTTTTTCAAAATTATAGATCACAAATTCACAACTTTCTGAAATAAATCGAGTCAGTATGATGCAACACGTCTCAATTTCTGCGTTCTATAATCGCGTTGTAATTCTCTTGGTTATAACTGTTGTTGAATTAAGTTTTATACTCCCTCCGTTTCAGTGAATTGTTTACAGTTTGACTTTTTTGTGAGGGGAAAAAAGTCAAACTGTAAACAAATGACTGAGACAGAGGGAGTATATCATGTTTTTATATGTTATACGAATGTGTTATGTGGCTTAGCATGTGCGGGTTGAAATCGAGTCTAATATGGCCATTGTAGGTACCCCAAGATCGTTGCCGATGAGCACATGTGATACATGTGATTGTATCGCCTTCTTTTGTTTATTTTAAGAGAATGTGATTACAACTCTATATATAGAATATAGAGTTGTAATACAATAACATCTTATTTTTTAAAGTATTTAATTAATTTTCCGCCTTAGTTTAATTAAGTCACAAAAAATTGGGTTGTTACAAAAGCTGTCTTCTTGTCATGTAGTATTGTCCAGTAGTGACTTAACCTAGACAAAGTCTGACATGCTTGTCCCCTATTAAGGGTAGTCGTACCATCATACGCGGCCGCACAGTGTGAGGGTCATATCTCTTCATTCATGCTTTTAGCAAGGGGGGTCGTGCGGTCCTATGCATTGTGTATGGTGTGACCTCTCATACCTATTGTTGACCATGCCACATCACTTGATGTGTGACAATGCGATTGGTTTGAAGATGATCAGAAATGAAAATGACAATGAGTAGCTTTGGCCCTTTGAATAATATGTGATGGTGGGTGACTAGAATAACAATTTAAAGATAATGATGGTGATCAAATAAGACACGGGAATAAAGGAGTTGGTGGTGCATTAATGGTGGTTCACTGAATTTGGAGGGTGGTCTGAGGTGGTGACTTCGGTGAAAACATTTAAGTGACCGGTTGTCACTAATGGTATCCGGAGTCGGTGTCTTCCTTGTCTTGATTTTAGGAGAAAGAAGAAGACAGGTAACAATGGTGGTCTCATATTTGGAAAAAAAAAAAGAAGCGACCTATTGTTGCAGGTCACCAATAAGTTAAAATTGAGGCTAGTCTACTTAGGGAAGAGTCTTACGATAATTATTGAATTTAGGGTTTTTCTATGGTGTACCCTCGAACTTTTCCGTTTTCTATGTTGTACCCTTAACTTTTCTATATTTCATGGTGTACCCCTAAACTTCAAAATTTGTCTATAATGTACACCTAAACTTCACATTTATTCTCTAAATTAACCATCCTTAAACCTCTTTAGCTCTTTTCCTTTCGAGTGTCCTTCGTTTAACTTCTTTTCTTACCAATTAACGCCAAATGACTCTATTGCATAGAAATCCACAGAGAAACGGTGTAGTTAAGGTTTACTTAGCTAAACTTAGGCTATTACTAAGGGTGATTTAACGTAAAAGAGGATAAAGACTAAGAACTAGGAATGAAAAGAGTGTAAAGTCAAAGTAAGGAGAGGGCTAGGGCATCGAGTTCATCGTGACTACAATCCAGGAACTCAAATTCATAAGGAATACGATCAAATGGAACTGTGCAAATCGATTAGGGTACATATACGCTCTCTCGAGTCAATATTAACCTTAAGTTGATTTAGCAGGCTTTCGCTACGTACTAAACCTAACTTATCAAATACGCGTGAGCGAGTCTAGTTTCGATTAGGCTTTTGATCTTAAACCAAAACTGCCAAAGTTCAATTTAATTTAGGCGTCCCTAGATTCAATTGATAATTAAAACGCGTAGGAAGATATTAATTATTGCACAATTCATTCAATCAAACAATTAAAGCACGTTCCCGGGATTGAAATCACAAATCTCCCTAAACCCTAGTTAGGAGATTAGCTATAAGGGAAGAACAAAACAATGAATATAAAAAGGCGTGATAAATAATAAAGAACAATTGAAATAAAACCTGAATTAATTCTTGAAATTGCAAAGAACCCAGTGTTAATTCAATCCTTGATGAATAATAAAAGCTAAACCTAAGTATTTTAAGAGTATGTGAAAGCAGTAGAAACTAAAACTAAAACTGAGAAAAAATGATGTATGTTCCGGGTATAAAGTACCTAAGGTAACTATAACTCAAAGCTTCTATAAGATTTTGTATTGTTCTGTGGGGTGCGGTGTCACTCAACCTTCTCCGACCGGATGTCCTGCATAAGTACACAAACCTAGCCTCGGGGACGTCCGAGGAAAGCTCCTCCGATGCCTAAGTCAGCATATATCCAAGAGAGAAGTCAGAGAATTGCTAGAATAGTTTAAGTGATACCTTTTTTATGTATTATCTGAATGCCCCTCTGCTGAGTGCCTTGCCCCTTATTTATAGACAGGAGTCTTGTCTTCTACCGTGCCATGTCAGCCCTAAAGCTGCCAATTTGTCCTCTAGCGTTGTCTTTTAGTGATTAGGTAGTAACTAACTCTGACACATTCAGTTCTTGCCTCCAGCGGCCTGCCGTGAAGACCAAGCCGCACGAGGATATAACCGGGCGGCCACGGCCACTTACTAATCCCGTGGGGGGAACTTTGGACGAGGGTGGCCGGGCGGCTTCATTCACCCTTTTGCTGGCGGCTAGGTGTCCTGGCTGGCTATCCCCCATCAATTTGCCCCCACACAACTGCTACTGGAAGTTGGTGCTGCGTGATTTTATGTGATGGATAGTCAGTCCTGTCTCCCTTGTCTAGGCTTGCTAAGGAAGCTAACCTCTATTTCAAATTTCGAATTCTCTCGTTGGGCTTCTACTTTGGCGTCCTAGTTGATGGGCTTTTACTCGTTCCTCTACATGCCTAACACGTAGGTGGCAGGGGTTAAGCGCGCACTGTTCATCCCCTTATTTTATAAAGCGTTAGTGGTGCAGATTAATCGTGCACTGTTCACCCCTCCAAACTTATAAATACTCCTCCCTAGTCTCACTTTTGCTCTTTACACTTTCAACTTTTTCGCAAACTCCCTTGCAATACCCCTGTTTATCTTTTCCTCCGTATATCCTTGTTCCTGCCGCGGTCGAGTCTTGCCGTCTACCGTTGGATATTAGGTAATCTCTCAGCCCTTCTCCTTTTATTCGAGTATGTCACATGCCGAGGACCCTGATTCCCCCCGCGTTCCTACGCGGGCGGAGTTACTTGATGTTTCTGATTCTGAAGTCGACGAGATGGAACCTTATGAGGCCACGCCGCTCCGTTATGCGCTGCCTCAGGACCAGGTCCTTCCTGAGGCTTCTACTTCCTCCGCGGGTAAACCAGTTCGTCTTCGTGAGAAGTTGAACAGCAAAACTTACGATGCTCCTCTCCTTCAATTTTCCAATGAAAGGTACCGCGACTTTTTGTTATCCAGGGCCGGAGATGTCGTCGCCGCTGAACACTATGACCTGGGCGACGACTGGCAATTCAAGGTACCTTGTCCCTACGATACCGTTTGCAAACCGCCTGATGGTCATACCGTTGTCTTTACCAAACACTTGGAATTTGGGTTGCATTTCCCTTTTCATCCGTTTATAGAGCAGCTAATAGACCGTGGTAACGTGGCCCTCTGCCAGATGAACCCTTTCGCCGTCCGTCTAATGGTTGCGTTTACCTGGACATGCTTATTTTTGAAACTCCCTCTATCCGTGGATGCCTTTCGGATCATGCATACGCTGGGGTTCGCCTCAAACAAGGAAGACACCAGATATTTAAGCATCCTAACGGATCCCCATTACCAAACGGTCCATAAGAGACTTTCCTCCATTAAGGATTGGAAAGATAGGTTCTTTTACCTTTACAGCCCTAAGCCATGGGTTATTCCGCGACACTTCAGGAATTATTTCCACAGTCGCTTCGAGACTACGGCGGAATTTAAACCCGGTGTGCCGCTTGACGTGGGGAAGATCCCGCGGACAGCCGAGGTTAAGACCGTCCTGGATTACTTCCGCCTGGACTCGCGCTCTAAACCTCGAAACTGGTTGCCCCCGGCGGAGGTCATTTTCCATAACAAGTTTCTTGGCAGGGTCGGCCTAATCCCGGCCCTGGACCCAGGTATTCCGGGGCCGGCTTGTGCTTTTACTCTATCTTCCGTTTTCGGCTATGCTTTCTGTTTATGAGACGTAACCACTGTTTTTCGTCTTTAGGGGCTTTTGAGGAGCTTACAGCTGAGGAGCTTGGACGGATCGGTCTAGACGCTAACCGTCAGCCCGTTGATTTAAGATTTGACGCCCCTCTTACCGATCGCAAGGAGGTACTGCGAAAAGCAATCATGGACGCCAACCCCTCAAAGCCTACCTTCAACCCCACCATCAAGCGCAAAGCGATCCCAAAACGGGTTCAGTGCGAGAAGAAAAAACCGAGGACAGAGGAGGTTGTCCAGCCTCCCCGTAGCAGACAACACAATCATCACCGCAGTAACTTCCACCGCCGCCGCCAAATCAGCCGCCTCAACAGGTTGTAACCGTCGAGGACATCCCTAACTCTGACGAGGAGAAAGATGATCAATAGCTGATTAGGAGTCTGCGGTCCTCCAAGTCTCAGGGGAAGGTGAGTTCAGATTCCCCACTGGGCGACCGTGTGTCTGGATGCAATGTTCTGGACGTTCCTACAGATAGCTTGTCTGTTATTCCAATCTTTAGTGACATGGATCTGAACTCGTCTTCCTTCTTTGTGCAGACCGTGGCCCCACTGTAACACCCGGTGTTGTCCGAGGTTATTCGGGCCGGGTACCCCCTTGAAGTGGTCCATGTGATGAGCTCAAGTGACATTGTGCTTAAAAGGATTGTAAGTACTACTCATATCAACAAGATGCATCTTCTTTTCTGGTGGCTCATCTTAAGAACTCTTCAGTTAAGCGTGCTTGCTGGAGAGTAGTCTTAGGATGGGTGACCTCCTGGGAAGTTCTCAGGATGCGCACGAGTGAAGACAAAGTGCGCTGGAAAGGACCCGTGTTGGTCTGTGGGCGATGTACGCGGCCTGGCGAGCTACCGTGAATGACATTTCGGCCTTTAGTTGGGGTCGGGGTGTTACAAATGGTATCAGAGCAACCTGGCGACCGTGTGGTCGAATCCTGTGTCTTGTTGGCCAGGTACGCACCTAACTGGGGAGGATTCTGGAATGCTATATTGTAAGTAGCTACCAGGCGCAACGAGAACGTTGCGTTCTTCAAGTGGGGGTGTGTAACACCCGGTGTTGTCCGAGGTTATTCGGGCCGGGTACCCCCTTGAAGTGGTCCATGTGATGAGCTCAAGTGACATTGTGCTTAAAAGGATTGTAAGTACTACTCATATCAACAAGATGCATCTTCTTTTCTGGTGGCTCATCTTAAGAACTCTTCAGTTAAGCGTGCTTGCTGGAGAGTAGTCTTAGGATGGGTGACCTCCTGGGAAGTTCTCAGGATGCGCACGAGTGAAGACAAAGTGCGTTGGAAAGGTCCCGTGTTGGTCTGTGGGCGATGTACGCGGCCTGGCGAGCTACCGTGAATGACATTTCGGCCTTTAGTTGGGGTCGGGGTGTTACACCCACCACAGCAGCCTGCCGTCACTGTGGCTTCTATCCCCACCCCTACCGACGGGGGTCACGACAGAGCTGACAAGGGGTTAGCCGAAAAGGCTCGCCGGATCACGGCCGGCCTCCGCACCCTCCTCAAACATGCTGAGTTGATGGAGAAAGGTGTCCAGCTGCTTACCTCGCCGCCTTCTGACCTTCAGGTTACCGTGGATCAGATGTGCAAGGCTTGCGAAAAATCTAGGGTGGCCATTACTGAGTCCAACCGTAAGCTTGAGTGGTTGAAGGAGGACCATCTCAAGCTTAAGGCTGAGATGAGAGACATGACGCGCAGCGTGCTGGAATCCGACACCGTCACAAAGGCGGCCGAGGAGAAGATGAGGGTAGTATCCAGCAAACTGAGTATTGCTGAGGACGATGTGCGTGCTGCTAAGGCCACACTGGAAGAGAAAGAGGCCCTCTTTCGGGAGAAGGCGGCCGCGTTGAAGGAGAAAGAGGCTCTCTTTCAGGAGAAGGAGGCCGCACTGTCCGACTCCAGCAGCGAGGTCGAGCGGCTGCGCCTATCGGTAGAGGCGCTGACGCTGAAGAAGGAGCAGGCTCACGCCCGGGGCTACGAGAGCGGCTTTTCTGACGGCTTCACTAAGGGCTATGAGCGCGGTGATGAAGACGCCAAAGGGCTGACGTTCGGGGTGATTTTCTCACACGGTTCGTTTAAGTGATTGTGGATCTACTAGTACTATCCTTTAGGTTTAGCTTTATGTTCTTCGTAATTTTGGGATTAGAATGTATAAAAGACAACGAAAATAGAACAAGACACACGATATGGTTACGTGGGAAAAACCCTTAAATGTTAAGGGAAAAACCACGGGCGCCAAGCCAGGAGAGGATCTTTACTAGTTCTGGGACAATAGGTACAGAGTCTGGACCGAGTGGTACAGGATACAATAAAGGCGTAAAATAATTTTAGAGTGTTTAGTTGCTTGTGAAATGCGTTGAGAGTTGTGTGCTTGCGTTGAATGATAACTGATGCCCCTTCTCTTCTGAATTCTCTCGCTTTTATAGTGTTCCTAGGTCCAACGTCTCTTTCCTTGGTTGTAGGTAACTTCCCCCTTCTGGTTCCCCAACAGCTCCTATCTTCACGGCTCTTGTTTCTGCATGCTTGACTAAGTCTTGCATCGTCCACTTCTAGGGTTGATGTTCGTATTTCTGGGCTTATTCATAATGACTTCCTTTTTGTTGGGCTCGGCCCATCTTGGGTTTTCCTCTCCTGACCTGTGCCTTTGTTTTGTCTGTACTGCCTGGTGTTGTTTGTAGTTCCTGGACCTGATTGTAGATCCTGAACTTTGTCTGGACCTGGCCGAGGGTCCTGGACCAACCTGCACAGGTCTGGACCAGCTCGGTTTTCTGGTCCCAACAGGTGATCCAGCTTATCTCCCCCTATTTTGACTTCGATCGTCATCGAGCGATGGAAAGACGAAAGGGAGGCGAAGCGGAAAGAGATGGGCCTAGGGATGGACGTCCCTGTCCCTGGCTACGAGATCAAGTATGATGTTGAGTCAGACGGCGACGGTCCTGAGGAGGAAGTTGGTCAACCCCCTGTGCAGGACGCTGACCTTGGCCCTCCATAGGAACTCGGGCTGTCGTCATCCGGCTCTTCCTGCACCGTCTAGGAAGATTTTTGCCGCCGCTTCCACTATTGTATCCAGCCTGGGAACTACTACCCCAGACTGTATATCGGCGAAGATCATCCCCTGCTGGGCAAGCCTGGGTGTCTTCTTAGTCTAGCATTTTACTTTCTTTTGCGCTAAGCTGTCAGTGGCGGCCCTTCTGTGGGTGACGGCCGCCGACTCCGCGTATTTGCTTTCTTTTAGTCTGTATCTAGGTTGTAGCTTGTAACTTGTAGCCAATCTGTAATATATTTCTCTTTTAATGAAGTCTGTCCTTCCTTCTGCTACAACGGTTGGTGTATTTGTTTTTGAGATTTTTCTAAGTGACCTTGCGGTTTCTTACGCGTTTTTACCTTTCGTAGTATTTCCCGCGTACTTTCGTAGGTGAGTAGGATTTTCTAACTGACCCTACGGTCTTTCACTTTTCCAACTTTCGTTTTCACAGCCTATCAGCGTCCTCTTTATGCTTTAGGGGTCTGCTCAGCTTTCTGTTTCCTGCGGTGTGTCAGCTGCCCATGTTTTGAATTGTGCGGTTTGCTTACATATCTCGTGTTTTCTATACCTAGTTTTTTTCCTGTTTTTAGCACACACTTGGTATTTCGCGCGTTTTATTCCTTTGACTGTCGCTGGCACTGTGGGTCAGAGGCGATTTATCCTTTCTTTTCATTTCTTGGTAGTCTTTGCCGGACACTATGGCGCAGTGACTTATCCAGCCTTTCTCATTTTCTCGACCGTGCGCCGCTCGACACCGTGGCGCAGTGCACTTATCCAGCCTTCTCATTTCCTGACTGGTGCTGCCTGGACACTATGGCCGCAGGCAGACTTATCCAGCCTTCTCATTTCCTGACTGGTGCTGCCTGGACACTATGGCCGCAGGCAGACTTATCCAGCCTTCTCATTTCCTGACTGGTGCTGCCTGGACACTATGGCCGCAGTGACGAACTTATCCACCTTCTCATTTTCTAGCCAGTCTTTGCTGGACACTATGGCGCGCAGTGCACTTATCGACCTTTTTTAAAATTCTGTGCTTTTTTTAAATCAAATTATCTTGATTTACCGGCACCGGGGTAGTCCCCCCTCCTTGCCCCCTGGCCAGCTTTTGTGTGACACGAGTCTAAACAAATGCTGGGCAAAGAACTTGTCATTTTCTCACACGGTTCGTTTAAGTGATTGTGGATCTACTAGTACTATCCTTTAGGTTTAGCTTTATGTTCTTCGTAATTTTGGGATTAGAATGTATAAAAGACAACGAAAATAGAACAAGACACACGATATGGTTACGTGGGAAAAACCCTTAAATGTTAAGGGAAAAACCACGGGCGCCAAGCCAGGAGAGGATCTTTACTAGTTCTGGGACAATAGGTACAGAGTCTGGACCGAGTGGTACAGGATACAATAAAGGCGTAAAATAATTTTAGAGTGTTTAGTTGCTTGTGAAATGCGTTGAGAGTTGTGTGCTTGCGTTGAATGATAACTGATGCCCCTTCTCTTCTGAATTCTCTCGCTTTTATAGTGTTCCTAGGTCCAACGTCTCTTTCCTTGGTTGTAGGTAACTTCCCCCTTCTGGTTCCCCAACAGCTCCTATCTTCACGGCTCTTGTTTCTGCATGCTTGACTAAGTCTTGCATCATCCACTTCTAGGGTTGCTGTTCGTATTTCTGGGCTTATTCATAATGACTTCCTTTTTGTTGGGCTCGGCCCATCTTGGGTTTTCCTCTCCTGACCTGTGCCTTTGTTTTATGCATCTTGCCTGGTCTTGTCTGTAGTTCTGGACACGATTGTAGATCCTGAACTTTGTCCGGACTGGCCGAGGGTCTGGACCAACTGCCGCAGTGCGGACCAGCTTCGATTTCTGGTCCCAACGGTTTGTCCCCATCTCCTTGCCCTTGATTGAGCGGGGGTAGGAGATGCTTCCGTTCTTCTTTCCTGGCCCAGGGCTGAGCCTGGTCCAGGCTTCTTCTGTCTTGCTGTGCGTCTGGTCCTGAGTCCTGCACTTTGTAATTAATGTGGTGGTTGCCTTTTCGTGGGGAGTTGCGCCCTATTTTGGCGCTCAATGCACTGCACATCAGTCGTGGGTCACATCAAGTCTCTTCGCGCGTTTATTTTTGTAAAACTGCTCAACTTCCTTTTGCTCCCTCTATATATACCTTAGATTTTTGTTTCTTTCTCTCTCTACCTTATTTTTCTCTGATTTTATTTGTTTTGTAACCTAAAATCCTTCGAAAAACCCCAAATCAATTTGCAAAAACCCTAGCTTTCTTCCTTCTTCTCTGATCATGGCTCGAAACGACACTAGTCCCTCTACGGCGACTTCCTATTCTTATGGCGACTCCACTTTTCAGGCTACAGACTTGATTAAAGACATCAACATCTACCCCAACTTGCTCGCCCAAGGGGTAGAAGCGAGGCTTAAATCTGAGGGAAAGATCCCCGAAAGCACCGAGGTTTGGGCCCCTGACACTAAAGATGTCAGGGTGGGTGATGCGTCGGTTGGTTTTCAATCTTTGAGTCTTCTTTCAGGTTTGGGGCTTCCTTCCCGCTTTGTCCATTAATGAGCGCCTTCTTGGGTACTGTGCAAGTACCACCCTGTCAGGTCATGCCCTCTGTTTGGCGATTGATCCATGGGGTTGATTCTCTTTGCCGGAGGTTCGGGGTTGAGATCCAGTTGGCTGACATAAGAAATATTTACCGCTTGCGTATGCATAAGAAGATGAGGGTTCATTTTCGTTTGAGGGACAAGTGCCAGCCTCTCTTGAGCCGCCTAGACGCAGGCGACGAGAGGAACTGGACTAGCTATTACATGTTTATCAGGAGCCAGTCCTTGGGCCATAATGTCTGGGCGCCTGAGTTTTCTTTGAAGGGGACTGGTATGTGTCCTTTTGAATTTCTATCCATTTTGTCTTTGCATGAGTATCTCTGCCTTTTGCTTAATTTTGTTGTGGGTTTGGTTTGCAGTTTCTGACTGGGTCCCTACTCCTGACGACCCTGAGTCCAGGAGGAGGATTGAGGCGTTCCTAAGGCTGCCTCCTGATAAGAGGGCCTGGCCCAAGTGCATGCGTCCTGATGACGATGATGATGATGATGATGTAGTTGAAGTTGTTCCTTCCCCAGAGGAGGAAGGGGATGGAGATGACGATGAAGACGGCGAGAGTGACGACGAGGAAAGGACTGAGGATGATGAAGTTGATCAGGAGGTTGTGCCTGTCCAAGGTGAGGGACCTGTAGGTGAGGTTGCCGGTGGAAGTGGTGTGGGTGTACTTGATCAGACGCCTATTCATGTGACTCCGTTGAGTTCCATTCTTGCTGGGGCAGGTGGGCACTCCACCTTGCCTCCCCTGAAGATTCCTGGACCTGGTAGTGATACATTCTCTCTGGCCCATAAGTTGGTTTGTTTGTCATTCCTTTGTAATTTGTTTCCCATGATGTCCCCAGCTTCTGGATCCAACAAGAGGAATTTCCTGTCCATGGAGGCTATTGCTGCTACAATTGCTCAGGCACGTGAAGATATGAAGTCTGGTGGTAGCTCCATCCCTGCTGCAAGTCTGGTGCCCCAGTTTCTGAGTCTTTTAAGAGGAAGGCGCCAGAAGGGGTTCAAACCAGGTCCACCAAAGTGGCTGTTGATTCTCCTAAACCTACCCCTGACCAAAAGAAGAGGAAGAAGGGGTTGCTGCCTCAAATAAACCCTGTGCTCTCGATACCTCTACACTCTCAAAGCCAATCTGAGTACGTTTCCTTGGGGAAGTCCCTGAGTCAATCCTTTGCTACTCTGTCCCCTGCACCTGCTGCCCTGGAGCCTACACGTTTGGCGCACAAAATGGTGAGCTGTTGTGCCCAGGTCTGTACTTCTTCTTGTGGTCTTGGTTTTGTCCAGAGTATCCTTTGGTGTGGTTCTGACTTTCTGCTCCGTTGTATGTAGTTGCTGACCATGTCTGCTAGCCTTGGCTCCACTGTGCCGATCTTAGAGAGTGGCAGGGGTAAGGCTGAAATTGAGAATGAGGCGCTTCGCTCTTCCCTTGAGACCAGCAAGAAAGAACTGGAGGGTGTCCGTTCCCGTTGTGAGAAGCTGGCTGCTAAGGACAAAACCCACTTCAAGAGGATCCAGCAGCAAGACGAGCTTATTGCCAAACTGAACAAGGAGCTTGAGGTCAGCCGAGGCGCCAAGAAGCACAATGCAGAGCTGGCTGACCTGAGTGTATACTACACACTTCGCACCCGGATTGAAATGATGAATGCTAGTCCAGAAGTTCGTGCCACCTAGGATTTGCCTGCGGAAATTGCTACCTTCAAGCAAATTTGTTTCTGGGAGTCGATTCTCGAGCAGTGAAGTATCTTGATTCTTGTCAGTGCGGGGATTCTGGCAGTGCGGGAGTGGGATTGACCTTCTTTGGGCTCACCAATCTTTGGTCTGCAGTGATCATGCTAAGCATACGGGTGAGTCTGATGGATGAACTGAATTTGTTGGTGTTTTTTGAACAGTCTTTGAATTCGCCGGGGGGGGGGGGGGGAATGTCCCCTGTAGATATTTTGGTCTGTAATTACTTAGACTTGTTTTTTGTTTAGAACTTTGGTCTTGATTCCTGTGCCCATGCACAGGCATGGGTTGACTTTTTGGGTCCTGACTTTTGACATCCTTTTGCTATGCTATGTTATGTTATGTTTTGTTATGTTTTGTTATGTCTTTGTTATGATGCGCATATAATTTGTTGTGAATTTGTGAAGTAGCATGCATGCGTTTGATAGTTTAGGCGACTTACACTTTGGGGCTCCCTTAACGGACATTACTCCCTGTCCCGTTGTTGCAGTCGTACTGGGGCTGGGGCCCTTCTTTGCTTTGTTTTTGTTTTCGTATTTGGTTCTGGTCTGGTCCAGACGTATGTTCTGCCTTGTCTGCACAGGAAGAGGGTCAGGACTGACCGTTGGCGTTAGCCAACGGCCCTCCGACGCTCAAGTCAATATAGTTATATAGGATAATCTGTAAAGGAAAAGTTTTGAGTTATGTGGGTTACCAGATGTCTTGGTCCAGGACACTTTACATGTGATAGAGCTTGAGGTGGAGTGTATTCCAGGGTCTAGGGATCATGTCTCCTTCCAGAGTCTGTAGTCTGTAGGAGCCCTTCCCTACTGCTGAATTAATAAGGTATGGACCTTCCCAGGTTGGGGCCAACTTGCTGTGACTTTGTCCCTTGTGTTCTGAAATACCTTTCTCAGGACCAGATCTCCAGTCCTGAACATTCGTACCCTCACATTCTTGTTATAGCTTCTGGCCACAGATTGTTGGTATGCTGCCAACCTTACTGCTGCTAAATCTCTGAGCTCCTGGGCTGTATCCAGGCTGTCATGCAATAGTTCATTATTCTCGGAATTCGTGTTCAAATTATACCGATTGTTGGGGCGTGCACTTGGTACAAATGCGACTTCACATCCGTAGACCATTGAGTATGGAGTTTGTCCTGTTGCTCTCTTTGGTGTAGTTCTGTCTGCCCATAGCACTAGTGGCAATTCTTCAACCCATCTTCCTTGCTTCTCCATCAGCTTCTTCTTGATGCAACCGATCACAATCTTGTTGCTGGATTCAGCCTGTCCATTTGCTTGAGGATATCTTGGTGCAGATGTTACCAAGTTGATGTTCCACTTTGTGCAGAAAGCTCTGGTCTTTTTTCCCACGAATGCAAGCCCATTGTCACACACTATCTCTGAAGGGATCCCATACCTGCTGATGATGTTCCTCTTTATGAAAGCGATCACTTCTTTTTCTGTGACATTTTTGTATGCATCTGCTTCTATCCACTTGGAGAAGTAGTCTGTCATTGCCAGCATGAACACCTTCTGCCCTGGAGCCATTGGTAGTTTGCCTACTAAGTCCATGCCCCATTTCATAAATGGCCATGGTGCTGATATTGAGTGCAGGTTCTGTGCAGGTTGATGTATCTCTGGACCATGCCTTTGGCAGGCGTCACACTTTGTGGCATACTGGATGCTATCTGTTTTCATTGTGGGCCAGTAATAGCCCATTCGTAGGATTTTGTTAACCATGCTTCTACCACCTGTGTGATTTCCACAATGTCCATCATGTATTTCTGATAGTACTGTCCCGACAGTCGAGTTCTAAGCGTAGCAGTCTGACGGATTGAAGGACCTTCTGAATAGTACGCCTTGTATGATTGTATATCTGGACGCCTTGATCCTAAATGCTCTTGCTTCCATTCTGTCCTGTGGTAGTTTGCCCTGGATCAGCCATTCATAATATGGTTTGGTCCAGTGCGGGTAGCTTGGCGTGTTCTCGCAGATCGCGTAACTTTCTTGATTGCTGGTTCCAGGATGTGTACAATAGGTATACTGTCCAGCACACCAGGTTCAAATGCTGATCCTATGTTAGCCAAAGCATCTGCCTGCACATTCTGATCTCTAGGGACTTGCTCAACCTTAGCGTTAGTAAACTTTTGAAAAAGATTTTTGACCAAATCAAGATATGCAATCATTTTAGAGTCCTTAGCAGCGTACGTACCGTTGATTTGGTTTGCTACCAGTAAAGAATCTATTTTTACCTTCAGATTCTGGATCCTCATGTCCAGACACACGTTTAGTCCTGCTATCAGTGCCTCATACTCAGCTTCATTGTTGGTAGTCCTGAATTCACAGGATACAGCCTGTACTATCTTGTCCCCCTGTGGTGATTTCAGGACCACACCTAGTCCAGTGCCCCTGACATTGGCTGAACCATCTGTCCAGAGTTCCCAGGTCTGCTGTTTCTGGTCCAGATGGAAGATCTCCTTTGTTACCTGCTCCTCTAGTGTGGGAGTGAAGTCGGCCACAAAGTCTGCTAATGCTTGGGATTTGATTGCTGTTCTGGGCTCATAGGACAAGTCATAGGTGCTCAATTTGACTGACCACTTTGACATACGACCTGAAAGTTCTGGTCTAGACAGTACTGATCTCACAGGAACATTAGTACGAATGATAATATGATGCGCCTCAAAATATGGGCGCAACTTGGTACAAGAAACTGTTAAAGCCAAAACAAATTTTTCCAATACAGAATACCTGGTTTCAGCATCCAGAAGACTCTTACTTACATAATACACAGGATGTTGCTGTCCATCTGGTTCTCTCACCAGGACTGCGCTTACAGAAGCTTCTGTCACGCAGGCAGTGCAGGACGGTGACTCCACGGTTACGGCTTGGATAAAAGTGGGTGATAGCGATGATACTCTTTCAGGTCCTGGAATGCTTTCTCATGCTCTGTCCTCCAGTTGAACTGCTTGTTCTTTCTCAGAAGATCATAGAATGGCTTGCACCTTTCAGAAGACCTGGAGATGAATCTATTCAGCGCTGCTACCCTTCCAGTCAGTTTCTGGACATCCTTCGAGTTCTGGGGGGGACTGCAAGTTGATTATCGCTGAGATCTGCTCTGGACTAGCCTCTATGCCTCTCTTTGTCACCATATAGCCTAAGAATTTTCCTGCAGTGACACCAAAGGTGCATTTAGTAGGGTTTAGTTTCATATTATACTTTTCCAGAATCTCAAACGCCTTTTCCAGGTCCAGGATATGGTCTTCAGCTTTCTTTGACTTCACCACCATATCATCGATGTAGACCTCCATAGTATCTCCAATTTGGTCCTTGAACATCATGTTGACTAGCCTTTGGTACGTTGCACCTGCATTCTTTAGTCCACCATTGCATCTATGTGTGGTAGTGGAAACGAATCTTTTGGGCATGCCTTGTTCAGGTCTGTGTAGTCCACGCATACCCTCCACTTGCCATTCTTCTTCTGGACCACAACTACGTTTGCCAGCCAGTCTGGGTACATTACTTCTTTGATCATGTCCATGTCCAGCAACTTCTGTACCTCTTGGTTCACAATCTCATTACGTTCTGGTGCAAACTTCCTGCGCTTCTGTTTCACAGGCTTAAAACTTGGGTCAATATTTAACTTATGCGTAATAACATCAGAACTTATACCAGTCATATCAAAATGAGACCAAGCAAAACAATGCTCTTTCTTCCTCAGAAAGTCAATTAGAGCAGGTCTGATTACCTCTGGAGCGTCAGAACCAACCAGAACCTTCCTGTCAGGTCTTTCTTCTGCCAAAACAATTTCGTCTGTCTCCATGCGTGGGACAGGATTCTCAACAGACCTGACAGGCTGCTTTAATTGCTATGCGAGGGACTTACCTGGGCCAGAAGGTTTCAGGGCTGTCCTGTAACACTCCTGTGCAGTCTGCTGCTCTCCTCTGACTGTTGCTGTCCCCCACTTTGTTGGAATCTTGATGCACTGGTGGTACGTTGAAGGTACAGCCTTGAGGTTGTGGATCCAGGGTCGCCCTAGGATCACGTTGTATGAGGATAGGCAGTCTATTACACAGAACTTTTCGAAAGAGGTGATTCCTTCCACATAGGTTGGTAGGGTGATCTCTCCCAGGCTGTGCTTTGTTTCACCGCTGAACCCTACCAGGACGCTGGACTTCTTTGTCACGTCTGAATCTTTCAGCCCCATAGCCTCCAGCGCCTCCATCATGATGATGTTGACTGAACTGCCTCCATCTACCAGTACTCTTCTGACCACGCAGGTTCCAATCTGGACTTTGATCACTAGACCATCATGGTGAGGCCCATGCACTCCCTGAAGATCTGACTCATCGAACACAATCTCCTGGGCTTGACCTGGTTGTCCTGCTGGTGGTTGTTGCCTGTTTTCCAGAGCCACACGCTTCGCAGCAGAATATGTTAGTCCACAAATATCTGAACCACCAGAGATGAATTTTACCTCATGGGTTGGTGGTGGTGGAGGAAGATCTCTGGGCTCATCTCGTTCATCTCTGTTCCTCTTGTTCCTGGGCAGGATATCCTTCAGGTGACCATTCTTTAGCAGATGAGCTACTTCCCTCCTGAGAGCTATGCAGTCCTCTGTGGTGTGCCCAATATCAGAATGGTACTCACACCACTTGGTCGTGTCTCGCCTTGGATTTGGCTTCTCACTTGCTTTTGGCCATCTGACTGCTGAGCCCAACTTGTCCAACTTATTGATCAGGCCTGGAAGATCTACAGAGAAGCAGTACTCTAAAACTGGAGGTGGAACCCTGGGTGCATCGGTCTGTTCATCCACGGCGTTTGCCTCCTTCCTGGCTGGCCTCTGATACGGACTCCGATCCTGTTGTTCGGCCATTGGGTAGTGACTTTGCGTTCACCGCTCAGTCCTGGTAACGTGCCCTGAACTGCTGGTCCTCCTCTACCCTGATATGGGCCAGAGCCTTAGCCTGCACATCCTCAAAGGTAGAACAAGGGTAGCGAGTTAGTTCAACATAAAGATCAGAATCTCTAACCAAACCTTGCCTGAAGGCCTCAATGGCCGTGCCAATGTCACATCTGGGGATGGACACTTTCTCCTTGTTAAAGCGGTGCAAGAAGTCCCTTAGTGACTCGTTCGTTACGGATGACTCGATGCAGTCAGCGTGCCGCTTCTCCAACGATCGCTCTTGTGGCCGGGCGTTGAAGAGGTTGATCACCAAGAAAGGACTTGATGGTCTTGATTGGCGGGTTGATATACCACCGTAGAAATTTGGACGATCAAGGTTGAACCAAAGCTTTTGCACATGCAGGCCTCCCTCTTCTCTGCTGGGATAGGAACGTTGAACATCCTCTGCCTGTACTGAGCAACGTGTTCCAGAGGATCAGCTGTCCCATCATAGAGCTTTAGGTTGGGCGCTGAGTACTTCTTTGGCATCTCCACTATTGCAATGCAGTCATCAAAGGGTGAATCAGCATAACTCCCTGGCGCTGCCTCTTCAATGGGTGGTGGGAGTCCTGGAACCTTTCGTACCAACTCTGAGAGTTTCTGCATCTCCATCATCATGTACTGCACGACCTGGCCTGCACTAACTCCCTCTGGTGTCTTTGGGTCACCATCTCCACCTGCAGCGTTGTTTTCTGGATTCTCCTCTACATTGTGTGGGTCTCCTCTTGTTCCTTTTGATCCTGCAGAAGAGAAAGTAGATAAGTCAAGTTGTTTGATCACATCAGAAAATGGAGTACCTGGTGGGATCCTGGATCTTGAGGCTTTCTTCTGAGCAGATGTTTCCAACTGCTTCTTCAGGGTAGCCTCAGCCTCCTTTAGTCTTGCAGCTTCTGCCTTGGCCTCTTCTGCAGCCTGCTTGGCTTGTTGTAGTTCCTCCTGGAGTTTGGGCATGGCCTCTGCACTGGGATCTGCCATCTTTCACGCTGGTTGCACTTGTGCTGACTCAGAATGTTTTGTTGGATTAGTAAACTAGTATCCCCACGCATCGCCGCTAACTGTCGGGTGATTTTCTCACACGGTTCGTTTAAGTGATTGTGGATCTACTAGTACTATCCTTTAGGTTTAGCTTTATGTTCTTCGTAATTTTGGGATTAGAATGTATAAAAGACAACGAAAATAGAACAAGACACACGATATGGTTACGTGGGAAAAACCCTTAAATGTTAAGGGAAAAACCACGGGCGCCAAGCCAGGAGAGGATCTTTACTAGTTCTGGGACAATAGGTACAGAGTCTGGACCGAGTGGTACAGGATACAATAAAGGCGTAAAATAATTTTAGAGTGTTTAGTTGCTTGTGAAATGCGTTGAGAGTTGTGTGCTTGCGTTGAATGATAACTGATGCCCCTTCTCTTCTGAATTCTCTCGCTTTTATAGTGTTCCTAGGTCCAACGTCTCTTTCCTTGGTTGTAGGTAACTTCCCCCTTCTGGTTCCCCAACAGCTCCTATCTTCACGGCTCTTGTTTCTGCATGCTTGACTAAGTCTTGCATCGTCCACTTCTAGGGTTGCTGTTCGTATTTCTGGGCTTATTCATAATGACTTCCTTTTTGTTGGGCTCGGCCCATCTTGGGTTTTCCTCTCGACTGCGGCCTTTGTTTTATGCATCTTGCCTGGTGTTGTCTGTAGTTCCTGGACCTGATTGTAGATCCTGAACTTTGTCTGGACCTGGCCGAGGGTCCTGGACCAACCTGCACAGGTCTGGACCAGCTCGGTTTTCTGGTCCCAACAGGTGATCCAGCTTATCTCCCCCTATTTTGACTTCGATCGTCATCGAGCGATGGAAAGACGAAAGGGAGGCGAAGCGGAAAGAGATGGGCCTAGGGATGGACGTCCCTGTCCCTGGCTACGAGATCAAGTATGATGTTGAGTTAGACGGCGACGGTCCTGAGGAGGAAGTTGGTCAACCCCCTGTGCAGGACGCTGACCTTGGCCCTCCATAGGAACTCGGGCTGTCGTCATCCGGCTCTTCCTGCACCGTCTAGGAAGATTTTTGCCGCCGCTTCCACTATTGTATCCAGCCTGGGAACTACTACCCCAGACTGTATATCGGCGAAGATCATCCCCTGCTGGGCAAGCCTGGGTGTCTTCTTAGTCTAGCATTTTACTTTCTTTTGCGCTAAGCTGTCAGTGGCGGCCCTTCTGTGGGTGACGCCCGCCGACTCCGCGTATTTGCTTTCTTTTAGTCTGTATCTAGGTTGTAGCTTGTAACTTGTAGCCAATCTGTAATATATTTCTCTTTTAATGAAGTCTGTCCTTCCTTCTGCTACAACGGTTGGTGTATTTGTTTTTGAGATTTTTCTAAGTGACCTTGCGGTTTCTTACGCGTTTTTACCTTTCGTAGTATTTCCCGCGTACTTTCGTAGGTGAGTAGGATTTTCTAACTGACCCTACGGTCTTTCACTTTTCCAACTTTCGTTTTCACAGCCTATCAGCGTCCTCTTTATGCTTTAGGGGTCTGCTCAGCTTTCTGTTTCCTGCGGTGTGTCAGCTGCCCATGTTTTGAATTGTGCGGTTTGCTTACATATCTCGTGTTTTCTATACCTAGTTTCTTTCCTGTTTTTAGCACACACTTGGTATTTCGCGCGTTTTATTCCTTTGACCAGTGCTGCCTGGGCGCTGTGGCCGTAGGCAGATTTATCCTTTCTTTTCATTTCTTGGTAGTCGCCGGACACTATGGTCGCAGCGAACTTATCGACCTTCTCATTTTCTCGATCGGTGCCGCTCGACACTGTGGCCGCAGGCAGACTTATCCAGCCTTCTCATTTCTTGACTGGTGCTGCCTGGACACTATGGCCGCAGGCAGACTTATCCAGCCTTCTCATTTCCTGACTGGTGCTCCCTGGACACAATGGTCGCAGGCAGACTTATCCAGCCTTCTCATTTCCTGACTGGTGCTGCCTAGACACTATGGCCGCAGGCAGACTTATCCAGCCTTCTCATTTTCTAACTGGTGCTGCCTGGACACTATGGCCGCAGGCAGACTTATCCAGCCTTTTTTTAAAAATTCTGTGCTTTTTTTAAATCAAATTATCATGATTTACCGGCACCGGGGTAGTCCCCCCTCCTTGCCCCCTGGCCAGCTTTTGTGTGACACGAGTCTAAACAAATGCTGGGCAAAGAACTTGTCATTTATAAACTTCTTTTTCTCTGCGTGGTGTCAACAGGTCTGATCACTCGCGCGGTTCAAAAATAAACAGGTCGACTGCCTCGTTAAAATCTTTCCATGGAAAACCCAGTGGGACAAAACCATGGATAAGGAAAAAGAGTACAGTGACTTATACAAAATATTTCTTAAGACTATCAGCATTCCAGTGGGAAGGCAGCTCATACCCTTCCATGTTAGTGAGGTTGTAAGTACCTGGCTGCTTTATGTTGGTGATTCTATATGGGCCCTCCCAGGTGGCTGACAGCTTGCCGTGGATATTTCCTTTTCCAGTTGCGCTTGCTTTCCTTAACACAAGGTCTCCCAGCTCGAAATCTCTGTGGTTGACCCTGCGGTTGTACATTCGTCGCATTCTGTTTTGGTAGATTGCCAAGTTTAGGCATGCTTGTTCCCTGGCTTCCTCCAATAGGTCCAGGGATTCTTTCCTTGCCTCTAGGTTGTCTGCCGCCTCGAACAAGTCAACCCTTGGGTTTGGGGATTGGATCTCCACCGGTAGGAGGGCTTCCGCGCCGTACACCAGATTGAAGGGTGTGTAGCCGGTTGCCTCTTTCTCTGTCGTTCTGAGGGACCATAGGACGCTTGGCAATTCGTCAGCCCAAGCTCCCTTCAACTCGTCTAGCCTTTTCTTCATACCGTTTAGCATTTTTTTGTTGGCCGCCTCAGCTTGGCCATTGCACTGAGGGTGAGTCACCGAGGAGTAAGCTACTACGGTGCCGTTGCGTTTTAGCCAATCCCTTATCTTGTCGTTATCAAATTGCCTTCCATGATCGAAGACTACCACCTTTGGCACGCCGAATCTGGTAATGACATTTCGCCAGACAAACTTTCTCACCGCCTGCTCAGCTATTTGTGGGACAGCTTCTGCCTCTATCCACTTTGTAAAGTAGTCTACTGCGGCGATGACAAATTTTCTGCCCCCGGTGGCCGTCGTGAATGGTCCCAGGATGTCCATTCCCCACTGATCGAAGAGAATGGGGCTTAGGACTGCGCGCAAGTCTCTGGTCGGCAGGTGGATGTCCGGTCCGTGAATTTGGCAATTCCTGCACCGCTTTGTCAGTTCTTTTGAATCCTTGATCATTGTTAGCCAGAAGTATCCGGCTCTCAGAGCTTTGTGTGCCAGATTCCGTCCTCCTATGTGGTGGCCGCAAACCCCCGAATGTATTTCTTCAAGTATGTAGGCTGCTTCGGTGTGGCCAACACACTTTAGGAGCGGGTCTGAGAAGGACCTTCGATACAGTTCCCCATTGATGATAATGAACCTGACGGCAGCACGCTTTACCTTTGCGGCCTCTACCCTGTCCTCGGGAAGCTCTCCTGTTGTCTTGTATTTGATGATGGGTCGCATCCAGCTATCTCCATCGGTTATCGCATGGATGGTGAGTCCCCCCTTCTGCCGTCTGATATCCACGGTCACTGACTTTGGTTTGTTATCGGCGGTTGCACTTGCCACCTTGGCAAGAGCGTCGGCCTTGTTATTTTCCGACCGCGGGATGTGACGAACTTCAAAGGATTTCAGGCTTGCTGTCAGGCTTTTGTCCTTGTGTAGGTATTGTGTCATGCCGTCGTCTCTTGCTTCGTATTCGCCTCTCATCTGACTAGCTACTAGCTGAGAATCAACCCGTAGAACCAATTTTTCAGCTCTCATAGCAATTGTCAGCTCGAGCCCGGCCAGCACGGCCTCGTATTCCGCTTCGTTGTTTGTTGCTGGGAAGGCAAATTTTAGAGCATGTTCGAACTCATGTCCCTCCAGGCTGATGATCACAACTCCTCCCCCGAGCCATGTATGGTGGCGGAACCGTCGGTGTAAACCTGCCACTCTCCGTCTGGCTTATGCCCTCCAGCCGGGTGAGTACATTCGGCTAGTAAGTCGGCCAGAGCCTGGGCTTTGATGGCTGTGCGGCTGGCATAATGTATCCCAAATCCTGATAGCTCTATAGCCCACTTCAGGAGGCGTCCTGATTTCTCGAATTTTTCCAGCGCTTTCTCTAGCGGCAGGTCAGTTCTTACTTCGACTGGGTGTGCGTCAAAGTAGGGTCTTAATTTGCGGGCGGCCAGAACCACCGCGTACACTGCCTTCTCGATCATTGGGTAGTTTCTTTCAGATTGTCCCAGCGCGTGGCTAATGAAGTATACGGGCTGCTGCTGCATTCCGTCTTCCCGTAGGATGACTGCTGATACCGTCTCCGTCGTTACCGCTATGTATAATACTAGCGTCTCCCCAGTCATCGGCCTCGCCAGAGTTGGTAAGGTAGTGAGATCTTTGTTTGGTGGTCGAACGCCTCTTGCCCGCCTCTACCAAATTTCTTGTTTCCCTTCAGTACTTGAAAGAAAGGTGTTGATTTGTCAGCGGAACGTGATATGAACCTGGATAGGGCAGCCATTCTCCCGGTGAGGATTTGGATGTCCTTGATGCTCTTGGGCGATGGCAGATCGATGATGGCCAGCACCTTCTCTGGTGTTATGACCAGATTTTACACAGCCTAGAATTGGCAATTCTGGATAGATATCAAGAATATGGTACAGAGCAGGATAGAAGGACAAATGGCAGTTACAGCCCAGAACGGATCAGAAGAGGTATGACAGTTATGGTCAGCAGAGGTCAACTATGACGGTTACAAAGATCATGGGATAATGGAGTAATGGTCAGCTAAGCAGAAGTGGAGTCAATGGAGGTTATTTAACCGCCAAGCATAATGAAAGTCATGGAAACGTGCCCTAGAAAATAGGAACTGATTTGGCAGCTTGATTAGCCTATATATAGAGGCTCATTTGTACATTTTCATTCATCTTTTTACTCTCATAAGCATACTTAAGCTCTAGATAATTACAATACGATAAAACACAGTCAGTTCTGTATATCTGCTACAGAAGTGATCATACTCTCATAGTTGTACTCTGTAACCCCAACTCTGATATTAATAAAAGTACTCCTGGCTTGGTAGCCCGCAGTTTTCCCCATCTTCTTCTCGGGGCTTCTGCGTCATCAAATCCTTGCGTTCTTAGTTCTGTCCTGTATAGCTCAGTTCTGTTCTGTTCCGCAAATAGTACTAGTTGATCCACTTTTTCCCATTTTCTATCTTGTGAAGTTTTTACCAAAACAAATTGGCGCCCACCGTGGGGCAACTAGTTTATTAATTTGCGTAACTTTTCTCACAAAAATCTCACAAAAATCACCTTTCCCATACTCAAATGGCTGATCAGACTTTGGAACAATTGTCCGAGGAGTTACAAGATGCGCAGTCCAAGATTCAGCAAATCTCAGAAGAGAATGCAAGACTGAAGGAGACAGAGTCTGTTCTGAAGACTAAGTTGGATTCTGCTAAGGGCAGTACTTCAAAGATCAGACCCGGGGCATCCTTAAGTTCTATAATCAAGAGAATAGATTTCTCTAATCTGGACGAAGATGAGGATCTCGAAGATCAACTCCTGGGTGGTGAGGATGAAGAAGAATCATCCGAGAATGCTGACAAAAGGAAGGGCAAGAAGAAGTTCAACTTTACCCTCATGATGATGCAAGAACTCCAGAAGTTACATGACAAGGTTGCAAAAATCCCAGGAGTCCCAACACCAATAGAGGAGGCTTCCCAAGAGTGTTATGCAGATTCACCATTCAGCGAGGCTATAACCATGCAGGACATCCCAAAGAAGTTCAGTGTTCCAGGGATGAAGCTGTATGATGGTACAGGAGATCCACAGGACCACGTTGCCCAGTACAAGCAGAGGATGTACACAGTCCCAGTCCCAAAAGAGTACAGAGAAGCCTGCATGTGCAAAGGCTTTGGTTCTACTCTGGCTGGACCAGCTCTGCAATGGTTTATCAATATTCCTAACGGTACTATCAAATCGTTTGCTAATCTTGTGAATGTTTTTGTTGCCCAGTTTGCTAGCAGCAGGAAGTTAGAGAAGCAAACAAGTGATCTGTACAGAATTGTACAAAAGAAAGATGAGTCCCTACGAGATTACCTCCAAAGATTTAACAAGGAGAAGATCTCTATTCCCAACTGTGACGTTGCAACCGCTATCCAGGCTTATAGGCAAGGTTTGGTGGTCAATTCTGAGCTTTATCGTGAACTAACCAAGTATCCTTGTGTTACTTTTGAAGATGTGCAGGCAAAGACCCTGGCCCAGATTAGACTAGAAGAGGATGCTTTCAGTCGGCAGGATAGTTCTGGGTATGAGAAGGTAAACAGGAAGTCTGATAGTGGACGCACCCAGAGCAAAGCCAAAGACCATACAAAGAGCCACCCAAAACACAAGTGCATGCCGTCAGTTCTGAGACAGTCAATTCTGATGACTCCCTTGATATCAGCAGTCTCGGTGTGGAGGTTCCACAGCTGATAGCAAAGCTGGAGAGCTTTGGGAATGCTGCAAGATGGCCCAGGAGGAATGATAATCCAAATCCAAACAGGAATCCAAACAAGTATTGTGAGTACCATGGAGACATTGGTCACAGCACAGAAGACTGCTATGCCTTCAAGAAGGAGATATCCTACCAGCTCAGAACTGGACGTCTGAAGGACATCATCAGACCAGTCCAGAGACATCAGGCCAGAACTGAAAACGCCAAGTCCCAGGATTCCAGGGGACAAGAGTCTGAGAAGCCGCCAAATCCTCCACCCTACACACATGAGGTAAAATTTATTAATGGTGGTTCTGATATCTGTGGACTAACCTATTCTGCAGCTAAAAGGATAGCAAAGCAAGAGAAGATGCAACCTCTAACCAGAGTAGAGAAGAATTGGGAAGTTGTCACCTTTGACCATGAAGATTGTGAAGGCATTCCAGTTCTGCATCATGATAGTCTTGTGATCAAGCTGCAGATTGGAAGCACCCTTGTACGCCGAGTTCTGGTTGATGGGGGCAGTTCTGTGAACTTGATCATGTTGGACGCGTTGAAGGAGATGGGTATAGAACAGGACAAGCTTACCAAGAATTCCAATGTTCTGGTTGGATTCAGTGGAGAGACCAAGCACACCTTGGGAGAGATCTCACTTCCCACCTATGTCTAGGGAGTTTCTTCTTTTGAGAAGTTTAATGTTATTGATTCTATGACTTCGTATAATGTTTTGTTAGGCAGGCCTTGGATCCACAATCTCAAGGCTGTGGCGTCTACTTACCATCAATGTGTGAAGGTCCCGACTCAATGGGGAGTTCTGGTGATAAAGGGAGAGAGGCAGACTGCACAGGAATGCTACAGAGCAGCCTTGAAGCCTCCAGCCACCAACAAAACTCTCGCATAGCAATTACAGAAACCAGTCAAGTCAGTAGTGGAACCAGAAAAGTCAGGATTAGAGATGGACCAGATCAGTGTAGACCAGAGCTGCCCAGAAAAGAAAGTGTTAGTAGGCAGTGATGTACCATCCAAAGATCGATCCGATCCGATCGGTTTCTGAAGTCTAAGAAATCAAGTTTTGCATGGAGCCACTTTGACATGATCGAATCGACCCCGACGTTATCACGCACAAGCTCAACATTGATCCAAAGTACAGGCCAGTGCACCAGAAACGCAGGAAGTTTGCGCCAGAGAGAAATGCTATCATCAACGAGGAAGTCCAGAAGCTACTGGACATGAACATGGTAAGAGAGGTAATGTATCCTGATTGGTTGGCTAATGTTGTTGTTGTGCAGAAGAAGAATGGAAAGTGGAGAGTCTGTGTAGACTACACAGATCTAAACAAAGCATGTCCCAAAGATCCTTTCCCTCTTCCTCACATTGATGCCATGGTGGACAAGACTGCTGGCCATGAGGTTCTGACCTTCATGGACGCCTCAAGTGGTTTTAACCAGATCAAGATGTATCCTCCAGACCAGGAAGGAACGTCATTCATGACAGACCGTGGAATCTACTGTTACACCGCCATGCCCTTTGGACTCAGGAATGCTGGGGCCACCTACCAAAGGCTAGTCAATATGATGTTCAAAGATCTCATTGGGGACACAATGGAAGTTTATATTGATGACATGGTGGTAAAGTCTAAGGATGCTAAAGATCATGTGAAGCACCTAGAGCAAGCGTTTGCAATTCTGGACAAGTTCAATATGAAGCTGAATCCAACAAAGTGCAACTTTGGAGTGTCTTCTGGAAAGTTCCTAGGCTACTTGGTCACCAGAAGAGGAATCGAAGCAAGTCCAGAACAGATAAAGGCAATCCTAGATCTGGAGCCCCCCAGATCTGTGAAAGACATCCAAAAGTTGACAGGGAGACTGGCAGCTCTAAACAGGTTCATTTCTAGGTCCTCAGAAAGGTGCAAGCCCTTCTATGATATGTTGAAGAAGAATAAAGAGTTCGAATGGAGCGAGAAGCACGAAGAAGCATTCCAGGATCTGAAGAGTTACCTGTCAACCCCACCACTGCTGTCCAGACCAGAAGAGAAAGAACCGCTAAGTCTGTACATCGATCCACGGAGCATTCATGAAGTGCGATTACGGTCAGGGAAGAAGATGGTTTGCAGTATCCAATATACTATGTGAGTAAAAGCTTGCTAGATGCTGAAACCAGGTATTCTCTTCTGGAGAGGTATGTTCTTGCCTTGATTATGTCAACCACTAAGCTTAGACCTTATTTTGAGAGTCATCATATTTGTGTTAGAACTAACCTTCCAAAGAAAGTCAGTCTTGAGAAAGCCTGAACTCGCCTGGGGAGAATGGCTAAGTGGTGCAATGCGGCTCGAAGACGTCACGACATCGATTCTGAACCCGTAGCGACAATAAAGTCGCAAGCCTTGGCGGATTTTGTGGGTCGATTTGATCCGACTACGGAAGAAAGTAGTGCTATGGAGGTGTTGAAGCTTACACAGGCGTAAAAGGAGAGACCTGGGTGTTGTATCTCGATGGAGCAACTAATGTCGAGGTTACGGTCTGGGCATTGTCCTGAAATCGCCACAAGGGGACATACTAGCCCAGTCCGCTGGGCCAGAATTTCGCATCCACCAACAATGAGGCGTAATACGAGGCTTTAATCGCAGGTTTGATGGTGTATTGGTCTTGGTGTCAAGAATCTGGAGGTAAGCGACTCTTTACTTATTGTTAATCAGTTAATGGTTCCTTTGCGGCCCAAAGATTCTAAGATGTTGCTCTACCTTGAGAAGGTTAGAACCACGATTTCAAGTTTGACCAGTTTAGGATTGACCAGATCCCTGCAGACCGTAACTCACAGTGCACTCTCTAGCTAGTCTTGGCTCTAGTTTCAAACACAGACTGACAGATTCCCATAAGACACCTCCTCGGACCTTCTATAGAGAAGTCCGATCCTGCTCAACCTGTCTACCCCCACTCCTCTGTCTGGACTGCACCTTTTTATTCTTTTCTTAGAGATGGTGTTTTACCCCAGATAGATTTGAGGCGAGCTTTTCGGCTTAAAGCCTCGAGGTATGTCTTGATTAATGATGTTACGCACAAGAAGTCTATGTCGAGTCCATATCTGCGTTGTTCAGAACCGAAGCCGTAACTGCTCGAAGAATTACATGAAGGAGATTGTGGCAACCACGGTCTTTGGGAGAAGTCTAGCCGCCAGAGCTCGAGATTTGGTTACTCGCCAACTATGAGGAAAGAGGTCGTGGAGTACGCAAGCAAATGTGAAGCATGCCGAAGCACTCTCCAATGATCCACCACCACCGAGGTTACGCATCCCATTTACGCACCGTGGCCTTTCATGAAGTGGGGCATGGACATAGTTGGAAAGCTTCCAATGGCTCCACGACGTAAGGTCTTCATGTTGGCAATGACAGACTACTTTTCGAAGTGGATTGAGGTCAAGCATTGAAGTGTAACGTAAAAGGAAGTCATCTCGTTTATCAAAAGGAACATCATTTCTGATTTGGTATTCCAAGCCGATTGTGTGTGACAATGGTACGCATTCAGAGGAACAAGACTAGGGAGTTACGTGCAACCTGGAATATTAAACCGCTTACTTACGCACCAAGATATCCCGGTGTAATGGTCGAGAGAATCTAGCAACAAGATCATCATCAAAACCTCGAAGAAGAAGTCAAGAAACGACGGGAGATGGGCGGAAGAGCTACCTTTAGTTACGTGGGTCGACGAACTACACCAAAGAATTCCACAGGACAGACTCCATTCTCTTTGGTGTATGGTTGTGAAGCGGTGATTCCAGCAGAAGTGTCTGTTCCAACAGCAAGGTATGGTCTGAACCGCTTAGAAACTAACCCAGAACTGTTGTCCTCCAGTCTTGATTTTGCAGAGGAACTAAGGGATGCAGCCAAGATAAGGTTAGCAGCTTATCAGCAGAACGTGGCCAGAACTTTCAACAAACATGTCAAGGCCAGAGTCTTCAGAGAAGGAGATTTAGTTCTGAGGAAAGTATTTGAAAACACAAAGGAAAAGTCTGCAGGGAAGCTAGCTCCAGTCTGGGAAGGACCATACTTGATTGACTCAGTTGTAGGCCAAGGAGCTTATAGACTGGTATCTCTGGAGGGAGAGTTGATTCCTAGAGCATGGAATGCAACCAACCTCAAACTCTATCTTTGTTAATACGGTATTTTCAATTCTGTACTTTTAATTCTGTAATTTCAATTCTGCACTCTTTAGTTGTTTTTTGTAAATATTGCAATTTTCATTCAATAAAAACCATTGAACTTCAATGGTGTAGTTTAACTTTATTTCCAAGTTTTGCAGATTACAACTTTGGTTCAAAAGTAAATATCCACCACAAATAAAATCAAAGTAAAAATAATACGCTACATATTACAAATAAAGGAGTTTATCCTCCAATTCTACTCAGGGAGTTCAAACCTCCAGTTCTGGGCCTGGTCCCCAGTCTCTTGGAACTTGTCTTCCAGACTTGAGCTTAGTCCTCAGCCTTGAGCAGCCAGTCCTGCAGTGGAGATCTTCCTCCAGTCCACAGCCATGACGATCCTGCGAAGCGGCAGTCTATTTGTGAGGATGCGTTCTCGGATTGACGGACCAGGGCTTGACCGCCGTTAAGAGAGTCCTATAATATCCCTTAAGGTGAGCCATGATCATGCATACATAAGTCTGGGGTGTACACCTGCGAGGTTAGTACATTCACAGAACAATAGCAAGAATAATAAGCAAATGTAAACGATAGTAGTTAGTCCTTGGACCACCAAGGCTGGCTAAATACTAAGCAACCGAATCTGTCAGAGCAGACTAGAAAAATGTCTTGCTCTGCAGACTAAGCAAAAGTTCCACAGTAGAAACAGACAGAAGTTCACAGAATATTTACAGACCTGGACATACAAGTCCAGGCCAGACCACAGACAGCAAATTGTTTAAATTTACACAAAATGTTCACAAGAGTAATTGTTTTTCATTCTTCTTCTTCTTCTTCAGAAGGATTGTCATCAGCCTGGGCATCTTCGCCAAAGACCACTGTCACCACCGCAGAGCTCTCTTCCCGATCGCTACCGCTTCTCCCCTGAACCGGCACGCTGGGAAGAGTTGTTTAAATTTCTCCACAAAGAAGATCTAAGTTCCACTCCTCACGCTCGGACTCGGAGCACGCATCATTTGAATTCTGGTCTGGGCTGTGTAAAACAGCGCCGATCAGTCTCCTGGTTCGAGTTGGCCCTCAAGCTCCCGAACACGCCGCTTGAGATTCTCATTCTCCGACCTCAACGAGGCGGACTCTCCTCGAACTTAGCAAAGAAGTGGCCTTGGCTTTTTCACCACCTCCTTCATGCTTGTCGAGCTTTCTCCAAGTCCGTGCAAGCTCGCTCTTTCAAAGCAAGCTTGTCCTCCAAATGCAGCTTACACGATTCCCAGAAGTGGATAAAATGTGCCCCAAGCTTGATATACAATCAAGAGTCTGCGAATTTTATGGTGTAAGGTACAATAGTGGTAGAATTATCATGAGCATTTGTACTAGAAGAAAGTCAGGTTACTACCTGAAAGGCAGAGTGAGTGGCTCTGAACGCCAGTTCTGTAGAATCGATCCCAATCAGATCTGGGTCGAACCTTTTTGCTGCTTGTTGGATGATGTTCTCCACGCCTGTTGATGGCGTCTTTGGGCGAAAATGTTCCTGGTAATGACAAACCTTCAATTTCCTCTATTTTTCTCTTCTTTGTTTTCTTGTCTGGTGTACTCTTCTCTGGCTCAACCTGAACCTTCCCCTTGGGCTCCTCGACCTTCAGTGCCCTGAAACCTGGAGTAGGAATACCTGTAGGAACAAACAATGGCTTCACATCTTAACCCCCAGCCAGAATGGCGTCCATCTTCTCGTGAAGAAGGGTAGGATTGAGTCTACCCCTAGTGAATGGCTTAGAAGATTCACCTAGCACAGACCGCATTTATCTTAGAACCACAGATCCAGACCAGACTTGCCCAGACTTGACCAAAAAGAAAAATTAAGAGACTCACCCTTGATGGCAGAAACCATAGGCGCATGCACCTTCACCGTCTTCTTTGCTGGCCTATAGAATGTAGGGAAAGCCGTTTTGTTATCCTCTTCAGACCAAGTCCTCTCCTTGAGAGGCAACGCCATGAACGCAGCAATCCTAGCCTTAGAGTCCTCGCTTGGCACAGGCTGCCAAGAATCCGCTGGAAACACAGAACATAAGAAACCCTCAGACCTACACAGAATAGAAAAGCTAGAAGCAGCAAATCTGACTCAGAAGTAACTAACCTCTTTCACCAATAGGGTAGTCCAAACAATCGCTGCTCCCAAGAGTATCACTCTTCAGAAAAAAGAAGCCTGTCTTCCAATCTTTATCGTCCCCAGTATCAGGGTGCTCCACAAGATTGCTCTGGCCCTTCCTGATTCTGAAGATGAATCTTCCACGGCCCTGGGTCCTTACAAAATAAACGTTTTTCAGATCTTGTACCGTCAGTTGCAGTCTGAACTTTGTGCAGAGTTTATCAACCAAGCATATGATTTTCCACATGCTTGGCATAAGTTGGCAAGGGGCAAGCTTCATTGAAGAGAGCACCCCACTGATCCAAGAATTACAAGGAATTCTCAGACCAGCCCTGAAAGGAAACTCATAAATGCAGATCCATCCTGGGGAAGTCCAGGAAGCCGTAACATAATCGTCGCAGGGAACAAAAATTTCAGCGGATTCAGGCACAATATGATGATCTTTGAGATGTTTTATGATTGATTGACTGAGTGTGTTTTTGGTTTCATCATCAAAAGAGTCACCTTTGATGAACTTATGATCACCATACATGATTTCGTTGATCTCAAGGATCTCAAGATCAATCACTTTTTCAGCCATGAGTTTTTGATTGATTTTGATTTGATTTTGATTTGGTAAAAATGAAGAAGATGACGAAGGAAGAAGATGATGAACAGTGGAGGTAAAAAATAAAGCTTGCAAAGTGAAAATCTCGAAAATTACCGAAGGGTCCTATTTATATGCAAAGGTAAAAGAGTTCAAGTGGGATTAGGATTTTACCGTTGGTAAAATTCGAAACAACCCCAGAAAAAGCCGTTGGTACTGTGCAGAATCAAATCAGGTTTTAATTCTCATCTACCTCTGATTTTAACGTTATCACTTTGAATGTTGTGCACAAGTCTGGCCAGGTACATGGTTGTTGTTCAAATTTTATAGCCGTTATCTCTTCTCTATTCTGTTCTGTATAGATATGTTTGTACAGGATTGTTTCCTCAAGATTGCTGAACACTGCACTTGAGAAAACAAGGGGCATTTGTTATGACCAGATTTTACACAGCCCAGAATTGGCAATTCTGGATAGATATCAAGAATATGGTACAGAGCAGGATAGAAGGACAAATGGCAGTTACAGCCCAGAACGGATCAGAAGAGGTATGGCAGTTATGGTCAGCAGAGGTCAACTATGACGGTTACAAAGATCATGGGATAATGGAGTAATGGTCAGCTAAGCAGAAGTGGAGTCAATGGAGGTTATTTAACCGCCAAGCATAATGGAAGTCATGGAAACGTGCCCTAGAAAATAGGAACTGATTTGGCAGCTTGATTAGCCTATATATAGAGGCTCATTTGTACATTTTCATTCATCTTTTTACTCTCATAAGCATACTTAAGCACTAGATAATTACAATACGATAAAACACAGTCAGTTCTGTATATCTGCTACAGAAGTGATCATACTCTCACAGTTGTACTCTGTAACCCCAACTCTGATATTAATAAAAGTACTCCTGGCTTGGTAGCCCGCAGTTTTCCCCATCTTCTTCTCGGGGCTTCTGCGTCATCAAATCCTTGCGTTCTTAGTTCTGTCCTGTATAGCTCAGTTCTGTTCTGTTCCGCAAATAGTACTAGTTGATCCACTTTTTCCCATTTTCTATCTTGTGAAGTTTTTACCAAAACATCTGGGTTAGCGTCTATGCCCCTTGCACTCACTAGGTATCCTAAGAACTTCCCCGACCGCACTCCGAAAGTACACTTCTTAGGGTTCAGCTTCATTTTGTATTCTCTAAGCGAACTGAAGGTTTCCTTGAGGTCTTCCAGATGCAGCTGGCCTGACCTGCTTTTGACGATCGCGTCATCTACGTATACTTCCATATTGCGTCCCTTTTGCTTGGTGAAGACGGCATCCACTAACCGCTGGTAGGTTGCCCTGGCATTCTTCAGTCCGAAAGGCATCATTCGGTACATGAAGACTCCGTGACTCGTGATAAAAGCGCATCGCTGTCGGTCTTCTTCGTTCAGGTAGACCTGATGGTAACCTGAGAAAGCATCAAGGAAACTTAGCGTTGAGTGGCCGCTGGTAGAGTCTACCAGCTGGTCGATCCTCGGGAGCGGATAACAGTCCTTGGGGCAGGCCTTGGTCAAGTTAGTGAAGTCTACGCACATTCGCCATGCCCCTGAAGCTTTCTTCACCATGACTACATTCGCCAGCCATTCTGGGTAATCGCACACTTCAATGAATTTTGCCTCTAACAGCTTGTTTACCTCTTCCAGGATGGCGGCGTCTTTCTCCGCACTCATGGGTCTCAGCCTCTGTTTAATCGGTTTGAAACTCGGGTTCACGTTCAGGTTGTGCACTATGACCGTAGGGTCGATTCCGGGCATCTCGGCGGCCGAGTATGCGAATACGTCTTTGTTCTCCTTAAGAATGTCAACAAGCTTCTCCTGGAACTGCTCCTCCAAGTCTGCGCCGACAACGACTGTCCGTCCGGGGGATAACTCTATCTCCCTTGTTTCGCTGCTCGGTCCGGGGCTGATGTTTAGTCCTTTCTTCCCGTCGCTCTCTTCGGCCGCCGGTACCCTAACTTCAGCTACTGACTTGCCTTTCACCTTTTCCGCCGCCATTGAGTTGCAGGACCGCCCGGCCTTCTGGTCACCATATAACTTGCCGGCGGTCCCCTCGTCAGTCACGTATGCCATGGCCAAAGCCCTTACTAATACCACGGCGTGGATCTCGTCTAGGGTTACCCTTCCAATCAAGGCATTGTAGGCAGATAGGGCGTCGATGACAACGAAGTCGGCTTGCACGTTTCTAGCGCTCCGTCCTTCCCCTATGGTCACAGGCAAGGTGACCGTTCCAAAGGGTTTGATACCGTTCCAGCGAAACCGTACAGGGACCCAACATACGGTGTCACGTTCTTTCTGCTTAGTCCCAGTTTATCGAACACCTCCTTGTAAAGAAGATTGGTGCAGGCGCCGGTGTCGATCATACACCGGTGGACCAAGTGTTGATCGATGTCAACGGCCACCACCAAGGGGTCATCGTGCGGATAAGTGACACGCTCATAATCTTCGCGGTCGATAGACAACGTAGGTATCGGTCGCGGCCCCTCCGTGCTTGCTGAGTAGACGGTCTCAAAGGTTTCCCCTCTCTTGTCAGCTTTTCGCTTTCTTCCTGACCTGCTGTCCTCTCCGCTACCGGAAACAACATGTATCACTGGCCTAGGCTTGGTACGCTTGCCACTATCGGTCTCTTTCTCTTCTTCGTCCCCGTCTCTTACTCTCTTTCCGTCGGTATATTTCTTTAGGTGTCCTTCCTGAATTAGGCGTTCGATCTCCTCTTTCAGCGACCGACAGTTTTCAGTATCATGTCCTTAAACCCTGTGGTATTTGCAGTATTTGTTTTTGTTTGGGCCCGGTGTCAGGGTCCTTGGCGTATTGAACTTCACCTCCTTCGCTGCTAACTCATAGATTTCAGCTCTCGGCCTGTTGAATGGGGTGAACCTGTCAAACTGTGGACCCTTCTCTTTGGCCCTCCTTTCCTGGCCTCGATTCGAGTTCCCTCCTGACGACCGCTGGCCACCTTTTCCCTTGTTTTCACTTCGCTCTTCCCTCTTCTCTGGTTTTTCGGATTTTTTCCCAAACGTTCTGCAGAACTGCTCTTCCCGGATAAAACCTTCAGCCATCTCCCTGGCCTTTAGCAAATCCGAGGGTGGATTGCGGATCAAGAGGCTTCGCAGGTCTCTCTCTCCGAGTCCCACGGTCAGCGCGTGGACACCAATCTTCGAGTCTAGGTCTCTCACCTGCTGTGACTCGCGGTCAAAGCGGATCATGTAGTCTTTCAACTTTTCGTCCTTTCCCTGGACGACGTTTAACAACTCTGCAGCTATCTTCTTTCTCCGGCGGTTCCCCGCATATTGTTGTTTGAACAACCTCGTCATGTCTTCATACCCTCTAATTGTCCCTGTTGGCAAGTTCCTGAACCAGGTCTGTGCCAGCCCGGTCAGGGTGGTGGGGAACACCTTGCACCAGACGTGATCGGTTGTGTCGTACATCATCATGTGGCTTTCATACGCGGGCAGATGTTCTTCTGGGTCAGTCTTCCCATCATACTGGACGGTTGGCATCTTCACCTTTGGCAGCGGACACTCTAGTACTGACGCAGCTAAGGGGGACCTTATAGTTACCTGTCCACCCCTTGCTGGTGTACGACGCGGCCTTTCTGCCCTTGAAATGACCTCGACTGACGGCTCTACTCTGTACGTCTCATCCTCCACTTCAGTCTCTATCCTCACGTTCTCTCCCGTTTCTTCATTTTCAAACAAATTCCTGGGGGTGACATGCGTCCTCGGCTGCGGACTTTCTGGTTGTTCTACGTGTGGCTCGGCGTTCTTCGGCGGCTTCCTATGTGGTGTCGACCATATCTGTTTGAGGAACGCGTCCACCATCCTCTTTTCTTCGGGAGTCATGGGAGTGAGACCCTCTTCACGGGCTGGGTCTTCTCCAGCGGTTACCTTTGTTGGTGTTGTGTTTTCCGGTTGTTTCTCCGGGTTTCCTTCATGTCCTGACATGATTTTTTGTCTTTTCCCCACAGACGGCGCCAATTGTTCCGGGTATAAATTACCTAAGGCAACTATAACTCGAAGCTTCTATAAGATTTTGTATTGTTCTGTGGGGTGCGGTGTCACTCAACCTTCTCTGACCGGATGTCCTGCACAAATACACAAACCTAGTCTCGGGGGCGTCCGAGGAAAGCCCCTCCGATGCCTTAGTCAGCGTAGATCCAAGAGAGAAGTCAGAGAATTGCTAGAATAGTTTAAGTAATACCTTTTTTATGTATTATCTGAATGCCCCTCTGCTGAGTGCCTTGCCCCTTATTTATAGACAGGAGTCTTGTCTTCTAGCGTGCCATGTCAGCCCTAAAGCTGCCAATTTGTCCTCTAGCGTTGTCTTTTAGTGATTAGGTAGTAACTAACTCTGACACATTCAGTTCTTGCCTCCAGCGGCCTGCCGTGAAGACCAGGCCGCACGAGGATATAACCGGGCGGCCACGGCCACTTACTAATCCCGTGGGGGGAACTTTGGACGAGGGTGGCCGGGCGGCTTCATTCACCCTTTTGCTGGCGGCTAGGTGTCCTGGCTGGCTATCCCCCATCAGTATACATATATATATGCCTCAAATTAATGGGCCCAAAACAAACAATCCAATTTGTCGACTTAGCTGGACCGGATCGGCCTGAAATCCGACCCAGGGTGGCTGGTGCGTGTTACCTCGTTTCTTCGCTTGTTTGCTGCGTTTGTTGCTTGTAGCTCGAATCTTCCACGTCCTCACTCGTATCCCGAGCTCCCGTATCGGCTCGAGCTTGGTCTCGTAGCCTCAGCACCCGCGCTTGCTTTACTTGACTCGGTATTTGGCTCAGGACCGCCAAAACCTGCAAAATATAACCAGAAAGAAGCAGTACCGCAATACATAGCAAATAGCTCGTAAAAACATAAGAAATGCAACTAAACGTGAGCTAGAATGCGACTAACTGGGGGCATAAAAGCTATATAAAATGAACGTATCAATAGCTTAAATAAAAGACCAAGTTAATGATAACTAATAATTTGGTCATAAATCATAATATAGACAAAATTTGAAGTTTAGGGGCACACCATGAAATATAAAAAATGTAAAAGTACAACATAGAAAACGAAAAATTTCGAGGGTACACCACAGAAAAACCCTTGAATTTAATATGAGATTAACTAAAAAGTAGTTTATTTATGAAAAATCATCAATATGATGAATTATTCTTGTTAATTTTTATATAAAATTTTATGTACTCCCTATGATTTAAGATTAATTCTCCTGAAAGATCGTACTCACACTAAATTAGTGTGAGTTACAAGGCAATAAATCAAAAAAAGAAAAAAGAGAAAATATAAAATAAAAATAACTACCCCTTGTGTGAGAGGTCTCACAATAAACTTATTGTGAGACTTGTCTCACATAACTACATAAGTACTTGGCATGATTTACACGGTAGTCATTATTAATTATTTTTTTAACACGAGTACGGAGTAGTCATTATTTTTAATAATGTGTAAAATGGTCTTAAATCTTAATTCATTAGGTACGAACAATCCTTAATAAAAAGAGCCATCAAAGGGCAAAGACAAATTGGAGTAACTTGCAAAATCCATAGACCAAAAATAAAGACCAAAGACTTGAAGGTTGACTCCACGAAAACAACAACGTACACCCTTTAAACACCAACACCCAACACTTTATAACACTCTTGTTAAAAAATAAAAAGGAAAAACAAACAAAAACACCAACACTCTAAGTCTCTAACACAAAAAGAAAGAAAGAAAAAAAAAAAAAAAAAAAAAACAAAGAAAACTAAAAGAAGTGGCCATAATTTCCGCCATTAAAACTTCAAACATTCTCTACTTCAACACTTCACACTTCTACATATACCCTTTTTGTTGTTGTTCCATGAAAACCTAAGCAAAAAAAAAAACTAGTAAAATTTATTTTAGAGATATTGTTGTTGGGTAAGTTTTTCGGCGATGCGAAACCCGCCGTGGCCGGCGCTAATACTGGTGTTACTAGCAGTGGTGACGGCGACTGACGGCTTTCCGGCGACTGACGGCTTTCCGGCGACTGTGTTGCGGTTGGAGAGGATTACTCCGGCGAATGAGACGGTGGAGTTGGAGGTTCTCAGGGCACGTGACGCCACGCGCCACCGTCGAATCTTGCAGAGTCGTTACGGTGGCGTTGTTGATTTCGTTGTTGAGGGAAGCTCTGATCCTTATCTTGTTGGGTATATTTCTTTAATTTCCTGTCTTTTTTTTTTTTTTTTTTTCACATCCATTTCATTACTTGCTTTATACTTCGTATTTGCTAAAATTATATGAACTGAAATTGAGTCCAAAAAACTTTGGAATTTTTTTGTTGTTTTAACGTGTGTTTTTTTCATTCTTCCTTGTGCTATGTTGTGGCTTTTTGTGGTGTGTAATTTGGTGGGTAATTGTATTTACAACGAGTAAATTATTTTATTGTTTGTTTTCTGTTGTGTGCAGGAGAAATTTTTGTTATTGGAAGATTATTTTGTTGTTTCTTTTGTTAGATTGTTGAATTTTTGTTCCTTTTTATTTACTTCTTGGTTCTTAATTAATTATAAGTAATTAGTTTTGACATGTGTTTCTATCTTTGTTTGGCTATATAAATTCCTAACTAATTTCCTTAATCTGGTATTTATCAAATTATATTGCGTAGATGATATGATATATTATGATTGATTATACATTCAGCTGATGTAAATCATCATCGATTGTCATTATCGTTTGTCGAATTGATGTTTCTTTGTTTTGGGATTGGGATAAGGTAGGCTGTATTTTACTAGAGTGAAGCTGGGAACCCCTCCTAGGGAATACAATGTGCAGATCGACACCGGAAGCGATATACTGTGGATTACTTGCAATTCATGCAACGATTGCCCCCGAACCAGTGGCCTCGGGGTAATTTTCTTCACTTAATTTTGACTATATAAACGTATTGTTTGGATGTTCCTCTATTTGTTTTTGGACGGAGGTGGAGAAGCGTGATTTATTTTGACTGATGCTGATTCTATTGACATGAATGCTTAATAGGTTGAACTCAATTTCTATGATAACTCTGGGTCGTCAACTGCCGACTTAGTTTCATGTTCAGATCCCGTATGTACTTCTTTGGTACACACGACATCGTCTCAGTGCTCAGCAGAAACTAACCAGTGTGGCTACACTTTTCAATATGGTGATGGGAGTGGAACGTCAGGATTCTACGTCTCTGATATGTTCTACTTTGATATGATTCTGGGGAGATCTATGGTTGCTAACTCATCTGCTTCCATCGTTTTCGGGTAATCTTTTTTTTTTTGTTTCTAGTGCACTGTCTCCATTCCACTGTACTGATCAAAACAATACAGCTTTGCATGACGTTTTCTTATACATACGCTGTACAATATATCATTGTTTTCTTATACATACGCTGTACAATATATCATTACGTTGCATCATTGCATGTACTTGGAAAAACTAATTATCAAAATTTACAACAGGTGACCACTGACCATGAATGCTTTATTTCTTTTTTTTTTTTTTATCATGTTAAATGTCACATTTTCTCGTTTTGAAAGTTGGTTGTGCCTTGGCTGCAGGTGTAGCACGTATCAATCTGGAGACCTGACCAAATCAGACCGTGCTATTGATGGTATATTTGGGTTTGGTCAGCAGGGTTTGTCCGTCGTATCACAATTATCGTCGAGAGGGATAACTCCTCGCTCATTTTCCCATTGTTTGAAAGGGGAAGGAAACGGTGGCGGAATTCTGGTGCTTGGTGAGATTTTGGACCCAAGTATCGTCTATAGTCCTCTTGTGCCATCACAGTATGCCCTCTTTTCTCTGTTGTGTACTGGCAATTATCGACTTTTCAGTCAATTTACTTCGTTTGACTTCATCTTCAGTCAATTTACCAAAAATTCAAAGTAAGATGATTGTTGAAAATGGACTAATGGAGAGAGTATGAACAAATGATCTTAGTCTCAAATAGAACCGGAGCCCTTTTTTTACGGAGTAACATCTTATCTATAATCTTAGGATTGTTAACGCGAATACAGATTTGTTCTTGATTGATCCTAAATGCTCAATTATTCACACTAGTGACTTGTGCCCTCCAGTTCCTCCATAACGCTCTTCACATTTTTCTTGTTAATCCAAAACACACTAGCACTTTCTCAACTATGATCTCTTCTAGAACTGGCAACCAGTGGCCAGTCTCTTGGGGTTGGTCGGTTTGATCGCATCGAGTCAATATTGCCCTTTTGGTGGGATCAGTTGTTGCAGGTCAAGTTGGGCGGGCACCTTTCAAGTCAATTTGATTTGGTCGCTAATTTTATTCTTGTACGGTTAGGTTCTCTTTTGGCTGCTCGTTTAGGTTCTGGTAGGCACGTTCATGTTTGGTCAATCATTTGTACATCACTGTATATAGTATCGTACCTCACCTTTTGGTCTATTATGCCATTTGTGCAGTTTTTATTCGTTGATGATTAGACTGATTTAAGTAGCTGTCCCAATAGTGGGCTTTACTGATTATTTGTTTCATTTTCAGGCCTCACTATAACCTGCATCTTCAGAGTATTGCTGTCAATGGGCAATTATTGCCAATTGATGAAGAAGTTTTTGCAACGTCAAACAATCGAGGAACAATTGTTGATTCTGGAACTACATTGGCTTATCTAGTTGAAGAAGCTTATGATCCTTTTCTCAGTGTGGTGAGTACTGCTGTTGGACTCAAGGGTTCTTTTGTGTGTTTGGCGTTCATTCTGTTTTGTATTCGAAATGTTTGACACAGCCTGTATCACTTGGCGGGGATCATTGGTTCTTGTTCTATAGTTTAGTCTAACCAATAAAAGACATTTCCACTGTAATCAAGAACGTGACATGAAGCATGTGAGAAGCAGCCTACGCTGACGGAGTTCTACTATTGATCTTATTACATTGTCATATTACACAATACACAGACATCAGTTTTCTTCATAACTGTGTTTTGCACAATTAAGTGAATTTCATGTTGCCAAAGAACTATGTGACTGTTAAATTCTCTCTTCAGTGTTCCCGCAACACCACTAAGCTGAGTAAAGTGAACGTGAACTGTTGATAACGCAACTACTGAATCTTATCATCTAAATCTTTGGTGCAGATTACTGCTCAAGTTTCTCAGTTTGGGAAGCCTGTAATTTTCAAAGGAAATCAATGTTACATGATCTCAGCAAGGTCCGTCTTATGCATACACATTCTTTGATTCTTTTGCTGTCCTCCTAAAAAATCGTGCTCGGTTGTGTTGTTAAGACTACTTAACGCTTGAGCGCCTCTGTTGTTTGCAGTGCTAGTGATATATTTCCTCCTGTAAGCCTGAATTTTGCAGGGGGTGCGTCCATGCTCTTGAGACCAGAAGAATACCTCGTACATATGGGCTTTGTTGTGAGTCGTAACTGCTGTTGTTTCACTTGATGTTATTGTGTTCATTTCAGTGTCAATGTTGTTAGTTATGCTGAAAACTTTGATTCGACAGGACGGAGCATCCTTGTGGTGCATGGGCTTTCAGAAAGTTCAAGATCAAGGAGTTTCGATTTTAGGAGGTTACTTTTTATATGTTTCCGATTCTCAAATGAAGTTTACATGCCCTCTACGTGTATGATATCTTCCGCCAGTAATGCTTTAGTCTCGCAAGAGAAAGTGCTAAAAATTATAAACAATATAAAAAAATACGGAGTAAGAAACAAAAAGAGGTGGTAATATTTCTTTGTATTAATTGAAAAATTGAACGAACAATTAATTATCGCTAGCAAATGCAGATTTGGTTCTCAAGGACAAAATCTTTGTTTACGATTTAGCTCGTCAAAGGATTGGCTGGGCGAACTATGATTGTAAGTTGCAAACAGAACAATCTTTTTTTTTTTTTTTTTTTTTTTTTTAATACCACTCATATTTCACCTAGAAGAAGCCTGACTTGTTTTATGGTATTCTAGGTTCCATGTCGGTGAACGTCTCGGTAGCTTTCGGCCGAGATGAGTTCATAAATGCAGGTCAACTTAACAGTAGCAGGTCATCACGAGAATCTCTTTTCGGGTTTTTACCACCATACTTCAAGGCGTTCCTTGCACAGATTATTATAGGTCTCCTTATCTTGTAGTTGTAGTAGTTAAACTCCCAGCTTACGCTGTCGACTGTAAATTATTCATTTTAGTTTGGTGCCTGGTGAGAGTTGTAGAGTAGATTGCGGTAATTGCAAATTTGTTTTGTAATGAGCGAGAGGGAAGAGGGTTGATAAGAGCCATGATTGAGTCACATGAGGTTGAAAATGTTAAGTGTGTTTTTTTTTTTTTTTTTCGTTTTCCCTTTTGTTTCTTCTATTTATAACTACAAGATCACTAAAGATTTTGTAATGTAAGTAGTATAATGGAAAGACGTTTTTCTAGATCGATAATAACATACATTCGTACTTGTGCGCGGCACATTAGCTTTGGCGGTGGTGCGAGAGGAGTTAGGTCTCGAAAGAGTTGATGTGCGGATCTGTCATAGGACTCCTAGAGCAATGACAAAATACGAGCGACAACTTTTGTAATGAAATTGACTTTGTATATCCAAGTTCATCAAGTATTGTGGGCAAAGAGTATTCCCTCCATCCCAAAATTTGTGTCAATTTTCAATATTATTTCATTTTCATTACTACTTAAATCTACACAACAAAAATTGAGATACTTATTTTAGGGAATTGATTTTTTGAATACGTAATTTACTCTCTCGATATACTTTTTTCATTTTTTTTTTTCATGCGTACCCTTTTAATTACTCTCCCAACATACGGTTTTCATGATTCTCTCTTTTTTGCAATCAAAACTTAATAGATCTCTGAATTCCTTTAATTATGAACTAGAATTTTTGATTTCGATCTAGTTTAAAATCTCGGAGTATAATTTTTATAATGTGTTAAATTATTAATTTTTCATAATTTTAATTGATTCTCTAAATAAATTAGGGTTAGAATTTTGGATTAAATTAAAAAAAAAAAAAAAAAGGGTAAATGGGGTAGTGTTGGTGGTAAAAGGGTGGCAGCGGCTGGCTGGTTGTAACAACCCGGTTTTTCGTGACTTAATTAAACTAAGGCGGAAAATTAATTAAGTCTAATACATGCCGGATGTTAAATAAATTACACTCAAATGGCAAAGGATACAAATATATATTACAATCTCTCAAAGGAAACAAACGAAACATCCTAATCGTCCCGACAATCCTGAGTCTCGAGAATTGCCTGCAATAGAGACAAAAACACAAAATAGGAGGATCTCCCGCTCAGAGGCGGGAAGTGACTGTTCTGACCAACAACCTCTAAACCAAAGTGTTGGTTTTATTTAACCTATGATTAAAAGTAACTTGGCAGCACTAAACGCGTATAACTCCAGCAGCCGCATATTTCGATAAAATTGGACAATTAGCATATAATATCAGTTCTCACATATAGATATTTAAATCTCATACAACATGCAGTTCATAAAACGTAACGTAGAATATAGAAAATAAATAAATAAAAACACATTGCAATTAGGCAAGCAAAACACATAAGGAAATCATGATGATTTAATCACGAGTATACATCCAATCACATAACGTACAACACTCATAAATAATCATTCTCAATAAGTAGTATTTCAACACTCAGGAAACCAAGTCATTCAGACAATACTCAATCAAAACAAGGAAAATACATTCAACATGTGATAACAAATGAGTCTTCGTTAGTAAGGCGAAAGCATGCAGACATAATCCGCGCGATGGCGGCCGGTAGTTAAAGCGGACAAGTCAGGATATGCTAAAGATACCTAAGGTAATAAGGTCGATTCAATCCCTTGTCTAATGTATGCATACACTACCTATCGAGGATCATACTTATTCGCTATTCAAAAGGTATCACCGACGAAAAAATTCGACTATCACCAGAGGCGGGTACCGGATGGGGTTGGCGTTCCAATTACTATTCTATGGGCCCGCGGAAGTATCAAGTATGCCCCATCCCCGAGGTTGATACCACACGTCAAACAAAGAATCTTAAGATCGTTGAATAGCCTTGGGCAACTCTGGGAGGGAGCCCAAGTCCCCATAGACAGCTACCTCGTTAACTTCGAATGTCAAGAGTCGCAACATGGCGAACAATCCAAGTATTATATCAAGTAGTTCGTTTTCTCAATTTCTTATTTCCTCGTTTATTCAAATCAAGTGACAATTCTGAAACTTAAATAATATCGTCGAACTTTGTATAATGAAATATTAGTTCTAGCAGTTCTTCAGGTAAGCAGAACACATAGAAAGACTTAGATATTTATTTTGAGTCCGTTCGTAAATTTTAAATATTTTCACTATTCATTATTTTACTATTCATTGTATTTACTATTCATCGTATTTACTATTCCTCGTATTTTTATACGTATGCGTATTCTTATACTTGTACGTATTATTAGTTTATATTTTAGTAAATAATAATAGTTCATTTTATTTATAAACTTGATTAAGTTTCATTTAAACTATAAGTAATTTAAAGTAGATTAGTGATTAGTGATATAAATAATTGAATTTCATATAACTCACATTTATGTCTTCCTTTTATTTAAATTGTAAACTGTTTAGTGATTTAGTAGTTTTAACATTCATTTTAAATTGTAAACATATCTTGATGATACTTAGCACAATTTAGTGTTTTTAATAAAATCTAATATAATGACATTTAGGAACTATTCGTTTAGGTGGCCTAATTTCTGAATTGATTTTATTTATGTAACTCTTACGTAGTCGTATTAGGTGATTTAATAATTCGATCGTGAGATTATTAATATTTAAATTTTAGTAATATTCACTTAAGTTTAATTCACTTAATTATTTATAACTTTTAAAAATGTCAAAAACTTTATAATTCAAAATCTTAGTTAGATTTTGTATTTATATATATAAATATATTATTCATAATTTTTATATAACTATACTTAGTAAATTTTTAGTCAACCTTTATATATTATTATGATATTAACAATTTACCTTTTAGTTAATTTTTACTTGTGATTCTAATTTTTAGCTTTATTTAGTAATACTTTTACTTAGATTCATTTTAAATCTTAAAGTACCCAATTTCTTATTATTATTTTAACTAAATACTTATTTAGTATATTTTAAGTTCATTGTAAACTTTAAAGTTTTAATAAAGTAATCTTTATATTAAATGTGATATATGACTTTTTATATAATTATTTATTTCAGAAACTTTAATATGAGTAACTTAATTCATATTTTTACTTTTAGTTTGATTTAATATTAATTTAAACTTAATACTCTTTTAACTTAATTCTTCATTTTTAGTTATATTTCGATTTAACTTTTTAGTGACAATAGATAAGTTATATTACTTTAATTTATTTACTTGAGTTATTTAATAATATTTTGGTCACATATTATACTTGTGATACATAAATTTCATATATTTTAATTTACACATAACAAATAATTTTAACATGATAACATTACATATAATTCAACAATAATTCACAACACATTTTCACCCAAAATATAATTTCACAAAATCATATAAATATCATATTTCACAATTCAATTCAACATTATATTATAACTAAAATTAACACCCAATTTCATACTATAGCGAATCATACAAAGTTATCAAATTAAACTGAATCGGGACTCATACGTGTCTAATGCATACTAGCTCACTTTTAATAACAGATTAATTTAAATAAAACCAAAACGTTAATTGTTAGAGATTTTGAGGAAGAAATCGAGTCACCTAAAATTGGCTCACGAACAGAGGCCTCCAAAAACAGTCCTAACCCATTCCTCATGAACCCAAAATCAAATGCGGTGAAGCCGAATAATAATAGCAGCAACTCGTGTCGACGGCGGCGACATCGAAAATAACACAAAATATAGAGAAAGAGGAGAGTGAGACTCGACTCAATATATCGACATAATAAATTATAGACGGAAAACGAATTGAGTATTGAGAGTTAATTAATTGATTAAATGGTTTAAAAGAAGGATGAAGAAGTATTAATACGGTTGAATTTAAAAAGGGTCACATGGATGAAATCGAAACGTAAAAGCGAAACCGTAACAGAGGCTCACCATATGAGGCGAGACCAAACCAAGGGTGTCGGATGACGGTAGCAACACCGAGAAGGCCAAAATAGACCGAGAATAAGCGTTCAAGATTCGTGTCCGATTCCGTCCCCGACAAACGTACCACACACGCAGAGGAGAGAGCAAAAGTGAATTAAAATCAGCGAAATTAATTACGATAAATTTACGGATAAAAATGATTTAATCGACGACACTTACCGACGATTAAATACGACGGCAAGGCCACGGTGAGCAGGGCCACGGTGGTCCCGAGGGTGGCAGCGAGCAGGGGAGCAAAGAGCGAGAGAGAGAGAGAGAGAGAGACCACGGTGGTGCTGGCCTGTGCTCGAGATCGAGCTCGCCTTCAATGGTGGCTCCGGTGGCGGCGATGGTTTCAGGTGGTGATGTTGTCCTCCGGTGGTGGTGACAGATGAAGCAGAGGAGGCGGCAGAGCACGGTGAGAAAGCAGGGCCAAGAAGAGAGAGGAAAACAGGGGAGGCCGAAGGGAAGAGAAGAGAAGGACGATGGTGGTTCAAGGCGGCTGGTGACGGTGGTGTCAGAGGCGACGGCGGCCGTGGTTGTTGTCGTGGCCGCTGCTGTTGTTTAAGTTGTTGCCATTGTTGTCGTGTTTGTTGTTGTTGAAGTTGGTCGTTGTTGTTGTTTTGTGTTGTTGATGTCGTGTATTGTTGTTGTTGGGCTTGTTTGTTTCATTTTAATGGAAGACTAAAATAAGGGAGAAAGGAAGAAGAAGAGAGAAAGGGAGGCAGTAACAAAGAGGGATTTAGGGTTTGATTTATAAAATAAAATATCTAATTTGTGTGAGTGAGAGTTGATGTCGACAAACATGGGGCTATATTTGGGTCTGTTTGATTTTGATTGCTCCGTTTTATTTACTCTTATTTATAAACTTTTAGTTATTATAAAATATATTTTGATTTGAATTCTTTATTTTAAATTTTAGTTTCATCATTAGTATTATAAAATTTATATTTCGAAAATATAAAATGTATAAAAGTTATCAGTTACAAATTGTATTACGGTCTCATAAAATTTCAAACGATTTATTTATTTGCAAGATATATTTGATAAAATTATATTTATTCAAGTAATAATAATTTTTAAATTAAAACGCAAATTTATTAAGTTTAATAAAACCAATTGAAATAAAGTTTTAGTTCGACAAGTATTTTATAAATAAAAATATAATATAGGTTAATATAAAATCAAGAAAGTTTAATTAGAAATGTATTGGAGAAAGTTTATTTAATCGAAATTTTTCAAATTGCGTTTTAAAGTAATTGAATAAAAGTTAAATTATATAAATTTTAATTTAAGAATTTTGTTAAAATAATTAATTAGTATTAATAAAAACACGGTGTTCTGATCCTACCCTTAAGAAAAGTTTCGTCCCCGAAACTTGAATAGGATGGATAACTGCTCGAGATTAAAAAGCAGTTGCAGAAAACATTGATGTTTTTGGAATTGGAATATTAATATTGCTCTTGATTGGGTATGAATTTTCTAAAATGAAAGATTGATGAATTTAATAATTTTAAATATAAATAATTCTTTTTCAAATTAATATCAAAATGTTGCTGCATTGACATTTTCAAAATCTGCGTGAAAGACGTTTTCAAAAAGGTAGGGCCTAGAAGTTTTGTACGGAATTAAATTAAATTAAAATAATAAGCGTTTTAAGAATAAAATAATTTATTTAAATCTAGAAATAAATATTAACCTTAAAATAAAATAGGTTGAAATAAGAAGTTTTATGATTTAGTTAGGATTTTAATATAATCAAATTATTGTCCTACCCCCTTAAGAAGTTTTAAACGTATATACATAATATTATTATTGTTACTTTTAATGATCACGTGTATATGATATATAGCCTTAGGAAAAACGGCATTTAGGAAAAATATGTAAAAGTCGTAGTGATCATAATGAAAATATGAGCTTTAATGAAATAAAGAGAATATAGGTTATCGTTGAATGATTAAATAAAATTTTCGAGAATTATGGATAACCTTGTTGATATAGCTCATTTTCTTAAAATTATTATTATAATGTTATTAGGTAAAATGGAAATGTTATGAATCATATTTCGGGTAAGATTGAAAATTTACAATAAGGGTTAAAATAATTGATAAATGATATCTATATGAATATATATTTTTGAAGAGAGGTAATTGAAATAGATAGAACAAGTTCAGAAGTATTTAATAAAAAGGTAAAGAGTTTACAAACATGAAGGAAACAACCGAAGATTCATTGTATGAGATTAATAAGTATTTCGTAGACATATAATTTAAGAGTTCAAAATTTTGGAATAACAAGGGAATAAACTTTAGAGGTTGAATAAAAACTCAACGAAATTACCAAGGAAGGAGGAAGTCAACTTTCGAGATTACATAAAAACAAATGAAAATTAACTCTACGAAATCAATTAGCAAGTACTATAGATTTCAAGATTAGAAATTTTAGAAGTTGATAACAAGTAAGGATGATATAATTTTACGAGATTGAAGAGAAGAGATGAGAATTTATTGAGAAGACAATTATAAAAAAATTATTGACTTAGGAAGTTAGAAGTTTAAAAAAAAGAGTCAATAAGTTTAGAAGGTTGAAAAATAATCGAATCCACAAGTCTTTAAAAAGAACAAGGGGTTAACGATTAAAGAAGCAAACTAAAATTCATTTTTAAATGAATAAATATTAGAAATTTTAAGATTAGGAGATTTATAATTCGAGGTTAGTTGAAAAGATAACGCTAACCAAAGATTGATTGTTAATATAGTTGTAGACGTCTTCAATTTAACAAAATTTTTCAAATCTTGAATGTCTTCTCGTGCCACATAATTCTTGTTGCGTCCATTTGTTGCGCTTGAATTCTTGTCGTCTTGACTTCGATTTATACGTCTCGCTTTTTGGTAATGTTAGCATATGAGACTTGTTAGTCAAAAAGATTAGTCATAGAGCACTTAGCAGGCAAGAAAAGAGAAATAAAAATCTATCGAGGTTGAATGACGGTTGAAAATTCTAAAATCTAGGTCAGTCGGTCAATCCTCAATATTTCTACCCATTCTCACATGTTAAAGCGTTCTAAGATTATTATTTTAGCGATCTAAGATTTCTAATTTATTATTTGATCCTATAAGTCTATGCCTGACATACGATATGAATGTCTGGCCCAGGTGTCTTCTCGCTAGATGAGATAACTTTAAGTTATTCACGGTCGCAAGACAGCTTTGATACCAACTGTAACAACCCGGTTTTTCGTGACTTAATTAAACTAAGGCGGAAAATTAATTAAGTCTAATACATGCCGGATGTTAAATAAATTACACTCAAATGGCAAAGGATACAAATATATATTACAATCTCTCAAAGGAAACAAACGAAACATCCTAATCGTCCCGACAATCCTGAGTCTCGAGAATTGCCTGCAATAGAGACAAAAACACAAAATAGGAGGATCTCCCGCTCAGAGGCGGGAAGTGACTGTTCTGACCAACAACCTCTAAACCAAAGTGTTGGTTTTATTTAACCTATGATTAAAAGTAACTTGGCAGCACTAAACGCGTATAACTCCAGCAGCCGCATATTTCGATAAAATTGGACAATTAGCATATAATATCAGTTCTCACATATAGATATTTAAATCTCATACAACATGCAGTTCATAAAACGTAACGTAGAATATAGAAAATAAATAAATAAAAACACATTGCAATTAGGCAAGCAAAACACATAAGGAAATCATGATGATTTAATCACGAGTATACATCCAATCACATAACGTACAACACTCATAAATAATCATTCTCAATAAGTAGTATTTCAACACTCAGGAAACCAAGTCATTCAGACAATACTCAATCAAAACAAGGAAAATACATTCAACATGTGATAACAAATGAGTCTTCGTTAGTAAGGCGGAAGCACGCAGACATAATCCATAGTGATGGCGGCCGGTACGTTAAAGCGGACAAGTGCGGATATGCTAAAGATACCTAAGGTAATAAGGACGATTCAATCCCTTGTCTAATGTATGCATACACTACCTATCGAGGATCATACTTATTCGCTATTCAAAAGGTATCACCGACGAAAAAGTTCGACTATCACCAGAGACGGGTACCCCCGGATGGGGCTGGCGTTTCCAATTACTATTCTATGGGCCCGCGGAAGTATCAAGTATGCCCCATCCCTGAGGTTGATACCACACGTCAAACAGCAATCTTAAGATCGTTGAATAGCCTTGGGCAACTCTGGGAGGGAGCCCAAGTCCCCATAGACAGCTACCTCGTTAACTTCGAATTTCAAGAGTCGCAACATGGCGAACAATCCAAGTATTATATCAAGTAGTTCGTTTTCTCAATTTCTTATTTCCTCGTTTATTCAAATCAAGTGACAATTCTGAAACTTAAATAATATCGTCGAACTTTGTATAATGAAATATTAGTTCTAGCAGTTCTTCAGGTAAGCAGAACACATAGAAAGACTTAGATATTTATTTTGAGTCCGTTCGTAAATTTTAAATATTTTCACTATTCATTATTTTACTATTCATTGTATTTACTATTCATCGTATTTACTATTCCTCGTATTTTTATACGTATGCGTATTCTTATACTTGTACGTATTATTAGTTTATATTTTAGTAAATAATAATAGTTCATTTTATTTATAAACTTGATTAAGTTTCATTTAAACTATAAGTAATTTAAAGTAGATTAGTGATTAGTGATATAAATAATTGAATTTCATTATAACTCACATTTATGTCTTCCTTTTATTTAAATTGTAAACTGTTTAGTGATTTAGTAGTTTTAACATTCATTTTAAATTTTAAACATATCTTGATGATACTTAGCACAATTTAGTGTTTTTAATAAAATCTAATATAATGACATTTAGGAACTATTCGTTTAGGTGGCCTAATTTCTGAATTGATTTTATTTATGTAACTCTTACGTAGTCGTATTAGGTGATTTAATAATTCGATCGTGAGATTATTAATATTTAAATTTTAGTAATATTCACTTAAGTTTAATTCACTTAATTATTTATAACTTTTAAAAATGTCAAAAACTTTATAATTCAAAATCTTAGTTAGATTTTGTATTTATATATATAAATATATTATTCATAATTTTTATATAACTATACTTAGTAAATTTTTAGTCAACCTTTATATATTATTATGATATTAACAATTTACCTTTTAGTTAATTTTTACTTGTGATTCTAATTTTTAGCTTTATTTAGTAATACTTTTACTTAGATTCATTTTAAATCTTAAAGTACCCAATTTCTTATTATTATTTTAACTAAATACTTATTTAGTATATTTTAAGTTCATTGTAAACTTTAAAGTTTTAATAAAGTAATCTTTATATTAAATGTGATATATGACTTTTTATATAATTATTTATTTCAGAAACTTTAATATGAGTAACTTAATTCATATTTTTACTTTTAGTTTGATTTAATATTAATTTAAACTTAATACTCTTTTAACTTAATTCTTCATTTTTAGTTATATTTCGATTTAACTTTTTAGTGACAATAGATAAGTTATATTACTTTAATTTATTTACTTGAGTTATTTAATAATATTTTGGTCACATATTATACTTGTGATACATAAATTTCATATATTTTAATTTACACATAACAAATAATTTTAACATGATAACATTACATATAATTCAACAATAATTCACAACACATTTTCACCCAAAATATAATTTCACAAAATCATATAAATATCATATTTCACAATTCAATTCAACATTATATTATAACTAAAATTAACACCCAATTTCATACTATAGCGAATCATACAAAGTTATCAAATTAAACTGAAACGGGACTCATACGTGTCTAATGCATACTAGCTCACTTTTAATAACAGATTAATTTAAATAAAACCAAAACGTTAATTGTTAGAGATTTTGAGGAAGAAATCGAGTCACCTAAAATTGGCTCACGAACAGAGGCCTCCAAAAACAGTCCTAACCCATTCCTCATGAACCCAAAATCAAATGCGGTGAAGCCGAATAATAATAGCAAAGAACTTCGTGTCGGCGGCGACATCGAAAATAACACAAAATATAGAGAAAGAGGAGAGTGAGACTCGACTCAATATATCGACATAATAAATTATAGACGGAAAACGAATTGAGTAGAGAGTTAATTAATTGATTAAATGGTTTAAAAGAAGGATGAAGAAGTATTAATACGGTTGAATTTAAAAAGGGTCACATGGATGAAATCGAAACGTAAAGCGAAATCAGAATGCAGGCTCACCATATGAGGCGAGACCAAACCAAGGGTGTCGGATGACTCAGAAGCAACACCGAGAAGGCCAAGATAGACCGAGAATAAGCGTTCAAGATTCGTGTCCGATTCCGTCCCCGACAAACGTACCAGACACGCAGAGGAGAGAGCAAAAGTGAATTAGAATCAGCGAAATTAATTACGATAAATTTACGGATAAAAATGATTTAATCGACGACACTGCAAGCGATTAAATCTGACGGCAAGGCCACGGTGAGCGGGCCACGGTGGTCCCGAGGGTGGCAAATGAGCAGGGAGCAAAGAGCGAGAGAGAGAGAGAGAGACCACGGTGGTCTTGGCTGTGCTCGAGATCGAGCTCGCCTTCAATGGTGGCTCCGGTGTGGCGATGGTTTGGTGGTGATGTTGTCCTCCGGTGGTGGTGACGGATGAAGCGAGAGGCGGCAGAGCACGGTGAGAAAGCAGGGCCAAGAAGAGAGAGGAAAACAGGGGAGGCCGAAGGGAAGAGAAGAAGGACGATGGTGGTTCAAGGCGGCTGGTGACGGTGGTGTCAGAGGCGGCGGCCGTGGTTGTTGTCGTGGCCGCTGCTGTTGTTTAAGTTGTTGCCATTGTTGTCGTGTTTGTTGTTGTTGAAGTTGGTCGTTGTTGTTGTTTTGTGTTGTTGATGTCGTGTATTGTTGTTGTTGGGCTTGTTTGTTTCATTTTAATGGAAGACTAAAATAAGGGAGAAAGGAAGAAGAAGAGAGAAAGGGAGGCAGTAACAAAGAGGGATTTAGGGTTTGATTTATAAAATAAAATATCTAATTTGTGTGAGTGAGAGTTGATGTCGACAAACATGGGGCTATATTTGGGTCTGTTTGATTTTGATTGCTCCGTTTTATTTACTCTTATTTATAAACTTTTAGTTATTATAAAATATATTATGATTTGAATTCTTTATTTTAAATTTTAGTTTCATCATTAGTATTATAAAATTTATATTTCGAAAATATAAAATGTATAAAAGTTATCAGTTACAAATTGTATTACGGTCTCATAAAATTTCAAACGATTTATTTATTTGCAAGATATATTTCAGTAAAATTATATTTATTCAAGTAATAATAATTTTTAAATTAAAACGCAAATTTATTAAGTTTAATAAAACCAATTGAAATAAAGTTTTAGTTCGACAAGTATTTTATAAATAAAAATATAATATAGGTTAATATAAAATCAAGAAAGTTTAATTAGAAATGTATTGGAGAAAGTTTATTTAATCGAAATTTTTCAGCCGCGTTTTTAAAGTAATTGAATAAAAGTTAAATTATATAAATTTTAATTTAAGAATTTTGTTAAAATAATTAATTAGTATTAATAAAAACACGGGGTGTTACACTGGTGGGTGGCGGGCTAGCTAGTGGCGGGAGGCTAGGTAGTGATGGTGAGATATGTTGTGGGATAAGTATTTGAGGTTAATTGAAAATAAAAGTGATAGTGGTGCAATGGTGGTAAAACAACAACGACGGACGGCACCGACGAGGCAGCAGGGTGAGGCGGTGCGGTGATAGAGTGGTACGGCAGGTCAGGCGGCCCTACAACCACCACACCCTTCACCATCTTCTTTTCCATCAAATTAACACAACTCTCTCCAACAACCACTATTCTCACCACCACTGGGTCCGCCGCCACCATGTCGCCCACATATCACCGCCTGATCGCTACACCACCACCCCAACCTCCTCTGACCACCATCTTCGCTGCCTTCTAAACCCTAACCCTAATATTTTAAAATTTTAGAACGTTTTAAAATTAATAATATAGCAAGTATATAGAAATTAAGATACCTAATCACATCTATTCGATAACTAGAATTCATTATTGAATAATTAAGGAATTGATTAAGATTTAATTCAAGAAAACTTGATAAAACAAAAAGAGAGAAAATCATATATCGTGAGAGTAAAAAGGGTAAATTTGGAAACTTAAATGAAAAAAGTATACCATGGGAGTAAAACTCGTATACAAAAAATCAATGAAATTATTTTATGATGAAAGGAGTATTTCACAATTTTTGTAATGGGCCATGTTAAAAAAGAAATAATAGTTATATCCATTATTTTTTCCTAAATTTTCTTAAACTTTATGATTAATCAATATCTATTGGGTTACTAATTTTGAATCACCATCGCCAAAAAATGGTCCCGACATTTAAAATTGTAAGAAAAATGAAAGTGATTTAATATGTCCAAACAATATAGTGAAGTTTTTAGACTTTTATTTTAATTAAAAAAATAGTTTTCTTTCCACTTTACTAAAATAAGAAATCGATTTTATTAAGACATTTAATATGTTTCTGGGATCGTTACGGGAAGTGGTGAGTCGAGTATTCCTTGTCGAGGTTGAGCACGAGCCAAAGAAAGATGTAATGAAATCATCCCGAGACTTAGGGACGAAGTAATAAGCTCATATTCTTGTTTTAGATGTCGTCCCTATGCCTAGGGAAGAACCCTGTCTCGTCCCTATGCCTAAGGATGAGGAATCAACGAAGAGGAATCAAAGAAAAATGCTCCAAAAACAGCCAACTCACTGTCCCGGCCGGGATGGTGGGCCCGGTGGCTAGGGATAGGGTTATCTCGGTTGGGACACATGTCCCGATGCCTAGGGACGGCCCGACTTTTCGCCTCCTTCTAATTTTCGACGTAATATAAATTTGGGGGCATATTTCGTGATTGAGACTTTTATACTTGGTTTTCTCTGAAAACATACACTTAGAAAACCTAGAAATATTTTGCTCTTTGATTTTGGCTTGTAATTTTAATTCCCAACTCAAGAATCGTTCTCTGAATTCATCTTTATCATCTTTGTTCTAGTCAAAATCCATTTCCGTTTTGATCATTGTTGGTATTGTATTTCTTCTCCTCTCAATTTCGATTTCAATTATATTGTTTGTGATCATGAATTCTTCTTATTGCATAGTTTTATTTGTTGTTTTGATTAGTGTGAGTAGTTCCTTTTCCTAGGGTGAAAGGTGAGTCATGGAATTGTGTTTTGGGTGTTTTTGATGTAAGTTTGAGTTTGGGTTTAATGCTTGTTTCGATAGCCTTGCTTTAATTTGCTTGTTGTTTGTTGATCACCGGCCATGTTTGACAAACCCGTCGCGATCTTGAACTTAAGATCGAAAGTCTGGTTCAGGAATAGGCCTTAGGCTAATCGACAGGACATCCGTTAGTAAGTTGCGAGAGCCGCTAACGAGTTTTGAGGGAGACATAAGACCGAGAGGAAGAGTCACCCTCTTAGCAAACTCATCCCGAGAATCAACCCAACCCGAGCATACTCATGACAAACACGATTCCCTAGACCTTTCTCTTAAGTGTAAACACCGTTTTTCCTACCCTCTAGCCATTGAAAACCAAGAATACTCGAACCGACCAATCTAGAATCACCACACAAGTAACCTACAATAGCAACCATCTCCCAGTGGAATAATTCGACCCCGAATTACCCTATCTATCTTTAGAGTTGGTTAGGTTATTTTTGATTGAGCAATACGACTAAAGCCTATCAAATTTTGGCATCGTTGCCGGAGAGACGGCTTTGTTTATTGTTTCGTTGTTCGATTCTAGATTTTTACTTATCTCAGAGAACCTTAGTTCCTTGAGGCCGCTTTTCACGTTCTCTTTTAGTCCTTTGTTTTATGCCTAGGAAGTCACGCACCTCTCAAGTAATTAAGGACATCCCTTTTGATCCCGAGCCGAAGCATACTTTCCATAGATGGAGGAATTTACTAAAAGAACTCGAAGCTCAATCCACTAAGGAAGCTCACAAGGAACCCGATCCTAAACCTTATGCTAAAGAAGCTCACAAGGAACCCGATCCTAAATCGAGTGAAGAAAAAGAGTCAACTCGAGATAGCGTTAAGCTAGTCGAGACGAGACGAGGATGTTAAAACTGGGCGAGGACGGGTTCGGATGTCCTCATTAAATAAATTCAAGCTTGGGTTACGCCATGCTTGGGTTTTTGCTTCTTTAGTAAAAGGAGTAGAATTTTTGAAAAGGGATTAATTTAAAAAAAATGCGAGAGTTTTGTTTGAAAATGTTAGTTCCTTAGTTTTTGTGATTTGTTTTTTTTTTTTTTTTTTTCCTGTTCGTTGTTTAGATATCTGAAAGTAAGCGATATTTTCGAAGATATGCAATCCATGAATTTTGGAAAAAGGGCCATAGTGTATAGCCTCGCAAGTGCACGTATGACTCGGAATTTTGGTTTAAGGGTCCGTATGCCTCCAACTTATAAACCGAGTATGCTTTGGCAGATCCACCCAGTTCGACACGAAAGGGCACTAAAACAAAAATTGAATCTTAATCCTCGAAATTTTGAATAAAAATTTCCTAGGTCGAAATACTTATTTTTTCGTTGAATGTTATAGATTTAAAGAATTATATTCAACCGTCAAAAAGTTAATCAATTTAAATTAGTTGTGACTTATAATTTCGACAATTTAGAAAAAAGTTAGTTTAATAGAAATGAAATAGTAATTTGATATTAAGATTAAATGATTTAATAAAAAAAATCAAAATGATTACTTTTTAAATCAAATTTTTGATGTTAAGTTTACTTTTTAAAATAAGAAGAAAATGGAAGAGGATAAGATGCTTGGCCTTGATTTGCGTGTTTGAAATTGTTGACTTGAATTTCAAAGACGAGAAAGATATAAGGGTCCATTTTTATTCGAAAATCAAAAATGTCCGAAATTTTTATGAATAAAAGGTTTTACTTTTATTTTTATAAATTGGTAAATATAACTTAACCCTTTTTTGAAATTTGAAAGGCGATACTAGTTTTGTGTTGATTTTTATAAAATTTTGATTTGTGTTTCTTTTTGAATTTTAAAGATAATACCACATATTTTATTTTCCAAAAATTTTAAATTTGGATTTAAGAAATTTAGTATTATTTGGCGAAAAAAATTCAGACGCATTTTTATTATGATGAAAAAGGATGAATTTAATTAAAGGAATTAAATTCTTTTATAATACTGTGTTAAAATAACACGGGGTGTTACATAATTGATTAAATATTCTCTTTAACTATAAAATTTATCGTTTATTCAATAAAAGTCTCCCTTTGGTTTATTCTGTCCTTTATTTTAAGCTTTAGTGTCTGTGTGTATTAGAAGTGGTTGGTTCATTAATTGATCGTTACACGTCTCTTCAATGGATTCAAGGTAATCGTTAATTGTCATCGAAGTCAAGTCAGCGTAATTTTATTACTTTGATTCAAGCGAATGATTACCTCAAAAGGTATATAGAGATAACAATAGTATGATGTGCCGATGTGTCATATCATGGTTCGAAATCGTTTGCTGTAAAAGATTAATTTTCTCATCCGTTTTTGATTGATTGATTGATTTTTTATTATCTTATGTAAGTGCTGTTAAGCTTTCATATTAATGAATTGGTCGTTTTTTTCAAAAAAAAAACATATACTTATATACAGATAACACAACGTATCATGTGAGACGGTCTCACAATAATTTTATCGAGATCAAGTAGATTGAAGACGAGAAGAGATAAAAAAAATAAAAAATAAATAAAATAAGCGAGTACTCCGTATAACAATAACGAGACAAGGACCCCAAAACAATTGATGTTGTTTTAACGGTAACCACCGTAACAAATACGGAGTAACAAATACCAACACATTCTTTGTATAAAAAGTGGGGAGTAAAATCACTCGCAGTCATATTTTCTTGAAGATTCTGCAGAATTTCTCAAAAATTGACTACTTTTGAAATTTCGGACATTGTATGAAAAATTAGGTATGGTATGGTATTTCCATTAAATTTCCAATTATTTTTTCTAGGCATAATTTTTGTTGTGTTATTATAGTATGTTATTAATCGTATATAATTTTTTTTGGAAAACAAATTGAGTTTGTTGCTCAATTTATTTCTTTTGCTTGCACAATTGATTAGGTTTTGGTGATTTTGAGTAGAGAACCAATTTAATTTGAGATGGGAAATTGGGAATTACCTAAAAATGACGAAAATGCTTCACTTAAAAATTGATAATCCCCTGTTCCCCTATTTAAATTCATTCACGTACACTATTGCAATATATGAGTTTAAATTAAATATAGTTATTTAATTCATTCCGTTAAAATGACAATTAAACCATTACCATATTAAAGATGATTGTGAAAATGATGATGAATGTTCCTCCTCCTTTTTGTTTTCTCTTGTATGTAACACCCCGTGTTTTTGAAACACAATATTATAAAAGAATTTAATTCCTTAGATTAAATTCATCCTTTTTTCTTATAATAAAAATGCGACTGAATTTTTTTCGCCAAATACTACTAAATTTTCCTAAGTACAAATATAAAATTTTTGAAAAATAAAGTTTGTTGCATTATATTCAGAATTCAAAAAGAAACACAATCCAAAATTTTATAAAAGTCAACACAAAACTTATATCGTCTTTCAAATTTCAAAATGGTCAAACCTAGTTACTATTCACAAGAATAAAAGTAAAACCTTTTGTTCATGAAATTCAATTTCGAGCACTTTTGATTTTTATTTATAAATCTTATTATATTATTATCAAATTACTATTCCATTTTGATTTAACTAACACTTTCACTAAAACTCGATATAATGAGCCACACTTATTCAAAACTGATAAACTTTTTGACGTTTGAGCATTATGATTTATTTCCATAACATTCAACGAAAAAAATATATATTTCGATCAAGTAAGATTTTATTTCAAAGTTACGAGGAACTTTTACCCGATTTTTCTTTTGATTTCGTTTTGAGTTTTATTTTCATTTTTATTTTCAATCTTACTTCTAAACATTATTTTAAGACTATATATTTTATTTCTAGACTTTTCGCGTGCGCGTAAATCGAAAATTTCGGAAACGAAAACAAGCCCATGGTTTGTGAGCTTTGGCCGGTTTCATGGACTAAGTCCAAGGACTTATCCTCTTCCATTTTCTTCTCCTTTTGCACCATGTCTAATCCATTCTTACACTCTACATTTTCATCATCATAGTAGCCTATTTAAATTAAATGATAATACAACTAAATACTTATGCATTCACATTAGATTATATTACAAAAACAAAACACAAATACTACTACAACTACTACTACCTACGGCTCACTTACACACACACACACAACAAATTTTTCTAAGTCATTTCCTCTCTAAATAAACTCATACTCAAGATCATAGTAAGCTTATCTTCATCTTCAAGCTCAAGCACACCATTGATCTTCATCTTCTTCCTTACACTTTTCTTACTAAATTATTTATTTTCATGTTTATAATTCACTTAAGCTCTTAACATATTCCTCCACCACTTATATTTGTTAACCACCTCTTCTTTATAATTAGTATATAAACATGAACATAAATCAAAATCATTTAAAATATTTACTTCACCTAAACTAAAAATAATACTACACTTTAAAAATTTTAGTATAGTTAGTTTAGTTCTAAAATAAATCACTAACTTGTTTATTTACATTCTTATGTACTTATCTTAATCAAAGACGAGGAGCAAGGAGGGGGCGTAGACTTGAGCCAGTTTGATCATATCATTGATCCCGACAACTGCTAGGATCTTTTTCATTAACCTAACTAAGGTGCTTCCCGCACACTTATGTGATAAGCGCCTCGAATTTGATTTTATGTTATTTTTCCTAAGTGATGTTTTGATTTGTATGTATGATTTTATGTCACCCAAGTATCACATGTTAAATTAGAAGACAAAAATCGAAAAATAAAATATATTGTCCATATATAATCTACACGGCCTAACCCTAATTTTTCGTTTAATTTTTCATTTTAATTTTTGTAAATTGCATGCTTAAAATACTTGTGGTGAAATTAACATGAAAATATAATTGGTTTATGTTTTGGACTAAAAATGAATTTGTTATGAAATTTAAATGTTTTAAAACGTTTGTGTGTGTTCTTGAAGTATTGTTATTCTTGTGTTTGAAATGATTTTTATTTATGTTTGTTAGTGTTTTGTAAATGATTTTCACCTTAGTTAAATACATAAATGATATAAGATAAATTAGTTGTTGAATTAGAAGTATAAAAATTAGAACATATACATACACATACACGGCCATTTTTATTTTAATGGACAAATTTTTAGTTTTAATTTTTCTAAATAACATATTATGATTAGTTTAGTTAAATTAGACTTGCTATAAAAATTTGAGAAAATAAAACGATAATATAAAATTTGAGTTAAAATGGTGTTCTTTAGAAAATCATAAGTGTTCTTGAAAAATTCATGTGTTCTTCATTTATGTAACTTGTTTGATTCATAAATTTTATAATGTTAAACTTAAATGTTGTTTTAATCCATTAGTGAATAAACACAATACTAAATATATAAGTTAAATAAGCTAAATCTTTAAAATAGAAAAGTTAGAAAATTAAAGTAAGTAAAAACACTATTCATAAATGAAATAAAATATTTAGTGAAAATCGTAAACTAGTTAAAGGACTTTAGTATAATTTAAGAAATTAGTTTATAAAAACTTTAAGTCAAAAACCGATGAAATTAGAAAACGAAAATAAAATGTTAAGTATAAAGGGGCCACGGTTTTGGGACTAATTTTAGACCTAAATTGATTTTGTCACTTTTTATTTTTATCATTTAGATAAATTAATTAGTTAAAGTAATGATTTATTAATAAAAAACAAAAAAAGAAATAAATAGTTAACCATATTTAAACCTCACGGTTTTACTATTAAAAATGGGTCAATTTTGGTCAAAATGAATTTGTCACTTAGTCACTAAAATTGATTAGTAATTAGTTTTATATTTTATTGTATAATGAATCGTTAATAAAAAGGAATCAACGAAACCGATAAAAATAGACGTTACATGTATTTAAAATGAATCATTTCGAAAAGCACGCTTATGCTTAAATGTGGATGTGGAGATACGGACTATTTAAAATGAACTACGACAACCTCGCTAAAATTTGAAACCGCTTAAATTTTAGTTAAGTATACGACTAAATTTAACCGAGTTTTGCTTTTGAAATATCATTTAAAATCACTAAGTACAAATGAACTTAACAACTTTGATTAAAATATATTTCAAAATCACTAAATACAAAATGAACTTAACGTTTTTAAAACTAGACTTTTAAATATTTTCAAAAATCGCTAAAGTACAAAACGAACCTAACGACTTTGAAACTAGAATTCTATACTTAGAAAATAAAACTTGATTTTTGTACTTAAGTAAAATATCATGAACATAAAGGATACTAAGTATTAAAAAAATATATACTAAGCATGGACAAAATACTAATAAATACAAAATACATGTACGTATAAAAATACGTATAAATACGAAGTATAAGAATACGCATACGTATAAGAATACGTACAAATACGATGAATAGTAAAATACGATGAATAGTAAAATACGATGAATAGTAAATACGATGAATAGTAAATACGGTGAATAGTAAAATAATGAATAGTGAAAATATTTAAGATTTACGAACGGACTCAAAATAAAACATTAAGTCTTTCTATGTGTTTTGTTTATCTGAAGAACTGCTAGAACTAAAATTTCATTATACAAAGTTAGACGATATATTTAAGTTACAGAATTTCCACCTATTTTGAATGAACGAGGAAATAAGAAATTGAGAAAATGAAATACTTGAATAAAATACTTGGATTGTTCGCCATGTCGCGACTCTTGAATTCGAAGTTAATGAGGTAGCCGTCTATGGGGACTTTGGCTCCCTCCCAGAGTTGCTAAAGGCGATCTAATATTTTTATATAAAGTATTATTTCGGTACGGGATATACAACCTCAGGGATGGGGCATGATTGATATCTCCGTGAGCCCATACTACTGCAGAATTGGAAACTCCAGCCCCACCCGGGGGTACCCGTCTAAGGTGATAGTCGTATTATTAGGTGACTACTTACTCGAGGGCGAGTATGCTACGATCCTATCTATAGTGGTGTATGCATACATTAGACTCGGGATTTGGCTGTCCTTATCGCTTTAGGTATCTCTAGCACATCGGACACGCCCGCTTTAGCCATTACTGATCGCTTCTGCGCGGACGTCTAGCCTGTCAGACACGTCCGCTTTGTCGGCCCTGATCGCTATTGCGAAATTACGTCTGCATGCTTCCGCCTCGCTAATGAACAATCATTTGTTATCACATGTTGAATGCATTTCCTTGTCTTGTTTGATTGATTATGATTTGATGATTTGAATTTATGAGTGTTGGAATACGTCTGCTGAAAATGATTATTTGGGAGTGTTGTACGATATGTGATTGGATTTATACTCATGTCTGAATAATCTTGATTTCTTTATGTGCTTTACCTGTCTACTTGCTAATTGTTTTTACTTATTTATTATTCATTGTTCATACTGCATATTGCTTTAGAATTGCATGTGTCGAAAGAGTGTGCGGGAAAATGATGAGAGTTTAATGCAGGTACCCCGAGACCAATGCTATTGAATGCTGGGGAGAATTACCTTACTTACTTTGTACGCTTTTGAGATAATGTAATCGAATAACTCTGCTTTATCTTAAACTCGTATTATGTATACAGAGTTTTATGACGATAACAGCTGGTTTTGTAATATATAGACTTAATTAATTTTCCGCCTTAGTTTAATTAAAGTCACGAAAAATCAAAGGCCGCACGAGAATTGTCTGCGTGAAATTACAGCCGTATATGATCAATTCATCTTTTGATCCCTGACATAAGCTACAGTGTCATGCGACATACACAATAAGACCAAATTAACAAAGATGTAACGTCCTCGACAACTAAACCCGTCATGTTTAATTTCTACATTAACTCAGTAAAAAAATATGTGAACTACGATTTATAATAAGAGATTTTGAACGAGTTGCTTTAAACAAAATACTTAAACAAAATACTCCACATTAATTACTACACCATCTTAAAAAATAATGGGAGAAATAAATTAAAGTACACAAATGATGTATGTACTAAACAAACACATTGAACTTAAAAACGACACCTAATGACCCTAAGCACAACACACAAATGACGTACTAAATTAAAGTACACACAATTATTTTAAACGAGTTGCTTTCTATTCCTCCTCCTTCTTTCTGTCATTCTCAAAAACACAACACACAAATTACCCAAAAAATTGACTCGCAAAATTATCTCACGACCGAACACTGAACCGTCCCACCTTCAACAACGACGACGACGAGAACAGAAAATCGACGACGATACACTGCTATATAGTTGACGACAAGGTATAATCTTTCATTATAATGTATTAAGTTTCATAATTAGGGTTATAGTAAATTGGGGATTTTGTTTTATTTTATTCAAACTATATATAATCTTTTGAATTATGCTTATACTATTATGTTATTGTGCAATTCAAGTAAAATTTCAGATAAGATTTTCTAACTCGGAAAAATTAGGGTTACAATAATTGGGGGTTTGCATTAATTAGGGGTTAAATGTTTTTTAATGTATGAGTAATTTGTTTGTTTGATTATTTGAATTGGTTGAATATTGGGTTTGCGTCAATCACTCATATCTCTCATAAATGTACAGTTAGAACTTGGAAAATGTATGTTCAGCCCTACTTACAACATTAACTGAATATACTCATTGTAGTATTATACAACGATAATAAAGGTTGTGTATATGAATTGTTTTCTCATTAGTATCAACCTGTTGAATTTGTGTTTAGTTAATTAGACGCTCATTAGCTAAAATTACATAATATAACATGACTTATGTAAGTTATGATGGTTTTATCTTCAGTGGGTTGTGAATAAGATGGAAAGAAGTTGGATGTATGGTATACGTAATTCGAAGGAGTTTAAAAAAGGCGTTGAAGAGTTTTGTAAAACCGCTTTAGATTATGCCGTGAAAACAAGTGATGAAGGTTTTTACTGCCCTTGTGTCGATTGCTCTAATGTAGAAAAGGTTTTTTCTATACGTTTGTTAAGGGAACATCTTATGTGTCGTGGATTTAGACAAGATTATCATATTTAGATTTGGCATGGTGAAAAAGGAGTATACAAGGCAAATTCTGTCGCTAACGATCACATGACTAATCATGTAGAAACAAAACACCACTTTCAAGAGGATGTTAATTTTCAAAATGGTGAGGATGTATTTGGTGAGGTTAATGGAACTAATATTGAGGTGGAAAACCTATATGATGATGATGATGATGATGATGATGATGAATTAAATGAGATGTTAGATGCGGTTGAAGATCTCTTTAGTACCGAACCTCGTGTATTCGAGAGTTTGACTAAGGCATGTAACACTCCTTTGTATGATGGTTGTGACAAGTACACTAAACTGTCTACAGTATTGAAATTATTTAACCTTAAAACTAAGCATGGTTGGAGCGACACTAGCTTCACCGAATTGTTGGAAGCTTTACAAAACATGTTCCCCGAGGAAAACCAAATCCCTAAGTCAAATTATTATGCGAAGAAGTTGTTGTGTCCCTTAGGTTTAGGATATGAGAAGATTGACGCATGTCCATCTGATTGCATATTATATCGAAAAGAGTATGCCAAGTTACAAGAGTGTCCTAAATGTGGTAAATCATGTTATAAATTAGGTAATGGGATCACGTATGATGTGGGTAAGAAGTACCCATCAGCGAAGGTTTTATGGTATCTTCCAATTATACCTCGGTTGATACGCTTATTTTCAACTAAGAAAGATGCCAAAAATTTGAGGTGGTACATGGATCGAAGAAAAAAAGATGGTAAGCTTCGACATCCTGCAGATTCTCCTCAGTGGGAGATTATTAATGACAAGTACCCTGAGTTTAAAGATGAAGTTAGGAATCTGAGACTTGGGCTTAGTACAGATGGTATGAATCCATATGGTAGTTTGAGTAGTTTACATAGCACGTGGCCCGTTTCGTTAGTGATTTATAATCTACCTCCATGGTTGTGCATGAAGCACAAATACATCATGTTGTCGCTTCTAATATTAGGACCTAAACAATCGGGCAATGATATAGATGTGTATCTTGCGCCACTCATTGATGATCTTAAGAAATTGTGGGATGAAGGTGTAAGGGTGTTTGATGCACATGCTAATGAGTATTTCACATTACGTGCTATGTTATTTTGTATCATTAATGACTTTCCGGCTTATGGTAATTTGTCGGGGTATAAAGTAAAGGGAAAAAAAGCATGCCCTATATGTGAGGATGATATGAAATCAACATATTTGACACATTCTAGGAAGTACTGTACATGAATCATCGTAGATTCCTCAATCGCTTTCACCCTTACCGGAAAAAGAAATTACCATTTAACGGAAAAGTGGAGGAAGACGTTGCTCGTGGACCATTGAATGGGAAAGAGGTTTATGAGCGAGTAAAAGCCATTCAAACGGTTTTTGGTAAGTTTATGAAACCGAAAGAGTCTGAGAGTCTTTGGAAAAAAAAAATCCATATTCTTTGAACTTCCATATTGGCAAGATTTGCCGGTAAGACATTATCTTGATGTGATAGACATAGAAAAAAATGTGTGTGATGCTATTTTAGGGACATTGCTCAATTTTCCCAGGAAGACAAAGGATGGCTTGAAAGTGCGTAATGACATGATGGAAATGAAGCTTCGGTCAAATCTATGGCCAGTCGAGAAGAAAAAGTCAAGCAAGGGGAAAGGTTCATCTTGGTACCTTGCACCAGCTTGTTACACGTTGTCAAGAGCGGAGAAAAGATTATTTTGTGAGTGTTTGTATGGGATTAAGGTTCCTACAAGTTACTCATCAAATATAAAAAGGCTAGCAACTAACATGGATTTTAAATTAAATGCCATGAAATCACATGATTCTCATGTCATGATGCATGTATTCTTGCCGGTAGCTATTCGTGGAATATTGCCAAAACATGTTAGAAAGACTATCACTAAATTTTGTTCATTTTTCAATACTATATGCAGTAAGGTAGTTGACCCAGAGACACTAGATGCACTACATGTGGACATTGTTGAGATACTTTGCCAATTCGAAAGGTATTTTCCACCCTCTTTTTTTGACATTATGGTCCACCTAGTGTTACATCTTGTTAGAGAGATCAAGTTGTGTGATCCTGTGTTCTTGAGATGGGCATATCCTTTTGAGCGATACATGAGTACATTGCAAGATAAGGTGAGAAATCTTGCCCGACCTGAAGCTAGCATCATTCAAGGCATTGTTAATGAGGAGGTTACTGAGTTTTGTAGTGAGTTTGTGAGCAAACTTCAACCTATTGGTTTACCAAGAAGTAAAGATGATGGACGGTTTGAAGGTAAAGGTCTTACTGGTGCGAAAATGATCTCACCGCAATCAAATTTAAGATGTAAGGCACACTTGTATGTACTGCAGCAAAGTGAAGATGTTCAGCCTTATTTGACAAAGCACAAACAAATCTTAGCTTCTAGGTATCCTTGTAAAGCTGAAAGGTGGCTAATGCAAGAACATTATCGAACATTCATTGACTGGTTTTCTAATGCTGTGATGCAAGAATTGTCGAATAATGAAGATGACGTATCTGATACGATAAAATGGCTTGCCCATGGTCCTAGAGAAAGTGTTAACTCATACGAAGGGTTTACTATAAATGGGTACACATTTTATACGGAGCGCCAAGACAAAAAGTCGTTATCTGTGCAAAATAGTGGTGTGACAATTGTTGCGTCGTCTACTGAATTTTCTAGTTCTAAGGATAAATCTCCAATTGATGTTCGACAACCATACTATGGAGTCATTCAAGACATATGGGAGCTAGATTATTGTGATTTTAAGGTCCCCCTTTATCGGTGCAAGTGGATAGATAACACTAGACGTAGTGTTCATAGAGATGAATTTGGTTTTACTCGAGTAGATATGAATCGTTTGCGGGACACCAATGAACCATTTATTTTTGCATCTCAAGCTAAACAAATATTTTATATACTTGATCCCTCTAACCAACATTGGTCTATTGTGGTTCACGAAAAGAGGCGAATTCTTGGTGTTTGGGATGTTCATGACGAAGATGAGTATGATAATTTTGAAGATATCCCACCTTTCTCAAATCCTGTAAATAATGAGAGTGATATAGGTGATCTTGACACAAGCTTTCTGCATCTAGACCATAAAAAAGGGATAATCGTGGACATCTCTCAATAGCGAGAGCTTGAGGTACAAAAACGTTAAACCGGCGTATTGTGTTTCATTATTTTGTCAATGTTGTATTCTGTATTCCCATTTCTGTTTGGTCTACCTGGTGCATTCTGTTCTCTGTTGCTGTCAAACTGGTGCTATCTGTTTTCTGATGCTGTGAAGTTGTTGTATTTTGTTTTTTTTTTTTTTTTTTTTTTTTTTTTGTTTTTTTCAAACTTCTGTTACTGCTTTTACGGATATTATATTGCAAATTTTGTATATTTCAGGTTGTTAATAATGGCTGATAATGATGATTTGGTGGACCTTGCTAATCCTATTTACGATGATAATGATGATGATATGGAGGATGTAGATGGTAGTGATGATGACTCTTATGATGATGAGATCGAGGAAGATATTGGTAATGCTGAGGACATTGCTGATGGGACCTTTACTGATAAGACCGCGCGTAACATAGATGACTATGAGCTCATGGCCGATGCAGCTGCATTGCAAGGCATAGATCTGGTGGATCCCGTTAGACCATCTACCTCTTTGACAACTCATCAAGTTTCGCAGAAAGGCAAGGGTTCAGGAAAAGGATGGACTGCAACGAAAGGGTTAAAGATTTCTGAGCCCATGTTTCTTGAATTCGATAAGTTTGATCGTCCAACTGGTAAATGGCAGGGAAAATATGGCCAACATATTGGCTTTTGCATGAGAAAATTTAATATTAACTGGAATTGGAAAGATGTGAGTGCTGGAAAGAAGAAACTAATGTGGGAAGATACAATGGTAAATGACTTGTATTCTATTTTTAATGTTGGAGTCTATGCTATTTTCTGCTTTTACTATGTATTTATGTGTTTCAGCTATGAAATTAGTATGACCTAACTCCGTTTTTTCCCCTAGAATCTATTTCACATTCCCGACGAGGAGAGATTGAGGAAGAACTTCATATCAGCGGTTGCTAAAAGGTTCAGGGACTTTAAAAGTAAATTGGTAAGTGGGTGGATTACAAAGACGAGAATGAAAAGCACAATTGAGGATGGACGGGAGCCTCATGAGATTTGGAAACATATCAAAGTCGAAGACTGGAAAATTTTTCAACAAATTAAAACCTCAAGTCCGGCCAAGGTAATGCATGATGTCTGTACGAATACTCCATTACTCTGTAGACTTCAGTAAATGCAGCCGTTTTTAATTCTGGTGCTTTTCTTTTACACCAAATTTTATAGAGGAAGCGTGAGAAGGCAATTGAGTGTGCAAAGAAGAATGAACATCATCACCACTTGGGTCAGAATAGCTTTAACACCGCTAGACAGATTTGGATCAAAGATGGATTTTATCCGGCAAGCACTTCAATTTCTGCACACACCTCCACAGTCACCACTGATGCAAATCGAGCCGATGATTGGTTTTGCTCAATGCATTCGAAAGATAAAGAAAGTGGCAAATACTTGATAAAAGAGCCTAAAACCACGGAAGTTGCTGAAAAATACGTAAGTTCAAAGCTGAACGTTGTATTATTCGTTATATTTGTCAATATCTAATACTTGTTCTCATTATTTGTTATAAATTTAATTCATGTTAGCTTGAGATAAGAGGAAAGCAGATCAGCGGAGAGTTCGTCTTTGATCAGATTTAGGATGCTTTATATTATGCTCTTGGAGAAAAGGATGATCACCCTAGTCGTGCTAGAGGTTTTGGGGGAGTTAATGTGAACGTGCAACGTGCATTTGGGGATGCAACACATAAATCGAGTCGTTCAAGAGAAAGAGTAGCGACGCTAGAGGATCGAGAGGCTTTGAAGAATGAACTGAGGGAAGAGCTTAAAAATGAGATTAAATTAGCAGTTAGGAATAACGTGTCCTCTATATTAGAAGAAATGGGTTGTCCACTTTGAAACAGCCTGATGGTTCAACTAATTCTGCTCGTATACGCCCTGACCATCTTGACCATGCTGAAATGAACCATCTAAAACCACCTTCAACAACAGAAATTAAGGTAACCAAAAATTCTTAATTAAGTCATTATGCATTTTACTTACTGTAGCTTATAAGTTGTAATTAATAGCAATTTTTTTTTTTTTTTTAAATGAACATATGTAGAATGACACTCCATTGCGTCTTCATCTTAAAGACACTCAAAATGGCGTATCATATGAGGTTGCACGCGGTAAGGCGTTTCCAGGAGAGGTGTGTCATCAAGATCCAGTTGCATCAAATCTTTTAAGAGTCAAAGTTTCGATTGTTCCTCAAGACTTTGAGAATTTGCCACTTCTTGTTCCCGTGTCAGCATATGATTTATATGTACTAAAGGATGCAATTGGAAGTATAGTGCAGTGGCCAATTACATTAGTGAAGATTGATAGCGAGGTATGATTATTGTGTGGCTTATATTTTATCTGTGCATATACATAGATGACATCCTGTGGAACCCGGGATCGGACCCAACTCGGCGTCTTGCTTAAGGACGGATTTTAAAGTTAGAAAAGATTAAGTTGGAAAAACCTTTAAGAACTGTTATGGAGTCGCCACCTATTTATCGCGGAAAATAGGAACCTGCTACCATGTTCTAAGTTAAAAACATGTCCTAGATTTTGGAGCACGCCGACACCCCTAGATCTAAGGCTTGTGAAACCAGATTGGATTCTAAAGTGAGGTACTTTAGAAAAAGAGTTAATTCAAATAATGATTTATGAAAACCTTTTAGAAAAGCCTATGTAAAAATAGCCTCTACTGACCTAGAACAATCCTTGTAAGATGATATTTGAGCTAATGTTATCGCTACGTACAAGTGCGATAAGTTTGTAAAAGAATGCAAATGCAGATGCAAAAAGATTGATTAAAACCCTCAGTTTAGCATGTTTAACTTGTTAACGTATACGGTTGATTAAAGGTCGAATTCATTGTTTAAGTTGATTTAAATGCAAAATAAGAAGGTGCAAGATGCATGCAAATAAAATAAAGTTCAATTGTCCATTGGTTTATTTTATAAGGTCGGTTGCTTATGCGACTTTGGCGTGTCATCGGATATGGAGTGTACCCGAAGTAAGTAGAACACTTGGATTGCAAGCGCGCTGGGTGCCAAAGCCGGCGCTAAAGTGTAGACCCCTTTGTTAGTCCATAGAAAATAAGAAAAAGCTTTGATCCAAGTGGATCGGTACCTACCTTGTCCCCGACGCTCAGGATCCGGGGCGAGCCGTTCTTGAACTAAAAAGGAGGGTGAATTCAACACGGGATGGTGTGTTGAACTCAAGGATTTGAGTGCTTGAGGCTTTTGTGGATGTATTTAGGTGTATACCGTGCTAGACGGTATATTTTGTGGGACCCAAGTGTGGGTGCTAAAACTAGGAAGAGAGGTTGTGAGAAGAGAGGGTTTTCTTGTGTGGAAAACTTCTGAGAATTGGTCGTGCGAGGGGTTGTATATATAGGAGAATAGCCGAGAGAAAATAGGAAAGCAGGGGAAAAAGCCAGCCTGGGAAACCGCATAGCCTTATGCGGTTTGGTGGGCAAACCGCATAGGCTTATGCGGTTTGCACCATGAGCCGCATAAGCTTATGCGGTTTGCACCATGAGCCGCATAAGCTTAAAAAGCCAAGCTGACAACCGCATAGGCTTATGCGGTTTGTGTAGGGAGCCGCATAAGCTTGTTTGATTTAGTGGTGTGGTTTTAGTTCCGTGATTTCGTATTTCCTTAATCCGAATTGCTAAATCTTGGGAATATTCGGCATAATCTCTTTGCTTGTGCTCCAAGAAGACCTAGTATGATCTTCTAGAGAGTTGTTGAGGGCTTTGGAGTGCGGGCCAAAGGTGGGTTTGGGCTCGGTTCTGGGCCCGAGCCCTGAAAATGTAAAAAGGGTGTATTTGCATAGATTTTGTGAAATAAGGTAAGACGTGAAGCCGTATTTTGTGTAAGAGGGGACTAAAGGGAAGATCCAGCCGCCGGGCCTAAATTTAGGAATTTAGGAATGCTGAATTAGACCTTGTTAATGTAAAAGGGCTAATTGTAGTGCAAATGCGAAGCTCATGCCAAATGAAGCAGGACAAGGACCTAGCTAGACTCCAAATGGACGAAATGAACGTTATTTATAGCGATGTAAAGCGACCTAAATCATTTTAACATTTAAAACGACTCAAGAATGAATTCGACATTAGTTAGAACCGTTTAAGTCAACGTTAAAGCATGCGTAATAAAAGTCCGTGATACATCACAGGGTTTTGTGCGGGAGGGTACGGATATGGGTATCCACAGAGCCCCGCTTGATCGAGCTCGGACTAGAGCGCTAGTCAAACTCCACGACCATATCCAGGACCATTACGGTCTCGTCTGATCGGTGAGCGAAGCATGTGTCCATGGGTGAGACGAGGACTTCGAACCGGGCTAAACGGGGAGGGGCGTGCGCATTTTAAGGACTTGGCGGTCCGTGCATGCTATAAGGGCTTGCCGGCCTGCTGGATGTCTTCATCGTGCTTGTTGTACTGTCGTTGTTGGTGTCTTTGTATATGCTTGGTGTCGTCGGATGCCATTGCTGCTGCTTGTAATGTCTTCGTATGTGTACTTTTTAAGATGTTTGGGTATGCGTGAGGTGTATAATTGAGTAGGGGTGCTTATGTAGATGTAGGTCTCGTGAAAGAGCGTCCGTGTGATGCTCGTGCTTGAACTCGCCGAGGAGTGTCTATGCAGAGTAGAATGCTTGTAGTTGAGTATATTGTAGAATGCTTGTGCTTGAACTCGCCGAGGAGTGTCTGTGTAGTTGTTACTGCAGTTGATTGCCTTCCGTTGAGGGGGAGGTAGTGCCGTTGTCGTTGCTGATGCCTTTGCTGACGCTGTTGCTGATGCCGTCGCTTATGCTGATGCCGTTGTTGATGTTGAACTGGGTCTCGCCGAGGAGCGCAGGTGCTTAGTGTAGTATTTGCTGGAGAAGTACTAGTTTGCTAGGGAAGGGTGTATATGTATGGTCTCGCCGAGGAGCGTAGGTGTAGTTGTGGTTGTTTGGGAGAGTGATGGTGTTTCGTCTTGTTAGGGGTGCAGGTGTATATTCGCCGGGATTATGGTCCGAGGAAGGTGTATGTGCTCAAGTGTACGGCTCCGTGTAATTGCTTGGACTTGTTGGATGTGCTGATGCAGACGCTTGGTGTTTATGTTAGTGATTTGCTGGGGAAGTCGAAGGGTATGTCTTGGACTCCGTAGGAAATGTCTGTATAGGTGTGTGGACTCCGTGTAAGTGGGTGTAAGGACTCGTGAAGAGTGTTCGTGTTTCTGCTTCTGTACCGTGTATTAAATGCTTAGTACACGAGTATGGCGGACCGTAGGTGACGCCTTAACCAAGGCATAGCGCATAATGTATGTGCTTGTGGCGGACTGTAGGTGACGCCTTAACCAAGGCATAGCGCATAATGTATGTGCTAGAGCTTGTGGCGGACTGTAGGTGACGCCTTAACCATGAAAGCTTGCGTGTATGAAGAAAAATGAGGGGAAAACGTGGAACAAAACATGCTCTGGAAATTGCCTGTAGACTAGTGACTCTTCCGGGGAATCTCTTATCAATTGGCGACTTTAAGCTTGAACTCATTCGCACATGTTGCGGTTTTAAATCCGGAAATATTCGAACTCGCGATTTTCCTTCTGAAATCTTCAATTTCGCTTGCTTCGACCATGAAACGTGGTATCATTGCGATTCGTTTGGATTCGTATGATACATGTCTCTTGGACTTGGAATGCGTGGTGCTTGGGATGTTTCTTGGATATGTTAGGGTACTTGGTGCTTGGACCTACGTTCGGGTGTTGCTTGTCTGATGCACACATGAAAGTGTTATGCTTTTAGTGTGCATGTTCATGTTTGTAGCGGTTCTGGAGGTGTCGCTCAACCGTAGATGCTTATGTTGATGTGGGTATTTATAGCAAGGGTGTCTTCAAAATTGCGAAAAATTATCCCATTTTTCGTTGTAAAGGTTTGATGTTATAAAGGCTTGATCCTTGATAGGAAGCGTCAGCCCCCAGTTGTCTTGGTCATGGTGCCGGTGTATGTAAGCCCCCAGTTTGATCGAGGTATGAAATATAGCGATGATCAAACTATGTAAAAGGCTATGGGTTGTATTAGGATGAGGGTGTTTTTGGATTACCCCCTCGAGTTTGACTAGGTTTTTGGATGAAAACTGAGTCAAAGTGTAATGGGATGTGTACTTGGAGAAGGAGTTTTTGGGTTACCCCCTCGAGTTTGACTAAGTTGTGAATGAAAACTGAGTCAAAGTGAAGAGTATGGTGTTTGGTATTGAAATTTCCCCCGTGGTTCGACTTAATTTGATTGAAATTAAGGCAAAATGGAGAAGAATGTAATGTGGGCGGAGCAGGCGATTCAGCTGTATCAGGGTCGTGCTGAGGTGGCTCGGGTTCAGTAGACTTTGACGAGTACCGTCGTCTTCACCCTTAGTTGTATTAGTATGCTTGTGTAATAAGGATTGTGTGAACCCTTGTTTACATGACTGTTTGTTGTAGCTTGGCTTGAACTTTGTAGTTGCTTTCGTCGTCTTTCGCTTCCGTGCTGTGTTGTGCTTCCGTGTACCTGCGTAGTTAGTAGGCTTGGATTTGAAAGTGAAATGATTCCCGATTGGGATGTTTGGATTAAAAAGCTTTTTGTTGAAAAATCATTTTTGTAAAAGATTCACTTTAGTTGTCGAAATGAGCTTTAAAAATGAATGCTAGAAATGTCGGTTGTAAGGCTTCATGCAAGATGAAAAAGCGTTTTGACGTTGTGGGTTCAAGCTAGAGTTGTGAAGACCGTTGAGGGTCACTTGAGTGCAAAGGTTGAAAAGCCCCCAGTTGTCGGTGGAATCTCATGACAACACGGAGTGGGATGTAGTGCTAAATTCGGTTGTGCTTTGCGTAAGCTGCCTACGTATCTGCTTTTGAATACAAAATCAAACCGGCGCAGTTCGTGTGATTCGGTTGAGCTCTTTGCAAAGCTGCCTACGTATCCACAGTGCGTGGAATCAAACCGAGCGTAGTTCACCCATGCGAGAGTGAGTTTTGTTTTGAAATTTTGCAGAAGCGTTTGTGTTTTAGGGGTAGTATTTCTTGAGTTGATCAAGATTTGTTGTGTCTAAGTCCCGACCGTCAAGGTCGATTAGTTTCCGCGGCTCCTCGGGAAGGATTTCCTTGACCAAGTACGGTCCGGCCCAATTGGGTTTGAATTTTCCTCTTGGGTCGACTGGTAATGGTGCTCGGACTGATTTGAGTACTAGGTCGCCCACTTTGATGTTTCGTGGCTTGACCCGTTTGTTGTAGGCGCGTTGTAGGCGAGATTGATACATTCGGACTGTACTTAGTGAATGTAACCGTCTTTCGTCTAAGAGGATGAGTTGTTCGTATCGTTCGCGTGTCCATTCGGCCTCAGGAATGTCTGCTTCCATGAGAATTCGAAGGGATTGTATCTCGATTTCTACAGGTTGGACGGCTTCCATCCCGTAGGTTAGGAAATAGGGTGTCATGCCTGTGGGTGTGCGGATGGTTGTGCGGTATCCCCATAATGCAAATGGGATTTTGTTGGGCCAGTCGTGGCAGGTGTCGATCATCTTTTTGAGGATTGATACGACGGTGTTGTTCTTTGCCTCGACCGCGCCGTTAGTTCGCTTGATCGGTAGGGTGATGATTTGTGTCGTTGTATCTTGTATTTGAGGAGGAGTGGTTCCACCTCTCCTTGGAAGTGTGTGCCTTGGTCGCTGATGAATTCGTGGGGTATGCCGTAACGACAGATGATGTTGTTTTGTATGAATTTCGCAACTTCTTTCGTGCCTAGCGTACGGTATGATGCGGCTTCGACCCATTTGGTGAAATAGTCGATGGCCACGAGGATGAAGCAGTGTCCTCCTGCTCCCACGGGTTGTACTTTGCCAATGACGTCAATTCCCCATGTGGAGAAGGGCCATGGCGAGGTTAAACTGTATAGTGGTGAAGGAGGTATGTGTTGTACGTTTGCAAAAATTTGACAATTATGGCAATGTTTGACATATTTTGCGCAGTCGGCTTCCATGGTTGTCCAGTACCATCCTAGCCTTATGATTTGTTTGCACATGGCTCGTGCGTTCATGTGTGGTCCGCACTCGCCATCGTGTACTTGGGACATGATCTCGTGTCCCTTTTTGTGATCGACACACAAGAGTAGTGTGCCTTGGGGTGTCTTTTTGAGTAGTTTGCCCATTTCCATCACGAATTGTGATGATAACAGGCGTAGGGCGCGTTTGGCTCGTTTGTCAATGTTTGGTGGGTATTCACCGCTTGATTTGTAGTTGATGATTGCTTGGTACCAAGGGACGGTTTGCTCTTCCTCGCTTCAATGCCACATATGTAGGCGGGTTCGTTCCGTCGTTCCACGACAATGGGGAGCGTTTCCATCCCCGGGGGTATGTTGATTAGTGACGCGAGTTTGGATAACGCGTCGGCGAATTGGTTTTCTTCGCGTGGGAGGTGTATGAATTCTACGTGATAGAATTCGTTTATGAGCTGTTGTATTTTGCTTTGGTATAGTGCCAGGTTTTCATTAAGTATCTTCCATGCTCAGGATATTTGGTTGATTATGAGGAGGAGTCCCCATAGACTCTTATCTGCGGGGCGTTGAGTACAAGCGCCGCTGAGACCGTGCAAGCATGCTTCGTATTCGCGGCGTTGTTTGTGACGTCAAAGTCGGTTTGATCGATAGAGGTGTGTGTTCGCCATTCGGGGATATGAGAAGTATTCTACTCCACATCCTCGATAGTTGGAGGAGCCATCAAGTATAACTCCCATTGTTCTTGGTTGATGTTGTAGATCCCATCGCCTGGAAGGGATGTTGTGTCGATGATTGGTTCTTCGTTGATTGCATTTTCGCCAGGAAATCGGAGACCGCTCGTCCCTTGATTGCTTTGAGGGTACGCACTTAAGGTCGACTGCCAGAGCAATGTCCTTCTGGCCATTCGTCCGTTAGGCACAGGTTTCTCGAAGAGGTACTTTATGGGGTCCATTTTGGAATAGACCTTCGTTTGGTGTGCTAGCATATAATGACGGAGTTTCTTGGATGACCACACTAAGGCTAGACAACTCTTCTCGACAGGTGAATATCGAGTTTCATAATCGAGAAATTTCTTGCTTATGTAGTAGATTGCGTGCTCTTCGCCGTTTATTTCTTGAGCGAGCATGGCGCCCATGGCGGTAGGTGTGGTTGTAAGGTATAAGGATAGCGGTAAATCCGCTTGGGGTGGTCGTAGAACTGGTGGGTTAGTTAGTAATTCCTTGACCTTGTCAAATGCTTTTTGACATTCTTCATCCCATTCAACGTGGTCGGTTTTCTTGAGTTTCTTGAAAACTGGTTCACATATCATGGTGAGTTTGCTAATGAAGCGCGAGATGTATTGGATTTGGCCCAAGAAACTTCGAATTTCGTCGAGGTTCTCCGGGGGTCGCATTTCGAGGATTGCTTTGACTTTCGAGGGGTCGACCTCGATGCCTCTTTGGCTTACTACGTGTCCTAGTAGTTTACCGGATTTGACTCCAAAAGTACATTTTTGGGGGTTGAGGCGCATTTTGTATTGTCGTAGGCGAATGAAGAACTTGCGGAGGTTAGTGATGTGACCACTTCTCTCCTTTGACTTTACGATCATATCGTCGACGTAAACTTCGACTTCTTTGTGCATCATGTCGTGTAAAAGGGTTGTAGCGGTGCGTTGGTATGTAGCGCCAAAGATTGATCGTGCCGGGCGGCATAAGCGTATGCAAGATGTCCCCACGGTGTAATGAAGGCCGTTTTGCCATGTCTTCGAGTGACATTTTGATTTGATTGTAGCTTTGCATAGCCGCCCATGAAGGAGAGGAGGGCGGGGTCGGCGGTGTTGTGGACTAGGACGTCCACATGGGGTAATGGAAAGTCATCTTTGGGACTAGCTTTGTTCAAGTCGCGAAAGTCAACGCATACTCGAATTTTGCCATTCTTTTTCAGGACTGGGACCATGTTTGAGACCCATTCAGGATACTCGATGACTTGGATGAAACCGCTTGTAGTTGTTTTTCGATTTCTTCCTTGACCATAAGAGACCATTCGGACGTAGTCTTCTTAGCTTTTGCTTGACGGGTTTATGCTCAGGGTTTGATGGGGATGCGGTGCTCGGCGATGCTTCGCTCGATCTGGGCATGTCTTTGTATGACCAAGCGAATACGTCCTTGAATTCGCTTAGGAGTTGTGTAAATTGGGTGCGCTCGTGCTCGTCTAGTGAGGCTCCTAGTTGTAGTTTCCTTGGTTCTTCGGGGGTTCCCACGTTTATGGTTATGGTTTCCTCGATGATTGGGTCTTGTGTTTTTGGGTGTACAAGGTTTGCAATGTATTTGTTTAATGATTCACTTTCGCATGAGTTAGTGTCTTTTGTATTTTGTGTGTTGCTTGTTGCTTGTTGATTTTTGTTTGTTTGTATTTTGTTATGTGTTTTAGTTTGAGACAAGACGTAAGCAAATTTATTCATTTCATTATTTTGAAGAGAATTATTCGACAAATCAGAAAATTGCTTGGAGCTAGCCTCCGTAAATAGAAAATCTAAACTAAAGCTAGAGTCTAGGATAGATGGGTCGACAGATGACCCGACACTAAGAGCATTAGAATCTAAAAGAACTTCTTCTTCTTCTTCTTCTTCGTCTTCTGTGTCGTTGGAGGTGCTTGAGCTGCTTGAGCTGCTTGAGTTGCTTGAGGTGCTTGAGGTGCTTGAGTTGTGATGTAAATTGTGTCGTTGCTGGAGGAAGGTGTGGTTTTCCTCCGAGGTTTCTTGATCCTTCCTTGATCGATAAGATCTTGAATGGCATGTTTGAGTTTGAGACAACTCTGAGTGCTATGTCCCATACCCCGGTGGTATGCACAGAAGGCGTTGGGATCCCATGATTTTGATTTCTTATTCATGGGTGGCTCGTTAATAGGTCCGATGGGTGTGAGGTAGTCCCTTTCGATTAGTTTTTGTAATGCCACGGCGTAGGGCATATAGAGTTTGTCAAAGTTCCTTGCGGAGCCATGCGAGTTGTGTGTTCTTCGCCCTTTAAGAGTGTGTCCTCGAAGGGTACTTCGGTAGGTGGGATCCTCATAGCTAGATGTGAGATCCTTTTCGATGCGAGTGCCAATTTCAATAAGATGTTCGAAGTTCTGAGCGTGGCAGAAGTGAAAGTAGTATCGCCATGCAGGTCGTAGGCTGAAGAGGAAAGTGGACATGAGTTCATCTTCGTGTGGGTGATTCGGTACTCGGGAAAGTAATTTCCTCCACTGTACAAGATGTTTGACGAAGCCTTCGTTGTCTTTCTGACGAAAAGCTTCGAGGGTGTCGAGCGAGACTGGGTTGCTAAGTTCTTTTTGGACACGACGTTCCAAACGTTCGGCTGCGGCGCGATGTAGAGCTTTTAGGTGATCGATGTCTTTTGCGAGTTGATTGATGTGACTTATCACTTCGTCGATGAGGTAGCCGATATTCGCGTCGTCTTCGTCATCGGACCGATGAAGCGCATTAACTTGGTCGTCGGAGGGTGTGATTAGGTAGGGCTTGATCTAGAATAGGGATTGACCCCACGAAGATTGCATGGTTTCCCAGCGGGTTTTCGTTGTTTGAAGGCTTGGCGGGTTGAGATGGTTTGCTGAGCTTTCCTTGATCGATTAGATCTTGGATAGCGTTCTTGAGCCTAAAGCAGTTCTCGGTGTCATGCCCCTTGCCTCGGTGGTATGCACAGAAGGCATTGGGGTTCCAAGATTTAGGCTTCTTGTCTTCGGGCGGCTCGCTAGTAGGCCCGATCGGGTGCAGGTAGGTTTTCTCGACCAACCTTTGAAATGCCTTGGAGTAGGACATAAAGAGAGGGTCGAAGTTTCTCTTGGCCTTAGGCGGCGGCGAAGGTAGTTGCGGCGTCGAGGGTGTCATCATCAAGGTTACCGAGTGCGATTTTCGTCGTTCTTGACCGGCGGGGAGGACTTAGAGGAGCTCCCTTGATATGCATGGCCGGTGTATTTCGCCATGGTGCCAGTCCTAAGGTCATCTTCGATTTGAGTGCCGACCTTAGTTAGTTCTTTGAAGTTCTGAATGTTGCTGTACCTCATGTAAAATTGATACACGGGTCGCAGGTTATTTATAAACTTCGGTACGAGCTCGTCCTCGCGGGGACGGTTGGGGATTTGTGCGCTCAGCTTCTTCCAACGAGTAAGATAGTCGGTAAAGCCTTCATTGTCCTTTTGAGATAGGACTTCTAAGGTGCGGATTGAAACTTGAGTGTCTTCATTGTCTCGATACTGTCGGTCGAACTCGACTGTGAGTTCTTCAAAAGTAGGGACCCGTTGTGGGTCAAGTGAGTAGAACCATGTCTTGGGCACTGCTGCTAGAGAGTGAGGGAAAAGAGTTAGCCAATGCTTAGCGTCGACTCCTTTGATGGCCATTTGGGACTTGAAAGCTCGGATGTGGATGATCGGGCTCTCATGTCCTTGGAAGACAGGAAGGTCACTAAGGGCGAGCTTGTTAGGGAGCTCGTCCTTGATGCTAGTAGGCACGTTTTCATTCTCCTTGTGGATGGAGTACGTGCTCCAGGCGTAGGGGGTTTCCTCCATGGCTTGGAGTTTCTTGGCGTGCTATCGGCCTCTTCCTTGATCTTGGTTTCCATCGTTCCACCTCGGTGGTGTGGGTGGCGAAGCCTTTCGAGGTCGTGATCGACTTTGTGACTTGGTCACGGAGCGCGATAACCGTCATTGCCGGCCATTTTGCGGGTGTAGGTTCGTTTCTTGTATGGGATTACTAGGCGGTTCTTAGTACGACGAGTATCCAGCTGAGGCCTGCATTTCACTTTGTATATTAGCGACACGACTCGACCCACTAGACTCAACATTCATTTTAGGCGTTCATTTTAGCTCATTTCGTTGTTTTGAAAGACCTTTTAAGCTTGAAAAAGGGAGGTTTTCGAAAAGGTTTTGCTAAGGGAAGCTTTTGAGGCGAGGATGCGTGCGCACATCTCGTCTCGATGTTAAAAGGTTTTGCTTTGCATCCGTCGAACTGATATCGGTGATTTGCCGAGGTGAGCTCGAGTCGGATGTATAAAAGAAGAGGATTCGGCTCGAGAGCGATTAGCAAGTCGAGTCGAGGATGTTAAAAGTAGAGACTAGGCCGTATGGCCTAGAAGATTGAAATCCGCGAGCTCGGGTTTTATTCCTTGCTCGGGTTTTTGCTTGTTAGTGAAAAAGGAAGTTTTGAAAAAGTTTATTTCAAAAATTCGCGATAGTTTTGTTTGAAAAGTGTTAGTTTGTTAGATGTTAGGTTCATTTATCTTTGAAACGTTTAAGCGAGTTTTCGAAGATATGAATGCAAATGCTCGTTTTGAAAAAGACTATGGGGTGCATAGCCTCGAACTTGTACGTATGACTCAAAAAGGGTGAAAAATGAGTCAGTCGGGTACACCTCCAACTACCTCGAGTACGCTTTGGTAGATACTTAACCCCTTCATTTCCTTACGAGGCGATAGGTTTTCTGAAGAGAACCTTTGGGCCGGTCGAGATAGCCGTTCTGCAAGCCGTGGAGGGGCGAGAGGAAAGTTAGTCCGGCATGTGCTTTATCGAGTGGACAAGCCTGCATGTGGGAACCACCTCTCGAGGGTGCAAAGGGTGCCTAGATTCCAAAAGGAATGGACTCTAAACGAATGTGCATAGCTCAAATATGTATACTTGGATTGTTCAAGGCTTTCAAGTTTCACCTCTTTATTTTTAAAAAGAAAAAGCTAGTTTTTGGTTTTAAAAATAAGATGTCCCCAGCGGAGTCGCCAAACTGTGGAACCCGGGATCGGACCCAACTCGGCGTCTTGCTTAAGGGCGGATTTTAAAGTTAAAAAAGATTAAGTTGGAAAAACCTTTAAGAACTGTTATGGAGTCGCCACCTATTTATCGCGGAAAATAGGAACCTGCTACCATGTTCTAAGTTAAAAACATGTCCTAGATTTTGGAGCACGCCGACACCCCTAGATCTAAGGCTTGTGAAACCAGATTGGATTCGGGGTGATGGTACTTTAGAATAAGAGTTAATTCAAATAATGATTTATGAAAACCTTTTAGAAAAGCCTATGTAAAAATAGCCTCTACTGACCTAGATCAATCCTTGTAAGATGATATTTGAGCTAATGTTATCGCTACGCATTACAAGTGCGATAAGTTTGTAAAAGAATGCAGATGCAGATGCAAAAGATTGATTAAAACCCTCGCTTTAGCATGTTTAACTTGTTAACGAATACGGTTGATTAAAGGTCGAATTCATTGTTTAAGTTGATTTAAATGCAAAATAAGAAGGTGCAAGATGCATGCAAATAAAATAAGTTCAATTGTCCATTGGTTTATTTTATAAGATTAGGTTGCTTATGCGACTTTGGCGTGTCATCGGATATGGAGTGTACGAAGTAAGTAGAACACTTGGATTGCAAGCCTTTGGGTGCCAAAGCCGGGGCGCTAAAGTGTAGACCCTTTGTTAGTCCATAGAAAATAAGAAAAGCTTTGATCCAAGTGGATCGGTACCTACCTTGTCCCGACGCTTGGATCCGGCGAGCCGTTCTTGAACTAAAGGAGGGTGAATTCAACACGGGATGGTGTGTTGAACTCAAGGATTTGAGTGCTTGAGGCTTTGTGGATGTATTTAGGTGTATACCGTGCTAGGCGGTATATTTTGTGGGACCCAGTGTGGGTGCTAAAACTAGGAAGAGAGGTTGTGAGAGAGGGTTTTCTTGTGTGGAAAACTTGAGAATTGGTCGTGCGAGGGGTTGTATATATAGGAGAATAGCCGAGAGAAAATAGGAAAGCAGGGAAAAAGCGGCTGGGAAACCGTGATAGCCTTATGCGGTTTGGTGGGCAAACCGCATAGGCTTATGCGGTTTGCACCATGAGCCGCATAAGCTTATGCGGTTTGCACCATGAGCCGCATAAGCTTAAAAAGCCAAGCTGACAAACCGCATAGGCTTATGCGGTTTGTGTAGGGAGCCGCATAAGCTTGTTTGATTTAGTGGTGTGGTTTTAGTTCCGTGATTTCGTATTTCCTTAATCCGAATTGCTAAATCTTGGGAATATTCGGCATAATCTCTTTGCTTGTGCTCCAAGAAGACCTAGTATGATCTTCTAGAGAGTTGTTGAGGGCTTTGGAGTGCGGGCCAAAGGTGGGTTTGGGCTCGATTACGGGCCGAGCCACGAAAAATGTAAAAGGGTGTATTTGCATAGATTTTGTGAAATAAGGTAAGACGTGAAGCCGTATTTTGTGTAAGAGGGGACTAAAGGGAAGATCCAGCCGCCGGGCCTAAATTTAGGAATTTAGGAATGCTGAATTAGACCTTGTTAATGTAAAAGGGCTAATTGTAGTGCAAATGCGAAGCTCATGCCAAATGAAGCAGGACAAGGACCTAGCTAGACTCCAAATGGACGAAATGAACGTTATTTAAAGCGATGTAAAGCGACCTAAATCATTTTAACATTTAAAACGACTCAAGAATGAATTCGACATTAGTTAGAACCGTTTAAGTCAACGTTAAAGCATGCGTAATAAAAGTCCGTGATACATCACAGGGTTTTGTGCGGGAGGGTACGGATATGGGTATCCACACATCCTTTAATAATGTTTTGTTAGGGTGAGCATAAGGACGCACAATATGAGGTAATGGGTAGCAACTCACACCATACGAGATTGTCGGTCACACCGACAAAAACTTGTGCTCAAGAGTTCATTGTGAATTCATATACTCCGGATTGCCAATGGTTAAACACTTTCATTGATACGATGGCTGAAGGAGAGACATGTAGCATTCACTTTAATGCCGATTTATTTTATTACGACAAGGATGGTAAGACTGAAATACACAAAGAAGATCTACAACAATTCCTTAAAGGGAAGAGTGAGCTTAGTATACCGATAATTCAGATCTTCATGAGGTATTGTATCTAATTTGTCACTATTTAAATTTCATGTCTAATTGATTAGTTGATGTGTATCACTAGAATAGTTGGTTCATAAGAGCAATTCATATTTAGGGCACTTCGAGATGATCTTGTGGAAGCGAGTATGAAGCCTCGAATAGGATGGTTGTGCCCTGCCGCAACTTTGGATGTTAAATTGATTAAGAAAGCGGAGGTTGCAATAGCGTATGTTACTTCTGCATTTCAAAGCTCTTCTCGAAATGGTCATGAATTCATCTTGGCCCCAATTCTCGATAGGTACGACTTCACGTCGTTTAGTACTTATTGTTAGATGTTCTCTATTTTTATTTTATATTCTTGTTTTCTATTGATAATTTTGTATTCTGTTTTTCTGTTTTTTGGGGCAGTATAGTGGTTTTTTTTTGTTAATTATGTAGTATCATGTTGTTTCATATCCTGTTCATTATGTAGTTGGCGTTGCGTTTGTACCCCTTCCCTCTATGATGATGGTTACATATTAGTCTAACATGTGCTTTGGGCTGCTACTGTCATCTCCAATGTCAAATTTGATTTTTGTTTGTGCGAGTTGTACTTTAAGTAGGTCCTTAGACGCAAAAGTTATTGGTAGGAGACCGATGATCTGGTCATGATCACGTAGTTTTTGTTGTGTCGTGACCATTTCCCTTTGTTCTGCTACCATATTACCGTTTTACGTTGCTACTACTTATTATTCTTCTCCCGTGTTGCTAGTATTTCTAGTAGGAGTTGTTTATTTTGCAATAGTTAATTTTAAATGCTTCAAATGCAGTAAACCAAGCTCCTCCAATTTCTCAACGTTCTCGATCATGGCGAGAAGGTGTGGACCAACCGGTTGGCCCTTCTGGAGTCTAGCTTCAAAGAAACGAGTGGTATACTCGTAACTCTTGATTCTCGGTGCTTTCGAGAATTCTTTGGTTAGGGTGGTGAAAATCTTGTTTGCACCTTGGGTAATGAATCGTCTTTGCAAATTGGATTCCATTGCATAGATGAGTACGTTCTGTATCGCACCCGCCTCCATCATGAAATCATTGTAAAGATAGAGTTCATTTGCTCCTGCATCGGGAGCTGGTTTAGTCGGCAGTGGCTCAGTCAAGTACTTGAGCTTGCCGTCAGCTATGGCAGCATTCCGTAATGCGGCCTCCCAATCAGAGAAGTTGGACCCATCACTCTTCAGTCGAGTGGACTGATTCATGCTGTCCATAAACATTCTTAGCCATGATTCGCGAGCTAGTGTGGCACTTGGCATTGGTTCGTCAGTACGTACAGCCATTTGTTATAGTAGTTATATCTGTATATAACGTATTCGAAACTGTGAAAAGAAAGAAGAAGAAGAGAGAAGATAAGAAATCATGGTTTTTAAATATTTAAGTCGTAAAGCAATAACGATTTAATGCAATGACTCGTGCACTCATATAACCGACCTCCCTCGAGAATTATATAAGCGATCCCAAGACCCAATTTCTTTAAATTGATAAGCCAACCTCTTGGCTAATTCTACCGTTAGAATTCTTGGTCGATAGATTTCAGTAAATCCTATCTATTAGTCCACTATAACTACGAGATATTACTCGAACTATAGTGTTGAGGTAAAATAGGTCAACACATACTACTTACCCAACGTAGAAGGGGTCATGTGGAGAGTAAGGTCCTACATGCCTACCGACGAAGAAGGGGCTCATAGCATGCTTTTCCTATAAAGACTAATCTCAATTTTAGAATAGAGGAAGGTCCCATCATCTCATTTTAATTCATTTTAAGTGAACAAATATCTAGCATTTTCGAGAATGATTAAATAGAGGTGATAAACCTAAAAACGAGTGACATCCGTATGTCTATGAAAAAGATGCAACGATATGATCCATTTTCATGCATATTAGGTGGTTTGGTTTGTTTAGGCGGAATATGATGCAACTATCTAACGTGAATGCAATGAAAAACGGTAAAGATCAGAAAACGCAAAAATAAAAAACACCTAGTGTGGCCTATCCCTATGAAAATAAAGACAAATACAAATTGGAATCCTCCATGGACCCTAAGCTTGTCTTCATTCTTCATCTTGGGTTTCAAGTGGGAGTCCATCTTGAATCTTCATCTTGAATCTTCTCAAAAATTACATTTTGAATTACAAAATAAACCTATTTACATTCTAATTCAAAATATGCCATAAATTAAAAATATTACAAGATGGGAGATTCGAGATCTCAAAATACAACCATAATTATGTTTCCTTCATTACGAAAACATAATTTTCTAAGGCCACACTAGTAAATTACAACCGTTTGTACAAATTAATGCGTAAAATTAAACCATTCATTCAAATATTCACAAAAATAAAGCATCAACTAAAACAAGATTAAAACAATGCATACAATTGATTAAATCCAAACCACCCTTTTAAATGATTATAATTATGCAACAATTCCTTAATTGTACGTAATATCATAATCAAAACAATAATCCAAAATCAATTTATATTATCAGTATAACATAAATTAGGTCACGAAAATATTTCAATCCTTTTTAAAATATTTGGTATCAAAATCATGAACTTCTTCATGATGTCATAATATATATTATCCTTACTAGCATAATACCCGTGCATAAATGCACGGGATATAGAAAATAGGTTAATAGTTAATTGAAAAATTTGATAATTGAATTTAATATTAAATTAAAATAAGAATAATTCGTAATAATAATATAAATGCAACTTAAATAAACATTTACTTTTAGACCCAAAATACAACAAACTATATTTAACCCGACTGCGTATTTGTTTAACATGATATCGCTTATATGACTTGTTTAAAGCAATTAAGTATTGTGAAATAATTTAAATCATTTGACCCGTAATTGTCTTCCAATTAACCCATTACTATCAAAATTTAGATGATAGAAACGTTGAAAATTGTAACAAAACAATTAGAATAATAGAACATTAATTTTATACAAATATAGTTATAAATTTATTTTAAAATATATCATAATGTGGCAAAAACCGATCAAAGTATCGCAATATATTGTCTTAAAATTCATCATTTATTATAATAATATAGTAAAATGCGCTAAGAATGTTATTAAAAAAACGTTAAGTAAAAATCTATACGGAGTAGTTTAAGAGATAAAATGTTATGCTGAAAACATATTAAATAAAAATGGATAGCTAAAGAGATAAAAAGAAAAAATATACTCCTTTGTACGTAGAAGATATTGACTTACTCCGTATTACTTATATAAGTCAAAAAGGAAATAAAATAAAATAAAATAAAATAAAAGGGATTAAAATATGTAAAAGTTGGAGGGAAAATTGGAGAGAAAAATTTGTGTGGGTGGTTTTTGTTATATATACTCCCTCCATCCCATCTTTTTCCTCCCATTTACCCAAAAAGGAAATACCATCTTTTTCCTCCCATTTGCAAACTTTCCTTTTTCATCCATTGTTTATTATTATTTTACCCACTTGCATCATCCTTCTCCCATTTTTTATTAATATTTATTCCACTTTTTCAACTTCTACAATTTTTTATTAATACTTTTTCCACTCAAAATACTTTATCAATTGTTTATTAATATTTCTTAATATTTGGTCCAAAATGAAATGGGAGGAAAAAGGTGGGATGGAGGGAGTAATTAATATAGATAGATAACAAATATTACAAAAATTTCCAAAATTTAAAACAAATCCGGCCAAAATAAAAATAAAACAATTTTTATTTTTTAATAAAAGTTTCGGCCAATTAAGCAAGTAAACCGGAAAAAAAAAAATTTAACTATAAGAATTTCGGCCAATCTAAAATAAACCGAGATAAAATTATGTTTTATTTTTAATTAAAAGTCACGGCCAAAACAAAAATTAACAAAAATAAAATTTTAATTCGGCCAACATGAAAGAAAATGAATTAAACTGTTTTAATTCGATTAAGTTAATAATTAGATCGATACTAACTCAATTTTAATCCGTATTAAACATTTAATAACTATAAATTTAATAATTAGGATTGACTTAGCACAGCGAGTGAGAGCGTTGGGTAGACACATACTAGGGGGTGACGTTATTTATGTATGCGTTTGAGTAGTTGCTTGGAGTGACATGTCTAGTAAAATGCTGCTATTAACTATGCTTTTGTGTTGCAGATGGCCAGAAACGGAAACGCAGCTCAGCAGGAACTACAACGCATCCGTCGACTTGAGGATGCTATCTTGGCCATGACCGAAGCTCAGGCCAACAACCGGTCCATCTTTGATCGGTTCGACCGTCACCATCCACCCACTTACGATGGTAAGGCCGATCCGGTCGTGCTAGAATCATGGGTGAGAGAGATCGAGAAGCTTTTTGTGGCTACTGGGTGCCCGAAGGCACAAAAGGTGGATATAGCCACCTACTACTTGAAGATGGAGGCCGACAACTGGTGGGCTCTATCTATGGCTACCCTCCAGGCGCAGGTGGGGTTTAACTGGGCTGCTTTTTGTGAGGCGTTGAAGAGAAGCTTCTACCCTGATGAGCTCCGCTGGCAGAAGGAGCAGGAATTCATAAATCTGGTTCAGGGCTCTACGTCGGTGCAAGACTACGCTGATAAGTTCGTGGCGTTGGCTCGGTTTGCTCCAAACATTGTCCCCAATGAGGCTGCTCGTGTAAGGAGGTTTGAGAAGAACCTAATCCCAAAGGTTAGGACCGTGCTTGCTGGATTTTCCTCTACTACCTTCCAGCAAGCTTATGATCGAGCCTTGAGTGTGTATGAATCGGTTAAGGCCGAAGAAGCTGAAGCTGCAGCGAGGAGTCGCTTTGTGAAAAGGCCATTTGTTCCATCCGAACCCTTCCATGCTGAGAAGAAGGGGAGATTCGAGACTCGACCTTTTGGGAACCGTGCTCAGGTTCCAGGGAGGCCGAACATGTTGTGCTACAAGTGCAAGAAGGCTTACCATCCGGGTAAGTTGTGTGATGGTACTCCAATTGTGTGCTTCAACTGTAGGGAGCCGGGTCATAGGGCGAATGCATGCCCTAAGGCCGAGAAACCGGCAACTGCTGCTGCTGGTGGATCATCCTCTGCCGTTGTTCCTTCCACCGTGACTACGAAGACTAGCCCTCCTGTTCAGAAGGGTCGCATCTTCGTTATGAGTCGTGCTGAGGCTGAGGCTCATCCTGACGTTATTACTGGTACATTCCTTGTTAACTATGAAACCTGCTTTTGTTCTATTTGATACGGGTGCGTCCATGTCTTTCATCTCCGCTTCCTTGATCGAGAAAGCAAAGCTTACTTCCTCTACATCTGTGGATACTCTCATTTCCCTTCCCATGGGAGAAACCATTCCATGCTCTACTATCTATAAGGATGTTCCTATTTCCTTTGGAACGTCCATCTTGCTTGCTGACCTTGTTCGTTTTGAGTTGTCCGAGTTCGACATTATCTTGGGTATGGATTGGTTAGCAAAGTTTGATGCTCGTTTCGTATTCCGTGATCAAAAGGTCTTGTTGAAAGGACCGTACGGTTACAAGATCTCTTATAAGTGTTCTACTCCGAAGCCGAGTGTGCGATGGGAATCTGCGTTGAAGATGAGTAACCTGAGGATGAAGGGTCATCAGGTATACCTTTGAATGGTGAAAGATGTCTCCAAAGAGTTGAAGTCGGAGGACATCCCTGTAGTTCGTGAGTTTGAGGATGTTTTTCCCGAAGAGTTGCCTGGAATTCCACCTAAGCGTGACGTGGAGTTCGTGATCGACTTAGTGCCTGGTACAAGGCCTATCTCTAAGGCTCCATATCGAATGTCGCCAGCTGAGCTGCAAGAATTGAAGAAGTAGTTAGAGGAGATGATTGAGAAGGGGTTCATTCGACCGAGTGTATCGCTGTGGGGTGCTCCTGTGTTGTTTGTAAAAAAGAAAGGCGGGAGTATGCGACTTTGCATTGATTATCGAGAGCTGAACAAGGTGACTATCAAGAACAAGTATCATTTGCCACGCATTGAGGACTTGTTCGATCAGGGTGCGCGTGTGTTCTCGAATATCGATTTGAGGTCGGGTTATCACCAGGTTCCAGTTCGAGAGTAGGATATACCAAAGATTGCGTTTCGTTCGAGGTATGGGCACTATGAGTTTGTGGTGATGCCGTTCGGTTTAACTAATGCGCCGACTGTGTTTATGGACCAGATGAACAGAACCTTCAGTGAGTATTTGTATCAATGTGTTGTTGTCTTCATTGATGACATTTTGATCTATTCCCGTGATGAAGTTGAGCATGAGAAACATCTGCGTTTGATCTTGGAGGTGCTACGGAAACAGAAGTGGTATGCGAAGTTCTCCAAGTGTGAGTTCTGGTTTAAGGAGGTTGCATTATTGGGTCATGTGATTTCTGGTGAAGGTGTGATGGTTGACCCATCAAAGGTAGAGGTTGTGCTTAATTGGGAGAGTCCGAAGAGCGTGAATGAGATTCGGAGTTTCCTTGGTCTAGCTGGCTATTATAGGAGGTTCGTGCAGGACTTCTCAAAGCTAGCAAGATAGTTGACTCGGTTGTTGAGGAAGGAGGCGAAGTATGTGTGGACTGAGGTGTGTGAAGCTACATTTCAGGAGCTGAAGAAGAGGTTGACTACCGCTCCAGTGTTGACACTACCCGAAGAGGGTGTTGAGTTTGATGTTTACAGTGATGCATCTAAGCTTGGTTTGGGGTGTGTGCTGATACAGAAGGGGAAGGTTATAGCTTTTGCGTCGAGGCAGTTGCGGGTGCATGAGCAGAACTATCCTACACATGACTTAGAGTTAACTGCGGTGATGTTTGCCTTGAAGTTGTGGAGGCATTATCTGTATGGTGCTTCATGTAGGATTTACACTGATCATAAGAGCTTGAAGTACATCTTTATGCAGCGGGACTTGAATATGAGGCAAAGGCGATGGTTGGAGTTGATCAAAGATTATAATATCGAGTTGCAGTATCATGAGGGGAAAGCGAATGTGGTTGCCGATGCTTTGAGTAGGAAAGGGAAGCATGTGATGAATACGGCTTGGGTCTTACCTAATGAGTTGTGCCGCAATTTTCAGAAGCTGAGCTTGGAAGTGGTGCAACATGGGGTCGATATGGGTGCTATGGTGGCTGAACCGGAGTTGTTCCATGAGATTCGGGTGAAGCAGCGCGAGGATTATCCTGTTCTAGAGGCTATTCATGCTACTAAAGAGAATGGGGGAGCTGAAAATTTCGCGATTGGCGCTGATGGTGGTTTGCGGTTCAAGAGTAGATAGTGTGTTCCTAATTGTGAGGTCCTAAAGAAGAAGATTCTTAAAGAGGCCCATAGTTCCCCTTACTCAGTTCATCCAGGTGGTGAAAAGATGTATAAAGACTTAAGGCTGCATTTCTGGTGGCCTAACATAAAGAGAGAGATTGCTGACTATGTTGCTAGATGCTTGGTTTGTCAAAAGGTGAAATTTGAGCATCAAAGACCAGGAGGTTTGCTACAACCTCTTGAAATCCCGACGTGGAAGTGGGATTCTATCTCTATGGACTTCGTGATGGCGTTGCCTAGAATTTCTAGTGGTAAGAATGCTTGACGAAGGTTGCACATTTCATTCCTATGAAGGAGACATGGAGTATGGTGGAGTTGGCTAATGCTTACCAAAGGGAGATCGTTCGTTTGCATGGGGTTCCTAAGGATATCATATCGGATCGTGATCCTAGGTTCTGTTCTCAGTTTTGGAAGAAGCTGCTAGTGACGCTGGGTAGTGAGTTGAAGATGAGTACAGCGTTTCATGCAGCTACCGATGGCCAAACCGAGAGGACCTTTCAAACATTGTAGGATATGCTACGGGCTTGTGCGTTAGAGTTCCAAGTTGGCTGGGAGAAGAGTCTACTGTTGATGGAGTTCTCCTACAATAATAGTTATCAAGCGAGTATTCAGATGGCACCGTTCGAGGCATTGTATGGTAGGAAGTGCAGGAGTCCTATGTGTTGGGACGACGTATCAGAGGCGGTGGTGCTTGGTCCTGAGACGGTGGAGGAGTCGATAGATCAAGTGAGGATCATCCGAGAGAAGATGAAGGCGGCGCATGATCGGCAGAAGTCGTATGCTGATTTGCGTCGTAGGCCGATTGAGTATGGGGTAGGTGACAAAGTGTTCTTGAAGGTGTCACCGATGAAGGGCGTAAAACGGTTTGGTATCAAGGGAAAGTTGAGTCCTAAGTATATAGGACCATATGAAGTGTTGGAAATCTTATTTAAGACGGCTATATCCGTACATCATAAATTAAGACGGGTTAAGTATTACGAATAAGACAAAAGACAAGTAGATAGAAAAGATGTAATAGATTTGTTTTATATGTGCATGTGGTAGAGTACTTGATCTGTTTTAAGCTTAAGACGGATAACCCGTCTTAAGTAAGACTTATTGCTTATAACATTGGACAATACTACTTCTAACATTGCTTGTGCTTATACCACATCATCAAAATTACAAGATTTATCGCAATATTGTTCCTACACCAGAGAGTACACTCCTTTGTATTCCTGGTGTGCCTCCATCCCACGCGACAAGCATGATTTTGGTCTTTTGCTATATTTTTGTGTATCAATTGTGGGCAAAAGTAGGAAGCGGGAGTCCATTGTATTTTCCAAAAATTCAATTATTTCAATCTATTATTTTTGTTAATTATTTTTATTAATTTTTAAATTTCCTATTATATTGATTTTCAATTTTATGAATAATACAACTCTAGATTATTTTTGTTAAAGCATCTTTTTCTTTTAATTTAAATATTTGAATATATAAGTTCAATTTTATGAAAATGAATGTATTTGTTAGTTTTTATGATCATTTTAGTTTAGTTTTTTAAATGTATGGATTCAATTTTATAATGTGATATGTCACTACACTTTTGTAAATATATCATTTTTATTTCATTATATATTTTGTATTTAGTTTAGTTTTTTAAATGTATGAATTAAACTTCAAATGCTAATATTACTTCAAAATTAATTAGTTAAAAACAATATCATTTTGATTTGATAATAATTTTAAATGTACTTATAATAAAATTTGGAAAAAAATTGAAAATTTATTCTTGACTAAAAATAAAACCATATACGATCTTCCAACGGGTGAGACAAAACCCTAGTCCTTTCACAGTTTCCCTCATTTTTTCTCTCCAAAAAAAACCCTTTTAATCTCTATTAAAATATCGGGGCTACCATCGGAAATTTATCGATGGTAAACCCCATATCATAATTGATTAAATATTCACTTTAACTATAAAATTTATCGTTTATTCAATAAAAGTCTCCCTTTGGTTTATTCTGTCCTTTATTTTAAGCTTTAGTGTCTGTGTGTATTAGAAGTGGTTGGTTCATTAATTGATCGTTACACGCCTCTTCAATGGATTCAAGGTAATCGTTAATTGTCATCGAAGTCAATTCAGAGTAATTTTATTACTTTGATTCAAACGAATGATTACCTCAAAAGGTATATAGATATAACAATAGTATGATGTGCCGATGTGTCATATCATGGTTCGAAATCGTTTGCTGTAAAAGATGAATTTTCTCATCCGTTTTTGATTGATTGATTTTTCATTATCTTATGTAAGTGCTGTTAAGCTTTCATATTAATGAATTGGTCGTTTTTATCAAAAAAAAAAAAAAAACATATACTTATATACAGATAACGCAACGTATCATGTGAGACGGTCTCACAATAATTTTATTGAGATCAAGTAGATTGAAGACGAGAAGAGATAAAAATAAAATAAAAAATAAAATAAAATAAGCGAGTACTCTGTATAACAATAACGAGACAAGGACCCCAAAACAATTGATGTTGTTTTAACGGTAACCACCGTAACAAATACGGAGTAACAAATACCAACACATTCTTTGTATAAAAAGTGGGGAGTAAAATCACTCGCAGTCATATTTTCTTGAAGATTTGCAGAATTTCTCAAAAGTTGACTACTTTTGAAATGTCGGACATTGTATGAAAAATTAGGTATAGTATGGTATTTCCATTAAATTTTCAATTATGTTTTCTAGGCATAATTTTTGTTGTGTTATTATAGTATGTTATTAATCGTATATAATTTTGTTGGAAAACAAATTGAGTTTGTTGCTCAATTTATTTCTTTTGATTGCACAATTGATTAGGTTTTGGTGATTTTGAGTATTGTACGTGTAATGTGTGTGTTTTTCACTCAACCAAATATAAACGCATTATATTTAATTTATGTAGGAAATATTTACATTTATTATTGTTAAAAAATCTTTGTAATGGCAGTTATGCCTGAACAACGTCTCGCAAATTTACCGGATGATGTTCTTGACAACATTGGAAAGTTTCTTTCGCTGGCTGAAATCTGCAATCTTAACAAGTCCTGCAAAACACTTAATGAAGACGGAGTATTCGATAGGTAGGCTCATGAAATGTGAAGAACTCGATGTCTTACCCTACACAGACCTTGATGAGTGGCGAAAGGGGTTTGTATTCCACAAGGCCCTGTTCAAGTTTCTTATGAGAGTAAAACCGTTACTTGGAATTTGGGGTAACGAGATTCTGAAGGAAAATGTCGTTTGTATGTTTGGGTATGCTTCCGTTATTGGATGTCGTCTAAGCCCACAAGAGAAAGAAAGGGCCAATCCGTTGGGCTCCGGTCTTTGGGATCGTACACGATTCTAATGGTGCATCTTTTTTCCTTTTACATGGTAGAGAGAACTATCGCAACTACATTTACCCCGGTACAGTGATGCTCCTTGAAAACAGTTTTAATGCCCTTCTTCTTGAAGTTGAGACTAAGTGGAAAAATAAACGTCAAAATCGTAAACATTACAAAAATGGAGAGACTTTCATGGAGTTGCCTTGTAGAGACAGAGCTCAATGGCTTCAAAGGGTGTGTCACAAAAATCCGTGCAGAAGTTCCAGATAAGAATGGATTACAAAATGAAGTCACTTACTCATTTGATTCCCGAGAAGCGCGGCTGAAACTGTTTCGCGAGGATACTTCCCAACATCGTTACTTTGTGAAATCACGCAATAAATTTGGATAGACATTGTGGGCCACAGCCATGGACGACAAGATTCCGAGGTATTACCAGTCTTTTTCGGTGTACACTGAGGAAATGCAGTTTGCTTTATACAAGCGACGAGTAAAAGCACCAACACTTGGGCAAGAATCCGCAGGTTTACGGGGATGAACCACAGCGTTGCAGAGGTTCAAGTTGGATGACCTAGTTACTCCCCACTAATTGTGGCTGTTGTTTTCTTTTGCGGTAGTTAGCGCGGGTTCGGGATTGACATGTGAGGAAGTCGTGAGGATAGACCTGTAGCTAGCTTACACATGTGCATTTGGGATTTGTTTGTTAGACTTGTTCACTAGACTTGTCTCGTTTCTTTTTTGATATTTGGGTTGAATTTATGGATTGTAAGGGGTATTTACTCCACATTTTTGCTAGGCCTCAAGGCCTACCTATTTCTTTTGTTTACTAGATTGTTTTGTGAGTGACAGCTCGGATTCACGGTGTTTCCGCCACCGTGTTTTTCATTTTCATCACACTATCTTTTATAAATCCTTTTTAAATCTTGTTTTACTTTGTTTAAATAATTCGGGTTGTTACAGTGAATTTCACCGGTCGCACCACTAGTTACAAATAATATTTAATCAAGGAATTATTAAAGGAAGATTTAACAGCAATAATCTTCCATAAATACTCCCAATTTGAACTAATCTCAAAATAATCTTAAGTATTAGAGTACCCTTCCAATAACAAACTGACCACAATTTTAACAGGAAACTATAGGTAAACAAAGGTGTGAGACCAGTAAACACTTATTTTTCCTCACCCTCACCAAATCAAAAACTAAAAATGAAACATTTTATTTTATTTTTATCATCTATTATCATTCATCTTCTTCATCTTATTCATCCATTAAATTTTTCTATGATCTATATCAACATAATAACAACAACAAATACATCATTAATAAACTCCAAACCAATGACGAAGGCTTCAACCTCAAACCGCCACAAACTCAGCCACCGTTGTCCTTACTTCTCTACTTCACCAACCATGCTTCCTCACTGCCATTAATGGCGAGCTCGACCTTGTCTCCCCCGTGACCGTCTCACTGACGTCACCTCTTCCTCCCTGGCCAACGGAGTACTACCGTGCACACCGACGTCCGCTGGACCACCAACAACTCACCTGAGTCACCTCGACTCGCCATTTGACGTTTCAAGTTGTTTCAAATGCATCAACATTAATTCGATAAACTCAGGAGCAGTTATACTCAAACACAATCTCATAGCATAATTGCTCACTACTTTCGAATTCAATCAAAAATCAAGAATTAGCACAAAAAAAAACAGTACATCGCCTAACTTGGGGCCATTCTCAACCTTAATTACAACAATTTCTCAGGATAAATTCTTTAAAAAATTGGATTATTGAGCGGTTTAACGGTGTTGAAATTTTTTCAAAGTGTTTTTCATGGTTTAAAAGAGGGATGATACAATGAAAAATAGTAGAAGATGAAAGAACCAGGAATTCCAAAGTCATTTACTCCGTATTAGTGAAGTAAGGTTGTAGGTCAAATAGGATGTTATTGGAAGGGTGGTTAAATAGGTAGAATTATTTTGGTATTTATTTGGTTTGGGATTATTTTTGAAAGATGAGTAATAGTTTGGATTATTTGTATTAATTTTTCCATTAATAAAATCGATTTCAAATGAAAAGAGAGGAAAGAGATAAACAAATATGAAAACACCATATAAAAAAATGGAGGGAAAGAATAACTAATATATAAAAAAACATTGGTTATGAAAAAGTCAAAAAATTAAAAGGACAAATAAATTAAAGGGATCCACCAAAACAAATTCAAATTTCAAACCTTCAAATTTCAAATTAACTCAAAATTCCACCCACTACCCTACCCAAGCCACATGTCACTTTCTCCTTAAAAGTGTACAAAAGGCCATATACACTTGTGTATACGTAGCCTTTTCCAAAAAGTTCTTTATATAGTGAGTTTTTTTTTTATTTGTCGACAAATAAAAAGATACTTGCCGAACAAAAAAATAAGGGGGGTACAAAATACCGCCGCATTTAAGGTTAGATACCGCCGCAAAAATTGTCAAACTTCCAACTTTGCCCTTTTTAAGTTTGTTAGTTAGTGTAGTTAGTTAGTGTAGTTAGTTACTCCAACTTTAATCGGTGTACACAAAAATTTGTTCGGAAATGTCGTTTATCGGCGACGATGAGTTTAATGACGATGATTATAATGACGGCGATTACGAGGTCGATGACGGTGATTACGAGGTCGATGATCAATCCGCTTTGGGTGATGATAATATATCGGTATGTGTCGGAAATTTAAATTTTTGATTTTGTTTTTCGTATGGCATTATTCGAGTCAAGTTTGGCGAAATTTTATGTTTAAGTCGAGGTAAAATCTCGAATGAGCTGTGCTCATTCGAGTGTTTTACTCGATTGAGTACAACTCATTCGATTAAATAGCACGAATGAAGCATCCATTCGTGCTAATTACTCGAATGAGCTATGCTCATTCAAGATTTTAGCACGAATGGATGCTCCATTCATGCTAAATTCTTGAATGAGTTGTGTTTATCCGGTAATTTTTTTTATTTTTTTTTATTTTGTGCAGTTTAATTTACTAAATATTTGAAATTGACGTACTTTTTTCGTTTATGGTAGGTGGACGCCTTACTCGGCGACGAAATCGACTACAGTATTCATTTTTTGAATACCCTTTGTTTTGATAATGTAGAATCGGCTTACACTTGGGCTCAGTTTATAGCTCACGGTCTAGGTTTTGGATTGTGGAAATCCAGTAATAAACCTAAGGGAACTAGAGAGTATCATTTGATTGAATGCAACAGAGGTGGAAAATATAAGGGTCCGTTCAAGGATCCTTCAAGGGTATCGAAGAGGAAGAAGACGACAAGTAAAAAGATTGAATGTCTATTCAAGATTAAAATTGTATCTGGAGCTAATGGAAAATTCGCGGTGAAGCCCATGTATGGTTTTCATAACCACGAGTTGATGAAGCATTTTGACGACCATCGTCAAATGACTTCTTTTTCAGATGAGCAGAAAGAATATGTGCGAGTCAATGTTGTTTCTGAAATCAAAACAGCAATCATTAGACTTGGATTTAAGGAGAAGTATCCCGATCAACCTCAACCCAATAAACGTCAATTTGATTCTGTGGTTGCAAAGGTTAGATTGGAGGAGATGAGTGGTCGAACCCATGTGCAGCAGATGTGTAACAACCTGGTTTTTAGTCGACTTTAATTACTAAGGCGGAAATTAATTAAGTCTAAAACCAGCGTTATTAATTATACAATAAAATCCCAAAATATTACATCCTCGTTCAAGAGTCGAATTAAATGACTCTAAGTACGGAAGTTTAAAAGAGTAGTGTTAATTATATTACATATCTCTCGAAAAGCAAATAAAATAAAGCATAAAGCGTCTCGTGGCCCCGTCCAAAATTCAGCTCCCGGTCCACGGTTATCCTGCACAATAAACTGATGGGGGGGTGCCCGCTGAGCGGACAGTGACTAGCTATGCTCATACTTACCCTCGGTTTCAATTACTTTGATTTATTACTATCGCTTTATAACTATAACATTATGATAAAAATGTAAACATGCTTATTACATATAGCATTTAAAGACATGTAAGTCATAATAAGCATGCGGTTTAAAGCGATAAATCATATAAGCATGATATTCATTTATGAAAGCAATTAACAGATAATAGCATAGCAATATTGTCACAAAGATATCAACAGGATTACAAAGCGATATCGGATCGCATACAAACATACATATCGTATCATACTCATCATGCACTCGATTCAATTGTAAATTTGTGGTCTTTAGTTTTCGAAGATGCTACACACTCATTCTCATTTAATCAAACAACAAACAACACAAACTGCTTACGAGCCTGGCCACTGAGTAGGCCTCTGTACTCTAGGCGTTTGCATCCCACTACCATTGTGCAAATGACTTACTCGACTCGTAAACCACGCCGAATACTATAGTACTTGCATCTCATCTTCTAGTGTTGAAATGATTGAACTTCAGATACAATCTCGTCAAGTAATCTTTACGCAGGGTAAGAACGAATGCTAGTGTCGCGCCCACTAAGAACGAAACACGGCAAGGAGACAGAACCGCAAAGCGCATAAGCACATAATGTCACGGTGGCCCTGATAACTTTAGCGAAATAGGGGAATAAAGCCCTAGTCTAGTATGCATACACTAATATCCACTTTAAGAATAGGCTATGCTAATCATAGAGCACCTTAACTCTGGATAAAACGACTATTTCCTAAAGCCTGATACAAAAGCATTGGCATATTCATTATCTTGTACGGCCTTGGCTATACGACTTAAGGCGTAACGGCATGGGCAGGATGCACTAAGCAATAAGGCTGCCGGCTTAAACCACACTATTCGGTATGACCCAAGCCAGAGACCGAGACAGTGGTATCCGCACAAGACTATCTTAGTCCCACTTCACTTACGATTGACGTTTTCATATCGGAGGCCCAAGCTTGACCTTTTACTTAACTTACTCAATATTCATTATTTATTTGATATTACATATCACATGTTACTAGACTCTCCTAGTCTCAGCGTCAAACGTTTTATTTGAATGGTAGGTTTCATATGATCACATAACACATTCGTTTATTATTTGAAGTGTTGTTAATTATTAACGTTTTCAAGATTTTAAATTGAATCGTTTATTAGTATGTCCAAATTTTATTTAAGTGTTTTTCAAAGCACTTTAAGTCATTTACTTATTCATTTTAAATTTTTCTATACTTAGTAAAATTTTCAATTATTTTCAGTATTTCACTATTCACTTTTCACTATTCACTATTCACTATTCACTATTCACTATTCACCGTATTTTATACGTATTTTTATACTTCGTATTCTATACGTATTTTTATACTTATACGTATTCTTATACTTGTACGTATTCTTATACTTGTACGTATTTTTATACTTAAGATATTTTAGGTATTTATACTTAAGATATTTTAGAAAATAAACTAAACCCTTTTGTTTTCTAAGTATAAATTTCTAGTTTCAAAGTCGTTAAATTCGTTTTGTACTTAGTGAATTTTGAAAATATTTTAAAAGTCTAGTTTTAAAAACGTTAAGTTCGGTTTGTAAAAAGTGATAATGATATTTATTTTAAAATGAGACTCGGTTAAATTTAGTCGTCTATTTATTTAAGTTAGTGATAGTATCGTGGATGATTCATTTATGGTCCGTATGTCCAAGTTTCAACAATCCAATAGCAAAGGTAGTAGCACACGATTTAATTCATTTTTATAACGGTTACTCATTTTTATCAGTTTAACATAATTCATTTATAATTAAAACGATTTATACAAAAATTCAATTCTAATTACTATTTAGCTTTAGTGACTTAGTGATAATTTCATTTTGGTCAACTTTAGTCAATAAAATATAGAAATGCCGTGTAAAACAATATGCTTGTCAAATTTGATTTATTTCTTTTAATTTCTTAATTCAATTTATTAACTACTAATTAAATTATTTTAACAATTAAACTAAAAAGTGATAAAAACAAATTTTAACCAAAATAATGGCCTAATGCCGTGAGCATGTACATGGTTATACTAAATTTCATTTTTCGATTTTTATCGGTTTTTAGCTTAAAGTCTTTATAATTTAATTATACTAATTATACTAAAATGATTTAAACTAAAATGGAATTTACTAAAATTTTCATTTGATTTATGAATAGTGTTTTTTAACACTTTAATTTTCTAATTTTTTTATTCTAAATGATTTAGTTAGTTTAACTTATATAGTTAGTAATATATTTATTTGTTAGTTAAATAAAACAATAAGTAATAATAAACATAAAAACAATATAAATCAAAATAAGCTACTAATCAAGAACCATATGAACACCAACATGAGTTTTCAAGAATACATAAACATACTTCAAGAACACTATTTTTGATTTTAACAACTTATAATTTATTTCCCTAATTTAATTTTTTTTTTACATGAATACCTCCATTTTATACTAACTTAAACCAACATATTATTTACAAAAAATAAAAAAGAAAATTTACACAAAAAAGGGCAAAATGCCGTGAGTATGTATATGTATATATATATTTTTGTTTTCGATTTTTAATCACTTTAAACTCAAAGTTAATATTTCACATAATTTTTATATATGATTACTACTTAAATAAAACATAACTAAACATATAAATCATAAGAATCATAATTAAAAATGCTCAAAAATAAATAAACCCTACACATGAACATATTACTACAATAATCTAATCAACATATTATTTAGTTATTATCATTTTATTATACTACACATAATCATACAAGTGCATATAAGTGATGTTTAACATATTTAACATAATTTTCATATTCATAAAAACATAATAACAAAACAAGTTAATTTACTAAGAGGCCAAAATAAGACAAAGCTAGTCACCTTATTTGGCAAGTTAATCGTCGGGGATCTAAAATTAAATTTTAGATCGGATTTTTCTTCACCCAAAATACCCATAATCTTCACCCAAATAAACCAAGCAAGTTAACTCTAAACACCCACTAATTATACTAGAACACTTAAGAATTTATTAGAAATAATATTAGGGTTCTATTTTAATGATTTTGGGAGGAAAAAGATAGAAAGCAAAAGAGAGAAAATGGGGGCATACTACACGTCCAAAATGAGGAAATGGAGATGAGTTTTGCTCTTAGAAAATTGATGAGGAAGATGTTATGATGTTGGATGAGTAGTGTATTAGATAAGTTTACTTTTTAATGAAATATAATGTTTTAATTAATGTAATTAGGGAACCAAAAATTTCAACTAGCAAGCTAAGGTCTTACATAGCTAGTTGATGAGCATAAATTGTCCCCTTGATGTTTTAAGTACTTTTACGAAATTTATCAGTTTTAAAAGTCGGGCGATAAAAGTTAATGTGTGCGCGTTTGATGATTTTTTTGAAATATTCCTACTTTTAAATTCTAAGACTAAAATATTTTATTTACTATTGAAGAAAATATTTAAAAGTTGAGGAAGTCGATGAATTTTCAAAATAAAAGTTTTCGCTAAAAGTGATTTTAAACGATCGCAAAATATGTAATTACTATAGAAAATTTTATTATACTATTAACTTTTATTTTATTTTAGATATACATTTTTAAAAAGATTTTATGAAATATTGTAAGTGTTGTATGGAAATGAATAAGGTAGAATGAAATTAAGTTAAGAAAAGTGTGTTGTATAAGTTTGGTTTTAATTAGATGAAACAAGTTCAAACGAGACACCTAAATATTGCGAGACACAAACGAGACACAACATTTTAGCCTTTTTGGTGAAACTTTAACATAGTTTCATGAAACTTCAAAAATTGTGAAACTTTATTGTCTTAAAGTTTCACAATTTTGTTAAAGTTTCACAATTTTTGAAGTTTCATAAAACTATGTTAAAGTTTCACAAAAAAGGCTAAAATGCTGTGTCTCGTTTGTGTCTCGCAATATTTGCTGTCTTGATATAACTTTACTCTTAATTAGATAGTATAAATATTAAGTTTAAAGAAACTAAATAAATGTGATGATGGCTTAAGTAGGCATGTGATTTAGGGTGGCTTGTGTAAGAAAAAGAAAGGCTAAATCTTGGTCATGCATGACTTAGGGTGGCCGACTATTATGAGCACATGTGGCTCGGTTTTCGTTTTTGAACTTTTCGATTTACGCGCAAGCGAAAAGTCTCGAAATAAAAGATATGATCTTAAAATAGGGTTTCGAAATAAGATCGAAAATAAAAATGAAAATAAACTTCGAGAGGTGATCAAAACAAAGATTGGGTTTAAAACCCTCGAAACTTGAATATAAATTTACTTGGTCGAAAAGTTTATTTTTTTCATTGAATCCTAATGATTTAAATAATTATAATCGTTCGTCAAAACATTTATCCGTTTAAAGAAATTATAACTTAAAATTTCGATGTTTTGTGAAAGTGTTAGGTTAATAGAATTGAAATAGTAACTAGTTATTAATATAATATGATTTTAAAAATAAAAATCAAAATGATTAGAAATGAAAAGGTTTGATGTTAAGTTTGCTTTTCTAAAATGTTGATGTTGATTGTTTGATTTTTGATTTGCGTGTTTGAAATTGTTGACCCGAATTTCAAAGACGGGAAAAGTATAGGGGTCCATTTTCATTTTAAAACGAAAAATGTTCGAAATTGAATTTTATAAATAAAAGGTTTTACATATATTTTTATGAATAGTAACATAACTAAACATTTTTGAAATTTGAAAGGCGATATAAATTTTGTGTTGATTTTTACAAAATTTTGAAATGTGTTTCTTTTTCAATTCTAAAGATAATAGAACAAATTTTATTTTTCAAAATTTTTAAATTTGTACTTAAGAAAATTCAGTATTATTTAGCGAAAAAAAAAAAAAAAATTCCGGCGCATTTTTATTATAAGGAAAAAGGATGAATTTAATTTAAGGAATTAAATTCTTTTATAAAATTGTGTTAAATAACACGGGGTGTTACAAGATGATCCATTTAGCGGAATTGAATGGGTATATATATTTTTATGACACAACCGACGACGATGAGACCTTGTCGCGTGTGTTTATGGTGCATCAAGTGACACATAAGTTATTTAAGGCGTATCATTATGTTATCGGCATTGACTCCACGTATAAAACCAACTCGTATGATTATGCCGTTGTTGAAATTGTTGGAGTTACTCCGGTTGGAAAATCATTTTTGATTGCTTGGGCGATGATGAGTAACTAGAAGACGGAAAGTTATATGTGGGTGTTAGACATGCTTCGACATGTGTTGGGTCCGAATGTTAATCTAACCGCTTTTGTGATCGATCGTGAGCTGAGTCTGATGGCTGCCCTTACTACCGTTTTTCCTACCATTCCGCACTTGCTTTGTGTTTGCCATATTAACACTGCCGTGGAGAATAAAGCCACGAAACTATTCAAAGACGGAAATTGGGGACAACGATATGTTGAGAAAAAGTGGAGGAAATTGGTAAACTCGCCAACTGAAGAAGCGTACAGATATAATTGGAATCGTTTGAAGGGATAGTCAAATCCTTTGGTGGTGCAGTATTTGAGCGAGACTTGGATTCCCTCGGATATTAGGTTTGTCAAATGTTTCACGAATAAGGTGTTACATTTCGGCACAACGACGACATCTCGAGTAGAGTCTGCTCACGCGTTGTTGAAGAAGATGTTGGTAAGTTGCACTCGTGCTTGTGATGGTGTTTGGCGAGCATTTCATGTTGTCATGAACAACCAACACATCCACATCAATTCAACACTCGAAATTTCACGTTCTAGACACTTTCATGATCGGTACTCAGGGTTGTTTTCTCTACTGACAGGGTTAGTTTCTTTGCACGCCATTAAATTGATGGCCAACGAGTTCGATAGGGGTACTAAACTTGGTGTCGGTATTCACAGTGGTAGTGGATGTTCATTTACTACGTCGCACGGACTTCCTTGTGCTTGCGCTCTTCACATGCACGCTTATGGCTTCTGATGGAAAAGTTTATGTTGATGAGGTTCATCCTTTTTGGAGGACATTAGAGTACAGTGTGGGCGACGGCTTGTCATCTGTTTGTACCGACGTTGACCTTTTTAACGCGACAGTTGAGGCGGCTAGATCTCAGTCTACTCCCGCGAGAAAGATGATTGTAGCGAGTGCTAATCAAATACTGCATCCTGAACTTAGTGATGTTGGTGATCCCACAGTGAAGGAAAGACCGAAGGGAAGACCAAAGGTTGGTAAGTCAACGCAAAGGAATCCGTCGCAGTTTGAGCACACACGTAGCAAGTACCCATCTGCTCCTCAATGCCGAGATAAAACCAGGAATGCATCGTCTGCAAAAAACGTCGGTGGACCGTGGGAGTGCGACTACGTAGATGCTGAGGGGAGTGAATTTTATTATATTTATCTGGTTCCTCCGCTGCTTCTTGAGTATTTGGTAGGTTGGTTTGACCCACATGCGGATGGGCATTGCGGCATGCAAATATTTGCACACGCTATGAGGAAAAATCAGGATGAATGGAGGGCAATGAGACGTGCCTTGCTCCGTGAGGTTAGGGATCCTATGTATAGGACAATCTATCCCGGTGATTACGATGCCGGAAGAGTGTTGCCTTGTATTAGGTTTGAAGGTGATGATAACGGCTGTGGTGATGGTCACTGGATGAATTCGCTTGACTGTTTAGAATTCGCTACCATCAACAACTGGACTGTTTGCATTATTTCCTGTCGAGATAGATATTTTGGTGTTTACGTATGGGATAGCTCTTTCACTTGCCTTCCTCTACGAGCTGAAGAAGGTGTTACTGATCCTGACGGTGTTCTGTGGATTTTACATACGGACAACCATTACGTTAGACTCTACGTAGAGGATGACATGCCTATGCCACCAGTATGTATATTTTGGGAACCTACGAGGCACATTTCTGTCGCGGGTTGGCAGAATATGTACCGAAAACGGATGCGTCGTTGGGCATAAATATTTAGTTGTACTAGAACTAATTAGTGTTTAAGTTTTATTTGACTTTTATGTATCTCGGTTTGACAAATTATTGTTTATCGGATATTTATAAAGTAACGGTCCTCTTGGAGTATTTTATTTGAGTTTCAAACAAGCTACTAGACGAAATATTTATTAGACGAACTATTTATTAGACGAACTATTTATTAAACGAATTATTTACTTAAAACGAACTATTAAACAAACTATTTTTTAAAAATAAAACTATTTATTAAAAACGAACTATTTAATAAAAACAAACTTAAACGAACTATTTATTAAAAACGAACTTAAAACGGTCCTCGTAGACAATACACTTTTATAAAAGTTGAAATTTTGAATTTTTATAAACGCAAGTTTTACAGAAAAAATAAAATAAAAAAAGAAAGGTTCTTTTTCGTACAAATTACACGAATGAGCAGTCAATTCGAGTGAAAATATCGAATGGAACAGCTTCATTCGAGTGAAAATCTCGAATGGTGCAGTACCATTCGAGATTTTCACTTGAATGGGCTGTCATTCGTGTAATTTACACGAATAGAACACGTTTTATTTTTTTGTTTTTTTTGTTTTTTTGTTTTTTTTTTTAAATCGAATTTTGCATTTAAAAATTTACTCCAATCCAAATGTAAATAAACGCATTTAAGAAACAAATTTCTTACTAATAACGATTACTTAATTATATTAAAAGGTTTTTTGTCAGATAGTACCTTTTATTTAGGGTCATTTGTGAGATAGTACCTTTAATTTTATTTTTTGTTTTATAGTACCTTTTATTTTCAAAATTTGTTAAAAGGTACCAAACTAAGAATTCCGACGTTAAAAGTCAATTTTCTGGTGAAAAAAGTCAATATTCCGGTGATAATTTCTATTTGGCAATGAAACCTAGTAAAACTATGTTAAATCCTATTTTTATCTTACTTTCTGTCCAATATTAGATTTACCCAAAAAACTTCCCCTAAATTCCACCAAATTTTGTCAATCTTCAATCTAAAACCTAAATTCAAACTTTTCCCCACAAATTTCAAAAACTGTTTTTGTCATCAAATACGTGTTACACGAGAATAAAATGCAAATGTGACTTACCTTGTGTAAATCTAATTTTTAGAACCTCGCAAAATTTGGGGAAAGTAATGAAATTAAAGTTGTCAAGTAAGATAAAACATGTTGATGCCGTTGTTGATGCTGATGCCGTTGCTGATGTTGATGCCGTTGTTGACGCTGATGCCGTTATTGATGCTGATGCCGTTGTTGATGTCGTGCTGGGTCTCGCTGAGGAGCGCAAGTGCTTAGTGTAGTATCCGCTGGAGAAGTACTAGTCCGCCGGGGAAGGGTGTATAGGTATGGTCTTGCCGAGGAACGTAGGTGTAGTTGTAGTTGTTTGGTCTTTGGAAGAGTGCTGATGTTTCGTCTTGTAAGGGGTGCAGGTGTATGTTCGCTGGGAATTATGGTCCGAGGAAGGTGTACGTGCTCATGTATACTGCTTCGTGTAATTGCAAATGTGTTGGCGTCTTGTAGTTGATGTAGATGCTTGGACTTGTTGGATGTGCTGATGCAGACGCTTGGTGTTTATGCTCCGAAGTTGAAGGATGACTCGTAGGTTAGTGATTTGCTGGGGACGTCGAAGGATATGTCTTGAACTCCGTGGGGAATGTATGTATAGGTGTGTGGGCTCCATGGGGAGGAAGTGATACTCCACAGGGACGTGTAAGAGGGTGTGAGGGCTCGTGAAGAGTGTTCGTGTTTCTGCTTCTGTACCGTGTATTAAATGCTTAGTACACGAGTATGGCGGTGACGCCTTAACCAAGGCATAGCGCATAATGTATGTGCTAGCGCTTGTGGCGGACTGTAGGTGACGCCTTAACCATGAAAGCTTGTATGTACGAAGAAAAACATTTAGGCTTGACGAGCCTAATATGGAGAGAAAACGTGGAATAAAACACGCCTCAGAAATTGCCTTGTTGACTAGTGATTCTTCCGGGGAATCTCTTATCAATTGGCGACTTCAAGCGTGGGCTCATTCACACATGTCGCGGCTTCAAATCCGGAATAATTCAAATTCTGCGATGGTCTTCCGAAATCTTCATTTTCGCCTGCTTTGGCCATGAGACGTGGTATCTGGTGATTCGTTTGGATTCACGTGATACATGTCTCTCGGACTTGGAATGCATGGTGCTTGGGATGCTTCTTGGACATATTAGGGTGTTTGGACCTATGTTCGGGTGGTTTTTTGTTTGATGCACACATGAAAGTGTTATGCTTTTAGCGTGCATGCTCGTGTTTGTAGCGGTTCTGGAGGTGTCGCTCAACCGTATATGTTCGTGTTGATGTGGATATTTATGGCAAGGGTGTCTTCAAAAATGCGAAAAATTATCCCATTTTTCGTGATTGAGGATGGGTGTATGTGAGCCCCCAGTTTGACTGAGTTATGGTGTATAACGATAGTCAAACTATGTAAAAGGCTATGGGTTGCATTAGGATAAGGGTGTTTTCGGATTACCTCCTCGAGTTTGACTAAGTTTTGAATGAAAACTAAGTCAAAGTGTAGTGGATGATGTACTTGGAGAAGGAGTTTTTGGGTTATCTCCTCGAGTTTGACTAAGTTTTGAATGAAAATTGAGTCAAAGTGAAGAGTGTGGTGTTTGGTTCTGAAATTTCCCCCGTAGTTTGGCTTATTTTGATTGAAATTAAGGCAAAACGGAGAAAAATGTAGCGTGGGCGGAGCAGGCGATCCAGCTGTGTCAGAGTCGTGATGAGATGGTTCGGGTTTAGCGTGACTTTGACGAGTACCGTCGTCTTCACCCTTAGTTGTCCTGGTGATCTTGTGTAATAAGGATTGTGTGAACCCATCATTACATGACTATTTGCTGTAGCTTGGCTTGAACTTGTAGTTGTTTTTGACGTCTTTCGCTTCCGTGCTGTATTGCGCTTCCGTGGACCTGCGTAGTTAGTAGGCTTGGGTTTGAAAGTGAAAATGATTCCCGATTGGGATGTTTGGATTAAAATGTTTCTGTTGAAAAATCATTTTAGTGAAAGATCCATTTTAGTTGTCGAAATGAGCTTTAAAAATGAACACTTGAAATGTCGGTTGTAAGGCTTTATGTAAGATGAAAGAGTGTTTTGACATTGTGAGCTCGAGCTAGAGTTGTGAAGATCGTGGAGGGTCATTAGAGTGCAAAGGTTGAAAAGCCCCCAGTTGTCGAGGATGAAAATTCGGTGGAACCTCATGACAACACGGAGTGGGATGTAGTGCTAAATTCGGTTGTGCTTTGCGTAAGCTGCCTACGTATCCACGAATGTGGAATCAAACCGGCGTAGTTCGATAGAGCTTTTGCTCAAAATGTGCTAACTCGAGTGAGTTAAATTCGAAGAATGCTTTTTCTCAAAGTATGTTAACTCGAGTGGTGAGTTAAAAATTTGAGATACATTTTCGAAAGATACATTTTGTTTGTGCGAAAGCGTGTGTTTGGAAAAGTGAAGTGCAAAATTGAGTTTATTTTGAAAGGTGATTAGCTATTTTGAGGACGCGTTGCCTCGTGTATGTTTGAAAAAGTGTGTCGCCCTGTGGGAGCGTTTTTAAAACTGAGAAGTTTTGAAAGGAGCGGTTTAAATGTCGCTAAATTGTATGATTGGAAGAGAACTGACTCAATATGTGAGTCAATGTTTATGGGATACTTAAAATGCCGAATAGTTTGAAAAACAAAGCCGAATCGTATACGTGACTCGAGACTCGACGGTTGCGTGGATGTCACATTCGGGAACATGTGCGTTGTTGGAGCCCCCAGTGGTGCTTTCTTGCCTGCAGTGGGATGCTGTTGTACCTGCAAAACAAAGTTCGACTAAAAAGTAGAGTACTACTCCTAGGTCTAGGATGACTTTGCCTCGACGTATTCGTTTTAGACGCCTCGATAAAGAAAGAGTTTGCCTACAATTTTTGTGAATTTTTGTGGACACGTCCTTAGTATGGAAAGCTTTGGACGGGGAATATTTTGTGGATTTTTGTGGACACATCCTTAACTTGGGGAGCTTTGGACGGGGAATATTTTGTGGATTCTTGTAAAAGGTTGGTTGAGCTCGGGAGAGCGGCCTACGTATCCGTGGGTACGGAATCAAACCTAGCGTAGTTCCGAAGAGCACGTTTAAGGGCATGCCGGCCCGGAAGTTGTGTTTTTGTGGGGAGGTACGTGTTTAAGGACCCGCCGGTCGAAGAGGTGTATTGTGTTTCGTAAAAAGGTGCGTGTTTAAGGACCCGCCGGTCCAAGAAGTGTGTTATGTGTTTAACCTCGATACATTGCATCCTAAGGGTGGTTTCTCCTCAGTCGATCTAGGCTGTTTGTTGCTTCTGCTGGGTCTTCAATTTGGACTTACAAAGACTTGGCCACTTGTTTCTGGGTTTCGGTACTTTTTGCCCTCGGGGTTTCGGCCCCTCGCTTATTGATTTCTAAGCTTGTTGACTTCTAATCTTTTGACTTCTTAAGCTTTTGACTTCTAAACTTTTGACTTCTAAACTTTTGACTTCTTAAGCTTTTTGCTTAGTTGTTTTGCCCCTTATTTCGGAGTTTTCAGACTTTTCCTTTTTGGTGACTTTGGTTTTTGATCTTTGTACCTTGTATTCCCGTTTGATTTGAGAATATCTCACGCCCTGTGTGGCTTGGGCTTCAGCTTGGACCTTGCTAAACTTTGTAGCTCGGTGGTCACTCGTGATCGTGTGTTTATCACGCCGGGCTCCATTGACAAGTTCGTTTGCTTATTAGGCACGCGATCGAGTACGCGGAGGGCGATTCAGGAATACTCGTACTTCAGGTCGCGATCAAATTCATGATCACTGTGGAGCTCCAAATTAATGGATCCTCCTCCAAAATCAGCGGAGTAGTAGACCACAAGCAGACTAGTGAACCTTAGGTGTTTAGTCGTCAAGAGCCTTCATTGTCTTTGTGTCTTTGATTTAGTTGTTGACTTGGATCTTCGTACCCGGCCTAGACCTCCTTAGGATAGTTGTTCCTGGGATGCAATGTATGTCGGTGTAGAATGAATGTGGGTAAAAAAAGGAAGCTGGGTTGTTGGCAGACTTATTTCTTTATCGATTTGTTAAAAATGTAGTACGCCGGAGACTCGATCGTCGTAAACTAACAGAGATTGACTCAATGCTTATGACTTGACCCGTATTGAAAAGACTCGAGTTTCTTGAGGAGATCGTCGGTGGCGCCTTGATGGATTCTTCGCTGGGTGCTCGAGACACACATGTCTCGGGTGTGGTTGATGCTCGCGTCGGGACTCGGTTCACGCATACTTAGATTTGACTTTGATTTTGCAAAAGCTTTGTTTTCGGCGAAAAGCGGGATGTTTTGTTGAGCAGAAATGCGTTGTCACATTTTGGCTCGATGTGAAGGCTGTTTTGATCGAAACCTGATAAGCCCGTGTTAACAGTATATCGTTATGAGCTTGTCATTGGATTGCGATGGAAACATGAGTCGATTCGGAGTAGCGATAGGCTATCGAATCGAAGATGTTTGAAAATGTGATGAAGACGGTTACGATCGTTTTCATACGTTTGGTTTTGAAAGAGGGTTAGATCGAAGCGGCTATGCGCCACTTCGTCTAACCGTGGAGGATCCGTAGGATGATGCTAGTTCAATCCAAGAGAAAAGTTTGGATCAAAATGGCGGTAGGCCATTTGGACGGTGGATTTCAAAAAAGTTTATTTTGAAAGAGGTGTTAAACGACCGTGAGCCGCTAGACTTGTTTTCGAGAAGAGGTCCGCGAGAATGGGTTACCATTCTCGGGTTTGAAAATGCTTGACAATAAATGGGTTACAATGACTGCGAGTCATGTAGTTCATTTATATTTTGGGATGTCACGAGAATAAAGTGATTATTCTTGGGTATTTTGAAGAGAATGTTTGTCTAGATCAAACCGTCATGGGTATGGGCCATTCGGTTCGAAGGAAGGATTTTTGAAAAAGGTTATTTCAAAAATGTGATGAGGATTTTTTGAAAGTAGTTTGTATGAGGATTTGGGCCAAGATGGTTATGAATCATTTGGTCCGATGAAAAGTCCACGAGATTGGGCTTGGTCATTCTCGGGTTTTGTTTGCTTGAAAAAGATAATTTTCGCTGAAACGAGTCGACTTTGGGTTGTTTGGCCCAAAGAGATTTGTAAAGTGTTTTATTTGAAAAGTGTTTTGCTAGAAATGGGCGTACGATAACCGTGAGTCATGTAGTCCATTGACGTTTTGAAAGGTCGCGGGAATGTGGTTATTCCCGGACGATTGAAGAGATTTGCGATTGGGTCGAATCAAACTAGTTGATTTGACACGGAAATTTTGAAAAATATTATTTCAGAAATGTGAAGGGTCGCGAGCCGCCCAGAATGAAAAAGTCTCCAAGAGTGCAACGTGATTCTTGGGTTTTGCTTTATGAAAATGGTTTGAGATGAATGGGCTACGATGGGCGAGGGCCATGTATTCCACTTGTGTTAAGAGAAGATTCGGGAATGTGGTGATTATTCCCGAGTGATTTGTGAGGAATGCTTAGTGGGTTGAATTGATATAATGGAGGACTATTTGGTTCGACCCAGAACTTCGAGGAGTGTTCATTTCGAAGTTGAAAGAATTTTGAAACGAGACTGTTTCAAAAATGAAAGAGCTTTGCTTGTTTGTAAAAGCACGGATATTTTCGAAATGAGTTTGTTTCAAAAAAAAAAAGGGAATGTCGTTGTTTGTTTTGTAAAAGCTCTAAACTTTTTGAAGAGAGTTTAGTTCAAAAATGAGAGTGTTTAGCTTGCTTTGTAAAAATGAGAAGATTTTTTAAAAGAGTTCATTTTCAAAATGAGGAGGTTTTTGAAAAGAGTTTATTTCCAAAATGAGAAGATTTTTGAAAAATGTTTATTTTCAAAATGAGGAAGTTTTTGAAAAGAGTTTATTTCCAAAATGAGAAGATTTTTGAAAAGAGTTTATTTTCAAAATGAGAGTGTTGTTTTAGGAATGATATTGTGCCTAGGAAGACTTTTGAGGCGAGAGCGCGTGCGCGCATCTCGTCTAGATTTTAAAATGTGTTTGTTTTGCATCCGTCGAGCCCATATTAACGGTTCATCATTAAGGGCTTGAACCTAGATGCATGAAAAAGATTCGACTCGAGAGTGGTTAGCTAGTCGAGTCGAGGATGTTGAAAAAGGATGAGGTTATATGACGTATATCCAGTTAGACTTGCTAGACTCAACGTTCATTATAAGCGTTCATTTTAGCTCATTTCTTTGTTTAGAAAGACCTTTTAAGCTTGAAAAAGGAGGTTTTCGAAAAAGTTTTAGCTAAAGGAAAGCTTATGAGACAAGGATGTGTGCGCACATCTCGTCTCGATGTTAAAGATTTTGTTTGCACCCTTCGAACTAGTATCGGCGATTTGCCGAGGTGAGATCGAGCCCGGATGTGTAAAAGAGAAAGGATTCGACTTGAGAGTGGTTAGCAAGTCGAGTCTGGTTATCAAGTCGAGTCGAGGATGTTAAATGTGGAGTCTAGGCCGTGTGACCTAGAGGATTGAATCCACGAGCTCGGGTTTTAATCCTAACTCGGGTTTTTGCTTATTTGTAAAAAGGAGATTTTGAAAAAGCTTGTTTCAAAAGTTCGCGATAGTTTTGTTTAAAAGTGTTAGCTTTGTTAGATGTTAGGTTCGTTTGTATCTTTGAAAAGTTTAAACGAGTTTTCGAAGATATGGATGCAAATGCTCATTTGAAAAAGACCATGGAGTGCATAACCTCGTACTCGTACGTATGACTCAAAGGGTGAAAGGGTCAGTCGGGTACACCTCCAACTACCTCGAGTACGCTTTGGCTGATACTTAACCCCTTTATTTCCTTACGCCGGGGCGATAGGTTTTCTAAAGGGAGCACTGGGGCGGTCGAGATAATCGCTTACGGCAAGCCGTGGAGGGGCGAGAGGAAAGTTAGTTCTGCACGTGCTTTATCGAGTGGACAAGCCTGCGTGTTGGAACCACCTCTCGAGGGTGCAAAGGGTGCCTAAATTCCAAAAGGAATGGACTCTAAACGAATGTGCATAGCTCAAATATGTATACATGGATTGTTCAAGGCTTTCAAGTTTCACCTCTTTATTTTTAAAAAGGAAAAGCTAGTTTTAAGTTTTTTAAAAAAAATGTCCCCAGCGGAGTCGCCAAACTATGGAACCCGAGGATCGAGGGGGACCCAACTCGGCGTCTTGCATAAGGGCGCTTTAAGTTAAAAAGACTAATTTAGAAAAACCTTTAAAACTGTTTAGGAGTCGCCACATAATTATCGCGGAAATTAGGAACCTGCTATCATGTCCTAAGCTAAAGACATGTCCTAGATTTTGGAGCATGCCGACACCCCAAGATCTAAGTCTTGTGAAACCAGAATGGATTCGGGGTGAGGGTACTTTAAAAAAGATTAGTTCAATTAATGATTTATGAAAACCTTTTAGAAAAGCCTATGTAAAAATAGTCTCTACTGACCTAGAACAATCCATGGAAGATGATATTTGAGCTAATGTTATCGTTACGTACAAGTGCGATAAAGGTTTAAAAAGAATGCAAATGCAAATGTAAAAAGATAGTTTAAAACCCTCAATTTAGCGTGTTTAACTTGTTAACGAAAACGGTTCAGTTAAAGGTCAAATTCATTGTTTTAAGTTGATTTTAATGCAAAATAAGAAGGTGCAAGATGCATGCAAATAAAATAAACGTTCAATTGTCCATTGGTTCATTTTAAAAGGGTCGGTTGCTTATGCGACTTTGGCGTGTCATCGGATATGGTGTGTATCCGAAGTAATAAGAACACTTGGAAGGCAAGCGCGCTCGGGAGCCAAAGGGGGGGGGGGGGGTGCGCTAAAGTGTAGTCCCTTTTGTTAGTCCATAGAAAATAAGAAAAAGCTTTGATCCAAGTGGATCGGTACCTACCTGGTCCTGGCGCTTCGGATCTGGGCAGAACTTCGCTTCTTGAACTTAAAAGGAGGATGAATTCAACACGGGATGGTGTGTTGAACTCAAGGATTTGAGTGCGTGAGGCTTTGAGAGGGTTGTGAGTAGTGAATTCTGTGAGAAAAATTGTGTTTCGAGGTCAGGTATAGGGGGGTATATATACTAAAAACCTCGGAGAAATTAGGAAATCTCGGGATAGAACCAGGCAGGGAAACCGCATAGGGCCATGCGGTTTGCCCAGTAAACCGCATAGGCCTATGCGGTTTGGGCCCTAAACCGCATAAGGCTATGCGGTTTGAGGGTGTGGTTTTAGCTTGGTTTTCCTAATTCTGGTTTGATTATATCTTGAAAAGATACAGTATAATCTTTAGCTTGTGCGTCAAGAAGGCTGTATGAGGGCTTCCTAAGATATTTTTGAGGGTTGAGGGCTTTGGAGTGAGGGCCAAAGGCGGGTTTGGGCTCGGTTCTGGGCCCGAGACCCGAAAATGTGAAAAGGGTATATTTTGTAGCATTTTGTGAAATGAGATAACCCGTGAGGCTATATTTTGTGTAAGAGGGAGCTAAAAGGGGGGATTTAGCCACCGGGCCTAAATTTAGGAATTTAGGAATGCTGAATTAGACCTCATTAAGGTAAAAGGGCTATTTGTAATGCAAATGCGAAGCTCATGCCAAACGAAGCAGGACGCGGACCAGGCTAAACTCTAAATGGACAAAATGAACATTTATTTAAAAGCGATGTGAAGCGACCTGACTCATTAAACATTTCAAAACGACTCAAAAATGAATTCGACATTATTAGAACCGTTTAAGTCAACGTTAAAGCATGCATAATAAAAAGTCCGAGTTACATCACAGGGTTTTGGTTGGGAGGGTACGGATATGGGTATCCACACCATCGTACCCTCACGGGATTTAGGGGTTAAAACCCCCCGCGCATCAGGATTACCCCATAACGCCTTAGCCACGTGAGCACCAAAACTAGGAATCAAATCGCCAATTTCTGGGCCACCTGCTTCTGGAACCTTCACCCTCCACTCATCAGTCTTCTTCCTACCGTTTTTCAGTACCGACGACGTACTCGAAGAAGACGAAACACCTCTAAGAGACTTCCCACCGTGTCCATGCTTCGAAGGAATCCTAATTACTCCCTCGTCAATCTCTTCCTCATCAACATTCTCCTCAACTTCATCCGCCAAATCATCCATTTCGGCGCCTACGTCAACATCTTCCTCAACATCATTTACCGCCTCCTCCTCAATATCTTCACCAAAATTACGGGTTGTACTCTGCTTGACTCACTTGAACATATCCGGGATTTGAGGACCGAACCTGAGGCGCCGATTGTGAACACTCAACACTAGGAGGCGCTGAAAAAGGCTTCAATATAATTTTTGTTTTTTTCATATTATTTCGAGACCTATATTTCTAGAAATTCAAAAAAAAATTAGAAAATTAGGGGTAAACAAATAAATATAACTACAAATATCAAATAAAAATAACGTAAACAAATTAAATTAATTAAAAGATATAATTAAATAAATTATTGTAATAAGAAATTTTTAAAACAAATACTTAAAGTTTAATTAAGAAAGAAAAAATAAAACAAAAAAAATATATATATAATGTGTTCCATTCGAGTGAAATACTCGAATGGAACTGCTCCATTCGAGTATTTCACACGAATGGACCTGCTCCATTCGTGTGAAATACTCGAATGGAGCAGTTCCATTCGAGTATTTCACTCGAATGGAACACGGGCCCCTTTTTATTTGCTTAATTAAACTTTAAGTATGAGTGAAAGGCGTCGAAACCCTGGGGTAGAGGTTGATAATAACCGTGAACTGATGATGTTCGAGATTTTCCCTCGAATGGTGCATTTTTATGACACCATGGTCATTGCATGCAAGAGATGGGCAATTTGGTGGTTTGAGGACAAGTACAAGATAAGGAGGTTAAGGTTGGGTTGGGGGAAGAATGACGACACCATCAATGACGGATTTTAGTTCGTTTTAAAATTGTAATTATGGTATTTTTAGGTTTAGGTTAGCTTATGGGAAGGGATCAAATGATAAGTCGTTTTTTGGTTACATGTGAATGTTGTTAATGTTTTTTGGTTTGAAGCTGTGAAATTAGGGGGTGAAATTGATAGTTGGTCTTTGATGAATCGGATGTTGCATGTTGCATGTTGCGTATGGTTTTGATAATTTGGTGATTGTTCAATAGTTTGTAATCATGATGGTTTTTTATCGACTAATATTATTATGCTTTGCAAGTGTAATTGATCTTTGGCTTATAATGGTTTGTAATCAATAGTTTGTAATCATGATCTTTGGCTTATAATGGTTTGTAATCAATGGTTTGTAATCAATAGTTGGTAATCAATAGTTTGTATTCGATCTATTGAATACTATAATGGTTTGCAAGTATGGTTTTGATTTGCAATTGTAATTAATATAGTCAGTGAACTAAAATAAAATAGGATTCATAGAGGAAATAAATCTAACTCGGACGCATACTCAACGAAATAAATCTAAATCGGACAATACAAAGACTCAACGAAATAAATCTAACTCGGACGCATACTCAACAAAATAGAACGACTCAACGAAAACGACTCAATGAATTAAGTCAGTGAACAACAAGTACAACGACTCAACGAAATAAATCTAACTCGGACGATACTCTACTTCTTTGGCTCAAAGGACTTTGTGGTAATTCGCCTCGGCACGTTTCCTAACTGTCTTCTACCTTGGTTTAGATGCTCTACCGGTGCCCTTCTTATCTACTGGGTCTTTCAGTTGAGTTTCCGTTTGGGTCGGGTTGTTTCGCATTATGTGACGCATGTTACATTCCCTTGGTTGAAGCCTCCTACGACCGTACACCTTAGACATATCATTAGTCTTTCTAATTGACCGCACCGTCTCCACTCCAACTAAGTTCTCTAATTGTTTAACCAAATCATCCGTCACCTGCACTACAACGAGTACATTTCCTCATCATGTAACGCGAGTTTGCCAATGTAATCATTCTTAGCCGTCAAATCCATAGCTCGCTTCACACGTGCGCATTCCTCCGGATTGTAATAACCAACACGGATATGCTCGTATCCACGAATCAAATATTTCCTCCAACGGTCTAAAATATATTTATCGGGTATACATTTTACGTTTTCTTTCGTCATACATTGGATGACATGTTTGCATAAAATACCTTTAAATTCAAACAACTTGCAACTACATTTGAACTCGCCCGCGTCTTTGTCAATTGTCACCTCGTACGTCCTCCACCCTTCCTTCCAAAACGGCTCTGCAATTTTCTCGTCCGCTTTATACACGACAAACGAACACATCCGCATTTTCAGTTATATGAAAGTATGTATGTTTGCGTATACGTACTCCTTCACATCTTTAAACTTCTCGTTCGTATATCTTTCACTGAAAACCTCCTCAACAAGTACGGATTTATCATAGGGAAGAGGCCAGTCCTTGCAAATAAAATTCAAAGTTTTCTCGTCCTCCACCCTACTTTGTTGAGCTAGCTCGAATTGGGTAATGAAATTACGAAGTCCCGTCTCTAAGCTAACACGAACTTTGAAAAATCGATTAGCTTGCGCACTTCTTTGAGTTGAAGACATACCTGCGCAAAACGTGTCTCTCCAATAACACGGAACCCAGCGTCGTCGTATGTTGTAAGACTCTTTAATCCATGGGTTATCGTGGATTTCATACTTGTTGACCATATCAATCCTAACTTGCTCAAACTCCTCTTCCCCTAATATGTCATGCACGATACTTTTCAAATCGGTGCAAAGTTCTTTCCAAAACCTTAACCGACCCAAGTTCTTCACCGCATTTCTTATCATATGCCAAAGACATAATCTGTGAGGAGTATCCGGAAAAACGATTTCAATCGCCTTACCGATTGCTATGTCTTGGTCCGAAAGGATCACAGGGGGAGCTTTACCCATACATTCAAGCCACCTCTCAAATACCCACACAAACGTATCCGTATCCTCGTCTGTTATTAAAGTCGCGGCAAAGCAAATAGTGCTCCCGTGGTGATTCACACCAATAAAAGGCGCAAATGGCAAACGATACCTGAAACGATTACACGAAAAAATTAACTACAAAATACGACTACCACGTGTTACCAATCAAAATAAAAATTAATCAGCTTATAATAAACGAAAATAGTTAAAAAATAAAAAACCAGTTTAAATAAATTTTTTATAATAATTACCTATTGCACAAAAAAGTAGTATCAAACGTGACAACGTCACTAAAAACCTTAAACATAGCCCGACAACGAGCGTCTGCCCAAAACACGTTTTGTAATCGACCATCTGCGCTGCGTCCTTCTTTATGGAGTAAAAAAAGTCAGGATTATCGATTTTCATTTTCACAAAATACTGTTCCAACGCAGCGGCGTCACCTTGTAATCGCTCCAAGCGTCTTTCTAAATTAACGAGCTTCCTTAAATCACGACGATTGAACGGTAAAATTCTCGTGACCACCAGCCTCCATAACCATAGCATTAAAATTCTTCGTAATAGGAATCCCGGCACGATCATTAACCATAATACGTTTCTTAAAATATTCACCTATAGCCCTCGCACTAACCGTAAAACGACTATTTTCGGGATCAAGGTCGTGGTTATGATCCAAATGACACGACCTTATTACAAACAAGTCATTCTCTACTGATGCTTCAAAGAATACCTTACACCCGGTTACGTTCGAATTCTCACTTCGTTTTCTCCCTCCTTTTTTACAAGCAAGACGAAGCATTTTCATCATATAATACCGAGGCTCCTTATTCCCACCAAACTGACGACCAACTCCTGCTTCTCGATATTCTTCCATTAAATTATTCGACCTAGTAAATATTTCAAAACCCTTCTTCATTGCGTAACTAAAGCAAAACGCGGCAAAAGAATCACAATTTTCGAAAGTCATGCCAACAGAGGGTTCAGCAACTTCCTCGTTGTTAACATTTTGACCTTCATACGTTATTACAGCTTGCTCCATCAGATTACTCGGTTGCGCATTAGACTCAATTTCTTGAACATCGTTTTGAGCCTCTTCGATTGGTTACGAATTGCTGTCAGCTTCAACTTCTTCATCGTAATCCACATTCAAGTCGAAAATATCTCCCAATATCCCAGCCATTGATTGATTAATAGAACAATTATAATAACCGACCTTTCAATTCACAACAATTTAGGGTTTATGTTTACTGTATTTTTTTGGAGGGGTTAGGGATGAAGATAACCTAGGAACATTAGTTATTTGAAGTAATTAATTATTGACGAAATAATCCTAATTAATTCTGAAATCTTTTAATAATCCTAATTAATTCTGAAATATTTTGGCGCAAATCGAAATATTTTAGGCGCAATAAAATTTTGGCACAAAACAACCACTTAATCCCGCCTCAATCCCGCCTTAATCCCACTAATCTGCCGCCTAAAATTGATTAGGTTACTTGCCATGTGCTAGCTTTTCATTGGCTATGTATAGAACCTTTAGTACATGACATGTACTTGTAGCGGCTTCCTTAAACTCTATCAGTTGAAATTCTAATTACGGTGCAATATTGAATATTTTCAAACCAGTTAATCTAAACACATACGGAGTATATATGATTGATCAATTACTACAAATTAATTGTGACATTACTAAATTAATAAGAGCACCAAGCATAATTAATACTCCGTATGAAAATATAAAAAAAATTAGGGTTTTTCTACGGTGTACCCTCCAAGTTTTTGGTTTTCTATCGTGTACCCCTATTTTTTTTTTCCTTATACCGTGTACCCTTGAACTTCATTACTTATTCTATAAGATGACCAAAAGTTACTAAATTGTTAACTAAATACTAACACCGTTAGAATAAACTCCTATTTTTTCTATTTTTTATGTTTTCCCTTCAAAATTATGAAATATCCCCTTCTTTTTTTAATTTTCCACTATTTTTAATCCTTATTCATTTTGTTTCTATAGTATATAATTTTTTTTAAAAATTGTTGTTAAAAGTCATAAACTTTATTGATTTACTTTATCGTAAAATAATCATGAATATTTGAAATTCATAAATTTAGAAGGAAATATTAAAAAGAGGGAGAAATGAGAGGTTAATGTAACAGTGTTAGTGTTTAATCTTGATTAAGTAGCTTTAGGTGTGATTGAGAATGGATAATGAAGTTTGAGAAATCTGTGAATCTTGAAAAAGCAGAGTATACGATAGAAAATAAAAAAAGTTGGAGGGTACACCGTAGAAAAAAAAAATTTTTTTTTTTTGGTCGACAAATAAAAAGTTACTTGCTGAACAAAAAACAAATCAAATTTGTCCACCACTTGTCCGCCACCATGTCGTCTTCTCTCCTCCGACCTCCCACAACATCCGCCGCCACCTTCACGCCGTCAAAATCCACGCGCCGCCTCATACCGCCGTCGACGACTACCATTCCCAACTTCTCCAGACACCTTCGCATCCAATGCCGCCGCCGTCACCACCACCGCGCTCTGACCGTTTCCGCCGCCGTCGCATCGCCGGATACAGCTCAGTCGCCGTCACCTTCGCCGCCTGTATTGCGGCGCGTGTCTTACGATTCGCTTCGATATGAGAGCGGCTTCGTCGGTGCTGTTCCTGACCGTTCTAATTTGAAGGAGTTTGACGGCGGAATTTCGGCCATGGAGTATTTGACCAATATATTGTCGTCGAAGGTTTACGATGTCGCTTTTGAGTCGCCATTGCAGTTGGCGGAGAAGCTTTCTGAGAGGTTGGAGACTCCTGTTTGGCTTAAAAGAGAAGACTTACAACCTGTGAGATTCTTCAATTTACTGATTAATCAATTTTGTTTGTTATTTTTTTTTTAGGTTTTCGTAACTCTGTGCTTGATACGATTTTTGAAGTATAATTATGTTTGTGGTAGATTTTTATGCATGAAATAGGAGTATCTTGAAGATATATTAGTAAATTGTGATCATTTTAGCTTGAAAGTGGTTAGAATAATCCTAATAATGGTGTGAATTTTCCATAACTGATTAAAAATTACTCCGTATGATCTTTAGTTTAGCTGGAATCGTGTGTGGATGTTGTTTGTTTCCTAAATTAGTGTAGAAAGTCTCAGACTCAAGACTGTTTTACAAAATCATTTAAGTTACACACTTACACTCGAACTAAACTAAGTACTTGTACTCCGTATTTGATTTGCTTTCATTGTCGTTCTTAGGGCTTAGAAATTGTAAGAAGTTCTTGTTTGAGACTTTCACTGATTTACATTACATAGATTGCATCAGAGACAGTGCCTTTCTAGAATTGTGATTATCAAGAGTTTTAAGTAGGTGGGGAGTAAAATTGGACAGTACTTAGTGAGTCACTTTTTGTCCAGGAACATCAATGACCATTTTTTCGACTTTAATTTAGCTACAAATGTGTGATAATGCTGTTCGTGGAGGCCCTGTTCTTTTGAACTTATATTGAGGTCGGTTCAGTTTAATTTAGTTCGGATAAATTACATTCGGAAAATTGCTTCACAAATTTACACTAAATAAAGTTTCATTCTGTTTAGATAAGTTCAGTTCACTTTGGTTCAGCAAAATTAAGTCCAAAAGAATAGAAATCTTGATATAATTTGATGTAGACGTGGATGATTAAGATTTAATTCAATTTTACTTTCTCATTAAGATCTCGTGAGCCTTTTTTCATGTGAAGTAATTTTGAATCTATTTTATGTATCCATTTTGTTCAATTAGAGGGAATACACTAAGACCTACTCTGTACAATAGACTCGTTTTTTCAAAAGGTGAAACATTGTGGTATGTGGAACTTTCAAAGGATATTTAAAAGTCAGCAAATTGCAATTTGCTGTATGTATTTCCGATAAGAGGAATGTGCAAGATTTTAAGAAATGGCTATTACATCTCGTATCGACAAAGATGTAATGGATTTGGAAGTCATTCTAACGAAAGATTGCGCTCTATCACGGTCTAAATTTAAATCCAAAAAGAACGGACTATGCGGAATTTTATTGTCCAATATGGGCTGATATAGTGCGTTATAGTTAAGATTAACGATATTTCAAAATAGCTTCCAAAATTAACACATGACCGTGATGATGGTGAGTTAGGCCGTGACAAGCGTGCGCTCGTGCCAAATATGATACCGTTATGCTGTGACCAAGATTTAAAACCCTTTGAATGAGTTTCCTGGTAACACATTATTTGTAAACCATACCCAAGGAGCAATTTTGCTCAGTCAAATTATTGATTATGCTTGCATATTTCATAATGCAGGTTTTTTCTTTCAAGTTACGAGGAGCATACAATATGATGGCAAAGCTTCCCAGCGAGCAGTTGGATAAAGGAGTTATTTGCTCCTCGGCAGGAAATCATGCCCAAGGGGTTGCTTTGTCGGCTAAAAAACTTGGTTGTGATGCTGTTATTGTGATGCCTGTTACTACACCAGAAATCAAGGTAATCGCTATGTCATGTGAAGACAAAATTTTTATATCCGAATACGTAACGTTTTTCAATCTCATATGTAAGTTTACATTAAAATTTATTTTCATTTTATTCAGTGGAAGTCTGTAGAAAGACTTGGTGCCACTGTCGTTCTTGTGGGTGATTCTTACGACGAGGCGCAAGCATATGCCAAAAAGAGGGCCATAGATGAGGGCCGAACATTTGTACCTCCATTTGACCATCCAGATATAATCACGGGACAAGGAACAGTTGGGACAGAAATTTTAAGCCAAATGAAAGGTCGCCCCTTACATGCAATCTTTGTACCGATTGGAGGAGGTGGATTAATAGCCGGTATTGCTGCCTATGTAAAGAGAGTGAAACCAGAGGTTAGGTTTCATCTGTGCTATGCGTATTATTCCTCTTATGATTTTTCATTGGCAAAGTTTCTCAGATTATATAACAGTCCACTCAAGTGTTCTGACTTTTAAGCATCTTTTGGTTTGGTTTTTTTACCATCTTTGCTTTGTTGCTTCTACTCACTGCGAAACGTTCACTTTCATTATGTTGACAGGTTAAAATTATTGGGGTGGAGCCATTTGATGCCAATGCTATGGCGTTGTCATTGCACCATGGGGAGCGAATAGTGTTAGATAAGGTAGGAGGATTTGCCGATGGTGTTGCTGTTAAAGTTGTCGGCGAAGAAACTTTCCGCATATGCAAGGAATTGATAGATGGTGTAGTTCTTGTTAACCGTGATGCCATTTGCGCGTCCATAAAGGTGATATGTAATTCCTTTCATTTTCATAGGTTTAAATTTGAAACAGTCAATTCGCAGAAAGCATGTTTTGCAGAAACTTTTTTAATTCCTTTTTACATTCTTTCGACCATTAAGTATTTGAGAAATTAGATATTCTTAAACATGTTGTCTTGAGTTGCATTTGAGACATGTAATCAACTTGCCCAGTTTCTCTTGTGTTTTTACTGTGTCCGTAATTCTGTATGATGCACCCGAACTAATCTGTAAAGCTACCAGCATGAGCATAATTGTTGACTGAAAGATGCTGATATCTTTGTGATTCCTTTGTAGAACATGTTCGAGGAAAAACGAAGCATATTGGAGCCTGCAGGTGCACTTGCTCTTGCTGGTGCTGAAGCTTATTGCAAATATTACGGTATTAAGGATGAGAACGTGGTAGCTATCACTACTGGGGCAAATATGAATTTTGACAGACTGAGGTTGGTTACTGAATTAGCGGAAGTCGGTCGGCAGCGTGAAGCTGTGCTTGCTACATTTATGGCTGAAGAACCTGGCAGCTTCAAAAAGTTCAGCGAGATGGTTAGTCAGTCACTGTTAGTTTGATCATTTTAGCTACTGTTAGTTGTTTCTCTTACACATTTTGCAAAAAAATGTTATGTTTGTTGCAGGTGGCGTCGATGAACATAACAGAATTTAAGTATCGATATAACTCTTCAAAAGAAGAGGCGTTAGTTCTTTACAGGCAAGCACACTTGTAAATTCAACTTTTATATTTTCAGAACTAAATGATACATAGTTTACGATTGGAATTGCTTTTGGTGTTTAACTCCTTCTGGTTGCTCTAAACTTTAAACTGTGGAGAAAATGCTGTTGTTAAAAAGAGTTAACTTTGTATATCTGTTCTATAATTGCTTTGGCTAATCTCTTTTCCAATGGACCATTGATGATAACGTCTCATGACTGATGAAAAGAAGAATATCAAAGTGTGATCAAGCGAATGTTGTTGTTTTTATTTTTGTTTTTATTTTTATTTTTTTTCCTTTAGAGAGGAAGGATGGGGAAATAAAATTAAAGGTCGATGCAGTGGTTTAAAGGGTGTATTGATGTATGCTCACATACAATATGATTTTCTTGTTTAATTTGTGAGAATATTTGTGATTTTCATCTTTACATTTCAACTATTATAGTCTGTGATCTCCTTTTTGACACTTTCTGTTTGCAGTGTTGGCCTTCATATGCCTTCTGAGCTTGAAGCAATGACAGATCGCATGAAATCTGCTAATCTTCGAACTATCAATTTGACGAACAATGATTTGGTCAAAGATCATTTACGACATTTGGTAAGTATCTTACGATAATTGAGTTATATCTTAATGTTTATTACACCCATATTTGCCCGAAAAATATTCCATGCTTGGCTGATTTTCTGGTTGTAAATACAAATCCTGATTTTTGCTACTATCTGCAGATGGGGGGGAGATCAGATTTACGAAATGAGCTTCTATGTAGATTTGTATTCCCAGAACGACCTGGAGCGCTGATGAAATTCTTGGAAGTATTCAGCCCTCGATGGAATATTAGTCTTTTCCATTATCGTGCGCAGGCAAGTTCTATTTTTTCCCTCGTCTCTTTTTCTTCTACTCCCACGCATGCGTCCGTTGTACGTTACTCTAATTATTCAGTCTCTCACGGTGACAAATCTTTGGAACTCCTTCAGGGTGAAGCTGGCGCCAATGTGTTAGTCGGAATCCAAGTACCTCCTTCTGAGATAGAAGAGTTCCGGAGGTGCGCAGATAACCTTGGTTACGTTTACGCAATCGAAGATGACAGCGAGGTCTATCAAATATTGATGCGCTGAGATTTAGAAGTTTTAGCAGCATTAGGCATGTGCTCAAAGGGAAGACTCGTGAAGTGTCCCAAAGATCAAGGTTACGAAGTCTATCAACAAAACAATCGAGGAACAAAAGTGACCTTAAAAACCTTTATATTCAAGGTTTTGAACTGGTATTTAGCTAACACGTTGCAACTGCGACGTAAAGGTTTGAAGGTAACTTGACTTGTTGATTGACATCAACTGTAATGGCTTACTGATCGAGCTGCAATCTATGTTGTTGACGGTCAAATTGAAATTGATATTTAATATCCTAACAAAGAAAAAAAGAAAAGGATTATTTTACAAGAATAATTCATACTATTGATATTCTTTTCAAAATAATCTGAACTATTGTTTATTTAAAATAAATCCAACTTTGATAGTTATCTTCTCAAAATAAACTATATGGAATTATTTGGATTTATTTTGAGAAAAAAAACTTTAAGTATAGATTATTTTGAGAAGATAACTACTCCGTATCAAAGTTGGGTTTATTTTAAGATAAACAATAGTTCGGATTATTTTGAGAAAATCAACAATAGTATGGATTATTCTTGTAAAATAAAACCTTATTCCACTGGTGTATATGCGCAACATTAATTAATGTTTGAAATAAGTCGTTCATCAGTGAGACCATTACTTGTGTTATAGTTAAACATAATTCACTCTACCTTCAACGAAATGGGAATTTTTGAGTGTTGATCAACTGTACTCGATTTTTTCTCACTTGTACCCAAAAAAGACTTCATTACCCTTCTCATTTCTCCTCCCATATTTCAATACTTACAAATTCTCTCTTCTCTCTTTTCTCTTCATCTTCAATTTTTCCCCTAAATCCAATTCAACCTCCATTAAACCACCCTTACCACCCCAACACAAGGTGGCCAAATACCCAAAAAAAAACCGACTCACCCTCAATAATAATAATTTCAAAACAACAACAACAATAATAATAGTAAAATTAAAAAAAATAAAAAAAATAAAAAAATGTGAACAGCCACCCACCACCAAAACCACCCAACAGCCCCACCAACGACGGCAGACCCACGACCAAGACCCACCCCAGCAGCACGGCGCCGCCTCCCCCACTGCCGCCACCACCGCCCACCATCCCACCCAAGACCACCCCAACACGACCCGAAAACCCATACCCACGACTAGGACCTACCCTAGCCGGCCCACAACCACTACCACAGCACCGCCGCCCCACCATCCCGACAACCATGACCACCGGCCGTCCCCGCAACAATCGTCCCACACCACCATGAGTACCACCATCAAACACCCAAAAAACCCTAAATAAAAATCAATAAATTACTTAGACTAATTAATGAAAAAGAACTAAAAAAAAATTACTAATTACTTAAAATTTGTTATCATTATTGTCCATAATCAAAATATTAAACGAATTAAGGAGGTAATTGGCTAATTATTGATGATTTTAGGTTGTTTTTAGGATGAATGTATTGAATGTGAAAAAGAGAGAATTCTTAGGTTAACAAGGGCAAATGCTGGAAAAATTATGAGAAAAAGGGTACAAGTGAGAAAAAGTCGGGTACAGTTGATCAATTACGTTTTTTTATCCCTTTAAACTGTCCATTATAATTTTAATCGCCCTCATTTTCTCCTTTTTACCAAATACGGAATATAAATTCCCATTTCCTACCACCCACAAACTTCAACCACCTTCAATGATGACCATCACCTTTGATCAACCATCAACCTCGGCTTCTCTAACCCCCCGGCTTCTCCTTTGTCCTTTTCTTATTACCTATTGATTGATGTCTTTGATCCGGAAAACTTGTCCGTGTAGTGTTTTTGGCCCCTCCAATTAGTACGTGGTATGTCTTGAAGCGGTGCATCTTTCGCCCTTTGTTGTGGCTCATAAGTTAACGTATGATAGATTATCCGTATTGCATTGAGTATTAAGATAGTAATAATGTAAAGTATTTGGGATTTGATGTGATTTACGAGTCTGAGTAACTAGTGTACTTTGATGGTGATAATATAAGTCAGGAGAATACTCGACACTATTCTATAGTGACAGGGCTAAATCGTCACGCCTCAATCAAAATAAACCAAACAAACAACTAACAGAAGCTAGTGGTAAGCAGGATCGTATCCACAGAGAAACAGAGCAGTTATAAGCTAAAGTCGGAGTAAACAGGTCTAACTCAGGTGTGAAAAGGGGTTTGTTTAAAGCTATAAACTAAGCAAATAATAAAGACAAGCAGAAGTATATAAGGGGAAGGATTAGGGCATCGGGTTCATTATGACAATGATTCAGGAACTCAATTCAAAAGTAAATATCAATCAATTGAAGCTATGCAAGTGACTAGGTTTAGGAATACGCTCTCTCGAGTCAATATTAACCTTAAGCAAATTTAGCGGGCTCTCGCAACTTACTAAATTCGACTTATCAAATACGCGTGAGTCTAGTTTCAATTAGGCTTTCGATCTTAAACTGAAACAACCTAAGTTCAATTCAATAAAGGCGTCCCTAAATTCAATTGATAATAAAACGCGTAGGAAGAAGTCAACTTGCGCAAGTTCAATCAATATGAGCAATTAAAACATGTCCTGAATCAAATGTCACAAATCACCCTAAACCCTAACAGGAAATTAGCTACGCATACTGGAAATTAAATCAAAGCAATAATAAGTAGGAGACATGATAAAAGAAATAATTGCAATTGAATTAAACCTGGAGTTTTACGGAGTACCGACGGTTACAAGCGAAATCAATCTTGAACTAAAACTAAGAAGTTTGAATGTTTAATGGAAGAGAGAACTAAAAGAAGCAGTAAAGCAAAAACCTAAAATAAAATCAAGCATAAACTTTTAATCTCGACCTAAGAGTCTATTTATACCTCCCCTAAACAATTACTCATAAATTAGAATAAAATCCGACGAATAATACGCCAGAGCCGGCCGGCCGGCTGCCGGTCCACCAGACCGGCCGGTCTGGCTAGTTGAGCTGGGCTCTTCTTCTTGGGCCCTCATGAGACTTAGGCCTTGATACTCTTCTTTTGGGCCTTGATTCACTCGTGGCCTCTTGTCTTTTGATCTATTATATGAACTCCGAGCTCCTGCGTGAGCTCGGGCCTGGTCTCGTAGTCTCAAATCTCGATTACGCTCCAATTGTCTTGGGTTTTGGCTCAAAACCACCAAAACCTGCAAAATGTAAATAAAAGGCAGCAGTATCGAGAAATATAACAAATAGCTCGTAGAATCATAATAAATACGAATAAATGCAAGCTAAATGCGACTAAACCGGGGGCAAATAATCAATATAAATAACATGTATCATATAGTCAAGACTTGCCTCTTTTTATGTTACTTATAACATTGATTATGATTCATGTATTATCTTTTCTGTAAGTGTTTTAAATCTTACTATATATCATGTTATTATATAATTTGAAATGTTTTTCCTTTATATGAAATGTGTTAAGTTTACAAATCATGTTTATATGATTTAAAGTAATCCGTGTCCGTTTTGCACTAAGTTATGATATGTATAATTTGCTTGTTTGTTCAAATCCAACACTCACATTTCTCTTTTACATGTATGTCAATGCACGTTTTGGATTATTAATATCTTTCATTACATTTGAGTAAAAATTCTAAAAGTTTCTTATTAATATAGTATACTTTAAGACGAATCAAACAAGATGACACATAAATACATTTTCATTCGTATATCTTAACTCTATAAAAGGAAAGGAAACGTTACTATTGCAGTAACAGTGTCCTTCCCAAAACATGCTCCTCCTAAAACAAAATCTTCTAGAACTACCAACTTCCTGTTAGCCTTTTTCCACCACGTATTGAAGCTCCCTCTTGGTATGTTGTTTTCCACGTGTAGGTAGCCACGTGTAGGTCTCCCCCTTTTCAAGGGAACCGTTGCTGTTGTTAGTTGTTGATGGAGTGTAACACCCTCTGAAGTCTTACACACAAAACAGAGTGTGTATATATATATATATATATATATATATATATATAGACCCCCCAACTCGGTGAGACCTCTTCTTAAAAAAGTTTTTATTTCGAAAATTCGGCATAGTTGTCTTTATTATCTAATTTATGGTCTAAGGAACATATTTGGGGTTCATAACTACCTTATCATGTCACGTTATATCGTCGTTAAATGCATTTGATAACTTTGGTGTACCTACGACATTTACTTGTGTATCTAATCTTTTTTGGTGTATCTACTACGTCATTTAATGTATCTGCAGTATCAATTTTGTGTATCTAGTATATTATTCACCCGAGACATAAATATTTTATTAAAAATTTTAATATGTAATTTATATTTTTAACCCAACTAATGGTGAAAACATATTAAAATAATGGATAGCGACGAGCCTATACTTTCGGTTTAATCATACTATGTGATTTTCATGGGGTCTCACGAGGTCTCACCAAGTTAGGGGGTCTCACCGCATCCCGCCCCTATATATATATATATAGATAAGATCTTTCAATCCCAAAGTTTAGGGAAAGTCATTGAGTCCAGACATCCGCTTTGAGATTTTAACACAAAAATTTGAGATTTTGACACAAAAATTTAGAACTGCAAAATTCCAGAATATTTGAGATTTTAACAAATGTTAAAATCTCAAATATTCTAGAATTTTGCAGTTCTAAATTTTTGTGTTAAAATCTCAAATTTTTGTGTTAAAATCTCAAAGCGGATTCAGGACTCAATGACTTTCTCTAATAAGTTGGGCTTAAAAGATCTTATATATATATATATATATATATATATATATATATATATATATATATATATATATATATATATATATAGATAGGAATAGGTTATTTCAAGTCAATAGGGGGTGGGAAAGTCATCAAGTCTTAATATGGACCATTGGATTAAAAACAATCAAGGGTTAAGATTAAGAGTGCAATTATTATCCTTATTTATTTCTTTTATGCAAAAAAAAAAAATTAAAAAATAAAAATAAAACCACAATTATCTTTTCAAGAAACCTGCGTACAAATTTCACATTTCCCCATTTTTCCAATTTCAATTTTGTTTCCTCTCCCTCTCTTTTCATTTCACAAGTTTTCCATCATCTTTTTTTAATTTTTATTTTTTTCATCTCCCTTCATCTTCTTCATACCCCCAAAAATTCATCTAATTGATTATTATTTTTGTTTTTTCATCGGTCATCATCTTTGTTTAGATCGCTGCCTTCCGACGCCGATATTGTAATACCCGTTAAATTTGGGTTATTTTATTTAACATCCTTACATTAGATAATTATTCTATTTAATCCTTTTAATAATAATAATAATAATAATAGGTCGTATACGAGACTTTAGTAATTAGTCTAACGAGTCGTACCGAGCTAAATACAACTCAAATAGATTAAACTAAACTTAAACCGTTTGACCCAACTTATTTAGCCCAAGCCCGTTAATTATCCTAATCACTTTCCTAACCATATAATTACCCTAATCCCTAATTAACCCTAATTACACTTACACACAAAGATCACACGCACACACACAACCAAAACGGCAACGAAAATAGAGCAAGCCGTCCATCCATTTTCCGGCTCGATTTCCGACGTTTCTAGCTTCCGTTTTGTCCCTAACTTCATCCCCAGGTTAGTATTAACATCCCTAGTCGTTGTACACCCAAGACCCTTTGTTAATTCGTCTCTAAAACGCCATTAAAACCATGTTCTTTGCCTCTGTTTTTACGCCAGTTTGAGTCACGTTTTGGCTTTAATTTCTCTCGCTTCTTCGTATTTTTGGCCCAAATTTTGTGCACACACTCCTAGGAATATTACCCATCACGTGGGAAGGTTGTTTGGGGTTTGGTCGAGTCATTTTGAGTCATTTTCGTGCCAAATATACTGCTTTCAAAGGGCCTGCTCTTTCTTGTTTTTCTGTCATTTTTGTGGTCGTAACCCGCGTATATGGGCTGGTTTTGATGAGGTATTGTTGGGGTATGTTGTGGGGATTGTGTACGGTCTATTTGGGGTCGTTTCGTGGTCGATAATATGTCGTAATTGCTTGGTATGTGCCATTTTCGAGTCCCTGTCTTCTTTGCGTTTTGCTTCTAATGTTTGTTCAGTTCTCTGTCGTTATTGTTGCTGGTACCGGGGTTATTAATCGTCCTGGGGTGGCAGAGCGTCTTGGGGTGGTTGTGGTGATCAGTGGTAGCGGAAGGAGGCGTGTACATTGTTGGACTTAGTTGTTAGTGTAGCCGTTGTTGTTCGGTTGTTGTTGGTGTTTGATTATCTTCTTTTGCTGTTGTATATGTTGTTATTGTCATGAATTATGGTGGCGGTTGAGGGTAGCAGCAGGTGAGCTGTGTGTCCGGGCCAAGGGTGGTGGTTGTTGTGGTTGTCTTGTCATGGGAAGCTCGTTGTTACTCGTTATTGTTGTCGTGTCGAATGTTGCCCTGTTCAGTTATTGTTGTTGTTTCATTAGGCACGAGTATTGTCATAATTGTCGTCATTTCATCACGCTATAATGTATTACGGTTTATTGATGTCATGTTTGCAATGTAGTTGTCGTGGTTGTTTGTATTGTTCCTATCTCACCATTTAATTAATTAAGTTCCATATTGTTGTTGCCATACTATGCCATCGTGCTTTGTTGTCAATAATGTTATATGAGGTTGTAGTCGTTACTATCGTAGTGTTGGGAGGGGGATGGTTGACCTAGTTACAGACCCGTTTAGAAACTTTCGTTAGAAAAGGTTACGATAATTGTTCTTGGCGTTGTTAGTAATATTTGTAATTTAAATTAATTGTAGACTCCAGATACATAGAGGAAGCGTTCTAGTCTAAGCCGTGAGTCGTGTGGACCAACTGCCAAGGTAAGAAAGAATGTGTAGCCCTTTTTAAAATGCTTTTCAAAAAAATTAATTATAATCATAATTGCTCATGAACGATAAATAATTTTGTACAAGTATTATTTTAAATTCAACTTTCATTCGATTTTATTGGTTTGAATACTTTTGGAAACGCTATTGAATTGTATTTAATGAAGGATTGAATTTAAAGATTTGGTTTTATTTTGAAATTGGTTTGGCTTCGTTTTGCTTTGTAAATTAATGATTTACAGGAATGGTGGTTTTCAAACCTGGTAGAGGGGTAGTGTAGGGTATATCCCTACACTGAGTTATATTGGTACCTCTGTCGAATGAGACAGAGGGGTAGGTGTAGGTTGTAAACCTGCACTGAGTATATTGATATTTGGGGCCGGTTGATCGCGGTCTCACCATTTGATTCCTCCTCTTTGGGGGTGGCTCCTTTGAGGGATGCGCGTTCAGGGAACTTCTGGCTTGGGGTTATATTATATCTGGTACCTCTACCTTGAATTTGAAATGGTGTACGGAGTGGTTTTAAAGGTTTTCGTTTGAGTAACTGATTATGAAATGTTTTGGCAGGAAAATGGAAGTTCTTTTGAGATCCTTTTTGATTTATTTTATTTAAAATAAACGTTATTTTGGTTTAGGCGAAATGTTTCTTTAAAAAAATGTTTCTGTTAGTTCTGATTCTTTCTTACTCACCAGTTTAATGATATTTCAAATGTTTTCTTAGCGCAGTACCCAAAGTTGACTAGCTCGGGATGGGAGTGCGTGCGCCGCCGACTTAGGATTACCGCTAAAACTTTTGGACACTATAATGAACTAGGTTATTTCGAGTTTTGTTTTTGGGACTTTGTATCTCTTTTGATTTTGTTTTAAACTTTTTCCGCTGTCGCTTAGATTACCTTTTTATACCATTTATAGACGTGACTCGTATTGGTAACACGCTCAATTTCCACTTTTACTCCAAAAACATCGTTTATCAAAGGCTAAGGAAATTGGGGGTGTTATAAAGTGGTATCAGAGAGGGTTTTCTTTTAGTTAAGTGATGAGATCCTCATATCTTATCATCGCCCGCATGACCGTGACCTTAGGATAACTAAAATGAATGAAATAATTAAAATGAGTAAAATGAACCTTAGAATCATAAAATGAATCCACCTCGGTGAGAAGAGTGTTGGGTAGGCGTAATTCATGCGTTGTTTGATTGTAATGATTTTGACACATGTTATGATGGGCACATAGACTAGCATGGATGGATGTTGTCTCGTAAATTTATTAGGTTGATAGTACCATGTTGTTGTCACGAGTAACATGAGTTTCTTGTGTGTATGGTTATTTGCATGGTCATCGTTAATCGTATGATTGGTTTATTCACGTGGTTAAAAAAAAAAAAAAATTTGAAGTGAGAGATTAGTTGTGGTTATAAGGAGAATGTTTTAAAACCTTGTGGTCATTAGAGTATGTATGTTTTGGGATTGTTGTGAGTATTATATATTGTAGAATATGTTAGGAAAAAGTGGTTTGGTGTAATCAATGAATACTAGTTTGCTTGATTCATTAATGATAGTTGTGTGTATAATTTGTCTAAGGACTTGGTATTTTGAAGTTACAATTTGGAAGCTTTTATATTACGTGATTGTCCTAAGTGTTAAGTGGGATCTTGGATGGAGAGGTGACTTAAAGGTTATAAGTGAGTCGTAATTATTTTATGGATGAGAGGCTATGGGTAGTGGTCTGGTGAAGCTTGAGAGTCGTTGTGATAGGTTCATGAGTGATTCAAAATATGTAATGTCGAGGGAAGTAAAAGATAAGTAGAGTGGATGAATGCGTGTTTAGGGCGAGATGAATTAAGTATAAGCATAATTCCACTCGATTTGATAAGTGTGTGGATAGTCCTTTGAGGTAAGACAAACGTTTCCGGTGCTTCTATGCACGTATTTTAAGGTTGATGACGACATATAAAAGCAAGTTAGCATGCAGGTATAAGCGTTATCCGGTTGTATATTCGAATAGAGATGAGTATAGTGTTAAGTGAGTAAGTGGATATATGTTTAGATTATAAGGAATGACATTATGCTTAAGAATGAGGAAATAGGTTGGCTGACGTATGTATAAATGAGAATTTTGGGTAGCTTGATGAGAAATATGATAGGAGTGAAAGGTTACAGAAATGTTGATGTGAAAGATCACGAGGGAGAGTTAGTCAAAAGTATAAGAATCAGAACAAGTGACAAGGGCACAGAGAGGTTTTATGGGATGACAAATGTAATGGATTATTATGGATTAGTAGTAACTTGATGTATAATGGATTGGTGATAGGGTGGATAGGTTGAGTATGAGGAAACAAAAGAGTGTCGGTGATATAGAACATTTGGGTTCTGAAAGCGTGAATCATACAAAGTGCAGTGAGAATGTAGGTTGAGCCAAAATGGACCGAGTGACAAGCACGTCACGACAAGAATGATTAGTAAAGAGAGAATATAAGAGATATGGTAGTTATGTTATGAGTGTGGATACTATACACATGTAATTTCACAGGTGCTCATCAAGTAACAGAATGGGGTAGAAAAACAAAAATAGCAGATATATGGATAGGGATTGGTAGAAATTTGGGAGAGGAATGTAATATACATATCATAATAGTGCTACATAAATAACATTAGCAAGATGTTAATGGTATGAATGTTAGGAAGGTTAAGTGAAGAATAATGGAGATGGATGACCAAAATAGAATGCTAGGATGACAATTATAGAGTAGATGGCTATGGATAACAGAGGAAGCGGAGTTGTTTAATTAATTATAGAACAATATTTTTGGAGTTTTATGTTAATCTGTTGATTTAGTAGTTAGTAGTAGTAGACATGGGAGTATGGTAGTTATAGCAGATGGTTAAGGTGACATAGGGTTTTAATTTTACATGCTGGATAATAAATTAGCAGAGTTCCCTGATGTTTATAGGGCGCATAGAATAAACGAAGACACGTTGACTTTGTTTGGATTTATATTTTAGCTTGGGTGATGTAGGGGAATAATAAGCTATATCGTTGAGATGCGGAATGTATAGAGCGATTAATAGGTAGGCTTAGAGGTGTCATAATAATTTAAACTTCGAGGACGAAGTTTCTTTATGAGGGAGGGAGAGGATGTCGCTCGTCCTGTTTTGGTCATGTATAGTTTTGTGCTTTCTCTGCTTTGTCAAGCTTGTTTTGTTATTTTTTTTCGATTAGAGAACATAGAGCCTTTGTTTCATAGTTTAAGTGAGGAGTAAGCATGCTTTTAGAGTCAAACAGGTGAGGTCCATCAAGCTGGTTAGGTTCTTCCTTGCCATTAGTAGTTGAACTTCGAGGGCGAAGTTCATTCTTAGGGGGGGTAGACTGTAATACCCGTTAAATTTGGGTTATTTTATTTAATATCCTTACATTAGATAATTATTCTATTTAATCCTTTTAATAATAATAATAATAATAGGTCGTATACGAGACTTTAGTAATTAGTCTAACGAGTAAATGCAGGAGCTAAATACAACTCAAATAGATTAAACTAAACTTAAACCGTTTGACCCAACTTATTTAGCCCAAGCCCGTTAATTATCCTAATCACTTTCCTAACCATATAATTACCCTAATCCCTAATTAACCCTAATTACACTTACACACAAAGATCACACGACACACACAACCAAAACGGCAACGAAAATAGAGCAAGCCAGTCCATCCATTTTTCGGCTCTATTTCCGACGTTTCTAGCTTCCGTTTTGTCCCTAACTTCATCCCCAGGTTAGTATTAACATCCCTAGTCGTTGTACACCCAAGACCCTTTGTTAATTCGTCTCTAAAACGCCATTAAAACCATGTTCTTTGCCTCTGTTTTTCTGCCAGTTTTGAGTCACGTTTTGGCTTTAATTTCTCTCTCGTTTCTTCGTATTTTTGGCCCAAATTTTGTGCACACACTCCTAGGAATATTACCCATCACGTGGGAAGGTTGTTTGGGGTTTGGTCGAGTCATTTTGAGTCATTTTCGTGCCAAATATACTCTGTTTTCAAAGGGCACCGCTTCTGTCATTGTTTCTGTCATTTTTGTGGTCGTAACCCGCGTATATGGGCTGGTTTTGATGAGGTATTGTTGGGGTATGTTGTGGGGATTGTGTACGGTCTATTTGGGGTCGTTTCGTGGTCGATAATATGTCGTAATTGCTTGGTATGTGCCATTTTCGAGTCCCCTGTGCTGCTGCGTTTTTGCTTCTAATGTTTGTTCGGTTCTCTGTCGTTATTGTTGCTGGTACCGGGGTTATTAATCGTCCTGGGGTGGCAGAGCGTCTTGGGGTGGTTGTGGTGATCAGTGGTAGCGGAAGGAGGCGTGTACATTGTTGGACTTAGTTGTTAGTGTAGCCGTTGTTGTTCGGTTGTTGTTGGTGTTTGATTATCTTCTTTTGCTGTTGTATATGTTGTTATTGTCATGAATTATGGTGGCGGTTGAGGGTAGCAGCAGGTGAGCTGTGTGTCCGGGCCAAGGGTGGTGGTTGTTGTGGTTGTCTTGTCATGGGAAGCTCGTTGTTACTCGTTATTGTTGTCGTGTCGAATGTTGCCCTGTTCAGTTATTGTTGTTGTTTCATTAGGCACGAGTATTGTCATAATTGTCGTCATTTCATCACGCTATAATGTATTACGGTTTATTGATGTCATGTTTGCAATGTAGTTGTCGTGGTTGTTTGTATTGTTCCTATCTCACCATTTAATTAATTAAGTTCCATATTGTTGTTGCCATACTATGCCATCGTGCTTTGTTGTCAATAATGTTATATGAGGTTGTAGTCGTTACTATCGTAGTGTTGGGAGGGGGATGGTTGACCTAGTTACAGACCCGTTTAGAAACTTTCGTTAGAAAAGGTTACGTATAATTGTTCCGCGTTGTTAGTAATATTTGGAATATAAATTAATTGTAGACTCGGATACATAGAGGAAGCGTTCTAGTCTAAGCCGTGAGTCGTGTGGACCAACTGCCAAGGTAAGAAAGAATGTGTAGCCCTTTTTAAAATGCTTTTCAAAAAAATTAATTATAATCATAATTGCTTGCGGAACGATAAATAATTTTGTACAAGTATTATTTTAAATTCAACTTTTATTCGATTTTATTGGTTTGAATACTTTTGGAAACGCTATTGAATTGTATTTAATGAAGGATTGAATTTAAAGATTTGGTTTTATTTTGAAATTGGTTTGGCTTCGTTTTGCTTTGTAAATTAATGATTTACAGGAATGGTGGTTTTCAAACCTGGTAGAGGGGTAGGTGTAGGGTATATCCCTACACTGAGTTATATTGGTACCTCTGTCGAATGAGACAGAGGGGTAGGTGTAGGTTGTAAACCTGCACTGAGTATATTGATATTTGGGGCCGGTTGATCGCGGTCTCACCATTTGATTCCTCCTCTTTGGGGTTGGCTCACTGAGGGATGCGCGCATTCGGGAACTTCTGGCTTGGGGTTATATTATATCTGGTACCTCTACCTTGAATTTGAACTGGTGTACGGAGTGGTTTTAAAGGTTTTCGTTTGAGTAACTGATTATGAAATGTTTTGGCAGGAAAATGGAAGTTCTTTTGAGATCCTTTTTGATTTATTTTATTTAAAATAAACGTTATTTTGGTTTAGGCGAAATGTTTCTTTAAAAAAATGTTTTACTGGTTACAGTTCTTTCTTACTCAGCCCGTTTAGCTGATATTTCAAATGTTTTCTTAGGCGCAGGTACCCAAAGTTGACTAGCTCGGGATGGGAGTGAGTGCCACGACTTAGGATTACCGCTAAAACTTTTGGACACTATAATGAACTGCCGTTATTTCGAGTTTTGTTTTTGGGACTTTGTATCTCTTTTGATTTTGTTTTAAACTTTTTCCGCTGTCGCTTAGATTACCTTTTATACCATTTATATACGTGACTCGTATTGGTAACACGCTCAATTTCCACTTTTACTCCAAAAACATCGTTTATCAAAGGCTAAGGAAATTGGGGGTGTTATAAAGTGGTATCAGAGAGGGTTTTCTTTTAGTTAAGTGATGAGATCCTCATATCTTATCATCGCCCGCATGACCGTGACCTTAGGATAACTAAAATGAATGAAATAATTAAAATGAGTAAAATGAACCTTAGAATCATAAAATGAATCCACCTCGGTGAGAAGAGTGTTGGGTAGGCGTAATTCATGCGTTGTTTGATTGTAATGATTTTGACACATGTTATGATGGGCACATAGACTAGCATGGATGGATGTTGTCTGCTGTAAATTTATTAGGTTGATAGTACCATGTTGTTATCACGAGTAACATGAGTTTCTTGTGTGTATGGTTATTTGCATGGTCATCGTTAATCGTATGATTGGTTTATTCACGTGGTTAAAAAAAAAAAAATTTGAAGTGAGAGATTAGTTGTGGTTATAAGGAGAATGTTTTAAAACCTTATGGTCATTAGAGTATGTATGTTTTGGGATTGTTGTGAGTATTATATATTGTAGAATATGTTAGGAAAAAGTGGTTTGGTGTAATCAATGAATACTAGTTTGCTTGATTCATTAATGATAGTTGTGTGTATAATTTGTCTAAGGACTTGGTATTTTGAAGTTACAATTTGGAAGCTTTTATATTACGTGATTGTCCTAAGTGTTAAGTGGGATCTTGGATGGAGGGGTGACTTAAAGGTTATAAGTGAGTCGTAATTATTTTATGGATGAGAGGCTATGGGTAGTGGACTGGTGAAGCTTGAGAGTCGTTGTGATAGGTTCATGAGTGATTCAAAATATGTAATGTCGAGGGAAGTAAAAGATAAGTAGAGTGGATGAATGCGTGTTTAGGCGAGATGAATTAAGTATAAGCATAATTCCACTCGATTTGATAAGTGTGTGGATAGTCCTTTGAGGTAAGACAAACGTTTCCGGTGCTTCTATGCACGTATTTTAAGGTTGATGACGACATATAAAAGCAAGTTAGCATGCAGGTATAAGCGTTATCCGGTTGTATATTCGAATAGAGATGAGTATAGTGTTAAGTGAGTAAGTGGATATATGTTTAGATTATAAGGAATGACATTATGCTTAAGAATGAGGAAATAGGTTGGCTGACGTATGTATAAATGAGAATTTTGGGTAGCTTGATGAGAAATATGATAGGAGTGAAAGGATACAGAAATGTTGATGTGAAAGATCACGAGGGAGAGTTAGTCAAAAGTATAAGAATCAGAACAAGTGACAAGGGCACAGAGAGGTTTTATGGGATGACAAATGTAATGGATTATTATGGATTAGTAGTAACTTGATGTATAATGGATTGGTGATAGGGTGGATAGGTTGAGTATGAGGAAACAAAAGAGTGTCGGTGATATAGAACATTTGGGTTCTGAAAGCGTGAATCATACAAAGTGCAGTGAGAATGTAGGTTGAGCCAAAATGGACCGAGTGACAAGCACGTCACGACAAGAATGATTAGTAAAGAGAGAATATAAGAGATATGGTAGTTATGTTATGAGTGTGGATACTATACACATGTAATTTCACAGGTGCTCATCAAGTAACAGAATGGGGTAGAAAAACAAAAATAGCAGATATGGATAGGGATTGGTAGAAATTTGGGAGAGGAATGTAATATACATATCATAATAGTGCTACATAAATAACATTAGCAAGATGTTAATGGTATGAATGTTAGGAAGGTTAAGTGAAGAATAATGGAGATGGATGACCAAAATAGAATGCTAGGATGACAATTATAGAGTAGATGGCTATGGATAACAGAGGAAGCGGAGTTGTTTAATTAATTATAGAACAATATTTTTGGAGTTTTATGTTAATCTGTTGATTTAGTAGTTAGTAGTAGTAGACATGGGAGTATGGTAGTTATAGCAGATGGTTAAGGTGACATAGGGTTTTAATTTTACATGCTGGATAATAGATTAGCAGAGTTCCCTGATGTTTATAGGGCGCATAGAATAAACGAAGACACGTTGACTTTGTTTGGATTTATATTTTAGCTTGGGTGATGTAGGGGAATAATAAGCTATATCGTTGAGATGCGGAATGTATAGAGCGATTAATAGGTAGGCTTAGAGGTGTCATAATAATTTAAACTTCGAGGACGAAGTTTCTTTATGAGGGAGGGAGAGGATGTCGCTCGTCCTGTTTTGGTCATGTATAGTTTTGTGCTTTCTACCTTTGTCAAGCTTGTTTTGTTATTTTTTTTCGATTAGAGAACATAGAGCCTTTGTTTCATAGTTTAAGTGAGGAGTAAGCATGCTTTTAGAGTCAAACAGGTGAGGTCCATCAAGCTGGTTAGGTTCTTCCTTGCCATTAGTAGTTGAACTTCGAGGGCGAAGTTCATTCTTAGGGGGGGTAGACTGTAATACCCGTTAAATTTGGGTTATTTTATTTAATATCCTTACATTAGATAATTATTCTATTTAATCCTTTTAATAATAATAATAATAATAGGTCGTATACGAGACTTTAGTAATTAGTCTAACGAGTCGTACCGAGCTAAATACAACTCAAATAGATTAAACTAAACTTAAACCGTTTGACCCAACTTATTTAGCCCAAGCCCGTTAATTATCCTAATCACTTTCCTAACCATATAATTACCCTAATCCCTAATTAACCCTAATTACACTTACACACAAAGATCACACGCACACACACAACCAAAACGGCAACGAAAATAGAGCAAGCCGTCCATCCATTTTTCGGCTCTATTTCCGACGTTTCTAGCTTCCGTTTTGTCCCTAACTTCATCCCCAGGTTAGTATTAACATCCCTAGTCGTTGTACACCCAAGACCCTTTGTTAATTCGTCTCTAAAACGCCATTAAAACCATGTTCTTTGCCTCTGTTTTTCTGCCAGTTTTGAGTCACGTTTTGGCTTTAATTTCTCTCTCGTTTCTTCGTATTTTTGGCCCAAATTTTGTGCACACACTCCTAGGAATATTACCCATCACGTGGGAAGGTTGTTTGGGGTTTGGTCGAGTCATTTTGAGTCATTTTCGTGCCAAATATACTCTGTTTTCAAAGGGCCTGCTGGCTTTGTTTTCTGTCATTATTTTTGTGGTCGTGAACCCGCGTATATGGGCTGGTTTTGATGAGGTATTGTTGGGGTATGTTGTGGGGATTGTGTACGGTCTATTTGGGGTCGTTTAGGTGGTCGATAATATGTCGTAATTGCTTGGTATGTGCCATTTTCGAGTCCCTGTCTTCGCTGCGTTTTTGCTTCTAATGTTTGTTCGGTTCTCTGTCGTTATTGTTGCTGGTACCGGGGTTATTAATCGTCCTGGGGTGGCAGAGCGTCTTGGGGTGGTTGTGGTGATCAGTGGTAGCGGAAGGAGGCGTGTACATTGTTGGACTTAGTTGTTAGTGTAGCCGTTGTTGTTCGGTTGTTGTTGGTGTTTGATTATCTTCTTTTGCTGTTGTATATGTTGTTATTGTCATGAATTATGGTGGCGGTTGAGGGTAGCAGCAGGTGAGCTGTGTGTCAGGCCAAGGGTGGTGGTTGTTGTGGTTGTCTTGTCATGGGAAGCTCGTTGTTACTCGTTATTGTTGTCGTGTCGAATGTTGCCCTGTTCAGTTATTGTTGTTGTTTCATTAGGCACGAGTATTGTCATAATTGTCGTCATTTCATCACGCTATAATGTATTACGGTTTATTGATGTCATGTTTGCAATGTAGTTGTCGTGGTTGTTTGTATTGTTCCTATCTCACCATTTAATTAATTAAGTTCCATATTGTTGTTGCCATACTATGCCATCGTGCTTTGTTGTCAATAATGTTATATGAGGTTGTAGTCGTTACTATCGTAGTGTTGGGAGGGGGATGGTTGACCTAGTTACAGACCCGTTTAGAAACTTTCGTTAGAAAAGGTTACGTATAATTGTTGCGCGTTGTTAGTAATATTTGTAATTTAAATTAATTGTAGACTCCAGATACATAGAGGAAGCGTTCTAGTCTAAGCCGTGAGTCGTGTGGACCAACTGCCAAGGTAAGAAAGAATGTGTAGCCCTTTTTAAAATGCTTTTCAAAAAATTAATTATAATCATAATTGCTCATGAACGATAAATAATTTTGTACAAGTATTATTTTAAATTCAACTTTTATTCGATTTTATTGGTTTGAATACTTTTGGAAACGCTATTGAATTGTATTTAATGAAGGATTGAATTTAAAGATTTGGTTTTATTTTGAAATTGGTTTGGCTTCGTTTTGCTTTGTAAATTAATGATTCTGAGGAATGGTGGTTTTCAAACCTGGTAGAGGGGTAGGTGTAGGGTATATCCCTACACTGAGTTATATTGGTACCTCTGTCGAATGAGACAGAGGGGTAGGTGTAGGTTGTAAACCTGCACTGAGTATATTGATATTTGGGGCCGGTTGATCGCGGTCTCACCATTTGATTCCTCCTCTTTGGGGTTGGCTCACTGAGGGATGCGCGCATTCGGGAACTTCTGGCTTGGGGTTATATTATATCTGGTACCTCTACCTTGAATTTGAAATGGTGTACGGAGTGGTTTTAAAGGTTTTCGTTTGAGTAACTGATTATGAAATGTTTTGGCAGGAAAATGGAAGTTCTTTTGAGATCCTTTTTGATTTATTTTATTTAAAATAAACGTTATTTTGGTTTAGGCGAAATGTTTCTTTAAAAAAATGTTTTACTGGTTACAGTTCTTTCTTACTCAGCCCGTTTAGCTGATATTTCAAATGTTTTCTTAGGCGCAGGTACCCAAAGTTGACTAGCTCGGGATGGGAGTGAGTGCGCCGCCGACTTAGGATTACCGCTAAAACTTTTGGACACTATAATGAACTGCCGTTATTTCGAGTTTTGTTTTTGGGACTTTGTATCTCTTTTGATTTTGTTTTAAACTTTTTCCGCTGTCGCTTAGATTACCTTTTTATACCATTTATAGACGTGACTCGTATTGGTAACACGCTCAATTTCCACTTTTACTCCAAAAACATCGTTTATCAAAGGCTAAGGAAATTGGGGGTGTTATAAAGTGGTATCAGAGAGGGTTTTCTTTTAGTTAAGTGATGAGATCCTCATATCTTATCATCGCCCGCATGACCGTGACCTTAGGATAACTAAAATGAATGAAATAATTAAAATGAGTAAAATGAACCTTAGAATCATAAAATGAATCCACCTCGGTGAGAAGAGTGTTGGGTAGGCGTAATTCATGCGTTGTTTGATTGTAATGATTTTGACACATGTTATGATGGGCACATAGACTAGCATGGATGGATGTTGTCTGCTGTAAATTTATTAGGTTGATAGTACCATGTTGTTGTCACGAGTAACATGAGTTTCTTGTGTGTATGGTTATTTGCATGGTCATCGTTAATCGTATGATTGGTTTATTCACGTGGTTAAAAAAAAAAAAAAAATTTGAAGTGAGAGATTAGTTGTGGTTATAAGGAGAATGTTTTAAAACCTTGTGGTCATTAGAGTATGTATGTTTTGGGATTGTTGTGAGTATTATATATTGTAGAATATGTTAGGAAAAAGTGGTTTGGTGTAATCAATGAATACTAGTTTGCTTGATTCATTAATGATAGTTGTGTGTATAATTTGTCTAAGGACTTGGTATTTTGAAGTTACAATTTGGAAGCTTTTATATTACGTGATTGTCCTAAGTGTTAAGTGGGATCTTGGATGGAGAGGTGACTTAAAGGTTATAAGTGAGTCGTAATTATTTTATGGATGAGAGGCTATGGGTAGTGGTCTGGTGAAGCTTGAGAGTCGTTGTGATAGGTTCATGAGTGATTCAAAATATGTAATGTCGAGGGAAGTAAAAGATAAGTAGAGTGGATGAATGCGTGTTTAGGCGAGATGAATTAAGTATAAGCATAATTCCACTCGATTTGATAAGTGTGTGGATAGTCCTTTGAGGTAAGACAAAGCGTTTAGGTGCTTCTATGCACGTATTTTAAGGTTGATGACGACATATAAAAGCAAGTTAGCATGCAGGTATAAGCGTTATCCGGTTGTATATTCGAATAGAGATGAGTATAGTGTTAAGTGAGTAAGTGGATATATGTTTAGATTATAAGGAATGACATTATGCTTAAGAATGAGGAAATAGGTTGGCTGACGTATGTATAAATGAGAATTTTGGGTAGCTTGATGAGAAATATGATAGGAGTGAAAGGTTACAGAAATGTTGATGTGAAAGATCACGAGGGAGAGTTAGTCAAAAGTATAAGAATCAGAACAAGTGACAAGGGCACAGAGAGGTTTTATGGGATGACAAATGTAATGGATTATTATGGATTAGTAGTAACTTGATGTATAATGGATTGGTGATAGGGTGGATAGGTTGAGTATGAGGAAACAAAAGAGTGTCGGTGATATAGAACATTTGGGTTCTGAAAGCGTGAATCATACAAAGTGCAGTGAGAATGTAGGTTGAGCCAAAATGGACCGAGTGACAAGCACGCCACGACAAGAATGATTAGTAAAGAGAGAATATAAGAGATATGGTAGTTATGTTATGAGTGTGGATACTATACACATGTAATTTCACAGGTGCTCATCAAGTAACAGAATGGGGTAGAAAAACAAAAATAGCAGATATGGATAGGGATTGGTAGAAATTTGGGAGAGGAATGTAATATACATATCATAATAGTGCTACATAAATAACATTAGCAAGATGTTAATGGTATGAATGTTAGGAAGGTTAAGTGAAGAATAATGGAGATGGATGACCAAAATAGAATGCTAGGATGACAATTATAGAGTAGATGGCTATGGATAACAGAGGAAGCGGAGTTGTTTAATTAATTATAGAACAATATTTTTGGAGTTTTATGTTAATCTGTTGATTTAGTAGTTAGTAGTAGTAGACATGGGAGTATGGTAGTTATAGCAGATGGTTAAGGTGACATAGGGTTTTAATTTTACATGCTGGATAATAGATTAGCAGAGTTCCCTGATGTTTATAGGGCGCATAGAATAAACGAAGACACGTTGACTTTGTTTGGATTTATATTTTAGCTTGGGTGATGTAGGGGAATAATAAGCTATATCGTTGAGATGCGGAATGTATAGAGCGATTAATAGGTAGGCTTAGAGGTGTCATAATAATTTAAACTTCGAGGACGAAGTTTCTTTATGAGGGAGGGAGAGGATGTCGCTCGTCCTGTTTTGGTCATGTATAGTTTTGTGCTTTCTCTGCTTTGTCAAGCTTGTTTTGTTATTTTTTTTCGATTAGAGAACATAGAGCCTTTGTTTCATAGTTTAAGTGAGGAGTAAGCATGCTTTTAGAGTCAAACAGGTGAGGTCCATCAAGCTGGTTAGGTTCTTCCTTGCCATTAGTAGTTGAACTTCGAGGGCGAAGTTCATTCTTAGGGGGGGTAGACTGTAATACCCGTTAAATTTGGGTTATTTTATTTAATATCCTTACATTAGATAATTATTCTATTTAATCCTTTTAATAATAATAATAATAATAGGTCGTATACGAGACTTTAGTAATTAGTCTAACGAGTCGTACCGAGCTAAATACAACTCAAATAGATTAAACTAAACTTAAACCGTTTGACCCAACTTATTTAGCCCAAGCCCGTTAATTATCCTAATCACTTTCCTAACCATATAATTACCCTAATCCCTAATTAACCCTAATTACACTTACACACAAAGATCACACGCACACACACAACCAAAACGGCAACGAAAATAGAGCAAGCCGTCCATCCATTTTTCGGCTCTATTTCCGACGTTTCTAGCTTCCGTTTTGTCCCTAACTTCATCCCCAGGTTAGTATTAACATCCCTAGTCGTTGTACACCCAAGACCCTTTGTTAATTCGTCTCTAAAACGCCATTAAAACCATGTTCTTTGCCTCTGTTTTTCTGCCAGTTTTGAGTCACGTTTTGGCTTTAATTTCTCTCTCGTTTCTTCGTATTTTTGGCCCAAATTTTGTGCACACACTCCTAGGAATATTACCCATCACGTGGGAAGGTTGTTTGGGGTTTGGTCGAGTCATTTTGAGTCATTTTCGTGCCAAATATACTCTGTTTTCAAAGGGCCTGCTTTGCTGCTGTTTTCTGTCATTTTTGTGGTCGTAACCCGCGTATATGGGCTGGTTTTGATGAGGTATTGTTGGGGTATGTTGTGGGGATTGTGTACGGTCTATTTGGGGTCGTTTCGTGGTCGATAATATGTCGTAATTGCTTGGTATGTGCCATTTTCGAGTCCCCTGTGCTGCTGCGTTTTTGCTTCTAATGTTTGTTCGGTTCTCTGTCGTTATTGTTGCTGGTACCGGGGTTATTAATCGTCCTGGGGTGGCAGAGCGTCTTGGGGTGGTTGTGGTGATCAGTGGTAGCGGAAGGAGGCGTGTACATTGTTGGACTTAGTTGTTAGTGTAGCCGTTGTTGTTCGGTTGTTGTTGGTGTTTGATTATCTTCTTTTGCTGTTGTATATGTTGTTATTGTCATGAATTATGGTGGCGGTTGAGGGTAGCAGCAGGTGAGCTGTGTGTCCGGGCCAAGGGTGGTGGTTGTTGTGGTTGTCTTGTCATGGGAAGCTCGTTGTTACTCGTTATTGTTGTCGTGTCGAATGTTGCCCTGTTCAGTTATTGTTGTTGTTTCATTAGGCACGAGTATTGTCATAATTGTCGTCATTTCATCACGCTATAATGTATTACGGTTTATTGATGTCATGTTTGCAATGTAGTTGTCGTGGTTGTTTGTATTGTTCCTATCTCACCATTTAATTAATTAAGTTCCATATTGTTGTTACCATACTATGCCATCGTGCTTTGTTGTCAATAATGTTATATGAGGTTGTAGTCGTTACTATCGTAGTGTTGGGAGGGGGATGGTTGACCTAGTTACAGACCCGTTTAGAAACTTTCGTTAGAAAAGGTTACGTATAATTGTTCTTGCGTTGTTAGTAATATTTGTAATTTAAATTAATTGTAGACTCGGATACATAGAGGAAGCGTTCTAGTCTAAGCCGTGAGTCGTGTGGACCAACCGCCAAGGTAAGAAAGAATGTGTAGCCCTTTTTAAAATGCTTTTCAAAAAATTAATTATAATCATAATTGCTTGAACGATAAATAATTTTGTACAAGTATTATTTTAAATTCAACTTTTATTCGATTTTATTGGTTTGAATACTTTTGGAAACGCTATTGAATTGAATTTAATGAAGGATTGAATTTAAAGATTTGGTTTTATTTTGAAATTGGTTTGGCCGTTTTGCTTTGTAAATTAATGATTCTGAGAATGGTGGTTTTCAAACCTGGTAGAGGGGTAGGTGTAGGGTATATCCCTACACTGAGTTATATTGGTACCTCTGTCGAATGAGACAGAGGGGTAGGTGTAGGTTGTAAACCTGCACTGAGTATATTGATATTTGGGGCCGGTTGATCGCGGTCTCGCCATTTGATTCCTCCTCTTTGGGGTTGGCTCACTGAGGGATGCGCGCATTCGGGAACTTCTGGCTTGGGGTTATATTATATCTGGTACCTCTACCTTGAATTTGAACTGGTGTACGGAGTGGTTTTAAAGGTTTTCGTTTGAGTAACTGATTATGAAATGTTTTGGCAGGAAAATGGAAGTTCTTTTGAGATCCTTTTTGATTTATTTTATTTAAAATAAACGTTATTTTGGTTTAGGCGAAATGTTTCTTTAAAAAAATGTTTTACTGGTTACAGTTCTTTCTTACTCAGCCCGTTTAGCTGATATTTCAAATGTTTTCTTAGGCGCAGGTACCCAAAGTTGACTAGCTCGGGATGGGAGTGAGTGCGCCGCCGACTTAGGATTACCGCTAAAACTTTTGGACACTATAATGAACTGCCGTTATTTCGAGTTTTGTTTTTGGGACTTTGTATCTCTTTTGATTTTGTTTTAAACTTTTTCCGCTGTCGCTTAGATTACCTTTTTATACCATTTATATACGTGACTCGTATTGGTAACACGCTTAATTCCACTTTTACTCCAAAAACATCGTTTATCAAAGGCTAAGGAAATTGGGGGTGTTATAGATATTCCTCTATGTTCAGCGGTATTTTTTTTTCAATCATTCATCCGTTCTAATTTTTCAATTATTCAAATTATCCATTATCTTTGATGATGTTATTTCAATTAGTCATCTTCTATTTTTTTTTTTTCAATTATTCATCTTCTTCATTGTCGTTTTTAATTTATTTGTATTTTTTATTCATATCAGATTTTTCTATCTTTACCTTCTTCTTGATTTGATTTTCTTCTACCATTGTTTAAAGAAAGACTCCATCTTTATTGGTCAGTTGATTCTTTTTTTTTTTATTTTTTTATTTTTTTTTATTTTTTTTTTAAAGTTATTTTCAATTTATAAATTTTAGTAGATTAATTTTCGTTTTTGTTGGATACTTCATAAAAGAAAATATTACCTAGCAATACTGGAAATTTTGAATTTTTAATAGTTCACAAAAATATTACCATAGCGATGAGCTCGAAAAATTAATAAATTTAGGCTTTTGTTTCGTCTAAATCGGAGTCCAAACGAAGATTTACGGAGGCTTTTATAAACCCTTATTTGAGTAGTTAAAATCAATTTTTAGAATATTAAAATTCGTTTTTTCACCGTTAGAATCTTCTTTTATGTCGATGCTTTTTGTGAGTATTTAAAACCAATTATTAGAACATTAAAATTCGTTTTTTCTTTATTGATGTTATTTGATGGTAGTTAAAAGATTCAGATTTCCATTTTAATTAAGTTTGAAATTTTATTTTTTATTATCTATCACTCCCCTAAAAAAAAAATGTTACGTGTATTTGTTTTATTTATTTGTTTGTCGATTTTGTCTTGTTGTTTGTTCATTTATATTTTCTTTTTGTCTATATTTTTTTTCGCTGTTTATTTATTTTCTCAATCACTTTGTTTTTGTATTCACAGATGTATTCAAGTAATGTCGATGACGTTGAGAAACACGAAGATTCTGGGTATATTGTTATATGTCTTACTCGAAAGGTTGTAAATTTGATCGCGGGTTTTAATCAATCTCAATCAAACAATGGTATCCCTTGTAGAAGATTCCGACGAATATTGTTAAAGAGAACCTTATCTCGAAAAGCATCAACATTATTTCGTTGGTAGATTTGTAGTGGCGCTTGTACTTAGTTAATTGAATATTTACATTTGCATTTCTATATCAAGACTCTTGTGCTAATTTTGTAGGACTCCTTGATGAGGCTAAATCGTCACGCCTCAATCAAAATAAACCTAAACAAACGACTAACAGAAGCTAGCGGTAAGCAGGGTCGAATCCACAGAGAAACGGTGTAGTTATTAGTAAAGTCGGAGTAAAACAGGTCTGACTCTAGGGTATGAAAAGGGGTTGATTGAACTAATAAACTAAAGCAATAAAAAGGAAAATGAACAGAAATCAATAAGGAGGAGGATTAGGGCATCGGGTTCATTATGACAATGATTCAGGAACTCAAGTCTATAAGAAGGAAGCATTAAACTGTGCAGATTGATTAGGTTTAGAAAACGCTCTCTCGAGTCAATTTTAGCCTTAAGCAAATTTAGCGGGCTCTCGCTACGTACTAAATTCAACTTATCAATCTCGCGTAAGTCTAGTTTTAACTCGGCTTTCGATCTTAAATCAAAACTTACTCAGGTTCAATTAAACTCAGATGAATTCGTTGATCAGGCGAAATAATCCTAATTCAATTGGCATAAAACGCGTAGAAAGAAATTCAATTGCACAATATATTCAACCAATTTAATCCACAAACATGTTCCTGAACCAAGGGCACAAATTCCCCTCAAACCCTAATTGGAGAATTAGCTAGACATAATCGAAATTAAAGTAAAGCAATGATAATAATAAAACATGATGAAAGAAATAGCAAATGAATTAAACCTGAAATTAATCTTGAATCGGAATGTAAAAGATCGAATCTTGCAAGTAATTAAATCTAAGAGTAAAAGTTTTGAGAGAGTTAAAAGAGAGAAACTAAGTCTAAACCTAAAGCAGTGAATAATAGAATGAAAGATGTGTCCAAAGATATGTTGGCTTCGAGACACTAAGTCTCATATTTATACAAGTTCTCAAAATTAGGCCCAAACGAACTAGCCCAACTGTCAATTTGTCTTTGGCGGGATTGAGAAATCCGGCCGGATTCATCAAGAATCCGACCCAGGTCAAAAAAAACGTGTATTGGCTTGAGCTCGCTTCTTTCACGCGTAGCTCGGATTCTCTACTTTTCTACTCGTATCCCAAGCTCCCGTAGTGGCTCAAGCTTGGTCTTTCGGCCTCGATTCATGCAATGCTCTCTTTGACTTCAAACTTGGCTCAGGACCGCCAAATTCTGCAAAACGTAAATAAAGAGCAGCAGTACCAACATTCACAACAAATAGCTCATAAAATACATACATACTCAACTAAACGCGAGCTAAATGTGACAAAACGGGGGCATATAAATCAATATAAAACGCATACATCACTCCTATTGTGCGGATTAATGATTACATATCATAAATAAAAAGAAGATTCTAACGGACAAAAAATGAATTCTAATGTTCAAATAATTGATTTTAACTACCCACATATAGCACAAATAAAAAAGAAAATTTTAACCGAGAAAAAACAATTTTTAATGTAATAATAGAGATTTTGAAGGACAAAAACGAAAACGGCAACAACTAACTACCCACATGAGTTTGATATTTTATTGGGTTACAGTTGAGCTCAAATCGGTATCTGTAAAATTTGAAACTTTAAGAGTTTTATTTGAGATTTCAAGGCAAAAAAAATCATTAATAATGTTATATCAAACCTAAAAAAAAAAAAAAAAATACACATAAGTTACTTATATGAGATTTCAAGAGAAAAAAAAGTATACCATTGACAAGGTTATATCAAATATCAATAAATTTGAAACCTTAAGTTACTGATTTGAGATTTCAACGGAAAAAAACAAGAATATCATTAACAATTTTATATCAAACTCGTACAAGTACAAACTACAAATGATTTATCTAAAGTTATTAAGTTTACAAAATGCTTAAATAATATTACATCAGAACTACACTTTACCCCCTCTGTCACCATAGCCATCAGTTGACTCAACTGATATCGAAGCCCTTTCCACAATAATTACAATCTCACAAGATAACATGTTTTTTCCACTTTACAATCAAACAACTTCTCAAAATTTTGCTCTTTTGTAACTGTTTCCTTACTCGACTTTTGCTAAAATTTTCACACATCTATTCAACAAACTTCAAATCTCCGCTTTGGAGAAAAGCCATCGTTTCATATGTTTATGTCCACAGTTTCATCATCTCCACATGCCTTCCATCCGCATTTTACAGTTGTCTTCCATCTGCATTTTAACAACCCACAAAGATCATCAATAAAAAACAAGATTTTAACGAAGAAATAACGAATTTCAATATTCTATAAATTGATTTTAACAAATGACAAATATCATAATTGAAAAACGAAGATTCTAACGGAGAAAAAACGAATTTCAATGTTGTAATAATTGATTTTAACAAGTGACAAATATCATAAGTAAAAAAAAAGATTCTAACAGGAAAAAACCAATTCTGACAAATATCATAAGTAAAAAAGTGGATTCTAACGGAGAAAAAATATCACAAGTAAAAAAGAAGATTTTATACGGAGAAAAAAATGAATTCCAATGTTCTAATAATTGATTTTAACTACCCAAAATATCATAAATAAAAAAAAAGATTCTAACGGAGAAAAAACGAATTTCAATGTTCTAATAATTGATTTTAACTAGCCACAAATATCATAAATAAAAAAAACGAATCTGTCTAATTTTGACCTTCAATGGAACTTCAATCACAAAAATTAAAATAAAAAATAAAAAATTAATCAATATGAATAATGATAAAAACACCATTGTCTTCTAAAAACATACCACAAATCTGAAACTTTAATGAAATGTTATCCATCATCCTCTACTTCTCCTTTTAAATTTCACCACCATCTATTTTTCTACCAACACAAATTTGAAACACAAATTAAAAAAGTTAAGATTTAGATTTCAAAATAATATCAAAACATATTAAAAATAATACCGATGAATGTTGACAATAGTTGTTGACAATTCTGTCGAATGGTTGACGTAAGTGGCGGCGAAGAATGACAACGACGATGGCAATGAAGATTGATCAAAATCGTTTTTTTAATGAAATTTTTGATGGACAGAGAAAAGAGAGAAGGGAAATGGAGATTAATTTGAAGATCAGAATTTTTTTTATGTAAGATAAATGAACGAATGAAGAGAGAGAAGTGAGAGAAAAAGGGGAAGAAGAATAGGAAGAAAGAGTGAGGAATGAAAACGTGACTGTAATTGAAATGAATGGGGAATGGTGAATGTCAGTCTTGTTTGGGAAGTTGTGTTTCATTTTTTTTTTTTTTTTTTTTCAATTATAGTCATTAAATGTTGGTTAAATCTCAGCCTTTGATTCACTTCTAATCCAATGGTCCTAGTTCCGACTTTATGACTTTCCCCTCCTTATTGACTTGCTAGAACCTATATATATATATATATATATATATATATATATATATATATATATATATATATATAGAGTAAAGTTATATCAAGACAGCAAATATTGCGAGACACAAACGAGACACAGTATTTTAGCCTTTTTTGTAAAACTTTAACATAGTTTTATGAAACTTTAAAAATTGTGAAACTTTAACAAAATTGTGAAACTTTAAGACATTAAATTTTCACAATTTTTGAAGTTTCATGAAACTATGTTAAAGTTTCACCAAAAAGGCTAAAATGTTGTGTCTCGTTTGTGTCTCGCAATATTTAGGTGTCTCGTTTGAACTTGTTTCTATATATATATATATATAGAGGTAGGTTATATAGAGTCCACATATTTTTTAGAGTCCTAGAGTCCACTTTTACGATTTGAAATTTTAACCAAAATAATTGAAATTTTAACCCAAAAAATTTGAAATTCCAAAAATCTCAGGAATTCCAGAAAAATTTGGAATTCCAATGTTTTTGGAATTTCAAATTTTTGGAATTCCATTTTTTTTGTTAAAATTTTGAATTATTTGGTTAAAATTTCAAATCAAAAACTGGACTCTAGGACTCTAAAAAATATGTGGACTCTAAAGAACCTAATTCTGTATATATATATATATATATATATATATATATATATATATATAGTAAAGTTCTAGCGAGACACCTAAATCTCAGCGAGGCGGAGAGGCACGATCTCAACCATTAGATGGAGGAAATGGAGGGCTGAGATTAAATCTCAGCAGAAGGAGCTTGCAGGGCCGGTCCAGGCCGTGCAGTCAGCCTGCCACTGTAGAACTTTAACAAAATTTGTTAAAGTTTCACAGTTTAGTGTTATAGTTTCGCAGTTTACTGTTAAAGTTCTAATCTGCCGTCTTTGGTCTCACTTAAAGTAGGGTGTCTTGTTTGAACTTAATTATATATATATATATATATATATATATATATATATATATATATATATATATATATATATATAGAGTAAAGTTATATCAAGGCAAAGAATATTATGAGACACAAACGAGACACAGCATTTTAGCATTTTTTGTGAAACTTTAACATAGTTTTATGAAACTTCAAAAATTGTGAAACTTTAACAAAATTGTAAAACTTTAAGACATTAAAGTTTCACAATTTTTGAAGTTTCATGAAACTATGTTAAAGTTTCACCAAAAAGGCTAAAATGATGTGTCTCGTTTGTGTCTCGCAATATTTAGGTGTCTCGTTTGAACTTGTTTCTATATATATATATATATATATATATATATATATATATATATATATATATATATATATATATATATATATCATATTTATATATAATGAGTTAAGATCTTTTAAGCCCAAGTAATGAGGGAAAGTCATTGAGTCCAGAATCCGCTTTGAGATTTTAACACAAAAATTTGAGATTTTAACACAAAAATTTGGAACTGCAAAATTTAAGAATATTTGAGATTTTAACATTGTTAAAATCTCAAATATTCTGGAATTTTGCAGTTCTAAATTTTTGTGTTAAAATCTCAAATTTTTATGTAAAAATCTCAAAGCGGATGTCTGGACTCAATGACTTTCCCAAAACTTAGGGCTTGAAAGATCTTATATACTCCCTCCATTCATATCCACACTACAACTATACCTTTTATATCCATTCAAATCCACACTACTACTTTCCATTTTCATCCATATGGCCCACTTGTTTTATTAATATTTTATACCTTTTATTAATATTTTATTAATATACCTTTTATTTTCATCCATATGGCCCACTACAACTATACCTTTTATTAATATTTTATTTTTTTTCTTAAAACAAGTGCAAAAAGCAAAGTTGGAGTGTGGATATGAATGGAGGGAGTATATATATAGAGTTAAGATCTTTTAAGCCCAAGTAATGAGGGAAAGTCATTGAGTCCAGAATCCGCTTAGGGCTTGAAAGATCTTATATATATATATATATATATATATATATATATATATATATATATATATATAAATAGGTTATTTAGAGTCCAAGGTTAGTTCTAGAGTCCAAGAGTCCTATTTTGAGCCATTGGATTAGATTAGATCAAGGGCTTAGATTTAACTAGCAATTAATACAATGTTCCCCTAAAAAAAAAAAATTAAAAAAAAAAAAAACAAAAAACGAGAAGAAAAAAAAAAAAGAAAAAAAAAAAAAAGAAAACCCTAATTCCAAGAATTGTCTCAGACCAAAACACAACAACCAAAATCAGTTTTTCTTTTTTTTCAAATATTTCATTCTCTCTCTTCAAACAACCACTGACTATTCCATTTCCATTTCAGAGATTCATCTTCATCTCCATTTCATCATCCATTTTCTTCTTCTCTCTTCAAACACTCAATTACTGACTTCTTTTTTTTGGTTTATTGATATTGGTCGTTTTCTTCTTCTTTGAAAATACCTTCAGTTTTCCGCCTTAATTAGAGGTTATTCTCATTCCTTTCTTTTTTTCAATTAATTTTATATTTTCGTTTTTTTTTTTAATTTTTTCGATGTTGTTTAGTTTAGATTAATGTTTGTTTTTCAAATTAGGTTGAATCTTTTAACTTATAATTGTAATTAATTTTTCAGTTTGTTATTGTTTAATTTCAGATTTGGTTCCACATTCATCCTTATTTTTGCTTAATCATAGGTGAGTTCTATATCGTTTGTTATTTATTTTTAGTTGTTTAGGTTAGATTTATTAGTTTGTGTATTGGGGTTTTTTTTAAATGTGTTGATTTGGCCATTTTTTATTTTTTTGGGGTACTTTGTTATTGAATTATCTATTTTTTCTGTATTTTTGACGATTCTCATAAAAATAATTGGAAATTTCAGATTAAGTGTATATAATTCTTTTTTTTGTTATTGGAATTTCAATATTTTTCGTTATAACAAAAACTGATAATGTGTCTATAATTATGTTATCTCATGTTGGAATTTCATATGATATGCTTTCAATTTGTTTTTTAGTTTTTAAGTTGTTTCAAGTTTTTCTGTCAATGTAATTTGTTTCTCTTACGTTATGTTTGTAGGTGGTTCATTATTTGTGTTTATAATTCTGCTCCTGGAATTGGAATTTCATTTTTTGTGTTTATAATTCGTTTTTTTGGTGTTGGAATTTCACTTTTTGCGTTTATAAGTGGCCCGATTATTTGTTTATAATTCGTATGTGATTACAATTCCTTTTTTCTTTTTCAACTTGTTGCAAGTTTTTCTGTGACTGTAATTTGTTTCTTTTACGTTATGTTTGTAGGAGGTTCATGAGTTGTACTTTTATATGCAACGGAATGCGGTTGCTGAGCTTTCAAAATTTGAGCCGCGTTTTCTGAAATTGAATTGACAAGATGACGACCCAAATGACAAAGAATCTGCCTTGTTCATTATGATGCACATGCTTCTTATGAAGGAGGTGCCATTGCTGAGCCGAACATAGTGTCAAAGAAATATTGTTACCTTGTTGCCAACTGATTATGTGTTTGTAATTCTATTTTTTATATTGGAATTTCACATTATGTGCTTGTAATTCTTTTTTTTTTCTGTCAGTGTATTTTGTTTGTCTTATGTTAAATTTGTAGGAGGTTCATCAATTGTACCGGCATATGCAACGTAATGTGGTTGTTTTTCACTCTGACAACATTGAAACGCTTAATTTGTTTTCATTTGTACTTTGGTTTTCAATGACCAAATTCAAATTATCTATCTATTGTGGTTTAAATTTTAACAATTAAGCTTTTGTATTCTACTCAAGTCTTTCAATTCAAAAATTCTACGTAATTGAAAATTTCAACACATTTATTTGAGATTTTAACAGGTTTTATAAAAACTATTAACAATGTAAACAACATTCTACGTAATTGAAAATTTCAACACATTAATTTGTCACTGACTTAATCAAATATTTTCATATATCCCATCTCAAAATAATCAAGAATTTTAACACATCTGTAAGAAATTTCAACCATATTTTCTAAAATTCTGAATATAACTTACCAAAAAAAACTACTTTCAGCTATTCCTATTGTTTTCAAAAAATTAGCTTGATTACTAAGTAATTTTATAGCATTTCTACATCCTAAAATAACATCTTCCATTAAATGAAATTTCAACAACCAAAAAACAAATTGTAACAATTTTTTTAGAATTCCAAACTTTACTTTACAAAATACAAATTCAATAACAGAAAACATTTATTAATCTTCCACAAAAGGGAATGGACAATTTCACTTGTCATGGTGTGCTAGTTGCTTACAATTTTTGCACAATCGTTTGGGTTTACTTGCAACAACAACATCGACATTTTTACTCGACAACATATGTTTTCCACTATCTTTGTTTTTAGATTGCTTAGGGGGCATAATAGATATTTCAGATATCACTTTACAACCAAGTAAATTCTCAAACTCCTGCTCCTTAATGCAGTTTGATGCATGACTTGTGCTCCTCGGTTGAAAGATAATTAAACTTGTGCTCCTCAGTTGAAAGATAAATAAACAGTTTCATGCCTCGCTGGAAATTTTTAAACTGGTGTAGCGTTACCCCTATGTTTTGGAACCCTTTAACATGTTCTTTGATCATCCTATACGTGTTTGTAGCACCGATATTAAGCTGCCAATGAAAATTTCAATTAAATGTTAAAATGAAATACCAACAGGATTATTTGAAATTTCAATAACAATTTATAAAATTTCAATGAACGAAAGTAATGTCCCAGCCTACAGCAGCAACAACTTAGATTACTTCATTCCCAACTTCTTTAATTTTGAAAATCAAGTTCCAGGTACAAAAATTTCAATGAATCGTTGCTTCAGAAGTCTCAACATCATCAACCATGTTATCTTTCGACGTCTCAACATCATTAACCTAGTTCTGAAACTGTTTAGGGAAATGAAAGGTATCAAATTTGGAGAAAAAAAAACTATCAAATCAAATTAAAACTTCAACACAAAAAATTAAAACTTCAACACATAGACCTTAAACTCCAAATTCAGAACTAACTTGCTGCTCAATGAACCAAGCACTAAAATGAAATTCCAATAAACAAATAAAGCATTTTAACAAAGAAAAAAAGAATTGTGAAATACTAACCCTTATATTGTAACGAGTTCTTTAGATTCGTTCTCCTTTCAACCGTCTCTATACTGTCATCTTCTTTACGGACATCTTCTTATAATATGCCCAACAAATACAACTGAACAGCTGAATTTCGTTTTCAACACCGTTGTTTATAAGTAAAATTTTCAGTTTTTGTAAAACTGGAATCAAAAAACTTGAAAAACCAAAAAAAAAAAAAAAAAAAAAAGGGATGAAGAAGAGCATAATATAACCGGAAAAAAAAAGGAGGATGAAGAAAGAGGATGAAGAAGGAGGATGAAGAAGAAGAAAAAGGATGAAAAACATACCTGGAAGAAGAAAAACCCAGATATTTTAAATAGAAATTTCTAATTTGTTAAAATTAAATCTTTAAAAAAAAAACATATAAGATAAAGGAAGAAGATGATGGCAAGACAATAAAAGAAGATGAATAAAATACCTGCAAAACGAATGAAAGAAGAAGAAGAAGCAGAGAAATCAATTTGGGAGGTGGATGGTTTTTTTTGGTTTGCTCAATGTCGTCCATCATAGAAATCAGTAGAGGAAGCCTAATTTTCTAATTGGCTGGAAAAATTATTTTGTTTCTATTTTTTTTAATTAATGAGAACAAATCTCAGCCCTCCATCCATCTCTAATCTAATGGCCCAAAATTGGACTCTAGGACTCTACTTAAAAGGTGGACTCTCTATAACCTTTCACTATATATATATATATATATATATATATATATATATATATATATATATATATATATATATATATAGAGTAAAGTTATATCAAGACAGCAAATATTGCGAGACACAAACGAGACACAGCATTTTAGCCTTTTTTGTGAAACTTTAACATAATTTTATGAAACTTCAAAAATTGTGAAACTTTAACAAAATTGTGAAACTTTAAGACATTAAAGTTTCACAATTATTGAAGTTTCATGAAACTATGTTAAAGTTTCACCAAAAAGGCTATAATGATGTGTCTCAAGCTTAATATCTCATAATATTTAGGTGTCTCGTTTGAACTTGTTTATATATATATATATATATATATATATATATATATATATATATATATATATATATATATATATGTCCACACACTGTTACACACTGTTGGTAGTTAGATTTCCAAAGCTTTCAGTTGCATCCCAAATGAAGAGTGACATCATGGGGATGGCATTTGGTACACGCATGATCACCCAATTTCAGCCGGCTATATATATATATATGTCCACATGCAAAGCCACAGACATACTGTAGATACCCGTATCCGTACCCCCAAAAACAAACCCGATGATGAAAAGGACTTTCGGGCATGCTTTTAAAAGAGTCGAAACGGTACAAAAGTGTCTAAAACGTATTAGTCATTTTTAGCGTATTAATTTGGATTTGCATAATCATGAAAATGAATGTCAATTTTAGTCATCATGAGCGTAACACGAGCACGATATAGGAACGTCTTATTAAGCCAAGCCACAAAAACAAATTTCAACTAGCTACAAAACGGCCCAAACTTACAAAAACGACCCAAAACACAACACGTAAAACGGGCCAAAGTGCGTCCCGTATCACATTTTCACAAAACAAGACTCCACGATACCATAAAATAATATAACCTAATATTATTTTATTTCGAGCCAAAACCGAAAAACACGACAAAAACCGAAACACGAAAACCGAAATTCGGACCAAAACTGAACAAAGACTTAACCCCTAAGTAAACAACAAAACATAATCATTACTTAATCAAAACATCCAAAAACCAAATGGCGGCATAAACAACCCACCAAAACAAAAAAGAAATCGCCTGTTGACAGGCGATTAAGTTTCTAATCGCCTGTTAACAGGCGATTATAAACTTCTCCCATACAGCCGCCTTTTTGATTTTTCTTAAAAAATATCCAACTCAAACAAAACTAAACGCCAGTGCACAGGCGATTTAATTTTGTGCACCCCCAAAAACCACCAAAACTCTATAAATACCAACCCACTTCATTCATTTCAAAACATCGGTTTTTTAACACTTATACACTATTCACGAAATCCACTCAAAAATACCGTCTTTACATTTTCGAAAGGTGAACATTTTACCTACGGGCTGGACGTTTGAGACTCGGATAATGGGGTTACATTAACCCCAAACCCGATATTGGCACTAGCGAAGCCGTATTAAATGTCTGATTTGTAGCAATCGGATTCATAATACGTCTAAACCCGACCAATAACGCATAAATAAACGACTCATTATCACTAAAGCAAACCGACGTCACTTTTATAATTATGCAAGTCCTCATTCATGCATTAAATAACGACTAGAATCACGGATCCAACACTAAATTGTACCGTTTCATAGAGTCTTTTAGCATGTCAAAACTGAGGGTTTTTCTGTACAAATTCTAATACGAGGTTGGAAAATAACGTCTATAGTAATAATTTAGTCAATAAATTATTATTTAACGTACATTTCCTATAGCAATATGTCATTATTTTGACAATTTACATTATTTATGCATTTTAATCGAGTCATACTTATTCGCACTTGTACGTAGCGTGACTTTTAGCCCAAATATCGAAATTAAGCAAATGTTTTCAAATTAGTAGAGACTACTCTTATGTAGGCTTTTTGATTACTGTTTTCAAAACTCATTTTGTCAAAACTTTGAAAAGTAACCTCACTCAGAACCCCTTCTGCGGTTTCAAACCTCAGATAGATAGGTATCGACGCACCTTGAAATCTGAGACACTTGTGTCTTGTATTTCAAGACGCGTTGAATAGGTTCCAAATTCCTTTAATATTTGGTGGCGACTCCGAAAATACATTTTCAAAAATGATTTTCTACTTTTCTTTTTGGTCACAAATTCATGCAATGATCTCCCCATTTTTCTCAAAACCGCACTTTTTCTGCGAGGCGCATTTCGCCGGCGCACACTTGCAGGCGGCGGGCGCTGCAGGCGTCGATAGGGACTAGCGATTTTTCACATTCAGGTACCTTCGGTGGCGACTCACTGGGACGAGCATGATTTTTATTATTTTGAAAAACTAGTTTTTCTTTTATTTTAAAATCATAAAGAAGTGAAGCTTGAAACTTTGAAAACATTTACGCTTTCGATATTTGGGCAAAAATACGTTGAGTCGAATCCTCCGATTCAAACCACACCCTTTGAGGAAGCGGCCCCAAAGAACTCTCGCTCATAAGCGAGGTAACTCCGACACACTGTTCTCTCACCCTCCACGATTACAAGTACGGCATCCGCACAAACGATCGTAACGATCAAACTCGAACGCTCTAGGGCCGTCTTGAATTCACACCTAAGACGTGTGTAGTCTTGTGGGTGCCCCTACCTAAACGTCACGGGAATGACCGGAGGAACCTTACCCTATAAACCAAAACCTGTGGTTTATATGTACAAGTGTGAAGCTATAGTACCCTCACTATAGTAGTCTTTCAAAAACTTTCTGCATGTGAAAACTTTTCCTAGGCATTATACTTTTAAAATACGTCCATCTTTGAAATTGCTTTTTCAAACTTTTTTCAAAAAAGGTCATACTTTTAAAAACACGCCGTTAGGCTCTTTGACCTATAGTCATTTGAGTTTAATAAATAAAATGGCACTACATTTAAAACCGACCTAGGATAACCACTATATCCCAGGTCTTTTTCAAAACGTAAATGAATTATGCGACTGACGTATCGTCATAATACATTTATTGCTAAAGGTCTTTCACAAAGCAAAAACCCGAGTATGTCAATTCATTTCGGAGATTTTAAATGAAATTAACTTTTAGAACGTTAGAATTAGCTCTAAGTCGAGTGACTCTTTAGTCATCCTGATTTAATCTTTTTCTCTCAAAAACAAAAAACGCGGGCTCGTTCAGATGCGAACCCGTTGATTTACTCTTTGAATCGAATGACTTATCGTCATTTTTGATTTAAATCCCTGAGTCACACGTAAAAGGCGAACAATTGATCGCCTTTTACCCAATTTTAACATCCTCAGTCGGTTAGCCTATCGCTACTTTGTCGATCCTTTTTATCATAATCCAATGATAAACCCTGGCAACATACCGCCATGGCTGGGTCAATCAGATTATGATCATACAAATTTTCCTACCTCGAGAATAGGGACGTGTCAACACGCCTCTACCTCAAAAGCTTCCCGTGTCCTTTTAAAAGCTAAAAACACGAGTCAAGTCAAGTCACCCACTTTTTACGCTTTTGTGTCTTCCTTTGGTCGTGAATGCGATTTTTCATTTGAGTCTTTTCCTTCTCTTTTAGAATCACTAAAGTTTTGAAAACTTTGTCAGGTCCGCTCATTGAAAAACCCTGGATACACGACGAACTAAGAACCGTCACTTGAACCCACCTCCGCCTCCAAAGAAGCGCTCCTACAACAGATCAAAACCAAAACCTGTCATGGCCTTTCAACACGATGAGGGTCTCGGAGGACCACCACCACCCCCCCCGGAGGTAACTGCCGAACAAGTCCGACAGCTCAATGATAGGATAGCTAGCCTCACTACGACGATCGAGCAAATGGCTATCATGCAAAAGTTTGAAGCAGAGAAAAACGCCGTGCGCCTGGCCGAGGAATCCGAACGGAATGCAAAAAGGATTCGAACCATGGAAGAGCGTCTCACGAACTCAAGGGGTTACTCCATACACCAAGAAAACGAGCACATCCCAAAGAACGTCAGGTCCATGCTACCAGACAAGCTAGCACTCAGCGATCTTCCCATCTTCAAAGGTCACGAAAGCCCGCTCGTTCACGTCAAGGCTTTCAAGGCTAAAATGGCCATCATGGGTGTCGAACCCCCTGCATGGGCTACCTTATTCCCTCACTCATTAGACGCACAACCCAGGGCATGGTTCTACGCTTTAGAGCCACACAAAACAGGTAGTTTCGAGGACATAACGGTTGCGTTCGATCTACAGTACCGGGACAACAATGATATCCAAGTCTCGCTACGTATCTTGGAGGTCCTGACTCAGAGGGACAATGAGGGGTTTACCGAGTACCTGACGCGCTGGAAGAAACTGTGTGCCCAAATACCTAACCGTCCAAGGGACACTGACTTAATCACTAAGTTCATCAACAACCTCACCCCCGCATACCAACAACACCTACGGTACGGGAATTTTGACAACTTCTCAACCCTCAGCGTCGTCGGCGAGCTCATCGAGGACGACCTCCGTAAAGAAAATAGGAATAAGAACACGGGTCGCGGGTATCAAGGAAGCTCATCTCGAGCCGCTGCCAAAGTCGAGCCCATCCATGCCATCAACGCACTGGACGCGTTAGAGGCACCACCGGTTTTTACGACACCACCAAGGCCTGCCATGCCTCCGCCAAAAGCATCATACTCACCTCCTGGTCCCAGTTCGATGAAGGCACGACGAAACTTTGACCCAATATACATGACTTACTCAAAGGCACTACAGAAGCTTGTGAGCCGCAATGTACTTCAACTCATAGGACCTACTAGCGAGCCTCCCCCGGACAAGAAGCCAAAGTCGTGGGATCAGAACGCATACTGCGAGTTCCACAGAGGAAAGGGGCATGACACCGAGCAATGCTTCCGCCTGAAGAACATAGTTCAGGACTTGATCGACGACAATACCATCGTAAAGCCCAGCCCGAGCCCTAAACCTTCAAACCAGCTTAACCCTCTGCATACCCATGCTATTTTTGCAAGCACACACCCCATCATCGACTGCTCTAAACTAATCATCTCAAATGATCACGAAATCAATGGCATCTGGAATACTTCTGAGGATGAAGCCGACAATGATGACATCCGCATATGTCTCCAAGATGAGCCCTACGACGAAGAGGCTCAACCCCGTCGCCCGCCAGGCAAGTACGGAGAGTTACGTCACAAGTACCCATTCAGACTATCGGACAGTGATGACGAAGTAGCCTACCTAACGCGTTCTGGACGTCCGTACCAAGCTTCTCTAAAGTTACTTGAACCTCAAAGCCACCCGCCAAGGTTGACTGCTCAAGAGAAGAACAAGGGAATAGTCATAGACGAGGATACACCGCCTACTTCGCCTACCTCCGCAACCTCACCTACAAACATTGCTCCTACGCCGCCAGCCAGCAAAGTGTCATTACCTGACACTAATCCTGTACCTGTCTTGCCAGTTAACAAGGTAGCATCACCAAGTGCTACCCCAACACCCTTACCCACGCCTGAAATCGGAGACACACTCCATAAGCAGCTCAACAAGACAAAAGCAGACATTTTAATCTGGCAGCTCTTAAGGGACTCAATGGGACATCGTGAAGCCCTCTACCAAGCATTACAGGTCACCCCAATGACATCGGAAATGTCTCCAGAGAAGCTTATCAGTAACATCACACGCGAATGGCAGGCCAACGCCGTCACCTTCTCGGATAAAGATCTCCCTCCGTTCGGTGGCACGCATAACCTACCTCTACATCAACGTGGAATGCCACGGCATGACATTACGATCGTCCTCATCGACAACGGATCCGCGATCAATGTCTTGCCCCTTGAGACGGCCAGAAACCGGGAATTAAGGAAAATGACTTTATCCGGGTATGCCAGGCGGTGTCGTGGCCTCACGATGGAACACGCCGCAAAGATAAAGGGAACCATCTCCTTCCCCATTATGACAGGACCGGTCATGAGAGAAGCGAATTTCAAATCATCGACATACCCCTACCTACAACATGCTACTAGGTAGACCTTGGATCCACGCTACCAAGGCCGCCACCTCAACCCTACATCAAAAGGTCGATACCTGCGGATGACGAGATCGTCACCATCGACGCCTCGAACTTTCGGGCTACCCTCAAGCAGCAAAAGACTAATGATAGTACTGCGGAGATAAACGCCGATCCAGCCGACGACATGTGTGGTTTCGACTTCGACTTCAACATCTGTACTCTGACTCGTAGAGAAGAAATCGCTACACTCTACGCCAAGGACGACGATAACAAATGGCCCACCATGGGTCTATCCTACGTACCATGGTCGTACGAAGTCTCTCAAGGTTGGGAAACATACAATGATCGCAAGAAATATCATGACTTCCACATACAACCATACCACATCCTCCCCAGCCACTACTTCGTCAAAGAGGGCACTAACAAGATTCCTAAGGACACCACCACGTACACCATTGCCGGGATTGAGCTCATTTCCGACATCGTGCGCAACAACAATTTCAACCCTACCAACCTGATCATCCCTTACGAAGAAAAAACACACGACGGATGGTCAAAAACCCTCGAATGGACCGACGAACAAGGCCGCACTTTCAAGATAACTACGGGTCAGGGCTACGCCTTCGAAGATTCCGACTCCGACGAAGACGAAGACAACACCCCAAACCAAAAGACTGTCTTAAAATTTAAACTCCCTCGTCGTCATCTCAAGTCTCTTACCCCAACTAAGCCCCCGGGCTACTTCCCTGACATAGTCAATTTAGCTAAAGAACTAGAGTCATTAAGGTTGTCCAAAGCTCCCTCGTCTGAGCTATCTTCAAATGTAACCGCTTTTGATAACATTAATAACATGAAAGTTTTTTACTCTTTGCCTCATTTAAATTCTACTTTTCCTAATAATCGCGATAAATTTAAACCAAATAACATTGCATTATATAGATACATTGCAAGTATTGTCTCAAAACCCGAACAGGACCCCATTATTGAAGACACAATGACCATCAACATAGGAACACCCGAAGAGCCTCAAGAACTACAACTGGGGGCTTCCCTAAGCACAGAAGAAAGGGCCACATATACTAAGCTTCTCACAGAATTCAGGGACGTCTTCGCATGGTCATACAGAGACATGCCGGCATCGGCCAGTGAGATAGCTGAACATCGCATCCCAATCAAGCAAGGTAGCAGACCGGTCAAGCAGAAGCTCCGACGCATCAAGCCAGAATGGTCTCTCATGGTCAAAGAAGAGATCGAAAAGCAGCTACAAGCTGGGTTCATCCAAGTCATCGAATACTCAGACTGGGTCTCCAATATGGTACAGGTTATGAAGAAAAAGCGGCAAAATACGAGTATGTGCCGACTTAGGGACTGAACAAAGCACGCCCAAAAGATGATTTCCACTACCTCACATGGACATCCTAATCGACAACACACAGACCACGCCATCGTCATTCATGGATGGATACGCGGGATACAACCAAATCAAAATGGCAGCAGACGACATGCCAAAAACCACCTTCGTAACCCCCTGGGGAACGTACTGCTACACAGTCATGCCATTTGGGCTCATAAATGCCGGCGCTACCTACCAACGCACTGCTACCACCTTGCTCCACGACATGATGCATAAGGAGGTTGAGGTATACGTCGACGACATGATTGTAAAGTCAAAAGGAAGGGACGACCACGTCACCAACCTCCACAAGTTCTTCACCAGAATCAGGCAGTACAAAATGCGATTAAACCCACAGAAATGCACCTTTGGAGTCACATCAGGCAAGCTGCTAGGCCACATAGTAAGCCAGCGAGGGATCGAAGTAGACCCGACCAAAATCAAAGCAATAATGAGCATGAAGACGCCGAGCAACATCGACGAAATAAGGAGTTTCTTGGGACAAGTCCAATATATCTCCCGGTTCATCAGCAAGCTTACCATGATTTGCGAGCCAATCTTCAAAAAATTGAAGAAGGAAGAGCATACGAAGTGGGACGATGACTGCCAACAAGCGTTCGACAGAGTCAAGAGCTTACTTACAAACCCACCCATTCTGGTACCCCCACAAAAGGACTTGCCACTGTCGCTATACTTGACGACTACGCCAAACGCCATGGGTGCCATGCTCGCCCACGAAGTCAACAACGAAGAACGGGCCATCTACTACATCAGCAAGAAGTTTCACGACACGAAACTTCGGTATGAACGATCGAGAAAAGCTGCCTCTCGCTGGTCTGGGCAACCAAAAAGCTCAGACACTACCTACTCACTAGCACAACAAGAGTCTACTCCCTAATGGACCCCCTCAAATACCTATTTGAAAAACCAGTCCTGAACGGACGTATGGCCAGGTGGACTCTGCTTCGCCGAGCACGAACTCAAGTACCTCCTCCGAAAGTAATCAAAGGAAGAGCGGTTTGGACTTCCTCGCGAAAAATGCAATCATCGAACAACCCATGATCGATACAATGTCATTTCCGGACGATGGGATCTTCGCCATAGAAAGAATGCGGCAATTATACTGACGGAGCGTCAAACTACGCGGCTATGGAGTCGAATACTCTAATATCCCCAAACGGCGATCATACTCCACTCTCAATCAAGCTCGACTTGATGTCACGAACAACGCCGCGAATACGGCTTTGCATTTACTGGCTGCTGGCGACCATCGCCCTCAAAATAAAGAACCTACGGGTGCATGGAGATTCATTCCTCATCATAAATCAAGTGACCGGGGCATGGAAGATCATGAGCGAAACCCTCACCAAATACCAAACAAAAGTACAAAACTCCTAACCAACTTCGACTGCATTGAATTTTACCACCTCCCGAGGAAGAAACCGGTTCTTGACGCCTTGCTGTCAAAACTCTCATCCCTCCTCAACATGCCACCAAACATGAAGTTACTACCCATCATCGTCGAAAGACGTGACGAACCAGCATACATCCATACCATTGACCTGGACGAAGCCGAGCAGACAGAGCCGTGGTATCAAGCCATAATCAACTACAAAACAGACAACACTTACCCACCCGACAATCGATAAACGCGATGAGGGCTATCAGACTCCTAGCTTCCCAATTTGTGCTAGAGATGGGACAATTACTCAAGAAGACACCACAAGGGACACTGCTCATATGTGTCGACTACAAGAAGGGGAAGGAAATCGTCACACAAGTCCATGACGGCGAATGCGGACCCCACATGAACGCTCGAGCACTCTGCAAACAGATTCTACGGCTAGGATGGTATTGGACAACCATGGAAGCAGACTGCATCCAATACGTCAAGCACTGCCACAACTGCCAAATTTTCAGCAACGTCCAACATGTACCACCTTCACTACTATACAGCCTAACCTCACCCTGGCCCTTTTCAACCTGGGGCATCGACGTGATAGGAAAAGTCCACCCCATCGGAGCAGGAGGTCACTGCTTCGTGCTGGTGGCCATCGACTACTTCACTAAATGGGTAGAAGCAGCATCTTTTCGAACCCTCGCCTCCAAAGAAGTCGCCAAGTTCATCCAGACGAACATCATATGCCGATATGGCATACCCCATGAGTTCATCAGCGATCAAGGTTCGCACTTTCAACGCGAGACGGAAGCCATACTCACAAAATACAACATCCAAAGATCACAAATCCTCACCCTATCGACCCCAAACCAATGGAGCCGTTGAAGCGACAAGCAAGGCGGTCGTCACCATACTCGAGAAAATGATCGGCGGTGCAAAGATTGGCCCAACAAGATACCATATGCACTCTGGGGATACCGCACTACCATCCGCACCCCTACGGGCATGACCCCCTATTTCCTCACCTCCGGCACGGAAGCCGTCCAACCAAAGGGAAATAGAAATACAATCTCTACGCATACTAATGGAAAGTAGCATCCGAGGAGCGAGAATGGGCCCGTGAGCGGTGCATTTAACAACTCATGCTCCTGGATGAACGCCGACTGCATTCCCTGAGCACCGTACGAATGTACCAAGCCCGACTACAACGAGCATTCAACAAGCGAGTTAAGCCACGACACATAAAAGTAGGTGATCTCCTACTAAAGTCGGTCCGGGCACCACTTCCAGTCGACCCACGAGGAAAATTCAAACCTAACTGGGCAGGGCCCTACCTCGTCAAGGAGATCTACACGGGCGGAGCAGTCAAACTAACCGACCTCGACGGCCAAGAGTTCAACCTCGCCACAAATCTCGATCAACTCAAGAAATACTATCCCTAAAAACCCCTTGCAATGTATCTGTAAAATACAATTTTATAAAAACAATTCATTGGGCCGGCATGCCCCTAAACATGCATCCACCAAACACAATTCATGGACCGGCAGGTCCTTAAACATGCTCATGGGCCGGCATGCCCTTAAACGTGCACATTCCATAAGTAAACACAATTCATGGGCCGGCATGCCCCTAAACGTGCACATTCACCACAAAAAAGCAAACACAATTCCTGGGCCGGTATGCCCTTAAACATACATTCTCGAACTACGCCGGTTTGATTCCACTTTTCGTGGATACGTAGGCAGCTTTGTAAAAAGCACAACCGATATTCAACACAAAAATGACGCGTCCAAAGCTTAAAAAGGCTGAGGATATAGTCAACACAAAAACCGTCTCATAACCTAATGGGTTAACATAAGGCGATATTCAACACAAAAATGACGCGTCTAAAGCTTAAAAAGGGTCAAGGACATAGTCAACACAAAAACCGTCTCGTAACCTAATAGGTTAACATAAGGCGATGTTCAACACAAAACGACAAACCCAAAACATAAAAAAGTCGAGGGAATAGTCAATACAAAAATTTCCTAAAGACAAAAACCATGCTTGCATTCTAAACTTTGAAAAAAGGATTAGAGCCAAGAAATTTCACACAAAATAACAAGCAAAATGAGGCAGAGTCGTAAATAAAAACCTGATTTTTATTAATCTTAAAAAGAACGGTTACATTTTGATTTTTCAAACGTAGGAGCATGACTACGACCTTAGAAATACACTAACAAACACTATATATTACAATACAGGTCCCGGCATGAACATCGGGTTTAGGATAGGTAATATATTACATAATACAACATAATATGAACATAATACTAACAAACACACACAAACTAGGTTATCATCATCAAACAGACTTGAGACCTCTCCAGCTGGATAAAGGAAGCATCAACCCTCAACCCCAATGGCGATCCCCAACATTGCCATAACAACCTTGATCACCTGACCCTGGAATATGCCGACGGCCGAACACACTTTCAGCGGCCGAGAGTAGCTCCGGACTCGAACCCTCGCCATCACCACTGATACGTCCAAGGTCGGCCGGGTCATGAGCAGACATCTGAGAAAGCCCGTTGAGCTCTAGGGCTCGAAGGCGTGACCTCTTGTGGGGGCTCTGCGCAACAGTCCACCTAGCGTAGGCTTGTGATACCTGAGTCGTCCTAGGAGTGCCCGCCACAGGCCACCTGGGGCGCGTAATCCATCCGCTCGCCCAGGCATCGGCTATGCCACTAGTCAACATAAGCATGCCCTGCACCTTGGTGTCATGACCAGGAATGAACTGTGCCCACCCTATCTGTCTCCTCACTCGCATGGGATGGATGTAAACACCCATGTCAAATCCGCAAAGGAGGACTCCAGACGGACCATCGCCAGCCTCACTTGCCGTCACATCAACTATTCCCCACCACGGTACCAACCAACGGATGGTCGATGACCTCACAAGTCCAGGGAAGTAATCGTCAGGGCGATGATATGGATCCAGCCACCTAATATAACGACTAGTCACGTCCCCAGCAGGATGTGACCCGGCAATATCACCTAGCACACTCAGCCGCTCCATCAACCAGACCTGAAGGATTAAGGGACACCCTCGATACGGGCTCGCCCTATTGCAGGCACGATTATCCAGACCCAGGATCGTCTCAGCTAGGATCACGGCGGAAGGGTTACAACCATACTCCATCTGTTGGACGACAGTGATTAGGCGAGGATCACCAAGCGCTCCCTCATACAAAGAATTAGGAAACATGTAACGGTGGACTAAGCAGAATGCCAACGCCCTTTACGGCACCAAAGGAGATCGTCTCATTTTCGCGGTTCATAAACCGCTTGCACAAGCAATAGAGGCTGATACGACTCCCAACAAATAACTCCTCTGTCTCCACACGAGTCATCTGAAGGTAGTTCTGCACGTGCCTCTTATACCCAGGCCCCGATCTAACGCACACAGGAATGTTAGTTCGCAACCAACCACCAATGGCCCCAAACTCCTCGACCAACGGACAGACCTCCCCACTAGGAAAACGGAACACGTGGAAACTCAAGTCCCAATAGTCGAGACACGCATCCAGGAACTCGGGCTCCATTCGAAGCCGCCCTAGACCCAGGAGTACCCCGAAACCGCAATCTTTCAAGTCTTCCTCCTCCAGCCCCGATAAGGACGCACACCAACGGCGCAAGTTTCCTTCAAAACTCTCCATAACTCGACGAATGTTCCGTAAATATTCTGAATATTCTTGGAAAATCGAGAATAGAAGACGAGAGGATAAGTGAAATGAACTAACTTACCCCTCCTTTTATAGCCGAGATTTGCAAAACGAAATACAACACAAAAATTTAAACGCTAGTGAACAAGCGATTAAAATAAATCAAAGAAAACCACAAAACAAAAATTTAATCGCCTGTAAACAGGCGATTACAAATAAAATCGCCTGTTTACAGGCGATTTTCTTTTTCCTCCTGACAAAATTATTCGATTTTCTTACAACTCTTACACACCTACGCCCTAAACCTTTAACTTATTACCCCTATTACCCGTTTACCGACCTCTTGGTCAACATTTACGGTCCCGTAGCGTCGTCTCGATTTGCGTAGTCGGCTCCCGTTTTTCAAATTTTCCACATTTACAAAACACGATAATCACACAAAAATTAAAAAAACACGATTTTCGCATTCACAATTTTCGTCCCAAAATGTCGTTTTAGCTCCCATTTTTACAATGTCAAAAGCGTCTTTTTACGAGTCTAAAATACTTTTTAAACAGCATATTTCAAAACTCTGCATTTAGTTTAATCATAAACGAGTCAGTCTCAATCGAGACATGTATGTATGTTTTCACGACTAACGACTTTTTGCAGGTACGCTCGCAAATACGAAAGGATTTCAGGCCCAGCCACAACCTGAGCACGCATTTTTCGAGACTAGACGAAATAACCTAAGTTTAGGACGCCGTACGTAGAGCCTTTAGCCATAAGCAAAGCCCAAACAACCACTTATAAACACCTACAAAACACCAAAACCACAAATAGAAGCCCAAAGTACACAACCGTATGCGCAAGCCCTAATACATAAGCCGTCAAATACAAATACTAATACACATAATACAAGTCCAAAATACATGTACCACGTACGAAGTCCTGAAATACAAAACCGACAAGTTCAAGCCTACTGTGACTGGTCACGACGCTCTAAGACAGCACGCAAGGAATCGATCTCGGCACGATAACCAGCCACCTCCTGCTCACGCCCAGCTCATCAACCATCCCCATGAAAACCTCCGTCACAGCCTCGAGAGCTGCCGCACCTCCATCCTGGGCCTGACCCCCAGCCTGACCCTCAGCCTGGTCCTCAGCCTGGTCCTCAACCTCGTCCTGAACCTGACCCTCGGCCCAATACACTTTCAATCCATTTCAAACACAATTTCAACTCAAACCACAAAAATAATATACCTCTTTGACAAGTCCCAACAAAAACGCGTAGCCTCCTCACGAGACGTTCATAAAAACCTAACCTTTTATGAGAAAAACACGTAACCTCCTCACGAGACGTTCATAAAAACCTAACCTTTTATGAGAAAAACACGTAGCCTCCTCACGAGACGTTCATAAAAACCTAACCTTTTATGAGAAAAACACGTAGCCTCCTCACGAGACGTTCATAAAAACCTAACCTTTTATGAGAAAAACATGTAGCCTCCTCACGAGACGTTCATAAAAACCTAGCCCTTTTTATGAGAAACCAAAAACACGTTGCCCCCTTACGAGACGTTAAAATACAAAAACGCGTAGCCTCCTTAAAAGACGTTCATAAAAACCTAGCCCTTTTTATGAGAAACCAAAAACACGTAGCCTCCTTACGAGACGTTAAAATATAAAAACGCGTAGCCTCCTTAAGAGACGTTCATAAAAACCTAACTTTTTATGAGAAAAACACGTAGCCTCCTTACGAGACGTTAAAATACAAAAACGCGTAGCCTCCTTAAGAGACGTTCATAAAAACCTAGCCCTTTTTATGAGAAACCAAAAACACGTAGCCTCCTCACGAGACGTTCATAAAAACCTAGCCCTTTTTATGAGAAACCAAAAACACGTAGCCTCCTTACGAGACGTTAAAATAAAAAAACGCGTAGCCTCCTTAAGAGACGTTCATAAAAACCTAGCCCTTTTTATGAGAAACCAAAAAAAACACGTAGCCTCCTTACGAGACGTTAAAATACAAAAACGCGTAGCCTCCTTAAGAGACGTTCATAAAAACCTAACCCTTTTTATGAGAAACCAAAAACACGTAGCCTCCTCACGAGACGTTAAAATACAAAAACACGTAACCTCCTCACGAGACGTTAAAATACAAAAACACGTAACCTCCTCACGAGACGTTCATAAAAACCTAACCCTTTTTATGAGAAATACAAGAACACGTAACCTCCTCACGAGACGTTCATAAAAACCTAACCCTTTTTATCAGAAGAACACGTAGCCTCCTTACGAGACATTCACAAAAATCTAAACCACTCTTATAAACCAAACCCCAAAACGCGTAACCTCTTCTACGAGACGTCCAGCAAGGAAAGCAAAGCAAGGAGCGCAAGCCAGAAGCGCAAGCAAAGCAAAGGAGCGCAAGCGAAGCAAAGGAGCGCAAGCCAGAAGCGCAAGCAAAGCAAAGGAGCGCAAGCCAGAAGCGCAAGCAAAGCAAGGAGCACAAACGGAAACACAAGCAAGGCGCCAGCTGGGAGTACTCAGGCCACATGCAGGCTGACATGCCCTTAAACATGTAGGACCGTCATGTCCTTAAAAACATGTCGTCCCTCCCCGCATTTCCCGACGCTAAGTCCTCGTCTCCCCCATAAGACACATGCTTAGCGCCGCCAGGTAGTATCGAGACTGTAATGGTCCGGATACTATCTTTAAGTTTGACTAACGCTTTGTCCAAGCTCAGTCAAACTGGGGGCTCAGATACCGTATCCGTACCCCCCAAAAACAAACCCGATGATGAAAAGGACTTTCGTGCATGCTTTTAAAAGAGTCGAAACGGTACAAAAGTGTCTAAAACGTATTAGTCATTTTTAGCGTATTAATTTGGATTTGCATAATCATGAAAATGAATGTCAATTTTAGTCATCATGAGCGTAACACGAGCACGATATAGGAACGTCTTATTAAGCCAAGCCACAAAAACAGCCCAACTAGCTACAAAACGGCCCAAACTTACAAAAACGACCCAAAACACAACACGTAAAACGGGCCAAAGTGCGTCCCGTATCACATTTTCACAAAACAAGACTCCACGATACCATAAAATAATATAACCTAATATTATTTTATTTCGAGCCAAAACCGAAAAACACGACAAAAACCGAAACACGAAAACCGAAATTCGGACCAAAACTGAACAAAGACTTAACCCCTAAGTAAACAACAAAACATAATCATTACTTAATCAAAACATCCAAAAACCAAATGGCGGCATAAACAACCCACCAAAACAAAAAAGAAATCGCCTGTTGACAGGCGATTAAGTTTCTAATCGCCTGTTAACAGGCGATTATAAACTTCTCCCATACAGCCGCCTTTTTGATTTTTCTTAAAAAATATCCAACTCAAACAAAACTAAACGCCAGTGCACAGGCGATTTAATTTTGTGCACCCCCAAAAACCACCAAAACTCTATAAATACCAACCCACTTCATTCATTTCAAAACATCGGTTTTTTAACACTTATACACTATTCACGAAATCCACTCAAAAATACCGTCTTTACATTTTCGAAAGGTGAACATTTTACCTACGGGCTGGACGTTTGAGACTCGGATAATGGGGTTACATTAACCCCAAACCCGATATTGGCACTAGCGAAGCCGTATTCGTAATACGGTTGTAGCAATTCGGATTCATAATCCGTCTAAACCCCGCCAATATCGCATAAATAAACGACTCATTATCACTAAAGCAAACCGACGTCACTTTTATAATTATGCAAGTCCTCATTCATGCATTAAATAACGACTAGAATCACGGATCCAACACTAAATTGTACCGTTTCATAGAGTCTTTTAGCATGTCAAAACTGAGGGTTTTTCTGTACAAATTCTAATACGAGGTTGGAAAATAACGTCTATAGTAATAATTTAGTCAATAAATTATTATTTAACGTACATTTCCTATAGCAATATGTCATTATTTTGACAATTTACATTATTTATGCATTTTAATCGAGTCATACTTATTCGCACTTGTACGTAGCGTGACTTTTAGCCCAAATATCGAAATTAAGCAAATGTTTTCAAATTAGTAGAGACTACTCTTATGTAGGCTTTTTGATTACTGTTTTCAAAACTCATTTTGTCAAAACTTTCGAAAAGTAACCTCACTCCGAACCCCTTCTCTGGTTTCAAACCTCAGATAGATAGGTATCGACGCACCTTGAAATCTGAGACACTCGTGTCTTGTATTTCAAGACGCGTTGAATAGGTTCCAAATTCCTTTAATATTTGGTGGCGACTCCGAAAATACACTTTCAAAAAGGATTTTCTACTTTTCTTTTTGGTCACAAATTCATGCAATGACCTCCCCCATTTTTCTCAAAACTTCGCACTTTTTCCTGCGAGGCGCATTCCGCCCCGGCGCCCCCACACGGGGCGAGGGCGGGCGCGCGCAGGGCGTCGATAGGGACTAGCGATTTTTCACATTCCCGGTACCTTCACATACACATCGTCGTCTTCAGTCCCAGCCAACCTTCACCTACGTTCCGCCGCCTGAAGATTACGCTGCCGGAAAAAACGCCGGCGCTGATACTTATCCGTGTCGGTATTTGCAACCAAAAATCAGCTACACACTTCCTGGCAGAGACAAGGTGACTCTCCCTCTTGGCCATACTTTTTTTTTAGAGGATGTTGGTGACGATATGCGTAGTATCTCCACTTTTTTCAAATGGGTACCTGTTTATTTGTTTTCGTCCCCCGCTTCTGGACGCTGCTTGTACAGTGGATTTGTGGTTGCAACTTGCCGCTTGTATAGGTAGTGTCCGAATGTCTGCCGGTTTTGGTGCGCCTGAATCTACGCTGGTTTGCTTTCCCGTAGCGCGTCGAATGTATTAGTCTTCGAACATGTCGCGGGTATTTTCTGCAGACGAAGTTTTGTAGGAAATTAAGCGTTTACGTGTTGCGTTAAACTTTAGCAGCACAAAAAAAACAGTGCAACCAGCCTTACTTAGCCGCTAACGGCACCCTATCTGAACCATTTAACAGGCTAAACTTATATGTGTAACAGCGTGTGGAACACTTTGCTAATCTATGATCTTGACAGGAGATGGAATCCATGAACTCGAAAGTGGCCATATCTTTTGCACCGCTGTTACGCCAGATAACAGATGCACTGAACTTACCAAGACCGAGATACCGTTTGCTCGACATGGGAAGTACCAACGTCGCTGTTTTTGTTTCTAACCCGAATAGTAATATCTCCTCGGTTTACGTGGGTGGCCACCAAACTCGCCTCGTCGCTTCGTATGAAAAGGCTGCGGAATTAGCAGTCCTAGATCTGCTTAGAAAGTATCACATCGAAGTTGACGATATAACAGCTTGTATGTGCAGAGCTGTTCGCAGGCGCGCTAGCTTAAATGTACTCAGGCGCTTCGAACATGAACTTGAACCGGAACAGATGCGTGCCGTCTGGGATATTATGAAGCATAATAGTTCGGCACCCTCTGCTCGGAAGCGTATCCAAATTGACTACGTCGATACAATGCACCATATCTTTTTACAGATCAACATCAAAGGTGTTTGGATTCAAACTGTTGCGACCGATGTAGGTATGTACACTTCCCGGCTGACTTTGCCAAGGTCGGCGGCGCTTTCACAGCCACAGACCATCTACAGCAACCCATACAGCAGCAAATACGAGGCCCAATAGAATTGTGCCAAAAAAGTCATTTTCTTCCTAATGCCGACATACCGCTTAGAGGTGGTGGATGCGAATTACAACAGGGCAGGAATGGACTACGATCAGCTTTTGCGCGATGTAGCTGCCGAACAATATTTGGCGGTTAGCGAGTCGCTAATGCCTCCTAACAGCGAAGGGAGAAACCTTGTGTTTAGTTTCTCAGGCGGTACCTCGAACCCTACAGCTAGCTATCAAGTGCCGCCAACACTCGATTCTTCTGATCTGCCTCCGAAAAAAAGGGTAGCACACTTAGGGAACCACGTCGACTTGCAGGAAGTCCGTTTAGTCGGCGAACCCTGTCTTCTGCCTGCAATTACTGAACAACAGCCTGCCGCGTTTACTCCGCCCAATGCCCTGCCATCTCTGACAACACCGCCTACATCAGATGAATAAAACAGTAGCGTGCGTGACATTGTAATTTCAAGTAGTCGTTCAATTGTTTTGGAGAAAGTGTTGTAAAGCTACCATCCTTTTAGCAAACGATCAGTGAACGAAAATGTAAAAACGTAGCGTACCTGCGATTAGTCGATAATGTTTTGTGCTGAAGCGCTATAAAAGCTTAGTTTCTGTTTTGTAACGAGTTTGTTTCAGTCCAGCGATATCCAATTGTCCGCCCATCCCCTCCCCCGCACGTTTACGTACGTCCATAGAAACTGGCACTTTCAGTACACTAACACACGCCTTGGTCGAAAGGGTGAAAGCGCCGCCGTAAGTGCTCGCTAGCTATACGCTAACTTAGTTAGATTTACGATACACTGATCGCGTCGCGCAAACGATTTACTGATACCAAAGTAGCTTTCTGAAAAGAACACTGTTTCGATGGCCAGAAACTTGTTCTCCCCTGCCCCAGTGGGGCTAACAGTAGAATGTCACTACGCGTACTTAATACTTACTAATTGTTTGCCGTCTGTTTATGTGTTCTGCAGCTGTCCCAGGCAGCCGCGCAACCTCGTGATACACTATGGAAGCGATAGGTATAGCCGCTTACTTGCCCCTGGAATGATACAGATGCTTTGTCGTACGCCTACTTTTTTCTAAGTATCAGTTTCTGTGATTCCTCTGCAGACAGCTTCCCATACTATAATTTGTCGCCAGGAGAGGGGCCATCCAACCGCCGCAAACGCGGTTCATCACATTGCCCATCTGCAGATTCAAGGTATCGCCACACACATCTCGAATTGTGCTTAAATTTTCGCGCCCAAAAAAATAACTTATAATTGTTTGTGCAGCGCTACACCTGCGACAGATTCACCGGCGCCAAGAGCACATATTCTGCACAGGACATCTAGGCAGCGACGTGAGTTAGAACGGCAGGCAAAACAGCAATTGTTCTTAACTGTCGCTGCCGGATGGAATTACAGTACCGCCATCTGCTAGCTGTTGGTTCCTTTCTGATGCAGGCACACTGAAAGCTCACAGCAGCCGACCGCCTCCCAAAAAATCGTTCGCGCTACCCGCCCCCAAAAGGTGTATCGCCTGTGCAGCTTTGAAGTTCGCAGGTGAAACCCTGCACTTCTGCTGTGGAAATGGCAGCATTTCTTTAGTTCATAACTCTTACCCGTCGACCCTCGCAAGGCTGCTTACTTCTCAGGAGGAGGACGCTGTACATTTCTGCAAGTACATTCGCATGTATAATAGCTTGTTTGCTTTTTCTTCCCTTGGTGGTAAATTTGAAAGCACAACTGTGAAGGGGATATACGTTTTCAAGTTGCACGGATAGATTTACCATAACATACCGTCTTTACTTCCTGACGGCTCACAGCCTAAGTTTCTACAAATCTACTTTTACGATGGCCAACATGAAAATGAAGTTCGGACAAACTGTTTTGCGGAAACGCGGAAGGACATTATTGACATCCTCATGGACATAACGAAAACAAACCCATATGCACAATTCTTTATATCCTTGCGCGAGACAGACATAACTGAGAATACTCAAATTAAAATAAATACAGATACAATAGTTGATCAAAGGACGCACAACGCTCCTACTTCTGACGAAGTTTCCGTGATTTGGAGTGAAAGCTCAGCAACGAGTGAATCAAGCAGCCCTCACATTTTAGTGACGGGGAAGAACAATGAAACTCACCAGATAAAACACTATTACGGTTGCTATGGTCCTCTACAATACCCATTACTATTTCCAGGTGGTGAATGTGGGTGGGTTAGGAATATGGCTAAAGAAAGTGCTGCTGAAACGGCAAACACTCCGGAACAACTGCTTCGCAATGAAGCTGACGCCGTAACAGTTGATACCTTTCTTGCAGAGGAGGCAAATCGTAAGGTCCTATGCTTTTTAACAAACCTGTTAGGCTGCTGTTTGGCAACTTTTGGTGCTGCCTGAGACTTGTACGTGTTTTCCAGGCCCGTTTACCTTCCCCCCTCCCCAAAAAACAAAAAAAAAAACTAACACGCTTAGTACTTAACTGACAGGAGATTCCCACGGTGATGCGACATCAGAAAGGCACATCTCTGCTCGCGAATACTATTGCTACAAGTTACAGAAACGGCCTAGCAACCTTCTGTTGCGGGCTGGTCACTGTTTGCAGCAGTATATTGTGGACATGTATGTCAAAGTTGAGATCACAATGTTAGAATATATTTCTATATTAGTACGGATATGGGCAACTAATGTAATTAAATATGTGTCGCACTATTATAAAATATGAACCGATAAATAAAGTGATCCATAAGGTAATAATATCGGTATTGGGTAATAAGAAAATATTGGTCATGGACTTAATGTGTAAAACAAGGTAGCGGCCCATATCAATGAGGGCAGATATTTTGGCAGCTTATGTGAAAACCCTATAAGGGTTTCACACTATAAATATAGGTTTGGTCCCCATTGAACACACCATCCACACAAATACAAATTACAGTAATAAGGGTTTTCTTTTGGTCTCCCATCAACCATAAGAATAGTGAAGGGTGTGTCTCAAAGGAAGATCAGATCTCACAGGGACACTATGAATCCTTCAGGTACGCTTCCGTATTCAGTCTTATTTATTCTTAACGATTCACACGGTACCGATCTAGGGGATTTTCTAACAATTGGTATCAGAGCGATATCGTGTAAATCGTTAAGAATAGTCGATGAATTATTATTCCACGACTGTTATATTTTAGCGTGCGGTTAATGAATTGCGTAATTGATCGCATGTGTCTACTTCGGAGGTCTTGATTGTTCGTTGTTTCGGAAAGTTTCGTTTTTATTGATTATTGCTGCGCTATTACGGAGTATTGTTAAAGTGCTTTCATCAAGATTGCTTTATGGCTATTTGAAGCCATTTTTGTACTTTTGGCATATGTTACTTTCTCCAGTACTTCGTATTGTTGTTGTTCTTGATTCACTCAAGTTATACGGTTATAGGGTAGTCATGTGTTTTCAATTTTTTTAATTGAGTTAATGTCTTGTAATGATGACTTCATGATTGCTAATGATGGTCTTTGTGTTTCACTACTCCGTGCTGCCATTTCTTTTTTTTTGGGCTTATGAGATATACGGAGTATTTGCGTTCTTCGTTTTCTTTTGCAGCATACGTGAACTGCTTCGGTTTTCGTTTTAACATACGAATTGCTTGAGCATATTGTTGTATTGCAATTCTATTATGGTTATTTATTTATTTCAATGACAATTTTTGGTTTTACATTGAAATATTAATTTTTAAGGTTAAATTTAATTCAATTAATTGGTATATTTTGGGTCTAATGTTTTGAGATAAATTGATCGGTAGGACTACGTCGGCCCAAAGGAAGGCTAGTCTTGTAATGATTTATTTATTGAGAACATTGGATATTGTGGGGTGTGTATTTTCGTGCGGGTGTGAGTCGGCCCAAAGGAAGGCTCATATTTGGCAGAAATACACACAACACCTGTGGTGGTGAATATGTGACAATTATATGGTTTATTAAGTGTGAATACAAGTCGGCCCAAAGGAAGGCTGTATTTACATTAGGGTATTGATTTTCCGTATACGCAATTTACTCCCTCGGTATACTTTTTTCATTTTTTTTCCATGCTTACCCTTTTTATTACTCTCAAAATATACAATTCTCTCTCTATTTTCTCTCTCTACTTTTTGCAATTAAAGCTCAAGAAATCTCCCCAATTGATTAATTATAAACTAAAATTATTGTTTTGATCTACTAATAACATCTTATAATTTTTATAATGTATTAAATTATCAATTTTTCAGAATTTTAATTGATCTATAAGTAAATTAGGGTGAGAATCTTAATTTAAATTGAAAAAATAAAGGTAAAGGTGGTGGCGATAGGGAGGCGGCGGGCCAAAGGCGCATTTGGGCGAGCGGCGGCAGCGTCGGGCAGTGATGGTGGAAAAGCGGGCGGTGGGTGGTGGCGGTGGTGCAATGGTAAGTTGTTGGGAGAATAATTTGAGTTTAATTGAAAATAAATTAAAGAAAATGAACCGATGGTGGTAGTGGTGGTGCCGCCGCTTCTATCTCCGGACTCTCCGACCGCCGCCGACCGCCGCCGCTTCTATCTCCGACCACCGACGCCGCTTCCTGCCGCCCCAATCGCCTCGCTACAAACCCTAATTTTAATTTTAAGTTAAACCTATTAAAATTAATTAAAATTCGATAAATTAATGGAAAGAAATTGGTAATTCATTGAATTGATTGTGCCGCCTGGACTGGGTGGACGAGACCATAATTCCGGCCACCGGCAGACCTACGCCGCGGTTGTTAGCCTCCCGCCGCCTCCCGGAAACCACCCAAATTTCAATTTTCTATGAACCCTAATTTGATTTTTAACCCAAAAATTATCAAGATTAACTCATACAATTAACATAACTTTAAGAAATAAATTGAAATTGAAATTGAAATTGAATTGAAATAAATTGAATTGAATTGAATTGAATTGAATTGAATTGAAATAATTGAAAATTGGATGAATTTAGGTTAAGTAAACTTAGAAAACTAAAAGAGAGAAATTTGTATAGAGAATGAGTAAAAACGAGTATGAGAGGGAAAAAAAATGAAAAAAGTATATGACGGGAGTAAAATCCGTATACGGAAAATCATATTCGTTACATTATTATTGTCAATATTTGGACACTACGACAAGATTACCACTGACAGTTAGTGTTACTGTCCAAAGACTGGACACTAATGTTGTATCGGTGTCTTGAGATGGGAAAAATAACTCTTATTTGAATTTAAATTTTAAATAAGGTTGATGAGCATGTTTCTTATTAAAGTTGTTTGTTTTTTATTTAGTTAATATGTCTGCTGCTACTATTTCTGGTAATTTAAGCTCTATTCCCATGCTAAATGGGACGAATTTCAAGGATTGGAAAGAGAACATGTTAATTGTTCTTGGCTGCATGGATCTAGACCTTGCTATCAGGGTGGATCCTCCCACTCCTCTTACGGATGCAAGTTCTCCCGATGAAAAGAGAGAATTTGAGAAGTGGGAGAAATCCAATCGCATGAGTCTTATGATCATAAAGCGCGGCATTCCGGAGGCTTTTAGAGGTGCGGTGTCTGAAAAGATTACCAATGCCAAGGAATTTCTTGCTGAAATTAAAAAGCGTTTTGTTAAAAACGATAAGGCAGAAACAAGTACGCTACTGCAACACTTGATTTCAAGGAAATATCAATTCAGTAAGGGAAATATAAGGGAGTACATCATGGAGATGTCTCATATTGCTTCAAAACTTAAGGCACTAAAGCTCGACTTGTCGGATGACTTGCTCGTTCATTTAGTATTGTTATCTTTCCCTACACAATTTGGACAGTTTAAAGTAAGCTACAACTGTCAAAAGGAGAAGTGGACTCTAAATGAGCTCATTTCTTATGGTGTGCAAGAGGAAGAGAGGTTGAAGCAAGATAAGGTTGTGTAGATACCCGTATCCGTACCCCCCAAAAAACAAACCCGATGACGAAAAGGACTTTCATGCATGCTTTTAAAAGAGTCGAAACGGTACAAAAGTGTCTAAAACGTATTTAGTCATTCTTAACGTATTAATTTGAACTTGCATAATCATAAAAATGAATGTCACTCTTAGTCATTATGAGCACAACACAGGAACGTCCCATTAAGACGAGCCACAAAAACAGCCCAACCAGCTACAAAAAGGCCCAAAATCACAAAAACAACCCAAAACGCACACTAACGCAACACGTAAAACGGGCCAAAGTGCGTCTCGTGTCACATTTTCACAAAACTAGGCTCTATAAAACCACAAAATAATATAATTCAATATTATTTTATTTCAAGCCAAAACCGAAAAACACGACAAAAACCGAAACACGAAAACCGAAATTTGGACCAAAACCAATTGACCCGAATTAGACTTAACCAACAAGTTAAACACATCACAAACATAATCATTACCCTCCTAAATACGTCACTTAACAAAGGCGGCTTAAAACAGTCCACCAAAACAAAAATAAAATCGCCTGTTGACCGGCGATTAAAAATTTAAACGCCTGTCAACAGGCGATTATCTTTTTGTTTCATACCAGCCGCCTTTTGTTTTTCTTACAAAATCCAGCCCAAACAAAATATAAAACGCCTGTACACAGGCGATTTATATTTTGTTCACCCTCAAACCAGCCAACCTCTATAAATACCAACCCCCTTCATTCATTTCAAAACATCGGTTTTTTAACACACATACACTATTCACAAAATACACTCAAAATCCACTCAAAAATACCGTCTTTGCATTTTCGAAAGGTAAACATTTTACCTACGTTTTGGACGTTTGAGACTCGGACAAAGGTGTTACATTAACCCCAACCCGATATTGGCATTAGCGAAGCCGTATTCGTAATACGGTTGTAGCAATTCGGATTCATAATCCGTCTAAACCCCGCCAATATCGCATAAATAACGACTCATTATCACTAAAGCAAACCGACGTCACTTTTATAATTATGCAAGTCCTCATTCATGCATTAAATAACGACTAGAATCACGGATCCAACACTAAATTTTACCGTTTCATAGAGTCTTTTAGCATGCAAAACTGAGGGTTTTTCACCAAATCTTAAGAGTCAAAATACGAGGTCGGAAAATAACGTTTATAGTAATAATTTAGTCAATAAATTATTTTTTAACGTACATTTCCTATAGCAAATGTCATTATTTTGACAATTTACATTATTTATGCATTTTAATCGAGTCATATTTATTCGCACTTGTACGTAGCGTGACTTTTAGCCCAAATATCGAAATTAAGCAAATGTTTTCAAATTAGTAGAGACTACTCTTATGTAGGCTTTTTGATTACTGTTTTCAAAATACATTTTGTCAAAACTTTCAAAAAGTAACCTCACTCCGAATCCCTTCTCTGGTTTCAAACCTCAGACGGATAGGTATCGACGCACCTTGAAATCTGAGACACTCGTGTCTTGTAATTCAAGACGCGTTGAATAGGTTCCAAATTCCTTTAATATTTGGTGGCGACTCCGAAAATACATTTCAAAAAGGATTTTTCTACTTTTCTTTTTTGACCACAAACTCATGCAATGATCTCCCCCATTTTTCACAAAACTTCGCACTTTTTCTGAGGCGCATTCGCGCCCCTACGCCCCACACGGCGAGGCCTGGGCGCGCGCAGGCGTCGATGGTTTCTTCCCTGCACCTTCACCGGCAACTCACTGGGACGAGCATGATTTTTATTATTTTTGAAAAACTAGTTTTTCTTTTATTTTAAAATCATAAAGAAGTGAAGCTTGAAACTTTGAAAACATTTACGCTTTCGATATTTGGGCAAAAATACGTTGAGTCGAATCCTCCTGATTCATACCCACACCCCTCGAGGAACGGCCCCTAGTAAAGCTCGCTTCATAAGCGGGATAACTCTGGACACGTCGTTCTCTCACCCCTCCACGATTACAAGTACGGCATCCGTACAAACGATCGTAACCAGTCAAACTCGAACGCTCTAGGGCCCGTCTTGAATTCACACCTAAGACGTGTGTAGTCTTGCGGGTGCCCCTACCTAAACATTACGGGAATGGCCGGAGGGAACCTTACCCTATAAACGAAAAACATGTGTTTATATGTACAAGTGTGAAGCTATAGTACCCTCACTATAGTCGTCTTTCAAAACCATTGCATGCAAAAACATTTCCTAGGCATTGTACATTTAAAATACGTCCATTTTGAAAATTCTTTTTCAAACTTTTTTTCAAAAAGGTCATACTTTTTTAAACACGCCGTTAGGCTCTTTGACCTATAGTCATTTGAGTTTGATAAATAATGTGCCACTGCATTTAAAACCGATCCAGGATAATCACTATATCCCAGATCTTTTTCAAACCGTAAATGAATTATGCGACTGACGTATCGTCATAATACATTTATTGCAAAATCTTTTCAGAAAGCAAAAACCCGAATATGTCAATTCATTTCGGAGATTTTAAACAAAATTAACTTTTTGTACTTTAGAATTAGCTCTAAAGTCGAGTGACTCATTAGTCATCCCGATTTTAACCAGATCTTTTTCTCTCAAAAAAAAAAACGCGGGCTCGTGCAAATGCGAACCCGTTGATTTAAATTTTGAATCAAGTGACTTATCGTCATTTTGATTTGATTTCCTGAGTCACACATAAAAGGTGAACAATGGATCGCCTTTTACCCAATTTTAACATCCTCAGATCGACTAGCCTATCGCTACTTCGGTTTGATCCTTTTTATCGTAATCTAATGATAAACCCCCAGCAACGTACCGCTAAACTGGGTTAATCAGATTATGATCATACAAATTTTTCAACCTCGAGAATAGAGACGTGTCAATATGCCTCTACCTCAAAAGCTTCCCGTGTCATTTTAAAAGCTAAAAAAAACACGAGTCGAGTCTTGCACCCACTTTTTACACTTCTTGCTTTCTTTGTTTGTGAATGCGATTTGTCGTTGAGTCTTTTCTTCCCTTTTAGAATCACTAAAATTTTGGAAACTTTGTCAGGTCCACTCATTGAAAAACCCTGAACACACGGCTCGCAAACACAAGATGAATTTCCGTTTCAACCTCGCAAATGATGAAGCTGTCTTCCCACCGCCTCCTCCGCTAATGACGATCACCGAACATGTAAGGCTGCTCGACCACAAGGTGGCCAATCTCACCGCTTTGTTCGAACATCTGGTCGCCATGCAAAAGATCGAAATCGAGAAAAACGCAAGGCTGTTCGCCGAAGAGTCTGCTCGACACATCAAGAGAATCCGATCCCTGGAGGACGAAATTCACAAGTACAAACTGGCCAAAACTACAGCTCATGGTCGCCAGGACAATACTTCTCGGACCACAACAACGACTGAACTATTCAACACCGTAAGCTCAAAGGCACTAGCGGCGCAACCAGTATTCCTGGCGCAACCCACTCCTGCTGCACCCATATCATCACCAGTTGGGCCATTCTCGTCACAACAGCGACGAAGGTTCGACCCCCTCTTTATGTCCTACTCGAAGGCATTGGAAAAGCTCGTAAAGAAAAACATTTTGCATCTTCCCAAACCCACCAGTGAACCACCTGAGGATAAGAAACCGCTATCATGGCACGAGGATTCGTACTGCGAATTCCACAGGGGGGAGCGGCACGACACTGAGAGTTGTTTCCGTTTGAAGAACGTAATCCAGGACATGATTGACAACGAAACGATCGACAAGCCAAACATAGCTCCTAAACTGTTAAACCAACATAACACACCCCATTCTCGCCCCATTTTCGTAGGAACGCACCCTATCCTCAATTATCCCCTTCTGGCTCCCACGGGCGATCACGAGGTCAACGTCCTTCACGACAGCGTCAACAACAACGGTAGCGACATCGATCACATTCGCCAAACTAAGACAAAAACCAAACCGAGGCATGAGGACAAGAAAGGAACCTTCACCCAGATCCCTCATCAACACCCCCTCAGACGGTCCGACGGCCATGATAAGAGTTCTAACCTCCAACGCCCGTTTCAAGACCCAGCGGAACTACTAATACCGACCGGATTCCCTCCCAAACACACAAGCAAAGGCAGAGACAAGGGCATAGTCAAAAGTATGACCATCCTACCCAAAACAAACGACCTTTCCTTTAACACAACATGGCGTAACACCGAAAATGTCCTCCCAGCACAACTCATTGACCACATCATCCGGGATTGGCTACCAGGCACCATAACTTTCTCCCACGCCGACCTACCACCCTTCCAAGATCCACACAATCCAGCACTCTACATAACCGTAGAGTGTCGCGATATGGTGCTACCCGTTACCCTCATCGACAACGGCTCGGCAATCAACATCCTGCCCCTAACAACCGCCGTCAAGCTAGGAATAAAGGAAAGTGATGTCACCCCTTGCTCCAACAGCATAAGAGCATACGACGGCACATCCCGCAGCATAGAGGGTATCATATCACTACCCGTCATGACAGGGTTTGTTGAAACACAAACCGAGTTCCAGCTTATGAATATCCCCTAAGATACAACATGTTACTAGGAAGGACCTGGATTCACGCTACTGGAGCCGTCACATCTACTCTGCACCAAAAAGTGAAGCTCCCCTTTTACAACGAAGTCATTACCATAGGGGCCTCGGACTTTCGGGCCGCTCTCCATCAACTGAAGCTTGAAGAAAACGCCGCCCAATCTACCGACGACCCGGGAAGTCTCAATCCAAGCATCTACACCTAGAGTCTAGGATCCTGCGTCATCATGACGCCAATTTTCTAAAAATCGGCTAGGTTACTCGATCTTATTCCTAATGTAGTAAATCTCGCTAAAGAACTAGAGTCATTAAGGTTGTCCAAAGCTCCCTCGTCTGAGCTATCTTCAAATGTAACCGCTTTTGATAACATTAATAACATGAAAGTTTTTGGTTACTCTTTGCCTCATTTAAAATCTACATATTCTAATGATTGCGATAAATTTAAACTAAATAACATTGCATTATATAGATACATTGCAAGTATTGTTTCAAAACCCGAACAGGACCCCATTATTGAAGACACAACAACCATCAACATAGGCACGCCTGAAGAACCTCGAGAACTACAGCTGGGGGCTTCTCTAAGCGCAGAAGAAAGGACCACGTACACCAAGCTCCGCACAGAATTCAAGGACGTCTTCGCATGGTCGTACAAAGACATGCCCGGTATCGACCGCGAGATAGCCGAGCACCGCATCCCAATCAAACAAGGTAGCAAACCGATCAAGCAGAAACTCCGACGCATCAAACCAGAATGGTCTCTCATGGTCAAGGAAGAGATCGAAAAGCAACTACAAGCTGGGTTCATCCGGGTCATCGAATACTCAGACTGGGTCTCCAACATGGCCCCGGTTATGAAGAAGAACGGCAAAATACGAGTATGTGCTGACTTTCGAGACCTAAACAAAGCCTGCCCAAAAGATGACTTCCCACTGCCTCACATGGACATTCTAATCGACAATACAGCCGACCACGCCTTACTATCATTCATGGACGGCTATGCGGGATCTGACCAAATCAAAATGGCGGCCAGACGATATGCCAAAAACAACCTTTGTAACCCCTGGGAACATATCGCTGCTTGATCATGCCATTTGGGCTCATCAATGCCGGCGCTACCTACCAACGCACTGCTACCACCTTGCTCCACGACATGATGCATAAGGAGGTTGAGGTATACGTCGACGACATGATCGTAAAATCAAAAGAAAGGGATGACCACGTCACCAACCTCCGCAAGTTCTTCACCAGAATCAGACAATATAAGATGCGATTGAACCCACAGAAATGCACCTTTGGGGTCACGTCAGGCAAGTTGTTAGGCCACATAGTAAGCCAGCGCGGGATCGAAATAGACCCGACCAAAATCAAAGCAATAATGGGTATGAAGCCGCCAAGCAACATCGACGAAATAAGGAGCTTTTTGGGACAAGTCCAATATATCTCCCGATTTATCAGCAAACTCACCATGATTTGCGAACCAATCTTCAAGAAGCTGAAGAAAGAAGAGCACACGAAATGGGACGACGACTGTCAACAAGCATTCGACAAAGTCAAGAGCCTGCTTACAAGTCCACCCGTCCTGGTACCTCCTGTGGAACCCGAGAACCGCGTCGAGGGACCCAACTCGGCGTCTTGCTTAAGGGCGGATTTTAAAGTTAAAAAAGATTAAGTTGGAAAAACCTTTAAGAACTGTTATGGAGTCGCCACCTAATTATCGCGGAAATTAGGAACCTGCTACCATGTTCTAAGTTAAAAACATGTCCTAGATTTTGGAGCACGCCGACACCCCTAGATCTAAGGTTGTGAAACCAGATTGGATTCGGGGTGAGGGTACTTTAGAAAAAGAGTTAATTCAAATAATGATTTATGAAAACCTTTTAGAAAAGCCTATGTAAAAATAGCCTCTACTGACCTAGAACAATCCTTGTAAGATGATATTTGAGCTAATGTTATCGCTACGTACAAGTGCGATAAGTTTGTAAAAGAATGCAGATGCAGATGCAAAAAGATTGATTGATTAAAACCCTCAGTTTAGCATGTTTAACTTGTTAACGAAAACGGTTCAGTTAAAGGTCGAATTCATTATTTAAGTTGATTTTAATGCAAAGTAAGAAGGTGCAAGATGCATGCAAATAAAATAAAGTTTAATTGTCCATTGGTTTATTTTATAAGGGTCGGTTGCTTATGCGACTTTGGCGTGTCATCGGATATGGAGTGTACCCGAAATAAATAGAACACTTGGAGTGCAAGCGCTCTGGGTGCCAAAGCCGGGGCGCTAGAGTGTAGTCCCCTTTGTTAGTCCATAGAAAATAGGAAAAAGCTTTGATCCAAGTGGATCGGTACCTACCTTGTCCTGACGCTTCAGATCTGGGCAGAGCTTCGCTTCTTGAACTTAAAAGGAGGATGAATTCAACACGGGATGGTGTGTTGAACTCAAGGATTTGAGTGCTTGAGGCTTTGAGAGAGTTTTGTAGTGTGTATGCTGTGAAAAAGACTATTCTGGTTGTCAATTGTGTTTTTGAGGTCGGGGTATAGGGGTGTATATGTACTAAAAACCTCGGAGAAATTAGGAAATCCGGGGATAGAACCAGGCCTAGAAACCGCATAGCCTTATGCGGTTGCCAGGGCAAACCGCATAGGCTTATGCGGCTGCCTCCCCAAACCGCATAAGCTTATGCGGTTTGAGGGTGTGGTTTTAGCCTAGTTTCCTAGTTTCGGTTTGATTATATCTTTGAAAGATTACGAGATAATCTTGAGCTTGCGTGCCAAGAAAAGAGCTGGGATATTTCTGAGATATTTTGTGATGTTCTGGGTTTGGAGTGCGGGCCAAAGGCTGGGTTTGGGCTCGGTTTTGGGCCCGAGATCCGTAAAAATGAAAAGGGTGTATTTGCATAGTTTTTGTGAAATAAGGTAAGACGTGAAGCCGTATTTTGTGTAAGAGGGGGCTAAAGGGGAGATTTAGCCACCGGGCCTAAATTTAGGAATTTAGGAATGCTGAATTAGACCTTGTTAATGTAAAAGGGCTAATTGTAGTGCAAATGCGAAGCTCATGCCAAATGAAGCAGGACAAGGACCTAGCTAGACTCCAAATGGACAAAATGAACGTTTATTTAAGTGTGATGTGAAGCGACCTAAATCATTTTAACATTTAAAACGACTCAAAATGAATTCGACATTAATTAGAACCGTTTAGTTAGCGTTAAACATGCGTAATAAAAGTCCGTGTTACATCACAGGGTTTTGTTTGGGAGGGTACGGATATGGGTATCCACAGAGCCCCCAGTTTGACTGAGCTCGGACTAGAGCGCTAGTCAAACTCCACGACCATATCCGGACCATTACAGTCTCGATACAGTCAGCGGAACGAAGCATGTGTCCATGGGTGAGACGAGGACTTCGAACCGGGCTAGACGGGGAGGGGCGTGCGCATTTTAAGGACTTGGCGGTCCGTGCATGTTATAAGGGCCTGCCGGCCTGCTGGATGTCTTCGTCGTGCTTGTTGTACTGTCGTGCTTGTGCTGATGCCGTCGTGTGTGTTGAAATGTAAAAGGGGCTAAAGTGCAGGGTGCATATGCTTGTAAGGTGTTTGGGTATGCGTGAGGTGTATAATTGAGTAGGGGTGTTTATGTAGGTGTTAGTGTAGGTCTCGTGAAAGAGCGTCCGTGTAACGCTCGTGCTTGGACTCGCCGAGGAGTGTCTATGTAGAGTGAAGTGCTTGGAGTTAGGTGTATATAGAGTGCTTGTGCTTAGGCTCGCCGAGGAGTGGCTATGTAGTCGTAATTGCATATGATTGCCTTCCGTTGAGGGGAAAATGATGTAATGCTCGTGAAGAGCGTTAGCTTCGCTTACATCGCAGTACATTAAATGCTTAATATACGCGTATGGCGGACTGTAGGTGACGCCTTAACCCAAGCACAGGACATACTTGGAGTTGCATTAGGGCCAAGATGAATTAGGAATTCAAAAGTAGGCGTAAAACGAGAGAAATCCGAGAAAAACCACAGGCAGAAACCGCATAGCCTTATGCGGTTCGTGGTGCAAACCGCATAAGGTTATGCGGTTTGCCTTAGTGGTCAGAGGGGCTATATAACACGAGTATACCGTGTTTGTTGCTCATTCACTCATTTTCGGTTTCTAAACTCTAAAAACGCCATTTTTCGATTTCTCAACCGTTTTTGCTCGTTTTTCTTGCGTTGCCTTGCTATGGAACCAGGTAATGCTCCATTTTAACTTGCTTTTACATTATTTGTTGTTGTAATTAGCTAGTTTTGCCTTGAAATGTTGAAAAGACGTGTTTTGCATGAAAACCCGCGTTTTGCTTGAAATTTGCCGTTTGGATGCTTGAAATTGACGTCATTGTGTTGCATTATGCCATGTGAACGTGTATGTGCGAATTGATTGTGATTTAGACCGTCTTTGTGTGAAAAACGTCCAAATTAGGTTTCGGGCCCGAAAACGAACCCGGATTTTCCGACCCGGAATTTCGATTAAACTTCGGTGTAGGATGCCCATAGTGTGTATAGCATGCCTATAGCGTTAGTTTTGCGAAAATGTCGAGTTAAGGCTTTCAAATCGCCGTCTTAAGTCGTAGTTATACGGAGTAATTAAGGCGAATTGGGCGTTTTTGATCGGGATGACCAAAATGCAATTGCTTGTAATGGGTTGTTGTTGGGGACTATTATGGCGCATAGAAACCATAAAGTTGTAATTTTGAGGTGTAGAGAACGATTTTTGGCTTAATTGTGAACTAGGCCTAAAAATGCTCTGCAGGGCGTATAGTGTAATGTGTTAAGGGATGTAAATGTATTATGTGCGTATTATTTGTGTGTATTTGTGTATGTGTATGCCTAGTTGTATGCTTGCATGTATTATAGCTGTATGTATTGGTTGTGTTTGGTTGCAGGGGAAGATTCTAGTCGTGTTACGAGATTTCGATCTCGTAGGAGTGCTAGCTCGAGGACTGAGGGAGCCTCTAGCTCGAGTGGTTTGAGGCGTACGCGTAGTGAGAGGGATGCCGACCCTCGTGACTTGCGCACGAGACGTGTTCAGTCACGAGGTAGAGGCCGTGGGAGGAATGTCCCTGTGCCTGATCCTGAGGATGAGCTTGCTCAAGAGCTGGTGGATGAGCTGGAAGCCGAGATGGATGTTGTTGAGGAGGCTGAGGAGGCTGAGGAGGCTATGCCTAGGGCGAGTAGCTCTAGGCCGCGAAAATCACGTGTGAATAGGGCCTTTGCCAAGGGTTGGGATGGCCATAACCTTCTACTTGCTCCGGAGAGACACGTTTCCTATCGAGCGACGATGGGTTGGCAGAAAGGCTCGATAAGGACTTTCTCGAGCGTGTCGTCCGTGATGTGTGCTTTTGAGGAGAAGCATTCGCCGAGAGCGCAAGCTTGGGTGCTGCGTAGTGCTTTTGGCCCGTTGGTCGGCCATTGGAGGGAGATTGCAGGGAAGAAGTAGACGGCGAACCTGATGTTGATCATGGCCTTCCTAGACAGGTACTGGGACACCACGACGACGTTCCATATGCCCGGCTTCGAGGCCGGCATTACCTTGTCTGAGTATGCGGTCATGACGGGGCTGCCGTTCGGAGACCGTGACATTAGTTTTGAGTTTGCGCCGTCCGTTGTGGACGAGGTTGTGACTGCCGCGATTGGCGGTGGTTTGGAGGTGATTTGTGAGGGAGCTCCACCTTACACTTTCAAGACGAGCTACATCTTGGAGTACTTTGAGGGGAAGACCGAGCATGGCCCCTCGGAGTGGAGTGACGAGCAGAATGCTCGTATGTGGCTGTGGTGGTTTGTCGCCGTAGTGTTCTTCGGCGATAAGGGTGAGCGGGCGTCGACGTCGGTCCTTATGCATCTCCTGGATTGGAATGCAATTGGGACGTTTGACTGGGTGACGCCGTCTCTGGGTTTGTGCATTCGTTTTTGCATGGATGCCGTGAGACCACGGGTCATGGATCGAGGGTCGCGACTATCCTTAGTCTCGCCTGGATTCTTGATGGAGGTACGTGTTGATTCTGTTTTTGTTTTAGGTGCACTGTGGTTTGTTTTTTGTTGTTTTTGTAACGTGTTTTTGTTTCTTGTGTGTGCAGTCGTGGATTCTTAGCCATTTTCCTTTTCTGCTCCCTCCGCATGCTACGAGGATCGTGAGAGAGTACCTGGCGGTACGTACTTGGGGTACGTGTAACCGTGCTGCGTTTAACTGGTCGTATGACGAGGTTCGGGACCGTCTGAACCGGATGCAGTTTCATCAGTTTTTGTTTGTGTTTGTAGTTCGTGCCGTTCCCGTGGAGTCAGTATACGGGCATTCCTGAAGGCATCGGGGCGCGATTTGCGGTGCGAGAGACCCAGCGTCTGTACTTGGCGACGCCGTACGGGCCGGTTTGGTATCTTGGGGAGCGTTTGGTTTATCAGGCTGGGTGGCCGGCTCCGGTGGTGCCTAGGGACCCGCCGAGGGTCCTGTTTGAGCGAGGGTTCCATTCGGGATCGGATGGCGTTATGCGGGGAAGGAGAGTCGGTGAGTCTTCTCGTCTCCGGGAAGACTATGGCGGTTGCTTTTCGGCCTCGGCTTGCTTGCGGGCCGATTGAGGTATACTTGCTTCTTTTGAGGGTGCGTAAGGTAACTTTTGCGAAAAATTTCCCTGAGAAAAATTTCCCTGACGTGTGCGTTTTGTGCTTGTTTTGTAGGAATTTGATCCCGAGATGGCGGAGCAGCCTGGCGACTTTCCTACCACCGTTGAGTACGACGAGTCGGGTGTGCGTCGTACCTTCACTTTGCCGTCGTACTTGCCGGTGACCACTGACGCGGGCATGGACAGCTGGACGGGCAGGGTGAAGAAGGTATGTATCTTTGTCTTTGTATATGTGAGTGAGCCCCAGTTTGATCGAGGTATGAGTTATAGCGATGATCAAACTTTGTGAGAGTCGTGTTTTTGTGTTACTCCCTCGAGTTTAACTTAATTTGAGTGAAATTAAGGCAAAGTGGGGTTGATTGCTTTTGTTTTGAAATTTCCCCCCTAAGTTTGACTTAATTTGAGTGAAATTAAGGCAAAATGGAGAGCATGCGCTTTGTTTTTGAAATTTCCCCCCTAAGTTTTGCTTAATTTGAGTGAAATTAAGGCAAAGTGGAGAAAATGTGAAATGTTTATGTGTTGTGTATTGCAGGTGGCTAAGGAGGCGCATAAGAAGCTATGGCGTATAGCTAACAGATGGAGGATGGCTTGGGCTGAGCAGGCTGCCCAGTTGTGTCAGAGTCGGGCTGAGACAGCTCAGATTCGGCGTGAATTTGACGAGTACCGTCGTCGTCATCCGGAGTGAATTTGTGTAATAAAGATTGTGTGAACCTTTGTGTACATTTCGTTGTAGCTTGAACGTTGAACTTGATTGTTGTTGTGAACCTGTTTGGTAAGCCTGTTTGAAAAATGAAAATGATTCCCGAGTGGGATGCATTGATGTTGATTTTAGATTGTGAAAATGCGTTTGAAAAAAGTTCATTTTAAGTGCGAAATGAGCTTGCATGAATGTCGAAAATGTTATGTGTTGACTCGTGGTATGAATCGTTGTTGCTAAAGTGAAGTGTAATGTTGCTGCATGGGGAACAACAAGAGAATGTCGTAGGGTAGTGTAGATTGTGGTGTTTAGGAAAGACGAAATTGGGAAAGTTGCGAGAAAACCCGCCCCTTGAACCGCATAGCCTTATGCGGTTTAGGGGTCAAACCGCATAGGCTTATGCGGTTTGGGGTGCAAACCGCATAGGGCTATGCGGTTTGGTGGCGTGGCTGGTAATGCTGAGTTTCCATATTCCGTAATATGTTTTGTATATAAGGAGGGGGGGTGCGTGCTATAATCCTCATTCACAATCACTTCTTCTCTTCTCTTCTAATCCAAGTTTTTGCTCTCATAAATATACTAGGTATATTTATTAAAGTTTTTTGTATTCAAGAAAATGGTGGAGCATTTTGATGCTCTTTTGAAGAGGTGGACTTCCTCATTAAGTCCGGCGATGAAGAGGGCGGTGTATGACGATGGTGCCGGTGTTTTTATTGGCTTTCGCCAAATGAAAGTCGATCTTGACTTCCTTGATGCGTGCTTAGATTATTGGGATCCTAGCTTGCATGTGTTTAGGTTTCCCGGGGGAGAGGTGTGTCCTTTGATGGAGGAGTTTGCGGCCATTGCCGGGTGGTCGAAACGGACTACTCCTGTGGTTGTAAGGAGTGAGCTTTGCTATAACGGGATGTTGCGAAACTTCCTTGGGATGACAAATGCTCAGGCTGCAGGTTTGTTTGAGGGAGGCAAGGTAAACATGCTTCTCTTGTGTCAACGATACATGAATAAAGTTGATACTAGTATTTCGGACCGTTCTAGGCGGAGGGCCCTTGCTTTTTGTTTGGTTCATCGTTATGCTTTTGCGGGGTCCATGCCAGATGGAGTGTTCGGAAACGCAAGGTATGCTCGTGTTGGCGAAGAGATGGAAAGGGGATATGATCCTTCTGCGTTGATCCTAGCGGAGACCATACTGGGCTTAGACGACCGTTGTGCTAATCGTCTGAGCTCGTACAGGGGTTGCGCTAGGATTCTCAACATTTGGCTCATGGAGAGGCTAAGTGTGTATAAAGCTCTTCCCCTTGGAAGTGTCTTCAAGGCTGCAGCGACGACGTCGCGAAAGATGGAGTGGGCTGACCTTCGGGAGCGTTCATTAAACTACTACCGAGGGTTCGTGAAGGAGAGCTCCATTCGTTGGTATGTGTCTTGGTGGGGTATTACGGCGATTACGGCGCCGTCTGTTGCGAATGCGTCTCGTGGGTTGATGTTGTGCGGGTTTGAACGAGGGGTGTGGATTCATCCTCTGCGCTTAAAGAGGCAAATCGGGCTTGCTCAGACCATACCCGAGCAGGATACTCAGGTTGGAGGGGTTGTTGTGCTAAACAACCGAATGATCGATGCTTGGATCCGAGGATGGTCGGACCGTGTTACTTGGGCTGTTCCGGAGCATATAGAGTCTAGTCGTGTTACGGACTTCTATACACGATGGTACCGTTCCAATGATCCTTAGGAACGAGAGAATCAAAGGAGGAGGGAAAAGAATGGGCCAAGGCCCTCCTTGGCGTATGAGGTGGTGCGCGAAAGGAGGGACTATGGTGATCTTTATGCTGTTAGTGTGGATGCTTCTACTTCGAGACCGGCGCGGGAAAGGCTTGGACCGAAGGTGACTGTTAAAGATCGTCTAGGGTCAAGGATCGAGGAGCCCCCAAATGAGCAGACGAGGATCCTGGTCGAGCCCTGTGTTTGAGAGATCTATTCCCGTTCTTAGTTCGAAAATTGTGGCGGATCGGCCCCTTGAAGATGAGGAGGCTAATCCGAAGCGTCAGAAGATGACTTGAGTAGTTTGCTTTGTTTTGTTTAGAAAATTTCCTTTATTTAAATACATGTTTTAGATTTGAATTAAGGGCTAAGGAGGCTTGTTCCTAGCTCATTTCTAGATCGCGAAAAATTCTAAATAAAGTAATAAAATAGAATTAATTTGCTTTTGTCTTGTCTCGTTGCTTTCTTTTGTTTTGCTTTGAAATGTTCTCGACCTTTTTAAGCTTCGAACATTCGTATTTTGTCTTAAAATCCTCGACCTTTTTAAGCTTTGGATTTGTTTGTTTAATTTGTCTTGTTCTTAAGTCCACGACCTTTTTAAGCTTTGGACTTGGATTTTTGTTTTGTTTTGTGTTGACTGTGCTCTCGACTTTTTTAAGCTTTGAGCGCGTCTTTTTGTGAGTGCATTGCCCTTGACCTTTTTAAGCTTTAGGGATGCGTGCTAGGAAGTTCGGTTGTGCTTTTGACAAGCTGCCTACGTATCCGCGTTTCACGGAATCAAACCGGCGTAGTTCGTGTGATTCGGTTGAGCTCTTTGCAAAGCTGCCTACGTATCCACAGTGCGTGGAATCAAACCGAGCGTAGTTCACCCATGCGAGAGTGAGTTTTGTTTTTGAAATACATTGCAAAGTTGTTTGTGTTTAGGGGTAGTATTTCTTGAGTTGATCAAGATTTGTTGGTAATCGGAAGTCCTGACCGTCAAGGTCAGTTAGTTTCACGGCTCCTCCGGGAAGGATTTCCTTGACCAAGTACGGTCCGGCCCAATTGGGTTTGAATTTTCCTCTTGGATCGACTGGTAATGGTGCTCGGACTGATTTGAGTACTAGGTCACCCACTTTGATGTTTCGTGGCTTGACCCGTTTGTTGTAGGCGCGTTGTAGGCGAGATTGGTACATTCGGACTGTCCTTAGTGAATGTAACCGTCTTTCGTCTAAAAGGATGAGTTGCTCGTATCGTTCGCGTGCCCATTCGGCTTCAGGAATGTCTGCTTCCATGAGGATTCGAAGGGATTGCATTTCGATTTCTACAGGTTGGACGGCTTCCATCCCGTAGGTTAAGAAGTAGGGTGTCATGCCTGTGGGTGTGCGGATAGTGGTGCGATATCCCCATAATGCAAATGGGATTTTGTTGGGCCAGTCGTGGCAGGTGTCGATCATCTTTTTGAGGATTGAAACGACGGTTTTGTTTGCTGCCTCGACCGCGCCGTTAGTTTGTGGTCGGTAGGGTGATGATTTGTGTCGTTGTATCTTGTATTTGAGGAGAAGTGGTTCGACCTCTCCTTGGAAGTGTGTGCCTCGGTCGCTGATAAACTCGTGGGGTATGCCGTAGCGACAAATGATGTTGTTTTGTATGAATTTCGCAACTTCTTTTGTGCCTAGCGTGCGGTATGATGCGGCTTCGACCCATTTGGTGAAATAGTCGATTGCCACGAGGATGAAGCAGTGTCCTTCTGCTCCCACGGGTTGAACTTTGCCTATGACGTCAATTCCCCAGGTTGAGAAAGGCCATGGCGAGGTCAAACTGTATAGTGGTGAAGGAGGGATGTGTTGTACGTTTGCAAAAATTTGACAATTATGGCAGTGTTTGACATTCTTTGCGCAGTCGGCTTCCATGGTTGTCCAGTACCATCCTAGCCTTATGATTTGTTTGCACATGGCTCCTGCGTTCATGTGTGGTCCGCACTCGCCATCGTGTACTTGGGACATGATTTCGTGTCCCTTTTTGTGGTCGACGCACAAGAGTAGTATGCCTTGAGGCGTCTTTTTGAGTAGTTTGCCCATTTCCATCACGAATTGTGATGATAATAGGCGTAGGGCTCGCTTGGCCCGTTTGTCGATGTTTGGTGGGTATTCACCGTTTGTTTTGTAGTTGATGATTGCTTGGTACCAAGGGTCGGTTTGCTCTTCCTCGGTTTCAATGTCACAGATGTAGGCGGGTTCATTCCGTCGTTCCACGACAATGGGTAGCGTTTCCATTCCCGGGGGTATGTTGATTAGTGACGCGAGTTTGGATAACGCGTCAGCGAATTGGTTTTCTTCGCGTGGGAGGTGTATGAATTCTACGTGATAGAATTCGTTTATGAGCTCTTGTATTTTGTTTTGGTATAATGCCAGGTTTTCATTAAGTATATCTTCCATGCTCCGGATACTTGGTTGATTATGAGGGAGGAGTCCCCATAGACTCTTATATTACGGGCGTTGAGTACAAGCGCTGCTTGGAGACCGTGCAAGCACGCTTCGTATTCTGCGGCTTTGTTTGTAACGTCAAAATCTAGTTTGATGGATAAGGGGGTGTGTTCGCCATTCGGGGATATGAGAAGTATTCCTACTCCACATCCTCGATAGTTGGAGGAGCCGTCGAAGTATAACTCCCATTGTTCTTGGTTGATGTTGTAAATCCCATCGTCTGGAAGGGATGTTGTGTCGATGATTGGTTCTTCGTTGATTGCATTTTCAGCTAGGAAATCGGAGACTGCTCGTCCCTTGATTGCTTTGAGGGGTACGTACTTAAGGTCGAATTCGGCTAGGAGCAATGTCCATCTGGCCATTCGTCCGTTAAGCACAGGTTTCTCGAAAAGGTACTTTACGAGGTCCATTTTTGAGTAGACCTTCGTTTGGTGTGCTAGCATGTAGTGACGGAGTTTTTTGGATGACCATACCAATGCTAGACAGCTCTTCTCGACGGGTGAATATCGAAGTCAGAATCGAGAAATTTCTTGCTTATGTAGTAGATTGCATGTTCTTCGCCGTTTATCTCTTGAGCGAGCATGGCGCCCATGGCGGTAGGGGTTGTTGTGAGGTATAAGGATAGTGGTAAATCCTTTTGGGGTGGTCGTAGAACTGGTGGGTAAGTTAGCAATTCCTTGACCTTGTCAAATGCTTTTTGACATTGTTCGTCCCATTCAACGTGGTAGGTTTTCTTGAGTTTCTTGAAAACTGGTTCACATATCATGGTGAGTTTGCTAATGAAGCGTGAGATGTATTGGATTTGGCCCAAGAAACTTCGAATTTCGTCGAGGTTCTTCGGGGGTTGCATTTCTAGAATTGCTTTGACTTTCGAGGGGTCGACCTCGATGCCTCTTTGGCTCACTACATGTCCTAGTAGTTTACCGGATTTAACTCCAAAAGTACATTTTTGGGGATTGAGGCGCATTTTGTATTGTCGTAGGCGAGTGAAGAACTTGCGGAGGTTAGTGATATGACCACTTCTCTCCTTTGACTTCACGATCATATCGTCGACGTAGACTTCGACTTCTTTGTGCATCATGTCATGTAAAAGGGTTGTAGCGGTGCGTTGGTATGTGGCACCGGCATTGATTAGGCCGAAAGGCATGACCGTGTAGCAGTATGTGCCCCACGGTGTAATGAAGGCCGTCTTTGCCATGTCTTCTAGTGACATTTTGATTTGATTGTAGCCTGCGTAGCCGTCCACGAAGGATAGGAGGGCGTGATCGGCGGTGTTGTCGACCAGGACGTCCACATGGGGTAATGGAAAGTCATCTTTGGGACTAGCTTTGTTCAAGTCGCGAAAGTCAACGCATACTGAAATTTTGCCATTCTTTTTCAAGACTGGGACCATGTTTGAGACCCATTCAGGATACTCGATGACTTGGATGAAACCGGCTTGTAGTTGTTTTTTTATTTCTTCCTTGACCATAAGGGACCATTCGGGACGTAGTCTTCTTAGCTTTTGCTTGATGGGTTTATGCTTAGGGTTTAATGGGGATGCGGTGCTCGGCGATGCTTCGTTCGATTCCGGGCATGTCTTTGTATGACCAAGCGAATACGTCCTTGAATTCACTTAGGAGTTGTGTGAATTGGGTGCGCTCGTGTTCGTCTAGTGAGGCACCTAGTTGTAGTTCCCTTGGTTCTTCGGGGGTTCCCACGTTTATGGTTATGGTTTCCTCGATGATAGGGTCCTGTGTTTTGGGAGAGACAAGGTTTGCAATGTATTTGTTTAATGATTCATTTGTTTGTTCATTTTCATCGCATGAGTTGGTGTCTTTTGTATTTTGCGTTTTGTTTGTTGCTTGTTGATTTTTGTTTGTTTGTATTTTGTTGCTTGTTTTAGCTTGAGACAAGACGTAAGCAAATTTATTCATTTCATTATTTTGAAGAGAATTATTCGACAAATCAGAAAATTGCTTGGAGCTAACCTCCGTAAAAAGGAAATCTAAACTAAAGCTAGAGTCTAGGATAGATGGGTCGACAGATGACCCGACACTAAGTGCATTAGAATCTAAAAGAACTTCTTCTTCTTCTTCATCGTCTTCTGTGCCGCTGGAGCTGCTTGAGCTGCTTGAGTTGCTTGAGTTGGTTGAGTTTGAATCACTCTCATCCTTGTCTTTGAGATTAGTGACATGGTCGAAGAGTGGTCCTTCACCGGTGATAAGCTGGAAGTGGTGACCTTGTGCATCGGTCCATTTCAGCGTCTTATACCATCCATTGAGGGTTTTGTCCGTTGCGTCGGCTATGAGTAAGTTAGGATCGAAGTGACGGTCTCGCGTGATTGTGGAGACAATCTCTTCGTTTTTGGTGCTCGGTGAGGCCTTGAGTGTATTGGGCTCGGCCTCACTAGAGAAACAAGCTTCAGATGAGTGGATGATGTTTTGAAGGGAGGTATTCCCGTCGATCGTTCCTCCGGGGGTGAAGTATGCGTTCAGGTCAAGGATGTAAGGTCGCAGGGTGACCTTGTGAGTTGACCTTCGCCTTTGAATTTCCTTAACCATCTTCTCCTGGTCGTCGTTCTTGGGTTTATAGCCTAGACCCATGGTGAGCCAAAGGCTGTCGTTGTTTTTTGTTTTGAAAGGTTTGTAGGTTTTGATTGGTGTACGTGTGATGGCGCCGACCTCAAAGTCGAAACCGCATAGGTCTTCCACGGGTTCAGCCACAATTTCCGCAGAATTGGGCTCTTTTGGTGTATCGAAAAGGGCTCGGAAGTTTGAGGCCTTCAAGGTTATGATCTCCTCGTTAAGAGGGATCTTGACCTTTTGATGTAGGGTAGAAGTTACGGCTTTGGTGGAGTGGATCCACGGGCGTCCTAGGAGTATGTTATAGGAAGGGGTCATGTCAATGACCTGGAACTCAACCTTCCTTTCTATAGGACCACTGCGTACGTGGAGAGAAATGGTTCCTTTCACGTGACGTCGGGTTCCGTCGAAAGCTTTGACTCCATCCATGCTTGGGGTGAAGTCTTTATCGGATAGGCCGAGGCGATGTGCGGTGGCCAATGGTAGAACATTGACTGCAGATCCGTTGTCAACGAGGGACACGGGCAAAGTTTTCTTCATACACTCTACGCTAATGTATAGAGCGAGGTTGTGGTTTGGTCCGAATGCGGGGAGATCATCATTTGAGAAGGTGATAGCTCCTGGTAACCAATCCCTCGTGACATGGCTGACCATTTGATCCGGAGAGATCTCAGCATCCGCGCATGCTATTTGTAGAGCGCGAATGAATGCATTCCTATGTTCCGCTGAGTCTCGTAGGAGGGCCCAGATGGAAACATCGGCTTTTGTACGAGCGAGTTGCTTCTGAAGTACCTCACTCGTGTTTGGTGGTGGAATTATTGTAGAGGTGGAGGGTGTACTTGTAGAGGGAGTATCCTCTTGGGCTACGGCCTTGCCTTTCTCGGCCGCAGTTGCTTTTCTGGCATGCTCATCTGTAAAGATATTCTGATAACGACGACCAGAGCGTGTGAGGTGTGAAACTTCGTCTTGGTTTTCCTTCTCGGGCTGCTCGCCCTTTTCTTTTTGATTTTTGTCTTCGGGCTATTTGCCCTTCTTTTTCTTCCCCTTCTTGTTCTTTTTGGTTTTATTCGAGGAAGGAGTAGTTGAGAGTTGAGCTACTGTTCTGTTAGTGGGCGGCCACTCTTCGTCTTTGTCATCACTGAACTAGACCCCGTTGATTTGGTTGCCGGTGGGTGTGACCAAGTAGGAGCAATCTATGACTGGTGCTGATCCGAGGAAGATTGCAGGGTTGTCATAAATTGTGGGGTTGCTTTGGGCTCCGATGCCGATTTCAATGAGTTCTTCGAAATTTTAGGCATCGCCGTAATCAAAGTGTCTTTGCCACTCGGGTCGTAAGCTACCAAGAAATGTGTACATGAGCTCGTCTTCTTGTGGAGGGTTCAGAACTTGGGCAAGTAGTCCTCTCCAACGGATGAGATATTGGGTGAAATCTTCCTCGTCCCCTTGGAGTTGGGTGACGAGAGTATGGAGGGAGACATGCTTGTCGGCCTTGGAGCGTTGTTCTAAGCGTGCAACTTCAAGTTGATGCAAGGCCTTCAAGTTGTCAATGTCTTTGGTGAGCTGATTAACACGGTCACGGAGAGTTCTCAGTCTATTGAGGTTAGCCACCTTTGAGGAGCGTTTGAAGCGAGGGGTGATGATGCGATTCATGGTGAGTATTCAGCTGAGGCCTGCATTTCACTTCGTATGTTAGGGACACGACTCGACCCACTAGACTCACATTCATTTTTAAGCATTCATTTTAGCTCATTTCTTTGTTTAGAAAGACCTTTTTTGTTTTGAAAAGAGGAGATTTTCGAAAAGGTTTTAGCTAAAGGAAGCTTTTGAGACGAGGATGTGTGCGCACATCTCGCCTCGATGTTAAAACGTTTTGCTTTGCATCCGTCGAACTAGTATCGGTAATTTGCCGAGGTGAGCTCGAGTTCGGATGTGTAAAAGAGAAAGGATTCGACTCGAGAGTGGTTAACAAATCGAGTCGAGGATGTTAAAAATGGAGTCTAGGCCGTAAGACCTAGAAGATTGAAATTCGCGAGCTCGGGTTTTAATCCTTGCTCGGGTTTTTGCTTGTTAGTGATAAAGGAGAATTTTGAGAAAGCTTGTTTCAAAAATTCGCGATAGTTTTGTTTGAAAAGTGTTAGTTTGTTAGATGTTAGGTTCGTTTATCTTTGAAACGTTTAAGCGAATTTTCGAAGATATGAATGCAAATGCTCGTTTTGAAAAAGACCATGGAGTGCATAGCCTCGAACTTGTACGTATGACTCAAAAGGGGTGAAAATGAGTCAGTCGGGTACACCTCCAACTACCTCGAGTACGCTTTAGCAGATACTTAACCCCTTCATTTCCTTACGCCGGGGCGATAGGTTTTCTGAAGGGAGCACTGGGGCGGTCGAGATAGCCGTTTACGGCAAGCCGTGGAGGGGCGAGAGGAAAGTTAGTCCGGCATGTGCTTTATCGAGTGGACAAGCCTGCATGTGGGAACCACCTCTCGAGGGTGCAAAGGGTGCCTAGATTCCAAAAGGAATGGACTCTAAACGAATGTGCATAGCTCAAATATGTATACTTGGATTGTTTAAGGCTTTCAAGTTTCACCTCTTTATTTTTAAAAAGAAAAAGCTAGTTTTAAGTTTTAAAAATAAAATGTCCCCAGCGGAATCGCCAAACTGTGGAACCCGGGAACCGCGTCGAGGGACCCAACTCGGCGTCTTGCTTAAGGGCGGATTTTAAAGTTAAAAAAGATTAAGTTGGAAAACCTTTAAGAACTGTTATGGAGTCGCCACCTAATTATCGCGGAAATTAGGAACCTGCTACCATGTTCTAAGTTAAAAACATGTCCTAGATTTTGGAGCACGCCGACACCCCTCTCTAAGGTTGTGAAACCAGATTGGATTCGGGGTGAGGGTACTTTAGAAAAAGAGTTAATACAAATAATGATTTATGAAAACCTTTTAGAAAAGCCTATGTAAAAATAGCCTCTACTGACCTAGAACAATCCTTGTAAGATGATATTTGAGCTAATGTTATCGCTACGTACAAGTGCGATAAGTTTGTAAAAGAATGCAGATGCAGATGCAAAAAGATTGATTGATTAAAACCCTCAGTTTAGCATGTTTAACTTGTTAACGAAAACGGTTCAGTTAAAGGTCGAATTCATTATTTAAGTTGATTTTAATGCAAAGTAAGAAGGTGCAAGATGCATGCAAATAAAATAAAGTTCAATTGTCCATTGGTTTATTTTATAAGGGTCGGTTGCTTATGCGACTTTGGCGTGTCATCGGATATGGAGTGTACCCGAAGTAAATAGAACACTTGGAGTGCAAGCTACTGGGTGCCAAAGCCGGAGGGGGCGCTAGAGTGTAGTCCCCTTTGTTAGTCCATAGAAAATAAGAAAAAGCTTTGATCCAAGTGGATCGGTACCTACCTTGTCCTGACGCTTCAGATCTGGACAGAGCTTCGCTTCTTGAACTTAAAAGGAGGATGAATTCAACACGGGATGGTGTGTTGAACTCAAGGATTTGAGTGCTTGAGGCTTTGAGAGAGTTTTGTAGTGTGTATGCTGTGAAAAAGACTATTCTGGTTGTCAATTGTGTTTTTGAGGTCGGGGTATAGGGGTGTATATATACTAAAAATCTCGGAGAAATTAGGAAATCCGGGGATAGAACCAGGCCTAGAAATCGCATAGCCTTATGCGGTTGCCAGGGCAAACCGCATAGGCTTATGCGGTTGCCTCCCCAAACCGCATAAGCTTATGCGGTTTGAGGGTGTGGTTTTAGCCTAGTTTCCTAGTTTCGGTTTGATTATATCTTTGAAAGATTACGAGATAATCTTGAGCTTGCGTGCCAAGAAAAGAGTTGGGATATTTCTGAGATATTTTGTGATGTTCAGGGCTTTGGATTGCGGGCCAAAGGCTGGGTTTGGGCTCGGTTTTGGGCCCGAGATCCGTAAAAATGAAAAGGGTGTATTTGCATAGTTTTTGTGAAATAAGGTAAGACGTGAAGCCGTATTTTGTGTAAGAGGGGGCTAAAGGGGAGATTTAGCCACCGGGCCTAAATTTGGAAATTTAGGAATGCTGAATTAGACCTTGTTAATGTAAAAGGGCTAATTGTAGTGCAAATGCGAAGCTCATGCCAAATGAAGCGGGACAAGGACCTAGCTAGACTCCAAATGGACAAAATGAACGTTTATTTAAGTGTGATGTGAAGCGACCTAAATCATTTTAACATTTAAAACGACTCAAAATGAATTCGACATTAATTAGAACCGTCTAGTTAGCGTTAAACATGCGTAATAAAAGTCCGTGTTACATCACAGGGTTTTGTTTGGGAGGGTACGGATATGGGTATCCACACCTCCACAAAAGGATTTGCCACTATCTCTCTACTTAACGACCACGCCAGACGCTATGAGTGCCATGCTCGCCCAGGAGGTCGACAACGAAGAGCGAGCCGTTTACTACATTAGCAAGAAGTTCCACGACTACGAAACTCGGTATGAACCAGTCGAGAAAAGTCGCCTCACCGTCCGGGCAACCAAAAAGCTCAGTCACTACCTACTCACTAGCACAACAAGAGTATACTCCTTAATGGACCCTCTCAAGTACCTTTTTGAAAAACCGGTCCTAAATGGGCGCATGGCCAGGTGGACTCTGCTTCTCGCCGAGTATGAGCTCAAGTACCTTCCTCTGAAAGTAATCAAGGGAAGAGCAGTTTCTGACTTCCTTGCAGAAAACGCTATCATTGAACGGCCCATGATCGACACAATGTCATTTCCTGACGAGGGGATCTTTGCCGTAGAAAAGGAATACTGGCAATTATACTTTGACGGAGCGTCAAACTACCGCGGCTACGGAGTAGGAATACTCCTAATATCCCCAGATGGTGACCATACACCGCTCTCAATCAAGCTCGATTTTAGTGTCACGAACAACGCCGCGGAATACGAAGCCTGCATTTACGGCCTGCAAGCAGCAATCGCTCTCAAGATAAGAACCTTCGGGTGCATAGAGATTCATTCCTCATCATAAATCAAGTGACAGGGGCATGGAAGATCATGAGTGAAACCCTCACAAAATACCAAACAAAAATACAAAAACTCCTAACCAACTTCGACTGCATTGAATTTTATCACCTCCCGAGGGAAGAAAACCAATTTGCCGACGCACTGTCAAAACTCTCATCCCTCCTGAACATGCCACCAAACATGAAGTTACTACCCATCATCGTCGAAAGACGAGACGAACCAGCATACATCCATACCATCGACTTAGACGAAGCCGAGCAGACAGAGCCCTGGTACCAAGCCATAGTCAACTACAAAACAAACAGCACTTACCCACCCGACACCGATAAACGTGGTCAGAGAGCCATTAGACTCCTAACTTCCCAATTCGTGTTAGAAATGGGACAATTACTCAAAAAGACACCACAAGGCACGCTCCTCATATGTGTCGACTACAAGAAGGGACAGAAAATCATCACGCAAGTCCATGATGGCGAATGCGGACCTCACATGAACGCTCGAGCACTCTGCAAACAGATTCTACGGCTAGGATGGTATTGGACAACCATGGAAGCAGACTGCATCCAATACGTCAAGCATTGCCACAACTGCCAAATTTTCAGCAATATCCAACATGTACCACCTTCACCACTATACAGCCTAACCTCGCCCTGGCCCTTTTCAACCTAGGGCATCGACGTAATAGGAAAAGTCCACCCCATCAGAGCAGGAGGTCACTGTTTCGTGCTAGTGGCCATCGACTACTTCACAAAATGGGTAGAAGCAGCATCTTTTCGAACCCTCGGCTCCAAAGAAGTCGCCAAGTTCATCCAGACAAACATCATATGCCGGTATGGCATACCCCATGAGTTCATCAGCGATCAAGGCTCGCCCTTTCAGCGCGAGACCGAAGCTGTACTCACAAAATACCACATACAACATCACAAATCCTCACCCTATAGACCCCAAACCAATGGAGCCGTTGAGGCAGCAAACAAGACAGTCGTCACCATACTCGAGAAGATGATCGACAGTTGCAAAGATTAGCCCAACAAGATACCATACGCATTATGGGGATACCGCACTACCATTCGCACACCCACGGGCATGACCCCCTATTTCCTCACCTAGGGCATGGAAGCCGTCCAACCAGTGGAAATAGAAATACAATCACTACGCATACTAATGGAAAGTAGCATCCTAGAAGCAGAATGGGCCCGCGAACGCTACGAAGAACTCATGCTCTTGGACGAACGCCGACTTCATTCCCTGAGTACCGTACGAATGTACCAAGCACGATTACAACGAGCATTCAACAAACGAGTCAGGCCGCGAAACATAAAAGTAGGTGATCTCGTACTAAAGTCAGTCCGAGCACCACTTCCAGTCGACCCACGAGGAAAGTTCAAGCCTAACTGGGCTGGGCCCTACCTCGTCAAGGAAATCTACACAGGCGGAGCAGTGAAACTGACCGATTTGGACGGTCAAGAGTTTAACCTCGCAACGAACCTCGACCAACTCAAGAAATACTACCCTTAAAAAACACTTGCAATGCATCTATAAAATACAATTTTCTAAAAATCATTCATGGGCCGGCATGCCCCTAAACATGCATCCACCAAACACAATTCATGGGCAGGCATGCCCTTAAACATGCATTCCATGCAAAACACAATTCTTGGGCCGACATGCCCCTAAACGTGCACCCTCTCCACAAAAATAAAACAAACACAATTCATGGGCCGGCATGCCCCTAAACGTGCACATTCACCACAAAAAAGCAAACACAACTCATGGGCCGGTATGCCCCTAAACATACATTCCCGAACTACGCCGGTTTGATTCCATTTTTCATGGATACGTAGGCAGCTTTGCAAAAAGCGCAACCGATATTCAACACAAAAAAGACACGTCCAAAGCTTAAAAAAGTCAAGGACATAGTCACCACAAAAACCGTCTCGTAACCTAATGGATTAACATAAGGCGATATTCAACACAAAAATGACGCGTCCGAAGCTTAAAAAAGCCAAAGACATAGTCACTACAAAAACTCGCCTCATAACCCAAAAGGTTAAAATAAGGCGGCATTCAACACAAAATGACACGTCTAAAGCTTAAAAAATGGCTAAGGATATAGTCAGCACAAAAACGTTCCATAGCCCAAAGGGTAAAAGGAACAACATTCAACAATAAACGACGAACCCAAAGCTTAAAAAAGTCGAGGGAATAGTCAATACAAAAAAAATTTCCTAAAAAAAACAAAAACCATGCTTGCATTCTAAACTTTGAAAAAGAGATTAGAGCCAAGGAATTTTACACAAAATAATAAACAAAATGAGGCAAAGTCGTAAATAAAAACCTGATCTTTATTAATCTTAAAAAAGAACGGTTACATTTTGGATTTTTCAAACGTAGGAGCACAAACTACAACACTACAATATATTACAATACAAGTCCCGGCATGTACATCGGGTTTAGGATAGATAATATAATACATAATACAACATAATAAAATACAAAATAATATAAACATAATACTAACAAAACACACATAAACGACACCAGTTTCATTTCCTTCTCAAAAGTAGACTTAAAACCTTTCAGCTGAGTAGGGGAGCACCGACCCTTAACCCCTGCGGCGATCCCCAACATTACCATGACGACCTGGAGCACCCGGCCCTGGTATGCGACGACGACCGAACACACACTCCGCCGCTGAGAGAGGCACCGAACTCGAAGCATCACCCCCACCACAGTTACGCCCGAAGAAAATCGGGTCATAAGCAGACGTCGGCGGAGGCTCGTTAAGTTCAAGGGCACGGAGCCGAGCCCTCTCATGAGCACTTTGAGCAACGGTCCATTTAACATAGGCTCTCGATACCCGGATCATCCCAGGAGTGCCAGCCACGAGCCACTTAGGGCGCAAGACCCAGCCACCTGCCCACTCGCCAGTCACCTGGTTATTTAAAATGACCATGTCCTGCACCTTGGTGTCCTGGCACGGAATGAACTGCGCGTATCCTACCTGTCTCCTCACTCGTAGGGGATGAATGTAAACACCCATCTCAAACCCACACAAGAGGACTCCAGAGGGGCCATCTCCAACTGCGCTCGCCGTCACGTCAATTACTCCCCACCATGATACCGACCAGCGGATAGCTGCTGACCTCACAAACTCAGGGAAATAGTCGTTAGGACGGTCATCTGGACCCAACCACCGCATATAACGGTTGGTTATACCTCCTGCGACGTACTCGCCATCAAATCCAAATTCGTTCAACACATTCAGCCTCTCCATTAACCACACCTGGAGAATCAGGGGACATCCCCTATACGCATGCTCCCTGTTACATACCCGGTCATCTAAGCCAAGGATCGTCTCTGCCAGGATTAAGGTAGAAGGATTGTAACCCAGCTCCATCTGCTGAACAACGGCAATTAAACGTGAGTCACCTAACGCTCCCTCCTGCATTGAGTCTGGAAACATGTAGCGATGTACCAAGCAAAAGGCCAACGCCCACTTCCTGGCTACGGCAGAGATATTCCCATTCTCATGGTTCCTAAACCACTGACACAAGCGAAGGAGGTTGATATGACTCCCAACGAATAGCTCTTCTACCTCGTCGCGGGTCATCTGGAGATAATTCTGTACTTGCCTCTTTTAGCCAAGCTCCTGCCTGACACATACAGGCAGGCTGATACGAACCCACCCGCCAATGGCCCCGAACTCCTCGACTAAAGGGCAAACCTCTCCGCAAGGAAAGCGGAACACATGCAGGCTCAGGTCCCAATACTGAAGACAAGCATCCAGGAACTCGTACTCCATTCGAACCTGCCTTAGCCCACGAAATACTCCAACACCGCAATCCTTCAAGTTTTTCTTTTCTAACCCCGACAACGACGAACACCAACGGCGCAAGTTTCCTTCAAAATTCTCCATAACTCGACTAACGTTCCGTAAATATTTTGAATATCTTTGGAATGCCGAGAATAGAACGATGAAAGGATGAATAAAATGAGTTAACCTAGCCCTCCTTTTATAGCCGTGATTTGCAAAACGAAATACAACACAAAAATTTAAACGCTAATGAACAAGCGATTAAAATAAATCAAACAAAAATCACAAACTAAAAACCTAATCGCTCAGAACAAAGGACATCTTTATTCATCGCTTACTGTGCGATTTTCTTTTCTTTTCTGACAAAATTATTCGATTTCCTACACTTCTTACACACCTACGCCCTAAACCTTTAACTTATTACCCCATTTACCTCTTTACCGACCTCTTAGTCGACATTCACGGTCCCGTCGCGTCGTCTCGATTTGCGTAATCGACTCCCGTTTTTCAAATTTTTCACTTTTACAAAACACAATAATCACACAAAAATTAAAAATACAACTTTCGCATTCACAATTTTCGTCTCAAAACGTCGTTTTAAGCTCACATTTTTACAATGTCAAAAGCGTCTTTTTACGAGTCTAAACTATTTTCTAAAATTCATTTTTCAAAACTCTGCGTACGTTGTTATTTTTCAAACGAGTCAGTCTCAATCGAGACACGTATGTATGTTTACGACTAACAATGTTTTGCAGGTACGCTCGGCAAGCGAAAACGCAAGGATTTCAGACCCCGCCACGACGCAGGAATGCATTTTTCGCAAACAAGACAAAATAACCGGATTGTACCCATAGACACCCACAAGTCCAAAAACCAACCATACACAAGTCCAAATACATAAACCATTACAAAAAAAATACTAATATTCATAATACAAATCAAAAATATACAAGTCCAAGCCTCATCATGATCGGTCACGACGCCAGAAGACAAAGACGCAGGAATCAATCTCACTGGCCGTGCCTATCCAGGCTCCTCTGCGTCGACCCTCCAGCTCCGCCGGGACTCGCCACTCCTCCTCGATGCGAGCCTCTAGCTCGCCCGCGATCTCGCGACCCTCCTCACCTACGACCTCGCTAACTCACGCGTCGAGCGTGACGCCTCATACGCCCCTTGCAGGCCTTTACTACCTTCTCGTTCACGACCGCCCTCCACCGGTTTGCCGCCCGCCACAACCTCCTGTGCACGTCGGCCGTCACCTGCACAAATCAAGAGATATCCACTTAGCTTTCCAACCTGGGGGCTACAATCAAAAGCGACTTCAACAAAGTTTGACTTATGATTTTACACTAAAATCTAACTCAAACTGGGGGCTACAATCAAAAGCGACTTCAACAAAGTTTGACTTATGATTTTACACTAAAATCTAACTCAAACTGGGGGCTACAATCAAAAGCGACTTCAACAAAGTTTGACTTATGATTTTACACTAAAATCTAACTCAAACTGGGGGCTACAATCAAAAGCGACTTCAACAAAGTTTGACTTATGATTTTACAATAAAATCTAACTCAAACTGGGGGCTATACTACATAATACTCCACGAGTAAACGAAGACAGAAAGTACCTTCTTCACGCGCGGATCCCAGCTCTCCAGGCCCGCGTCGGTGACTACAGACAGACAATCCGACAGCACAATCGAATGTTGGCAGCCCTCGTGAACAACCAGCAGATCCTCGACGAACGGAGGAGGCTGGAACTCAAGGTCAGGATCACGGCGCTACAAAACAAAAATAGGGTGAATTTTTGCTTTTTGAAACCAAAACACATAAGCAGAAACGGAACACCAAAACATACCTCAATCACAGCGTCAGCAAGGGCATGCTGCGCCCACGTCACGTAATCCTCAGCCGGCCGCAGCAGGGAGTCGGACTCACCCTCGTGATACACGTCACGACGCTCGTTAGCGTCGGGCGTCTCCACAAACAAAACCGAAGGCGGAGGAGTAGGTACGATGAAGCCGCCGCGACCCGTCTGCGCAGACAGACGCTCACCCAAGTGCCAGTACGAGCCGTACTAAGTCTCAATGTACAGCCGCCGTCCGTCAAGGGGACCAAAGCGAGCTGCAATCGACGGAGGGACGCCGGTAAACTTCCTCCAAGGGTCGCGAACGAACTACAAAACAAAACCAAATTATAAACTTTTACCCTTCCAATCCGCTGTCGCATACGCATGGAAAGCCGGGTACGTGGCCGTCACCTAGAACGTGTCCGGGAGCAGAGAGGGGAAGTGAGCGTAGCACCAAGACTGCAAGCAATCAGAATACAACGTCACAAAAGAAAAGCAGAAACAAGATAACAAGACCCTGCGAAATCAAACCTTACCTCCATCAGAAGACCAGGACCCACGAGCGACACATCTGAATCCTCGTCAATCCGGTCAGGGCGCACCGCGTCCCTCAGGTACCGGATCAGCAGTCCCAGAGCTGGGGTCACCCAATCAAACTCGCCTAGACGTGACATGTCCGACAACGCCATCAGCACAGCTGTCGAGGCCCGCTCCCCCTTATCGCCAAAGTGGGTGGCCGTCAGAAACCACCACAACCACAGTCGGGCCCTCTGCTCAGCGCTCGCTCGAGTAGACCCCTTCTTCTTCTTCCCCTCGAAGAAGTCGGCAAACCATACGGCCTGGTCAAACGTGCGCGCTTCACCCGTCTCCAAGACCGAACCCCATCACCGATCAACCGCACGACGCGTGGGCTATCGATAGGAGGACGCTCACGTCCCCAGTCATGCACGCCCTCACCATGAGGCAGCCCCGTGACAACTGCCCACGAAGAAGGGGTCACGCCAACCTCGTACCCACGCATGTGGAAGGTGTTGGTCGTATCCCAAAACTTATCCAACAACGCCCGGAGCACAGTAAGACGCGAGTTCACCCGCTTACCCCGCACCTCTCTCCATTTCTGCACCAGGGGACCGAAAGCCGTCCCAAGCACTATGTCCCGCTCCTCCTAGGTAAGCCTCTCGTCAAACGCGTCAAACACCGTCCGAAACCCAAAGAAGGTCCTCATCAGGCCTAACGGGAAGCCGACCTTCACTCGGATCGACAAGTGCTCCAAGGGACTCCAAACCAGAGTCACGCCATCCCAGTTGTAACACCCCGTGTTATTTTAACACAATTTGATAAAAGAATTTAATTCCTTAAATTAAATTCATCCTTTTTCCTTATAATAAAAATGCGTCTGAAATTTTTTCGCTAAATAATACTAAATTTTCTTAAGTACAAATTTAAAAATTTTGAAAAATAAAGTTTGTTCTATTATGTTTAGAATTGAAAAAGAAACACATTTTAAATTTTTATAAAAATGAACACTTATACTTTTCCCGTCTCTGAAATTCGGGTCAACAATTTCAAAGACGCAAATCAAAGTCAAGCCACTTTATTTTTTTTATAATTCACGTACACACACTAACACATCAAAAAAATGTAATCATTTTGATTATTGTTTAATAAATAATATTATATTAATATATAATTACTATTCCTTTTCTATTAAACTAGCTTTTTCTAAAATGTCGAAATTCTAAGTTATACTTAATTTAAACTGATAAACTTTTTGACGTTTGATTATAATTCTTTAAATCTATAACATTCCACGAAAAAAAATAAATATTTCGACCTAGGAAATTTTTATTCAAAATTTCGAGGATTAAGATCCGATTTTTATTTTTAATACCTTTTGAAAATTTATTTTATTTTTATTTCCGATTTTATTTTAAAACACCATTTTAGGACCGTATCTTTTATTTCGAGACTTTTCGCGAGCGCGCAAATCGAAAATTTCGAAAACGAAAATCGAGCCCGATTTTTCTAAAATGAGCCGACTTACTTGGACTTTTTCAAAGTCTATCCTCTTCCATTTTCTTACACAATTACTTACACCTTTATTTTTATCATCATCACTTTTATTTTCTTTATTTAAATTTAAAGTTTATATATAATAATAATAATACATATACAAATATGATACTAATACATTAATACTACCATTTTTCATTCCGTCACTTTTAAAATTTTTCTAAAGTAATAAATAAAATATTTTAGTCTTAGAATTTAAAAGTAGAAATATTTCAAAAATTCGTCAAACGCGCACACTTTAACTTTTATCGCTTTTGACGCCCGACTTTTTAAAACTGACCAATTTCGTGAAAAACATTTTTAAACACATATTAGACATTTTTAATGCCAAATAGTAACAAAGACTTTATCAACCAATAAAAATCAAGATGTTTCCTAATATTCATTTAATTAAACTTTATATAATTAAATTACTTTATTTAACCTAATTAATTTACAATTTGTTCTCATAAGTTTCACTTGTGCAAAATCAACTTCACTTTGCTCCATTTTGTCGTGAGCTTCATCACCATTTCTCTCTTTTCTTTTCTTTCCTTTTTCTTCCAAAAACATTAAATAAAAACCCTAATATTATTTCTAATAAATTCCTAAGTATTCTAGTATAATTAGTGGGTGTTTAAGAGCTAACTTGCAAGGGTTTTTGGGTGAAGAACTTGGGTATTTTGGGTGAAGAAAATCCGATCTAAAATTTATTTTAGATCCCCGACGATTAACATTCTAAATAAGGTGACTAGCTTTGTCTTATTTTGGCCTCTTAGTAAATTAATTTGTTTTGTTATTATAAGTTGATGAGTATGATTGTTGTGCTAAAATATGTTAAACATGATTTGTGTGTGTTTGTATGTTATGTGAAACATAATAAAATGATAATAAATAAGTAATATTGATTATAGTTAAAGTGTAGTAAAAGATTAATATGTTTAGTTAAATTAATTTTGAGCATTTTTAATTATGATTCATATGATTTTTATGTTTAGTTATGTTTTGATTATGTTGTAGTTGTATATAAAAATTATGTGAAAGATTAACAATGAGTTTAAAGTGATTAAAAATCAAAAATAAAAATTGTATGTTCATGTTTATTTCACTCGGCATTTCCCATTTTTTTTTTATATATTTTCACTTTTAATTTTTGTAAATAATATGTTAGAATAAGTTAGTTAAAATAGATGTATTCATGTTAAAAAAATTAAATTAGGAAAATAAATTATAAGTTGTTAAAATCAAAATTAGTGTTCTTGAGCTTTATTATGATCTTCATGAGTGTTCTTATATTCTTCATGTTGATGTTCATCTATATTGCTCACTTTGATTTTGTTTTAGTTTATGTTTGTTAATATTTTGTGTTTATGTTTAGTTATTGTTTTATATATTATTAGTATTATGATATAAAACAACTTAAAACATTATAAATCACTTAGATTAAAAAGTTAGAAAATTAAAGTGTTGAAAAACACTATTCATAAATATAAATGAAATTGTTAGTAAATTTCATTTTAGTTTAAATCGTTTTAATATAATTAGAATAATTAAAATATAAATACTTTAAGCTAAAAACCGATAAAATCGAAAAAATGAAAATTTGAACACCTACTATGTTAGCTCACGGCATTTTTGATGTTTTTAGGTTAAATTTTGCTTTTATTACTTTTTAGTTTAATTGTTAAAATAATTTAATTAGTAGTTAATAAATTGATTTAAGAAATTAAAAGAAATAAATCAATTTTGTAACATATAAACATACCACACGACATTTCTATTTAAATTGACTAAATTTGACTAAAATGAAATTATCACTAACTCACTAAAGTTAAATAGTAATTAGAATTTAATTTTTGTATAAATCGATTTAGTTATAAATGAAATATTATAAACCGATAAAAATATGTAACCGTTATAAAAATGAACTAAATCGTGTGCTACCGCCTTTGCATATTGGACTGTTGAACTTGGACATACGGACTGAAATGAATCATCCACGTTACTATTATTTTAAAAATGAAAATCGCTAAATTTAGTTAATAGACGACTAAAATTAACTAAGTCTCATTTTAAAATGAATATCATTATCACTTTTTACAAATCGAACTTAACATTTCTAAAACTAGTATTTTAAAATGAATATCGTTATCACTTTTTACAAACCGAACTTAACGTTTTTAAAACTAGACTTTTAGAATATTTTCAAAAATCACTAAGTACAAAACGAACTTAACGACTTTGAAACTATAATTTATACTTAGGAAATAAAAAGATTTAGTATTATACCTAAAATATCTTAAGTATAAAAATACGTATAAATATAGAAATACGTACAAGTATAAGAATACGTATAAGTATAAAATACGTATAAAATACGAAGTATAAAAATACGAATACGTATAAAATACGGTGAATAATGAATAGTGAATAGTGAATAGTGAATAGTGAATAGTGAAATACTGAAAATAATTGAAAATTTTACTAAGTATAGAAAATTGAAAATGAATAAGTAAATAACTTAAGGTGTTTGAAAAACACTTAAATAAAATTGGACATACTAATAAACGTATCATTATAGAAACCTAAAAACGTTAATAATTAACAACACTTCAAATAATAAACGAACGTGTTATGTGATCATATGAAACCTACAATTCAAATAAAACATTTGACGCTGAGACTAGGAGAGTCTAGTAACATGTGATATAAAATATCAAATAAATAATAAACTTTGAGTAAGTTAAATAAAAGGTCAAGCTTGGGCCTCAGATAAGGGAACGTCAATCGTGAGTGAAGTGGGGTTAAGATAGTCTTGTAGCGGTCGCCATTGCCGTACAAGATAATGAATATGCCAAGGCTTTTGTCTCAGGCTTTAGGAAATAGTCGTTTTATCCTGAGTTAAGGTGCTCTATGATTAGCATAGCCCATTCTTAAATTGGATACTAGTGTACATGTACTAGACTAGGGTTTTATTCCCCTATTTCGCTAAAGTTATCAGGGCATCCGTGCCGATTTGGGCGATTATAGCGGTGGTCTCCTTGCGGTGTTTCGTTCTTAGTGGGCGCGACACTAGCATTCGTTCTTGCCACATGTAAAGATCACTTGACGAGATTGTATCTGAAGTTCGAATCATTTCGAACACTAGAAGATGAGATGCAAGTACTATAGTATTCGGCGTGGTTTACGAGTCGAGTAAGTCTCTGCACTATGGAAGTGAGATGCAATCGATCAGAGTACAAAGGCCTACTCAGTGGTCAGGCTCGTAAGCAGTATGTGTTGTCTGTTGTTTGTTTAAATGAGAACGAGTGTGTATCATCTTCGAAAACTAAAGACCACAAATTTCTGAAGTGAATCGAGTCTGTATGATGAGAATGATATTGTATGTATGTCTGTTTGCGATCTGATATCGCTTCGTAATCCTGTTGATATGCTGTGACAATATTGCTATGATATTATCTGTTATTTGCTTTCATAACTGAATATCATGCTTATATGATTTATCGCTTTAAACCGCATGCTTAATATGACTTATATGTCTTTATATGCTATATGTATTAAGCATGTTTATGTTTTTATCATAATGTTATGTTTATAAAGCGATAATATTAAACCAAAGTAATTGAAATCGAGGGTAAGTATGAGCATAGCTAGTCACTGTCCGCTCAGCGGGCACCCCCCATCAGTTTATTGTGCAGGATAACCGTGGACCAGAAGCTGGATTTTGGACGGGGCCACGAGATGTTTTTATGCCTTACTTTTAGTTGTTTTTGAGAGATTTGTAATATATAACACTATACTCTTTTAAATTCCGTATTTAGAGTTGTTTTATTCAACTCTTGAACGATGTTGTAACATTTTGGGTTTATGTATAATTAATGACGCTGGTTTAAGACTTAATTAATTTCCGCCTTAGTAATTAAAGTCGACTAAAAACCAGGTTGTTACACCAGTCCTTGGCCACCTGCGACCACAAACGCGGACCCTGGGGATAGTTAGGCCTCACGCCTAACTCGTCAACCATCCCCATGAAAACCTCCGTCGCAGCCTCAAGAGCTGCCGCACCTGCGTCCTGGGCATGACCTCACGGCCGCCTCGGCCTCTACCTCACCTCACCACCGCCGCTCGATCATGAGCCTGGCCTCGAACTCGACCCCGGCCACAAAGCAGAAGAAGAATAAAGAAGACTGGCAAAGAAGAGCTGGCGGCCTCAAGATCTCAACCTCGACAGTGGCCTCTGCCGCAGTCTCGTCAGGAGCCTCCTCCTCGTCACTCGAAGACTCCTCCTACTCGGAAGGATCCTCGTAACGGCTCCCCGGACCTCGAGGACGACCACGCCTCCGCGTAGCCTCAGCAGGGGATCCCCCTGCTTCATCCTCCTCAAAAACACCGGCGACCTCAGCCTCGCCCCGGTCACCACCCTCTGCAGCAGCACGAGCTCTACGACGTGGCTCATCGCCGCCTCACCGTGGTTACATCCACCTTCCGCTTCAGCCTCGGGTTCCTCCGAGTCTCACCTCGACCTCTACCACGGCCCCCTCCAGGAGCCGCAGGCACCCCTGAAGCAACGCCGTGGCCACGACCCCTCAAAGACCCCGCAGCAGCGCCACGACCTCTGCCTTGGCCCCCTCCCGGAGCCGCAGGCGACCCCGCAGCAGCGCCACGACCACGCCCCTGCAAAGATCCTGCAGCTGCACCTCGGCCTCTACCACGGCCTCCCCCAGGAGTCTCAGACGTCTCCACAGCAGCGCCACGTCCACGCCCCAAAGAAAGACTACGAGAGGACACTGACCCGACTGACCTCGGCCACCAACAGGAGACCTCGACGACCCAGCAGCAGCTCCACTACCGCTAGTATCACCAGAAGACCGCGTCCGCTCAGCGACAGTCTCCTCGCGTACCTCATTAGCTGAAAAAGCAGGTGACTCGGCAGCAACGTCACGACCCGCAACACTAACTGACGGCTCAGGACCACCAGGAACAGCACCATGTCCCAGGCCACTCGCAGAAGGCCCAGACGACGACCGACAAAGACCGGCACCACTAGCGAGAAAAGGCGGGGACTCCACAAAGAAATACCAAACTCACTCCCTAGTGTCGGAGGAGCCCCCGGCGTCTGAGGAGGAAAAGCTCGCAGCAAGTCCGACTGAGACGGACCATCTGAAACCTTCCAAAGGCGCCGCATACCCGGCAGTAGGTATGCTCGCCCCGAACAAGATAAAGTCAACACCAGCCAAGACCCGATCTATGGAACTGGAAGTAGGCGCAGGATCACCTGCACAAAATTCAAAGGCATACTCAGACAACGACAACAGCAAATCATTTAGGAAAGCAGAAGCACGCAAAAATGAGAAAAAGCAAGCATGAAGACCTACATTATCTACAGATAAGGCCAAAACGAAGCAGAAGCACAGAAGATCAAATTCCATAAGACGTATACGATATATACATCCTACACACTCAAGTCAGGAGCAAGCACGCGCAAAAGCAGCAGAGAATTAGCCAAAACAGTAGAAAGCAAGCCCTTTTAACCCAAAAATAGCAGAAAGGGGAAAAACACTACAGAAGGCCAGAAACCCATGTTTTCTGAGACAGACCCAACCCATAAATCACAATAAGCACGTGCAAAAAATTTCATGCGGAAACGATGTCCCGAACACCTCGACTGAATAGCTTTTACAAAACACCTCCAAACTACAAAAACGGCCTTTTCTTGACCATAACTCAACCCAAAAAGCCCCCACTTGCCACAAAACAACCCCCTAGCCAACACAGACGACATACATTACCATACATTCCATGAACGGGGCACGAAAAGCGAGGAAAAGCGATTTTTGTAAACCTAGCCTAAACTACAAAAAAACACTCCAAAACACCTCCAAACAACACATTTCCTACAAAACAAAGCCAAATATGTACCATGCTAGCCATAACAATGCAATACAGGGAATTCGGGCAAGTTTCGGAACCGAAAATTTCGACCAAAATTTCGGCCCCTATACCAAATCACACGAAAATCACGGTTTTTCGAGCCTTTTTTCGCACACAAGCCACCGAAACCTCCACACAAGCATACCACAACGTTTTCAAAATAACCAAGCCACTCGGGATCGCCTTACGCTACAAAAACAGAGCACAAGCCCCGACTTTACCCCCGTTTACACGGTTTTTCACCCAAACGAACCGCTTTCCGCACATATTTCAACAAATAGAACTCACCAACGCGTCATACTACTAATATGTAAGCTACAATAAAATTTTGAGCCATTTTCGAGACGTTTTCAAAAATGACCAAAATGCCCTCCTAGTCGAAACGCACGAAAATCGAGGCCACAAGTCGGGTTTTCACAAGCAATCAACAATGGCAGCAACACAAGCCTCGTATGACTCCCAAGCATCAAGTTCAAAGAAAGACGAGGGCCAAGTTCGTATCAAATCAATAATTTTCGACCTAAACCCTAGAAAACGGTTTTTCGAGCTAAAACCGACTCAAACAAACTTCAAAACACGAAAAGCCAAGTGATTTGAGTACGTACCTTGATCCATGACGAATTGTAGGAGTCGGAAAATCGATATTTGGTCTAGAAAATCGCCGGATTGAGTTTTGGGTGTTTTCGATTTAGTTTTTGTTTTGAAACGAAATAAACTCTCCCCTCTTCTCTGCCCCGCTTTTAATACAAATTCACAAAACGAAAACAAAATCGCCAGTTTACTGGCGATTTTCTTTTTGTTTCTGGGTTTCTGTTTCTGTTTTGGGCTGGTTTTCCTCGGCCCAATACACTTTCAACCCATCTCAAACACAATTTCAACCCAAACACAAAAACGCGTAGCCACCTCACGAGACGTTCATAAAAACCTAACTTTTTATGAGAAAAACCAAAAACGCGTAGCCTCCTCACGAGACGTTCATAAAAACCTAACCTTTTATGAGAAACACGAAAACACGTAGCCTCCTCACGAGACGTTCATAAAAACCTAACTTTTTATGAGAAAAACCAAAAACGCGTAGCCTCCTCACGAGACGTTCATAAAAACCTAACTTTTTATGAGAAAAACCAAAAACGCGTAGCCTCCTCACGAGACGTTCATAAAAACCTAACTAGCCTCCTCACGAGACGTTCATAAAAACCTAACTTTTTATGAGAAAAACCAAAAAAAAAACACGTAGCCTCCTTACGAGACGTTCATAAAAACCTAGCCCTTTTTATGAGAAACACAAAAAACACGTAGCCTCCTTACGAGACGTTCATAAAAACCTAGCCTTTTTTATGAGAAACACAAAAACACGTAACCTCCTTTACGAGACGTCCGTACCAGCGCAAGCCAGAAGCGCAAGCAAAGCACAAGCAAGGAGCGCAAGCCAGAAGCGCAAGCGAAGCACAAGCAAGGAGCGCAAGCTAGGAGCGCAAGCTAGAAGCGCAAGCGGAGCGCAAGCCAGAAGCGCAAGGAAAGCACAAGCAAGGAGCGCAAGCCAGAAGCGCAAGCGAAGCACAGCCAGGAGCGCAAGCCAGAAGCGCAAGCAAAGCACAAGCAAAGAGCGCAAGCCGGAAGCACAAGCAGAAGCACAAGCAAAGCGCCAGTTGGGAGTACTAAAGCCACATGCAGGCTGACATGCCCTTAAACATGTAGGACCGTCATGTCCTTAAAAACATGACGTCCCTCCCCGCATTTCCCGGCGCTAAGTCCTCGTCTCTCCCATAAGACACACGCTTAGCGCCGCCAGGTAGTATCGAGATTGTAATGGTCCGGATACTATCTTTAAGTTTGACTAACGCTTTGTCCAAGCTCAGTCAAACTGGGGGCTCTGTAGATACCCGTATCTGTACCCCCCAAAAAACAAACCCGATGACGAAAAGGACTTTCATGCATGCTTTTAAAAGAGTCGAAACGGTATAAAAGTGTATAAAACGTATTTAGTCATTCTTAACGTATTAATTTGAACTTGCATAATCATAAAAATGAATGTCACTCTTAGTCATTATGAGCACAACACAGGAACGTCCCAATAAGACGGGCCACAAAAACAGCCCAACCAGCTACAAAAAGGCCCAAAATCACAAAAACAACCCAAAACGCACACTAACGCAACACGTAAAACGGGCCAAAGTGCGTCCCGTGTCACATTTTCACAAAACTAGGCTCTATAAAACCACAAAATAATATAATTCAATATTATTTTATTTCAAGCCAAAACCGAAAAACACGACAAAAACCGAAACACGAAAACCGAAATTTGGACCAAAACCAATTGACCCGAATTAGACTTAACCTACAAGTTAAACACATCACAAACATAATCATTACCCTCCTAAATACGTCACTTAACAAAGGCGTCTTAAAACAGCCCACCAAAATAAAAACAAAATCGCCTGTTGACAGGCGATTAAAAATATAAACGCCTGTCAACAGGCGATTATCTTTTTGTTTCATACCAGCCGCCTTTTGTTTTTCTTACAAAATCCAGCCCAAACAAAATATAAAACGCCTGTACACAGGCGATTTATATTTTGTTCACCCTCAAACCAGCCAACCTCTATAAATACCAACCCCCTTCATTCATTTCAAAACATCGGTTTTTTTATAACACACATACACTATTCACAAAATACACTCAAAATCCACTCAAAAATACCGTCTTTGCATTTTCGAAAGGTAAACATTTTACCTACGTTTTGGACGTTTGAGACTCGGACAAAGGGGTTACATTAACCCCAACCCGATATTGGCATTAGCGAAGCCGTATTCGTAATACGGTTGTAGCAATTCGGATTCATAATCCGTCTAAACCCCGCCAATATCGCATAAATAACGACTCATTATCACTAAAGCAAACCGACGTCACTTTTATAATTATGCAAGTCCTCATTCATGCATTAAATAACGACTAGAATCACGGATCCAACACTAAATTGTACCGTTTCATAGAGTCTTTTAGCATGCAAAACTGAGGGTTTTTCACAAAATCTTAAGAGTCAAAATACGAGGTCGGAAAATAACGTTTATAGTAATAATTTAGTCAATAAATTATTATTTAACGTACATTTCCTATAGCAAATGTCATTATTTTGACAATTTACATTATTTATGCATTTTAATCGAGTCATATTTATTCGCACTTGTACGTAGCGTGACTTTTAGCCCAAATATCAAAATTAAGCAAATGTTTTCAAATTAGTAGAGACTACTCATATGTAGGCTTTTTGATCACTGTTTTCAAAATATATTTTATCAAAACTTTCGAAAAGTAACCTCACTCCGAATCCCTTCTCTGGTTTCAAACCTCAGACGGATAGGTATCGACGCACCTTGAAATCTGAGACACTCGTGTCTTGTAATTCAAGACGCGTTGAATAGGTTCCAAATTCCTTTAATATTTGGTGGCGACTCCGAAAATACATTTCAAAAAGGATTTTTCTACTTTTCCTTTTTGACCACAAACTCATGCAATGATCTCCCCCATTTTTCACAAAACTGTGACTTTTTCTGCGAGCGCATTCTCAAGACCCTACGCCAAGACGGCGAGGCTCAAGCAAGGCAGTATGCCGATAGGTTTCTTCCCGGTACCTTCAGGTTGATGTTGCTCTCTTGGCTAGTACCTCTAAAGGAAAGGGCAAGAAAAGAAAGTTTGGATTTAAGGCTGCAACTAAAGGTCCTGATGAGCAGAAGGAAGGTGATTGTTATGACCAGATTTTACACCACCCAGAGTTGGCAGTTCTGGATAGACATTGTAAATACGGTACAGAGCAGGAAAGAAGAGCAATAGCAGTTATAGCCCAGAATAGGTCAGAAGAGGCATGGCAGTTATGGTCAGCAGAGGTCAACTATGACGGTTACAAAGATCATGGGGTAATGGAAGATATCATAGCTGAGCAGAAGTGGAGTCAATGGAAGTTAATTAACCGCCAAAGATAGTGGAAGTCATGGAAGAAGTGCCCTAGAAAATAGGAACTAATTCTCAGCTAGCTTTGCCTATATATAGAGGCTCATTTGTACATTTTCATTCATCTTATGACTCTCATTAGCATACTTAAGCACTCGATAATTACACTACGATAAAACATAGTCAGTTCTGTATATCTGCTACAGAAGTGATCATACTCTCACAGTTGTACTCTGTAACCCCAACTCTGATATTAATAAAAGTACTCCTGGCTTGGTAGCCCGCAGTTTTCCCCATCTTCTTCTCGGGGCTTCTGCGTCATCAAATCCTGTGTCCTTAGTTCTGTCCCATATAGCTCAGTTCTGTTCTGTTCCGCAAATAGTACTAGTTGATCCACTTTTCACTATTTTCATACTTGTTAAGTTTTTACCAAAACAAATTGGCGCCCACCGTGGGGCAACTAGTTTATTAATTTGCGTAACTTTTCTCACAAAAATCTCACAAAAATCACCTTTTCCATATTCAAATGGCTGAGAGAACTTTGGAGCAATTGTCCAAGGAGTTACAAGATGCGCAATCTAAGATTCAAAGAAATCTCGTAAGAGAATGCAAACTCAAGGAAACAGAGTCCTGCTCAAGACTAAGTTAGATTCGCTAAGGGCAAGACCTCAAAGATCGCACTGGGCATCCTTGAGTTCTATAATTAAGAGAATAGATTTCTCTAACTGACGAAGATGAGGATCTCAAGACCACTCCTGGGTGGTGAAGAAGAGGAAGAAACATCTGAGAACGCCGACAAAAGGAAGGGCAAGAAGAAGTTCAACTTCACCCTCATGATGATGCAAGAACTCCAGAAGTTACATGATAAGGTTGCAAAGATCCCAGGAGTTCCAAAGACCAATCGAGGAGGCTTCCCAAGAGTGTTATGCAGATTCACCATTCGGTGAGGCTATAACTATGCAGGACATCCCAAAGAAGTTGGTGTTCCAGGATGAAGCGTATGATGGTACAGAGATCCACAGGACCACGTTGCCCAAGACAAGCAAAGGATGTACACGGTCCCAGCCCAAAGGAGTACTGCAGGCTCGCATGTGCAAAGGCTTTGGTTCTACTCTGGCTGGACCAGCTCTGCAATGGTTTGTCAATATTCCTAATGGTACTATTAAATCGTTTGCTAATCTTGTGAATGTTTTTGTTGCCCAGTTTGCTAGCAGCAGGAAGTTAGAAAAGCAAACAAGTGATCTGTACAGAATTGTACAGAAGAAAGATGAGTCCCTACGAGACTATCTTCAGAGATTCAACAAGGAGAAGATCTCTATCCCCAACTGTGATGTTGCAACCGCTATCCAGGCTTATAGGCAAGGTTTGGTGGTCAATTCTGAGCTTTATCGTGAACTAACCAAGTATCCTTGTGTTACTTTTGAAGATGTGCAGGCAAAGACCTTGGCCCAGATTAGACTTGAAGAGGATGCTTTTAGTCGGCAGGACAGTTCTGGGTATGAGAAGGTGAACAGGAAGTCTGATAGTGGACGCACCCAGAGCAGGCCAGCACCATACAGCAGGCCACCCAGAACACAAGTGCATGCCGTCAGTTCTGAGACAGTCAACTCTGATGACTCCCTTGATATCAGCAGTCTCGGTGTGGAGGTTCCACAGTTAATAGCAAAGTTGGAGAGCTTTGGGAATGGTGCAAGATGGCCCAAGAGGAATGATAATCCAAATCCAAACAGAAATCCAAACAAGTATTGTGAGTACCATGGAGACATCGGCCACAGCACAGAAGACTGCTATGCCTTCAAGAAGGAGATATCTTACCAGCTCAGAACTGGACGTCTGAAGGACATCATCAGACCAATCCAGAGGAGTCAGGCCAGAACTGAAAGCGCCAAGTCCCAGGGTTCCAGGGGACAAGAGTCAGAAAAGCCGCCAAATCCTCCACCCTACACACACGAGGTAAAATTTCTTAATGGTGGTTCTGATATCTGTGGTTTGACCTATTCTGCAGCCAAGAGGATAACAAAGCAAGAGAAGATGCAGCCTCCAACCAGAGTAGAGAAGAATTGGGACGTTGTCACTTTTGATCATGAAGATTGTGAAGGCATCGATCTTGCATCATGACTAGTGATCGAGTTGCAGTTAGAAGCACCCTAAGACGTCGAGTTACGATTGATGGGGCGATTACGTGAACCTGATCATGATGGATGCGTTAAAGGAGATGGGTATAGGCCAGGACAAGTCGACCAAGAACTCCAACGTTACGGTAGGATTGATGGCGAGACCAAGCACACCTGGGGGAGATCTCACTTCCCACCTATGCCCAGGGAGTATCTTCTTTTGAGAAGTTTAATGTTATTGATTCTATGACTTCAGATAATGTTTTGTTAAGCGGGCCTTGGATCCACAATCTTAAGGTCGTGGCGTCTACTCACCATCAATGTGTGAAGGTCCCAACTCAATGGGGAGTTACGGTGATAAAGGGAGAAAGGCAGATCGCTCAGAGTGCTCTGAGCGACCTTGAAACCCCAAGTCACCAACAAATCGCTCGCATAGCAATTACAGAAACCAGTCAAGTCAGTAGTGGAGCCAGAGAAGTCAGGATTGGAGATGGACCAGATCAGTGTAGACCAGACCTGCCCAGAAAAGAAAGTGTTAGTAGGCAGTGATGTACCATCCAGTATCAGGTCTGATCTGATCAATTTCCTGAAGTCTAAGAAATCAAGTTTTGCATGGAGCCACTTTGACATGACTGGAATCAGTCCTGACGTGATCATGCACAAGCTCAACATTGATCCTAGGTACAGACCAGTGCACCAGAAACGCAGGAAGTTTGCGCCAGAGAGAAATGTTATCATCAATGAAGAAGTCCAGAAGTTGCTGGACATTGTTTTGGCAAAAAATTTACCAAAGCTTAATTTATTGTGTTGGGGTTAAAGCGACCTTATCGTATGCCAAACTAAGAATTGTAAACGAAAACTTAAGGAAAAGAAATGACGAGAGCGAAATGAGACACAAAGGTTTTTTGGTTACGCGGAAAACCCGATGTGGGAAACGACCGCGGGGGGGAAGCTCTTGTCCCACCAACTATCCACTATTCGAAGAAGGATTACAAGATTTAGGGTGCTAAGGCACGTTATTTGGTACAATGTTTACTGAATAATGCTAAGAGTTGCTGAAAAATGTGTTTAGAGTGTTTAGAATGCTATGAAATAATTGCTGGATGTTGAATATGGTAGTGTTGTTGCTGAATGTGGAATGATCCCTTCTCCTTGAGCCCTAGCTCTTCTTTTATACTTGTAACCTTCCTCATTTTGCTCCTATTCTTCCTCCTTTCGTAACTGTCGTGGCCCCCTATTAAATAGGCCTTAACTGCTCCTTCTGTTGTAACGCTCCCCCCAATCTCGCAACTACTTTAATAGTCCGTTGCATTTCGGGATAGATCCGTTGGTGAGAATCCTGAGGGCCCTGGCTGTCCAGGGTCCTGTCTTTGCCGCTCCTTGAGTTGCTCACGGGTCCCGCCTGTGGTCTGAACTTCAGGTGTCCTAAACTAGTCCCTGCTGCTGAGGGGCCCGAATCTGGTGATAGGCTCGGTCGCACTCACCTAATCTAAAATAAACCTGACAAACCTAAGGGTAGCTAGGGTAAGTCGGGGTCGAGTCCACAAAGAGAGGGTTGTAATTGTAAGTTACTTATGGAGTGTTTCAAGTCTTAGTCGGTTCGAATATTGTTTGGTTCACTAAAGCTAGAGCAAGGAAAAGGTTAAACTTATAGGAAAGAAGTCTAGGAAGTCGGGTTAGGCAATGGGTAAGGTTAGGTCTAGGAATGATGATCGGGTTGAGTAGGTAATCGCACTTGCTAAGGATATAGCTCGTCCTCTCGGTCTTAAGCTTCCTCTAGGTCTCAAAAGCGGGCTCTCGCAACTTACAATTGAGGGTCCTAATGATTGTCTCGCGCCTCTCCTCGAACTAGGCTTTCGATCTTAAGCTCAAGGGTGCTAAAAGTTTGCTAAAACGTGATCAAGGTATCAACAAACAAAATCAAGCAGAGACAATCAAAGCAAACGCAAAAACCTAACCCAAATGATCACAAACATTAACCAAAACAATCACCCATGCTTCACCCTTCTCCCTAGATGATAAAACTACTCAAACATGACAAAAACGATAATAAAAACAAGGAGAAAGGATGAAAGTATGATCAACAACAACAAGAAATGAAATTGCAATGAAATAGGGAGAAGAAATTCAATACCAAATTAGAAAATTCAAGGAAGAAAAAAGGATGATCAAAGACAACAATTACCAATTAAACCAACGTAATACCGAATTCGAGTCGGGAATTGAAAAGTACAAATTATGAAAAGTTCTGTTTCGGGTATAAAGTTAGGAACTAAATACCAAAACTAAATACAATGGATTACAAGTTAATGTAGATTACAAATTCGATAAACTAAGTCCTTGAGGGTCCTTAGCTCTCGGCTGGTCTCTTCCTTCCTTCTTCTCTTCCTGAAACGGCGTAACAAACCTAGCCCCGGGGCCTTCCGGGTGATGGCCCTCCGACGCTCAAGTCAGTTACAAAGACAAATAAATCTAGAGAGAGAAAAGAGAGAAAACCTTTTTTGTAGTGTGTTTGTGTGTGTGTGAACTTAGTGATTTTTAGGGTTTTAGTTGCCTTTTATACTTGTCTCAGATTTGTCTTCTTGTGCCCCCGCTCCGTACAGTACGGCCCTGGGTGGGCCATACCTGCCCGGACCCGGGTGGATCATTGGGTTCCTTGGTATAAGAAATGCCCCGGTCCACATTCCTCCCGGCCCTATTTTGGCGGACCCGGGAGAGATGGGTGGATCAGGGGGTCTGCGGGCACCTTCCGGTCCCAAAGTCTAGTTGGTCCTAGTGTGTCGGACCCGGGAGAAGTCACTCCCAACAACTGCCCCCATACAGGGGAAGTCATCGGCTTGCCCTGTATGTCTTGTCCTTCATCGCAGATTATCTCTCCCGGTCCCGGACAAGTAAGCCCTTCTTCCATTTATGCTTCCTGACCTTGTGCTCCTTCCGTTCCGCTCAGGGGTGGTGTGTTGAGTACGCTTTCATTTTGGCGCAACTTTTGAATTCCAAACCCCAAGGTGGGCGACGCTTCACCTCCCCTGGCCCGACACGTGTCGTACGAAGGGTGGAGGTGCACTGTGCACTCTTTTTCCTATAAATACCCCCTTATTTCGTTCATTTTCCCCCTTTACTCGCTTTCAAAACGCCTTACATCCTCTCAAAAATTCTCTAAACTTCCTTAAATCCGGTTTGCATTTCATCCTTGCCTCGCCTCGCTTTTGATTGCATCCTTGCTTGCGCTTTTACAAAAGGTAATTTTCGCGTTTGATTTCAAATTTCATTCCCATAGTTCAGTAGAGAACAATGAGTGCGTCGTAGGTCGTCTTCTAGAAACGACGGATTACAACATAGTCACGGACTCGGAAGTAGGTCCTGAGCTCGAGGACTTGACCCTGGGTCGGGAGGGAGAGACTGACACGGAGGCCCAGGCTGGGACCTCTGAGGCCGGACCTTCTCAGGCCGGACCTTCTCAGGCCGACCTCTCGCATGTGCGGATTTTGGAGCAGGCGGTGTTCCAGATTCCCATGAACACTAGGATTAACCTAGGTTTTAGGGACTTTCTTCTCGAGAAAAACTGCCCTGAGCGGGCGGCCGAACATTATAATTTACCCGAGAAGTGGGAGTTCGTCGTGCCGGGAACGCATCAACACGTGGTTCGTCCTCCGGACCTTCATACGGCCGTGTACTTGAAGAATCTGGAGCATGGGCTTCGATTTCCCCTCCACCCCTTCATCGCTAAAGTGCTCGAGCGGGCAAATATAGCCATATGCCAGATGACGCCGTTTGGCATGAGGATTATAGTTGCCTTTGCCTGGACATGTCTGTATCTGTGCTTTCCCCTCTCGATAAATCTGTTCCGCCGCCTTCATCACTTCCGGCCATGTACTAACAAATCGACAAAAGGATGGTGGTCGTTAGTCACTGAGTCGGGCTTTTTGACTCACTATCCGCCTAACGACTCGATGAAAGGGTGGAATGAGCGGTGGCTCTTCCTCAAGTCTCCCGTGCCTTTCGACCACCCCCGTTGCTTTCACAACGACGTGAGGTGTCGCCTTGAGACCCGGGGCGAGTGGGTTCCGGGAGAAGTTCTTTCTTGGAAGGACGTTCCGCTGACCAAAGAGGAGTTAGAGGCCGCGGCCTATTTCAAGGCCTACAAAGTGGGGAAAGACTGGTTCCCCAAAAATTGGCTTCCTCCGGCTGATACAATCTCAGAAGACAAATTCCTGAGCGTGGTCGGCCTGGTCCCGGCCCTTGAAGTAGGTAAGCAGGAGCCGGGTGGCCAGGAACTTAGCGTTATTGTTATCTTCACTTGTTCGTGTTTATCTTACTTTTCCGTCTTCCTGCTCTGACCCAGCCTCGTTTCTTACAGGCGATCTCGGCTACCTGACTCCGGGGGACTTAGCATCTATTGGTTTGGACGAAAAGAACCGCCCGCTTAACCAAACGCCTGCCGTAAATTTGAAGCGACGTAAGCCCACTTTGAGAGAGCTGATAATGCAGGGTGAGGTTCCTGACAGACCAATGGGCAGGAAACGTGTGTCTTACAAACCGCAGCGGGAAAGGGAGGCTGAGCAAAGAGCACAGCCGGCCAGATCTGTTTCATCCCCCCATCCGCAGCCAGAAGACAACATTGTCCAGTCTGCGCCTGTGAGGGACGTACCCGGGGTTTCACAGGAGATTCCTCTCCCAAGCCCGCCAAGAGAGGTCGGGGTTCTCCAACCATCTAAAGCTCCTGACGCCATCACCGTGGAGTCAGAGTCTCCCCACTCGGAAGATGCCCGACCTTTCAAGAAGCAAAAGAAGGTTAGCTCCATGCTTTCATGGGGGAGTCTATCTGAGGGGCGCCCCCTGGATGTCCCTTCAGACGGCCTCTCCTCGGTCTTTCCTATCAGTGAGCAAGATATTTACAATCTGCTATCTTTCTCCATCCAGGGCTCTTCCTCTAAGGCCAAAACCGCCGGCCAGGGTCAAGTTTCCGTCGCTATCCCGGGCAGGTCTGATAAAGCGGGGCGCTCGGCGGGTCTCGTTGAAGAGACCCCACCTATCGCCGGGGGTCTTGCTATCCAGGCTACGGACATGGCCGTGCGGCTCCGCAGCAGCGTGGATTCTTTCTGCAAGTTCACGCTAGACACCGCAGGCGAGCTCGACCGCCTGCGGCGCGAGGCGGCCTCCACCGAGGCCAACAAAGAAATGATGGAGGCGGCTGTCCGCCTGAAAAAGGCCGTAAAAGCCCGTGAAAAAGAAACTGCTGCCTTGAAGAAGGAGGTGCAGTCTCTCCTGGGTAAGTTGAAGGAGAAGGAGCTCCAGCTGGGGGAGCTTTCCAAAGAGAAAGAGAGCCTGGCCCTCCAATATACAGAGGTCTTTCAAGGCCGGGATGCTGCCATTGCCCGGGCGGAGGCGGCCGAGGCTGAAAGGTCGGCGGGACAGGCTAAGGCGACCCGTCTGGAGCTTGAGATGGAAGAGATGAAGGCGGCCCATCAGGTTGAGCTCGCCCAGGTTCGTGCCAACTCCTTTTATGACGGGGTTGACTTTGGGTCCAACGAAACGAAAGGGTTCATCGACAAGGTCGATCCCAATTTCAACTTCGACCGCCTCGCTGAACTTGAGGAGGCTGCGGACCGGGAGAGGGAAGCCAAGAAGAAAGCAGCCGGCGGCGATGCCGGTTGCTAGGAATTCGGGCCGCTGTCTTCCGAATCTTCCTGCTCGGGGTGATCTGATGAGTCTCCCCTTAGCCTACATTTTGTCTGTATTTTAGCTTCCAATAAGACTCAAGCCAGTCTGCAGTAGGCGGGCCTTTTGGTGAGGACAGTTCTTGGGATTACGGTAGGTCATTTAGTTGTTCTTCTTTTTTCGCTTATTTCAATTTGCTCCCGGCCCGACATGTGGGTCCGGGGGCGACAACCTTGTAATATATACTCTTTTATTAATGTTGCCTTGTTCTTTTGTTTTTCCACACTTGGCTTATTTTCTTTTGTTTTTCCATATTTGGCTTATTATTTCCGCATACATTTATATTGACGTCTGCCGCTGCCGGGTAGCTTTTCTATACTTAGCTTATTTTTATCTTGTTTTTACTCATGCTGTTCTCTTCCGGGACCAGGTGATTTTAGGCGTATTCTTCCTTGTTATTATCTCTCTTTTAATGCCTATACTGTTTTTGCCGCTTGTACCGGGGCCGGATAATACTGTTTGGTCCCAGCGTTCTATTCATACTTAGTCAAATTTCTGGCTTTCTCTCATTGTGTTGTCGATACCGGGACCGTGCACTGTTTAGTGTCCGGTGATTGTAACCACTCTTTCGCGCGTTCATACACCTGCCCCCGGCTGTCGGGCGATTGTGCGTAGGTTGTTCGATGAATATTGTACAAGGCCATACGTCGGGCGCGAGCCGTCCGGGCCTCAGGCCACGGACTCTCAAGGCGCGATGTTCATCCATACGTACACATGGGAGGTCCGCAGCCGCCACCGGCTACAAGGCCGGCATCAGACACTGCGGTGAGAGCAGCCTAGGCACGTGGGCCATCATAGACATCCCGGCTCTTTTGCATTAGGGCACCCTCATCCGGGCCCGACGACCACGGATGAGCATTGTGCAAGGCCATACGTAGGGCGCGAGCCGTCCAGGCCCCGGGCCATGGACTCTCAAGGCGCGATGTTCATCCGTACGTAGGCAATGGGTTGCCGCGGAGGTCTTACCCATGGGAGGTCCGCAGCCGCCACCGGCTACAAGGCCGACATCGGTTTCTGCGGTGAGCGGCCTGAAACACGTGGGCCATCATAGACATCCCAGCTCTTTTGCATTAAGGCACCCTCATCCGGGCCCGACGACCACGGATGAGCATTGTGCAAGGCCATACGCAGGGCGCGAGCCGCCCAGGCCCCAGGCCCGGACTCTCAAGGCGCGATGTTCATCCTACGTAGGCAGTGGGTTGCCGCGGAGGTCTTACCCATGGGAGGTCCGCAGCCGCCACCGGCTACAAGGCCGGCATCAGACACTGCGGTGAGAGCAGCCTAGGCACGTGGGCCATCATAGACATCCCGGCTCTTTTGCATTAAGGCACCCTCATCCGGGCCCGACGACCACGGATGAGCATTGTGCAAGGCCATACGCAGGGCGCGAGCCGCCCAGGCCCCAGGCCCGGACTCTCAAGGCGCGATGTTCATCCTACGTAGGCATGGGCTGCCTAGGAGGTCTTGCCCTTCTCCGGTCTTTTATGTCTTTTAGCTGCTCCGGGGCCGTTTCTTGCCCCCGGTCCGTTCCAGGCAGGATTTTGGGTGTTTATCCTCCTTTTCCTGAAAGTGTTAGCAACAATTTTCAAAAATTCCTATTTTTGAATCAGACTATCGTGATTAGCCGGGGTCGGGGGTAGTCCCCCCTCCTTGCCCCCTGGCCAGCTTTTGTGTGATACAAATCTAAACAAATGCTGGGCAAAAATTCTACTAAAAGTTTACCAAAAACTTACAAAAGCTTGCGGTGTCAACATTCCTGATCACTCGCGTTACAAATGTCTACACGTTGCCTCGTTAAAACCTTCCCGTGGAAAACCCAGTGGGACAAAACCACGGGTGAGGAAAAAGAGTACAACGCTTACACGTAATATTTCTTTAACGTATCAGAGTTCCAATGGGACGGGAGGTCGTGGCCGCTCATATCTCTCAGCATGAAGGTCCCCGGCTGCTTTATCTCTGTGATCTGATAGGGCCCTTCCCTGGTGGCTGACAACTTCCCGTGAATGTTCCCTTTCCCGGTGGCGGATGCTCGTCTTAGCACCAGGTCTCCCAGCTCAAACTCCCTATGCTTCACTCTTCGATTGTACATTCTCCTCATTCGGTTCTGGTAAACCACCAGATTTTCTCTTGCTTGGTCCCGGACCTCATCTAGCAGGTCCAGCGACTCCTTTCTCGCTTGCTCATTACTGGTGGGATCATGTAGGTTTGCTCTCGGGGTGGGTAGAATTGCCTCAATCGGGAGTAAAGCTTCGGCCCCATAGACCATGTTAAATGGTGTGTGGCCGGTGGATTCCTTGACTGTAGTTCTGATTGACCAGAGAACGCTCGGTAGTTCATCAGCCCATGCCCCCTTCAGCTCGTCCAGCCGTTTTTTCATGCCGTTCAACATTTGCTTGTTGGCGGCCTCGGCTTGCTCGTTGCTTTGTGGATGGCAGACTGATGAGTAGGCGATAATTGTCCCGTTCCGTTTCAACCAGTCCCGCATGTTGTCGTTGTCGAATTGTTTTCCATGGTCAAATACCACCACCTTGGGCACCCCAAACCTTGTGATTACATTTCTCCAAATAAACTTTCTCACGGCTTGCTCGGTGATGGTGGGGATGGCCTCAGCTTCAATCCATTTAGTGAAGTAGTCGATAGCTGCTACCACATACTTCCTGCCCCCGGTCGCCGTCGCAAAGGGGCCCAAGATGTCCATCCCCCACTGATCAAAAGGTATCGGGCTCAGGACTGGCCTGAGGTCTCTAGCGGGGAGATGGATGTCCGGAGCGAAAACTTGACATTGCCGGCACCGCTTGCTCAAATCTTTGGCATCTCTTAGCATGGTGGGCCAAAAGTAGCCGGCCCTCAGTGCTTTGTGAGCCAATGTGCGTCCGGTCACGTGATGACCGCATACTCCTGAGTGTATGTCGTTCAGGATGAATTCAGCATCCGTGCCCCCTACACATTTAAGCAATGGGGCTGAGAATGACCGCCTATAGAGCTCTCCGTCTACGAGGATGAACCATGGGGCTAGTCTCTTCAGTTTAGCTGCCTCAATCTTGTCTTCCGGGATTTCTCCCTCCAGCTTGTATTTCAGTATCGGCCTCATCCAGCCACTGTCTTCGGAGATGGCATTGACCGTTAACACTCCCTTTTGCCGCCGGATATCGACGGTGACTGTTTTTGACTTGTTGTCTGCTGTGGCGCTGGCGAGTTTGGCAAGCGCGTCCGCTTTGTTGTTTTCGGACCTGGGGATATGATGAACTTCAAAAGATTTCAGTCCGGAAGTCAGGGCTTTCGCTCTCTGGAGGTATAACGCCATCCCTTCTTCCCGGGCCTCGTACTCCCCGTTAAGTTGGCTCGCCACCAGCTGCGAGTCTGTTCTTAGCTCAATCTCTTCTGCCCCCATGGCCTTTGCCAGTTCCAGGCCTGCCAGTACCGCCTCATACTCAGATTCATTGTTCGTGGCCGGGAAGGCAAATTTCAGGGCATGCTCAAACTCGTGTCCTTCGGGACTGATGATTACCACTCCGGCCCCGGAGCCATGGATGGTGGCCGACCCGTCTGTATATACCTGCCATACTCCTTTCGGTGTATTCCCCCTGGCCGGGTGGGTGCACTCGGCGATGAAGTCTGCCAGGGCCTGAGCCTTGATTGCCGTTCTCCCGGTGTAGGTTATGCCGAACCCTGACAGCTCGATTGCCCACTTGAGGAGTCTCCCGGATTTTTCAAACTTTTCGAGTGCCTTCTCAAGGGGCTGGTCCGTACGCACCTCCACCGGGTGGGCATCAAAGTACGGTCTAAGTTTCCGGGTTGCTATGACAATGACGTATCTTTGCCTTCTCGATGATTGGGTAGTTTCTCTCTGAGTGACCCAGTGCGTGACTGACAAAGTAGATTGGTTGTTGTTGTTTTTCTTCTTCCCGTAGGATTACTGCTGATATCGCGCTCGCGGTCACGGCGATGTATAAGATTAAAGTTTCGCCCGTGACCGGTCTTGCCAAAGTAGGCAGAGTTGTAAGGTGCTTCTTCAACTGTTCAAAGGCTTCATCCTGCTCCTTCCCCCATACAAACCTCTTGTTTCCCTTCAGGACCTGGAAGAACGGTGTGGACTTGTCAGCGGACCGGGAGATGAACCTGGATAGTGCTGCCATCCTCCCGGTCAGAATTTGAATGTCTTTAATTGTCTTCGGTGGCGGCAGGTCTAATATGGCCTTGACTTTCTCGGGGTTGGCGTCAATTCCTCTTGAGCTGACCAGGTACCCCAGAAACTTCCCTGACCGGACTCCGAAGGTACACTTCTTCGGATTCGCCATTTGGTATTCTCTGAGCGGCTTAACGCTTTCTCAAGTTTTCCAGGTGTTGCTCATCGGACTTACTTTTCACAATTGCATCGTCCACATATACCTCCATGTTTCTCCCTACATTTTGCGAACACGGCATCCACCGGTTTGATACGTGGCCCCGGCGTTCTTGAGTCCGAACGGCATCATCTTGTACATGTAGACCCCGTGTCCCGTGATGAAGGCGCACCGGGGCCTGTCCTCTTCTGACAGATAGACTTGGTGGTATCCCGAGAAGGCATCCAGGAAACTCAAGGTTGAGTGACCACTGGTGGAGTCTACCAGCTGATCAATCCTTGGCAACGGGTAGCAGTCTTTGGGGCACGCCTTGTTTAGATTTGTAAAATCAACGCACATTCTCCACGCCCCGGACGCTTTTTTCACCATTACCACGTTAGCCAACCACTCGGGATAGTCACAACGTTCAATGAAACCTGCCTCCAACAACTTGTTTATTTCTTCGAGAATGGCCGCGTCCTTTTCCGCACTCATGGGCGCGACCTGCGCTTGATTGGTTTGTAGTGGGGTTAACGTTGGTGGTGTACAATGCCGGGCTTATCCGGCATCTCACCGCTGAGTAGGCAAACACGTCCTTGTTTTCTTCCAAGATACTAATCAGACTGTCTTGGAAGCCGGGGTCTAGCTCCGCCCCGATGATTACACTTCTTCCTGGTGATAGCTCAATTTCTGTTGTCTCACTTTCCGGTCCCGGAGTCACTTCCAGACCCTGCTTCTCCTTTTGTTCCGGGAGCTTCACCTCTTCTACTGTCTTCTGCTTTGTTCCCCGGGCCGATAGGGAATTGCAGGATCTCCCGGCCTTCTGGTCGCCATAAACTTTCCCCTCGGTCCAATTGTCCGTGACATAAACCATAGCCAGCGCTCGTATTGACACAACAGCATGAATGTGGTCCAAAGTGACCCGGCCGATGAGGGCGTTGTACGCTGATGGGGCGTCAACGACCACGAAGCTTGCGTCTACGCTTCGGGCCATGTCTTCCTCCCCTATCGTGACCGGCAATGTTACCGTCCTCATTGGTCTGATGCCGGCTCCGGCGAAGCCATACAGCGAGCCTTTGTATGGTGTCGGTTGCTCCCTCTTCAGACCTAACTTTTCGAATGTCTCCCGGTACAGGAGGTTGGTGCAAGCTCCGGTATCTATCATGCACCTATGGACCTGATGGGGTCCGATATCCATGGAGATCACCAACGGGTCGCTGTGCGGGTAAGAGACCCGCTGATAGTCTTCCTGGCTAATGGTCAAGTCCGGGATGGGAGGTTTTGGTGCCATCCTCTCGGCTGAATATATGCCCATCCTAGACTGCTCACGCTTCTCCGCTTTTCTTTTCCTTCCGGACAAGACTGACTCTTCCGTCCCGGCGATCATATGGATTTCGCCTATTCTTTGCTTGTTCTTTTTCGGACCCGTTTGACCCGGATCACCACTACCTTCGCCACCATCTCTGTCTCGCTTGTCCTTAACAAAGCGCCGCAAGGTGCCCTGTTGTACCAGCCTCTCGACCTCGTGCTTCAAGGATACGCAGTTTTCCGTTGCATGGCCGGCTGTCTGGTGGTATTCACAGAAAACCGACTTATCATTCCCTGGGTGCTTTTGCGGTCGGGGGGCGGCCCACTTGATCTCGTTTTTGGTCATCTCAAAAATTTCTGCCTGGGACCTGATGAGTGGTGTGTAGTGAGTCCATTGCTGGAACTGTTGGTTGTTTCCCTGCTGGCCTCGGCCGTCCCGGTTATCCCGGCGATCGTTGTGATTGTTATTACTGCTGCGGTTGAAATTGTTGCGGATGTTGTTGTTGTTTTGCCTCCGGGGCGGTCCTTTCCATTCCTGTTGGGCTCCGCCCTGGTCTTCCTTCTTATCACTTCTCTTGCTGAATGTTTTGTGGAACTGCTCCTCTCGCACAAATCCTTCAGCCATCTCGCGGGCTGCCATCAGGCTGGCCGGCGGATTTCTGATCAGGAGACTTTTCAGCTCTCCCTCTTTCAGCCCTACCGTCAAGGCATGGACCCCTATCTTGGAGTCCAGGTCTCTGATTTGCTGTGATTCTCTGTCAAACCGGGTCATATACTCCTTCAGCCCTTCACTCTTCCCCTGCACCACGTTCAGGAGCTCCGTAGCCACCTTCTCTCTCCTTTTGTTCCCTGCGTACTGCTGGCGGAACACCCGGCACATGTCCTCATATCCATAGATGGAGCCAGTTGGGAGGTTACGGAACCAGGTTTGTGCAAGTCCCGTCAGGGTCGTAGGAAAAACTTTGCACCAAACGTAGTCCGTAGAGTCGTACATCATCATGTGGCTCTCATAGGCCGCCAAATGTTCCTCCGGGTCTGTTTTTCCGTCATATTGTATCGTTGGAATTTTCATCTTGGGAGGAAGAGGGTATTCCAGCACCGAAGAAGCCAAAGGCGATTTTACTGTGACTTTTCCTTGTGTTGTGTTTCCTTTGGGTTTGTTGCGCTTGGGCCTCTCGGTGCGTGGAACCTCAGGCTTGGACACTTCCTGGACTGAGGGTGGTGACTGGGACGCTGAGTGAGAATGTTCCGACTCTCTCCACGTACTATCGTTGCTTGACGTCTCATTGTCCTCATGAAAAAGCTTCTTAGGTGTCACGGATGGGATGGGATCTTTTCTTGGTGGAGACTTCTGTTGACTTGGCTCGGGCGGGGGAGTACCGGTAGGTGGTGTCTTCCTCAGTTTTTCAAGGTAAGCACTCATCATCCTTTTCTCCTCTGGAGTCAAGGGCGTTTGCAGCTCGGTCTCCAGGGGAATGCCGCCGGCACCTCCTCCCGGGGGAGCTGTTTCTTCCGCTGTTTTTCTCGGCTCTTGTGTAGGGTTTGACATGGCTTTTTGTAAGATTTTTGTGAAATTTTCCCCACAGACGGCGCCAATTGTTTCGGGTATAAAGTTAGGAACTAAATACCAAAACTAAATACAAAGGATTACAAGTTAATGTAGATTACAAATTCGATAAACTAAGTCCTTGAGGGTCCTTAGCTCTCGGCTGGTCTCTTCCTTCCTTCTTCTCTCCCTGAAACGGCGTAACAAACCTAGCCCCGGGGCCTTCCGGGTGATGGCCCTCCGACGCTCAAGTCAGTTACAAAGACAAATAAATCTAGAGAGAGAAAAGAGAGAAAACCTTTTTTGTAGTGTGTTTGTGTGTGTGTGAACTTAGTGATTTTTAGGGTTTTAGTTGCCTTTTATACTTGTCTCAGATTTGTCTTCTTGTGCCCCTGCTCCGTACAGTACGGCCCTGGGTGGGCCATACCTGCCCGGACCCGGGTGGATCATTGGGTTCCTTGGTATAAGAAATGCCCCGGTCCACATTCCTCCCGGCCCTATTTTGGCGGACCCGGGAGAGATGGGTGGATCAGGGGGTCTGCGGGCACCTTCCGGTCCCAAAGTCTAGCTGGTCCTAGTGTGTCGGACCCGGGAGAAGTCACTCCCAACAAGTTCAAACCCTAAGTTTCTATGAGAATCTAATTTAGAATGTGCTTAAAACCAGGCCATGTAAAAAGATAGCCCCGAAAATATGAATGAAACCCTCTTAAAATAGACGAGCAAATGAAGCACACGAGGGGACGGAGGGTTGTCCCGTCCGGGACAAGGGTGGTCCCGTCCGGGACAGGTGTGTCCCGTGGGTTTCAGCAGGTTTGGCCTTGGTTCCTTGCATGCACTTCACTCGTACTTGCTCCTAACTTGTCGTATGTTGACCCAAGGCCTAGGGACAAGGCATGGCTCATCCTCAAGGGTAGGGACGAGGTCTATAATGATCATGTGAGCTCCACACTCGGTCCCAAGGTCCCGGGACACCTTTAATTAGCGAAACGAGGGTCGTACGCAAGCGAAACGCAACGAAACCAACTCGAATATTCACGAAACTTAACGAAACTTCACGAAACTTCTCGACAAGCATCCTAACCTCCAAATATGCGCATTTACCTACAAGATAGACATAAAAACGCAGCAGGGCCAAAACGGAGAGAAATAGGAGCTGAAACGCATATAAAAGCACTAAAACCGCAAAGAAACGCTAACGACAGGGGCTATAAAAATATGTAAATATAGGACACATCAAACTCCCCCATACCGAACCGTTGCTTGTCCTCAAGCAACCAAGCATGACAGAAAATAGAGGACAAAGCGAGCAAGAGAAGACTTCCTAACAATCACCAAACCGCAAGCAAAGATGAGCAATGGCAATCAGTCCCGAATCAACATGGGACGTATGGATGTAGCAAGCTACCGGCAGAGAATTACAAGACGGCGCAGAATGAATAGCATGGCTTAAACAAGGCTCTCTAGCAATCAAATCACGGACCTCTCGCGGTTTCCACTCTAACACAAATGATGATCAAGGTGATATATGTGATGATACTCACCTACTCGACTAGTGGAAGCACGCCCGCAATCGAATGTGGACCAAATCTCGCATTCAGTACACAATAATGTCACAAAAACGAAGCAAACATGAGGACTTACATAGGATATGAGGGTGTAAAGGCCATAGAGAGGATAAGGGTAAGAAGGTGGAACAAATAGTTATGGAATCGTGGAGCTAAGCCACTAGAAACCACTCGTACTACTCAAGTGCTCGTCCAACCAACAAAGAACCCAACTCTCATGATAAACGGACCGAAAGCAGCATATCGGTCCCCTTTACACATCAACGCAACATAGCAACAAATTTCAAATGCTCACTCATCAACAACAACAACAACTTATCACTTTTGTGCACATTTTTTCTTTTTGTATTTTGTGTTGTGTTTGTATTTTCAGATTTTTGTGTGTTTTCTTGAGCAAAGAGCACACTCACATAGTGGTTGCGAAAAACCTCATCAAAGGGTCGGGGAAACTGCAATCCCGACTCAAATTCACCAACATTCTCAACGCCAACGACGTCAGCAAATCGCAGCAACGATCACAACCCGTAGGACAAGCACAAGAGTAAGCAAAGCGGTAACTAGCAAGGCTAGGGTAGGCTATATGGCAATGTAGCTAGCAAACTCAGGTGGGTAAGGGTATAAGGATCATATATGAGAGGAATAAGACAATGCAAAGACAAGGTGAATCAATAGAAATCAACTAAAGCCTCATATGCATAAACAAGTGACAAAATCGTAGGAAACACGGGATAAGGGCCACACTTATGCGTGTTAATATTACGTACCCCACGAGGAGAACTACTCACAATATAAGCACGGGGACCGGGATAGATGAACCGGCCGCAGGAGGCTAAAAACCTCACAATTTAAGTAGCTACAGTCCATGAATGATAAAGCCAACAGTAAAAGCACGCCATCATCTGCAAGCACGTCTCAACATCCCTGAAAGCGCTAAACCAACAATATAAAACATGCCAAAGCTCAAAGCTAACAAGGGAAGAGATGTCGGGAAAAAACAAGGTAAAAAGAGCTCGCAAACAACAGAACGGGATACGCATTTTTGTGATTTTTTGAGAATTTTTCTGATTTTTTGTATTTTTCTGAAATTTTCAGATTTTTTTGGATTTTAGATTTTTTTGAAAAAATGAAAAACGAAAAAGAAAAAGAAAACGAAGCAGAGCGTTCCTCCCCCCAAACCAAACAACACATTGTCCCCAATGTGTCCTAAAGCACATTAACACGGGGACCGAAAAACATGGGGAGAAAAACGAGCAAAGTGAAAGGAAAACGTACTTACAATACTTACAAGAGAGGCACCCCCCCCAAACCAGCTTCAAAATGGGGGCGCAGCACGGGCCGCCGCGGACGCGAACCTGCTACCGTTACCAACATCATCCAATCGGCGATCATTAATCGATTGGCTTGCAGCAAAGCCAACCATTATTGCGACCAAAGCTCGTAGTAGCCGATCAAAAACCTGCTCATGTGCTAAACAAAGGCAAATGTAGCACCAAAATGAAACATATTTATAGAAAATCACAGCTAATGATCGACTCAACAAGTAAATGAGTCTATGAAAATTGTTCTGGAGCACTTTGGCAACATTTACAACACATCCGCGCACAACAGAGGGTCACAAAAACTCATCCAAGCCCTCAAAAGGGGACATCGGCGTGACATCCATGTGGTGAACCGCGGGAGCATACGAGTCTTTCCCTCGACTTGTTGTGTCCGTGGGAATGGAAGCCTTGTCTTCATGTGCATATAAGAGCGCTTCCAATTCATCCACTTCAGCACTCCACGACTTTGAGTCACCTGCGTCATTCTCAAGACACTCAGAAGATCGCCAAAGGATCCTCGGACAAGGATCCAATGGAAAAAGACTCAATAGACGCATCAACAAGGGGACAAGTCGGTTCAGGTACAGGAGCGTCATTCACAATTATCTCAAGCGAATTAGGCGATTCACAATCATAAGCACGCTCATAACCATCGTCATCAAACAAATCATCATCACACAAGGACGCATATGGGCTAGTTAGAGCACAAGTTTGAGATGAATAAGTATTATCATAAGGAGCGGGAGAACATTCATAAGACGCACAATCATCGTTCATTTCCTTGACTAATTTCATGTACGTAACAAGGACCTCGTTAAAGTCAGCTTTTATTTCGGAAATAAGAGCTTCACGCGTGATATCCCAAAAGAGGTCCCAAATCTCATATTCAGGCATATAGGAAATTCTACCATTAGTCACGTAGTGAATGAAGTTGTGAGACTCATAGTTCATACCCGAGCTAATAATATAAACTTTCTCCCAATCAGAACAATAAAGACCATATGAACCAATATAACTATTAAATCGAACAATGTACTTATGAAATGGTTCGTACTCATATTGAGGAAAATCAAAGATTGTCATGTCATGTGGAAGAAGGCAAGTGACCTATGGAAAAACAAAAGACTAGAAACAAGTAGCAAACAGAAAACAATGCCGTCTCCCCGGCAACGGCGCCAAAATTTGATAGGCTCGGTCGCACTCACCTAATCAAAAATAAACCTGACAAACCTAAGGGTAGCTAGGGTAAGTCGGGGTCGAGTCCACAAGGAGAGGGTTGTAATTGTAATTTACTTATGGAGTGTTTCAAGTCTTAGTCGGTTCGAAAATTGTTTGGTTCACTAAAGCTAGAGCAAGGAAAAGGTTAAACTTATAGGAAAGAAGTCTAGGAAGTCGGGTTAGGCAATGGGTAAGGTTAGGTCTAGGAATGATGATCGGGTTGAGTAGGTAATCGCACTTGCTAAGGATATAGCTCGACCTCACGGTCTTAAGCTTCCTCTAGGTCTCAAGCGGGCTCTCATGAACTTACAATTGAGGGTCCTAATGATTGTCTCGCGCCTCTCCTCGAACTAGGCTTTCGATCTTAAGCTCAAGGGTGCTAAAAGTTTGCTAAAACGTGATCAAGGTATCAACAAACAAAATCAAGCAGAGACAATCAAAGCAAACGCAAAAACCTAACCCAAATGATCACAAACATCAACCAAAACAATCACCCATGCTTCACCCTTCTCCCTAGATGATAAAACTACTCAAACATGACAAAAACGATAATAAAAACAAGGAGAAAGGATGAAAGCATGATCAACAACAACAAGAAATGAAATTGCAATGAAATAGGGAGAAGAAATTCAATACCAAATCAGAAAATTCAAGGAAGAAAAAAGGATGATCAAAGACAACAATTACCAATTAAACCAACGTAATACCGAATTCGAGTCGGGAATTGAAAAGTACAAATTATGAAAAGTTCAAACCCTAAGTTTCTATGAGAATCTAATTTAGAATGTGCTTAAAACCATGTAAAAAGATAGCCCCGAAAATATGAATGAAACCCTCTTAAAATAGACGAGCAAATGAAGCACACGAGGGGTCGGAGGGTTGTCCCGTCCGGGACAAGGGTGGTCCCGTCCGGGATGGTGGTTGTCCCGTCTGGGACAGGTGTGTCCCGTGGGTTTCAGCAGGTTTGGCCTTGGTTCCTTGCATGCACTTCACTCGTACTTGCTCCTAACTTGTCGTATGTTGACCCAAGGCCTAGGGACAAGGCATGGCTCATCCTCAAGGGTAGGGACGAGGTCTATAATGATCATGTGAGCTCCACACTCGGTCCCAAGGTCCCGGGACACCTTTAATTAGCGAAACGAGGGTCGTACGCAAGCGAAACGCAACGAAACCAACTCGAATCTTCACGAAACTTAACGAAACTTCACGAAACTTCTCGACAAGCATCCTAACCTCCAAATATGCGCATTTACCTACAAGATAGACATAAAAACGCAGCAGGGCCAAAACGGAGAGAAATAGGAGCTGAAACGCATATAAAAGCACTAAAACCGCAAAGAAACGCTAACGACAGGGGCTATAAAAATATGTAAATATAGGACACATCAAACTCCCCCATACCGAACCGTTGCTTGTCCTCAAGCAACCAAGCATGACAGAAAATAGAGGACAAAGCGAGCAAGAGAAGACTTCCCCGAACAATCACCAAACCGCAAGCAGCATGAGCAATGGCAATCAATCCCGAATCAACATGGGACGTATGGATATAGCAAGCTAACGGCTGAGAATTACAAGACGGCGCAGAATGAATAGCATGGCTTAAACAAGGCTCTCTAGCAATCAAATCACGGACCTCTCGCGGTTTCCACTCTAACACAAATGATGATCAAGGTGATATATGTGATGATACTCACCTACTCGACTAGTGGAAGCACGCCCGCAATCGAATGTGGACCAAATCTCGCATTCCCGTACACAATAATGTCACAAAAACGAAGCAAACATGAGGACTTACATAGGATATGAGGGTGTAAAGGCCATAGAGAGGATAAGGGTAAGAAGGTGGAACAAATAGTTATGGAATCGTGGAGCTAAGCCACTAGAAACCACTCGTACTACTCAAGTGCTCGTCCAACCAACAAAGAACCCAACTCTCATGATAAACGGACCGAAAGCAGCATATCGGTCCCCTTTACACATCAACGCAACATAGCAACAAATTTCAAATGCTCACTCATCAACAACAACAACAACTTATCATTTTTGTGCACATTTTTTTCTTTTTGTATTTTGTGTTGTGTTTGTATTTTCAGATTTTTGTGTGTTTTCTTGAGCAAAGAGCACACTCACATAGTGGTTGCGAAAAACCTCATCAAAGGGTCGGGGAAACTGCAATCCCGACTCAAATTCACCAACATTCTCAACGCCAACGACGTCAGCAAATCGCAGCAACGATCACAACCCGTAGGACAAGCACAAGAGTAAGCAAAGCGGTAACTAGCAAGGCTAGGGTAGGCTATATGGCAATGTAGCTAGCAAACTCAGGTGGGTAAGGGTATAAGGATCATATATGAGAGGAATAAGACAATGCAAAGACAAGGTGAATCAATAGAAATCAACTAAAGCCTCATATGCATAAACAAGTGACAAAATCGTAGGAAACACGGGATAAGGGCCACACTTATGCGTGTTAATATTACGTACCCCACGAGGAGAACTACTCACAATATAAGCACGGGGACCGGGATAGATGAACCGGCCGCAGGAGGCTAAAAACCTCACAATTTAAGTAGCTACAGTCCATGAATGATAAAGCCAACAGTAAAAGCACGCCATCATCTGCAAGCACGTCTCAACATCCCTGAAAGCGCTAAACCAACAATATAAAACATGCCAAAGCTCAAAGCTAACAAGGGAAGAGATGTCGGGAAAAAACAAGGTAAAAAGAGCTCGCAAACAACGTAATCCGGGATACGCATTTTTGTGATTTTTTGAGAATTTTTCTGATTTTTTGTATTTTTCTGAAATTTTCAGATTTTTTTGGATTTTAGATTTTTTTGAAAAAATGAAAAACGAAAAAGAAAAAGAAAACGAAGCAGAGCGTTCCTCCCCCCAAACCAAACAACACATTGTCCCCAATGTGTCCTAAAGCACATTAACACGGGGACCGAAAAACATGGGGAGAAAAACGAGCAAAGTGAAAGGAAAACGTACTTACAATACTTACAAGAGAGGCACCCCCCCCAAACCAGCTTCAAAATGGGGGCGCAGCACGGGCCGCCGCGGACGCGAACCTGCTACCGTTACCAACATCATCCAATCGGCGATCATTAATCGATTGGCTTGCAGCAAAGCCAACCATTATTGCGACCAAAGCTCGTAGTAGCCGATCAAAAACCTGCTCATGTGCTAAACAAAGGCAAATGTAGCACCAAAATGAAACATATTTATAGAAAATCACAGCTAATGATCGACTCAACAAGTAAATGAGTCTATGAAAATTGTTCTGGAGCACTTTGGCAACATTTACAACACATCCGCTCACAACAGAGGGACACAAAAACTCATCAAAGCCCTCAAAAGGGGACAACGGCGTGACATCCATGTGGTGAACCGCGGGAGCATACGAGTCTTTCCCTCGACTTGTTGTGTCCGTGGGAATGGAAGCCTTGTCTTCATGTGCATATAAGAGCGCTTCCAATTCATCCACTTCAGCACTCCACGACTTTGAGTTACCTGCGTCATTCTCAGTACACGGTAAGACCGCCAAAGGATCCTCGGACAAGGATCCAATGGAAAAAGACTCAATAGACGCATCAACAAGGGGACAAGTCGGTTCAGGTTCAGGAGCGTCATTCACAATTATCTCAAGCGAATTAGGCGATTCACAATCATAAGCACGCTCATAACCATCGTCATCAAACAAATCATCATCACACAAGGACGATATGGGCTAGTTAGAGCACAAGTTTGAGATGAATAAGTATTATCATAAGGAGCGGGAGAACATTCATAAGACGCACAATCATCGTTCATTTCCTTGACTAATTTCATGTACGTAACAAGGACCTCGTTAAAGTCAGCTTTTATTTCGGAAATAAGAGCTTCACGCGTGATATCCCAAAAGAGGTCCCAAATCTCATATTCAGGCATATAGGAAATTCTACCATTAGTCACGTAGTGAATGAAGTTGTGAGACTCATAGTTCATACCCGAGCTAATAATATAAACTTTCTCCCAATCAGAACAATAAAGACCATATGAACCAATATAACTATTAAATCGAACAATGTACTTATGAAATGGTTCGTACTCATATTGAGGAAAATCAAAGATTGTCATGTCATGTGGAAGAAGGCAAGTGACCTATGGAAAAACAAAAGACTAGAAACAAGTAGCAAACAGAAAACAATGCCGTCTCCCCGGCAACGGCGCCAAAATTTGATAGGCTCGGTCGCACTCACCTAATCAAAAATAAACCTGACAAACCTAAGGGTAGCTAGGGTAAGTCGGGGTCGAGTCCACAAGGAGAGGGTTGTAATTGTAATTTACTTATGGAGTGTTTCAAGTCTTAGTCGGTTCGAAAATTGTTTGGTTCACTAAAGCTAGAGCAAGGAAAAGGTTAAACTTATAGGAAAGAAGTCTAGGAAGTCGGGTTAGGCAATGGGTAAGGTTAGGTCTAGGAATGATGATCGGGTTGAGTAGGTAATCGCACTTGCTAAGGATATAGCTCGTCCTCTCGGTCTTAAGCTTCCTCTAGGTCTCAAAAGCGGGCTCTCGCAACTTACAATTGAGGGTCCTAATGATTGTCTCGCGCCTCTCCTCGAACTAGGCTTTCGATCTTAAGCTCAAGGGTGCTAAAAGTTTGCTAAAACGTGATCAAGGTATCAACAAACAAAATCAAGCAGAGACAATCAAAGCAAACGCAAAAACCTAACCCAAATGATCACAAACATCAACCAAAACAATCACCCATGCTTCACCCTTCTCCCTAGATGATAAAACTACTCAAACATGACAAAAACGATAATAAAAACAAGGAGAAAGGATGAAAGCATGATCAACAACAACAAGAAATGAAATTGCAATGAAATAGGGAGAAGAAATTCAATACCAAATCAGAAAATTCAAGGAAGAAAAAAGGATGATCAAAGACAACAATTACCAATTAAACCAACGTAATACCGAATTCGAGTCGGGAATTGAAAAGTACAAATTATGAAAAGTTCAAACCCTAAGTTTCTATGAGAATCTAATTTAGAATGTGCTTAAAACCATGTAAAAAGATAGCCCCGAAAATATGAATGAAACCCTCTTAAAATAGACGAGCAAATGAAGCACACGAGGGGTCGGAGGGTTGTCCCGTCCGGGACAAGGGTGGTCCCGTCCGGGATGGTGGTTGTCCCGTCTGGGACAGGTGTGTCCCGTGGGTTTCAGCAGGTTTGGCCTTGGTTCCTTGCATGCACTTCACTCGTACTTGCTCCTAACTTGTCGTATGTTGACCCAAGGCCTAGGGACAAGGCATGGCTCATCCTCAAGGGTAGGGACGAGGTCTATAATGATCATGTGAGCTCCACACTCGGTCCCAAGGTCCCGGGACACCTTTAATTAGCGAAACGAGGGTCGTACGCAAGCGAAACGCAACGAAACCAACTCGAATCTTCACGAAACTTAACGAAACTTCACGAAACTTCTCGACAAGCATCCTAACCTCCAAATATGCGCATTTACCTACAAGATAGACATAAAAACGCAGCAGGGCCAAAACGGAGAGAAATAGGAGCTGAAACGCATATAAAAGCACTAAAACCGCAAAGAAACGCTAACGACAGGGGCTATAAAAATATGTAAATATAGGACACATCAAACTCCCCCATACCGAACCGTTGCTAGTCCTCAAGCAACCAAGCATGACAGAAAATAGAGGACAAAGCGAGCAAGAGAAGACTTCCGAACAATCACCAAACCGCAAAGCGATGAGCAATGGCAATCAATCCAGAATCAACATGGGACGTATGGATATAGCAAGCTAACGGTGAGAATTACAAGACGGCGCAGAATGAATAGCATGGCTTAAACAAGGCTCTCTAGCAATCAAATCACGGACCTCTCGCGGTTTCCACTCTAACACAAATGATGATCAAGGTGATATATGTGATGACACTCACCTACTCGACTAGTGGAAGCACGCCCGCAATCGAATGTGGACCAAATCTCGCATTCCCGTACACAATAATGTCACAAAAACGAAGCAAACATGAGGACTTACATAGGATATGAGGGTGTAAAGGCCATAGAGAGGATAAGGGTAAGAAGGTGGAACAAATAGTTATGGAATCGTGGAGCTAAGCCACTAGAAACCACTCGTACTACTCAAGTGCTCGTCCAACCAACAAAGAACCCAACTCTCATGATAAACGGACCGAAAGCAGCATATCGGTCCCCTTTACACATCAACGCAACATAGCAACAAATTTCAAATGTCACTCATCAACAACAACAACAACTTATCATTTTTGTGCACATTTTTTTCTTTTTGTATTTTGTGTTGTGTTTGTATTTTCAGATTTTTGTGTGTTTTCTTGAGCAAAGAGCACACTCACATAGTGGTTGCGAAAAACCTCATCAAAGGGTCGGGGAAACTGCAATCCCGACTCAAATTCACCAACATTCTCAACGCCAACGACGTCAGCAAATCGCAGCAACGATCACAACCCGTAGGACAAGCACAAGAGTAAGCAAAGCGGTAACTAGCAAGGCTAGGGTAGGCTATATGGCAATGTAGCTAGCAAACTCAGGTGGGTAAGGGTATAAGGATCATATATGAGAGGAATAAGACAATGCAAAGACAAGGTGAATCAATAGAAATCAACTAAAGCCTCATATGCATAAACAAGTGACAAAATCGTAGGAAACACGGGATAAGGGCCACACTTATGCGTGTTAATATTACGTACCACGAGGAGAACTACTCACAATATAAGCACGGGACCGGGATAGATGAACCCGGCAGGAGGCTAAAAACCTCACAATTTAAGTAGCTACAGTCCATGAATGATAAAGCCAACAAAGAAAAGCACGCCATCATCCGCAAGCACGTCTCAACATCCCCGAAAGCGCTAAACCAACAATATAAAACATGCCAAAGCTCAAAGCTAACAAGGGAAGAGATGTCGGGAAAAACAAGGTAAAAGAGCTCGCAAACAATGTAATCCGGGATACGATTTTTGTGATTTTTTGAGAATTTTTACGATTTTTGTATTTTTAAAATTTTCAGATTTTTTTGGATTTTAGATTTTTTTGAAAAAATGAAAAACGAAAAAGAAAAAGAAAACGAAGCAGAGCGTTCCTCCCCCCAAACCAAACAACACATTGTCCCCAATGTGTCCTAAAGCACATTAACACGGGGACCGAAAAACATGGGGAGAAAAACGAGCAAAGTGAAAGGAAAACGTACTTACAATACTTACAAGAGAGGCACCCCCCCCAAACCTGCATCAAAATGGGGCGCAAAGACGGCCGCCATGACGCGAACCTGCTACCGTTACCAACATCATCCAATCGGCGATCATTAATCGATTGGCTTGCAGCAAAGCCAACCATTATTGCGACCAAAGCTCGTAGTAGCCGATCAAAAACCTGCTCATGTGCTAAACAAAGGCAAATGTAGCACCAAAATGAAACATATTTATAGAAAATCACAGCTAATGATCGACTCAACAAGTAAATGAGTCTATGAAAATTGTTCTGGAGCACTTTGGCAACATTTACAACACATCCGCTCACAACAGAGGGACACAAAAACTCATCAAAGCCCTCAAAAGGGGACAACGGCGTGACATCCATGTGGTGAACCGCGGGAGCATACGAGTCTTTCCCTCGACTTGTTGTGTCCGTGGGAATGGAAGCCTTGTCTTCATGTGCATATAAGAGCGCTTCCAATTCATCCACTTCAGCACTCCACGACTTTGAGTCACCTGCGTCATTCTCAGTACACGGTAAGACCGCCAAAGGATCCTCGGACAAGGATCCAATGGAAAAAGACTCAATAGACGCATCAACAAGGGGACAAGTCGGTTCAGGTTCAGGAGCGTCATTCACAATTATCTCAAGCGAATTAGGCGATTCACAATCATAAGCACGCTCATAACCATCGTCATCAAACAAATCATCATCACACAAGGACGCATATGGGCTAGTTAGAGCACAAGTTTGAGATGAATAAGTATTATCATAAGGAGCGGGAGAACATTCATAAGACGCACAATCATCGTTCATTTCCTTGACTAATTTCATGTACGTAACAAGGACCTCGTTAAAGTCAGCTTTTATTTCGGAAATAAGAGCTTCACGCGTGATATCCCAAAAGAGGTCCCAAATCTCATATTCAGGCATATAGGAAATTCTACCATTAGTCACGTAGTGAATGAAGTTGTGAGACTCATAGTTCATACCCGAGCTAATAATATAAACTTTCTCCCAATCAGAACAATAAAGACCATATGAACCAATATAACTATTAAATCGAACAATGTACTTATGAAATGGTTCGTACTCATATTGAGGAAAATCAAAGATTGTCATGTCATGTGGAAGAAGGCAAGTGACCTATGGAAAAACAAAAGACTAGAAACAAGTAGCAAACAGAAAACAATGCCGTCTCCTCGGCAACGGCGCCAAAATTTGATAGGCTCGGTCGCACTCACCTAATCAAAAATAAACCTGACAAACCTAAGGGTAGCTAGGGTAAGTCGGGGTCGAGTCCACAAGGAGAGGGTTGTAATTGTAATTTACTTATGGAGTGTTTCAAGTCTTAGTCGGTTCGAAAATTGTTTGGTTCACTAAAGCTAGAGCAAGGAAAAGGTTAAACTTATAGGAAAGAAGTCTAGGAAGTCGGGTTAGGCAATGGGTAAGGTTAGGTCTAGGAATGATGATCGGGTTGAGTAGGTAATCGCACTTGCTAAGGATATAGCTCGTCCTCTCGGTCTTAAGCTTCCTCTAGGACTCAAAGCGGGCTCGCAACTTACAATTGAGGGTCCTAATGATTGTCTCGCGCCTCTCCTCGAACTAGGCTTTCGATCTTAAGCTCAAGGGTGCTAAAAGTTTGCTAAAACGTGATCAAGGTATCAACAAACAAAATCAAGCAGAGACAATCAAAGCAAACGCAAAAACCTAACCCAAATGATCACAAACATCAACCAAAACAATCACCCATGCTTCACTCTTCTCCCTAGATGATAAAACTACTCAAACATGACAAAAACGATAATAAAAACAAGGAGAAAGGATGAAAGCATGATCAACAACAACAAGAAATGAAATTGCAATGAAATAGGGAGAAGAAATTCAATACCAAATCAGAAAATTCAAGGAAGAAAAAAGGATGATCAAAGACAACAATTACCAATTAAACCAACGTAATACCGAATTCGGGTCGGGAATTGAAAAGTACAAATTATGAAAAGTTCAAACCCTAAGTTTCTATGAGAATCTAATTTAGAATGTGCTTAAAACCATGTAAAAAGATAGCCCCGAAAATATGAATGAAACCCTCTTAAAATAGACGAGCAAATGAAGCACACGAGGGGTCGGAGGGTTGTGCCGTCCGGGACAAGGGTGGTCCCGTCCGGGAGTCTGGGACAGGTGTGTCCCGTGGGTTTCAGCAGGTTTGGCCTTGGTTCCTTGCATGCACTTCACTCGTACTTGCTCCTAACTTGTCGTATGTTGACCCAAGGCCTAGGGACAAGGCATGGCTCATCCTCAAGGGTAGGGACGAGGTCTATAATGATCATGTGAGCTCCACACTCGGTCCCAAGGTCCCGGGACACCTTTAATTAGCGAAACGAGGGTCGTACGCAAGCGAAACGCAACGAAACCAACTCGAATCTTCACGAAACTTAACGAAACTTCACGAAACTTCTCGACAAGCATCCTAACCTCCAAATATGCGCATTTACCTACAAGATAGACATAAAAACGCAGCAGGGCCAAAACGGAGAGAAATAGGAGCTGAAACGCATATAAAAGCACTAGAACCGCAAAGAAACGCTAACGACAGGGGCTATAAAAATATGTAAATATAGGACACATCATCTGGGCTGCAAAATTTGGGCCTAACATTTGCCCCCAAAACTTCCGCCCATATCTTGCATGTGTTTTTGGGCGGGAATTTTTCCCTCCTAGCGGTGACGTGACATCAGGTTTCATATCACATTTATGACTCCACTTCCCAATTTCCCTTTTAAGTGCTCCCTTCTTTCACTTCTTAACCCCTTCTTCTCTCTTTTTTTTTTTTTTTTTTTTTTTTTTAAAACTCGTCCAGCCTTCCTTGCTCCCCAAGTAACCCTCTCATCCCTCTCACTCCTTCCTTTCCTTTGATATATATACCCCGTTGTTGCAGACCCTCCATTCTGCTCTGTACTTTCGCCACAGGGTCAAATCCCTTCAAGCTACGAATGCCAGTGCCTTGTTTAAGATTGAAAAATTGAAGACTGAGGCGACCGCTTTGACCAAGGAGAAGGATGAAGCGTTGGCAGCAGCTCAGGAGGCGAACAGGTTGAAGGCTGCTGCTAACCAGGATGTCCAGAAGTTGGGTGCTACAATCACTGAGCTTGAGGCCTTTGGGCATAAATTGAAAAAGACTCTTGCGAAGGTGGCCGTCTACGCTGCTTGGGACGCGAAGATCAAGTGCTTCAAGGCGATCCGGGCCGGCGGCGCTTCTTCCTTTGACTTGGAGCAAGAGGAAGCTGACTTTCATGCTGCGTTCCCTCAGCCTCCAGATCTCAGCGTCCTAGTGGGTTTTGAGGATTCTGATGACGAGGAGCCTGCCGCATCTGTTGATCCCGCTGAGGAGGGCGGTGAACACGTTGAGGGTGGAAAAACTGCTGGTGACGAGGGCGGTGGCACTGCTGCTGAGGATGCTTCCACCTTGGATATCTCGGCTGAGGTACCTGATAAACAAGAGTAACTTCCTGCGACGCTGTAATCAATCAGTTAGTTTAAGACTTGAGTTCAGAACTGTTATTTTGGGGTAGCGTGCCTGTCTTGGACGCTTGTACTTAAACATTACCTTTTGCTAGACATATGCGCTCAGGGTCCTTTGCTGCAAGGGACCTTGAGTTATGTTGACCGAAAATCATGGTGGCCAACCATGCTTTCACTTACGTTCGTTTGTAGCGCGCGCGTTCATTTTGTATGCATGCTTTTAGAGTCGACTTAGTGTCGGCCTGGAGTCTTAATGTCCAAGTGGGGTCATGTTTATCCCCGATGCCGAGCTTTGTCTGGTGACTTGGTGGCGCTGGAATCTGAGATGTCCAAGTGGGGTCATGTTTATCCCCTAATGCCACGCGCACGAAATCCTCTCAAGGAGGTTAAACGTAGAGGCGCCCCTTGTGACCCCAGGGGTCGATACCTTATGAAGGAATGTTGCTTCGGAAGCTCTTCAGAACGAACTCAAATATTTTTTGTATATAAAAATGAGTTTTAAATAAAAAACTTTTTAAAGGATAAAGGGTTTTAAACAAATCATGAATGTAAACTGCATAAACACTTTTAAAACGATTCAAAAGCGGATTAAAGAACTTTCACGGAAAACTAACCAACAAAATCTGCTGAGGGTACCTCGGAATGATGAGGGCGTGCCGGGATCCTGAGAGCACATCAGGAGTCTCAGGTCTCAGGATCCTCAGGGCATCTCAGCAGCGAAACGCAAAATAACTTTTAAAACGATTGAGCAGGTAAATTAAAGGTTTTTAAGGAAGAACATAAGAAAAATTTGCAACCTAGGAAGAGAATGAAAACCTTTAAAGTGGAAAAACAAAATATGGATTAAAAAATAAAATGGATAAACCTATTGAGGACACAATGTTCAGGTGGGCGTGTCCTATTGGCCAGGCTCCTGCCCCCTGTATGATTTCCACAGTTGCCACTGTGGACTTCATACATCACAGCCTAAGCTTCCTGTTCCAGTTCAGGCTTTCGCAAAACATTCCTCATGAGAGGTTTAGTGACCACAGTAACAGTATGCGGCTCAAAATAAGGGCATAACTTAAAGGAGGCTGTAAGGAAGAACGAGTTTTCCCGAATTCAGCGTACCTGGTCCCTGCTGAAAGCAGAGACTTTGCCTACATAGCAAACTGGCTGCTGGGACCCTTCATGCCCCCTGATCATCACGGCGCTCACAGCTACCTCCGTACGTCCTTGGACCGCTGAGTAGGTTGGCCCACGCAGCTCCAACCCCCCAGTTCACATACACCACCTTTGCATACAACGGAGGTGGCGATGGCTGGACCTGGTCGGTGGATCCCACCCTGCCGGACCTGGACTCTCTCGGCAGAATGTGGTCGAGGTGCCCCCCGTCCTGGAGATTCTTCAGTTCCCTCCTTAGAGCTACGCAGTCCTCGGTGCTATGCCCGATACCGCCGTGGAATGCGCACCTCCTGCTGGGGTCTTTCCTGCGGGTGTCTCTAGGGTTCTTGCAAGTCCACTTGACTTTGTCTCCAAGGTCCTGCAAATATTTGAGAAGTCCATCAATATTAGTAGCGAATTTGTACTCGCTTAACTTGGGTGGGAGGTTCTGGCTGTTCCTCCAATCTCTGGCTCTCGAAACTTTGTGGTCTGCTGGCCTTTCGTATGGTCTGGCTCTCTCGTTTTTGCGGTCGCTGGTGACCTTCCTGAAGGGGCTGCTGAAGGTCCTTTTCCTGGATGCTGCGTCCTCCTCGAGCCTGTTTGCCGCTAGCGCTTTTGCCTGTGCACCCCCGAACGTTAGGCACGGGTACTTCGTTGGATCCCTGTAGGGTGCGAGAACGGCCGGTCTTCTTGGCACAACAGATCCGGTAGTCGCTCCTTCCAAGTTCTGCTCAGGAGGACCTGTCAAGAGAGGGGCGTTAGTTCCGAACAAACCGCGGGTCACGAGGTTACCTGAAGTTGGCTGCTGGCTGCCAGAGCTGAGAGAGGTTTCGGTGGTGATGGCTCCAGGGTCCTGGAACGCTGCTCCAATGTCTCCCCGTTGAACCTTGGACTCCAGGGCCTGCAACCTCCTGGTGGTTTCCTCGCTTCCCCTGCGCATCTGATCCATAACCCTGGACAGCGACTCCATGCTCCTCAGGAGGGTGTGGAGCGAATCCTTAGGCTGCGCGCTGCTTGACATGATTGCTAGATGAAGGAATGAATCTGGCTACAAAGATGATCGCAATTCCCCATAGACGGCGCCAAATGTTTTGGCAAAAAATTTACCAAAGCTTAATTTATTGTGTTGGGGTTAAAGCGACCTTATCGTATGCCAAACTAAGAATTGTAAACGAAAACTTAAGGAAAAGAAATGACGAGAGCGAAATGAGACACAAAGGTTTTTTGGTTACGCGGAAAACCCGATGTGGGAAACGACCGCGGGGGGGAAGCTCTTGTCCCACCAACTATCCACTATTCGAAGAAGGATTACAAGATTTAGGGTGCTAAGGCACGTTATTTGGTACAATGTTTACTGAATAATGCTAAGAGTTGCTGAAAAATGTGTTTAGAGTGTTTAGAATGCTATGAAATAATTGCTGGATGTTGAATATGGTAGTGTTGTTGCTGAATGTGGAATGATCCCTTCTCCTTGAGCCCTAGCTCTTCTTTTATACTTGTAACCTTCCTCATTTTGCTCCTATTCTTCCTCCTTTCGTAACTGTCGTGGCCCCCTATTAAATAGGCCTTAATCGCTTCCTTACATTGTAACGCTCCCCGATCTCGCAACTACTTTAATAGTCAGATTGCATTTCGGGATAGATCCGTTGGTGAGAATCCACGAGGGCCACTGGTATCCAGGGTCTGTCTTCCCAGCTCCTTGAGTTGCTCTGGGTCCCGCCAGGTCTGAACTTCCGGTGTCTGAACTAGTCCCCGCTTTGAGGGCCAGAACTGGCTGCAAAATTTGGGCCTAACAGACATGAATATGGTAAGAGAGGTAATGTATTCTGACTGGTTAGCTAATGTGGTTGTAGTGCAGAAGAAGAATGGAAAGTGGAGAGTCTGTGTTGACTACACAGATCTGAACAAGGCATGTCCCAAGGATCCTTTCCCTCTTCCTCATATCGACGCCATGGTGGACAAGACTGCTGGCCATGAAGTTCTGACGTTCATGGATGCCTCAAGTGGTTTAAATCAAATCAAGATGTATCCTCCAGACCAGGAGGGGACCTCCTTCATGACAGACCGAGGTATCTATTACTACACCGCCATGCCCTTTGGACTCAGAAATGCTGGTGCCACCTACCAAAGGCTAGTCAACATGATGTTCAAAGATCTAATTGGGGACACGATGGAAGTTTATATCGATGATATGGTGGTAAAGTCTAAAGATGCCAAAGATCATGTGAAGCACCTAGAGAGCAAGCGTTTGCAATTCTGGACAAGTTCAATATGAAGCTGAATCCCACAAAGTGCAATTTTGGAGTATCTTCTGGCAAGTTCTTGGGTTACTTGGTCACCAGAAGAGGAATTGAAGCAAGTCCAGAACAGATAAAGGCAATCCTAGATCTGGAGCCCCCCAGACCTGTGAAAGACATCCAGAAGTTGACAGGGTGAGTAGTAGCTCTAAACAGATTCATTTCTAGATCCTTAGAAAGGTGCAAACCCTTCTATGATATGCTCAAGAAGATCAAAGAATTCCAATGGAGTGAAAAGCACGAGGAAGCATTCCAGGATCTGAAGAGTTACCTGTCAACCCCGCCACTGCTGTCCAGACCAGAAGAGGGAGAACCGTTAAGTCTGTACCTGTCAGTCACGAAGCATTCAGTAAGTGCAGTTCGGGTCAGGGAAGAAGATGGTTTGCAGGATCCAATATACTACGTGAGTAAGAGCTTGCTGAATCTTTGAAACCAGGTATTCTCTTCTGGAAAGGTATGTTCTCGCCTTAATTATGTCAACTACTAAGCTTAGACCTTATTTTGAGAGTCATCATATCTGTGTTAGAACTAACCTTCCAGTTAAGTCAGTCTTGAGAAAGCCTGAACTATCTGGGAGAATGGCAAAGTGGTCTGTGCAGCTCAGTACATACGACGTCAGTTATGAGCCCAGAACAGCGATAAAATCACAAGCCTTGGCAGATTTTGTGGCTGATTTCAGTCCAGCCCTGGAGGAAAGTGGTGCTATGGAAGTGTTGAAGCTCACACAGGGCAGAAAAGGAGAAACCTGGGTGCTGTATACTGATGGAGCAGCTAATGTCAGAGGTTCTGGTCTGGGCATTGTCCTGAAATCGCCACAAGGGGACATACTAGCCCAGGCTGTCAGTTGTGAATTTCGTACCACCAACAATGAGGCAGAGTACGAGGCATTAATCGCAGGTTTGATGGTCTGTGTTGGTCTTGGTGTCAAGAATCTGGAGGTAAAAAGCGACTCTTTACTTATTGTCAATCAGATTAATGGTTCTTTTGCGGCCAAAGATTCTAAGATGTTGCTCTACCTTGAGAAGGTTAGGACCTTGGTTTTGAAGTTTGACCAGTTTAGGATTGACCAGATCCCCAGAGACCAGAACTCACAGGCAGACTCTCTAGCTAGTCTTGGCTCTAGTTTCAAACCTGCAGACCTGGACAGGATTCCCATAGTACACCTCCTCAGACCTTCTATAGAGAAGTCTGATCCTGTTCTGAACCTGTGTACCCCCACTCTTAGCTCTTGGACTGCACCTTTTTATGCTTTTCTTAGAGATGGTGTTTTACCCCCAGACAGACTTGAGGCTAGAGCTTGTCGGCTTAAAGCCTCGAGGTATGTCTTGATTAATGATGTTCTGTTCAAGAAGTCTATGTCAGGTCCATATTTGCGCGGTCTAGAACCAGCAGGTCGAAGCTTTCGGAAGAGTTACACGAAGGAGATTGTGGCAACCACAGTGCTGGAAGAAGTCTGGCCAGCAAAGCTCTCAGATTTGGTTACTTCTGGCCAACTATGAGAAAGGAGGCTGTGGAGTACGCAAGCAAATGTGAAGCATGTCAAAAGCATTCTCCAATGATTCACCAACCAGCTGAAGTCCTACACCCTATTTCTGCACCATGGCCTTTCATGAAGTGGGGCATGGACATAGTTGGGAAGCTTCCAACGGCTCCAGGACAGAAGGTGTTTATGTTGGCAATGACAGACTACTTTTCGAAGTGGATTGAGGCTGAAGCGTTCAGAAGTGTAACAGAAAAGAAAGTCATTTCGTTTATCAAGAGGAACATCATTTGCAGATTTGGAATTCCAAGCCAGATTGTATGTGACAATGGTGCCTGATTCGTGAGAACAAGACTAGAGAATTCTGTGCAACTTGGGGTATAGAACTGCTCACTTCTGCACCAAGATATCCTCAGTGTAATGGTCAGGCGGAATCTAGCAACAAGATTGTCATAAAGGTCCTAAAGAAGAAGCTGAAAAAGAGGCGAGGGAGATGGGCAGAAGAGCTACCATTAGTTCTGTGGGCTGACAGAACTACACCAAAGACTTCTACAGGACAGACTCCGTTCTCTTTGGTGTATGGTTGTGAAGCGGTGATTCCAGCAGAATTATGCATTCCAACAAAGAAGGTATGGTCTGAACAGTTTAGAAGCTAACCCAGAGTTGTTGTCTTCTAGTCTTGATTTTGCAGAGGAACTAAGAGATGCAGCCAGGATAAGGTTAGCAGCTTACCAGCAGAATGTTGTTGTCTTTTAGAGAAGGAGATTTAGTTCTGAGGAAAGTATTTGAAAACACAAAGGAAAAGTCTGCAGGAAAGCTAGCCCCAGTCTGGGAAGGACCATAATTGATTGATTCTGTTGTAGGCCAAGGAGCCTATAGATTGGTAACTCTGGAGGGGGAGTTGATTCCTAGAGCATGGAATGCAACCAACCTCAAACTTTATCTTTGTTAATACGGTATTTTCAATTCTGAACTTTCAATTCTGTAATTTCAATTCTGCACTCCTTAATTGTTTTTTGTAAATATTTCTTTTCCATTCAATAAAAACCATTGAACTCCAATGGTGTAGTTTAACTTTATTTCTAGTTTTGCAGATTACATCTTTGGTTCAAAAGTAAATATTTTCTATCACAAATAAAAACAAAGTAAATATAGTACGCTACATATTACAAATAAAGGAGTTCATCCTCCAGACTTGTTAAGGAGTCTATCCTCCGATTCTACTCGGGAGTTCAACCTCGATTGGGCCTAGTCCCGGACCTTAGGAACTTGTCTTCCAGACTTGAGCTTAGTCCTCGGCCTTATGCGGCCCGATCTGCGGTGGAGATCTTCCTCCAGTCCACAGTAGCGGCCGATCCTGAGCGGCCGATCCCATTTGTAGAGGATGCGTCCTCAGATTGACGGACCAGGGCTTAGCCGGGTTAAGAGATGTCCTATAATATCCCTTAAGGTAAGCCATGATCATGCGTACATAAGTGCAGGGTGTACACTGCGAGGTTAGTACATTCACGTAACAATAGAAACAGCGAAGCGATAGTAGTTAAGTCCTTGGACCACCAAGGTCGACTAAATACTAAGCAACCGGATCTGTCAGCCGAGCAGACTAGAAAAATGTCTTGCTTTGCGAGACTAAGCAAAAGTTCCACAAAGAGCAAATGCATGTAAGTTCACGAGAATATTTACAGACCTGGACATACAAGTCCAGGCGGACCACTGAATAGCAAATTGTTTGAATTTACACAAAATGTTCACAAGAGTAATTGTTTTTCATTCTTCTTCTTCTTGAAGGATTGTCATCGACACAGGTATCTTCGCCAAGACCACCGTCACCGGTATGAGTTCTCTTCTGATCGGTGCATTTGTTTCCTCTCCGGGCCGATGCGCTGGGAAGAGCTGTTTAAATTTCTCCACAAAGAAGATCAATCTCCCACTCCTCACGCTCGGACTCTGAGGCACGCATCATCTGAATTCTGGTCTGGGCTCTGTAAAACATCGCCAGATCAATCTCTTGGTTCTAGAGCTGTCCCTCAAGCTCTTGAACACGCGCCTGGAGGCTCTCGTTTTCAGACCTCAATGAGATCAGTTTCTCCTCAGACTTGGCAGCAGCAGCCTTGGCTTTTTCAGCCGCCGCCTTCATACCGGCCCGTCGAGCTTTCTCCAAGTGCATGCAGGCTTGCTCTTCGGAGCAACCTGGTCCTCCAAATGATCACACGATCCCCGAAGTGGAAATTATGTGCCCCAAACTTCGAGATACTGCCAAGAGTCCGCAAATGTAATGGTGTAAGGTACAATAGTGGTAGAATTATCATGAGAATTTGTACTAGAAGTATATCGAGGTTATTACTGCAGAGCGAGTGAGTGGCTCTAAACGCCGGATTACGTGGTGCCAACCCTGATCAGGTCTGGGTTGACCCTCTTAGTCGCTTGTTGGATTATTTTTTCTACGCTTTGTTGATGGCGTCTTTGGCGTAAATGTCCCTGGCAATGACAACCCTTCAACCGCCTCAACCTTTCTCTTCTTTGATTTTTTGTCTAGTGTGTGCTTTACTGCTTCAGCTTGAGCCTTCTCCTTGCTAGGCTCCTCAATCTTCAACTCCTTATATCCTAGAGTAGGAATAGCAATACCGGTGGGAATGAATTGGGGTTTTACATCTGGACCCCCAGCCAGAATAGCATCCATTTTCTCTTGAAGGAGGGCAGGATTCAGCCTACCCCTAGTAATTGGCCTAGAAGATTCACCTAGCATAAGACCACATACATCTTAGAACTACAGATCCAAATCATACTAGACCAGACCTAATCAAAAGAATAGTTGAGAAACTTACCCTTGATGGCAGAAACCATAGGCACATGAACCTTTACAGCCCTACTTGGTGGCCTGCAGAAAGTAGGGAAACACGTCTTGTTATCCCCCTCAGACCAAGTCCTCTCCAGAAGGGGCAAAGCCATAAAAGCAGCAATCCTGGCCTTGGACTCCTCACTGTGCTCAGGGAGCCAGGAATCCGCTAGAAAGATAAACATAGAAAATCATCAGCCCAGCACGGAATAGAAAAACTAGAAACAACAAAGTTGAGACAGAAGTGGCTTACCCCTCTCAGCAATAGGGTAATCCAAACAACCGTCATTTTTAAGAGTATCACTCTTCAGAAACAGGAAACCAGTCTTCCAGTCTTTGTCATCCCCAATGTCTGGGTGCTCTACTAAGTTGTTCTGGCCCTTTCTGATCCGGAAGATAAATCTCCCACGACCTTGGGCCCTCACAGAATAAACATTTTTCAGATCCTGACCGCCGTCGGCTGACTGTGCTTTGAGCGAGTTTGTCGACCAAGCAGGATAATTTTCCACATGCTTGGCATTGTTTGACAAGGGGCAAGCTTCATCGAAGAGAGTACCCCACTCATCCAGGAGTTGCAGGGGATCCTCGGACCCGATACGAAGGGAACTCATAGATGCAGACCCATCCTGGACAGGTCCAAGAAGCTGTGACATAGTCATCACAGGGAACGAAGATAACAGCCGATGAAGGCACGATCTCATGATCTTTCAAATGTTTGATTACTGATTGAGAAAGAGTATTCTTGGTTTCGTCATCAAAGGAATCACCTTTGATGAATTTATGATCGCCAAACATGATCTCAGTGATCTCAGGTTTCTCAAGATCTATCACTTGTTCAGCCATGATTTTCAGATGATTTTGATTTGATTTGATGATTGAAATAACAAAAGAGGAAGATGATGAACAGTAGAAGGTAAAAACGTAAGTTGGCAAGGTGAGTTCTCGAGAAATTACTGGAGGCTCCTATTTATATTCAAGGGTAAAAGAGTTCAAGTGGGATTAGGATTTTACCGTTGGTAAAATTCAAAACAGCCCAGAGTTAGCCGTTGCTACTGTTCAGGAGTCAAATCAGGTTTAAATGCTTACCTACTTCTAATTTAAACATTATCCCTTTGAATGTGGTACACAAGTTTGGCTAAATGCATAGTTGATTCGAATTCTATAGCCGCTGCCTCTACTCTAGTCTGTTCTGTATGGAAGTGTTTGTACAGGATTGTTTCCTCAAGATTGTTGAACACTGCACTTGAGAAAACAAGGGGCATTTGTTATGACCAGATTTTACACCACCCAGAGTTGGCAGTTCTGGATAGACATTGTAAATACGGTACAGAGCAGGAAAGAAGAGCAATAGCAGTTATAGCCCAGAATAGGTCAGAAGAGGCATGGCAGTTATGGTCAGCAGAGGTCAACTATGACGGTTACAAAGATCATGGGGATATGGAAGATATCATAGCTGAGCAGAAGTGGAGTCAATGGAAGTTAATTAACCGCCAAAGATAGTGGAAGTCATGGAAGAAGTGCCCTAGAAAATAGGAACTAATTCTCAGCTAGCTTTGCCTATATATAGAGGCTCATTTGTACATTTTCATTCATCATTTGACTCTCATTAGCGTACTTAAGCACTCGATAATTACACTACGATAAAACATAGTCGATTACGTATATACCTTTCTGAAGTGATCATACTCTCACAGTTGTACTCTGTAACCCCAACTCTGATATTAATAAAAGTACTCCTGGCTTGGTAGCCCGCAGTTTTCCCCATCTTCTTCTCGGGGCTTCTGCGTCATCAAATCCTGTGTCCTTAGTTCTGTCCCATATAGCTCAGTTATGTTCTGTTCCGCAAATAGTACTAGTTGATCCACTTTTCACTATTTTCATACTTGTTAAGTTTTTACCAAAACAGTGATGAACCAACTGGTTGTTACTTCTGTGGAAAGCCAGGACACATAAAGAAGAATTGTCCAAGATATCAGGCTTGGCTCGCTAAGCGAGCAAAGAAAGGTACAATTCTTAATTTGGTTTGTTCTGAAGTTAATTTAGCTTCAGTACCTAGAAATACTTCGTGGGTAGATTCTGGTGCGACTACTCATATTAGTATTTCTATGAAGGGTTGCCTAGCACATCGAAAGCCAAGTGAAGGCGAAAGATACATCTACGTGGGAGATGGAAAGTCGGTGGAAGTTGATGCTATTGGCACGTTTAGATTATTATTAAGGACTGGTTTTTATTTGGATTTGAAAGACACTTTTTTGTACCGTCTTTTAGATGGAATTTAATTTCTGTATCTCTCTTGGACAAATCCGGTTATTATTGTTCATTTGCGGACAGAAAATTTATGTTGTCTTTAAATTCAAATGTTGTTGGAACTGGTTCTTTATGTGGTTTCGATAATCTTTACATGCTTGATAATATTGCATCATATAGTGAAAACCTGCACGTGGAATCACGTGGTACTAAGCGTAAATTTAATCAGGAAAATTCAGCGTCATTATGGCACAAAAGGTTAGGTCATGTCTCGAAAGAGAGAATTCAAAGGCTTGTGTCTGATGGCATTCTAGATTCGCTTGACTTCACAGACCTTAATGTTTGTGTAAGTTGTATTAAAGGAAAACAAACCAAAGTAAGGAGGTTAGGAGCCAACAGAGCTACGGACGTCTTAGAATTGATACATACGGACATCTGTGGGCCATTTCCTACGGCTTCGTGGAATGGTCAACGGTATTTTATATCATTCATAGACGATTACTCTCGTTATGGCTACCTTTACCTAATTCATGAGAAATCAGAGTCTTTGGACGTGTTCAAGGCTTTTAAAGCCGAGGTTGAGCTTCAGCTCAACAAAAGGATTAAAGTTGTCAAATCTGATCGTGGTGGTGAATACTACGGTAGATATGACGGTTCAGGTGAACAACGTCCAGGACCATTTGCTAAGTACCTAGAGGAGTGTGGAATAGTCCCTCAGTACACTATGCCGGGTTCACCTAGCATGAACGGTGTTGCTGATAGAAGAAACCGAACTCTTAAGGACATGGTAAGGAGTATGATTAGTAATTCTACCTTACCTACATCACTCTAGGGAGAAGCACTAAAGACTGCAGCCTATATTCTAAATAGGGTACCAACTAAAGCAGCTGCCAAGACACCTTATGAGCTTTGGACGGGTCAAAAGCCTAGTCTTAAGCATTTTCATGTATGGGGATGTCCAACTGAGGCGCGACCTTATAGGCCGCATGAAAATAAACTGGACTCCAAAACGGTGAGCAGCTACTTTATTGGTTATTCGGAGCGATTAAGGGGTTTCAAGTTTTATGATCCCATTGTAAAGAATATTTTTGAGACGGGAACTGCAACATTTTTTGAGGATGTTGAGTTTGGGGGAGAAATAAGGTTAATGACATTGTATTTGAGGAAGAATCGATTTCGATTCCTATGGTTGCTCCCGATGATGTACAGGTTCCTTTACCTGTCACTACTATCGGAGGAGTAAATGAGGAACCTCGTCAGGACAATGTCAATGTTGATCCCGTTCAAGATGATTTGTTTGTTCCACAAGAACAACCCGTCATTGAGAACGAGATCCCAGAAAAACTCAACAACCTCGAGATTTATGTAGATCCACTAGAGTAAGGAGAAGTACCTTTTCGGATGAATTTGTATATCTCCAAGAACATGAGGATTCTAGTGAACTGTTGGAAGATGATCCAATCAACTTCCAGCAGGCCATCAAAAGTTCTAATGCTCGAAAATGGATTGACGCCATGAATGAGGAATTTAAGTCTATGCAAGACAATAAAATTTGGGATCTTACACAATTACCTGAAGGTGCGAAGCCTATTGGTTGTAAATGGATATTTAAAACCAAGAAGAATTTGTAGGGTAATGTGGAAAGATTTAAGGCACGTCTTATAGCTAAAGGTTTTACTCAAAAGAAGGTATAGATTATAAAGAAACATTTTCTCCTGATTCTACTAAGGATTCCTTTAGAGTAATCATGGCGCTTGTTGCACATTTTGATCTTGAGTTACATCAGATGGATGTAAATACAGCGTTTCTTAATGGCGACATTGATGAAACGATTTATATGGTGCAACCAGAAGACTTTGTGTCCGGAGACCAAAAGAATATGGTTTTCAAACTAAGGAAATCCATCTATGAGCTCAAACAGGCTTCTCGTCAAATGTATCACAAGTTCAGTGGGAGAAAGTTTATATTTATGGTTTTATGTGTGGATGACACCTTGCTAGCTATATAAGGTACTAAATAAGTTTGGCATGAAAGACTGTAAACCATGGTATACTCCGATCGTTAAGGGAGACAAGTTTAATTAGTCTCGAATAAAGTGCCCTTAAGGTAGCCTTTAAAATTAAAGAAATGCAGGAGATTCCTTATGCACATAATATAGGGAGTATTATGTATGCTCAAGTTTATGAAAGGACCAGATATAGTAAAAGGGGTCTTAGATATCCAAGGGACTAAGGTTAGCATGCTCAATAATCGGAGGTCTGATGTTTCTAGAGATCATTGGCTATTCAAACTCCGGTTTTGTTAGATGCCTGGACACTTGAAGGTCCACTTCAGATTGTGTCTTTCTAATGGGTGGATGAGCCATTTTATGGTAAAGTGGGAATCATTTTATTATTGTTGATTCCACTATGGAGGCAAAATTCATAACTTGTCACCAAGCAACAGTTCGGGGCATATGATTGCAAAATTTTGTTTCTTGTTTAAGAGTTGTGAATAGTATCGAAAGACCATTAAAGTTTTACCGTGATGATCGAGCAGCTACTTTAAATAGAAGCTCGAGTAAATCCAGGCATATTGAAAGAAAGTTCCTCATCATAAAGGAACGAATACAGAGTGATACGGTTTCAATTGAACATACAGGAACAAACTCCATGATTGCGGATCCGCTGACTAAAGGATTGCCTCCAAATAAGTTTGTACAACATACTGCTCATATGGGAGTTATATCAAGTCAGGATATTATGGTTTAGTGGGAGTACTTGTTCCGTATGCGTTTATTTTTCCCTTGTGTACGTTGTATACAGATATTCTGCAGAAATAAAGTTTAAAGTTTAAGGTTTAAAGTTTAAAGTTTTATCCACTCTGAAATGTGATGCTTTCGCATTGTTTGATCTCAATTAAAGTTAAAGTTGGACCATTTGGAAATAGGCATGTCTGATCACATTGCGTGTAATTTTCGACTTACACATCCATGATTGATCTATGTCATTTAGTTGTATTGGTGTGTGTGACTAAGGAAGGTTTAGTTACGCTAATTGTGACGAAAGCCGCCTTGATCCTACATTAGTATGATTAATGGACGAGATTGTTGAGGATTACCCTAAGGTTATAATAGTGCATTTCAGTTGCGCGCTAAGGTTATACACATATAATTACATGTGTGTCCCAGTGGGAGATTGTTAGAATATATTTATATATTCGTATGGATATGGGCCACTAATGTAATTAAATATGTGTCGCACTATTATAAAATATAAACCGATAAATAAAGTGATCCATAAGGTAATAATATCGGTATTGGGTAATGTTATGACCAGATTTTACACTACCCAGAATTGGCAGTTCTGGATAGAGAATACGATACAGAGCAGGATAGAAGAACAAATGGCAGTTATAGTCCAGAACAGGTCAGAAGAGCAATAGCAGTTATATCACAGAACAGGCCAGAAGACGAATGGCAGTTATGGTCAGCACAGGTCAACCACAGCGGTTACAAAGATCATGGGATAATGGAGCAAGCTATCAGCTGAGCAGAAGTGGAGTTATGGGAAGTTATCTAACCGCCGAAGATCATGGAAACGTGCCCTAGAAAATAGGAACTGATTCGCAGCTTGATTTGCCTATATATAGAGGCTCATTTGTACATTTTTGATCATCTTTTTACTCTCATTAGCATACTTAAGCACTCGATAATTACACTACGATAAAACACGGTCGAGTTACGTATATACGCTCTGAAGTGATCATACTCTCACAGTTGTATTCTCAGTAACCCCAACTCGATATTAATAAAAGTACTCCTGGCTTGGTAGCCCGATTTTCCCCATCTTCTTCTCGGGGCTTCTGCGTCATCAAATCTCTGCGTCCTTAGTTCTGTCCCGTATAGCTCAGTTCTGTTCTGTTCCGCAAATAGTACTAGTTGATCCACTTTTTCCCATTTTCATACTTGTTAAGTTTTTTACCAAAACAAATTGGCGCCCAGGTAGGGCAACTAGTTTATTAGTTTGCGTAACTTTTCTCACAAAAATCTCACAAAAATCACCTCTTTCATACTCAAATGGCTGATAGAACTTTGGAGCAATTGTCCAAGGAGTTACAAGATGCACAGTCCAAAATTCAGCATATCTCAGAAGAGAATGCAAGGCTGAAGGAGACAGAGTCTGTTCTGAAAACTAAGTTGGATTACGCTAAGGGCGTTACTTCAAAGATCGGACACTGGGGCATCCTTGAGTTCTATAATCAAGAGAATAGATTTCTCTAATAACTGACGAGGATGAGGATCTCAAGACCAACTCCTGGGTGGTGAAGATGAAGAAGAATCATCCGAGAATGCCGACAAAAGGAAGGGCAAGAAGAAGTTCAACTTCACCCTCATGATGATGCAAGAACTCCGAAGTTACATGACAAGGTTGCAAAAATCCCGGGAGTTCGGCACCAATTGAGGAGGCTTCCCAAGAGTGTTATGCGGATTCACCATTCAATGAGGCCATAACTATGCGGGACATCCCAAAGAAGTTCGGTGTTCCAGGGATGAAGCGTATGATGGAACAGGAGATCCACAGGACCACGTTGCCCGGTACAAGCAAAGGATGTACACGGTCCCAGTTCGAAGGAGTGCAGAAGCTTTGCATGTGCAAAGGCTTTGGTTCTACTCTGTTTGGACCACTCTGCAATGGTTTGTCAACATTCCTAATGGTACTATTAAATCGTTTGCTAATCTTGTGAATGTCTTTGTTGCCCGGTTGCTAGCGGCGGGGAAGTTAGAGAAGCAACAAGTGATCTGCATGCACTATGCGGAAGAAAGACGAATCCCTACGAGACTATCTCCAGAGGTTTAACAAGGAGAAGATCTCTATCCCCAACTGTGACGTTGCAACCGCTATTCAGGCTTATAGGCAAGGTTTGGTGGTCAACTCTGAGCTTTATCGTGAACTAACCAAGTATCCTTGTGTTACTTTTGAAGATGTGCAGGCAAAGACCTTGGCCCAGATTAGACTTGAAGAGGATGCTTTCAGTCGGCAGGATAGTTCTGGGTATGAGAAGGTGAACAGGAAGTCTGATAGTGGGCGCACCCAGAGCAGGCCAGCGCCATACAATGAGCCACCCAGAACACAAGTGCATGCCGTCAGTTCTGAGACAGTCAACTCTGATGACTCCCTTGATATCAGCAGTCTCGGTGTGGAGGTACCACAGTTGATAGCAAAGCTGGAGAGCTTTGGGAATGCTGCAAGATGGCCCAAAAGGAATGATAATCCGAATCCAAACAGGAATCCAAACAAGTACTGTGAGTACCATGGAGACATCGGCCACAGCACAGAAGACTGCTATGCCTTCAAGAAGGAGATATCTTACCAGCTCAGAACTGGACGTCTGAAGGACATCATCAGGCCAGTTCAGAGGAACCAGGCCAGAAGCGAAGGCGCCAAGTCTCAGGATTCCAGGGGACAAGAGTCAGAAAAGCCGCCAAATCCTCCGCCCTACACACATGAGGTAAAATTTATTAATGGTGGTTACGATATCGTGGACTAACCTATTCTGCGACCAAAAGGATAGCAAAGCAAGAGAAGATGCAACCTCCAACCAGAGTAGAGAAGAATTGGGAAGTTGTCACGTTTGATCATGAAGATTGTGAAGGCATCCCAGTTCTGCATCATGATAGTCTTGTGATCAAGTTGCAGATTGGAAGCACCCTTGTACGCCGAGTTCTGGTAGATGGGGGCAGTTCTGTGAACCTGATCATGTTGGATGCATTGAAGGAAATGGGTATAGGCCAGGATAAGCTAACCAAGAACTCTAATGTTCTGGTAGGATTCAGTGGCGAGACCAAGCACACCTTGGGAGAGATCTCACTTCCCACCTATGCCCAGGGAGTTTCTTCTTTTGAGAAATTTAATGTTATTGATTCTATGACCTCGTATAATGTTTTGTTAAGCGGGCCTTGGATCCACAATCTCAAGGAGTGGCGTCTACTTACCATCAATGTGTGAAGGTCCCAACTCAATGGGAGTAATCGGTGATAAAGGGAGAAAGGCGGGCCGCGGGGAATGCTACAGAGCGACCTTGAAGCCTCCTCGCCACCAACAAAACTCTCGCATAGCAATTACGAAAACCAGTCAAGTCGGTAGTGGAACCAGAAAAGTCGGGGTTGGAGATGGATCGGATCGGTGTAGACCAAAGTCGCGAGAAAAGAAAGTGTTAGTAAGCGGTGATGTACCATCCAAGATCGATCCGACCGATCGGTTTCCTGAAGTCTAAGAAATCAAGTTTTGCATGGAGCCACTTTGACATGATCGAATCGATCCCGACGTTATCACGCACAAGCTCAACGTTGATCCTCAAGATGCAGACGATTGCACCGTAAACGCAGGAAGTTTGCGCCAGAGAGAAATGCTATCATCAATGAAGAAGTCCAGAAGTTGCTGGACATGAACATGGTAAGGGAGGTAATGTATCCTGATTGGTTGGCTAATGTTGTTGTTGTGCAGAAGAAGAATGGAAAGTGGAGAGTTTGTGTAGACTACACAGATCTGAACAAGGCATGTCCCAAAGATCCTTTCCCTCTTCCTCACATTGATGCCATGGTGGACAAGACTGCTGGCCATGAGGTTCTGACCTTCATGGACGCCTCAAGTGGTTTTAACCAGATCAAGATGTATCCTCCAGACCAGGAAGGAACGTCATTCATGACAGACCGTGGAATCTACTGTTACACCGCCATGCCCTTTGGACTCAGGAATGCTGGAGCCACCTACCAAAGGCTAGTCAATATGATGTTCAAAGATCTCATTGGGGACACAATGGAAGTTTACATCGATGATATGGTGGTAAAGTCTAAGGATGCTAAGGATCATGTGAAGCACCTAGAGCAGGCGTTTGCAATTCTGGACAAGTTCAATATGAAGCTGAATCCAACAAAGTGCAACTTTGGAGTGTCTTCTGGAAAGTTCCTAGGCTACTTGGTCACCAGAAGAGGAATTGAAGCAAGTCCAGAACAGATAAAGGCAATCTTAGATCTGGAGCCCCCCAGATCTGTGAAAGACATCCAGAAGTTGACAGGGAGAGTAGCAGCTCTGAACAGGTTCATTTCTAGATCCTCAGAAAGGTGCAAACCCTTCTATGATATGCTCAAGAAGAACAAAGAATTCCAATGGAGTGAAAAGCACGAGGAAGCATTCCAGGATCTGAAGAGTTACCTGTCAACCCCACCACTACTATCCAGACCAGAAGAGAAAGAACCGCTAAGTCTGTACCTGTCAGTCACGGAGCATTCAGTAAGTGCAGTTCTGGTCAGGGAAGAAGATGGTTTGCAGTATCCAATATACTACGTGAGTAAGAGCTTGCTAGATGCTGAAACCAGGTATTCTCTTCTGGAGAGGTATGTTCTTGCCTTGATTATGTCGACTACTAAGCTTAGACCTTATTTTGAGAGCCATCATATTTGTGTTAGAACTAACCTTCCAGTAAAGTCAGTCTTGAGAAAGCCTGAACTGTCTGGGAGAATGGCTAAATGGTCTGCGGCAACAAGACATACGACATCGATTATGAACCCGAGCAATGATAAAGTCACAAGCCTTGGCGGATTTTGTGGTCGATTTGATCCACCCTGGAAGAAAGTAGTGCGATGGAGGTGTTGAAGCTTACACAGGCGTAAAAGGAGAGACACGGGTGTTGTATCTTGATGGAGCGGCTAATGTCGAGAGGTTCTGGTCTGGGCATTGTCTGAAATCGCCACAAGGGGACATACTAGCCCAGCCGTCACCGTGAATTTCGTACCACCAACAATGAGGCGAATCACGAGGCATTAATTGCGGGTTTGATGGTACGTATTGGTCTTGGTGTCAAGAATTTGGAGGTAGCGACTCTTTACTTACTGTTAACCAGATTAACGGTTCTTTTGCGGCCAAAGATTCTAAGATGTTGCTCTACCTTGAGAAGGTTAGAACCCTGGTTTCGAAGTTTGAACAGTTTAGGATTGACCAGATCCCTAGAGACCAGAACTTCAGTGCGGACTCTCTAGCTAGTCTTGGCTCTAGTTTCAAACCTGCAGACTTGGACAGGATTCCCATAGTTCACCTCCTCGGACCTTCTATAGAGAAGTCCGATCCTGCTCAACCTGTCTACCCCCACTCCTCTCTCTTGGGTGCACCTTTTTATGCTTTTCTTAGAGATGGTGTTTTACCCCGCATGCACTTGAGGCGAGCTTTTCGGCTTAAAGCCTCGAGGTATGTCTTGATTAATGATGTTCGCTCAAGAAGTCTATGTCGAGTCCATATTTGCGTTATGCGGAACCCAGGCTTTAACCATTCTCGAAGAATTACATGAAGGAGATTGTGGCAACCACGGTCTTTGGGAGAAGTCTAGCCAATGAGCTCGAGATTTGGTTACTTCGGCCAACTATGAGGAAAGAGGTCATGGAGTACGCAAGCAAATGTGAAGCATGTCGAAGCACTCTCCAATGATCCACCACCACCGGTGAGGTTACGCATCCCATTTACGCACCATGGCCTTTCATGAAGTGGGGCATGGACATAGTTGGAAAGCTTCCAATGGCTCCGTGACGAAGGTCTTTATGTTGGCAATGACAGACTACTTTTCGAAGTGGATAGAAGCGGAAGCATTCGAAGTGTAACGAAAAGGAAGTCATCTCATTTATCAAGAGGAACATCATTTGCAGATTTGGAATTCCAAGCCGATTGTGTGTGACAATGGTACACGATTCGTAGGGAACAAGACTAGGGAGTTACGTGCAACCTGGAATATTGAACCGCTTACTTACGCACCAAGATATCCCAGTGTAATGGTCAGGCAGAATCTAGTAACAAGATTATCATCAAAACCTTGAAGAAGAAGTCAAGAAACGACGAGGAGATGGTCGGAAGAGCTACCTTTAGTTACGTGGTCGACGAACTACACCAAAGAATTCCACAGGGCGGACTCAGTTCTCTTTGGTGTATGGTTGTGAAGCGGTGATTCCAAAGCGAAGTGTCTGCTCCAACAAAGAAGGTATGGTCTCAACAGCTTTAGAAACTAACCCAGATCTGTTGTCTTCCAGTCTTGATTTTGCGAGAAGAGTTAAGGAGGCAATAAGATAAGGTTGGCGGCTTATCGCCAGAATGTGGCGGACTTTCAACAAGCATGTCAAGGCAGAGTTTTCAGAGGAGGAGATTTAGTTACGAGGAAAGTATTTGAAAACACAAAGGAAAAGTCTGCAGGAAAGCTAGCCCGATGCAGGAAGGACCATACTTGATTGACTCAGTTGTAGGCCAAGGAGCTTATAGATTGGTAACTCTGGAGGGAGAGTTGATTCCTAGAGCATGGAACGCAACCAACCTCAAACTCTATCTTTGTTAAATACGGTATTTTCAATTCTGTACTTTTAATTCTGTAATTTCAATTCTGCACTCTTTAATTGTTTTTTGTAAGTATTGCAATTCTCATTCAATAAAAGCCATTGAACTCCAATGGTGTAGTTTAACTTTATTTCTAAGTTTTGCAGATTACAACTCTGATTCAAAAGTAAATATCTATCACAAATAAAAGTACAAATAATACGCTACATATTACAAGTAAAGGAGTTTATCCTCCAGATTTATTAAGGAGTCTATCCTCCAGTTCTACTCAGGGAGTTCAACCTCCAGTTCTGGGCCTAGTCCCCAGTCTCTTGGAACTTGTCTTCCAGACTTGAGCTTAGTCCTCAGCCTTGAGCGGCAAATCTGCGGTGGAGATCTTCCTCCAGTCCACAGCGCGGCCGATCCTGAGCGGCGGTCTTCTTTGTGGGGATGCGTCCTCGGATTGACGGACCAGGGCTTGACCGCCGTTAAGAGAGTCCTATAATATCCCTTAAGGTGAGCCATGATCATGCATACATAAGTCTGGGGTGTACACCTGCGAGGTTAGTACATTCACAGAACAATAGAAGCAATAGAAGCAACAAAAACGATAGTAGTTAAGTCCTTGGACCACCAAGGCTAACTAAATAACCGAATCTGTCAGAGCAGACTAGAAAAATGTCTTGCTCTGCAGACTAAGCAAAAGTTCCACAGTAGCAACAGACAGAAGTTCACAGAATAATTACAGACCTGGACATGCAAGTCCAGGCCAGACCACAGATAGCAAATTGTTCGAATTTACACAAAATGTTCACAAGAGTAATTGTTTTTTCATTCTTCTTCTTCTTCAGAAGGATTGTCATCAGCCTGGGCATCTTCGCCAGCACCACCATCACCAGACGCAGAGGGTTCTTCCTGATCAGTGCCTTGATCTCCTCTCCTGAACCGCACCTGGGAAGAGCTGTTTAAATTTCTCCACAGCAGCATCTAAGTTCCACTCCTCACGCTCGGACTCTGGAGCACGCATCATTTGAATTCTGGTCTGGGCTGTGTAAAACAGCGCCAGATCAGTCTCCTGGTTCTGGAGTTGGCCCTCAGCCGAACACGCGCTGGAGGTTCTCATTCTCGACCTCGGCGAGGCGGCCTCTCCTCGACTTGGCGGCGGTAGTTTTGGCCTTCTCACCACCTCCTTCATGTCAGCCCAGAGCCTTCTCCAAGTCTGTGCAAGCCTGCTCTTTCAGAGCAAGCCTGTCCTCCAGCGCAGTCACACGGTTCCCAGAAGTGGACAAAATGTGCCCCAAGCTTGATATACAATCAAGAGTCTGCGAATTTTATGGTGTAAGGTACAATAGTGGTAGAATTATCATGAGCATTTGTACTAGAAGTAAGTCAGGTTACTACCTGAAAGGCAGAGTGAGTGGCTCAACGCTGATTCAGAGAATCGATCCCGATCGGATCCGGGTCGAACTTTGCCGCTTGTTGGATAATGTTCTCCACGCTGTTGATGGCGTCTTTGGGCGAAAATGTCCCTGCTAATGACAAACCTTCAACTTCCTCTATTTTTCTCTTCTTTGTTTTCTTGTCTGGTGTACTCTTCTTTGGCTCGACCTGAACCTTCCCCTTGGGCTCCTCAACCTTCAGCGCCTTGAAACCTGGAGTAGGGATACCTGTAGGAACAAACAGTGGCTTCACATCTGGCCCCCCAGCCAGAATAGCGTCCATCTTCTCTTGGAGAAGACTAGGATTGAGTCTACCCCTAGTGAATGGCTTAGAAGATTCACCTAGAATAGACCACATACGTCTTAGAACTTCAGACCCAGATCAGACCTACCCAGACTTGACCAAAAAGAAAAATTAAGAGACTCACCCTTGATGGCAGAAACTGTAACAACCTGGTTTTTAGTTGACTTTAATTACTAAGGCGGAAATTAATTAAGTCTTAAACCAGCGTCATTAATTATACAATAAAACCCAAATGTTACAACATCGTTCAAGAGTTGAATAAAACAACTCTAAATACGGTAATCTAAAGAGTAGCGTTGTATATATTACATCTCTCTCTCGAAAACAACTAAGGTAAAGCAATAAAATATAACATGGTCAGTCCCAAAATCCAAGCATCAGGTCCACGCTTTTCTGCCTGACAATAAAGCTGTTGGGGATGCTCACGAGCGGACAGTGACTAGCTACGCTCATACTTACCCTCGATTTCAATTACTTTGGTTTATAATTATCGCTTTATAATTATAACATTATGATAAAAACATAAACATGCTTATTACATATAGCATATAAAGACATATAAGTCATAATAAGCATGCGGTTTAAAGCGATAAATCATATAAGCATGATATTCAGTTATGAAAGCAATTAACAGATAATATCATAGCAATAGTATTCCCATCATAGAACAAGATTACAAAGCGATATCAGATCGCATACAAATATACATATCGTATCATACTCATCATGCAGACTCGATTCACTTCAGAAATTTGTGGTCTTTAGTTTTCGAAGATGGTACACACTCATTCTCATTTAATCAAACAACAAACAACACATACTGCTTACGAGCCTGACCACTGAGTAGGCCTTTGTACTCTGATCGATTGCATCTCACTTCCATAGTGCAGAGACTTACTCGACTCGTAAACCACGCCGAATACTATAGTACTTGCATCTCATCTTCTAGTGTTCGAAATGATTCGAACTTCAGATACAATCTCGTCAAGTGATCTTTACATGTGGCAAGAACGAATGCAAGTGTCGCGCCCACTAAGAACGAAACACGGCAAGGAGACCACCGCTATAATCGCCCAAATCGGCACGGATACCCTGGTAACTTTAGCGAAATAGGGGAATAAAACCCTAGTCTAGTATGCATACACTAATATCCACTTTAAGAATAGGCTATGCTAATCATAGAGCACCTTAACTCTGGATAAAACGACTATTTCCTAAAGCCTGACCCACTAAGAGATAGCATATTCATTATCTTGTACGGCTTTGGCATTGCGACTTAAGGCACAAAGGCATGGGCAGGATGCTAAGCAATAATTCTGCCGGCTTAAACCACACTATTCGACATAGCCAACGCCAGAGGGCCGAGATAGTGGTATCCGCACAAGACTATCTTAACCCCACTTCACTCACGATTGACGTTCCCTTATCTGAGGCCCAAGCTTGACCTTTTATTTAACTTACTCAATATTCATTATTTATTTGATATTTACATATCACATGTTACTAGACTCTCCTAGTTTCATCGTCAAACGTTTAATTTGAATTGTAGGTTTCATATGATCACATAACATATTCGTTTATTATTTGAAGTATTTGTTAATTATTCACATTTTCAAGTTTCTATGATGATATGTCTATTAGTATATCCAATTTTATTTAAGTGTTCTTCAAAACACTTTAAGTCATTTACTTATTCATTTTCAATTTTCTATACTTAGTAACATTTTCAATTATTTTCAATATTTCACTATTCATTATTCAAGATTTTTTTGAAAATATCTAGATATTTAAAAATATCTAAAAATATCTAAAAATATCTAAAATATCTAAAATATCTAAAAATATCTAAAAATATCTAATAATATCTAAAATATCTAATAATATCTAAAAATATCTAATAATATCTAAAATATCTAAAATATCTAAAATATCCAAAATTGTGACTTAGTTACTAAGTTTAAAATCTAGTTTCAAAAACGTTAAGTTCGTTTTGTAAAAAGTGATAATGATATTTATTTTAATATGAGACTTAGTTATTTTAGTCGTCTATTAACTAAATTTAGCGATTTTCATTTTTTAAAATAATAGTAACGTGAATGATTCATTTTAGTCCATAAGTCCAAATTCAACAGTCCAAATAGCAAAGGCAGTAACACACGATTTAGTTCATTTTTATAACGGGTATATATTTTTATCGGTTTATAATATTTCCTTTATAACTAAATCGATTTATATAATATTTCAATTCTAATAACTATTAAACTTTAGTGACTTAGTGATAATTTCATTTTAATCAAATTTGGTCCATTTAAAATGGAAATGTCGTGTGGTGTGTATATATTTCAAAATTCATTTATTTCTTTTAATTTCTTAATTCTAACCTATTAACTAATTATTAAATTATTTTAACAATAAACTAAAAAGTGATAAAAACAAAAATTAACCTTGAAATGGCAAGGATGCCGTGAGCAAGTAGTAGTAGTTTCCAAATTTTCATTTTTCGATTTTATCGGTTTTTAGCTTAAAGTCTTTATAATCTAATTATTCTAATTATACTAAAACGGTTTAAACATAAATGAAATTTACTAAAACTTTTATTTATAATTATGAATAGTGTTTTTCAACACTTTAAATTCCTAACTTTTTAATCTAAATGATTTATAATGTTTTAAGTTGATTTATATTATAGTACTAACATTATATAAAACAATAACTAAACATAAACACAAATTATTAACAAACATAAAATAAAACAAAATCAAAGTATGCTAAACATATGAACATCACATGAAGACACATATGAACATCAAGAACAAACTCAAGAACATCATATTCAATTTTAACAACTTATAAATTATTTTCCTAATTTAATTCTTTTTACATGGTAGCATCCATTTTAACTAACTTATTCTAACATATTATTTACAAAAATTAAAAGTGAAAATATATTAAATAAAAATGAAAATGCCGTGTATATGTATGTTTTTGTATAAATTTTCATTTTCGATTTTAATCACTTTAAACTCATTGTTAATATTTCACATAATTTTTATATATGAATACAACTTAAATAAAACATAACTAAACATGAAAAACATATGAATCATAATTAAAAATGCTCAAAAATAAATTAACTAAACATATGAACATTTTACTACAACTTAACTATTATCAATATTACTTATTTATTATCATTTTATTATACTACACATAACATACAAACACAAATCATTGATGTTTAACATATTTTTAACATACAAATCATACTTATAAAATCATAATAAAAATCAACTTAATTTACTAAGAGGCTAATATGAGATATAGTTAGTCACCTCGATTTAGCAAGCTATTGGTTATCCGGATCTATGATGTTATCAAGGTCAAGTTCTTCACCCGTATACCCGTCTTCACCTTCAAAAACCCGTAACAAAGTGAGCTCCAAATACCCAAGAACAAGCTTAGAATACTAGTGAACTATTAGAGTAATATTTAAGGTTTTAATTTAGGAGTTTTAGGAGAAAAATGAAAGAAAAACAAAAGGAGAAAATGGAGGAAGTAGCTCGACAAAATGGAGGAGAAAAGGAGAGTATTTTGGACTTAGAAAATAAATGAGGAAGTTGTTAGGAAGTTTGGTTAAATAAGGAATAAATTATGTTTAGGTTTTATGAAAATAAAGTTTAAATAAAACTAATTAGAAACAAAAGGAATCAATTAGTTTTTACTTGAGTTTATTTGAGTCAAAGTTACTATTGATGCTAGTAATGTCCCCTTGATTTTTGTTTAAAATGTTTTTCACGAAATTAGTCAGTTTTTAAAAAGTCGGGTGTCAAAAGCGATAAAAGTCAATGTGTGCGCGTTTGACTATTTTTCAACATGTTTCTACTTTTGAATTCTAAGATTAAAATATTTATTTTATAATTCAAAAATTTTCAAAAGTTTTAAAGAAGTCGAGAAATTTTACAAAACGAAAGTTTTGCAAAAATAGAGATTTTGGAAAGCTAAAAGGCTAAGATTTAATTTAAGATTTGAAATTAGAATTTGCTGGATAATAAAAGCTTTAAATTAACACGGAGTGTTACAAACCTCCCCCCTTAGAAAAGTTTCGTCCCGAAACTTGAATGAAGGATAGGATTTTCACCTGAGATAAACAGCTCGGGGTATTTCTCCTTCATAGAGGCTTCGGTCTCCCAAGTTGCTTGTTCAGTCAATTGACCCTTCCATAGCACCTTTACTAAGGGAACCGTCTTCCGCCTCAACACTTTGGTTTCTCGCGCTAGAATCTTCACAGGTCTCTCGGAGTAGAGTAGGTTAGGCTCAACTGCGATTACGTCAGGAGTAATAATATGACTTGGGTCACTCCTGTATCTTCTCAGTTGCGAAACGTGGAACACGTTGTGGACTTTGGATAAGTTGGGGGGTAGCGCTAGGCGATAGGCTACCTCACCAAACCTTTCAAGTACTTCGTACGGTCCAATGTATTTAGGACTTAGCTTCCCTTTCAAACCGAAACGTCGAACCCCTTTCATGGGTGATACTTTCAAGAAGACATGATCACCGACTTTGAACTCAATAGGTCGGCGATGTTTGTTAGCATACATCTTCTGGCGATCTTGTGCCGCTTGTAGGCGTTCCCGAACGATTTTGATGCGTTCAATCTGGTCTTGAATAACTTCTGGTCCAGTGCCCACGTTATCACTAGCATCGTCCCAACAGACTGGGCTACGACACTTTCTTCCGTAAAGTGCCTCGAATGGGGCACAACCCAAACTTGCATGGAAGCTATTGTTGTAGGAGAATTCAATCAAAGGCAGACTTTTCTCCCAATTCTCGTTGAACTCTAAAGCACATGCCCTGAGCATGTCTTCGACCGTTTGAATAGTTCGCTCAGTTTGACCATCGGTCGCAGGGTGGAAAGCGGTGCTCATCTTCAGTTGGCTTCCCAAGGCTGCTTGGAGTTTTTCCCAAAAATGAGAGGTGAATCTCGGATCCCTGTCCGAGATAATGTCCAGCGGTACGCCGTGTAATCGGATCACCTCCTTCTCATAAGCCTTAGCTAGCTCTTCCAGACTCCAAGTGTCTTTGATTGGTATGAAATGGGCCGACTTAGTCAAGCGGTCCACTATCACCCAAATTGCATTATTTCCTCTGTGAGTCCTTGGCAATCCCGTTATGAAATCCATGGAAATGAAGTCCCATTTCCCCAATGGAATATCCAAAGGTTGTAGTAGTCCTCCGGGTCGTTGATGTTCAAACTTTACCTTCTGGCAGATTAGGCACTTTGCAACGTACTCTGCAATCTCCGCTTTCATTCCTACCCACCAAAACCTCAGTTTTAAGTCTTGGTACATCTTATCGGACCCTGGATGTATGGAGTATCGTGTACTATGTGCCTCGTCGAGGATCCTTCTCTTTAGCACTGGTACGTCGGGCACACACCACCTTCTTCCGTCAGGCTTTAACTCAAACCCTTCTCGGTTTCCTGAGGGAATCTCTCTCCTGATCTTCACGAGTTCCTCATCTTCCCATTGTAGAGCTCTAATCTCGTGAAGTAACTCTGGCTCGGCGATCATTGCGTTTAAGCCGACATCATCAGACTGAACCAACTCTAAGTTCATTCTTTTGAAGTCTCTGACGATACCAGCCGGAATTTCCCAGATGTTGTTAAGGGTATGCGTAGTCTTTCTACTCAGAGCGTCAGCAACGACGTTCGCCTTACCTTCGTGGTACAGTAGTTCAATCTTGTAGTCCTTGATTAGTTCTAACCACCGGCGTTGTCTCATGTTGAGTTCTTTCTGCGTGAAAATATATTTCAGGCTTTTGTGGTCCGTGTAGAACTTGATACTTACTCCATAAAGGTAATGACGCCAGATCTTCAAAGCAAACACCACGGCTGCTAATTCTAGGTCATGAGTTGGGTAGTTTCGTTCATGAACCTTTAACTGCCTTGATGCATAAGCAATGACCTTCCCTTGCTGCATCAGTACGCAACCCAGGCCATTTAGTGAGGCGTCACTGTAGACTTCATACTCGTCTCCATCCGTAGGAAGAGCTAAGACTGGTGCTGTGGTAAGCCTTGTCTTGAGTTCTTGGAACGCATTCTCGCACTCTTCGCTCCATATGAACTTGGATTCCTTCGGTAGTAACTTGGTCATAGGTCGTGCTACCTTGGAGAAATCTGGAACGAATCTCCTGTAGTAACCAGCCAATCCCAGGAAGCTGCGTATTTCAGTTATATTTGTGGGTGCCTTCCATTCCTTCACTGCGTCAATCTTTGCAGGATCTACCATCACTCCGTCCTTCGAGATGACGTGACCCAGGAATGCTACCTTCTCAAGCCAAAATTCGCACTTAGAAAATTTAGCATACCACTTATATTCCCTCAATATTCCCAGAATAATACGGAGGTGTTCCTTGTGTTCTGCTCCGGTCTTGGAATAAATCAGGATGTCGTCAATGAATACAACCACGCATATGTCTAAGTATTCGTGGAAGGTTCTGTTCATTTGATCCATGAACACTGCTGGTGCATTCGTCAATCCGAAAGGCATGACCTTAAACTCATAGTGACCATATCTGCATACGGCGGTCTTACGGATATCCTGTTCCCTTACGGCAATCTGATGGTAACCCGACCTTAGGTCGATCTTTGAAAATACTCCCGCGCCTTTCAATTGATCAAAAAGATCGTCGATTCTGGGTAAAGGGTAGCGGTTCTTAATGGTCACCTTGTTTAGTTCCCTGTAGTCGATGCAGAGTCTCATACTGCCATCCTTCTTTTTCACAAAGAGGACCGGTGCTCCCCAAGGTGAGACACTTGGTCTTATGAAACCCTTTTCAATCATTTCCTCTAGTTGTTTCTTCAATTCTTGCAGTTCTACCGGTGCCATCCTATAGGGTGCCTTTGAGATTGGGGCCGTGCCTGGCGCAAGGTCGATGGAGAACTCAACGTCACGTGCAGGTGGCAAGCCTGGCAACTCGTCAGGAAAGACGTCAGGAAATTCTCGTACTATGTGAATATCTCCAATGTTCACGCTCTCCTTCACTTCATTGATGCTGCAAAGGTACACTTGGTGCCCTTTTTTCTCTAACCGTTGTAGTTGTAGCACAGAGATGATTTTCGCCCCTTTAATTGGCGAAGTCCTCTGATACGTGACTCTAGTCCCCGTATGATGCTTCAGGCGAATCTTTCGGTCCCGGCACTCAAATATCGCATGGTACTTGGTTAACCAGTCGATACCCAGTATTACGTCGAACTCCGGCATGTCGAAAAGGATAAGGTCGGAAGGAAAGATGGTTTTATGAATTGTGATTGGAGTTTCTTTGAAAATTTTGGAGCATTTGAAAATTTTTCCGTTTGGTAGAGAAATATTTGCATCAATTGATTCGGAATTTGTGAGATTAGTTTTTGAAACAAACTTAGAAGATATAAAGGACAATGATGCCCCAGTGTCAAACAAAACGACAGCGTTCACAGAGTTTATAAGAAAAATACGGTGATGACGTCGACGGGTGACTCCTCCGCCTCGGCCGGTGAGGACATATACTCGACCTGTGCCACCACGCAGTTGGGTACTCCGCAACAGGTGCCGCGTTCAGGTTGTTGGGGCATACATTTGCCTTGTGCCCTACCTTCTTACAACGGTAACAGGTAATTGGTTGACCGTTACACTGTTTACCTTCATGCGGGGCCTTGTTACACATGTGACAATTCCTCAGTAAGGCTCCTGGTTGAGGGGCCCTCCCTGCAACCATTGCTCTCTGATTATTTCCAGCAGGAAACCTGTTTTGGAAAGCAGGCCTCTGGAAGTTGGGCCTCTGCTGATTAGGGCGTTGGTAGTTCGGCTTCTGGATGAAGCTCGACTGTGCCACAGATGGCACAAACACCTTTTTCTTCTTCTTCTCCTCAGCCTTTTCCAACTCCAAGGAAGCCCACACACTGCATGCACGTTCGTATGCTGCAGCAAAAGTAGCGTAGGTGTTGCTGCTCAAGTGGGTACGCAGATGGTTAGACATATTGCGCAGGTACCTCTGAGTCATGGCCCTCTCATTGGGAGCAATCGTAGTCCCAAACTTGGATAGCCGTTGGAACTCCTCCGTGTACTCCTGGAGGGTCATGCCATCCATTCTCAGACTTATGAATTTCTCCTCCATCTGGCATCGGAGTTCATACCCGAAGTATCGCTCCTTGATTTTTGTAGTGAATTCACCCCAGGTGAATGTGGTGTCAGGCTCATTGGTTCTGATCACATTCCACCAACCATTCGCCTCTTCTTTCAGGTAGAAGGCGGCGATGTTGACCCTCTCTTCTGGAGGTGTCCTGCTCAGATCCATGAGCTTTTTCATCTCCTCCAACCAGTTTGTGAGCTCCGTAGGATTGTTTGACCCTAAATATACTGGTGGGCGATGACGTGAGAATCGGTCGAACGCGCTCGGCTGATGTTGGCGGTTCGCGTTCTCCGTGGCTAATTCTGCTATACGGATTAGAGATTCCTCAGCCAGGATTTGTCTTTCTGCGTTAGTCATAGAGGGAGCAGCCATTCTGAAAGGATAAGGAAGTGAAGAAATTTATTAGCATTGCGAGAGGTTAGGAGGCATGCTTATCATTGACAGAATTTATTTGAAAATAAATGCAATAACGGCAGTTATGCAAGTAAGCACAGAAGTTAGGTATTTTATTCCATTGAGATGTAATTGTTGGTTACATCGGTTTTAGGATTTTAAAATGTATCGAGTACATTTTCTTAGGAAGGATATAAAAAGGGTAGGAGAGAGGGAGAATATATTTTTTTGTGGAATTGAATTTAACAGATGTCCTCACTCCGTGCCGTCTGGTACCTCTTCGATGCTTCAATCCTCAGGAGTAGAATTTATTATTTAGATTTTATATCCGAGGATAGTTGTTAGTTTAAATCAGTCACTTCAGCAAGTAGCAAGCATACGATAGTTAGTGTATTTTATTTTGAGGGAAGTAGTTAGTAGTTTAAAAGTCCTTAGTCTATGGTCGGTCCTTAAGGTTTCTACCCATCCTCACACTTTAAAGCGATTTAAAGTTATTATTTAAGTGATCTAATAAAAGAAAAATCTAATTTATTATTTGATCCTAGTAGTCTTGCGGTTTAGCATGTTAATATGTTAACCCGCCCAGGTGTCTCTCGTTAGGTAAGCATAAATCGCATTAGGCCATTTATGTTACGGTCACGAGTCAGCTCTGATACCAACTGTAACAACCTGGTTTTTAGTTGACTTTAATTACTAAGGCGGAAATTAATTAAGTCTTAAACCAGCGTCATTAATTATACAATAAAACCCAAATGTTACAACATCGTTCAAGAGTTGAATAAAACAACTCTAAATACGGTAATCTAAAGAGTAGCGTTGTATATATTACATCTCTCTCTCGAAAACAACTAAGGTAAAGCAATAAAATATAAGCTGGTCCCGTCCCAAAATCCAAGCATCCGGTCCACGCTTTTCCTGCACAATAAACTGTTGGGGGGATGCCCGCTGAGCGGACAGTGACTAGCTACGCTCATACTTACCCTCGATTTCAATTACTTTGGTTTATAATTATCGCTTTATAATTATAACATTATGATAAAAACATAAACATGCTTATTACATATAGCATATAAAGACATATAAGTCATAATAAGCATGCGGTTTAAAGCGATAAATCATATAAGCATGATATTCAGTTATGAAAGCAATTAACAGATAATATCATAGCAATAGTATTCCCATCATAGAACAAGATTACAAAGCGATATCAGATCGCATACAAATATACATATCGTATCATACTCATCATGCAGACTCGATTCACTTCAGAAATTTGTGGTCTTTAGTTTTCGAAGATGGTACACACTCATTCTCATTTAATCAAACAACAAACAACACATACCGCTACGAGCACGACTAATCGAGTAGGCCTTTGTACTCTGATCGATTGCATCTCACTTCCATAGTGCAGAGACTTACTCGACTCGTAAACCACGCCGAATACTATAGTACTTGCATCTCATCTTCTAGTGTTCGAAATGATTCGAACTTCAGATACAATCTCGTCAAGTGATCTTTACATGTGGCAAGAACGAATGCAAGTGTCGCGCCCACTAAGAACGAAACACGGCAAGGAGACCACCGCTATAATCGCCCAAATCGGCACGGATACCCTGGTAACTTTAGCGAAATAGGGGAATAAAACCCTAGTCTAGTATGCATACACTAATATCCACTTTAAGAATAGGCTATGCTAATCATAGAGCACCTTAACTCTGGATAAAACGACTATTTCCTAAAGCTGACTCCACTAAGAGATAACATATTCATTATCTTGTACGGCTTTGGCATTGCGACTTAAGGCACAAAGGCATGGGCGGGATGCTAAGCAATAATCTGTACGGCTTAAACCACACTATTCGACATAGCCAACGCCAGAGGGCCGAGATAGTGGTATCCGCACAAGACTATCTTAACCCCACTTCACTCACGATCGACGTTCCTTATCCGAGGCCCAAGCTTGACCTTTTATTTAACTTACTCAATATTCATTATTTATTTGATATTTACATATCACATGTTACTAGACTCTCCTAGTTTCATCACAAACGTTTAATTTGAATTGTAGGTTTCATATGATCACATAACATATTCGTTTATTATTTGAAGTATTTGTTAATTATTCACATTTTCAAGTTTCTATGATGATATGTCTATTAGTATATCCAATTTTATTTAAGTGTTCTTCAAAACACTTTAAGTCATTTACTTATTCATTTTCAATTTTCTATACTTAGTAACATTTTCAATTATTTTCAATATTTCACTATTTATTATTCAAGATTTTTTTGAAAATATCTAGATATTTAAAAATATCTAAAAATATCTAAAAATATCTAAAATATCTAAAATATCTAAAAATATCTAAAAATATCTAATAATATCTAAAATATCTAATAATATCTAAAAATATCTAATAATATCTAAAATATCTAAAATATCTAAAATATCCAAAATTGTGACTTAGTTACTAAGTTTAAAATCTAGTTTCAAAAACGTTAAGTTCGTTTTGTAAAAAGTGATAATGATATTTATTTTAATATGAGACTTAGTTATTTTAGTCGTCTATTAACTAAATTTAGCGATTTTCATTTTTTAAAATAATAGTAACGTGAATGATTCATTTTAGTCCATAAGTCCAAATTCAACAGTCCAAATAGCAAAGGCAGTAACACACGATTTAGTTCATTTTTATAACGGGTATATATTTTTATCGGTTTATAATATTTCCTTTATAACTAAATCGATTTATATAATATTTCAATTCTAATAACTATTAAACTTTAGTGACTTAGTGATAATTTCATTTTAATCAAATTTGGTCCATTTAAAATGGAAATGTCGTGTGGTGTGTATATATTTCAAAATTCATTTATTTCTTTTAATTTCTTAATTCTAACCTATTAACTAATAATTAAATTATTTTAACAATAAACTAAAAAGTGATAAAAACAAAAATTAACCTTGAAATTGCAAGGATGCCGTGAGCAAGTAGTAGTAGTTTCCAAATTTTCATTTTTCGATTTTATCGGTTTTTAGCTTAAAGTCTTTATAATCTAATTATTCTAATTATACTAAAACGGTTTAAACATAAATGAAATTTACTAAAACTTTTATTTATAATTATGAATAGTGTTTTTCAACACTTTAAATTCCTAACTTTTTAATCTAAATGATTTATAATGTTTTAAGTTGATTTATATTATAGTACTAACATTATATAAAACAATAACTAAACATAAACACAAATTATTAACAAACATAAAATAAAACAAAATCAAAGTATGCTAAACATATGAACATCACATGAAGACACATATGAACATCAAGAACAAACTCAAGAACATCATATTCAATTTTAACAACTTATAAATTATTTTCCTAATTTAATTCTTTTTACATGGTAGCATCCATTTTAACTAACTTATTCTAACATATTATTTACAAAAATTAAAAGTGAAAATATATTAAATAAAAATGAAAATGCCGTGTATATGTATGTTTTTGTATAAATTTTCATTTTCGATTTTAATCACTTTAAACTCATTGTTAATATTTCACATAATTTTTATATAAGAATACAACTTAAATAAAACATAACTAAACATGAAAAACATATGAATCATAATTAAAAATGCTCAAAAATAAATTAACTAAACATATGAACATTTTACTACAACTTAACTATTATCAATATTACTTATTTATTATCATTTTATTATACTACACATAACATACAAACACAAATCATTGATGTTTAACATATTTTTAACATACAAATCATACTTATAAAATCATAATAAAAATCAAATTAATTTACTAAGAGGCTAATATGAGATATAGTTAGTCACCTCGATTTAGCAAGCTATTGGTTATCCGGATCTATGATGTTATCAAGGTCAAGTTCTTCACCCGTATACCCGTCTTCACCTTCAAAAACCCGTAACAAAGTGAGCTCCAAATACCCAAGAACAAGCTTAGAATACTAGTGAACTATTAGAGTAATATTTAAGGTTTTAATTTAGGAGTTTTAGGAGAAAAATGAAAGAAAAACAAAAGGAGAAAATGGAGGAAGTAGCTCGACAAAATGGAGGAGAAAAGGAGAGTATTTTGGACTTAGAAAATAAATGAGGAAGTTGTTAGGAAGTTTGGTTAAATAAGGAATAAATTATGTTTAGGTTTTATGAAAATAAAGTTTAAATAAAACTAATTAGAAACAAAAGGAATCAATTAGTTTTTACTTGAGTTTATTTGAGTCAAAGTTACTATTGATGCTAGTAATGTCCCCTTGATTTTTGTTTAAAATGTTTTTCACGAAATTAGTCAGTTTTTAAAAAGTCGGGTGTCAAAAGCGATAAAAGTCAATGTGTGCGCGTTTGACTATTTTTCAACATGTTTCTACTTTTGAATTCTAAGATTAAAATATTTATTTTATAATTCAAAAATTTTCAAAAGTTTTAAAGAAGTCGAGAAATTTTACAAAACGAAAGTTTTGCAAAAATAGAGATTTTGGAAAGCTAAAAGGCTAAGATTTAATTTAAGATTTGAAATTAGAATTTGCTGGATAATAAAAGCTTTAAATTAACACGGGGTGTTACAGAAACCATAGGCACATGCACCTTCACCGTCTTCTTCGCCGGCCTACAAAATGTGGGGAAAGCCGTCTTGTTATCCTCTTCAGACCAGGTCCTCTCCTTGAGAGGCAAAGCCATAAACGCAGCGATCCTAGCCTTGGAATCCTCACTTGGCACAGGCTGCCAGGAATCCGCTAGAAACACAAAACATAAGAAACCCTCAGACTCGAACAGAATAGAAAAACTAGAAACAGCAGATCTGAATCAGAAGTGACTAACCTCTCTCAGCGATAGGGTAGTCCAGACACTCGCTGCTCCCAAGAGTATCACTCTTCAGGAAGAGGAAGCCTGTCTTCCAATCCTTATCATCCCCAGTATCAGGGTGCTCCACAAGATTGCTCTGGCCTTTCCTGATTCTGAAGATGAATCTTCCACGGCCCTGGCTCCTTACAGAGTAGACGTTTTTCAGATCTTGCACCGTCACCGCGATCGAACTTTGTGCAGAGCTTGTCAACCAAGCAGATAATCTTCCACATGCTGGGCATCAATTGGCAAGGGGCAAGCTTCATTGAAGAGAGCACCCCACTGATCCAAGAATTACAAGGAATTCTCAAACCAGCCCTAAAAGGGAACTCATGAGTGCAGATCCACCCAGGGGAAGTCCAGGAAGCCGTAACATAATCATCCCAGGGGACAAATATTTCAGCAGATTCAGGCACAATATGATGATCCTTGAGATGTTTTACGATTGATTGACTGAGTGTGTTTTTGGTTTCATCATCAAAGGAGTCACCTTTGATGAACCTATGATCACCGTACATGATTTCGTTGATTTCGAGGATCTCAAGATCAATCACTTTTTCAGCCATGGTTTTTGATTTAATTTGGGTTTGATAAAGATGAAGATGACAAAGGAAGAAGAAGATGAACAGTAGAAGGTAAAAACAAAAGTTGGCAAGGTAAGTTCTCGAAAAATTACTGGAGCCTCCTATTTATACTCGAGGATAAAAGAGTTCAAGTGGGATTAGGATTTTACCGTTGGTAAAATTCGAAATAACCCTGCACTTAGCTGCTGTTACAAAGACAAGAAGTCAAATCAGGTTTTAATTCTCACCTACTTTGAATTCTCTCATTATCTCTTTGAATGGTGTGCACAAGTCCGGCTAAGTACATAATTGTTGTTCAAATTCTATAGCCGATTACCTCCGCTCTAGTCTGTTCTGTATAGAAATGTTTGTGCAGGATTGTTTCCTCAAGATTCTTTGAACACCGCACTTGAGAAAACAAGGGCATTTGTTATGACCAGATTTTACACTACCCAGAATTGGCAGTTCTGGATAGAGAATACGATACAGAGCAGGATAGAAGAACAAATGGCAGTTATAGTCCAGAACAGGTCAGAAGAGCAATAGCAGTTATATCACAGAACAGGCCAGAAGACGAATGGCAGTTATGGTCAAGACAGTCAACCACACGGTTACAAAGATCATGGGATAATGGAGCAAGCTATCACCTGAGCAGAAGTGGAGTTATGGGAAGTTATCTAACCGCAGAAGATCATGGAAACGCGTGCCTAGAAAATAGGAACTGATTCGCAGCTTGATTTGCCTATATATAGAGGCTCATTTGTACATTTTTTATCATCTTTTACTCTCATTAGCATACTTAAGCACTCGACAATTACACTACGATAAAACACGGTCGATTACGTATATACGCTGAAGTGATCATACTCTCACAGTTGTATTCTGTAACCCCAACTCTGATATTAATAAAAGTACTCCTGGCTTGGTAACCCGCAGTTTTCCCCATCTTCTTCTCGGGGCTTCTGCGTCATCAAATCTCTGCGTCCTTAGTTCTGTCCCGTATAGCTCAGTTCTGTTCTGTTCCGCAAATAGTACTAGTTGATCCACTTTTTCCCATTTTCATACTTGTTAAGTTTTTTACCAAAACAGGTAATAAGGAAATATTGGTCATGGACTTAATGTGTAAAACAAGGTAGCGGCCCATATCAATGAGGGTAGATATTTTGGCAGCTTATGTGAAAACCCTATAAGAGTTTCACACTATAAATATAGGTTTGGTCCCATTGAACACACCATCCACACAAATACAAATTACAATAATAAGGGTTTTCTTTTGGTCTCCCATCAACCATAAGAATAGTGAAGGGTGTGTGTTATGACCAGATTTTGCACTACCCAGAACTGGCAGTTCTGGATAGACGTCAAGAATACGGTACATAGCAGGATAGAAGAACAAATGGCAGTTATAGCCCAGAACGGGTCAGAAGAGGCATGGCAGTTATGGTCAGAGGAGGTCAACTATAGCGGTTACAAAGATCATGTGATAATGGAAGTAATCAGCTGAGCAGAAGTGGAGTCAATGGAAGTTATTTAACCGCCAAAGATAATGGAAGTCATGGAAACGTGCCCTAGAAAATAGGAACTGATTTGCAGCTAGCTTTGCCTATATATAGAGGCTCATTTGTACATCTTTTGACAAGTTTTTACATTCATTAGCATACTTAAGCACTAGAGAAATACACAACAATAGACTACGGTAAACAACAGTCAGTTCTGTACGAATTGCTACAGAAGTGATCATTTCACAGTTGTATTCTGTAACCCCAACTCTGATATTAATAAAACTACTCCTGGCTTGGTAGCCCGCAGTTTTCCCATCTTCTTCTCGGGGCTTCTGCATCATCAAATCCTTGTGTCCTTAGTTCTGTCCCATATAGCTCAGTTCTGTTCTGTTCCGCAAATAGTACTAGTTGATCCACTTTTTTCCATTTTCTCTCTTGTGAAGTTTTTACCAAAACAAATTGGCGCCCACCGTGGGGCAACTAGTTTATTAATTTGCGTAACTTTTCTCACAAAAATCTCAGAAAAGTCGCCTTTTCCATATTCTAATGGCTGATAGAACTTTGGAGCAATTGTCCCAGGAGTTACAAGATGCGCAATCCAAGATTCAACAAATCTCAGAAGAGAATGCAAAACTGAAGGAAACAGAGTCTGTTCTGAAGACTAAGTTGGATTCTGTTAAGGACAGTACATCAAAGATCAGACCTGGGGCATCCTTGAGTTCTATAATTAAGAGAATAGATTTCTCTAATCTGGACGAAGAGGAGGATCTCGAAGACCAGCTCCTGGGTGGTGAAGAAGAGGAGGAAACATCCGAGAACGCCGACAACAGGAAGGGCAAGAAGAAGTTCAACTTCACACTCATGATGATGCAAGAACTCCAGAAGTTACATGACAAGGTTGTAAAGATCCCAGGAGTTCCAAAGACCACCGAGGAGGCTTCCCAGGAGTGTTATGCGATTCACCCTTCAATGAGGCTATAACCATGCAGGACATCCCAAAGAAGTTCGATGTTCCAGGGATGAAGCGTATGATGGTACAGAGATCCACAGGACCACGTTGCCCAAAGACAAGCGAGAGGATGTACAGTCCCAGCCCAAAGGAGTGCAGAGAAGCTTTGCATGTGCAAAGGCTTTGGTTCTACTGGCCGGGCCACTCGCAATGGTTTGTCAATATTCCTAATGGTACTATTAAATCGTTTGCTAATCTTGTGAATGTTTTTGTTGCCCAGTTTGCTAGCAGCAGGAAGTTAGAGAAGCAAACAAGTGATCTGTATAGAATTGTACAGAAGAAAGATGAATCCCTACGAGACTATCTCCAGAGATTTAACAAGGAGAAGATCTCTATCCCCAACTGTGACGTTGCAACATCTATCCAGGCTTATAGGCAAGGTTTGGTGGTCAATTCTGAGCTTTATCGTGAACTAACCAAGTATCCTTGTGTTACTTTTGAAGATGTGCAGGCAAAGACCTTGGCCCAGATTAGACTTGAAGAGAATGCTTTTAGTCGGCAGGACAGTTCTGGGTATAAGAAGGTGAACAAGAAGTCTGATAGTGGACGCACCCAGAGCAGGCCAGCACCATACAGCAGGCCACCCAGAACACAAGTGCATGCCGTCAGTTCTGAGACAGTCAACTCTGATGACTCCCTTGATATCAGCAGTCTCGGTGTGGAGGTTCCACAGTTGATAGCAAAGTTGGAGAGCTTTGGGAATGGTGCAAGATGGCCCAAGAGGAATGATAATCCAAATCCGAACAGAAATCCAAACAAGTATTGTGAGTACCATGGAGACATCGGCCACAGCACAGAAGACTGCTATGCCTTCAAGAAGGAGATATCTTACCAGCTCAGAACTGGATGTCTGAAGGACATCATCAGACCAGTCTAGAGGAATCAGGCCAGAACTGAAAGCGCCAGGTCCCAGGATTCCAGGGGACAAGAGTCAGAAAAGCCGCCAAATCCACCACCCTACACACATGAGGTAAAATTTATTATTAATGGTGGTTCTGATATCTGTGGTTTGACCTATTCTGCAGCCAAGAGGATAGCAAAGCAAGAGAAGATGCAGCCTCCAACCAGAGTAGAGAAGAATTGGGAAGTTGTCACTTTTGATCATGAAGATTGTGAAGGCATCCCAAGATCGCATCATGACAAATTTAGTGATCAAGTTGCAGATTGGAAGCACCCTTGTACGTCGAGTTCGATTGATGGGGCGATTACGTGAACCTGATCATGATGGATGCGTTAAAGGAGATGGGTATAGGCCAGGACAAGCTGACCAAGAACTCCAATGTTCTGGTAGGATTCAGTGGCGAGACCAAGCACACCTTGGGAGAGATCTCACTTCCCACCTATGCCCAGGGAGTCTCTTCTTTCGAGAAGTTTAATGTTACTGATTCTATGACTTCGTATAATGTTTTGTTAGCGGGCCTTGGATCCACAATCTTAAGGTCGTGGCGTCTACTTACCATCAATGTGTGAAGGTCCCAACTCAATGGGGAGTTACGGTGATCAAGGGAGAAAGGCAGATCGCCAGGAGTGTTCTGAAACGACCTTGAAGCCCCCAATCACCAACAAATCGCCGCATAACAATTACGTAAACCAGTCAAGCTCGGTTGTGGAGCCAGAGAAGTCGGGATTGGAGATGGACCAGATCAGTGTAGACCAGTCTTGCCCGTAAAAGAAAGTATTGGTGGTCGATGATGTGCCTTCCAAGATCGAATCCGATCCGATCGGTTTCAAGTCTAAGAAATCAAGTTTTGCATGGAGCCACTTTGACATGATCGAATCACCCCGACGTGATCACGCACAAGCTCAACATTGATCCTAAGTACGCACCGATTGCACCGTAAACGCAGGAAGTTTGCGCCAGAGAGAAATGTTATCATCAATAAAGAAGTCCGAAGGCTGCTGGACATGAATATGGTAAGAGAGGTAATGTATCCTGTTGGTTAGCTAATGTGGTTGTTGTGCGTAAGAAGAATGGAAAGTGGAGAGTCTGTGTTGACTACACAGATCTGAACAAAGCATGTCCCAAGGATCCTTTCCCTCTTCCTCACATTGATGCCATGGTGGACAAGACTGCTGGCCATGAAGTTCTGACTTTCATGGATGCCTCGAGTGGTTTTAATCAGATCAAGATGTATCCTCCAGACCAGGAGGGGACCTCCTTCATGACAGACCGTGGTATCTATTGCTACACCGCCATGCCCTTTGGACTCAGAAATGCTGGTGCCACCTACCAAAGGCTAGTCAACATGATGTTCAAAGATCTAATTGGGGACACGATGGAGGTTTATATCGATGATATGGTGGTAAAGTCTAAAGATGCCAAAGATCATGTCAAACACCTAGAGCAAGCGTTTGCAATTCTGGACAAGTTCAATATGAAGCTGAATCCCACAAAGTGCAACTTTGGAGTATCCTCTAGAAAGTTCTTGGGTTACTTGGTCACCAGAAGAGGAACTGAAGCAAGTCCATAACAGATAAAGGCGATCCTAGATTTGGAGCCCCCCAGATCTGTGAAAGACATCCAGAAGTTGACAGGGAGAGTAGCAGCTCTGAATAGATTCATTTCTAGATCCTCAGAAAGGTGCAAACCCTTCTACGATATGCTCAAGAAGAACAAAGAATTCCAATGGAGTGAAAAGCACGAGGAAGCGTTCCAGGATCTGAAGAGTTACCTGTCAACCCCACCGCTGCTGTCCAGACCAGAAGAGGGAGAACCGTTAAGTCTGTATCATCGATACCACGGAGCATCTCATGAAGTGCAGTTCTGGTCAGGGAAGAAGATGGTTTGCAGTATCCAATATACTACGTGAGTAAGAGCTTGCTAGATGCTGAAACCAGGTATTCTCTTCTGGAAAGGTATGTTCTCGCCTTAATTATGTCAACTACTAAGCTTAGACCTTATTTTGAGAGTCATCATATCTGTGTTAGAACTAACCTTCTAGTTAAGTCAGTCTTAAGAAAGCCTGAACTGTCAGGGAGAATGGCTAAGTGGTCTGTGCAGCTCAGTACATACGACTTCAGTTATGAGCCCAGAACAGCGATAAAATCACAAGCCTTGGCAGATTTTGTGGCTGATTTTAGTCCAGCCCTGGAAGAAAGTGGTGCTATGAAAGTGTTGAAGCTCACACAGGGCAGAAAAGGAGAAACCTGGGTGCTATATACTGATGGAGCAGCTAATGTCAGAGGTTCTGGTCTGGGCATTGTCCTGAAATCGCCACAAGGGGACATACTAGCCCAGGCTGTCAGTTGTGAATTTCATACCACCAACAATGAGGCAGAGTACGAGGCATTAATCGCAGGTTTGATGGTCTGTATTGGTCTTGGTGTCAAGAATCTGGAGGTAAGCGACTCTTTACTTATTGTCAATCAGTTAATGGTTCTTTGCGCCAAAGATTCTAAGATGTTCCTCTACCTTGAGAAGGTTAGAACCCTGGTTTTGAAGTGTGACCAGTTTAGGATTGACCAGATCCCCAGAGACCAGAACTCACAGGCAGACTCTCTAGCTAGTCTTGGTTCTAGTTTCAAACCTGCAGACCTGGACAGGATTCCCATAGTACACCTCCTCAGACCTTCTATAGAGAAGTCTAATCCTGTTTTGAACCTGTCTACCCCTACTCCTGTCTCTTGAACTGTACCTTTTTATACTTTTCATAGAGATGGTGTTTTACCCCCAGACAGACTTGAGGCTAGAGCTTTTCGGCTTAAAGCCTCGAGGTATGTCTTGATTAATGATGTCTCGCATAAGAAGTCTATGTCGAGTCCATATTTGCGTTGTCCGGAACTGCCAGAAACCGTAACTGCTCGAAGTTACATGAAGGAGATTGTGGCAACCACAGTGCTGGGAGAAGTCTGGCCAGCAGAGCTCTGAGATTTGGTTACTTCTGGCCGACTATGAGAAAGGAGGCTGTGGAATACGCGAGCAAATGTGAAGCATGTCAAAAGCACTCTCCAATGATCCACCAACCAGCTGAGATTCTACATCCTATTTCTGCACCGTGGCCTTTCATGAAGTGGGGCATGGACATAGTTGGAAAGCTTCCAATGGCCCCAGGACAGAAGGTGTTTACGTTGGCGATGACAGACTACTTTTCGAAGTGGATTGAGACTGAAGCGTTCAGAAGTGTAACAGAAAAGGAAGTCATTTCGTTTATCAAGAGGAACATCATTTGCAGATTTGGAATTCCAAGCCAGATTGTATGTGACAATGGTACACAGTTCGTAGGGAACAAGACTAGAGAATTCTGTGCAACTTGGGGTATAGAACTGCTCACTTCTGCACCAAGATATCCTCAGTTTAATGGACAGGCAGAATCTAGCAACAAGATTGTCATAAAGGTCCTAAAGAAGAAGCTGAAAAAGCGGCGAGGGAGATGGGCAGAAGAGCTACCATTAGTTACGTGGTGTGAACTACACCAAAGACTTCTACAGGACAGACTCCGTTCTCTTTGGTGTATGGTTGTGAAGCGGTGATTCCAGCAGAAGTGTCTGTTCCAACAGCAAGGTATGGTCTGAACAGTTTAGAAGCTAACCCAGAGTTGTTGTCTTCCAGTCTTGATTTTGCAGAGGAACTAAGAGATGCAGCCAGGATAAGGTTAGCAGCTTACCAGCAGAATGTGCCCAGGACTTTCAACAAGCAAGTCAAGGCCAGAGTTTTCAGAGAAGGAGATTTAGTTCTGAGGAAAGTATTTGAAAACACAAAGGAAAAGTCTGCAGGAAAGCTAGCCCCAGTCTGGGAAGGACCATACTTGATTGATTCTGTTGTAGGCCAAGGAGCCTATAGATTGGTAACTCTGGAGGGGGAGTTGATTCCTAGAGCATGGAATGCAACCAACCTCAAACTTTATCTTTGTTAATACGGTATTTTCAATTCTGAACTTTCAATTCTGTAATTTCAATTCTGCACTCCTTAATTGTTTTTTGTAAATATTTTTTTCCATTCAATAAAAACCATTGAACTCCAATGGTGTAGTTTAACTTTATTTCTAGTTTTGCAGATTACATCTTTGGTTCAAAAGTAAATATTCTCTATCACAAATAAAAACAAAGTAAATATAGTACGCTACATATTACAAATAAAAGAGTTTATCCTCCAGACTTGTTAAGGAGTCTATCCTCCAGTTCTACTCAGGGAGTTCAACCTCCAGTTCTGGGCCTAGTCCCCAGACCTTAGGAACTTGTCTTCCATACTTGAGATTAGTCCTCAGCCTTATGCAGCCAGTTCTGCAGTGGAGATCTTCCTCCAGTCCACAGCGCAGCCAGTCCAGCAGAGCAGCCAGTCCGGCTGTAGAGGATGCGTCCTCGGATTGACGGACCAGGGCTTAGCCGCCGTTAAGAGATGTCCTATAATATCCCTTAAGGTAAGCCATGATCATGCGTACATAAGTCTGGGGTGTACACCTGCGAGGTTAGTACATTCACAGAACAATAGTAGCAATAGAAGCAACAGAAACGATAGTAGTTAAGTCCTTGGACCACCAAGGCTGACTAAATACTAAGCAACCGGATCTGTCAGAGCAGACTAGAAAAATGTCTTGCTCTGCAGACTAAGCAAAAGTTCCACAAGAGCAAATGAAGTTCACAGAATATTTACAGACCTGGACATACAAGTCCAGGCCAGACCACAGATAGTAAATTGTTTGAATTTACACAAAATGTTCACAAGAGTAAATGTTTTTCATTCTTCTTCTTCTTCAGAAGGATTGTCATCAGCCTAGGCATCTTCGCCAGCACCACCGTCACCAGCCGCAGAGTTCTCTTCCTGATCGAAGCCACCGCTTTCCTCTCCCGAATGCACGCTGGGAAGAGTTGTTTAAATTTCTCCACAACAAAGATCAATATCCCACTCCTCACGCTCGGACTCGAGGCACGCATCATCCGAATTACAGTCCGGGCTCTGTAAAACATCGCCAGATCAATCTCTTGGTTCTAGAGCTGTCCCTCAAGCTCTTGAACACGCGCCTGGAGGCTCTCGTTTTCAGACCTCAATGAGACTGGGTTCCTCAGACTTGGGCAAAGCAGCCTTTGGCTTTTTCACCGCCTTCATACCGCCCGCAGCTTTCTCCAAGTCTCAGACAGGCTTGCTCTTTCGAGCAACCTGGTCCTCCAAATGTGATACACGATCCCCGAAGTGGAAATTATGTGCCCCAAACTCGAGATACTGATCAAGAGTCCGCAAATGTAATGGTGTAAGGTACAATAGTGGTAGAATTATCATGAGAATTTGTACTAGAAGTATATCAGGTTATTACCGCAGAGCAGAGTGAGTGGCTCTAAACGCCGATTACGTGGTGCCAACCCTGATCAGGTCTGGGTTGACCCTCTTAGCTGCTTGTTGGATTATTTTTTCTACGCCTGTTGATGGCGTGCTGGACAGAAATGTCCCTGGCAATGACAACCCTTCAACCGCCTCAACCTTTCTCTTCTTTGATTTTTTGTCTAGTGTGTGCTTTACTGCTTCAGCTTGAGCCTTCTCCTTGCTAGGCTCCTCAATCTTCAACTCCTTATATCCTAGAGTAGGAATAGCAATACCGGTGGGAATGAATTGGGGTTTTACATCTGGACCCCCAGCCAGAATAGCATCCATTTTCTCTTGAAGGAGGGCAGGATTCAGCCTACCCCTAGTAATTGGCCTAGAAGATTCACCTAGCATAAGACCACATACATCTTAGAACTACAGATCCAAATCATACTAGACCAGACCTAATCAAAAGAATAGTTGAGAAACTTACCCTTGATGGCAGAAACCATAGGCACATGAACCTTTACAGCCCTACTTGGTGGCCTGCAGAAAGTAGGGAAACACGTCTTGTTATCCCCTCGGACCAAGTCCTCTCGAGAAGGGCAAAGCCATAAAAGCAGCAATCCTGGCCTTGGTCTCCTCACAGTGCTCAGGGAGCCAGGAATCCGCTTGAAAGATAAACATAGAAAATCATCACCAAAGACTAATAGAAAAACTAGAAACAACAAAGTTGAGATGTAAGTGGCTTACCCTCTCAAAGAATAGGGTAATCCAAACAACCGGCCATTTTGAAGAGTATCACTCTTGAAACAGAAACCGATCTTCCAGTCTTTGTCATCCCCAATGTCTGGGAGCTCTACTAAGTTTTTCTGGCCCCTTTTGGTCCGGGAGATAAATCTCCCACGGCCTTGGGCCCTCAATAAACGTTCTTCGGGATCCTCAGACCGTCACAAGAATGTGCTTTGTGCAGAGTTTGTCGACCAAACAGATGATTTTCCACATGCTTGGCATTATTTGGCAAGGGGCAAGCTTCATCGAAGAGAGTACCCCACTCATCCAGGAGTTGCAGGGAATCCTCAGACCAGCCCTGAAAGGGAACTCATAGATGCAGACCCATCCTGGACAGGTCCAAGAAGCCGTGACATAATCATCACAGGGAACGAAGATAACAGCCGATGAAGGCACGATCTCATGATCTTTCAAATGTTTGATGATTGATTGAGAAAGTGTGTTCTTGGTTTCGTCATCAAAGGAATCACCTTTGATGAACTTATGGTCGCCAAACATGATCTCAGTGATCTCAGGTTTCTCAAGATCTATCACTTGTTCAGCCATGATTTTCAGATGATTTTGATTTGATTTGATGATTGAAATAACAAAAGAGGAAGATGATGAACAGTAGAAGGTAAAAAAGAAAGTTGGCAAGGTGAGTTCTCGAGAAATTACTGGAGGCTCTTATTTATATTCAAGGGTAAAAGAGTTCAAGTGGGATTAGGATTTTACCGTTGGTAAAATTCAAAACAGCCCAGAGTTAGCCGTTGCTACTGTTCAGGAGTCAAATCAGGTTTAAATGCTCACCTACTTCTAATTTAAACATTATCCCTTTGAATGTGGTACACAAGTTTGGCTAAATGCATAGTTGATTCGAATTTTATAGCTGTTGTCTCCATTCTAGTCTGTTCTGTATAGAAGTGTTTGTACAGGATTGTTTCCTCAAGTTTTCTGAACACTGCACTTGAGAAAACAAGGAGCATTTGTTATGACCAGATTTTGCACTACCCAGAACTGGCAGTTCTGGATAGACGTCAAGAATACGGTACAGAGCAGGATAGAAGAACAAATGGCAGTTATAGCCCAGAACGGGTCAGAAGAGGCATGGCAGTTATGGTCAGAGGAGGTCAACTATAGCGGTTACAAAGATCATGGGATAATGGAAGTAATCAGCTGAGCAGAAGTGGAGTCAATGGAATTTATTTAACCGCCAAAGATAATGGAAGTCATGGAAACGTGCCCTAGAAAATAGGAACTAATTTGCAGCTAGCTTTGCCTATATATAGAGGCTCATTTGTACATTTTTTGACAAGTTTTTACATTCATTAGCATACTTAAGCACTAGAGAAATACACAACAATAGACTACGGTAAACAACAGTCAGTTCTGTACGAATTGCTACAGAAGTGATCATTTCACAGTTGTATTCTGTAACCCCAACTCTGATATTAATAAAAGTACTCCTGGCTTGGTAGCCCGCAGTTTTCCCCATCTTCTTCTCGGGGCTTCTGCGTCATCAAATCCCTGTGTCCTTAGTTCTGTCCCATATAGCTCAGTTCTGTTCTGTTCCGCAAATAGTACTAGTTGATCCACTTTTTTCCATTTTCTCTCTTGTGAAGTTTTTACCAAAACAGTGTGTCTCAAAGGAAGATCAGATCTCACAGGGACACTATGAATCCTTCAGGTACGCTTCCGTATTCAGTCTTATTTATTCTTAACGATTCACACGGTACCGATCTAGGGGATTTTCTAACACACAAGGCTTGACTTTTACCGGAACAACCAAGCAACTATTAGAGCGGAGCTGTACCAAGGTATTTTGGATACCTTTGAAGCCGGAGAAAACTGTGCTGCAAACGTAGGGCGGCGAGTCATCTTACCGCCTACTTTCTTTGGGGGTCCGCGTGACATGAAAAGGCGCTACTTGAACACCATGTCTCTGGTTCAGAAGTTTGGCAAGCCCGATCTGTTCCTCACTATTACCTGTAAGCCATTGTGGCCTGAAATAAAAGAAAATTTAGCGCAAGGAGAAGAAGCCCAGAACAGGCCAGATTTGGTGTCGAGAGTATTTCGGGCGAAGCTACTTCCGTTGAAAAAGAAAATCATGCGGGGTAAAATCTTCAATGAAGTGGCTGACTTAATCTATGTTGTCGAGTTCCAGAAGCGGGGACTGCATGATCCGCATTTCCTAATAATCCTACATGCGTCAGCAAGACTTAAAGGACCCGCAGATTTTGACAATTTTGTCTGCACAGAAATTCCCTCGGAGAAAGACCCACACCTACGTTCTATAGTATTGAAACATATGATCCATGGACCGTGTGGCCCACTAAATCCCAAGTGCCAATGTATGCTAGAAACGAAGAATAAAGGGAAATGCAAGTATGGGTATCCAAAGAAATACTGTCCACACACCACTAGCAGTGAAGAAGACTACCCCCTATATAGACAACGCAACACTGGAGAAAGAGTACTGATTCGCCGTTCAAATATCGACAACAGGTGGGTTATCCCTTACAACCCGTATTTGTCAGCGTTATTTGACTCCCATCTAAATGTCGAAGTGTGTTCTACAATAAAGGCGGTTAAATATCTGTACAAGTACGTGAATAAAGGCCACAACAGAGTTTCATTTGCTCTTGGTGAGAGTGCACAGCTGAGAACAGTCGATGAAATAAACCATTACCAGTCTGGCCTTTGGGTTTCGCCATGCGAAGCTGCGTGGAGAATTTTTGGATTTGATATGTTTGAAATGTATCCGCCAGTGATGCCTTTGCCCATACACCTACCAAATATGCAGTCGATTCAGCTACGCCCTCATGAACGGTTGGACACTGTTCTGTCAAATCCCAAGTGTGCCAAAACTCCGCTGACAGAATATTTTCGGAAAAACTCTGAGACAAGAAATCCAAAGACGTTATACGCTGATTTCCTGGAAAAATACTGGTGGGAAAAGTGTAACACCCCGTGTTAATTTAAATCATTTATTAGCCATCAAATTCTAATTTCAAATCTTAAATCTAATCCTAATCTTTTAACCTTCCAAAATCTCTATTTTTGCAAAACTTTCGTTTGGTAAAATTTATCGACTTCTTTAAGACTTTTGAAAATTTTTGAATAATGAAATAAATATTTTAGTCTTAGAATTCAAAAGTAGAAATATTTCGAAAAATAGTCAAACGCGTACACATTGACTTTTATCGCTTTTGGCGCCCGACTTTTAAAACCCGGTGCTATTTCGTGAAAAACATTTTAAAAAAATATCAAGGGGACACTACTAGCATCAATAGTAATTTTGACCCAAATAAACTCAAGTAAAACCAATTTGATTCCTTATGTTCCCTAATTACTTTTGTTTAAACTTTATTTTCATAAAACCTAAACATATCTTATTCTTTATTTAACCAAATTTCCTAACAACTTCCTCATTATTTTCTAAGTCAAAAACTCAACCATTTTGCTCTTCATTTGGCCGAGCTACTCTTCTCCATTTTCTCTCTTTATTTTTCTTTCATTTTTCTCCTAAAACTCCAAAATTAAAACCCTAAATATTACTCTAATAGTTCACTAGTATTCTAAGCTTATTTTTGGGTATTTGGAGCTCACTTTGTTACGGGTTTTTGAAGGTGAAGACGGGTTTTTGGGTGAAGCTTTGGACTTAGATAACATAGTCGATCCGGATAACCTTTAGCTTGCCGATCAAAGGTGACTAGTTATATCTTATATTAGCCTCTTTGAAAATTAATTTGATTTTTATTATAAGTTTTATGAATATGATTTTATGTTCAAAATATGTTAAACATCATTTATTTTTACTTGTATGTTATGTGTAGTATAATAAAATGATAATAAAAAAAAGTAATATTGATAATAGCTAAGTTGTAGTAAAGTGTTCATATGTTTAGTTAATTTAATTTTGAGCATTTTTAATTATGATTCATATGATTTTTATGTTTAATTATGTTTTAGTTAAGTAGTAATCTCATATAAAAATTATGTTAAGTTTTAACAATGAGTTTAAAGTGATTAAAAATCAAAAACGAAAATATGTGTGTTTGTGTGCTTGCTCACGGTTTCCCCCTTTTATTTTGATAAATTTTCACTTTTAATTTTTGTAAATAATATGTCTAGTTAAGTTAGTTTAATTTAGAAGTTATCATGTAAAAAAAAAAAATTAAATTAGGAAAAATAATTTATAAGTTGTTAAATATGCATTTGTGTTCTTGACTTGTTATTTGTGTTCTTGATGTTCTTTAAATGTTCATATGTGTTCATCTTTATTACTCACTTTGATTTTGCTTTCTTTTATGTTTTTTATTCATTTGTGTTTATGTTTAGTTATTGTTTTATATATTGTTAGTATTATGATATAAAACAACTTAAAACATTATAAATCATTAAGATTAAAAAGTTAGAAATTTAAAGTGTTGAAAAACACTATTCATAAATATAAATGAAATTTTTAGTAAATTTCATTTTAGTTTAAATCGTTTTAGTATAATTAGAATAATTAAATTATAAAGACTTTAAGCTAAAAACCGTTAAAATCGAAAAATGAAAATTTGGACATCACCCTAGCTTGCTCACGGCATTAGGCCTAATTTTAGGCTAAAAATTGTTTTATCACTTTTTAGTTTATTGTTAAAATAATTTAATTATTAGTTAATAAGTTGAATTTAGAAATTAAAAGAAATAAAAAGATTTATAATATATATACATGCCACACGACATTACCCTTTAAAATGGGTCAAATTTAATCAAAATGAATTTATCACTAAGTCACTAAAGTTAAATAGTTGTTAGAAATGAATTTTTGTATAAATCGATTTAGTTAGAAATGAAATATTATATACCGATAAAAATATGTAACCGTTATAAAAATGAACTAAATCGTGTGCTACCGCCTTTGCACTTGGACTGTTGAACTTGGACATACGGACTAAAATGAATCATCCACGATACTATTATTTTAAAATGGAAATCACTAACTTTAGTAAATAGACGACTAAATTTAACCGAGTCTCATTTTGAAATAAATATCATTGATCACTTTTTACAAACCGAACTTAACGTTTTTAAAACTAGACTTTTAAAATATTTTCACAAAATCACTAAATACAACCTAACGACTTTGAAACTAGAAATTTATACTTAGGAAATAAAAGGGTTTAGTTGTATACCAAAAATATCTTAAGTATAAAAATAAGTATAAAGTATAAAAATACGTACAAGTATAAGAATACGTATAAGTATAAAAATACGTAGAAATACGAAGTATAGGAATACGTATAAGTATAAAAATACGTATAAAATACGGAGTATAAAAATACGAATACGTATAAAAATACGTATAAAATACGATGAATAGTGAATAGTGAATAGTGAATAGTGAATAATTTACGAAACTTGTAAAACAAGTTACGTCTCAAAATTTAAAGATATTTCAAATGTCAAAAATTGAAATATTGTAAATAATTGAAAATTTACTAAGTATAGAAAATTGAAAATGAATAAGTAAATAACTTAAAGTGTTTTGGAAAAACACTTAAATAAAATTGGACATACTAATAAACGTTTCAATTTAGAAACTTAAAAACGTTAATAATTCACAACACTTCAAATAATAAACGAATATGTTATGTGATCATATGAAACCAAATAAAATACTTAAACGTTTGACGATGAGACTAGGAGAGTCTAGTAACATGTGATATCTAAATATCAAATAAATAATAAATCTGAGTAAGTTAAATAACGGGTCAAACGCTTGAGCCTCCGATATGAAAACGTCAATCGTAAGTGAAGTGGGGTTAAGATAGTCTTGTGCGGATACCACTATCTCGGCCTTCTGGCGTTGGCTATGTCGAATAGTGTGGTTTCAGCCGGCAGAATTATTTCTTAGCATCCTGCCCATGCCTTTGTGCCTTAAGTCGCAATGCCAAAGCCGTACAAGATAATGAATATGCCAACTCTTAGTGGGTCAGGTTTTAGGAAATAGTCGTTTTATCCAGAGTTAAGGTGCTCTATGATTAGCATAGCCTATTCTTAAAGTGGATATTAGTGTATGCATACTAGACTAGGGTTTTATTCCCCTATTTCGCTAAAGTTACCAGGGCACCCGTGACCTTGTGGATTCAGGTCGATTATAGCGGTTTTGTCTCCTTGCCGTGTTTCGTTCTTAGTGGGCGCGATACTTGCATTCGTTCTTACCCTGCGTAAAGATTACTTGACGAGATTGTATCTGAAGTTCGAATCATTTCGAACACTAGAAGATGAGATGCAAGTACTATAGTATTCGGCGTGGTTTACGAGTCGAGTAAGTCTCTGCACTATGGAAGTGAGAAGCAATCGATCAGAGTACAAAGGCCTACTCAGTGGTCAGGCTCGTAAGCAGTATGTGTTGTTTGTTGTTTGATTAAATGAGAATGAGTGTGTACCATCTTCGAAAACTAAAGACCACAAATTTCTGAAATGAATTGAGTCTGCATGATGTGAATGATACTATATGTACGTCTGTTTGCGATCTGATATCGCGTTGTAATCCTGTTGAATTATTGTGATACTATTACTATGATATTATATGTTATTTGCCTTCATAACTGAATATCATGCTTATATGATTTATCGCTTTAACCGCATGCTTATTATGACTTATATGTCTTTATATGCTATATGTAATAAGCATGTTTATGTTTTTATCATAATGTTATAATTATAAAGCGATAATATTAAACCAAAGTAATTGAAATCGAGGGTAAGTATGAGCATAGCTAGTCACTGTCCGCTCAGCGGGCATCCCCCCATCAGTTTATTGTGCAGGAAAAGCGTGGACCGGATGCTTGGATTTTGGGCCGGGACCAGCTTATATTGTTATGCTTTACCTTTAGTTTGCTTTCGAGAGAGATGTAAATTATATAATGCTACTCTTTTAAATTTCCGTACTTAGAGTTGTTTTATTCAACTCTTGAACGATGATGTAATATTTTGGGTTATTTGTATAACTAATGACGCTGGTTTAAGACTTAATTAATTTCCGCCTTAGTAATTAAAGTCGACTAAAACCAGGTGGTTACAAAAAGGGTGCAAAAAAGTGGTTGTGCCGTAAAAATGAAAGAGGTGTAGTTAGACGGTTGTCGTTTGTGGCGCCTGCTGAAGGCGAACGATTTTACCTGCGACTTTTACTGTTGCATGTGCGAGGCCCTACATCGTTCGACGACCTCCTAACCGTAGATGGCACAAGATGTAAGACGTTCCACGAGGCAGCTATTAAACGACGACTTCTCGAAGAAGACGACGCGGTTAATTTATGCTTGCAGGAGGCTTGCGTTGTTCAGATGCCTTCTGCGCTACATCGCCTGTTTGCGACGGTTTTGTGTTTCTGCCAGCCGAGCGAACCTGCAACTTTGTGGCTGCAATACTACATGCATCTGTCAGCTGACTATCTGTTCACGTTCCCTAAAAACCCTAAAAAAGTTTGTGCACACATAATTCGCGACGTCGAAAACTATTTGGAGGCGATGGGTAAGACGCTTGCGACATATGGTTTGGAGTGCTTTGCTGCAGTTCAAAGTGAAGAGGACCGCAGAACACGAGACATTGAAGACGCGTTCGACGCGCCTATACCACAACAGTGTGTAGATGCGATTGGCCTCTTGAACAGCGGCCAGCGGGAAGCATTCAATCAGATTATGGACTGCGTGCGCCAAAACAAACCAGGTTTGTTTTTCATTGACGGACCAGGGGGTACAAGTAAGACTTTTTTTGTACAACCCCCTGTACGCCGAGATTCGGACCATGGGGAAAACCGTTCTACCAACAGCAACATCAGGGATTGCTGCGTCAAATATTCCTTCGGGTAGGACAGCCCATTCACGGTTTAAAATACAAATCGACTTAGAACAATCGAGAGCGTGCGATGTCCCAAAACAAGGGAGCTTAGCATGGTTAATAAGATAAGCTAGCGTAATCATTTGGGACGAGGCGTCATTGGCTAGACGCGAAAACGTCGAATCGCTGGAGTCGCTGCTCAGAGACTTATGTGACCCTGAACAATTTTTTGGTGGAAAAATCGTTGTATTTGGAGGAGATTTTCGGCAGATTATGCCGGTGGTACCGAATAAAGCAGCTGCGGAAGTTGTGGAGTCCAGCCTTGTTGTCTCACCGCTGTGGCCCCGTTTCACTGAAATAAGTCTCACTGAAAATATCAGAGCGCGCTCCGACCCCGTGTTCACGAAATTCCTGTTAGAACTTGGGAACGGAAGCCTACAGCACGAAGACCAAGCAGACATACCCCTGCCACCTGATGTCCTCACAGAAATTGAGACACAGACTACTGCTAATCTTTGTAATGTGGGTCAACAAACGTACCCTGAAATGTTCAGCGGCAATTTCGAACCTGAAATTTTCACAAGGGCTGTTTTAACACCATTGAATGAAGATGTCGACGAAATCAACGCAGCCATGGTTGAAAAATTCCCCGGAAAAGCGGTGTCATATACAAGCTTCGACACGATGCTTGACGATAAGTGCAACGTTTACCCTTCAGAGTTGATAAACAAGCTCTGCCCAGGAGGTATATCTCCTCATGACTTGGTCCTCAAGCCAAATTGCCCCGTCATTCTGCTGAGAAACTTGCTGCCGGCTTTTGGTCTGTGTAACGGGACCCGTCTCATCTGCCATAAATTCATCCCAAATCTAATTGAATGCGTCATAGCAACAGGCCACAATAAAGGGGAGCATGTGTTCATTCCAAGGATTTCACTTAGATCACCGTCATCAAGTAGCTACCCTTTCCAATTTCAGAGGAAACAATTCCCAATCAAATTGAGCTTCGCGATGACAATAAACAAATCGCAAGGGTAGACATTACAAAAAGGGTCTTTATTTATCTGCCGCGGCAATGCTTTTCAGCGGGTCAACTGTACGTGGCACTATCCCGTGCCAAAAAAAAACGACCAAGTGAGAGTTTCCTCTCTAACTGGACAAGGGTCTGTAGATACCCGTATCCGTACCCCCCCCCCCCCCCCCCCCCCAAAAAAAAAACAAACCCGATGACGAAAAGGATTTTCATGCATGCTTTTAAAAGAGTCAAAACGGTACAAAAGTGTCTAAAACGTGTTTAGTCATTTTTTTTAGCGTATTAATTTGAATTTGCATAATCATAAAAATGAATGTCATTCTTAGTCATTATGAGTACAACACGGGCAAATTGCAGGAACGTCTTACCAAAACGACCCACAAAAATAGCCCAACAAGCTACAAAATGACCCAAACTCACAAAAATAACCCCAAAACGACACGCAAAACGGGCCAAAGTGCGTCCCGTGTCACATTTTCACAAAACTAGACTCTACAATACCGTAAAATAATATAACCTAATATTATTTTATTTCGAGCCAAAACCGAAAAATACGACAAAAACCGAAACACGAAAACCGAAATTCGGACCAAAACAAAACGACCCAAAAATACTTAACCCATAAGTAAACACCTCACAAAACATAATCATCACCCAATAATACGTCACTTAACAAAGGCGGCTTAAAACAGCCCACCAAAACAAAAATAAAATCGCCAGTTGACAGGCGATTAAAAATTTAAACGCCTGTCAACAGGCGATTATATTTTTGTTTCATACCAGCCGCCTTTTGTTTTTCTTACAAAATCCAGCCCAAACAAAATATAAAACGCCTGTACACAGGCGATTTATATTTTGTTTACCTTCAAACCAGCCAACCTCTATAAATACCAACCCCCTTCATTCATTTCAACAATCGGTTTTTCAATACACATACACTACTCACAAAATCCACTCAAAATACCGTCTCTCCATTTTCGAAAGTTAAACATTTTACCTACGTTTGGGACGTTTGAGACTCGGACAAAGGGGTTACATTAACCCCAACCCGATATTGGCATTAGCGAAGCCGTATTCGTAATACGGTTGTAGTAATTCGGATTCGTAATCCGTCTAAACCCCGTCAATATCGCATAAATAACGACTCATTATCACTAAAGCAAACCGACGTCACTTTTATAATTATGCAAGTCCTCATTCATGCATTAAATAACGACTAGAATCACGGATCCAACACTAAATTGTACCGTTTCATAGAGTCTTTTAGCATGTCAAAACTGAGGGTTTTCACAAATTCTTAAAGAGTCAAATACGAGGTCGGAAAATAACGTTTATGGTAATAATTTAGTCAATAAATTATTATTTAACGTACATTTCCTATAGTAAAGTCATTATTTTGACGATTTACATTATTTATGCATTTTTATCGAGTCATATATATTCGCACTTGTACGTAGCGTCATTTTAGACCAAATATCGAAATTAAATAAATGTTTTCAAATTAGTAGAGACTACTTTTATGTAGGCTTTTTGATTTCAGTTTTCAAAACATATTTTTGTCAAAACTTTTGAAAAGTAACCTCACTCCGAATCCCTTCTCTGGTTTCAAACCTCAGACGGATAGGTATCGACGCACCTTGAAATCTGAGACACTCGTGTCTTGTATTTCAAGACGCGTTGAATAGGTTCCAAATTCCTTTAATATTTGGTGGCGACTCCGAAAATACATTTTCAAAAAGAATTTTCTACTTTTCTTTTTTGGTCACAAATTCATGCAATGATCTCCCCCATTTTTACAAAACTTCGCCCCCTTTTTTCCTGCGAGGCGCATTCCGGACCCCTACGCCAAGACGGCGAGGTCGGCAAGCGCCAGGCGCCGATAGGTTTTCCCGCCCGAAATTTCCCGGTACCTTCAGCTGGCGACTCCGCTGGGGACGAGCATGATTTTTATTATTTTTGAAAAACTAGTTTTTCTTTTATTTTAAAATCATAAAGAAGTGAAGCTTGTAACTTTGAAAACATTTACGCTTTCGATATTTGGGCAAAATTACGTTGAGTCGAATCCTCCTGATTCATAACCACACCCCTCGAGGAACGGCCCTAGTAAAGCTCGCTTCATAAGTGAGATAACTCTGGACACGTTGTTCTCTCACCCCTCCACGATTACAAGTACGGCATCCGTACAAACGATCGTAACCAGTCAAACTCGAACGCTCTAGGGCCCGTCTTGAATTCACACCTAAGACGTGTGTGGTCTTGCGGGTGCCCCTACCTAAACGTTATGAATGGCGGAGGAACCTTACCCTATAAGCCAAAAACCAGTGTTTATATGTACAAGTGCGAAGCTATAGTACCCTCACTATAGTCGTCTTTCAAAACTTTTTGCATACAAAAAAAAAAAACATTTCCTAGGCATTATACTTTTAAACTACGTCCATTTTTGAAATTACTTTTTCAAACTTTTTTCAAAAAAAAGGTCATACTTTTTAAAACACGCCGTTAGGCTCTTTGACCTATAATCATTTGAGTTTGATAAATAAAATGCCACTGCATTTAAAACCGATCCAGGATAATCACTATATCTGTAGATACCCGTATCTGTCGATATGGAAATTTATAGAAAACCCGACAAACACCCAATGATGATAGGACGACGTGTATATAGTGTCATTTATTTGAGTTCGTTTTACGATGTAAGCCGGACGCTGTCGACGCAGTGCTTTTTAATTTAAAGGATATTTGATTTATTTGGCCCTGTCAAATTTTATTTTTGTCGCAAGTATGTATTTTATTGAAAATAAAATATTTTGATTTGAAAAATCATTTTAAGTATTTCGATTTGAAAAGTCGCTTTTACAAATTCAATATTTGACTGGAAAAGTCGTTTCTCGTGCTTTTAAAACAGTTTATTAAATCGTATTCGACGAATTCGTTTTCTTAACAGCAGGTTTTAAAGCTCGTTTTAAGCCCGATTTTAAGAGCGATTTTGAGCCCGTTTCAACACGAATTTCGAGGCCTCTTTTACCCACACTCTTCCCCACATACCCGAGCTTAAGCCAGCCCAAAACCACGACCTAAACCCCCCTTAAATAGCCAAACGCATTCCAAAACGAGCCGATACACGCTCTGTGAGGTCCCAAAATCACTCTTATTCAAATTTCAAACCCGACTCTTAACTACCCACCTATGACCCATACTCATTTCCTAACTATCCTACCCTTATTACCCCTTCCCCCTTCGACTGATCAGCCCAGAAACCAAGCCAAGTAGCTCGTCAAAAGCAACCCACAACTCCCACCCCGTGCTCTGTTCTGAGCAGCCCAAAAACTCGACTTTTTACCCATCAAACTCGTACCCATGAACAAAAACCCGTACCTGACCTTCATGACCCATCTAGCCTTGCTTAACCCACAAGAAACACCACTCAAAAAACCCTAAAACGAGGCTTCATCAGCAGCTCTCGAAGAGAGGAGAAAAGCTGCTCTTTTCCCTTGAAAAACCCTACCTTTCGACCCTATAAATACACCCTAACCTCAAGCATTCAAGACACACGAAATATACAGCATACAAACATAACTTCAAGTCACAAAAAGCCTCCAAAGAAGACGAGAAAGCTGCTCGAAAAACAGAGCATTTTTTTTTTCTGATTTTCGCGCGGCTGTCACTTGTTTTACCTCGTTTTTCGTGTTGTAAACTTCACAATCTTTCTGATTTGTTTATCTAATCTTAAAGTTCACTTTAGCACGATTCCAAAACATCCTTCGGTTTGAAATTTCGTTGAGAAACGAAGAAGTTACAAGCTTTTGAAAATTGCGGTCAGTTTTGGTACGAAGTACGGATTTATTATTGGTTTTCGTCGACGACGGCCCCTCGGGATAAAATCTTACAATCGATTACGACTCGGATATTTGGTCAACGATACATGTAAGTTGAGGGTGCAAAAATACTCTTTTTACTTTGTTAATTTATCGTTTTTTTATTGTTGTTTTAGCCTCGCTGCTTTTTTTATTACTCTCTGTCGCTCTGTTGCTTATCATCGTAGTTATTGCTTTTTATCGTTTGTCTTCGAACTATGTTTTAGCCTGATTTTGATGTGAATGTATGAGTATGTCGTGCCCTTTATTTACTTAGTATGAATATTCGATCATCCCTGCGTAGTATAATTCCTCGTTAGATTGATCCTGTTTGGCTCGTTAGTTTTTTTTACGTAACTTGGTCTTACTCCTGTCATTTTTTGTTTGGTTGTTTTACACTTGATCTTTCATGCTCTCTTTAGATTTATAATTTGCATTGGTATGTTAGTTTAGCTTCTGTAATCGTATTTCCTCATTTGGTATTCGTGTAGTATCTAGTATAATTTAGGTCTTCGTATGATGTACTTGAAGTACCCACGTTTACCTGCTTGTTTTTGTGTGAATTGGATCCGTTTATTTAAAGCACTTGTTGGATTCTTTTTGATTGGTTAATAGTTGTATTTACTCGTTTTCTTAGTTGGTACAGTTTATTTTGTTCATTACAACCACTTGCACATGTCTACACATGCTTCTTTAGTTGTACTTAATCTATCACATTTGCTTGAGTTTTGTGGGTCAATTCATTATATTCATCCTGTCTAAGTCATCTAGCCGTATTTAATCGATTAGTATGTCTGCATGTTGTTTTTGTTTGCTTGTCATTTGTGCATGTCTGCGTGCCTACTAGAGGTATTTTAATTATTAGTTTGTGCGTCTGCTCGTGTTTGTGCGTATTTATATTATCCGTTTCGTTTGTGAGGCACTTATTTGTATGTTCGTTAGTCGATTTTGGCTGAATCCATGTCATTTGTATGTGTCAACATGTCCATTTAATTGCGCTTGATTATTTAGTTTACACGTTATGTTGTGCTTGTCTGTCGCTTCTTTTTATTCGTAGGGAGTATTTGTTCATGTTAGTAGTTTATACTTGCTCTTATATTAGTCGTGTTTATTTATTTCTATTCGTCTGCCGCTAACGTTTGTTAATCTTTCTTATGCTGTCGGTGAGTATTTCTGCTTCTTTTCTTTGTTTGCTAGAATAGTAAATGAACCTCTGTTGAATAACTTTGACGAAGTCATATGTGCATTAAACGACATAGAATGGATATTTTTTATTTAGGGTTAAAACGTTTGTTTGCATATCCGCATGTGTACTCATAATAGCCATGGTTTTATTTAGTGGAGACCGTCTTTACGACGGGCGGGGTTAGGCGTTAAATTAATGAAATTCTTTTAAACTTCCTAACACGTAAACTCACACGAACTCATTTTCTCTAAAATTGGTTTCTAAATTCCACCTAAAAATTTAGTGGCGACTCTTTTCAAATTAAAAATGTTTTTGAAATAAAACATCGCGTGGATCAAAATCCCTTGTCCACAATTTGGCGACTCCGCTGGGGACGTGAAACTTGAAAAGTAAAACGATGGCTATTTAGAGTACCTTTTTTTTATGTTGTTTTATGCATCATACTGTTAGGATTCGAACCATTTCTCCCTTTGGGTCGACCTCAAAGTAGGGAAATGACGTTTACTGTGTCTGGTTTAAATACCAAGGTGGTTTCGCCGAGGTTAGCAACCGCACTCTCGCCATATAGTTACAAACTTATGGTGGTTGCGTAGGTTACCTAACAACGTGGGATCATTGGCATGGACCCTTTTCGAGACTTAGAATAGTCTAGCTCATGCATTGCATCCTTGAACTGCGTATGACTAATTGCTCTGTGAATTACAAAGCATTTTTTTTAATCAAAACTGTCATCTTTTCAAACAAATATTTCCCAAAAATCTTTTATTAGCTGAAACGCTGTCTTTTTAGGATTAGAATAATCTTAAATATCTCTTTTGAAACGATTCTTTCCTTTAGCTGAAATGCTTCTTCCCCTTTTAAAAAAAATCTTTCCTTTAGCTGAAATGCTGTCTTTTTTTTTTAGGATTAGAATAATCTTAATTTTTTTTTTTCCCGGCACTATCTCTTTTGAAACTATTTTTGACTTAAGCTGAAATGTTTTCCTTAAAAAAAAAAAAATCTTTGCCTAGCTGAAATGCTCTCTTTTTAGGATTAGAATAATCTTAAATATTTTCCAACACTATCTCTTTCGAAATATAAAGATTTTTTTTAAGCTGAAACGCTTTCCTTCTAAAATTAGAATAATCTTAGATATTTTCTGAATTTTAGCTCTTTTGAAAAAAGATTTCCTCCAAGCTAAAAGTTATTCATTTAGGATTAGAATAATCTTAAAAGATTTCCGATATTTGCTCTTTTGAAAAAAGATCCATTTCTTGGCTGAAATGCCGTCCTCTTAGGATTAGAATAATCTTAAATAATTTCCGATTCTAGCTCTTTTGAAAAAAGATCCACTCCTAGCTAAAAAGCTATTCGTTTAAGTTTAGAATAATCTTAAATAATTTTTGATATTAACTCTTTTGAAAAAAGATCCATTCCTAGCTGAAATGCTATTCATTTAGGATTAGAATAATCTTAAAAGATTTCCGATATTAGCTCTTTTGAAAAAAGATCCATTTCTTGGCTGAAATGCCATCCTCTTAGGGTTAGAATAATCTTAAACATTTTTTCGATGTTAGCTCTTTTGAAAAAAGATCTCTTCCTAGCTGAAACGCTATTCGTTTAGGATTAGAATAATCTTAACCAATTTTCGACATTAGCTCTTTTGAAAAAAGATCTCTTCTTAGCTGAAATGCTATTCGTCTAGGATTAGAATAATCTTAACCAATTTTCGACATTAGCTCTTTTGAAAAAAGATCTTTTCCAAGCTGAAATGCTATTCGTTTAGGATTAGAACAATCTTAAATAATTTTCCTCTTAGGATTAGAATAATCTTAAATAATTTCCGAGTTTAGCTCTTTTGAAAAAAAAAAAAGATCTCTTCTTAGCTGAAATGCTATTCGTTTAGGATTAGAATAATCTTAACCAATTTCCGATATTAACTCTTTTGAAAAAAAGATCCTTTTTAAGCTGAAACGCTACCCGTTTAAGATTAGAACAATCTCGAACAATCTTCGACGCTAAGTCTTTAGGAAAAAAATCCTTTTTTTTAGCTGAAATGCTCCTCGTTAGGATTAGAAAATCCTAGAACTTTTTTTTAAAAAAATTAGCTCTTTTGAAAAAAGATCCTTTTATAGCTGAAATGCCATTTAAGATTAGAATAATCTCGAACAGTTCTTAACACTAACTCTTTTGAAAAAAGATCCTTTTATAGCTGAAATGCTATCCGTTTAAGATTAGAATAATCTCGAACAGTTCCCAACACTAACTCTTTTGAAAAAAAATCCTTTCAAGCTGAAATGCTACCCGTTTAGGATTAGATTAATCCCGAACGATTTTCAACACTACGTCTTTTGAAAAAAGAATAGTTTTTAAGCTGAAATGCTATACGTTTAGGATTAGAATAATCTCGAACGCTTTTGAAATGCTACCCATTTGGGAATAGAATTTTTTCCAACCAAAACGAAGTTTTCCAAAGGTAAAATCTAGCCCAAGTTAAACTGAAATTTCGAACCACATAAGCCTTTTGGTAGTCGAAGTGCTGCCCATTTTAAACCTCAGCTTCAAAAAAAAAACAAAAAAACAAGTTTAGTTCTCAAGTCGTGAGTAAGCATGAAATGCACCGAGTCGAGTCTAGTTAGAATCTAAGTCGTGTAAGTAAGTCTAGTCCATCTAAAAGTCTTTGAGCATGAACCTAGTTAGGTCACCCAGGCCAACTCTTGGGCCCAAATCATGCATGTCAATTTTTAGTTTTGAGTCAGGGCACAATAATGTCTCATCCAGGCTATTTTTTTAGAAGTCTTGTATAAACCTTAGAAGCTTATTGGTTCAAACGAGCTAACTACTTCACGTCCATGTCTAGTTGAGTCTAAGTTCCGTACTGTGAGTCTGTCTTCAAGTCCATCTGTCGCATACATTTGCATAGTTAGGTCGTAGGCCATGTTGTTAAGCTCTGAGTCTTTTCATGATTAATCCGTTCCAATTCATTTGCATCCCGAGTTGTTATTTACGAATAGTGTCAAAACCGTGTCGATTTCTGAACCCGAGTCGCATATGCTCCTCCTTAAGTCAAAATCAAGCTGCAAAAGTGGGGTAACTCTCAAACCAAGCATCTGAATCAACTCCTGAAAGGAGAAAAGTTCAAAGTCGAGGTTGGTGATTATAAGTCAGAATTTGTATTCAAGTCATAAGTCTGAGTTGAGTCTAAGATTCGTTTTTCACAATTATTTCTAAATCCTTCTCAAAATCAACGAAATTGATCTTGTCTCTAATTTGCTTCCATAATCCAACTGACGAAAATGCACAACACACTCGAAGGGTGTCCCTAGGGTAGAAATACATATTCAATTCTAAGGTGCAACACCAACTCAAGACAAAAGCAAAGACAAAAGGGTTTCCGACAACTAAAAACCTAAGGTTCGGTAGTCAACTTGTGGTATACTACTCCTCTGCCTTTGGAGGAGGATCCATTAATTTGGAGCTCCATAGTGGTCATGAATTTTATCGCGACCAAAGGTACGAATATTCATGGATCGCCCTCCGTGTACTCGATCGCGTGCCTAATAAGCAAACGAACTTGTCAGAGGAGTCTGGCGTGATATACGTACGACCACAAAGTTGGAACAAGCCCAAGCCACAAAGGGTGCGGCCTATTCTCAAAAACGCAAACAAAAATACAAAAAAACAAAAAATTGGGTGGCAACACGTCGGAGATCGAAGATCAAAGCCAAAATTAAAGGCGAAGCCAAAAGGGTTAGAAAGTATCATCAAAGCTTTTAAGTTGTTCTCAAAACGATAATGGAGACATAATCTAAAATTCCGAGAATCATTGGCTTATGTAGTTGTACCCAAGCGTTTAGGGCCCACAAGGAATTCGCCAGTACCTTACAACATGATATCTTAGGTGAAACCTTCGAGTGTTATACACACAAAAAAAAAAACTGCCATGTTTATGCACCTTGATCGAACTACATCGGATTTGATTTCGCTCCACGCGAATATGTAGGCAATCCTTTAGAATATGGGATACAATCCACCACCGCCCATCATCTAATTGGTCATCTTGTCAATTTTTACGGGTCTTTTCAAAGTCCAAATGAAGCAACTTTTGTTGAGTCTGTCTTAGTGCTCGATTTAGTTTGAGATGAGAATCAATGTTCTGATAAGTAATTGTCCAGTCCTCGAATGATCTTTTTTAACGGGAATTGGCAAAGATGTTTACTTTGACAGTTAGTTCGCATCTCGACAAAGAATTTGCTTAGGGAGAGAACATGATACTATTAACCCACGTCCATTTCAAACCACGTGCCAACCATCCTAAAAGACCCTGCACAGTTACTAGTCTAATCGTCATTGAAACGTTGTCTTAGGTTGAGTCGATCATGGTCGAACGTTCAAATGTCAGTTGCTCGTGTCACGTTCTTGTCGCATTGATGTCACATTCGTGTCGTATTTCATGCTAACTTGGCCATGCTTCGATTTTAAAATATCATGCATTTCAAGAACCTTTTTGCGAAGTCTGGGTCGATGATCCGAGGTCAAATTTCAAATTCGGGCAGATGACCCACTTCAATTTTCAAAATGATGCTTGCGGGCCGATGGCCCATTTCAATTTCTAAATGATGTCTACATTCAGAGTCGATGACTCTTTTTTATTTTAAAAATGATGTTTACGATGCGGGCCAAGGACCCAATTCGATTTGATGCATGCTAACCAATACCCCACGTCAATTTTCAAGTAACTTTTGTAGTCTAGGTTGGTCCCGCAATCCAACTTTAAAAACGATGTTTTTAAACTAGGTTAATGGCCGAGTTATTCGAAGTTTTCAAATCCAAAGTTCAAGTCGATGACCACTTTCGATTTTCAAATGACATTTGCTATAGGGGTCGATGACCTATTTTCAAATGATGCCTCGCGCTCGGGTCGATGACCCATCCACCTTTTCCTTCAAAAATAGGGGTCGATGACCCATTTTCAGATGATGTCTTGCGCTCGAGTCGATGACCCATTTTCAAAAGCTGTGTTCCGCTTGGGTCGATGACCCATCCACCTTTTCCTTCAAAATCGAGGTCAATGGCCCCAATTTTCAATGACAATTATAGTTCGGGTCGATGACCCATCCGCCTTTTTCTCAAAATACGGGCCGATGGCCCCAGTTTTCAAATGATGAACATAGTTCGGGTCGATGACCCATCCACTTAAATCAAAATGCGGGTTGAAAACTCATTTTCAAAAAATGTTTATAGTCGATGACTCATCCACTTTTCAAGATGCGGGTTGAAGACCCATTTTCAAATGATGTTTATAGCTCGAGTCGATGACTCATCCACTTTTCAAGATGCGGGTTGAAGACCCATTTTCAAATGATGTTTATAGTTCGAGTCGATGACTCATCCACTTTCCAAGATGCGGGTCGACGACCCATTTTCAATAGATGTTTACGATTTTCGGTCGACGACTCATTTTCAAAAGATGTTTAAGGTTTTCGGTCGACGACTCACTTTCAAAAGATGTTTACGGTTTCCAGTCGAAGACCCACCACTCTTTAATCTCAAAATATAGGTCGAGGACACAAAATTTTGAATAGGACGAGGACACAGAAATTTTGAAATGTGAATCGAGGACGCAAATGTTGGTTTTAGCTCGGGTCGATGACCCATTTCCAGCGCGATATCTATTTTAGCTCACTACTTAAAGTTCGGATCGATGATCCATCCTTTTGTTTAAAAAGTAGGTCGAAGACCCATTTCCAAATTAATATTCTCAGTTCGGATCGATGATCCATCCCTTTTGTTTAAAAAGCTGGTCGAAGACCCGTTTCCAAGTAAAATTCTCAGTTCAGATCGACGATCTATCATTTTGTTTAAAAAGCGGGTCGAAGACCCATTTCCAAATTAATATCCTCGGTTCGGATCGATGATCCATTCTTTTTAGGTAAAAAGCAGGTCGATGACCCATTTTTTGAATAAAATTCGCAGCTCGGATCGATGATCCATCTTTTTTTCCAAAAGTCGCAGATTTCACTATGTGAGTCGTGTGCTATGATTTGTTGTTAAGATGGAGCAGGAACGCTCCAACCGGGGGCTCTAAAGTCACCGACCTTAGACCCCGACGACAGGATGACATCCTCAAAGATGAAGAAGTAGTAGCAGAAGCTAAAAGGAGTGACACTCCAAAAAAGAATACAGATATAGGCTTTACTCAATCGAGTAAACAAATATCGTTTGTTTTGGGCCGAAGCAGCAGAAAGCTACAGGCCAGCGAGCTCGAACTACGATACGGGTTTGATTCTGTCACAACGGATACGTAGGCGCCTAAGGATAAGGCTCAACCCACACCTCGATGAAAATGAAGGCATCCAGAATCGTGTTTCAGGTATGATTTCTTCTTATGGCTGGTGAGCTTATGTACACAGGTCTAAGGGACCCTAAACGACCCGTGAGGCTCTCAAGTTGTGATCTTCATCGACTCGAGAGTCTACTTTGACTTTCGCCTGTCCAAGCCTTAGTCAAAGTGGGGGCTCTGTAGATACCCGTATCTGTCGATATGGAAATTTATAGAAAACCCGACAAACACCCAATGATGATAGGACGACGTGTATATCGTGTCATTTATTTGAGTTCGTTTTACGATGTAAGCGAGACATTTGTCGTATGATGCTTTTTAATTTAAAGGATATTTGATTTATTTGGCCCTGTCAAATTTTATTTTTGTCGCAAGTATGTATTTTATTGAAAATAAAATATTTTGATTTGAAAAATCATTTTAAGTATTTCGATTTGAAAAGTCGCTTTTACAAATTCAATATTTGACTTGAAAAGTCGTTTCTCGTTCTTTTAAAACAGTTTATTAAATCGTATTCGATTTAATTCGCTTTTCTTAACAAAGAAGTTTTAAAGCTCGTTTTAAGCCCGATTTTAAGAGCGATTTTGAGCCCGTTTCAACACGAATTTCGAGGCCTCTTTTACCCACACTCTTCCCCACATACCCGAGCTTAAGCCAGCCCAAAACCACGACCTAAACCCCCCTTAAACAGCCAAAACGTACCCAAAAACGAGCTGATACACAGCAGCTCGTAGGTCCCAAAATCAGCCCTTATTCAGCCCAAACCCGACTCTTAACTACCCACCTATGACCCATACTCATTTCCTAACTATCCTACCCTTATTACCCCTTCCCCCTTCGACTGATCAGCCCAGAAACCAAGCCAAGTAGCTCGTCAAAAGCAACCCACAACTCCCACCCCGTGCTCTGTTCTGAGCAGCCCAAAAACTCGACTTTTTACCCATCAAACTCGTACCCATGAACAAAAACCCGTACCTGACCTTCATGACCCATCTAGCCTTGCTTAACCCACAAGAAACACCACTCAAAAAACCCTAAAACGAGGCTTCATCAGCAGCTCTCGAAGAGAGGAGAAAAGCTGCTCTTTTCCCTTGAAAAACCCTACCTTTCGACCCTATAAATACACCCTAACCTCAAGCATTCAAGACACACGAAATATACAGCATACAAACATAACTTCAAGTCACAAAAAGCCTCCAAAGAAGACGAGAAAGCTGCTCGAAAAACAGAGCATTTTTTTTTTCTGATTTTCGCGCGGCTGTCACCTGTTTTACCTCGTTTTTCGTGTTGTAAACTTCACAATCTTTCTGATTTGTTTATCTAATCTTAAAGTTCACTTTACCACGATTCCAAAACATCCTTCGGTTCGAAATTTCGTTGAGAAACGAAGAAGTTACAAGCTTTTGAAAATTGCGGTCAGTTTTGGTACGAAGTACGGATTTATTATTGGTTTTCGTCGACGACGGCCCCTCGGGATAAAATCTTACAATCGATTACGACTCGGATATTTGGTCAACGATACATGTAAGTTGAGGGTGCAAAAATACTCTTTTTACTTTGTTAATTTATCGTTTTTTTATTGTTGTTTTAGCCTCTGTCGTTTTTTTTTATTACTCTCTGTCGCTCTGTTGCTTATCATCGTAGTTATTGCTTTTTATCGTTTGTCTTCGAACTATGTTTTAGCCTGATTTTGATGTGAATGTATGAGTATGTCGTGCCCTTTATTTACTTAGTATGAATATTCGATCATCCCTGCGTAGTATAATTCCTCGTTAGATTGATCCTGTTTGGCTCGTTAGTTTTTTTTACGTAACTTGGTCTTACTCCTGTCATTTTTTGTTTGGTTGTTTTACACTTGATCTTTCATGCTCTCTTTAGATTTATAATTTGCATTGGTATGTTAGTTTAGCTTCTGTAATCGTATTTCCTCATTTGGTATTCGTGTAGTATCTAGTATAATTTAGGTCTTCGTATGATGTACTTGAAGTACCCACGTTTACCTGCTTGTTTTTGTGTGAATTGGATCCGTTTATTTAAAGCACTTGTTGGATTCTTTTTGATTGGTTAATAGTTGTATTTACTCGTTTTCTTAGTTGGTACAGTTTATTTTGTTCATTACAACCACTTGCACATGTCTACACATGCTTCTTTAGTTGTACTTAATCTATCACATTTGCTTGAGTTTTGTGGGTCAATTCATTATATTCATCCTGTCTAAGTCATCTAGCCGTATTTAATCGATTAGTATGTCTGCATGTTGTTTTTGTTTGCTTGTCATTTGTGCATGTCTGCGTGCCTACTAGAGGTATTTTAATTATTAGTTTGTGCGTCTGCTCGTGTTTGTGCGTATTTATATTATCCGTTTCGTTTGTGAGGCACTTATTTGTATGTTCGTTAGTCGATTTTGGCTGAATCCATGTCATTTGTATGTGTCAACATGTCCATTTAATTGCGCTTGATTATTTAGTTTACACGTTAGGTTGTGCTTGTCTGTCGCTTCTTTTTATTCGTAGGGAGTATTTGTTCATGTTAGTAGTTTATACTTGCTCTTATATTAGTCGTGTTTATTTATTTCTATTAAATGCGCTAACGTTTGTTAATCTTTCTTATGCTGTCGGTGAGTATTTCTGCTTCTTTTCTTTGTTTGCTAGAATAGTAAATGAACCTCTGTTGAATAACTTTGACGAAGTCATATGTGCATTAAACGACATAGAATGGATATTTTTTATTTAGGGTTAAAACGTTTGTTTGCATATCCGCATGTGTACTCATAATAGCCATGGTTTTATTTAGTGGAGACCGTCTTTACGACGGGCGGGGTTAGGCGTTAAATTAATGAAATTCTTTTAAACTTCCTAACACGTAAACTCACACGAACTCATTTTCTCTAAAATTGGTTTCTAAATTCCACCTAAAAATTTAGTGGCGACTCTTTTCAAATTAAAAATGTTTTTGAAATAAAACATCGCGTGGATCAAAATCCCTTGTCCACAATATCCCAGGTCTTTTTCAAAACGTAAATGAATTATGCGACTGACGTATCGTCATAATGCATTTATTGCAAAAATTTCATAGAGCAAAAACCCGATAATGTCAATTCATTTCGGATATTTTAAAATGAAATTAACCTTTTCTACTTTAGGATTAGCTCTAAGTCGAGTGACTCTTTAGTCATCCCGATTTAATCTTTTTCTCTCAAAAAAACAAAAACGCGGGCTCGTTCAGATGCGAACCCGTTGATTTAAATTTTGAATCAAGTGACCTATCGTCATTTTGATTTAATTCCCTGAGTCACACGTAAAAGGCGAACAGGTGATCGCCTTTTACCCAATTTTAACATCCTCAGACCGACTAGCCTATCGCTACTTCGGTTTGATCCTTTTTATCGTAATGATAAACCCCTAGCAACATACCGCTAAACTGGGTTAATCGGATTATGATCATACAAATTTTCCTACCTCGAGATTAGGGACGTGTCAACATGCCCCTACCTCAAAAGCTTCCTGTGTCTTTTAAGCTAAAAACACGAGTCGAGTCATGCACCCACTTTTTTTACTTCTTTGCTTTTCTTCTATTGTGAATGCGATTTTTCGTTGAGTCTTTTCTTCCTTTTTAGAGTCACTAAAGGTTTGAAAACTTTGTCAGGTCCACTCACTGAAAAACCCTGAACACCCGGCTCGCAAATACAATATGAATTTCCGTTTCAACCTCGCAAGTGACGAAGCTGCCCTTCCACCACCTCCTCCGCTAATGACGATCACCGAACACGTAAGGCTGCTTGACCACAAGATAGCCAACCTCGCCATCTGCTCGAACATCCGCCGCCATGCAGAAGATCGAAACCGATAAAAACGCTAGACTATTCGCCGAAGAGTCTGCTCGACACATTAAGAGGATTCGATCCCTAGAAGATGAAATTAATAAGTACCAACTGGCCAAAACTACAGATCATGGTCGCCAGGGCAATACTTCTCGAACCACGACAACGGCTGAACCCTTTAACGTCAGAAACTCAAGGCACCAAAGAATGCAACCAATTTTCCTAGCACAACCCACTCCCGCTGTACCCAGGTCATCACCAGTTGGGCCGTTCGTCCTGGCAATGACGAAGGTTCGACCCCCTCTTTATGTCCTACTCAAAGGCATTGGGAAAGCTCGTAAAGAAAAACATTCTGCATCTCCCCAAGCCCACCAGTGAACCACCTGAGGATAAGAAACCACTATCATGGCACGAAGACTCGTACTGTGAATTCCACAGGGGGAAGGGACATGACACTGAGAACTGTTTCCGTTTGAAGAATGTAATCCAAGACATGATTGACAACGAGACGATCGACAAGCCAAGCATAGCTCCTAAACCAACAGTCCAGCATAGCACGCCCCGTTCTCACCCCATTTTCGTAGGAACGCATCCCATCCTCAATCATCCCCTCCTGGCTCCCGCGGGCGATCACGAAGTCAACGTCCTTTGCGACAGCATCAACAGCAACGGTAACAACATCGATCACATCCACCAAGCTAAGTCAAAAACAAAACCAAGGCGTGAGGACAAGGAAGGAGACTTCACCCAGATCCCTTATCAGCACCCCCTCAGGCAGTCCGACGGCCACAATAAGACTTCTCACCTCCAACGTTTATTTCAAGACCCAGCGGAACTACTGATACCGCCAGGATTCCCTCCCAAACTCACAAGCGAAAGCAGAAACGAGGGCATAATCAAGAATGTGACTACCGTACCCATAACGAACGACCCTTCCTTAGACACAACATGGCGTAACGCCAAAGATGTCCTCCCAGCACAACTCATTAGCCGCACCATCCGGGATTGGCTACCAGGCGCCATAACTTTCTCCCACGCAGACCTGCCATCCTTTCAAGATCCGCACAACCCAGCACTCTACATAACCGTAGAGTGCCGTAACATGATATTACCCGTTACCCTCATCGACAATGGCTCCACGATCAACATCCTGCTCCTAACAACTGCCCTCAAGCTAGGACTAAAGGAAAGTGATGTCACCCCTTGCTCCAACAACATAAGAGCGTACGACGGTACCTCACGCAGCATAGAAGGTGTCATATCACTACCCATCATGATAGGATTCATCGAGACAGAAACCGAATTCCAACTCATGGACATTCCCCCGGCGTACAATATGTTACTAGGAAGGACATAGATTCACGCTACCGGGGCCATAACATCAACTCTCCACCAAAAGGTCAAAATCCCTTTTTACGATGAGGTCATTACCATAGAGGCCTCAGAATTTCGAGCCGCTCTCCATCAACTGAAGCTTGAAGAAAACGCCACCCAATCTACCGATGCCCCGGGAAGTCCCAATTCAAGCATCTACACCTAGAGTCTAGGATCCTGCGTCATCATCACACCAATTTTCCAAAAAAAAAACGGTTAGGTTACCCAATCACATTCCTAGAAGTAGTAAATCTTAGTAAAGAACTAGAGTCATTAAGGTTGTCCAAAGCTCCCTCGTCTGAGCTATCTTCAAATGTAACCGCTTTTGATAACATTAATAACATGAAAGTTTTTGGTTACTCTTTGCCTCATTTAAAATTTACCTCTTCTAATGATTGTGATAAATTTAAACTAAATAACATTGCATTATATAGATACATTGCAAGTATTGTCTCAAAACCCGAACAGGACCCCATTATTGAAGACACAACAACCATCGACATAGGCACGCCCGAAGAGCCTCAAGAACTACAGCTGGGGGCTTCCCTAAGCACAGAAGAAAGGGCCACATATACCAAGCTCCTCGCAGAGTTTAAGGACGTCTTTGCCTGGTCATATAAGGACATGCCCGGCATAGACCGCGAGATAGCTGAACACCGCATCCCGATCAAGCAAGGTAGCGGCCGGTCAAGCGAAGCTCAAGCGCATCAAGCCAGAATGGTCTCTCATGGTCAAAGAAGAGATCGAAAAACAGCTACAAGCTGGGTTCATCCGAGTCATCGAATACTCAGACTGGGTCTCCAACATGGTGCCGGTAATGAAGAAAAACGGCAAAATACGAGTATGTGCCGACTTCCGGGACCTAAACAAAGCCTGCCCAAAAGACGATTTCCCACTACCTCACATGGACATCCTAATCGACAACACAGCAGACCACGCCTTACTGTCATTCATGGATGGATATGCACGATACAACCAAATCAAAATGGCAGCAGACGACATGCCAAAAACCACTTTCGTAACCCCCTGGGGAACATATTGCTACACAGTCATGCCATTTGGGCTCATAAATGCCGGCGCTACCTACCAACGCACTGCTACCACCTTGCTCCACGACATGATGCATAAGGAGGTCGAGGTATACGTCGACGACATGATCGTAAAATCAAAAGAAAGGGATGACCACGTCACAAACCTTCGGAATTTCTTCACCCGAATCAGGCAGTATAAGATGCGATTAAACCCACAGAAATGCACCTTTGGGGTCACATCAGGCAAGTTGCTGGGTCACATAGTAAGCCAGCGCGGGATCGAAATAGACCCAACCAAAATCAAGGCAATAATAGGTATGAAACCGCCAAGCAACATCGACGAAATAAGGTGCTTTTTGGGACAAGTCCAATATATCTCCCGATTTATCAGCAAACTCACCATGATTTGTGAGCCAATCTTCAAAAAATTGAAGAAAGAAGAGCATACGAAATGGGACGACGATTGTCAACAAGCATTCGACAAAGTCAAGAGCCTGCATACAAATCCACCCGTTCTGGTACCCCCACAAAAGGACTTGCCCCTATCGCTATACTTAACGACTACGCCAAACGCTATGGGTGCCATGCTCGCCCAAGAAGTCAATAATGAAGAACGGGCCATCTACTACATCAGCAAAAAATTCCATGATTACGAAACTCGGTATGAACCCGGTCGAGAAAAAGTCGCCTACCATTGGTCAGGCAACCAAAAAGCTCAGACACTACCTACTCACTAGCACAACAAGAGTCTACTCCCTAATGGACCCCCTCAAATACCTGTTTGAAAAACCGGTCCTAAACGGGCGTATGGCCAGGTGGACTCTACTTCTCGCCGAGTACGAACTCAAGTACCTCCCTCTGAAAGTAATCAAAGGAAAAGCGGTTTCGGACTTCCTCGCAGAAAATGCTATCATCGAACAACCCACGATCGATACAATGTCATTTCCGGAAGATGGGATTTTCGCCATAGAAAGGGAGTACTGGCAATTATACTTCGACGGAGCGTCAAATTACCGCGGCTATGGAGTCGGAATACTCCTAATATCCCCAAACGGCGACCATACTCCACTCTCAATCAAGCTCGACTTTAGCGTTACAAACAACGCCGCGGAATACGAAGCCTGCATTTATGGCCTGCAAGCAGCAATCACCCTCAAAATAAGGAACCTTCGCGTGTATGGAGATTCATTCCTCATCATAAACCAAGTTACAGGGGCATGGAAGATCATGAGCGAAACCCTCACCAAATACCAAACAAAAGTACAAAAACTCCTAACCAACTTCGACTGCATCGAATTTTACCACCTCCCAAGGGAAGAAAACCAGTTCGCCGACGCACTGTCAAAACTCTCATCCCTCCTGAACATGCCAAAAGACATGAAGTTACTACCCATCATCGTCGAAAGACGTGACGAACCAGCATACATCCATACCATTGACCTGGACGAAGCCGAGCAGACAGAGCCTTGGTATCAAGCCATAATCAACTACAAAACAGACAACACTTACCCACCCGACACCGATAAACGTGGACAGAGAGCTATCAGACTCCTTGCTTCCCAATTTGTGCTAGAAATGGGACAATTACTCAAGAAAACACCACAAGGGACGCTGCTCATATGTGTCGACTACAAGAAGGGGCAGGAAATCGTCGCACAAGTCCACGATGGTGAATGCGGACCACATATGAACGCTCGAGCACTCTGCAAACAGATTCTACGGCTAGGATGGTATTTGACAACCATGGAAGCAAACTGCATCCAATACGTCAAGCATTGCCACAACTGCCAGATTTTCAGCAATGTACAGCATGTACCCCCCTCACCACTATACAGCCTAACCTCGCCCTGGCCCTTTTCAACCTGGGGCATCGACGTAATAGGAAAAGTCCACCCCATCGGAGCAAGAGGTCACTGTTTCGTGCTAGTGGCCATCGACTATTTTACTAAATGGGTAGAAGCAGCATCTTTTCAAACCCTCGGCTCCAAAGAAGTCGCCAAGTTCATACAGACAAATATTATATGCCGATATGGCATACCCCATGAATTCATCAGCGATCAAGGCTCGCACTTTCAGCGCGAGACAGAAGCCATACTCACAAAATACAACATCCAACATCACAAATCCTCGCCCTATCGACCCCAAACCAATGGAGCCGTTGAAGCAGCAAACAAAACGGTCGTCACCATACTCGAGAAGATGATCGACAGTTGCAAAGATTGGCCCAACAAGATACCATATGCATTATGGGGATACCGCACTACCATTCGCACGCCTACGGGCATGACCCCCTATTTCCTCACCTACGGCATGGAGGCCGTCCAACCAGTGGAAATAGAAATACAATCACTACGCATACTAATAGAAAGTAGCATCCCGGAAGCAGAATGGGCCCGTGAACGGTACGAACAACTCATGCTCCTGGACGAACGCCGACTGCATTCCCTGAGTACCGTACGAATGTACCAAGCCCGACTACTACGAGCATTCAACAAACGAGTTAGGCCACGAAACATTAAAGTAGGGGATCTCGTACTAAAGTCAGTTCGGGCACCACTTCCAGTCGACCCACGAGGAAAATTCAAGCCTAACTGGGCGGGACCCTACCTCGTCAAGGAAATCTTCATAGGCGGAGCAGTAAAACTAACCGACTTGGACGGTCAAGAGTTTAACCTCGCAACGAACCTCGACCAGCTCAAGAAATACTACCCTTAAAAATGCCTTGCAATGTATCTATAAAATGCGAAATTTTCTAAAAATCAATTCATGGGCCGGCATGCCCCTAAACATGCATCCACCAAACACAATTCATGGGCCGGCATGCCCCTAAACGTGCACATTCACCACAAAAAAAGCAAACACAACCTGGGTCGGTATGCCCCTAAACGTACACTTAGAACTCTGGCAGGTTTGATTCCATTTTTCGTGGATACGTAGGCAGCTTTGCAAAAAGCGCAACCGATATTCAACACAAAATGACGCGTCCAAAGCTTAAAAACGTCAAGGACATAGTCGCCACAAAATTCGTCTTGCAAACCTAAGGGTAAAAAGACGATACTCAACACAAAATGACACGTCCAAAGCTTAAAAAAGTCAAGGACATAGTCAACACAAAAATTCGTCTTTTAAACCTAAAGGTGAAAAGAACGACATTCAACACAAAACGACAAACCCAAAACTTAAAAAAGTCAAGGGAATAGTCAATACAAAAATTTCCTAAAAACCATGCTTGCATTCTAAACCTTTGAAAAGAGATTAGAGCCGAGGAATTTCACACAAAATAACAAGCAAAATAACGCAAAGTCGTAAATAAAAACCTGATTTTTATTAATCTTAAAAAGGACGGTTACATTTTGGATTTTTCAAACGTAGGAGCATAGACTACGCGCTTTTGGAGTCTCTAATAAAAACCTAACTTTTTATGAGAAAAACCAAAAAGCGCGTAGCCTCCTCACGAGACGTTCATAAAAACCTAACTTTTTATGAGAAAAACCAAAAAGCGCGCAGCCTCCTTTAAGAGACGTTCATAAAAGCCTAACCACTTTTATAAAACCAAACCAAAAGCGCGTAGCCTCCTTTAAGAGACGTTCATAAAAGCCTAACCACTTTTATAAAACCAAACCAAAAGCGCGTAGCCTCCTTTAAGAGACGTACATTTTGGATTTTTCAAACGTAGGAGCATAGACTACACTAACAAACACTACAATATATTACAATACAAATCCCGGCATGTACATCGGGTTTAGGATAGATAATATAATACATAATACAAAATAGTACGAACATAATACTAACAAACCAACAACAAAACCACACTAGATTCCCTTAACCACCGAACTTTTCGACTGAGCGGGGAAGCACCGACCCTCGACCCCTACGACGACCCACAGCCGGACACACATTCAGAAGTCTGAGGAGGCCCGCTTTAGCTCTAGGGCACGAAGGCACGACCTCTTATGGGGGCTCTGGGCAACGGTCCACCTAGTATAGGCCGATGATACCCGAATCGTCCTAGGAATACCAGCCACAGGCCACCTGGGACGCATAATCCAGCCGCTCGCCCAGGCGTCGACTATATCACTAGTCAGCATAACCGTCCCCTGCACCATAGTGGCATGACCAGGATAAGCGTGCCCACCCCGTGCGTCGCCTCACTCGCAAAGCGATGGATGTAGCGCCCATGTCAAACCCGCAGGCGACTCGGAGGGCCATCGGCAGCTGCACTAGCCGTCACGTCAACTATCCCCCACCACGGTACCGACCAACGGATGGCCGATGACCTCACAAGTTCGGGAAAGTAATCGTCAGGACGATGGTGTGGGTCCAGCCACCTTATGTAGCGATTAGTGACGCCCCCAGCAAATTGTGACCCTTCAAGGCTAATGTCGCCCAGCACGCTCAGACGCTCCATCAGCCACACCTGAAGGATCAAGGGACACCCTCGGTACGGACGCTCCCTATTGCAAGCACGGTCATCCAAGCCCAGGATCGTCTCGGCCAAAATCACGGTAGAGGGGTTGCAGCCATACTCCATCTGTTGGACGACAATAATTAAGCGAGGATCACCAAGCGCTCCCTCGTACAAAGAGTCTGGGAACATGTAGCGGTGGACTAAACAGAACGCCAGCGCCCTTTTTCTAGCACCAAAGGAGATGTTTTCGTTGTCATAATCCATAAAACGCTGACACAGACGGTGAAGATTGATACGACTCCCAGCAAATAACTCTTCTGTCTCGTCGCAGGTCATCTGGAGGTATGTCCGTACATGCCTCTTATACCCTGGATCCCTCCTAACACACACAGGTAGGTTAGTACGTAACCACCCACCAATGGCCCCAAACTCCTCAACTAATGGACAGACCTCTCCGCCAGGAAAGCGAAAAACATGGAAACTCAGGTCCCAATAGTCGAGACAAGCATCTAGAAACTCGGGCTCCATTCGAACCTCCCTCAGGCCCAGCAGTCCCCCCATACCACAATCTGTCAAGTCTTTCTCCTCGATACCCAACAAGGACGCACACCAACGGCGCAAGTTTCCTTCAAAATTCTCCATAACTCGACGGACGTTCCGTAAATATTTTGAATATCTTTGGAATGCCGAGAATAGAACGTTGAAAGGATGAGTAAAATGAGTTAACCTAGCCCTCCTTTTATAGTCGAGCTTTGCCAAACAAAGTACAACACAAAAACATAGACGCTAGTGAACATGCGATTTTCTTTTTGTTCCCTGACAAAATTATTCGATTTTCTTACAACTCTTACACACCTACGCCCTAAACCTTTAACTTATTACCCCTATTACCCATTTACCGACCTCTTGGTCAACATTTACGGTCCCGTAGCGTCGTCTCGATTTGCGTAGTCGGCTCCCGTTTTTCAAATTTCCCACATTTACAAAACACGATAATCACACAAAAATTAAAAAACACGATTTTCGCATTCACAATTTTCGTCTCAAAATGTCGTTTTAGCTCCCATTTTTACAATGTCAAAAGCGTCTTTTTTACGAGTCTAAAATACTTTTTAAACAGCATATTTTAAAACTCTGCATTTAGTTTAATCATAAACGAGTCAGTCTCAATCGAGACATGTATGTATGTTTTTACGACTAACGACTTTTTGCAGGTGCGCTCGCAAATACGAAAGGATTTCAGGCTGACCACAACCTCGAGCACGCATTTTTCGAGACAAGACGAAATAACCTAAGTTTAGGACGCCGTACGTAGAGCCTTTAGCCATAAGCAAAGCCCAAACAACCACTTATAAACACCTACAAAACACCAAAACCACAAATAGAAGCCCAAAGTACACACCGTATGCATGACCCTAATACATAAGCCGTCAAATACAAATACTAATACACATAATACAAGTCCAAAATACATGTACCACATACGAAGTCTGAAATACAAACCGAGCAAGTTCAAGCCTCTTGTGGATCGGGTCACGACGCTCTAGGACAAAGACGCAAGGAATCGATCTCGAGACGATAACGACCACCTCCCGCCACGCCACTCATCAACCATCCCCATGAAAACCTCCGTCCACGACCTCGAGAGGCTGCGCGCCTCCATCCTGGGCACGACTGACTGACCACCGGCTGGTCCTCACTGGTCCTCAACCTCGTCCTGAACCTGACCCTCGGCCCAATACACTTTCAACCCATTTCAAACACAATTTCAACTCAAACCACAAAAATAATATACCTCTTTGACAAGTCCCAACAAAAACGCGTAGCCTACGAGACGTTCATAAAAACCTAACTTTTTATGAGAAACACAAAAGCGCCTAGCCTCCTCACGAGACGTTCATAAAAACCTAACTTTTTATGAGAAAAACCAAAAAGCGCGTAGCCTCCTCACGAGACGTTCATAAAAACCTAACTTTTTATGAGAAAAACCAAAAAGCGCGTAGCCTCCTCACGAGACGTTCATAAAAACCTAACTTTTTATGAGAAAAACCAAAAAGCGCGTAGCCTCCTCACGAGACGTTCATAAAAACCTAACTTTTTATGAGAAAAACCAAAAAGCGCGTAGCCTCCTTTAAGAGACGTTTATAAAAGCCTAACCACTTTTATAAAACCAAACCAAAAGAGCGTAGCCTCCTTTAAGAGACGTTCATAAAAGCCTAACCACTTTTATAAAACCAAACCAAAAGCGCGTAGGCTCCTTTAAGAGACGTTCATAAAAGCCTAACCACTTTTATAAAACCAAACCAAAAGCGCGTAGCCTCCTTTAAGAGACGTTCATAAAAGCCTAACCACTTTTATAAAACCAAACCAAAAGCGCGTAGCCTCCTTTAAGAGACGTTCATAAAAGCCTAACCACTTTTATAAAACCAAACCAAAAGCGCGTAACCTCCTTTAAGAGACGTTCATAAAAGCCTAACCACTTTTATAAAACCAAACCAAAAGGGCGTAGCCTACTTTACGAGACGTTCATGAAAGCCTAACCACTTTTATAAAACCAAACCAAAAGCGCGTAGCCTCCTCACGAGACGTTCATAAAAACCTAGCCCTTTTTATGAGAAACACAAAAACACGTAGCCTCCTCACGAGACGTTCATAAAAACCTAGCCCTTTTTATGAGAAGTACAAAAACACGTAGCCTCCTCACGAGACGTTCATAAAAACCTAACCCTTTTTATGAGAAATACAGAAACACGTAGCCTCCTTAAGAGACGTTCATAAAAACCTAGCCCTTTTTATTAGAAACACAAAAACACGTAACCTCCTCTACGAGACGTCTGTACCAGCGCAAGCCAGAAGCGCAAGCGAAGCACAAGCAAAGCGCAAGCCAGAAGCGCAAGCGAAGCACAAGCAAGGAACGCAAGCTAGAAGCGCAAGTGGAGCGCAGCCGGCGCCAAGCGCGAAGCGGCTTGGCGAAGCATAGCCAGGAACGCAAGCCAGAAGCGCAAGGAAAGCACAAGCAAGGCACCAGCTGGGAGTACTAAAACCACTTGCAGGCTGACATGCTTAGCGCCTCCCCGCATTTCCCGACGCTAAGTCCTCGCCTCTCCCATAAGACACATGCTTAGCGCCGTCGGGTAGTATCGAGACTGTAATGCTCCGGATACTATCTTTAAGTTTGACTAACGCCTTGTCCAAGCTCAGTCAAACTGGGGGCTCTGTAGATACCCGTATCCGTACCCCCCCAAAAACAAACCCAATGACGAAAAGGACTTTCATGCATGCTTTTAAAAGAGTCAAAACGGAACAAAAGTGTCTAAAACGTGTTTAGTCATTTTTTTTTTAGCGTATTAATTTGAATTTGCATAATCATAAAAATGAATGTCATTCTTAGTCATTATGAGTACAACACGGGCACATTGCAGGAACGTCTTACCAAAACGACCCACAAAAATAGCAAGCTACAAAATGACCCAAACTCACAAAAATAACCCCAAAACGACACGCAAAACGGGCCAAAGTGCGTCCCGTGTCACATTTTCACAAAACTAGACTCTACAATACCGTAAAATAATATAACCTAATATTATTTTAATTCGAGCCAAAACCGAAAAACACGACAAAAACCGAAACACGAAAATCGAAATTCGGACCAAAACAAAACGACCCAAAAATACTTAACCCATAAGTAAACACCTCACAAAACATAATCATCACCCAATAATACGTCACTTAACAAAGGCGGCTTAAAACAGCCCACCAAAACAAAAATAAAATCGCCAGTTGACAGGCGATTAAAAATTCGCCTTTGTCAGCGGCGATTATATTTTTGTTTCTTACCAGCCGCCTTTTGTTTTTCTTACAAAATCCAGCCCAAACAAAATATAAAGCGCTGTACGAGCGATTTATATTTTGTTTACCTTCAAACCAGCCAACCTCTATAAATACCAACCCCCTTCATTCATTTCAACAATCGGTTTTTCAATACACATACACTACTCACAAAATCCACTCAAAATACCGTCTCTCCATTTTCGAAAGGTAAACATTTTACCTACGTTTGGGACGTTTGAGACTCGGACAAAGGGGTTACATTAACCCCAACCCGATATTGGCATTAGCGAAGCCGTATTCGTAATACGGCCAGTAGCAATTCGGATTCGTAATCCGTCTAAACCCCGCCAATATCGCATAAATAACGACTCATTATCACTAAAGCAAACCGACGTCACTTTTATAATTATGCAAGTCCTCATTCATGCATTAAATAACGACTAGAATCACGGATCCAACACTAAATCAGACTGCTTCATGTAGTCTTTTAGCATGTCAAAACTGAGGGTTTTCACAAATTCTTAAAGAGTCAAATACGAGGTCGGAAAATAACGTTTATGGTAATAATTTAGTCAATAAATTATTATTTAACGTACATTTCCTATAGTAAAGTCATTATTTTGACGATTTACATTATTTATGCATTTTTATCGAGTCATATATATTCGCACTTGTACGTAGCGTCATTTTAGACCAAATATCGAAATTAAATAAATTTTTTCAAATTAGTAGAGACTACTTTTATGTAGGCTTTTTTATTTCAGTTTTCAAAACACATTTTTGTCAAAACTTTTGAAAAGTAACCTCACTCCGAATCCCTTCTCTGGTTTCAAACCTCAGACGGATAGGTATCGACGCACCTTGAAATCTGAGACACTGTGTCTTGTATTTCAAGACGCGTTGAATAGGTTCCAAATTCCTTTAATATTTGGTGGCGACTCCGAAAATACATTTTCAAAAAGGATTTTCTACTTTTCTTTTTTGGTCACAAATTCATGCAATGATCTCCCCCATTTTTACAAAACTTCGCCCCTTTTTTCCTGCGAGGCGCATTCCGACTTCCACGCCCAAGACGGCGAGGTCGGCGCGGCGTATGCCGATAGGTTTTCCCGCCCGAAATTTCCCGGTACCTTCAGGGTCACAGGCAGCAAACGCAGTTCGGAACATAGTTTCATTCGAAGTGCTCCGATGAGCAGCCATCGCCAACTAAAACCAAACCATACACTGTATATACAACTGTACATATGTCATCACCATTCCAAACCAGAAACAAACAGTGCACTGAAAGGAAGCCAAACAATTAATAGTTCCATCATCAAAAACGCCCATCCCTGTACAGAATATAAATCAAATCAGTGTTCCCCCCAAAACAAACAACCACATAATAGCTGACACATACCCATTTAACATTCTACGGAGACTAAATCAGTGGACTAAGGTTGGCCTATTTATACTCTCAATAACTGCAGTCATAAATGATCCCAAACCCCCGCCCCAAAAAAGTCACGAGAAAAAAAAAAAAAAAAAAAAAAAAAAAAAAAAAAAAAAAAAAGGGTATTCTTTCATTTATAGCTAATAATAATTGTGTGCGTCAATTTCTAGATATTACAGTTAACACGGACATTCCATGAAACTGAACAACGTTTACAGTTAACAATACGCCACACGAAACTATTAGTACGACTGTAGGTTAACAATAGAGTATTTAGTCCCCGCTGTCACTACACAGAGAGTTAGGCGTTGGCAGCAATGTCGTACGCTGTTTAGAACTAACTTATGCTTTTGTTTGCGGGTGTTTGCAGATATGAAGCCGCAGAGAGTTTACCTTGACGAGCTTGATGCAACTACGAAAGCGTACAAAGTGAAAATCAAGGTTATTGAGAAAGGTCGCCCTAAGACTTCACCAACCAAAAGAACTGTATACCAAAGTATCATTATGCAAGATGCCAAGGTACGACTGTCGTCAAACCGAAACTAATATGCTTACAGTTAGTAAACTGGGTTTAATTCAGGGTAAACTAACTAATGTGCTTTACTGACTGTCCATCAAATAATACTAGGGCAACCGGATGCGTGGGGCACTGTTTGGCGACCAAGTTGAAAGTTACAAAGATGCTTTTGTCTACAACGGAACGTGTGAAATAGCAAATGCCCCGATCAAACGCTGTGACCCACAGTGGAAGAAGGACCCAAGTGACCTTGATTTCCAAATGAGTTTTGGGAGCGATACTGTGATTCAACCGGTAGACAATACAAACACATCGAAAGAAACGCTGTACATGCCTATAAACGCAATTCCCAGAACACCGTCGGCTGACGAAAAATATGGTACGGTCTTCAGTTAACAGATACCTTTGAATATTAAAACTAAACATATAGACTAACTAAAGTTTCGATTACTGTGAACGGCCAGATACTGTTGGATTGATAGTGTACCTAGAACCAAAAGCACGAGTGGTGACTACGTCGCAAAATCGGCAAACATTTCTCCGTGAAATGCTCATAGTAGACAAATGGTAAGGTCATTGTTTCAGTTTGGTTCGCCTTACCAAGGACTACCTGCAACTAACGTTCACCAATTTGATACTGAATACTGACTATTTATTGCTCGGACTGTTGCTTGCAGCACTGAACAACCAATGACCGTGTCAGCGTGGAATGACCTGGCGTCAATAGATTGTGAGGCATTACTACCACTTACTGCGCCGCCGCCGCTGGTAGGCTTCACTGCTCTAAGAGTCTCGTCGTACAAAGGTACACAACTGCCGCCAAAAACATTCACATCCATTTGTGTACCCGTAAAACCCCAGCAAGAAACCCAAAAAAAAAAAAAAACGACATTCTAAAACTTGACGTCACGTTTCAGGTTTCTCTCTGACTACCACCATGTCATCTTCCTTTACTTTGGCTTCCTCTGGAGAGGCAGCCAAAAAACCTAAGATATGGTACGTGTAATTTACCCCAGGGTTTCTAAATAGTTTTCTGCAATCAGTTGCTACCAAGTTTAGAACTAAACAGCCTTGCAAACAAAATACAGGGCCTCCCAAAACAGTTCGACCATAATGGCCATTCAAGCCCGGATACTGGATGTCAAGACAGTAGAATTACAGCCGCAAACTGAGAGCATATCTACCCTACTTGCTAAAAAGGTAGACTGCATCTTCTGTCTGTTAGATATATATATGTCGACGACATAAATCAGACAAACGTTTATTTTTTTCTTGAAAACCCGCAATACAGCTAAGTAGCACGCTTCAAGAGGAACGACACTGGCTTGAAGTCAGTATTCCTGAGCCAGAAACACACAAGATCTACACGTACGTTGGCTGTTCTAAGTGTGGGAAAACAACTGAACGTACGCTAGGAGAAAAACACGTTTGTACGAACTGCCACCAAAAAAACTTCATAGCTTGTCCGAGGTATCCGCTTTTACAGTTTACTTTTACACCCATTTAGTAGAACAAGCTACCACAAACACTAGATTTTGTGTTCGAATATCACTTAACACCGTTTAAAAAACACACTGCTACAGGGTAACTTTCATCTGTGATGTGGTAGACGGGACAGGGAATTGAAAATGGCAATCACTGCATTTACAGCCCATGCTGAACAACTTTTAGGAATTACGACACCAGAGCTTTTTAAGATGAAACAGGAGGTAACGCTTCAGAAAACCAAAAAAAAAAGCCAAATTCTGCAGTTAAGTAATACGTTGCATAACACATCTCCTGTCTATCGTTGACCGCGGGATAATCAGCAAGCATTTAAAAAGCTTGACAAGAAATTAGGAAGCCACAAACACCGAATCCAAGTTGGACCAAAAGGAACTCTGTCACGAAATAACGTTCTACAGTGGGTTCTAAAGCAAGTGGATAATGAAACCCTGCAAAGTGAAGCGACATTAGAAGCAGCTCAGCAGCCTGTACTTATTCTTACTAGTGAAGCCTCTTCGACTACCAATGCGAAAGGGCTGCAGCCGATCAGCACCAGCATTCCCACGACAGACGGAGAGAAAGCAGATAATCCAAAAAAGCATATTGTACTGACATCTCAGGCACTAGCTGCTATTAAGATTGAAAAGGGAATTCAGTCTGCAGATGCGACCGCTGACACGGGTTCGTAAATACCTGTTGATCGGAAAGTGTAGGTAGGCCTTCGCATCAACGTAAAACTAGTGAAAACAAAACCTATGGGTAGTGTTTTTTGGGAAATGCCCATAATAGCTGTAGTAAAATGTCATCTACGTACGGACAAAATTAGGAGACGGCTCTGACTTACGGTCAGATATTTTGCAGCCGCACGCAGCAGTGTTTTTTGAAAAGGTCCAGTCCAAGCACCTTACAGTTTGTATCCGTCCATGTACATACCTGCCTTCTACTCGCCTGTTTAGGAGGCACAATAATATTGGTGCTTGTAGTTGAAACTGTCGCAGCCCTAGATCCTAAAAACAAGTTTGAAAATTGCTACAGACCAAAGAATATTAGCATACAGGAAACAACCACTTCGACCATGACTATACGCATTTACTTGCAAAGAAGCAGAAAGACTTACAACAAGCCCGCTAAAAAACCAACCCCAGGAAACACAAACAAGGCGAATCGAAATCCCTAAAACCACAAATACTGTGCACCACCTATTTACATGCTCACTTCGTATAGTGACAGGAATTTATTATACGTTGTCATTAAAAGTAATCACCCGCTACAGTTATTTTACTGCTGCATTTGCCGTACCGCGGACTTACATGGTCAGCACTCTGACAGACACGCAAGAATAAAGCAAACTAAAAACATCCCGTAAATCCATCAGCATACCGTATAAAAAAGTAACAAGATTTTCTAACAAAGTTTTAATTCAAGGCTAAATCGTGTGCCTTTTGAGGAATTCAACAGAGTTCTGTATTTCTTTTTGGGTGTAATGATTATTACAAATTTCTGGTCGTAAACTGGTGACTTTTGACGACTAAAAAGTGCTCCGCCGTATGTGTTAAGGAATTCAGCCAGTTTGGATTCTTTCAGAGATCGAGCGTTCGTGAATTCATCGAATTAGCTATCATACCCTAGCCAAACATACTCCTCCTGCGCAATTTCGAGCTGTTGTATGTTAGACTACTTTCTTCGCGGTGAAACATGGAAGAGGGACCCTTGAAGCTTCAAAAAAAACAAAGCGAGTAAGGGTGCTGAAGCAGACAGAAAGCGCCTGCTATTTGTTAAGTTCCAAAAGACCCAAACAACTTTCTCAAGCTAATTAAACCTAGGTTGAAAGCCGCGATTCACTAATTATTCCCCCTCTACATGGTCGTTCCGTCCTAACTAAAATACCACAGGAATGAAAAGGACATAGTTACGATCCCTTTTACTATCGAGGCAATTTGCCATCATTAGTTACACTTTAGAATTACACCAAATCTACTATAAGTTCTAGAAAAGGCCAGCAAGGCACTCAAGAAGCTACAGTCCACACTTAAGGTAGAAAAGTCAACGACAGAGAAGAGACAAATTCCTTCACCTGTGTAGTGACAGTTGTATAGGACTTCAACTGTTTCCAATTCCTTAATATCAGTGGATAACTAGGTGAGAGACTAAACTCTAACGAAAACAAAATTTGGTTACTACAAGTAGATTCATGTCGTACCTATATTCGCCCGTATCGTAATTCTGACAACGAACTTTCCAGCCTATACCCGTGAAAAGATTTGTTACCAAAAGTATTAACACATTTACCAGTTTAGTCCTCGCGCGTTGCCTGGCCGTTGCCAAATTAGCAGTATATAAATGTGCTACAAAATCAAATATTACAGTGCCATAGAGCGTGAAAACGTACTCACCAGTAGTTCATACCACTGATCCCAAAGCCATCTACATATGTAAACGATTGAGCCACCAATTAACAGCTGATAACGTTTCCAGATACAAAACAACATGCAGCAACTTTTGCGCAGAATGAACGTGAGCTTCTGTTGAACAGCTCTGTGACAAGGAAATACCAAACAAACCTACAAATGAATAAACACTATAATATATTTATATTATATATAAAAAGGAATAGAGGGTAACGCCTATCCCAAACCCCCAAAAAATCTATATATACCCCTCCATATTTTCGAAAACCCTTCAAACACAGAGTCCTACCTCCTACAAACCCTTCTCAAAGAAAACAAACATAAATGGAAGAAATGCGTTGCGCCAAGATTGAAGACAACCTAGAAATAATGAGGGGCCAGTACGAAACACGCAACAAACAGCGGATTGCGAAGACTATTTCTCAATTCCTGAATCACTCAACCCCAGCACCTCAGACTATGGAGAATTCACCAAACTGAGTATTTCATACAGCGCTGCAGAACCATGATGTTGTGCAGAACATTTTCGACAAGGCAGACAACGAGACCCGTCGAAGCATGGTAGAAGTCTGCAAGAAATGGAGTTACTGGTTTCTGTTTACTGGCCTGCACTAGAGCATGGAATACCCCAGCACCCTGGACCGTTTCGAAACTCGAACCTACGTCACCCGTATGGAAGGCGACATTGTGGTTGACTGTTACTGCAAGTTCCTGGAAGCACACTACGTTCAAGAAATTGAGGCTATTCACAGCGAACGCCTAGAAGACAACGTCGAAGCCGACACCAACTCAGCCTCTGAGGACTACGACACTCCCCCTCCATTGTTTACCGATGAAGACATCGATGGCATTTTCAATTTCTCTGCATCAGACAGCGGCTAGGGACGTTGCCGTTTACATTGTGCAGTTTATGGTACTACTATTACTCACCTGCTGTTGGTCTACCAATAAACATTGTACTATATTCGTAGTCCCGGGAAAAAGGGCCAATCTGTACTGTGCTTTAAGTAACCTAAATAAAACTGTAAGTATACCTACGTAGGTGTCATAACTATGGAAAACCTTCAACGATGTTATATAACCGTCGAAGTTTATGTACGCAGTCCCTACGGCGTTTTGAGGTCATTTGCGGAATAACTGTCGAAACAAAAAACTACAAAAAAAGGTACACCACTAATCGCTGCAATGCGAAAAAAAAAAAAAAGTAGGATAAGAACGAAGAAGAGAAAAAATACAAATACCAACCTGCTAGCATTTCGGATAACCTTACCCCCAAAAAAAAAAGGGGGAAAAAAACTAAAGTCGCATACGCGAGGGACAACGAGTGCCGAACAATACTTCAACCTATATTTTCACTTCGCGCGCCAAAAGTGGCTAAAAAACCAAAAAAAACTAACGTAGCTACTCTGCGACAGAAATATCACTTCGCCGGAGACGTTGGAAAACTATGGTATCTCCTAATTGAATCACCCAAGATGTAAGTGAGATATGCCCTTAGAGAATTGCTAGAGAATTATTAGAGAGAAAAACTGCTTTTTCAAGTATTGTATTGTAGTTGTGATGAATAATGAATTAGGTTAAAAAATAGAATAGAATTAGGAAGTAAATATACTCCTAATATTGCCCTAATGGCCGGCAACTTTAGAAGTATTTGGGGAGTATAATTCTCCTCAAATACTTCACTTGTTGATCAAAATACAAAGTGTATCGGGACATAATGTATCTGGACACTTTTCTCTTGGTCATTTTAGCTTATAATATAATGCAATATATTACTAGTGTCATCTGTATGGACCGACTATAATATACTATAAATATCCTTATATTTATAATTTGCTAATTAATTATAACGGTTTATATTTAATTAGCTTGCATTATACACAATAATTAAATATAACATTTTATATTCAATTTACGAATTACATTTAATTCGTCTCAGCTAATATTATTTAATCTGTATTAAATAGCCGTATCACCATTACACTGACTAACATTTTAGTCAGTAACATCATCACACTGACTAACATTTTAGTCAACAACACTGACTAACCGTTTAGTCATTAAGTAAGGCATCGATATGATCATTTTCTCAAATAATCACATCTCTCAAACACATCCTTTAGGTGTGACTCTTAGGGACCAGTTGATCACCGCCATCTGTATGACAATAACGTCAAACTTATCTAGCAAGCCAACCGTTATCGATAAACGTTAATCAACTGATTAAATACAAAATGTACCCTGTGTACCTTTAGAGATTTATTTATGTTATTGCACTAACTGTGGAGGACACTAACTCCAACAATCTCCCACTTGTCCGTACAAGTGTAGGTGCGATAACCGATTCTCATATCCATAATAAATTTCTCCCACTCAATGTAAACCAATTTGCAAAGTCCGTACTTTCAAAGGTCGTAGTTCACAAGCGATCAGAATCAAGAGTGGTTTCCCCGACTAGAGAGTAACTTAACTGATAAACGAATCAATATTCGACCATGGCCATGCATTTTCAGTTACAGCTCCTCGAGTGGCCCTGAGAAAAAGTATTATAACTCGATAGAAATGACCCAGTGAAAATCTACTTGGCCTCCTGTTACGGTCGACCGTGAGAAAGAAACCAAAGTCACCCAAAATCTGCCTTAATCTCAAGAGACAGTCGATAGTCAAAAGAATCGACTCTAGGAACACTATGGATGTCCTATCCACGACCCGGCACCTAATGTTCTGAAACATTTAGGACTCCATGTAGTCGTCACAAAAATTGTCCTGCGCGATTTCAGTAAACCCGCATCTGTGATCGATCACTCAATAGTTTGACTTATGGCTCGTTGAACCCACCATCAATCGACGTCATAAAATGATTGCCAGAGTTATCAGCTCATGTAGGCGATCACGGACCAAAACAAAATATAAAGCAATTCAGTTCACTTTGAGGTGTTCAACGTTGTCTGCACAACCCTCATGAAAAACAATATATAAAACAAAACGATGATTTTATTAGAAGTTTTAGGAAAAATAAGTGTCAAATCCATACAAACAACTAATACAACTCAGGAACACGCTTAAGTCCCATGGATTTAACGTGCTCTTCATGCTTATCATGTCTCAACGGCTTAGTAAGACGATCTGCTATGTTATCATCCGTAGCAATCTTGTCAATCACTATCTCCTTCTGCTCCACGTAATCTCGGATCATGTGAGCCTTCCATTTCACGTGCCGAGACTTGTTGCTGGACTTCGGCTCCTTCGCTTGGAAGATGGCACCACTATTGTCGCAATAGATGGTGATCGGGTCATTCGAACTAGGAACTACAGTTAGTCCTTGTAAGAACTGACGCATCCATATAGCTTCCTTCGCAGCCTCTGAAGCAGCATAGTACTCGGACTCAGTCGTGGAATCTGCTATAACTGTTTGTTTGGAGCTTTTCCAGCTGACCGCATCGCCATTTAGAGTAAAAACGTGTAACAACCCGGTTTTTAGTCGACTTTAATTACTAAGGCGGAAATTAATTAAGTCTTAAACCAGCGTTATTAATTATACAAATAACCCAAAATATTACAATCATCGTTTTAAGAGTTGAATTGAACAACTCTAAATACGGAAGTTAAAAGAGTAAAGTGTTATATATTACAAATCTCTCAAAAGCAAATAAATGTAAAGCAATAAAACGTCTCGTGGCCCCGTCCAAAATTCAGCTCCCGGTCCACGATCATCCTGCACAATAAACTGATGGGGGGATGCCCGCTGAGCGGACAGTGACTAGCTATGCTCATACTTACCCTCAATTTCAATTACTTTGGTTTAATATTATCGCTTTATAATTATAACATTATGATAAAAATATAAACATGCTTATTACATATAGCATATAAAGACATATAAGTCATAAGAAGCATGCTGTTTAAAGCGATAAATCATATAAGCATGATATTCAGTTATGAAGGCAAATAGCATGTAATAGCATAGCAATAGTATCACAATGATTCAATAGCATTACAAGGCGATATCGGATCGCAATCAGACATACACATCGTATCATTCACATCATGCAGACTCGATTCAATTCAGAAAGTTGTGGTCTTTAGTTTTCGAAGATGGTACGCACTCATTCTCATTTAATCATACAACAAACAACACATAAACTGCTTACGAGCCTGACCACTGAGTTGGTCTTTGTACTCTGATCGATTGCATCTCACTTCCATAGTGTAGAGACTTACTCGACTCGTAAACCACGCCGAATACTATAATACTTGCATCTCATCCTCTAGTGTTCGAAATGATTCGAACTTCAGATACAATCCCGTCAAGTGATCTTTACATGTGGCAAGAACGAATGCAAGTGTCGCGCCCACTAAGAACGAAACACGGCAAGGAGACAGAACCGCAAAGCGCATAAGCACATAATGTCACGGTGGCCCTGGTAACTTTAGCAAAATAGGGGAATAAAACCCTAGTCTAGTACATGTACACTAATATCCACTTTAAGAATGGGCTATGCTATTCATAGAGCACCTTAACTCTGGATAAAACGACTATTTCCTAAAGCCTGACCCAAAAGAGTTGGCATATTCCTTATCTTGTACTAAGAATGGCGACCGCTACAAGACTATCTTAAACCCCACTTCACTCACGATTGACGTTCCCTTATCTGAGGCCCAAGCTTGACCTTTTATTTAACTTACTCAAGATTTATTATTTATTTGATATTTACGTATCACATGTTACTAGACTCTCCTAGTCTCAGCGTCAAACGTTTTATTTGAATTGTAGGTTTCATATGATCACATAGCATATTCGTTTATTATTTGAAGTGCTGTTAATTATTAACGTTTTCAAGTTTCTATATTGATACGTTTATTAGTATGTCAAATTTTATTTAAGTGTTTTTCAAAACACTTTAAGTCATTTACTTATTCATTTTAAATTTTTCTATACTTAGTAAAATTTTCAATTATTTTCAATATTTCAATTTTTGAGTTTTGAAATATCTTTGAATTTTAAGACGTAACTTGTTTTACAAGTTTCGTAAATTTTTCACTATTCACTTTTCACTATTCACTATTCACCGTATTTTATACGTATTTTTATACGTATTCGTATTTTTATACTTCGTATTCTATACGTATTTTTATACGTATTCGTATTTTCATACTTCGTATTTTATACGTATTTTTATACTTATACGTATTCTTATACTTGTACGTATTTCTATATTTATACGTATTTTTATACTTAAGATATTTTAGGTATTTATACTTAAGATATTTTAGGTATTTATACTTAAGATATTTTAGGTAATAAACTAAACCCTTTTATTTTCTAAGTATAAATTTCTAGTTTCAAAGTCGTTAAGTTCGTTTTGTACTTAGTGAATTTTGAAAATATTTTAAAAGTCTAGTTTTAAAAACGTTAAGTTCGGTTTGTAAAAAGTGATAATGATATTTATTTTAAAATCCTAGTTTTAAAAACGTTAAGTTCGATTTGTAAAAAGTGATAATGATATTCATTTTAAAATCCTAGTTTTAAAAACGTTAAGTTCGATTTGTAAAAAGTGATAATGATATTTATTTTAAAATGAGACTTAGTTAATTTAGTCGTCTATTTAATAAATTTAGCGATTTTCATTTTTAATAATAATGGTATCGTGAATGGTTCATTTTAGTCCGTATGTCCAAGTTCAACAGTCCAATATGCAAAGGCGGTAGCACACGATTTAGTTCATTTTTATAACGGTTACATATTTTTATCGGTTTATAATATTTCATTTATAACTAAATCGATTTATATAATATTTCAATTCTAATAACTATTAAACTTTAGTGACTTAGTGATAATTTCATTTTAGTCAAATTTAATCCATTTTAACCATGTATGTCGTGTGACTTATATATGTATCAAAATCAATTTATTTCTTTTAATTTCTTAATTCAATTCATTAACTACTAATTAAATTATTTTAACAATTAAACTAAAAAGTGATAAAAGTAAAATTTAACCTAAAAACATCAAAAATGCCGTGAGCAACATAGGTAGATGTTCAAATTTTCATTTTTCGATTTTATCGGTTTTTAGCTTAAAGTCTTTATATTTTAATTATTCTAATTATACTAAAACGGTTTAAACTAAAATGAAATTTACTAAAAATTTCATTTACATTTATGAATAGTGTTTTTCAACACTTTAAATTTCTAACTTTTTATTCTAAATGATTTATAATGTTTTAAGTTGATTTATATTATAAGACTAACAATATATAAAGTAATAGTTAAACATAAACACAAATTATTAACAAACATAAAAAAAAAATGAAATCAAAGTGTACAAAATGATGAACATCAACATGAATATTTCAAGAACACATACGAAGATCAAAATAAAGCTCAAGAACACCATTTTTGATTTTAATAACTTATAATTTATTTTCCTAATTTAATTTTTTTCACATGAACTCATCTATTTTAACTAACTTAACCCTACATATTATTTACAAAAATTAAAAGTGAAAATATATTTAAAAAAAATGGAAATGCCGTGTGTAAGTATATATGTATATAAATTTTCATTTTCGATTTTAATCACTTTAAACTCATTGTTAATATTTCACATAATTTTTATATATGACTACTACTTAAATAAAACATAACTAAACATAAAAATCATATGAACATAAATTAAAAATGCTCAAAATAATTTAACTAAACCTATAAACATAATACTACAATAATCTATTTAACATATTATTTAGTTATTATCATTTTATTATACAACACATAATCATACAAGTGCACTCATGTGATGTTTAACATATTTAACATAATTTTCATACTCATAAAATTATAATAACAAAACAAATTAATTTACAAAGGAGGTTAAAACAAGACAAAGCTAGTCACCTCGGTTTGGCGAGCTAGAGGTTATCCGGGTCGACTATATTATCTAGGTTAAGTTCTTCACCCAAGTACTCGTCTTCACCTTCAAAAACCCGTAAATAGTAAGCTTCAATATACCCACTAATAAGCTAAACAATACTAGAGGTTATTAGAATAATATTAGTGTTTTTATTTAAGAGGTTTTTGTAATAAAATGGAAGAAATTCAAAGGGAGCAAAGGGAGGAAAATCTCGGCTGTTTTGGGGTAGTTTAGGGTTGTGTTTTTCACTTATGAAATGTGGGAACAAGTGGTAGTAATTTAGGTTAAAGACTTTAGGTTAAAGTTAGTTTATTTAGTAAATAAAGTTTAATTAAATTAAATTTATGAGTCATATAATCAAGTTGGTACACTTGACATACTAGTGTGCAATTTAGGAAGGTTCCAAAGATATTTGATCAAAATAAAGTTTTTCACGAAATTAGTCAGTTTTAAAAAGTCGGGTGTCGAAAGCGATAAAAGTCAATGTGTGCGCGTTTGACTATTTTTTGAAATATTTCTACTTTTGAATTCTAAGACCAAAATATTTATTTCATTATTCAAAAATTTCCAAAAGTTTTAAAGAAGTCGGGAAATTTTACAAAACGAAAGTTTTGCAAAAAATGTGATTTTGAAAGGTAAAAAGGTTAGGATTTGATTTAGGATTTGAAATTAGAAATTGATGGCTAATCATTTAATTAAATTAACACGGGGTGTTACAAACCTCCCCCCTTAGAAAAGTTTCGTCCCGAAACTTGAATGAAGGATAGGATTTTCACCTGAGATAAACAGCTCGGGGTATTTCTCCTTCATGGAGGCCTCGGTCTCCCACGTTACTTGTTCGGTCAATTGACCCTTCCATAGCACCTTCACTAAGGGGACCATCTTCCGCCTCAGCACCTTGGTTTCTCGTGCTAGAATCTTGACAGGCCTTTCTGAGTATAGCAAGTTAGGCTCAACTGCGATCACGTCGGGAGTAATGATATGACTTGGGTCACTCCTGTATCTCCTCAGTTGAGAAACGTGGAAAACGTTGTGAACCTTGGATAAGTTGGGGGGTAGCGCTAGGCGATAGGCTACCTCACCAATCCTTTCAAGTACCTCGTACGGTCCAACGTATTTAGGGCTCAATTTCCCTTTCAATCCGAAACGTCGAACCCCCTTCATGGGTGATACTTTCAAGAACACATGATCACCGACCTCGAACTCAATAGGTCGGCGATGCTTGTTAGCATACATCTTCTGGCGGTCCTGGGCCGCTTGCAGGCGTTCACGAATGATTTTGATGTGTTCGATCTGGTCTTGAATAACTTCTGGTCCAGTACCCACGTTATCACTAGCATCGTCCCAACAGACTGGGCTACGACACTTCCTCCCGTAGAGTGCCTCGAATGGGGCACAACCCAAACTTGCATGGAAGCTATTGTTGTAGGAGAATTCAATCAAAGGTAGACTTTTCTCCCAATTCTCATTGAATTCTAAAGCACATGCCCTGAGCATGTCCTCGACCGTTTGGATAGTTCGCTCAGTTTGACCATCGGTCGCAGGGTGGAAAGCGGTGCTCATCTTCAATTGACTTCCCAATGATGCTTGGAGCTTGTCCCAAAAATGAGAGGTGAATCTCGGATCCCTGTCCGAGATAATGTCCAGCGGTACACCGTGTAGTCGAATCACCTCCTTCTCATAAGCCTTAGCTAGCTCTTCAAGGCTCCAAGTGTCTTTGATTGGTAGAAAGTGGGCCGATTTTGTTAATCGGTCCACTATCACCCAGATTGCATTACTTCCTCTGTGAGTCCTTGGCAATCCTGTTATGAAATCCATGGAAATGGAGTCCCATTTCCCCAATGGAATGTCCAAAGGTTGTAGTAGTCCTCCAGGTCGTTGATGTTCAAACTTCACCTTTTGGCAGATTAGACATTTCGCAACGTATTCAGCAATTTCTGCTTTCATTCGGACCCACCAAAACTTCAGCTTTAAGTCTTGGTACATTTTATCAGACCCAGGATGTATGGAGTATCGTGTACTATGTACCTCGTCAAGGATCCTTCTTTTTAATTCTGGTACGGCGGGCACACACCACCTCCCTTTGAATCTCAAACTCCCGTCAGGTTTAATCTCAAACCCTTCTCGGTTTCCTGAATGAATTTCCCTTCTGATCTTCACAAGCTCTTCATCTTCCCATTGTAGAGCTCTAATCTCGTGATATAACTCCGGTTCTGCGATCATTGCGTTTAAGTCGGCATCATCAGACTGAACCAACTCTAAATTCATTCTTTTGAAGTCCCTGACGATACCAGCTGGAATTTCCCAAATGTTGCTAAGGGTATGCGTAGTCTTTCCACTCAGAGCGTCGGCAACGACGTTCGCCTTACCCTCGTGGTACAGTAGCTCAATCTTGTAGTCCTTGATCAGTTCTAACCACCGGCGTTGCCTCATGTTGAGTTCCTTCTGCGTGAAGATATATTTCAGGCTTTTGTGGTCCGTGTAGAACTTGATACTTACTCCATAGAGGTAATGACGCCAGATTTTTAAAGCAAATACCACAGCCGCTAATTCAAGGTCATGAGTTGGGTAGTTTCGTTCATGAACCTTTAATTGCCTTGACGCATAAGCAATGACCTTCCCTTGTTGCATCAGTACGCAACCCAGGCCAGTAAGTGAGGCGTCACTGTAGACTTCATATTCATCCCCATCCGTAGGAAGAGCTAAGACGGGTGCTGTGGTAAGCCTTGTCTTGAGTTCCTGAAATGCATTCTCGCACTATTCGCTCCATACAAACTTGGATTCCTTTTGTAATAACTTGGTCATAGGTCGTGCTACTTTGGAGAAGTCTGGAACAAACCTTCTGTAGTATCCTGCCAAACCCAGGAAGCTGCGTATTTCAGTTATATTTGTGGGAGCCTTCCATTCTTTCACTGCGTCGATCTTTGTAGGATCTACCATCACTCCGTCCTTCGAGATGACGTGACCCAGAAATGCTACCTTCTCGAGCCAAAACTCGCACTTAGAAAATTTAGCATACCACTTATATTCCCTTAGTATCCCCAAAATGATACGGAGGTGCTCCTCGTGTTCTGCCCCGGTCTTGGAATAAATCAGGATATCATCAATGAATACAACCACGCATATGTCTAAGTACTCGTGGAAGGTCCTGTTCATTTGATCCATGAACACTGCTAGTGCATTTGTCAAACCGAAAGGCATAACCTTGAATTCGTAGTGACCATATCTGCTTCTGAAAGCAGTCTTCTGAATGTCAGATTCCCTAACCGCGATCTGATGATAACCTGACCTCAGGTCGATCTTAGAAAACACTCCCGCGCCTTTTAGCTGATCAAAAAGGTCGTCGATCCTTGGCAGAGGGTAGCGGTTCTTAATGGTCACCTTGTTTAATTCCCTGTAGTCGATGCAGAGTCTCATACTACCGTCCTTCTTTTTCACAAAGAGAACCGGTGCTCCCCAAGGTGAGACACTCGGTCTTATGAACCCTTTTTCAATCATTTCCTCAAGTTGTTTCTTCAGCTCTTGCAGCTCTACAGGTGCCATCCTGTAAGGTGCCTTTGAGATTGGCGCCATGCCTGGCGCAAGGTCGATAGAGAATTCAACGTCACGTGTAGGTGGCAAGCCTGGCAAATTGTCAGGAAAGACATCAGGGAATTCCCGTACTACGTGAATATCTTCAATGTTCATGCTTTCCTTTACTTCGTTGACGCTGCATAGGTACACTTGATGTCCCTTTCTTTCTAACCGTTGAAGTTGTAGCACAGATATGATTTTCGCTCCCTTAATTGGCGAAGTCTTCTGATACGTGACTCTATTCCCAATAGGGTGCTTCAAGCGAATCTTTCGGTCCCGGCATTCGAACATTGCATGGTATTTAGTCAACCAATCGATACCCAGTATGACGTCGAACTCCAACACGGGCCTCTGAAAATTTGGCCTCTGCTGATTCGGGCGTTGGTAGTTCGGCTTCTGAATGAAGCTCGACTGTGATACGGAAGGCACAAATACCTTCTTCTTCTTCTCAGCCTTTTCCAACTCCAAGGAAGCCCATACACTACACGCGCGTTCATACGCTGCAGCAACAGTAGTGTAGGTGCTGGTGCTCAAGTAGGTACGCAATATGTTGGACATGTTGCGCAGATACCTCTGGGTCATAGCCCTCTCATTGGGAGCAACCGCAGCCCCGAATTTGGCCAGTCGTTGGAATTTCTCGGTGTACTCTTGAAGTGTCATGTCTCCCATCTTGAGACTTATGAACTGTTCCTCTTTCTGGCATCGGAGCTCATACCCGAAGTATCGCCCCTTGATCTTCTCGACGAATTCGTACCAGGTGAACGTAGTGTCAGGTTCATTGGTCCTGATCACGTTCCACCAGTCATTTGCCTCGGCCTTCAGGTAATAGGCGGCGATGTTTACCCTATCTTCTGGAGGCGTCCTTGTCAGATCCATGAGTTTCTTCATTTCCTCCAGCCAGTTCGTGAGATCGATAGGGTCAGTAGAACCCGAGTACTCTTGTGGACGATGGCGGGAAACGCGGTCAAACGCGCTTGGCTGATGTCGGCGGTTCGCGTTTTCCGTGGCTATTTCAGCCAAACGGATCAAAGATTCCTCAGCCAGAATTTGTCGTTCCTTGTTAGTCATTGGAGGTGCAGCCATTCTGAAAGAATTAGGAAGCGAAGAATTTATTAGTATTGCAAGGTGTTGGATAGCACGCTTATCATTGATAGAATTTATTCGAAAATAAATGCAATAACGGCAGTTATGCAAGTAAGCACAGAAGTTAGGTATCTTATTCCATTGAGATGTAATTGTTGGTTACATCGGTTTTAGGATTTTAAAATGTATCTAGTACATTTTCTTAGGAAGGATATAAAAGGTAGGAGAGAGGGAGAATGTATTTTTGTGGAATTGGTTACGAATTTAACAGATGTCCTCACTCCGTGCCGTCTGGTACTTCTTCGATGCTTCAATCCTCGGGAGTTGAATTATTATTTAGATTTTATATCCGAGGATAGTTGCTAGTTTTAGTCAGTCACTTCAGCAAGTAGCAAGCATACGATTGTTAGTGCATTTTATTTTGAGGGAAGTAGTTCGTTATTTAAAAGTCCTTAACCTATGGTCGGTCCTTATGGTTTCTACCCATTCTCACACTTTAAAGCGATTTCAAGTTTATTATTTAAGTGATCTAATAAAAGAAAAAAAATCTAATTTATTATTTGATCCTAGTAGTCTTGCGGTTTAGCATGTTAATATGTTAACCCGCCCAGGTGTCTCTCGTTAGGTAAGCATAAATCGCATTAGGCCATTTATGTTACGGTCACGAGTCAGCTTTGATACCAACTGTAACAACCTGGTTTTTAGTCGACTTTAATTACTAAGGCGGAAATTAATTAAGTCTTAAACCAGCGTTATTAATTATACAAATAACCCAAAATGTTACAATCATCGTTTTAAGAGTTGAATTGAACAACTCTAAATACGGAAGTTAAAAGAGTAAAAGTTATATATTACAAATCTCTCAAAAACAAATAAATGTAAAGCAATAAAACGTCTCGTGGCCCCGTCCAAAATCCAGCTCCCGGTCCACGATCATCCTGCACAATAAACTGATGGGGGGATGCCCGCTGAGCGGACAGTGACTAGCTATGCTCATACTTACCCTCGATTTCAATTACTTTGGTTTAATATTATCGCTTTATAATTATAACATTATGATAAAAATATAAACATGCTTATTACATATAGCATATAAAGACATATAAGTCATAAGAAGCATGCTGTTTAAAGCGAGAAATCATATAAGCATGATATTCAGTTATGAAGGCAAATAGCATGTAATAGCATAGCAATAGTATCACAATGATTCAATAGCATTACAAGGCGATATCGGATCGCAATCAGACATACACATCGTATCATTCACATCATGCAGACTCGATTCAATTCAGAAAGTTGTGGTCTTTAGTTTTCGAAGATGGTACGCACTCATTCTCATTTAATCATACAACAAACAACACATAAACTGCTTACGAGCCTGACCACTGAGTAGGTCTTTGTACTCTGATCGATTGCATCTCACTTCCATAGTGCAGAGACTTACTCGACTTGTAAACCACGCCGAATACTATAATACTTGCATCTCATCCTCTAGTGTTCGAAATGATTCGAACTTCAGATACAATCCCGTCAAGTGATCTTTACATGTGGCAAGAACGAATGCAAGTGTCGCGCCCACTAAGAACGAAACACGGCAAGGAGACAGAACCGCAAAGCGCATAAGCACATAATGTCACGGTGGCCCTGGTAACTTTAGCGAAATAGAGGAATAAAACCCTAGTCTAGTACATGTACACTAATATCCACTTTAAGAATGGGCTATGCTATTCATAGAGCACCTTAACTCTGGATAAAACGACTATTTCCTAAAGCCTGACCCAAAAGAGTTGGCATATTCCTTATCTTGTACGGCAATGGCGACCGCTACAAGACTATCTTAAACCCCACTTCACTCACGATTGACGTTCCCTTATCTGAGGCCCAAGCTTGACCTTTTATTTAACTTACTCAAGATTTATTATTTATTTGATATTTACGTATCACATGTTACTAGACTCTCCTAGTCTCAGCGTCAAACGTTTTATTTGAATTGTAGGTTTCATATGATCACATAGCATATTCGTTTATTATTTGAAGTGCTGTTAATTATTAACGTTTTCAAGTTTCTATATTGATACGTTTATTAGTATGTCAAATTTTATTTAAGTGTTTTTCAAAACACTTTAAGTCATTTACTTATTCATTTTAAATTTTTCTATACTTAGTAAAATTTTCAATTATTTTCAATATTTCAATTTTTGAGTTTTGAAATATCTTTGAATTTTAAGACGTAACTTGTTTTACAAGTTTCGTAAATTTTTCACTATTCACTTTTCACTATTCACTTTTCACTATTCACTATTCACTATTCATTATTCACCGTATTTTATACGTATTTTTATACGTATTCGTATTTTTATACTTCGTATTCTATACGTATTTTTATACGTATTCGTATTTTCATACTTCGTATTTTATACGTATTTTTATACTTATACGTATTCTTATACTTGTACGTATTTCTATATTTATACGTATTTTTATGCTTAAGATATTTTAGGTATTTATACTTAAGATATTTTAGGTATTTATACTTAAGATATTTTAGGTAATAAACTAAACCCTTTTATTTTCTAAGTATAAATTTCTAGTTTCAAAGTCGTTAAGTTCGTTTTGTACTTAGTGAATTTTGAAAATATTTTAAATGTCTAGTTTTAAAAACGTTAAGTTCGGTTTGTAAAAAGTGATAATGATATTTATTTTAAAATCCTAGTTTTAAAAACGTTAAGTTCGATTTGTAAAAAGTGATAATGATATTCATTTTAAAACCCTAGTTTTAAAAACGTTAAGTTCGATTTGTAAAAAGTGATAATGATATTCATTTTAAAATGAGACTTAGTTAATTTAGTCGTCTATTTAATAAATTTAGCGATTTTCATTTTTAATAATAATGGTATCGTGAATGGTTCATTTTAGTCCGTATGTCCAAGTTCAACAGTCCAATATGCAAAGGCGGTAGCACACGATTTAGTTCATTTTTATAACGGTTACATATTTTTATCGGTTTATAATATTTCATTTATAACTAAATCGATTTATATAATATTTCAATTCTAATAACTATTAACCTTTAGTGACTTAGTGATAATTTCATTTTAGTCAAATTTAATCCATTTTAACCATGTATGTCGTGTGACTTATATATGTATCAAAATCAATTTATTTCTTTTAATTTCTTAATTCAATTCATTAACTACTAATTAAATTATTTTAACAATTAAACTAAAAAGTGATAAAAGTAAAATTTAACCTAAAAACATCAAAAATGCCGTGAGCAACATAGATAGATGTTCAAATTTTCATTTTTCGATTTTATCGGTATTTAGCTTAAAGTCTTTATATTTTAATTATTCTAATTATACTAAAACGGTTTAAACTAAAATGAAATTTACTAAAAATTTCATTTACATTTATGAATAGTGTTTTTCAACACTTTAAGTTTCTAACTTTTTATTCTAAATGATTTATAATGTTTTAAGTTGATTTATATTATAAGACTAACAATATATAAAGTAATAATTAAACATAAACACAAATTATTAACAAACATAAAAAAAAAAATGAAATCAAAGTGTACAAAATGATGAACATCAACATGAATATTTCAAGAACACATATGAAGATCAAAATAAAGCTCAAGAACACCATTTTTGATTTTAATAACTTATAATTTATTTTCCTAATTTAATTTTTTTCACATGAACTCATCTATTTTAACTAACTTAACCCTACATATTATTTACAAAAATTAAAAGTGAAAATATATTAAAAAAAAAATGGAAATGCCGTGTGTAAGTATATATGTATATAAATTTTCATTTTCGATTTTAATCACTTTAAACTCATTGTTAATATTTCACATAATTTTTATATATGACTACTACTTAAATAAAACATAACTAAACATAAAAATCATATGAACATAAATTAAAAATGCTCAAAATAATTTAACTAAACCTATAAACATAATACTACAATAATCTATTTAACATATTATTTAGTTATTATCATTTTATTATACAACACATAATCATACAAGTGCACTCATGTGATGTTTAACATATTTAACATAATTTTCATACTCATAAAATTATAATAACAAAACAAATTAATTTACAAAGGAGGTTAAAACAAGACAAAGCTAGTCACCTCGGTTTGGCGAGCTAGAGGTTATCCGGGTCGACTATATTATCTAGGTTAAGTTCTTCACCCAAGTACTCGTCTTCACCTTCAAAAACCCGTAAATAGTAAGCTTCAATATACCCACTAATAAGCTAAACAATACTAGAGGTTATTAGAATAATATTAGTGTTTTTATTTAAGAGGTTTTTGTAATAAAATGGAAGAAATTCAAAGGGAGCAAAGGGAGGAAAATCTCGGCTGTTTTGGGGTAGTTTAGGGTTGTGTTTTTCACTTATGAAATGTGGGAACAAGTGGTAGTAATTTAGGTTAAAGACTTTAGGTTAAAGTTAGTTTATTTAGTAAATAAAGTTTAATTAAATTAAATTTATGAGCCATATAATCAAGTTGGTACACTTGACATACTAGTGTGCAATTTAGGAAGGTTCCAAAGATATTTGATCAAAATAAAGTTTTTCACGAAATTAGTCAGTTTTAAAAAGTCGGGTGTCGAAAGCGATAAAAGTCAATGTGTGCGCGTTTGACTATTTTTTGAAATATTTCTACTTTTGAATTCTAAGACCAAAATATTTATTTCATTATTCAAAAATTTCCAAAAGTTTTAAAGAAGTCGAGAAATTTTAGAAAACGAAAGTTTTGCAAAAAATGTGATTTTGAAAGGTAAAAAGGTTAGGATTTGATTTAGGATTTAAAATTAGAAATTGATGGCTAATCATTTAATTAAATTAACACGGGGTGTTACAAAACGAATCCAGATTGAGATTTCGAGTCATCTCGATCCGTTTGGAAACTAGCATCTGCGTAACCGATTGCGCATAGCTCAGTGTCTCCACCATAAGTCAATACCTAATCTTTAGTCCTCCGTAGGTACTTAAGAATGTTCTTTACGACCATCCAGTGTGCTTCACCTGGATTGCCTTGGTATCGGCTCGTCATACTCAATGCATATGCCACGTCCGGACGTGTGCATATCATGGCATACATGATCGATCCTATAGCTGATGCATATGGAATCCGACTCATGCGCTCGACCTCTTCCGATGTCTTTGGTGCTTGAGCTTTACTCAAGTGCACCCCAGAGATCATTGGAAGGTTCCCCTTCTTGGAGTTGGTCATGCTGAACCTCTCAAGAATCTTATCTATATAAGACTCCTGACTGAGGGATAACATCCGTCGTGATCTATCTCTATAGATACGGAGCCCCAAAATACGTTGTGCCTCACCCAGATCCTTCATCTGGAAATGGTTCTTTAACCATACTTTTACCGAAGTTAAGAGAGGTATGTCATTCCCAATCAAGAGTATGTCATCAACATACAGTATTAGGAAGACAATCTTGCTCCCACTCGACTTGATATATAGACATGGTTCCTCGACCGATCGAGTAAATCCATTCTCCTTTATCACTTGGTCGAAGCGATGATTCCAACTCCGTGAAGCTTGCTTAAGTCCATAGATGGAACGCTTAAGCTTGCAAACCTTCTTAGGATTTTCAGGATCTGTGTAACCTTCGGGTTGTACCATGTACAACTCCTCCTCCAAATAACCGTTTAAGAAGGCGGTTTTCACATCCATTAGCCAAATTTCATAGTCATGAAATGCAGCAATCGCTAAGAGAATCCGAATGGAACGAAGCATGACTACGGGTGCAAAGATCTCATCATAGTGCAACCCTTGCACTTGAGTGAAACCCTTTGCCACTAGTCGTGCCTTGTATATATCTGGTTGTCCTTCTACAGATTGCTTTATCTTGTAAAGCCATTTGCACTGAAGAGGCCTAGCCTTATCAGGTAAGTCAACCAGATCCCATACATCGTTCTCGTACATAGAGTCCATCTCGGATTGCATGGCTTCTTGCCATAGCTTTGAGTCAGAACACGTCATGGCACCTTTATAGGTTACGGGTTCGTTACTCTCAAGGAGTAAAACGTCGTCTCGCCCATTCTCCTCAACCATACCGATGCATCTATCTGGAGGAATGGAGAGTCTACCCGAACTTCTGGGTTCCAAGGGAATATTAATCGCAGCAGACGAAGAAGAAACAGTTTCCTCCATTGGTTGCTCGGTTGTTGGTTCAGGAATCTCCGACAGATCGAAGGTTCTATTACTTCTTTTGTCTTCGAGAAACTCTTTCTCTAGGAACTTCGCACTAGCCGCAACAAAAACTCGGTGTTCGGTAGGCGAATAGAAGTAATGACCAAACATTCATTTTGGATAACCAATAAAGTATGTCTTGACCGATCGCGGGCCGAGCTTATCCTCGTGTCTCCACCTGACATAAGCCTCGCACCCCCAAACCCGAATAAAGGACAAGTTAGGGACCGTTCCCTTCCATAACTCGTATGGAGTCTTGTCAACAGCTTTAGTCGGACTTCGGTTTAGTATAAGAGCAGCTGACAAAAGAGCATAGCCCCATAATGAGTCAGGTACAACCGTGTGACTCATCATGGATCGAACCATATCAAGTAATGTTCGATTCCTGCGTTCGGACACACCATTCAGTTGTGGTGTTCCGGGTGGAGTTAACTGTAGTACTATCCCGCGGTCTTTCAGGTGTTGATCAAACTCAGTTGAAAGATATTCGCCACCACGATCTGAACGTAGTGCTTTTATCTTTCTATCCAGTTGGTTCTCAACCTTATTCTGGAATTCCTTGAACTTGTCGAAGGACTCACTTTTATGCTTCATTAAGTAGACATAACCATATCTACTCAAATCGTCCGTGAAAGTGATAAAATACCTATACCCATCTCTAGCGTTGATTGACATAGGTCCACACACATCAGTATGTATGAGTCCTAATAGGTCAGCGGCGCGCATTCCAACACCTTCGAAGGAAATTCGAGACATTTTGCCTATAAGACATGATTCACACGTGCCAAAAGTTTCATAGTCAAATGGGGCAATTGTCTCACTATCAATGAGCTTTCTCACGCGTTTCTCATTTATGTGTCCCATACGGCAATGCCATAGATAGGTTTGATCTTTGTCACCAACCTTTGCTTTCTTGTTACTCACATGCATGATTTCTGTGGTTTGATCTAAAACATAAATTCCGTTCATGGAAACAGCTTTACCATAAATCATTTCATTCAAAGAGAAAATACAGCTATTATCCTTTATTAAAAATGAAAATCCTTCTTTATCAAAAACGGATACAGAAATAATGTTTTTCGATAAACTAGGTACATAGTAACAGTTATTCAGAAATAACTCAAATCCACTTGGGAGTTGGATTACATATGTTCCTACTGAAACGGCAGCAACTCTTGCTCCATTCCCCACTCGCAGGTCTACATCACCTCTTGCCAGAGTTTTGATGCTTCTTAGGCCCTGCAAATAATTGCACAGATGAGAACCACAAACAGTATCAAGTACCCAAGTTCCGAAACTTGCATGGTTAATCTCAATCATATGAATAAAAGAAGACATACCAACAGGAACGACGCGGCCTGCCTTAATGTCCTCAGCATACACGGGATAGTTACGCCTCCAATGCCCAGACTTGTGGCAGTGGTGGCACTCCATGCTCGGCTTTGCTTTTACCTTACCTTGTGAGCTACCGCTAGCCTCACCAGGCCCACTCTTTGCAACCACTGGCTTCTTAAACTTTGGCTTACCTACAGTTAGGTTAGCCGGAGCCTTACCCTTACCCTTCTTGTTGCCAATCATGAGAACATCTTGTTTCATGCTCCCACTCAACTTCAGATCACTCTCCGTCTGTACGAGGAGTGAATGTAGTTCATGCAGACTTTTCTGCATGCCGTTCATATAATAGTTTGCCCTAAAGAGGGCATACCCATCATGAAGAGAGTGGAGCACTCGATCAATGATGATCTTCTCATCGATCTTGCAACCAAGCTCCTCCAATTTTTCGACATTCTCGATCATGTCGAGAAGGTGTGGACCAACCAGTTGGCCCTTCTGGAGTCTAGCTTCAAAGAAACGAGTGGTGTACTTGTAACTTTTGATTCTCGGAGCTTTCGAGAACTCTTTTGTTAGGGTGGTGAAAACCTTGTTTGCACCTTGGGTTATGAACCTTCTTTGCAAATTGGATTCCATTGAATAGATGAGTACGTTCTGTATCGCACCCGCCTCCATCATGAAATCATTGTAAAGATAGAGTTCATTTGCTCCTGCATCGGGAGCTGATTTAGTCGGCAGTGGCTCAGTCAAGTACTTGAGCTTACCGTCAGCAATGGCGGCATTCCGTAATGCGGCCTCCCAATCAGAAAAATTGGACCCATCACTCTTCAGTCAGGTAGACTGATTCATGCTGTCCATGAAAATTCTAAGCCATGATTCGCGTGTTAGTGTGGCACTTGGCATTGGTTCGTCAGTACGGACAGCCATTTGTTATAGTAGTTATATCTGTATATAACGAATTCGAAACTGTGAAAAGAAAGAAGAAGAAGAGAAAAGATAAGAAATTATGGTTTTAAAAGTTTAAGTCGAAAAAGCAATAACGTTTTAATGCAATGACTCGTGCACTCATATAATCGACCTCCCTCGAGAATTATATAAGTGATCCCAAGACTCAATTTCTTTAAATTGATAAGCCAACCCCTTGGCTAATTCTACTGTTAGAATTCTTGGTCGATAGATTTCAGTAAATCCTATCTATTAGTCCACTATAACTATGAGATATTACTCGAACTATAGTGTTGAGGTAAAATAGGTCAACACATACTACTTACCCAACGTAAAAGGGGTCATGTGGAGAGTAAGGTCCTACATGCCTACCGACGAATAAGGAGCTCATAGCATGTTTTTCCTATAAAGACTAATCTCAATTTTAAATAGAGGAAGGTCCCATCATCTCATTTTAATTCATTTTAAGTGAACAAATATCTAGCATTTACGTGAATGATTAATTTGAGGTGATAGCCCTAAACGAATGACATCCGTATGTCTATGAAAAAGATGCAACTATATGATCCATTTTCATGCATATTAGGTGGTTTGGTTTGTTTAGGCGGAATATGATGCAACTATCTAACGTGAATGCAATGAAAAACGGTAAAGAAAACGCAAAAATAAATACACCTAGTGTGGCCTATCCCTATGAAAATAAAGACAAATACAAACTGGAATCCATCCATGGACCCTAAAGCTGTCTTCATTCTTCATCTTGGACTTTAAGTGGGAATCCATCTTGAATCTTCAATCTTGAATCTTCTCAAAATTACATTTTGAATTACAAAAATAAACCTATTTACATTCTAATTCAAAATATGCCAAAATTAAAAATATTACAAGATGGGAGATTCGAGATCTCAAAAATACAACCAAAATTGTGTTTCCTTCATTACGAAAACACAATCTTCTAAGGCCACACTAGTAAATTACAACCGTTTGTACAAAATTAATGCGTAAAAATAAACCATTCATTCAAACATACATTCACAAAAAACATCAACTAAACAAAACAAATGCATACGAATGGATTTAAATTTGTCAAACCACCTCTTTTAAATGATTAAAATTATGCAACAATTCTTTAATTGTTCATAATACCTTTTAATCTAAACATAATCCAAAATTTATATTATCAATATAACATAAATTAGGTCACAAAATATTTTAAACTGCTTTAAAATATTTGGTATCAAATATTATGAACCTTTTCATAATAAGGTAGTATTCATTATCTTTATAACAAATATTACCAAAAACATACAATTTCCAAAACAAAATTGAAACTTTCGACCAAATAGTAAAAAAAAAAAAATTCGGAAATATTTTTTTTTTTTTATTTATTAAAATTGAATCATACGGTCTAAAAAAAAAAAAAAAAAAATTCCAAAATAATAAAAGAATTCGGCCAACATGAAATAAATGAATTAACTTGATTTAATTCGATTATTCTAATAATTAGATCGATACAAACTCAATTTTAATCCGTATTAAACATTGGTTTAAGAGATTCAATTTAACTTTTTAAATTAAACAACTTAAAACTGATAGATCTAAAGATTAGCTAACAATATGTTCATTAACATACAAAAATTTTGGTCCTTTTAAGTTTTAATTCAATCGGTATTAAATCAAAACCTATACAAAATCATATATTATAGTTTTAACATCTTAAAACATTGATAAATATGAAACAAATAGACCAAATCAAGCCAAAAACCATGGAATACAACACGGCACAAAAACAATTCTATTCGGCCATCTCAAAAAATTTGATTTAAAATTATACAAAATCGATTTTTATGAAAACCTTATAAAATTTCATATGCCCTAAGTCTCTGATACCACTTGTAGGTTTATATCGGTATATAAACCTTTTAAATCACAGGATTATAATGAAAAACTTTATAAGATTTAAGGTCATAAATTGAAATTACATAACAAAATAAAGAGATTTAGAATTAACCTTTTAATCCTAGTAAATCGGCCTAAGAACAATACCAAAACTATGGTATCTCCTAATTGAAACACCCAAGATGTATGTGAGATATGCCCTTAGAGAATTCCTAGAGAATTATTAGAGAGAAAAACTGTTTTTTCAAGTATTGTATCGTAGTTGTGATGAATAAATTGGGCAGTAAATATACTCCTAATATTGCCCTAATGGCCGGCCCCTTTAGAAGTATTTGGGGAGTATAATTCTCCACAAATACTTCACTTGTTGATCAAGATACAAAGTGTATCGGGACATAATGTATCTGGACACTTTTCTCTTGGTCATTTTAGCTTATAATATAATGCAATATATTACTAATGTCATCTGTATGGACCGACTATAATATACTATAAATATCCTTATATTTATAATTTGCTAATTAATTATAACGGATTATATTTAATTAGCTTGCATTATACACAATAATTAAATATAACATTTTATATTCAATTTACGAATTACATTTAATTCGTCTCAGCTAATATTATTTAATCTGTATTAAATAGCCGTATCACCATTACACTGACTAACATTTTAGTCAGTAACCTCATCACACTGACTAACATTTTAGTCAACAACACTGACTAACATTTTAGTCATTAATTAAGGCATCGATATGATCATTTTCTCAAATAATCACATCTCTCAAACACATCCTTTAGGTGTGACTCTTAGGGACCAGTTGATCACCGCCATCTGTATGACAATAACGTCAAACTTATCTAGCAAGCCAACCGTTATCGATAAACGTTAATCAACTGATTAAATACAAAATGTACCCTGTGTACCTTTAGAGATTTATTTATGTTATTGCACTAACTGTGGAGGACACTAACTCCAACACCCAGAACTGCCAAATAATAACAGCAAACTTTATGAACACAGTCGCGCTAACGTTTTCTAAGAAATTTTAAACGGAATTCAACAACGACTAGGCAAACGTCATACAGACAGTAGATAATTAGTCAGACCCAAATGCCTTCAGATCAGTTCAATCCACGGGGTCAATTAAATCCGTAACACAACTGCCTTACAACAAAGTGGGTTGTAATAAACAAGCTTACTCAACTTAACATGGGCGCCTGAACTATACGATCTTTAGCAAAATTAAACGATCTGTGGTTCAGTTGCGGCTACAGTAGTTACGTCGTTCTACAAACACTATCAACTACTACAAGAACAGTGAACATGAATTATGGTGTAGTGATGTCAGCTGGCCATACCCTTAAAAAAAGACTGCGCTTACTTCCAACCCACAACACGTAATTAACTTCTACCAGTCACCTTAATGATTGTGCTGCTACAATGTTCACCAACAGTCCTTTATCACATTTCATTAAATACGGACAGCTTCCTCTACATTTCAGTCAAATGTGCATGCTCGGTCAAGCTAAACACTGTTTCTACATTCTCCTATACCTTACCTCCTGCTGTACACTACTTCCTTCCTTAAACTTTCAACTGTTGATAGCAACTAAATCCCCTTAATGCCTTCCCTCCTTCAACTAAATCCATTTCATTGTAACTTTTTCCTGACTAAATTTCAGCGATTCCAGTCCATTGTACAATTTTCACAACGCAAATGGTTGACCCTTTCTTACGTATATACCGGGTGACGGTTCCTTTACAAATGCTTTTGCAAATACACAAGTAGAAAAAAAAACTAACATTAATTTAGAACCCACACAAAAAAAAGCCGATTTACAGATCGGTTTAGTTGGCAGATGGAATTGCGTAAGACAGCACGGGTTTCCTAACTTTAACACGAACTCTTTACACAGATGCTTTACTTTCTAGAACACGACAATGCTGCAACGCGCTTAAACATCCTTCATGCTTCCGCTGTGCAGCGATCGGAGCATTTTTAAGCGGGCAAATTAGACCTGGATGCACAAAACATATTGGAAAACAATCGACATACAACACTGTACACCCAAAACCAAAAAAAATAAACAAATAAAATCCAAGGCCAAATAACACTATAAATACAAGTTGTCACAACACTAACTCATCACACTAAATCCACAAACCCTAAAAACTTTCCACTGTTGTCTTAAGAAAGACAAACACAAAAAATGAAAATTGAGACTCTATCAGCTAGAAAGTAGCTGCTTTCACGTTTGCTTGAAATTGAAAATAAAGGTACCGCTACTAAGGTAGTTTATTACAATATATACACTTCTAAATCCCAGAAATTGGTCTATAAAAGGCTACCTAACACTGTCAAAGAGTCTGTAGCAATTTTTTAAAAACTGCAACAGTTTCCGTTGCACACATTAAACGAAGATTTGTCGCTTCTGATTTGCAGTTCGCTTAAACAGCCTCGAACTTCCTGTGCTCTTAAAACAAAAACAAAAAATCAATCAGTAAAAAACATCTGCGTCTTTAGTAGTAAAGCACTCAATTATTTGTTACAGTCCACCTATTCCAGAAGTCGAAAACCCCAACCACTAAATTTACTAATGCCTGCCTACCGTCTGACACTATAATTGCAGGTACCTACATAAATATGTCGCAGTCTTCGGATAGCTCAGGGAACTCTACGCTAACCCAAGATCCACTTGATGATGAACAACGAACCGACATATGCTTGAGGCCATATGCTGTGATCATTGCTAACATCCCCCGACCTAGGTACAATGAAGACTATCGAGCCCTTGGCGAATACCTGAGGGACTATTTGGATGTTGACATAGAACGTGTTATTTCAGTTTGGCGGGTAAACAGCATAGTCGGCTATGCTATTGTCGAATTTGGAAGTTCACCAAATGCTTGCAAGGCGGCATTGCGCTTACAGCGAACATTCGAAAATGAGGCGCATGGAAAAGCAGAATGGAACGAAGTTGGAGACAAGGATGGACCATACCTTTGGCTGGCAACACCGGCCGATGAAGAACTGTTCACACATCACGTCGGCAGATTCCACAGTTTCGACATCCCCAGACCCTGGAGGATCCAAGCTAGAACCGCAGTGGACAATGACGAATGGAAAGTCTACCGGAGGATAAGCCTGTACACAGCTCGCTTTGAGTTTGTCCGCCTAGGAACCTGAATAATAAGAAAATCCAAGCACATAGACGCACAATGGCTGTGAGAAACCTAGCGTAGATGTAGCCACCTAAGTAATAATAAAGTGCCCCCGTAGTACGTCTATGAATATTAGCTTCCCAAAAATGTTGTAAATAGCAGCTGCGTAAAAGCTATTTTGTGAAAACTGCCACTACGGTCACTAAACGAAAAAAAACCTGCAGTATGTTAAGAAATAAATATGGTTTAAGCTGCGCGTCTGCTGTCTGTCGCCTTCACACTGTATTACCAGAATAGATTTTTGGCATTACGTGTTCCGCATAAGGTTATAAAGATGGTAGAGTTCAATTTTGTCGTTTACAAAACGAACATTTCTGCCGCGATAGAGCGAAAAACAATTGCAACAACAGTAACAATGACCCAACACAAACCCCGAGAAACAAACGTACCTCGAAGTCCATGCAAGTTAACCACTCATCGCAAAGGAGCTAAATAATATTACAGCACCACAGTAGTCATGGCCAGTTCCCCCACCCCAAAAAAACACCCGTAGCTTATATTCTTCCCAGCTACACGTTATTGAAGAAACCTAAACAACACCCAAAACTTACACCCCTACGATTAGGGGAACCCTAAATATTACTTGACCATTTCAATTGATTTGTAGCGAGATCCGATTCCTTTAAAATTCACCTCTACAAATAAAAATTTCAAGATCACATCAAATTTACTCAGGCCCTATAAAAACAAAGGGGAAAATACAAATTGCGGTAGTTTACACATGGAATTAAAGATACCATAGAATCGATTAAAACAGTAAGTTCTATTAAATTCGTTCAACAACGACCTAAGAGCGAAGGTATGTTGTCATCGAGAATTAAATACTTCCACGCACATTTATGTCGCTACACTGCGATATAACGGTTGCCCAACAAGTGACGACTATTAGCCGCAGAGATCTACATTGGTAAATAGATTGTACAAACAAAATGAAACTGCCACAGTAATAACACCCTAAATGAATAGTACGATGCTATCAGTTTGCCATGCCCTCAGAAAACAAATGCAATTGCTTGCACCACAAAACACGGCATTCAATTCAGTAGCTTCTAATGAGGATATTCACATCCCTACAATTGTGGGAAACCTAACTATTAATTGGAAACTTCAGTTTACATATAACATGATCCAGTTGCTTTTCAATTTGGTTTCACAGATACAGGAGCAAAGAATTTCTAGAACTAAGGTAGGCCCAGTAAACAAAAAGGGTTGAATAAAACAATAACTCAGACAATAGCCTTTCTTTTAGCAATCAAAAAAAGGGTAAATTTAGAAGCTCCAAAAACTCTATAAATACCAGTTCTCAGTCTATTGAATAAATAAACTAAACTCCCTAGAACTTTACACTATCCACTACTCCCTTTGCTAAATAAAAATACAAAAACTGATGGTTCAGATTTCGTCTGCTTGAAGGGCACCGCCTTTAAGTTTGCTAGGAAAAACAAAACAAAGGTAACACTGATAAGATAGTTTCTGACAAAAAAAATCAGTTTTACGCCCCAAATCGGTTAATAGATAGCTAGCAAACAATACTACCAAGGCAAGAGCCGAAATTCGAAGAGTAATACACCTTCAAATAAATACATTTAGCAAATACTCTGTATCTATACTACACCTAACCTTGCTTCTAAAAAGGGATTTCTTTAAAAACATCAATAAGCAACAGCTCCAAAAGTTAGTGGTGTCAAACCGACAAATGCGTGTACTAATACCTGAATGCTGCTAAATACTTTGCCTGCAGGTGAATCCAGTAAAATGGCACAAGCTTCGGACAGTTCAGAGAATTCGACTGTAACCCAAGATCCATTCGATGACTAATCGAGAGCCGATATCTGCCTGAAACCATACGCTGTTATCATTGCCAACATCCCCACACCTACGTACGACGAAAACTACGGACCCCTTGGCGAATACCTAAGGGACTATCTGGACGTTGACATAGAACGTGTCATCTCAATTTGGCGGGTAGGCGGCGCCATCGGCTATGCTATTGTCGAATTTGGAAGCTCACCAACTGCTTGCAAGGCAGCACTACGTTTAGAAAGGACGTTCGAAAATGCAGCACATGGAAAGGAACAATGGTACGAAACTGGCGACAAAAACGGAATATACCTCTGGCTAGCAAAACCGGCAGATGCGGACATGTTTACCCATCACATTGCCAGGTTCCATACTTTCGACATCCCCAAACCATGGAAGCTCCAGGCTAGAAGAGCAGCGGACAACGACGAGCGCAGAGTTTACCGAAAGATTCAGCTCTACGCAGCTCGCTTTGAATTCGTCTGCCTGGGAAACTAAGCATTAGAAAATGCAAGTGAATAGATGCAGGCTGCCTATGAAAGCCTCACCGTAAATATAGCCCCTAAGTAATAAGAAATCACCCAGGTGCTTTCCTTCGAAATGGAAGTTCCAATAATCTGTTGTAAATAGCAGCTACGTAAGACGTATTTCGCCGAAAAAACGCGCATCAGCTTAGGAAGAAGAACATTTTGCAATATGTCAAGTAATCAATGTAAGTGCGATAGCTATGTACCTCCTTCAACGTTGTAATATAATCGTGTGCGTTTATGTATGCAGACCCTCCGGTGGCTTTTACTCAGCTGCGGGAAAAACGTAAAAGCAAATAAACCCATACAACGACAGTTACCCCTTCCAAATTTACCAAACCAAAAACCACAAATTATAACAATAATAGAAGTAGTGACAATGACAACAATAGTACAGATTAAAACAGGACAACTTAAGCAAACGTGCAACATTTAGGAAACCAACTGACTGTTATACCCAATTTAAAGATACACTCACATAAGGCAGTTAACCCTTGCCCACCAAAAAAGGCCCTCACAACACAGAATGGGTGCGTCGTTACACCGGTAAAAAACTTAGGGATCAATTTATCACAGTAACGGTGCTGCATCAGAAAAATAGCACATCTTATTGGTAAGGTTGCAGCCAACGTAAGCCGCTAATTATTCACCCCTACATGCTCATTTGGTCTATTTCTGATGTATGGGCAAATACCTATGTGATTTTTTATAACTCATTTGGTTACTGCAAGGCCCTGTTCTTTTCAGCTTAATTTCAGCTCTTATAAGTTCAGCTCAGCTCCTTCAGCTCCTATAAGTTCAAATTTCTACTCTTATAAGTTCAAACAACTTTCTATAAGTTCAAATTTCACTCCTATAAGTTCAAATTTCACCCTATAAGTTCAGCTCTTATAAGTTCAGCTCCTATAAATTCTATTATGTTTTATTTTTATATAACTATTATTATTGCATTTTTTTTTGTGGAATAAAAAAATTAAGGGTCGAAAATGAAATAAATTAAGGGTCGAAAATGAAATAAATTGACACCTATAAAACATTTCTACAAAATGCAATACTAAAATTCTCGAGAAAATAAATATAGTATATTAAAATATTTAACCGAGCCAACTTATTTATAATCAACTATATAGTGAGATATTTAACTATACTAGACCGCAAAATCGATTTTGAACACTATTGTTTATTATTAGTAAAATTAATCATTTTGAATAAATTAAAAGATTTTAATTATTGTAATCATCATCATCATTACTATAAATATCATTGTTATTATTGTTATTATTGTTATTAATTTAATAAATTTTTTCATATTATATTAATATTAATATTTAAATTATTATTATTATTATTATTATTATTATTATTATTATTATTATTATTATTATTCTTATTATTATTATTATTATTATTATTATTATTATTATTATTATTATTATTATTATTATTATTATTATTATTATTATTATTATTATTATTCAATAAGTTTTAAATTCTAATAAATTTAACTCCAATAAGTTTCAGCTCCTATAAATTCACCCTATAAGTTCACTCTTATAAGTTCAAATTTCATATAAGTTCAAATTTCACTCTTATAAGTTCAAATTTCACTCTTATAAGTTCAAATTTCACCCTATAAGTTCAAATTTCACCCTATAAGTTCAGCTCCTATAAGTTCAGCTCCTATAAGTCGAAAAGAACAGGGCCTAATAACCTCTGTTTCTTCCCTATATTCTGACTACACTGATTCCAAATAGTTGTAAAATAAATTTATAACTCATTGGGTCGTTATAACAGAGTTAGAACTATGTAGCCTATGTAAGTGCAATACCTATGTAACTCCTTCTACGCTGTAATATAAAAAGCTAAGTTGATGTACGCAGTCCCTCCGACAGTTTAAACACAGTCGCGAGAGTAACTTAACAACCCAAAAACACGTAAAGCAGCTGTCAGTTGGACACAAAAGCGTTGAACTCCCGAAATAAAAAGAACAGAAACTAGGTATACATTTTACGAAAAAACGAAATTACGATACGGTTTTATAATACATTGTTAATTTCAGGTATTTCCATACTTCGAGGAGTATTATTTGCGTCAGAAGAGAACAAAGAAAAGGCCCAAGAAGAACTATATGAACATCTCAAATACCTAGAAAATTATATAAAGGCCCGAAACATAAACGGGTCAAACAAAGTGGGTTATTTGGATATTGTGGGCTTACTTGTGGGTAATTGGGTACCCATATTGAAAGAAGCACTTGGTTAAGGAGATATAATTACTAGGCCCAAATTCTCATGCCTCATTTCTTCGGTTGATGGGCCTGTGGGCCTTCACCAAATGAAGGAAATCTTGCCCGATAAGAAGGAATTTGTGTTCTCTTTCCGCGCCCGCTTTGCGGCTTCTAGATAATTTGAAATTATCATGTGAGACAGTTTTACAATAAAACTCATTATATACTTCAGACTTAAGCGCAGTTGTTGGCCTGAATTTCAACTTTATTTGTTTGATTATTTGTTAATAACATATATTCTACAGAGTATTAGATTATTATTATTATCAGCATAAAATCAAACCTCCAATATTTATGAAAACAACTGAACATTACAAAGTCAGTGGAATAATAACCCAATTAAATTCATTCTTCTACCCAAAATACAAAATAAAGATAGACCCACACATAAACTTAACTGCTAAAAAAAGGGATAAATAAATAAAAAAAAAAAAAAAAAAAAACCCTGAACAGTCTAAGTCACCCAAAAACGACCAACCCATCATAAATGCCAGATTAACTACACTCTACAATCTACTTCAACTTCACTCTCCTCTACAATCACCGGGAACAACGACTTAACTTCCCTCTCTCCCCTCACAACATCAGCCACAGCTACCGATTCAGGTCGTGCTAAAAGTGGCGAGGAGCGTCGTTCACCAGGTATGAAACAACATGTTCTCCTTCACTAAAGTTTCTTACTGTTAATTTTTCAAAAAAACCGTAAAGTGCATGCTTTTGATCATAGGTATTTGCATGTTTGGGTAAAAGGTTTTATGGTACTCCAACCATTAGCAGAAATACATTTCCACTTACGCATTTAATCGCTGGTAATTGTTTGTGAGTTTTAAAGTTTTGGGTTGTCAGTTTTTAAATTCATTCGGGTTCTCCGAATTGTGTGGTCAATTCAGTCCGTAAAATGATTACTTTTTCTAAGCTACTGTGTGTGTTGTAATTAAATGGACACGTTGTTACGGTACTCTGTTATTGTTTTATACACGTTGAATCTGCTGCTGCCCATTTAATTGTTGCTGTAATGGCTGTTATTAAATTTGATCAATTGTTCTGGGTTTTTGCTGAAAGATTAGAGCTTTTTATACTAAAGTAGAATTTGCTGGTGAAATTAATTGAAATGGTGTGTCATTCATGTAATCATGTTCCTCAATTTTTTGGAGCATCACTCAATTGTGCAATTTTTCTGTCAATTTGTCTGTCAAATTTGGTGAGGTTTAATGGATCTGATTGAATTGGTCTTACGAAATTGTTATCTCAGTTCAAAACAGTTCAACACTTTTGTTTTAATTGAAGATTTTTAATCATCAGCGCCATATTTTTCACTAAGTATCGATCAATCACTTGCGGAAAGAATACTCTCTCCTCAACTTGCATTGTATCATTCTCGGTATCGGGAAATCAGAGTTAACATCAGCACCATATTTTGGATTAAGTTACATGGTTTAGGATCACAGTAACGTTTATCAGAGTCCTCTAGATTTTTTTCCGTTTCATTCTTTGGCTGTGTCAACTGTCAGTTTCGCCTATATGTGCTTTTATTAGTGTAGTGTATTCTGACTCTGTGCTCTTATTATTGTGTTCTTAGTATGAGATGCAGTCATGTGTATATGATGTAAGTTTAAGCAAAGATGAGTAGCCTTTTGTTCCAATAGCGTATCAGTAAAATCTGTCGGAAATTCATCCCAAATTGTACCGTGTTCAAGGAAAGTTAGTACATGCAACACAAATCGTAATGTCGTTTCTCTATACTCAAACTTACAGCACATACATTTCTCTCGCCATAAGTCATTTAACACAATATCTTTTTGCCTTACCAGGTGCGCCTATTCTTCAAAACTTGGCCGAAGAGACAATGTCGGACTTAACTGACAATACTATCAGCTGGAACACCACCGTGGGTTCGTCTGTAGGCGAAAGCCCGGACGAACAGTATGTGAAGCCCTACACTAAAATAATTACCAACTTACCAAAGCCAAAATGTAAAGATTACGGCCCACTAGGTCACTACCTCAGAAAGAAGCTTCGTTTCCGACTAACCTGGTCATGGTACGTGTGGAGGAAGTCGAGGCCAACTGGCTACGCTATTTTTCAATTCCAGGATACGGAGGAAAGCTTCAAAAAGGCAATGTGCCTACATCGCCTATTTGAAAAGGCGGGACATAGGAAAGTCAGATGGACTCAGAACGAAGAAAAGGAAGGTCCGTACCTTTGGATCGCTACCGATAGTGACGGGCCGTGGTTCAGAGACCACGAAGATGACCTGGAAGTCACCACTGTGCCGGCAGACTAGAAAGCAAAGGCGATAGCAAGAGCCAACAAAAAGAACCACACCGTATTCCGAGTATCCGCCTATTCACCGCAAGATTCAAATACGCAAGCCAAAAAATGCTGAAAATGTAAGACTGTGTACATACCGACCAGCAGTAGCATAAAACCCTATTGGTACAATATTTTGAAAATGTGGCCCCTAGAATAGACCATGCCCTTTTGCAAGTACCGGCCACCATACAACTTACTACGCTAACGGAATACTAAATTAGCTACGCCCCAAGTACAAAGCCTCATTTTGGAAATTTGTGTTCTACCTTCTAATTAGCAGTACAACAAATATTTTGGGCTATCGTAAAACATGTTCAAATGTGTGTAGCTAAACCGCATGACCTATTGTATTAAATCCTAAAATGTAATGTAGATATTTTATTAATCAATACGCGTATAGTAGTCTACGCTGTGTTATCGACGCAATGGGAGTCGATAAATATCAGATTTACCTCGTCAACTTACAATGACAATTCTCCGAACAAGTCCAGCCGCATTGGGGGACCGCGCGCGCTAGCGCGCGGTCCAACAACTAGTTAGAATAAAAAGTGAGAATTCTTCCTATACACCAATAGTGTCCAAGAAAGAAATGTGAGTGTTGGATTTAAATGGAGGTTCTATTACTTTACTCACAAATTGTTATATAAAACGGGTAACTCGTCTTAAGCTTAACACATGTCAAATAGTTAGGATAAGACAAAAGTAAAAAAAAAGTGTAGAAAAAAGTAGAGTGTTTTGTCTTATCTGTGCAAGTGGATGAGTACTTGACCCGTTTTAAACTTAAGACGGATAACCCGTCTTAAGAGAGACTTATTGTACTTTACTAGGATTATCATTATTATTAGTGGTGTCAATCATTATTGACCTGCAATAATATAACATCTTCAGGTCATAAATGTAATAAGTACTTCCTCAATTCCAATAGGTTCTATACGTTTCACTTTTTGGACACTAGTCATAAATGTATAGAATGTTCGATATAACTTTTAACATACAAATAAAAAAACAGTCAAATGTGATCTTGTTTTAATCGTCTTATCGAGCACATTATTAATATCAAAATTTTATAATTTTCAAGAATACGAAACCAAAGATATGAACGAAACAAAACGAGTATTGATGTACGTGCATAAAGCAAACGTATAGAACCTATTAGTATGGAGGAAGTATATTTTAGGAAGAGTAAGGGTATAGTTAAGTTTATTTTTAGATTAAACGAAGGTTGGATAAGTTTGAGAATATCACCTATATATAGTTGTAATTATTTGTATGAAGTTATTAATGATAGGACAAGTGATATGGATAAATATCTAGAGGAAGTAAGGGATGTCATTTCTAAGACTTTCCAAGTGTTGGAGTGGTGGAGAAAACATGAAGTATCTTATCCTTTCTTTAATGGTTAGAGATGTGTTATCCATTTTCGTGTCTACGGCTGCTTCCGAATCTGCTTTTAGCACATGCGGTAGGATACTTGATTCGTTTTGTACCTCTCTTACATCCAAAATGGTAGAAGGTTGGGTTTGTGCTCAAGATTTGTTACTTACTAATCGTGGTCCGCTCTTAACCGAGGAATATATCGAAGAGATTGAGAAGATCGACCAAGGTAATATATTTATTTTATTTAAATATTTGCTTTCTTTTTTCTTTGTCTTGAAATTCTTGTTACTCTTTATTTTCAATGACTCGATGTCATCGTGTATCTTATACTGAGTATATGTTTTTGTTGTATAGAACTTGCGGAGACGTCTTCGGTGGTTGTGATTATTTCTAAGGAGCCATAGTTGAAGACAGAATTAGCTCGGTGATGATTAATTTGACAAGCTGTGGTCGAAGGTTTGAAAATGAAGCAAGTTTGCGCATTTGATGGCGTGACTATATCGAATCTGTATTTGGCATTTTCTAATTGTATTTTATAACTTGGGTATTTTTTAAGTTTATTTACGCTGTGAAATTTAAATAGATTTGGATACGAATTTTGTGTGTTTTGAAAGAATTGCTACTACTTTCCATTTATTTATGGCCACTGAAATGTTGGACATGGTTATGAATTAGAGCTACTGCCTATTTAATTGAAAAAAAAAACATTTTGTTTTCCATTTTTAAAGGTTTGTAACATTCGGATCGGATAGCGGATAATCGGATATTTGATCCTTCATTTTCGGATATCAAAAATCGGATATCCGAAGTGATTCGGATCGGATAGCGGATAGTAAAATATTAGATTTTCGGATACGGATATCTGATCCGATAGTTGGATTCAGATTGGATATTTGATCCGTGCTCTGGCCTAGTTCGTATACCGGCAATGGACTCTCATCCACCATATCATCATCCTTTCTAACTTCATTATTTTCCTCTTCATGGGTCGGCGCATCATTCACTGTCTTTTTTTCTTATTTTCCACCTCCTCTAATTGTCTCTCATTCCTCAATGAAACGGGACTCACATTTTCTTTAAGAGGTATGGTTAGACTCGGTAGCTTTCCTGAATCCCCCGCCTCCAATTGACTAATGGCAATTATCATTTGACTCATTTGATTCTCGAGATTTTGAATGCTATTCTTGGTCATTTGTTGATTTTGAGTGACACTAATGGTGAGCGCTCGAATCATGTCCTCGGCGGACAACTGGACATAGATTAACTCGAAGGAGGTTGTGAACTTGAGGGTGGATTCTGAGGTCGCATCATGTACTGACCTCGAGGGAAATTGAATTGTTTACCCTGAGCATACTGTGGATTTCCTTAATTATTTTTCCATCGAAAAGCGGGATTAGCCTTCCAACCGGGATTGAAAGTATTCAAATAAGGATCTCATTTACATTGAGTTGGATCCATGTAACCGCAAATTATGACTCGATCATTCTGCGTTTACCCCCCCCCCCCCCCCCCCCCCCAAAAAAAAAAAAAAAAAAAAAAAATCCCATGAGCTCTCAGCTAGCTTGGTGATCAAGGCTATCGCATCAGATAAATTTTTATTAGCAATTTCCCCTCCACTTGCCGTGCGGACCATACGAGCATCCTCCTTGCTAAGACCGCCACAGAAATACATGACGAGATCCTGATCCTTATACCCGTGATAAGGACGTGAACCACATAATTTCTTAAATCGCTCTCAATACTTGTACATCGTTTTACCATCTCGTTGCTCGGCGTTGCTTATCTCTTTCTTTAATAGAGATGCTCTGGAAGCAGTAATGCCCTTAACTTCAGTTGCTCATCAGTTACGGCATCAGGTTTCATACTCGAGCAGACGATATGATAATCAGATAAATGTTGTTTGGATCCTCGCCGCTCAACCAATAAAATGTGGGTACATGAATAAGCTCAGATTTTAACTCGAAATTTACATAATCTTTTAGAGGTGGGTATGCGATGTATACAGATTGATTGTTGAGATCCGCAGCTGTGAGTTGCTTAATAGTATTGGCCATTACGTTGTTATCCTCAGCAGGTTCACAAATATCAGAATCTGAATTGAGATCGTTTGAGTCTGAATCGTCTACGACAACAATTTGACCGCCTTTGTTCTTACGAAACCTAAAAAGTGTTCTTTCAATCACTAAGTCGAAAGGCTCGAGATTCAGGTTAGAAGAACGAGTATTATGCATATACCTACACTAAACAAAAAAACAATTAATGCCAAGTTCCCCGTCAACGGCGCCAAAATTTGACGGGCTTAAGTCGTGTGCCGCAAATTAATAATTAAATATCTTAAATCCTACTTACTTAGCAAATAGAAAAACGGCGGAAGTAAGGGTCGATCCCACAGAGAATTGGACTAATCGTATAAACGTAAGTATACGTGAATGCAAAATACAAGAAACAAATTAGCAATAACAGGGTTTAGGGGGGATTTTTGAATAAGTAACTATAACTAAGAAAACTAATTAAAAAGCAGTAATAGTAATCATAAAGGTTTGAGTCAAATATGAGAAAGCTCTTGACACGAAACTGTAACACCCGGTGTTGTCCGAGGTTATTCGGGCCGGGTTCCCCATTGAAGTGGTCCATGTGATGAGCTCAAGTGACCTAGTGCTTAAAAGGATTGTAAGTACTACTCATATCAACAAGATGCATCTTCTTTTCTGGTGACTCATCTTAAGAACTCTTCAGTTAAACGTGCTTGCAGGAGAGTAGTCTTAGGATGGGTGACCTTCTGGGAAGTTCTCAGGATGCACACGAGTGAGGACAAAGTGCGCTGGAAAGGGCCCGTGTTGGTCTGTGGGCGATGTACGCAGCCTGGCGAACTACCGTGAATGACATTTCGGCCTTTAGTTGGGGCCGGGGTGTTACAAAACAAAATCCACAAACGATAAAATCTCAGATCATAGAAAACAATTAAACTACTAATCCTGAGCATTTTATTGTGAAAGTCAATACAGTTCAATTATATGAACTCTCTTTTAAGCCAGTAATTAGGTCAAAACGGATGCCGTAAATTACACTTTTTAGACTAACCCAAATCACGCAATTCAAGTTCAAGTCTATAGAAAGATTAGCACGAGAATCAATAAAGATAACCAATATCAACGACGTCGTCGACACTCGAGTCACAAATTCAATTCCTCTTATAGCCAAATTACGACAAACTGAGTACAATAAATTGGTCACAATTGCTACCGCGATAAGATTAATTAAGCAAACTGAGCTAATAATCGAATCTAGCATATGAATTAGTAATAATCCTAATTAAGTCGTACGCATTAAATAAATTCAAAATAAATCAACAAATAAAAAAGAGGAATTAAATAATACTCAAGAGAAAGTAAAGTTATCGCCGGTTAAATGAATCTTATCAAGTTTTAGAGATTAGCTGCTCATAATTCAAAGCAAAATAATTCTGAAACAAGGGTTTGATAATAGTGTGATAATTTTCTCTAATGAAAAATAGGCCTTATCTATGAAGGCTTTCCAAAAACCAAAATAAAATAAAACAAGGTCTAGCAATTTCCATAATTTGGATTAAAAGGCTCCACTGGCGCATTGGTAGGCTCAGCAGAGCGTTAATTAAATCTCAGCATCCTCAGCAGAGCCTTCGTAGGCTCTAGTAGAGCATGCCTACCATTCGAAATTGGGCTGCAATGGGGGATTCTCAGCACAACTTTGTATTTTCGATTCAGTACAGCTATAAAAGGCTCCAGTAGAGCTATTCACACGGCAATAGGCTTCATTGAAGCCCACAATTTCTTCCTTTAGGCTTCACCTCATTCTTCTATATTCTTCTTTCGGACTTCTCGTTCTTCGCGTCTCGAGCTTAGCCCGCACTTCAAAATCATCAGAAACACACTAAAATAATCAAGTCATTAAAAAAAACATATAACCATTTGATCGTCACAACTCCAAACTTCATCAAAATTTCATAATTCACCCTCCGAACCATCCAAAATCATCTAATGTGGACTCCTAAACGCATGCTAACTATGTCACATCAGAAACGATTATCGACAGAGCTCCCACTTTGACTGAGCTTGGACTAAAGCACTAGTCAAACTAGTACGACAGTATACAGACCATCATAGTCTCAATACCATCAGCGGCACGGAGCATGTGTCTCAAGGAAGAGACGAGGATTTCGTGTCGGGCTATGCGGGGAAGGACAACATGTTTAAGGACAAGATGGTCCATGCACGTTTCAGGGCATGTTGGCCAGCTGAATGCCTTAGCTTTTTTGCTTGTGCTAGTGCTGTTGCGTAGTGCCGTTGCCAGTTGTATAGTGCCTTCGCTAGGTTGCTTGGGACTCACCGAGGAGTGCATATGTTTCGTGTATTGGCTGCTTCGCGTAAGTGCCTTGTGCTTCATGCTGCATGTGTATGCGTAGTAATGCCTGGTATAGCGTTGTAATGCTTATAGGTATGCTTGCGAATGCGTGTACGAACGCATGTGGCAGACGTAAGACGTGTGTGTATATGAAGAATATGTTTGGGCCAAAATGAATTATGAATCCAAATCTAGGCCCAAAGTGAAGAAAAAACACGTGAAATCAAAGGCCTAGAAACAGCATGGTACCATGCGGCTTGTGATGGAAACAACTTGGCTTGATGCGGTTTAGGGACCAATTTAAAACGTTATTTAAAAACTGGAAATCAGCCGAGCATTTGCTCATTTGCGATTTCTCATACTAAAAATATCATCCTTTCGGTTTCGTTCATCGGTTTTCTTCGTTTTTCTTGCCTTGCATCTTCAAGGAATATGGTATTACACCATTTCATCTTGTTTTTATGCATCATTATCTTAGAAGTTGACGGTATTTGTGATAAACCGCATTTGTGCTTGAAAATATCGTTTCTTTGCATGAACGCGATGTTTGTCACTTGTATAATGCTATGCTTAATTGCTTACTTCATTGTGTGAGATGCTTGTGAATTTGAGGCCATAACCACCCATTTTTGACCGGGTTAGGTGTTAGGGTTGATTTTGGGGGTTTCGATTTCGGCCCTGAAACTTCAATTAAACTTTGTCATAGGATCCTTAATACTCCCTCCGTCTCGGTGATTTGTTTCTGTTTACTTTTATACACATATATCAATGCGAGGAGAGAGGTAGAGAAAAAATATTAATAAAATAATAATATAAGTCTAATGGGGGCCCCTTTTCTCAAAATTAATGAATGTAATTGGTAGAGAGAGTAAGGACCCACCCATCACATAGCTCAACAATGAACATTTATGGAAATGTAAACAAATGACCCGTACACCCCTAAATGGAAAGTGTAAACAAATGACCGAGACGGAGGAAGTATTAGACTTTCTTTGATGATTTTTGAAATCAGGTGATTAGTTAAGGGGCTATGTGAGCTCCCAACAACTTGCATGCATATTTTCTTGGGTTCTAGATTGTTACGTAAAAGCTCGATCACTAGGTTGTATTTTCCAAGGCAAACCATCTCGGTTTGCTTTCACTTTGTCTCCTCAACGCCCATGTGGCGTAATTGCGGCCTGTTTTTTGTCGCTTAGTAGTTTAGATTTTTCAATGGTCCATGGAAATTCTTAGCGGACAAATGGGATGCTTTAGCTCATGATCTACCATACTCTACAAACCACTTTTTTTTTATACCCTACACTACTTAGTTCTATGTTGTGTAAGTGTTACGTTTTACAATGTATTATTATATTTCGTAGTTTGTAAGTATGGATTGAAGTTACATACATTAAGCTAAATAACACTCTTTTAATTATAACTATCAATAAATACAGGGTATATATTTTCCGATAAGGATTGTACTCCCTGCTATAATTATTTTCCCATTGTACCCTTTGTAATTATTACAAACAACTAAACAAATTAAACACCACAATTTAGCCACCACGAACTACCACCTTAAATCTCCTTCTACTTTCCTTCACCGAAGGTCGCCTCATTGGTCGCCCTTACGATAGTCCCTCCCCTGCCAGCCGACGCACTGCTACCCTCCCCCACCAACAACCACCCATCATAATCACCACCAACCATTACTTACATACATAAGACCCAACACGAAACCCAAACCCTCCCTTCTTCCTCTCATAGGTCGGTCGCAAGTCAGCATACGCCAGTCCACCGCGGACCCATGTCGCCCCCACTCTCACTGCCCTTACCGTACGTATCACTTGCCACCACAACCCTAACCCTAAATTTAACCCTAATTAGTTTATGAATTAGTCACTAATAAATCGTTATTATTTGTTTAATTTGATGTTTGAAGATGAAAAATTGATTTCACTTGATTAAATAAGAACATTATCGACCATAATAATCAATTTTATACAAACTAATAAAAAAAATTGAAGGAAAAGAAATAAATTATGGCAGAAAAAATTAGGAGAGGATATGATATGGAGAATGTTGAGATGGTGGCCTAGAGAGGGAAGTCGTCTTCGGTAAGAGTCGGCCGTCCGACACCGGCGTGGGGTAGTGGGTGAGTGGTGGTTTTGACGTGGTGTTTGGAGTTTTTGGGAGAAGGGTGAATTGATGTTGTCTTAATTTGCAAAGGGCATAGGATGGAAGAAAATGAATAAAAAATATAGGAAGATAATAAAATCTATATAGGAAAAAATAACTACGTAAATATATAAACTCTCTTACGCTTCTATAATCTTATCATTTTGATCTTCTCTTTTACCTTTTCTACTCACAACTTACTAAAATATATTTCCTCCATCTCAAAATAAGTGTACTCTTCTCATTACAATTTTTCTCAAAATAAGTTTTAACGAAGGGTTGTTAAAAAATTTCAATTTTCATCAATACTTCTTAAATCCTCCCAAAATAGAAAGAGGACATTTATTTTGGGATGGAGGGAGTAATATAAATTTCTTCTATATTTGACTTTTGTGCCAAAAAATAAAATAAAATTATTAACCGGTGTGAGAGAGATTGAGAGAGACGGCAAAAAAGAGATTGTCGTTTGTCGATACATCCCTAAAATAAAGATACGGAGTACTTATCATGATTATTATTATTATTATTATTATTATTGAACAAAATATTTATTTTTTCAAAAATTTAAATTTTTTCACAATTTACCTGAGCATAATAACCATCAAATACAAATTTACAAATAACCAAATTTCAGTCACAACTTAACCTTCAAGTACTTGGTTATTGTAAATTTGGTAGGTCTAAATTTATTGCGATTGTTTGAATGTAAATTGAAGGTAGTTCATAGTTGGAGGTAAAAATGTAGAGGGGCAGGGTCCACTGATAATCCATGCAGAAGCAAATTTATAGTCCTGCATTTGGGCACACTATAATTGCAATGGAAGAAATGTAAATGTAAGAAATTCATGAATTATGTCTGCCATCCACACTGCATTGCGCTTTAAATTCGCAACAGTTCACAACATAATTTCTCTCTTGTCTAGGTAACCCTTCTGAACTTCCAATCAAATAATTCATTAATTAATTATTTTGGAGGAATTTTTTTTTTTTTTTTTTTTTTTCTTTTTCTTTTTTTTAGCGCCAAATTGCTTCTAAGTCGCCCCCATCAACATAACATAGGAGTATAATTTTTGAGAGTCAAACGATTGACACAGCAATATGATAATTTTTTTTTAATAATGTACTCCCTCCATTCCACTTTACTTGTCCCCTTTTGGTTTTAAAAAAATTTCAATTTAATTGTCCCCTTTGGAAAAATGACTAAATTACCCTCAGATTAACTGCTCAAGAAACGCAGTTCCCTTGTGTTTTTATTTGAAGGCTACATTTGAAGTCTCCCACCCATATTAGTGTATAAGGGTAAATTTGGAATTATATGTAAATGTTATGAAAATTAAGGGTTGATTGTGGCTTTTTTCTAAGTTTCTTAAATTTAACATTTTAATAAAAGGGGACAAGTAAAGTGGGATGGAGGGAGTATCATATTATTAAAATATATATACTCTCAAAATTTTTAAGAGTACAAATATACTCTCTTTGTCTCAGTCATTTGTTTACACTTCTCTTAAATCCCTCTCACAAAAAAGTCAAGGTGTAACCAAGATGTCTTAGCCTAGTTGGTTAAGACATATGATTCTCATGATAGTGCCTGCTCAATCCCCTCCCCTTATCAGAATGCGACTGTCAAGGCTCGATTGACCCAAAAAAAAAAAAAAAAAAAAAGTCAAGATGTAAACAATTCACTGATACGAGAGGGAGTAAAAAACGTATGCTCTAAAAATAATTTCATGTGGTTTATTAACATAGGTGTAATATAACACATTTTTAAAATAACACATTTTTAAAATACAAATACCACATTTAGTTGCTTAATGTCCTAAATTTTTATTTTCCATAATCAACTAAGTTAATAGATATTTAGTTGCTTAATGAACTACTCCTTAATATAATACGGTACTCCCTTCCATCCACACTAAATGCTCCGTATTACACTAGTATTTTTTGACACTATTTATTAAAATGCAAAATTTCTATTATTCTATTGCAATGTATAAAAAACAATATAGTCAATCAGATCTTATTTGATTTGTCTTTACTAATAAAGTAAAGTAAAGATATCAATTTTTATACTTTTTTACAATGTATGATTAGACATATTACTCTTGAAAAACTTGTTTTGACAAATTTGCAAGTGGTCTAACCTTTGATGTGGATGAGATAAAATTATGTAACAAACTTTATCCCGGGTAACTTAATTAGAGGCCAACTTTGCAGTACTCCGTACTAGTTCAGTAAGACCACTTTTTTTTTGTCTTGTAAGAGATGATGAACGGATAGGAGCCAAATTTAATTTTTTTGGTTTGTAAATTTTTGCTTATAACGTCAGTTGTTAAATTTATAGGAGTTGAAATTAATTGGAAAAGAATAAGGCCTAAGTGATTTATTGTAGTATACTCCTATATGCTTTCATAATATTGCATTATGAGATTATATAGTACTCCGTAGTACTTTAGAATTTTTTTTTTTCTTTTAATATTAGTTGAAATTATATCTCATACTCTCATGTAAAGTTCTTGAGACAAATCTTTTAAAAGAGTATTAATGTTATCAGATAATATTGGCTTCTTCTAAAACTTTTGACAAACACGAGAGCACCAATACACAAACATTTAATCGTTTTAAGCATATAGATAACATTTAGCTATAATGATACTCTATACTAGTGCCAATTTGTAATACAAAAACTCCAAGCAAATTCATGGTTATCAACAAATCTGGTCTCTACAGATATCAAAGACCGATGTATCGTGTCGTTTTGCCGTTTCGGGCGCACTTATACTGAAGAGTCTTACAAGGTCTAACCAAGATGGTTCAATAAGGTGCCTAATATGCACTCATGCTTATGCCTAAAAAGAACCGAGCAGCATCACCAAATTTGACACGCCTTGTCTTTGATGCAAGCTTTTGAAAATCCGTAATAAAAAAAAAATTGCAACAGATTGAGTACTTGAAATACGAATGTATTCGCAAAAGTGTTTCACTTTGTGTAGCGCAAGACGTTCATTTTGTGCCATCAGCGTACAGTTGAGCCACGTCGCGTTGATTGAAATTAGCTCGAGTTAGAACGACAATCCTTTAGGTTAAACTATATAGGTACCGACTACCGAGTCAATAGATACTCCTACACAACTATATTGTCACAATATGATTAATTCAAAAAAGAAAAAAAAATATTATAAAAAATCTGAACAACAAAAATAGTCATGAATTTTGCATTAAGTAAGCTGAGTGTCATGGACAATAAATTACTGAGTGGCATTCAAATACCACAACTGTTTTTTCTCTTTTTGTAGACAGTCTTTAATAAAGCTTCACTCCTTTCCTAGTTTACACTTCTTCACACGGTCAGACGGTCTTACTGTAGTCTTATACGAGTACAAGACTTACTCCTTAGTCTTATACTCGCATTTCCTCACCGTCTTAAAAAGGACGGTCCTATTTCAAAGTCTTATAATAAGACATACTCTTCATTTTACACTCGCATTTCCTCACTCTAAAAATTTGCAGGAAGTTTAAAAATGGGGTACGCAAGAAATATGGAATTTGTGTCACTTATGATAGCAATAATAGGGTTTCAAGTGAGTAAAGGGCAACCATTAGTACCAATCCTCTGCATATTTGGGGACTCAGTTGTTGATTCAGGCAACAACAATGGTCTCTACACTATCATTAAGGCCAATTTCCCTCCGTATGGCCGAGACTTCGTCACCCATCAACCAACTGGAAGATTCTCTAATGGAAAAATTGCCACCGATTTCACTGGTAGCCTTTTTCTCCCCGTCGTTTTGTTCTCTCGTTTTACAGTTGTGTTTTTGTTTTTTTTTTTTTTTTCCTTCTTTTTATTTGGGTTTTGGCGCCTTTTAAGTTTCATGAGTTTTTTTTTTTTTTTTTTTTCCACTTTTTTATTTGGGTTTTTGGCAGCTGAAAATCTCGGGTTTTCGACATACCCGCCGTCTTATCTCACCCAAGATGCTCAAGGAAAGAACCTACTGATTGGTGCCAACTTTGCCTCAGCTGGTGCTGGTTACTCTGAGAGGACTGCAAACTTATATGTACATTACACCACATAACTTTCATTTAAACTTAACTTCTCTACAGACAGTCAGATTTACGTTACGTTTGTGTTTCCTTGAATGTTTGTAGAGAGCGATATCACTGACACAGCAGCTGGCATACTACAAGGATTACCAGAGTAAACTAGCAAATATGGTGGGTAATGACAAGGCCAACGCAATGATCTTAGGAGGGATTCATCTTCTAAGTGCAGGAAACAGTGACTATCTCCAAAATTACTACGTCAATCCAGTCATTTATCGACAGTACTCTGCTGATCAGTTTGCTGACTCTCTCATGACGTCTTTCACTAATTTTGTTCAGGTCTGCTCCTACTTTTTCCCTGCGTTATTGTCATTGTTATTGTTACTATAACTACTACTACTATTATTATTATTATCGCTCCAAAATGTTTACAATACTCCCCATCTAGTAAGAGATGCTAAAGAGGTATATTTTACTTTGTAAGTGGAACACTAGAACTGAGTAAGTTGGATAGAGGTATATGGAAAATGGAAAATTTGCTTAGTAAGTTGGATAAAGGTAAATGGAAAATTTATTTAACTCTCTAGAACTCGAATTTAAAGGAAACTGAAGGACAAAATAATGTGTCGTCCACCCGACCACCCTCCTCCCACAATGCGGAAGGAAAAGTCACTGCTTCAAGTCTCCTACCTGTCCTCCGCTCATATCCTACTTTCCTCCTAATGTCCTATGAGTATATAGCCCGGCCAAAACCCGCCTTACATGACTAAAATTTTAAACAAGTACTCCCTCCATTTTTTTCATTTAGCCCCATGGGCCCACTTTTCTCCTCACAAAAAGTGGGCCAATGGGGCCATATGGAAAGAATGGAGGGAGTATGACAATTAGCCATTGTTGCAAGTATGTACAAACAGCATTCACTTCCAATAACACATAAATCCATCAATATATAATTTACATAATTTACAAAGGTCATGTAGAATTTAATGTTGCAAACGAAAAACATAACAGAAGGGGACGGGAAAACTTGTTTTAATTTTCTACTTCAACCGTTAATCATGTTACAATAAAGTGTTGAGAATGCAAGTGTCTATTGCAGACATTGTATGGGCTCGGAGTAAGGAAAATAGGGGTAACAAGCTTACCACCGATGGGATGTTTGCCAGCAGCCATTACACTGTTTGGAGCGGGAAGCAACCAATGCGTAGACAGGCTCAATAGAGATGCTACTTCATTTAACAGCAAGCTCAACAGCTATGCACAAACCTTGCAGACGAATCTCCCTGGTTTGAAAATGGTGATCTTCGATATCTACAAGCCTCTACTTGACATGATAACCAATCCAATGGACAATGGTAAAACGTCTTTACTACCTGCAATTATCATTTAACTGTTTAAGTCGTACACAATTTCTTATTTGAGACATGATAACATCAAATAAGACAAATACTCGGTGAACACACCCTTGCAGACTGACGTGCCTATGGGTGATTAAGGCACACCTTAGATGCGGCACTATCAAAAACGCCTCAAGGCACTTTAGTTGTGTGCCTTCTAGTCAAGGCACCACTACGACTTCATATAGTTGTTGTCTAGGTACTTATTGCCCTCGGCTTCATCCTTAAAGCTTAGTTTTACTCTATTGGCTAGTTAGCACACTTCAAAATACCAAAACCATTTTTTGGTGCCTACATATCATTTGAATGATAAAAATTTATTCGACAGGTAGTGGCATAGTGCCTCTCGTGTGCACAAGGCAAACGCTTTCGTCTTATGCGTTGCACCTTGCTCCTCATCACAACAGGCCTAATTCACCTAAGTGGTAGCGGTCTGGTGGTTCCTGGGGCAACCTCAAAGCCTAGCAATGGCAGGAACTGCGAGGTCCCAGGTTCAAGCCTCCAGAAGCGCACAATGCGGGTATCACGACGGCCCCTGGTAAAAAGGGGTGGCTTACATGGTACAGGTGGTGACGTCGGAATGCCTGTGCCCGGGGGGATTAAACCCCTCGTCACCAAAAAAAAAAAAAAAAAAACAGGCCTAATTCGCCTCAATGCACCTTGCGCTTTTTAAAACTGAGCTCGTAAATTGATGATCTGATATCCAGCACAAACCAAAGAACATGGGACTAGAAAAGGTGAGGCTAGGTATTAGGCAGAAAGGAGGAAGGGGAGAATGGAGTGAAGATGTTTCCTTCCAATCACATTCTATGCTAGCTGCTTGTAATGGCGAAAATTCGAAAAAGATCTCTCCATTTCCCTAAATCCCATTTCACTGAAACCCGACCTATTATCCAAACGAGGTGAATTGCATATTCACCTACCTAATCCAAAATAATTCATCTCCCTCTCACGTCAAAAAAAAAAAAAAAAAAAGACGACTACAAAAGATTTTTTCTTCATGCATAGCCGCATAGGTGAATAATGTGTGTATACTTTTTACAGGTAAGAGTTTTGATGTTGACTATTTGATGCAGGGTTTTTCGAAGCAAGAAAGGCTTGTTGTGGAACAGGGACAATAGAGACATCACTACTTTGCAATGCCCGATCTGTGGGAACGTGCTCCAATGCCACACAGTATGTATTCTGGGACGGATTTCACCCCTCTGAAGCAGCAAACGAGGTTCTAGCAGGTGATCTCCTAACTCAGGGACTTCCCCTGATTGGTTAATTTGTCAAGTAAAAGCCCAGAAAGTTCAAAAACTAATGCCAAGGCAGATGTTTCATCTATGTGATTGTAGCCTCAACTCTAGAATGTAACTTGAGCGACTTTATTAATCTTTCTCTGCTGTAAGAGAGTTATGCGTATGAGCTAAGTGTTTGTGTCCCAAAATACTACTACTATGTATATGGGGGGTTCAACTAAAAGTTCAAAGCAACAAGTCGGAGCTTCTAGCATTACAAATATAAATCGTGATGCACGTATTTCGTAACGTTTCCCTGCCCACGTGTCAGTACACATGAAAAGTCCCATAGGCCACTGAGCCAACCTCAATTTTTGACTTCCAACTGCGAGTAAACGTTGTGATTTTAAGGCGTGATGCAGTGAAGTTTTAAAACAGTACAGGGTTTTTAGCTTAGTTAGAATGATTATGATTATGTTAGAAGTACGTTATAAATTACCTGTAGACAAAAATAACATATAGTGCTTTATTGGAAAAGTGTAACATCAACGAACTTTAGCGTTTCTGGTACCACTATTCATGTTAGTTAATGCGTGGATGGGTGAGAATGACACTTTCTACTCTTTTGATTATGAAGTTTGTCCCTGACACATTCGCTTCATAGACAAAATCTCTATTCAGAACGCCTTACAGATATCAAAGGTAAATGAGTCAGCTACCTCATGTAACAGCTTCAAATTTAGGAAAGTTCAAAGCCAGCATTTGAGTTGATTGCGTAGAGAAGCTTTGTCCTCATTGTACTTGCACGTTTATATGTAGGCAGCTATCAATTGAGGAAAGCAAGACAATAAGTCGTTAAAACAATGAAATAAGCATTTTGACGAGTTATCAAGTATAATAACTGCCTGAAAAATACCTTCAAAGTATTGTAGCAAGTGGAAGCTGAAGGAAGCCTCTCTACATCCTGTCCCCCAATTGATGCCCACAAAGGCACGTCACAGGGAACCTAATAATGGACAAGCGCATTAAAATTTGGGCAGAATCATTTTAGTCATTCACTCCAAAACTAAATGATGAGTAGTAGTAATAATAATGAAGTGGAGAGTAACAGGGTAGCAACGTCACATAAGTCCATATATGAAAATTATTGCAACATGGTGACGTTGGACATGACTTATACTCCCTCCATCCCAAAATAAGTGCCCCTTTTTCCATTCATTTCCCAAATTAACTGTCCTTTCTATTCATTGTAAGTATTAACAAAGGAATTTCAATATTTTATTGATTATCATTAACTCTCCTTAAATCCACCCAAAATAGAAAAGGAGGACACTTATTTTGAAATGGAGGGTGTAACATGCAATATACCTTATGTATAGTGAAAGTTGGCTGCAAATGCTTGAAACCCAATAATGGAGCGCGTGAGCAACTGGTTACAAATTTGAGCAACATGCACCGTTCTGCAGGCTCAAAACCTGCCATAACCTATCATCACGCAGCATAAAGAAGAAATGTCAGATTACTAAAAGCAATCCAAACATCACAAACAAATGTAATCATAACATACATTGAAGGTAGAAGAAAAGGGCCAATATGATACCGACAAATACAATTTAAACATTGAAATTGAATAAATCGATTATAATCTACTTTCCCATCATCAACTGTAGGCAATGGGATCAACGTTTTTTTTTTTTAAAGAGATGCTTATTCATAGCTAGAAAGCAACTCCGCCTATCTTTGATATGATAATTTCGAAAAGGTGCTTGTCAACATTTTCAAAGGAATATCACCAAAATACTCCATTGCCAGTGACTTTGATAGGTAAGAACTTCAATCACACATGACAAATACCACATATAGTTGGTACTTCCACATTCGTCCAAGTATCCTATCTATGTTACTAGTATCAGATACAGACACATTTCAATCGTTGCACTCGCCATGACTAAACTCTTGAGAACTGGGACACTGTTACGAAATTATGATATGGTACAGGGACCCTCAATATAGAGCATAAAACAATAAATCTGATATGTTATGTTTTTTTGAGTGAAACGGACAGTTGTTTGATACCCAAGATTCAAATCATAGAAAATCACGCTAACCACTCTATACACTAGCCTCACAGATTACAATCAACATCCGTCATGCAAACCCTTTATTTTCATTTTTTCTAAATCTATCATGCAAACCCTTCCTTTCCATTTCTTCGTGGAGAAGTGTCACGATGGTGCGAGTTTGGTACGAACTCAGCACTCATGTCCATGATTTGTCAAGAAGAAATTGAATAATCCTAAAGAAATAAAGTGAAGAGTTGAAGGTCCTACAAGGTATCCAAATTCAACATTAACTATTACTCTCTCAAAGCAATTTAAATTCTCATTGAAACTCAAAGAAAAGAACAATAAGCAATAGCCACAAATCACACAAATTTTATTCACCTAACATAAATGCTTACCTCCCAAAAAAGTTTGACGGCACGGCTGCCCTCAGAGTATCCCCCTGTATATCGCGTGTTGTTCCTCAAATCATCAACATCAATATCATGATTGCCACCTGAAAGCAACTGTCAAAAGTATAAAACGACACTTTTATGGGCTGTCATAGCCTCATTTGAGACATCAATAGATACTACGTATGCCATAAAAGTAGTGACAGCTGATTCAGCTCATTAACATTACAGAACACTTATTGAAGAGGAAACCTAGAATTTAAGAGATATGCAAACCAGATATTAGCTCACTACCAGGTTTTCATTGGAATGATAAATTACCGAGTCCAAGAAAAACATCTCTTGAAAAAAAAAAAGGACTGTTATTTGATGAAAGGATTGTAGAACCATAAAAAATAGCATACAAGTCCACTCCCTCCATTCAAGTACCAATGCCCCGAGCCAACTGTTTCTGTGGGAGAGGTGATGAAATTTTGGGGCAATTAGACTTCAACGAAGGGAGCGTATAAACATTAGAACAATGAAGGCGTGACAAAATTGAGTTCTATAAACAAATCTATGCCATACGAAGAGCAGATACATGTAAACATAAACCCATGGCAAATCATGATAACTAAAAATTATCCTTAAGTCATCCATGAGTAACAATGTGAAAATCTTTGTAAGCCAAAACAGACACAGTAAGAGCTATGTCCAATGTCAAATTCAATGTATTTACATAATGAAGCTAAGCCAACCATGGGTTGCAAAGATAGGAAGCTCTGATTTCTCACACTCTATCACAGTGTTCTACCATCTATAGTGTTTTTGGGATAAGAACTAGCGCAGCAGCATAGAGTAGAATAATACCTGGTTAAACTCACTAGCATTAAATAGTTTCAACCAAGATGGTGAAATGAGATCTGTTAGTCCCCTATAAAAAGCATTTGATAAAGGTATCATCTGCAAGCAAACGAGACAAACCGAGTGAGGTTAATTCACGAGTGTTGGCTTATAAACAACATTGTGTTTCTCTAAAGCTCCACATATATTTGGATAAGCTAGGGCCTGGGGTCTTATGTACGTAGCTTTCCCATAGTTCCCACTTAGCTAATGTCTGGATACGGACTCCTATATACTGTAAGGATACAAATCAAACAAGATCACACATGACTATATTTTCACGTATTTATTGCCCAGTGCCCACAATTTCAAACAATATCTAAGTTCATGAATAGTATCATAAAGTGTAATATAGTGTTTAGATTTGAATGGAGGGAGTATCTACCAATTCACTACGAAAGAGTGCATGTGGTCCGCTCTGTAATGTAATAATTTAAGAAAGACTTTTAAAGTACCTGCCGATTCAGTTTATAGTCTGCAATAGCATGGATGTATTGTAACTTGTTATCATTTGTAACATTGGTGTCTTTACCACCAGGTTTAAGCTCGATAGTTGTCCTCTTTCCCAACAATTCTTCACTGATAGTAAAATCCAGTGAAAGGTCCTCAACATCACCTTCGTAATTCTGAAAATTGACAAGCATCATTATATCAGAAATTTGAGAGCTCAAAGGAGCAAGATACTGAGATTACTGTTAAGACAATCAGCGTAGCATGAATTGCATAAACTCTATAAGAGCAACATAAAAAATAATAAATAAATAAAAATAGAAAAAGAAAATAAGGAGGTCTATTCCCTTAATCTCCATAAAAATATGGATAAAAAAAGGGGCTGCAACCACGTCGTTAAGGAAAACTAAGGCCAAGAAGAGGTCAGAGGTGAATGCACGGATAAGAATTTGAAGAATCTGTATGGAACTTCCCATAACACATCTGTATCAGCAGGTGAATACTGAAGTGCATGTCGACATGAGTTGGTGTCAAAATAGATACTCTGTACATATTTCAATATTTGTGCTCCATGTAGAGTAAATATATGGAGACATGAAAAAGTAAAAGAAAATCGGTTCAGATATTACTCATCAGATCTTACCTTGACGCACATTAGATTTCGATAAAGCTCTGGATCAAGCGTTGAGAGCTCATCAAGAAAAGAATAGCGGCCTAAAAGCTTTTGGATGAATACATGTGAAAACGAGTAATCCAACAAAATTCCTTCGTACAGAGCTTTCCCAACAATTTTTCCGAGAAATTCAATCATCTGAATACCATTCTCCAGAAATCTTGCAGCTGTATTCGGAATTAACAATCTTTCAGAGGTTGAGGTCTGACAGAATAATCCATACCTGATGGGGAAGAAAGGAATTGAAAACAGGGTCTTCAGACACATGGTGAAAAGTGCTAACATGAAAAGAATGTAGTCGATCATACAACTTACTGCGGATCAAATGCAGCCTTCGCAATATCGGTTAAGAACTCCTTAGATAACCCACCATAATCAAGGCCAGCCTCAGGGAGGCCAGACTCGCTTACAAACGAAACATGTATGGACGACTTTAACCTGGAACCCAGAGAATTCAATTGCTGAAATCCATCCTCGACAAGACGACCCCTACGAACTACAATCGGAATCGATCGATCACCAGGGGCATTCAATTCACCAGCCATCCTGCGAGAATTCTTATCCATATTTATGAACTCTCTGAACATCTGAACCCTGCTGACATGGGATATTTTAGTGGAGAGCCGCTAGAAAGTAAATGACAGACAAACATGTACTGTTCAAAAGTAGCATTCAAACAGATGCTATTCCTCATGCTTGCATTTTAATCTTGAATAATCAAATTTGTCCAACTTCTACTCATACTAATTCTTCCCGCTTCATTTCAGTTCAGCAAAATCAGTCAAACATGAAGCTAATGACAAAACACTTCCAACACCAATAGCAACTTAGTCTCAATGTAACTTGTGTTTAGGTAATTAACGTGGAGCATCTAAAAGGTTACAGCAATCAAAAGCACTCCGGGGATGCCAGATATAAGACAAAGGTAGAATAATTTAATTCTTATAGCAAAAAGAAAATGTAATGATACGATATGTTGGGAAATAATCACTACCAGGTCGAAGTTTCTAATGATAAGTTTAAACTCAGAGTTTTATGATGCCAAAAGTGTAATTTACTAAATAGATGATAGAAGTATCCCAATTTCCTTTAATTATAGAGTATCAATTCTATAGCTCTATTTGGTAAGATGTTCCTGGTACCTGATTTGGCTGATCAGATACCTGATTGACCACCATTTCACATAGTGCTTTTTTATTGTCTGTGTTTGGCAAAATGAAAAGGGACATTGAGTAGCATGTGAAGAAAACAACTACTTGTTTTCAAAATCTTTACCTTTGCCCTTGTTTTCTACACTCCATTACTTATGATAATCATGTCATTTTATGCAATTTTACTAAATGTAGTCACCTTTTCAGTTAGTTTACCAAATACAAACTACTTCAAAATTAATCATATCAATTCTTTCTGTTTTTCGTTGTTTCAGCTAGCTTTTTAGGTTTCTACGACCTTTCACCTCGTTTTACCAATCAGCGCCATAACATCAATAAAACGTTATTATACTGTGTTAGCACGAATCCAACAACGTAGTACTCTAAAGCAATGAAGACACAGGTTATAAACCAAATTTGCCATTTTGAAGGATAATTATAATGATCACGCACCTTTTTACTTATAATAAAATGGAATTGATTGATGCTCAAATAAAAACCACCTTCAACTTCATTATATAACCTAATTACAGATCAAAATTAATTTACCATAACCATGAAGCAAACATTTGTTTCATCTCCCTCTACCTCCTCTAGTTGTCACACACACACACACACACAAAATTGTTAATCATGGCTGGGCAAGTGGGTGTCCAAGGTCTGCTATTGCACATTTTGTGGCAACACTCAGGATTTGAAAGCTTCTAGTTCAGCAATGTTTCATTAGCTCTGGTGGATTTAAAGGGTATATCCAAGCATAAGGCACATAAATTATATGGATACGAAGCATACAGTTCATTTTTTGTCATAATCACTTCATGCAACATTTTATTTAATATTCACATTTTGCCTTTTGTATACCTGGGTATCTTAATTGCTTTCACTTTAGTTTCCTTCAAATAAATGTCTTCTGATGTTTCTAGTATTTTTATTAGTTTGTTTTTATTTTAAAAATGGCAACAGTCCATTCTGTTTAATCAATTGCATAATATAAATATAGGATCCTCTAATGCATGAGAGTTGAAATGGCCATGTGGATGCAAAAGTAATTATGGAAAGATAACATTTTCGTTGACAACCAAAACTTTTGGGGTTGATGAAAACATAAAGCCATATGAATCTATACAAATTCATAAAATACAATGGCAACAATTCAACATTTGATAGGTGACGTAGGTGACGATGATAACATCCTTGTCTACGTAATAAAAACAATGATCTGTGGAAAGTTAGCACTCTGATTAAGGCCATCATACAACATGGAACTAGGGTTTACAGGAAGAAAAGAATAGTTTAATGCGGAATAAGAAGATATGACAAAGTGATCATCAAATGCTTACCTCTCTTCAAATGGATATACGTGAGGAGTAACGGTGATAAAATAGCCCAAGCTTGGAGCAGACAGACAATCGTCTGATCTGAAATCTGATAGAACTTCATGGGTCCTGGCAGCTAGGGCAATCGGAGGTCTGCTCTCCTTAGCTGGTGAAAGCCACAAGGCAGAAGGGCAAAACTGACGTCTACAATCCCTTTCATATAACATTTGTAAACATCTGGATGCAGCATCCAAAAGAGGTTTATTGTGCGGAGATATGTTATGGAGCAACGCATTATACACAAGTGTATTTAGCATCGCTGCAATTCTTCGCTGCCGCTCTAATGAGAAAGGAAACTGAAACATGAAATTAGGCATTAATAATGTAAAGGAAGAAGAGATGTTAGGAAACTGGAAATAATGTTTTTAACTGGCATTACCTGTTTCTCATAGAACTCAATATCATCAAGGACCAATAAGAGGTGTGCATAGACAGCGCAAAATAGATAAATAAGACACGACTTCTCCTTTGGAATGCTTTCCAAACCAAATTTTAAGGATTCAATATCCCACTCATCATCTATACTTTCTTTTTCCTGATTATCGACCATTTGACTGTTAACAGGATTAGAGCTCTCTGCATCTGTCTGTGATTTGCCACTGATTTTCTGCAATATATTAGCCCATCTGCCACCATCTTTACTAGGCTTGCTTTGTTTTTTCTTGGAAAACCTATCAGAGCTATTCAGACAACTTAAGACACTGCCAAATTTATCTCCCAAAGATTGAGATTCATCTGGGAAATAATAGCCCTCCAGCGCTACCCAGATACTAATTAGGTATCCAGGGGTAAAAGCCAACATATTAAGAACAGGCAAAGAGCCACTCAAGTTCAAAAATGAGTATATTTTGACCATGTGAGAGTACAATAGAGTAATATCATGCAATTCAAGTTTTACATGTCTCACATCCATCTTTGAACACACGGAATCACTCGTCTTTGAGCTCTCTACTGTAGCCATAAGCTTCAAAAGATGCCACTGCTGACAAATAGGTTTTAAAAGGTCGATATAATTTACAGATCCGAACGCCAGATCTCTTAAATAAGAACTTAAATTGACTGAACCAGAAGAATTCCCTACAACCTCCTCGATTTCTACTTGTTCCTTTTGTGAAACACCCTTGTTAACAACTGTGGTCAGAAAATTTTCAGCAAGGACATTCAAAACCTTAACATATCCACCAATGTCCAAACCAAGGCTAAAAGTGTGTGCCTCTGTGGAGTTGTTCTCACAAACTGTTGCCAGGCTTATGATATTTGAAAGAGCCCAACCAGCATAAGGCATGTTATTAGGACAAGAAGCTTCAGACATATCCATCCTTGAGTATTCTGCCACAATCTTTTCATGCAATATCTGCCATCACCTGCCATAAAATGATCAGCCCATACCAATTTACCGTACAATGTCATTTTTTAAATCAAGTTGACGTAAGATAGCAATAAAACTTTAAGAAATTATGACCATCAATGGCTATATGAGAATTTAGAATGAACTATGTGGGCTTGTAGCTTTACAAGTGATAAAACAAAAGTGAACATTCACAGGAGAACGCATACAAGCAATAGTAACACAATTGTAGGTTTCTAACAATTCATCAAGCTCCCATACCAATTGTTGTACTGTTAATTGAGAACATGAGGTCAAGTTTCAGAGAGATTCACTCATACAGAAGCAAGATTAAAAAGAAACATGGTCTCCTGCTCCACCACACGGTTGTGCAACAACCACAACATGACACCGTTTCAAAATCTGATTCAAGGGAGGGTTGGATGCGTGCACCTTACCTTCCAATGACCTAGTCAAAATTGGCGACAAAAATGGGCCACATGTTTCTTTGTCACGATGTAAGAAGTCTACATAGTTTAATGAGCCCTTGTGTCCATCACAAACTTTTTTTTCATTTACAAAATTAAGAACAAAATATTCCTCTCCGTCATTAATATACGGGCCTATGGGAAGCATATAAAACATTGACCCATCTAACTAATTCATACAGGAAAAAGATTTTACAGATACAGAGTTGTTTTCTCACCATGAGAGTATTGAGACAAGGTACTAGAGTCGAATTATGCCTCAATGCTTGCACAAGTACCAGCGGGACACGTTGAACCAACCAAGGTACAGAAAGAATATACACACAATACTGCTCTGCAGCAAATTGCAAGGCAAATGACGAATCTATTTCATCCATTTTGACAGCCTGGAATGGTCGTAAAACTAATGTAATTGCACTTGCAATGATCAAGAAGTTTTCATCCCTTTGAACAACTGCTAATGTCGGAGAAGATAAACTTGACTTCTTCAAATATATTCCAAGACATCTACAGAGGCCACTTCTATCACTTCCCATAAACTTAATTACACCTTTCACAGTCCTATCTGCATCACGAGTTTCATCGGGCACACACTTCCAACCCTTTGGATCTGTGAGGATAATAATCATACGTAACAGCAGTGCAGTAACAGTTGCGATGTCACTACTCACTGAAGAGTAAGTATCATACTCCACAAGTAAAAATGAGCACAATGAGACAAGCTTCTTTATTTGGTAACTCCACGTCCTTCGCTCTTCAATAGTACCAAATGCCAGCGAGCAAAAGTTTATATTTGGGTCTATATACAAAAATTAACACCAAAACACAAGAAAAGGATAAACAATTAACAGCCACACTGCATTAGGTAAACAACAAAGAAACAGATATCAAACTAAGACTCCAGAACTACCCAAGGAAAAATGGTAATTTTATTGTGACAAATAGTATTATCAGAATTGTCATGTGGATATATATTTATTTATCATTAAGTCTCCCTTAAGAATGGTATATTTGTCTTAAGGACGGGTCAAATCTTCTTCTTTTCTAAATTTAGAGATGTGTCCATTAATTGAACATATTACATAAATGTGACGCTAGGATTATGTTACCATTTTTGAGAATTTTGTGACCGTTTATCACTAAATTTTTTCAAATGTTTAGAAGATGATAATTAATAACACATGTAAAAATTTTAGATTAATTATATCTACATTCTAATATACTACGTTACGATTTCTTACAAAATTTTTGAAGACCAAAATGCAAAAGAAAATACTTAATACTCATTCATAATAGATGTATATTACTATGTACATATTGTACCAAAAAAAATTAAAAAAAAAAAAAAAAAAAAAAAAAAAAAAATCTATGTAGTCAATGCCCACTCGGTCCCCCCTCAAACACGTGTATGTATTGGCCGCCGACAAAACCACCTCACTCCCCTACTCCGCCATCTCTGCATGTGTTCCACTCCACCATGGCTTCCCTCCCCTCGCCCCAATCAACCCCCACGAGTTACTCTCGACCACTTCTCCGTCCAAGTTGACAACCGGCCACCCTCCATCCTGCTAACACCTCCTCCCTGCCAAACATGGCAGTACCATCGACCACACCCCACGTCTAACTGCGCCAACATGACCACCACCCACCAACTACCAGCAACCCCCTGCTCATCCCTGCACTTGACCGTGCCGCCATAGCATTCCTCTAAAGTCTAAAGTATAAACCATAATTTAATTAGTTAAAATCACAATTAATTTAATAAATTGTAATATCTAATATTATTACTCACAAAGACCTAATTTACCCTTGACCAAACTAGCCATTGTGACACGTAATCAACTAATTTGGAAATAATTGTAGAGAGAAAAAAAAAAGTGTAGAGAATAGCATGGATGGCCAAAGAATGGAAAAAATATGACAAAAGAGTATAGGGTGAGTAAATGTGTGTATGAAAGAGCATCTACATTATGTTAACATTTTGCATAAATCTGAATTGTTAATTTTTACTTTTTATATTTGAGAATATGTTGAAAGGTTAAAATATATAGAGACCATTTTTGTTTTCACCACCTTAAATAATTATTTTATTAATTACTTGCCTCCTTTATTTTCAGAAAAAAAAAAAAAATTTAAATAAATAAATAAAATTGTACCAACTCAACCGTTCTTAAGCTTAAGACGGATGATATCCATCTTTAATGAAAATTTGTGTTTTAGTATATGTTCAAAACATCAATCAATTTATGTTTGTAAGCATGAACCAAATATGTTCCAAACTTCGTAAGGTAAATTATCAAGTCTAGTCACCTTTCCACATAAGGGTTGGGAGAAACAAAAGTGCACAAGACTCAAAGGTCAATTCACAGTCTCCAAACATGGAGTTAACAGACACTTTTTTACAATGTATTTCAACATTATACAAAAGTGGCAAAGTTGGTCAGGTTCAAACGTAATTTAGTTAGATATAGTTTAATTGCCTCTTAAGTAAAATTGCATCTGTGGAAGCTAGTATGAAGAAAATTCACCAACCCAGTGACAAGTAATTAAGCTAAACAAATACTAATATATGTACTATTAATGCAGATAAAAGGACAATTAGTAATTGTGGTTGAGTTGGCTGTATAATGTACGAATACATTATTGCTCAGCGCATTATTATATTGGGAAATATGAAGCATTATTATTTTTATATGAAGCAATTCTCTCAGACAATCAGGGACAAAATAAGATATGTCATACAGCACAACTAGCGCCACCAGATCAGCCACATACAAACAATATCATCTACAATTGACAAACTCAGAAAATAAGGTGGGGATCGTCAAATTAGACCGAAAACTTCATAAAGCGATGAAGCATGCTGAGGCTTCAATTGTAGAATCAGAATAAGAAGTAAAACTGTTAACACAATACATACCTCTTGTATCCATATTCTTTAAAATTAACAAGAAACAGCTATGCATGGATTTCACAGCTTTCGTTTGGATGATACGTTGTCTGGCAAATACATGGGTGATAAAAAACAGAAATGGTCTCAGCAGACAGCTGGAGATCCATGTTTTACTTGTCTGCCCCGAGGCACCAAGCAGAGAACGATCCCATTCTTCTTGAAGCTCCAATGCAACTCTCCGTGTCACATTGTAACGTCGCCAAACCCTCTGATAAGTGACAAGTGAAAACATGCAGACAAAGAAGTTTGTTCAGGGAAAAAAATAAGGCAAAACATAGCAGCCCTAAACATACTATTTAACATATCACAAATGTGCACTAAAACATTTGTAGTCACACTTACGAAGCACAAAAAGTAAAGGCAAGTATTTCTTGAGAGAAGGAGAAAATGATTTACGGAAATTGAGAGAAGAAAAGAAAAAAATAAAAATAAAAAAGGACGAGATAAGCTAACTCTAATAAAAACAATTGGGACCATCACCCTGGAAAATCCTACAAGGTAACTAACTAAAAAAAAAGGCATTACAGTTAAGTATGTTCATTGTGATGAATGTCAATTATATCAGCTTACAGGTGCATCATAGCTGATCGTAAGAATGACAAAACTCAATTATATTAAATACATTGTCCCCTCCATCCTAGACATGTTTCAGCTCCTTATTTTAAGAATTAAGATGGTGTGAGGCTTCCCGAGGTGATTCAATTATTTCAAATTAAGGGAGTATTTGGATTGAGGGATTGGAAGGGGAGGAAAGGGAGGGAAAAAGTGTAATTCAATTTCCTTCATTTGGTTACGATGTATGGAAATGGATGGACGGTTTCAGACATTGATTCATGTAAGCCGACCCCAAATATTTTGGGAATAAGGCTTTGATGTTGTTGTTGTTGGTTACTATGAAAAGAAGAAATGGAAGGGGAAAGATTTGGAGGGATCCATATTCCCTCCTCAAAGCAATCAAAATTTCTACTCAATAGGCAAGATTTGGAGGGAAATGATATCCAAACAGCATGACTTAATTCTTCCGCCCATTCCTGCCCTTTTATTTCCCTACCCTCATTTCCTTCTCTCATTTCCCTTCCCTTCCCTTTCCCTCCACTTTTCCTATCCAAACACACCGTTTTTTTGGTACAATCCTGTCCAGACACACCCTAAAGTTGTATTTTTCGGATACAATTTTAGGCAACAATATCCATTTTGCTATTTTCAAGTCAGATGAGTGAAAGTAGACATAACGGGGAAAGACAAACCTCATAGTTAAATATGAATTTGTCGCCAGGAATATGTTTGGGATGAATGTGGTTTAAAAATCCAAATGTCACCAAAATTATCTGTTTAGGAATCTAAAATACATGAATTTGCCTCAACGCCACTACGAAATCCAAAAATCCAACCTTGTTGTTCTTACTCTATATTCAAATGACACCTTGCTCCATATGATTTCCAATTCTAACCCTCACAACCTAGACCTCATCAACTCAAATTCTCAAGCACGCTACATGCTTATTCTTTTTTCCTCCTTTTCCCATCTTCCAATGTTGAAATTTGGTATTGAAATTGACTGGATCTCCAAAAGGTATTGAATTCGTAAATATAACTTTTTTTTTTTTTTAAAATACAAAAATCAAGTATTTTTAAGTAAAATAATTATTCCAAAACGCCACGTAAGAGCAGTCAATAGATCCATATTTTCCTCCAGCTTACCACAATAAAATGATAGATCGCAAACTTACTACCAACAACAGTTTTTCAAATGCACGAACATGAAATTGAACGATAAAACAACGAAAACCCGACTTACACCAGCTCTTCATAACCAAAATGCCAACTCAACCATCTTGTAATCTCAAAAGTTCAAGTTCGACATAATCAACTACCTTAGATTCATCAAACAAATTTTTCAAACTAAAGCTTAAGACACATAACCGCAGCAGCATTATCACGCCTAACGAAATTACAGTTTTCAAACACGCAAACAATACGATATTGAACGGAAACCAGCTAAAACACCGAAACAAACAAAATCAACTTCGACAGGATCAAACAACTCACAATCACCCAAACAAAATCAAAATCAAACCAAAACTAAAGAGAGAAAAAAAAAAAAAAAAAAACCTGTATGAAAAGCGCAGCAGCGTTAGCAAGACGCGCAAAATGACGAAGCTCCCTCTCATGGGAGACTTTCTCAAGAAGAGCATTCCTAGTGATTTCTCGATTACTCGATCCTCTGAGAGACACCTGAGGAGCAAACGAAAATCAGCATTAATGGAGGTTGAGTAAAACCCTAATTTAGTCGAATTTTGACCTAAATCGATTTGATAAATTTGAAGAAGATATGAAAAGCAGAAGTTGGAAGAAATAAATGAAGAAAAAATAACCTGGTGTTTTCGGGGATCCATGAAATTAAGCGATTATCACAGACATACACTCTATGACCACGCGATCATCTCTCCGGGAAGCCTACAGCTTTTTTTTCTTCTCTTTTCTTTCTTTTTCTCTTTTGTTTTTTTAATTGTTTTTAGGCAAAATTAGAAAAAAACTATCTTATAAAACCAACTTTTTGCAAACAACTACTTTATATAATTTTTTTTTCAAATAACTACCTTATAACATACTCCGTATTTTTTATTCATATTGGTACCTCTTTGCCTAAAACACCTATTTAACCCCAAAAAAAACATGTTTTTGTACCTTTTTGCCACTCGTTATTTAGCTTCCGAACATAGCAGAGATGTTTCGTAAGTCCAAACTAGGTATTTTCTAATAAAATGAGGGAAAAAAAGTTCATATTTGTCTAAAATTTTGAATTTTTAGACCGTTTGGTAGTGGAATGAAAAAAAATTTGTAACATTTAGGTAGTGATTTGAACACAAAAGGCGTTATAAGGTAGTTATTTGCAAAAAAAAATTATATAAGGTAGTTGTTTGCAAAATGTTGGTTTTATAAGGTAGTTTTTTGTAATTTTGCCATAAATTAAATTAAATAAAAATAAAATTAAGGGGAAAAAAATAATTTTTTTTTTTTTTGAAAGAATTAGCTCATATTTCATTAATCAATAGGAAGAATATTACAAGAGATACCCGTTAAGGGTATTTAGTACATCATTCTGATCACCATCACGCATATATTTGACAATTCGAACAAAAACACTCTTCTTAATATGCCTAACTATACTATCAATTGGACGAACAACATCACGAAAAATACGTCGATTCCTTTCAATCCAAATAGCATACGTCACAGCCACCAAACTATAAGAGAACCACTTGCTTTTCCAAAATCGTCTTTGAGCAAAATATTTAGCAAAACGCACCTCATAGTGAAGGCTCTGTACACGTCTATGAATCCCTATCCAACGCCAAATGTCCTGAGCAATACTAGAGGAGACAGGACACCCAAAGAAGAGGTGCTGATGACTCTCAGCCGCTTCTTTACACAATACACACCTATTCGGAATAGGCAATCCCCTACTACACAGGTTATCAACAGTCGGGAGCTTACATTGTTGAGCTAAAATTGCGATGATGACATGCTTTGGCATATTAATAAGAGACCAAAAAACAGAAGACCATGGTACCTTGGCTCGTTTATCTCGAAAGAAGTCGTAAGCTTTGGCTAAAAAATTTCCCGAACTCCATGAGTGAAGTAAATCAGTCGCCACTTGAGTATCACCACACAAGGAGATCAATTCAACTCGAACACACAATATGTCCTTCCAAGTTTCAGGATCAGAACCTCGTTGTTTCACTGTCCACACAGTGTCTCGCTTTAGTTTATAAGCACAAATCCAGTCAGTCCACAAACTAACTCTATTCATAACAACATCTCGTAGGTGCTTACAGATCAACGCTTTATTCCAAGAGAGAAGTTCTTTGATACTAAATCCGCCTTCATACTTTGGGCAACAAATGTCTCTCCACCCCTTAAACACCATCCTCCTCGAATTCTCTTGCACTTGCCATAGAAAGTCCTTGCAAATTTTATTAAGTTGTTTTATCACTCCTTTAGGCAATAACAAAGCTCCACACCAAAAATTTTCAATGCCAAAGATCATGGAGTTGAGAAGTTGTGCTCTCCCGGCATAAGATAAATTATGATTGGCCCAGTTCATCACGGATTAATATATTATTCTAGTCATTATTAGATGATGACTTAAAAATCATTCTAGTTATAAGAAATTTAATTAAATTCAAAATAATGACAATATTTTTTTTTGGTACAACTGTAAATTTATGATATTGTAAATATATAATTTTAAAACATTACTATAAAATCACATTAAGACACTACAATTTCTCATAAATTTTTGACTGTGTAGAAATAACAATTTAAATGAATATATTGCCTTTATTCATATCCTTTTATACTATAAAACCTTGATAAAAAAAAAAAATCACAATTATATTTTTACACCTGTTTCGGGTATAAAGTTAGGAACTAAATACCAAAACTAAATATAAAGGATTACAAGTTAATGTGGATTATAAATTCGATAAGCTAAGTCCTTGAGGGTCCTTAGCTCTCGGCTGGTCTCTTCCTTCCTCTCTTCCTGAAACGACGTAACAAACCTAGCCCCGGGGCCTTCCGGGTGGTGGCCCTCCGACGCTCAAGTCAGTTACTAAGACAAATAAATCTAGAGAGAGAGAAGAGAGAGAAAAACCTTTTGTGTGGTGTTTTTTGTGTTGTGTGTGAATGAATCCCATTTTTAAGGTTTTTGGTTGCCTTTTATACTTGTCGTTGATTTGTCCTCTTCTGCTGCCGCTCCGTACAGTACGGCCCTGGGTGGACCATACCTGCCCCGGACCCGGGTGGACCATTAGGTCCCTTGGTATATGAGATTCTCCGGTCAACGATCCTCCCGGCCTCGGGCTGCCCGACTCGGGAGATATAGATAGGTCAACGAGTGTAGGATCATCCTCCGGCCCATAATCCTTCCGGCCCGACAGTGTGGGACCCGGGAGAAGTCACCCCCAACAACTGCCCCCATACAGGGGAAGTCGCAGGCTTGCCCTGTATGACCTAATTTTCCAGGCGGGTGGTTTCCCCCCAGCCTGGACGAATAAGCTCTCCTTGCGCTTCTGCTTCCTGATCTTGCGTCTTTCTCGTCCCGCTCGGAGGTGGTGTGCTGAGCAAGCTTCTATTTTTTGGCGCAATTTTTGAATTCCAAACTTCAAAGCAGGCGACGTTTCGTTTTCTCTGCCCCACACGTGTCGTACATCGGGTGGAAGTGCACTGTGCACCCCTTCCTCTATAAATACCCCCTCATCTCGTTTCATTTCCCCCTTTATTCACCCCTAAAACACTCTAATTCCTTCTAAAAATTTGCCCGATTTCTTCAGATTTCACTTGCGTTCTTTCCTTGTTTCATCCTGTCCCCAACTCCATCTTTGATTACATTCTTGCAAGAGGTAATTTTCATTCTTGGCTTTAGATTTTATAAATTTGATTCGTTAGTAGAGAACAATGAGCGCCTTCGCCGATTCGTCTTCTAGAGCTGCCTCAGATTATAATGTCGTTACGGATTCGGAAGTAGGGCCCGAGGTCGAGGATTTGACCTGTGGCCGGGAAGGGGAGACTGATGTGGAGGCCCAGGCTGGGACTTCTGAGGCTGGACCTTCTCAGGCCGGCCCTTCGTATGTGCGGATTTTGGACCTAGGTTTTAGGGACTTTTCGAACGAGAAAAACTGTCCTGAGCGAGCGGCTGAACATTATAATTTACCCGAAAAGTGGGAGTTCGTCGTGCCGGGAACGCATCAACACGTGGTTCGGCCTCCGGACCTCCATACGGCCGTATACTTAAAGAACCTGGAGCACGGGCTTCGATTTCCCCTCCATCCCTTCATCGCTAAAGTGCTTGAGCGGGCGAATATAGCCATATGTCAGATGACGCCGTTCGGCATGAGAATTATAGTCGCTTTTGCCTGGTCGTGTTTGTATCTGGGCTTTCCCCTCACAATAAATCTCTTTCGCCGTCGTCATCACTTCCGGCCATGTACCAACAAATCGACGAAGGGGTGGTGGTCGCTAGTCACCGAGTCGGGCTATTTGACTCACTTTCCGCCTAACGACTCGATGAAAGGGTGGAATGAGAGGTGGTTCTTCCTCAAGTCCCCCGCTCCTTTCGACCACCCTCGTTGCTTTCATAATGACGTGAGAAACCGTCTAGAGACCCGGCAAGAGTGGGTCCCGGGGAGCACCCTTCCCTGGAAGGATGTTCCGCTGACCAGGGAGGAATCAGATGCCGTGGCCTATTTTGAGGCCTATAAAGTGGGAAAAGATTGGTTCCCCAAGAATTGGCTTCCTCCGGCAGATACGATCTCCGAGGATAAATTTCTGAGCGTGGTTGGCTTGGTCCCGGCCCTTAAAGCAGGTAAGCGGGGGCCGGGTGGCCAGGAATTTAGCGTCACTGTCGTCTTTACTTGTGTTTATTTTGTTTTCTTACACCCTCCGGTTCTGACTCAGTTTCGTCTGTTGCAGGCGACTTGGGCTACCTGACTTCGGAGGACTTAGCGTCCATTGGCCTAGACGCGGAGAACCATCCGCTTGATCAGCCGACTTCTGTGGATTTGAAGCGGCGTAAGCCCACCTTGAGAGAGCTGAGCACGCATAATGCGAGGTTCCCGACGCATCAATGGGCGTGAAACGCGGCGCTTACAAACCACAGCGGGAAAGGGAGGCTGAGGAAAGGGCAAGGCCGGCCGGATCTGTTTCATCCCCCCGTCCGCAGCCGGAAGGCGACGTTGCCCAGTCTACGCCTGTGGGGGGCGTACCTTTAGATGCGCAGGAGATTCCTCTCCCCAGCCCACCAAGAGAGGTCAGGATTCCCCAACCATCTTTGGTTCCTGACGCCGTCGTCATAGAGTCCGAGTCTCCTCACTCGGAAGACGTCAGGCCCCTTAAGAGGCACAAGAAGGTTAGCTCCACACTTTCGTGGGGGAGTCTATCTGAGGGGCGCCCCCTGGACGTTCCTTCAGACGGTCTTTCTGCTGTTTTTCCCGTCAGTGAGCAGGACATTTTTGACCTATTGTCTTTCTCCATCCAGGGTTCCTCCTCCAAGGCCAGGGCCGGCGCCCAGGGTCAAGTTTCCATTGCCGTTCCGTGGACGGGCGGTGCAGCCAAGCGCTCGGCGGGTCTCGTTGAAGAGACCCCACCTATTGCCGGGGGCTTAGGCATAAGGGCCGTTGAGCTGGCGATGCAATTCCGCCGCTCCGTGGATTCCATTAGCAAATTCGCGCAAGATACCGCGGGCGAACTGGACCGTCTGCGACGCGAGGTGGCCTCGGACGAGGCCAGCAAAGAGATGAAAGAGGCGGCTGCCCGTCTAAAGAAGGCTGTCAAGGCCCGCGAGCAGGAGACCGCTGCCCAGAAGGCTGAGGTGCTGACCCTCCTGGGCAAGCTAAAGGAGAAGGAGTCCCAGCTGGTGGAGCTCTCCAAAGAGAAAGAGAGCCTGGCTCTCCAGTATACGGAGCTCTTCCAGGCCCGGGATGCTGCCGTCGCCCGGGCGGAGGCGATGGAGGCGGAGAAATCGGCGGGGCATGCTAAGGCCGCCCGCCTTGAGCTGGAAATGGAGCAGATGAAGGCGGCCCATCAGGCCCAGCTCGCCGAGGTCCGTGCCAACTCTTTCTATGACGGGGTTGACTTCGGGTCCAACGAGACGAGGGGTTTATTGACAAGGTCGACCCCAATTTCGACTTTATCCGTCTCGCTGAGCTTGAAGAGGCTGCGGACCGGGAGAGAGAGGCTAAGAAGAAAGCGGCCGGTGGCGATGCCGGTTGCTAGGAATTCGGGCCGCTGTCTTCCGAATCTTCCTGCTCGGGGTGACCTGATGAGTCTCCCCTTAGCCTACATTTTGTCTGTATTTTAGATTTCAATAAGACTCAAACCAGTCTGCAGTAGGCGGGCCTTTTGGTGTAGACGGCTGCCGGCTCCGGTAGGTCCTTTAGCTGTACTCTTTCTTTCACTTGCATCTGTCTGCTCTCGGCCCGGCCTGTGGGTCCAGGAGCAGCAACTCTGTAATATACTCTTTTATTTTCGAGCATTCCTTGTTTCTCGGTGCTGTTGTCTTTGTTAGGACCGCCCCACCACCTTATCAGTAAGATATTGTCCGCTTTGGGCCAAGCCCGCACGGATTTGGTTTTGGGACCTCCCCAAAAGGCCTCTTACTAATAAGGTAGGTAGTATCTTTATAAGATAGGTGCAACTTCCCTACCCCGCCGATGTGGGACTTGGATTGTAATACCCAACAGCCCTCCCTCAATTCAAGAACCATTGATTCTTAAATCACGTGTAATCCGGACCACCGATTCTCTAATCAGGTGCAGTCCACGGACCACTGATTTCTCAATCGCATGTCTGTCTCATTGAGGGTGTCCCACATATCGTGGTGAGCTTAGTGGCAGTCCACTTTCTTGGGCCTCCAACACATATGGCCCAGCCGAACCGTCGGCTCTGATACCAATTGTTAGGACCGCCCCACCACCTTATCAGTAAGATATTGTCCGCTTTGGGCCAAGCCCGCACGGATTTGGTTTTGGGACCTCCCCAAAAGGCCTCTTACTAATAAGGTAGGTAGTATCTTTATAAGATAGGTGCAACTTCCCTACCCCGCCGATGTGGGACTTGGATTGTAATACCCAACAAAATGATTAAATACAAAATGTACCCTGTGTACCTTTAGAGATTTATTTATGTTATTGCACTAACTGTGGAGGACACTAGCTCCAACAGTCTTACTTTTTCTTATTTCGTTTCGTTGTCCATTTTCATCCGGCCGTTTTTTCCTTTTCCACGCTTATTCATACTTTGCTGTCTAGCCATATCATCTTGCTTATACTTAGCTTATGTGGTCACGCTTTTACTCGCGCTATTTTTATCCGGGGCCGGGTGATTTTAGTTGTGTTCTCCTTCTTTCTTATTTCTTTTTGAATGCTTATGCTGTTTTCGTTGTCTGCACCGGGACCGGGTGGTATTGTTTAGCCTCAGCGTCTGATTTATACTTAGCCAAATTTCTAGCTTCTTCTCTGTACGTTATCCATACCGTGACCGTGTATCACTTAGCGTCCGGGGGTTGTAATTACTCTTTCGTACATTTATGCACATGCCCCCAATTGCCGGGCGAATGTTCTTAGGTTATTCGTTTAACTGAACACTCATGGGAAGTCTGTTCTCCCTTTTCTGGTGTTCCTGCCTGAAGGCACCCTCATCCGGGCCCGACGGTCACGGATAAGAATTGTGCCAGGCCATACGCAGGGCACGAGCCGCCCAGGCCCCGGCCTGGACTCTCAAGGCGCGATGTTCATCCTGGCGCAGGCAATGTGCCATACGTAGGGCGCGAGCCGCCCAGGCCCCGGGCCATGGACTCTCAGGGCGCGATGTTCATCCTACGTAGGCATGGGAGGTCCGCAGCCGCCACCGGCTACAAGGCCGGCATCAGACACTGCGGTGAGAGCAGCCTAGGCACGTGGGCCATCATAGACATCCCGGCTCTTTTGCATAAAGGCACCCTCATCCGGGCCCGACGACCACGGATGAGCATTGTGCAAGGCCATACGCAGGGCGCGAGCCGCCCAGGCCCCGGGCCTGGACTCTCAAGGCGCGATGTTCATCCTTGCGCAGGCAATGTGCCATACGTAGGGCGCGAGCCGCCCAGGCCCCGGGCCTGGACTCTCAGGGCGCAATGTTCATCCTACGTAGGCATGGGAGGTCCGCAGCCGCCACCGGCTACAAGGTCGCAGATCGACATCTGCGGTGAGAGCAAAGGCACGTGGGCCATCATAGACATCCCGGCTCTTTTGCATAAAGGCACCCTCATCCGGGCCCGACGACCACGGATGAGCATTGTGCAAGGCCACACGCAGGGCGCGAGCCGCCCAGGCCCCGGGCCTGGACTCTCAAGGCGCGATGTTCATCCGTACGTAGGCAATGTGTCATACGTCGGGCGCGAGCCGCCCAGGCCCCGGGCCGTGGACTCTCAAGGCGCGATGTTCATCCGTACGTAGACATGGGAGAACCTGCCAGGCGGGTGCCTGGGAGGTCCTACCCCTCTCCGGTCTTTCATGTCTCCTGGCCACGCTGGGGCTGTTTACGCCCTGGCGATCCAAAGCGGGGTTTGGAGTGTTTATACCCCTTTTCCTGAAAGTGTTAGTAAAATTTTCAAAAATTCTATTTTTGAATCAGACTATCGTTGATTAGCCGGGGTCGGGGGTAGTCCCCCCTCCTTGCCCCCTGGCCAGCTTTTGTGTGATGCAAATCTAAACAAATGTTGGGCAAAAATTCTAGCAAAAGTTCTACCAAAAGTTTAACAAAAGCTCGCGGTGCCAACATTCCTGGTCACTCGCGTTACAAATGTCTACACGTTGCCTCGTTAAAACCTTCCCGTGGAAAACCCAGTGGGACAAAACCACGGGTAAGGAAAAAGAGTACAACGCTTACACGTAATATTTCTTTAATGTATCAGAGTTCCAATGGGACGGGAGGTTGTGGCCGTTCCTATCTCTCAGCATGAAGGTCCCCGGCTGTTTTTCCTCTGTGATCTGATAGGGTCCTTCCCAAGTGGCTGACAACTTCCCGTGAATGTTCCCCTTTCCGGTGGCGGATGCTCTTCTTAGCACTAGGTCTCCAAGTTCGAACTCCCTATGCTTCACCCTTCGCTGTACATCCTCCTCATCCTGCTCGGTAGACCGCAAGATTTTCTCTTGCCTGGTCCCGGACCTCGTCTAGTAGGTCCAACGACTCTCTTCTTGCTTGCTCATTGTCAAGGGTCGTAAGCTCGTTCGAGGGCTGGGTAGGATTGCTTCAATCGGGAGTAAGGCTTCGGCCCCGTAGACCATGTTGAATGGAGTGTGTCCGGTGGACTCTTTGACCGTAGTTCTGATTGACCAGAGAACGCTTGGTAGCTCATCGGCCCATACCCCATTTAGTTCATCCAGTCGCTTCTTCATGCCACTCAACATTTGCTTGTTGGTGTAACAACCCGGTTTTTCGTGACTTAATTAAACTAAGGCGGAAAATTAATTAAGTCTATTTATTACAAAACCAGCTGTTATCGTATTACAAACTCCATATACATAATATGAGTTTAAGATAAACAGAGTATATGTTTGATTACATTCTCTCAAGCGTACAAAATAAATAAGGTAAACTCTCCCCAGCATTCGAAATAATAGTAGTCCTCGGGGTACCTGCGTTTAACCAATTATCATTTTCCCGCAGCACTCTTTCGACACATATAAATCTAAAACATATGCATTATATAAAGAAAATAAATAAATAAAAACAAATAGCAATTAGGCATGCAACACATAAGGAAAGCATGATGATTCAAACATGAGTATAAATCAATCAAATACTGTACCACGCTCACAAATAATCATACTCAACAAATCGTATCCCAATACTCATAACCAAGTCATTTAGCCAATCATCAAACAAACAAGGAAGTGCATTCAACATACGTTAACCAATGAATGTTCGTTAGCGAGGCGGAAGCATGCAGACGTAAAACGCGCTATAGTAGACAGGGCCAAACAGATTGGACGTGGCTGACACACTAGACAATAGTGGACAGGGCCAAACAGATTGGACGTGGCTGACATACTAGACGTCCGCAGGTTTATCGTAATGAACAAAGCGACGTGTCCGATGTGCTAGAGATACCTAAAGCGATCAGGACAGCCAAATCCCGAGTCTAATGTATGCATACACCACTATAGATAGGTTCGTATCATACTCGCCCTTCGAGTAAGTAGTCCCCTAATAATACGACTATCACCTTAGACGGCACTCCGGGGGCCGGAGTTTCCACCACCGTAGTATGGGCTCACTGAGATATCAATCATGCCCCATCCCCGAGGTTGTATATCCCGCACCGAAATAATACTTTATATAAAAATATTAGATCGCCTTTAGCAACTCGGGAGGGAGCCAAAGTCCCCATGTATACTACCTCATTAACTTCGAATTCAAGTGTCGCGACATGGCGAACAATCCAAGTATTTTATTCAAGTAGTTCATTTCTCAAATTCTTATTTCCTTGTTCAATCGTAGCTAATGATAATTCTGTAATTTAAATATATCGTCGAACTTGTTATAATGAAAGTTTAGTTCTAAATTCTTCGTAAACAAAACACATAGAAAGACTTAATGATTTATTTTGAGTCCGCTCAGAATTTTAAATATTTTCACTATTCATTATTTTACTATTCACTGTATTTACTATTCATCGTATTTACTATTCATCGTATTTACTATCCATCGTATTCACTATTCATCGTATTTACTATTCCTCGTATTTTTATTCATCGTATTTTTATACATACATGTATTCTTATACTTAGTATATTTTCTATACTTGGTATTTATTATTATATTTTTATACTTAGTATTTTTATACCTTAAGATATTTTATTTAGGTACAAAATCAAGTTTATTTCCTAAGTATAGAATTCTAGTTTTAAAGTCGTTAAGTTCGTTTTGTATTTAGTGATTTGAAAAACCATTTCGAAAGTAAAACCTCGTTTTAAATTTAAGTACAAAATCCTAGTTTCAAAGTTGTTAAGTTTATTTTGTACTTAGTGATTTAAAATAATATTTCAGAAATAAAACTCAGTTAAATTTAGTCATACACTTAACTAATATTTTAACGGTTTCATTTTTAGCGAGGTTGTCGTAGTTCATTTTAAATAGTCCGTATGTCCATATCCAAATTCAAGCAAAGGTAGTAACACACGAATTTGTTCATTTTAATACGTGTAACGTTTATTCTAATCGGTTTCGTTGATTCTTTTTATTAACGATTCATTATACAATCTAATATAATCCTAATTACTAATCAATTTTAGTGACTAAGTGACAAATTCATTTTGATCAAAACTGACCCATTTTAATTAGGAAAACCGTGGCACCTTAATATACTCATTCATTTTATTTCCTTTTTGTTGTTTTTATTAATAATTCATTACTTTAACTAATTAAATTACTTAAGTGATAAAAATAAAAAGTGACAAATTCATTTTAGGTCTAAAAATCAACCCAAAACCGTGGCCCTCTTAGACTTGTTCATTTTTATTTTCGTTTTCGAATTTATCGGTTTTGGCTTAAAGTTTTTATATACTAATTATTTAAATTATACTAAAGTGGTTTAACTAGTTTACGATTTTCACTAATTATTTTATTTCATTTATGAATAGTGATTTTGTGACACTTTACTTTTCTAACTTTTATAATTTAGTGATTTAGTCTATTTAACTTATATATTCATTATTTCACTTAATCACCCATGTATTTAAACAACAATTAAATAAAACTTAAAAATATTATGAATCAAAATAGGCATACATATGATGAACACATGAATATGTGATGAGTTTCTAATATTTTTCATATGAACATCATTTAGTCAAATTTTCATATGTTTATATAATTTTCTCAAATTTTTCATACAAGTCTAATTTAACTAAACTAATCATAATATGTTATTTAGAAAAATTAAAACTAAAATTTGGTCCATATTTTTCAAGTATGCCGTGGGTATGTGTATAAGTGTTCAAAGTTTTATTTTTGATTTTTATACTTCTAATTCAATAACTAATTTACTTTATATCATATATATATTTAATCATGAGTGAAAACAACTACAAACATTATCACACAAAAGTAAGATCATTATAACGCAAGAATAGCAACAATACTCCAAGAACACATATGAACACTTTAAAACATTTAAATTTTATAACCAATTCATTTTAAGTCCTAAACATAAACTAATTATATTTTCATAAACATATTAGTCTTAGTATTTTAAGCATGCAATTTACAAAAATTACGACGAAAAATTTAGTGAAAAAAATGAAGGGTGGCCGTATGTTTTTTAATAGGCTACACAAGTTTTATTTTTTTTTGATTTTTACCTTGTAATTAGTCATGCAATACTAAAGTGATATACTAATTCATACACACACTCAAACATAACATATAATCAATTAGGTGTAAGTGCTTAGCAAATATAGTGTGCGGGAGCACCTTAGGTTAGGTTAATGATAATGATCCTAGCAATTGTCGGGGTCGATGATATGATCAAATTGGCTCAAGTCGACGTTCCCACCTTGCTCCTCTTCTTTGGTAGATTAGTACATAAAAAGAAAATAAGCAAGTTAGAAAATTTTATTAAAGCTAAACTAGCTAACTAAGAGTTTAAAATGTAGAAGTAGTTTTTAGGTTTAGGTGATGTTTTAAACTTTTAATTAATTCGATTTATGTTCATGCTCATTTATAAGTTTTAAAAGAGGAAGTGAGTACTAAATATAAATGGTGAGGAATTAATTAAAATGTTCTAGTGAATTTAAAACAATAAAAGAAAGTTTAAGGAAGAAAAATAAGGAAGGGGATGAAGATCTTCAAGGATGGTTCAAGGTTGAAGATGAAGAAAGGCTTACAAGTGTTCTTGAGATGATTTTATTTAGAGAGAAAATAAGCTTAAGTGTTTGTTGTGTGTGTGAAGTGTAAACCGTATGGTTGTAGTAGTGTAGTAGAAGTTGTGTTTTGTTTTTTTTTTTTGTAATGTAATATAATGTGTGCAAGTGTTTGTGCAACTAGTTGTATAAAGTATTAAATTAAGCAAGCTAGAATGATGATGATAAATATAGGATGGTAAGTGTTCTTGACATCTTAGTAAAGTAGTAGCATGATGTGTAAGAGTAGAGGAGAAAAGTGTTAGAAATATTTGTTGTGTGTGTAGTGTAGTAGTAGTTGTAATCTTTTGTAGTATGAATGCATGTATGAGTTTTGTTTTTAATTAATAACAACATGTGATGATGTGAGCTTGTAGGTATGCAAAGGAAAAGAAAAATAGGGTGGCTTGACTTGGTAGTAAAGTAGAAGGAGTAGAACGTGTATGTAGTAGTAGTACTTGTAGTTGTAGTTTGTGTAATGTAATACAATGTATGAATGCAATTGTGTATCAAGTTGCAATAATCTATTAACTTAAATTAAGCTAGAAAGAAATGATGGAAATATAGAGTCTTAAGATGGATTAGACATGGTAGTAAAGTAGGAAGAAAAGGAAGAAGTTAGACTTGACCAAAGGGGTCAAGTAGCTCGGCCACATGCAACACAAGTGGCTCGATTTTTTTGTTTTTGGAATTTTCGATATACGCACACGCGAAAAGTCTCGAATTGAAATATATAGTCTTAAAATAATGTTTAGAAGTAAGATCGAAAATAAGAGTGAAAATAAAACTCAAAACGAAATCAAAACAAAAATTGGGTACTAGTTCCTCGAAACTTTGAAATAAAATCTTATTTGATCGAAACACTTATTTTTTTCGTTGAACGTTATCGAATTAAATCATTATACTCAAACGTCAAAAAGTTTATCAGTTTAGGCTTAGTGTAACTCAATATATCGAGTTTTAGTGAAAATGTTAGTTAAATCAAAATGAAATAGTAATTTGATATTATTATTATATGTTTTGTTAGTAATATTCAAAATGATTAAGCCTTAACCAATTTGTTAGCTTTGGATTATGAGTAAGTATATTTGAAAAAGGATTAGGTGATTTAATCACCTTAAGATGGCTCGGCCATTTTGGTCAACATTGACCTCGATTTGCGTGCCGAAAATTGTCGTTGAGAAATTTGTCGTAGGTGCTTCATTTGATTTATCGAGTTTGAATATGTAAAAATAAAGTTCAAATTTGAAGTATATCAAAGTAGTTTTAATTCAGGTGCGAGCAAAGTTGTAGCGCATTGTGTTAGAAAAATATTGAGCGAGATTGTTAAATTAAAGACTTGCGCAATTATAAAAGGCTTAACTTAACATGGAGGGTTACATGTTTAGCGAAAAAAATTCAGTCGCATTTTTATTATAAGGAAAAAGGATGAATTTAATTTAAGGAATTAAATTCTTTCATAATATTTTGTGATAAAAAACACGGGGTGTTACAATCCTACCCCCTTAAGAAAAGTTTCGTCCCCGAAACTTGTAAAGAGTGGATAACTGCTCGAGGTTAAACAGAGTAGTTGGAGAGAATATTGAGATTTTACAAATTTGAATGTTAACAATTAGTTTTGTTGGAACAAGGCTCTTCGAAAAGTTTGAGTATTCTAGTTAATAAAGAAACATCGGATAGAGCGAGAATCTTGGAGACAAAATCGCGTTGATTTATTAATGAGACATTTGAATATATATAGAAATGTTACTAGAACGTTATTTTAGAAATTGACGCGAAAGAGATTCGCAAAAAGGTAGGGCCTAGAAGTTTTATACGGAATTAAATGAAATTAAAATAATAAGCGTTTTAAGAATAAAACCGTTTATTTAAATTTCAGAAATGAGAGTTAACAGTTTTAAGGTTGGGGTATAATTAAATTATTATCCTACCCCCTTAAGAAGTTTTAAACTTATATTCATGATGATATTATTAATGTTACTTTTACTGATCACGCGCAATATAAATAGCCTTAGAAAAATGGCATTTAGGGAGATAGGTAAAAGTCGTTGTGATCATAGGAGATATATGAGCTCAAAATGAAATTAAGAGGAATATAGGTTATCGTTGAATGAGTAACTAAGATTTTAGAGGATTATCGATAACCTTGTTGATATAGCTCATTTTCTAAAATTTGTTATTATAATATTATTAGGTGAAACGGAAATGTTATAAGTCATGCCTCGGGAAGATTGAAAATTTATAATAATGGATGACTTAAAATAACTTCGTTGTACATATTTCTAAAATAGGAGAAATAGTGGGAATCAAACAATTTCAATGATTTTAGAAACAAAGGATGGAAAGTTTGAGCCAAAAAGTTTCAAGAGTAATTCAATTTACGTTACAAAGATTTTTTTTTTTTTTTTTTGAAGTATATAATAGATTGATAGAAATTTTAAATAGAGGAGGTCGAAACAAAAAGAGATTGGAAGGGAAATTTGTTTGCTGGATGGTAATTCGTACATTATTGTATTTTGAAAAATAAGAAATATTTTTACTCTTTGGTAGAGATATAATAGTTCTGATTTGTCCAGGGTTTATGAGTTTAGATCGTTTGATGAATTTTGAGGAAATAAGAGATAAAGAAGCTCCTGCATCGAATAAAGTAAATGTTGGTACAGTGTTAATTAGAATTTTACCAGTGACGAGGTCAACATCGATAATGTCTTCAGCACCTTCTTCAGATTCTGTCAGGACGTACACGCGTCCCTGAACCTTTACTGCGGGCAGTGGTCCCGCATTTGCCTTACTACCGGTACTCCTATTTGGGCATTCATTTGACTTACGCCCCAATATATTGCAGGAAAAGCATCCTACTGGTCCTCCATTACATTGTCTCCCTGGGTGATTCGGTTGTCGGCATCTACGACACTGGCTTGGTTGTAAAGGCGGAGCCCCAGGAATTTGTTGATTTTTCCTTGCGACGTGTGCGGTGGGGTATTGGGTTTTGCCCTGGTTTCTATTGTGATTGTCTGGACGCTGATAATTCGGGCGACTGAAAAGTGGTTTGTGGATGAAACTAGCACTCGCCACAGGAGGCGTAAAGGTTTTCTTCTTCTTTTTCTGTTCCGTTTCTCCTTTCTGGATGGGAGCCCAGATACTCGTTGCCTTTTCGTAGGCCTCAGCAAAGTTCTTGCAGTTGAACCCGCTCATGTTTATCCTCAGGGTGTTAGCCATGCCTCTTACGTAACGAGTCGCGAGTTCCTCCTCGTTAGTTACTATCTTAGGAGCAAACTTAGACAGCTCCTGATATTTCTCGGTGTATGCCTGCAGAGACATATCACCTTGGTTCAAATTTCGGAACTCTTCCTCCTTCTCCCATCTTAGCTCTTCCCCGAAGTACTTGTTCTCTAGCAGCAGTTTGAACTCGCTCCAATTGTAAATCCTCAGGGGAAAAGTGGATCGGATTAAGCGCCACCAGCTGTTGGCCTCTCCCTTCAGGTAGTAAGCTACCACATTCACCTTCTCTGTAGGCGGTGTCTTGCTTAGTTCCAAAAGTTTCTCCATTTCCTCAATCCATTCCGTCAAGACAGTAGGGTTGACGGAGCCTGAGTATGGTTGAGGTCTGTGTTTCGAGAACCTCTCGAATGCAGATTGATTATTACTACCACCCTGATGTTGATGGACATTCTGAGCAATCTTAACGATCGCGTCCTCGAAGCCTCTTCTTCTTGCCTCTTCTTCGAGGAATTGTTGGTCGAGGTCATTATTAGGAATACCGTTTGCAGCCATTCTGAAAAATGTTAAATTGTATGAAATTGAGTAGTTCTAAAAGAAGCATATCATAGAATAAAAGATAAAAGTTGGTTACATTGGTTTTGAGTAGCAAAAGCATCTAACACATTTCATAGGAAGATAACTGAAAGTAGAAGGTAGGGACAACGCCTCCTAATAGTGCTACACAGATACACTGAGGTTAGGTAGTTAAAATCTAGAGATTTTACAAAATGTTGTCCGAACTAGTAGTTAATAGGGCTAACGAGATCTAGAATCCGTTTGAAGACTCCGTATCGCTGCACTCCGGTTCATCATCAAAGGTGTGTCCCTCAGTAATGGCACGGCATGCGAGCCTGAGGCCGCATTTGAAGAAATTCCATTCGTGAAACTTTCCCCCTCGAACTGTAGACATGTGGCGTACCGTAAGCCACCAATGGGAAGTTTCGCCTCTGAGGAATCTCTCGGTCAGACGTACTTTCCACTCTTCATGAACTCCTGCCTCAACGAACTTCGCTTCCATCTCATGTATCCAACTCACGCAAGTGTCGCGGTCTCCTGTGAATTTGCGCGGAGGGTTTCCTAAGAATTTCCTGTAGGCCGCAACTCTGACATGAGTACTTCGTCCAAGTCCAGGAGTAACAGAACGCACAGGAATGGCACGGAGAGCGCTCTGCTTCCAGTTGATCGAACGATGATTCCTTCCGTCTCCACATGCTGGTGCATCGCCGGTTGATGACATCTACGAGGGATTTTAAGGAAAGGAGTCAAACAACAAAATATTGTTTGAACGAAATAAAATGGCTATTAAGAGAATATAAATTTTTGATCGAACAAAAACAGGATCAAAAGGTTTAAGAATTTCATTAGTGAAATTGGTTAAGGATTTAGTAGATGCCCTCACTTCGTATAGTTTGGTACTTCTTCAGCATTTCACTTCTCGAGAGTTAAGTTTATTATTTCGATTTTATATCCGAGGATAGTTGTTAGTTTTAGTCAGTCACATCAGCAAGTAGCAAGTATACGATGGTTAGTGTATTTTATTTTAGGGTAGTAGTTCGTTTATTTAAAAAGGTCTTAGCCTATGGTCGGTCCTTAAAGTTTCTACCCATCCTCACACTTTAAAGTGATCTAAGTTATTTATTTTAGCGATCTAAGATTTCTAATTCATTATTTGATCCTATAAGTCTATGCCTGACATACGATATGAATGTCCGGCCCAGGTGTCGTCTCGCTATGTGAGATAACTTTAAGTCATTCACGGTCGCAAGACAGCTTTGATACCAACTGTAACAACCCGGTTTTTCGTGACTTAATTAAACTAAGGCGGAAAATTAATTAAGTCTATTTATTAAAAAACCAGCTGTTATCGTATTACAAACTCCATATACATAATATGAGTTTAAGATAAACAGAGTATATGTTTGATTACATTCTCTCAAGCGTACAAAATAAATAAGGTAAACTCTCCCCAGCATTCGAAATAATAGTAGTCCTCGGGGTACCTGCGTTTAACCAATTATCATTTTCCCGCAGCACTCTTTCGACACATATAGATCTAAAACATATGCATTATATAAAGGAAATAAATAAATAAAAACAAATAGCAATTAGGCATGCAACACATAAGGAAAGCATGATGATTCAAACATGAGTATAAATCAATCAAATACTGTACCACGCTCACAAATAATCATACTCAACAAATCGTATCCCAATACTCATAACCAAGTCATTCAGCCAATCATCAAACAAACAAGGAAGTGCATTCAACATACGTTAACCAATGAATGTTCGTTAGCGAGGCGGAAGCATGCAGACGTAAAACGCGCTATAGTAGACAGGGCCAAACAGATTGGACGTGGCTGACACACTAGACAATAGTGGACAGGGCCAAACAGATCGACGTGGTCGACATACTAGACGTCCGGCAGGTTTATCAGTAATGAACAAAGCGGACGTGTCTGACAGGCTAGAGATACCTAAAGCGATAAGGACAGCCAAATCCCGAGTCTAATGTATGCATACACCACTATAGATAGGTTCGTATCATACTCACCCTTCGAGTAAGTAGTCCCCTAATAATACGACTATCACCTTAGACGGGTACCCCCGGGTGGGGCTGGAGTTTCCAATTACCGTAGTATGGGCTCACGGAGATATCAATCATGCCCCATCCCTGAGGTTGTATATCCCGCACCGAAATAATACTTTATATAAAAATATTAGATCGCCTTTAGCAACTCTGGGAGGGAGCCAAAGTCCCCATAGACAGCTACCTCATTAACTTCGAATTCAAGAGTCGCGACATGGCGAACAATCCAAGTATTTTATTCAAGTAGTTCATTTCTCAAATTCTTATTTCCTTGTTCAATCGTAGCTAATGATAATTCTGTAATTTAAATATATCGTCGAACTTGTTATAATGAAATTTTAGTTCTAGCAGTTCTTCAGGTAAACAAAACACATAGAAAGACTTAATGATTTATTTTGAGTCCGTTCGTAAATTTTAAATATTTTCACTATTCATTATTTTACTATTCACTGTATTTACTATTCATCGTATTTACTATTCATCGTATTTACTATCCATCGTATTCACTATTCATCGTATTTACTATTCCTCGTATTTTTATTCATCGTATTTTTATACATACATGTATTCTTATACTTAGTATATTTTCTATACTTGGTATTTATTATTATATTTTTATACTTAGTATTTTTATACCTTAAGATATTTTATTTAGGTACAAAATCAAGTTTATTTCCTAAGTATAGAATTCTAGTTTTAAAGTCGTTAAGTTCGTTTTGTATTTAGTGATTTGAAAAACCATTTCGGAAGTAAAAACTCGTTTTAAATTTAAGTACAAAATCCTAGTTTCAAAGTTGTTAAGTTTATTTTGTACTTAGTGATTTAAAATAATATTTCAGAAATAAAACTCGGTTAAATTTAGTCATACACTTAACTAATATTTTAACGGTTTCATTTTTAGCGAGGTTGTCGTAGTTCATTTTAAATAGTCCGTATGTCCATATCCAAATTCAAGCAAAGGTAGTAACACACGAATTTGTTCATTTTAATACGTGTAACGTTTATTCTAATCGGTTTCGTTGATTCTTTTTATTAACGATTCATTATACAATCTAATATAATCCTAATTACTAATCAATTTTAGTGACTAAGTGACAAATTCATTTTGATCAAAATTGACCCATTTTAATTAGGAAAACCGTGGCACCTTAATATACTCATTCATTTTATTTCCTTTTTGTTGTTTTTATTAATAATTCATTACTTTAACTAATTAAATTACTTAAGTGATAAAAATAAAAAGTGAGAAATTCATTTTAGGTCTAAAAATCAACCCAAAACCGTGGCCCTCTTAGACTTGTTCATTTTTATTTTCGTTTTCGAATTTATCGGTTTTGGCTTAAAGTTTTTATATACTAATTATTTAAATTATACTAAAGTAGTTTAACTAGTTTACGATTTTCACTAATTATTTTATTTCATTTATGAATAGTGATTTTGTGACACTTTACTTTTCTAACTTTTATAATTTAGTGATTTAGTCTATTTAACTTATATATTCATTATTTCACTTAATCACCCATGTATTTAAACAACAATTAAATAAAACTTAAAAATATTATGAATCAAAATAGGCATACATATGATGAACACATGAATATGTGATGAGTTTCTAATATTTTTCATATGAACATCATTTAGTCAAATTTTCATATGTTTATATAATTTTCTCAAATTTTTCATACAAGTCTAATTTAACTAAACTAATCATAATATGTTATTTAGAAAAATTAAAACTAAAATTTGGTCCATATTTTTCAAGTATGCCGTGGGTATGTATATAAGTGTTCAAAGTTTTATTTTTGATTTTTATACTTCTAATTCAATAACTAATTTACTTTATATCATATATATATTTAATCATGAGTGAAAACAACTACAAACATTATCACACAAAAGTAAGATCATTATAACACAAGAATAGCAACAATACTCCAAGAACACATATGAACACTTTAAAACATTTAAATTTTATAACCAATTCATTTTAAGTCCTAAACATAAACTAATTATATTTTCATAAACATATTAGTCTTAGTATTTTAAGCATGCAATTTACAAAAATTACGACGAAAAATTTAGTGAAAAAAATGAAGGGTGGCCGTATGTTTTTTAATAGGCTACACAAGTTTTATTTTTTTTGATTTTTACCTTGTAATTAGTCATGCAATACTAAAGTGATATACTAATTCATACACACACTCAAACATAACATATAATCAATTAGGTGTAAGTGCTTAGCAAATATAGTGTGCGGGAACACCTTAGGTTAGGTTAATGATAATGATCCTAGCAATTGTCGGGGTCGATGATATGATCGAATTGGCTCAAGTCGACGTTCCCACCTTGCTCCTCTTCTTTGGTAGATTAGTACATAAAAAGAAAATAAGCAAGTTAGAAAATTTTATTAAAGCTAAACTAGCTAACTAAGAGTTTAAAATGTAGAAGTAGTTTTTAGGTTTAGGTGATGTTTTAAACTTTTAATTAATTCGATTTATGTTCATGCTCATTTATAAGTTTTAAAAGAGGAAGTGAGTACTAAATATAAATGGTGAGGAATTAATTAAAATGTTCTAGTGAATTTAAAACAATAAAAGAAAGTTTAAGGAAGAAAAATAAGGAAGGGGATGAAGATCTTCAAGGATGGTTCAAGGTTGAAGATGAAGAAAGGCTTACAAGTGTTCTTGAGATGATTTTATTTAGAGAGAAAATAAGCTTAAGTGTTTGTTGTGTGTGTGAAGTGTAAACCGTATGGTTGTAGTAGTGTAGTAGAAGTTGTGTTTTGTTTTTTTGTAATGTAATATAATGTGTGCAAGTGTTTGTGCAACTAGTTGTATAAAGTATTAAATTAAGCAAGCTAGAATGATGATGATAAATATAGGATGGTAAGTGTTCTTGACATCTTAGTAAAGTAGTAGCATGATGTGTAAGAGTAGAGGAGAAAAGTGTTAGAAATATTTGTTGTGTGTGTAGTGTAGTAGTAGTTGTAATCTTTTGTAGTATGAATGCATGTATGAGTTTTGTTTTTAATTAATAACAACATGTGATGATGTGAGCTTGTAGGTATGCAAAGGAAAAGAAAAATAGGGTGGCTTGACTTGGTAGTAAAGTAGAAGGAGTAGAACGTGTATGTAATAGTAGTACTTGTAGTTGTAGTTTGTGTAATGTAATACAATGTATGAATGCAATTGTGTATCAAGTTGCAATAATCTATTAACTTAAATTAAGCTAGAAAGAAATGATGGAAATATAGAGTCTTAAGATGGATTAGACATGGTAGTAAAGTAGGAAGAAAAGGAAGAAGTTAGACTTGACCAAAGGGGTCAAGTAGCTCGGCCACATGCAACACAAGTGGCTCGATTTTTTTGTTTTTGGAATTTTCGATATACGCACACGCGAAAAGTCTCGAATTGAAATATATAGTCTTAAAATAATGTTTAGAAGTAAGATCGAAAATAAGAGTGAAAATAAAACTCAAAACGAAATCAAAACAAAAATTGGGTACTAGTTCCTCGAAACTTTGAAATAAAATCTTATTTGATCGAAACACTTATTTTTTTCGTTGAACGTTATCGAATTAAATCATTATACTCAAACGTCAAAAAGTTTATCAGTTTAGGCTTAGTGTAACTCAATATATCGAGTTTTAGTGAAAATGTTAGTTAAATCAAAATGAAATAGTAATTTGATATTATTATTATATGTTTTGTTAGTAATATTCAAAATGATTAAGCCTTAACCAATTTGTTAGCTTTGGATTATGAGTAAGTATATTTGAAAAAGGATTAGGTGATTTAATCACCTTAAGATGGCTCGGCCATTTTGGTCAACATTGACCTCGATTTGCGTGCCGAAAATTGTCGTTGAGAAATTTGTCGTAGGTGCTTCATTTGATTTATCGAGTTTGAATATGTAAAAATAAAGTTCAAATTTGAAGTATATCAAAGTAGTTTTAATTCAGGTGCGAGCAAAGTTGTAGCGCATTGTGTTAGAAAAATATTGAGCGAGATTGTTAAATTAAAGACTTGCGCAATTATAAAAGGCTTAACTTAACATGGAGGGTTACATGTTTAGCGAAAAAAATTCAGTCGCATTTTTATTATAAGGAAAAAGGATGAATTTAATTTAAGGAATTAAATTCTTTCATAATATTTTGTGATAAAAAACACGGGGTGTTACAGTTGGCGGCTTCGGCTTGTCCGTTGCTTTGCGGATGACAGACTGATGAGTATGCGATGATTGTTCCGTTCCGATTCAGCCAGTCCCGCATGCTATCATTGTCGAATTGTTTTCCATGATCAAATACTACCACCTTGGGCACCCCAAACCTTGTGATTACATTTCTCCAGATAAACTTCCTCACGGCCTGCTCAGTGATGGTGGGGATGGCCTCAGCTTCAATCCACTTAGTGAAATAATCAATGGCTGCTACCACATATTTCCTGCCCCCGGTCGCCGTTGCGAAGGGTCCCAGGATGTCCATCCCCATCGTCAGTCAGGCACCGCTCGGGATCGCCTCGAGATCCCTGGCGGGAAGATGGATGTCCGGGGCGAAAATCTGGCACTGCCGGCACCGCTTGCTCAGTTCTTTAGCATCTTTCAGCATGGTGGGCCAGAAATAGCCGGCCCTCAGTGCTTTGTGGGCTAGCGTGCGACCGGTCACATGATGACCGCACACCCCCGAGTGTATGTCGTTCAAGATGAACTCAGCGTCCATGCCCCCTACGCATTTTAGTAGCGGGGCTGAGAATGATCGTCTATAAAGCTCTCCGTCCACGATAACAAACCAGGGGGCCAGTCTCTTCAGTTTAGCAGCCTCAATTTTATCTTTCGGGATCTCTCCCTCCAACTTGTACTTCAATATCGGCCTCATCCAGCCGCTGTCTTCAGAGATTGCGTTGATTGTTAGTACTCCTTTTTGCCGGCGGATATCGACCGTGACCGTTTTTGACTTGTTGTCTGCTGTTGCGCTGGCGAGTTTGGCAAGCGCGTCCGCTTTGTTGTTTTCGGACCTGGGAATATGATGGACCTCAAAGGATTTCAATCCGGAGGTCAAAGTTTTTGCTCTTTGGAGGTACAGCGCCATTCCTTCTTCCCGGGTCTCGTACTCTCCCTTAAGTTGGCTCGCCACCAGCTGCGAGTCTGTTCTCAACTCAATCTCTTCTGCCCCCATGGCCTTTGCGGTTCCAGCTGCCAAAGACCGCCAGATTCAGATTCATTGTTTGTGGCCGGGAAGGCAAACTTCAAGGCATGCTCAAATTCGTGTCCCTCGGGACTGATGATGACCACCCCTGCCCCGGAGCCATGGATGGTGGCCGACCCGTCTATATATACCTGCCATACTCCTTTCGGTGCATGCCCCCCGGCCGGGTGGGTGCACTCGGCGATGAAGTCTGCCAGGGCCTGAGCCTTGATTGCTGTTCTCCCGGTGTAGGTTATGCCGAACCCTGACAGCTCGATTGCCCATTTGAGGAGTCTCCCGGATTTTTCAAATTTCTTGAGTGCTTTCTCCAGGGGCTGGTCCGTGCGCACCTCCACCGGGTGGGCATCGAAGTACGGTCTAAGCTTCCGGGTTGCTATGACAACGGCAGACGCTTTCTCGATGATTGGATAGTTCCTTTCTGACTGGCCTAGTGCATGACTGACAAAGTAGATTGGTTGTTGTTGTTTTTCTTCCTCCCGTAGGATTACTGCTGATATTGCGCTCGCGGTCACGGCGATGTACAGGACTAAAGTTTCGCCCGTGACCGGTCTTGCCAGAGTAGGCAATGTTGTAAGGTGTCTCTTCAACTGTTCAAAAGCCTCGTCCTGCTCTTTCCCCCATTCGAACCTCTTGTTTCCCTTCAGAACCTGGAAGAATGGCGTGGATTTGTCAGCGGACCGGGAGATGAACCTGGACAGCGCTGCCATCCTCCCGGCTAGAATTTGAATGTCTTTAACTGTCTTTGGTGCCGGCAGGTCTAATATAGCCTTGACCTTTTCGGGGTTGGCGTCAATCCCTCTTGAGCTGACCAGGTACCCCAAAAACTTCCCTGACCGGACTCCAAAGGTACACTTCTTCGGATTCAATTTCATTTGGTATTCTCTGAGCGAGCTGAACGTCTCTTTCAGGTCTTCCAGGTGCTGCTCATCGGACCTGCTTTTCACAATTGCATCATCCACATATACCTCCATGTTTCTCCCTTTCTGTTTTGCAAACACGGCATCCACTAGCCGCTGGTACGTGGCCCCGGCGTTCTTGAGTCCAAACGGCATCATCTTGTACATGTAGACCCCGTGCCCAGTGATGAAGGCACATCGGGGCCTGTCCTCCTCTGACAGATAGACCTGGTGGTATCCTGAGAAGGCATCCAGGAAACTCAGGGTTGAATGACCGGTAGTGGAGTCTACCAGTTGGTCAATCCTCGGTAGCGGGTAGCAATCCTTGGGGCACGCCTTGTTCAGGTTTGTAAAGTCTACACACATCCTCCATGCTCCAGACGCCTTTTTCACCATCACAACGTTTGCCAACCACTCGGGGTAGTCGCAACGCTCAATGAAACCTGCCTCCAGCAACTTGTTTATTTCTTCAAGAATGGCCGCGTCCTTCTCCGCACTCATGGGCCGCAGCCTCTGCTTGATCGGTCTGTAGCTGGGGTTAACGTTTAACTGGTGCACAATTACTTCCGGGCTTATCCCCGGCATCTCCGCCGCTGAGTAGGCAAACACATCCTTGTTTTCTTCCAAGATACTAATCAGACTGTTTTGAAAGCCGGGGTCTAGCTCCGCCCCAATGATTACACTTCTTCCCGATGACAACTCAATTTCTTTTGTCTCACTCTCCGGTCCCGGGGTTACTTCCAGACCTTTCTTCTCTTTTTGTTCCGGGAGCCTAACCTCCGCCACTGTCTTCTGTTTTACCCCCCGGACCGACAGGGAATTGCAAGATCTCCCGGCACTCTGGTCCCCGTAGATCTTCCCTTCAGTCCAGTTGTCTGTGATGTAGGCCATGGCTAGGGCCCGTATCGACACGACGGCGTGAATGTGATCCAAGGTGACTCGACCGATGAGGGCGTTGTATGCCGACGGGGCGTCCACGACCACGAAGCTTGCATCGACACTTCGGGCCATGTCCTCCTCTCCTATTGTTACTGGCAAAGTTATTGTTCCCATTGGTCTTATACCGGCACCGGCGAAACCATAGAGTGACCCTATGTAAGGCGTCAGCTGTTCTTTCTTCAAACCCAGCTTCTCGAATACTTCCCGGTACAGGAGATTTGTACAGGCTCCGGTGTCTATCATGCATCTGTGTACTAGGTGAGGTCCTATATCCAAGGAGACCACCAGCGGGTCACTGTGGGGGTAGGAGACCCGCTGGTAATCCTCGTCGCTGATAGTTAGGTCCGGGACAGGCTTTGGTGCCGTCCTCTCTGCCGAGTATATTCCCATCTTGGATTGTTCTCGCTTTTCTGCCTTCCTCTTTCTCCCGGACAAGACTGACTCCTCCGTCCCGGAGATCATATGAATTTCACTTATTCTCATTTGGTTCTTTTTCGGACCTGTTTGGGCTGGATCCCCACTACCTTCACCTCCATCTCTTTCTCGCTTGTCCTTAACAAAGCGCCGCAAGGTGCCTTGTTGTACCAACCGCTCGACCTCGTTCTTCAGGGATACACAGTTCTCCGTTGCATGGCCGGCTGTCTGGTGGTATTCGCAGAAAGCTGACTTATCATTCCCTGGGTGTCTTTGCGGTCGAGGGGTGGCCCACTTGATCTCGTTTTTGGTCATCTCGAAAATTTCTGGCTGGGACCTTATGAGCGGTGTGTAGTGAGTCCATTGTTGGAACTGTTGATTACCTCCCTGCGGGCCTCTGCCTTCTCGGTTGTCCCGGCCATCCCGGTTATCCCGGCGATTGTTGTAATTGCTATTATTGCGGTTGTAATTGCTGCGGATGCTGTTGTTATTCTGTCTCCGGGGCGGTCCCTTCCATTCTTGTTGGGCCCCGCCCTGGTCTTCTTTCTTGTCACCTCTCTTGCTGAATGTTTTGGGAACCGCCTCCTGCACAAATCCTTCAGCCATCTCGCGGGCTGCCATCAGGCTGGCCGGCGGGTTTCTGATCAGGAGACTTTTCAGCTCTCCTTCCTTCAAACCTACTGTCAAGGCATGGACCCCTATCTTGGAGTCCAGGTCTCTGATCTGTTGTGATTCTCTGTCGAACCGAGTCATATACTCTTTCAACCCTTCACTCTTCCCTTGCACTACATTCAAGAGCTCCGTAGCCACCTTTTCTCTCCTTTTGTTTCCCGCGTACTGCTGGCGGAACACCCGGCACATATCCTCGTATCCGTAGATGGAACCAGTTGGGAGGTTACGGAACCAGGTTTGCGCGAGTCCCGTTAGGGTCGTAGGAAAAACTTTGCACCAAACGTAGTCCGTAGGGTCGTACATCATCATGTGGCTCTCGTAGGCCGCCAGATGTTCTTCCGGGTCCGTCTTCCCGTCGTATTGTATTGTGGGAATTTTCATTTTGGGAGGAAGAGGGTACTCCAGCACCGAAGGGGCCAAAGGCGATTTTACTGTGACTTTTCCTTGCATTTTGTTCCCTTTTTGTTTGTTGCGCCTGGGCCTCTCAGTGCGTGGGATTTCGGGCTTGGTCACCTCCTGGACTGAAGGTGACGACTGGGACGTTGAGTTGGCCTGTTCCGACTCTTCCCATGAGCTGTCACTGCTTGATGTCTTGTTTTCCTCATGGAAAAGCTTCTTGGGTGTTACAGATAGGATGGGATCCCTTCTTGGTGGAGACTTCTGTTGACTCGGCTCGGGTGGTGGAGATCCGTTCGGTGGTGGCTTCCTCATCTGCTGGAGGAAGGCACTCATCATTCTTTTCTCTTCTGGAGTTAGGGGTGTTTGCAACTCGGTCTCTAGGGGGGTGCCGCCTGCACCCCCTCCCGGGGAGGAAGTTCCTTCCACTGTCTTCTGCGGCTCTTTCGTAGGGTCGGTCATGGCTTTTGTACGATTTCTTTAGAATTTTCCCCACAGACGGCGCCAATTGTTTCGGGTATAAAGTTAGGAACTAAATACCAAAACTAAATATAAAGGATTACAAGTTAATGTGGATTATAAATTCGATAAGCTAAGTCCTTGAGGGTCCTTAGCTCTCGGCTGGTCTCTTCCTTCCTCTCTTCCTGAAACGACGTAACAAACCTAGCCCCGGGGCCTTCCGGGTGGTGGCCCTCCGACGCTCAAGTCAGTTACTAAGACAAATAAATCTAGAGAGAGAGAAGAGAGATAAAAACCTTTTGTGTGGTGTTTTTTGTGTTGTGTGTGAATGAATCCCATTTTTAGGGTTTTTGGTTGCCTTTTATACTTGTCGTTGATTTGTCCTCTTCTGCTGCCGCTCCGTACAGTACGGCCCTGGGTGGACCATACCTGCCCCGGACCCGGGTGGACCATTAGGTCCCTTGGTATATGAGATTCTCCGGTCAACGATCCTCCCGGCCTCGGGCTGCCCGACCCGGGAGATATAGATAGGTCAACGAGTGTAGGATCATCCTCCGGCCCATAATCCTTCCGGCCCGACAGTGTGGGACCCGGGAGAAGTCACCCCCAACAACACCTTTCTCAAACATCATCTTGATATATTAAAAGTTAATAATTAAAGTCAAAGATGAATGAAACAAATATCAAATAATCCGCCTTGTATTTATCCCTTCATTCAAAAATAATTAACCTAAAATTAGCAACACGTTGATTATAGCTTGGTTAGTGTGGATTTTTTTATTTTTCGATTTGTTCCTGCAAAGATAAAAATTAGTTAACATTCTACTATGTATAGTTAGAGGTAGAGGTGATCAAATGGCCCAAGCCCGATGGCCCGGCCCGGCCCAACCCGAATTTTTATAGGACTTGGGCCTTGTTTTTAGGCCCGAAAAAGCCCATGGCCCGAAGCCCGCGGCCCGTTTCATAAAATTGGGCCGGGTTTGGGCCGACCTCAAGGCCCGCATTTTGGCCCAGCCCGACCCGAACATATCTTAAGTTTAGAAACTCGTCTACTCCGTATAATTTAAGGATGTAAATTATATTGAGTGCTAGTAAATAAAATTGATCAACTAACTTCAAATTAGTGTATGAGTCTTTATAATTCAGTTATTAGCCTTAGTAATTTATTTTACACTAGGTATGCGATAAATTTATGAATAAATAAATTATTTTTTTACCCCACAAATCTTCTAATACTAATAATTTATTCACCAATATATCAAATACAACTCTATAATTAAAAACGTCAAGTGAGGATGGTACTAAATAGGGAGTAATGAATATTTTTAAAGTCGCTTGTAGAATAAATTTTATAAGCCCAACATGGCCCGATTTAGCCCGAAACCCGCTAAAAGCCCGAATGGGCCGGGTTTGGGCCAATAAAATAAGCCCGCACTTGTGGCCCGGCCCGGCCCGGCCCGCACATTTGGGCTAAATTTAATTATTAGGCCCGGCCCAAACCCGGCCCGGCCCGGCCCATGATCACCTCTAGTTAGAGGGAAAAAAACAGAATCTAAGCCACAAAATTAAAAGCAAAATGTATCCAAATATAAAATTTTAAACATTATGAAAATAAATGATGCATGACTTTTAAAATTTTGAAAACTTTAGAATAATAAATTTAATCCACCTTGTATTTATTCCCTCATTAAAAAATAATTATCAAAATTTTTCTTAAAAATAAAATAAATTAATAGAATAATCAACATATAGATTATACCTTGATAATTATTGTGAGCTTTGTTTGATGTAGAACAGACTCGATATTTTGCAGCGGAAAATAAAAGATATGAATTAGCTAAGAAAATCTCGCAAGACCCCTCAACTAAGACTAGAATTAAACTAGCAATCTCGCAAGACTACTCGATTAACTCGTTTTTGGTAACTCTCAACCTCGCAAGGAATCAAGTTAACAAGAATTCAACCTCGCAAGGAAGAATTAACACTCTTATAACTCGCAAGTTAATAAGAACACACAAGTATAAACTTGAATTTTATTTCTCAAAGTAATCTGAAAAATAAGGTCACAATTCAACCTTATTTATAGTACTCTAAACAACTATATTGGTCCTAGGATAATTAGGAAACCAAATTATTCATCAACTAAGACTTTCCTAATCTAATTAGGAAATAAACTAATAAAATAAAATCAACTAAAAGAAATTATTACTCCTACCACTTCTAGGAAACTTTCCCAAGTTTATTTGTAACTAAATAAACTAAATAAAGATAATAAAATAAGCTAAATTATCACGATTCAATTTTAGGAAAGTCGTGTTTCCAGCAGCCTATTTCACGCTGCTTCAGCTAATGCCAGGAAACGTGTTTCTGCGTTTCCTGTCTGACAGTTTCTGCGTTTCCACTATTTGTGCTTGCGTTTCCACTGGTTGTGCTTGCATTTCCACTGTTTGTGATTGCGTTTCCACTGTGATTCCAGGCTCCCGCATCATTGTTATTTCCCGATTCATTCTTGCAAATATAAAAAAAAATAGTTAACATTGTACTATAAAACAACATCACGGGAGAAAAAAAATCGAAGCTACAAAATCAAAAGTAAAATATGTCTAAATATAGATTTATAAAAATTATTGAAATAATTTGTGCATGACTTTGAAAGTATTGGAATTTCTAAAAAAATAGAAATGATGCATGATTTTATAAGGTAATAGCTTATGTCTTTTGGTTTTCTTTATATTAATTGGTTGACACAAAATAATTAATTCAAAAAAATAAGAATGTAATGAGAAATAAACGATGATGTAGTTGAAAAGTTTGACTCTTTGTTTATAACTATTACAATTTTTTTGCTATTACATCTGTTTGATGAATATTTTTTAGTTTCATTTGTATTGTTTCAACTATGCATTTTATGTTAGTAAGTACATACCAATTAAGTGGTCTATTTTTTAGTTTCATCTGTTTGTCAGGCACTCTAAATGTTGTACGTCGTGAATGGTGAAAATGAAAGCCGGAGAAGAAAAACGGTCATGTTGAGATAAGAGTTGTTTAACACGGACAATTGATTGCGAACAATTGAATGTTGGTCTTCAATGAGGCTCTTTTCAAGTCCTCGAAATAATTACAGGTGAAAGATGAAAAGACGAGGAAGTTGAAAAAACATAGGTAAGATGTTTTGGAGCGAAATTTGACCTGGGAAGTCAAATCTGACGTGGAACACAATGGATAACGTGGCGGAATAAGGACGCAATTAGTGTGCCGGGTCGGTCACATTTTAATACGCAGTTCTTGTGGGTTGTCAATTGTGTTTGTGCATGTAAATATTATAATCACTAATAACTAGTGATGCGACGCGATCCGTGAAATTCACGGGACATCTATAGTTTATGTATAGGTGGAGAAAATATATTAGTTTTAGTCTAGAGTACCATTCAACGAAGAGATGCACCGACTTTAAGTTCTGCTTGAGCATTAGCGAGAGGGAGTGTAGGCTGACGATTAGATGGCCTGGATGAAAAATAACAATTTGTTCCATCACCACATTTGAAGGATCAAAGTGAACTTTTAAACATGACTGTAATGGTACTACGCAATACTAAAATGCAAATGTCGACTTTAATCAAACTATATGCATTTAGAACTCTTACAAAGACGGATTGATCAGGTCTAGTTGAAAACATCTTGTAAGAATATACAAAATCCACTATAGACAAAATTTCAACATAAAGCGACTTCGTCTTAGATCGGTGCTACTTGCACTAACGACCCTAGGGTGCATAAAACTCAAGCAAGATTGGAACCATACATAACAGAGAATAGTGAATATACGCCTACATAGGATGTAATTTCGAGGTAGAAATTGAAATAAAACTTGTGTTTTTTGTTCTCGAAAACAAAATCTTCCTTATTTTCCAGAATTGAAAACGACATTTTCTAGGCTGTCGAGAGAGACAAATTTCACGAGCTCGTTGTTTTCCTTAAAAAATGCTTGTGATACCTTGAATTGATCAACTTTGCCATCCGACAACCATTTTAGACATTACATTATAACGTGTTGGTATCTCTTGCTTTTATATTGTGTAATTTGCCAATAGAGTGTTACTTACCAAGAACTTTTTGAATTTAGCGACAATTTCATCGACCTTAACAGTCGTCTTGACGTACTTACCATGCTTTTGAACGAAGAGGTGAAGCGCTTAAGATGCTTTGATCTTTAGAATTATTTTAAGCGCATATAAAACCGTGGCTGCTACATTGGTTTTGTCGCAAGAGAATTTTTTGCCGAGGTGCACATCCCTAGGACTCATGTCGATCGATAATCGAAGGCTACTCCTCTGATTCAATGAATTTCTCGATAGTATCCAAGTCAAAATCCTAAAAGGCAAGGAAAAAACTAGGAGCAAAATTCTGGTATTTGTCAAAATTTGAGAAAAAAAAAAGTTGTGTAACTTGCACCCACAAAAATTAACTGATACAAGTGGCAAAGCCCGAATACATTTAGGGTGGAACTAACAAAATGAACGAACAACAATAATACCTAAAACATTTCCATCACAACTTTCAAAATTATGTGAAGCAACGACTAATAGTTGACAATTGAGAAAAATCAAATTGTCTCGACAAACTATTTGGTAGCTTTTTTCACTGACCTAATTCTTATGAGGATGATAATTTTAGGAGAGTTTTCGATAAGCTCATTTGATCTGATGTTCGCCCTCGACGCACCATTCTAAACGTGCAATATGTCATAATAACGCTTCCTGCAAAAATTCAGCTTCATAGTAAGATATCACATTCCAAACCTATCGTATTACCTTCAACTTGAATAGATGATCTTCAAACATCACTGCTAACATCATCAAAAAGTTGAGTATAAAAGTCATAGATGCAAAGCAGCACAAAATTATATTAACGGTGAGCTAACATCATTTTCCACTACCCTTACGAGAAACTTGAGATAAGAAACTCTCCAGCATAATGGGTCTGACCTAGAACAAAAAACTGTAACCACTACATCAAACATTGTAAAAAAAAAAAATAATAAAAACACACAAATGCAGACCATCACAAAAATATGACTGAAGAAATTGATAAATGAATCATATTTGCAACCGAAGCATATTCAATACCTTCAAATCTTGCCAGGAAGCAGAGTTTGATAATCCTGTTGTTTATACTGCACAAATCACACGACAAGCTAAAGATCCAACCCGCCGCCATTTAATTTACACTACAGAGGGAGGAACATTAATGATTTGAGACACCATGACGGCCCCCACTAAAACTGATATGGCGATTAGTTGACAATGAGTGACCGCGTCTACCATGACATAGTTCAACCTGTAAAACCACTTAACAAATATACTGCGGTTCACCAAATTATTGCACGAAATTCATCATCAGTAATAAAAATAGAGGTAAGAGACATACTCAAAGACATTGTCCATCGAAATCATAGCCATCACGACCACCTATAGCATATTGGGCACCACGAGCCTCCTCAAACTGCATATACAATGGTCAAAATAAAATAAATCAGGGGACGTATAAATAATGATATAAAATCCAATCATGGTGCATGATCATACTTTCACATAAGTTTTCCCAAGCCTAGCAAATTGAGTATAAAGTCTTTAAATGCTGACGAAGAATATATCGTAACGGGGCTTCCTGAAAGAGCATTGGCTACATTAGGCATATTTGGTTTGCATTCCATAGGCTCTGTGAAACCAATTTATGACATTTATTGGAATCAACATTTCTCATTGACCTGCAAATGCTCAAAACATCCACACAATTGTAAATACGCTACAGAAGATTTGTCATACCTGCTCAGAAGTTGCATAAGCCCCATAGTGAACCTCCATACGTGATAATGACTTTATTGCGGTGAAAAATCGCTGAACCTGATACAGTGAGTATGAAAGCAACTAATTTAAACTTTGAAGAACGTTTTCAAGAGGATAGAATAAAATAACCCCAAAAGTCAAAGACAAACCTTTTCAATAACAGAAGTAAGCTTAAAAGTCAAATACAATCCAGTCATTAGTGAAGAGAAGAGGCTTCCATACTCCTTGTTCAGAAAGAACTGATACCAAACTGGGGTTGGAAGCAAAGCACGATACAATAACAATAAATACTCCACCAGAGTACAGTCAGCATTTGGCCCTTAAAATCCAAGTAAAACAATTAGACGACTAAAAAAGAAAAGGAGGCTCTAATGCAGCTCTGTAAAGATTCATTACGGGGCAAAGTAATTCCTTTACCATAAATCAAAGTGAAACAATTACTGAGCTGTTTTTTAGTCGTAAAGCTGTTTTTTAGTCGTAAAGCAAAGTAAACAATTACCTACGGTAATTCCTTTCCTTGCTGTTTTTGTAATACACAAGTAAGAGGCACTTAACGATCATTGCTGCCTGGCGGACTAAAGTATCTGCGGAATGCCATGAATACATCAATTCCCGAACAACATGAAGACAAGTGAGTAAGCTCATGATAATATACTTATTGCAAGAAAATAAAGCCAAATGTTAACAGCAAAAAATTCATTGTCAGAATATTTGGTTTGAATTCCATAGGCTCTGTGAAACCAATTTATGACATTTATCGGAATCAACATTTCTCATTGACCTGCAAATGCTCAAAACATCCGCACAATCGTAAATACGTTACACATATAAATACTCATCTTTGAATCAACACAAATACGAACTACGCTAACGTTTATAATGAACCTAAAAGCAAATGAGGGTTCCACAGCATGGCTAGTCACATGGAATTGTGTGAAAATCGTGTTAAAAGTGATGAAGTTATTATTTTCTTATAGATTAAACTTTGATGGTGTTGAGATTTCCTTGCAAATTAGAGGTCAAAATGTGATGGGATGATAATGAGTAACATTGAAACAATTTATTAACCTACTAACACTAAAAACGCATGAATTAGATTGATAATTCCAATGTAGGCAAATTGTGATCAGTTGTTCAGTATTCCGTATTAATTAATAAATTCGAAAGTGGACCACAAATACACAAAACCAAAGAAATAAAATTCCAAGAATTAGATCATGTACAAACCTTAGAAATTAACGACGATTGGGGATCTGAATTTGTTTGAGTTAGCCGAGCAAGTACCAATAGAGGAGGCCGTTTTACTGTGCTTCACTGATACACGGACCCCTGATTTTATGATGGTAACAATTCTACAATTATCCCATATCGATTTGATTTCTCAACTGAATCAAACCAACAATTGAGTTGAGTTGAATTGAATTAGGAGCTTATAATTGACCGCAAAACAATTGAATGACAGACTTTTTGCCTTCTTCAAGCTTATAACGTATGAGATGGAGCGAACCGCGTTTGTTTTCTTCAAGTTTGACGTGGCAAAGCTCATTTGTGTTTTTTGTGAATATTTTTGACGTGGCAACATGTGTGTGTTCGGATTAAGTTTCCTTCCTAAGTATTCTGTTTTAATATTATATATAGATATAGATATAGATATAGATTGTTGAATTCAACAACAATTTATTTCGATGAATTCAAGTAAAACTAACAAAAAGGTAGTTGAATTACACATAAAAATTAACAAAATTAACAAAAACACAAACCATTGGTGGTGTTGGCGGTGAAGTGTTAGAACTATTGTAGCCCGTGCTCCATCAGCTTCACCACGGCCAGGACCGTAACTCTTGCCGCTTTCTGGTCCTTCTTTTTTAGCGACTTCTCGATGAAACTCAGTAAAACATTCGTAAATTAAATCAAAATCGAACTAATTTTGAAAACAAAGATCATATAACATTCCTCAATTAAATCAAATCAAAATAATCATGAAGAGAACCCTAGAAATTATAATATCTGATAACATTCCTCAATTATATCTTACGTAATTGATACCTTAAAATTCATAACTATAATAAAAATAAAGCTATATAAATTCACAATTATAATCAAACATTTTCCTCTAAAATAAAACACAAACCTGTATTTTCAGATTTCAATCCTTCACAATAAAATAGCTGTGAATATAAATAAAAAAAATAATCAGAAATCAAAAAGTAGATCTAAGAAAACAAAATAGGAGAACTTGAAAAATGAATATGGAGAAACTGGGAATGTATGGTTGAAAATAAAAGGGTGTAAGCAAAATGAGAGACTGTGAGAAGGGACATGTGAGAGGAAGAGTATAAAGGCAGCAGAAAAAAAAAAAAAAAAAAAAAAAAAAAAAAAGGCAGAGCAGAGAAGGGCAGAGAAAGCCGTTTCCAAAAAAAATACTGTTACTGTAACAGTGATCCTTATTTGCCTTTTAAAGGTTAAGGATTAATCCTAAATCAATGCATAAAATTAACTTCTACTCGTGGCTGATGGCATACATAGGAATTTAGGAGCACGCTACTATTAAGACTTAAGCCGTAAGTGTATATTTCTTGTAGCATTTTTCATTTTGCTCCTTGTTGACCAGTGTTCATTTTAGTGCTAAATTATTTTCAATGCTCTACAAGTCTTCTTGCAAGTATGGCTTTTCTTCCTTTCATTTTTCTCTCTCACCTTATATTTTGACACATTATCATCTACTTAATTTATTTTCTTTTTTTTAATAAAAATTATTTTTCTTCTATCGTCATAAGTTTCCCTCATCATCTTGTCTCTCTTATTTTACCATTTTTTTTTAGGAAAAAAATTGTTACTAGCTACTCCTTCCGTCCCAATGAATTACTAACGTCTATTTTATTTTGTGAGAGAAAAATAAAGCAAATGTTAACCATTGACTGGGACAAAAGAGTACCTTTTATACTTTTTAAAAAAAATTACTACTCCTATTTCCTCTTTTTTCTCCCATTTGCCCAAAAATAAAATTTCATCTTTTTTCCCCATTTTACAATTTAACACTGACACATTCTAAAAATAGACACCTATTTTTTTTTTGAGACCCACTTACTACACTTTCATTACGATATTTTTAATATTATTTCTTATTAAAAGCACCATATATTTTCCAAATGGGAGGAAAAAGAAAAACGAAGTTAGTACGTTTTATGAGACTGTTTTTACAAATCACTACCACTTTAATTTATAGTGAATGAAATTTTATAAAAAATCATTTTTTTTTATAATTGGTATTCAAGATAGAGTGAATACATGAATCATTACATATAGAGGAAAATGTGGATGAAACATAAGAAGGTGAAGGTGAAAATAGAGGTGAAAGCGGAATAGAAAATATCGAAAAAAATGATCTACAAAAATTTTACAAGGCTTTTTTAAGAATATTTTACGATAAAATGATAGATTTTAGAGGCAAAAGTGAAATTTTACCGTAAAGTATCAATTAATTTGGTCAGAGATACAAACAGATATTGATTTGTAAAGAAATTTTTTTTATAAAAGGTAGTAATTTTTGTAAATTTTTTTATAAAAGACAATAAATCGTAAAATTTTATAAATATAAGGTAATTATTTCAAATTGAGCCTATTTTTATTAGAATATTGTGATTAAGTAAATAAAAAAAATATTAAAATGGATACTCTCTTCATTCAAATCCATTAGCATCCCATCACATTTTGACACTATTTATATAGGTGACAAATCTTCAAAATAACTCATAATATATAAATAAAAATATAGTCATGTGGGATATTGTTTTATTCGTTTTGATAAGTACAATGTTAATATCAAATTTTTATATTTTTATACAATTTAAAATTATAAATATTGTCGTTATAAAATACATCTTGATAAGTGTTAAAAAATGAAGGATGTTATTAAATTTGAATAGAGTGAGTACAATCATACACTTGGCCAAGCCCCCTCTCACCCTAAATTTAGCCATTTTCTTTTTGCAGTCGGCTTATTACTTTGCGCAGTCGGTTTTTTTTATACTAATTAGACTTAACGATTTTAATATGTAACTAGTTTAAACACCCGTGTAATACACGGTTATTCCAAAAATCTTATTTGTTGAATGTTCCTACTTGTGTGAATATTTTATCACGATTAAACGATTATTTACTTGATTTGAAATCCTAATCACTTTTAAATTTGTATTAAAATAATTATAGAATATTTATGTTGGTTTGGTAAAATATATACGGCAACACGATAGCAATCACCATAAAACTTTTACTTTTATGAAGACTTTAAAATGACAAAGAATTTACCTTTTTTTAATTTATATTTATCATAAAGGAACAACAACTCATATTAATATACATAGTACTATCAATAAAGTTAAAGAAAATTTTGACAAATTAAAAGCCAAATACGGAGCAACGATCTATATTATGCTTGATCGTAAATATTACTTTGTACTATATATGAGCATACATAGGTCATTATTAAGAGTTGTTAAGATTGAGTGACCACATTTTAGTCATGAGCAACATAAATGTGGACTATGTGGTCACATTTTATGTACGTATTAGGATACTCATCACTACTTTATTAGTGAAAGACGATATTTCTCAAATGCCTCCGTTAATACTGTCTTATTAGATACGACTTGATCAAAAATTATAAAATCCTTAAAATGAAGAGAAATAACTACCTCAATGTAAGATGTCTTACTATAAGATTATAATTAGATCATCTTAATTGATAAATTATTCCATGCTCTTCTATTATAATATTGCATCCTTCCCAAAATAAGTGTCTCATTTTTTATGTAAATTACATATAAAAGGGGACACTTTTTTTGGGATGAAAGGAGTATATTACTTTATCTCATTGGATATTTAACTTGTCTATTGATATAAAAAAAATATAGATACCTTCAAACCCCAAAATAATCAATTGAGATATCTTCTTAAATGATATATAACTTAGTCCGCTATAAATTCGTATGTCGTTAAGATATTATGGCTTAAACATACTCGTACTAGTCCTCACCATTTAGGAAAAAAACGTAAAAATAAAAATAGAAAATAGATTTAAAATAAATACAATCATGATATTGAACGAAGAATACCATTTCACCACAAGTAGACAACCTTCTCATGCGAATTTTACATTAATCAAAACCAACGTCACGTAAGAAACATTAAAATGATGAACATGGAAATTGTCATACAATTAAGTGAAGATACATATTGAATATATAGATATTACTTTAATTTAATCAATATTCCTAATTCTATTACGAAGATATAAAAATTACAATGAAATGAAATAATCTATTATTCTAAAATTATTGTGAAAACTTAATTGTAGGAACAACGATAATTGCAAAATACTTCAACAAAAATAGATATGTATCAAACTTAATTGTATATAAAAATTTCACACTCATTATGTTTAATACTCCGTATAACTCATCGCACCACTTTAAACTAATTTGTAAATGTCTAGTTTTAACCAAAATGAATGAACAACCTAAATATTTATACTACTTCAAATTGACTTTTAACCACAAATTTGGCATTTCAAAAGTCAAAAGACACTTAAATTAAAGACAAATATTAATTTAAAAAAACTTTCAAACTACCACCAATTAATTTGATTTAACTCAATTTAATTTAGATTTTATTTTTTCTGAATTTTAATGGGTTAGTAGTTTTTGACACATTAAATTTTCATTGTGTGTAATTCTTTTAAATAGTGTAATTCCTAAAATAAAATAAAATTAGATAGTGTTAAATCTTGTGGGATGTACACTCTATTTTAAGAAATTATTTACTGAATTAAGTGGTTTTCTAGTTAGAATATTTCTCTACAAATTATTAAATGTTCAATATGTACTCCGTATATGACTGATTTATATTTAGGAATATGTTTAAGTACTATTATGAACCTTGAAATATATTAGTTCGTCGTTTGTTATAATTATATGTCTATTATGTTTTTCAAAACTTAAATGTAAATATTGTTAAAATGTCATTTGTTCTATCATAGTCTTGAATTAACATCTTCATATTTCTAAACTGTAATGAAATAAGTTTAATTGAACTACTAAATTATTGACTTTAAATATCACATATGATTATTTCAATACATGTAGTTAATGGCTTAATGAGTTTAATACCATTAATCAAACGACCTTTAATGAATGAAACGGGAAGCCGAGAAGGTATGAGACTTGCTTTTAGGGTGAAGAGGTAAAGTGAAAAACTGATAATTTAGATGACGTGTCAATTTTTTTAGAAATTATACAAGTAATACTCTCATTCTACCTTTTCAATGTTTCTGTTTTTATATGTATTTGATTTATTTTTAATGTTTTTTTTTTTTGGGAAGAAGTCAGCTCAAATTTCATTTCATCCTTCCAGAAAGTACATCAATACCCGTTTAGGGCATTTACAACAATACTCTCATCCTCACTCAAATTGTTCAACATACCGATACAAACATCAGACTTAACCAATTTCAGAATACATTCCATTGATCTATACTCATCTTCAAAAATACGTCTATTGTGTTCAAGCCACAAGTGATAAATGGCAGCAATCAGTACACATCCAAACCATTTCCCCCTCCATTTCTTGCTCCTGATCATTGATCGCTCTTTTGCATTTGAGCCATCATAGTTTCTTGCGTTTTGGCCATTTGCATCATCATGGCCCTCATTTCATTCATCATTGGGTCGCCACTCGAAGAAGGAGCGGCTTGCACGGGTGGTGGAGCATTTTGTTGTTGAAAATTAGGGCGATTGAAGCCCGGAGGGTTGTAAGGTTGTGGAGGATTATTGTAGCTGAAATTTTGTGGGCTGTTTTGATATTGTGTTTGTTGTGGCGAAGGATTCAAGACATTTTGGCTTTTGTAGCTCAAATTTGGATGATTCTTGTAGCCTTCGTTATAGTAGTTAGAATATGGGTTGTGTTGTTGAGATTGAAAGGCATGGACGGGATACATACCTCGGCATTCTAAGGAAGAATGACCGGAAAGGCCGCATGAACCACAAGTCGGGTCATGGGAAGTGTGCATCGCCGCTACCGTTTGTCCCCTTGTATTTGAAGAACTAGCTTGCATTTGACTCATTATCATCGCGGTCATGGCATCCATCTTAGCATTAAGCATGGCCACCGCGTCGCCGTCATTCTTGCCACCGCTCCTAGGGACATCCCTAGAGCTCCCGTATTGCGCATTATGGATGGCCATGGCCTCAATCGTATCCATAGCCTCATCCACGTCAATGTTGTCAAACCTCCCATTAGCGGCGGAGTCAAGCACTTGGCGTGACTCGTTGTAAAGACCATTGTAAAATTGCATGACAATGAACCACTTGTCCATACCGTGGTGAGGGCATTGGCGTTGTAAGTCCTTGTACCTCTCCCACGCATCAAAGAGAGACTCGTCTCCCCTTTGGCGGAAGCTCGTGATTTGACTCCTTAGCATTGCGGTCTTCTCGGGTGGAAAGTATTTTTGGTAGAATGCTAGCACCAAGGAGTTCCAATCGTCAATGGCGAGCACAGTGCGATTCAAGGCATTCAACCATAGCTTCGCTTTGTCCCGAAGTGAGAACGGGAAAAGCATCTCCCGGATTTGATCTTGTGTCACTCCGGTTTGCTTTATTGTAGAGCAATAGTCGCAAAAGTTTTGGATGTGGAGATTGGGGTCCTCACCGGGGCTCCCTCCGAATTGACTACGCTCGATGAGGTTGATAAAAGCGGGCTTCACCTCAAAATTATTCGCCGCTATGGTTGGCATAGCATTGCCCGTAGGAATTTGAGCGGCGGTTGGCCTAGAATGGTCCGAAAGCTTCACCATTATTCTAGGAAGTGGAGGTTCGAGTTCGGTGTGAGCTTCTTTGGAGGATGAAGCTTCAAGTTGCTTTAGTAGACTTTTGCGCGCAAGGAAAGTACGCTCCGGCTCAGGATCGAATTGCACGTCCTTATTAGCTTGAGACCTGCTAGTTTTCCTGACCATACACAACACTAGAGCAACTATAAGTAGCGGCCTCAAGGAATTGAGGTTCCTTGAGATAAGAGTAACAATAAAACATGAACCAAATAACAACAAAAACAAAAGCCGTCTCCCCGGCAACGGCGCCAAAATTTGATAAGGCTTAGTCGCGTCACCTAATCAAAAGTAAATCCGAACAAACTCTAACGGGTAGCAAGGGTAAGTCGGGTATTGTATCCGCAGGGAGATGGTCGTAATGTTGGTTATTTTGAACGATTCTAGTCTCGGTTCGAGTAGTTGTGGTTACTAATGCTATAGCGAAAGATAAGGGTATAAACTATAAGGAAAAGGTCTAGGGAGTCGGGTTAGGCAATGGGTAAGTCAAGGCCAAGGGTGATGATCAGAATGAGTAGGTATCGCACATGCTAAGGATAAAGCTCGGCCTCTCGGTCTTAAGCTCCTCTAGGTCTCGAATGCGGGCTCTCGCAACTTACAAACGAGGGTCCTAATGTTTAGTCTCGCGCCTACCCTAGAACTAGGCTTTCGTTCTTAAGTTCAAGGGTGCTAGATACTCGCTAAAACGTGATCAAGGAATCAACGAGAGCAATCAAGCAAGACATAAACAAAGCAACACAAAACCTAACTCAAGATGATCATCAAACTCAAGCAAAACCAACACCCATGCTTCACCCTCTCTCCCTAGATGATGAACTACTCACACATAGCGAATATGACAACAAAAGCAAGGGAAATAACGAAAGACATGATCAAAAATGATATAAAATGAATTGACAATAAAAAGGGAGAAGAAATTATCAATACCAATCAGAAAATTCAGAGGAGAACAAGAAGAATCCAAGCAACAAAACCAAATAGACGATCTAAACAACGTACTCGAGTCGTGAATTGAAAATACAAGAAGGAAAATTTTTCAAACCCTAAATTTTTGTGAGGAAGTACTTTAAAGTGTTAGGAAAATGCTGTCAAAATTTCGTGCCAAAATATAATGAATTGCTCCTTCAAATAGACGATCTAATTTAAGCACACGAGGAGTCACAAGTCGTCCCTGGGTCACGGGATGGCTGTCCCGTCCGGGACACACAAGCCAACACATCCCCAAGCTACGGGACATGCATCCCGGATGATTCAGTTTTGGTGCCCTTTTTGCCACTTCCTTTCCTTAGCTTATTTTCACTTCAAAGTCGTCCCAAGGTGTAGGGACAAGGCCTAGGTCGTCCCAAGGCATAGGGACGAGTTCCAAAATGAGAATATGAGCTCCAAATTCAGTCCCGAGGTCCCGGAACACCTTCAAACATCAAAACGAGGCTCGTGCGCAAGCGAAACGCAACGAAACCAACTCGAAACATCACGAAACTTTACGAAACTTCACGAAACCTCCCGAATACATCCTAATCTCAAAATATGCGCTTTTACCTGCAATATAGACACAAAAACGCAGCAGGGCCAAAACGGAGAGAAATAGGAGCCGAAATGCATATAAAAGTACGAGAATCGCAAAGTAAAGCTCGTGAACAAGGGGCTATATATATGTAAATGTATGAGACATCAATCATATGGACTGCATATCGAATCTCAAAACGGAGACTCTCTACTCGCCTACGAAATCTCATCCAACAGAATAGAGACTGCATCAAACACTTTGATATTGCACAATAAAAAAAACAAATGAGTGTGGGTTTCAGCATCAACCTTACACAAAACACATTGATTAACCAACATCATCCCCCGTCTACATAAATTTTCGACCGTAGGAAGTCTCCCTTGCACAGCCAATGAACCAATGACAGTATGCTTAGGAACATTAACAAAGCTCCAAATAACAGAAGACCAACTGACCTTGGGTTTGCAATGTCGAAAAAAATCATAAGCTGGAGTCACTTTACCATTCTATGTCCTCAACAAAACTTGAGCCTGTTCCACACTTCCTGCCCTTTGTACAAGCTCATCCCTCACACTGAGCATGTCTATCCAGCCATCAGAGTCAGCTTCAGCCTTCATCACTGTCCAAAGATTAGAAGCCTTCAACTTGTACCAGCAAAGCCAAGTGAGCCATGTACTTGTCCTCCCACGTTCAAGGGCTAGCAAATACCTACTTAAAAGAGCTATGTTCCATGACAAAATTTCTTTTATTCCAAAGCCTTTTTCCCTCTTTGGTAGACATACAGCCTTCCAACTAAGAAAAGTGAACCTCCTTTTGTCTTCCTCAATATTCCATAAGAAGTCCTTGCATAGCTTGACCAATCTCTTAACCACCCCTTTCGGTAGCAAAACAGCAGCACACCAAAAATTTTCCATACCAAAGAAGATAGAGTTAATGATTTGAACTCTACCTGCATATGTGAGGCTGGTGTTAGCCCAGTTCATCACATGTTTTCTTACTTTGTCAAGTGAAGCCTTATACATGTCAGTTTTCAGATTTACAGTGGCTAGGGGGAGACCCAAATAACGAAAAGGGAACACCCCTTCACTAAAACTTGACTCAGCAAGAATACTGCTCTTCACCTGGTCCTTAACCTCACCTATGTAGATCTCAGTTTTTTCAGGATTTGCCTTTAAGCCAGACATGCTTTCAAAGAGGTCCAGTATCTTAACCACTGCCAATACTCAGGGAACATCCCCTCTAGTAAAGACCATGAGATCATTAGCAAAAATCAAGTGGGTTAGCCTTACTCTGGAACACTTAGGGTGATAGGAGAAGTTCCTACCCTTGGTAGCCCCCTTAGGTATCTTGACAAAATCTCCATGCTCATGACAAAAATAGAGGGAGAAAGAGGATCTCCTTGACGAATCCCCCTCCTACCTTCAAAATAACCAAAAAGAGAACCATTTATCTTCAAAGTGTAAAATGGAGTTGTGATGCAAGCTTTGAGCCAGTCCACAAAGAGAGGAGGGAACCCCAAAGCCTCACACATGCTCAAAACAAAATTCCAGTTTAATGAGTCAAAAGCCTTCTTTATATCTACTTTGATCAAACATCTAGGGGATACATTATGTCTTGAATACCCCCTTGTTAGAGCTTGGGATAGAAGGATATTATCAAAAATGCTCCTGCCCTTGACAAAAGCAGCTTGCTCCTCTCCTACAATGCAAGGAAGAACCTCTTGTAGCCTGTTAGCCAAAACTTTGCTGATGGTCTTGTAAACTGTGGTGCAGCAAGAGATTGGTCTATAGTCTAACACTGAATTAGTTGTCTCCTTCTTTGGGATTAGGGTAACCACAGTTACATTTGTGGTTTTTAGCATTTTCCCCTTCTTGAAGAAATCTTGCACATCATGAATGAAATCAGAGCCAACAATATCCCAAGTAGCCTTGAAAAAACCAGAAGTAAATCCATCCTGGCCTGGACTTTTATTAGGATCAATATTCCATAGTGCTCTCTTTATTTCCTCCACACTCACTTCCGTTTTCAGGGCAGGTGCTTGATCAGTGGTTAAGCATTTCCCTGATCTAATGAACATACTATCCAAAGAAGCCACAGTCTTAGCAGCCAAGGAGGGAAGAGTAGTACTCAACAAAGGCTTGAGCAACTTTCTCTTCAATAACACAAAGTTGCCCATTCATATCATGAATTTTTCTAATACTATTAACCTGTTTTCTCTCAGCAATCTTCTTAAAACAATAGGAAGTATTATTATCATCTAATGAATTTATTAACTTGTTTTCACAAAGTTACCCATTCATATCATGAATTTATTTTTTTATGTTATTAATATAATTTAAAAAATTTTGAATTATAATTTTTAAAATTTTGAAAACTTCACGAAATCTTAAAATTTTGTCGCTGTCCTTACGATTTAAAATTTAATCTCCTAATCGTTATACCACCACAATTTTAATGCTCCATTTAAACATTAATTTAACAGTAATTTTAAAACCAAAAAAAAAATCATACCCCAGCCCACTTCAGGAAAAAAAAAAATGTAGTCGATACAAAAACGGGATATCAATTATATATAAAAAAAAAAAATTAAATCACGGAAGACTCAATAATTTATCAAACACATTTGACGTTGAAAATAAAATACAAATTTATCATAATAATAAAATTAATAATATTAATAATTAATAATAATAAAAAAAAAGAAGAAAAAAACCCAACCCAAGACTTTCTTAGGGTACGCTGTAGACATCCCCAAGAGTCTCTTTGTGATGTCAAGGGACATCACCAAGAGTCTCTTGGTGATGTCGAGGGACATCTCTTGGTGATATCCCTGGATATCACCAAATCACCAATAGATTTTTGGTGATGTCTATACTTTTTTTTTTAAAATTTTCGTTTTTGATAATTTATATCTCTATAATAGATGGTTTTTTTTAAAAAGTTCAAATAATCATTAAAAAGTATAGAAATAATACTAATAGCGAAATCGAATTTAATTATTAAAATCGTTAAGTGTAATTAGTAAAATAAAATGTCGACAGCGCGAAGTAATATGTCGACTGCAAAAAGTAGTTCCCTAAATTTAGCATGAGCAATCATAAGTACAATTTCCTTTTATTGTCCTATCTCATCCTATATTTTTCACACATCAAATATATTTCATTTAGATAATTTTTTTTTATAAGAAAAATTACTTTTTTTCTACAATTATAAGTTTCTCTTCATTCTCATCTTATTTATATTGTTTTTACATTATTTTTTGTCACAACTTTATGACTTACTCTCTTCATTCAATTTTAAAGTTTATTATTTCTTTTTTTATTCATTCATATTTAAATTTTCTACCACATTTCTATCAACAATCCATGGTTATTATCAATTGTGACCCTACAATTTTTTTTTAGTTTTTATTTTCCACACTAAATCTCACATTACTCTTAAAATTTATACCCCTTAACCTATAAACTTTAAATTTAAATAGACTGAGTAGTAAATAAAATATTATTAGAAGTGGCAAAAGGGCCAACACCCCTTCCCACCCTGAATTAAGGTCTTAATATTTGTGGAAAAAAAGTTTCCTCATGCATGGGTTGTCCTAAGGAAAGATAAGATTTAAAAGAGAGTTTTAACCCATGAGTCATGAGTCATGATAGTGGGTGTACATTAATGATAAATTTTGCACCTAATATAGCCATATTCAATGAACCAATTTGTACTGTAATGCTGTAAAAAAAAATAATAATAAAATAATTTGAATCGTGCTCACTCCCTAGAGTATGAAAAATATTACAATAATAATAATAATGAAAGGCTTTATCTTCTTATTTTTCTCTCATTTATTTTTTACACCTTATTTTTATATATATTAATCATTTTTTATAATAAATCTTCCTCCACAACCATAAGTTTACCTATTCTCTTATTTTCTTACTTTTACTTTATTTATATATATTTATATGGAGTAATAGACAACTAATTAACTAATAAAAGAGTATTAAATGCACAAAGGCTAAGTCCCCTCCTTCCCTTTTGAGGAGGTATATTTGGGATGTTGATAATGCACACAAATTCTTATTTAAGACGAGTATATTCTTCTTAAATTAAGACGTGTCAAGTATTGCGAATAAGACAAAAGACAAATGGATAGAAAAGATGTGATAGATTTGTCTTTTATGTGCAAGTACGAGATTACTTGATCCGTCTTAAACTTAAGACGAATAACCCGTCTTAAGTAAGACTTATTGGATAATACAAGGGGAAAAACAACTACTACACTGGATTTACCAAGCAAGCACACACTGATGATGTTATTCTTGTGGGTTAAATCCCTTGGTAGAAGGTTTTGTTTTTCGTGGATTTATGTCCACCCATTATTTACCTCTCAGAATCATGAAGATTTTCCCTTAATAAAAAGTGAAATTAAATGATAACTTCTTTTGATGGTTGTAAATACTCTTTAATGGTTAGTCCATCAATATCAATATCAATATCAATATCAATATCAATATGTTAAATAAAAAGGTAAAATATGCAGAAAAATAAAACATGAGACTTTTCATTGAATGAGGTGCATGGTGATGATGTGATATACGAATCTATCTAAGAGTTTTTCAAAAAAAAAAAAAAAAAGTTGATGCATGTTCCCAAAATTGGTCGTAAAATGAGAAACGCACATTTTTAGTTTCTACAAAACTAATCTTTGTTTATGAAATTCAATCATTTTAGTTTGAATTGATGAGATTAGACGATAAGTAACTCATTTTCTAAAAAAATATATAATTTAAATATATGGAAAAATAGATTAATTTTTAAATGCATATTTTTTTGCCTTAGTCTTAAAATTTTTAACCAAGTTTTTCTCCCTTGTTTTTCTTCTTCCTTTTCTCGGCTCTTTTGGGGTAGTGTGTGTGTGTGTGTTTTTCTTGTGATTTTTGAATGCAAAATCTCTGCACACTTTCCTCTTATTATAATGAAGAAAGAGGACATAAAGATAATCATGCCCAACATAATCATTAGCTTTTGGCCAATAGAAAAACATGCACAAAAAGGGGCCAATACATGGTCACCAAACACATGACCAATGCATGCACACTTGTGTGCCACTTGTCACGCCACACACATTGCGAGACCGTTTCCGTAATCTATTACAGATTACGGTATAAACACAAGGTTTTGGGTCTAACCCGAAAGGTTAATGCACTAATCCATTAGGGTACCATTGTGTGACCCAATTGGACCGGACTAAATTGGTAGAATATTCTAAATACTTAGATTATAAGCGGCCTCTAGCAAGACATTATAACCACCCAATTTATCCGATTATCATAATCTCATATTTGGCCCATGACTTCTACGAAGTCAATGCACAATTGTTGACGGACACCTACTATCCCCAACAATCTCTCACTTATCCAAAACAAGTGTGCAAACGAGCTAGATCTGCATCTTCAATTCCCTTGTCTCTTAATGTCTCGCCTGAACATAAGGTAAGTGTCAAGTCACCCCTATGACTATTTCAGGCTTTTCTTGGACTGTGAGCTAAACTATACACTAGATGATTGTTCGGTCAATACATCTGAACGTGGCCACGCATTTAACAGTTTCAACTCTCCAAGTAGCCTAGAGACATTAATCCTAATCTATAAATTAGGAGGACAATCCCATCTTGTCTATCCATGTCCCTCCATACGTTTCATAGCCACCCAATAAGTGCATTTATAACCCCCTTTCACGGCATGGCGTTGGACACTGTCAAAGCAAACTAATCCACGTACAAGTTTTATGCGATAGACTCAAGTCTAAGAAACTGACTCCAAGTCATAGTGAGATATACTTATGACTTCTACAACTTATAGAATTCTCACTGTGGGTCAGTCCAATACACGCACCATCGTGTATCCATGTGAATGACTTGGACGTCCAACGTCCTAGATCATGAAACAAGATCGTTAATCAACTCACATACCAGTCATTATGGGTCATCAATGTGCCTACTTGACAACCTGACCAGAGACAACCATAATTAACATCTCCAGTTCGCCATAATAGGGTTCCATTGCCTAGACATGATCTGGCAACCTATTTGGAGACAAAATTATTTTCGACATCACTCAATTAAACCAAGATTGAATGATTAAATATCATATAAGATGAGCATAACAATTGTTTTACAATCAAATTTAAAACAATTACATCATAGCCATTCTACAATGCGCTTGATGCCTATAGCAGCTGTATGCACCTCGTGCTTTGCCTGCGATAGGGGTTTAGTTAATGTGTAGATACCCGTATCCGTACCCCCCAAAAACAAAACCGATGACGAAAAGGACTTTCATGCATGCTTTTAAATAAGACGAAACGGTACAAAAGTGTCTAAAACATTTTAGTCATTGTTTAGCGTATTAATTTGAATTTGCATAATCGTAAAAATGAATGTCGTTTTTAGTCATTACAAGCACAACACGAGCACAATACAGGAACGTCTTACCAAAACGACTCACAAAAACAACCCAACAAGCTACAAAACGGCCCAAACTTACAAAACGACCCAAAACGCACACTAACGCTGTAACACCCCGTGTTAATTTAATTCAATAGTTAGCCATCAATTTCTAATTTCAAACCTTAAATCAATTCTTAATCATTTAATCTTTCAAAATCACACTTATTGCAAAACTTTCGTTTTGTAAAATTTCTCGACTTCTTTAATACTTTTTAAAATTTTTGAATAATGAAATAAATAATTTAATCTTAGAATTCAAAAGTAGAAATATTTCGAAAAATAGTCAAACGCGCACACTTTGACTTTATCGCTTTTGACACCCGACTTTTTAAAAACTGATAAATTTTGTGAAAAACTTTTTAACATCAAATATCTTTAGGAAGCTTCTTATTTTGACACTAGTATGTCAAGTTGATTTTGGGATGTCATAATTTAATTTAATTAAACATTATTTACTAAATAATCTAAACTTTAACCTAATTCATTTAACCTAAAGTATACTAACTTGTTCCCATTATTTTTCTAAGTCAAAAACACTCCCTTTTTCTCTCCTTATTGCCGAGCAACCTTACTCCCTTTGCTCCCTTTATTTTCTTTCATTTTTCACTTAAAACATCCTAAATTAAAACCCTAAATATTATCCTAATAGTTTACTAGTATTCTAAGCTTAATCTTGGGTATTTGGAGCTCACTTGTTTACGGGTTTTTGAAGGTGAAGACGAGTACTTGGGTGAAGACATAAACCTAGATAATATTATTGACCCGGATAACCTCTAGCTTGCCAAATCGAGGTGATTAGTTATATCTCATTTTAACCTCTTTGTAAATTAATTTGATTTTTATTATATGTTTTATGAGTATGATTTTTATGTTAAATTTGTTAAACATCATTTATATGAACTTGTATGATTATGTGTTGTATAATAAAATGATAATAAATAAGTAATAATGATAATAGTTTAGTTGTAGTAATATATTCACATGTGTAGTTAATTTATTTTTGAGCATTTTTAATTCATGTTCATATGATTTTTATGTTTAGTTATGTTTTATTTGAGTAGTAATCATATATAAAAATTATGTGAATTATTAACAATGAGTTTAAAGTGATTAAAATCGAAAATAAAAATTATATGTTCATATATATTATACTCGGCATTTTCCATTTTTTTAAACATATTTTCACTTTTAATTTTTGTAAATAATATGTTAGAATAAGTTAGTTAAAATAGATGTATTCATGTTAAAAAAAATTAAATTAGGAAAATAAATTATAAGTTGTTAAAATCAAAATTAGTGTTCTTGAGCTTTATTATGATCTTCATATGTGTTCTTGAAATATTCATGTTGATGTTCATCATTTTGTACTCTTTGATTTCATTTTAGTTTATGTTTGTTAATAATTTGTGTTTATGTTTAGTTATTATTTTATATATTATTAGTCTTATAATATAAATCAACTTAAAACATTATAAATCATTTAGAATAAAAAGTTAGAAATTTAAAGTGTTGAAAAACACTATTCATAAATATAAATGAAACTTTTAGTAAATTTCATTTTAGTTTAAATCGTTTTAGTATAATTAGAATAATTAAAATATAAAGACTTTAAGCTAAAAACCGATAAAATCAAAAAAAAATGAAATTTGGACACCACCATGATTTGTCACGGCATTCCTAAGCTTATTAGGGTTAAATTTTTTTTTTATCACTTTTTAGTTTAATTGTTAAAATAATTTAATTATTAGTTAATAAGTTAGAATTAAGAAATTAAAAGAAATAAATAAATTTTGACATATATACAACACCACACGACATTCTTAATTAAAATAGACCAAATTTGATCAAAATGAAATTATCACTAAGTCACTAAAGTTAAATAGTAATTAGAACTGAATTTTTGTATAAATCGTTTTAGTTAGAAATGAAATATTATAAACCGATAAAAATATGTAACCGTTATAGAAATGAACTAAATCGTGTGCTACTGCCTTTGCAAATATTGGACTGTTGATCTTGGACGTACGGACTAAGATGAATCATCCACGTTACTATTATTTTAAAAATGAAAATCGCTAAATTTAGTTAATAGACGACTAAATTTAACTAAGTCTCATTTTAAAATGAATATCATTATCCCTTGTTACAAATTGAACTTAACATTTTTAAAACTAGTATTTTAAAATGAAAATCATTATCACTTTTTACAAATTGAACTTAACATTTTTAAAACTAGTATTTTAAAATGAAAATCATTATCACTTTTTACAAACCGAACTTAACGTTTTTAAAACTAGACTTTTAAAATATTTTCAAAAATCACTAAGTACAAAACGAACTTAACGACTTTGAAACTAGAATTTATACTTAGGAAATAAAAAGATTTAGTATTATACCTAAAATATCTTAAGTATAAAAAAATACGTATAAATATAAGAATACGTACAAGTATAAGAATGCGTATAAGTATAAAAATACGTATAAAATACGAAGTATAAAAATACGAATACGTATAAAAGTACGTATAAAAATACGAAGTATAAAAATACGAATACGTATAAAAATACGTATAAAATACGGTGAATAGTGAATAGTGAATAGTGAAAAGTGAATAGTGAAATACTGAAAATAATTGAAAATTTTACTAAGTATAGAAAATTGAAAATGAATAAGTAAATAACTTAAGGTGTTTGAAAAACACTTAAATAAAATTGGATATACTAATAAACATATCATTTTAGAAACTTAAAAATGTTAATAATTAACAACACTTCAAATAATAAACGAATGTGTTATGTGACCATATGAAACCGAATACAAATACTTAAACGTTTGACGATGAGACTAGGAGAGTCTAGTAACATGTGATATGTAAATATCAAATAAATAATAAATCTTGAGTAAGTTAAATAAAAGGTCAAGCTTGGGCCTCAGATAAGGGAACGTCAATCATGAGTGAAGTGGGGTTTAAGATAGTCTTGTAGCGGTCGCCATTGCCGTACAAGATAATGAATATGCCAAGGCTTTTGTCTCAGGCTTTAGGAAATAGTCGTTTTATCCTGAGTTAAGGTGCTCTATGAATAGCATAGCCCATTCTTAAATTGGATACTAGTGTACATGTACTAGACTAGGGTTTTATTCCCCTATCTCGCTAAAGTTACCAGGGCACCGTGACCTTGTGGATTCAGGTCGATTATAGCGGTTTGTCTCCTTGCCGTGTTTCGTTCTTAGTGGGCGCGACACTAGCATTCGTTCTTGCCACATGTACAGATCACTTGACGAGATTGTATCTGAAGTTCGAATCATTTCGAACACTAGAGGATGAGATGCAAGTATTATAGTATTCGGCGTGGTTTACGAGTCGAGTAAGTCTCTGCACTATGGAAGTGAGATGCAATCGATCAGAGTACAAAGACCTACTCAGTGGTCAGGCTCGTAAGCAGTATGTGTTGTTTGTTGTTCGGTTAAATGAGAATGAGTGTGTACCATCTTCGAAAACTAAAGACCACAAATTTCTGAAGTGAATCGAGTCTGCATGATGTGAATGATACGCTATGTATGTTTGTTTGCGATTTGATATCGCCTCGTAATACTGCTGAAATATTGTGACACTACTGCTATGATATTATATGTTATTTGCTTTTATAACTGAATATCATGCTTATATGATTTATCGCTTTAAACCGCATGCTTATTATGACTTATATGTCTTTATATGCTATTTGTATTAAGCATGTTTACGTTTTTATCATAACGTTATAATTATAAAGCGATAGTAATAAACCAAAGTAATTGAAATCGAGGGTAAGTATGAGCATAGCTAGTCATCGTTCGCCACGCACCCCCCATCAGTTTATTGTGCAGGACGATCGTGGACCGGATGCTGGATTTTGGACGGGGCCACGAGACGTTTTTATGCTTTCCTTTTTGTTTCTTTTCGAGAGATATGTAATATATAACGCTACTCCTTTAAATTACCGTACTTAGAGTTGTTTTATTCAACTCTTGAACGATGTTATAACATTTGGGTTTTATTGTATAATTAATGACGCTGGTTTAAGACTTAATTAATTTCCGCCATAGTAATTAAAGTCGACTAAAAACCAGGTTGTTACAAACGCAACACGCAAAACGGGCCAAAGTGCGTCCCGTGTCACATTTTCACAAGATTAGGCTCTATAATACCACAAAATAATATATTTCAATATTACTTTATTCCGAGCCAAAACCGAAAAACACGACAAAAACCGAAGCACGAAAATCGAAATTTGGATCAAAATCAATTTGGCCCAAATTACCTTAACCCACACGCATAATACATCACTAAACACCATCATTACCTACAAAATACGTCACATGACCAAAGGCGGCAAAATGGCCCACCAAAACAAATAAAAAATCGCACATTAAAGCGATGACTTTTAATCGCTGTTATCAGCGATTTTGTTTTTGTTTCGACCCAAATTTTTTGTTTTTTCTTACAAAATTTCAGCCAAACAAAATAACAATCGCCTGTGCACAGGCGATTTATATTTTAGTCATGCACAAACACGAGCCTTTCCCTATAAATACCACCCTTTACAATCAAACAATATACCTCTTAACACACAATTAATCATTCTCATTACTCATACACACAAAATACTCACTCACTCACACTTACAAAATCTCACTCAAAATACCGTCTTTGCATTTTTAAAAGGTAAACACTTTACCTTCGGATTAGACGTTTAAGACTCGGACAAAAGGAGTTACATTAACCCCAACCCGATATTGGCATTAGCGAACCCGTATTCGTAATATGGTTGTAGCAATTCGGATTCAGAATCCGTCTAAACCCCGTCAATATCGCATAAACAAACGACTCAAAATCACTAAAGCAAACCGACGTCACCTTTACATTATGCGTACCTACATGAGTACCAACACCTACACTACTGTTGCTGCAGCGTATGAACGCGCATGTAGCCTATGGGCTTCTCTGGAGTTAGAAAAGGCTGAAAAGAAGAAGAAGGTGTTTGTGCCTTCCGTATCACAGTCGAGCTTCATTCAGAAGCCGAACTATCAACGCCCGAATCAGCAGAGGCCAAATTTTCAGAGGCCTGCGTTCCAAAACATGGTTCCTGCTGGGAACAACGAGAGAGCTATGGTTGCAGGAAGGGCTCCTCAACCAAGAGCCTTACAGAGAAATTGTCATATGTGTGGCAATGCACCTCATGAGGGGAAACAGTGTAACGGTCTGCCAATTACCTGTTACAGGTGTAAGAAAGTAGGACACAAGGCAAATGTATGTCCAAATAACCTGAACACTGCATTTCATCGCGGAGTACCACAATCGGTGGTGGTACAGGGGCGAGTTTATGTGCTCACTGAAGCTGAGGCAGAGGAGTCACCTGAGGCTGACGTCATCACGGGTATTTTTCTTATAAACTCTGTGAACGCTGTCGTTTTGTTTGACACTGGGGCATCATTGTCCTTTATATCTTCTAAGTTTGTTTCAAAAGCTAATCTCACAAAATCCGAATCAATCAACGCAAATATTTCTTTACCAAACGGAAAAATTTTCGAATGCTCCAAAATTTTCAAAGAAACTCCAATCACAATCCATAAAACAATCTTCCCTTCCGACCTTATTCTTTTTGACATGCCGGAGTTCGACGTCATTCTGGGGATCGATTGGTTGACTAAGTATCATGCGTTGTTCGAGTGCCGAGATCGCAAAATTCGCTTGAAGCATCCTACAGGGACTAGAGTCACGTATCAGAAGACTTCGCCAATTAAGGGGGCGAAAATCATCTCTATGTTACAACTACAGCGGCTAGAAAGAAAAGGACACCAAGTGTACCTATGCAGCGTCAATGAAGTCAAGGAAAGCGTGGACATCGAAGGTATTCACGTGGTACGGGAATTCCCTGACGTTTTCCCAGACGACTTACCAGGCTTGCCACCTGCTCGTGACGTTGAATTCTCTATCGACCTTGTGCCAGGCACGGCCCCAATCTCAAAAGCACCCTATAGGATGGCACCGGTAGAACTACAGGAATTGAAGAAACAACTAGAGGAAATGATTGAAAAGGGTTTCATACGACCAAGTGTCTCGCCTTGGGGAGCACCGGTTCTCTTCGTGAAAAAGAAGGATGGCAAGATGAGACTACTGCATCGACTCTGAGGAGTTAAACAAGGTGACCATTAAGAACCGCTACCCTTTACCCGTAATCGACGATCTCTTTGATCAATTGAAGGGCGCGGAGTGTTTTCTAAGATCGACCTGAGGTCGAGTTATCATCAGTTGCGGTAAGAGAACAGGACATCCGTAAGATCGCTCGAAGCGGATATGGTCATTACGAGTTTAAGGTCATGCCGTTCGGTTTGACAAACGCTCCAGCAGTGTTCATGGATCAGATGAACAGGACCTTCCACGAGTATCTAGACATATGCGTGGTGGTTTTCATTGACGATATCCTGATTTATTCCAAGACTGGGGCAGAACACGAGGAACATCTCCGTATTATTCTGGGAATACTGAGGAAATATAAGTGGTATGCTAAATTTTCCAAGTGCGAGTTTTGGCTTGAAAAGGTAGCATTCCTGGGTCACGTCATCTCGAAGGACGGAGTGATGGTAGATCCTGCAAAGATCGACGCAGTAAAAGAATGGAAGGCTCCCACAAATATAACTGAGACACGCAGCTTCCTAGGTTTGGCAGGATACTACAGAAGATTCGCCCTGCATTTCTAAGGTAGCACGACCGATGACCAAATTACTACAGAAGGAGTCCAAGTTCATTTGGAGCGACGAGTGCGAGAATGCGTTCCAGGAACTTAAGACAAGACTTACCACGGCACCCGTCTTAGCTCTTCCTACGGATGGAGACGAGTATGAAGTCTACAGTGACGCCTCACTGAATGGCCTGGGTTGCGTACTGATGCAACAAGGAAAGGTCATTGCTTATGCGTCAAGGCAGTTAAAGGTTCATGAACGAAACTACCCAACTCATGACCTAGAATTAGCAGCGGTGGTGTTTGCTTTGAAAATCTGGCGTCACTACCTCTACGGGGTGAGTATCAAGTTCTACACGGACCACAAAAGCCTGAAATATATCTTCACACAGAAAGAACTCAACATGAGACAACGCCGGTGGTTAGAATTGATCAAGGACTACAAGATTGAGCTACTGTACCACGAGGGTAAGGCGAACGTCGTTGCCGACGCTCTGAGTAGAAAGACTACGCATACCCTTAACAACATTTGGGAAATTCCGGCTGGTATTGTCAGAGACTTCAAGAGAATGAACTTAGAGTTGGTTCAGTCTGACGATGCTGATTTGAACGCAATGATCGCAGAGCCGGAGTTATATCACGTGATTAGAGCTCTACAGTGGGAGGATGAAGAACTCGTGAAAATCAGAGGGGAAATTCCTTCAGGAAACCGAGAAGGGTTTGAGATTAAACCTGACGGGAGTTTGAGATTCAAAGAAAGGTGGTGTGTGCCCGACGTACCAGTGTTAAAGAGAAAGATCCTTGACGAGGCACATAGCACACGATACTCCATACACCCAGGGTCCGATAAGATGTACCAAGACTTAAAACTGAGGTTCTGGTGGGTAGAAATGAAAGCAGAGATTGCCGAGTACGTTGCAAAGTGCCTAATCTGCCAGAAGGTGAAATTCGAGCATCAACGACCTGGAGGACTACTACAACCCTTGGACATTCCAATGGGAAAATGGGATTCCATTTCCATGGACTTCATAACGGGTTTACCAAGGACTCATAAAGGAAATAATGCAATTTGGGTAATTGTGGACCGCTTAACAAAATCGGCCCACTTTCTACCAATCAAAGATACTTGGAGTCTTGAAGAGCTAGCTAAGGCTTATGAGAAAGAGGTGATCCGACTACACGGTGTACCGCTAGACATTATCTCGGACAGGAATCCGAGATTCACCTCTCATTTTTGGGACAAGCTCCAAGCAGCATTGGGAAGCCAACTGAAGATGAGCACCGCTTTCCACCCTGCGACCGATGGTCAAACTGAGCGAACTATCCAAACGGTCGAGGACATGCTCAGGGCATGTGCTTTAGAATTCAACGAGAATTGGGAGAAAAGTCTACCTTTGATTGAATTCTCCTACAACAATAGCTTCCATGCAAGTTTGGGTTGTGCCCCATTCGAGGCACTCTACGGGAGGAAGTGTCGTAGCCCAGTCTGTTGGGACGATGCTAGTGATAATGTGGGTACTGGACCAGAAGTTATTCAAGACCAGATCGAACACATCAAAATCATTCGTGAACGCCTGCAAGCGGCCCAGGACCGCCAGAAGATGTATGCTAACAAGCATCGCCGACCTATTGAATTCAAAGTCGGAGAACATGTTTTCTTGAAAGTATCACCCATGAAGGGGGTTCGACGTTTCGGATTGAAAGGGAAATTGAGCCCTAAATACGTTGGACCGTACGAGGTACTTGAAAGGATTGGTGAGGTAGCCTATCGCCTAGCGCTACCCCCCAACTTATCCAAGGTTCACAACGTTTTTCACGTTTCTCAACTGCGGAGATACAGGAGTGACCCAAGTCACATCATTACTCCTGACGTGATCGCAGTTGAGCCTAATCTGCTATACTCCGAAAAACCTGTCAAGATTCTAGCACGAGAAACCAAGGTGCTGAGGCGGAAGACGGTTCCCTTAGTGAAGGTGCTATGGAAGGGTCAACTGACTGAACAAGCAACTTGGGAGACCGAGGCCTCTATGAAGGAAAAATATCCCGAGCTGTTTATCTCAGGTGAAAATCCTATACTTCATTCAAGTTTCGGGACGAAACTTTTCTAAGGGGGGAGGTTTGTAACACCCCGTGTTAATTTAATTCAATAGTTAGCCATCAATTTCTAATTTCAAACCTTAAATCAATTCTTAATCATTTAATCTTTCAAAATCACACTTATTGCAAAACTTTCGTTTTGTAAAATTTCTCGACTTCTTTAATACTTTTTAAAATTTTTGAATAATGAAATAAATAATTTAATCTTAGAATTCAAAAGTAGAAATATTTCGAAAAATAGTCAAACGCGCACACTTTGACTTTATCGCTTTTGACACCCGACTTTTTAAAAACTGATAAATTTCGTGAAAAACTTTTTAACATTAAATATCTTTAGGAAGCTTCTTATTTTGACACTAGTATGTCAAGTTGATTTTGGGATGTCATAATTTAATTTAATTAAACATTATTTACTAAATAATCTAAACTTTAACCTAATTCATTTAACCTAAAGTATACTAACTTGTTCCCATTATTTTTCTAAGTCAAAAACACTCCCTTTTTCTCTCCTTATTGCCGAGCAACCTTACTCCCTTTGCTCCCTTTATTTTCTTTCATTTTTCACTTAAAACATCCTAAATTAAAACCCTAAATATTATCCTAATAGTTTACTAGTATTCTAAGCTTAATCTTGGGTATTTGGAGCTCACTTGTTTACGGGTTTTTGAAGGTGAAGACGAGTACTTGGGTGAAGACATAAACCTAGATAATATTATTGACCCGGATAACCTCTAGCTTGCCAAATCGAGGTGACTAGTTATATCTCATTTTAACCTCTTTGTAAATTAATTTGATTTTTATTATATGTTTTATGAGTATGATTTTTATGTTAAATTTGTTAAACATCATTTATATGAACTTGTATGATTATGTGTTGTATAATAAAATGATAATAAATAAGTAATAATGATAATAGTTTAGTTGTAGTAATATATTCACATGTGTAGTTAATTTATTTTTGAGCATTTTTAATTCATGTTCATATGATTTTTATGTTTAGTTATGTTTTATTTGAGTAGTAATCATATATAAAAATTATGTGAATTATTAACAATGAGTTTAAAGTGATTAAAATCGAAAATAAAAATTATATGTTCATATATATTATACTCGGCATTTTCCATTTTTTTAACATATTTTCACTTTTAATTTTTGTAAATAATATGTTAGAATAAGTTAGTTAAAATAGATGTATTCATGTTAAAAAAAATTAAATTAGGAAAATAAATTATAAGTTGTTAAAATCAAAATTAGTGTTCTTGAGCTTTATTATGATCTTCATATGTGTTCTTGAAATATTCATGTTGATGTTCATCATTTTGTACTCTTTGATTTCATTTTAGTTTATGTTTGTTAATAATTTGTGTTTATGTTTAGTTATTGTTTTATATATTATTAGTCTTATAATATAAATCAACTTAAAACATTATAAATCATTTAGAATAAAAAGTTAGAAATTTAAAGTGTTGAAAAACACTATTCATAAATATAAATGAAACTTTTAGTAAATTTCATTTTAGTTTAAATCGTTTTAGTATAATTAGAATAATTAAAATATAAAGACTTTAAGCTAAAAACCGATAAAATCAAAAAAAATGAAATTTGGACACCACCATGATTTGTCACGGCATTCCTAAGCTTATTAGGGTTAAAATTATTTTTATCACTTTTTAGTTTAATTGTTAAAATAATTTAATTATTAGTTAATAAGTTAGAATTAAGAAATGAAAAGAAATAAATAAATTTTGACATATATACACCACCACACGACATTCTTAATTAAAATGGACCAAATTTGATCAAAATGAAATTATCACTAAGTCACTAAAGTTAAATAGTAATTAGAACTGAATTTTTGTATAAATCGTTTTAGTTAGAAATGAAATATTATAAACCGATAAAAATATGTAACCGTTATAGAAATGAACTAAATCGTGTGCTACTGCCTTTGCAAATATTGGACTGTTGATTTTGGACATAAGGACTAAGATGAATCATCCACGTTACTATTATTTTAAAAATGAAAATCGCTAAATTTAGTTAATAGACGACTAAATTTAACTAAGTCTCCTTTTAAAATGAATATCATTATCCCTTGTTACAAATTGAACTTAACATTTTTAAAACTAGTATTTTAAAATGAAAATCATTATCACTTTTTACAAATTGAACTTAACATTTTTAAAACTAGTATTTTAAAATGAAAATCATTATCACTTTTTACAAACCGAACTTAACGTTTTTAAAACTAGACCTTTAAAATATTTTCAAAAATCACTAAGTACAAAACGAACTTAACGACTTTGAAACTAGAATTTATACTTAGGAAATAAAAAGATTTAGTATTATACCTAAAATATCTTAAGTATAAAAAAATACGTATAAATATAAGAATACGTACAAGTATAAGAAAGCGTATAAGTATAAAAATACGTATAAAATACGAAGTATAAAAATACGAATACGTATAAAAGTACGTATAAAAATACGAAGTATAAAAATACGAATACGTATAAAAATACGTATAAAATACGTATAAAATACGGTGAATAGTGAATAGTGAATAGTGAATAGTGAATAGTGAATAGTGAAAAGTGAATAGTGAAATACTGAAAATAATTGAAAATTTTACTAAGTATAGAAAATTGAAAATGAATAAGTAAATAACTTAAGGTGTTTGAAAAACACTTAAATAAAATTGGATATACTAATAAACATATCATTTTAGAAACTTAAAAATGTTAATAATTAACAACACTTCAAATAATAAACGAATGTGTTATGTGACTATATGAAACCGAATACAAATACTTAAACGTTTGACGATGAGACTAGGAGAGTCTAGTAACATGTGATATGTAAATATCAAATAAATAATAAATCTTGAGTAAGTTAAATAAAAGGTCAAGCTTGGCCTCAGATAAGGGAACGTCAATCGTGAGTGAAGTGGGGTTTAAGATAGTCTTGTAGCGGTCGCCATTGCCGTACAAGATAATGAATATGCCAAGGCTTTTGTCTCAGGCTTTAGGAAATAGTCGTTTTATCCTGAGTTAAGGTGCTCTATGAATAGCATAGCCCATTCTTAAATTGGATACTAGTGTACATGTACTAGACTAGGGTTTTATTCCCCTATTTCGCTAAAGTTACCAGGGCACCGTGACCTTGTGGATTCAGGTCGATTATAGCGGTTTGTCTCCTTGCCGTGTTTCGTTCTTAGTGGGCGCGACACTAGCATTCGTTCTTGCCACATGTACAGATCACTTGACGAGATTGTATCTGAAGTTCGAATCATTTCGAACACTAGAGGATGAGATGCAAGTATTATAGTATTCGGCGTGGTTTACGAGTCGAGTAAGTCTCTGCACTATGGAAGTGAGATGCAATCGATCAGAGTACAAAGACCTACTCAGTGGTCAGGCTCGTAAGCAGTATGTGTTGTTTGTTGTTCGATTAAATGAGAATAAGTGTGTACCATCTTCGAAAACTAAAGACCACAAATTTACAAGTGAATCAGTGCATGATGTGAATGATACGCTATGTATGTTTGTTTGCGATTTGATATCGCCTCGTAATACTGCTGAAATATTGTGACACTACTGCTATGATATTATATGTTATTTGCTTTTATAACTGAATATCATGCTTATATGATTTATCGCTTTAAACCGCATGCTTATTATGACTTATATGTCTTTATATGCTATTTGTATTAAGCATGTTTACGTTTTTATCATAACGTTATAATTATAAAGCGATAGTAATAAACCAAAGTAATTGAAATCGAGGGTAAGTATGAGCATAGCTAGTCACTGTCCGCTCAGCGGGCACCCCCCCATCAGTTTATTGTGCAGGACGATCGTGGACCGGATGCTGGATTTTGGACGGGGCCACGAGACGTTTTTATGCTTTCCTTTTTGTTTCTTTTCGAGAGATATGTAATATATAACGCTACTCCTTTAAATTACCGTACTTAGAGTTGTTTTATTCAACTCTTGAACGATGTTATAACATTTGGGTTTTATTGTATAATTAATGACGCTGGTTTAAGACTTAATTAATTTCCGCCATAGTAATTAAAGTCGACTAAAACCAGGTTGTTACAAACGCAACACGCAAAACGGGCCAAAGTGCGTCCCGTGTCACATTTTCACAAGATTAGGCTCTATAATACCACAAAATAATATATTTCAATATTACTTTATTCCGAGCCAAAACCGAAAAACACGACAAAAACCGAAGCACGAAAATCGAAATTTGGACCAAAATCAATTTGGCCCAAATTACCTTAACCCACACGCATAATACATCACTAAACACCATCATTACCTACAAAATACGTCACATGACCAAAGGCGGCAAAATGGCCCACCAAAACAAATAAAAAATCGCCTGTTTACAGGCGATTTAATTTTTAATCGCCTGTTAACAGGCGATTTTGTTTTTGTTTCTGACCCGCAGCCTTTTTGTTTTTTCTTACAAAATTTCAGCCAAACAAAATAACAATCGCCTGTGCACAGGCGATTTATATTTTAGTCATGCACAAACACGAGCCTTTCCCTATAAATACCACCCTTTACAATCAAACAATATACCTCTTAACACACAATTAATCATTCTCATTACTCATACACACAAAATACTCACTCACTCACACTTACAAAATCTCACTCAAAATACCGTCTTTGCATTTTTAAAAGGTAAACACTTTACCTTCGGATTAGACGTTTAAGACTCGGACAAAAGGAGTTACATTAACCCCAACCCGATATTGGCATTAGCGAACCCGTATTCGTAATATGGTTGTAGCAATTCGGATTCAGAATCCGTCTAAACCCCGCCAATATCGCATAAACAAACGACTCAAAATCACTAAAGCAAACCGACGTCACCTTTACATTATGCAAATTCTCATTCATGCATTAAATTACCACTAAAATCACGGATTCGACATTAAATTGTACCGTTTCAAATCAGTCTTTTAGCATGCAAAATCGAGGGTTTTTCACAAAATCTTAAGAGTCAAATGCAAAGTCGGAGAATAACGTTTATTTTAATAATTCATCCAATGAATTATTATTTAACGTACATTTCCTATAGCAAAATGTCATAGTTTTGACAATATACATTATTTACATATTTTAACGAGTTATACATGTTCGCACTTGTACGTAGCGTGACTTTTAGCCCAAATATCGAAATTAAGCACTTGTTTTCAAATTAGTAAAGACTACTTTTACGTAGGCTTTTTGATTTCAGTTTTCAAAATACATTTTGTCAAGACTTTCGAAAAGTAACCTCACTCCGAATCCTCTCTCTGGTTTCACAATAACCTCAGACGGATAGGTTTCGACGCACCTTGAAATCTGAGACACCCGTGTCTTATATTTTAAAACGCGTTGAATAGGTTCCAAATTCCTTTAATATTTGGTGGCGACTCCGAAGATACATTTCAAAAGGATTTTCTACATTTCTTTTTTGTCACAAATTCATGCAATGATCTCCCCCATTTTGCACTATCGTAATTTCATCGCACGCACATTTTTCCTGCGAGGCGCATTCCGCACCCCGCTCGCCCCCACGCGAGGCGAGGGCGGGCGCGCAGGGCATCGATAGGTAGCACATTTTTCCCCCGGAACCTTCAGTTGGCGACTCCGCTGAGGACGAGCATGATTTTTATTATTTTCAAAAACTAGCTTTTTTTTTTTTTAAAAAAAACATAAAGAAGTGAAGCTTGAAACTTTGAAAACATTTACGCTTTCGATATTTGGGCAAAAATACGTTGAGTCGAATCCTCCTGATTCATAACCACACCCTTCTGAGGGACGGCCCCTAGTAACGCTCGCTTCATAAGTGAGATTACTCTGGACACGTCGATCTCTCACCCCTCCACGATTACAAGTACGGCACCCGTACAAACGATCGTAACCAGTCAAATTCGGACGCTCTAGGACCCGTATTGAATTCACACCTAAGACCTATGCAATCTTGCGGATAACCCTACCCAAACGTTGCGAGAATGGGCGGAGGGAACCTTACCCTATAAACCAAAAACCTGTATTTATATGTACAAGTGCGAAACTATAGTACCCTCACTATAGTCGTCCTTCAAAACAATTGCATGCAAAAACAATTCCTAGGCATTATACATACGTCCATTTTGAAAATACATTTTCAAATATTTTCCAAAAGGTCATACTTTTAAACATACAGTCAGGATCATTGGCCTATAGTCAAGTGAACCTGACAAATGATACACCGCAACATTCAAAACCGATCGGAAATAATCACTACATTTCCAATCCTTTTCAAAACTTAAATGGATTATACGACTGACGTATCGTCATAATACATTTATCGCAAAACATTTCGCAAAGCAAAAACCGAAAGTGTCAATTCATTTCGGACTTTTAAACAAACACCTTTACGTTAGAAATAACTCTAATCCGAGTGACTCACTAGTCACCCCGACTTAAACGAACTTTTTCTCTCAAAATTAAGCAAAACACGGGCTCGTTCAAACACGAACCCGTCATTTTATACGTCAGGTCAAATGACTTATCGTCACTTTGACTTGATACCCTGTGTCTCACATAAAGAGCGAACAAACAATCGCTTTTTACCCAATTTAACGTCTTCAGATCGACTAGCCTATCGCTACATTAGTTTGATCCTTTTTAAATCATAATCTGACGATAAACCCTTAAGCAATGTACCGCTAACCTGGGTCAATCTGACTATGATCATACAACTTTTAACATCGAGACTAGGGACGTGCCAACGCGCCTCTACCTCAAAAGCTTTCCGTGTCTTTTAAAGGCTAAAAACACGAGTCGAGTCATGCACCCACTTTTCACATTTTTGCCTTTTCTTTGGTCGCGAATGCGTTTTTCTTTTGAGTCTTTTCTTTCCTTTTAAAATCACTAAAGGTTTGAAACTTTGTCAGGTTCACTCACTGAAAAATACTGGATACACGACGGACTAAAGACCGTCACCTAAACCCTCGCCCACCACCAAAGAAGCGTGCCGACAATAAATCAAGACCAAAAATCGTCATGGCCTTGAAACACGATGAAGGTTTCGGCGGACCGCCACCACCTCCCCCAGAGGTAACTGCCGAGCAGGTTCGACAACTCAGTGATAGAATAGCTAGCCTCACCACGACAATTGAGCAAATGGCTATCATGCAAAAATTTGAGGCAGAGAAAAACGCCATGCGCCTCGCCGAAGAGTCCGAGCGAAACGCTAAAAGAATTCGAACCATGGAAGAACGCCTCACAAACTCAAGGGGTTACTCCATACACCAAGAAAATGAGCATATCCCGAAAAACGTCAAGTCCATGCTACCAGACAAGCTGGCGCTTAGCGATCTTCCCATTTTCAAAGGTCACGAAAGCCCGCTCGTACATGTCAAGGCTTTCAAGGCTAAAATGGCCATCATGGGTGTCGAACCCCCCGCCTGGGCTACACTATTTCCACACTCGGTTGACGCGCAACCCAGAGCATGGTTCTATGCCTTAGAGCCACACAAGACCGGTAGTTTCGAGGACATAACAGTTGCATTCGATCTGCAGTACCGGGACAACAACGACATCCAGGTCTCACTACGTACCTTGGAGGTCCTGACCCAAAAAGACAACGAAGGGTTTACCGAGTACCTAACGCGGTGGAAGAAGCTCTGTGCTAAAATACCTAACCGCCCTAGGGATACTGATTTGATCACTAAGTTCATCAACAACCTCACCCCTGCATACCAACAACACCTACGGTACGGGAATTTTGACAGCTTCTCAACACTCAGCGTCGTTGGTGAACTCATTGAAGATGACCTCCGCAAAGAAAACAGGAACAAAAGTACGGGTCGCGGATACCAAGGCAGCTCATCTCGAACCCCTGCCAAAGTCGAACCCATACATGCTATCAACGCACTAGACGCACTACAAGCACCACCGGTTTTTACAACACCACCAAGGCCTGCCGCGCCTCCACCAAAAGCGTCATACGCACCTGCAGGTCCTAGTTCGCTAAAACCACGACGAAACTTTGACCCAATATACATGACTTACTCAAAAGCACTACAGAAGCTTGTGAGTCGCAATGTACTTCAGCTCTTGGGACCTACTAGCGAGCCTCCCCCGGATAAGAAACCAAAATCATGGGACCAAAGCGCATACTGTGAATTTCACAGGGGAAAAGGGCACGACACTGAGCAATGTTTCCGCCTGAAGAACATAGTTCATGACCTAATCGATGACAATACCATCGTGAAGCCCAGTCCGAGTCCTAAGCCTTCAAACCAGCTCAATCCTCTGCATACCCATGCTATATTCGTAGGGACGCACCCCATCATCGACTGCTCTAATCTTATCATCTCAAATGATCACGAAATTGACAGCATCTGGAGTACTTCTGACGATGAAGCCGACAATGACGACATTCGCATGTGTCTCCAAAACGAACCCTTCGAGGAAGAAACTAAACCTCATCGCCCGCCAGGCAAATATGGAGAGTTATGTCACAAGTACCCAATCAGGCTATCAGACAGCGACGACGAAGTAGCTTACCTCACGCGTTCTGGACGCCCATACCAAGCCTCGCTAAAATCACTTGAACCTCCAGGCCCTCCGCCAAGGTTGACTGCTCAGGAGAAAAACAAGGCACTACTACAATATTGACCTATTGTAACGTTTTGTGTGCAACACTTTGTAATTGTGTTGCAATTTAGGAGAGAGATTTTAATTATGCAACACTTGATTCATAAGTGTTGCAAATACTGACACAGCCTAGTCGTATCGCTGAAATCAAAATAAACCTAACAAACAACTAACAGCAGCTAGTGGCAAGCAGGATCGTATCCACAGAGAAACGGAGTAGTTTTAAGTTAAAGCAGGCGGAAACAGGTTCAACTCAAGGTGTGAAAAAGGTTTGTTTTAAGCTAAACTAAGCAAAAGCAAAGATGAAAAGAAATATATAAGAGGGAAGATTAGGGCATCGGGTTCATTATGACAACGATTCAGGAACGCAAGTTCATAAGAAGGAAAAGATAAACTGTGCAAATGACCAGGTTTATAAAACGCTCTCTCGAGTCAATTTTAGCCTTAAGCAAATTTAGCGGGCTCTCGCAACTTACTAAATTCAACTTATCAATCTCGCGTAAGTCTAGTTTTAACTCGGCTTTCGATCTTAAATTAAAACTTACTCAGGTTCAATTAAACTCAGACGAATCGTTGATCAGGCGAAATAATCCTAATTCAATTGGCATAAAACGCGCAGAAAGAAATCGAGTGCACAGAATATTCAACCAATTTAATCCTAAAACATGTTCCTGAACCGATTATCACAAATTCCCCTAAACCCTAATAAGGAGATTAGCTACTCATAATTAAAGGCAAGGCAAAACAATATAAAGAAGACATAGCAAAAGGATGAATAAAAGCAATTGAAATAAACCTGAAAACTTACGGAGTACCGACGGTTACAATTGAGTCAATCTTGAAACTAAACTAAAGTTTATGTGAAAGTTTATGTAAAGAGAGAAAACTAAAGTAAACCTAAACTAAGAGCAGTAAAAATAAAAGCATAAAACTAAAGATGCCCGTTTAGTTTTCGAGCCTAGAGTATTTATACAACTCCCCATAAATTAATTCGGATTAAATTAAAAACTCGACGAAAATAACCCTTGGGCCGGCCGTTCTGGCCGGCTGGCACTACTGACCAACTCCTTGGGCCGGCTCCTCTTCTCTTCTATGCTTGGCCTTATTCTTGGCTTTGTTCTTTTGTTTTGGGCCTTAATATTTCGAGGCCCTCTTAGTCTTTGGTCTTTGGCTCGGTTCCTCGAGCTCCTGCGTGAGCTCAAGCTAGGACCTGTCGTCTCGATTCTCGTAACGCTCCAATCGTCTCGGGTTTTGGCTCAAAACCACCAAAACCTGCAAAATGTAAATAAAAGGCAGCAGTATCGAGAAGTATAACAAATAGCTGCTAAAATCATAATAAATACGAATAAATGCAAGCTAAAAGCGACTGAACCGGGGGCATAAAATGTATATAAATAGAGTGTATCAAACTCCCCCAAACCAAACCTTTGCTTGTCCTCAAGCAAACAGCGTCGGAGAAAATCAAAGTGACACGAACTAATCACGCTAGTATCTCAAAGTGGACGACCTATGCACATAAACATATAACCATAGCCTATTTCACCGGAAATAGAGCACAAGTCTCAACCATTCACACCACATCGCATCACTAGCCTCTAACGCTTTCGCTAAAGTAAACTAACGACAAATCAATTCAAGCAAGGCCAACCGTACGAACCACTTTCCAAACAACCGATCTTACCACATCATTCCATTTTTTTTTCTCTTGCATTCTTTTTTTTTTTCTTTGTTTTTTCTCTTTTGCGCAAATGTGGAGCATCCCTCGTATGTAGTACCGTTTAGCTTGACGTTCACTCGGTAAAAATCGCGCTCGGGTACACATATTTCCTTAAGGGTTACATTATTGCTCATACTCTCGGTCGCAACCAAATTCATGGCCACTGTGGTTACTCAAATCAATGAGTCCCCTCCGAGAGCATCGAAGCATTGCTCCAACATAAAACAGATCTTTCCAATCAAACCACAAACCAACATACCAACATTCCACAAACCATTGCCAAGCTCGAATGTCAAAGTCGAAAGAAAACAAGCGAAAAGCGATAAGAATTAAGCAGATACAAGTGGGTTAGTGTTGAGGCTCGCAATCTATTAATAGGAAACAAACATATAGCGTAGCTACGATGATAGAAAGTCGACTCGGAGATACTAAAGATCAAAGTTAATGCACTAATCAAATCTCCAAACAGGACAAAGCAGACCAAAAAGACTCGTATTTTTGTAATTTTTTTGAATTTTTCAATTTTTTTGAATTTTTATAAATGCACACAAGAATAAAAAGCAAATGAACTAAATAAGCGCGAAAGAGCTTCCCTCCCCCAAACCAAATCACACATTGTCCTCAATGTGGAAAACAGCACAACCACAAAAGCAGAGGAGGACAAATAAAAGAGGGGGTAGGAAAATGAAACGATATATGAGGGTAAAAAGGGGTAAAGAATGCTCACATTATCAAGTCGGAGCTCCCCCAAACCGGAGCGAAGCATGGAGTGTGGCTAAAAATCCACGTATATGCGTCCAATTCAGTCCAGCTATGTAGTACTTCGGGGTAGTACGTGGAAAAGACAAGGCAAAACAGCAGGAGAAATCAGGGTGGACCGGCCGGTCCAGACCGGCAGCCGGCCGGCCGGCTGGTGCCACCTGATTCAATTTTTTTCGATTTTCTTCAACTTTCAAATTTGGCCTGCGGTTCCTGTCCTAGCCCGGCAGCCGGTAGGCCGGCTAAGGGCCTTCCTCGTGAACGTTTTCTTCAAAAATACTAAGGACCAAGTCCAAAAGTACCTGCACGCTAAAAATCACAAAATAATACCCTCGTCCTCGCGCGCTCAATAAACACCAAAAGTCATAAAAAGCAAACCAAACAAAGGTACAAATGCAAATTAAAATACAACGTCATCGGGTTGCCTCCCGGAAGCGCTGGTTTACAGTCCCGCACGACTCTTCAAAGCTCCAGAAATCAAGTATAAGCAGGCCAAGGTTGTTGGCCGTTTGCTACAGCTTCACTCGACGATACAGCAGGTGATCGCCAAAGCACTCCTTCAGCTCGAGGCAATGCAGCATAGTCCATCATCGTAGGGCCTCGATCACGAAATGGCTCGACTGTGGGCCTTCTGTCCCCATCACTAGCGTCGTAGACGTCAGCCTTCAGCAACTTCCTCTCCCCCAAACCATCCTTGCAGCCATCCTGTGAAGAACCTGCACAAAGGGAAGAGACATGCAAAACCTCCAAAGCGTCTCCAGTAGTGTGAGACGGAGGTGCAGAATCAATAGAATAAACTGACTCTAGACGCATGGGTGCTCGCGGGGTATCAGAATGAGTGAAGGTCAACTTCTCACCCCCCACCTTAAAGGCTATCGTCCTATTACCCACGTCGATGACTGCACCAAAGAAGCGCAGAAGGGTCTCCCCAATATAATGGGAATGTGGGCATCCTCGGGCATATCAACCACTACGAAGTCGACAGGGATAAAGAACTTTCCTACCTGTACAGGGACGTCGTGTAAGATACCCAAGGGACGCTTAACTGAGCGGTCAGTGATAGGGTATAAGTCGTATCACCTTAATCAAAATAAACCTAAATGACAACTAACAGCAGATAGCAGCAAGTAGGGATCGAATCCACAGGGAAACGGTGTAGTCTCAGGTTAAAGTCTGAAATGTGAGTTCAACTCAGGTGTGAAAAGGTTTGTTTTAAGCTAAACTAAAGCAGATAAAAAGACAAGATGAAAATATATAGAGAAAGATTAGGGCGTCGGGTTCATATATGACAACGATTCAGGAACACAAGTTAATAAGACGGAAGAGTTAAACTGTGCAACTTGACTAGGTTTGTAAAACGCTCTCTCGAGTCAATTTTAGCCTTAAGCAAATTTAGCGGGCTCTCGCTACTTACTAAATTCAACTTATCTAACTCGCGTAAGTCTAGTTTTAACTCGGCTTTCGATCTTAAATCAAAACATACTCAGGTCCAATTAAACTCAGTTAAATCGGTGATCAGGCGAAATAAACCTAATTCAATTGACATAAAACGCGTAGAAAGAAATCAAGAGCACAATTTAATCAACCAGTTTAATCTCAAAACATGTTCCTAAATCATATGTCACAAATCACCCTAACCCTAATTATGAAATTAGCTACTCATAATAACAATCAAAGCAATAAAATAAAGGGAAGAAGACATGATGAATGAAAGTAATTGCAATAAAATTAAACTTGAAACTTACGGAGTACCGACGATTACAAGGAAGCAAAACTTGAAACTAAACTAAAACTTTGAGTTTTGAGAGAAAAGTAAATCAACAAAGAAACTAAAACTAGGGAAATAAAAGCATAAGTTATGTTTTCGACCTAAGGGTCTTATTTATAGGTTCCAAGAATTAAATCTCGAAATATAACAAAAACCGCCAAATAATGGCCTTTTCACAATGCAAGAAATGGCCTGGCAACCGGCCTGACCCATGAACTTGGGCCGGCTCTCTTGACTTCTTCACTCTTAGCCCAATCTTGCTTTGGGCCTTTTATTATGCGTAGGCCTTTGATGTTTGTGGCCCTTTTGTCTTTTCCTTGGTCTTAGGCTCGCGTTCTCGAGCTCTCGCGTTGGCTCGAGTTTGGTTTCGTAGTCTCGCATCTCGTATTTGCTCCTAATGCTCGGGTTTTGGCTCAAAACCACCAAAACCTGCAAAATATAAATAAAAGGCAGCAGTAACGAGAAATATAACAAATGGCTCATAAAACTAGTAATGAATACGAGTAAATGCAGCTAAATGCGACTGAACCGGGGGTATAAAACGTATATAAATAACATGTATCAAACTCCCCCAAACCAAACCTTTGCTTGTCCTCAAGCAAACAGCGTCGGAGAAAATCAAAGTGACACGAACTAATCACGCTAGTATCTCAAAGTGGACGACCTATGTAGATAAACATACAACCATAGACTGTTTCACCGAGAATAGAGCACAGGTCTCAACCGTTCACACCACATTATACCACTAGCCTCTAACGCTTTCGCAAAAGTAAAACTAACGACAAATCAATTCGAGCAAGGCCAACCGAACGTACCACTTTCCATCATCCAAAACGTACCTCATCACTTCCTTTTGTTCTCTTTTCTTGTTTCTCTTTTTTTTTTTCTTTTTTTGCGCAAATGTGGAGCATCCCTCGTATGTAGTACCGTTTAGCTTGACGTTCACTCGGTAAAAATCGCGCTCGGGTACACATATTTCCTTAAGGGTTACGTTATTGCTCATACTCTCGGTCGCAGCCAAATTCATGGCCACTGTGGTTACTCAAGTCAATGAGTCCCCTCCGAGAGCATCGAAGCATTGCTCCAACATATAAAAGATCATTCCAAATCAAACCACAAACCAACACCAAACATTCCACAAACCAATTGCCAAGCTCGAATGTCAAAGTCGAAAGTAAACAAGCGAAAAGCAGAAAGAATTAAGCAAATACAAGTGGGTTAGTGTTAAGGCTCGCAATCTATTAACAGGAAACAAACCAATCGTGCAAGCTACGACAATAGGAAGTCGACTCAAAGATACTAAAGATCAAAGTTAATGCACTAATCCAATCACCAGACGTGTCAAAGCAGGACAAAACAGACCAAAAAGACTCGTATTTTTGTGATTTTTTGAATTTTTCGATTTTTTTGGGTTTTTCATAATAAATGCACAAAAAAAATGAAAATGCAAGGCGCGAAAGGGCTTCCCTCCCCCAAACCAAATCACACATTGTCCTCAATGTGGAAAACAGCATAACCATACAAGCAGAGGAGGACATAAATCATAAGAGGGAAGGAAAGTAAAACGAGAAAACGAGGGAAAATGGGGTAAAGAGTGCTCACAATGTAGAGTAGGAGCTCCCCCAAACCGAAGTCAAGTGTGGAGTGGGGCTAAAAATCCCCGTATATGCGTCCAATTCAGTCCAACGTCGAAGTACTTCGGCATAGCACGCAGGAATAAACAAAACGAAGCAGCAGGGGGGGTCCAGCCGGTCTGGACCGGCAGCCGGCCGGCCGGCTGAGCCCCAGTTTTCGATTTTTTTGCGTTTTTTCCTCTGTTTTAAATTTCAGCTACGGTTAGGTCTGGCCGGCAAATGGTTGGCCGGCTAAGGGCCTTCCTCGTGAGCTTTTTCAACATAACAAGGACTTAAAAGTCCATGAATACCTGCGCGCTAAAAATCAAATATAATACCCCTCGTCCTCGCGCGCTCAATAAAATCTAAAAGTCATAAAAACAAGCAAACCAAAAGTACAAATGCTAAATAATTATACAACGTCATCGGGTTGCCTCCCGGAAGCGCTGGTTTATAGTCCCGCACGACTCTTCAAAGCAGCAAGATCATCAAATATAAGGAGGCCAAGGTCGTTGGCCATTCGCGACAGCTTCACTCGGCGATACGGCGGCCGATCGCCATAACACTTCTCCTCCTCGAGGTAAAGCAGCATAGTCCATCAGCGTAGGCCCTCGATCACGAAATGGCTCGACTGTAGGCCTTCCATCCCCTTCACTCGCGTCGTAGACGTCAGCCTTGAGCAGCTTTCTCTCCCCCAAACCATCCTTGCAGCCATCCTGTGAAGAACCTGCAAAAAGAGAAGAGACATGCAAACCCTCCAATGTGTCTCCAGTAGAGTGAGACGGAGGTACGGAGTCAATAGAACAAACTGACTCGAGACGCATAGGGGACCGCGGGGTATCAGAATGTGCAAACGTGAGCTTTTCACCCCCCACCTTAAATGCTATAGTCTTGCTACCCACATCTATAACTGCACCAGCAGTGTGCAGGAAGGGTCTCCCTAAAATGATAGGAATGTGGGCATCCTCAGGCATGTCAACCACTACAAAGTCTACAGGGATAAAGAATTTTCCAACCTGTACAGGGACGTCGTGTAGGATGCCTAAAGGGCGCTTAACGGAGCGGTCAGCCATCTGCAGGGTAATGCTAGTGGGTTCTAAAGCTGACAAGCTCATCTTTTGATACAAGGGGTAGGGGAGGACACTCACACTGGCTCCTAGGTCGCATAAAGCATTACGAACCACAAATCTACCTATAGAGCATGGAATAGAGAATGTCCCAGGGTCGCTAAGCTTAGGAGGCTTACTACCCTGCAGCCTAGTACTAGCTTCCCCCACAAAGGCTACTGTTGACACGTCGTCTAACGTACGCTTACGAGCTAAAACATCTTTCAAAAACTTAGCGTACGCAGGAATTTGAGTAACGAGGTCTATAAAGGGGACGTTTACCTGAAGCGCTCTAATGACGTCCACGAACTTTTTGAACTTTGCCTCGGGCTCTGCACCTCGTTGACGACCAGGAAATGGCAGCTTAATCTGAACTGGGGGCGTTGGAGCAGCATCAAAAGTAACACCCGAATCAATCTTTCCGCAAAGAACAGGTCCAGTAGGTTGAACGGCCATTGGTCGGCCATTTGGAACCTCTTTCTCTCGGACCAGCCACGTTTTCTCCATCCTCCTCCCCCAAGTGCTTAGAGCCATCATAGAACGTACCGCTCCTCAAAGTTATAGCACATGCGGTATCATGGGGAGGGTTACCTTGGGCGGCAGGTGCGGTTGTGGCGTAAGCTGCGAAGCGGCCAGTTGAGCCACTTGGGTCTCTCCATTCTTACTCGCCGCGTCTTTCGCTTGCCCGTCCTTTTGCACTTGCTGCACCATGATCTCTTGTGCCTTGGCCATCTGCCGCATCATGGCCTTCAGTTCACTCACACCGAATCAACAACAGAGCGAGGTTGAATTGGTGGGACATATGGGGGTCGTTGGTAGTTCGGAGGGGTTTGTTGGAAATTTTTGTGTAGGGGTATGTAAGGTTGATTTTGTGGAGGTTGGGTGGTTGGGTTTAAGACATTCTGATTACGGTAAGACAAGAGTGATCTATCGTAACCAGGTTGGTTTTGGTAGGGCAGGTTTTGGTTGTAGTTTTGATACGCAAAAACCTGCTCTTGGGGCGCAGCATACCCCGTAGTATAACCCATATCGTGCCCTGTGACAGCATTCACATGAGCACTGGAGGAACCACCACCTGTCATCATAGAAATTTGCGCAGTCAGTGCAGCAACCTGACTCGTCAGCGCACTAATACTTCCCTTATCACGGTCGTCATGCGCGGACCGTGAATTCCTCATGACTTACCAAGCGTGCGGAGTGTACCGCCATCTCCTCTATTAAACCCCAAGCTTTGTCATCATCTGTATTGTTGGCAAAGCGACCCTCAGCAGCAGAATCCAAGATAGCTCGACTCTCCGCATAAAGACCATTGTAGAAGGTCATAATCACCAACCAAGTATTAAGACCGTGGTGAGGACAGTCTCTAATCAGCTTCTTATACCTGTCCCACGCCTCAGCAAGCGACTCGTCGAACGTTTGTTTGAAGCCTTGAATTTGACTCCTCATTTGGTTCGTTCGCTCAGGAGGATAGAATTTGGAGTAGAATGCAAGAGCCAACCCACTCCAATCAGTAATACCGGCATCCTCCTTGTTGAGATCAGTAATCCACTCGCGAGCTCGATCTTTCAATGAGAACGGGAACAGCATTTCCCGTATTTGCTCCTGCGTAATCCCGGCCTGCTTAATCGTAGAACAGTAGTCGGTAAACATCTGCATATGCCGACCAGGATCTTCGGTAGGATAACCACCGAACTGATTCCGCTCCACCAAATTTAAGAAGGCGGGGCGAATCTCAAAGTTGCCCTGCACCGTAGCGGGCATAGTGAATCCACTCGGAATGGACTCCGGTTTAGGCACCGAGTGACTCGAAAGTTTAGGCATTGTCACTGGCGGTGGAGTTAACGGAGTATGGGGAGGTGTGTCCTCTTCGTAGGACGATTGCGTTGCACTAGATTCCGCGTGCGACGCTTCCTCAAGTTCACGGTCGTAGGTCTCAGCGATCTCTTTAAAGAAGTTACGCGTACGGTGTAAGGTACGCTCAGGTTCAGGATCAAAAGGGACTAAACCTGTAGGTGACCTGCGCATAAAGAACTCAAAGAAACGATGAGAACGGTCTCAAGGAACTAGGTTCCCTGAGACTAAGGAGAAAAACCTGCAACAAACACTAACTATAACTAAAACTAACAAAGCCGTTTCCCCGGCAACGGCGCCAAAATTGATAGGGTATAAGTCGTATCACCTTAATCAAAATAAACCTAAATGACAACTAACAGCAGATAGCAGCAAGTAGGGATCGAATCCACAGGGAAACGGTGTAGTCTCAGGTTAAAGTCTGAATGTGAGTTCAACTCAGGTGTGAAAAGGTTTGTTTTAAGCTAAACTAAAGCAGATAAAAAGACAAGATGAAAATATATAGAGAAAGATTAGGGCGTCGGGTTCATATATGACAACGATTCAGGAACACAAGTTAATAAGACGGAAGAGTTAAACTGTGCAACTTGACTAGGTTTGTAAAACGCTCTCTCGAGTCAATTTTAGCCTTAAGCAAATTTAGCGGGCTCTCGCTACTTACTAAATTCAACTTATCTAACTCGCGTAAGTCTAGTTTTAACTCGGCTTTCGATCTTAAATCAAAACATACTCAGGTCCAATTAAACTCAGTTAAATCGGTGATCAGGCGAAATAAACCTAATTCAATTGACATAAAACGCGTAGAAAGAAATCAAGAGCACAATTTAATCAACCAGTTTAATCTCAAAACATGTTCCTAAATCATATGTCACAAATCACCCTAACCCTAATTATGAAATTAGCTACTCATAATAACAATCAAAGCAATAAAATAAAGGGAAGAAGACATGATGAATGAAAGTAATTGCAATAAAATTAAACTTGAAACTTACGGAGTACCGACGATTACAAGGAAGCAAAACTTGAAACTAAACTAAAACTTTGAGTTTTGAGAGAAAAGTAAATCAACAGTAAACTAAAACTAGGGAAATAAAAGCATAAGTTATGTTTTCGACCTAAGGGTCTTATTTATAGGTTCCAAGAATTAAATCTCGAAATATAACAAAAACCGCCAAATAATGGTTTTTCACGTACAAGCAAATGGCTGGCAACCTACGACCCATGAACTTGGGCCGGCTCTCTTGACTTCTTCACTCTTAGCCCAATCTTGCTTTGGGCCTTTTATTATGCGTAGGCCTTTGATGTTTGTGGCCCTTTTGTCTTTTCCTTGGTCTTAGGCTCGCGTTCTCGAGCTCTCGCGTTGGCTCGAGTTTGGTTTCGTAGTCTCGCATCTCGTATTTGCTCCTAATGCTCGGGTTTTGGCTCAAAACCACCAAAACCTGCAAAATATAAATAAAAGGCAGCAGTAACGAGAAATATAACAAATGGCTCATAAAACTAGTAATGAATACGAGTAAATGCAGCTAAATGCGACTGAACCGGGGGTATAAAACGTATATAAATAACATGTATCAGTCAGCCATCTGCAAGGTAATGCTAGTGGGTTCTAAAGCTGACAAGCTCATCTTTTGATAGAGAGAGTAGGGGAGGACACTGACGCTGGCTCCAAGGTCGCATAAGGCATTACGGACCACAAACCTACCTATAGAGCACGGGATAGAGAATGTACCAGGGTCACTAAGCTTAGGAGGCTTACTACCCTGCAGCCTAGTACTAGCTTCCCCCACAAAGGCTACGGTCGACACGTCGTCTAACGTACGCTTACGAGCTAAAACATCTTTCAAAAACTTAGCGTACGCAGGAATTTGAGTCACAAGGTCTATAAAAGGGACGTTTACCTGAAGGGCCTTGATGACGTCGACGAACTTCCTGAACTTAGCCTCGGGCTCTGCACCTCGTTGGCGACCAGGAAACGGCAGCTTAATCGGAATCGGGGGCGTTGAAGCAGCAGGAATACCAAAATTATCACCCAAATCACTCTTCCTCGCGAAGAACAGTCCGGTAGGTTGGCCGACCATCACGGTCGACCGGCTGAGACGTTTTTCCCCTCGGATCAGCCACGTTTTCATCCCCCTCCTCCTCTTCCTCCAAGTTCACAGGATCACCGTACATTGACCCACTTCTCAATGTAATCGCGCACGCCGTATCGTGCGGAGGTTTAGGAGGATTTCCTTGAGGCGGAAGAGTACCCGGCTGTCGTGACGCTTGCGAAGCGGCGAGCTGTGCCACTTGGTTCTCCAACAATTTAATTGCAGCGTCCTTAGCTTGGCCATCCTTCTGCATCTGCTGCATCATCATCTCTTGTGACTTTTGCACGGCCATAGTCACCTGCGACATCTGCAACATCATAGCCTTCATTTCGGCCATAGGATCGGGTACTTGTGGTGGGGGTGGTGTAAAGGAAGGTTTTTGATAGGTAGGCGGGGGTTGTTGTTGGTTTTTGTAGGGTGGTTGATAAGGGGTGTTTTGTGGAGGTGGGGGAGTCGGGTTAAGCACATTATTGTTACGGTAGGATAACAGCGACCGATCGTAACCCGGCTGATTCTGGTACGGCAGGTTTTGATAGGCGTAAACTTGCTCATGGGGTGCAGCATACCCCGTAGCATGATACATGTTATTTATATAGCTTTTATGCCCCCGTGTTAGTTGCATTTAGCTCACATTTGCTCGATTACATTATCGTTTTAGTAGCTATTTGCTTTATATTGCGATACTGTCGTTCCTCGTGTGTATTTTGCAGGTTTTGGCGGTCCTGAGCTAAAACCTAAGGTTAGTGGAGCATTTACGAGTATCGAGACGTCAAGGCCAAGCCCGAGAGTCGATTCGGAAGTCATACGACAAGTTGGGACGTCAAACCTATAGGTTCAGAGCAAACTTATAGGTTCCGGATAGTTGAATCAAGAGTTAAAGTTGCTGGAAACGTCTGAGCCCCTTAGAACCGATCGGTTCTGCCTGAACCGATCGGTTTGACCACTTGAACCGATCGGTTTGGGTACGAACCGATCGGTTTGCTTGCCCTGTTTCTCCGGATTTCCGTACTCTTATAAATAGACTCGAGTTAGGTTTTAGACTTATGCTTTTCATTAGTTTTTACTGCTTTAGTTTAGAACCTAGTTTCTCTCCTTTAAAACTCTCAAAAACTTTAGGTTTAGCTTTATTCAATCTTGCAAGGTTCGATCTTTTGTATTCGAATTCCCGATTTCTCCAGGTTTAATTTATTTGTTCTTGTTTTACTTCATCATGTTCTATTATTTTAATTGCCTTGTTCTTCCCCCTTCCATGTCTAGCTAATCCCTCAATTAGGGTTTAAGGTGATTGTGATATTGATTCAGAACATGTTTTAATCGTTTATATTGATTGAATTTGTGCAATTGATTTCTTCCTGCGCGTTTTAATTATCAATTGAATTTGGGGACGCCTTTATTGAATTGAATTTAGGTTGTTTCAGTTTAAGATCGAGAGCCGAATTGAAACTAGACTCACGCGTAATTGATAAGTCGAATTTAGTACGTAGCGAGAGCCCGCTAAATTTGCTTAAGGTTGAAATTGACTCGAGAGAGCGTTTCCCCAAAACCTAATCGTTTGCATGCTTTCAATTAGTTGAATTTCCTTCCGAGTTGAGTTCTGAATCGATGTCACATGAACCTGATGCCCTAATCCCCCTCTCATTCATATTTCATATCATTTTACCCTTTGTTCCTAGTTAGTTCTTCAAAAACACCGATCTTTCATACCTTGAGATTGACCTTAGATAGCTAAGCACCCTCTTGACTTCATCTGTCTCCTTGTGGATTCGATCCTGCTTACCGCTAGCTTCTGTTAGTTGTTTGTTAGGTTATTTTGATTAGGCTTGACGACTTTAGCCTCATCATAGCACAACCTGAATCATGCCCCGCGACAGCATTAACCTGGGCACTCGACGAATGACTCCCCTGCATAGCATCAAACTTCCTATTCAGCTCAGAAAGTTGACTCATAACTGCGTTCATGCTCTCATTTCCACGGTCGTTGTGTGCGGACCGTGAATTACCCCGTGGCTTCCCGAACTGAGCCGAATGAACAGCCATCTCCTCAATCAACGTCCACGCTTTATCATCGTCGGTATTATTAGCAAACCGACCTCCCGCGGCCGAGTCAAGAATAGCGCGACTCTCGGCATACAACCCATTATAAAAAGTCATTATAATCAACCAATCACCCAAACCGTGATGTGGACACTCACGAATCAACCGTTTGTAACGGTCCCACGCTTCAGCCAATGTCTCATCGAAGCTCAATGAAACCCTCAGATCCGACTACGGAGTTGGTTAGTCCGCTCTGGAGGATAGAACTTGCGAAAGAATGCAAGAGCTAGACTTGGCCAATCCGTTATACCCGCAGCAATCTTGTCTAAATCAGTGATCCAATCCCGCGCTCGATCACGTAGAGAAAAAGGGAAGAGCATCTCCCTAATTTGGTTCTGAGTAATCCCATTCTGCTTAATTGTTGAGCAGTAATCCGTGAAAACCTGCATATGCTTCCCGGGATCCTCCGTAGGATTGCCACCGAATTGATTACGCTCCACCAAAGAAAGAAAGGCGGGGCGAATCTCGAAATTCCCCTGGACCGTATTAGGTATCGTAAATCCTTGTGGGATCGAGTCGGTCTTGGGAAGCGAGTGACTATATAGTTTAGGCATAGTCGCTCGTGGTGGAGAAAAACCTGGAGTAATTGGTGGTGTGTCCTCTTCGTAGGACGACTGCGCTGCACTAGACTCCGAATGCGACGCTTCCTCTATCTCACGTTCGTAGGTCTCAGCGATTTCTTTGAAGAAATTACGCGTCCGGCGGAAAGTACGTTCAGGTTCAGGATCAAATGGTATTAAACCTGAAGGTGACCTGCGCATAAATAAACTACAAGAAAACGATGAGAAACGGCCTCAAGGAACTAAGTTCCTTGAGACTAAGGTGAAAAACCTGGAACTAAACAATAACTATAACTAACAAAGCCGTTTCCCCGGCAACGGCGCCAAAATTGACACAGCCTAGTCGTATCGCTGAAATCAAAATAAACCTAACAAACAACTAACAGCAGCTAGTGGCAAGCAGGATCGTATCCACAGAGAAACGGAGTAGTTTTAAGTTAAAGCAGGCGGAAACAGGTTCAACTCAAGGTGTGAAAAAGGTTTGTTTTAAGCTAAACTAAGCAAAAGCAAAGATGAAAAGAAATATATAAGAGGGAAGATTAGGGCATCGGGTTCATTATGACAACGATTCAGGAACGCAAGTTCATAAGAAGGAAAAGATAAACTGTGCAAATGACCAGGTTTATAAAACGCTCTCTCGAGTCAATTTTAGCCTTAAGCAAATTTAGCGGGCTCTCGCAACTTACTAAATTCAACTTATCAATCTCGCGTAAGTCTAGTTTTAACTCGGCTTTCGATCTTAAATTAAAACTTACTCAGGTTCAATTAAACTCGCATTTAATCGTTGATCAAAGTAAATAATCCTAATTCAATTGGCATAAAACGCGCAGAAAGAAATCGAGTGCACAGAATATTCAACCAATTTAATCCTAAAACATGTTCCTGAACCGATTATCACAAATTCCCCTAAACCCTAATAAGGAGATTAGCTACTCATAATTAAAGGCAAGGCAAAACAATATAAAGAAGACATAGCAAAAGGATGAATAAAAGCAATTGAAATAAACCTGAAAACTTACGGAGTACCGACGGTTACAATTGAGTCAATCTTGAAACTAAACTAAAGTTTATGTGAAAGTTTATGTAAAGAGAGAAAACTAAAGTAAACCTAAACTAAGAGCAGTAAAAATAAAAGCATAAAACTAAAGATGCCCGTTTAGTTTTCGAGCCTAGAGTATTTATACAACTCCCCATAAATTAATTCGGATTAAATTAAAAACTCGACGAAAATAACCCTTGGGCCGGCCGGCCGGCTGCCGGCCTGGCCAGACCGGCCTGACCAACTCCTTGGGCCGGCTCCTCTTCTCTTCTATGCTTGGCCTTATTCTTGGCTTTGTTCTTTTGTTTTGGGCCTTAATATTTCGAGGCCCTCTTAGTCTTTGGTCTTTGGCTCGGTTCCTCGAGCTCCTGCGTGAGCTCAAGCTAGGACCTGTCGTCTCGATTCTCGTAACGCTCCAATCGTCTCGGGTTTTGGCTCAAAACCACCAAAACCTGCAAAATGTAAATAAAAGGCAGCAGTATCGAGAAGTATAACAAATAGCTGCTAAAATCATAATAAATACGAATAAATGCAAGTTAAAAGCGACTGAACCGGGGGCATAAAATGTATATAAATAGAGTGTATCAAATACTAATATAATGCAACATATTTATTAAAGTGTTGCATTCCACATTCAAATATGCAACATTTTCATATAAGTGTTGTATTTTATAGTCATAAATAGAACCTTTGTATATTATTGTTTGTTTAATATACTTAGTATTGTCACCTTTAATGATGGAATTGGATTTCGGAGTGGGTAATGGTCTAACTGTTGCACTTCGAGTGGGTAATGCTCAAACGGTATCTGTCATCTGTTATAAGCGAGTCTCATATTTTAAGTCCAGTTTTATATTTTTTTAAGTCAAGCTCGAATTTATATTATTTTGTTAAGTGAAGTTTAATATATAAGACTCAAATTAAATAGGCCCAAAAATAAAACAAACCACCCCCACCCCTTTATTTTCATTGGATGAAAATCAAATAAAAAGGAGGCCCTTCATACTCGTTCTCTGCTATCCTTATTTCTCCTTCACTTCATTTATCATCTTCGTCCCTCATCCACTCTTTCATCATTCATCATCATATCTTCAAGCCTGTAATACCCGAGATTTTCAGCACCTTAATTCGATCCAGTCTAAGTCGGGATTCATATATATAGTTTAATGTGTGTCTAAATACACTATATTTACGTTAATCCTTCTAATAATAATAATAATAATAATAATAATAATAATAATAATAATAATAATAATAATAATAATAATAATAATAATAATAATAATAATAATAATAATAATAATAATAATAATAATAATAATAATAATAATAATAATAATAATAATAATAATAATAATAACAATAATAATAATAATAATAATAATAATAATAATAATAATAATAATAATAATAATAATAATAATAATAATAATAATAATAATAATAATAATAATAATAATAATAATAACAACTATAATAGTAAGAGTAAAATAAAATAAAATAAAATGGACCCAAAATAAGGGCCAACCACTCAGCCTTTCTTTGGATCAATTAAAAAGAGAAAAAAATAAAATAAAATAAAAGAGAGGAAGAGAACCTCGTGTTTTCAACCTCCTCTTCTCTTCTCTTCATCATTCTTACCTTCATCTTTAAAATCACCACCACACTCGATCAGCCTCTATCACCTTCATCACCATGCCTCATCATCGCCGCTACTACCATCTTTCTTTCATGGCAGACAAAGGCGGCAAAGGCACCACCGTTGGCCGCCACCACGACCACCGCCTGCTCTATTTATGTCTCTCTTCTGTTTTTTCGAGTTGTATTCGCTCAGAAACTCGAGGTGGATACAAATTCGTCGGATTTGTCGATTTCTAGTGTTATTTTGCGAGTAATTGAAGGTATAGCTAGTATTCAATTGATTTATTTGATTTTCGCATGATCTAACCCTAATTTTGGGGCTTTTAGTTTTTGGTCGATTTACCAGTTTTGTTTGTCGATTATTCGGTGTTTTAATAGTAATTGTTTGATTAATTATTGGCTGTAGAGTTCATTTCGTTTCGGAGCAGTTTCGACATGTTTCGCGTCCTTGAGGTAGACTTTTGGAGGTGTTCGTCCGAGGTAAGGGCCTAACCCTTACTTAGCTTGTGTGTAATTATGTGTGTATGTGTTGTTGTATGTGTGTATTAGTTGTGTTATGCTGGAAATTGTAGGTGTTGTGGGTAAGTGATAGAGACGATTGTAGACTATGTACAAGCCGCTGTCTCCTGGCCGAATTTCTGCTCCTGTTTCAGCCGAATAAGGCTGCTGGTTAGTGGTTATTTCTGCAGTGTTTGGGGCCGTTGCGGGATGCCGAATTGTTGTAAATGACTGCTGTGTGCAGCTACTTATAACTGCTGTTACTGCTACCTGTAGTTGGTTGTGCATTCTCGTCTTGCTGCTGCTGTTTTCGGTTGTACCATGACCGAGTTTTTGGGACTGTTGCTGGCCGTGACCTGTTGTTATGATAGACCATGTTGTGTTTGTTGTTGTAAGCCGGGTTTGGATGGTCATTGTTGGCCAAGACATGTCGTGTCTTGTGTGGGCTGCAATGTTGTGTGTTGGTGTGTTCACAGTGGTCGAGGCTTTAGTTAATGTTGTACTCCAAATTGTGAGATGGTTCCTATTAACGTATTCGTGATGTTAATATTAGCTGTAACCTTGGGTTGTACAAGTTGTGTATGTAGTAGGATCGTAGAAAGAATTGTGTGTTCATGTAAGTAGATCGTTTGGCTTGGCACTTATGACTGTGATGAGTAAAGTTTGAGGATGAAGTATTATTTAACGGTGGTATTAAGCGAGTATGTATACGGATCGATTTGAATATGAGTGATAATACTTATTTCAATCGATTTAATTGATTTTCGCATATGCTAACCCTAGTTTTTGGGGCTTTTCATTATTAGGACGATTTTAATAGTTTCAACTATCGATTAGTGAGTATTTTAATAGTAATTGATAATTAAATTGTTATTTGTACAGCTGACTTCAGAGAAGCGGTTATGACGTCTTCGTTCTCTTGAGCTCCGTTTTCGGGATCAATTTCCGAGGTAAGGCTTATCCTTACTTAGTCCGGTGTTAGCGTAGTATGTTGTGTGTGCTATATAGGTTGTGTGTCGAGTTGGATTTGAGTGTGACGTGTTGTAATATCGAGTTGGTGAGCTTGGAATCGAGGTGTGAATCGAGCTTTTACCTCTTGACTAGTCACGCCTCGCCACTCTTTGTTCTTTGTTGTTGTATGTTATGGTTCTTCTGCTTTGTTTGATCGAGGCTACTGATATACATTAAAACTGGGGTGTGTATTCTCGTTGTTGTGCTGTGCGTCCCATTGTTGTTGCGATCTTGTTACCACTGTTTCTGTTCTCATTTTGTTTCTCGTTTAGTTATGTTATGTGAGGTATAGGCGTGGAATGTGGAAGCGTATACGTGCGCTTTAATAGAAAATAGCTGCTGCCCATTTTTAAATTGTGTTGTTTTGATGTCTAACATAGTAACATGTCGATGTTGTATGCGTGTAGTAATTAGTAATTAGTGGTAGAAGGTTGTGACATCTTTTAGAGAAAGGTTTTTTCGAGTTAGGATGTTGTAGTGTTGTAGTTCAGTCATGTATGAGCATATGTGTAGATGTGTGAGTTTGTGTATGTGTGTAGTAGTGTGATATGAATGTGTGGAATGTGATCATTGTACCCGCTAGTTGCTGTCCATAGTCTTAGGTCAGTTACTTGTGCCCGATTTCACATCATTGGTCTTGCAAGCTTATATTACGTGAGAATCGTGCGATAGTATGCGGTAGAGTGTTAATGAATGTACCAAAATGAATTTATAGGCAGTTTAGGTGCGTAATAGTGCCGTGTTTCTGTTATTTAGCTATTGTCTGGATATTATGTTGTGACGTTGAATACGAGTAGCTTGTGTTATGAAGCTTAATTAACATAGAACGTTATATTTTCGATTTCGTATGGGAGTGCCTTATTGCATAGTTGTAGTGATATGCTTGTACATGTTTGTATTTCCGAGTTGTATTTCCGAAATAGGAGTTTTGTATGTTTGTTTGGAGGTCATGTAACTTTTTTTTTCTTTAAATCGCAAGTTTAATATTATGATCGCTTGCACAGGTGCTGTGACGCCCTTACTTAAGTGGGTCCGCCTTACTTAAATGTGTGTTATAGAAAAAGTTTCAGATCAGCGATTACTACAATTGTGATGGTTCCGTTTTACAAGAGAATAATGGAGGATGGGGAGCTTGTTCGGCAAGTAGTAGATGCTCGGCACAAGGATTAAGTTATGGCCTGCCTTAGTCTCTTTACATTAAGGCTACAAGTTGTAATTTAATGCTATTACTATTGTTAGTTTAAATCATATATAGTTCTTAATTAAAGACGGTGTATTTTCAATTCCTTTTTAATGAAATTATAGGTCTTTTATAAAAGTTGTGCATTGTCTATAGAAAAAAATGTCATAATCGATATCAACGGTGTCACATCTATTCGGCAATAGTGTTACAAATGGTGAAGTAAGTGTTGCTATTTGAACAACATAAATGTTGCAATTGCTTGTAGAAGTGTTGCCGTTTAAATTACATAAGTGTTGCAATTGTTGGAAAAAAGTGTTGCCGGAAAAAAGTGTTGCATACTAAAAATTGGTGCAACACTTTGTTAAAGTGTTGCTTTTGATAACAAAGTGTTGCAATATGTGTTGCATTGAGCTGTTGCAATATGTGTTGCATTGAGCTATTGCAACGGAGTTTTAAGTGGCACATTTAAAAGTGTTGCATAATGTTTAAAGCAACATTTCTAAGACATTTTGCAACATTTTCATGGTGTTGCTATAAATTGATTTTGTAGTAGTGAGGGTATAATCATAGACGAGGATACTCCACCTACTTCGCCTACTACAAGCACTACTCCTGCAACTACAAGCACTACTCCTGCAACTACAAGCACCGCTCCTGCAACTACAAGTACTACTCCTGCAACTACAAGCACTACTCCTGCACCAGCACCACTAACTGAAAATGTAGCCTCGTCAAGCACAACTCCAGCGCCTGCACCCACACTTGAGATTGGAGACACACTCCATAAGCAGCTCGACAAGACAAAAGCAAACATCTCAATCTGGCAACTCTTGAGGGAATCATTAGGACACCGTGAGGCCCTCTACCAAGCACTGCAGGTCAACCCAATGACGTCAGAGATATCTCCGGACAAACTCATCAGTCACATCACACGTGAATGGCAAGCCAATGCAGTTACTTTCTCTGACAAGGATCTCCCTCCATTCGGAGGAACGCACAACTTACCGCTCTACATAAACGTAGAATGTCACGGCATGACGCTACCAGTCGTCCTCATCGACAATGGATCCACAGTCAATGTCCTACCCTTTGAAACAGCCAAAAAGTTAGGGATCAAGGAAAATGACTTTATCCCATGTACAGACGGCGTCAGGGCCTACGAGGGAACACGTCGCAGCATAAAAGGAACTATCTCTTTTCCCATCATAACGGGACCCGTCATGAGGGAAACTGAGTTCCAAATCATCGACATACCCCCGACATACAACATGCTATTGGGTAGGCCATGGATCCACGCTACTAAGGCAGTCACCTCGACCTTACACCAGAAGGTCAGGCTACCTTTGGACGACGAGATCGTCACCATCGACGCCTCAAACTTTCGGGCCACCCTCAAGCAACACAAGGCCAACAACAGTACTGCAGAAATAAACGCTGAGACAGTAGGTGACGTGTGTGGTTTTGACTTCGATTTTGACATTTGCACCATGATTCGTCAAGAAGAGATCACAACACTCTATGCCAAGGACAACGACCCTAAATGTCCCACCATGGGCCTATCTTATGTACCATGGTCATATGAAGTCTCTCGCGGTTGGGAAGCATACAACGATCGCAAGAAGTATCACAACTTCTACATGCAGCCGTACCACATCTACCCAAGCAATTACTTCGTCAAAGAAGGCACAAGCAAAGTCTCTAAGAATGTATCCTCATACACCATCGTCGGGATTGAACTCATCTCCGACATCATACGCAACCACAACTTTAAGCCCATAGACCTAATCGTACCCTTCGAAGAAAAGACGCACGATGGATGGTCAAAAACTCTCAAGTGGACCGACGCACAGGGTCGCACTTTCAAAATCACTACTGGAAAAGGCTATACCTTCGAGGATTCTGACTCCGACTCCGACAAAGACAATGACCCCAACACTAAGTCTGTCATAGAGTTTAGGCTCCCGCGTCGTCAAGTCAAGTCTTACACCCCAACTAAGCCCCCGGGCTATCTCCTTGATGTAATCAATTTAGCTCAGGAACTAGAGTCATTAAGGTTATCCAAAGCTCCCTCGTCTGAGCTATCTTCAAATGTAACCGCTTTTGATAACATTAATAATATGAACGTTTTCGGCTACTCTTTGCCTCGTTTTCCTTTAAATTCTGCATATTCTAATGATTGCGATAATTTTAAACAAAATAACATTGCATTATATAGATACATTGCAAGCATTGTCTCAAAACCCGAACAGGATCCCATCATTGAAGACACAACAACCATCAATGTAGGTACACCTGAAGAGCCTCGAGAACTACAGCTGGGGGCTTTCTTAAGCACAGAAGAAAGAAACACATACATCGAACTCCTCACGAAATTCAAAGACGTCTTCGCATGGTCATACAAGGACATGCCCGACATTGACCGCGAGATAGCCGAACACCGCATCCCAATCAAGCAAGGTATCAAACCTATTAAACAAAAACTACGACGCATCAAGCCTGAATGGTCTCTCATGGTCAAAGACGAGATCGGAAAACAACTACAAGCTGGATTCATCCAAGTTATCGAATACTCTGACTGGGTCTCAATCATGGTCCCGGTTATGAAGAAAAATGGCAAAATACGGGTATGCGCCAACTTTCGGGACCTAAACAAAGCATGCCCAAAAGACGACTTCCCACTGCCTCACATGGACATTCTAATTGACAATACAGCCGACCACGCCTTACTGTCATTCATGGACGGGTATGCAGGCTACAACCAGATCAAAATGGCGACAGACGACATGTCAAAAACAACCTTCGTAACCCCCTGGGGAACATACTGCTACACTGTTATGCCCTTCGGAATCATAAACGCCGGCGCTACCTACCAACGCACTGCTACCACCTTACTTCACGACATGATGCATAAGGAGGTTGAGGTATACGTCGACGACATGATTGTGAAGTCAAAAGAACGGAATGACCACGTCACAAACCTTCGGAAATTCTTTACCCGAATCAGGCAATACCAAATGCGATTAAACCCACAGAAATGCACCTTTGGGGTCACATCCGGCAAACTGCTAGGCCACATAGTAAGCCAGCGCGGGATCGAAATAGACCCGACCAAAATCAAAGCAATAATGGACATGAAGACGCCGAGCAACATCGACGAAATAAGGAGCTTCTTGGGACAAGTCCAATATATCTCCCGATTCATCAGCAAACTCACCATGATTTGCGAGCCAATCTTCAAAAAACTGAAGAAAGAAGAGCATACGAAATGGGACGACGACTGTCAACAAGCATTCGACCAAATCAAAAGCCTGCTTACAAATCCACCCTTTTCTGGTACCTCCACAAAAGGACTTACCACTATCGCTATACTTAACAACTACGCCAAACGCTATGGGTGCCATGCTTGCCCAAGAAGTTAATAACGAAGAACGAGCGATCTACTACATAAGCAAAAAGTTTCACGACTATGAGACACGGTACGAACCGGTCGAGAAAAGTTGTCTCGCACTGGTCTGGGCAACCAAAAAGCTCAGACACTACCTACTTGCCAGCACAACAAGAGTATACTCCTTGATGGACCCTCTCAAATACCTATTTGAAAAACCGGTCCTAAACGGGCACATGGCCAGGTGGACTCTGCTTCTCGCCGAGTACGAACTCAAATACCTCCCTTTGAAAGTCATTAAGGGAAGAGCGATCTCAGACTTCCTTGCAGAAAATGCTATCATCGAACAACCCATGACTGATACTATGTCATTCCCTGATGATGGAATCTTCGCTGTAGAAAAAGAGTATTGGCAATTATACTTTGACGGAGCATCAAACTACCGCGGCTACGGGGTAGGAATACTCCTAATATCCCCAAGTGGCGACCACACGCCACTCTCAATCAAGCTCGACTTCAGCGTCACAAACAACGCCGCAGAATACGAAGCGTGTATTTACGGCCTGCAAGCAGCCATAGCCCTCAACATAAAGAACCTTCGCGTACATGTGGACTCCTTTCTCATCATTAATCAAGTGACTGGCGCATGGAAAATCATGAGTGAAACCCTCACAAAATACCAAGCAAAAGTGCAAGATCTCCTAACCAACTTCGACTGCGTCGAATTTTATCACTTCCCAAGGGAAGAAAACCAATTTGCCGACGTACTGTCAAAACTGTCATCCCTCCTGAACATGCCTCCAAACATGAAGACTTTACCTATCATCGTTGAAAGGCGCGACGAACCAGCATACATTCACACCATCGACATGGACGAGCCCGAACAAATAGAGCCTTGGTACCAAGTCATAATCAACTACAAAACAAACAACACTTACGCACCTGACACCGATAAACGTGGCCAGCGAGCCATTAGACTCCTAGCATCCCAGTTCGTGCTAGAAATGGGACAATTACTCAAGAAGACGCCACAGGGCACGCTACTCATATGTGTCGACTACAAAAAAGGACAAGAAATCATCGCGCAAGTTCATGACGGCGAATGCGGTCCCCACATGAACGCTCGGGCACTCTGCAAACAAATCCTACGGCTACGATGGTATTGGACGACCATGGAAGCAGACTGCATCCAATACGCCAAGCACTGTCACAACTGCCAAATTTTCAGCAACGTACAACACGTACCACCTTCACCCCTTTACAGCCTAACCTCACCATGGCCATTTTCAACTTGGGGCATCGACGTGATGGGCAAAGTAGACCCTATCGGAGCAGCGACGTGATGGGCAAAGTAGACCCTATCGGAGCAGGAGGTCACTGTTTCGTACTAGTAGCAATCGACTATTTCACAAAATGGGTAGAAGCAGCGTCTTTTCGCACCCTCGGTTCAAAAGAAGTCGCCAAGTTCATACAAACAAACATCATATGCCGATATGGCATACCACATGAGTTTATCAGTGATCAAGGTTCACACTTTCAAGGCGAAACTGAAGCCATCCTCACAAAATACAACATACAACATCACAAATCCTCACCTTATCGACCCCAAACCAACGGCGCCGTTGAAGCAGCAAACAAAACAGTCGTCACTATCCTTGAAAAAATGATCGACAGCTGCCGAGACTGGCCCAGCAAAATACCATATGCACTTTGGGGGTACCGTACTACCATCCGCACACCTACGGGCATGACGCCCTATTTCCTCACCTACGACATGGAAGCTGTCCAACCAGTGGAAATAGAAATACAACCACTACACATACTAATGGAAAGTAGCATCCCAGAAGCAGAATGGGCCCGTGAACGCTACGAGCAACTCATGCTTTTAGACGAACGCCGACTTCATTCCCTGAGCACCGTACAAATGTACCAAGCACGATTACAACGAGCATTCAACAAACGAGTTAAGCCACGAAACATAAAAGTGGGTGACCTCGTACTAAAGTCAGTTCGAGCACCACTTCCAGTCGACCCACGAGGAAAGTTCAAGCCTAACTGGGCTGGGCCCTACCTCGTCAAAGAAATCTACACAGGCGGAGCAGTCAAACTAACAGACCTGGACGGTCAAGAGTTTAACCTCGCAACTAACCTTGATCAACTCAAGAAATACTATCCTTAAAAACACCCTGTAATGTACCTATAAAATACAATTTTCTAAAAATCGCATTCATCGGGCCGGCATGCCCTTAAACGTGCATTCTCTCTACAAAAATCAAAAGCATTTCATGGGCCGTCATGCCCCTAAACGTGCATTCTCTACAACAATTCCATGGGCCGGCATGCCCTTAAACATGCACATTCCCCACAAAAAGCAATTCCGAACTACGCCGGTTTGATTCCATTTTACATGGATACGTAGGCAGCTTTGCAAAAAGCACAACCGATATTCAACACAAAACGACACTTCTAAAGCTTAAAAAAGCTGAGGATATAGTCATCACAAAAGCGTTCCACAACCCAAGAGGTAAAAGGAACAACATTCAACAATACATGACAAACCCAAAACTTAAAAAAGTCGAGGGAATAGTCAGTACAAAAAAAATTCCTAAAAACAAGAATCATACTTGCATCCTAAAACTTTGAAAAAAGGATTAGGGCCAAAGAATTATACACAAAATAATAAGCAAAATGAGGCAAAGTCGTAAACGAAAACCTGAGTTTTATTAATCTTAAAAAAACGATTACATTTTGGATTTTTCAAAACAGGAGCATAACAACGGCATTACAAATGCACTACAACACTACAATATATTACAATACAAGCCCCGGCATGTACCTCGGGTTTAGGATACACAGAGATGAAATACAACACAAATATTAACATAATACAAACAAAACAAACAAGCATACATAAACTACACCAGGTTCTCTTTTCAGCTGAAAGGGGGAGCACCAACCCTCAACCCCTACGACGATCCCCAACACTACCGTGACGACCTGGAGCACCCGGCCTAGGTATGTGCCGACGACCAAACACACACTCAGCCGCCGAGAGAGGCTCCGAGCTCGAAGCATCACCACCACTGCTGTTGCGACCATAACGGACCGGATTATAGGCGGACGTTGGCGGAGGCTCGTATAATTCTATGGCACGAAGGCGGGCCCTTCTATGGACACTCTGAGCAACGGTGCACTTAGTATAAGCCGTTGACACCCGGATCGTCCCAGGAATACCTGCTACGGGCCACCTAGTGCGCAGAATCCAACCACCTGCCCAGTCGTCAGTCACCTGGTTATCTAACATAACCGTGTCCTGCAGCGTAGTGTCCCGACCTGGGATGAACTGCGCACACCCTATCTGTCGCCTCACTCGCGAGGGATGAATGTGAACACCCATCTAAAAACCGCAAAGAAGAACTTCAGAGGGGCCATCACCAACTGTGCTCCCCGTCACGGAGACTATCTCCCACCATGGTACCGTCCAACGAATAGCAGATGACCTCACAAACTCGGGGAAATAATCGTTAGGACGGTCATTTGGGCCCATCCACCTCAGGTAACGGCTGGTCACGCCTCCTGCAGCATGCGTTCCGTCAAAACCGACGTCGCCAAGCACATTTAAGCGCTCCATCAGCCACACTTGAAGGATCAGGGGACTTCCTCGATACTCATGTTCCCTGTTGCATCCACGGTCGTCCAGACCAAGGATCGTCTCAGCCAACAGCACGGCAGAGCGATTGCGGCCCAACTCCATCTGCTGAACAACGGTGATTAGACGCGGATCTCCGAACGATCCCTCGGACACAGAGTCCGAAAACATGTAACAATGTACCAAGCAGAAGGCCAACGCCCTCTTCCTGGCCACGGCAGAAATATTCCCGTTCTCATGGTTCTTAAACCACTGGCACAAGCGATAGAGGTTGATACGGCTCCCAGCAAATAGCTCTTCCACCTCGTCACGGGTCATCTGGAGGTAGTTCTGCACGTGCCTCTTATAGCCCAGCTCCTGCCTGACGCATACAGGCATGTTAGTGCGCACCCAACCGCCAATGGCCCCAAATTCCTCGACCAAGGGACAAACCTCTCCGCCAGGAAAGCGGAACACGTGGAGGCTCGGGTCCCAGTAGTCGAGACAAGCATCCAGGAATTCAAGCTCCGGCCGGAGCTGCCTCAGTCCAAGGAATACGCCAACGCCGCAATCCTTCAAATTCTTTTTCTCTATACTCGACAAAGACGCACACCAACTACGCAAATTTCCTCCAAAGTTCTCCATAATTCGACAAACGTTCCGTAAATATTTTGAATATTTTTGGAATATCGAGAATGGGAATTGGAAGGATGAGTATTTTGAGCCAACGTACCCCTCCTTTTATAGCCGTCATTTGCAAACAGCATACAAACAAAAACATAATCGCTAGTGAGCAAGCGATTAAAAACAAATCAAACAAAAACCAGAAAACAAAATAATAATCGCCTGTAAACAGGCGATTAAAATAAAAATCGCCTGTAAAACAGGCGATTTTAATTTTGTTTTCTGACAAATTGATTCGATTTCTTACACTCTTACACACCTACACCCTACTCTCTTTAACTTATTACCCCTAATAGTTTTTTTTACCGACCTTTGGTCGACTTTTACGGCCCCTTCGCGTCGTCTCGATTTACGTGATCGACTCCTGTCTTTCATATTTGCACATTTACAAAACAAAACAATCGCACAAAAATTAAACACTACACAAAATACGACTTTCGCATTCGCAATTTTCGTCTTAAAACGTCATTTTAACTCACATTTTTACAATGTCAAAAGCGTCTTTTTACAAGTCTAAAATATTTTGTGAACGACATTTTTCAAACACTTTGCATACGCATTTATTTTTACTCTGAGCTAGTCAGTCTCAATCGAGACGTATATATATGTTTACGACTAACAAAGTTGCGCAGGTATACATGGTAAACAAATACGCCAAGACTTCAGATACAATGGCAACGCAAACTTGCATTTTTCGCAACAAGACAAAATAACCGAAGATAGAATGCCATACGCAAAACCTTCGGCTATAAGCAAAGTCAAAACACATTTCGTACTTATAAACACCCACAAAACAAAACACAAAAACAACCATATATACAAACCTAAAATACGTGCCATAACTACGTACAAGTCCTAATACATAAATAGCCGTATACAAAATACACATACTACTCAGAAGGTCTCAAAAACAACTGTATACATACGATGAGTCCAAAACTACAAAATCAACAAGCTCAGGTCACAACTAGAGCCTACGACGACTGGTCACGACGCTCGAGCGCAGCACGCAAAGACTCGATCTCAGCGCGACAACCAGCCACCTCCTGCTCACGCTCAGCCCCTAGCTCCGCCCGGACTCTCGCCAACTCCTCTGCATGCACGGCCTCTAGCTCGGCCCGTGCCTTTGCACCCTCCTCAGCCCTGACCCTAGCTAAGTCCCGACGCGCGTCCGTCGCCTCCGTCTGACTCCTGCAGGCCTCTACTACCTTCTCATTCAAGGCCGTCCGCCACCGGTTCGCCGTCCGCCACAACCTCTTGTGCACGTCGACTGTCACCTGCAAACGACAAATTCAAACTTAGCTTTCAAACTAGGGGGCTATAATCAAAAGCAGCTTCAGCAGAGTTTGACAAAGGATTTTATTCTAAAAATCTAACTCAAGGGCTATAATCAAAAGCAAATCCAACAAAGTTTGAAATATGATTTTATTTTAAAATCTAACTCAAACTGGGGGCTATAATCAAAAGCAAATCCGACAAAGTTTGAAATATGATTTTCTGTTAAAAATCTAATTCAAATTGGGGGCTATACTACATAATACACATGCTTTACGAAAAACAAAAAATACCTTCTTCACGCGCGGATCCCAACTCTCCAGGCCCGCATCGGCTACCACAGACAGACACGCCGGCAACACAATCGAATGCTGGCAGCCCTCATGCTCAAGCTGCAGATCCTCGACGAACGGAGGAGGCTGGAACTCAAGGTCAGGGTCACATCGCTACAAAACAAAAGCAGGGTAAATTTTTGCTTTTTGAAACCAAAACATATACACACAAGCGAAAAACACAACAAAGCATACCTCGATCACAGCATCAGCAAGGGCATGCTGTGCCCACGTCACGTAATCCTCAGCCGGCCGCAGCAGAGAGTCGGACTCACCCTCTCGATACACGTCATGACGCTCGTCAGCGTCGGGCGTCTCCACAAACAAAACCGAGTGCGGAGGCGCAGGTACGATAATGCCGCCGCGACCCGTCTGCGCAGACAGGCGCTCACCCAAGCTCCAGTACGAGCCGTACTGAGTCGCAATGTACAGCCGTCGTCCGTCAAGGGGGGCAAAGCGGCCCGCAATCGACCCAGGGACCTCGGTAAAGTTCCTCCAAGGGTCACGAACGAACTACAAAATAAAATCAAGTTATAACTACAAAAGCACATACACAAGCTCAAACTTAAGCTACAAAAGACCAGAGTACAAAACACAAAACACTTTTACCTTATCCATGGTCACCCCTTGAAGAGCACTCGAGCCGCGTCATAGCTCAAGCCGATACCCTTCCGGTTCGCCACCACGTACGCATGGAAAGCTGGGTACTTCGCCTTGACCATGAACTTGTCCGGGAGCAGAGAGGGGAAGTGAGCATAGCACCAAGCCTGCAAGCAATCAAAATACGCGTTACAAAAGAAAAGCAGAAACGAAACAACAAAACATTACAAAATCAACCTTTTTCTCCATCAGGAGACCAGGGCCCACAAGCGACGGCTACGAATCACTGTCGATCTGGTCAGGACGCACCGCGTCCCTCAGAAAGCGGATCAACAGCCCCAGAGCGGGGCTGGCCCAATCAAAGTCGCCTAGACGCGACATGTCCGACAACGCCATCAACACAACCGTCGAGGCTCGCTCCCCCTTATCACCAAAATGGGTGGCCGTCAAGAACCACCACAACCACAGCCGGGCTCTCTGCTCAGCGCTCGCTCGAGTAGCCTCCCTCCTCTTCTTCCCTTTGAAGAAGTCGTCAATCCACACAATACGAGGTTGACACGTGTGCTCCTCACCCGCTCCGCACCTAACCCCGTCACCAATCAACCGCACGGCGTGCGGGCTATCAATAGCAGGACGCTCACGTCCCAAGTCAAGCACACCCTCGCCGTGAGGCAGCCCCGAGACAACCGCCAGTGAAGAAAAGGTAACACCAACCTCGTACCCAGGCATGTGGAAAGTGTTGGTCGTGTCCCAAAACCTATCCAACAACGCCCGGATCACAGCAAGGTGCGAGTTCACACGCTTAGCCTGCACCTCTCTCCACTTCTGCACCAACGGACCAAAGGCTGTCCCAACCACTATGCACCGCTCCTCCGTAAGCCTCCGCTCAAAAGCATCGAACACCGTCCGGAACCTAGAGAAGGTCCTCATCGTACCCAACGGGAAGCCGACTTTCACTCGAATCGACGAGTGCTCCAATGGCCTCGAAACCAGACTCACGCTGTCCCAATCCTTGGCCACCTGCGACCATAAGCGCGGACCCTGGGGATAAGCAGGCCTCATGCCCAGCTCGTCAACCATCCCCATAAACCGGTCCCTCGCAGCCTCAGTAGCTGCCGCACCTCCATCATCCCCCTCGGCCTGAACCTCGGCCTCTGCCTCGGCCTGAACCTCGGCCTCGGCCTGAGCCTGACCCTCAACTTCGACCCAGCACTCGCAGCTGCAGCTGCAGCAGCAGCAGCAGCAGCCGCCTCAGCCTCAGCAGCAGCCTCTGCCACAATCTCGTCGGCAGCCTGCTCCTCATCGCTCTGTGACTCCTCCGACTTAGAGGGATCCTCGTAACGACTCCCCGGACCCCGAGGACGACCACGCCTTGGCCTATCCTCCACAGGGTCTTCCCCTGCTCCAACCTCGTCAGCAACGCCGGCGACCTCAGCCTGGTCCCGACTACCACCCTCAGCAGCAGCACGAGCTCGGCGTCGTGGCCTACTACTACCCTCACCACTGCCAGAAGCCTCGTCAATCGTGCGCTTCTTCGGCCTCGGGTTCCTCCGGGCCTGACCTCGGCCTCTACCTTGGCCTCCTCCAGGCGCCACAGGGGTCTCCGCAGCAACGCCACGGCCGCGTCTGCAGTTCAACTATTTACATTTACATTTCTTAGCTTGACTTAGTTAAATTCAACTATTTTATTCTTAATTAGCTCATTTAAAGTTCTCTCAACTCTCTCCAGTTCAATTAGCTCACATAAATCCTTAAGACAACTTATATTTATATTAAGAGCCCATATATCATATTTATAATTATTATAAAGGTTTGTTTTTATTCTACAACTATTTATTTAACAAAGGTTATTTCAGATGTTATTTCAAAAGACGATATATAATATCTATATTGCATTTTGGTTAAATTCCTTTTATATACCTTAAATAGAGTTCAAAGTATATTTTGGGTCACATTGATTATAATACCTTACAAATAAGAAAGAAAAATCTAACTTAACACATTCTTATAGTATGGTATATATTTTCATATACTTATATATTTTATTAAATGCTTTTTCACATATTGGGACTATATAAACAAAATTTATTTTAAATAAATATTTTACTTAATCATTTATTTAATAAAATGGATTAAAGGTATGACTCATTAAGTAGAAATAAGAGAAAGGAACATGCACATACACACAAAACACACGTACATACATGACAACATACATGCATTATTTTGTCTTCCCTTTGTCATTAAACCATTCTTGATTTTACAATCAACATTTATCCTCTAAATACATTCAAAGCCTGATTAATTAGGGGCTTAATTATAGTTTAATTTTTCCAAGAAATGAATGAAGAACCATCACCCTTTCTCCCTTGTTTTGTCGTGCAATAGCATTGAATGGGGGGTTGTATTTGACTCTCCATTTAATCCTAATTAGCCCTATATAAACCTCACTTCCTAGAATCATTTCACTCATCTTTTCACTCATATTTTCACTCTATAATCTCTGCAAGAAATCTCCCAAAATCTCTCCCAAAAATTCCATAGAAAGGGGTCTCGTTAGTAGCACTCAATCACACAAGTTCTAAGTCGGGTTATCTCTTGAGTCGGGTTTTTCAACAAGGGTTTGGAGGATCTTTAAACCACTTTCTTAAGGCTTCTAAGTATGACTCTTATCTCTTTCTTAATCCTTAATTTCGTGCCCTATCTTAGTCTTAATCCTTGTTTAGAAAGCATATAAACTTACTAAGAATTGAATCGTAAAATCTGTCTTTTTGTTGTTCTGTTTTCGACGAATTATTTTGGGACACTAAAATAAATCCTAAATTCGAAATAATTTTTATAATATCATCATAAGGTTATTAAAGATTCATAAAAATTTATAAATCACGTTTCTAAGATGTTTTGAGATTTTAAAGGAATTTATTTTGTAACTATCCTCAGCAAATTTTGATTCCAGAAACAAAGGGGTCTGTTCAATTAACGTTTTCTCAAACTTATGAACCAAATTTCTAGTTTCTCATAAAATGAAAGTTGTAGACCTATTGATTTATAGTATACCTTCCAAATGTAGGACCCTAACTCTCAAAGAATCATCCTGTACAACGTTTTTCGTAAACTCGCTCAAAACTGTCTTTTCTGGAAAAATTCTTCTGTCCGGATTTTATTTCGTCACCTAAACATATTATTTTATCTTGAATTTTGGTATAAACCTTTATTAGGATGCTTAGTATATCCTCAAAAATTTTCAAGTCAAAATTCGATCATTTGGATTTTCAAATGTATTTTATTCCGAGAGTGCGCAATCCTGCCAAAACTGGAATTCTTGAATCTTGTTTAGCCACTTCCTTTCTCGGTTAGGGCTTGGCCCTAGGTCTCAATGGACAATCCTAGAACTCGTATAAGAACTTAATAAACTTCGTTTAAGACTATAAATAAAGGTTCGAAAATTTTAGAATCACCTCGAGTCGAATAACTAGTCATCGTTCTACGCTAGACTTCGCATAGTAAACGCAACATGGCTATAGATATCGAACGTATTATAATAGGATGTTTTTGTTTATTGTAGAATCCGAGTTCGTCGAGGAACCCTTCTAACCTAATTGAGTCGTAAGAAAAGGAGTAATTCAAGGTAAGGAATCGATCTTTGTTTCCTCGATTGATTTTATGAATTGTTTAAAGCTTTGTTTGATTGATGCTTTTATAAATTGAGTTTGGATGTTCCAAGCATGATTTTGGATTTGGTTTTTAATATTAATATTGTATTTCTCGATTTTATATTTCTAATGATATTTCCTAAAAGTTTTGAATGTTTAATTATGGATTGGAAAATGATTTAGTTTAAAGAATTTCAAGGCAAATTATTATATTGAAATGTTTTCAATTTTGGGATGATGGTATTATTATCGAAATGTTTTCGATAAAGGATTTGATAAAGGTTTGGAAATGTTTTCCCATTTATAAAGGTTTTAATCCATGGTTCTTGAGATAGAGGGTAGTTCCTCTTACAGCGACTACATTTTATATATTACGGCTTTGGGGTTGTTGATCACTTCCCCGTGTCTGTTAGATCACTTCTTGGGGTTGGCCCTTGTAAGGGTGCATGCACTTAAGTCTAAACACGACCTATTATTGTAGTTGATTGGGTTATGCCCGCCTTCATGGTTACTCTATTCGTATTGATTCCATGGTACAAATGCGTTTGATTAAAGTTGGTTTGAAAAGTCTATTTTCTAAAATTTTGTTGCAAAGGTTATCTATTTTATAATTCAAAGTTTCTAACAATTGTTTTATTAATCTTTCGTTTATTTAAATTATCATTCTTTACTCAACCTTTGTGTTGACGCCTTGCTTGTTTGTCCGCTCTTGGTGGGTCTGTGGTGATCCATATGACTCCTTTGGGTTATATTGGGGAGCAGACTCCGTGCAGGTCGTTTGAGTTTTGGCGGGGTTGAAGGGCGCGATCACTACGAGAATCATTCGCTTTATTTAATGTTGAACGCTTCCGCAATATTTATATTACATTTTGTTTTTCGACAGTTGTTTTAAACCTCTTTCGTTTCAATAAAGCATCTTCGGATTTGTTTTATGTTTTAAAATAGTAATATTCTGAGTAGGTTTAGTCGGGGTGTTACGAAGTGGTATCAGAGCGGGTTTCTTTCTTGGCTAGGCGTGGAAATCTTCATATTTCCTCGCCAACCCGCGAATTTTTACTCTTTAAAAAAAAAAAATGTTTCTTATATAAACTAAAATGAGCTACTATTAAATATTTTCCTTTATAATTAAAATGAACTAGTAATAAAATGAACTTAAAAATGAATCTAAGACAGGGAGTAGGGGAGCGCGTTCGATAGATATTAATTGTATGCTAACTTATGTATGGATGCCTGTTTGTTAGATGCCGATTGTCTTTATGCTAACACTAACCCTATGGATTTGACGTTTGAGATCAACCAAATCTTCGTAAGCATGTTTAGGAGAATGTGAGCCCCATGGACAATTATCTTATAGATTGGGATAACAAGTATTCGTACGATGATCATACGAGGGGAAAGCCTTTATTTATGCCTTACCCTAATTAGGGCCTACATCACCCTTAAGAAAGCAACTTGCAAGGGAGGTTGAATCTTATGAGAGAAAATGCGGTAATGGTGTGCAACAATGTTGATTATGGTAGTGAGTATAATGTAGGTTCTTGTTGGAGAAATAATTATGGAATTAAGACAGATGTCAGGTTTTGGAAATTTGGTTGTTTATTATTTGCAAACGGGTAAACTGGGAGTAATGGTCACCCATATATTGGTTTGGTAATCACATAAGATTATTACAATAGCAGATGCTTCGGTCGGGAATAATGATACTTGTGGATTTCATGTTCATGGATATTAGGTTCATAGATTTTAGAGGTATCAGAATAATGGTTCTTATGGTGTGCGATAAATTATTTTAATCATTTGCCTATCTTGAAAGTTTTGGGTTTTAGTAGCAGCAATCGTAAATTTGGGGTACTTATAACAAATAGAATGTTGATTTTGGATATAAATATACATAGACTGAAGGGTGATGAAGAAATATGTCCTAACTAAGCTTAGTCATATAAAGTATGTAATGAGAAAGTTTCCATAGGAAGGAAATAAGATGTCGGTGATGGCGAAGATAATCGTTATGGGTATCATATGAGTTGTAATCTTCTAAATCTTTTGGGGTTGTAAGAAACAAATAGGTATGAGAGAATTAAGAAAAACAATGAAAGGTAGTTGGGAACATTAAGGTAGAAGTACGAGTTGCTTGAATATGGTGAGGTTGGATGTGATGCGTATTTTTAAGGGACATATTTATAGTAGAGGAAAAAAAAAAAGATTGTTTATAATTGAGGAATGTTGAGAATTAACAGGTTGTTAAGAATTAGAGGTTGAAGTAAGTTGAGCTCATAAGGAAGAGTAAGGTATGAGGATAAGTGGTTACAATGTGATGTAAGACGAATAAAAAGAGACATTTGAGGATTTTAGGACCCACTTTGACATTAATGTGTGTAAATTTGTTGTGAACCTTCAATTGGAAGTATTAACGACAATAGTGAAAAATGTTTAGAAATAACAGTAATGGTCAAATGATTATGGAATCTTACAATGATAAAAGTTGTAGCATTAGTATTGATTCCCTTTAAGGTATGTAGTCATATGATTCAATATTTGGTCAGCTGGGTAATAGATAGATTTAGTTTTACATATCGCTCGCTGAAATAATTTTGAATTAAACGAATCTCTAACTTTTGAGGAGCTCCCGTTAGCAATTTAGGATAGTAAGGAACATAAAACAAGGTGGGGTGAAACCAAAATAGTCAAGGTATTATGGTCCAACCATGATATTGAAGAAGCAAATTGGGAGTTTGAGGAAGTTAAGAAACTTAAGTATTATAACCTTTTTCACCCAGATACGCAGTGTTACGGGGACGTAACATTCTTTTAAGGGAGGTGGAATGTAAACCACCACTCGTTTAGTAAAGCCATGCAATGCGTACAGGATAAAATTCTTTTACGAGTAGTATTAGATTACCTTCTTAGAGATTGGGATAAACTTCGGGGACGAAGTTTGTTTTAAGGGGGGTAGATTGTAATACCCGAGAATTTTGAGATCGTATTAATTTACATTTCTTAGCTTGACTTAGTTAAATTCAACTATTTTATTCTTAATTAGCTCATTTAAAGTTCTCTCAACTCTCTCCAGTTCAATTAGCTCACATAAATCCTTAAGACAACTTATATTTATATTAAGAGCCCATATATCATATTTATAATTATTATAAAGGTTTGTTTTTATTCTACAACTATTTATTTAACAAAGGTTATTTCAGATGTTATTTCAAAAGACGATATATAATATCTATATTGCATTTTGGTTAAATTCCTTTTATATACCTTAAATAGAGTTCAAAGTATATTTTGGGTCACATTGATTATAATACCTTACAAATAAGAAAGAAAAATCTAACTTAACACATTCTTATAGTATGGTATATATTTTCATATACTTATATATTTTATTAAATGCTTTTTCACATATTGGGACTATATAAACAAAATTTATTTTAAATAAATATTTTACTTAATCATTTATTTAATAAAATGGATTAAAGGTATGACTCATTAAGTAGAAATAAGAGCAAGGAACATGCACATACACACAAAACACACGTACATACATGACAACATACATGCATTATTTTGTCTTCCCTTTGTCATTAAACCATTCTTGATTTTACAATCAACATTTATCCTCTAAATACATTCAAAGCATGATTAATTAGGGGCTTAATTATAGTTTAATTTTTCCAAGAAATGAATGAAGAACCATCACCCTTTCTCCCTTGTTTTGTCGTGCAATAGCATTGAATGGGGGGTTGTATTTGACTCTCCATTTAATCCTAATTAGCCCTATATAAACCTCACTTCCTAGAATCATTTCACTCATCTTTTCACTCATATTTTCACTCTATAATCTCTGCAAGAAATCTCCCAAAAGCTCTCCCAAAAATTCCATAGAAAGGGGTCTCGTTAGTAGCACTCAATCACAAAAGTTCTAAGTCGGGTTATCTCTTGAGTCGGGTTTTTCAACAAGGGTTTGGAGGATCTTTAAACCACTTTCTTAAGGCTTCTAAGTATGACTCTTATCTCTTTCTTAATCCTTAATTTCGTGCCCTATCTTAGTCTTAATCCTTGTTTAGAAAGCATATAAACTTACTAAGAATTGAATCATAAAATCTGTCTTTTTGTTGTTCTGTTTTCGACGAATTATTTTGGGACACTAAAATAAATCCTAAATTCGAAATATTGGGATGAGGACATACCTTAAGTGCGGAAAATGGATCGTGTTTGTCCGTGAAACTGCCACGCCTAACCACCGACCCCGTCCAGCGATTCCACGCCCCAAGACCCGAGCAAGTTACGATGGGGATGCTCTCAGTGAATTGTTTATTGTAAGTTTGGTTTTCTGTTGTTGTTGTATGTCTCATTCACTTAGAATGAGTGTTATTTATAGGATTCAATTAGGGAGGTTATGATTGAAGGAAGGTGAAGTGACTGTGCTTAATTACTCAATTAAGTGCACTAATTCATTAAGCTCTTAATGAAACATATTAAGGGCTGCATTATTGTGATCATTATCACAATGTTAATCACCAAGTAACAGCCCATATGGCCGTTCAAATTTCAACACTCCCACTCGGCCATATAACCGAAACAACGCTCCCACTTGGCCACACAACCAAGTCAATACCAAACAACCTAACAAAACAATAAATCACCTTTCATACAGGAAATGGGGTGTGCGACCAGAAGAAAAGAAACAAGTAGTGTTATATTAAGCTCCCATCAAACTAACATAACACTTTCATAACAACGATTCCCTAGATCATTCAAAACAACACCGCAGCATACATAGTCCCTTTATGCTATAACATGTTACGTAGTTATATACCGAATATAACCGCCGGCCGGGCTTAACATGGTGTAGTCGAATTGATCATTCCTTAGACACCAATGAAAAATCATCTTAACTTGACAGCTTTCCTAACATGATCCGCTGAACCCAAAACCTTAAGGTTCTTAGGAGACATATTAAAGTAGCATCACCAAGTCTCAACTTTTTAACACAGCTCTAAGTCGAAGGGCTTCGTACCTCAAAAGACATTATAGTCTATAGGGTTCACACAGTGATAGAGTAGGGAAAAATCTATCACTCCTATAACGGTCGAAAAACACACGTAGTATGATATACGTGTCACAACATAGCTCCCACTACGATGGGCATGTCACTCTTCTATGTCGTGCGAATACTAAGTCTAGATACTACTCAAGTATCTAACCCGAGCCACTAGATTGATATACTCATATCCAATCCGACACTCGATATCCGGTTTAAACTCTAGTATGAAAGACATGTATTTCATACTTCGACTCTATGGAGTCTCATCTTATACATAATAAGGCAACTTTTAACGAGCCAACATAATATTTATACCGCACAAGTATAAAACTAATGTACCCTTGCACACACTAAGTGTCAACGAGGCTTAGTCTCATCTTGAGTACTACTAAAGTATCAAGGCGATTACCTGTGTGACTAGGTCAATCATGAGTTTGGTGACATTTTCTTACGTGCCTAAAAATACAACTTATGCAAACAAACATTAAAAGAAAATAAACTTATTATTTCATATAATGTTCGGAAAAACAAGTCCATAACTGAATACATGTCTATGACAACAAGATTTCAACCTCAAAACTATAGCCTCTGTAAGCCTAGGCTTCTAACATGAGCCCGAAATAGATCTCTAGCTATAGGCTTAGTAAGAGGGTCAGCAATCATCTTGTTTGTCGATATATACTTGATAGCAACTTCTTTATTCTTTATAGCGTCTCGTACAAAATGATAACGCCTCTTAATATGCTTGGATTTCCTATGAAATTTTGGATCCTGGGCAAATTGGATAGCAGCAGTATTATCACAATACATTTCGACAGGATCGTCAACCTTAGGGGTAAGGTTAAGATCTTGGAGAAAACTCCTCAGCCACATTGCCTCTTGCACGGTAAGGCTCACAGCAACATACTCTGCTTCCATAGTCGATAAAGCTATGCAATCTTGCTTCTTACTACACCAGGATATTGCACCTCCACCAAGCACAAAAACATATCCCGAGGTTGATTTAGACTCATCCAAATCACCACCCCAATCAAGATCTCGAGTATCCCTTCAACCTTAAGTCCCCACCTTGGTAACAAAGGACTAGTTCACTCGTACCACGAAGGTAACGCAAGATTCTCTTGACTCCTTGCCAATGCGCAAGGCCTGGGTTGCTTTGGTTACGACTCACCAAACCAACCGCATAACAAATGTCTGGCGTGTACATAACATAGCATACATCGGACTACCAATTGCATTAGCATAAGGAACTTTGCTCATCTCTTTCTTTTCATTATCCTGTTTTAGGACATTGGTCAAGGCTAAAGCGGCCTTTCTCGAGTGAGTATCAACGGGTTTGGACTTATCCATTTTGAAACGTTCTAATACCTTCTTGATGTATGTCGCCTGACACAAACCAAGAAGTTTCTTAGGACGATTTCTCAGAATTTCGACACCTAGGACAAACCTAGCTTCACCCATGTCCTTCATCTCAAAGACAGAGGACAACCACGACTTAGCGGCATTGATCATCTCCATGTTGTTCCCAGCTAGGAGTATGTCATCAACATACAATGAGAGGAACATAATCCCTTCTGTAGTTTTCTTAACATACACACAATGGTCCTCATCTACCATATAGAAACCAAAATCTGTAATGGCTTCATGGAATCTAAGGTACCATCGCCTAGAAGACTGTTTTAGACCATATATGGATCGATTAAGACGACATACTTTGTCTTCTTGACCTTTTGGGACAAACCCATCAGGTTGATCCATGTAGATCTCTTCCTCAAGTGTTCCATTAAGGAAAGCAGTCTTTACGTCCATTTGAAACAACTCTAAGTCCAAATGGGCAACTAGGGCTAGCAGGAGGCGAATAGAGGCAAATCTCACCACAGGAGAAAAAGTCTCATCATAGTCTACACCCTCAACTTGAGTGAAGCCTTTCGCCACTAATCTGGCTTTGAACTTATCAACTGACCCATCCGCCGTACGTTTGACCTTGAAAACCCATTTGTTTCCAATTGATCGTCGTGTAGGTGGAAGGTCGACAAGTTCCCATACTTTATTCTTAGCCATTGAGTTCATCTCATCCTTCATGGCCTCCATCCACTCTTGACTATTTGGTGAATTAATCGCTTCTTTAAAAGAAGAAGGTTCATCGATCTCTGAAAGAGAACAAAGGAAAGCTCGTTCCTCGATACTAAAGAATCGTTTTGGAACTCTCCCTCGTTGACTCTTCCGTCCCACATTTTCAGCGTTTGCATTACTGCTCGAAGCACCTCTCCCACTATCCTCTATAGGAGTGGGATTAGAAACTTGAGAAACTGTCTCAGGTTCCTCACTTGAGATATGAGAACGAATCTCATTTTCAATAAAGGTGTCTTCATTAATGTGTGGGTTCCCAGTATCTGGAATGTCAGGACTATTCCCTTCATTTCCATGATTGGATGGGACTAAGGTCTCTAAGGTGATATTAGGAGCAACAAATCCCCCACCTTCACCTAGAGACTCTTGTTGTAACTCATACAACTCAAGATCTTTCTTAATTTCACCAATACTTGGGAACTGATCCTCAAGAAAATCGACATTTCGAGAATCAATTTCAGTCATGCCACCATTTGGGTGCTCACCATACATTACATATCCTTTGGAATTCTCGGGATAACGTATGAACACCATTTTGGTTGGCCGTTTTGTAGCTAGTTGGGCTGTTTTTGTGGCTTGGCTTAATAAGACATTCCTGTATCGTGCTCGTGTTGTGCTTAATATGACTAAGAATGACATTCATTTTTATGATTATGCAAATCCAAATTAATACGTTAAAAATGACTAAATACGTTTTAGACACTTTTGTACCGTTTTAACTCTTTTAAAAGCATGCATGAAAGTCCTTTTCGTCATCGGGTTTGTTTTTGGGGGGGTACGGATACGGGTATCTACAGTATCAAGTGCTTCGTAGCGATGAGACAACAAATACACGTAACCAAAACGTGAATAGTCGTCTATGAATGTGAGAAAATATATAGCCCCATGACGAGCCTTTACATTTAAAGGCCCACAAATGTCAGAATGGATCAAGTCTAAAGGACCTGTAGCTCTTGAAGCCTTACCAAAAGGTTTCTTGCTTGCTTTGCCAGCTAGACAAGGCTCACATCTGGGCAACTTAACCCTTGTAAGCTTGTCTAATAGACCATCCTTAGCTAGTCTATTCATTCTTTCTTGGCCAATATGACCAAGTCGAGCATGCCACAATACAGATTCAAAATCACTATTAAATCGAGAAACTAAAGCAAAAGATGAATTAACATAAACATCATCCAAATCAAGTACAAAGAAACCATTATTTAAAATACCGTGGCCAAAAACATCGCCACCGTACAAAATGTCCAAACTACTATTATGAAAATTAAAAGTGAATCCAAGTTTCAACAAACAAACTATTGAAATTAAACAACTTTGCACCCCAGGCGCATAAAGAGCATCATGCAGAAGCAAAGTATTGCCACTACGAAGCTTTATTTGATATGTTCCAGTTTCAAGGACGTCTTCCTCACTGCCATTACCAAGCGTGACGGTTTGTGAACCCACCGAAAAACGGTGAAAGTCCATAAAACCATCGCGGTCGCGCACTATGTGCTTGGTTGCTCCCGAATCTACAATCCAATTAGGAAGAGAGTTAGCAACTAATGCATGGGAACAAACAAATAAAGCATCACTACCAGTAGAAGAAAGTACCTTCTTAGGTTCTGGACAATTACTCGCATAATGTCCTTTCTTCCCGCAGTTATAGCACTTCACACGTGCCATATTTTTCCCTTTATGGCCTTTAGCCTTGGATTGCTTATTAGGTTGTTTTTGGATTCCACCACGTGGTCCAGGAGTTTGATTAGGGCGACGACCCTTTTTAGCTTGCCTATCCTTGTTGTTCTTGGACTTATCTTGAACAACTAAAGCAGCAGGGGGAGCAACAGGAGCTAGTGCCTTTTGGCGCTCCACTTCCATCTCCACATGTTTGGAGAGCTTAGTGAAAGTAGTGATATTCTCACTATGAGCCATGAGAAGCTTAAAATTCTTCCACTCCTCAGTATCAGAGGGAAGTGAGCGAAGCACATTCACTATTTGCTCCTCATCGGGCACATCACACCCCGCAGCCTTAAGGTCTCGTATCATGGCACTCATGGTACGTAGATGTTCGGTAACATTGTGTTTTGGATCAATAGAGTAATCCATCCACTTCAGGTTCAAAGCACGAAGCCTTGTAGCTGATGTTTGTCCGAACGTGACCTTTAGTTTATCCCACATGTCTTTCGCAGTGAGACATGATTCAAACTCGCCAATAAGATCGTTATGCATGCAAGACAACATAGTGAAGCGTGCAGATCGATCCTTTTTGTACCACGTATCATAGAGACGCACACTCTCTTGATACTCGTCATTGTCGTAGCGAGGATCGGTGGGTTCTGCGGCTTTGCTGATAGTGGTCAAGGTTTCTAGAACCTCGCGTTCATTCAGGAGATACTGAATCTTCCTGTGCCAGATGTCATAGTTGTTGCCATCTAGCTTCTCAGTTGTAGCCAAGTCAAGGGATATTTTAGATATCTACAAGTATATAAAATAATACGGACATTAGGCACGATTCGAAAAATAAATTACTAAAAGATTCATTTATTTATATCTCATGTTCGAAAAATCGCTAAGCTCAGAATCATCACAAAAGACATAAACAATAAAAATTTATAAAATATTTTTCGACAATAAATTTATGTGGAACTTATTCAAATAAATAAATATAAATATAAACTAAACGAATTAGTATATCATAACACCATTATGAAAATTGTAAAACAAATTTACATGGCCTATTAATTTATTCGAAACAAATTCATAATGTTAATAGATAATGATATATACAAAACGAAAAAGCATATTATAATGGTAGTTATAAGTCATGTACATAACATAACAATTATAAACAATAATTAGGAAAAATAAAGTACTCTAACCTTTTCACATAAGTCAAAAATTATGAACGCATCATCTCCAAAATTCTCCATTACTGATTCAAAATTTTATGTTCATAAAACAAATTTAAATAAAACATAAAATTAGAACAATATAAAAATGATACACAATCATATGGACTTAAGATGAAAACATATTATTATAGACTTATAGATAAGAATAATAAGATACATAATCATACGATCTTGACAAGAAACACTCCATACGAAGAACAATACTTATATTAAAAAAAAAAATACGGAACAAACAATACAAAAAAAAAAAAAAAAAAAAAAAAAAAAAGGAAACAAAATTCCTTAAAAGCATAAAACTTTAACAAAAGCTGACATGAGGAAGCCCACATAAACATAAAAACATCAATAAAAAAAAAGACAGAGAACTTCCCCTAATAAAACTGTACTCTTATGAACCCCAATTCATCTTCTTCCTCGGTTTTTTTTTTTTTTATTTTATATCATAAAATCGACAAAAACAACAATGATACAAAAATCACCATTTATACTAAAATCGACATTATGTTTTTACTAATAATACCCCGCAAGTTTTCACGAAGAAAGGATCGGTTCCGGCGACATATGCACGGAGTCGATTTTTACAAAAACCGGCGACTCACGCACACAGTGGGGTGATATTACGGTGACACACACGTTTTACGAGGAGGAAGGAGAGGAGGCGACTGACGCCGGGGAAGGGGCGACATACGCCGGAGGTCGAATAATTACAGTGTTCATACGGAGGGCAGAGACCGAAACAAATTAGGCTCTGATACCACTATTGGGATGAGGACATACCTTAAGTGCGGAAAATGGATCGTGTTTGTCCGTGAAACTGCCACGCCTAACCACCGACCCCGTCCAGCGATTCCACGCCCCAAGACCCGAGCAAGTTACGATGGGATGCTCTCAGTGAATTGTTTATTGTAAGTTTGGTTTTCTGTTGTTGTTGTATGTCTCATTCACTTAGAATGAGTGTTATTTATAGGATTCAATTAGGGAGGTTATGATTGAAGAAAGGTGAAGTGACTGTGCTTAATTACTCAATTAAGTGCACTAATTCATTAAACTCTTAATGAAACATATTAAGGGCTGCATTATTGTGATCATTATCACAATGTTAATCACCAAGTAACAGCCCATATGGCCGTTCAAATTTCAACACGAAATAATTTTTATAATATCATCATAAGGTTATTAAAGATTCATAAAAATTTATAAATCACGTTTCTAAGATGTTTTGAGATTTTAAAGGAATTTATTTTGTAACTATCCTCAGCAAATTTTGATTCCAGAAACAAAGGGGTCTGTCCAATTAACGTTTTCTCAAACTTATGAACCAAATTTCTAGTTTCTCATAAAATGAAAGTTGTAGACCTATTGATTTATAGTATATCTTCCAAATTTAGGACCCTAACTCTCAAAGAATCATCATGTACAACGTTTTTCGTAAACTCGCTCAAAACTGTCTTTTCTGGAAAAATTCTTCTGTCCGGATTTTATTTCGTCACCTAAACATATTATTTTATCTTGAATTTTGGTATAAACCTTTATCAGGATGCTTAGTATATCCTCAAAAATTTTCAAGTCAAAATTCAATCGTTTGGATTTTCAAATGTATTTTATTCCGAGAGTGCGCAATCCTGCCAAAACTGGAATTCTTGAATCTTGTTTAGCCACTTCCTTTCTCGGTTAGGGCTTGGCCCTAGGTCTCAATGGACAATCCTAGAACTCGTATAAGAACTTAATAAACTTCGTTTAAGACTATAAATAAAGGTTCGGAAATTTTAGAATCACCTCGAGTCGAATAACTAGTCATCGTTCTACGCTAGACTTCGCATAGTAAACGCAACATGGCTATAGATATCGAACGTATTATAATAGGATGTTTTTGTTTATTGTAGAATCCGAGTTCGTCGAGGAACCCTTCTAACCTAATTGAGTCGTAAGAAAAGGAGTAATTCAAGGTAAGGAATCGATCTTTGTTTCCTCGATTGATTTTATGAATTGTTTAAAGCTTTGTTTGATTGATGCTTTTATAAATTGAGTTTGGATGTTCCAAGCATGATTTTGGATTTGGTTTTTAATATTAATATTGTATTTCTCGATTTTATATTTCTAATGATATTTCCTAAAAGTTTTGAATGTTTAATTATGGATTGGAAAATGATTTAGTTTAAAGAATTTCAAGGCAAATTATTATATTGAAATGTTTTCAATTTTGGGATGATGGTATTATTATCGAAATGTTTTCGATAAAGGATTTGATAAAGGTTTGGAAATGTTTTCCCATTTATAAAGGTTTTAATCCATGGTTCTTGAGATAGAGGGTAGTTCCTCTTCTAGGCGACTACATTTTATATATTCTGGCTTTGGGGTTGTTGATCACTTCCCCGTGTCTGTTAGATCACTTCTTGGGGTTGGCCCTTGTAAGGGTGCATGCACTTAAGTCTAAACACGACCTATTATTGTAGTTGATTGGGTTATGCCCGCCTTCATGGTTACTCTATTCGTATTGATTCCATGGTACAAATGCGTTTGATTAAAGTTGGTTTGAAAAGTCTATTTTCTAAAATTTTGTTGCAAAGGTTATCTATTTTATAATTCAAAGTTTCTAACAATTGTTTTATTAATCTTTCGTTTATTTAAATTATCATTCTTTACTCAACCTTTGTGTTGACGCCTTGCTTGTTTGTCCGCTCTTGGTGGGTCTGTGGTGATCCATATGACTCCTTTGGGTTATATTGGGGAGCAGACTCCGTGCAGGTCGTTTGAGTTTTGGCGGGGTTGAAGGGCGCGATCACTTCGAGAATAATTCGCTTTATTTAATGTTGAACGCTTCCGCAATATTTATATTACATTTTGTTTTTGACAGTTGTTTTAAACCTCTTTCGTTTCAATAAAGCATCTTCGGATTTGTTTTATGTTTTAAAATAGTAATATTCTGAGTAGGTTTAGTCGGGGTGTTACGAAGTGGTATCAGAGCAGGTTTCTTTCTTGGCTAGGCGTGGAAATCTTCATATTTCCTCGCCAACCCGCGAATTTTTACTCTTTAAAAAAAAAAAATGTTTCTTATATAAACTAAAATGAGCTACTATTAAATATTTTCCTTTATAATTAAAATGAACTAGTAATAAAATGAACTTAAAAATGAATCTAAGACGGGGAGTAGGGGAGCGCGTTCGATAGATATTAATTGTATGCTAACTTATGTATGGATGCCTGTTTGTTAGATGCCGATTGTCTTTATGCTAACACTAACCCTATGGATTTGACGTTTGAGATCAACCAAATCTTCGTAAGCATGTTTAGGAGAATGTGAGCCCCATGGACAATTATCTTATAGATTGGGATAACAAGTATTAAATGACGATGATCATACGAGGGGAAAGCCTTTATTTATGCCTTACCCTAATTAGGGCCTACATCACCCTTAAGAAAGCAACTTGCAAGGGAGGTTGAATCTTATGAGAGAAAATGCGGTAATGGTGTGCAACAATGTTGATTATGGTAGTGAGTATAATGTAGGTTCTTGTTGGAGAAATAATTATGGAATTAAGACAGATGTCAGGTTTTGGAAATTTGGTTGTTTATTATTTGCAAACGGGTAAACTGGGAGTAATGGTCACCCATATATTGGTTTGGTAATCACATAAGATTATTACAATAGCAGATGTTTCGGTCGGGAATAATGATACTTGTGGATTTCATGTTCATGGATATTAGGTTCATAGATTTTAGAGGTATCAGAATAATGGTTCTTATGGTGTGCGATAAATTATTTTAATCATTTGCCTATCTTGAAAGTTTTGGGTTTTAGTAGCGGCAATCGTAAATTTGGGGTACTTATAACAAATAGAATGTTGATTTTGGATATAAATATACATAGACTGAAGGGTGATGAAGAAATATGTCCTAACTAAGCTTAGTCATATAAAGTATGTAATGAGAAAGTTTCCATAGGAAGGAAATAAGATGTCGGTGATGGCGAAGATAATCGTTATGGGTATCATATGAGTTGTAATCTTCTAAATCTTTTGGGGTTGTAAGAAACAAATAGGTATGAGAGAATTAAGAAAAACAATGAAAGGTAGTTGGGAACATTAAGGTAGAAGTACGAGTTGCTTGAATATGGTGAGGTTGGATGTGATGCGTATTTTTAAGGGACATATTTATAGTAGAGGAAAAAAAAAAGATTGTTTATAATTGAGGAATGTTGAGAATTAACAGGTTGTTAAGAATTAGAGGTTGAAGTAAGTTGAGCTCATAAGGAAGAGTAAGGTATGAGGATAAGTGGTTACAATGTGATGTAAGACGAATAAAAAGAGACATTTGAGGATTTTAGGACCCACTTTGACATTAATGTGTGTAAATTTGTTGTGAACCTTCAATTGGAAGTATTAACGACAATAGTGAAAAATGTTTAGAAATAACAGTAATGGTCAAATGATTATGGAATCTTACAATGATAAAAGTTGTAGCATTAGTATTGATTCCCTTTAAGGTATGTAGTCATATGATTCAATATTTGGTCAGCTGGGTAATAGATAGATTTAGTTTTACATATCGCTCGCTGAAATAATTTTGAATTAAACGAATCTCTAACTTTTGAGGAGCTCCCGTTAGCAATTTAGGATAGTAAGGAACATAAAACAAGGTGGGGTGAAACCAAAATAGTCAAGGTATTATGGTCCAACCATGATATTGAAGAAGCAAATTGGGAGTTTGAGGAAGTTAAGAAACTTAAGTATTATAACCTTTTTCACCCAGATCTGTGATTATTCTGAGGGGCGTAACATTCTTTTAAGGAGGTGGAATGTAAACCACCACTCGTTTAGTAAAGCCATGCAATGCGTACAGGATAAAATTCTTTTACGAGTAGTATTAGATTACCTTCTTAGAGATTGGGATAAACTTCGGGGACGAAGTTTGTTTTAAGGGGGGTAGATTGTAATACCCGAGAATTTTGAGATCGTATTAATTTACATTTCTTAGCTTGACTTAGTTAAATTCAACTATTTTATTCTTAATTAGCTCATTTAAAGTTCTCTCAACTCTCTCCAGTTCAATTAGCTCACATAAATCCTTAAGACAACTTATATTTATATTAAGAGCCCATATATCATATTTATAATTATTATAAAGGTTTGTTTTTATTCTACAACTATTTATTTAACAAAGGTTATTTCAGATGTTATTTCAAAAGTCGATATATAATTTCTATATTGCATTTTGGTTAAATTCCTTTTATATACCTTAAATAGAGTTCAAAGTATATTTTGGGTCACATTGATTATAATACCTTACAAATAAGAAAGAAAAATCTAACTTAACACATTCTTATAGTATGGTATATATTTTCATATACTTATATATTTTATTAAATGCTTTTTCACATATTGGGACTATATAAACAAAATTTATTTTAAATAAATATTTTACTTAATCATTTATTTAATAAAATGGATTAAAGGTATGACTCATTAAGTAGAAATAAGAGCAAGGAACATGCACATACACACTAAACACACGCATACATACATGACAACATACATGCATTATTTTGTCTTCCCTTTGTCATTAAACCATTCTTGATTTTACAATCAACATTTATCCTCTAAATACATTCAAAGCATGATTAATTAGGGGCTTAATTATAGTTTAATTTTTCCAAGAAATGAATGAAGAACCATCACCCTTTCTCCCTTGTTTTGTCGTGCAATAGCATTGAATGGGGGGTTGTATTTGACTCTCCATTTAATCCTAATTAGCCCTATATAAACCTCACTTCCTAGAATCATTTCACTCATCTTTTCACTCATATTTTCACTCTATAATCTCTGCAAGAAATCTCCCAAAAGCTCTCCCAAAAATTCCATAGAAAGGGGTCTAGTTAGTAGCACTCAATCACAAAAGTTCTAAGCTCGGGTTATCTCTTGAGTCGGGTTTTTCAACAAGGGTTTGGAGGATCTTTAAACCACTTTCTTAAGGCTTCTAAGTATGACTCTTATCTCTTTCTTAATCCTTAATTTCGTGCCCTATCTTAGTCTTAATCCTTGTTTAGAAAGCATATAAACTTACTAAGAATTGAATCATAAAATCTGTCTTTTTGTTGTTCTGTTTTCGACGAATTATTTTGGGACACTAAAATAAATCCTAAATTCGAAATATTGGGATGAGGACATACCTTAAGTGCGGAAAATGGATCGTGTTTGTCCGTGAAACTGCCACGCCTAACCACCGACCCCGTCCAGCGATTCCACGCCCCAAGACCCGAGCAAGTTACGATGGGGATGCTCTCAGTGAATTGTTTATTGTAAGTTTGGTTTTCTGTTGTTGTTGTATGTCTCATTCACTTAGAATGAGTGTTATTTATAGGATTCAATTAGGGAGGTTATGATTGAAGGAAGGTGAAGTGACTGTGCTTAATTACTCAATTAAGTGCACTAATTCATTAAGCTCTTAATGAAACATATTAAGGGCTGCATTATTGTGATCATTATCACAATGTTAATCACCAAGTAACAGCCCATATGGCCGTTCAAATTTCAACACTCCCACTCGGCCATATAACCGAAACAACGCTCCCACTTGGCCACACAACCAAGTCAATACCAAACAACCTAACAAAACAATAAATCACCTTTCATACAGGAAATGGGGTGTGCGACCAGAAGAAAAGAAACAAGTAGTGTTATATTAAGCTCCCATCAAACTAACATAACACTTTCATAACAACGATTCCCTAGATCATTCAAAACAACACCGCAGCATACATAGTCCCTTTATGCTATAACATGTTACGTAGTTATATACCGAATATAACCGCCGGCCGGGCTTAACATGGTGTAGTCGAATTGATCATTCCTTAGACACCAATGAAAAATCATCTTAACTTGACAGCTTTCCTAACATGATCCGCTGAACCCAAAACCTTAAGGTTCTTAGGAGACATATTAAAGTAGCATCACCAAGTCTCAACTTTTTAACACAGCTCTAAGTCGAAGGGCTTCGTACCTCAAAAGACATTATAGTCTATAGGGTTCACACAGTGATAGAGTAGGGAAAAATCTATCACTCCTATAACGGTCGAAAAACACACGTAGTATGATATACGTGTCACAACATAGCTCCCACTACGATGGGCATGTCACTCTTCTATGTCGTGCGAATACTAAGTCTAGATACTACTCAAGTATCTAACCCGAGCCACTAGATTGATATACTCATATCCAATCCGACACTCGATATCCGGTTTAAACTCTAGTATGAAAGACATGTATTTCATACTTCGACTCTATGGAGTCTCATCTTATACATAATAAGGCAACTTTTAACGAGCCAACATAATATTTATACCGCACAAGTATAAAACTAATGTACCCTTGCACACACTAAGTGTCAACGAGGCTCAGTCTCATCTTGAGTACTACTAAAGTATCAAGGCGATTACCTGTGTGACTAGGTCAATCATGAGTTTGGTGACATTTTCTTACGTGCCTAAAAATACAACTTATGCAAACAAACATTAAAAGAAAATAAACTTATTATTTCATATAATGTTCGGAAAAACAAGTCCATAACTGAATACATGTCTATGACAACAAGATTTCAACCTCAAAACTATAGCCTCTGTAAGCCTAGGCTTCTAACATGAGCCCGAAATAGATCTCTAGCTATAGGCTTAGTAAGAGGGTCAGCAATCATCTTGTTTGTCGATATATACTTGATAGCAACTTCTTTATTCTTTATAGCGTCTCGTACAAAATGATAACGCCTCTTAATATGCTTGGATTTCCTATGAAATTTTGGATCCTGGGCAAATTGGATAGCAGCAGTATTATCACAATACATTTCGACAGGATCGTCAACCTTAGGGGTAAGGTTAAGATCTTGGAGAAAACTCCTCAGCCACATTGCCTCTTGCACGGTAAGGCTCACAGCAACATACTCTGCTTCCATAGTCGATAAAGCTATGCAATCTTGCTTCTTACTACACCAGGATATTGCACCTCCACCAAGCACAAAAACATATCCTGAGGTTGATTTAGACTCATCCAAATCACCACCCCAATCAGCATCTGAGTATCCCTTCAACCTTAAGTCCCCACCTTGGTAACAAAGGACTAGTTCACTCGTACCACGAAGGTAACGCAAGATTCTCTTGACTCCTTGCCAATGCGCAAGGCCTGGGTTGCTTTGGTAACGACTCACCAAACCAACCGCATAACAAATGTCTGGCCGTGTACATAACATAGCATACATCAGACTACCAATTGCATTAGCATAAGGAACTTTGCTCATCTCTTTCTTTTCATTATCTGTTTTAGGACATTGGTCAAGGCTAAAGAACTGGCCTTTCTCGACAGGAGTATCAACGGGTTTGGACTTATCCATTTTGAAACGTTCTAATACCTTCTTGATGTATGTCGCCTGACACAAACCAAGAAGTTTCTTAGGACGATTTCTCAGAATTTCGACACCTAGGACAAACCTAGCTTCACCCATGTCCTTCATCTCAAAGACAGAGGACAACCACGACTTAGCGGCATTGATCATCTCCATGTTGTTCCCAGCTAGGAGTATGTCATCAACATACAATGAGAGGAACATAATCCCTTCTGTAGTTTTCTTAACATACACACAATGGTCCTCATCTACCATATAGAAACCAAAATCTGTAATGGCTTCATGGAATCTAAGGTACCATCGCCTAGAAGACTGTTTTAGACCATATATGGATCGATTAAGACGACATACTTTGTCTTCTTGACCTTTTGGGACAAACCCATCAGGTTGATCCATGTAGATCTCTTCCTCAAGTGTTCCATTAAGGAAAGCAGTCTTTACGTCCATTTGAAACAACTCTAAGTCCAAATGGGCAACTAGGGCTAGCGAGGAGGCGAATAGAGGCAAATCTCACCACAGGAGAAAAAGTCTCATCATAGTCTACACCCTCAACTTGAGTGAAGCCTTTCGCCACTAATCTGGCTTTGAACTTATCAACTGACCCATCCGCCGTACGTTTGACCTTGAAAACCCATTTGTTTCCAATTGATCGTCGTGTAGGTGGAAGGTCGACAAGTTCCCATACTTTATTCTTAGCCATTGAGTTCATCTCATCCTTCATGGCCTCCATCCACTCTTGACTATTTGGTGAATTAATCGCTTCTTTAAAAGAAGAAGGTTCATCGATCTCTGAAAGAGAACAAAGGAAAGCTCGTTCCTCGATACTAAAGAATCGTTTTGGAACTCTCCCTCGTTGACTCTTCCGTCCCACATTTTCAGCGTTTGCATTACTGCTCGAAGCACCTCTCCCACTATCCTCTATAGGAGTGGGATTAGAAACTTGAGAAACTGTCTCAGGTTCCTCACTTGAGATATGAGAACGAATCTCATTTTCAATAAAGGTGTCTTCATTAATGTGTGGGTTCCCAGTATCTGGAATGTCAGGACTATTCCCTTCATTTCCATGATTGGATGGGACTAAGGTCTCTAAGGTGATATTAGGAGCAACAAATCCCCCACCTTCACCTAGAGACTCTTGTTGTAACTCATACAACTCAAGATCTTTCTTAATTTCACCAATACTTGGGAACTGATCCTCAAGAAAATCGACATTTCGAGAATCAATTTCAGTCATGCCACCATTTGGGTGCTCACCATACATTACATATCCTTTGGAATTCTCGGGATAACGTATGAACACCATTTTGGTTGCTCTTGGACCAAGTTTACCATGTTTATGGGTTGGGTTATGCACATAGCCAGCCAAACCCCATGGTCGTAAATGATCTAGAGAGGGCTTTCTTTTATACCATAACTCATATGGAGTAAGGGGTACACATTTACTTGGTACTCTATTAAGGATGTACGCTGCCGTAAGCAACGCATCTCCCCAATAAGTAATAGGTAGGCTAGCTTGCGCCATCATGGATCTAACCATGTCAAGTAAAGTACGATTCCTTCTTTCCGCAACACCGTTCTGTTGCGGGATATTAGGAATGGTAAGCTGTCTACGTATACCTTTTTCCTCACAAAAAAATTTGAACATATCAGAAAGGTACTCACGTCCACGATCGGTTAGAAAAGTTTTAATTTTTCGTTCCAATTGGTTTTCAACTTCCGCTACAAAACGCTTGAACGTATCTGAAGGTACCGGGAAAAGGGGGTAAACCTATCGACGCCCTGCGCGCGCCCGACCTCGCCCCGTGCGGGGCGTAAGGTGCGGAATGCGCCTCGCAGGAAAAATGGTGCGAAGTTTGCTAAAAATGGGGGAGATCATTGCATGAGTTTGTGATCAAAAAAGAAAAGTAGAAAAATCCTTTTTGAAATGTATTTTCGGAGTCGCCACCAAATATTAAAGGAATTTGGAACCTATTCAACGCGTCTTGAAATACAAGACACGAGTGTCTCAGATTTCAAGGTGCGTCGATACCTATCCGTCTCAGGTTTGAAACCAGAGAAGGGATTCGGAGTGAGGTTACTTTTCGAAAGTTTTGACAAAATGTATTTTGAAAACAGTAATCAAAAAGCCTACATAAGAGTAGTCTCTACTAATTTGAAAACATTTGCTTAATTTCGATATTTGGGCTAAAAGTTACGCTACGTACAAGTGCGAATAAATATGACTCGATTAAAATGCATAAATAATGTAAATTGTCAAAATAATGACATTTGCTATAGGAAATGTACGTTAAATAATAATTTATTGACTAAATTATTACTATAAACGTTATTTTCCGACCTCGTATTTTGACTCTTAAGATTTTGTGAAAAACCCTCAGTTTTGCATGCTAAAAGACTACATGAAGCGGCATAATTTAGTGTTGGATCCGTGATTCTAGTCGTTATTTAATGCGTGAATGAGGACTTGCATAATTATAAAAGTGACGTCGGTTTGCTTTAGTGATAATGAGTCGTTATTTATGCGATATTGGCGGAGTTTAGACGGATTATGAATCCGAATTGCTACAACCGTATTACGAATACGGCTTCGCTAATGCCAATATCGGGTTGGGGTTAATGTAACCCCTTTGTCCGAGTCTCAAACGTCCAAAACGTAGGTAAAATGTTTACCTTTCGAAAATGCAAAGACGGTATTTTTGAGTGGATTTTGTGAATAGTGTATGTGTGTTGAAAAACCGATGTTTTGAAATGAAGGTAAGGGGTTGGTATTTATAGGAAATGGCTCGTTTTTGTGCATTGACAAAACTTAATCGCCAGTGAGCCTGTGATTAAGTTTCAATGCAGCCGCCAAATGGAATAAAAGAACCAGGGTTGGGAGAGGAAAACATAATCGCCTGTAAACAGGCGATTTAGTTTGTCGCCTTTGTTCTGAGCGATTTTATTTTGTTTTGGTGTCTTTGCTTAAGCGCCTTTGGCTTAATAGCGTTTTTATTGTGATGATTATGTTTTGTGATGTAATTTGGTCGTGTGGGTTAAGTAATTTTTGGGCCAAATTAGTTTTTGGTCCAATTTCGATTTTCGTGTTTCGGTTTTTGTCGTGTTTTGCGGTTTTGGCTCGAAATAAAATAATATTAAAGTATATTATTTTACAATTTTGTAGAGTTTAATTTTGTGAAAATGTGACACGGGACGCACTTTGGCCCGTTTTGCGTGTTGCGTTAGTGTGCGTTTTGGGTCGTTTTAGTAAGTATGGGCCGTTTTGTAGCTAGTTGGGCTGTTTTTGTGGCTTGGCTTAATAAGACGTTCCTGTATCGTGCTCGTGTTGTGCTTAATATGACTAAGAATGACATTCATTTTTATGATTATGCAAATCCAAATTAATACGTTAAAAATGACTTAATACGTTTTAGACACTTTTGTACCGTTTCGACTCTTTTAAAAGCATGCATGAAAGTCTTTTTCGTCATCGGGTTTGTTTTTGGGGGGTACAGATACGGGTATCTATAGAGCCCCCAGTTTGACTGAGCTCGGACAAAGCGTTAGTCAAACTTAAAGATAGTATCCGGACCATTACAGCCTCGATACTACCTGGCGGCGCTAAGCATGTGTCTTATGGGAGAGACGAGGGCTTAGCGTCGGGAAATGCGGGGAGGGACGACATGTTTTTAAGGACATGACGGTCCTACATGTTTAAGGGCATGTCAGCCTGCATGTGGCCTGAGTACTCCCAGCTGGCGCCTTGCTTGTGTCTTCGCTTGGGCTTCTGCTTGTGCTTCCTTGCTTTGCTTCTTCGCTGGACGTCTCGTAGCAGAGGTTACGCGTTTTTGGGCTTGGTTTATAAGAATGGTTGGTGTTTTTGTGTGAACGTCTCACAAGGAGGTTACGTGTTTTTGTATTTTTCATAAAAATGGTTGGGTTTTTATGAACGTCTCGTGAGGAGGCTACGTGTTTTTCTCATAAAATGGGCTAGGTTTTTATGAACGTCTCTTGAGGAGGCTACGCGTTTTTGTATTTCTCATAAAAAGGGTTAGGTTTTTATGAACGTCTCGTGAGGAGGCTACGTGTTTTTCTCATAAAAGGTTAGGTTTTTATGAACGTCTCTTGAGGAGGCTACGCGTTTTTGTGTTTCTCATAAAAAGGGTTAGGTTTTTATGAACGTCTCGTGAGGAGGCTACGTGTTTTTCTCATAAAAGGTCAGGTTTTTATGAACGTCTCTTGAGGAGGCTACGCGTTTTTGTATTTCTCATAAAAAGGATTAGGTTTTTATGAACGTCTCGTGAGGAGGCTACGCGTTTTTGTGTTCTCATAAAAAGGGTTAGGCTTTCATGAACGTCTCGCGAGGAGGCTACGCGTTTTTGTATTTCTCATAAAAAGGGTTAGGTTTTTATGAACGTCTCGTGAGGAGGCTACGCGTTTTTGTGTTCTCATAAAAAGGGTTAGGCTTTCATGAACGTCTCGCGAGGAGGCTACGTGTTTTTCTCATAAAAGGTCAGGTTTTTATGAACGTCTCGTGAGGAGGCTACGTGTTTTTCTCATAAAAGGTCAGGTTTTTATGAACGTCTCTTGAGGAGGCTACGCGTTTTTGTATTTCTCATAAAAAGGGTTAGGTTTTTATGAACGTCTCGTGAGGAGGCTACGCGTTTTTGTGTTCTCATAAAAAGGGTTAGGCTTTCATGAACGTCTCGCGAGGAGGCTACGTGTTTTTCTCATAAAAGGTCGGTTTTTATGAGCGTCTCTTGAGGAGGCTCTGGCGTTTTGTATTTCTCATAAAAAGGGTTAGGTTTTTATGAACGTCTCGTGAGGAGGCTACGCGTTTTTGTGTTGGATTGAAAACGTGTTTGAAATGGGTTGAAAGTGTATTGGTAGGAAAACCCGGCCCAATATAAAGCGAAACCCATAAAGTAAAATATAATCGCTTTGTTGACAGCGAATTAAAAGTTATGTCCTTTGCTTACGGGTGATTTGGTTTTGTTTGGCGTTTTTGGTTAAAACACGGGAAAGGAGAGAGGGGGAGGTTTATTTTATTTTCAAAACAAAAACAAAATCGAAAACCCCCAAAATTCAATCCGGCGATTTTCTAGACCAAATTTCGATTTTCCGACTCCTACAATCTGTCATGGACCAAGGTACGTACTCAACTCACTTGGTTTTTCGTGTTTTGTAGTTTGTTTGAGTCGGTTTTAGCTCGAAAAACCGTTTTCTAGGGTTTAGGTCGAAAATTATTGATTTGATTCGGATTTAGCCCTCGTCTTTGCTTGAACTAGATGCTTGGGAGTCATATGAGGCTTGTGTTGCTGCCATTGTTGATTGTTTGTGAGAACCCGACTTGTGGCCTCGATTTTCGTGCGTTTTGATTTGGAGGGCATTTTGGTCATTTTTGAAGACGTCTCGAAAATGGCTCAAAATTTCAGTGTAGCTTACCTATTAGAAGTATGATGTGTTGGTGGGTTCGTTTTGTTGAAATACGTGCGAAAAGCGGTTCGTTTGGGTGAAAAACCGTGTAAAAGGGGGTAAAGTCGGGGCTTGTGCTCTGTTTTTGTAGCGTAAGGCGATCCCGAGTGGCTTGGTTATTTTGAAAATGTTGTAGTATGCTTGTGTGGAGGTTTGGGTGGCTTGTGTGCGAAAAAAAAAACGGCTCGAAAAACCGTGATTTTCGTGTGATTTGGTATAGGGGCTGAAATTTTGGTCGAAATTTTCGGTTCCGAAACTTGCCCGAATTCTCTGTATTGCATTGTTATGGCTAGCATGGTATATATTTGGCCTTGTTTTGTAGGGCATGTGTTGTTTGGAGGTGTTTTGGGGCGTTTTTTGTAGTTTAGGTTAGGTTCATAAAAACCATTTTTCCTCGCTTTTTGTGTCCCGTGTATGTAATGTATTGGACTGTATGTTGTCCGTATTGGCTAGGGGGTTGTTTGTGGGCGATGGGGGCTTTTGGTTGAGTTATGGTCAAGAAAAGGCCGTTTTGTAGTTTGTAGCGTTTTGTAAACGCTATCCAGTCGAGGCGTTCGGGACATCGTTTTCGCATGAAATTTTTTGTACGTGCTTATTGTGATTTATGGGTTGGGTCTGTCTCAGGAAACATGAATTTTTGGCTTTCTGTAGCATTTTTCCCCTTTCTGCTATTTTTAGGTTAAAAGGGCACATTCCTGCTTTGTTTGGCAGTTCTCTGCTTTGCGGCGTGCTTGCTCTGACTTGATTGTGTAGGGCGTATATATCGTATCGTCTTATGGAATTTGATTTTACGTTATACACGCTCCGTTTGGCCTTATCTGTAGATAATGTAGGCCTTAATGCTTGCTTCATCGTTTTTGCGTGCTTCGCTTCCTAAGTGATTTCTTTATTCTTGGTTGTGCAGTATGTCTTTGAATCTTGTGCAGGTGATCCTGTGCCTTCTGCACCTACTTCCAGTTCCATGGATCGGGTGTTGGCCGGTGTCAACTTTACTGTTCCGGGGGGCGAGCATACCCCTACTTCGGGTATGCCCGCGCCTTTGGAGGTTTCCGATGGTCCGTCTCAGTCGGACTTGCTGCGAGCTTTTCCTCCTCAGACGTCGGGGGCTCCTCCGGCAGGAGTGAGTTTGAGTCTTCTTGTGGAGTCTCACGCGCTACGCTAGTGGTGCCGGTGCTGTCAGTGCGTCGTCTGGGTCTTCTGCGAGTGGCCTGGGACATGGTGTTGTTCCTGATGGTCCTGAGCCGTCAGTTAGTGTTGCGGGTCGTGACGTTGCTGCCGAGTCACTGCTTCACTAATGAAGTGCACGCGAGGAGGCGTCATTGGCGGCCGCGGTCTTCTGGTGATACTAGCGGTAATGGAGCTGCTGCTGGGTCGTCGAGGTCACCTGTTGGTGGCCGAGGTCAGGTCCAGGGTGTCCTCTCAGAGTCTTTGCAGGGGCGTGGACGTGGCGGCTCTTTGTGCGAGACGTTGAGACTCCTGGGGGAGGCCGTGGTAGAGGCCGAGGTGCAGCTGCAGGATCTTTGCAGGGGCGTGGTCGTGGCGCTGCTGTGGGGTCGCCTGCGGCTCCGGGAGGGGGCCAAGGCAGAGGTCGTGGTGCTGCTGCGGGGTCTTTGGGGGGTCGTGGCCCGCAGCGTTGCTTACAGGGTGCTGCGGCTCCTGGAGGGGGCCGTGGTAGAGGTCGAGGTGAGACTCGGAGGAACCCGAGGCCGAAGCGGAAGGTGGATGTGGCCACGGTGAGGCGGCATGAGGCCACGTCGTAGAGCACGTCGGCCGCAGGGTGCGACCGGACGAGGCCGAGGTCGTTGGTGTTTTGAGGAGGTTGGGCGAGGGAGCCCTGTTGAGGTTACGCGGAGGCGTGGTCGTCCTCGGGGTCCGGGGAGCCGCTACGAGGATCCTTCGGCCTGAGGGGTTCGAGTGGCGCAGGAGCAGGCTCGACGAGATCGCTACCGAGGCCACCGCCGAGGCCGAGATTGCTGAGGCTTCGCCGCCGCTGCCGCCAGCTTCTTGCCGACGCCGCCAGATTGCCGCGGGCCGCTTTGAGGCCGGGGTCGAGTTCAGTGGCCAGGCTCAGGATCGGCAGCGAGTGAGGCTGAGGCAGAGGCTGAGGCAGAGGCTGAGGGTCAGGCCCAGGACGCAGGTGCGGCAGCTTTTGAGGCTGCGACGGTGGTTTTCATGGGGATGGTTGACGAGTTGGGCGAGAGGCCTAATTATCCCCACGGTCCGCGCTTGTGGTCGCAGGTGGACAAGGACTGGGATGACGTGACTCTGGTTTGGAACCCTTTGGAGCACTTGTCGATCCGAGTGAAGGTCGGCTTCCCGTTAGGCTCGATGAGGACCTTCTCTGGGTTTCGGACGGTGTTCGACGCGTTTGACGAGAGGCTTGCACAGGAGGAGCGGGACATAGTGCCTGGGACGGCTTTCGGTCCCACAGTGCGAAATGGAGAGAGGTGCGGGGTAAGCGGGTGAACTCGCGTCTTCGTGCTCGGCGTTCTTTGGATAGGTTTTGGGATACGACCAACACCTTCCACATGCCTGGTTACGAGGTTGGCGTGACCCCTTCTTCATGGGCAGTTGTCACGGGTCGCCTTATGAGGCGCGTGCTTGATCGGGACGTGAGCGTCCTCCATCGATAGCCAGCGCGTCGTGCGGTTGATCGGTGATGGGGTTCGGTGCGGAGACGGTGAAGCGACACGCGTTTGACCAGGCCGTATGGTTTGCCGACTTCTTCGAGGGGAAGAAGAAAAAGGGGTCTACTCGAGCGAGCGTTGAGCAAAGGGCCCGGCTGTGGTTGTGGTGGTTTCTGACGGCCACCAACTTTGGCGATAAGGGGGAGCGGGCCTCGACAGCTGTGCTGATGGCGTTGTCGGACATGTCACGTCTAGGCGAGTTCGATTGGGTGACCCCTGCTCTGAAATTTCGTCCGATTACCTGAGGGACGCGGTGCGCCCTGACCGGATTGACGAGGATTCAGATGTGTCGCTCGTGGGTCCTGGTCTTCTGATGGAGGTAAGGTTTGATTTCGCAGGGTCTTATTATCTTGTCTCTGCTTTTCTTTCGTAACGTTGTATTCTGATTGCTTGCAGTCTTGGTGCTACGCTCACTTCCCCTCTCTGCTCCCGAACACGTTCGGTGTGACGCGTGCCGACTTTCCATGCATACGCGACAGCGGAACGGAGGGGTATTGGCCTGAACTATGACGCGGCTCGTGTACGCTTCAACGGGATGACGACGGATAAGGTAAGGGTGATTATGTTTTGTATTTTGGTTTTTTTTTTTTTTTTTGTAGTTTGTATTAGGGTTTATGTTTGTTTTTTTTATAACTTGGTTTTGTTTTGCAGTTCGTTCGCGACCCTTGGAGGAATTTTACCGGCGTCCCTCTGTCGATTGCAGCTCGCTTTGGTCCCCTTGACGGACGGCGGCAGTACATTGAGACTTCGATGCGGCTCGTCTGCGGCGAAGCGGCGTCTGTCTGCGCAGACGGTCGTGGCGGCTTCATCGTACTGCTCCTCGCCCTCGGTTCGTTTGTGGAGGCGCGGCGACGCTAATGGCGTCGTGGCGTGTATCACGAGGTGAGTCCGACTCCTGCTGCGGCCGGTGAGGATTACGTGACTTGGGCACAAAGATGCCTACGCTTCTTGTGATCGAGGTATGCTTTGTTGTCCCTTTTTCGCTTATGTGTTTTGGGTTCAAAAAGCAAAAAATTACCCTATTTTTGTTTTGTAGCGCCGTGATCCTGACCTTGAGTTCGGCCTCCTCGGATTCGTCGAGGATCTGGCCGGTTGTTCACGGTGCCAACATTCGATCGTCTTCTTGAAGCTTGTGCATCTGTAGTCACCGATGCAGGCCTGGAGAGCTGGGATCCGCGCGTGAAGAAGGTACTTTTTGTCTTTGTTTAATCGTGGAGTATTAAGTAGTATAGTATAGCCCCCAGTTTGAATTAGATTTTTATGGTTAAAATCATTATTCAAACTCTGCTTGAAGTCGCTTTCGATTATAGCCCCCAGTTTGGGTTAGATTTTAGTGTAAAATCATAAGTCAAACTTTGTTGAAATCGCTTTTGATTGTAGCCCCCAGTTTGAGTTAGATTTTAGTGTAAAATCATAATTCAAACTCTGTTGAAGCAGCTTTAGAACATAGCCCCTGGTTTTGAAAGCTAAGTGGACTTCTGTGGTTTGTGCAGGTGACAGCTGACGTGCACAAGAGGTTGTGGCGGGCGGCGAACCGGTGGCGGGCGGTCGTGAACGAGAAGGTAGTTGAGGCCTGCAGGGGGCAGAAAGAGGCGTCCGACGCTCGACTAGAGTTAGCCAGGGACAGGGCTGAGGAGGGTACGAGATCGCGGGCAGTGGAGAAATGGAGGCGCATGCCGAGGAGTTAGCGAGAGTCAGGCGAGCTGGAGGGTCGATATCTTGAGGAGTGGCTAGAACGCAGGCCGAGATTGATTCCTTGCGTCTTTGTCTTCTGGCGTCGTGACCGATCCTGATGAGGCCTGGACTTGTATATTTTGGACTTGTATTATGAGTATTAGTATTTGTTTGTAATGGTTTATGTATTAGGACTTGTGTATGGTTGGTTTTTTGGACTTGTGGGTGTTTATGGGTATAATTCGGTTATTTTGTCTTGTTGCGGAAAATGCATTCCTGCGTCGTAGCCGGGTCCGAAATCTTTGCGTATTTGCTTGCCGAGCGTACCTGCAAAACAGTGTTAATCGTAAACATATATACGTGTCTCGATTGAGACTGACTTGTTTGAAAAATAAAAACGTATGCAAAGTTTTGAAAAATGAAATTTAGAAAATAGTTTAGGCTCGTAAAAAGACGCTTTTGACATCGTAAAAATGTGAGCTAAAACGACGTTTTGAGACGAAAATTGTGAATGCGAAAGTCGTATTTTGTGTTGTGTTTAATTTTTGTGTGATTATCGTGTTTTGTAAATACGAAAAATACGAAATACGGGAGCTGATTTCGCAAATCGAGACGACGCTACGGGACCGTAAAAAACAGGTTCAAGGTCGGTAGAAATAATGTGGAGTAATAAAAGTTAAAAATATAGGGTATAGGTGTGTAAGAAGTGTAAGAAATCGAATAATTTTGTCAGAAAGGAAAACAAAATCGCCTGTAAACAGGCGATTTTACTTTTAATCGCCTGTTTACAGGCGATTAGGTTTTTGTTTTGTGATTTTTCTTTGATTTATTTTAGTCGCTTGTTCACTAGCGTTTAAGTTTTTGTGTTGTATTTCGTTTTGCAAATCTCGACTATAAAAGGAGGGCTAGGTTAACTCATTTCATTCATCCTTTCATCTTCCCATTCTCGATATTCCAAAAATATTCAAAATATTTACGGAACGTTTGTCGAATTATGGAGAATTTTGAAGGGAACTTGTAGATTGGTGTGCGTCCTTGTCGGGTATCGAGAAAAGGCTCTTGAAAGATTGCGGAGTTGGCGTATTTAGTAAATTTGAGGCGAGTTCGAATGGAGTACGAGTTCCTGGATGCTTGTCTTGAGTATTGGGACCCGAGCCTGCTTGTGTTTCGCTTTCCTTGCGGAGAGGTTTGCCCTCTAGTTGAGGAGTTTGGGGCCATTGGCGGGTGGGTGCGTATTAGCTTGCCTGTATGCGTCAGGCAGGAGCTTGGCTATAAGAGGCAAGTTCAGAACTACCTCCAGATGACCCGTGACGAGGTGGAAGAGCTATTTGTTGGGAGCCGTATCAACCTCTATCGCTTGTGTCAATGGTTTAGGATAATGAAAACGGGCATATCTCTGCTGTGGCCAGGAGGAGGGCTTTGGCCTTTTGCTTGGTACACAGCTATATGTTCCCGGACTCTGTGTCCGAGGGGTCGTTGGGAGATCCGCGTTTAATTGCCGTTGTGGAGCAGATGGAAATAGGTTGCAATCCTTCTGCTTTAATTCTGGCAGAGACGATCCTTGGATTGGACGACCGGGCATGTAATAGGGAGTATGCGTACCGAGGGTGTCCCCTGATCCTCCAGGTGTGGCTGATGGAGCGTCTGAACGTGTTGAATGACCTTGGCTTCGATGGTGAGTATGTCGCAGGAGGCATTACCAACCGTTACATGCGATGGTCGGGTCCAGACGAGCGTCCTAATGACTATTTCCCTGAGTTTGTGAGGTCATGTGTTATCCGTTGGTCGGTATCATGGTGGGGAGTGGTCAGTGTGACGGCGAGTGCAGTAGGCGATGGTCCCTTTGGAGTCCTATTGTGTGGGTTTGAGATGGGAGTTTACATCCACCCCCTATGGGTGAGGCGACAGATAGGGTATGCACAGTTCATTCCTGGCCAGGACACGAAGGTACAGGACATGGTTGTGTTAAATAACCAGGTGACCGATGAGTGGGTCGGTGGTTGGATCATGCGTCCTAAGTGGCTTGTGGCTGGTACTCCTGGGACGATCCGGGTGTCGAGGGCCTATGTTAAATGGACCGTTGCTGAAAGTGCTCGGGAGAGGGCTCGCCTCCGTGCCATAGAGCTTAATGAGCCTCCGTCGACGTCTGCCTACGACCCGATCCGCTTTGGACGCAATAGTGGTGGGGGTGATGCTTCGAGCTCGGTGCCTCTCTCGGCGGCTGAGTGCGTGTTTGGTCGTCGTCGTGTTCAAGGGCCAGGTGCTCCGGATCGTCACGATAATGTTGGGGGTCGCCGTAGAGGTTGAGGGTCGGTGCTCCCTGGTTCAGCTGAAAGGTTGCGAGTCTGCTTGATAATGAAGGGAACCTAGTGTAGTCTATGTGTGTTTTGTTAGTATTATGTTCATATTATGTTGTATTATGTTGTATTATGTATTGTATTATGTAATATATTATCTATCCCAAACCCGATGTACATGCCGGGACTTGTATAAGTATTGTAATATATATTGTTAGTGTAGTTTATGCTCCTACGTTCGAAAAATCCAAAATGTAACCGTCCTTTTTAAGATTAATAAAAACCAGGTTTTTATTTACGACTTTGCCTCATTTTGCTTGTTATTCTGTGTGAAATTCCTTGGCTCTAATCTCTTTTTAAAGGTTTAGAATGTAAGCATGGTTTTTGTTTTTAGGAAATTTTTGTATTGACTATTCCCTCGACTTTTTTAAGCTTTGGGTTTGTCGTTTATTGTTGAATGTTGTTCCTTTTACCCTTTGGGCTATGGAACGTTTTTGTGATGACTGTGTCCTTGACCTTTTTTAAGCTTTGGACGTGTCTTTTTTGTGTTGAATGTCGCCTTATGTTAACCCATTAGGTTACGAGACGGTTTTTGTGGTGACTATGTCCTTGACTTTTTTAAGCTTTGGACGTGTCTTTTTTGTGTTGAATATCGCCTTATGTTAACCCATTAGGTTACGAGACGGTTTTTGTGGTGACTATGTCCTTGACTTTTTTAAGCTTTGGACGTGTCTTTTTTGTGTTGAATATCGGTTGCGCTTTTTGCAAAGCTGCCTACGTATCCACGAAAAATGGAATCAAACCGGCGTAGTTCGGGAAATGTACGTTTAGGGGCATACCGGCCCATGAGTTGTGTTTGCTTTTTTGTGGTGAATGTGCACGTTTAGGGGAATGCCGGCCCATGAATTGCTTTTGATTTTTGTGGAGAGAAAAAGCATGTTTAAGGGCATGCCGACCCATGAATTGTGTTTGATGGATGCATGTTTAGGGACATGCCGGCCCATGAATTGCTTTATTGAATGTGCACGTTTAAGGGCATGCCGGCCCATGAATTGTGTTTGGTGGATGCATGTTTAGGGGCATGCCGGCCCATGAATTGCTTTATGGAATGTGCACGTTTAAGGGCATGCCGGCCCATGAATTGTGTTTGGTGGATGCATGTTTAGGGGCATGCCGGCCCATGAATTGATTGTTAGAAAATTGTATTTTATAGATGCATTGCAAGGTTTTTTTTTTTTTTTTTTTTAAGGGTAGTATTTCTTGAGTTGGTCGAGGTTCGTTGCGAGGTAAAACTCTTGACCGTCCAAATCGGTCAGTTTCACTGCTCCGTTTGTGTAGATTTCCTTGACGAGGTAGGGCCCAGCCCAGTTAGGCTTGAACTTTCCTCGTGGGTCGACTGGAAGTGGTGCTCGGACTGACTTTAGTACGAGATCACCTACTTTTATGTTTCGCGGCCTGACTCGTTTGTTGAATGCTCGTTGTAATCTTGCTTGGTACATTCGTACGGTACTCAGGGAATGAAGTCGGCGTTCGTCCAAGAGCATGAGTTGTTCGTAGCGTTCACGGGCCCATTCTGCTTCTGGGATGCTCTTTTCCATTAGTATGCGTAGTGATTGTATTTCTATTTCCACTGGTTGGACGGCTTCTATGGTTGGGCCAATCTTTGCAACTGTCGATCATTTTCTCGAGTATGGTGACGACTGTCTTGTTTGCTGCTTCAACGGCTCCATTAGTTTGGGGTCGATAGGGTGAGGATTTGTGATGCTGGATGTTGTATTTTGTGAGTATGGCTTCTGTCTCACGCTGGAAGTGCGAGCCTTGGTCACTGATGAACTCATGGGGTATGCCATATCGGCATATGATGTTTGTCTGGATGAACTTGGCGACTTCTTTGGAGCCGAGGGTTCGGAAAGATGCTGCTTCCACCCATTTTGTAAAATAGTCGATTGCTACTAGTCGATTGCTACTAGTACGAAACAGTGACCTCCTGCTCCGATGGGGTGGACCTTTCCTATTACGTCGATGCCCCAAGTTGAAAAAGGCTAGGGTGAGGTTAGGCTGTATAGTGGTGAGGGGGGTACATGCTGTACATTGCTGAAAATTTGGCAGTTGTGGCAGTGCTTGACGTATTGGATGCAGTCTGCTTCCATGGTTGTCCAATACCATCCTAGCCGTAGAATCTGTTTGCAGAGTGCTCGAGCGTTCATGTGAGGTCCGCATTCGCCATCATGGACTTGCGTGATGATTTCCTGTTCCTTCTTGTAGTCGACACATATGAGGAGTGTGCCTTGTGGTGTTTTCTTGAGTAATTGTCCCATTTCTAACATGAATTGGGAAGCTAGGAGTCTAATGGCTCTCTGGCCACGTTTATCGGTGTCGGGTGGGTAAGTGCTGTTTGTTTTGTAGTTGACTATGGCTTGGTACCAGGGCTCTGTCTGCTCGGCTTCGTCTAAGTCGATGGTATGGATGTATGCTGGTTCGTCTCGTCTTTCGACGATGATGGGTAGCAATTTCATGTTTGGTGGCATGTTTAGGAGGGATGAGAGTTTTGACAGTGCGTCGGCAAATTGGTTTTCTTCCCTTGGGAGGTGATAAAATTCAATGCAGTCGAAGTTGGTTAGGAGTTTTTGTACTTTTGCTTGGTATTTGGTGAGGGTTTCGCTCATGATCTTCCATGCCCCGGTCACTTGATTTATGATGAGGAATGAATCTCCATGTACGCGGAGGTTCCTTATTTTGAGGGCGATTGCTGCTTGTAGGCCATAAATGCAGGCTTCGTATTCTGCGGCGTTGTTCGTAACGCTGAAATCGAGCTTGATCGAGAGTGGTGTATGGTCACCATTTGGGGATATTAGGAGTATTCCTACTCCGTAGCCGCGGTAATTTGATGCTCCGTCAAAGTATAATTGCCAGTATTCCTTTTCTACGGCAAAGATTCCATCGTCCGGAAATGACATTGTATCGATCATGGGTTGTTCGACGATAGCATTTTCTGCAAGGAAATCGGAAACTGCTCTTCCCTTGATTACTTTCAGAGGGAGGTACTTGAGTTCGTACTCGGCGAGAAGCAAAGTCCACCTGGCCATGCGCCCGTTTAGGATTGGTTTTTCAAATAGGTATTTGAGGGGGTCCATTAAGGAGTAGACTTTTGTTGTGCTGGTGAGTAGGTAGTGCCTGAGCTTTTTGGTTGCCCAGACCAGTGAGAGGCAGCTTTTCTCGACTGGTTCATACCGAGTTTCGTAATCGTGGAACTTTTTGCTAATGTAGTAGATGGCCCGTTCTTCGTTGTTGACTTCTTGGGCGAGCATGGCGCCCATAGCGTTTGGCGTAGTCGTTAAGTATAGCGACAGGGGTAAGTCCTTTTGTGGGGGTACCAGAACGGGTGGATTTGTGAGCAGGCTCTTGACTTTGTCGAATGCTTGTTGACAGTCGTCGTCCCATTTCGTATGCTCTTCTTTCTTCAATTTTTTGAAGATTGGTTCACAAATCATGGTGAGTTTGCTGATAAATCGGGAGATATATTGGACTTGTCCCAAGAAACTCCTTATTTCGTCGATGTTGCCCGGCGTTTTCATGCCCATTATTGCTTTGATTTTGGTCGCGTCTATTTCGATCCCGCGCTGGCTTACTATGTGACCCAGCAACTTGCCTGATGTGACCGCAAAGGTGCATTTCTGTGGGTTTAATCGCATTTTATACTACCTGATCCGGGTAAAGAATTTCCGAAGGTTTGTGAGGTGGTCATCCCTTTCTTTTGACTTCACGATCATGTCGTCGACATATACTTCGACATCTTTGTGCATCATGTCGTGTAGTAGGGTGGTAGCAGTGCGTTGGTATGTAGCGCCGGCATTGATGAGCCCAAATGGCATGACTGTGTACCAGTATGTTCCCCAGGGGGTTACGAAAGTGGTTTTTGGCAAGTCATCTGTTGCCATTTTGATTTGGTTGTATCCTGCATACCCATTCATGAATGAGAGTAGGGCATGGTCCGCTGTGTTGTCGATTAGGATGTCCATGTGAGGTAGTGGGAAATCGTCTTTTGGGCAGGCTTTGTTCAGGTCCCGGAAGTCGGCACATACTCGTATTTTGCCGTTTTTCTTCATGACCGGTACCATGTTGGAGACCCAGTCAGAATATTCGATGACTCGGATGAATCCAGCTTGTAGGCGCACCGATCTCTTCTTTGACCATGAGAGACCATTCTGGCTTGATGCGTCGGAGCTTCTGCTTGACCGGTTTGCTACCTTGTTTGATCGGGATGCGGTGTTCAGCTATCTCACGGTCGATGCCGGGCATGTCTTTGTACGACCATGCGAAGACGTCCTTGAATTCTGTGAGGAGCTTGGTGTACGTGGTCCTTTCTCCTGTGCTTAGTGAAGCCCCCACTGTAGTTCTCGAGGTTCTTCGGGCGTGCCTATGTTGATGGTTGTTGTGTCTTCAATAATGGGGTCATGTTCGGGTTTTGAGACAATACTTGCAATGTATCTATATAATGCAATGTTATTTAGTTTAAATTTATCGCAATCATTAGAAAATGTAGATTTTAAATGAGGCAAAGAGTAACCAAAAACTTTCATGTTATTAATGTTATCAAAAGCGGTTACATTTGAGGATAGCTCAGACGAGGGAGCTTTGGACAACTTTAACGACTCTAGTTCTTTAGCTAAATTGATTACATCTGGGAGATAGCCCGGGGGCTTGGTTGGGGCATAAGACTTAAAATGACGACGAGGGAGCTTAAATTCCGTGACGGTCTTTTTGTTGAGGACGTTGTCTTCATCTTCGTCGGAGTCAGAATCTTCGAAGGAATAGCCTTGGCCGGTAGTGATCTTGAAAGTGCGGCCTTGTTCGTCGGTCCATTCAAGGGTTTTTGACCATCCGTCGTGTGTTTTTTCTTCGTAAGGAACGATTAGGTTAGTGGGGTTGAAGTTGGAGTTGCGTATGATGTCGGAGACGAGTTCAATTCCGGCGATGGTGTATGTGGATACGTTTTTGGGAACTCTGCTAGTGCCTTCTCTGACGAAGTAGTGGCTAGGGAAGATGTGGTATGGCCGCATGTGAAAACCGTGGTACTTCTTGCGATCGTCGTACGCTTCCCAACCCTGAGAGACTTCATATGACCATGGCACATAAGACAGACCCATGGTAGGCCATTTATTGTCGTTGTCCTTGGCGTAGAGCATAGCGATTTCCTCTTCACGCGTCATGGTACAGATCTTTGAAGTCGGGTCGAAACCACATATGTCATCGGCTGGATCGGCGTTTATTTCCGCGGTACTATTGCTTCCTTTGTGTTGTTTAAGCGTAGCCCGAAAGTTTGAAGCGTCGATGGTGACGATCTCGTCATCTAAAGGTATCCTGACCTTTTGATGTAGGGTTGAGGTGACGGCCTTGGTAGCGTGGATTCATGGCCTTCCCAATAGCATGTTGTAGGTTGGGGGTATGTCGATGATTTGAAATTCGGTTTCTCTCATGACTGGCCCTGTCATAATGGGAAAGGAGACGGTTCCCTTTATGCTGCGACGTGTTCCATCGTAGGCCCTGACACCATCGATACATGGGATAAAATCATTCTCCCTAATTCCTAGTTTTTGGTTTGTTTCGAGGTAGGGCGTTATTTGCCAGATCCGTTGTCGATGAGGACGACTGGCAACGTCATGCCGTGGCATTCCACGTTGATGTAGAGAGGTAGATTGTGCGTGCCACCGAATGGAAGGAGGTCCTTATCCGTGAAGGTGACGGCGTTAGCCTGCCATTCGCGCGTAATGTTACTGATAAGCTTTTCTGGAGACATTTCCGATGTCATTGGGGTGACCTGTAATGCTTGGTAAAGGGTTTCACGATGTCCCATTGAGTCTCTTAAGAGTTGCCAGATTGAAATGTCCGCCTTTGTCTTGTTGAGTTGTTTGTGGAGCGTGTCCCCGATCTCAGGCGTAGGTAAGGGTGCCGGGGTAACGCTCGATGATACTACCTTATTAACTGGTGGCGGAGGCGCAGGATTAGTGTTGGGTAATGATACATTGCTGGCTGGCGGCGTGGGGGTAGGAGCAATGTTTGCAGGTAAACTAGTAAAGCTTGTAGGAGCGGCGCTTGGAAGTGAGGCTGCGGAGGTAGGCGAAGTAGGCGGCGTATCCTCGTCTATGATTATTCCCTTGTTCTTCTCTTGAGCAGTCAACCTTGGCGGGGGGTTTTGAGGTTCAAGTAACTTCAGAGAAGCTTGGTATGGACGTCCAGAACGCGTTAGGTAGGCTACTTCGTCATCACTGTCTGACAGCCTGATTGGGTATTTGTGACGTAATTCTCCATATTTGCCTGGCGGGCGACGGGGTTGAGACTCCTCCTCGTAGGGTTCATTTTGGAGACACATGCGGATGTCGTCATTGTCGGCCTCATCCTCAGAAGTATTCCAGATGCCGTTGACTTCGTAATCATTCGAGACGATCAGATTAGAGCAGTTGATAATGGGATATGTCCCTACGAATATAGCAAGGTTATGCAAAGGATTCAGCTGCTTTGAAGGCTTAGGACTCGGGCTGGGCTTCACAATAGTATTGTCGTCGATCAAGTCCGGAACTATGTTCTTTATGCGAAAACATTGTTCGGTGTCGTGCCCTTTTCCTCTGTGAAATTCGCAGTATGCGTTCTGATCCCATGACTTTGGCTTCTTGTCTGGGGGAGGCACGCTAGTAGGTCCTATGAGTTGAAGTACATTGCGGCTCACAAGCTTCTGTAGTGCCTTTGAGTAGGTCATGTATATTGGGTCAAAGTTTCGTCGTGCTTTTATTGAGCTGGGACCCGTAGGTGAGTATGATGCTTTTGGCGGAGGTGCGGCAGGCCTTGGTGGTGTCGTAAAAACCGGTGGTGCCTCCAACGCGTCCAGTGCGTTGATGGCATGGATGGGCTCGACTTTGGCAGTGGCTCGAGACGAGCTTCCCTGATATCCGCGACCCGTACTCTTATTCCTATTTTCTTTGCGGAGATCGTCTTCAATGAGCTCGCCAACGACGCTGAGTGTTGAGAAGTTGTCAAAATTCCCGTACCGTAGGTGTTGTTGGTATGCGGGGGTGAGGTTGTTGATGAATTTAGTGATTAGATCGGTGTCCCTTGGGCGGTTAGGTATTTGAGCACAGAGTTTCTTCCAACGTGTTAGATACTCGGTAAACCCTTCATTGTCCCTCTGAGTCAGGACTTCCAAAGTACGTAGCGAGACTTGGATGTCATTGTTGTCCCGGTATTGTAAATCGAATGCTACCGTTATGTCCTCGAAACTACCGGTTTTATGTGGCTCTAAAGCATAGAACCACGCCCTGGGTTGTGCGTCCAGCGAATGTGGAAATAATGTGGCCCATGCGGGGGTTCGACACCCATGATGGCCATTTTAGCCTTGAAAGCTTTGACATGTACGAGCGGGCTTTCGTGACCCTTGAAGATGGGAAGATCGCTGAGTGCAAGCTTATCCGGTAGCATGGACCTGACATTCTTTGGGATGTGCTCATTCTCTTGGTGGATGGAGTAACCCCTTGAGTTTGTAAGGCGTTCCTCCATGGTTCGGATCCTTTTAGCATTTCGCTCGGACTCTTCGGCGAGGGGTGCGGCGTTCTTATCTGCCTCAAATTTTTGCATGATGGCCATTTGCTCAATTGTTGCGGTGAGGCTAGCTATTCTGTCATTGAGTTGTCGGACTTGCTCGGCAGTTACTTCAGGGGAAGGTGGTGGCGGTCCACTGAAACCTTCATCGTGTTGAAAGGTCATGACAGGTTTTGGTTTTGATTTGTTGTAGGTGCGCTTCTTTGGAGGCGGAGGTGGGTTTAAGTGTCGGTTCTTGGTTCGTCGTGTATCCAGGTTTTGTTCAATGGGAGGTTTGTTGTGTATCCAGGGTTTTTTCAATGAGTGGACCTGACAAAGTTTTAAGCTTTTAGTGATTCTAAAAGGGAAGAAAAGACTCAACGAAAAATCACATTCACGACCAAAGACAAGCAAGAAGTGTAAAAAGTGGGTGCAAGACTCGACTCGTGTTTTTAGCTTTTAAAATGACACGGGAAGCTTTTGAGGTAGAGGCATATTGACACGTCTCCATTCTCGAGGTAGAAAAAAAAAATGTATGATCATAATCCGATTAACCCGGTTTAGCGGTACGTTGCTGGGGGTTTATCATTAGATTACGATAAAAAGGATCAAACCGAAGTAGCGATAGGCTAGTCGATCTGAGGATGTTAAAATTGGGTAAAAAACGATCCATTGTTCACCTTTTATGTGTGACTCAGGAAATCAAATCAAAATGACGATAAGTCACTCGATTCAAAATTTAAATCAACGGGTTCGCATTTGCACGAGCCCGCGTTTTTTTTGAGAGAAAAAGATCTGGTTAAAATCGGGATGACTAATGAGTCACTCGACTTAGAGCTAATTCTAAAGTACAAAACAGGTTAATTTCGTTTTAAAATATCCGAAATGAATTGACATTCTCGGGTTTTTGCTTTGTGAAATGTTTTTAGCAATAAATGTATTATGACGATACGTCAGTCGCATAATGCATTTACGTTTTGAAAAAGATTGGAAATATAGTGATTATTTCCGATCGGTTTTAAATGTCGCGGCGTATTATTTATCAGGTTCAAATGACTATAGGCCAATGACCCTGACTGTATTACTTTAAAAGCGTGACCTTTTGAAAAAAAAAAAAAAGTTTTAAGAAATGAATTTTCAAAATGGACGTATTTTAAATGTATAATGCCTAGGAAATGTTTTTGCATGCAATGGTTTTGAAAGACGACTATAGTGAGGGTACTATAGCTTCACACTTGTACATATAAACACAGGTTTTTGGTTTATAGGGTAAGGTTCCCTCCGGCCATTTCCGTAACGTTTAGGTAGGGGCACCCGCAAGACTACACACGTCTTAGGTGTGAATTCAATACGGGCCCTAGAGCGTTCGAGTTTGACTGGTTACGATCGTTTGTACGGATGCCGTACTTGTAATCGTGGAGGGGTGAGAGAACGACGTGTCCAGAGTTATCCCGCTTATGAAGCGAGCTTTACTAGGGGCCGTTCCTCGAGGGGTGTGGTTATGAATCAGGAGGATTCGACTCAACGTACTTTTGCCCAAATATCGAAAGCGTAAATGTTTTCAAACTTTCAAGCTTCACTTCTTTATGATTTTAAAATAAAAGAAAAACTAGTTTTTCAAAAATAATAAAAATCATACTCGTCCCCAGCGGAGTCGCCAGCTGAAGGTACCGGGAAAGGGGGGGTAAACCTATCGACGCCTGGCGCTTGAGCCTCGCCCGTCTTGGGCGTAGGAGTCTTGAATGCGCCTCGCAGGAAAAATGGGGTGCGAAGTTTGCTAAAAATGGGGGAGATCATTGCATGAGTTTGTGATCAAAAAAGAAAAGTAGAAAAATCCTTTTTGAAATGTATTTTCAGAGTCGCCACCAAATATTAAAGGAATTTGGAACCTATTCAACGCGTCTTGAAATACAAGACACGAGTGTCTCAGATTTCAAGGTGCGTCGATACCTATCCGTCTGAGGTTTGAAACCAGAGAAGGGATTCGGAGTGAGGTTACTTTTCGAAAGTTTTGACAAAATGTATTTTGAAAACAGTAATCAAAAAGCCTACATAAGAGTAGTCTCTACTAATTTGAAAACATTTGCTTAATTTCGATATTTGGGCTAAAAGTTACGCTACGTACAAGTGCGAATAAATATGACTCGATTAAAATGCATAAATAATGTAAATTGTCAAAATAATGACATTTGCTATAGGAAATGTACGTTAAATAATAATTTATTGACTAAATTATTACTATAAACGTTATTTTCCGACCTCGTATTTTGACTCTTAAGATTTTGTGAAAAACCCTCAGTTTTGCATGCTAAAAGACTCTATGAAACGGTACAATTTAGTGTTGGATCCGTGATTCTAGTCGTTATTTAATGCGTGAATGAGGACTTGCATAATTATAAAAGTGACGTCGGTTTGCTTTAGTGATAATGAGTCGTTATTTATGCGATATTGGCGGGGTTTAGACGGATTATGAATCCGAATTGCTACAACCGTATTACGAATACGGCTTCGCTAATGCCAATATCGGGTTGGGGTTAATGTAACCCCTTTGTCCGAGTCTCCGTCCAAAACGTAGGTAAAATGTTTACCTTTCGAAAATGCAAAGACGGTATTTTTGAGTGGATTTTGTGAATAGTGTATGTGTGTTGAAAAACCGATGTTTTGAAATGAAGGTAAGGGGTTGGTATTTATAGAAAATGGCTCGTTTTTGTGCATTGACAAAACTTAATCGCTTGATGAGCACGTGATTAAGTTTCAATGCAGCCGCCAAATGGAATAAAAGAACCAGGGTTGGGAGAGGAAAACATAATCGCCTGTAAACAGGCGATTTAGTTTTTAATCGCCTGTGCGATTTTATTTTTGTTTTGGTGTGCTGCTTAAGCCGCCTTTGGCTTAATGACGTTTTTTATTGTGATGATTATGTTTTGTGATGTAATTTGTTCGTGTGGGTTAAGTAATTTTTGGGCCAAATTAGTTTTTGGTCCAATTTCGATTTTCGTGTTTCGGTTTTTGTCGTGTTTTTCGGTTTTGGCTCGAAATAAAATAATATTAAAGTATATTATTTTACGGTTTTGTAGAGTTTAATTTTGTGAAAATGTGACACGGGACGCACTTTGGCCCGTTTTGCGTGTTGCGTTAGTGTGCGTTTTGGGTCGTTTTTGTAAGTATGGGCCGTTTTGTAGCTAGTTGGGCTGTTTTTGTGGCTTGGCTTAATAAGACATTCCTGTATCGTGCTCGTGTTGTGCTTAATATGACTAAGAATGACATTCATTTTTATGATTATGCAAATCCAAATTAATACGTTAAAAATGACTAAATACGTTTTAGACACTTTTGTACCGTTTTAACTCTTTTAAAAGCATGCATGAAAGTCCTTTTCGTCATCGGGTTTGTTTTTGGGGGGGTACGGATACGGGTATCTACAGTATCAAGTGCTTCGTAGCGATGAGACAACAAATACACGTAACCAAAACGTGAATAGTCGTCTATGAATGTGAGAAAATATATAGCCCCATGACGAGCCTTTACATTTAAAGGCCCACAAATGTCAGAATGGATCAAGTCTAAAGGACCTGTAGCTCTTGAAGCCTTACCAAAAGGTTTCTTGCTTGCTTTGCCAGCTAGACAAGGCTCACATCTGGGCAACTTAACCCTTGTAAGCTTGTCTAATAGACCATCCTTAGCTAGTCTATTCATTCTTTCTTGGCCAATATGACCAAGTCGAGCATGCCGCAATACAGATTCAAAATCACTATTAAATCGAGAAACTAAAGCAAAAGATGAATTAACATAAACATCATCCAAATCAAGTACAAAGAAACCATTATTTAAAATACCGTGGCCAAAAACATCGCCACCGTACAAAATGTCCAAACTACTATTATGAAAATTAAAAGTGAATCCAAGTTTCAACAAACAAACTATTGAAATTAAACAACTTTGCACCCCAGGCGCATAAACAGCATCATGCAGAAGCAAAGTATTGCCACTACGAAGCTTTATTTGATATGTTCCAGTTTCAAGGACGTCTTCCTCACTGCCATTACCAAGCGTGACGGTTTGTGAACCCACCGAAAAACGGTGAAAGTCCATAAAACCATCGCGGTCGCGCACTATGTGCTTGGTTGCTCCCGAATCTACAATCCAATTAGGAAGAGAGTTAGCAACTAATGCATGGGAACAAACAAATAAAGCATCACTACCAGTAGAAGAAAGTACCTTCTTAGGTTCTGGACAATTACTCGCATAATGTCCTTTCTTCCCGCAGTTATAGCACTTCACACGTGCCATATTTTTCCCTTTATGGCCTTTAGCCTTGGATTGCTTATTAGGTTGTTTTTGGATTCCACCACGTGGTCCAGGAGTTTGATTAGGGCGACGACCCTTTTTAGCTTGCCTATCCTTGTTGTTCTTGGACTTATCTTGAACAACTAAAGCAGCAGGGGGAGCAGGGGGAGCTAGTGCCTTTTGGCGCTCCACTTCCATCTCCACATGTTTGGAGAGCTTAGTGAAAGTAGTGATATTCTCACTATGAGCCATGAGAAGCTTAAAATTCTTCCACTCCTCAGTATCAGAGGGAAGTGAGCGAAGCACATTCACTATTTGCTCCTCATCGGGCACATCACACCCCGCAGCCTTAAGGTCTCGTATCATGGCACTCATGGTACGTAGATGTTCGGTAACATTGTGTTTTGGATCAATAGAGTAATCCATCCACTTCAGGTTCAAAGCACGAAGCCTTGTAGCTGATGTTTGTCCGAACGTGACCTTTAGTTTATCCCACATGTCTTTCGCAGTGAGACATGATTCAAACTCGCCAATAAGATCGTTATGCATGCAAGACAACATAGTGAAGCGTGCAGATCGATCCTTTTTGTACCACGTATCATAGAGACGCACACTCTCTTGATACTCGTCATTGTCGGCCGCAGGATCAGTGGGTTCCTGCGGCTTTGCAACAGTAGTGGTCAAGGTTTCTAGAACCTCGCGTTCATTCAGGAGATACTGAATCTTCCTGTGCCAGATGTCATAGTTGTTGCCATCTAGCTTCTCAGTTGTAGCCAAGTCAAGGGATATTTTAGATATCTACAAGTATATAAAATAATACGAACATTAGGCACGATTCGAAAAATAAATTACTAAAAGATTCATTTATTTATATCTCATGTTCGAAAAATCGCTAAGCTCAGAATCATCACAAAAGACATAAACAATAAAAATTTATAAAATATTTTTCGACAATAAATTTATGTGGAACTTATTCAAATAAATAAATATAAATATAAACTAAACGAATTAGTATATCATAACACCATTATGAAAATTGTAAAACAAATTTACATGGCCTATTAATTTATTCGAAACAAATTCATAATGTTAATAGATAATGATATATACAAAACGAAAAAGCATATTATAATGGTAGTTATAAGTCATGTACATAACATAACAATTATAAACAATAATTAGGAAAAATAAAGTACTCTAACCTTTTCACATAAGTCAAAAATTATGAACGCATCATCTCCAAAATTCTCCATTACTGATTCAAAATTTTATGTTCATAAAACAAATTTAAATAAAACATAAAATTAGAACAATATAAAAATGATACACAATCATATGGACTTAAGATGAAAACATATTATTATAGACTTATAGATAAGAATAATAAGATACATAATCATACGATCTTGACAAGAAACACTCCATACGAAGAACAATACTTATATTAAAAAAAAAATACGGAACAAACAATACAAAAAAAAAAAAAAAAAAAAAAAAAGGAAACAAAATTCCTTAAAAGCATAAAACTTTAACAAAAGCTGACATGAGGAAGCCCACATAAACATAAAAACATCAATAAAAAAAAAGACAGAGAACTTCCCCTAATAAAACTGTACTCTTATGAACCCCAATTCATCTTCTTCCTCGGTTTTTTTTTTTTTTATTTTATATCATAAAATCGACAAAAACAACAATGATACAAAAATCACCATTTATACTAAAATCGACATTATGTTTTTACTAATAATACCCCGCAAGTTTTCACGAAGAAAGGATCGGTTCCGGCGACATATGCACGGAGTCGATTTTTACAAAAACCGGCGACTCACGCACACAGTGGGGTGATATTACGGTGACACACACGTTTTACGAGGAGGAAGGAGAGGAGGCGACTGACGCCGGGGAAGGGGCGACATCTGTGGAGGTCGAATAATTACAGTGTTCATACGGAGGGCAGAGACCGAAACAAATTAGGCTCTGATACCACTATTGGGATGAGGACATACCTTAAGTGCGGAAAATGGATCGTGTTTGTCCGTGAAACTGCCACGCCTAACCACCGACCCCGTCCAGCGATTCCACGCCCCAAGACCCGAGCAAGTTACGATGGGATGCTCTCAGTGAATTGTTTATTGTAAGTTTGGTTTTCTGTTGTTGTTGTATGTCTCATTCACTTAGAATGAGTGTTATTTATAGGATTCAATTAGGGAGGTTATGATTGAAGAAAGGTGAAGTGACTGTGCTTAATTACTCAATTAAGTGCACTAATTCATTAAACTCTTAATGAAACATATTAAGGGCTGCATTATTGTGATCATTATCACAATGTTAATCACCAAGTAACAGCCCATATGGCCGTTCAAATTTCAACACGAAATAATTTTTATAATATCATCATAAGGTTATTAAAGATTCATAAATATTTATAAATCACGTTTCTAAGATGTTTTGAGATTTTAAAGGAATTTATTTTGTAACTATCCTCAGCAAATTTTGATTCCAGAAACAAAGGGGTCTGTTCAATTAACGTTTTCTCAAACTTATGAACCAAATTTCTAGTTTCTCATAAAATGAAAGTTGTAGACCTATTGATTTATAGTATATCTTCCAAATTTAGGACCCTAACTCTCAAAGAATCATCATGTACAACGTTTTTCGTAAACTCGCTCAAAACTGTCTTTTCTGGAAAAATTCTTCTGTCCGGATTTTATTTCGTCACCTAAACATATTATTTTATCTTGAATTTTGGTATAAACCTTTATTAGGATGCTTAGTATATCCTCAAAAATTTTCAAGTCAAAATTCAATCGTTTGGATTTTCAAATGTATTTTATTCCGAGAGTGCGCAATCCTGCCAAAACTGGAATTCTTGAATCTTGTTTAGCCACTTCCTTTCTCGGTTAGGGCTTGGCCCTAGGTCTCAATGGACAATCCTAGAACTCGTATAAGAACTTAATAAACTTCGTTTAAGACTATAAATAAAGGTTCGGAAATTTTAGAATCACCTCGAGTCGAATAACTAGTCATCGTTCTACACTAGACTTCGCATAGTAAACGCAACATGGCTATAGATATCGAACGTATTATAATAGGATGTTTTTGTTTATTGTAGAATCCGAGTTCGTCGAGGAACCCTTCTAACCTAATTGAGTCGTAAGAAAAGGAGTAATTCAAGGTAAGGAATCGATCTTTGTTTCCTCGATTGATTTTATGAATTGTTTAAAGCTTTGTTTGATTGATGCTTTTATAAATTGAGTTTGGATGTTCCAAGCATGATTTTGGATTTGGTTTTTAATATTAATATTGTATTTCTCGATTTTATATTTCTAATGATATTTCCTAAAAGTTTTGAATGTTTAATTATGGATTGGAAAATGATTTAGTTTAAAGAATTTCAAGGCAAATTATTATATTGAAATGTTTTCAATTTTGGGATGATGGTATTATTATCGAAATGTTTTCGATAAAGGATTTGATAAAGGTTTGGAAATGTTTTCCCATTTATAAAGGTTTTAATCCATGGTTCTTGAGATAGAGGGTAGTTCCTCTTCTAGGCGACTACATTTTATATATTCTGGCTTTGGGGTTGTTGATCACTTCCCCGTGTCTGTTAGATCACTTCTTGGGGTTGGCCCTTGTAAGGGTGCATGCACTTAAGTCTAAACACGACCTATTATTGTAGTTGGTTGGGTTATGCCCGCCTTCGTGGTTACTCTATTCGTATTGATTCCATGGTACAAATGCGTTTGATTAAAGTTGGTTTGAAAAGTCTATTTTCTAAAATTTTGTTGCAAAGGTTATCTATTTTATAATTCAAAGTTTCTAACAATTGTTTTATTAATCTTTCGTTTATTTAAATTATCATTCTTTACTCAACCTTTGTGTTGACGCCTTGCTTGTTTGTCCGCTCTTGGTGGGTCTATGGTGATCTATATGACTCCTTTGGGTTATATGGGGGAGCAGACTCCGTGCAGGTCGTTTGAGTTTTGGCTGGGTTGAAGGGCGCGATCACTACGAGAATCATTCGCTTTATTTAATGTTGAACGCTTCCGCAATATTTATATTACATTTTGTTTTTCGACAGTTGTTTTAAACCTCTTTCGTTTCAATAAAGCATCTTCGGATTTGTTTTATGTTTTAAAATAGTAATATTCCGAGTAGGTTTAGTCGGGGTGTTACAAGTAGTCCCCTCGCGTGCATCACTAGTTGAAAAACCAGCAACCCCCTCTCGTGCGTCTCTAGCTGAAAAAGCGGGAGACTCCGTAGCAGCATCGTGCCCAACTTCGCTGACAGAAGGCGACGACTCACTGACACCACCTGCGCCAGCGGTGGCAAAGACGGTGTCATTCTTTTGTGGGATCTGGCTGGGGGCAAGAGGCTCTACTCCCTTGATTCTAGCACGACTAGCACTAGTAGAAGGCCCGGACGACGCACTAACAGCACCTGCGCCACTAGCAAAAAAGGCAGGAGACTCCACAACAGCACCCTGAAACTCACTCCCGGGCGTCGGGAGAGCTCCTGGTGTCCACGGAGGAAAAGCCCTCATCAGTTCTGACTGAGACGGACCCTCGGAAACCTCCAAAGGCAGAGGCATACCCGAAGTAGGGGTACGCTCGTCCCCCGGAACGGTAAAGTCAACACCGGCCTGGACCTGGTCCATAGAACTCGAAGTGGGTACAGAAAACCCAGGATCACCTGCACAAAATTCAAAAAGCATACTCAGACAACGGCAACAGCAAATCACTTAGAAAAGCAGAAACACACAAAAAACGACAAAAAACAAGCATTAGGCCCAAATACTTGACAGAAGAGGCCAAAACAAAGCAGAAGCACAGAGAAATATATCCCATGACACATATACAACGCATACATCATGCACAGCTCAGCCAAGCCGCAGGGATACACAAGGACGAAGAGAAATCAAGACGAAGCAACGAAAAGCAAACTACAAGCCTATTTTCAACAAATAAGGCCCAAAACGAAGCAAAAGCAAAGCAAGACATATTTTATGACACGTATACGATATATATGTCATACACAGCCGATTCAAGAGCAAGCACGCACAAAAGCAGCAGAAGACCAGCAAAAACAGCACAAGACAGGCCTTTTAGGCCAAAAATGACAGAAATGGCAAAAACGCTACAGGAAGCCAGAAATTCATATTTTATGAGACAAACCCAACCCATAAATCACAATAAGCACGTACAAAAATTTTCATGCGAAAACGATGTCCCGAACACCTCGACTGAATAGCTTTTTCAAAACGCTTACAAACTACAAAACGGCTTTTTCTTGACCATTTCATAGCCAAAAAAAAGCCCTGACTTCCCACAAAACAACCCCCTAATTAATACAGACAACATACATTCCAATACATTACATGCACGAGGCACGAAAAGCAGGGTAAACGGTTTTTAGAAACCTAGCCTAAACTACGAAAAACGCTCCAAAACACCTCCAAACGAAGCATTTTCCGCAAAACAAGACCAATTACGCACCATGCTGGCCATGACAATACAATACAGAAAGTTTGGGCAAGTTTCGGGACTGAAAATTTCGAGCCAAAAATCGGCCCTTATACAAAAACACACGAAAATCACGGTTTTTCGAGCCGTTTTTCTCACACAAATCACCCAAGCCTCCGCACTAGCATCCTACAACACTTTCGAAACAACCAAGCCAATCGGGATCGTTTAAAGCAACGAAAACAGAGCAAAACCACGACTAAACAACCCTTTTACACGGTTTTCACCCAAACGAACCGTTTTTCGCGCACATTTCAACGAAACGAACTCACCCACGCATTATACAACTCATGGGTAAGCTATACTGAAGTTTTGAGCCAGTTTCGAGACGGTTTCAAAAATGACCAAAACGCCCTCACATACAAAACGCACGAAAATCGAGACGGCAAGTCGGGTTTTCACATACAATCAACAATGACAACAACACAGCCCTCATACGGCTCCCAAGCATCGAATTCAAGCAATGACAATGGCGAAATTCGGATCAAAATAGACGGTTTTACATAAACCCTAAAAAACGGTTTTTTAAGCTTAAACCGACTCAAACAAACTTCAAAACGCGAAAAACCGAGTGGGTTGAGTACGTACCTTGGTCCATAACGAATTGTAGGAGTCGGAACGGAAGGATTTGGTCTAGAAAATCGCCGGATTGAAATTTTGGTGTTTTCGATTTTGTTTTTTATTTTTGAAACGAAATAACTCTCTCTCTCCTTCACCCGTGGTTTTAAGCAGAGTTAAACAGGCGATTTAAATTTAAATCGCCTGTAAAACAGGCGATTTTCTTTTTTATTTCTGGGTTTCTGTTTTTGTTTTGGGCTGTTTCCTCGGCCTAATACACTTTCAACCCTATTTCCAACACAATTTCAACCCAAACACAAAAACACGTTACCTCTTTTACGAGTCGTTCACAAAAACACGTAACCTCTTTTACGAGTCGTTCACAAAAACACGTTACCTCTTTTACGAGTCGTTCACAAAAACACGTTACCTCTTTTACGAGTCGTTCACAAAAACACGTTACCTCTTTTACGAGTCGTTCACAAAAACACGTAACCTCTTTTACGAGTCAAAAACAAAAACACGTTACCTCTTTTACGAGTCGTTCACAAAAACACGTAACCTCTTTTACGAGTCAAAAACAAAAACACGTACCTCTTTTACGAGTCATTCACAAAAACAGTAACCTCTTTTACGAGTCAAAAACAAAAACACGTACCTCTTTTACGAGTCAAAAACAAAACATGTACCTCTTTTACGAGTCATTCACAAAAACAGTAACCTCTTTTACGAGTCAAAAACAAAACACGTGCCTCTTTCACGAGTCAAACACAAAAACATAAACCTCCTTTACAAGATAGGCAGCTGCGCTCTCTACGAGAAATACATTAAAGCACGAACAACCACAGGCGCGCTCACAAAAACGCAGAGTTTGGCTAGACCGCAAAGCGCCATCAAGAAACATTCGAGCAACATGCAGGCTGGCATGCCCTTAAACATGCAGGACCGTCATGACCTTAAAACATGTCGTCCCTCCCCCCATTTCCCGGCACTAAGTCCTCGTCTCTCCCATAAGACACATGCTTAGCGCCGCCAGGTAGTATCGAGACTGTAATGGTCCGGATACTATCTTTAAGTTTGACTAACGCTTTGTCCAAGCTCAGCCAAACTGGGGGCTCTGTAGATACCCGTATCCGTACCCCCCAAAAACAAACCCGATGACGAAAAGGACTTTCATGCATGCTTTTAAATAAGACGAAACGGTACAAACGTGTCTAAAATATTTTAGTCATTGTTTAGCGTATTAATTTGAATTTGCATAATCGTAAAAATGAGTATCGTTTTTAGTCATTACAAGCACAACACGAGCACAATACAGGAACGTCTTACCAAAACGACTCACAAAAACAACCCAACAAGCTACAAAACGGCCCAAACTTACAAAACGGCCCAAAACGCACACTAACGCAACACGCAAAATGGGCCAAAGTGCGTCCCGTGTCACATTTTCACAAGATTAGGCTCTATAATACCACAAAATAATATATTTCAATATTACTTTATTCCGAGCCAAAACCGAAAAACACGACAAAAATCGAAGCACGAAAATCGAAATTTGGACCAAAATCAATTTGGCCCAAATTACCTTAACCCACACGCATAATACATCACTAAACACCATCATTACCTACAAAATATGTCACATGACCAAAGGCGGCAAAATAGCCCACCAAAACAAATAAAATATCGCCTGTAAACAGGCGATTTAATTTTTAATCGCCTGGCGATTTTGTTTTTGTTTCTGACCCGCAGCCTTTTTGTTTTTCTTACAAAATTTCAGCCAAACAAAATAACAATCGCCTGTGCACAGGCGATTTATATTTTAGTCATGCACAAACACGAGCCTTTCCCTATAAATACCACCCTTTACAATCAAACAATATACCTCTTAACACACAATTAATCATTCTCATTACTCATACACACAAAATACTCACTCACTCACACTTACAAAATCTCACTCAAAATACCGTCTTTACATTTTCAAAAGGTAAACACTTTACCTTCGGATTAGACGTTTGAGACTCGGACAAAAGGGGTTACATTAACCCCAACCCGATATTGGCATTAGCGAACCCGTATTCGTAATACAGTTGTAGCAATTCGGATTCAGAATTCGTCTAAACCCCGCCAATTTCGCATAAACAAACGACTCAAAATCACTAAAGTAAACCGATGTCACTTTTACATTATGCAAATTCTCATTCATGCATTAAATTATGACTAAAATCACGGATTCGACATTAAATTGTACCGTTTCAAATCAGTCTTTTAGCATGCAAAACCGAGGGTTTTTCACAAAATCTTAAGAGTCAAATGCAAAGTCGGAGAATAACGTTTATTTTAATAATTCAACCAATGAATTATTATTTAACGTACATTTCCTGTAGCAAAATGTCATAGCTTTGACAATATACATTATTTACATATTTTAACGAGTCATACATGTTCGCACTTGTACGTAGCGTGACTTTTAGCCCAAATATCGAAATTAAGCACTTGTTTTCAAATTAGTAAAGACTACTTTTACGTAGGCTTTTTTATTTCAGTTTTCAAAATACATTTTGTCAAGACTTTCGAAAAGTAACCTCACTCCAAATCCTCTCTCTGGTTTCACAATAACCTCAGACGGATAGATATCGACGCACCTTGAAATCTGAGACACTCGTGTCTTATATTTTAAGACGCGTTGAATAGGTTCCAAATTCCTTTAATATTTGGTGGCGACTCCGAAGATACATTTCAAAAGGATTTTCTACATTTCTTTTTGGTCACAAATTCATGCAATGATCTTCCCAATTTTGCACTATCGCAATTTCATCGCACGCACATTTTTCCTACGAGGCGCATTCCGCACCCCGACGCCCCCACGCGGGGCGAGGGTGGGCGCGCGCAGGGCGTCGATAGGTAGCACATTTTTCCCCCGGTACCTTCATAATGGATCTGCCACATTGGCATCCGTGTCGACCTTGCAAACAGTCACATCATCTCGATCAATGATTTCTCGAATAAGGTGAAACTTTCTGAGCACATGTTTGGATTTGTGATGTCCTCTAGGAACTTTCGCTTCAGTGATAGCTCCACTATTATCACAATAGAGAACTACCGCGTCGGCAGTGCTAGGGACAACACTCAACTCAGTAATGAATTTTCGAATCCATACTGCTTCCTTTGCTGCCTCAGAGGCAGCTATGTACTCAGCTTCTGAAGTAGAATCAGCAATAGTCGTTTGCTTCGAACTCTTCCAACTAACGGCTCCTCCATAAAGAGTAAAGACGAATCCCGACTGAGATCTAAAATCATCTTTATCTGTTTGGAAGCTAGTATCAGTGTACCCTAGGACACTTAGCTTATCCTCTCCACCGTATACTAAGAATCTGTCCTTAGTCCTATTAAGGTATTTTAAGATATTCTTAACAACGGTCCAGTGTTTCTCACCTGGATCTGACTGGTACCTGGTCGTCATGCTCAAAGCATACGAGACATCAGGACGCGTACATATCATCGTATACATGATAGATCCTATTGCAGATGCATAAGGAATCCTACTCATCTTGCTTCGCTCATCAGCTCCCACTGGACTCTGAGTCTTGCTAAGTTGTATGCCTTGACCCATGGGCAGAAAGCCTCTCTTAGAGTCTTTAATGTTAAACTTATCAAGTACCTTATCGAGATAGGTAGTTTGACTAAGTCCTAACATTCTCTTTGATATATCTCTATAGATCTTAATGCCCAATATGTATTGTGCTTCCCCTAAATCTTTCATTGCGAAATTCTTCCGTAGTCAATAATCCTTTACAGACTCTAGCATAGGAACGTTATTTCCAATGATTAGTATTTCATCGACATACAGAACAAGAAAGATAACCTTACTCCCACTGAATTTCTTGTATACACAAGGTTCTTATTCACACCTAGAGAATCTAAACTCTTGGATTACTTGGTTGAAACAAAGATTCTAACTCCGTGATGCCTGCTTCAATCCATAAATGGATTTCTGAAGTTTGCATACTTTTCCCAGCATTTTTAGGATCTACAAAACCTTCAGGTTGTGTCATATACACATCATCCTCCAATAAACCATTTAAGAAGGCGGTTTTTACATCCATTTGCCATATCTCGTAATCGAAATATGCAACAATAGCTTGGATAATCCGAATGGATTTAAGCATAGCGACGGGAGAAAAGGTCTCGTCATAATCAATACCATGAACTTGAGTAAAACCTTTTAGCAACCAACCTTGCTTTGAAAATGGTTGCGTTTCCTTCCATGTCAGTTTTCACCTTAAAAACCCACTTGCACTTGACAGTCCTTGCACCGTCAGGCAAGTCAACCAAGTTCCAAACTTGATTCTCGTACATGGATTTCATCTTGGATCTCATGGCCTCAAGCCATTTATCGGAGTCGGGTCCCGCCAAAGTTTCATTATAGGTAGTAGGTTCATTACATTCTAAAAGTAATATTTCACCATCTGTGATCAAGTATCCAAGATACCTATCAGGTTGGCGACTTTCCCTACTCGACCTACGAACAGGCTGAACCACAGGGACAGTTTCTAAAACTTCCTGATTCTCCTCATTCTCTAAGATAGAATCATCAATTTGTGGCTCTTGGATCTCTTGAATATCTATTTTACTCCCACTCTTTCTCTTGGAAAGAAATTCTCTTTCTAAGAAGAAAGCATTCCGAGCCAAAAATACCTTGTTCTCGGAACAGTTGTAGAAGTAATAGCCTTGTGTCCCTTTTAGATACCCCACAAAGAGACACTTATCAGACTTTGGAGCAAGCTTGTCAGACACCAAGCGTTTGACATAAGCTTCGCATCCCCAAATCTTGAGAAAAGATAAATTAGGGACCTTCGTCCCTTTCCATATCTCATATGAAGTCATTTCTACCGCTTTGGACGGTGTTCTGTTCAATGTAAAGGCAGCAGTCTCTAAAGCATATCCCCAAAATGATACTGGAAGTTCAGCTTGACTCATCATAGATCGAACCATGTCTAACAATGTTCGATTTCTCCTTTCAAACACGACGTTTAGTTGGGGCGTTCCAAGAGGGGTCAATTGTGATACTATACCACGACCCTTAAGATGATCATCAAACTCTTGACTCATGTACTCACCACCTCGATCTGATCGAATGGCTTTTATAGTCTTACCAAGCTGATTCTCAACTTCATTTTGGAACTCTTTAAATTTCTCAAAAGATTCCAACTTTTGCCTCATTAAGTAGACATAACCATATCTGCTTAAATCGTCGGTAAAAGTTATGAAGAAATAGTACCCTCCTCTAGCCATCGTGCTCATAGGTTCACATACATCGGTGTGTATAAGACCTAACAAGTCACTTGCTCGAGTACCTTTTTCCTAGAAAAGGTGTTTTTGTCATTTTACCCATTAAACATGATTCACATGTCTCATAAGACTCAAAGTCAAACGAGTTCAAGAGACCATCTTTGTGGAGTTTTTGAATCCGTTTCTCATTTATATGGCCTAAACGACAATGCCACAGATAGGCAGGGGTAGAATCATCTACTTTGAACTTCTTATTATCAATGTGATAGATTGGTTTGTCAAGATTTAGCAAGTAAAGCCCACGTTCTAAATGTGCATCACCATAAAACATGTCATTTAAGTAAAAATAACAATTACGACGTTTAAACATAAATAAAAATCCGTCAGTATCCAATACTGAAACAGAGATAATGTTCTTGCTAATACTAGGTACAAAATAACAATTATTAAGTTCCAATACAAGCCCCGTGGGCAACGACAAATTGTATGTCCCTACAGCCAATGCAGCTACTCTAGCTCCATTTTCGACTCGTAGGTCCACTTCCCCTTTTCCAAGTCTTCTACTTCTTGTGAGTCCCTGCACATTTGAACAAATGTGAGAACCACAACCGATATCCAATACCCATGAATTAGAATCTAAAAAGTGAATGTCTATCACAAAAATACCATAGGTGGTGGCAACATTTCCACTCTTCAAGTCCTCCTGGTACTTGGGACAATCTTTCTTCCAATGGCCTAGCTGTCGACAGTACAAACAAGTGTTAGGATCCACAGCTTTAACCTTGCCACCACTTTTAGGCGCAATGTCCTTGCCATTGCCCTTAGTGAAGAGCCTTAGTCTTCCATTTTCCCTTGCTTGCATTTTTGAACCTCTTTCCCTTTGATATCATTAGAACATCTCGCTTAGGACTAAGCCTTATGTTCTTCTCTGCTGTTTTAAGCATTCCGTGAAGCTCATTTAGAGATTTCTCCATTCCATTCATGTTATAATTCATTATGAACTGGTCAAACCCGTCATAAAATGAATGGAGTATGATATCAGTAGCCATTTCACGACTATATTCATTGCCTAGCCGCCTCATTATCTCGAATAATCCAATCATTCGAAGAACATGAGGTTTCACTGGCTTGCCCTTCTCGAGCTTGGCATCGAGTATAGCCTTAGTGACGTCATATCTGTCAATCATCGCATGTTCCTGCAACAGACTCTTGAGTTGCTGAACCATGTCATATGCACCCAAGAACTCAAATTGCTTTTGAAGTTCAGGGGTCATAGACACCAGCGTGACGCAGGCAACTTCCTGCGAGACATCATTTTGCCTACTATAGGCAGTGTGAGCCGCGACTGTCGCGCCCTCACCAGGCTCCTCGGGAAGAGGTGTCTCTAAGACATGCTCTTTCTTTTCAATTGTGAGAACAATTCTCAAATTTCAGTACCAATCGAGGAAATTAATCCCGTCGAGTCTATCCTTCTCAATAATAGACCTCATATAGTTGTCGTTTCCGTTGTTAGTGCGATTTGCCATCTACAACCAGAAATTTGCAAGTCTTTGTAATACTTATCATTAACAATTTTGTAATTAACCTAGTTAATTTACCAAAGTCATTAGCACTATATTTCATCATCCTGATAGAAATCATAGTGATTCCAAGATCCCAATACAATATATCTCCATGCCAGGTGAAGCTAAATGACTCTCGGATTTATATTAATCAGGTAAGTCTACAAACTAATTATATCAAATATAACTATTGGTTGATTAATGACATCTAATGTCCAAAAATCATTATGCATCTGGGTCCAAAAACATTTTGATAACCTAGTTGATTCAACCAAACTACACTTATGAATGTCTAACATTCACCCTATTATCCAAAGATTGAAGGTAACGACTTGCGGAAGCAAGAAACAAACGTCACCGATGATCGAAGGCTTCATATGTGTTAGTTTTGGAATAGCATTTAGACTCAATATTTAGTGGGATTCGCAAATATTTGTGCGCAATCGAATACTAAGCGAACAATAAATAAACGAAAGTATTAATAAATGCGATAACGATAGATAAGGATCCTAGTATGGATACTAGCCTAAAAGATCTATTCTTGTGGACTCCAATCTTCAAGCAATTCTTTTGGGCCTCCGTCTTGTAACTCCATGGACCTTCCACTCTAAGTGCAAGCCCAATTACAATAATTACAAGCATTACATTTTTACTTACATTTTGAACTATTCAAAATAAAATAAAATGAGCACGGTACCATTACAACCGCATATGCTCTTACAATACATATCATCGGCACATGCGCCGTAAATACAATAATCTCCCCACATGCAAGTCGGTAAAAAAATATCCTATGTTGGCCATACTAGTTTCCATAACCATTAATCCACTTCAAAGGTAGACAAAATAAATCATTCATAACATACATTCAACATTATAAACGACATGAAAATGAAAATCTATAACAATTAAAAACAGGATAGTTGACTAAACATTTTGACCGAATTTTGCTTCTCAACAAAACCAAACATACTTTCAGAGCATGCTACGTAAGCCAAATTTCACAAAGTCATTGCCACGTCTTCTATCACAACACCCTTTGCAGCTTTAAAAAAAACGCTCAAATCAGACTGACCAACTTCAACAGTAGAAGATTCTTAAAGTTCACCCCAAAAAAAAACAAAAAACTTCAACAGTAGAAGACGAATCATCCAACCTCTATCTCCATTGATTATGACAATTATTTATGAGTTTTTTTTTTTTAATTTAAGTAGAATCACTATAGCCACCATTGTTTCACGTCTCTGGAAACCTCGAAGAAAACTCCAAATAATTTTTGATGCAAGGGCAAAGACCAGTGAAGGAGGGAAAAGTAAATACGCCTCTAAAACTGGTTTGTGAATTTTGTTTTAGTTTTTGTTAATTTTTCACTAATGTTTTTGTTGAATTTCTGAAATGCCAATGAAAAAGTTTAATTCTTTGTTGTGAATTTGTAAGGTGGTAAGAAGAAAAAGGAAAAAAAAAAACAAAAAAAGCAAACAAGTCTGAGTTTATCTTTCAAAAAAGATGACAACTTTGAAGAGTGGTTTTCTGAGGTACTATAAATTTAATAAAAATAATTATGTGTTATTTTTCAATTAGATCATGAGAATGGTTACATGTTGAGATCAGAAAAAAATTGGAAATTGAAAGGAACAAAGGTGAACAAAATAATAGTTGTTCAATAGTTTAAATCTTTATTATACTAAACCACAGTTATCGCTGACATCATCAATGCCACATGTCGCAATTCTGTACGTTTTTTCCCGCCAAAACCTCATGCTTACATCATCCATTCTATTATACGGAGTATATTATTATGTCCAGATTCATTACCTATAATTATCATTACACAATAACCATGTTCACACTTCACATTAATATTATGTATAAAATAATAAAATCTTAGCTTTATACAATATATTTATCCTAAATTCATTATTTTTAATTTTAATATTTTACTTTTCGTTTAATTTTATATTATAATTGGAAACTAAGTAATTAATGTATTATTTCGCTATAATTCTACTTTTAATTTCAAATATGTATCTTTAATATTTATTTTTGCTTTGTCAGAAAATTGTATCCTAAACAAAATATTTGTTTATTTTAATATCTACTTTTCATTTTATATTTTCTAATCAAAAGTAAATGTTTTACCAAAATTTTGTACAAAAAGTCTTAGAAAATAAAATAGATGCACTTCATAATTCATATATGTTTGTTATTTAGAGTTTATGTTTTTTGGTTATTAAATGTACACTTGAATATCATGAAAATTAACAATTTTATTATTTTTCAATTGATTTATTACTTATAATTTTATTATTTTAAAAATAATAATATCTATAGTTACCGTGCATTGATGCACGGGATCTAAACTAGTTGATAGGCTATACAAGAGATTCTGCAATGAAGAAACTCACTTGAGAATTTCCATTCAAAAACCAGAGACTACATAAAATTCTTAGTTATATACTTATTTTGAATAGACAATCTTTATATAATGGAATTGCTTGGGGCTTAAAGTGTGCTTGTACAATAATCTGTCTCCATGTGACGGCTCATGGTCCTCGATTCTTTGTTGTCCTCATTCACGAGCACTCAATTTGTGGTTGTTGCATCTGACATGAAGGTTATAGGGGTTGGCCTTCCAATTTCTCCTTCAGCTTCGCCATGTTGGCTCTGTTTGATGTCATTAATCGTGCTCGTCTCATTAGAATAATCATTGTAATGCCATTTTAGTCGCCAACAATGAGTTTATCAAAGGAGTTGTTTCAGTTTAGGTTTGACTGTCTTTACTTTTGTTTTTTAAAGTGAAATTGGGGTTCTAAATCTGAAGAGTGTTATTGATTGAAATGTAGGTGGTGGTTAATGGATAGATGATAGAGTATTACTCCGTATGATATTTCTGGAAGCTACAATTTGAGGCCAACTACTATGGGAATGTGATATATTTTGAAAGTAAGTGTTCGTTTTTGTATTTTCATTCATAATTTCATGAGTTGGCAAGTGTCTGTCGTAAGTGATTTCGATTACGCGAATATAAATGACAACAATTATGTAAGAAGATCCAACATTAAAGTATCTATGAGTTTGTATTATACATAGTATGGAGTATCATATACCTATTTTGTTTGGTTTACTCCTGAGTTTGTTGTTTAACACAACGTCCTCATATTTAACCTTTAATTGGCAATGCTCAAAAAGGGAGGATACGTTAAGGCACCAACAAATCGATAACCATTCCATGATTACATCACTGAACGTTTATAGCATAACCAACAATGAAATTCTTTAAGTTCCACAGGATAATAATATGTCACCAAATGGTTGTGTCATAAATACGTCAAAGCTGAACCAATAAGTACTATTCGGCCAATTTCATTTTTTGTTTTGAATCTAAAATTTGACTCCAGCTTAACGTACCCATAATCCTGAGTGTAATCAATATTTTATAATGTAACCTGTAATATTCTAGCAATTTTAGCTTAAGCAATTCCAATTACACGGGAAGAAATGGCAGCACGTATGTTGAAAATATTACAAACTAACTGTGAGTTTGAATTGATTTATATAAGCCCCTTGTGTCTAATTGTTATTTGTTACATATATGTAAGGTATTTGTGGAGTTGAAATTTGGCGTAATACTTACGCTACACATTATTAGATCATCCCTTCTCTAGTGTGGGGAATTAATCCACATTTGCTTTTAGTGCCGATTAGTTGTTTTTTTTTTTTCTTTTAGTTATTTTGGTCATACATTCATTTAAGTATGTAAGAGCTGACATTTTCAAAGGTATGTTATGTGGTTTTTTTTTGTTTTTTTTTTACAGTATATGCCAGCAACATTACAGTAGTGACCGGTCAGTGACTAACGACACCCTTCTCGACCAGAGTTTCTACGATTTTCCTACGGGGTGTGGAGTTTGAACCGCTCTGTGGACACTCAAACGTGCATATTCACCGGGATTTGTTACTTAATACGCTCTTTCTCGGTAAAGACGTTCCTCCAATATGGTTTTGTTCAAACTTTAGATGTTTCCCATTTATGACGAAGTTTGGATTAAGAGCTATGACAGTTGAAGTTGGTTACGGTGCCACACTCCCTGTGCAGGTTATCAATGTCAAAACACTTTGAATTTCATTAAAATTAATATTGGGAGGAAAATAACCAGTTGATGTACCCACAAACATAGTTCTTTACCGTGGTTCTCATGATTTTATAGTAACTCACATGAATTATCTGAACAATTTTTTTGTTGTTAAATCACATCTTTGTGATGAAGTTCTGCGCATCTTGATCAAAATAAAGTTTACAATCCTCTCCCATGAGTTTATTTTGCATCGCTTCCTTTTACTGTCAAAGTGCATGGTGGCCAACAACTGGTTATTGTTTGTTAGTACATGTTTGCGGTAACTTGTAAAAGCTTTAGCTAAAAATTCATGTATTAGCATTTGTTGGTAGTCTCTCATAGTGTGTATCTTAGAATACATTATTTTTTGCGCCATTTCAGGTGCGACATTTCAGGCGGTGGATATGTTCAACATTGTCGTTGTGTCGCTTGTATACTATTTCATGATCACAACTCTCACCATTCTCGTGAGTGCGATCATGTTCAAGGTAATACGACACACACCCCTTTTTCATGTCTCGGCCAATAGATATCATATCATATAAAAAAAAAAAAAAAAGAATGCATGTTGCTTAAAGTTAGAAAGCGAGATTCATTGCTTCAAGAACAGCTTAAACTTGAAATGAGAAGTCACTATTGTAATTGTCTATAAACATAATGTAAAGTATCTCAAAAATGGGATGGTCAACATAGAGGCGCCATTATATTAGAAATATGTGACTATATAGTCATAATCTCGAGAACGACTTTGTTGCAGATGATGAAAGACATTTAAAGGATTATAAGACTAACATGTAACAGGTTGGGCGCTTGCACACCCATGTGTCCGACCTTGACAACCAGTCTTTCCGAAAATGGGGAGTTACCAAGGCCTCCCTTGGATGACCTTGACAATCGGTCTGTCCGGAAACGGGGAGTAACAAGTGGACGCCGTCAACATTTTATTGCTGCTATAAACATACCAACGATGAATCTGGTGCATTTGAATTTGGTGAGTCGTTTGATGTGCCTTCATTGAATAATTTACACAAAATTGACTGAAAAATCTGATGTATTAGGGTAAGTGATATATTGGAATAGATATTGATGTTTTCGAAAATATTTGATTTATTATGTTATTCGTGGACAGATCTGGTATAACGTAGGCGTTACTTTCTAAAATTTGATATTGTACATTGCTGTGATGTGTTCTTTTGTCGTACTACGATCTCGTGGTACATTTTACTCCGTAATATTTATAGCTTACTTCGTCACATGTTGCTTATTATGTTTGAATACTCCAACCATATTCCAAAATCAAACCTAAACTGATACGTGTATATATCTGCAGTATCTTGATGAGTTCAAATGGTAAGAAGAGTATATATGCCAAGGTGGAAGTAAAATTTAGCTTAAAGAGAAGATAAAGGTAACATAGAGTTGTTTGTCATTTGTAGTTTAAAGTTATGCTTTTGAACAAACTTCTTGTACGCGTAATTTATGCCACCTTTTGCAATTGGATTTCACCCCATACAAGCTGTGAACAAAACACAATGATAGCAAATGAAGATTGTTTAGGGGTGAGGGTGAGGTATAGCAGAGAAAATGATTCTTAACTTTGTTGTACATGTTCTGCATCATTTGTCAAGAGGCTTAAAGTTTTGAAGGGATATCATTGTACTGTAAATTATTTCTATGACGTAATAGAGAGTAAATGAGTTCCCTGATTTAAAAGTGATTTTGTCTTAGATAATGAATTGGTGAAACTATTTTCACGTGACATAGGTACACGACATTTATTTGCTGTTGAAATCAGACCCATTATGAAGCTCTTCAAAATAGGAAGCATTCGTGGGCGTCACAAACTCGCAACTCAAGCAACATTTTCCTTTTTTGTTATAATATATTGTGATGCTACACAAATAAACATACCTCAATGTTGTCGGGATAATTTGTATTTAAGATAGTTGAGCTTATGACAGTTGATGTGGCAGTAAGATGTTGCCGGGAAAGACCCAAAAATGATACACGTTGACATCTTCAAGTTACACGGATGTAATCTTGAGAGATAATGTCCCGTCAACACTTGGCCTTTATGAGTGTGGCAAGATAACAGTTAAGTATGTATGTATACATAGGTAGTTAGTTTGAATTTAGTAAGTTATATGAAGTATTTGTCAAAGTGAAATTCTAAATTTCGTAATTTAGATGACACAACGGCGCAAAATTTAATTATGTGTAAAAACTAAAAGAAAACAGCAACCAAACTCCAATGTACCCTTAAACCACACTATAACACAAAGTAATCTGAACTTCAACCGATTACATGATTAAGGTGACTCCGTGGAATCCACGGGTCGCAACACTAGTTAAGAATAACATCATAATAAAACACACATTAATAGGCCAAACCTAAGCCAAAATATGTGCATGCATGATAGAAAAAACGACCTAGTCGATTTAGTAATCTAATTACTATATGCATTATTTAAATCCAATTTAAATAACAATTATTCCCAAAATGACAAATTATTAAAATATATTAATTTCAAAAATTAATAAACAACCAGAAATATAATTTTTCATAAAATTTTCATTTTCATTTTCAATTAATTTCAAAAATTAATTGTATTTCTTAAGAAATCCATTTTATATTAAACTAATTACCATAATTAATTAATATAAAAATAATATTAATTTTTTATAAAATCAATATTTTCAAAATTAATTTCTGAAATTAATATAATGTATTATTTCACTCTAAAAAGTCAAAATAATGCAAAAAATTATTTTAAAGTAGTCGAAAATACCGAAAAATGCATTCTCAAATCGAAAAATGCCGATTTCAGGCAGTAACCGTCTGTTTTGGCCTTACAGTGACTACCCTACCTTTGGTAGTCTTGCTCAGAATGTCGTTTTCTTCCAAAAAAACTCATATGATTTGTCAAAAACGGAGTTCGACAGTGGACAGTAGCTAAAAACGAGTTTGACGTATACATGCAACTACGAACGAGATCTAATCTCGACACTATCTAACCAAGCTTGAGCATATGAGATGCTCTGATACTAATTGAAGGTGTGTCTAATACTAAGGCGGAATAAATTAGACACTAAAACAAGATCGAATCATATGTAAACAAGCTCAAGTTAGAAAGGTTATACCTTCGTAGCACGATTTTCACCGGTAAACCGAGATTAACCCGAGAGCCCCAAATGTTGCTCCTCAATTCAAGTCCACTAGTACCCTTGGATTACTCCTCTCTTAGTTTACTAGAACCGTAGAAGAACAATGGAACTTGTGTCAGGAAAGGAAGCTCTAAGCTTACTAACAATTGAGGAAAACCAAGTTTTTCTCCCTTGTTTTTCTTCCTCCTTTTCTCGGCTCTTTTGGTGTAGTGTGTGTGTATGTGTGTTTTTCTTGTGATTTTTGTATGCAAAATCTCTACACACTTTCCTCTCATTTTAATGAAGAAAAGGGAACATAAAGATAATCATGCCCAACATAATCATTAACTTTTGGCCAATGGAAAAACATGCACAAAAAAGAACCAATACATGATCACCAAACACATGACCAATGCATGGACACTTGTCACGCCACACACATTACGAGACCATTTCCGTAATCTATAATAGATTACGGTATAAACACAAGTTCTCGGGTCTAATCCGAAAGGTTAATGCACTAATCTAATTATGCCAATTAACCGTAAATAAATCCATTAGGGTACCGTTGTGTGACCCAATTGGACCGGACTAAATTGGTAGAATATTCTAAATACTCAGATTATAAGCGGCCTCTAGCAAGACATTATAACCACCCAATTTATCCGATTATTATAATCTCATATTTGGTCCATGACTTCTACGAAGTCAATGCACAATTGTTGACGGACACCTAGTATCCCCAACACTTTTTTTAATGCACAACACACATACAAGTACAAGAGTGAAACAAACGCCTACTCATTTTCCAGTTCGAACAGAAAAGTAAAATTGGTTGAATAGTACCAATTAAATTTTATAATATTGATTGCAGTCAATCTTGTGGGTGTTCCGCTATGTTGTTGGAGATGATTTTAAGATTGAAAACAGGAAATGAAATAAGCATTATATTACCTGTTTCAGCTGCCTACATATTGACACAACAATTGAACAATTAACTAACCTGAGATCAAATATCAATATTAGCCTCAAAAACACACCACAATGAACTACTTCATAAACCCTGGCAATAAAAAATGAACTGCTGCAAACCAAAAACACCAAATTAATAGTACTGTTACAAAGAATTTATCACCGTATCAAATCGAAATTACAGTTTTTGGACATTTAGTTACAGAGTTGTAAATTTGGAAAGCATATTCTACTTATACAAATATAGATAGATACTCTGTTGACGATTATTGTTAGCGTTGCAATATCACCATTGACGTGTAAATTTTTTGGGTCTTCAGGACAAATTAATAAAACGCAATTTTTTTTTCTAATTCACACTAGAACGGATCGACTATTTGATAAAAAAAAATCAAAAAAAAGAAAGTAAATGTCAAGTGTGATTAATTTAGGAAAGGCACGCATGAAACTAAAGAAGACACTGGAAACAAACTCAAAAAATGAATGCATGACAACAATGAGGACGAAAACACATGTCCATTATAGGAATAATAATACCTCAAACCGGAACAACAAACATAACAATGATAGGAAATGACTATGCAAGGGAAAACAATACTTGATTAGGAACCCAAATCAATGACAATTTGTACGACAATTCACCAAGGTAAGCAATATATATAACTATCTATCAAATATTCTCTCCAAATATATGTTATAATTTGAAAAAAATACTACTATTTCGATATGATTATGAATTGATTGATTGTAACAATCGATTGATTTTTCGTATTCTGCCGAGTGTAACCGTTCGTTTGCTGAGTAAAGACGCCAACCGAGAAGACGCAATACGTGTGGATGTTTGATGAGGGACGTGACACTCAAAATTAAATTGACTATCTTGAATTGATTGCAAGGGAATTCAATGAGCGACTATTGGTTTCCTCATGAATGGAACGATTAAGGACGCGGGGGTAAGAGTGTTTTTGGAGTGTTGTTGACGTGGCGAGTGTTGTTGACGTGAATGATGGAGGATGCAAGTTTTGGTTGGTTTTGAAAGTTGTGAATTAGGATTCAGTTTTAATATATTACTAGTATAGTTCCCGTGCAATGCACGGTTTTTATAGTTTGTATATCTCAGAAGTAAAAATTTCAATAAAATTATGTCACTGATTATTATCGGAGTATTAAAGGCAATTATTTTAAAGTTTGATTAAAATTATTTTAAAGCTTGATTATAGGAGTATATAAGGTAATTATAAATACACCAAAATTTAACTAATATTTGTATTTGATTAAAAGCAAATAGATTAATACTCCGTATTTAAGTTGATTTTATATATGCGCCAATTAATTATTCTTCTTCATATCATCTTAAATTATTAAGTTACTACATAAGAGGAATAGAGGTTAAATTAAATTAAAATTAAAATTACGGAAAACTCTTTGATACGGAGTTTGTGATATCTTTATTACGAGATACATTTTTTTTAAAAAAAAAAAATCATAACAAAATATTGTTGTAGTGATCTAACCTATGTAACTGAGATTTTTAGTTATTTTGAAGTTCCAAGTGATGAACAAATAAAAAAAAAACTACCTAAATATATGTTCAGGATAAATGGAGTGAAACTTATAGGTTAAGAATCACTCAAAAACTTAATCAAATTAGACTTGAACAACCATGAAAACACACGGCTGTTTTGTTGTGTTTTTAGTGTTTGATTTTTGTGAATTTGTAAGTAAACTAGATGATAAACAAAGATAGTCTTCTTCCAAGCACTTAGCCAAGAATAGAAGGATTGAATATCCAAGCACAAAGCCACTAGATATCCTAAGGTTACACTCAAGCACTAAGCAAATGAGTTTTTAGAAGAGTGAATACTCAACTTAGGGTTTTCATTCAATTGTAATCTGATTTTCTTACAAGAGGATGAGGGTTTATATAATACCCTTGATTACATCTTAGCCCTACATTTAAACTCTAATCTAATGGCCACAAAAGAGCCTTACATTCAGCCGAAAATATTGGCTCAAAGGCCTTACAAATTCAGCCCAAACAAACAACTACAACTTAAAGTAGATGGTGACCTCTTGGAGCATTCTCTCCTTACATTGGTATTATTCATCCAAGGGCCTAGATTTGCACCTTGGAGAGCAAGTAGAACTCGGTCAAGGGTCCCCAATGGCTAATCCTAAACTACCAAACAAGTCAACTAAAAAGGTGGAAATGACGTAAAGAAAAGAAGACAATGACATAAAGCATAAAGGTTGATCCTAGACAATGACTTGTATTCAAAATGGTGTGCATCTTTGGTGATCAAATTCAACCGTTTTCTTGGCCTCCTTTGGCTGACTTCTTGAACCAATTTGGGTCTAGCTTTATTGGAGGCCTAACCCAATTGGTTGTTCCCAAGTGACTCACACCTAAAAGTAGCTCATGGTTGATTGTTGTTGCTCTCCTTCTTAAAATCAGCCCTACTTCCTTAGGTCCCCCAAGCTTGGCCATTTTTAGCCCTTGATTCTCATGACATGTCACTTGGTAGGACCCTAGGACCAACGCCTAGACTATGGCTTGAGCCCAAGGACCCAAACCATTGCCTTCTTTCAAACCATCCTCCTTTGGCTTGATAAATTCTTATTTAATAAAAAGACCCATTTATTTATTATTATGATTTCCTTAATTATTTATTATGATCTCCAAATATATATTTTCCTAATTAGCACAATTAAGTGAAGAAGATGCCGTTAGAGAGAAAGTTTCTTATGTGGTCATTGGAGGATTATGGCCTTATGGGTGAAATTTGGGCAAATAAGATTGTAATTTTGAATTTGCTATTTACTGCCAAAGTTCAAGTCCATTGAGTTGAGCGGGAAACTTTTGGGAGATGGTCTTTATTTTAATATAATTAAGATATAGATATAGATGTTTTAAAGTGTTTTTTAAGTAGTATATATATATATATATATATATATAGATATATATATATATATATAGAGAGAGATAGGATCCGGTACATCCTTATATATATTTACATCCTACATCCTAATTACAGCCGTTGGATTAGAGTAGATTAGATGCTCCAGATTGTGCCACGTCATCAATAGCAAAGACTCACCCTAACCCCTGAAATCTCAGATTCATTTACCATTACCGCGCTCTCTCTCCTCTTTCACTCTCTCTCTCTACTCTTTTACTCTCTCTCATTTCAAACCCTAAATTGAAGGAATCCACTTAATTTTCGACTCATTCAACCAAATTTCAAGCATTTTCAAGCGTTTTTTCAAGCATTTACTGATACATTCATCAAAAATCGAGTATCATCAACTTTAACCACAAAATACCTTCAATCTTTGATCAATAGGTATGGCATTTTTCGTGTTATTTGATGATTTCAAGCGTTTTTTCAACATTTACTGATGTTTTCTAGCTTTTTAATTGTGTTTGGATTTGAATATTTTTAGCTAATTTAAGTGAAAATTAGGTAATTACATGATAATTTTAAACGAAATTAGGTTATAACTCTATGAGTTTAAGGGAAAATTAGGTCATTACTTGATTATTATAAGAGAAATTTGGTCATTACTTGATGATTTTAAGTGACTTTTCGATACTTGATACTCCGTAATTATTTATGGTTATCTGCGAAGTTTCTGATCTGTGATGATCATTCATGATTTTGTTAGCGTAATTAGGGTTAAGATTAGTTTTAGTTAATTATGTTGTTATGTTTTGAATTTTTGTGTGTTGCACACCAAGTGTTTGATGAAACACCTCAACGAAGTGCGAAATTTGGTTGTCTATAACTTTGACAGTTATTTTGTGTAGTTGTGATACTTTTGGTTATGATAAGTGATACTTTTAGTTATGATAAATGGTACTTTTATAAACTGTTATGTTACATTTAATTTTGTTTAGTGATTTTTTGTCGAATGTTATGTTACTTTTAGTAAATGATTGTGATACTTTTTGTTATCATAAGTGATACTTTTAGTTATGATAAATGATACTTCTAAAAGGGTATGTGGTGTAGGTGAATCTTTCCAAATCTTTGCGTCTTTGTTGTACGATTGTATGCATAAATATAGACTCGTCATACATTGTACACTAGGTTATTAATGCTAGTAAGTGTACGGTGTCAGCTGTAGCGCTTATGAATTGGTCTCGAGGAAGTGAAAGTTCAAGTACTAGTCTCCTTCAGATTGTATGTTAGCTAAGTTCGTGATTCACGAGAAAGAGTGAATCGTATTTTACTTTAGTAGTGTGGATGAGTGGTTGTCATTCTTAGGAAGTGATTGCTATGATGATGTTCTTAAAAAAGGACATCTTCTTGTTCTTCATCAATTTGGTGCCAAAATCAACGAGTTCCTGAAACTGACTGCAAAACATAAAACAACAATTTTTAATAAATACGATATACATTAAAAAAATACATCCTATGTAACATTTTGAAACTAAAACTTTGTGATACTTTTTATATTAACTTTTGATACTTCTTATATAAAATTTTGGTACTTCTTATATAATATGTTGATACTTTCGTCAAACAACAACAAACAATTCATTGAGACATTTCGTCAAACACTTGAAGGGCAACACAAAAAAAGCACAAACTATAATATGCTGATACTTCTTCTGTAACATTGTGATACTTTTCGTGTGTATCAATGATACTTTTAGTGTGAATCAATGATACTTATAGGTAAAACGACAATAAACAATTCATTAGGACATTTTATCAAACACTTGAAGGACAACACAACAAAGCACAAATTATAACAACTTAATCGACCATAAAACACAAAAACTTGAGATGAAGATGAACGACGATGAACATAAAAGTGAACGATGACGATGAACAATGATGATGAACACAAAAACCTAAAAAAGTTGATAGTCGAGAATTGATTGACGAAAACAGACGCAAATTGATCGAAAGCACACACGATGAACTACAACGATGAATGTAAATTGATCGACAACATACCTGACTGATGATAAAATCAAAATTGAATGAAGAAATTGAGTTTGATTTCGGATGAAGTTGAAGTTGAATTGTAGAAGATGATCGACGTGAGTCGATTAATCGTCGTTTGATTTTGGATGATTTTGAATAAATTTGAAGAAATAGAACACATGAATTGAAGTTGATGATGAATTGAAGTTGATGATGTCGCTGAAGTTGATGATGAATTGAAAGAATTGCGTACCCTATTATTTTAGAGAGAAGGTAGAGAGAGAATCAAAATTTACGTGAATGAAGGAGAGAGATAAGGGGGAACCTATTTATAAGCATCCATTATATTTTAATTAGAGGGAATTAATTTGAGCCATTGGATCATCAAGATCCTAGGGCTGGGATTTGGATGTAGGATGTATAATTGTTGGGAGGATGTATAAGATCCTATTTCTATATATAGATATATATATATATATAATTGGGATCACATGAGTCCACCCTATGTTTTTGAGTCCATGAGTTCTAATATTAACCGTTAGATCAAATAAATTTAATGGCTGAGATCGAAGGAAATAAGTAAGGGTATTTTAGTAATTCAACAACATCATATATAAACCCTAACATTCAGCCACTCAAGCCTATAATTTATTCACTTTATCTCTCTAATATCTCTCTTCCTAAAATATTACGTTCATTAAATCAATTCATTGCTGCACATCGCTTCATCTTCATCCATTTTTTCATCTGATTTACGCAGATAATTTTATTTCTTCATCAATTCTATTATTTTCAATTTCAGGTATCATGCTTATTTTTATTTTTCGTTGACAGTGATATATTTTAGTATCGAAAACTAGTATAAATTCATGATTTTTAATCGCTTCTGTGTTTAATTCATGTTTTTCATCATTTATTTCCTTTTAATTCATGTATTTCTCTTAAATTGATGTTTTGTTGTCTTTTATTTTGTCATTTTTCATTTTTAATTGATTTTTCAGCATCTTTTTCATTATTTCTCCATGTCTTTAAATTCACTTATCTCATAAAACTAGTGTAAATTCCTGTTTTTTCAATCATCTTTTTGGTTTCATTCATATTTTTCGTCATTTATTTCATTTTAATTCATGTATTTCCTTTCAATTAACGTTTTGTTATCTTTGATTTGATTGTTTTCCTTTTTAATTATTTTTTCAGCATCTGTTTCATTTTTTCTTCATGATGTCTTTGAATTCTCTTATGTCAGTGGATGTTCATCTTTAATTCATTATTTTTATCATTGTTTTTCATTTTAATTGATCTTTTTTCATGATTGCTTTTATTTATAATTCATGTATATCACTTTCCTCGTGTGATGTTCACTTTTAATTGATGTTTTTTGTTAATTAATATTGACATTATGTATTTGTTCGATATTTTTTTTTTTGTTTTGCAGGTTTATTCCTTTGAGGATATTGACTAAGACTAGATATGCATGTTGAGGAAGCCTATATCTCATTATATAATTAAGCAATTTTTTTTTGGTATCTCACATGTACAAATCCTTGTATTCTTAGTAGTCATTTTAAATGGCAACACTGTTGTGTTTTTTTCACCAGTTTTGGTTGAGAGTGTTATAGAAACTCATAAGCAATAACATTGTTCAACCATGTTTTGTTATTTGATTTTACAATTACACGTATTATAAACAATATCACGGTTCGTATGGAACAATATCATCGGAATTCTCAAACAATATCACATTTTCGAACTTTGTTGGTCAATAACCATTAAATGAGTCTGATCAACAATATCACGTGCACGAATAAACAATATCGCCATACTTGCCAAACAATATCAAGGTTGGATTATTTTAAATGAGTCACCAGTTGTATGCATAATAATATTACCATCCGTAAAAATCAATATCATCAGACTTCTAAAACAATATCACATTATCACACTTTGTTTGTCAATAACCATTGACTGAGACTAATAAACAATATCACATGCACTTACAAACAATATCACCATTCAGGTCAAACAATATCACCATACATGTCAAATACGGGAAATTAAATCGAAGATACAAAAAAGTAATTAGCAATAGTTTCATTTATTCTTAGAGGTATTCATATACATCTATACCCCCAAAAACTTGTTTATAACTAAATTACTTGACGAGTATTACATCAATTATTTTTTAGTACAATTATATCTCCTACATATCTACCCTTGTCTTTCTTTGCTTTCAGGCTTTGCAACGCTCTTGTATTGTACTGCTCTTTTTCCAACAATTGTTCATCATCTTCAACATCTTATCTACATTTAATTTCTCTGAAAAACAAATAAATAATCGCAAGTATTCATTATAACAACAAACATGTACATCGACATTACGTAATTAACTAAACAAAAACTAATCAAATCCTTAACACCATTGTTAAATCAATTCAATTCTATAATGAAACATTATTTCACAATTAAACAATTCCAAACACAGATGTTCACGATACTAAATCTATAAACATCTAATTTTCGTCGTTTAAATAATTAACATGCTAAACTTAATTTTCACAAATAAGAGTATTCGAAACCCTAAATTTTTACAATAGAACATAAAAAATCAGATGAAAACCTATAACATACCATTGATCAATCATAATTAGTTCGATTTTGATGACATAATCTCAAAAAAAACGTTTAAAATCATCCATTACTAAAATATTTACAACATTAAATTGAGAACACCAAAATATCAAAAGTCAATCGACAATTTTGTAGAAATTTTTATATAATTGTATAATATGCTTCTAGTTAAACATGGATACAATAATTTCGAACAAATCAGCATGGATTTCGAACAATATTGTCTACGTTATTGTTAAATCAATGAAACTTGTAAAAAGAAAAAATAATAAATTTAGAAACAACTTTACCTGGTTGATTTGAGAGACAAATTCAACGTGATTAGTTTATTGTAGTGATCGAATCAAACTATAAAGTTGAAATCGAGTTGTTGATTCACAAATTTGTGTATTTTTATCAGCAAGAATTTGAGAGTTTTTTGAAAGAAAAATTTTTAGAGAGAGAAAGTATAAGTGCGTTTGATTGAATTTTGGGAATAATGTGAAGGTTTTATTGTTGCTACGTGGATCAATCTAGGCCCTCCATTTTGTTTAGATCTAATGGCTCATATATGGACTCATAGACTCAAATATTTAGGTGGACTCACCGGATCCTACCTCTATATATATATATATATATATATATATATATATATATATATATATATAGAAATAGGATCTTATACATCCTCCCAACAATTATACATCCTACATCCAAATCTCAGCCCTAGGATCTTGATGATCCAATGGCTCAGATTTATAGTTTTTTTTTGGTGAGGGGAGATTTATTTATTTTTTATTTATTTATTTATTTATTTTTTTTAATGTGAGGGGAGATATATTTATTTAATTTTTTTTTTTTATGAGGGTGAATTTATTTTTTTTGTTTTTTTTCCCTTTATGAGGGGGGATTTATTTTTTTTATTTGTTTTTATCTTTATAAGGGGGGATTTATTTTTTTTTATTTTTTTTTTTCTTTATGAGGGGGGATTTATTTTTTTTATTTTTTTTTCTTTCATATTTTTTTATTTTTTTTTCTTTTTTTTTTCTTTTTTTTTTCAATTCTTTTTTTTTTTTTTTTTTTTTTTTTGTCATTCAATTCTCATCTACCAATTTCTACATTTAATTGTGCTAAATAAAAATATAATTCTCCTCGATCAATTTATGCATCGATTTATGTTGAATTTTCATATCGTCATCGTTCAATTTTATGTTTTTCATCATCATTCATCTTCATCATCAATCTGAAGCTTTTTGCGTTCAACGTCATCATTATCGTCATCGCTCAATTTGATGTTCATCGTGATCGTGATCGCTCATCGCCATCTCACTTTGATGTGGTGGAACTACTATGTTCAATTAAGTTATTATTGTGTTCTTGTGTGTTGTACACTAAGTGTTTGATGAAATGTCTCAATGAGTTGCTTGTAATATTATTTTTAAATAGAAGTATCACTAATTTAAACTGAAAGTATCATATTATTACACAAGTATCACGATCTTTGTTGAATTCATTATGATTTTAATTCTACAATGTTTCATTACTCAATATATATATATGAATTTATTGTAAGAAGTATCAAATGTTAATATAAGAAGTATCACAATATTATGTTAAAAGTAACAAAACATTATGTGGAAGTATCACTTTATTTTATATTATGTCACAATATTATGTTAAAAGTATCACTAATTTACACTAAATATTTCTCAGTGTTACACTAAATGAATCACGTAGCTGTAAATCAATAGCAAAATATTTATGTCTTACATCCTACAAAAAGTATCACTTACGATAACTGAAAGTATCACTATTTAGAACTAAAAGTATCAAAACAAATCATAGTAACTTTATAACTAATAGTTAGGCCGCGCGCTTTTTTTTTTCTTTTTTTTTTGGCTCAATCTTGGCCCTTCATTCCTTTGATCTAAGGGCTTAGATTAGGATGTAGGATGTACAAAGATGTTAGGATGTACCGGATCCTAACTATATATATATATATATATATATATATATATATATATATATATATTAAATCATTTTAAAATACTCTTTTATTAAATCTATTATATAGCAATTTTATTATTTGTACCTTATTACTTTTAATTTTTTAAACAACATATTCGCACAATTTGTACGGACATACGATTAGTAATCACTAATCACATGCAAACGTTCTAGAACGATTCAAAAGTGTAGAAGGAGCATAAAAAGGAGATATTCTGGAAATATATTCGGTACTAGTCGTACTTCTGTATGCATAGGTCATTCTTTCCCTGTCGCAGTCGCACCAAATCAAAATCAAAGCTCCAAAATCTGACCTTTCTTTTCACCCAAGAAATATAAAAAACACTGCTACTACTTATATATAAATATAAATTCCAATATTCCAATTAAATAAAACCTCCCACTTTCTTCAACTTCCGCCTCTTTCTAATTTCTCTCTCCACCGTAACAACCACCACTCTCGCCACCATGCCTTCCACTAACTTGCTTCTCGAAGAACCTATTCGCATGGCCTCCATTCTTGAACCTTCTAAATCTGTGCGTTCTTTTTTTCTCGCATTTGTTTTAGATCGCTTACATTACTTTGTTTCGATTTTTTTTTCCGTGCTTTTCGTGTTTTATTTTTTGTTGTGTGTTTCAATCTCGCTAACATGTTTGTACTGTTTTTCGATTTTTCTCTGATATTTAATTTGATTTTTTTTGTTTATTTTTTGTTCTCGTTTTTTCTAATCATCGTCATTCAGTTCTCCTGAATCTCGCTTACTTGATTATTTTGGAAATTTTTCTGCGAATTTTTCCGATTTTTTTTGCTTCATTAATCTGTATTGTTGAATCTCGTTTATTTTGACTTTTTTTTTTTCGATTTTTTTATTTGTTTTTTCATCATATTCAACAATTTCCGTAAATATCACTTAAATAAACTGTGCTCGAATATTTTTCCTTATATTCATTGATTTGTTCAAATTTTTAACAAATGGTTTTACTTCAATCTCTCTTACATGAATCAGTTCTCTAATGAATTTTATTTTTTTCATAATATGGATCACTTTTCATGTATTTCACTTGTACGAAGTAATTTTAATTAATGCTGTGATTTTTCAGAATTTTTTCTCGGCAATGACGAAGATCGTAGGCACGCTTGGTCCTCGCTCTCAATCTGTCGAGCTTATTTCCGGCTTACTTAATGCCGGAATGTCGGGTAAATGATAATTCTGTTTTCAAAATCACGTCGATTCGATTTTTTGGGTGCTTCCCAGGATTCGTGTTCTAAATTTTGATTGTTGTGTACTTGTGTTATGTACAGTTGCTAGATTTGACTTTTCATGGGGAGATGCTGAGACTCATAGTCAAACCCTCGAGAACTTGAAGACTGCTGTTAAAGCTACTAAGAAACTCTGCGCTGTATGTTTATTACTTTCATCGCTTCAATTGATACGATTATCAGTTCCATTAGTTATCGAGAATATTAATGGCGTTTTTTGGTGTTTGATTTTTAGCTTTAGGAAAATTAGACATATACGATTATATTGTTGAAATATTCCATATTCCATATTCCATATTCCATATTTCATCGCTACAATTTTTAGCTTTTGGTGTTATACGCGATTGTGCTGTAGGATTGTCCTTGTCTTTATAGATTGTCTTCCAGCTAGCTGTGTTGTTTCTTTTCACTTGCGTTTTAGTTAATAAAAGTGAGTGAAGTGTTGAAATTATTACTTTGAAATACGGAGTAATAAATATGATACTAGTGGTCTTCAGCAAGTAGTGACTACTATGATCAATTATTTCTTTGAGGCTTAATTAGATTTTAGTTAGCTAGTTTAAATGTGAATCTTTAGAAATAATTAATGTACATGTTTTATCTGTGAAAAGCAATATGAATTTCGTACATTACTTGGTTTCTTATCTATTTATTTGCGGATCGGCCATTCTTGCGCAAGTATTGATTTAGAAATGTTACTGTGGTACTCTAATAAACGAAGGAAATGCATACAACTGAAATAATTTTACGATAGCTGCATTCGTGCATATATCATTCATGACTGTAAATTGTGGGTATATAAGTAGCAGTTGATTGCATTGATTGGAGAGGAATGTGAAACTGTGTAATCTTAGATTGAGCATTTTTGTGATTGCAACGGCTATTTTTGACTTAGATTTGTTCATTACTTCTTCTCGCGGTATATTTGTGACTAGCGATTTATTTTGTGCTCTCAAAATGATGGGTTATCAGGACATGATATGTTTACATGTGTGATAATTGTTTTGAAATCTTGCTTTTAAATGCTGCGCATTTGTTTGAAACAAACGTAAATTAAGATATCTGGAGGCTGATGTGGTGTTTGCGAATCTCAGGTCATGTTAGACACAGTTGGAGCAGAGGTACAGGTTGTAAACAAAAGTGGGCAAGCAATCTGTCTCAAGGAAAATGAATTTGTTACTCTTACGCCGAATCTGGAGATCAATGCCTCTTCTGATATATTGCCCATTAATTACAATGGTCTTGCTAAGGTCGGTGCATTTATGATTAGTTATTTTGCCGTCTATAAGCTTTTTCCTCGGGCTTTTATTAAGGCCTTGTTTAGATAGCAAAATAGGAGGAAAAGAGAGGGAAGGGGGAAAGAGGAAAGGGAAAGAAGGGGAGTTATCTTCCTTCCAAATCTTACTCTCATTGGAAGGTAAAAGTTTAGCATGGATGACGGAGATGGGAGGGATTAATTTTCCCTCCCTATCCAAATCCCCAAACCCTTATATGGTAACAAAACAAGGGAAATGGAGGCATTTGCTCTCCTTCCCCTTCCCTTCCCTCCATTTACCTTTATCCAAACGTACCCTAAACCAGTAACCGTTTTCTGTGCATTCAACTTCTGTATTTCAACTTCTAAGCCATGTTTTATGTACTATGTGAACGTCTCAACTTTTTCTTTATATTAATTGACAAGCTCCTTCCTCTCCTGCGTAATTACACCTTGTAATCTGAGGCATCGTCATCCGCTGCTCCGGTTTCTTTTGTTATATGAGGCATGCTGATCCGATCTCGAGTTGGATTTTTCTGTCTAAGATGTTTTAAAGTTGGAACAAATCTTTCCATATGAATGTTTTAATTCTTATGATTTAGTGAGTAGACCATTAAGTATTCAAGTGCATGTGATTAGTTGAGTCCTGGTTTTTCAGTTATTTAGGAAAATATATACTTATATTCAATCATCTTGCAGGCGGTGAAGAAGGGAGATATGATCTTTATGGGTAAATACTTGTTTACAGGAAGTGAAACCACATCTGTTTGGCTAGAGGTACGTATCTGAACATATGCTGCTCATAACTCAATATCTGAGAACATTTCTCTCTGGATTCCAAGAATTCGAACATGTAGAATCGCTATGATGCTATTTGTTATGAACTTGTTTTTAGTGGCCGATCTTATCAAACCTTAGTAGGAGAGCTATTGATACCTTTTCGTCCATGTGCTAAGGTGTCTGAGACAAAAGGAGATGACGTCATTTGTTCGATCAATAATTCTGCAACTTTGGATGGAACCTTGTTTACTCTGCATGCGTCGCAAGTTCATATCAACATGCCAACTCTTTCTGAGAAGGATAAGGAGGTACGTCCCTGCTGTTAACACAAGTTGTTCAAGTTCTCTATCCTTTGCCATTGTTGTTTAGAATCTTGTAACATTACTTTAAATTTTTTTGTTGTTTTCATTCAGGTCATAAGCACTTGGGGGGTTCAAAATAAAATTGACTTCCTTTCACTGTCATACACTCGTCATGCAGAGGATGTTCGTCAGGTAGGTGGTGCTGTGTGATTCTTCTGAAGTAAACGTCTTTTTGTTAATGTATTATTGGTGAGTAATGTTTTGATCTACAATCCTTGTAAATTGTGCAGGCTCGAGAGCTCTTGTCAAGTTTAGGTGACCTAAGTCAGACCCAAATATATGCCAAGATTGAAAATGTAGAGGTGAGGGTTCAATGCTATTACCTACTGCAATTTTGAGCTGATAAGTTGCCATGTTCACAATCATATTATATCGATGTTTATTAGTTAAGTATGCATCCTTCTCTTTATGTAGGGTTTGACCCACTTTGACGAAATACTTCAAGAGGCAGATGGCATCATTCTTTCCCGCGGAAACCTCGGTATCGATCTCCCACCGGAGAAGGTTAGCCGGCTATCTTATTCTTTTTTAATGTCTGTTGTATATTCTTTTTTAGCATTACTTGCGGTTATGGTGCATGAATGCTTTTGAGTGCTTTATGACGAATTTCATCCTTCTCTCTTGAAGGTATTCTTGTTTCAAAAAGCTGCTTTGCATAAATGTAATATGGTTGGCAAGCCAGCTGTTGTTACTCGTGTTGTTGACAGCATGACCAACAACCTCAGACCTACTCGTGCAGAGGCTACTGATGTCGCTAATGCTGTATTGGATGGTTAGTGACCTAGATTGGAACATTCTCCGTTTCTTTCTTTTTCTAATAATATTTTGGAAAATATGTTATATCCATTGTCTTTTTGTAGTGCACATTTCATAAAAAAATCGAATTTCAACTTATTCAGTGCTTCCTAATATTAATGCAAGTTCACGACTTTCTTTATTGAATATGGTCTACAGGAAGTGATGCCATTCTCCTGGGAGCTGAGACATTCAGAGGCTTGTACCCTATTGAAACTGTCAAAACTGTCGATAGAATTTGTTTTGAGGTCTGCTGACATACAAAAACTTGTTACTATTTTAAGTTTTTTTTACTGTTTTTTTCCTCTTTGTGAACTCCTTTATTTCCTGCTATGTAGGCTGAAAAAGTGTTCAACCAGGATTCATACTTCAAGAAAACCATGAAGTTTGTGGGTGAACCAATGAGTCACCTGGAATCTATCGCTTCGTCTGCTGTAAGCTTTCTGTGGAAACTGTACTTCTCTGAGATGGTAGAAGTAGTCAATTTATTCCGTTGATTGGGATCTGAGATTGTAGCCTTCTCGATTCTTGTAGGTACGGGCTGCCTTGAAGGTCAAAGCATCTGTTATCATCTGCTTCACCTCCTCCGGAAGAGCTGCAAGGTACTCTCAACAATCATGTGAATGTGGTTTTCCTCTTTCTGATGTTCGTCGAAAAGCTTGAACGATCAATGACTGAGGTAATCTGAGGGAAGGGAAGGGACCGGATGGAGAAGGGGGTGGAGTTATAGTGTTTTCCTACCTTATACTAAGGGATTATTTGAATACGGCTTGAACCGATGAAAATGGGTTGTCTATTCACTTCTGTCTCTAAATTATTGAAATGCCTGAAATCGTGACTCTCCATCCAAGCTGTTAAATCTGAACAAGGGTTAGGGGAAAAAAATGACTTTGTAATCCAGGTGGTTGATTAAATTGGTCTGTTCCTGAATGGTAGGATATCGACTTCTCGGTAGAGGTGTATAAAAATTAAGTGCTAATGAATATGTTGTTGATTGACAGGTTAATCGCCAAATATAGGCCAACAATGCCAGTTCTCTCCGTTGTGATTCCTCGTCTCCAGACAAACCAATTAAAATGGAGCTTTACCGGTGCTTTTGAGGTATGGGGGTGTAAATCTGATTATCTACCCGTTTTGCTGCCAGATAGTTATTGACGTGATCATATTTTTCAGGGAACAGAAATTGATTATCCTTTTTTTACTCTGGTAATTATGACATCTTTCCAATGAAAAATCTTTTATCTTATTGCTAGAGACAATGATCCCAGCAATTATTAATACCTTAATCTCATATGTTGGTGAAAAATATTGTATTGACATAATGTAAGGTATGCCATGTTATTTCGACATCTCACTTTGGTTACATGTGACGTCGTGCCACGATGCTTATTTTGACATAACAGTTGGACTCAATTGTCCGTGTTCGTCACTCCAATATGCACCGTTGTCCAACACGTACACATGTTGCTAAGAGTTAAAATGGCTGCTATGTTGATACTCTTTTTTTTCTCCTATACATTGTGATTGGAGGGCTGCTTTGTCATAGCATATGGGTGAATATGTGTGCATCATTTTTTGCTCTTTGTTGTGAATTGTAACTTCAGTTCCTACCTGTTACAGTATTTTATAAAAAACCGTTCCTTAGAACGCCTGTTCACATTTTATTTTTTAATCTCACCTTATTTGGTCGCTCAAGTCTTGTGTGAGACCTTTTTCTTCTGATTGCCACTGGTTCTCGTACTCCCCCAAGTTAAAATCTACCCTTGATTTCAATCACTTGGTTTTAGAACCCAGAACCCGTGTCTTGTAATGCGATATTTGGGTGTAACCTGTCTGCCAGTATTTAAACTGTTGATTTCTTTTTGTGAAATTCATCAGGCCCGACAGTCATTGATAGTTCGAGGTCTCTTCCCCATGCTTGCTGATCCCAGACACCCTGTAAGTTCTGCTACCGCTATTTGCTGAGTATTTACTAGTTAAAACACTTAGAAAATCTCGACTCGAGTCTGATCGACATACCCTGGTTGTGCAGGCGGAATCAACTAGCGGAACTAATGAATCGGTGTTGAAGGTTGCTCTTGATCACGGCAAGGCACTCGGTATAATCAGATCACATGACCGCGTTGTTGTTTGCCAAAAGGTTGGCGATTCTTCAGTGGTCAAGATCATTGAACTGGAAGATTAGATCATGAAATCGTGCCCTCTAATTGATTTTGTCCTTGATGAAACGGTGGTTACACGGTGATATCAACTACGAGGCTAAACTTATATTTTTGACTGTACCCACGACATTAAAGAAGTCATCGAACATTTTGAACACATGACCTCAAAGTTCTGGAACTTGAACAACTAAGTTTGTTTTTTAATGTGCCGCAATTTTGTTATTTTGAAACCATGTTATGATAATTAATATTTTGCTCCCACGTGCTAACTGAGATTATATTTTGTGTTTATTCTTAATATTGTTTTGATGTTTTGCTACTTCGTACTTTGTTGTGGAACCCTTTTAATTTTTGAATATCTTGATAGACACGAATTGTCAAATAATGCGACACTGACTGTCCACATTTTTACTACTCTCTCCTATTCATCCAATTGTTGGTATCACTTTTTGCACGATTTTTAAGAAAATCTCACATGCTAGTATAAAGTAGGCAAAAAGTTAAGATAAAGTAAATAATTTACTTAAAAAGGAAATGCAAACAAATGGATGAACATTCCGATAATAGAAAGTGCAAACAAATGAATGGATAAGAGGGAGTAGTTCGTTTGGGAGCTTAGCCGATATGTCTAAATATGACTTCAGTTGCAAATCCAACCCGATCCGATCCGGTTTTTTAGGGTAAATTTTAGACAGATCTGTTTTATCCGTCTTGATAAATATACTCATGTTGTACTTATCAAGACGAATAAAACAAGACCTCACATGAGTGTATTTGGAGGGAGTCTTTATTCAAGGAAGATATTGTTCTAATTTTACAAACTAGTAAAATGATTACATATTACTATATTAGTTTTAGTTGTATACATACAAATTGATATTTGTGTATATGTGAAACACAAATATAACTTATAAAAAGGCACTAAAACAGTATTTTCGATCGTATTTTGACCCGAACCCGACTCGTGATCCTATGAACTGTATACGATCCGACCCGTATATGACCCGACCCGTATAAACCGAGCCCGAACCCGACCCGCTCAACCTGTTTGACGGTCTAGAGCTTATTTTAGTCCTATTTTCTAAAATTGGAATTGAGCAAAAAAAAAAAAAAAAAAAAAAAAAAAAGATAGGACTGTTATAAAAGAGAAATCTCCTCTCTTTTCTCTTTTATAACATGTTATCATATCAACACGCTGCTCTAACTCATTCAACGGTAATTATTTGTTAATTTTATTTTCTCATCATATATATTTTCATAGAGAAAAAAAAATAAATAAATAATACGTTTGAAATAAAAATTTTGTAACACGGCATATGTCTTACGGTATTTTGCTTAACGTGGAAGTATTAGCGTATTGACTTGCTTAGACTATTCACTCCGTACTAGTGTTATGCCCGTGCAAATTGCACGGGTATATTTTTTTTTTTTTTTTTTTTTTTTGTTGAAATTTATGTAAAAACGTTCGAATAATGAAGTTGTTAGTATAATGGTTTTAATAAATGACTCTTTTAAAATGATAAAATATGTATATATGTATTATTAAAAATCAACTAAAACAATGAAATTATATGATAAAGTAATATAAAAATTCAAAAAATTACAGAAAAAGTTAAGATAAAAGGAAAACATTCAACAATAAGATGGTACTCCCTCTCATTTGGTATAGTTGTATGTCCCTACAAATTGCACGAGAATGTTCTTTATAAAATTTAGCAGGAACATACGAATAAAGAAATCATTGTATAATAAGTTTAATAAAAGCGTCTTTAAAAAAATCATATGTGTATACGTATAACTAAAAACACTAAAACAACAAAATTATATGACAAACAATAATAAATAATAGAAAAATTCAAACCATTACAAGAAAGATTAAGATAAAAGGAAATAATACAACAATAAACGTACGATAATTTCTCAAAGACTTTACGTTATTTGTTCTATATAAGACCTATTTTTCACTATCGCAAATCATAATTTTCAGATCATTTTTAGTTGTTACTCTTGAAGTAGAAACAAATGATAATAAATGAGCTTTAAATGAGTTTATAAATGACGTCATTTGAAGCGACCAGTATGAATTATTGTTATCAAAAGCACCTAAAAAAAGAAAATTATATGAATAAATAATTTTATACCCGTGCAAATAACAATTTTATACCCGTGCAAATTATCATTATTATATGACAAATAACAATTTTATGCCCGTACAAATAACAATTGTATGCCCGTGCAAATTAATATTGTTGTATGACAAATAACAATTTTATGCCCGTACAAATAACAATTTTATGTCATTGCAAATTAACATTATTATATGATAAACTAATATTTTATACCCGTGCAGTTTATCATTATTATATGAAAATTAACAATTCTATGCTCACACAAATAACAATTTTATACCCGTACAAATTATCATTATTAACAATTTTATGCCCGTGCAAATTACAAAAACAAAAAAAAATTATTTTTTGAATGTATAATCTTATGCCCGTGCAAATTATCATTTATTATACGACAGATAAAATTTTTATGTCCGTGCAATTTAGCATTATTAAATGACAACTAACAATTCTATGCCCTTACAAATAACAATTTTATACCCGTGCAAATTATCATTATATAACAAATAATAATTTTATACCCAAGCAAATTGCAAAAATATTAATTATTGTTTGAATGTATAATTTTATATCTGTTCAAATTGCAGAAAACTTACTCCATATTGTTGCTTTGTAGGTAGGATAGTTTTATGCCCGTACAAATTGCACGGGTATGTTATTTTATAAAGTTTAAGTAGGAACGTACAAATAAATGAAGTCGTGCTATAATAGCTTTAATAAAAGCGTCTTTAAAATAATCAAATGTGTATATATGTGTCATTGAAAATCACTTAAAATAACGAAATTATATGACAAACAACCATTAGTAATAGACAAATTCAAAACATTACAAAAACAGTTAAGATAAAAGAAAATAATACAATAATAAGATAGTACAACAATAAGAATAAAAGATAGTACACAATAAGCATTTATTTATGATATTAAATTTTTTAATTGTAATTTGTAATAGTCATTATAATTTGTATTTTTTTCCTGTATTATTTAGTTTTGACATCTAATCTAATACATATAAAAACACAATCTTTTGTATTGGTTTTCTAAGCTTTGCTTCTAATGTTGACAACTCATCATTTTTTACAAAACATGAAGTCATTTGTCAAACACTTAGAGCACTCAATTAATGTAAAGTTAATTAATGAAAACTTATGTAAAAATTTTTAAATGAATAATGGAATATAAAAGGATTTTTTTTGTATTTTGCATCATCAAACTATATACTCACTTAGTTATAGTATTTGAATAAAAAGATTGTGGACAAATTATCAAAACTTAAACAATAATGTTCCTGCCAATAAATAATAATAGGAATAAACAAATTTCAGTTAATTTCCCTTATTAGTAACATAATTTCTAGAATGTGACATATAGTATTGTGAGAAATAAAACAGGGCCTAAAGTCGAATTTCGTGTCTAGCAAATTTCAGTTCATTTCAGCTACTTAAACGATAACCTTTAACTTTGTTACTAAAAATAATTGCTACAATAAGGACATGTTCTTTCTTGTTTTTTAGAACTGAATATAACTGAACTGAATCGAGCTAAACTTAACTTAACTTAACTAAATGGAACTGAAACGAGTTGAGAACTGAACTAAATCGACATGTTCTTTCTTGCTTTTTAGAACTGAATATAACTGAATTGAATCGAGCTAAACTTAGCTTAACTAAACGGAACTGAAACGAGTTAAGAACTGAACTAAATCGAGTTGAGCTGAAATGAACTAAATGGGGCTGAACTGAACTGAAATGAATATAGTTCAATTAAATTGAACTAAATATTATTATTGTTATTGTTGTTTCACTACTACTATTATTATTATTATTATTATTATTATTATTATTAGTATTATTATTATTATTATTATTATTATTATTTTTATTTTTTTATTTTTTTATTTTTTTATTTTTTTTTTTTTTATTGTGAAAGAAATTTTTTTTACAACATTTACACAAAATTGGTGGGGAGCCGAGATACAATCTGGGCCCCCACCCCCTTTGCTATCGCAAAGCCTAGACGAATAAAAATATAAGCGGACACCCGAGCCCCTGCGTCATGGGAGGCAGAGAAGTTCTGAACCCGCTTGAGTAAAGCGATGGCCGTTGAATCCAACTCCCCCAGCGTAGAGAAGGAGAACAGGAGGAAACCATAGCCAGCCGCTGCACAGGAACCCATGTACTTAGCACATTTGCGCTGAGCTGCATCAGCAACAACCCTGCCAGACTCGAATTCGGCCAACCCAGTCTGAGTCAAGGGGGAGGAACCCGTGAGATCCACACAAACATCCCGCCCCCTGTCCCAAGAGTACAGAAGCAAATCCGCAGGACGAAGGGATCCGCCATGCCCATCGACCAGACCAATGTCGACCTCCTTCCCCGCTGAGATACCAGCCCTGTAGCAGATATCCAGTAAGGTGTCGCGAACAAGGTTATGCCGATGCTTAACCCCAACCGTCCCAGTACACGAGACCGCATGATCTCCGTACACATCACCAGCGTACACCCGAGAGCAGGCAGAACAGGGCCTAGACACCGCAAATAACGGAACACCAAGCCGGTAACTAAGCACACTACGGTTATTATTATTATTATTATTATTATTATTATTATTATTATTATTATTATTATTATTTTTTAATATTTTTTTTTTTTATTATTAAAAATCGCATTTATTATGAATATATAAACACAGTTTACATGAAATTGGTGGGGAGCCGAGAAACAATCTGGGCCCCCACCCCCTTTGCTACAGCAAAGCCAAGTCGAACAAAAATGTAAGCGGACATGCGAGCCCCTGCTTCATGGGAAACAGAGAAGGTCTGAATCCGCTTGAGCAAAGCCACGGCCTCCGAATCCAGCTCCCCCAACGTAGAGAAATAGAACGATAGGAAACCATACCCACCGCCAGACACGAATCCTCAGATTTAGCACACTTACGCCGAGCCGCATCAGCGACAACCCGTCCAGACACGAACTCAGCTAACCCAGTCTGAGTCAAAGGCGAAGACCCCGTCAGGTCTACACAGACATCCCGTCCCCTGTCCCAGGAGTAAAGCAGCAAATCCGCAGGACGAAGAGATCCGCCGTGGGCATCAACAAGACCAATATCAACCTCCTTCCCGGTAGAGATGCGGACGATGAGCGGATGTCGATGTGTGTCACGAACTAGGTTATGCCGATGCTTGACACCCACAGTACCAGTACACGAGACCGCATGATCCCCATAAACGTCCTCAGCGAACACCCGAGAGCAGGCGGAACAAGGCCTAGACACCGAGAATAACGGAATACCCAACCGGTAACCGAGCACACACCGGTAAGTTCTTCCATTCATAGTCTGCCCAAGCCCTGTGATAGGCACCGCCCGCAACCAGTCCGAAGAATGGGCCCCCTGCTGAGACCTCCATAAAGCGATCTGCCTTGGGGAAAGCGAGAAGAGTGAATCCGCAGAACCAGCAACCTTCGCGAAATATATATCTGCCAGTTTCCTCATAAGTTTAGTGGCAGCGATCTCACTAGGGTCACGTGGCAAAACAGAACCAGTGATCTCTGTAAACCCCTGCAAGGCAACATCAAAAGTAGGACCAGAGGCCATGATACCGGACGGGTGCAGAAGCCGAGCCTGCAACTCTGTAGACTGCAAACGGGACGCCAGGAAAGCGTAATGTATGACGTCCCCCGCAGCATAAACCCCTAGCCCACCAAGCCGAAAAGGGAGCGTGGCAAGGCGCCACTGCCGGTCCCCAAATCCAGGCCCGCCCGCGGTGACAATACGCTTCAAGCTAGAACGTAACACGGCATCAAACCTAAGGTGAGCTTCCCCGAAGACCCGCGGAGAACAAGTACGAAGAGTAAAATAAAGCTTAGACACACCAGTACAAGCTCTAAGCAGAAGCAACTCACACTGTGGGTCCTCGATCCTCGCAACCAAACCCATAAGCTCGATGGTCTTAGTCACTCTCTTCTCCACGAGTTCACTGCAAAAAGTAGGGCAAGTGCTAACCGGGCCTCCCAAAACAGAGACACCATGTAAAGGTCGAGCAACAGAAGGGGGAAAAACACCAGGAAACCGACTCCGGGGATCCTCAATAGGCCAGAAGACCTCCGTCTTATCGACATTAAGACGGAGACCAAAGCCTGGGCCATCCGCCATGATCAAATCCAGGACCCTCCCAACCTCCAAAGTGTCCCCCACTATGGTACCATCATCTAAGTACCACGCGTGTAAACAGAGGTCAAACGAGTCCCGAATCTTGCACACTAACGGGTGCAAAACCAAAGCAAATAGCAAAGGACCCAAGGGATCACCCTGCTGGACCCCCTGGCAAGAAAATAAGCTATGCGTCCCATAGAAACGGCGGGCAGGGGTCGAGTAGCAAAACTCCACCCACCGAGAAAGGACAGGACACCGACGCCGAACCTCAAGCAACATGGTCGTACGATCAACCAGGTTGAACGCATTCTGAAAATCGACCAACAGCATTGTCAGCCCCACCTCCCCACCCCGAGCCTCAACAAGCCGGTTCAAGGCATGCAAGATAGCCTCTCCTCCATCGGACACACCAACCACAAACTGAAGCCCCGCTAAATAACCAGCTAAAGACGGACCGACCAAAAAAGCACCGACCTTAGAGACCAAACGCCTCCAAACCGTGCCCACAGCTATCGGACGGACACCTCCTCCTGGCTTAACAAGCGGGGTGAGGGGGGCGCTAGCAATGTACTCACCAAGGAACTGCGGACAACGTCCCTCAAGAAAAAGGTTAACCACCCTAGTAATAGAGGCGATCAACTCATCACAAACAGTTACTGCCGCGCCACCCAAGCAATCTAAAAGGTGCTGAGCGCGAAGCTCATCCCTCCCACAAGAAGTGCCACGCGGGAAACTCCGAACCAAGTCCAAAACTACAGCCGAAGAGGCAGCAAGCGAAGGATGATCCCCGGGTAATGGCGGCAAAGAAGGAGACGGAGCAACTGGATGCTTCTCCTGTAAGGCCGCAAGGGTAGCAGCGGTATAAGGCGCAACCCCCGAGGATGAAAGCACCCGAACAGCAGCAGTATAGTGCCCATCACAAACCTTTCGCAGGCACTGACGGAGGCTAAGGACATCCGAGGCGACCTCCTCCCCAAAAGAAGGAGAAACCTCGCTCAACCGCTCTTGCAGAAGCTGCAAACCGCCACCAGGCACTCCCCAAACACGGATAGCCCTGGAAATACTCTCCTCCTGCCGCTGACGCCGAACAGCTGCACGACACTCAAGATTACTCCGTGGAGTAAAAGCCTGAAGAAGACACAGGGGTAAAGCAACCAGACGAATCCAACAGGAGGGGTCACCAGGAGACTCCGCCACCTCACCCAGAACCCCTATAAGAGCCCGAGCAAACCCTAGACGACACTTGGGAGGTATGGACTTCACAGTGTGTAACCCTAATGAAAGCAAACGATCAAGCGCCGATATAGACCACTGAAACTGCTCAACCTCCGCACCAGATGAAGAAACCGACGGAGATGAAGCTGCTGATCTCTGTAAACCATGAATGACAAAGGGAACTAGACCATCCCCCCCATTCGGAGGCTCGACGACGTCGTCCTGACTATGCCGGCATCTTGAGCGGACGGTACGTGTTTTAAAACACACCCCACATAACCAAAGGCCCATCCGCCTCAAGACAATCTCAGTATTGGAGAAAACCGTCAAACTATGAGCAAAAGTATGACGCGTAAGTTCCAAAGCCGCAGGTGAACAATGCCTATCCTGAAAATGCCGCTGCCAGGAGGCCCTAGTGAGACCACGACCCCCGCCATCCCGGCACTCATGCAAACCCGAAAATGGACAATGAAAGCGGACCAACTCGGACATGCCAAAGAAAAGGCCAACAAAACAAAACAGCAAAAACAAACAACAACACAACCGCGACAAACAAGAACGCCACCGACCCGAGCGAAACGAGCCCACAATCGCAGCCCCACAACCGCAGAACCCACAACCGCAGAACCCAAACCGCAAGAAGGCCCAAAACCGAAAAGGGGAGCCTGCCCCGTTGATCAAACCAGCCCAGACCCCAAGACCACCAAGACGGTGGCGGAAACCAGAGCAGAGCACGGCAAACAGAGCAGCAGCAAGAGAAGACCGAGACGACGAGGGCGCGTCAATAGAGTGCGTGATGCGGACTGTGACGGGCGAGACGACAACAATCGTGGCCGCAATCGTGATCGAGATCGCGATGTGTGAAAATGATCGAGACGATGATCAGGATGACAATGATCGTTGGCTTAAAAAAAAACGTAAAATAATATTATGGTGGAAGAAAAACATGGAACGGAGGTGATGATCGGTTACCTGATGTCGCCGGCGGCCAAAGGCAGCCGGAAGGCAGCCGAAAGAGGAGGATGGAAGCTAGGGCTTCAATCGCCCATGAATCGCCCTTCCATAACGGCTGTGTTTGATTATCTTTATTATTATTATTATTATTATTATTATTATTATTATTATTATTATTATTATTATTATTATTATTATTATTATTATTATTATTATTATTATTATTATTATTATTATTATTATTATTATTATTATTATTATTATTATTATTATTATTATTATTATTATTATTATTATTATTATTATTAATGTGGGTCGAATTTACTATAGCTGAGCTAAATTGAATGGAGCCGTACTGATTTGAACTGAACCGAATTGAACTGATTTGAAGTGAGTTGAATTGAAATCATCTAAAAATCAGCTGGAAAGAACATGTTCTAAAAGGGATACAAATACTATTAACAGGATAACGATAATAATATACCATTACAATTATCACTTAACAAGGAAAAAAAATTAAAAATAAAAAAATGACTTTAAATGAGGTGGCAACCCAATTATTTTATTGTAAGACCATCTCACAAAATTTCGTGTTATTATGGCATAAACTGAATTTACGTAAATTTATGGGTCAATTTGTCTCTTATAAAATAGTTTCACATCAAGATAATCTGAGACATCATCTTTTTTTTTTTTTTTTAAAAAGCCCATAAATGTGTGAGGTTACATGATCACAAATTTTGTGTATTCCAAGGGAATTAAAATTAATGAAGGATAACACAAATTTTCGATCACTGCCGTGATTATCACGGGACTTAAAACTAGTTTGAATTTAATTTTGAAATTATCATTAGCATTATAATTTATATTTGTACATAATAATGTAATTATAAAATGGGTCCTATGGGTCGAAGTACATCTCAGTATGATGTTTCCTTTTGATTACTTTATTCCTTACATGTGAATAAAAGTGGTAACATCTTAGTGAAACGAAGGGAGTAATATTTTTAATTTATGTTAGTCCACTTAAAGGAATAAAGTACTCCGTATAGTTTTGTTTTAAGTTATTTTTTTTTTTTTGGTTTCCTAACCGATATCCGAACTCATTTGATCCGACTAATTCGGTTTCGGAGCGTGTCCCGGGGTTAAGGTTTTAAACTCCTCCCAACGCGCTTGCGGGGGATCGAACCTCAGTTCTCCCTACCAAGTCTAGCCCCTGGCACCACTAGACCAAGACCTCGTTGGTATAGTTTTGTTTTAAGTTATGTTGTATAATTACTATATACGGAGTAGGTTATTAGTATAATTGGGCCTTATTTAAGTAAATGTGTTGTAATTAATTACTTTGGGCCCGAGACCAAGAGTCACCTCATTAAATTACAACACTCCCACTTCCCTAATCCCTACCCTTATTTCATTTGATTTGTTTTGTCAGAACCCTAATTCATCATTTTTATTTTTATTTTAATTTTCATTCTCTATTCATCCTCAATTAATCATAAATTAAAGTACATTATAAATAATTTCAACAAAATGACTTCATTCTTTGCAAAATAAAAGTTAATGTATCAATCCATCATACAACTGAACTTTTCTAATCTCTGCGTTGTTTTAAAATCTGTGTATTGAAGTTTTGGTGGCTGAGTATCAATTGCAAAACTCAACACGGTTAATCGACGGAGGCAAATATGTGCAAATACGCTTGTCTAGCGTTGTATGTCGGTGTACTTTGCAAAAAAAAAATTATGTAAATGCGAATTTTTATTCAATGTAATATAGCCTTGTTCATAAATTATTTTAAAATTTTGAACAAAGAGATGGTATTGAATTTAACATTAATCTGATAATTTTCTATGCAGATGCCATTATTACGGTGAGTTTAGTTTTATTTTATACCCGTGAGTTTAGTTTTATTTTTTATTTTTGTGCACATGCCATTAATCTATTTGTGAGTTTAGTTCAAAAAAAAAATAAATCTTCTACCTGTGAGTTTAGTTTTATTTTTTTTCCTTATTCGATGAATTCTAATTTTTTTTAGTGATTCAATCAAATATAATGCGGAGTAGTGAATAATGAATGGTAGTGACTAAAATTTGTGTGTTTGTTCTTCTATTTAAGAAAATTAGAATGGTGCAGTTCTTTAGTTAATTAATTCACAAATGAAAGTGGGTGCTTAAAAATAGGAAACTTTGACATATTGACTTTTAACCACAGGCTGCCACCTTAGCTTTGTGGTTGTTGTTTTGTAAAGAAGATTCATCACTTTTCCATATTGTTTTATGTTAATTTTTTTAACATGGAAGTCTAATATGGTAATCTTACATCCGTTTTTTTCCTTAGCTTTGTCATTCATTTTTTTTTTTTCTATTTACTTGATTTCCTTTATTTTTCTTCCTTTTCTCCTTAACACATATTTTTCAATACTTATTATCATTTACTATTTATCACAATCAATTTGTAATAAATTATTTCGACGGTATATAGTCATATTCATCCATTGACTAATTAATCTTATGGTCATTAATTTATTGACCAATTTCTTGTGTGACTATATAGCCATATTTATTTATTGGCTAATTAATCTTATGGTCGTTAATTTATCGGCCAATTTCTTTTGTGACTATATAGCCATATTTATTCATTGACTAATTAATCTTATGGGCATTAATAATTGATCAATTTTTTTGTCGTTGGTTAATTAATGATCCTCTTGGTCATATTCATTCATTGATTGAATTAAGGTTGGTCTTTTTTTTTTTTTTTTTTTTTTTTGGTTATATTACTTCATTGGCTAATTATTTTTTTGGTCCATTTACTTCATTGACCGATTTAATCTTTTATCACATTAATTTATTGGTTATTTGTAACACCCCGACTTATTTCTTATATTTTATAATTCATTTCTCGATATTCATATTTTATTTCATGTGATTCTCTCATTTTAGCTCGAAGAGGTCGTTTTCTTAGCTTGTGTGTTTGGGTGTCGGGTTGGTGACACGGGTTTCGAGGTGGCTGTCGAGCGTGGGTGTGTGTGGATGACTGTGGGGATGTTAAGGAGGTTTGGGAGTTGTGTATGGGTGAGTGGCGAGTGTGTAGGGGGTCGCCAGTCATTCGCGTGTAAGGAAAAGGGTCATCCGAGAAAAACATCGCAAAAGGCGCGAGCAGGGAGCGACCCGCTCCGGGTAAGGAGCGGTCCGCTCCCCTGCGAATCTTAATCTCGTGTGTTTTGTTCCGTGATTAATTCTAACTCGAATCTTATGCTTTTAAACTCCTTTTAAGCCCTAATTATATCATAATATACCTAATTCATTAGCCCTAAACTAAAACCCTCTCTTATCTCTCCTTAATTCTCCTCAAAACCTTTACAATCCTCCATTAAAATTCTCAAAGTTTCTTCCTTCCAAACCCTAATTCCTTCCTAATCGATCTCCTTTGGTAATCTTTAAATTCTCCATCGTTCTAGGTTTAGTTTTCTTAGTTTTTCATTATTTTATGTGTTGTTATTGTATGCTTATGTATTTTATGTGTTTTTATGTGTGGTGAGCAAAGGAGAAGGCAAGTTAAACGACGAGGACACCATATACGTGGAAGAGGACGAAGAATAACTCGTAATTGCATTGAATAAGGTAACTGGGTGTAGCCCTTACTGATATTTCGACATGTATGAGGCCCTAGGAGTTGTTAAGATGTTGTTAATGATTGTATGGTTGTAAAGTTGTGTGCTTTGGCATGTTGGATTGTGTTACTTGCGTGTATGATCTTATTTGGAGTCGACCTCATACTATTGTGAGTCTAGAAGCATGTCTAGGTTGTTGTATTGCTTTCTAGATAATTATTGTGATATTTTGATGTTAAAAGATGGTAACTTGAGATGGGTATTGGTTTGAGTATGATTCTTAAGCTTTTCATTGTCGTTTACTCCGTATTTAAATTGTTACTGCATTGAGATTGTAATGTATGTTGAGATTGGCTTGAGATTGTATTGTGTTGACATTGTTGAGCTAAAGGATTGTTGTATTGGCTTTGATTATGGTTGGATTGTTGTATGCTTGAGATAAGTGTGCGTACGGGTACGATTATGGCTCGTGCGTGAGGAGTTACGACGTCTTTTGTAGGACGTATGCCGCCTGTCGTGGGTTCTCATCCATTTTGTAGTGGCTCTGAGACTATGGTTATTGAAAGCTCTTTTGTAGGGGTGCAACTGTTTTGTAGCGGTGATTATTTGTATGTCGACACTCTTTTGTAGGGGTGGGCTTGGCCAAGTTTATACTATTGTTAAGGCATTTTGTAGTGCCGCCATAGGGTTGGATGTTTTGTAGGGTCCGGGGTGTTTTATAGCGCCTAGTACTCCGTGCTATCTCTTGCAAATGTTGTTGTTGATTGTCACTTTGTTGATGACAGCTTGATATTGTTTATTGTTTGTTGTACTATGTTGTTGATGATTATGGCTCGTTGTACCATAAAATATCTTGTGTACCTCCTAAAAGACTATCACTCGGTATTCTTGAGGCCCAAGCAAGATATTATCCGTATATTTCCAAAATACGTCAATCCGGATTTAAGAAAATACGAAAATACGCAACTTTGCCCGACCCCCTAACCGCAAGAGGCTTTGCGGTTTGGAGGTTAAACCGCAAGGGACCTTGCGGTTTTCCTGCCTAGTTTTTTCCCGTATTTTCCTAATTTTTTCGTAATCTCTACTATAAATACCCTCAACACCTAACACAATTGATCATCAATTCATACGTTCTACATATCAATACACACATACAAACTCACGCACTAAATATTTAAATTAATCACACATCTCGGTTAAATTCCTCCCCTTTTGTTTAAGCGAAGCTCTGCCGGTTTTGAAACTCGAGACAGGTATGTCTTTATCCTAACATGGGTCAAGGTTTTGTTTTGTTTTACACTAACAAAGGGACTACATTAGTGCCCAACTTGACTTTGGCTTACGAGCCCATTTTTCCTAGGGCGGTCTTGCAACTCGAATTCATTTTATTCGTTTTATACCTCCCAAAGTTGCATAACCTCCCCTCCAGATAATCTCTTGCTTGAGCCTGAAGAATACCGAAAATACGCAACTTTGTCCGACCCCCTAACCGCAAGAGGCTTTGCGGTTTGGAGGTTAAACCGCAAGAGGCCTTGGCAAACCGCAAGGGTCCTTGCAGTTTTTTTGCTTGGTTTTTTCCCGGATTTTCCTAATTTTTTCGTAATCTCTACTATAAATACCCTCAACACCCAGCACAATTGATCATCAATTCATACGTTCTACACATCAATACACACATACAAACTCACAAAAGCCTCGTGCACTAAATTTTTGAATTCATCCAAAATCTCGTGTTGAATTCCTTCTCTTTTGTTGAAGCGAAACTCTGCCGGTTTTGAAGCTTGAGACAGGTAGGTCTTTATCCTAACATGGGTCATGGTTTTGTTTTGTTTTAGACTAACAAAGGGACTACTTTGGTTTGCGAGCCCGTTTTTCATAAGGAGGTTTTCAAACTCAAATGCATTCCATTTGTTTTATACTTCCCCAAAGTGGTATAAGCAACGCAACTCCCCCCCTCCTCACCTTAAAATAAATCAAACAGACTTTATATTAACATTATGCATTTGCGATCCTCATCTTGCATTGAGTCAACTTACCAAAGAATTCGACATTAATTGTACCGTTTTCGTTAACAAGTTTAAGCATGCTAAATGAGGGTTTTGAACAATTTTTTTGCATAGGCTTTCATACATCTTTTTACATACAATATTGGACTTGTACGCAGCGAATTACTTTAGTTCAAATATCAACAATGGATTGTTTTTAGGCTAGTTGTGGCTATTTTCGAAATAGGTTTTTCTAAATGGTTTTTCAAAAACAAATTGAATTAATCTTTAGGAGAGTACTCTCACCCCAAATTCGAATCTGGTTTCACAATAGCCTTAGACAGATGGGTGTCGACGTGCCTAAACTCCAAAACACGTCTTAGAGCTCAAGACACGTGGGCGAGTTCCATATTACCGCATAATTTGGTGGCGACTCCGAAATAGTTTTAAAGGTTTTTCTAACTTAATCTTTTTAACTTAAGCACCTCCTCTTTATTCTCCAAAACACCTTAAGCTAGACATCGAGTGGTCTCCGCACCCCGGAACCCACAACTGGCGACTCCGCTGGGGAATTTGTTTTTTTTTTTTTTTTTCAAAAAAATTTAAAACTTGTATTTTCTCTTAAAAAGAAAGAGGTGAAACTCGAAAAGCTAAGAATCCAGTGGATTCAAAAGAACACAACACTCGAGAGGTGGTTCCAAACGCAGGCTTGTCCATTCGATAAAGTACGTTCTAGACTAACTTTCCTCTCACCCCTCCACGGCTTGCCGTAGCAGACTATTCTGCGGCCCCATGTTTTACTGTGACGGAACGGAGGGATCAAGCACCTGCCAAAGCGTACTCGGAATAGTTGGAGGCGTACGAACTCTAGACCAAAAACCCTTGTCATATGTACAAGTGCGAGGCTATACACTATGGCTTCTTTTAAAAAACACATGCATTACATATTTTCAAAAATTTAGCTTAATTTTTAGATATAAAATGAACATAGCAACTAACAATTTAACACTTTTCAAACAAAACTCTGGCGAATTTGTGAAATAAGCATTTTTCAAAAAACTTCCTTTTACAAAATAAGAAAAAACGCGAGAAAGGTTCAGAACCCAAGCTCGTCGATTTCTCTCCTTAGGCCCCATGACCTATTCCTCTTTAACATCCTCGACTGGACTAGCTAATCTGTGGAACCCGGGATCGAGACGAGGGACCCAACTCGGCGTCTTGCGTAAGGGCGCTTTAAGTTAAAAAGACTAATTTAGAAAAACCTTTAAAACTGTTTTGGAGTCGCCACCTAATTATCGCGGAAATTAGGAACCTGCTATCATGTCTTAAGCTAAAGACATGTCCTAGATTTTGGAGCACGCCGACACCCCTAGATCTAAGGCTGTGAAACCAGAATGGATTCGGGGTGAGGGTACTTTAGAAAAAGAGTAATTCAATTAATGATTTATGAAAACCTTTTAGAAAAGCCTATGTAAAAATAGCTTCTACTGACCTAGAACAATCCGTGTAAAATGATATTTGAGCTAATGTTATCACTACGTACAAGTGCGAAAGAGTTTGTAAAAGAATGCAGATGCAAATGCAAAAACATTGATTAAAACCCTCAGTTTAGCATGTTTAACTTGTTAACGAAAACGGTTCAGTTAAAGGTCGAATTCATTGCTTAAGTTGATTTTAATGCAAAATAAGAAGGGTGCAAGATGCATGCAAATAAAATAAAGTTCAATTGTCCATTGGTTTATTTTATAAGGGTCGGTTGCTTATGCGACTTTGACGTGTCATCGGATATGGAGTGTACCCGAAGTAATAAGAACACTTGGAAGGCAAGCGCGGTGCCAAAGACGGGGGGGGGGGCGCAAAAGTGTAGTCCCCTTTGTTAGTCCATAGTAAATAAGAAAAAGCTTTGATCCAAGTGGATCGGTACCTACCTTGTCCTGACGCTTCAGATCTGGGCAGAGCTTCGCTTCTTGAACTTAAAAGGAGGATGAATTCAACACGGGATGGTGTGTTGAACTCAAGGATTTGAGTGCGTGAGGCTTTGAGAGAGTTTTGGAGTGTGTATGCTGTGAGAAATTGTGTGTAAAAGATGTCTTCTGATTGTAAATTGTGATTCTGAGGTTGGGGTATAGGGGTGTATATATACTAAAAACCTCGGAGAAATTAGGAAATCCGGGGATAAAAACAAGCCAGGAAACCGCATAGCACTATGCGGTTTGCCAGGGAAACCGCATAGGCTTATGCGGTTGCTACCCCAAACCGCATAAGGCTATGCGGTTTGAGGGTGTGGCTTTTAGCTGGCTTTCCTTGTTTCGGTTTGATTATATCTTGGAAAGATACGGTATAATCTTAACCTTGCACGTCAAGAAAACACCTGGGATATTTCTGAGATATTTATGATGTTCAGGGCTTTGGAGTGCGGGCTAAAGGCTGGGTTTGGGCTCAGTTTTGGGCCCGAGACCCGGAAAAATGAAAGAGGTGTATTTGCATAGGTTTTGTGAAATAAGATAACCCGTGAGGCTATATTTTGCGTAAGAGGAGGCTAAAGGGAAGATCTAGCCACCGGGCCTAAATTTAGGAATTTAGGAATGCTGAATTAGACCTTGTTAATGTAAAAGGGCTAATTATAATGCAAATGCGAAGCTCATGCCAAATGAAGCAGGACGTGGACCTAGCTAGACTCCAAATGGACAAAATGAACATTTATTTAAAGCGATGTGAAGCGACCTAAATCATTTTAACATTTCAAAACGACTCAGAATGAATTCGACATTATTAGAATCGTTTAAGTCAACGTTAAAACATGCGTAATAAAGTCTGTGGTACATCACAGGGTTTTGTGTGGGAGGGTACGGATATGGGTATCCACAGAGCCTTCAGTTTGACTGAGCTCGGACTAGAGCGTTAGTCAAACTCCACGACCATATCCGGACCATTACAGTCTCGATATAGTCAGCGGAACGAAGCATGTGTCCATGGGTGAGACGAGGACTTCGAACCGGGCTAAACGGGGAGGGGCGTACATGTTTAAGGACATGACGGTCCGTGCATATTCTGAAGGCCTGCCGGCCTGCTGAGTGCTTGCGTTGTCGTGTAATGTGTTTAGTGTCGTCGTATGCTTAGTGCTGTGCTTGTAGTGTAATGCCGTTGTATATGCTTGGTGTCGTTGTCGTATGCCTAGTGCTGCTGCTTGTAATGTCTTCATGTAGCGTGTAGTCTCGTGAAAGAGCGTGTGTGCGAAGGATGTAAGGTATGATTGGGTAAGAGTGCATGTGTACTTGGAAACGTCTAATCTCGTGTAGGAGCGTATGTGTAAGGATCGCAGAGCTTGTGTTTGGATGTGTTTTGTAAGGTACTTGTGCTTGAACTCGCCGATGAGCGTCTATGTAGGGTAAGATGTTTGTAATTGGGTATATTACAGAGTGTCTATGCTTGATCTCGCCGAGGAGTGTCTATGTAGTCGTTATTGCATGTGATTGCCTTCTGTTGAGGAGGGAATGATGTAAATGCTCGTGAAGAGCGTTCGCGCTTCCGCTTCTGTACCGCATATTAAATGCTTAATATACGCGTATGGCGGACTGTAGGTGACGCCTTAACCCAAGAACGGGACGTACTTGGAGTTGCATTAGGGCCAGGATGAATTAGGAATTCAAAAGTAGGTCCAAAACGAGAAAAACCGGACAAAAGCCAAGGTAGCAAACTGCATAAGCTTATGCGGTTTGCAGGACGAACCGCATAAGCTTATGCGGTTTCCCCTGCTGGCTGGGAGTGCTGTATAAAGCACGAGTAATGTCGTGGGTGAGCCATAATTCATATTTTCGGTTTCTTTCACTAAAAAAGCACCAAATTTCGATTTCTCGACCAAATTTTCTCGTTTTTCTTGCGTTGCCTTGCTATGGAACCAAGTAATGCTCCATTCTAACTTGCTTTTACGTTATTTGTTGTTGTAATTAGCTAGTTTTAGCTAGAAATGTTGAAAAGACGGGTTTTGAATGAAAACCCGAGTTTTGCTTGAAATTTGCCGTTTGAATGATTGAAATTGACGTCCATGTATTGCATTATGCCATGCTAGCATGCATGTGTGAATTGATTATGATTTGGACCGTGTATAGCCCAAAAACGTGTGAATTAGGGTTCGGGCCCGAAAACGAGCCCGGATTTTCCGACCCGGAATTCCAATTAAATTTCAGTGTAGGATGCCCATAGTGTGTATAGCGTGCCTGTAGCTTTAATTTCGCGAAAATGTCGAGTTAAGGCTTTCAATTCGACGATTCTTCATGATTGAACATGAGTGTTCTTCGTAAATTGGGGGTTTTTGATCGGAGTGACCAAAATGCAATTGCTTGCTATGGGTTGTTGTTGGGGACTATTGTGGCGTATAGAAACCATAAAGTTGGGATTTTGAAATGTAGAGAACGGTTTTCGGCTTAATTATAAATTAGGCCTAAAAATGCTCTGTAGGGCGTGTAATGCTATGTATATGAAAGGATGTACATGTGTATTATGTGTGTATATGCGTAATGTATGCCAAGTTTGTATGCTTTCATGTTTTATAGCTGTATGTATTTGTCATGTTTGTTGCAGGAGAAGGTTCTAGTCGTGTTACGAGGTCAAAATCTCATAAGAGTACAGGCTCGAGGACTGAGGGAGCCCCCAGTTCGAGTAGTCGTATGAGGCGTTCGTACAGCGAGAAGGAGGCTGACCCTCGTGACTTGCCTACGAGGCGTGGTCAGTCACGGGGCAGGGGTCGTGCGAGGCATAACCCTAGGCCTGACGCTGAGGAGGAGGATGAGGAGCTTGCTCTTGAGCTGGTAGATGAGCTAGAGGTTGAGATGGATGTTGAGGAGGTGGCCGAGGGGGCCGAGGAGGCTGTACCTAGGGCGCGTAGCTCTAGGCCGCGAAAGTCGCGTGTGAATAGGTCGTTTGCCAAGGGCTGGGACGGCCATAACCTTTTGCTGGCTCCGGAGAGACATGCTTCCTATCGGGCGACGATGGGTTGGCCGAAGGGTCCGATGAGGACTTTCTCGGGCGTCTCGTCCGTGATGTGTGCTTTCGAGGAGAAGCTTTCGCAGGGGGCGAAGGCTTGGGTGTTGCGTTGTGCTTTTGGTCCGTTGGTCGAGCATTAGAGGGCGATCGCGCGGTCGAGGCTGACGGCGAACCTGATGTTGATCAGGGCCTTCCTTGATAGGTACTGGGACACTACTACGACATTTCACATGCCCGGCTTCGAGGCCGGCATTACTTTGTCAGGGTATGCAGTCATGACGCGTTGCCGTTTGGTGACCGTGACATGAGCTTTGGGTTTGCGCCGTCCATTGTGGACGAGGTGGTGACTACCGCGATTGGCGGTGGTCTGGAGGTGGAGTATGAGGGTAAACCACCTTATGTTATCAAGACGAGCTACATCTTGGAGTATTTTGAGGGGAAGACCGAGCAGGGCCCCTCTGATTGGAGTGACGAGCAGAACGCTCGTATGTGGCTATGGTGGTTTGTCAACGCCGTGTACTTCGGTGATAAGGGTGAGCGGGCGACGACGTCGGTCCTTATGCATCTCATAGACTGGGGTGCGATTGGGACGTTTGACTGGGTGTCGCCGTCTTTGGGTTTGTGCATTCGTTTTTGCATGGACGCGGTGAGGCCGCGGGTCATGCAACGAGGATTGAGACTGTCCTTAGTCTCGCCTGGATTTGTGATGGAGGTATGCATTGATTTTGTTTTTGTTTTGGGTGTATTGTTGTAACAACCCGGATTTTCCAACAAAATAAAATAAGCTTTTAAAAAGGATTTATAAAAAGAAAATGAATAAAAATGAAGACCACGGTGGCGGAAACCCCGTGTAATCCGAGTCGTCACTCACTAACAAACACAAGCTAAAAGAGTAGGCCTTGAGGCCTAGCAAAATGGGGAATAAATACCCCTTACAACCAAATCTAAGACCAACATAAGTATGAAAACGACAAACAAGTATATGTCTAATCCAAAGTCTAGTCGAAGACGAATCAAATCTAGCTACGGGGTCAATCCTCACAGCTTCCTCACTTACGAAACCCGAACCCGCGCTAACCTGCCACAAAGAAAGTAACAGCCACAATCAGTGGGGAGTAACTAGGTGCTCCCCAGTCATATTTCAACATAACCAAGATATATAGCAATACAACCCAAGTGTACGATAAACATAAGACAACCTCGAGCCAACTTAATAATTAACCAACTCAACTGGCCTAAGGCCTATAATCAGAGTACAAAACAACCGACAATAGAAAGAACCACAACTTCAAACAACACGGCACAACCACCACAACCACCACGCGTCACCAACAACCTTCCCTACTCAACCCAACTCGTAACCGATCAACACAAGCGCAAGAGTAAGCGCAGAGCACTAGGTGAAGCGAACAAGAATCACCTCGAGTGAAGCGAACAAGAATCACTCAAACCCTATGGCGAACAAATGAACAAGAAGTTCCTCAAACTCATTAGTCTAAATTTGGCCAAATTCCACCGAGCGAACAAGAACGGTGACGACATATATCAAACCATAGTCTCTAACCAACATGGTTAAGAACCCATAGTCGCTCTAACTAAGCGAACAAGAATAGCCGAGGGGATTATGGGCGGTATCCGTCCAAACTAGGACGTCGTAGCTCCTCACATACGTGCCAGAACAGTACACGCATGCAAACTTAACTCAAGCATAACATTACGATCAAACCAACAACATAAACCGTCTCCAATACCACCAATACATACCATACAACAATTACTAACATTATAGCAAACCAAGTAACCCAACTCACAATCAATATCATATCAATCCTCCTTTATTATTCACCCAACATAATATCCATCTTAAACTCATTAACAACATAATCATCCAATTTATACTCATCCTCAACATGACCTATGATCAACCATACCATAACAAACTTAATACGGAGTAATTTAACTTAAGAACTCAATACTAACCATAACCAACATGTTAAATACGGAGTAATAACCATAAAAACTCAAGAGTAGCTATTATAAATCATTATATTTCCCAAAGTTATCATCTTTAATCAACCTAATAACAATATAACCCAAATTCAATATAACAAACATCCCAATTCAATCCATTAGACATAATAGTGTGAGACCAACACAATTAAGACCAATAACATGATTTCACAGCACAATCAACCCAAAGTCCATAGCTTTACATACATAACAACAATCAATTCATCCTCAATCAATCATATGGTCTCACACATGTCAAAATATGTCTAGGGCTACACCTAGTTACCTTGTTCAAGAGATGAAAGTTGTCCTAGTCTTCTTCTTCTTCAACTAGGATAGTATCCTCTTCACCCCAAGTCTTCTCCTCCTTGATTAGAGCACAATAATAACACATACAAAATATAAGAACACACAATATACATATACAATAATAACATAATCTGAAAACTATACTATACGATGAGAATTACCGAAGGAATTAGTGAAGGAATGAATTAGAGCGAATTAGAAATTTGAATTGGAGATGAATTGAATGATCTTGAACGAAGTTTGAGAGATAATTAATGGAGTTTTAGGAGAGAGAAGAGAGGATTAGGGTTTTAGACTAATGGATGGTGAGATTAATGAGTTAACTAGGGCTGAGGAGAGGTTAGAATACGTATTTAATAAGTTATAAGAAGTCACGGATCGAAACAACAATAACCCGCAGAAGCGTAGTCGCCGCGGCCTCTCGCGGGCCTCTCGCGGGCCGCTCGCGGATTTTGTCTGTGAAATTTTGGCAGTTGCGACGGCGTCGAAAAAAATACGCAGTTTAGCCTTTTGAATCGCCTGAATCGGAGTTCGTATGAGGAAATGACATCGTTTTTAAGTTCCGACTACGGCCTCGCTTATCCCACGTGACAAGTGAACCGACTTTCTCGAGCCAAAAATGAGAAAATCAAGAGAAACGAAATACGCATATTATTGAGACGAATAATTAATATTAGGAAAAGTCGGGGTGTTACAATTGTTATTTGATTTTGTTGTCTTTGTAACGTGTTTTTGTATGTGCAGTCGTGGATCTTCAGTCACTTCCCCTTTCTGCTGCCTGCGCATGCCGTGACGATCGCGAGGGAGTATCCGGCGGTGCGTACTTGGGGCACATGTAACCGTGCGGCCTTTGACCGGTCGTACGATGAGGTTTGGGTGCGTCTGAACCTTATGGAGTTTAATCAGGTTTGTATTTGAACCATTTTAAATAGATTGTACTTAAAATGATTGTATTTATGAATGTTTGTTCTTGTTGCAGTTCGTGCCATTTTCGTGGGGCCAGTATACGGGTATTCCTGAGGGCATCGGGGTGCGGTTTGCGTTGCGTGATACCCAGCGTCTGTACTTGGCGACGCCGTATGGGCCGGTTTGGTATCTCGGAGAGCGTCTGGTATACCAGGCAGGGTGGCCAGCTCCAGTGGTGCCTAAGGACCCGCCGAGAGTCCTTTTTGAGAGGGGAGTTTCTGCACAGGATCGCATGACGTTGTACGGGGAAGGAGAGTCGGGGAGTCTTCTCTGTCCTGGGGAAGACTACGGCCAGTTCGCTCAGTCTCGGCTTGCTTGTGGACCGATTGAGGTATGTTTGCTTCGTTTTAGGGGTGCGTAAGGTAATTTTTGCGAAAAATTTCCCTGACGTGTGCGTTTTATATTTGTTTTGTAGCTGTTTGATCCTGAGATGGCGGAGCAGCCTGGTGACTTTCCTACTACTGTCGAGTGGGATGACTCGGGCGTCCGTCGTACTTTTACGTTGCCGACGATTTGCTTGCGGTGACTCGACGCGGTATGGACAATTTGGAGCGGTAAGGTGAAGAGGGTATGTATCTTCGTCTTTGTATATGTGTGAGCCCCCAGTTTGATCGAGGTATAGAGTATAGCGATGATCAAACTAGTGAGATTCGTGCTTTTGTGGTTACCCCCTCGAGTTTGTCTTAATTTGAGTGAAATTAAGGCAAAGTGGGGTTGACTGCGTTTGTTTTTGAAATTTCCCCCTAAGTTTGGCTTAATTTGAGTGAAATTAAGGCAAAATGGAGAAAATGCGTTTGTTTTGAAAATTCCCCCTAAGTTTGACTTAATTTGAGTGAAATTAAGGCAAAATGGAGAGAACTGTAATGTGTGTGTGTGTCATGTGTTGCAGGTGGCCAAGGAGGTGCACAAGAAGCTGTGGAGGACAGCTAACAGGTGGAGGATGGCATGGGCTGAGCAGGCGGCTCAGTTGTGTCAGAGTCGTGCTAAGACGGCTCAGATACGACGTGAATTCGACGAGTATCGTCGTCGTTATCATGATTGAGTTTGTGTAATAAAGATTGTATGAACCTTTGTTTACATGTCTTTGTAGCTTGAACTTGATCGTCGTTTGTATATTGTGAACCTGTTGTGTTAGTAAGCTTGTTTGAAAAACGAAATGATTCCCGAGTGGGATGCTTTGATGTTGAATTAGTTTGTGAAAAATGCTTTGCAAAAAGTTCATTTTAAATGCGAAATGAGCTTGAGTGAATGTTGAAAATGTTGTGCTTTGACTCGTGGTAGGAATCGTATTTGCTAAAACGAAATGTAATGTTGTTGCATGGGGAACAACAAAGGAATGTCGTAGTATAATGTGGGTTGTAGTGTTTAGGAAAGACGAAATTAGGAAAGCTGCGAGAAAAGCCAGCCCCTGAAACCGCATAGCGTTATGCGGTTTGGGGTGCAAACCGCATAGGCTTATGCGGTTTGGTGGCTTGGCTGGTAACGCTGTATTTCCATAGTTTGGATATGTTTTTCCTATATAAGGAGATGGGGTGCGTGCCATAATCCTCATTCAAAAACACTTCTCTCTTTTCTTTTGTTACAAGTTTTTGCTCTCATAAATATATTAGGTATATTTACAAAAGTTTTTTGTACTCAAGAAAAATGGTTGAGCATTTTGATGCTCTTTTGAAGAGGTGGACTTCTTCATTAAGTCCGGCGATGAAGAAGGCAGTGTACGATGATGGTGCGAGAGTTTTCATTGGCTTTCGCCAAATGAAAGTCGAGCTTGACTTCCTGGATGTATGCTTGGATTACTGGGACCCTAGCTTGCACGTGTTTCGATTTCCAGGAGGGGAGGTATGCCCTTTGATGGAGGAGTTCGCGGCCATTGGAGGATGGTCGAAGCGAACAACTCCGGTGGTTGTGAGGAGTGAGCTTTGCTACAATGGGAGGTTGCGGAACTTCCTTGGGATGACAAAATGCTCATGCTGCAGGTTTGCTTGAAGGAGGTAAGGTTAACATGCTACTTTTGTGCCAAAGATACATGAATCGGGCCGACACTAGCATTTCGGACCGTTCGAGGCGGAGGGCCCTTGCTTTTTGCTTGATTCACCGCTATGCTTTTGCGAGGTCAATGCCGGATGGGGTGTTCGGGAATGCGAGGTATGCTCGTGTTGTCGAAGAGATGGAACGGGGATATAATCCTTCTGCTTTGATCCTAGCGGAGACCATACTGGGCTTAGTCGACCGTTGTGCTAATCGTCTGAGCTCGTACCGAGGTTGCGCTAGGATAGTCAACATTTGGCTCATGGAGAGGCTTAGTGTTTATGCTGCTCTTCCCCTTGACGGTGTCTTCAAGGCGGCGGCGACGACGTCACGGAAGACGGATTGGGTTAACCCTCAGGAGCGTTCACTCAGCTACTTTCGGGGGTTTGTGAAGGAGAGCACCATTCGTTGGTATGTGTCATGGTGGCACATTACGGCGATTACAGCGCCGTCCGTGGCGAATGCGGCTCGCGGGTTGATGCGGTGCGGTTTTGAACGAGGGGTGTGGATTCATCCTCTTCGCTTGAAGAGGCAAATCGGGCTTGCTCAGACCATTCCCGAGCAGGATACTCAGGTTGGAGGGGTTGTAGTTCTAAACAACCAGGCGATCGATGCATGGATCCGGGGGTGGTCGGATCGTGTCACTTGGATGGTTCCGGCGCATATAGAGTCTACTCGTGTCACAGATTTCTATACGCGGTGGTATCGTTCCAATGATCCTAGAGAGCGGGAGAACCAGAGGAGGAGGGAGAAGAACGGGCCAAGGCCCTCTTTGGCGCATGAGGTGGTGCACGGAAGGAGGGACTATGGTGATCTTGGTGCTTCGAGTTCAGATGCTTCTACTTCGAGACCGGCGCGGGAAAGGCTTGGGCCGAGGGTGACCGTTAGAGATCGCCTAGGGCCAAGGATTGAGGAGCCCCCAGTCGAGCAGGACGAGGATCTGAAGGTACCGGGAAGAAACCTATCGACGCCTCTGGCGCCAGTTCGCCCGTCTTGGCGGCAAGGCGGAATGCGCCTCGCAGGAAAAAGTGCGTATCGCGAAATGGTTTTAGTTAGAAATGGGGGAGATCATTGCATGATTTTGTGACCACAAAAGAAAAGTAGAAAATCCTTTTTTGAAAATGTGTTTTCGGAGTCGCCACCAAATATTAAAGGAATTTGGAACCTATTCAACGCGTCTTGAAATACAAGACACGAGTGTCTCAAATTTCAAGGTGCGTCGATACCTATCCGTCGGAGGTTTGAAACCAGAGAAGGGATTCAGAGTGAGGTTACTTTTCGAAAGTCTTGACAAAATGTATTTTTGAAAACTGAAATCAAAAAGCCTACATAAAAGTAGTCTCTACTAATTTGAAAACATTTGCTTAATTTCGATATTTGGGCTAAAAGTCACGCTACGTACAAGTGCGAATAAGTATGACTCGATAAAAATGCATAAATAATGTAAATCGTCAAAATAATGACTTTTGCTATAGGAAATGTACGTTAAATAATAATTTATTGACTAAATTATTACCATAAACGTTATTTTCCGACCTCGTATTTTGACTCTTAAGATTTTGTGAAAAACCCTCAGTTTGGCATGCTAAAAGACTAAATGAAACGGTACAATTTAGCGTCGGAACCGTGATTCTAGTCGTAATTTAATGCATGAATGAGGACTTGCATAATTATAAAAGTAACGTCGGTTTGCTTTAGTGATATTGAGTCGTTATTTATGCGATATTGGCGAGGTTTAGACGGATTATGAATCCGAATTGCTACAACCGTATTACGAATACGGCTTCGCTAACGCCAATATCGGGTTGGGGTTAATGTAACCCCTTTGTCCGAGTCTCAAACGTCCAAAACGTAGGTAAAATGTTTACCTTTCGAAAATGCAAAGACGGTTTTTTGAGTGGATTTTGTAAGTATTATGAAGTGTGTTTTGAAAAAGAGGTGTTTTTGGAATGAAAATAAGGGTTGGTATTTATAGGAAATGGCTCGTTTTTGTGCATGCACAAAACTTAATCGCCTTGATGAGCTTTGTGATTAAGTTTCAATGCAGCCGCCAAATGGAATAAAAGAACCAGGGCTGCAGGAGGAAAACATAATCGCCTGTAAACAGGCGATTAAGAATTAAATCGCCTGTTTACAGGCGATTTTATTTTTGTTTGGGTAGTCTATTATGCCGCCTTTGGTTTAATGACGTATTTTAGGGGTAATGATGGTGTTTGTGATGTAGTTATGCGTGTATGTTAAGTATTTTTGGGCCAAAATTAGTTTTGGTCCAATTTCGATTTTCGTGCATCGGTTTTTGTCGTATTTTTCGGTTTTGGCTCGAGATAAAATAATATTGAAGTATATTATTTTACGGTTTTGTAGAGTCTAGATTTGTGAAAGTGTGATACGGGACGCACTTTGGCCCGTTTTGCGTGTTGCGTTGGTGTGCGTTTTGGGTCGTTTTTGTAGGTTTGGGCCGTTTTGTGGCTTGTTGGGTTATTTTTGTGAGTCGTTCTAGTGGGACGTTCCTATATTGTGCTCGTGTCGTGCTTATAATGACTAAGAGTGACATTCATTTTTATAATTATGCAAATTTAAATTAATATGCTAAAAATGACTAAATACGTTTTAGACACTTTTGTACCGTTTCGACTTATTTAAAAGCATGCATGAAAGTCCTTTTCGTCATCGGGTTTGTCTTTGGGGGGTACGGATACGGGTATCTACAGAGCCCCCAGTTTGGCTGTGCTTGGACAAAGCGCTAGTCAAACTTAAAGATAGTATCCGGACCATCATAGTCTCGATACTACCTGGCGGCGCTAAGCATGTGTCTCAGGGGAGAGACGAGGACTTAGTGCCGGGAAATGCGGGGAGGGACGACATGTTTTTAAGGACATGACGGTCCTACATGTTTAAGGGCGTGTCAGCCTTCGTGCGGCCTGAGCGCTTCCTGTTGGTGCTTTGCTTTTGCTGGTGCTCTTTGCTCGAGATCTTGGCTTGTGCTCCTTGCTTCTGCTCTTTGCTTCTGCTCTTTGCTTCTGCTTCTTGCTGGACGTCTCGTAGAAGAGGTTACGCGTTTTTGGGTTTGGTTTACAAGAGTGGTTGGTGTTTTTGTGGAGGGTTAGGTTTTTGTGAACGTCACATAAGGAGGTTACGCGCTTTTGGTTTTTGTGAACGTCTTATAAGGAGGTTACATGTTTTTGGTTTTTGTGAACGTCTCATAAGGAGGTTACGTGTTTTTGTATTTTTCATAAAAAGGGCTAGGTTTTTATGAACGTCTCGTAAGGAGGCTACGTGTTTTTGTATTTCTCATAAAAAGGGCTAGGTTTTTATGAACATCTCGTAAGGAGGCTACGTGTTTTTGTATTTCTCATAAAAAGGGCTAGGTTTTTATGAACGTCTCGTAAGGAGGCTACGTGTTTTTGTATTTCTCATAAAAAGGGCTAGGTTTTTATGAACGTCTCGTAAGGAGGCTACGTGTTTTTGTGTTTGGTCTTTGTGAACGTCTCATAAGGAGGTTACGCGTTTTTGTGTTTCTCATAAAAAGGGTTAGGATTTTATGAACGTCTCGTAAGGAGGCTACGTGTTTTTGTGTTTCTCATAAAAAGGGTTAGGTTTTTATGAACGTCTCGTAAGGAGGCTACGTGTTTTTGTGTTGGGTTGAAAATGTGTTTTGAAATATGGTGGAAGGTGTATTGGGCCGAAGAAACAGCCCAAAACAAAGACTGAAACCCATAAAAACAAAATAAAATCGCCTGTAAACAGGCGAATTAAAATTTAATCGCCTGTTTACTGGCGATTACAAATTTGTTTTGTGTTTTTTGTTTAAAATACGGGAAAGAGGAGAGGGGAAGGGTTATTTCATTTTCAAAACAAAAACAAAATCGAAAACCCCAAAATTCAATCCGGCGATTTTCTAGACCAAATCCTTCTGTTCCGACTCCTATAACTCGTTTATGGACCAAGGTACGTACTCAACTCACTTGGTTTTTCGTGTTTTGGAGCTTGTTTGAGTCGGTTTTAGTTGAAAAAACGTGTTCTAGGGTTGAGGTCGGAGTTTATCGATTTGATTCGAATTTAGCCCTCATCTTTGCTTGAACTTGATGCTTGGGAGTCATATGAGGCCTGTGTTGCTGCCATTGTTGATCGTTTGTGAAAACCCGACCTGTCGTCTCGATTTTCGTGCGTTTTGTGTGTGTGGGGGGTATTTTGGTCATTTTCGAAAATGTCTCGGAATTGGCTCAAAACTTCAGTGTAGCTTACCCGTTAGTAGTATAATGCGTTGGTGAGTTCGTTTTGTTGAAATGGGCGCGAAAAGCGGTTCGTTTGGGTGAAAACCGTTTAAAAGGGGGGTAAAGTCGGGGTTTTGCTCTGTTTTTTGTTTGCTAAATCGATCCCGATTGGCTTGGTTGTTTTGGAAGTGTTGTAGTATGCTAGGGTAGAGTTTTGGGTGGCTTGTGTGCGAAAAACGGTTCGAAGAAACGTCATTTTCGTGCGTTTTGGTATAGGGACCGAAATTTTGGTTGAAATTTTCGGTTCCGAAACTTGCCCGAATCCTCTGTATTGCATTGTTATGGCTAGCATGGCACATATTTGGCCTTGTTTTGTAGGGAATGCATGGTTTGGAGGTGTTTTGGAGTATTTTTTGTAGTTTAGGTTAGGTTTATAAAAACCGTTTTTCCTTGCTTTTTGTGTCCCGTGTATGTAATGTATTGGACTGTATGTTGTCTGTATTGATTGGGGTTGTTTTGTGGGAAGTGGGGGCTTTTTTTTGGCTGAGTTATGGTCAAGAAAAGGCCGTTTTTGTAGCTTGTAAGCGTTTTGTAAAAGTTGTTCAGTCGAGGTGTTCGGGACATCGTTTTCGCATGAAATTTTTTGCACGTGCTTATTGTGATTTATGGGTTGGGTCTGTCTCAGAAAGTATGAATTTCTGGCTTTCTGTAGCGTTTTTCCCCTTTCTGCTATTTTTAGGTTAAAAGGCCCGCTTTCTGCTGTTTTGGCTAAATCTCTGCTGCTTTTGCGCGAGCTTGCTCTTGAACTTGCTGTGTAGGGCACATATACTGTATACGTGTCATGAAATATGCTTTCCTGTGCTTGTGCTTTGTTTTGGCCTCATCTGTCAAGTATTTGGGCCTAATGCTTGCTTTCTGTCGTTCTTCTGTGTGCTTCTGCTTTCCTGAGTAATTTGCTGTTGCCGTTGTCTGAGTATGCCTTTGAATTTTGTGCAGGTGATCCTGCGCCTTCCGCACCTACCTCTAGTTCTATGGATCAGGTGTTGGCTGGCGTCAACTTTGCTGTTTCGGGGGATGATCGTACTCCTACCTCGGGGATGCCGCCTCCTTTGGAGGTTTCCGATGGTCCGTCTCAGTCGGACCTGTTGAGGGCTTTTCCTCCTCGGGCCTTGAGGCTCCCAGACACCAGGAGTGAGTTTGGTATTTCTTGTGGAGTCTCCTGCCTTTTCTGCTAGTGGTGCCGGAGCTGTTAGTGCGTCGTCCGAGCCTTCTGCTGGTGCTAGTCGTGCCAGAATCGAGAGAGTAGAGCCTCCTGCTGATGCTGGTCGTGCCAGAATCGAGGGAGTAGAGTCTCTTGTCCCAGTCAGGTCCTGCGAGAGAGTGACACCGTCTTTGCCACTGCTGGCGGAGGTGGTGTCAGTGAGTCGTCTGGCCCTTCTGTTAGTGGAGTTGGACGCGATTCTGCTACGGGGTCCCCCGCCTTTTCAGCTAGTGGTGCGCGCGAGGAGGCGTCTTGGCGACCAGGGTCTTCTGGTGGTGCTAGTGGTAGTGGAAATTTCTTCTTAGTCGTCGAGGTCTCCTGCTGGTGGCCGAGGTCAGGCTCAGGGTGTCGTCTCAGAGTCTTTGCAGGGGCGCGGACGTGGCGCTGCTGTGGAGACGTCTGGGACTCCTGGGGGAGGCCGTGGTAGAGGCCGAGGTGTAGCTGCAGGATCTTTGCAGGGGCGTGGTCGTGGCGCTGCTGCAGGGGCGCCTGTGGCTCCGGGAGGGGGCCAAGGCAGAGGTCGTGGTGTTGCTGCGGGGTCTTCGCGGGGACGTGGCCACGGCGTTGCTTCAGGGGCGCCTGCGGCTCCTGGAGGGGGCCAAGGTAGAGGTCGTGGTCGCGGCCGGAGGAACCCGAGGCCGAAGCGCAAGGTTGGCGAGGCTTCTAGTAGTGCTGAGGGTAGCGGCAGGCCACGACGTCGAGCTCGTGTTGCTGCCGAGGGTGATGACCGGGACGAGGCTGAGGTCGCCGGTGTTTTTGAGGAGGTTGGAGCAGGGGGAGCCCCTGTTGAGGTCACGCGGAGGCGTGGTCGTCCTCGGGGTCAAGGGAGTCGTTACGAGGATCCCTCCGAGTCAGGGGAGTCTTCGAGTGACGAGGAGCAGGCTTCTGTCGAGACTGCGACAGAGATTGAGGCTAGGGTCGCGGCTGCGGCTGCTGCTTCTTCTTCTTCTTGGCCTTCGCGGCCATTGCTTCTTGGCTTCTTTGCTCTTCTTCTTCTTCTTTGCTACATTTCTTCTTCTCTTCTTCTTCTTGGTTTCGAGGCCGAGGGTCAGGTTCAGGGCCAGGTTCAGGATGAGGCTGAGGACGAGGCAGAGGTCGGGGTCAGGCCTAGGACGGAGGTGCGGCAGCTTTCGAGGCTGCGACAGAGGTTTTCATGGGGATGGTTGACGAGCAGGGAGTGAGGTCTAACTATCCCCAGGGTCCGCGCTTCTGGTCGCTGGTGGCCAAGGACTGGGACGGCGTGAGCTTGGTTTGGAGCCAGTTGGAGCACCTGTTTATCCGGGTGAAGGTCGGCTTCCCGTTAGGAGCGATGAGGACCTTCTCTGGGTTTCGGACGGCGTTTGATGTCTTTGAGAAGAGGCTCACAGAGGAGGAGCGGCAGATAGTGCTTGGGACGGCTTTTGGTCCCCTGGTGCAAAAATGGAGAGAGGTGCGGGAGAAGCGGGTGAATGCGCGCCTTGCTGTGCTTCGGGCGTTGCTGGATAGGTTTTGGGATACGACCAACACCTTCCACATGCCTGGGTACGAGGTTGGCGTGACCCATTTTTCGCTGGCGGTTGTCTCGGGGCTGCCTCATGGCGAGGGTGTCCTTGACTGGGGACTTGAGCGTCCTCCTATCGACAGTCCACGCGTCGTGCGACTGATTGGTGACGGGGTTAGGTGCGGGACGGGCGAGGAGCATACGTTTCAGCCCCGGACCGTGTGGTTTTCCGACTTCTTCTACGGGAAGAAGAAGAAGGGGTCTACTCGAGCGAGCTCTGAGCAGAGGGCCCGGCTGTGGTTGTGGTGGTTTCTGACGGCCACCCACTTTGGTGATAAGGGGGAGCGAGCCTCGACGGCTGTGCTGATGGCGCTGTCGGACATGACACGTCTAGGCGAGTTCGATTGGGTCACCCCTGCTCTGGGGTTGTTGATCCGATACTTGAGGGACGCGGTGCGTCCTGACCGGATTGACGAGGATTCGGATGTGTCGCTCGTGGGCCCTGGTCTTCTGATGGAGGTAGGGTTTGATTTCGTAGTGTCTTGTTGTCTCGTTTCTGCTTTTCTTTTGTAACGCGTATCCTGATTGCTTGCAGTCTTGGCGCTATGCTCACTTCCCCTCTCTGCTCCCGAACACGTTCCAGGTGACGGCAACGTACCCGGCCTTCCATGCGTACGCGACAGCGGATCGGAGGGGTATTGGCCTGAACTATGACAGGGCTCGTGTGCTCTTCAACGGGATGACCATGGATAAGGTAAGGGTGGTTATGTTTTGTACTTTGGTTTTTTGTAGCTTGCGTTTGGGGTTGTATTTGTTTTTGTAGTTTATGACTTGATTTTGTTTCGCAGTTTGTTCGTGACCCTTGGAGGAGGTTTACCGGCGTCCCCCCGTCGATTGCAGCCCGCTTTGGTCCCCTTGACGGACGGCGGCTGTATATTGCGACTCAGTACGGCTCGTACTGGCACTTGGGTGAGCGTCTGAGTGCGCAGACGGGTCGTGGCGGCTTTATCGTACCTGCTCCTCCGCCCTCGGTTCTGTTTGTGGAGACGCCTGACGCTAACGAGCGTCGTGACGTATATCACGAGGGTGAGTCTGATTCCCTGCTGCGGCCGGCTGAGGATTACGTGACGTGGGCACAACATGCCCTTGCTGACGCTGTGATCGAGGTATGCTTTGTTGTTCTCTCTTTTTTGTGTTTTGGTTTAAAAAAAAAGCAAAAATTTACCCTGTTTTTGTTTTGTAGCGACGTGATCCTGATCTTGAGTTCCAGCCTCCTCCGTTAAATCGAGGATCATTGGTTGTGCACGCAGGGTCGCCAAAGATTCGATCGTGTTCTTGGAGTGTCTGTCGATGAGTCACCGATGCGGGCCTTGAGAGTTGGGACCCACGCGTGAAAAAGGTACTTTCTGTTTTCGTTTATCGTGGAGTATTATGTAGTATAGCCCCCAGTTTGAATGAGATTTTTAGTGTAAAATCCTTATTCGAACTTTGTTGAAGTAGTTTTCGATTGTAGCCCCCAGTTTGAGTTAGATTTTATTTTAAAATCATTAGTCAAACTCTTTTGAAGCAGCTTTTGATTGACAGCCCCCAGGGTTGGAAGCTAAGTGTAATTTGGTCGTGGTTGTGCAGGTGACGGCCGATGTGCACAAGAGGCTTTGGCGCGCGGCGAACCGGTGGCGGGCGCTTGTGAACGAGAAGGTTGTCGATGCCTGCAGGGGTCAGAAGGAGGCGACCGACGCTCGACGAGAGTTAGCCAGGGTCAGGGTTGAGGACGGTGCGAGATCGCGGGCCGAGCTAGAGGCCGCACATGCCGAGGAGTTGGCGAGAGTCCGGCGAGCCGAGGGTCGCGACGCCAGAGGAGTCGCCAGGCGCGCGGCCGAGATTGATTTTTGCGTCTTTGTCTTAGAGCGTCGTGGACCTGGCCGCGATGAGGCTTGAACTTGTTGGTTTTGTATTTCAGGACTTAGTACGTGGTACATGTATTTTGGACTTTGTATTATGTGTTTCAGTATTTGTGTTTGACGGCTTATGTATTAGGGCTTGTATATACGGTTATGTACTCCGGGCTTGTATTTGTGGTTTTGGGTGTTTTTGTAGGTGTTTATAAGTGGTTGTTTGGGCTTTGCTTACGGCTAAAGGTTCGACGTACCGCGTCCTAAATCTTGGTTATTTTGTCTTGTCGCGAAAAATGCGTGCTCAGGTTCCTGCATTGTGCCTGGGCCTGAAATCCTTGCGTATTTGCTTGCCAAGTGTACCTGCAAAACATTGTTAGTTGTAAACATATATGCATGCGTCTCGATTGAGACCGACTCGTCTAGGATTACACTAAATGCAAATGCAGAGTTTTGAAAAATGCTGTTTAGACTCGTAAAAAGACGCTTTTGACATTGTAAAAATGTGAGCTAAAATGACGTTTTGAGACGAAAATTGTGAAATGCGAAAGTCGTATTTTGTGTCCTGTTTAATTTTTGTGTGATTATCGTGTTTTGTGAATACGAAAATTACGAAAGACGGGAGTCAATTACGCAAATCGAGACGACGCGACGGGACCGTAAATATCGACTATGAGGTCGGTAATAAGGTAATTGAGGGTAATAAGTTAAAAGGGTAGGGTGTAGGTGTGTAAGAGTGTAAGAAATCGAATAATTTTGTCAGGAAAGAAAAATAAAATCGCCTGTAAACAGGCGTTTAAAATTTTAATCGCCTGTTTACAGGCGATTACCTTTTTGTTTTGTGGTTTTTGTTTGATTTCTTTTAATCGCTTGTTCACTGGCGTTTATGTTTTGTGTTGTATTTTGCCTTGCAAATCTCGGCTATAAAAAGAGGGGTAGGTTAGTTCAAAATACTCATCCTTTCATCTTCTCATTCTCGGCATTCCAAAGATATTCAAAATATTTACGGAACGTTTGTCGAAAAATGGAGAACTTTGAAGGAAACTTGCGTCGCTGGTGTGCGTCTTTGTCGGGTATAGAGAAAAAAAAACTTGAAGGATTGCGGCGTTGGCGTGTTTCGTGGGCTAAGGCAGGTTCGAATGGAGTACGAGTTCCTGGATGCTTGTCTTGAGTATTGGGATCCGAGTCTGCATGTGTTCCGCTTTCCTTGCGGAGAGATTTACCCTTTAGTTGAGGAGTTCGGGGCTATCGGTGGGTGGGTGCGTATTAGCCTGCCCGTATGCGTTAGGCAGGAGCTTGGCTATAAGAGGCAAGTACAGAATTATCTTCAGATGACCCGTGACGAGGTGGAAGAGTTATTTATTGGGAGTCGTATCAACATCTATCGCTTGTGTCAGTGGTTTAGGAACCATGAGAATGGGAATATCTCTGCCGTAGCCAGGAAGAGGGCGTTGGCCTTTTGCTTGGTACACCGCTACATGTTCCCAGACTCAATGCAGGAGGGAGCGTTAGGTGATCCGCGTTTAATCGCCGTTGTTCAGCAGATGGAGCTGGGTTGCAATCCTTCTGCCTTAATCCTGGCAGAGACGATCCTTGGCTTGGATGACCGGGTAACAGGGAGCATGCGTATAGGGGATGTCCCCTGATTCTCCAGGTGTGGTTAATGGAGAGGCTGAATGTGTTGAACGACTTTGGCTTTGATGGCGAGTACGTTGCAGGAGGTATAACCAACCGTTGGGTCCAGATGACCGTCCTAACGACTATTTCCCTGAGTTTGTGAGGTCAGCTGCTATCCGCTGGTCGGTACCATGGTGGGGAGTAATTGACGTGACGGCGAGCGCAGTAGGCGATGGCCCCTCTGGAGTTCTCTTGTGCGGGTTTGAGATGGGTGTTTACATTCATCCCCTGCGAGTGAGGCGACAGGTAGGGTATGCGCAGTTCATTCCGTGCCAGGACACCAAGGTGCAGGACATGGTTATTTTAAATAACCAGGTGACTGACGAGTGGGCAGGTGGTTGGATCATGCGCCCTAAGTGGCTTGTGGCTGGTACTCCTGGGACGATCCGGGTATCGAGGGCCTATGTTAAATGGACCGTTGCTCGAAGTGCTCCTGAGAGGGCTCGTCTCCGTGCTCTTGAACTTAACGAGCCTCCGCCGACGTCTGCTTATGACCAGATCCGCTTCGGGCGCAACAGTGGTGGGGGTGATGCTTCGAGCTCGGCGCCTCTCTCAGCGGCGGAGTGTGTGTTCGGCCATCGGCGCATACCAGGGCCGGGTGCTCCAGGTCGTCATGGTAATGTTGGGGATCGCAGTAGGGGTTGAGGGTTGGTGCTCCCCTATTCAGCAGAAAGGCTTCAAGTCCGCCTGATAATGAAGGGAACCTGATGTAGTTTTATTGCTTTTTGTTAGTATTATGTTCATATTATGTTGTATTTTATTATGTTTGTATTATGTATTATATAGTCTATCCTAAACCCGATGTACATGCCGGGATTTGTATTGTAATATGTTGTAGTGTTGTTAGTGTATTTCTAATGTTTGTAATTTATGCTCCTACGTCGAAAAATCCAAAACGTAACCGTTCTTTTTAAGATTAATAAAAATTAGGTTTTTATTTACGACTCTGCCTCATTTTGCTTATTATTATGTGTAAAATTCCTTGGCTCTAATCCTTTTTTCAAAGTTTAGAGTGCAAGCACGGTTTTTGTTTTCAGGAATTTTTTGTATTGACTATTCCCTCGACTTTTTTAAGCTTTGGGTTTGTCATGTTTTGTTGAATGTTGTTCCTCTTACCCTCTGGGTGGTGGAACGTTTTTGTGATGACTATATCCTTAGCTTTTTTAAGCTTTAGACGTGTCGTTTTGTGTTGAATGCCGCCTTATTTTAACCTTTTAGGTTATGAGGCGAGTTTTGTGGTGACTATGTCTTTCACCTTTTTAAGCTTTGGACGCGTCATTTTTGTGTTGAATATCGCCCTTTTTAACCCTTCAGGTTATAAGGCGGGTTTTGTGGTGACTATTCCCTCGACTTTTTTAAGCTTTGGGTTTGTCATGTTTTGTTGAATGTTGTTCCTCTTACCCTCTGGGTGGTGGAACGTTTTTGTGATGACTATATCCTTAGCTTTTTTAAGCTTTAGACGTGTCGTTTTGTGTTGAATGCCGCCTTATTTTAACCTTTTAGGTTATGAGGCGAGTTTTGTGGTGACTATGTCTTTGACCTTTTTAAACTTTGGACGCGTCATTTTTGTGTTGAATATCGCCCTTTTTAACCCTTCAGGTTATAAGGCGGGTTTTGTGGTGACTATGTCCTTGGCTTTTTTAAGCTTTGGACGCGTCATTTTTGTGTTGAATATCGCCCTTTTTAACCCTACAGGTTATAAGGCGGGTTTTGTGGTGACTATGTCCTTGGCTTTTTTAAGCTTTGGACGCGTCATTTTTGTGGTGAATATCGGTTGTGCTTTTTGCAAAGCTGCCTACGTATCCATGGAAAATGGAATCAAACCGGCGTAGTTCGGGAAATGTACGTTTAAGGGCATACCGGCCCATGAGTTGTGTTTGTTTTTTTTTTTTTTTTTTTTTTTTTTTTTTTTTGTGGTGAATGTGCATGTTTAGGGGCATGCCGGCCCATGGTGCATGTTTAAGGACATGCCGGTCCATGAATTGATTTTTAGAAAATTGTATTTTATATTTGCATTGCAAGGGTTTTTAAGGATAGTATTTCTTGAGTTAATCGAGGTTTGTTGCGAGGTTAAAATCTTGGCCGTCCAAGTCGGTTAGTTTTACTGCTCCGCCTGTGTAGATTTCCTTGACGAGGTAGGGCCCAGCCCAGTTAGGCTTAAACTTCCCTCGTGGGTCGGCTGGAAGTGGTGCTCGGACTGACTTTAGTACGAGATCACCTACTTTTATGTTTCGCGGCTTGACTCGTTTGTTGAACGCTCGTTGTAATCGTGCTTGGTACATTCGTACGGTGCTCAGGGAGTGAAGTCGGCGTTCGTCCAAGAGCATGAGTTGTTCGTAGCGTTCACGGGCTCATTCTGCTTCCGGGATGCTACTTTCCATTAGTATGCGTAGTGATTGTATTTCTATTTCCACTGGTTGTATGGCTTCCATGCCGTAGGTGAGGAAATAGGGTGTCATGCCCGTGGGTGTGCGAATGGTAGTGCGGTATCCCCATAATGCATATGGTATCTTGTTGGGCCAGTCTTTGCAGCTGTCGATCATCTTCTCGAGTATGGTGATGACTATCTTGTTTGCTGCTTCAACGGCTCCATTGGTTTGGGGTCGACAGGGTGAGGATTTGTGATGTTGTATGTTGTATTTTGTGAGTATAGCTTCCGTCTCGCGCTGAAAGTGCGAGCCTTGATCGCTGATGAACTCATGGGGTATGCCATATCGGCATATGATGTTTGTCTGGATGAACTTGGCGACCTCCTTGGAGCCAAGGGTTCGAAAGGATGCTGCTTCTACCCATTTTGTAAAGTAGTCGATTGCTACTAGCACGAAACAGTGACCTCCTGCTCCGATGGGGTGGACTTTTCCTATTATGTTGATGCCCTAAGTTGAAAAGGGCCAAGACGAGGTTAGGCTGTATAGTGGTGAAGGGGGTATATGCTGTACATTGCTGAAAATATGGCAGTTGTGGCAGTGCTTGACGTATTGGATGCAGTCTGCTTCCATGGTTGTCCAATACCATCCTAGCCGCAGAATCTGTTTGCAGAGTGCCCGAGCGTTCATGTGGGGACCGCATTCGCCGTCGTGGACTTGCGCGATGATTTCTTGTCCTTTCTTGTAGTCGACACATATGAGGAGCGTGCCTTAGCCCACGTTTATCGGTGTAATTGTCCCATTTCTAGGACAAATTGGGATGCTAGGAGTCTAATGGCTCTCTGGCCACGTTTATCGGTGTCAGGTGGGTAGGTGTTGTTTGTTTTATAGTTGATTATGGCTTGGTACCAGGGCTCTGTTTGCTGGGCTTCGTCTAAGTCAATGGTGTGGATGTACGTTGGCTCGTCTCGTCTTTCGACGATGATGGGTAGTAATTTCATGTTTGGTGGCATGTTTAGGAGGGATGAGAGTTTTGACAGTGCGTCGACAAACTGGTTTTCTTCCCTTGGGAGGTGATAAAATTCGACGCAGTCGAAGTTGGTTAGGAGTTTTTGTACTTTTGCTTGGTATTTGGTGAGGGTTTCGCTCATGATCTTCCATGCCCCGGTTACTTGATTTATGATGAGGAATGAATCTCCATGCACGCGAAGGTTTCTTATCTTGAGAGCGATTGCTGCTTGTAGGCCGTAAATGCAGGCTTCGTATTCTGCGGCGTTGTTCGTGACGCTAAAGTCGAGCTTGATTGAGAGCGGTGTATGGTCACCATTTGGGGATATTAGGAGTATTCCTACTCCATAGCCGCGGTAGTTTGATGCTCCGTCAAAGTATAATTGCCAGTATTCCTTTTCTACGGCAAAGATCCCATCGTCCGGAAATGACATTGTATCGATCATGGGTTGTTCGACTATAGCATTTTTTGCGAGGAAGTCGGAAACTGCTCTTCCCTTGATTACTTTCAGAGGGAGGTACTTGAGTTCGTACTCGGCGAGAAGCAGAGTCCACCTGGCCATGCGTCCGTTTAGGACCGGCTTTTCAAATAAGTATTTGAGAGGGTCCATTAAGGAGTATACTCTTGTCGTGCTAGTGAGTAGGTAGTGTCTAAGCTTTTTGGTTGCCCAGACCAGCAGAGGCAGCTTTTCTCGACTGGTTCATACCGAGTTTCGTAGTCATGGAACTTTTTGCTAATGTAGTAAATGGCTCGCTCTTCGTTGTCGATCTTGTAGGAATATGAAACTCGATATTGCTACTAAAATGTTAATCGTATTAACATGCCCAAGGTTATATGAAATGCCCTTAATGGATTACAAGAATATAGAAATAACCTTTCTAATTCTTCGATAAACGGCCTAAGAACCTCCTAAAACGTACCCGAATTACGTTTTCAAAACCAATATTCAACGTAGAATATCTCTTAACGATTGCACCCAAAACGTTATATGAAATGCCTTGAGTTTATGCTAGAAAACAAGGTATATATTACAAGTTAATATATGAAGTGATTTGGAAATGTGATGAGTGAAAAATGAGACAAAATCTCTCTTTTTCCCTTCAATATACACGACACACACACTAAAACACACCAAAAATTACTACTAAACTTATGAGTGAATAAGTTAGTATATAAGTGTGTTTAGTGGGTAGTTTTAGGAGTTAGTGGGGGGGTAGTTTATTTAGTAGTGGTGAGAGGAGGTTAATCAAACATTAACTACCTATTACATACTAAATAAACAAACTAAAAACATTGTATATACACACACATTACACGACACACTTGCATAGTGTGTGTGTGTGTTTTGTTTTTAGTATTTACATGTACATTACATGTAAAATAATATGTATAACACGTATTTAATTAATTGACTATCGTATAATACAATGAATTAAATAACATAACTTATAGCATCATTTTAACTATAAATATCAAATATATTTATAATATAAATGGAGCTCATAACTATTATACATATGTGAATTAACACTTAATCCAGCTCATCTAGCTGAATTGACATTTAATTCAGCTCACCCACTAATATAACAATAATCTATTTAATCACATTAAATAATTATTCAAATACATTTCCAAATTTCTAACTGTTTAGATACAATTAAGGCATCAATGTAATCACATTACATTTCATAAAATCGTCCTATAGGTGTGACCGATAAGGACCAGCTGATCACCGCCATCTATATGACAGTAACGTCAAACTTTCTAGCAAGCCAACCGTTACCGATATACGTTAATCAGCTGATTTTAAATACAAGTATCCTTTGGTGATCCTGTAAGAGATTTAATAAATTAATCACACTAACTGTGGAGGACACCAGCTCCAACAATCTCCCACTTGTCCTTACAAGTGTTTGTGTGTGATTAACGATTCTCATATCCATATAAATCTCCCACTCAATGGTAGACAATTTGCAAAGTCGTACTTCCGCAAGGTCGTATCTATCAAGTGATCGTATCAAGAGTGGTTTCCTCGACTAGAGAGCAACTAACTGATATACAAATGTATTCACAACATTCGAGCATGGCCATGCATTTCAGTTACTACTCCTCGAGTGGCCCTGAGATTAAAAACGATAAGATTGGATATTTTCCTTGACTCGAATCTTGCAGATTAAAGCACAGTATGAAATGACCCAGAAAAAAACTACTCGGCCTCCTTTTACGGTGCGACCACGAGAAAGAAACCAATGTCACCCAAAACTGCCCTTATCTCAAGAAACAATGATACCAAAAATCGACTCTAGGAACACAATGAACGTCCTATCCACGACCAGGCAAAAATGTCTGTACATTTAGGACTTCATTTTAAGTGGTCACTATGTCCTACGCAGTATCCTCTATACCTCGCATATGTGTTTGATCAGACATCACATGTCCTTATGGTTATTGAACCTACCATCAATCAACCCACAATGTAATCACCTAGAGTTATCAGCTCACTTTGGTGATTATGGACAAAACATATATAAAGTAAATCAGTTCACTCAGTGGTGTTAAAAATTGTCACACAATCCACATGAAATACCATATATAAAATAATAATTTGATGATTACAAAGTAGTAGTTTTAACAGATACATTATCTAAAAAACAATCTATCTCCTTTTGCTCCACGTAATCTCGTATCATATGAGCCTTCCGCAACACATGTCTAGACTTATTGCTAGATTTAGGCTCTTTAGCTTGGAATATGGCACCACTGTTATCACAATAAACAGTGATTGGGTCATTCGCACTAGGAACTACCATTAGTCCTTGTAAGAACTGACGCATCCATATTGCCTCTTTAGCCGCCTCGGAAGCTGCAATATACTCAGATTCTGTTGTGGAATCTGCTGTGACTGATTGTTTGGAACTTTTCCAACTCACTGCCGCACTATTAAGTGTAAAAACGAATCCGGATTGAGACTTAGAATCATCTCTATCCGTTTGGAAACTAGCATCTGTGAAACCTTTTGCACATAACTCTTCGTCTCCACCATATACTAACATCCAACCCTTAGTTCTTCTCAAGTACTTAAGGATGTTCTTAACAGCAATCCAGTGACTTTCACCTGGATCCTTTTGGTAACGACTCGTCATACTAAGTGCGTATGCCACGTCTGGACGTGTACACATCATAGCATACATAATCGATCCTACGGCCGAAGCGTATGGAATTCGATTCATGCGTTCTACTTCTTCTGGTGATTTAGGTGATTGAGTCTTACTTAAATGCACCCCATGAACCAACGGAAGATTACCCCTTTTTGAGTTCGTCATACTGAACCTCTCAAGAATTTTATCTATATAAGATTCTTGACTTAACGCCAACATTCTCTTGGATCTATCTCTATAGATTTGAATACCGAGTATTCTCTGTGCCTCACCTAAGTCTTTCATCTGAAAATGATTCTTTAACCATTCTTTACGTAAGAAAGCATAGGAATGTGATTCCCTATTAACAGTATGTCATCTACATACAAAACTAGGAATGCAATATAGCTCCCACTTGATTTGACATATAAACATGGTTCCTCGACTGATCGTTTAAAACCATATTGTTTAATCACTTGGTCAAATCGATGATTCCAACTCCTCGATGCTTGCTTAAATCCATAAATGGAACGCTTAAGTTTGCATACTTTCTTAGGATATTTTGGATCTGTGAAGCCTTCGGGTTGTACCATGTACAATTCCTCGTCTAAATAACCATTTAAGAAGGCGGTCTTCACATCCATTTGCCATATTTCATAGTCATGAAATGCAGCAATCGCTAAGATAATCCGGATAGATCGAAGCATGACGACAGGTGCAAAGATATCATCATAGTGTAAACCTTGCACTTGGGTGAAACCTTTTGCAACAAGTCGTGCTTTATAGATATCTGGTTGTCCACCTAGTGAACGTTTTATCTTATAAATCCATTTGCACTAAAGAGGTCTCACCTTACTTCGTTCTCGTACATGGAGTCTATCTCGGAGTGCATGGCTTCAAGCCATAGCTTCGAGTCAGAACTAGTCATTGCACCTTTGTAGGTAGTCGGTTCATTACTTTCAAGAAGTAATAGATCATCTCCATTTCCTTCTTCAACGATACCAATGTATCGATCCGGAGGATAAGAGATCCGGCTAGACCTCCTAGGTTTTGCAGGAATAGCTACTGCAGTGGAGGTTGAAGGAATATCTTCCTCCATCACATGTGCAGTGTCTGGTTCTGAGATTTCTGACAACTCAAAAACCCTATTACTTTGATTATTCGTGATAAACTCTTTCTCTAAGAATTTAGCACTAGCTGCAACAAAAAACTCGTTGTTCAGTAGGTGAATAAAAGTAATGACCAAACATTCCTTTTGGATATCCCACAAAGTATGTTTTGACCGATCGTGGGCCTAGCTTATCGTCAGGTCTCCACTTAACGTAAGCCTCACATCCCCAAACCCGAATAAAAGACAAATCAGGAACTTTTCCTTTCCACATCTCATATGGGGTTTTGTCAGTCGCTTTAGTCGGACTTCGGTTTAGAATGAGTGCAGCAGAATTTAGAGCAAACCCCCACAATGAATCCGGTAATACCGTGTGACTCATCATGGAACGAACCATGTCTAACAAGGTTCGATTTCTCCGTTCGGACACACCATTCAATTGTGGTGTTCCAGGTGGAGTTAATTGTGATACAATGCCACAATCCTTTAGGTGTTGATCAAATTCATTAGATAAATATTCACCACCACGATCTGATCGTAATGCCTTTATTTTTCTATCTAATTGGTTCTCAACCTTATTTTGAAATTCCTTGAATTTCTCAAAAGATTCACTTTTATGTTTCATTAAATAGACATACCCATATCTACTTAAATCATCAGTAAAAGTGATGAAATATCTATAGCCATCTCGCGCTGTGACAGACATTGGCCCACATACATCGGTATGTATTAGTCCTAGTAAGTCACTGGCTCGCATTCCAATACCCTTAAAGGATATACGAGTCATCTTTCCAATGAGACATGATTCACAAGTACCAAATGATTCATAGCCAAAAGGTGAAATAATCCCATTCTTAATGAGCTTCTTTACTCGTTTTTCATTTATGTGTCCCATTCGACAATGCCATAAATACGTTTGATCTTTATCACCTAATTTAGCCTTTTTATTATTCACATGAAATATTTCTTGCGTTTGATCTAGAACATAAATGCCATTCATGGAAAACGCTTGACCATAAATAACATCATTTAAAGAAAAAGTACAACAATTGTTCTTAATAATAAATGAAAAACCATAAACATCCAACATGTTAACGGAAATAATGTTCTTCGACAAACTAGGAACATAATAACAATTATTCAAACAAAGTTCCAAACCACTAGGTAAAAACAAGATGTAAGTTCCTACGTAAACCGCAAAGAACCTTTGCTCCATTCCCAACACGTAAATCAACATCGCCTTTAGCCAGACGTCTTACGTCCCGGAGGCCCTGCAAGTGATTACAAATGTGAGAACCACATCCAGTATCAAATACCCAAACAGAGGAACTCGCATGATTAATTTCTATCATGTGAATATTAGATGACATACCTTGAGTCGTGACGTCCCAGCCTTTTATGTCCTCGAGGTACTTAGGACAATTCCTTCGCCAATGCCTGATCACGGCAATGGTGACATTTTCCCTCCTTTTCTTTGCTCTTCTTGCCTTTTGAGTGACTTGACTCCCCAGGACCACTCTTGGGTTTAGGCTGACCTTTCTTCTTGAAATGAGGTCGCTTAGCATTCGAGGCAAAGAGTGCCTTTCCCTTTCCCTTAGGCGTATCACAAGAACATCTTTCTTGTGACTCCCACTCAAATTAAGATCTTTCTCAGCTTGCACAAGCAGAGAATGAAGTTCGTGAAGACTTTTCTTCATATCATTCATGTTGTAATTCACCCTAAACTGAGTGAATCCATCATGAAGTGAGTGTAGGATACGATCAACAATGATTGACTCTTCAATCTTGCAACCAAGAGCGTCTAACTTCTCCACATTCTCAATCATATTAAGCATGTGGGCGCTAACAGGTTGACCCCTTTGCAGCTTAGCCTCAAAGAAGCGTACAGCTGCATCATACCTAACAATTCTCGGAGCTTGCGAGAATTCATTAGTCAGCGAGGTGAAAATGCGATTTGCACCTTGGGAAATGAAGCGACGTTGCAAATGTGAATCCATTGCATATATGAGTACGTTCTTAATCGCACCCGCTTCTTTAACAAACTCATCGTATGCAGTTCGTTGAGCTCCAGATCGAGCAAAGAGTTCAAATAGGAATTGGCTCCATGAGATACTTCAGCTTTCCGTCTGCGATGGCAGCATTCTTTAATGCCGCCTCCCATTCGGTGAAGTTGCTACCATCTGACTTGAGACGGTAGTTTTGGTTGTAGGAGACATGGTCCATAAAGGAACGCAACCATGACTCCCTAGTCAAGACGGCACTAGAGTAGGGGTAGCAGTATTATCAGCCATAATAAAGCAGAAATAGCAACAAATATATCTACAATATAAGAAGATAAAGCAAACATAAGCAATCATCAAAATAAAGCGTCTATTTAAGACATGTAAATAAACTAAAAAGCATTTATATAATTGATCCCACTCAAGAATTATATAAATGATTCCAAGACTCAAATTTCAATAAATCGATAAGTCAACCATTTGACTAATTTTTAACCTTTTAAAAACTCTTGGTTCATAAATTTCTCAAATTTATTGATAGTCCATTTCAATTCTCACATATTAGTGAAAACCAAATGTTGAGTTCAACTAACATCGACATCAACTACTTACCCAAGGTAGAAGGGGTACACATGGATTTAACAACAGGTCCTATATGCCCACCGACGAACAAGGGATTCATAATGATTCGATTTAGAAAGACTATATCTCAATTTTAAAAGAGTGAGATCTCATCATCCATTAAAAACTCATTTAAGTGAACAATATAGATAAGTCTAAGTGAATGATGACTTGTTAAAACATCATATGTTATAACTATGCTAACTAACACGTGGGAATGAATCAATATTCATCGACTTAGGTGGTTCGTTTTAGGCGGAAAAAGACGAAAAACATAAATAAAACAAGCACATAAAACCTAGTGTGGCCTAACAAAAACAGTACAAGGCGGAATCCAATCAAATTGGACCCTATGAAGTACAACTTGGAATCCTTTAAAAGGACCCTAACTCCAAAGGCAAAGCTCCAAAACCTCCGTCTTGGATCACCAAAAGGAATGGCAAATCTACAATCTCCTCTTCTTTTACCACTAACTATTACATGAAAAACCTATTTACATATAATCTAGGATAAAAGAAAAGAAAATACAAGGTGGAGATATGAAAATCCCAAAATCACATTTCCATCATTACGAAAATGCAATTAAAACAAAAACTTAGGCCACACTAGATATAAAACGCAATCAAATATAAACGCATTCATCTACTAAAACAGAATTTCATACATCCAAATGTATGAAAAACACAAACCACCTACTAAAAATATGTTTAAGTGAAATTTTCATAAAAATTCACCCATTAACATGAAAATCAATCATGTCATACATAAATTGATAAATAAGAATTAACTCAACATATCACATATAATGAATCAATTCGATAATCATTTTAAACTATTTTAAAATAAAATGGCATCATATATACTCACATATCATAAACTATTTTATGACAAAGATATTCGGCATTTTTAAACAAAATCAATTTGACATTCAAATTAAAAACAAAATGAATCAATCATATTAATTCAACTTTAATAGACTTCGGCCAAAATAAAAAAACAAAAACAAATTTTTATTCAATTATCTCGGCCAACATGAAATTTTTATACATATATATATAACAATTATTTTTTATTAAATCATATTTAACAAAACAAAAAAAAACGACATGTATATATATATATATAAAAAATTTCGAAACATATTGTATATGCAAAATAAATTGACACTTATAATTTCATAAATTATGTCACATATTTTATTATCATATAATAAACTTTATAATTATCACATAATCATATTATTTTGATTTTAATCACATTTAAACCAAAATTAAGTGTTATACATCATAAATAATGATCTTATCAAAATATTTATATATAACAATTTGCATATCAATTTAATTTAATCAATCTAACAATTTAAAACAATTAAATTAAACCCAAAAATTTCGAAAATAAAAAAAATGCCGAGATGAAATTAAAATATAAACGATTTTATATTTTCAATTTTAATCCATATTAAAATCATTTTGAGCCTAATGCTCTGATACCACTTGTAATTATATGAAACTCGATATTGCTACTAAAATGTTAATCGTATTAACATGCCCAAGATTATACAAAACGATAATAATATGGATTACAAGAATATAGAAATAACCTTTCTAATTCTTCGATAAACGGCCTAAGAACCTCCTAAAACGTACCCGAATTACGTTTTCAAAACCAATATTCAACGTAGAATATCTCTTAACGATTGCACCCAAAACGTTATATGAAATGCCTTGAGTTTATGCTAGAAAACAAGGTATATATTACAAGTTAATATATGAAGTGATTTGGAAATGTGATGAGTGAAAAATGAGACAAAATCTCTCTTTTTCCCTTCAATATACACGACACACACACTAAAACACACCAAAAATTACTACTAAACTTATGAGTGAATAAGTTAGTATATAAATGTGTTTAGTGGGTAGTTTTAGGAGTTAGTGGGGGGGTAGTTTATTTAGTAGTGGTGAGAGGAGGTTAATCAAACATTAACTACCTATTACATACTAAATAAACAAACTAAAAACATCCTATATACACACACATTACACGACACACTTGCATAGTGTGTGTGTGTGTTTTGTTTTTAGTATTTACATGTACATTACATGTAAAATAATATGTATAACACGTATTTAATTAATTGACTATCGTATAATACAATGAATTAAATAACATAACTTATAGCATCATTTTTTCTATAAATATCAAATATATTTATAATATAAATGGAGCTCATAACTATTATACATATGTGAATTAACACTTAATCCAAATTTCATCTAAATTGAATTGACATTTAATTCAGCTCACCCACTAATATAACAATAATCTATTTAATCACATTAAATAATTATTCAAATACATTTCCAAATTTCTAACTGTTTAGATACAATTAAGGCATCAATGTAATCACATTACATTTCATAAAATCGTCCAATAGGTGTGACCGATAAGGACCAGCTGATCACCGCCATCTATATGACAGTAACGTCAAACTTTCTAGCAAGCCAACCGTTACCGATATACGTTAATCAGCTGATTTTAAATACAAGTATCCTTTGGTGATCCTGTAAGAGATTTAATAAATTAATCACACTAACTGTGGAGGACACCAGCTCCAACAGATCTCCTGGGCGAGCATGGCACCCATGGCATTTGGCGTGGTCGTTAAGTATAGTGATAGTGGCAAATCCTTTTGTGGAGGTACCAGAACGGGTGGATTTGTAAGCAGGCTCTTGACCTTGTCGAATGCTTGTTGACAGTCGTCGTCCCATTTCGTATGCTCTTCTTTCTTCAGTTTTTTGAAGATTGGTTCGCAAATCATGGTGAGTTTGCTGATAAATCGGGAGATATATTGGACTTGTCCCAAAAAGCTCCTTATTTCGTCGATGTTGCTTGGCGGCTTCATGCCCATTATTGCTTTGATTTTGGCCGGGTCTATTTCGATCCCGCGCTGGCTTACTATGTGGCCAAGCAGCTTTCCCGACGTAACCCCAAAGGTGCATTTCTGCGGGTTTAATCGCATTTTGTACTGCCTGATTCTGGTGAAGAATTTGCGGAGGTTGGTGACGTGGTCGTCCCTTTTCTTTGACTTCACGATCATGTCGTCGACATATACCTCAACCTCCTTATGCATCATGTCGTGGAGTAAGGTGGTAGCAGTGCGTTGGTTGGTAGCGCCGGCATTGATGACCCTAAATGGCATGACTGTGTAGCAGTACGTTCCCCAGGGGGTTACGAAAGTAGTTTTCGGCATATCGCCTGTCGCCATTTTGATTTGGTTGTATCCTGCAGAGCCGTCCATGAATGACAGTAAGGCGTGGTCCGCTGTGTTGTCGACTAGAATATCCATGTGAGGTAGTGGGAAATCGTATTTTGGGCAGGCTTTGTTCAGGTCTCGAAAGTCGGCACATACCCGTATTTTGCCGTTTTTCTTCATAACGGGAACCATGTTGGAGACCCAGTCGGAGTATTCGATGACTTGGATGAACCCGGCTTGTAGTTGCTTTTCGATCTCTTCTTTGACCATGAGAGACCATTCTGGCTTGATACTTCGGAGTTTCTGCTTGACAGGTTTGCTACCTTGCTTGATCGGGATGCAGTGTTCAGCTATCTCGCGGTCGATGCCGGGCATGTCTTTGTACGACCATGCGAAGACGTCCTTGAATTCTGCGAGGAGCTTGGTGTATGTGGTCCTTTCTTCTGTGCTTAAGGAAGCCCCCAGCTGTAGTTCTCGAGGCTCTTCAGGCGTGCCTATGTTGATGGTTGTTGTGTCTTCAATAATGGGGTCCTGTTCGGGTTTTGAGACAATGCTTGCAATGTATCTATATAATGCAATGTTATTTTGTTTAAAATTATGACATTCATTAGGATACGTAGATTTTAAATGAGGCAAAGAGTAACCAAAAACTTTCATGTTATTAATGTTATCAAAAGCGGTTACATTTGAAGATAGCTCAGACGAGGGAGCTTTGGATAACCTTAATGACTCTAGTTCCTTACTGAGACTTACTACATTAGGAATGTAATTGAGTGACCTGGCCGTTTTTAGAAAATTGGCGTCATGATGACGCAGGACCCTAGACTCTAGGTGTAGATGCTTGAATTGGGACTTCCCGGGTCGTCGGTAGATTGGGTGGCGCCTTCTTCGAGCTTTAGTTGATGGAGAGCGGCTCGAAAGTCTGAGGCCTCTATGGTAATGACTTCATTGAAAAAGGGCAGCTTCACTTTTTGGTGCAAAGTTGGTGTGATAGCTCCGGTAGCGTGAATCCAGGTCCTACCTAGCAACATGTTGTATGCCGGGGGGATATTCATGAGCTGGATCTCGGTTTGTGTTTTGACAAACCCTGTCATGACGGGTAGTGATATGATACCTTCTACGCTGCGGGATGTACCGTCGTATGCTCTTATGCTGTTGGAGCAAGGGGTGACATCACTTTCCTTTATTCCTAGCTTGATGACAGTTGTTAGGGGCAGGATGTTGATTGCAGAACCGTTGTCGATGAGGGTAACGGGTAATACCATGTTACGACATTCTACGGTTATGTAGAGTGCTGGATTGTGTGGATCTTGAAAGGGTGGTAGGTCAGCGTGGGAGAAAGTTAGGGCGCCTGGTAGCCAATCCCGGATGATGTGGTCAATGAGTTGTGCTGGGAGGACATCTTCGGTGTTACGCCATGTTGTGTTAAAGGAAGGGTCGTTCGTTATGGGTAGGATAGTCATACCTTTGACTATGCCCTTGTCTCTGCTTTTACTTATGCGTTTGGGAGGGAATCCGGGCGGTATTAGTAGTTCCGCTGGGTCTTGAAACAGGCGTTGGAGGTGAGAATTCTTATCGTGGCCGTCGGACCGTCTGAGGGGGTGCTGATAAGGGATCTGGGTGAAGACTCCTTCATTGTCTTCATGCCTTGGTTTTGTTTTCGATTTAGCTTGGTGGATGTGATCGATGTTGTTACCGTTGTTGTTGATCTTTGTCCGCAAAGACGTTGACTTCGTGATCGCCCGCGGGAGCCAGGAGGGGATGATTGAGGATGGGATGCGTTCCTACGAAAATGGGGTGAGAACGGGGTGTGCTATGCTGGACTGTTGATTTAGGAGCTATGCTTGGCTTGTCGATCGTTTCGTTGTCAATCATGTCTTGGATTACGTTCTTCAAACGGAAACAGCTCTCAGTGTCATGTCCCTTCCCCCTGTGGAATTCACAGTACGAGTCTTCGTGCCATGACAGTGGTTTCTTATCCTCAGGTGGTTCACTGGTGGGTTTGGGAAGATGCAAAATGTTTTTCTTTACGAGCTTTCCCAATGCCTTTGAGTAGGACATAAAGAGGGGGTCGAACCTTCGTCGCTGTTGTGACGAGAATGGCCCAACTGGTGATGACCTGGGTGTAGCAGGAGTGGGTTGCGCTAGGAATACTGGTTGTGCCGCTAGTGCCTTTGGGTTTACAGTGTTAAATGGTTCAGTCGTTGTTGTGGTTCGAGAAGTATTGCCCTGGCGACCATCATCTGTAGTTTTGGCCAGTTTGTACTTGTGAATTTCATCTTCTAGGGATCGAATCCTCTTAATGTGTCGAGCAGACTCTTCGGCGAATAGTCTAGCGTTTTTCTCGGTTTCGATCTTTTGCATGGCGGCGAGATGTTCGAACAAAGCGGTGAGGTTGGCTATCTTGTGGTCGAGCAGCCTTACGTGTTCGGTGATCGTCATTAATTAGTGGAGGAGGCAGTGGAAGGGCAGCTTCATCACTTGCGAGGTTGAAACGGAAATTCATCTTGCGCTTGTGAGCCGTGTGTTCAGGGTTTTTAAATGAGTGAACCTGACAAAGTTTCAAGCTTTTAGTGATTCTAAAAGGGAAGAAAAGACTCAACGAAAAATCGCATTCACAACCAAAGGAAAGCAAAAAGTGTAAAAGTGGGTGCAAGACTCGACCCGTGTTTTTAGCTTTAAAAGACAGAGGAAGCTTTCGAGGCAGGGGCATATTGATACGTCCCTAATCTCGAGGTAGGAAAATTTGTATGATCATAGCCAGATTAACCCACTTTAGCAGTATGTTGCTAGGGTTTTATCATTTAGATTATGATAAAAAGGATCAAACCGAAGTAGCGATAGGCTAGTCGATCTGGGGATGTTAAATTTGGGTAAAAGGCGATCACTTGTTCGCCTTTTATGTGTGACTCAGGAAATTAAATCGAAATGTCGATAAGTCACTCGATTCAAAATTTAAATCAACGGGTTCGCATCTGAACGAGCCCGCGTTTTTGTTTTTGAGAGAAAGATTTTAAGTTAAAATCGGGATGACTAGTGAGTCACTCGATTTAGAGCTAATTCTAAAGTACAAAAGGTTAATTTTGTTTTTTAAAATATCCGAAATGAATTGACATTCTCGGGTTTTTGCTCTGTGAAATGTTTTTAACAATAAATGTATTATGACGATACGTCAGTCGCATAATTCATTTACGTTTTGAAAAAGATTAGAAATATAGTGGTTATTTCCGACCGGTTTTAAATGTTGCGGCATGTTATTTATCAGGTTCAAATGACTATAAGCCAATGACCCCGACTGTATTATCTTAAAAGCATGACCTTTTGAGAAAAAGTTTTAAAAATGTATTTTCAAAATGGACGTATTTTAAATGTATAATGCCTAGGAAATGTTTTTGCATGCAATTGTTTTGAAAGACGACTATAGTGAAGGTACTATAGCTTCACACTTGTACATATAAACACAGGTTTTTGGTTTATAGGGTAAGGTTCCCTCCGGCCATTCCCGCAACATTTAGGTAGGGTTATCCGCAAGATTGCACACGTCTTAGGTGTGAATTCAATACGGGCCCTAGAGCGTTCGAGTTTGACTGGTTACGATCGTTTGTACGGATGCCGTACTTGTAATCGTGGAGGGGTGAGAGATCGACGTGTCCAGAGTTATCTCGCTTATGAAGCGAGCGTTACTAGGGGCCGTCCCTCGAAGGGTGTGGTTAGGAATCGGGAGGATTCGACTCAACGTATTTTTGCCCAAATATCGAAAGCGTAAATGTTTTCAATGTTTCAAGCTTCACTTCTTTATGTTTTTAAAATAAAAGATAAAGAAAAAAGTTTTTCAAAAATAATAAAAATCATGCTCGTCCCCAGCGGAGTCGCCAACTGAAGGTACCGGGAAGAAACCTATCGACGCCCTGCGCGCGCCCGTCCTCGCCCCGTGCGGGGGCGCCGGGGCGGAATGCGCCTCGTAGGAAAAAGTGCGTATCGCGAAATGGTTTTAGTTAGAAATGGGGGAGATCATTGCATGGTTTTGTGACCAAAAAAGAAAAGTAGAAAATCCTTTTTTGAAAATGTGTTTTCGGAGTCGCCACCAAATATTAAAGGAATTTGGAACCTATTCAACGCGTCTTGAAATACAAGACACGAGTGTCTCAGATTTCAAGGTGCGTCGATACCTATCCGTCTGAGGTTTGAAACCAGAGAAAGGATTCGGAGTGAGGTTACTTTTCGAAAGTCTTGACAAAATGTTTTTTTGAAAACTGAAATCAAAAAGCCTGCATAAAAGTAGTCTCTACTAATTTGAAAACATTTGCTTAATTTCGATATTTGGGCTAAAAGTCACGCTACGTACAAGTGCGAATAAGTATGACTCGATAAAAATGCATAAATAATGTAAATCGTCAAAATAATGACTTTTGCTATAGGAAATGTACGTTAAATAATAATTTATTGACTAAATTATTACCATAAACGTTATTTTCCGACCTCGTATTTTGACTCTTAAGATTTTGTGAAAAACCCTCAGTTTGGCATGCTAAAAGACTAAATGAAACGGTACAATTTAGCGTCGGAACCGTGATTCTAGTCGTAATTTAATGCATGAATGCGGACTTGCATAATTATAAAAGTAACGTCGGTTTGCTTTAGTGATATTGAGTCGTTATTTATGCGATATTGGCGAGGTTTAGATGGATTATGAATCCGAATTGCTACAACCGTATTACGAATACGGCTTCCCTAATGCCAATATCGGGTTGGGGTTAATGTAACCCCTTTGTCCGAGTCTCAAACGTCCAAAACGTAGGTAAAATGTTTACCTTTCGAAAATGCAAAGACGGTTTTTTGAGTGGATTTTGTAAGTATTATGAAGTGTGTTTTGAAAAAGAGGTGTTTTTGGAATGAAAATAAGGGTTGGTATTTATAGGAAATGGCTCGTTTTTGTGCATGGACAAAACTTAATCGCCAGTGAGCCTGTGATTAAGTTTCAATGCAGCCGCCAAATGGAATAAAAGAACCAGGGCTGCAGGAGGAAAACATAATCGCCTGTAAACAGGCGATTAAGAATTAAATCGCCTGTTTACAGGCGATTTTATTTTTGTTTGGGTAGTCTATTATGCCGCCTTTGGTTTAATGACGTATTTTAGGGGTAATGATGGTGTTTGTGACGTAGTTATGCGTGTATGTTAAGTATTTTTGGGCCAAAATTAGTTTTGGTCCAATTTCGATTTTCGTGCATCGGTTTTTGTCGTGTTTTTCGGTTTTGGCTCGAGATAAAATAATATTGAAGTATATTATTTTACGGTTTTGTAGAGTCTAGATTTGTGAAAGTGTGATACGGGACGCACTTTGGCCCGTTTTGCGTGTTGCGTTGGTGTGCGTTTTGGGTCGTTTTTGTAGGTTTGGGCCGTTTTATGGCTTATTGGGTTGTTTTTGTGAGTCGTTCTAGTGGGACGTTCCTATATTGTGCTCGTGTCGTGCTTATAATGACTAAGAGTGACATTCATTTTTATAATTATGCAAATTCAAATTAATACGCTAAAAATGACTAAATACGTTTTAGACACTTTTGTACCGTTTCGACTTATTTAAAAGCATGCATGAAAGTCCTTTTCGTCATCGGGTTTGTTTTTGGGGGGTACGGATACGGGTATCTACAGGATCCGATCGAGCCCCCAGGATTTGAGAGGACTGTTCCCGTGATCAGCTCGAAAATTGTGGCGGATCGGCCTCTTGAAGATGAAGAGGCTAACCCGAAGCGGCAGAAGACGGCTTAGTAGTTTGCTTTTGTTGTTTTGTTTAGAAAATTTTCTTTATTCGAATACATGTTTTTAGTTTTAAATAAAGGGTTAAGGAGGCTTATTCCTAACTCATTTCTAAATTGTGAAAAATTCTAAATTAAAGTAATAAAATTGAATTAATTTGCTTTTGTCTTGTCTCGTTGCTTTCTGTTTTGTTCTGAAATGTTCTCTACCTTTTTAAGCTTTGAACACTCGTATGTTGTCTTAAATCCTCGACCTTTTTAAGCTTCAGATTCGTTCGTTTGATTTGTTTTGTCTTAAATCCTCGACCTTTTTAAGCTTCGGGCTTAGAATTTTTTGTGTTGACTGTGCTCTCGACCTTTTTAAGCTTCGAGCGTGTCATTTTGTCAGTGCAAAGCCCTCGACCTGTTTAAGCTTTGGGCGTGCGTGCTAAGGAGTTCGGTTGTGCTTTTGACAAGCTGCCTACGTATCTGTGTTTCATTACAGAATCAAACCGGCGTAGTTCGTGTGATTCGGTTGAGCTCTTTGCAAAGCTGCCTACGTATCCACAGTGCGTGGAATCAAACCGAGCGTAGTTCACCCATGCGTGAGTGAGTTTATGTGTTTTGTGTAATACATTGCAAATTTGTCTAAGCTTAAGGGTAGTATTTCTTGAGTTGATCAAGATTTGTTGGCAATCGGAAGTCCTGACCGTCCAGGTCAGTTAATTTCACGGCTCCTCCAGGAAGATTTCCTTGACCAAGTACGGTCCGGCCCAATTAGGTTTGAATTTTCCTCTTGGGTCAACTGGTAATGGAGCTCGGACGGATTTGAGTACTAGGTCACCCACCTTGATGTTTCGTGGTTTGACCATTTTGTTGTAGGCGCGTTGCAGGCGAGATTGGTACATTCGGACTGTACTTAGTGAATGTAATCGTCTTTCCTCTAAAAGGATGAGTTGTTCGTATCGTTCGCGTGCCCATTCGGCTTCAGGAATGTCTGCTTCCATGAGAACTCGAAGGGATTGCATCTCGATTTCTACAGGTTGGACGGCTTCCATCCCATAGGTTAGGAAATAGAGTGTCATACCCGTGGGTGTGCAGATTGGGGTGCGATATCCCCATAATGCGAATGGGATTTTGTTGGGCCAGTCGTGGCAGGTGTCGATCATCTTTTTGAGGATTGATACGACTGTTTTGTTTGCTGCCTCGACCGCGCCGTTGGTTTGTGGTCGGTTTGGTGATGATTTATGCCGTTGTATCTTGTATTTGAGAAGAAGGGGTTCGACTTCTCCTTGGAAGTGTGTGCCTTGATCGCTTATGAATTCGTGGGGTATGCCGTAGCGACAAATGATGTTGTTTTGTATGAATTTTGCAACTTCTTTTGTGCCCAGCGTACGGTATGATGCGGCTTCGACCAATTTGGTGAAATAGTCGATGGCCACGAGGATGAAGCAGTATCCTCCTGCTCCCACGGGTTGAACTTTGCCGATGACGTCGATTCCCCAAGTAGAGAATGGCCATGGCGAGGTTAAACTGTATAGTGGTGAAGGGGGTATGTGTTGTACGTTTGCAGAGATTTGGCAATTATGGCAATGTTTGACATATTTTGCACAGTCGGCTTCCATGGTGGTCCAATACCATCATAGCCTTATGATTTGTTTGCACATGGCTCGTGTGTGGTCCGCACTCGCCATCGTGTATTTGGGACATGATTTCGTGCCCTTTTTTGTGGTCGACGCACAAGAGTAGTGTACCTTGAGGCGTCTTTTTGAGTAGCTTGCTCATTTCCATCACGAATTATGACGATAGTAGGCGTAGGGCTCGTTTGGCCCTCTTGTCGATGTTTGGTGGGTATTCGCCGTTCGTTTTGTAATTGATGATTGCTTGGTACCAAGGATCGGTTTGTTCTTCCTCGGTTTCGATGTCACAGATGTAAGCGGGTTCGTTTCGTCGTTCCACGACAATTGGTAGTCTTTCCATTCCCGGGGGTATGTTGATTAGTGACGCGAGTTTGGATAACGCGTCAGCGAATTGGTTTTCTTCGCGTGGGAGGTGTATGAACTCTACGTGATAGAATTCGTTGATGAGCTCTTGTATCTTGTTTTGGTATAGTGCTAGGTTTTCATTAAGTATCTTCCATGCTCCGGATACTTGGTTGATTATGAGGGAGGAGTCCCCGTAGACCCGTACGTTACGGGCGTTGAGTACAAGCGCTGCTTGGAGACCGTGCAAGCATGCTTCGTATTCGGCGGCATTGTTAGTTACGTCGAAATCTAGTTTGATGGATAGGGGTGTGTGTTCGCCATTTGGGGATATGAGAAGTATCCCTACTCCACAACCTCGATAGTTGGAGGAGCCATCGAAGTATAACTCCCACTGTTCTTGGTCGATGTTGTAAATCCTGTCGTCGGGAAGGGATGTTGTGTCGATGATTGGTTCTTCGATGATTGCATTTTCAGCTAGGAAATCAGAAACTGCTCGTCCCTTGATTGCTTTGAGGGGTACGTACTTAAGGTCGAATTCGGCTAGGAGCAACGTCCATCTGGCCATTCGTCCGTTAAGCACAGGTTTCTCGAAAAGGTACTTTACGTGGTCCATTTTAGAGTAGACTTTCGTTTGGTGTGCTAGCATATAGTGACGGAGTTTCTTGGACGACCATACTAAAGCTAGACAACTCTTCTCGACGGGTGAATATCGAGTTTCGTAATCGAGAAACTTCTTGCTTATGTAATAGATTGCGTGTTCTTCACCATTTATTTCTTGAGCGAGCATGGCGCCCATGGCGGTGGGGGTTGATGTGAGATATAAGGATAGTGGCAAATCCATTTGGGGTGGTCGTAGAACTGGTGGGTTAGTTAGCAATTCTTTGACCTTGTCAAATGCTTTTTGACATTCTTCGTCTCATTCAATGTGGTCGGTTTTCTTGAGTTTCTTGAAAACTGGTTCACATATCATGGTGAGCTTTCTGATGAAGCGTGAGATGTATTGAATTTGGCCCAAGAAACTTCGAATTTCGTCGAGGTTCTTCGGGGGTTGCATTTCGAGAATTGCTTTGACTTTCGAGGGGTCGACCTCGATGCCTCTTTGGCTCACTACGTGTCCTAGTAGTTTACCGGATTTGACTCCAAAAGTACATTTTTGGGGATTCAAACGCATTTTGTATTGTCGTAGGCGAGTGAAGAACTTGCGGAGGTTAGTGATATGACCACTTCTCTTCTTTGAATTCATGATCATGTCGTCGACGTAGACTTCGACTTCTTTGTGCATCATGTCATGTAAGAGGGTTGTGGCGGTGCGTTGGTATGTAGCACCGGCATTGATTAGGCCGAAAGGCATGACCGTGTAGCAGTATGTGCCCCACGGTGTAATGAAGGCCGTATTTGCCATGTCTTCGCAAGACATTTTGATTTGATTATAGCCTGCGTAGCCGTCCATGAAGGATAGGAGGGCGTGGTCGGCGGTGTTGTCGACTAGGACGTCCACATGGGGTAATGGGAAGTCATCTTTGGGACTGGCTTTGTTCAAGTCGCGAAAGTCAACGCATACTCGGATTTTGCCATTCTTCTTCAAGACTGGGACCATGTTTGAGACCCATTCAGGATATTCGATGACCTGGATGAAGCCGGCTTGTAGTTGTTTCTCGATTTCTTCATTTACCATAAGGGACCATTCGGGACGTAGTCTCCTTAGCTTTTGCTTGATTGGTTTATAACCGGGTTTAATGGGGATGCGGTGTTCGGCAATGCTTCGTTCGATTCCGAGCATATCCTTGTATGACCATGCGAATACGTCCTTGAATTCGGTTAGGAGTTGTGTGAATTGGGCGCGCTCGTCTTCGTTCAGTGAGGCACCTAGTTGTAATTTCCTTGGTTCTTCGGGGGTTCCCACGTTTATGGTTATGGTTTCCTCGATGATAGGGTCTTGTGTTTTTGGAGAGACAATGTTTGCAATGTACTTGTTTAATGATTCATTAGTTTGTTCATTTTCATCGCATGAGTTAGTGTCTTTTGCATTTTGTGATTTGTTTGTTGTTTGTTGATTTGTAATTGTTTGTTTGTTGTTTGTTTTAGCTTGAGACAAGACGTAAGCAAACTTGTTCATTTCATTATTTTGAAAAGAATTATTCGACAATTCAGAAAATTGCTGGAGCTAGCCTCCGTAAATAGAAAATCTAAGCTAAAACTACAGTCTAGGATAGATGGGTCGACAGATGACCCGACACTAAGAGCATTAGAAGCTAATAGAATCTCTTCTTCTTCCTTGTTGTCTTCGTCGCTGCTGGAGTTGCTTGAGCTTGAGTCGCTTTCGTCCTTGTCTTTGAGGCTGGTGACATGGTCGAAAAGCGGTCCTTCGCCGGTAATAAGCTGAAAATGGTGGCCCTGTGCGTCGGTCCATTTCAGCGTTTTATACCATCCGTTAAGGGTTTTGTCTGTGGCGTCGGCTATGAGTAAGTTAGGATCGAAGCGACGGTCTCACAAGATTGTGGAGACAATCTCTTCATTTTTGGCGTTTGGCGAGGCCTTAGATGTATTGGGTTCGGCCTCGTTAGAGAAGCAAGCTTCGGATGAATGGATGATGTCTCGAAGGGAGGTATTCCCGTCGACCGTTCCTCCGGAGGTAAAGTATGCGTTTAGGTCGAGGATATAAGGTCGCAGGGTGACCTTGTGGGTTGATTTTCGTCTCTGGACCTCTTTGACCGTCCGCGCTCGGTCGTCATCTTTGGGTCCATAGCCCAGGCCCATGGTGAGCCAAAGGCTATTGTTGTCTTTTGTCTTGAAGGGTTTGTAGGTTTTGATTGGTGCACGTGTAATGGCGCCAACCTCGAGATCGAAACCACATAGGTCTTGTGCGGGTTCAATGACGATTTCTGAAGCGTTGGGCTCCTTTGGTGTATCGAAAAGGGCTCGAAAGTTTGAGGCGTTTAGGGTTATGATTTCCTCGTTAAGTGGGATCTTAACCTTTTGGTGAAGAGTAGAGGTCACGGCCTTGGTGGCATGAATCCAAGGTCGCCCTAAGAGTATGTTATAGGAAGGAGTCATGTCAATGACTTGGAATTCGACCTTCCTTTCTATCGAGCCGGTGCGTATGTGAAGGGAAATGGTTCCTTTCACATGACGTCTGGTCCCATCAAAAGCTTTGACTCCATCCGTGCTTGGGGTGAAGTCTTTATCGGACAAGCCGAGGCGATGTGCGGTGGCCAATGGTAGGACATTGACTGCGGACCCGTTGTCGACAAGTGACACGGGTAAGGTTTTCTTCATGCACTCTATGCTAATGTAGAGAGCAAGATTATGGTTTGGTCCGAATGCGGGGAGATCATCATTTGAGAAGGTAATAGCCCCCGGTAACCAATCCCTTGTGACGTGGCTGACCATTTGATCTGGAGAGATCTCAGCATCTGCACACGCTATTTGTAGAGCACGAATGAATGCATTCCTATGTTCCGCCACTACAAGAAAAAGTCAATTTTGCAACCAACGAAATTAGTCGCTAATAGCCTTAAATTGGTCGCAAAACGCAAATTGATCGCAGAAAGGTCTTAATATGGTCGCAGAAGGCTCAGTCGCTAATTAAATTGGTTGCTAAATTGGTCGCCTGAGTGCTGTGTTTTTTGTAGTGCGCTGAGTCTCGTAAAAGGGCCCAGATGGAAACATCGGCTTTTGTGCGAGCGAGTTGCTTCTGAAGCACCTCGTTCGTGTTTGGTGGTGGAATTATTGTAGAGGTGGAGGGTGTACTTGTAGAAGGAACATCTTCCTGGGCTATGGCCTTGCCTTTCTCGGCTGCGGTTGCTTTTCGGGCATGCTCATCCGTGAAGATATTCTGATAAGGACGACCAGAACGTGTGAGGTGTGAGACCTCGTCTTGGTCTTTCTTCTTGGGCTGCGTGCCCTTCTTTTTCTTCCCCTTTTTGTTCCTTTTGGTCTTATTCGAGGAAGGAGTTGTTGAGAGTTGAGCTACCGTTTTGTTAGCGGGTGGCCACTCTTCGTCTTCGTCATCACTGAACCAAACGCCATTGATTTGGTTATCATTGGGTGTGGTTAAGTAGGAGCAATCTATGATCGGGACTGATTCGACGAGGGTCGCGTGATCATCACTGTTTGTGAAGTCGTTTTGGGCTCGGATGCCAATCTCAATGAGTTCTTCGAAGTTCTCGGCATTTTCGTAGTTGAAATGCCTTTGCCATTTGGGTTGCAGACTGATGAGAAATGTGTCCATGAGCTCATCTTCATGTGGAGGGTTTAGAACTTGGGCAAGTAGTTTTCTCCATCGAGCAAGGTAGTGGGTAAAATCTTCCTCATCCTTTTGACGTGGGGCTGTGAGAGTATAGAGGGAAACATGCTTGTCAGCCTTGTTCTTAGCGTGTTGTTCTAAACGTTCAACTTCGATCTGATGCAAGGCCTTCAAGTTGTCAATGTCTTTGGTGAGTTGGCTAATACGGTGGCGGAGAGTCCTCAATCGGTCGAGATTAACCATGTTCGTGGTGCGTTGGCGTTAGAAGCGAGGGGTGATGATGCGATTCATAGTACGACGAGTATCCGGCTGAGGCCTGCATTTCACTTCGATATTAGTGACACGACTTGACCCACTAGACTCACAAACATTCTAAGCATTCATTTTTAGCTCATTTCTTTGTTTAGAAGGACCTTTTATGTTTTGAAAAGAGGAGATTTTCGAAAAGGTTTTAGCTAAAGGAAGCTTTTGAGGCGAGGATGCGTGCGCGCATCTCGTCTCAATGTTAAAAATTTTGCTTTGCACCCGTCGAGCTGATATCGGTAATTTGCCGAGGTGAGCTCGAGTTTGGATGTGTAAAAGAGAAAGGATTCGACTTGAGAGTGGTTAGCAAGTCAAGTCGAGGATGTTAAAAGTGGAGCCTAGGCCGTGTGACCTAGAGAATTGAAATCCACGAGCTTGGATTTGAATCCTTGCTCGGGTTTTTGCTTGTTAGTGAAAAAGGAGAATTTTGAGAAAGCTTGTTTCAAAAATTCGCGATAGTTTTGTTTGAAAAGTGTTAGTTTGTTAGATGTTAGGTTCATTTATCTTTGAAACGTTTAGGCGAGTTTTCGAAGATATGAATGCAAATGCTTGTTTTGAAAAAGACCATGGAGTGCATAGCCTCGAACTTGTACGTATGACTCGACTCAAAGGGTAGGGTCAAGTCGGGTACACCTCCAACTATCTTGAGTACGCTTTGGCAGATACTTAACCCCTTCATTTCCTTACGCCGGGGCGATAGGTTTTCTGAAGGGAGCACTGGGGCGGTCAAGATAGTTGTTTACGGCAAGCCGTGGAGGGGCGAGAGGAAAGCTAGTCCGGCATGTGCTTTATCGAGTGGACAAGCCTGCATGTGGGAACCACCTCTCGAGGGTGCAAAGGGTGCCTAGATTCCAAAAGGAATGGACTCTAAACGAATGTGCATTGCTCAAATATGTATACATGGATTGTTCAAGGCTTTCAAGTTTCACCTCTTTATTTTTAAAAAGAAAAAGCTAGTTTTATGTTTTAAAAATAAAACCTCTCCAGCGGAGTCGCCAAACTGTGGAACCCGGGATCGAGACAAGGGACCCAACTCGGCGTCTTGCGTAAGGGTGCTTTAAGTTAAAAAGACTAATTTAGAAAAACCTTTAAAACTGTTTTGGAGTCGCCACCTAATTATCGCGGAAATTAGGAACCTGCTATCATGTCTTAAGCTAAAGACATGTCCTAGATTTTGGAGCACGTCGACACCCCTAGATCTAAGGCTGTGAAACCAGAATGGATTCGGGGTGAGGGTACTTTAGAAAAAGAGTAATTCAATTAATGATTTATGAAAACCTTTTAGAAAAGCCTATATAAAAATAGCCTCTACTGACCTAGAACAATCCGTGTAAAATGATATTTGAGCTAATGTTATCGCTACGTACAAGTGCGAAAGAGTTTGTAAAAGAATGCAGATGCAAATGCAAAAAGATTGATTAAAACCCTCAGTTTAGCATGTTTAACTTGTTAACGAAAACGGTTCAGTTAAAGGTCGAATTCATTGCTTAAGTTGATTTTAATGCAAAATAAGAAGGGTGCAAGATGCATGCAAATAAAAAAAAGTTCAATTGTCCATTGGTTTATTTAATAAGGGTCGGTTGCTTATGCGACTTTGGCGTGTTATCGGATATGGATTGTACCCGAAGTAATAAGAACACTTGGAAGGCAAGCGCGCTCGGTGCCAAAGCCGGGGGGGGGGGGGGGGGGGGGACGCTAAAGTGTAGTCCCCTTTGTTAGTCCATAGAAAATAAGAAAAAGCTTTGATCCAAGTGGGTCGGGACCTACCTTAATCTGGACGCTCAGATCTGGGCAGAGCTTCGCTTCTTGAACTTAAAAGGAGGATGAATTCAACACGGGATGGTGTGTTGAACTCAAGGATTTGAGTGCGTGAGGCTTTGAGAGAGTTTTGGAGTGTGTATGCTGTGAGAAATTGTGTGTAAAAGATGTCTTCTGGTTGTAAATTGTGATTCTGAGGTCGGGGTATAGGGGTGTATATATACTAAAAACCTCGGAGAAATTAGGAAATCTGGGGATAAAAACAAGCCAGGAAACCGCATAGCACTATGCGGTTTGCCAGGGAAACCACATAGGCTTATGCGGTTGCTACCCCAAACCGCATAAGGCTATGCGGTTTGAGGGTGTGGCTTTTAGCTGGCTTTCCTAGTTTCGGTTTGATTATATCTTGGAAAGATACGGTATAATCTTAACCTTGCACGTCAAGAAAACACCTGGGATATTTCTGAGATATTTATGATGTTCAGGGCTTTGGAGTGCGGGCCAAAGGCTGGGTTTGGGCTCGGTTTTGGGCCCGAGACCCGGAAAAATGAAAGAGGTGTATTTGCATAGGTTTTGTGAAATAAGATAACCCGTGAGGCTATATTTTGCGTAAGAGGAGGCTAAAGGGAAGATCTAGCCACCGGGCCTAAATTTAGGAATTTAGGAATGCTGAATTAGACCTAGTTAATGTAAAAGGGCTAATTGTAATGCAAATGCGAAGCTCATGCCAAATGAAGCAGGACGTGGACCTAGCTAGACTCCAAATGTACAAAATGAACATTTATTTAAAGCGATGTGAAGCGACCTAAATCATTTTAACATTTCAAAACGACTCAGAATGAATTCGACATTATTAGAACCGTTTAAGTCAACGTTAAAACATGCGTAATAAAGTCCGTGGTACATCACAGGGTTTTGTGTGGGAGGGTACGGATATGGGTATCCACAAATCGCTCTCAAGTTGAATCCTTTTTTTATACATCCAAGCTTAAGCCCTTAAACGACATACCGTTAACATGGGCTCGACGGAAACAAAACGTTTTAATTTAACATTGAGACGAGTTGCGCGAACGCATTCTCGCCTAAAAAGTCTTCCTTAGCTCAAAATTTTTGAAAAAACTTCCCTTTTTTTTCAAGCTTAAAAAAAAACTTTTTTAAAAGAAATGAGCTAAAATGAATGCATAAAATGAACGTTCAGTCTAGCGTGTCAAGTCGTCTCACTAACATGCGAAGTGAAATGCTGGTCTCAACTGGATACACGATGTACTAAAAACCGCGTCATTGTCCCTCATTTAAACTCATGTACACCCGCAAAATGGTTGATCCCATCGACGTTAACGCAGTCCGTGAACAAGTTGCTAAGCTCACCAACGACCTTAACACCATGCTTTCCAAGCACCAAGACGAAGTTGGGCGCATGGAACAACACATCAAGGATGAGGCGGATAAGCACGCCAAGAAACTCCAAGCTATGGAGGAACGACTCTACATCCCGAGCGGCTATTCCATACATAAGAAGAATGAAAACATCCCTTCAAGTATTAAGAACGAGCTTCCTAACAAGTTCGCCCTTAGCGATCTCCTTATCTTCCTAGCACATGAAAGCCCAATCATTCACATTCGGGCCTTCCAGTCCCAAATGGCCATCAAGGGAGTTCCTTCCAAGCATTGGCTTGAACGATAGCCTTTGACGAATGGGTGTCTATGTGCCCTGAACTCTAAGACTTGTCTTACAACTCGAGAGACGTAAGCGGGTTTCAAATTACCGCATAATTTGGTGGCGACTCCAAAGCAATTTTAAATGTTTTTCTAACTTAATCTTTTTACCTTAAGCACCTCCTCTTTATTCGCCAAAATAACTTAAGCAAGACGTCGAGTGGTCTCCGCACCTTGGTACCCACACTTTTATAATGTGTAATACAATTCATTTATCTTCCATACCTTTCAATTACATCTCTTACAATAAAATTTTCTTAAAATTTAAGATTGATTCAATAGAATTGATATTATAACGCTAACGATTTTCATGATATTGTGACCATTACTTTCATGTAAAAAAGAAACATTCATATTTAAAAATAGGCTCTTATGACAAATTCTCCCATATTTAATCATGAAAGTCACATTATAAATTTGCATCTAATTGTTTAAAACGACAAATGAAATTTCCGGAGGAAAAGGTTTAACAAAGTTTATCATGCGGTATGATCCATGCTGGAAGCGCCTACAACGAACGACTGATTTCTGGTTTTGTGTAGCATTTGAAATTGTTGTGACAGGTTTCACTTGCCACGAGTTATATCGACTTGAGGCGAGAGTTGACATCAAGGACTCAAATCTGAAGAACCATTTTGGCCAGATTTCATTATCTCCTTCTTCAGTCTGTCAATTTCTTCTATTAGAGCTTCATTTTCAACTGTCAATAACGTAAACCGTAAGACGATTACAAGTAGTTTGCAAGCACGAAACCTAAGCAAGGACTTTTGTTATCGTATTATTCAGCTCGTGTAGTGAAAAACGTTTCAACAAAAAAATATTTTGCACATAAGACTATCTAGGACAGTAAGAACTAAAGAAAATCATTCTATTCAATCCAAGTCCTTCTATTACAAAGTCCATTCCAAAAGTACAAGGACTTTTACTAAGATGGTGGGTGGAACGTTTTATACAGGGCCGACCAAAATAATTGGAGGCCTTGTTCTAATTTGTAAAATGGAGCCTAATTTATTTGTCCGAAAAAATAAATTAAATGTTTTGCATATGATCATTTAAAAAAAAAAAAGGTGATGGTCTTGAACCTTGGTGACTTGTGTGATAACAATTGTTCTTACCAACAACATAATTATATTTAATGTTATATTTATTTTCCAAATAGATATTTAACCTTTAAATATTGTCAATTTGAACAAATTGGGGAAGGGGTTAATCATTAGTCCTGGGAGATTATCGGAGAGAAAACTGAAGGAAAACCCTAAGTCGTTCTTCGATGGCGAAATTCAAAAATATTCACAAAAATCCACAAAAAAAAAAAATTCAGAAAATCAACAAAAATAGTAGCGTAGGCAGCTCATCAAAGACACGATTTGCGGTTCTGGACTCGGTTGAGAAGGAGTCGCTCGGTGGAGAGGTGGATTCAATTGAGGAAGATCAAATCCTGCCGTTGGACCTGATGGGGGATGATTAGAGCACGGATTCTTAGGGTACGGATTGGCAGACGGTATCGCGAAAGAGCTCTCAATCTAAACCTGAGAGGCCAATACTTCGACTATCAAAGGACGATTTTTCGTCTGAGGTGAGTTTCTGGTCTTCAGCTGTTTATGGATTTGTGTTGGGTTCCAATCCTCCTTGGAATGTCATTTCGGGATTCTTAAGGCGAGCTTGGAAGAGTATGGCATTGACAAGATCTCTTTTATGCACAATGGCATCTTTATTGTGCGTTAAGGTGGTGCTAATATGGATTAAGCTACTTGACTTGGAACTGAAATTCTGGGGGACTGGGCCTTGCAGAAGATTTGTGGGCTCATAGGGGAGTTTATGAAATGTGATACCTCTACAAGTTAGCGTACTTGAAAGGGTCATGATGTTGATCAAAATTTCTCTGAGAAGCTGGTGTTCTTGGATGAGAAGGGTAAGGAACAAACCATCAGGGTGGAATATGATTGGAGGCCTATACGTTGCATCAAGTGCTCTGGTATTGGTCATTTAGGAGACAAGTGTAAGAGGAAGGATGATGGGGGGAAGGTGAAAGTTGGATGGGTTAGGAAGAAGGTGGCCCATGTTCCTGTTGACAAGGGGAAGAAAGTGATGGACCTGGGTGCTAAGCCTCCAAGTGTGTTGCAAACTCGAACAGTTAATCCTCCCTTAGTAATGCAAACACCTGCTGTTATCACTCGTGTTATGCATCATGAGGGGCAGACATCTGGTGAGGGGGCTCAAAGGAACACATTCTTGGAGGCTCTGAATTTTTCTTTGCAAAGGGCCTCACTGGGGCCTAAGGGGACTGGAAGGGGAGCAGGGCAGCCAATAGATCATGGATAAGCTGGGTTGTTGGAATATTAGAGGTCTGAATAGTCTCCAAAAACATAAAGAAATAAAATGGTTCTTACATAACAATAAGGTGGGACTATTTGGCCTCTTAAAAACCAGAGTACTAGCTAGTAATAAGAATAAGGTAGGTAGTAGTTTTTGTGGTGAATGGGCTGTTTGCACAAATGGTTCTTTGGCGGCTAAGGATATAATTTGGCTTCTATGGAAGCCTGAGGTGTTTTAGGTGGATGTTCTGGACATCCCTCTCCAGACCATTCATACTAAGGTTACTTGCAAGGTCTCTAGTATAATTTTCTGGTTTACAGTGGTATATGGGTTTAATACTGCAGCTGAGAGGGTAGAGTTGTGGAGTTTAATGAGAGATTATAGTTCTCAGATTAGTGGAGCATGGCTAGCTTGTGGATATTTCAATAATGTGTTGAGTCCTAATGAAAGATTGGGGGCTAATGTCACTCTAGCTGAGATCAGACCATTTCTAGAGTGTGTTACTGATTGTGGCCTGACTGATAGTAAGGCAATGGGTTTTTTCTTCACTTGGAATAATAAGCAGGGGCCTGAGTCCATTGTCTATAGCAGGATAGATAGGACTTTGGTAAATGATGAGTAGATACTGTTGTATCCAGACTCTTATGCTCATTTTCATCATGAACGGGTCTTTGATCATTGTCCCTCTGTGATGCATTTGGATGTGGAGAGTAGAAGTAGAAGACCATCTTTCAAGTATTTCAACATGTGGTCTTTGGATCCTTCCTTTCTTAACCTGATGAAGGACAGATGGGATAAAGATGGTGATGGGACATTGATGTATCAGTTGATCACAAAGCTGAAAAGACATAAACCAGGGCTGAAAGCTCTTAATCAACAAAGTTTTGGTGATATAGGGAACAAGGTGACTATCACTAAAGCTGGCTTGTATAGAATCCAGGAGGACTTGCAAGCTAATCCTCTGGACAAAGATCTCTTGAGATTAGAAAAAGATGTCAGAGCAGAACGCATTAAAGATCAGAAGGCTTTCTATTCGTTTATGGCTCAAAAGACAAAGATAGATTGGCTGCAGAAGGGGGATGAAAACACTAAATTCTTTCATACTCAGCTTAGGGCTAGAAGGGCTCAAAACAAGGTTTTCCAAATCAAAGATAGACAAGGGAATCTTTGTGTGGAGACTACGGCTATTCAAGAGGCTTTTATTTCTTATTATGAGGAATTATTGGGTAGTTCTGCACAGGTGATGCCTCTTGCCCAGCATATTGTACAGGAGGGGGCTACCCTTGACCTAGAGCAACAACAAATATTGATCAAAGATCTAACAAATGAGGAGGTTAAGAGGGCTATGTTTGATATTGAGGGCACCAAAGCACCAGGCCCAGATGGATTTAGCAGCCAATTCTTCAAAGATATCTGGGGTATCACAGGTTATCTGGTTATCAATGTTGTAAAGGACTTCTTTAGAAGTGGTAGGTTGTTGAAGCAAGTGAATGCGACTCTTGTTACATTGATATCTAAGGTGGAATTCCCTTCTGATGTAACTCAATTTGGGCACATTGCCTGTTGTAAAATAATATACAAATGCATCAGCAATGTTCTGTGCAACAAATTGGGCACTATTCTGCCTGCCATCATTAGTCCAGCTCAGAGTGCATTCATCCAAGGTAGGGACATCGTGGAGAACATCCTTATATGTCAGGATCTTGTAAGGCTATATGGGAGGAAATCTTGCTCACCCAGAGCAATAATGAAACTGGATTTATAGAAGGCTTATGATTCTGTGGAATGGGATTTTGTGAAATCCATGATGGTGGCCCTCAATTTCCCTGATAATTTTGTTGGTTTGGTGTATGAATGTATATCCACTCCCTCTTACTCACTGGCTCTGAATGGGGAGTCTTTTGGATTTTTTAATGGAAAAAGAGGCCTCAGACAAGGAGACCCCCTTTCCCCTTTATTGTTTGTTATTTGTATGGAATTATCTCAGCAGAATTCTGAAGAAGATCAGAGAGTTAACACCATTCAGATTTCATCCTCTTTGTGGGAGGATACAGTTGACTCATATGATATTTGCTGATGATTTGGTTCTATTCTCTAGGGGAGATAAAGAGTCTATAATCAGCCTACTGAGGGCTTTTGAATCCTTCTCTAGAGCATCTGGTTTGAGGATGAACAAGGGGAAATCTCAGATATATAGCAATGGAGTTCCACAAATAGTATTTGAGGAGGTGACTAGGCTGACTGGTATGACTGCTGGCTCTCTTCCATTCAGGTATCTTGAGGTCCCCATCTCTCCAAAGAGACTATCCATTTTAGATTGATCAAGGCTGGTGGAAAAGGTCATTAGTCGAATTCGAACTCTGGGTAGCAGGAAATTGAGTTATGCAGGAAGGTTGGCTCTAATAAAATCAGTCTTAGCTAATTTGCATACATACTGGAGCAGGATCTTCATCCTCCCTAATTCAGTGTTGAAATCCATCACTGCCATCTGTAGGAACTTCTTATGGTCTGGTCTTTCCAACCATGGGGGGTGTGCTATGGTGTCATGGGAACAAATCTGCCAAGAGAAGAAGAGAGGGGGCTTGGGTGTGAAAGACCTTAGCATGTGGAACAAGGCTGCTATTGGGAAGTATGTATGGTGGGTGGCAAATAAGAAAGACCATTTGTGGGTTCGATGGGTTCATGCTGTGTACATCAAAGGGAGAAGTTGGTGGCAGTACAGTCCTAATACCACTACAAGCTAGGCGTGGCGCAAGATTTGTCAGACCAGAGATTTACTATCTCCTGGGTATGAGGATGTTTGGTGGATCCACAATGAGCAGGAGTACACTATCAGCAGGGGGTATGATTGGCTTACTCAACCCACTAGGGAAGTCCCATGGAGTAAGTTAGTATGGATCAAAGGAGCAAGACCAAAACATAGCTTCATTGGATGGTTAGCCCTGCACAACCGTCTGCTGACTAATGATCGTCTGGTGAGAATGGGATATCCAGGTTCTACTGCTTGTTACTTGTGTGTTGGGGGATGTGAATCCCATGTGCATCTCTTTTTCCAATGTAGCTTTAGCGATCGATGTTTGGAAATTTTGAATCGAGTTACTAAGAATGCAATCCCTGTACAAGGATATGCGCAATGGTGGAGTTCCTCTGCCTTCCCATCTGGTGCTATCAAGACTGAGACCGCCATTCTTCTTCTTGCTATTATCTATAATATTTGGTGGTGTAGGAATGAATGTCGATTAATTATGTTGTAATTTGCCCTTCTGTTGTGGTGGCTAGCTTATTAAAAGAGAGGAGTCTTAGTTTGAGCTGAAGTTAAGCTCATGGTTGATTTGTAGGGATACGAAGTGGCTTTGTTAGCCTTGAAATGCACGTTGTAATCATGATCTTTTGATCTTATTAATGATAGCTTACCTTTGATCAAAAAAATTTGAACAAATTGGGCCCCTTATTTTTGTGGGGCCCTATTCTGATAACTAATAGAAAGCCATTTAGGTCGGCCGTAGTTTTATAAAGATATCAAATTCTATTAACTCCCCCTGATATAGGAAATCCAAAATTTCAAACTTCTATGGTGTTACAAACTCTCTATTTAACGAACACAATATCGTCATTGTGCCTGGAGTTGACCATAGCCAAGCACAGATCCTTCCCAGCTAGGTGGGTGACCAGGATACCTTTGACCACAAGCTCACCAAAAAGTCACAGGATTGCTCTAATGCCATTTGTTAAATTCCAACCCACCATCATCGTAATGCACATCACTTAATAGTCGGATGCACACCTTTGGTCTGGTTGTCCTCACTTAAGCTCACACGTACAATACCTTGTTACTAAAGTGGTTGGTGGAAGCTCTTATAAAGATATCAAATCTTTTTAACTTACATAATGTGGAATATTTAACTTCCAATGTGGAACATCTAACTTCCAAACATGCGGGGTGTTAGATTTACAACAAATATTAATAGTCATTTTTGGTAACAAGCACAAATTTGTGTACATAAAATTGAGCTTTTCTGTATTATTTACATTACATACACTACTCATGAACATACAAGCATTAAGCTGGTTATACACCTTATATATTTGGAACCAAAGATCGATTATGATGTTCCTTAAACATTAAAATAGTGTTTAAATATACAAATATTCAACAACTACTATTGTAATAATCAGTGTTTGCATAACATAGTTCTTGAGTTATTATATCATGGTTTGTTCTTGAGTTATTATATCATGATTTATAATACAAAACTGAACTTTCTTGGTTAGAAGTGAGTTTGAGTAATGTAAGAAGAAAATTAGTAAAGGGCAAAAAGACAAATCTAAAAACAGCTAATAGACGTTGTCACACGGTATTCTGTTCGGTAACACATAACATTTTCTTGTAAAAAAAGGCACCAAATTGATGATTTATTAGATGAAGCGCACCTCTTCTGAGTTCTTCTTGTTGCTTCGAATACTCAAGACGTATTTTAAGCTTCTTATTTTCAGCAATCAGACGGGCCGAGTTCCTCTACATCATAAAAATGTAACAACTTAAAGTATGTCGATATTAAAGTTATTACCTCATAAAGTGACTTTTTATATCGGAAAAGGCGTCATATCAACTATATGGAATGTGATGTAATATAATTAACGATAATCAAGGCAAATTATACGAATAGCCAAAGGAAATTGCAAGTGAAATATCATAATATCACCAACGTCACGTTATAAAAGTACATAATATACCTGCAGTAATGCAAGTTGCAGAGATAGAGAGATCAGAATAATTTTTAGTGTTTCTGCCTTTCTCTCAAGATCTTTCACGTATCGCTTATTCTTCTCCCTTGAACGTATTGCATTCCCCCTATTACCTTGAATCCTACAATTTATGTAAGGCAAAAAAATCAACCAACGCACATGTAATAAATTCGAGCTACATTAATGAGTTACACAGATGACATGTTTCAAAATGGAAAATGTTAAAAGGAAAAAAGCATATACGATAAAAAATAGGGCACAATAAGCGCCCCTAAATTAAAAGTTTTTCATGCCTATTCTTTGATGTATCTTCGTATCATTCAGTAAAATTCGATCAATAAATCTTGTGAATTCTTTTAAGTATCTCGAAAGATTCAGTTTCCACACAAGCACACTCCCAAAAAATCCTGCAGACTTTGGTTAAATCTATTTCATTACAAACAATGTCCAAACTTCCAAGAAATCGTTGAGTTTGCTCTTTCTTAATTAACCGCAATCGGTACTACTTTAACTACAAAACATTAAGAAGTTACCATATAAACGACGATAAAATATCACATTGTTAAGACACCAACACACTGTTAAAATCTACTGAATCTTCTCCCTAACTGAACAAGAATATTAATCATAACAATTGCAGCATCCAAGTCTTATTTACGCTACATCAACAGTACCAATCCTGAAACCTTACAGCCTCACTAGAAACCTATTTACATGTTACCGACATTACTCACACAAACCACAAAAGTTTTTTTTGTCCTATACCCTTCATTCAAAGTCGATTGTCTAACTTACTTTGATCAATCAATCGATGAACAATTTGACCATGTGAGATACAATTTGAATAAACAATAATATGGTTAAAATGCTGCAACAATTTAATTTGAATAAAGCGACCTACATATGAGTACGTCACAACTCAAAATATCCACAATTATATGAAAAACAAATAGAATTCTAGAAACCCTAATCAACACAACAAACATATGATCAAAACAATCTACTCCGTATTAAATAGTACCTATTTCAAAATCAACAAAGAAATCCTAAAAAACACAACAAACATATGTTACAAAACAGTAGAAAAAATAAAACTCAAGAAACCATGTAAGAGAAAAATATTTCAATATACTACAAATAGAAAATAAGGAGTAATTCAATTCTATGAAAAGTAATACAATGTCAACGGGGTAAATTAGAGAGTATCATTAGTCACGCCATATCATTTTAATTTTCAAAATAGTTCTTTGAACTCATTTTCAATTAGAATTAACCATGATTTTGCATGAAAAAAACATATGTATCAACAAATTAAACAATATGTTGTACCCCATTGAAGATTAAAACACAAGAACCCTAATCACTCTGATATTTAGTGTCTTGAAAAGTAGAGTATTTTTTATTTTCTTTTTAATAATTAGTAAACCTAATTCAATATTAATACCACCCATTCTTTGTATAGTGTCTAGATTCAACTAATTATGACCATTACGTATATAGAAATGTATATTACAGAAAAAAATTTGGAGATAATTCCTATATTACAAAATCTGTTACTTATTAAAATATTACTGTAAATTTATTGTGGTTTGTGTTAATTTTATTATATACAATCATTTACATATTAAATTGTAATTTTTAAATTGGAAAAATAAACACGAATAATCCAAACTAACACTCATCTTGGAAAAATAATCTCACCCTCAAAATATTCTCAAAATCATCCTAACTACTGAAACATTTCAATTATATATACTTTAGCCAATTTTACTCAGCTCAAACAGGTAGAAAAGAAGATTATGCCGATTTTAGTTTTAGATAGAATAAGAGTGAAGAAAATATAAAACGGTTTAACCTTCGTTTGTACATCTTTGAGCCAATAAAATTGGTTAAAGTATATTATTAGAATGATCTTTAATAGAGAGGATTATTTTGTGAATATTTTGAGTAGAGATTATATTTAGAAGGTGGGTGAAAGTAGGGATCATTTCCGTGAATTTCTCCTTTTAAATAATGTTTTATGTGTTGGTAGAAAATTTTATACAGTTGATGTTATTGTTTTATTACTCTACTATTTGATTTATATTTTCTGTTTATAAACATGGAAAAACTTAGAAAAATTCTATTTAAATTATTTGGTTGTGTTAATAATTCAAACACAACATTACAATAGTTGCCACTATTCATGAACTTGGAGAATTTTTGATATCGTGGGTAATATGAGATTGAGAATATAATCATGTGTTAGCTCGTTTTATTCGTTTTCTTAAATACAAAAGTAAAACTAAATTTGTCCAACTTTTTTTTTAATATGTAAGTATAGACATTGCTGCTGCAAAACATGTCTCGATAACTGTGTTATGATGTCATGTTGTATTTGGAATTTAAAGGAAGAAGCATATAGATACCATTATTTCTTATTCTTTGATATTTGATTTTTAAATTTACGTCTTTAATTTTTTGAGTTGAGGTATGCGGTAAATTTAAAAAATTTGGGATTATGTAGGACACTTATTATTTTATTTTTTTTGGATTTAGGAAGTTAAATATTTGATATATAATAATTTGAGGATATGCCCCTCAGAAAATATAGATACACCACTTGATTTGTATTTTCCTTCCATCAATTTTATAATGCCATTTTTTTCTTTTCTGTTTTTTCATGTCAATATTTTGTACTGATATTCAAATTGAAAAGTACTACAATTATATTTATAATTTTTCCTAAATATCTAATCCATAAAAGCTACAAGTTTATGATTCATATGACCTTCGTTGTTATGCTCCTCTTCATTATTAACTTCGCTGCTATGCTCTTCTCCGTTAAGCCCTTCCTTGCTCCAATTCCTTGTGTTTCGACTTCAATTTGCTTGTTTTTCCTCGAGTATTAGCCAAATTCTTCGAGTAATTAAGGTACAATTCGTATTAAATCCTTCAATTTTGATTTTTGTATAGTCTTGTAATAACTCGTATTTCTATGTCTATATAAAGCTCACATTAGATTTTGATTCGAGTAAAGCTTTTTCTAACTTAATCTTTTTAACTTTAAGCGCCCTTATGCAAGACGTCGAGTTGCGTCCCCACACCCCGGGTTCCACAGTTTGGCGACTTCACCGGGGATATTTTATTTTTAAAAGTAAAAACTAGCGTTTTCTTTTTAAAAATAAACAGGTGAGACTTGAAAGCCTAAGAACAATCCAATTTTACATATTTGAGCTATGCATATTAGTTTGTTCGAGTCGGATCCAATTGGAATCCAAACACCCACACACCCTCGAGAGGTGGTTCCAATACACAGGCTTATCCATTCGATAAAGCACGTACAGGACTAACTTTCCTCTCACCCCTCCACGGCTTGCCATAAGCGACTATTTCGACCGCCCCAGTGCTCCCTTTAGAAAACTACATGCTACGGCGTGAGGAAATAAAGGGGTTAAGTATCTGCCAAAGCATACTCGAAATAGTTGGAGGTGTACCTACCCTAAACCAAAAATCCCTTGAGTCATACGTACAAGTGCGAGGCTATACACACTATGGCCTTTTTCAAAACGAGCATGTGCATTCATATCTTCGAAAACTCACTAAACTTTTCAAAGATATAAACGAACCTAACAATTAACAAGCTAACGCTTTTTAAACAAAACTATCGTAGATTTTTGAAATAAACGTTTTTCAAAATCTCCTTTTACAAAATAAGCAAAAACCCGAGCAAGGATAAAAACCCGAGCTCGCGGATTCAATCCTCTAGGTCACACGGCCTAGGCTCCACATTTAACATCTTCGACTCGACTTGTTAACCGTTCTCGAGTCGAATCCTTCTCTTTTACACATCCAAACTCGAGCCCACCTCGATTTACCTCCGACATCGGTTCGACGGATGCAAAACAAAAACATTTTAATATCGAGACGAGATGCGCCCACGCATTCTCGCCTCAAAAGCTTTTCTTTAGCTTAAACCTTTTCGAAAACCTCATTTTTCAAGCTTAAAAGAGTTTTCTTAAATGAAATATGCTCAAATGAACAACTACAATGAATGCATCCTCGACTCAACTAGCTAAAAGCTCTCAAGTCGAATCCTTTTCATGCATCTAGGCTCGAGCCCTTAACAATGAACCGTTAACATGGGCTCGGCAGATGCAAAGAAAAAACATTTTAACAAAGAGACGAGATGCGCGCACGCATTCTCGCCTCAAAAGTCTTCCAAAACATAGCATCGTTGCTAAAGCAAAACACTCTCAATTTTTGAAATGAGCTCTTTTAAAAAATCTTCGCACTTTTACAAAACAAACAACACACTCTCATTTTTGAAATAAGCTTTTTCTGAAAATATCTGTGTTTTTACAAAAGAAGCAAAACTCTTTCATTTTGATATAATCGCGTTTCAAAATTCCCTCAACTTCGAAATAAACACTTTTTCGATTTGACCTACTAAGCATTCTTTACAAATCATTCAGGAAAAATCATTACATTCCCGAATCTTCTCAAAGCACAAATGGACTACATGGCCCTTGGCCATCGTAACCTATTTATCTCAAAGCATTTTCATAAAGCAAAACCCGCGAATCTCGTCGCATTCTTGGAGACTTTTCATTCTAAGCGGCTCGCGACCCTTCACATTTTGAAATAGTATTTTTCAAAATATCCGTTTCAAGTCAACTAGTCTATACCTAGTTCGTTTCGACCCAATCGCAAATCTCTTCAACCGTCCGGGACTAATCACTACATTCCCGAGACCTTTCAAAAACGTCAATGGACTACATGACTCGCGGTCATTGTACGTCAATTTCTAGCAAAACGCTTTCACAAGCCCAAACCCAAGAATTACATAATATTCTTGTTGGACTTTGTGCGGCCCACGGTATTCTCAACTATTCAAATAAAGCACTTTGCAAATCTCTTTTGGCCAACCGACCCAAGGTCGACTCGATTAAATAAACCTCATCTTTTGCATGCAAGCAAAACCCGAGAATGGCCATGCCCAATATCGTAGTCTTTTCATTGGCTCGAATGGCCCATAACCATCTCGACCCGATTCCTCTTAAGCAAAAAGCAAGTGGACGTACATACCTGTCGACATCCTACCTTAGCATCTTCGATCCGACTAGCTTATCGCTATCACGGATTCACTCCAAACAATTCCATAGCAATCTCACGATTGGCCCACAATGACACGCCATTAACTTGGGCCCTTTGGATTCAATCAAAACTCTTTAAACATCAAGTCGGAAACGTGTCAACGCGTCTCTAGCTCAAACACCTTCCAAACATTTTGTCAAAGCACGACAAGTGGTTATCATAAAATCCTCGTCACATTTTTGAAATATCCTTTTTCAAAAATGTTTCCTTCGAACCGAATGACCCATAGTCATGATGGTTTGATCCAGACAAACAGTCTTTTCAAAACATCCAAGAATAATCACTCTATTCTTGTGACATTTCCAAAACATAAATGAACTACATGACTAGCGGTCATTGTAACCCATTTATTACAAAGTATTATCAAACCCGAGAGTGGTAACCCATTCTCATGGACCTCTTCTCAAAAGATAAATCAAGCGGCTCACGGCTTTTTAACATCTTGATGCGGGAGCATTAGAGGAGGTTGAAAACGAAGTACTTCTAAGCCGACATTTACCTAAGATCACTAAAGAGTTGAAGATTGGTTCGAATTATGTAACTATGGTTACTTGGAAACACAATGGAGAAGCTGGAAACGCAGGAATGGAAGCTGGAAACGCAGAAGGAAACGCAGACTTTGAAGGTTCCTGGAAACTCACAGGAAACACAGACGCGTTTCCCACAGACTAGCTGGAAACGCTGGAAAACGTGTACAACTCAACACGCTTTCCTTAAATTATTCCGTAGAAATCAGCTAGTATAATCTTAATTATTCTTAGTTTATTTTCTTTATTTACTTGCAAATAAAGTAGGAAAATTTCCTAATTGTGTTAGGAATAATTTAGTTGATTTTATTTGATTTTGTTAGTTTGTTTCCTAATTAAATTAGAAGAGTCTTAGTTGAAGAATAATTTGGTTTCCTAATTATATTAGGACCAACATAGCTGTTTTAGAGTACTATAAATAAGGTTGGATTGTGACCTTATTTTTCATATCTTATCATACATTGAATTATCAATAAAGTTTTATACTTTGCCTAAACTTGCGAGTTTAACCCTTGAATTCTTTCTTGCGAGATTGATTTCAAACTCTTCCTTGCGAGGTTGAGATTTAGCTAATCAAGTGATTTCCTTGCGAGGATTGATCAAGATTGCTTGCTTATCCGTTCTTGTTATCAAGAACTTGCATTATCCATCTTATTTGCAACCTCACGTTGCGTTTCCACCCAAAAACAGCAACCTTACGTTGCATACATATTCAAGTTACAAATTCCGCTGCTACGTTTCTAAAGAACCTACGCGTTCTATATCACATCTCTTTTGAAATAAGCATTTCTCTTAATCTACGATTCAAATGGTCTATCGCCATTTTAATCCAAATAACAAAATCCGAGAATGAACTAGCATCATCCCACGGGTTCTTCACGGTTAAACCAAGTGGCTCATAGCCGCTTCAATCTAGCTCTTTTTCAAACCAAATGTATGAAAACGAGCATAACCGCCTTCATCACATTTTCAAACACCTCGATTCGATAGCCTATCGCTACTCCGAATCGACTCATATTTTCATCGCAATCCAAGGACAAGCCCGTAACGACACACCGTTAACACGGGCTTATCAGATTTGACCTCAAAACACCTTTTGCATCGAGCCAAAATGTGACAACGCATTTCTCCTCAACAAAACATCCCACTTTTGTCGAAAATAAAACTTTTGCAAAAACAAAGTCGAATCCACGTATGCGTGAACCGAGTCCCGACGCAAGCATCAACCACATCTGAGACATGCGCGTCTCGAGCATCCATCAAATCATCCATCAAGGCAACAACGAAGGTCTCGCGGACCACATCAAGTGGCTCGCAATGTTTTCAATACGAGTCGAGTCTTAAGCATCGAGTCAATCTCTGTCAGTCTAGAGAAATCGAGTCTTCGACGTGCGACACTTTAACAAATCGATAAAGGAATAAGTTTGCTTACATCTTAGCCTCCTTTCAAACTCTTAGCTCTTCTATACCGAAATACATTGCATCCTAGGAGTAGCTAATAAGCAAGCGAACTTGTCAGAGGAGCCCAGTGTGATAGGCACACGATCACAAGCGAACATTGAACCTGCAGAGTTTAGCAAAGTCCAAGCTCAAGCCCAAGCCACAAAGGGCGTAACATATTCTCAAATACAAACGAGAATACAAAAAAGCAAAAGCAAAAAACAAAGAAGAAAAAAAAAGAGCAAAAGCAAAAAGCAAAAAGCCTCAAAGCTCTGAAGCAAGGGACAAAGCAAAAAAGCATAAAAAGCCCTCTAGCAAGTGGCGACGCAAGCAAAGGGCAAGAAACATCGAAGCCCACAAACAAGCGGCAAAGTCTTTGAAAATTCAAATCGAAGACCAAGCTGTAGATACCCGTATCCATACCCGTAGCTGTACCCCCCAAAAACGTAATGTCAAAACGGTACATTTTGTCGAAAATATTTTAAGTCGTTTAAACGCATAAATGATTTATTTGCATGTCGTGTAAAATAAGTATTCGTTTAGTCATTTTATTTAAGCCGACCCAACACAAAAACAAGCCTTTTTCCACACAAAAAAGCCCACAAAAACACCCGAGCACGCCTCCCGAGGCGTCAGACGCTCAAACCGAGCTCACGTCTAAACACATCTCACAAAAAAAATCAATTCAAGGCAAAAAAATTTTCGGCCCGAGACCCGAAAAAGCACGAAACACGAAGGACGAAACAAGAAATCGAGCCCGAGTTACGTCATGAGCCAAATTGATTCTCGACCAAAACCTGCAGCCTAAGAACATAATCATCACACACTTACGTAAGCACATACACATTGATACGTGCTATTTACATTGATTATTTGCCCCCGGCTTAGTCGCATTTAGCTTGCATTTACTCGCAATCATTGTTAGTTTAGGAGCTATTTGCTATATATTGCGATACTGCTGTTCCTCGTTTATATTTTGCAGGTTTTGGCGGTCCTGAGCCGAAACCTGAGTCGAGTGGAGCATTTTAGTATCGAGACGACAAGACTAGGCTCGAGCTATCACGAGAGCTCGAGAACACGAGCAAAAGACTAAAAGATTAAGAGGCCACGAGGAAATAAAGGCCCAAGACCAAGGGGTCAAGCCTAGAGTCAAAGGAAGAGCTCACCAAATTGAGCACTGCCGGCCTGTGGATCAAGAACCGGCCGGCCGGCTCTGGTGTCCTATTCGTCGGGTTTTGTTTTAATTTATGATTAATTGTTTTGGAACATATATAAATACCCTAGGTCGTGCACACAAAAACTCATCTTTAGTTTATGCTTTTATTGCTAGTTTTCTTTTAGGTCTTTAGTTCTCTCTTTTACAAAACATTCAAACTTCTTAGTTTAGTTCAAGATTGATTTCGATTGTAACCGTCGGTACTCCGTAAATTCCAGGTTTTATTCAATTGCTATTGTTTTTATCATCATGTCTTTCTCTTATTGCTTTGTTCTGATTTCCGTTATGCGTAGCTAATTTCTTAATTAGGGTTTGGGGTGATTTGTGAGATTGGTTCAGGAACATGTTTTAATTGCTTATATTGATTGAACTTGTGCAAGTTGACTTCTTCCTACGCGTTTTATTATCAATTGAATTTAGGGACGCCTTTATTGAATTGAACTTAGGTTGTTTCAGTTTAAGATCGAAAGACTAATTGAAACTAGACTCACGCGTATTTGATAAGTTAAGTTTAGTAAGTTGCGAGAGCCCGCTAAATTTGCTTAAGGTTAATATTGACTCGAGAGAGCATATTCCTAAACCTAGTCACTTGCATAGCTTCGATTGATTGATAAATTCCTTTTGAATTGAATTCCTGAATCGATGTCACATTGATCCCGATGCCCTAATCTCCCTTTTATATATTTTTATACCATCTTATTTGCTGTTCTCAGTTTAGTCTCACAAAACACCGATTTATTACCTTGAGATAGACCTAGTTTTAGCTGAGCATCCTATTGACTGCCCGTTTCTCTATGGATTCGACCCTACTGCCACTAGCTACTATACCTTGTTAGTTGACTTTAGGTTATTTTGACTTAGGTGACGCGACTTTAGCCTTGTCAATTTTGGCGCCGTTGCCGGGGAAACGGTTTGCTAGTTATTGTTTTTGCTTAGTTTAGGTTTTTCTCTTGTCTCAAGGAACCTAGTTCCTTGAGACCGTTTTTTATTGTTTTCGTGTAGTTTTGTTTATGCGCAGGTCACCTCGGACTCTAGTTCCTTTTGAGCCCGAACCTGAGCGAGCATTACATCGTCTACGCAAGGAAGCAATTAAAATTGTAGATCTCGATATCAAGGAACGCAATCGTCCTACGAAGAGGACACACCTCCAGTTACTCCAATTTTTCATCAGTTATAAGTGACTATGCCGAAACTCTATAGTCACTCGGTACCTAAACCGGAATCTATTCCTGATGGATTCACGATGCCCGCTACTCTTACGGGCAACTTTGAGATTCGCCCCGCCTTTCTAAATTTGGTGGAGCGAAATCAGTTTGGTGGTTATCCCACCGAGGATCCTGGTCGACACATGCAGGTTTTTACGGACTACTATTCGACGATAAAGCAGGCTGGGATCACTCAAAATCAAATAAGGGAAATGCTGTTCCCTTTTTCGTTAAAAGATCGAGCTCGTGAGTGGATCACGGACCTCGACAAGGAGGCTGCTGGTATTACTGATTGAAGGGGGTTAGCTCTTGCCTTCTACTCGAAGTTCTATCCTCCAGAGCGCACCAATCAGATGCGGAGTTAGATTCAGGGTTTCAAGCAAACTTATGACGAGTCGCTTGCTGAGGCGTGGGAAAGGTATAAGAAGCTCATTCGGGATTGTCCTCATCATGGGCTGAACGACTGGTTGGTTATTATGACGTTCTATAACGGGTTGTATGCGGAGAGTCGTGCTATTTTGGATTCTGCTGCAGAGGGTCGTTTTGCCAACAATGTCGACGACGAAAAGGCTTGGGGCTTCATTGAGGAGATGGCTATCCATTCATCTCAGTTTGGGAAGCCGAGGGGTAATTCGCGGTCTGCGCATCAAGACCGTGATAAGGAGAGTATTAGCGCGCTCACGAGTCAGATTGCTGCGCTAACTACTAAGATTGATATGATGAATGGTGGTGGTTCTTCTAGTGCTCATGTGAATGCTATTACGGGGCATGATCATGGTTATTCTTCGGGGTATGCTGCACCCCACGAGCAGGTTTACGCTAACCAATCCTATAATTAAAACCTGCCCTATCAAAACCAGCCAGGTTACGACCGCTCACTCCTATCTTATCGTAACCAAAACGTCCTTAACCCGACCACCCAACCACCCCAAAATGCTCCCTACATCCCTCCTCACAAGAATTTCCAACCGTCCCCACCTAACTACCAAAAACCACCCTATATTCCACCACAAACTACCCCGGGACCCGACCCTATGGCCGAGATGAAGGCCATGGTGATGCAGATGCAACAAGTGACAATGGCCGTGCAGAAGTCACAAGAAATGATGTTGCAGCAGATGCAAAAGGATGGGCAAGCTAAGGACGCGGCCATAAAAATGTTCGAGTCTCAAGTGGCACAGCTCGCCACTTCACAAACGACGCGTCAACCGGGTTCATTACCGTCGCAAGGTAATCCTCCTAATCGTCCCCCCGATACCGCATGTGCTATTACATTGAGGAGCCAGGACGTCTTACGATGAACCGAGGAAAACCACGGCGCAGCCGGTCGACCGGCAGCCGGTCGTCCAACCGGCTGGACCTGCTGATGCGGGAAAGGATGATTCGGGTGTTGTTTCTGGTGCTCCTGTTGCTACTCCCTCGCCCCCGATTCAGATCAAGGTACCCTTTCCGGGTCGTGTACGTCCGGCCAACGTGGACCCCCAGCTCGGTAAGTTCTTTGAGATCCTCAAAGCACTGCAGGTAAATATTCCATTCATTGATTTGGTTAAACAGATTCCTGCGTATGCTAAGTTTCTTAAGGAGGTCATATCTAGGAAGCGTTCGATTAATGAAATCGAGTCTGTGTCTTTTGTAGGGGAGGGTAGTGCTCTTTTACAGGGTAGTTCATCTCCGAAGCTGAGTGACCCCGGGACCTTTTCTATCCCTTGCTCTATAGGGAAATACGTGGTCCAGAATGCTTTTTGTGACTTGGGGGCCAGTGTCAGTATTCTCCCCTACTCTATCTGTCAAAAATTGAATATGACTAAGTTAGGAGTCACCACCATGACTTTGCAGATGGCCGACCGTACTACGCAAAGACCTTTAGGTATCCTACAGGACGTTCCGGTTCGGGTGGGGAAGTTTTATATCCCTGTAGACTTCGTTGTCCTAGACATACCCGAGGACCCCCACATCCCGATCATTTTAGGGAGACCTTTCTGACATCTGCAGAGGGCTGTTATCATTGGGGAATAAGTCTTTGGCGTTCTCGGTGGGGGTGAGAAGCTTACATATCTGTGAGCCTAGCACTCCGCGGTCTCTGTCTGCAGCTAGAGTCGGCCATTATTGATTCTATACCTCCGTCTCATTTTACTGGAGACTCTGTGGAGGTTTTGCATGTCTCTTCTCCGTGTGCAGGTTCTTTACAGGATGGCTGCAAAGATGGTTTGGGGGAGAGAAAGCTGATGAAAACGGACTTGTTTGACGCGAGCAATGGAGATAGAGGACCCACGGTCGGGCCGCTTGGAGCATGCGGGAGATATGGAGAGCCATTTCGAGATGGAGTCCCCTGTGTGATGGACTATGATGCTTTGCCGCGAGCTGGAAGGGTTCTTTAATTTGGCGATCGGATGCTGTTTCGCCGAGTGAAGCTGTTGCGAGTGGCCAACGTCCTTGGCCTAATTTGACTTGATTTTGAAGCTCTGAAGAGTCGTGCGGGACTATAAACCAGCGCTTCCGGGAGGCAACCCGATGACGTTGTAATTTTATTGTACTTTGCTTCGGTTTGGTTTGTTTTTATGACATTTTACGTTTATTCGAGCGCGTGAGGACGAGGGTATTATTATTTGTGATTTTAGCGCGCAGGTACTTAAGGACTTTTGATCCATAATATTTTTGGCTCACGGGGAGGCATACCAGCCGGCCTACCGGCTGCCGGGCCCAGACCGGCACCGTAGCTCAAATTTGAAGCAGAGGGAAAAAACGCAAAAAAATCAAAAAATAGCACCCCAGCCGGCCGGCTGGCCGCCGGTCTGGACCGGCTGGAGTGTTCTGCTGCTTCGCTTCGCTTTTTCTCGTATGCTGCTCCGAAGTACTACATAGCTGGACTGATTTGGATGCATATCCGTGGATTTATAGCCGCACTCCATGCTTCGCTTCGGTTTGGGGGAGCTTCTTTTTGATAATGTGAGCTTTCATTACCCTCTTCTCTCGTTTTATTTTCCTACCCCGCATTTGTTTGTCCTTATCTGCTGTTGTGGTTGTGCTGTTTTCCACATTGAGGACAATGTGCGATTCTGGTTTTGGGGAGGGAAGCACTTCAGCGCTTTTTGTTTGCATTCTTCATTTTGTGTGTTTATAAAAAAAAAAAAAAAACCAAAAATACGAGTCTTTTTGAGTCCTTTGTCGTCTTAGTAACCTTTTGTGTAGGATTAGATTTAGTGTCTTTTGAGATACGCTCTTAGTCGCTATGTTGAGTCTCTTGATTGTGTTGATTTGATATGCTTTGCTTACCCTTTCCTTTCATCCTTGAGGTGATTTGAGAAGACTTGCTTATATTTGACATAGGACATGTGACGTAGACGGGGCGCGTTTCTTAGACTACCCATCCACTTGACATTGTACATGCTCGCTCGTACTAGTGAAATGGAAACTTGAATTTATGTCATTGTTTGAGCCTACTTGTTCTTAATTGATCGAACATTGCACGAAGAGGTACTTGATTTTGGTTACTATATTATGTTAACTCCACATAGCCAAATGGCCTATTTTCTTACCCTTTAGACTTAGGTCCCGCATTTGTAACCCATCTTAGCCTTTGTAACCTGTTTTTCTTGAGCCACATTATATATATATATTGAGCTACATTCCAGAATTATCTTACCCAGGCTGATCAGTTGCATTAGGGATCCTATGTTATCACGGAGTATTCGGTTGGGAAGGAAGTGGGTTAAGTCCGTGATTTGCTTATATCGTGAGTTGGAGTTAGGGTTGATGTTTTGCAAGTATTCCCGCTAATATTACGCTTTCCTACATGTTTTACAGTTTCACCCGATCTCGTTTCATTTCAGTTCAAAAAAAAAAAAAAAAAAAAAAAAAAAATTAAAAGAAAATGCAAAAAATCCAAAAGAAAAAAGAAAAAGCAAAAAATCCAAAAGAAAAAGAGAAAAGAAAAGAAAACAAAAGAAAGAGTTGGTTGTACGTATGTTATTTCAATTCAATAAAGAGATCGGAAGTGTTAATAGGAAGCGATGTTTATCATTCTTATACGGGAGTTGTGGTTTATTTTGAATGGTGAGTTGAGGAGGAGTTGTGTTTTGTTGTGGGTGTTGATTTAGATGCAGCTGTTAAGCCGTTGAGCTCCACATTTCCAAATACATTTTCCATCTTTTTACCCCCTTTGACCCGAGCCTAACATTACAACCCTTGGAAACCTCGCTCGATGTGATTTTGAGACATTTTGGGTGACGATGTGCTTAGTTCGAGTAGTTTTCCTAGTATCGATGTTCGTGAGATTATTTATAGTCTCAGCGTTAATGTTGATGCATACGGTCGAAAGCCTTTGCATGGAGTTTGCGTCATTATGTTCCGCCATCTCTTATTTGTTCAGTTTGCTCCCTAACTCTTCAATTTATTGAAGAGGAAGCAGGTATTGATTTGATTCACTTTTGTATGAGGCGACGATACTTGAGACTTTGAGTTGCATTTTCTTGTACTAGTTTGTCCTCGTGTTTTTGTGCCATGTTTGGGTAGTTTGCTTGAGGACAAGCAAAGGTTTGGTTTGGGGGAGTTTGATACGTGCTATTTACATTGATTATTTGCCCCCGGCTTAGTCGCATTTAGCTTGCATTTACTCGCAATCATTGTTAGTTTAGGAGCTATTTGCTATATATTGCGATACTGCTGTTCCTCGTTTATATTTTGCAGGTTTTGGCGGTCCTGAGCCGAAACCTGAGTCGAGTGGAGCATTTTAGTATCGAGACGACAAGACTAGGCTCGACCTGTAACACCCGGTGTTGTCCGAGGTTAATCGGGCCGGGTACCCCGTTGAAGAGGATCATGTGTTGGCTCAAGTGACATTGTGCTTAAAAGGATTGTAAGTACTACTCATATCAACAAGATGCATCTTCTTTTCTGGTGGCTCATCTTAAGAACTCTTCAATTAAGCGTGCTTGCTGGAGAGTAGTCTTAGGATGGGTGACCTCCTGGGAAGTTCTCAGAATGCGCACAAGTGAGGACAAAGTGTACTAGAAAGGGCCCGTGTTGGTCTGTGGGCGATGTACGCAGCCTGGCGAGCTACCGTGAATGACATTTCGGCCTTTAGTTGGGGCCGGGGTGTTACAAATGGTATCAGAGCAACCCGGCGACCGTGTGGTCGAATCCTGTGTCTTGTTGGCCAGTGCACGCACCTAGTGGGAGGATTCTGGAATGCTATATTGTAAGTAGCGACCAGGCGCAACGAGGACGTTGCGTTCTTCAAGTGGGGGTGTGTAACACCCGGTGTTGTCCGAGGTTATTCGGGCCGGGTACCCCGTTGAAGAGGATCATGTGTTGGCTCAAGTGACATTGTGCTTAAAAGGATTGTAAGTACTACTCATATCAACAAGATGCATCTTCTTTTCTGGTGGCTCATCTTAAGAACTCTTCAATTAAGCGTGCTTGCTGGAGAGTAGTCTTAGGATGGGTGACCTCCTAGGAAGTTCTCAGGATGCGCACAAGTGAGGACAAAGTGTGCTAGAAAGGGCCCGTGTTGGTCTGTGGGCGATGTACGCAGCCTGGCGAGCTACCGTGAATGACATTTCGGCCTTTAGTTGGGGCCGGGGTGTTACACGAGCTATCACGAGAGCTCGAGAACACGAGCAAAAGACTAAAAGATTAAGAGGCCACGAGGAAATAAAGGCCCAAGACCAAGGGGTCAAGCCTAGAGTCAAAGGAAGAGCCCAGTCCAGCTGAGCCAGACCGGCCGGTCTGGTGGACCAGCAGCCGGCCGGCCGGCTCTTTTGTCCTATTCGTCGGGTTTTGTTTTAATTTATGATTAATTGTTTTGGAACATATATAAATACCCTAGGTCGTGCACACAAAAACTCATCTTTAGTTTATGCTTTTATTGCTAGTTTTCTTTTAGGTCTTTAGTTCTCTCTTTTACAAAACATTCAAACTTCTTAGTTTAGTTCAAGATTGATTTCGCTTGTAACCGTCAGTACTCCGTAAATTCCAGGTTTTATTCAATTGCTATTGTTTTTATCATCATGTCTTTCTCTTATTGCTTTGTTCTGATTTCCGTTATGCGTAGCTAATTTCTTAATTAGGGTTTAGGGTGATTTTTGAGATTGGTTCAGGAACATGTTTTAATTGCTTATATTGACAGAACTTGTGCAAGTTGACTTCTTCCTACGCGTTTTATTATCAATTGAATTTAGGGACGCCTTTATTGAATTGAACTTAGGTTGTTTCAGTTTAAGATCGAAAGCCTAATTGAATCTAGACTCACGCGTATTTGATAAGTTAAGTTTAGTAAGTTGCGAGAGCCCGCTAAATTTGCTTAAGGTTAATATTGACTCGAGAGAGCGTATTCCTAAACCTAGTCACTTGCATAGCTTCGATTGATTGATAAATTCCTTTTGAGTTGAGTTCCTGAATCGATGTCACATTGATCCCGATGCCCTAATCTCCCTTTTATATATATTTATACCATCTTATTTGCTGTTCTCAGTTTAGTCTTACAAAACACCGTTTTTATTACCTTGAGATAGACCTAGTTTTAGCTGAGCATCCTATTGACTGCCCGTTTCTCTGTGGATTCGACCCTACTGCCACTAGCTACTATACCTTGTTAGTTGACTTTAGGTTATTTTGACTTAGGTGACGCGACTTTAGCCTTGTCAATTTTGGCGCCGTTGCCGGGGAAACGGTTTGCTAGTTATTGTTTTTGCTTAGTTTAGGTTTTTCTCTTGTCTCAAGGAACCTAGTTCCTCGAGACCGTTTCTTATTGTTTTCGTGTAGTTTTGTTTATGCGCAGGTCACCTCGGACTCTAGTTCCTTTTGAGCCTGAACCTGAGCGAGCATTACATCGTCTACGCAAGGAAGCAATTAAAATTGTAGATCTCGATATCAAGGAACGCAATCGTCCTACGAAGAGGACACACCTCCAGTTACTCCAATTTTTCATCAGTTATAAGTGACTATGCCGAAACTCTATAGTCACTCGGTACCTAAACCGGAATCTATTCCTGATGGATTCACGATGCCCGCTACTCTTACGGGCAACTTTGAGATTCGCCCCGCCTTTCTAAATTTGGTGGAGCGAAATCAGTTTGGTGGTTATCCCACCGAGGATCCTGGTCGACACATGCAGGTTTTTACGGACTACTGTTCGACGATAAAGCAGGCTGGGATCACTCAAAATCAAATAAGGGAAATGCTGTTCCCTTTTTCGTTAAAAGATCGAGCTCGTGAGTGGATCACGGACCTCGACAAAGAGGCTGCTGGTATTACTGATTGGAGGGGGTTAGCTCTTGCCTTCTACTCAAAGTTCTACCCTCCAGACCGCACCAATCAGATGCGGAGTCAGATTCAGGGTTTCAAGCAAACTTATGACGAGTCGCTTGCTGAGGCGTGGGAAAGGTATAAGAAGCTCATTCGGGATTGTCCTCATCATGGGTTGAACGACTGGTTGGTTATTATGACGTTCTATAACGGGTTGTATGCGGAGAGTCGTGCTATTTTGGATTCTGCTGCAGAGGGTCGTTTTGCCAACAATGTCGACGACGATAAGGCTTGGGGCTTGATTGAGGAGATGGCTATCCATTCATCTCAGTTTGGGAAGCCGAGGGGTAATTCGCGGTCTGCGCATCAAGACCGTGATAAGGAGAGTATTAGCGCGCTCACGAGTCAGATTGCTGCGCTAACTACTAAGATTGATATGATGAATGGTGGTGGTTCTTCTAGTGCTCATGTGAATGCTATTACGGGGCATGATCATGGTTATTCTTTGGGGTATGCTGCACCCCACGAGCAGGTTTACGCTAACCAATCCTATAATCAAAACCTGCCCTATCAAAACCAGCCAGGTTACGACCGCTCACTCCTATCTTATCGTAACCAAAACGTCCTTAACCCGACCACCCAACCACCCCAAAATGCTCCCTACATCCCTCCTCACAAGAATTTCCAACCGTCCCCACCTAACTACCAAAAACCACCCTATATTCCACCACAAACTACCCCGGGACCCGACCCTATGGCCGAGATGAAGGCCATGATGATGCAGATGCAGCAAGGGACAATGGCCGTGCAGAAGTCACAATAAATGATGTTGCAGCAGATGCAAAAGGATGGGCAAGCTAAGGACGCGGCCATAAAAATGTTGGAGTCTCAAGTGGCACAGCTCGCCACTTCACAAGCGACGCGTCAACCGGGTTCATTACCGTCGCAAGGTAATCCTCCTAATCGTCCTCCCGATACCGCATGTGCTATTACATTAAGGAGCGGTACGTCTTACGATGAACCGAGGAAAACCACGGCGCAGCCGGTCGTCCAACCGGCTGGACCTGCTGCTGCGGGAAAGGATGATTCGGGTGTTGTTTCTGGTGCTCCTGTTGCTACTCCCTCGCCCCCGATTCAGATCAAGCTACCCTTTCCGGGTCGTGTACGTCCGGCCAACGTGGACCCCCAGCTCGGTATGTTCTTTGAGATCCTCAAAGTACTGCCGGTAAATATTCCATTCATTGATTTGGTTAAACAGATTCCTGCGTATGCTAAGTTTCATAAGGAGGTCATATCTAAGAAGCGTTCGATTAATGAAATCGAGTCTGTGTCTTTTGTAGGGGAGGGTAGTGCTCTTTTACAGGGTAGTTCACCTCCGAAGCTGAGTGACCCCGGGACCTTTTCTATCCCTTGCTCTATAGGAAAATACGTGGTCCAGAACGCTTTATGTGACTTGGGGGCCAGTGTCAGTATTCTCCCCTACTCCATCTGTCAAAAATTGAATATGACTAAGTTAGGAGTCTCCACCATGACTTTGCAGATGGCCGACCGTACTACACAAAGACCTTTAGGTATCCTAGAGGACGTTTCGGTTCGGGTGGGGAAGTTTTATATCCCTGTAGACTTCGTTGTCCTAGACATACCCGAGGACCCCCACATCCCGATCATTTTAGGGAGACCTTTCCTGCATACTGCAGGAGCCGTTATCAATGTGGGGAATAAGTCTTTGACGTTCTCGGTGGGGGGTGAGAAGCTTACATATACGCAGTCTAGCACTCCGCGGTCTCCTATGCAGCTAGATAATTGTGAGCTTAATTAAACTTAAAAATCAACTTAACACTTACCCATGATTTCAAAGTTCTACATCCACGGCTTATTAATTCATACATATAGCGACAAACATAATAGCCGCATTGAACGTCATCGGTTTGTCGGGGACACTAAAATAATAACATGGCATGGTAACAAACAATCAATGCTTATTAATAAATTAAAATATAGTTGACACGATATATATTATTTATGATTTAAATCATATACGGAGTATATAACATACCATGGTCATCGCAATAAATGTAGGGCTAGTATTTGTTTCCATCACTTGCAACAATGGATCACGAGCCCTATTTATCGCATAAGCACTACAACAAAATTATAAATATCGCTTAAGTACGTCGATTTTATATAGCTATTTATAATAGATAGTAAATATAATAATAAAGACATATAATTCAACGCATATATGCATGTGATTTAAATTAACTTACGCATTCATCAAATCTTTAAATGTGTCTGATAGCTCACCACCACATGAGTCTAACCAAAACACTTTCTTCGTCGAAAGCTCAAACGCGGTCAATACCCAATGAGTCCTATACATTTACAATATTTAGTTAAGATATAATTAAAATCAATAATCCAATAACACACTTACACAATCATCACATGTTCAATTTAACGAGTCATGCTTCATTTACGTATGAATACACACCCAAAGCACCTTAGCTTAACTGAACACATACTACATACAGCAGCCTCTTATGGTCGTTTTTAGCAGTCTTTTTGGGCTGGTTTCAGCAGCCTTATGGGCTCATTACAGCAATGAAAATGGCAGCAACCCAACAAGCCCGCGACAACAATTAACAGCAAAAAACCCGTAGCCATAGCAACAAAACACGACAACAATAACCACAGTCAACAGGGCAGAAAAACAGCAGCCCAAACACAACAAGTCAGCAGCGCAACACGACCTTCAATCGCGTCCAAAACTCGATTACAACATCTCATAGTCAATAAACGATCACATACATTCAACAATTCACACACACATGCTTATACGTACAATATAGAATCATATACGTACCCGGATTCATTATAAGGAGCGAAAATAATTTTTTTGCCTTTAGTCAGACGGTCAGCTACGTGTTTGGTTCGTTCATCAAATTCGAATTCCGTGATATGCATTGACAATGCGTACGGGCACATAAATCCGTAGCTGTCATAAGGAATGTCCGCATGTTCGCTGATGAACACAGTTAAGAACCTACACGTTCAGTAAAAATAAATAAAGCATTAGTACATATGTAAATATAATTTTTGACATAAACTAATTAATAATCAAGTGACTTACTTGATCCAGACGAGCATATGTTGAGCATCAATTTTACGTATGCTAGACCAATCGAGAAATAAGTCGTAAGACAAAAATGCAACTTCCGCTTTTCCCGTTATTTCCTCTACGAGACTAATTTGAACAAGACCCTCATCCTTAAAGCGAGCTAACCCCTCGGTATGCAATTTTTTCATTGTCTCGGTTCTCACCTTTTGCTTAAGCTCGATTGGGTGTAATACTCAGGTAACGTCCTCTTATCCTTAGGCGTCGGTTTGGGCACCACATCAACGTCTGAGCTACTCGCAAGTTTCTACGAAAAACAATATAATCATCATTAACATAATAATTAATAAATGAAGTCAAAACCAAAGAAGTATATTAATTAAATTTATAACTTAAGTGGCCAGTAACTCGCTAATTAATAAATTACCTCGTCAAATAGTGCCTTTGCACATGTGGTTTGCAGGGTATTGCAAGTGCCCGGGGGGATCCAACCCCTCGTTACCAAAAAAAAAAAAAAATAGTGCCTTTGCGAGATTCTTTGAAGATGATGGTCTCTCCTGCAAAATAAAATTAATTAATAAATTACCTCGTAACTATTTATTCACGCATTTAAGTTGATAATAATATATATATATATATATATATATATATATATATATATAGAAAGAAGTTCAAACGAGACACCTAAATATTGCGAGACACAAACGAGACACAGCATTTTAGCCTTTTTGGTGAAACTTTAACATAGTTTCATGAAACTTCAAAAATTGTGAAACTTTAATGTCTGAAAGTTTCACAATTTTGTTAAAGTTTCACAATTTTTGAAGTTTCATAAAACTATGTTAAAGTTTCACAAAAAAGGCTAAAATGTTGTGTCTTGTTTGTGTCTCGCAATATTTGCTGTCTTGATATAACTTTACTCTATATATATATATATATATATATATATATATATATATATATATATATATATAAGTAATATACCGTTTCCGAATGTTTGCGTGAATAAGTAATAGTAGGTTCAGGTTCAGGTTCATTGACTTGCTTGTCATCCTTCGTTAACACATTCTCAACATTTCCTACAATATATATATATAAAACATAAAATTATCATTAACAAAATACGGTTTAGATATAAAAAAATTGTAGTCCGTAAAATAAATTATTACCTTGCCATAATTTTTGCCGGTTAACGCAAGAGGAAGAATATGATCTGCAGGCCACTCGACTAAGGAGTTCATGGCACTCTTTAACGTCACTAACTCGTCGTTAACTGGGAAGGGTAGTTGAACTTTTTTGCACCCTTTCTTTATCCTCGTGATCGACACCTTTAAGTTATTCTCCGGGAGAACTTTGCCATGAATAGTTACACTCTCGCCCGTGCCTCGTTTGAACGCATATTCGGCCGCAACTTGGGATAAACCTATTACTCCGCCTGAGCCTTTTGGGTGAAGTAGTACACACCCGTACTTGTCACCCTATATATATAATTAAACATTAATGATTTATACAATTAGGAAAATTATTACTAAAATTTAAATTATATAGTAAATGAACATTGCAACGGTACCTGAATGCCAAAGGTCGGTATTATACTGTTAGTCGGTGGCGTTTTGAAAGCATCATTTGAGCATTCGATAACCTCCTTGCTAGGCGGGTCTTCATTTTCCTTCTTAAATATAATTTACCACATCAAAAATATATAAATAAATAAGAATTAGTATCGAAACTAAATTAAAATACGCTAAAAACGTTATTTACCTCATCACCTGTTGAAGTGGATTGATCAACGACCCCGACGTCTACGTGTTCTAGCGATTCATCATTGCTGTCGCCCTTATCACCCTAGAAAAATATATATATATATTTCTATATAGAGTCAAGTTATAATGAGTCCCTTATCTTTTTTGAGTCCGTGAGTCCAGTGTAACTCTTAATAACGTGTTTTGAAACTGTAATGCTTTGTAAATGTAACTGTAATTTTAACACTTACGGTTACATTTACAAAGTATTAAAGTTACAATTACATATAGTTACATTTACAAAGCATTACAGTTTCACAAAACGCTACTAAGAGTTACGTGGACTCACGGACTCAAATTTATTTGTGGACTTAATATATATATATATATATATATATATATATATATATATATATATAAACAAGTTCAAACGAGGCACCTAAATATTGGGAGACACAAACGAGACACAGCATTTTACCCTTTTTGGTGAAACTTTAACATAGTTTCATGAAATTTCAAAAATTGTGAAACTTTAATGTCTTAAAGTTTCACAATTTTGTTAAAGTTTCACAATTTTTGAAGTTTCATAAAACTATATTAAAGTTTCACAAAAAAGGCTAAAATGCTGTGTCTCGTTTGTGTCTCGCAATATATATATATATATATAGGAATAAGATCAGGTAAGAACAGTCAGATTGGTAAGAACGGCAAGAACAGTCAAAATACATTATTAATATACATCAGGTGCATTTTAAATTTAACGTGCGGGTTAGTCATGAATAATAGTTGATACGCAATTTAAAATTTAGAAGGTAAATTGTCATTAAATTGAAGTTTTCTTTCAAATTTTAAGGTACATTTTCACTATACTAAAAGTACATTTTAGTTTTGAAATTGAAATGTACCCAAAAATTTCAAATATAACTCTTAATTTTTAAATGTACCTAATATGAATTTATAATGTATCTCACAAAATGTACTTTATGTGTTAAACGAATGTATTTTATGTATATTTATAATGTACCTTAACTGTTCTTACCGTTCTTACCAAAGGTAGTGTTCTTACCGGAACTCAACCCTATATATATATATATATATATATATATATATATATATATATATATGGAGGCAGGATCTGGTGCGAACTATTATTCGTTGCGAACCGTACGAACTAGGTTTACAGGTGCTAGATACATCATATAATACTCCATTTACATTTTTTATAGTTGTACATACATTTTGTCCCTCAGCTTTTTTAATGTATCTAACAATGAATTTAATGTAACCACACTAGTAGAAAAACAGCCTTTAGTGGCGGTTGTAAACACCCTTTAGTGGCGGTTTTGGAGCGACGTGTATGTGGGGGTCATATAGTTTTAGTGGCGGTTGTAAAAAATCGCCACCAAAAGGCCTCCCTTTTAGTGGCGGTTCTTTGGAAAAACCGCCACTAAAAGTCTTAAATATGAATCTTTTGAAGAGCTTTTAGTGGCGGTTGTAGCTTAGAACCGCCACTAAAAGGTCCTTTTAGTGGCGGTTCTAAGCTACAACCGCCACTAAAAGCTCTTCAAAAGAGTCATATTTAAGACTTTTAGTGGCGGTTCTAAGCTACAACCGCCACTAAAAGCTCTTCAAAAGAGTCATATTTAAGACTTTTAGTGGCGGTTTTAAGCTACAACCACCACTAAAAGTTGTTCAAAAGAGTCATATTATAGACTTTTAGTGGCGTTTCTAAGCTACAACCGCCACTAAAAGTTGTTCAAAAGAGCCATATTGTAGACTTTTAGTGGCGGTTTTAAGCTACAACCGCCACTGTATGTTATTATTATTTTTTTTAATACGAAAAAATTTCGGCATGACCTCGTCTAAATTCGACGATCCAAATATCATTCCTGCACGTACCAATACTACATCCAACAACACACCATATCCCACAATACACCAAATTTTTCAAAACATCGTATATTATTATTAATACGCAAGCAACAACACGATTCAAAATTCTATGTTTACTCCATATATATACAATACACAACAATAATTTGGAAACATACATACACTACAAAACTTCTTCTCTAATCCATAAGTCCATGAGAATGTCAAACTGAGCAACTTTTCGTCATTCTTCACAAAACCACCTAGAAACACAAAACAAAAATATGGTCACGTTAAGACGTATGTCTAAAGGTTGTTACTAAAATCAAAGTGCCTGATATGGTTACTACTAATCTACAACACGTTTTCAAAACCAAAATTTAATCAAAAGTTACTAAGGCATCATGTTGTCACTTTATCTCTGAGTTGATTCTTATGAATCAGGTGACTCAGGTCACCTCATGGAGTGCATACACAACTACAAAAGTTAACTTCATTAGTAGAATTTCATATGGTAAACCTTTCATATGGTAAACCATAAACCCAAAATCAATAATTTAATAGGTAAAAAATGTATCATGAACTTACAGTGGCCACAACTAATCAGATAGAATCATTAGATGATCAAATCATAGATGTGCAAGGGTTGTTAGCTGACAAACTACAAGATAGGTTGTACAGCAATTATATGCCGTCGAATAACAGGTCATCAAGAATATTCGGAACAAGTAGAAAAATGTCCTCGTAAACCCACAATCTTTTACAAGTAAAATAGAAGCATATGCTCACCAGGTAGTAAGTATATAAGAACGCTTGTGATTTTGTCGATGGAGTTAAACACCAAGCTACATCTCCACACAATAATTGCCCAAGCTAATGGCCCATGCGATTTCAAGTCGTGAGCTCATTCCAAGGATTATTGAACAAGTTGAACAACATTACAGCAAATATCATCAGTCATCACTATTTCAACCATGAGCTTTAGAGGTTTAGATAATAGAACCACATTACAGCAAATATCATCAACATAAACTATGAAATTTAAGCATAGTACCACGTACGGAGTATGATACGTAAATGATGATAAAGAAATGTGGGAACTCACCAAAAGATAGTAATGCTACTTCTTATACAGTTAAATTATCCATCGTAAAGGAACAAATGTGACATAAAATAGTTACAAACTCCTAAGTCCTACCTGTGCAGAAGTAGTAGACACGGAAGCAGATCCAGCGAAAGCACCGTCTCTCATGTTTCCTTGTGCACCAGTGAAACCGCCTCCTTGTGCACCAGTATAGCCCCCCTGAATTAAGACATACAAACAGGCACCTAGTTACTCTATTTGCTCAGTCAAGCTACAGTTTACATGTAGCACAATAAGAACCAAACATTAAGTTTTGTGACATTTAAGAAGTTTTGTTGGTGATCTATCTAGGCACAATAAGAACCAAACATTAAGTTTTGCCACATTATGTCTCAAGCTTTTGAAGATTTTAATTCCATGTACTCCAACTTTCATTTTCATTTAATTGCCCGCATCACAGTTTTATAAAGAGAAGAATAGGTTGTCAAGCTTACAGGATTAGATGAAATCGGTGCCTCGCCAGACCTAGGAGGAAGATGGTTGCCAAAGTTATAGATACTAGCATTAGGAGAAAGCCCCATATTATGTGGGCCAAAAGACTGCCCAGCATTTGGTGGATCCTGACTACCCTTAGTATCGAGGAATTTGGAACCAGGTGCTGGTCTGGGAGGAAGCAAAACGGAAGTCATTGGCAAAACTAAATATCAATTAAAAAACCACTTCAAGTAAATAAAAAAAAAAAATAGTAAAAACGAAACATGTCACAATTTTCCCCTCCCTGATTTTGGTAGAAGGAAGAAGTAAAAGTACCTGAATCCAGGTGCGGGAGAAGGACCAGAGCATGGACCTCCAACGGCAGGACCAGTCCTAAAAATAAGTGCAAATGAAAGAAGAAATAAAAACAAGCTCTGAAAAAAGTGAAAAATATTAAGCAATGAAAACAATACACACAACTACACTAGTTTATCAAAATGAACCAACAAATATTTAACCTGAACAAATATCAAAATGAAAAATATTTTAACAAAACGCCAGATATATGCTTTACTATACTGATAAAGTTTGTAATTGAGTACGCTCCCTCAGTATCTCTTCAAGTTGATTGTTTGTCATCAATTACAAATTCAGAAAAAAAAAAATTACGAGTGGTTATTAACAACTGAGAAAATCTCCATTGCACCAGCAAGTGCTACAGTCTCAGGCTTAATCGTATCAATACAAGTAGTCAATATTCATTAATATAGCCATATTTCTAAAGTTGACAGGACACATGATACAGAACCATAAAAGAAACATGGCATTTCAAAAAGAAACAATTCACAGCTGCTTATTACTATAAACCAAGAGAATGTACAAGTCAAACCTTGGTTCTCCAGCCCTAGGCCTCTTGGGATCAAGGCCAGAACAATCAAAGGTTGCTCACAACCCTACATACAAAGCATCGTTAATAGGCAAAAGTTACAAATGAGTTTAGAGGGCGACAAATTAAAATGAACGCCGGACTTACTCTCATTGTATATATTCCATTAAGAGCGATCCACATTTGCCATCACGAGTCCTTAGTATTAAACTTCACAAACCCACAGCCTGCAAAAGTAGAGTAATACTCCAAAATTCAGTAGCAAATAAAGCAATTTAAGCATGTCTACTTCCTTATTACTGGTGATCAGTATGATAAATAGAGTTCATTCAGACAAAAGAAATGTATGTTGTGATAAGAGAAGCAATCTTCAATTACACTGAATGTTGAACAGGTGAAGACAGAAATGACAAACCTGAAATCAGATACATCCAAATGGAGCAACTAACCTCTGCTTTGCCTCCTTTCATCCCGCATGAGGTATACATCATCAATACGGCCATAGGGAGCAAAGATCTGTTGAGCCAACAATTAAGTTAATACACTCAAAGTCAGTGAAAAAACAAACGGTGAGATGCAAGTTTCCTTTCAAACATATACTTTTACAATTCCACTTTTAGTTAGTTAAATATAGATAGAGAGAGAAAATACGGAGTAACAAGCTCCCAACATACAAGTCAGCATCTATTTGAGAATACATGTAAATAGGAGCTATTTTTGCACAAGCTTAATTGTCATTTATTTACTACATGTCTACATAAGGCCTACCCATAAATAGTACTTGATAGAATAATGAGCTCTTCAAGTAGAATTAGATAATGTACCGGGAAATGAATTCCCAATAAAAGAGGACATAACAGAAGAGGAAAGGTCATATCAAGGTGCGATTATTTACCATTACAAGAATTCAATGTGGTTTAAAGGTTTCACTCAAATTAGGTATTAGGTTAACGTGAGCAGACAACAATTAGATTCACGGAAGATCAAGTTCGCGAAGACGCCAAAGACATACCTCCTCCAGTTCCTTCTCTGTAGCATACTTGTTCAGAGACCCCACAAACAGCTTATACTCAACTGCAACTAAGACAAATCAAAGAGCACAATGAGAGCAAAGCAAACAACAGTACCACATACCGCCCAAAGAGAACATTGACAAAGGTTGTTCAAAACTTTGATCAGGCATTAGTGAAACAAATATCTTTGACAGTTACGAAGAAGGCGAACGAAGGAGAGTAGAACGAAGCAGACGGAGGAGAGAGGGTTACGTTGAACGAAAAAAAGCCCAAAATCTAGGGTTACGTTGAACGAAAAAAAATTGAATAATTACATACGAATTATACCTTCAGTTACTTGAATAATTGGACTAAAACTTGCAAAACCAATGATTAGAGCGTTTGTTTGGAAGAACTTCAATGGAGGTCGAATCGGCGGTAGTCGACAGTGGTGACTCCGGTGGTTGTACTACCGACGAGGTCAGATCTGAGTGGAAGAGGTTGAGAACAACAACGACGGTGGTGATATCCTGTGAAGTCGCCGGTAATGACGATCTCTATGGTGGTGGTGGTGGTGGTGGTGGTGGTAATGATGTCGATGTTAATGGAGTTTGTAGATTTCATTTGATCTTATTATGGAGAATGAATAAACGACATGAATGAGAGGGAAAGAAGGTGAGCGACAATTTTGTAGGATGTTTAGGGTTTGGGTGAGTGAGAGAGTTGGTTAATTTCAGAAAAAAAAAAAATAACCCTATAGTGGCGGTTTTTGGGAAGAACCGCCACTATAGACCTTTTGGTGGCGGTTTTTTAAAAGAACCGCCACTAAAAGCCTTATTACAAAGACAAAGTAAAATGACCCTATAGTGGCGGTTGTTTGGAAGAACCGCCACTATAGACCTTTTGGTGGCGGTTTTTTGAAAGAACCGCCACTAAAAGCCTTATTATAAAGACAAAGTAAAATGACCCTATAGTGGCGGTTTTGTAGAAGAACCGCCACTATAGACCTTTTGGTGGCGGTTGTTTTGAAGAACCGCCACTAAAAACCCTTTACACCTACATTTTTGGTGGCGGGTTTATCTTGAAACCGCCACTAAAGGTCTTTACCTTACCTTTTTGTGTCGTTATTATAAGAACCGCCACAATAACCTCGACACTAAAAGGTGTTTTTCTACTAGTGCCACAAGTAAATTTGATGTATTTAAAATGATTTTTAAGAAAATGCTTTTATATTTTTAAGTATTATTAATTCTTTTTGTTGGATACATTTTATTTACATTTAATGTATCTATCAACTAAATAAATGAAACTGATACTATATTTAATGTATCCAAAGGTCAATTTAATGTAACTAAAGGTTAATTTAAATATATATTTTTTATAGCTTATAAATTTTTTTATTAGTTACCAATTTATCAATAATTATCAATTTATTTTATAAAATGTATCCGGACTCATATTTCTTGTATTTGAACTCGTAATTCGTGTATTTGGACTTATATTTCATGTATTCGGACTTTTATTTCATGTATCCGGACTCGTATTTCGTGTAACCAGACTCGTATTTCGTGTAACCGGACTCGTATTTCGTGTAACCGGACTCGTATTTCATGTAACCAGACTCGTATTTTGTGTAACCGGACTCGTATTTTGTGTAACCAGGCTCGTATTTCGTGTAACCGGACTCGTATTTCATGTAACCGGACTCGTATTTCGTGTAACCGGACTCGTATTTCGTGTATCCGGTACCATTATCACCACAACTGACACCATTATTACCGGTACCACTGCTGACGCCACCACAAGACCACCACCACTACTGACACCACCACAGAACCACCACCACATCAGCCGATGGTGTCTATAAAGGTGGCGGTTTTGGTGGTGCTAACCGTTGTTGTGGCTAAGGACGAAGGCTCATCCACCACCTCTCAAATCCGACCTTCGTAGCCACCGAGGGCAACTGCCGCCGCCGTAGCCACCAGCCCACCCCCACGACCGTTGCCAACACCGACTCGTTGACTAACTAGAGTGACCCCCACGACCATGACCAGCCTGACCACCCTCACTGCCACCATTATCTCCGTCACCACCACCACTGTCGACGTCACCCCAAAACCACCACTACCACACACCCGTGACTACCATCACATCTACCACTAACAGTTTGAATTAAGTCTCAAAACTAAAATTGAGATTTAAATCTAGATCTACAAAGTATGGTGAGCACACTGGTCCTCTATATCCAAGTGCACCAGTGCCGCCCAACATCGTCGCCGACCACGCCATGTCGATGGCGCCACCATCGTCATCTTCTTCTCTCACAACAGAAGATCCACTGACAACACCACCGAGAGAATTCGTCAATCATTTCGATCTCATCTTAATTCCTCGGAAGATCCATCGGCAGAAGATCCACCGACAACGTCAGTGATACAATTATAGGCCCCATTAATTTGACAACCACCACCTTCGTCGGCGGTAGGTGCTACCACCATGATCTTTGATCTCCCGACACATTCCTCGTTTTTTTTCATTCTCTTTTCCCCTAATTTGGTCGCCTCGCCGGAAGCCGCCTCTGTCAAGTCGGAGGTAACTCGGTGAAGACACAGATTGATGTGCTCAAACTGGAGAGATAATATCTGAACAAAAACTTGGTTGTAGAGAAAGAGATGAATCAATGACGGCACAATCATACTAGTGTACGATCAAGGGTGGTGTTGTTGATCAACAATTTCACTGATTGTTGATGAAAAAGTTTTGATCTTTGATGGTGTTGTTGCAGAGTTTGGATAAGTGGGGAATTAGGGTGTATTTGAAATTTGCGTAGGGTAGTATGTTTGGGCCTGAGTTGAATAATAAGGAGTTGGGCTGTTTTTGTTAAATTGACTCTAGAAACACTCTAAAAACCCTAGTTCGTACAGTTCGTATCATAAGCCTAGTTCGCACGGGATCTCAAATCTATATGTGTATATATATATATATATATATATAGAGAGAGATAAGATCTTTTAAGCCCAAAGCCTAGAGAAAGCCATTGAGTCGTAATCTAAGCCATTGGATTATCAAAATCAATGGCTGAGATTAAATCTCAAAAGGAGGTGGGAAGGCCGGTCAATGGACCGGCAGCCGGTCAACCGGCCGGAAAACTTATAATCTTTTTTTTTTTTTTGTTAAAATCTCATTTTTTTGGTTAAAATCTCGAATTTTTTGGTTAAAATCTCAAACCTGAAATTTTGGGCTTAACGACTTTCCCTCATAACTTGGGCTTGATTGATCTTATCCCTATATATATATATATATATATATATACATATACATATATGCGAATGTAATTATTCAATATTTATCAACAAAATAAGGAACATTTTAAATACAATAATAATAATTTAGTTTATTACGTACTAATTTATCATCGGTAGTGTTAGTCGTTCGTTGTTTTTTGGCGGCCCTTCCAAAAGCCTTAGTCACGCTGACTCCACCTGGCATACCTCTCAAACGACCCTTGTGCTCAGGTCGACCAATTGCCTCAGCAAGTATGTCCTTTTCGCGTCGAGGAGTGAATGTACCTTCTTTCACCTTTTCGACTACTACATCCTATTCATTGAAAAAATTAATTCATGCAAGTATTATAATACGGTGATAAATTGCAAAAGTAGTTAATGAATCAAATATAAAGAGTAGTACGTACAATTGCCGCTTTCGCCTTTTCACTCGGTCTTGATAATTTGCCTGATTTCGGAGTGTGGCCTAGGACCCATACATCATGTCGGTTTATTATCACACCTTCTTCATCCTTTTTGATCTAAACATTCACAAAAAGATATAATAAGACGTACAAGTGAGAATATAATGGAAAACAACAAAGAAAGAAAGAATAATAAAGAAACCGCAAAGAAGAATAATAAAGAAACAAATAAAGAATAACAAAGAAACAACAACAAAGAATAATAGCAAACAAAGAAGAAGAATAACAAAGACTGACTACCAAAGAACAAGACGCAATAAAGAACGACAACCACAAGAGGCTTATTTATAAGTCTTACCCTAGGGTTTCTAAATTGAAAAAAAGATAGCGTAGTTTATTTATAAGTCTTAAAAATTTCTCCACAAGAGGCAGAAACCCGTCTCGACTGGTGCATTGATAATACTCTTTCTTTGCAATGTTTTCCTTGTTTCTTTTACTTACAACCTTCAAATGAAATCAATAAATTAAACACACATATATATATAAATTTGTTAATTTAAATCAACTAAATTAGGGTTTTACAAACGTAGTATATACCATAAATTCAGGTTTTTTTACGTTGTATCTTAAAGTTCTTCCAAATTTGGGGTGTGATCCCGGGATATGTTTCTGGTGGCATCTTTGGATCTATCACCTTCCCTTTCTCCTTTTTGTTCAAGTGGTTTTTAGCCACTTGAGCCTTCCACGTTCGAAATGAATTTGCTACCTTGGTCATACAATATTTATTGTATTTATCGGGCACATTGTAAGCTTTCTGCAGATAAAATAATTTACATAATTAAATACTTAGTTTCATTAAAAAAATAACCATGACAAAATTTTTAGAATTAATTAAATAATGAACAAAGTGTTTATATACCTTCAACATACTTAAAATTTCATCCCTCAACTTGGGATTCAATTGCTTTAAATTTGGTAGATCGAAAGGAACAAAGTGGTTTGTGACAATCCCAATGAAAGAAGCAAACTTCTTTCTCAATGGTCCATTTGGCATGCCAAGATCATCGTTCCAAGTAAGAGGAAGCGGTTTACCATCGGCAACAGCCTTCATTGCCTCTGGTTGTTTGGAACGTCCTCTAACTCGTTGTTTCGGTACACTATCATTTTCACGCTCTTTATCGTCCATAGCAAGGCTTCAAAAACAGAACATTAACTCGACATTATTACTCCGTATTATTATTCCGTAATCAACAAAAACTTGGCCACACCCTCGACTCGAACCCACTGCCCAACGCCCCAAACCCACTGCCCGACACCTTCGACCCACCCAATGCTCCACCACCTCGGCCCCACTCTCACCCTAAACCCTCACATCCACCCTAAACCCTCATACCCACCCTAAACCCTCATACCCAACCTAAACCCTCATACCCACCCACTGTCACCATCTCTTACATTCACTTCAAATTAGGGTTTAAACACTCTGCCTCACCCTCACTTACATTCACTTCAAATTAACAACACTAACCCAAAAATCAAAAAGGATGTGAAATAACGACAATAATTCAACAACAACAACATTAATTCAAGGGATATTTCCCATGGTACCCTCGAACTTTGGCAGATTACACATGGTACCCCATGTGTGAGGTTTGTTCACATGGTACCCCTATACTTTGTGAATATGTGCCCAATATGCCCATTTTGTGACGGAAAACTTGACGACGTTAAGTTTAAGGAAGAAAACATCAATTATGAGTTTAGGGTACAATTGAACCCACATTATTCCTCCATTAATTGGTGCCTATAAAGCTAACATTGTCAAGTTTTTCGTCACAAAATGGGCATATTGGGCACATATTCACAAAGTTTAGGGGTACCATGTGACCAAATCTCACACATGGGGTACCATGTGTAATCTGCCAAAGTTCGAGAGTACCATGGGAAATATCCCTTAATTCAATAACAACAACATCAATTCAATTCATTAACGTTAAAAAACGAAATAAAAGGGAAAGAAAAAACCTGTTTAAATCAACTAAATTAGGGTTTAAGCCCAACGTCGAACAGAGTACGAACTGTGAAAACGAAAAAGCAACGGAGAAATTAAGTTTGAAACTGAAGAAACTTTAAAACTGAGAGAAATGGAGAAAATTGGTGCGAAAGCGTAATGAAAAAGACAATTGGTACCTGATGAAACTTTTAAATGCCTCAAATGAAAATATATATGAGCTTTTTTTTTTTTAAAAAAACAAAGTATAAACAACGGTTTCTGAAAAAACCGTTTTAAAATCATAATATAAACAACGGTTTTAATATAAAACCGTTGTTTTTATCAGTTTTAATATAAAACCGTTGTTTTAAAATCTAAATATCTAGTATCCATAAAATCAATAAAATAGTACTGAAAGTTTATATTTAGTTCAAAACCGTTGTTTTAAATAGGTTTAAAACAACGGTTTTTATTCACTACCGTTTTAGAAACATGTTTTTAAAACGGTTTTTAATTAAAAACCGTTACTGTTGGTTTTTTTTTTAAAAAAATCATTGAAGAAATAGATTGCCACGTACACATCCTGTACGAATATGCATTCATTTTTCCTGTGATAATACAAACTCAATACATTCATCAAGTACAAACTTAATACAATGCAAACTCAATACAATGCAATCTCAATACAATGCAATTAAACTCAATAATTCTTCCTGTGATCATAAAAACCGCCAAAATATATCGATAATAAAGTCGTCCATCTCTTGCGTTTATCATTCGAGTCCATGATATGCTTAGCCACCTGCAAGTACCTATATAAACAAAAGATTTTATAATTAAATTTGTATTAATTTTTACAGGTAATTAAAGGAGATAGATAATGCCGAAATTAAAGATAATGCATATACATGCATACATCAATGATCGATATAAATAAATAACATTCTTACTCAAGATCGAAGACGTTTTTAAGATGGAGCAGTGTCTTCATTTATCCATATTACTTCATCATGATCGTCACGTACATAAGGGCTCCGAGTCATTGTATCATTATCATTATGTACATCATCATCAAAGTGGGATAATGTAATACGATGATCCACTCCCTCAAAAACGACTTCTTGAATATCATCATCATCATCACCAGACAATGCACGTCTACTACGTGCAGACAAAACAATTGACCATCTCTTGTCGCAAGGATCAACGACATAGAAGACCTGCTTAGGTTGTGATGCCATAATGTAAGGATCTTGTTTACAGCCTACTTTTTCAAAGTTCACCAACGTAAACCCTAAATCGTCCTTTCGCACGCCGTTGTTGTTGCCAACCCACTTTCATCGAAATAAAGGAATATGAGAATCAATGTAATCTAACACCATAATGTCTTCAATGACTCCATAATAATACATTTTACCCAAAACAGGTCGTTTGTCTTTCGAACTGGCAAAGTGCATTGCCTCGGCTTCTACGCATACACTACTGTTCTGCGTAGTACTTCCCTCATCTTGTTGCCGAGTATAAAATGTATAACCATTAATAGCATAACCAGAGTAAAAAGTAGCAAGATTGTTTGGACCTAGGGCCAACTTCAACATTCGAGGAGTTATTTCATCCTCTTCTTTATGCACATCATCATTTAACACAAAATCCTTAAACCATTCACTAAAAGTCCGATTGTGCTAATTGGCAATCCACATCTCACTTTTTTGTTGGGTGAGCGGCCTTAAGAACAGATTTGTGTTGAAAAATATACGACTGCACATCATCATCATTATGGAGAACATATGTGTGAGCTGTCTGCAACATTTCACAAGTCATATCCTTACGAAAACGACCTCTGATACCCTTTCCCGTCATCCAGTCACTATGACGATGTTTAGGAACACCAATTAACTCATTTCTTGATAGGTGGGCATAACAATATGACAGAGCTTCATCGATTATAGCACGCTCGGCGATAGAACCTTCTGGGCGATAACGATTAGAGGTGTAATCCTTATAAACTTTCATCAATCTCTCAAACGGATACTGACATCTCAAATATACAGGGCCAAGATACGAAACCTCTCTAACTAGGTGAATGGTTAGATGGACCATGATAGTGAAAAAAGAGGGTGGAAAATACATTTCAAATTGACAAAGAGTTGTGACAATAAGGTTTTGTAGAGATTCAGTGTCATTAGGGTCAATGACTTTGTCACATATGGATTGAAAGAAGAAACAAAATCTAGTAATTGCATATCGAACTTTCTTAGGCAAAATAGAACGGATAGCAACGGGGAGTAATTGTTGCATCAAAGTGTGACAGTCATGTGACTTCAACCCAGTCAACTTGAAGTTCTGCATCGATACAAGGCTGCTGATGTTTGAGGAATATCCCTCTGGCACGTTAATTCCCCGCAAGCACTCTAAAAACTGAATTTTCTCTTGTTTTGAAAGTGTATGAGCTGCTGGGGGCAAGTAAGTACATGTTCCCTTCTTTTTTGCTGCTAACTCAAATCTAATACCCATCTCAACCATATCATCCGTAGCTGCTTTGTTGTCTTTCGACTTACCCGGAACATTATTTAAAAGAGTATTCGTGATGTTATCACAAACATTCTTCTCAATGTGCATGAAATCTAGACAATGCCTCACCGGAAGGTCGCACCAATACGGAAGTTTGGCGAAAAATATTGACTTTTTCTTATACCCACGAGTTGCCAACTTAGAACCCGTCTTCTTTCTGAATGTTATCTCGATTTTACTGACTTTCTCAAGAACTTCATGTCCACTCAAAATCTTAGGAGGTTGACGGTGCTCGAATTTTCCATTAAACGCCTTTTGTTGCCAACGATAACGATGGTCAGGGGGTAGGAACCTGCGATACCCTTGGTAAGCATGCTTATGAGAACATTTCAAATACTCTGATTCTAGGTCCTCACCACATAACGGGCAAGCCTCTGCCCCATGTACAGTAATGTCCAGATAGATCACCATAAGCAGGAAAATCAGTAATAGTACACAAAAACATTGCCCTCAAATTGAACTTTTCTTTCCTAAAAGCATCAAACACCTGTATCCCCTTATCCCACAAAAGCTTCAAATCATCGAGAAGGGGTTCCAAGTAAACATCTATATCGTTTCTAGGTTGTTTAGGACCAGAAATTATAGATGTCAACAGTAGATATTTACGCTTCATGCAAACAGACGGGGGTAAATTATAAATAGCTAACACCATCGCCATGTCTTTGTGTTGGCTACTCATATTTCCATGAGGGTTCATTCCATCTGTTGAAAGAGCAAGGCGTAAGTTTCTAGGTTCTTTGGCAAAATCTGGATACATCTCGTCGAAAGACTTCCATTGCATACCGTCTGCCGGATGTCTTAACTTTCCATCGTTGATTCTACCAGCGATATGCCACAACATCATCTTAGCATCTTCTTCATTCGCATAGATTCGAGTAAATCTTGGAAGTACTAAAAAATACCACATAAGCTTCGCGGGAATCCCTTCTTTGCCTTTATAACGCCATTCATTACATTTCGGACAATACGTTAAGTGCTCATATTGTTTTCGATACAATATGCAGTCATTACAACAAGCATGTATTTTCTCGTATTTCATTCATGTCTCTCTAATTAGTTTTTTGGCATCATATGTCCTACTAGGTAGACATTATTTTCAGGAAACATGTCAGTAAGCAATTCGAGTAGATCACCAAATCCCTTATCGCTCCAGCTATTCGCCCTCTTCAAATTGTACAACTTTACCACCGCCGACAACTTTGAATACTTCTTGCAACCAGGATACAAAGGCGTTTCAGAATCAAGCAACTTTCTGACTAGTTCATTCTGGGCATCTGAATTAGTTGTTGCATCACCTATTAATATATCTTCAAAGTTCTCAAATAATGCATTATCATCAGGTGAATTAATAGTGTCATCGTTTATGTCAACCCCAATATCATCAGGTGTATTAGCATATGATACTTCCACATCGTCATCATCAACAAATTCGTCGTTATTACTCAGTTGTTCATGTTCGCCCCTATTATCTCATCATCTTGATCGCCGTCGGTCTCATTATTACCACCCTCGTCTCCCTCTAATAATGATTCTCCGTGAAAAATCCAACGTGTGTAAATACTACTAAATTTATACTTCTCTAAGTGAATTTGAACCTCAGGGAAACTTATATACATAAAATTGACACACCTCTAACAAGGACACGGAATCTTATTTAAAGAACCTTTCATATGGATCGATCGCAACGAAATCGTAATATTCAGCTAAACCGGCATTATTCACTGGATCACCCTTACTTGATTCGATCATCCAAGTTCGAGCCATAATAATATATACCTACACACATACACACATACACACATAATCATATATATGGCACATTCAGATCATAATGAGTTTTTAAAAAAATTTATGTAATAACGACCAAAAAATACGCGCGTAGTCGAGGGTCCTTATCACTCCAACCTAAACCCATCTTTGAACGTTTCATATCACTAGTAAATATGTATTCGCTTCTAGCTTGTATATATATATTTAAGGAAAAAATTCAGCAGCAATTCCCCACAGTTCTCCAAATACACATCGTAAAGTCTAAAAAAGTAGGCTTTACTTATGCATTCAGAGAACGTTATGAGAAATTACTACGGAATTTTTTCCTTAAATATATAATAAGTTAGAAACAAATACATATTTACCACCTAAGTGATAAAAGACAGTCCCAAAACGGGGACTATTCAAGAATTACTCCTAATGAGTAATTCTTGAACGGGTACTAGGTCAACTCGAAAAATTCAACTACAACAACAACTACAACGAACAGTTTGATCGAAAGATCAAACTACCATTACACACAATCTCAACAACAACTACAACAACAACAACAACTACACACAATCACAACAACAACAACAACAACTACCATTACAACGGGGATCGGACAACAACAACGTACAATGCAAGGCCAACAATTACGTATTTAACAACAACGTATATTACGTACCTTTTCTGAAAGATGAAGTTTGATCGAAAATTTAAGCCACCCTCGAACAAATACGAAAAATTTGAGTAAATTTGTAATAATAAAACGCTAGAACTGCGTATACACCAACGAAAGAGATGAAGTTTAATTTGAGTAAAAAAATAAAATGCTAGAACTGCAAAGTAATTTCAGGGTTTTATATACACAAACTTAAAATAACGGTTTTTAGACAAAAATGTTATATATAAAGCTTTAAACAACGGTTTTCCCAAAAACCGTTATATAATACTTTTAATAATGGTTTATAGAAAAAACCGTTTTAAAAAATTATAAGAAAACCGTTGTATATATCCTATATATATAACGGTTTTTTGTTATAAAACCGTTGTTTTTATTAAATTTTAAATAACGGTTTTTGTTCAGAAACCGTTATATTTGGTATAACCGTTATTTTTGTAGAAATTGCGTTGTTTTTTTGACGAGTTTGATTTGGCGCCCTTACTTTTAACAACGGATATTTATTGTTCGTTGTTTATAATACTATAAACAACGCAAATCCATACTTTGTGTTGTTTCTTTGCCGTTGTGGTTGCTCATATTTGTAGTAGTGTAGTGTGGAACCCGGGGATCGGACGGGACCCAACTCGGCGTCTTGCTTAAGGGCGGATTAAGTTAAAAAGACTAATTTACAAAAACCTTTAAAACTGTTTTGGAGTCGCCACCTAATTATCGCGGAAATTAGGAACCTGCTATCATGTCCTAAGCCTAAAGACATGTCGTAGATTTTGGAGCACGCCGACACCCCTAGATTTAAGGCTTGTGAAACCAGATTGGATTCGGGGTGAGGGTACTTTAGAAAAAGAGTTAATTCAATTAATGATTTATGAAAACCTTTTAGAAAAGCCTATGTAAAAATAGCCTCTACTGATCTAGAACAATCCGTGTAAGATGATAATTGAGCTAATGTTATCGCTACGTACAAGTGCGATAAGGTTGTAAAAGAATGCAGATGCAGATGCAAAAAGATTGATTAAAACCCTCAGTTTAGCATGTTTAACTTGTTAACGAAAACGGTTCAGTTAAAGGTCGAATTCATTGTTTAAGTTGATTTTAATGCAAAATAAGAAGGTGCAAGATGCATGCAAATAAAATAACGTTCAATTGTCCATTGGTTTATTTTATAAGGTCGGTTGCTTATGCGACTTTGGCGTGTCATCGGATATGGAGTGTACCCGAAGTAAATAGAACACTTGGAGTGCAACCGCGCTGGGTGCCAAAGTCGGGCGCTAGAGTGTAGTCCCCTTTGTTAGTCCATAGAAAATAAGAAAAAGCTTTGATCCAAGTGGATCGGTACCTACCTTGTCCTGATGCTTCAGATCTGGGCAGAGCTTGGCTTCTTGAACTTAAAAGGAGGATGGATTCAACACGGGATGGTGTGTTGAACTCAAGGATTTGAGTGCTTGAGGCTTTGAGAGAGTTTTGTAGGGTGTAAATTGTGTTTTCTGCTGGAAAATTGATGTGTTTCGAGGCCAGGTATAGGGGTGTATATATACTAAGAACCTCGGAGGAATTAGGAAATCCGGGGATAAAACAAGCCAGGAAACCGCATAGGCTTATGCGGTTGCCCAGGCAAACCGCATAAGCTTATGCGGTTGCCACCCCAAACCGCATAAGACTATGCGGTTTGAAGGTGTGTTTTTTTGCGTAGTTTCCTAGTTCCGGTTTGATTATATCTCGAAAAGATTTAGTATAATCCTTACTTGCACGTCAAGAAAAAGGCTAGGATATTTCTGAGATATTTTGATGTTTAGGGCTTTGGAGTGCGGGCCAAAGGCTGGGTTTGGGCTCGGTTTCGGGCCCGAGACCCGGAAAAATGAAAAGGGTGTATTTGCATGGATTTTGTGAAATAAGGTAAGACGTGAGGTTGTATTTTGTGTAAGAGGAGGCTAAAGGGAAGATCTAGCCACCGGGCCTAAATTTAGGGATTTAGGAATGCTGAATTAGACCTTGTTAATGTAAAAGGGCTAATTGTAATGCAAATGCGAAGCTCATGCCAAATCAAGCAGGACAAGGACCTAGCTAGACTCCAAATGGACAAAATGAACGTTTATTTAAAGCGATGTGAAGCGACCTTAATCATTTTAACATTTCAAACGACTCAAAATGAATTCGACATTAGTTAGAACCGTTTAAGTCAACGTTAAAGCATGCGTAATAAAAGTCCGTGTTACATCACAGGGTTTTGTTTGGGAGGGTACGGATATGGGTATCCACAGAGCCCCCAGTTTGACTGAGCTCGGACAAGAGCGCTAGTCAAACTCCACGACCATATCCGGACCATTACAGTCTCGATACAGTCAGCGGAACGAAGCATGTGTCCATGGGTGAGACGAGGACTTCAAACCGGGCTGAACGGGGAGGGGCGTGCGCATTTTAAGGACTTGGCGGTCCGTGCATGCTATAAGGGCCTGCCGGCCTGCTGAATGTCTTCGTCGTGCTTGTTGTACTGTCGTGTAATGCCATTGTATATGCCTCTGCTTGTAATGTCTTCGTATTGCATGTGTTGAAATGTTAAAGGGGCTAAAGTGCAGGGGTGCTTATGCTTGCAAGGTGTTTGGGTATGCGTGAGGTGTATAATTGAGTAGGGGTGTTCATGTTGGTGTTAGTGTAGGTCTCGTGAAAGAGCGTCCGTGTAATGCTTGAACTCGCCGATGAGTGTCTATGTAGAGTGAAATGCTTGGAGTTAGGTGTATATTGCAGAGTGCTTGTGCTTGGGCTCGCCGAGGAGTGTCTATGTAGTCGTAATTGCATGTGATTGCCTTCTGTTGAGGAGAGAATGATGTGACGCTCGTGAAGAGCGTTCGTGCTTCTGCTTCTGTACCGTACATTAAATGCTTAATATACGCGTATGGCGGACTGTAGGTGACGCCTTGACCCAAGCACGGGACGTACTTGGAGTTGTATTAGGGCCAAGATGAATTAGGAATTCAAAAGTAGGCGTAAAACGAGGAAAAACCGAGAAAAACCACAGGCAGAAACCGCATAGCCTTATGCGGTTCATGGCGCAAACCGCATAAGGGTATGCGGTTTGCCTTAGTGGCTGTAGGGGGCTATATAACACGAGCTCAGCCGTGAGTGAAGCTCATTCATCATCTTCGGTTTTCTTGCTCTAAAAACACCATTTTTCGATTTCTCAACCGTTTTTGCTCATTTTTCTTGCGTTGCCTTGCTATGGAACCAGGTAATGCTTCATTTTGACTTGCGTTTACGTTATTTGTCGTTGTAATTAGCTAGTTTTGCCTTGAAATGTTGAAAAGACGGGTTTTGCATGAAAACCCGAGTTTTGCTTGAAATTTGCCGTTTGAATGCTTGAAATTGTCGTCATTGTGTTGCATTATGCCATGTGAACGTGTATGTGCGAATTGATTGTGATTTGGACCGTCTCTGTGTGAAAAACGTCCAAATTAGGTTTCGGGCCCGAAAACGAACCCGGATTTTCCGACCCGGAATTTCAATTAAACTTCGGTGTAGGATGCCCATAGTGTGTATAGCATGCCTATAGCGTTAGTTTTGCGAAAATGTCGAGCTAAGGCCTTCAAATCGCCGTCTTAAGTCGTAGTTATACGGAGTAATAAAGGCGAATTGGGGGTTTTTGATCGGGATGACCAAAATGCAATTGCTTGTAATGGTTTGTTGTTGGGGACTATTATGGCGCGTAGAAACCATAAAGTTGTAATTTTGAGGTGTAGAGAACGGTTTTCGGCTTAATTGCGAATTAGGCCTAAAAATGCTCTGTAGGGCGTATAGTGCAACGTGTAGAGGGATGTATATGTATTATGTGCGTATTATTTGTGTGTATTTGTGTATGTGTATGCCAAGTTGTATGCTTGCATGTGTTATAGTTGTATGTGTTGGTTGTGTTTGGTTGCAGAAGAGGGTTCTGGTCGTATTACGAGATCAAGATCTCGTAAGAGTACTAGCTCGAGGACTGAGGGAGCCTCTAGCTCGAGTAGTTTGAGGCGTACGCGTAGTGAGAGGGATGCTGACCCTCGGGACCTGCCCACGAGACGTGGTCAGTCACGAGGTAGGGGTCAGGGTCGTGCGGGGCGTGACCCTGTGCCTGATCCTGAGGATGAGCTTGCTCAAGAGCTGGTGGATGAGCTGGAAGCTGAGATGGACGTTGCTGAGGAGGCCGAGGAGGCTGTGCCTAGGGCGAGTAGCTCTAGGCCGCGAAAATCACGTGCGAACAGGGCGTTCGCCAAGGGCTGGGATGGCCATGACCTTCTACTTGCTCCAGAGAGACACGTCTCCTATCGGGCTACGATGGGTTGGCGGAAAGGTCCGATGAGGACTTTCTCGGGCGTCTCGTCCGTGATGTATGCTTTTGAGAAGAAGCTTCCGGAGGGTGCGCAAGCTTGGGTGCTGCGCAGTGCTTTTGGTCCTCTAGTTGAGCACTGGAGGGCGATTGCGAGGTCGAAGTTGACGGCGAACCTGATGCTGATCAGGGTCTTCCTTGACAGGTATTGGGATACGACAACGACGTTTCACATGTCCGGCTTCGAGGCCGGCATTACCTTGTCAGGGTACGCGGTCATAACGGGGCTTCCGTTCGGGGACCGCGATATGAGCTTTGAGTTTGCGCCGTCCATTGAGGACGAGGTGGTGACTGCCGCGATTGGCGGTATCGCGGTGGTTACGAGGGTAACCCACCTTATGTGATAAAGACTAGCTTCATCCTGGAGTATTTTGAGGGGAAAACCGAGCGAGGTCCCTCTGAGTGGACTGACGAGCAGAACGCTCGTTTGTGGTTGTGGTGGTTTGTTAGCGCCGTGTACTTCGGCGATAAGGGTGAGAGGGCGGCGACGTCGGTCCTGATGCATCTCGTAGATTGGGGTGCGATCGGGACACTAGACTGGGTGTCGCCATCCTTGGGTTTGTGTATTCGATTCTGCATGGACGCGGTGAGGCCGCGGGTCATGGATCGAGGGTCGAGACTGTCCTTAGTCTCGCCTGGGTTTGTGATGGAGGTATGTATTGATTTTGTTTTTGTTTTAGATGCATTGTTATTCGTCTTGGTTGTCTTGTGATGTGTTTTTGTACGTGCAGTCGTGGATCTTCAGTCACTTTCCTTTTCTGCTGCCTCGCGTCGTAGGCGATTCCACGGGTATATCCAATGCGTGCATTGGGGCACGTGCAACCGTGCGACTTTGGTGGTCGTATGACGAGGTTCGGGTGCTTCTGAACCAGATGCAGTTTGATCAGGTTTGTACTTGAACCATTTTAAATAGAGTGTACTTAAAATGATTGTATTTATGAGTGTTTGTTTTTATTTTTGTTTGTAGTTCGTGCCGTTCCCGTGGGGCCAGTATGCGGGCATTCCGGAAGGTATCGGGCGCTGATTCGCGTGCGAGAGACCAGCGTCTGTGCCCAGCGGCCGTATGGGCCGGTTTGGTACCTTGGAGAGCGTTTGGTCTTTCAGGCAGGATGGCCAGCTCCGGTGGTGCCTAAGGACCCGCCGAGGGTCCTGTTTGAGCGAGGGGTTTCGGCTCAGGATCGGATGGCATTGTACGGGGAAGGAGAGTCGGTGAGTCTTCTCTGTCCTGGGGAAGACTATGGCCAGTTTGCCCAGTCTCGGCTTGCTTGTGGGCCGATTGAGGTATGCTTGCTTGCTTCTTTGAGGGTGCGTAAGGTAATTTTTGCGAAAAATTTCCCTGATGTGTGCTGACGTGTGTTTTTGTAGTTGTTTGATCCTGAGATGGCGGAGCAGCCTGGCGACTTTCCTACCACCGTTGAGTATGACGAGTTAGGTGTCCGTCGCACCTTCACTTTGCCGACGTACTTGCCGGTGACTACCGACGCGGGCATGGACAGCTGGACGGGCAGGGTGAAGAAGGTATGTATCTTTGTCCTTGTATATGTGAGTGAGCCCCCAGTTTGATCGAGGTATGAGTTATAGCGATGATCAAACTTGTGAGAGTCATGTTTTTGTGTTACCCCCTCGAGTTTGGCTTAATTTGAGTGAAATTAAGGCAAAGTGGGGTTGACTGCTTTGTTTTTGAAATTTCCCCCTAAGTTTCGCTTAATTTGAGTGAAATTAAGGCAAAATGGAGAAAAATTTGAAGTGTTTTTTTGTGTTATGTATCGCAGGTGGCGAAGGAGGCTCATAAGAAGTTATGGCGGATAGCCAACAGGTGGAGGATGGCTTGAAATTTGAGCAGTCGCCTGTTGTGTCGTCAGTCGAAATGAGACGGCTCGGGATTCTAGCGAGTTTGACGAGTATCGTCGTCGTCATCCGGAGTGAATTTGTGTAACATAGATTGTATGAACCTTTGTGTACATGTTGTAGCTTGAACTTGAACTGCGATTGTTGTTGTGAACCTGTTTGGTAAGCTTGTTTGAAAAGTGAAATGATTCCCGAGTGGGATGCATTGATGTTGATTTTAGATTGTGAAAATGCGTTTGCGAAAAGTTCATTTTAAATGCGAAGCGAAATGTAATGTTGCTGCGTGGGAAACAACAAAAGAATGTCGTAGCCTAATGTAGATTGTAGTGTTTAGGAAAAACGAAATTAGGAAAGTTGCGAGAAAACCCGCTCCTTGAACCGCATAGCCTTATGCGGTTTAGGGGTCAAACCGCATAGGCTTATGCGGTTTGTGGTGCAAACCGCATAAGGCTATGCGGTTTGGCGGCGTGGCTGATAACGCTGTGTTTCCATATCCCGTATTATGTTTTGTATATAAGGATGGGGGGTGGATACCCATATCCGTACCCTCCCACACGAAACCCTGTGATGTATCACGGACTTTTATTACGCATGCTTTAACGTTGACTTAAACGGTTCTAACTAATGTCGAATTCATCTTGAGTCGTTTGAAATGTTAAAATAATTTAGGTCGCTTCACATCACACTTAAATAAACGTTCATTTTGTCCATTTGGAGTCTAGTTAGGTCCTCGTCCTGCTTCATTTGGCATGAGCTTCGCATTTGCACTACAATTAGCCCTTTTACATTAACAAGGTCTAATTCAGCATTCCTAAATTCCTAAATTTAGGCCCGATGGCTAAATCTTCCCTTTAGCCCTCTCTTACACAAAATACAGCTTCACGTCTTACCTTATTTCACAAAAACTATGCAAATACACCCTTTTCATTTTTCCGGGTCTCGGGCCCGACACCGAGCCCAAACCCAGCCTTTGGCCCGCACTCCAAAGCCCTGAACATCACAAAATATCTCATAAATATCCTAGGGGTTTTCTTGAGCTACACGTTCAAGATTATCTCGTAATCTTTCATAGATATAATTCAACCGAAACTAGGAAACTAGGCTAAAACCACACCCTCAAACCGCATCAGCTTATGCGGTTTGGGGAGGCAACCGCGTAAGCCTATGCGGTTTGCCCTGGCAACCGCATAAGGCTATGCGGTTTCTAGGCCTGTTTTTATCCCCGGATTTCCTATTTCTCCGAGGTTTTTGGTATATATACACCCATATACCCCGACCTCAAACACAGAATTTTCTCTTCAGAAATACATCTTTCGCACCCATCTTTCACATGATACACCACAAAACACTCACAAAGCCTCAAGCACTCAAATCCTTGAGTTCAACACACCATCCCGTGTTGAATTCATCCTCCTTTTAAGTTCAAGAAGCGAAGCTCTGCCCAGATCTGAAGCGTCAGGACAAGGTAGGTACCGATCCACTTGGATCAAAGCTTTTTCTTATTTTCTATGGACTAACAAAGGGGTCTACAATTTAGCGCCCTCCCCCCCCCCCCCCCCTCCCCCCCGGCTTTGGCACCCAGCGCGCTTGCACTCCAAGTGTTCTATTTACTTCGGGTACACTCCATATCCGATGACACGCCAAAGTCGCATAAGCAGCCGACCTTATAAAATAAACCAATGGACAATTGAACTTTATTTTGTTTGCATGCATCTTGCACCTTCTTATTTTGCATTAAAATCAACTTAAACAATGAATTCGACCTTTAACTGAACCGTATTCGTTAACAAGTTAAACATGCTAAACTGAGGGTTTTAATCAATCAATCTTTTTGCATCTGCATCTGCATTCTTTTACAAACTTGTCGCACTTGTACGTAGCGATAACATTAGCTCAAATATCATCTTATATGGATTGTTCTAGGTCAGTAGAGACTATTTTTACATAGGCTTTTCTAAAAAGTTTTCATAAATCATTATTTGAATTAACTCTTTTTCTAAAGTACCCTCATCCCGAATCCAATCTGGTTTCACAACCTTAGATCTAGGGGTGTCGGCGTGCTCCAAAATCTAGGACATGTTTTTAACTTAGAACATGGTAGCAGGTTCCTAATTTCCGCGATAATTAGGTGGCGACTCCATAACAGTTCTTAAAGGTTTTTCCAACTTAATCTTTTTTAACTTTAAAATCCGCCCTTAAGCAAGACGCCGAGTTGGGTCCCTCCCGGGTTCCACAGTTTGGCGACTCCGCTGGGGAGATCTTATTTTTAAAACTAAAACTAGCTTTTTCTTTTAAAAATAAAGAGGTGAAACTTGAAAGCCTTGAACAATCCATGTATACATATTTGAGCTATGCACATTCGTTTAGAGTCCATTCCTTTTGGAATCTAGGCACCCTTTGCACCCTCGAGAGGTGGTTCCCACATGCAGGCTTGTCCACTCGATAAAGCACATGCCGGACTAGCTTTCCTCTCGCCCCTCCACGGCTTGCCGTAAACGGCTATCTCGACCGCCCCAGTGCTCCCTTCAGAAAACCTATCGCCCCGGCGTAAGGAAATGAAGGGGTTAAGTATCTGCCAAAGCGTACTCGAGGTAGTTGGAGGTGTACCCGACTGACTCATTTTTCACCCTTTTTGAGTCATACGTACAAGTTCGAGGCTATGCACTCCATGGTCTTTTTCAAAACGAGCATTTGCATTCATATCTTCGAAAACTCGCTTAAACGTTTCAAAGATAAATGAACCTAACATCTAACAATTTAACACTTTTCAAACAAAACTCTCGCGAATTTTTGAAACAAGCTTTTTCAAAATTTCCTTTTTCACTAACAAGCAAAAACCCGAGCAAGGACTAAAACCCGAGCTCGTAGATTTCAATACTCTTGGTCACACGGCCTAGACTCCACTTTTAACATCCTCGACTCGACTTGTTAACCACTCTCGAGTCGAATCCATTCTCTTTTACACATCCGAACTCGAGCTCACCTCGGCAAATCACCGATACTAGTTCGACGGGTGCAAAGCAAAATTTTTAACATCGAGACGAGATGTGCGCACACATCCTCGCCTCAAAAGCTTCCCTTTAGCCAAAACTCTTCGAAAATCTTCTTTTTCAAGCTTAAAAGGTCTTTCAAAATAACGACATGAGCTAAAACGAACGCCTAAAATGAACATTGAACCTAGTAGGTCTAACTAGATACACGCCACACAACCTAATCCATTCTCAACATCCACGACTCAACTAGCTAACCGCTCTCAAGTCAAACCCCTTTCACCCACCTAGGCTCGAGCCCTTAACGATGAACCGTTAAATGGGCTCGACAAAGCTAACATCATCGAGACGAGACGTGCGCACACGTTCTTGCCTCAAAAACTTCCTTTAGCTAAAACCTTCTCGAGAACCTCCTTTTTCAAAACTTAAAAGGTCTTTCTAAACAAAGAAATAAGCTAAAAATGAATGCTTAGAGTGATCGTGAGTCTAGTGGGTCGAGTCGTGTCACTAATATACGAAGTGAAATACAGGCCTCAGCTGGATACTTGTCGTACTAAGAACCGCATAGTAATCCCTTACAAAAAACGAACCTACACCCGCAAAATAATGGCCGGAATGACGAAGTTAACGCACTCCGTGACCAAGTCACAAAGCTGACCGATGACCTCGAACGCCTCTTGAACCACCATAAGACCGAGATAAAGCGTTTGGAACAACGTATCAAGGACAAGACCGACAAACAAGCCTCTATCCACACTCTCGAGGCCCTTAACCAACAGGACAACGAAGGCTTCACCGAGTATCTCTCTCGATGGGAAATCATTGACACTCCGTTCAACGATAAAGGGGACGAATGGCCTATGTCCAACCAAGCCACGGTCCAAGATGACGAAAGGATTAAACCCAAGTCATCCGACAAAGATTACCCTCCATATAACCCCACGATCTTCACAGGATCACTTCCTCCCATAGATCACTCAGACTTTGTCATGCCCGAAAACAATCCAACCCCCAACGCAGACATTGGGGATGAACTGACATACGAAGATGCGCCTATAAAATGCAAACCATCACGACTTAAAAGGAAGATGGCGAGAACGGAGGCGTTGGCGAACGCAAAGAAGAAGAAATCCTCTTAGGATCTAATCCTTTAGGTGTCGCGTCACCCGTCGACACACCTTCTAGTTTTAGCTTAGACTTTTTATGATTTGTCAAACAATTCTTCTTTAATGAATAATACGAATAAGTTTGCTTATGTCTCGTCTCAAGCTAAAAACAAACAAATAAACAATGAACAACAGACAAAAATTAAACAAATCAATCAAACAACACAACATAAAAATCCGTGCAATAAAAATGAACTAACAAATGAACAATCGTTAATTAAATACATTGCAAACATCGTGGGCAACCCAACGCAAACTCACTTTCCCTAAGCCTTTGAAAACATAAATGGATTAAATAACCCACGGTTATCCTAACCCATTTATCGCATGCTTTTTCACAAAGCATAACCCAAGAATTAGGACACATTCTTGGTGAGTCTTTCAAAGCGAACTCACGGCCCTCCTTGGCCTTTTCGAACCTTTCTAAACAAAATCTTTTCAAACGACTCATTGTCGAACCAGCCCGGTAAGTAGCGTCCCTCGCCGTACCCAAGGATGGCCAAGCCCAATCTTGTGGATTCTAACATCAGATCGAATGGCTCAAACCACCTCGATCCATTTCTCCTTTGACAAAATCCATGTGGACGAGCAAGCTCGTCCTCATCGCATTGTGACACCTTCGACTCAAATAGCTTAAACGCCATTTCGAGTATCCACCAATAGGATCTTAGCAACACACCGTTAACATAAACTTCTGGCCTTCTATCACCAAACATCGCCGAGCATGAAACGTTTCAAAACATTTCTAGCTCAAAATCGGCTGCATGACTCGCGGTCATCACAACCCTTTTTATCACAAAACTCTTTTCAAACCCGAGAATGTCAGCCCATTCTCGAGGAATTTCACGAAAACAATTCGAACGGCTCAAGGCTTTTTATTCTTTCAACATAAGCATTTTTCGAAGGTTTTCACTAGCCCAAAACCTTCTAGGATCAGGCTTTCCTCTCTTCGCAAAAGCACAAAACCCGAGAATGTACAAACTCAATCCCGAGAACTTTCGATGTTAGACCAAGTGGCTCTAGCCGCTTCGGTCTAACTCTTCCTTAAGTAAATGCATGAAAACGGGCACTACCGTCTCCATCGCATTTTCAAAGCACCCTCGGTTCAAATAGCTCATCAATACCTTGAATCATCTCTTGCACAGAGTCGAAATGTGACAACACATTTCAACTCGAAACGCCCTTTCACTTTCATCAAAACAAAATCATTTCAAAGACAAGACGAACCAAAGTACGCTAAGTAATCGAAGTCTCGACACCAAGGGCATCAACGTACCCACCGACGCACATCACTTAATCAACTGACAAGGCGTCCACTCAAGCACCATCGACGATCTGGCGGATCCCCTCAAGCAATTCGAGTCTTTTAAATACGGGTCGAGTTTTTTTAAGCATCGAGTCAATCTCTGTCAGTCTAGGATAATCGAGTCTTCGACGTACGACATTTTAACAAATCGATAAGGGAATAAGTTTGTCTATAACCCAGTTTCCTTTTACCCTTTTTACTCACATTTCTTATACAAAACCATTTTGCACCGACATACATTGCATCCTAGGAGTAGCTATCCGAAGGAGGTCTAGGCCGGGTACGAAGGTCCAAGTCAACATCAAGTACAAGAAAAAAGGTTTTCGGCGACTAGACACTTAAGGTTCACTAGTCTGCTTGTGGTCTACTACTCCGCTGCTTTCGGAGGAGGATCCATTAATTTGGAGCTCCACAGTGGTCATGAATTTCATCGCGACCAAAAGTACGAGTATTCCTGGATCGCCCTCCGCATACTCGATCGCGTGCCTAATAAGCAAACGAACTTGTTAAAGGAGCCCGGCGTGATAGACACACGATCACAAGCGACCACCGAGCCACAGGGTTTAGCAAGGTCCATACATGGCGTGGGATATTCTCAAACCAAACGGGAATACAAGGTACAAAGATCAAAAACCAAAGTCACCAAAAAGGAAAAATCTCAAAGCTCCGAATCAAGGGGCAAAACAATCAAGCAAAAGCTCAAGAAGTAAAAAACAATCAAGCAAAAGCTCAAGAAGTCAAAAGCTCAAGCTCAAGAGCTTAAGAAGTCACAAGCTTAAAAATCAATAAGCAAGGGGCCAAAACCCCAAAGGCAAGAAGTACCGAAGCCCAGAAACGAGTGGCCAGGTCCTTGAAATTCAAAATTGAAGACACAACAGAAGTAGCAAGCAACCAGCCTAGATCAACTAAGGAGAACCCATCCTTAGGACCGGCGAGTCCTTAAACACGCACCTTTTTACAAAAACACCTCCTTACCAAAACAAACACATCCCTTTCGGAACTACGCTAGGTTTGATTCCGTAACCACGGATACGTAGGCCGCTCTCCCGAGCTCAACCAACCTTTTACAAAAATCCACAAAATATTCCCCGTCCGGAACAGGTTGATGACTCTAGATCGTTGATGACTCTAGATCGGGTATGTAAATTTGGGATTGTTACGGATGGTCTCTGCTTCTTCTGTGGAGATGCTAAGGAAACTGTCACTCATCTCTTTTTTGAGTGTGTTTTTGCTTCCCGTTGCTTGCTTTTACTACATCAATGGTTGGGTGTTCGGCTTATAAATGGTGCTTGGACCAGATTACGTCAAAGGAGAACTGTATCACGCTTTCAAAGGGATATCTGTGGAGCTGCGCTTAACGGACTAGTATATAGTTTATGGTATTACAGGAACATTTGTAGGTTGGAGGCACGTATGCCTTTCCCTCAGGTCGTGACTGAATGGGTTAAACGCCAATTGACCCAACGGGTCAACACGTTGAATCTTGGTAGGCTTTCAACGAAGGATGAATTGTGGTGGAAATTGCTGTAACTGATGTTGTTTTTCACCTTGTTTGAGTGCTAGTACGTGTAATCAAAAACGTTTGTATTGGTTTGAGCTATTAATATAACTTACCTTTTACCAAAAAAAAAAAAAAAAAAAAAAAAAAAAAAAAAAAAGCTTTCCATGCTAAGGATGTGTCCACAAAAATTCACAAAGTTCAAAGGCAAACTATTTCTTTATCGAGGCGACTAAAACGAATTCGTCAAGGCAAAGTTGTCATAGACTTAGGAGTAGTACTACCTTTTTGGTCTAACACTTGTTTTGCAGAACAACAAAGATCCCACCGCAGACAAGCAAGCACCACTGGGGGCTCCACCAACGCACGTGTTCCCGAACATGGCATCCATGCAACCGTCGAGTCTCAAATCACGCATACGATTCGTCTCTATTTTGCAAACTTTTCGACGTTTTAAGCATCGACTCATACGTCGAGTCAATCCTCTTCCAATCAAACAATTTAGCGACATTTAAACCGCTCTTTTCAAAAACTCTCCAGTCTTCAAAACGCTCCCACGGAACGACACGCTTTTTCAAACTTACACGAGGCAATGCACCCTCAAATTAGGTAATCACCTTTCAAATTTAACTCAATACTCGAGTTAATACGAAAGCACTTTGCAATTCACCTTTTGCAAACACATCCTTTCGCAAGCAAAATGTATCTTTCGTAAATGCATCTCAAGTCCTTGAAATGCACCTCGAATCTTCAAAGTCCAACCTTCTTCCAAAATTTAACACACTTTGAGAAAAAGCATTCTTCGAATTTAACTCACTCGAGTTAACACATTTTGAGCGAAAGCTCTATCGAACTACGCCGGTTTGATTCCACATTCGTGGATACGTAGGCAGCTTACGCAAAGCATAACCGAATCACGCACTACATCCCACTCCGTGTTGTCATGAGATTTCACCGAATTCTCATCCTCGACAACTGGGGGCTTTTCAACCTTTGAACTCAAATGACCCTCCACGGTCTTCACAACTCTAGCTTAAGCTCACAACGTCAAACACTTTTTCATCTTGCATGAAGTTTTACAACAGACATTTCAAGCGTTCATTTTTAAAGCTCATTTCGACAACTAAAATGAATATTTCACAAAAATGATTTTTCAACAAAAAGCTTTTTAATCCAAACATCCCAATCGGGAATCATTTCACTTTCAAACCCAAGCCTCCTAACTACGCAGGTACACGGAAGCACAATACAGCACGGAAGAGAAAGACTACAAAGTTCAAGCCAAGCTACAACAAACGGTCATGTAATGAAGGGTTCACACAATCCTTATCACACAAGATCACCAGGACAACTAAGGGTGAAGACGACGGTATTCATCAAAATCACACTGAACCCGAGCCATCTCAGAACCAAACACCATACTCTCCACTTTGACTCAGTTTTCACTCAAAACTTAGTCAAACTCGAGGGGGTAACCCAAAAACTCCTTCTCCAAGTACATCATGCACCCCACTTTGACTTAGTTTTCATTCAAAACATAGTCAAACTCGAGGGGGTAATCCGAAAACACCCTTATCCAAACGCAACCCATAGCCTTTTACATAGTTTGACTATCGTTATACACCATAACTCAGTCAAACTGGGGGCTTATACATACACCGACACCATGGCCAAGACAACTGGGGGCTGACGCTTCTTATCAAGAATCAAACTTTTACAACGAAAAATGGGAATGGGATAATTTTTCGCATTTTTCGCATTTTTGAAGACACCCTTGCCATAAATACCCACATAAGCATCTACGGTTAAGCGACACCTCCAGGACCGCTACAGACACAAGCATGCACGCTAAAAGCATAACACTTTCATGTGTGCATCAAATAACAAACCACCCGAACATAGGTCCAAACACCCTAACATGTCCAAGAAGCATCCCAAGCACCACGCATCCAAGCCCGAGAGAGATGAGTATCACATGAATCCAAACGAATCACCAGATACCACGTCTCATGGTCAAAGCAGGCGAAAATGAAGATTTCAGAAGACAATCGCAGAATTCGAATTATTCCGGATTTGAAGCCGCGACATGTGTGAATAAGTTCACGTTTGAAGTCGCCGATTGATAAGAGATTCCCCGGAAGAATCACTAGTCAACAAGGCAATTTATGAGACGTGTTTTGTTCGACGTTGTCTCTCTATATTGGGCTCGTCAAGCCCAAGTATTTTTCTTCGTGCACGCAAGCTTTCATGGTTAAGGCGTCACCTACAGTCTGCCACATGCGCTAGCACATCCCGCTATGCGTTGGTTAAGGCGTCACCTACAGTCCGCCATACGCGTGTATTAAGCCTTTAATACATGGTACAGAAGCAGAAACACGAACACTCTTCACGAGTCCTTACACCCCCTTACACGTCCCTGTGGAGTATCACTCCTCCCCATGGAGCCCACACACCTATACAGACATTTCCCACGGAGTCCAAGACATATCCTTCGACTTCCCTAGCAAATACACCTTTACAAAACATCCTGAACGAGTCATCCTTCAACTTCGGAGCATAAACACCAAGCGTCTACATCAGCACATCCAGCAAGTCCAAGCAATTACACCAAGCGTCTACATACATGAGCACATACACCTTCCTCGGACCATAATTCCCGGCGAACATACACCTTCACCCCTTACAAGACGAAACACCATCATTCTTCCACAAGACCAAACAACTACAACCATACCTACGCTCCTCGGCGAGACCATACCTATACACCCTTCCCGGCAGACTAGTACTTCTCCAGCAGATACCACACTAAGCACCTGCACTCCTCGGCGAGATCCAGCACGACATCAGCAACGGCATTAGCAACAACCCCAGCACGACATCAAAAACGGCATCAGCACAAGCAAACGACATCAACACTACACGGCAGCAAAGAACAGAAAAGGCACTCTACAGGCCGGCAGGCCCTTACAGGTATGCACGGACCGCCACGTCCTTAAAATGCGCACGTCCCTCCCCGCTTGGCCCGGTTCGAAGTCCTCGTCTCACCCATGGACACACACTTCGTTCCGCTGACTGTATCGAGACTGTAATGGTCCGGATATGGTCGTAGGAGTTTGACTAGCGCTCTAGTCCGAGCTCAGTCAAACTGGGGGCTCTGTGGATACCAAAATCCGTACCCTCCCACACGAAACCCTGTGATGTATCACGGACTTTTATTACGCATGCTTTAACGTTGACTTAAACGGTTCTAACTAATGTCGAATTCATTTTGAGTCGTTTGAAATGTTAAAATAATTTAGGTCGCTTCACATCACACTTAAATAAACGTTCATTTTGTCCATTTGGAGTCTAGTTAGGTCCTCGTCCTGCTTCATTTGGCATGAGCTTCGCATTTGCACTACAATTAGCCCTTTTACATTAACAAGGTCTAATTCAGCATTCCTAAATTCCTAAATTTAGGCCCGATGGCTAAATCTTCCCTTTAGCCCTCTCTTACACAAAATACGGCTTCACGTCTTACCTTATTTCACAAAAACTATGCAAATACACCCTTTTCATTTTTCCGGGTCTCGGGCCCGAAACCGAGCCCAAACCCAGCCTTTGGCCCGCACTCCAAAGCCCTGAACATCACAAAATATCTCAGAAATATCCTAGGGGTTTTCTTGAGCTACACGTTCAAGATTATCTCGTAATCTTTCAAAGATATAATTCAACCGAAACTAGGAAACTAGGCTAAAACCACACCCTCAAACCGCATAAGCTTATGCGGTTTGGGGAGGCAACCGCATAAGCCTATGCGGTTTGCCCTGGCAACCGCATAAGGCTATGCGGTTTCTAGGCCTGTTTTTATCCCCGGATTTCCTATTTCTCCGAGGTTTTTAGTATATATACACCCATATACCCCGACCTCAAACACAGAATTTTCTCTTCAGAAATACATCTTTCGCACCCATCTTTCACATCATACACCACAAAACACTCACAAAGCCTCAAGCACTCAAATCCTTGAGTTCAACACACCATCCCGTGTTGAATTCATCCTCCTTTTAAGTTCAAGAAGCGAAGCTCTGCCCAGATCTGAGCGTCGAGGACAACGTGAGTACCGATCCACTTGGATCAAAGCTTTTTCTTATTTTCTATGGCCAAACAAAGGGGTCTCCACTTTAGCGCCACTTTGGCTTTGGCACCCAGTAGCTTGCACTCCAAGTGTTCTATTTACTTGGTGCACTCCATATCCGATGACACGCCAAAGTCGCATAAACAGCGACCTTATAAAATAAACCAATGGACAATTGAACTTTATTTTATTTGCATGCATCTTGCACCTTCTTATTTTGCATTAAAATCAACTTAAACAATGAATTCGACCTTTAACTGAACCGTATTCGTTAACAAGTTAAACATGCTAAACTGAGGGTTTTAATCAATCAATCTTTTTGCATCTGCATCTGCATTCTTTTACAAACTTATCGCACTTGTACGTAGCGATAACATTAGCTCAAATATCATCTTACATGGATTGTTCTAGGTCAGTAGAGGCTATTTTTACATAGGCTTTTCTAAAAGGTTTTCATAAATCATTATTTGAATTAACTCTTTTTCTAAAGTACCTCACTGAATCCAATCTGGTTTCACAACCTTAGATCTAGGGGTGTCGGCGTGCTCCAAAATCTAGGACATGTTTTTAACTTAGAACATGGTAGCAGGTTCCTAATTTCCGCGATAATTAGGTGGCGACTCCGTAACAGTTCTTAAAGGTTTTTCCAACTTAATCTTTTTTAACTTTAAAATCCGCCCTTAAGCAAGACGCCGAGTTGGGTCCCTCGACGCGGTTCCCGGGTTCCACAGGTGCGTGCTATAATCTTCATTCACAAACACTTCTTTTCTTTTCTTTTAGTACAAGTTTTTGCTCTCATAAATATATTAGGCATATTTATAAAAGTTTGTTTTTTTTTGTATTCAAGAAAAATGGTTGAGCATTTTGATGCTCTTTTGAAGAGGTGGACTTCCTCCCTAAGTCCGGCAATGAAGAGGGCGGTGTATGATGATGGTGCGGGTGTTTTTATTGGCTTTCGTCAAATGAAAGTCGATCTTGACTTCCTTGATGCGTGCTTAGATTATTGGGATCCTAGCTTGCATTTGTTTAGGTTTCCCGGGGGAGAGGTGTGTCCTTTAATGGAGGAGTTTGCGGCCATTGCGGGGTGGTCGAAACGGACTACTCCTGTGGTTGTAAGGAGTGAGCTTTGCTATAACGGGATGTTGAGAAACTTCCTTGGGATGACAAATGCTCAGGCTGCAGGTTTGTTTGAGGGAGGTAAGGTGAATATGCTTCTTTTGTGTCAACGTTACATGAATAAGGTGGACACCAGTATTTCGGACCGTTCTAGGCGGAGGGCCCTTACTTTTTGTTTGGTTCATCGTTATGCTTTTGCGGGGTCCATGCCAGATGGGGTGTTCGGGAGCGCGAGGTATGCTCGCGTTGTCGAAGAGATGGAGAGGGGATATGATCCTTCTGCTTTGATTCTAGCGGAGACCATACTGGGCTTAGGCAGCCAGATTACGCTAATCGTCTGAGCTCGTACCGGGGTTGCGCTAGGATTCTCAACATTTGGCTCATGGAGAGGCTAAGTGTGTATAAAGCTCTTCCCCTTGGTGGCGTCTTCAAGGCTGCGGCGACGACGTCGCGAAAGATAGAGTGGGCCAACCCTCGGGAGCGTTCACTCAACTACTTCCGGGGGTTTGTGAAGGAGAGCACCATTCGTTGGTACGTGTCATGGTGGCATATTACGGCGATTCTGGCGCCTGCATTGCGAATGCGGCTCGTGGGTTGATGTTGTGCGGGTTTGAACGAGGGGTGTGGATTCATCCTCTTCGCTTGAAGAGGCAAATCGGGCTTGCCCAGACCATACCCGAGCAGGATACTCAGGTTGGAGGGGTTGTTGTCCTAAACAACCAGATGATTGATGCTTGGATCCGAGGATGGTCGGACCGTATTACTTGGGCTGTTCCGGAGCATATAGATTCTACTCGTGTTACGGACTTCTACACGCGATGGTATCGTTCCAATGATCCTCAGGAACGGGAGAATCAGAGGAGGAGAGAGAAGAGTGGGCCAAGGCCCTCCTTGGCGTATGAGGTGGTGCGCGAAAGGAGAGACTATGGTGATCTTTGCGCTGTTAATGTGGATGTGTCTAGTTCGAGGCCTGCGCGGGAAAGGCTTGGAGCAAGGGTGACCGCTAAGGATCGTCTAGGGTCATGGATCGAGGAGCCCCCAGTCGAGCAGGACGAGGATCCGATCGAGCCCCCAGGATTTGAGAGGACTGTTCCCGTGATCAGTTCGAAGATTCTGGCGGATCGGCCTCTTGAAGATGAAGTGGCTAATCCGAAGCGACAGAAGATGGCTTAGTTTGTTTTGCTTTGTTTAAAGAAATTTTCTTTACTCAAATACATGTTCTAGATTCGAATAAAGGGCTAAGGAGGCTTGTTCCTAACTCATTTCTAAATTGCGAAAAATTCTAAATAAAGTAATAAAATAGAATTAATTTGCTTTTGCCTTGTCTCGTTGCTTTCTTTTGCTTTGAAATGTTCTCGACCTTTTTAAAGCTTTGAATATTCGTATTTTGTCTTAAAATCCTCGACCTTTTTAAGCTTTGGATTTGTTTGTTTGATTTGTTTGTTCTTAAGCCCTCGACCTTTTTAAGCTTCGGGTTTAGATTATTGTTTTGTGTTGACTGTGCTCTCGACCTGTTTAAGCTTTGAGCGTGTCTTTTTGTGAGTGCATCGCCCTTGACCTTTTTAAGCTTTAGGCTTGCGTGCTAGGAAGTTCGGTTGTGCTTTTGACAAGCTGCCTACGTATCCGCGTTTCACGGAATCAAACCGGCGTAGTTCGTGTGATTCGGTTGAGCTCTTTGCAAAGCTGCCTACGTATCCACAGTGCGTGGAATCAAACCGAGCGTAGTTCACCCATGCAAGAGTGAGTTTTTTTTTTTTGAAATACATTGCAAATTTGTTTGTGTTTTAGGGGTAGTATTTCTTGAGTTGATCAAGATTTGTTGGCAATCGGAAGTCCTGGCCGTCAAGGTCAGTTAACTTCACGGCTCCTCCAGGGAGGATTTCCTTGACCAAGTACGGTCCGGCCCAATTGGGTTTGAATTTTCCTCTTGGGTCGACTGGTAATGGTGCTCGGACTGATTTGAGTACTAGGTCACCCACTTTGATATTTCGTGGCTTGACCCGTTTGTTGTAGGCGCGTTGTAAGCGAGATTGGTACATTCGGACTGTACTTAGTGAATGTAACCGTCTTTCGTCTAAAAGGATGAGTTGCTCGTATCGTTCGCGTGCCCATTCGGCTTCAGGAATGTCTGCTTCCATAAGAATTCGAAGGGATTGCATTTCGATTTCTACGGGTTGGACGGCTTCCATCCCGTAGGTTAAGAAATAGGGTGTCATGCCTGTGGGTGTGCGGATTGTGGTGCGATATCCCCATAATGCAAATGGAATTTTGTTGGGCCAGTCGTGGCAGGTGTCGATCATCTTTTTGAGGATTGAAACGACGGTTTTGTTTGCTGCCTCGACCGCGCTGTTAGTTTGTGGTCGATAGGGTGATGATTTATGTCGTTGTATCTTGTATTTGAGAAGAAGTGGTTCGACTTCTCCTTGGAAGTGTGTGCCTTGGTCGCTGATGAACTCATGGGGTATGCCGTAGCGACAAATGATGTTGTTTTGTATGAATTTCGCAACTTCTTTCGTGCCTAGCGTACGGTATGATGCGGCTTCAACCCATTTGGTGAAATAGTCGATGGCCACGAGGATGAAGCAGTGTCCTCCTGCTCCTACGGGTTGAACTTTGCCGATAACGTCAATTCCCCAGGTTGAGAAAGGCCATGGCGAGGTTAAACTGTATAGTGGTGAAGGGGGTATGTGTTGTACGTTTGCAAAAATTTGGCAATTATGGCAATATTTGACATATTTTGCGCAATCGGCTTCCATGGTGGTCCAGTACCATCCTAGCCTTATGATTTGTTTGCACATGGCTCGTGCGTTCATGTGTGGTCCGCACTCGCCGTCGTGTACTTGGGACATGATTTCATGTCCCTTTTTGTGGTCGACGCACAAGAGTAGTGTGCCTTGAGGTGTCTTTTTGAGTAGTTTGCCCATTTCCATCACGAATTGTGATGATAATAGGCGTAGGGCTCGCTTGGCTAGTTTGTCGATGTTTGGTGGGTATTCACCGTTTGTTTTGTAGTTGATGATTGCTTGGTACCAAGGGTCGGTTTGTTCTTCCTCAGTTTCAATGTCACAGATGTAGGCGGGTTCGTTCCGTCGTTCCACGACGATGGGTAGCGTTTCCATCCCCGGGGGTATGTTGATTAGTGACGCGAGCTTGGATAACGCGTCGGCGAATTGATTTTCTTCGCGAGGGAGGTGTATGAATTTCACGTGATAGAATTCGTTTATGAGCTGTTGTATTTTGTTTTGGTATAGTGCTAGGTTTTCATTAAGTATCTTCCATGCTCCGGATACTTGGTTGATTATGAGGGAGGAGTCCCCATAAACTCTTATATTGCGGGCGTTGAGTACAAGCGCTGCTTGGAGACCGTGCAAGCACGCTTCGTATTCTGCGGCGTTGTTTGTTACGTCAAAATCCAGTTTGATGGATAAGGGGGTGTGTTCGCCATTCGGGGATATGAGAAGTATTCCTACTCCACATCCTCGATAGTTGGAGGAGCCGTCGAAGTATAACTCCCATTGTTCTTGGTTGATATTGTAAATCCCATAAATGTGGAAGGGATGTCGTGTCGATGATTGGCTCTTCGTTGATTGCATTTTACGCTAGGAAATCGAGACCGCTCGTCCCTTGATTGCTTTGAGGTGCGTGCCAAGGTCGGTCGGCTGGAAGCGGTGTCCATCGGCCATTCGTCCAGATTAAGCACGAGTTTCTCGAAAAGGTACTTTACGGGTCCATTTTTGAGTAGACCTTCGTTTGGTGTGCTAGCATGTAGTAGCGGAGTTTTTGGATGACCATACCAATCTTTGGGACACTCTTCTCGACGGGTGAATATCGAGTTTCGTAATCGAGAAATTTCTTGCTTATGTAGTAGATTGCATGTTCTTCGCCGTTTATGTCTTGAGCGAGCATGGCGCCCATGGCGGTAGGGGTTGTTGTGAGGTACAAGGACAGTGGCACATCCTTTTGGGGTGGTCGTAGAACTGGCGGGTTGGTTAGTAATTCTTTGACCTTGTCAAATGCCTTTTGACATTCTTCGTCCCATTCAACGTGGTCGGTTTTCTTGAGTTTCTTGAAAACTGGTTCACATATCATGGTGAGTTTGCTAATAAAGCGCGAGATGTATTGGATTTGGCCCAAGAAACTTCGAATTTCGTCGAGGTTCTCCGGGGGTTGCATTTCTAGAATTGCTTTGACTTTCGAGGGGTCGACCTCGATGCCTCTTTGGCTCACTACGTGTCCTAGTAGTTTACCGGACTTTACTCCAAAAGTACATTTTTGGGGGTTGAGGCGCATTTTGTATTGTCGTAGGCGAGTGAAGAACTTGCGGAGGTTAGTGATGTGACCACTCCTCTCTTTTGACTTCACGATCATATCGTCGACGTAGACTTCGACTTCTTTGTGCATCATGTCGTGTAAAAGGGTTGTAGCGCCGGCATTGATTAGGCCGAAAGGCATGACTGTGTAGCAGTATGTGCCCCACGGTGTAATGAAGGCCGTTTTTGCCATGTCTTCGCAGGACATTTTGATTTGATTATAGCCTGCGTAGCCGTCCATGAAGGATAGGAGGGCGTGATCGGCGGTGTTGTCGACTAGGACGTCCACATGGGGTAATGGAAAGTCGTCTTTGGGACTAGCTTTGTTCAAGTCGCGAAAGTCAACGCATACTCGAATCTTGCCATTCTTTTTCAAGACTGGGACCATGTTTGAGACCCATTCAGGATACTCGATGACTTGGATGAAACCGGCTTGCAGTTGTTTTTCGATTTCTTCCTTAACCATAAGGGACCATTCGGGGCGTAGTCTCCTTAGCTTTTGCTTGATGGGTTTATGTAGGGTTTAATGGGGATGCGGTGCTCGGCTATGCTTCGTTCGATTCCGGGCATATCTTTGTACGACCAAGCGAATACGTCCTTGAATTCGCTCAGAAGTTGTGTGAATTGGGCGCGCTCGTGTTCGTCTAGTGAGGCACCTAGTTGTAGTTCTCTTGGCTCTTCGGGGGTTCCCATGGTTATGGTTTCCTTGATGATTGGGTCTTGTGTTTTTGGGTGACTAATGTTTGCAATGTATTTGTTTAATGATTCATTTGGTTGTTCATTTTCATCGCATGAGTTAGTGTCTTTTGTATTTTGCGTTTTGTTTGTTGCTTGTTGATTTTTGTTTGTTTGTATTTTGTTGTTTGTTTTAGCTTGATACAAGGCGTAACCAAATTTATTCATTTCATTATTTTGAAGAGAATTATTCGACAAATCGGAAAATTGCTTGGAGCTAGCCTCCGTAAAAAGGAAATCTAAACTAAAGTTAGAGTCTAGGATAGATGGGTCGACAGATGACCCGACACTAAGAGCATTAGAAGCTAAAAGAATCTCTTCTTCTTCTTCGTCGTCTTCTGTGCCGTTGGAGCTGCTTGAGCTGCTTGAGTTGTTTGAGTTGGAATCACTCTCGCCCTCGTCTTTGAGATTAGTGACATGATCGAAGAGTGGTCCTTCACCGGTGATAAGCTGGAAGTGGTGACCTTGTGCATCGGTCCATTTCAGCGTCTTATACCATCCGTTGAGGGTTTTGTCTGTGGCGTCGGCTATGAGTAAGTTAGGATCGAAGCGACGGTCTTGCATGATCGTGGAGACAATCTCTTCGTTTTTGGTGCTCGGTGAGGCCTTGAGTGTATTGGGCTCGGCCTCACTAGAGAAACAAGCGTCGGATGAATGGATGATGTTTCGAAGGGAGGTATTCCCGTCGACCGTTCCTCCGGGGGTGAAGTATACGTTCAGGTCGAGGATATAAGGTCGCAGGGTGACCTTGTGAGTTGATCTTCGCTTTTGGATTTCCTTAGCCATCTTCTCCTGGTCATCGTTCTTGGGTTTATAGCCTACACCCATGGTGAGCCAAAGGCTGTTGCTGTTTTTTGTTTTGAAGGGTTTGTAGGTCTTGATTGGTGTACGTGTGATGGCGCCGACCTCAAAGTTGAAACCACATAAGTCTTCTGCGGGTTCAGCTACGATTTCCGCGGAATTGGGCTCTTTTGGTGTATCGAAAAGGGCTCGGAAGTTTGAGGCGTTCAAAGTTATGATCTCCTCGTTAAGAGGGATCTTAACCTTTTGATGTAGGGTAGAAGTTACGGCCTTAGTGGAGTGGATCCACGGGCGTCCCAGGAGTATGTTATAGGAAGGGGTTATGTCGACGACTTGAAACTCGACCTTCCTTTCTATGGGACCACTGCGTATGTGAAGAGAAATGGTTCCTTTCACGTGACGTCGGGTTCCGTCGAAAACTTTGACTCCGTCCATGCTCGGGGTGAAGTCCTTATCGGATAGGCCGAGGCGATGTGCGGTGGCCAATGGTAGAACATTGACTGCAGATCCGTTGTCAACGAGGGACACGGGCAAAGTTTTCTTCATACATTCTACGCTAATGTATAGAGCGAGGTTGTGGTTCGGTCCGAATGCGGGGAGATCATCATTTGAGAGGGTGATAGCTCCTGGTAACCAATCCCTTGTGACATGGCTGACCATTTGATCCGGAGAGAACTCAGCATCTGCGCATGCTATTTGTAGAGCGCGAATGAATGCATTCCTATGTTCCGCTGAGTCTCGTAGAAGGGCCCAGATGGAGACGTCGGCTTTTGTGCGAGCGAGTTGCTTCTGAAGCACCTCACTCGTATTTGGTGGTGGAATTATTGTAGAGGTGGAAGGTGTACTTGTAGAGGGAATATCTTCTTGGGCTACGGCCTTGCCTTTCGGCGCTTGATTGCTTTACGGCATGCTCATGCAGAAAGATATTCTGATAAGGACGACCAGAGCGTGTGAGGTGTGAAACCTCGTCTTGGTCTTTCTTCTCGGGCTACTCGCCTTTTTCTTTTTGATCTTTGTTTTCGGGCTGTTTGCCCTTCTTTTTCTTCCCCTTCTTGTTCTTTTTGGTTTTATTCGAGGAAGGAGTGGTTGAGAGTTGAGCCACTATTTTGTTAGTGGGTGGCCACTCTTCGTCTTCGTCATCACTGAACCAGACCCCATTGATTTGGTCGTTGGTGGGTGTAGCCAAGTAGGAGCAATCTATGACGGGTGCTGATCCGAGGAAGATTGCAGGGTTGTCATAAATCGTGGGGTTGTTTTGGGCTCCGATGCCGATTTCAAAGAGTTCTTCGAAATTCTCGGCATCGCCGTAATCAAAGTGTCTTTGCCACTCGGGTCGTAGGCTGCCGAGAAATGTGTACACGAGCTCGTCTTCGTGTGGAGGGTTTGGAACTTGGGAAAGTAATTTTCTCCATCGGGCGAGGTATTGGGTAAAGTCCTCTCCGTCTCTTTGGTGTTGGGTGATGAGAGTATGGAGGAAGACATGCTTGTCGGCCTTGTTCTTGGAGCGTTGTTCTAAGCGCGCAGCTTCAAGTTGATGCAAGGCCTTCAAGTTGTCAATGTCCTTGGTGAGTTGATTAACACGGTCACGGAGAGTTCTCAATCTATTGAGGTTAGCCACTTTTGGGGTGCGTTTGAAACGAGGAGTGATGATGCGATTCATGGTGAGTATTCAGCTGAGGCCTGCATTTCACTTCGTATATTAGGGACACGACCCGACCCACTAGACTCACATTCATTTTTAAGCATTCATTTTAGCTCATTTCTTGGTTTAGAAAGACCTTTTATGTTTTGAAAAGAGGAGGTTTTCGAAAAGGTTTTAGCTAAAGGAAGCTTTTGAGACGAGGATGTGTGCGCACATCTCGCCTCGATGTTAAAACGTTTTGCTTTGCATCCGTCGAACTGATATCGGTAATTTGCCGAGGTGAGCTCGAGTTCGGATGTGTAAAAGAGAAAGGATTCGACTCGAGAGTGGTTAACAAATCGAGTCGAGGATGTTAAAAGTGGAGTCTAGGCCGTAAGACCTAGAAGATTGAATTCCACGAGCTCGGGTTCTAATCCTTGCTCGGGTTTTTGCTTGTTAGTGAAAAAGGAGAAATTTTGAGAAAGCTTGTTTCAAAAATTCGCGATAGTTTTGTTTGAAAAGCGTTAGTTTGTTAGATGTTAGGTTCATTTATCTTTGAAATGTTTAAGCGAGTTTTCGAAGATATGAATGCAAATGCTTGTTTTGAAAAAGACTATGGAGTGCATAGCCTCGAACTTGTACGTATGACTCAAAAAGGGTGAAAAATGAGTCAGTCGGGTACAGCTCCAACTACCTCGAGTACGCTTTGGCAGATACTTAACCCCTTCATTTCCTTACGCCGGGGCGATAGGTTTTCTGAAGGGAGCACTGGGGCGGTCGAGATAGCCGTTTACGGCAAGCCGTGGAGGGGCGAGAGGAAAGCTAGTCCGGCATGTGCTTTATCGAGTGGACAAGCCTGCATGTGGGAACCACCTCTCGAGGGTGTAAAGGGTGCCTAGATTCCAAAAGAAATGGACTCTAAACGAATGTGCATAGCTTAAATATGTATACTTGGATTGTTCAAGGCTTTCAAGTTTCACCTCTTTATTTTTTTTAAAAAAAAGCTAGTTTTAAGTTTTAAAAATAAAATCTCCCCAGTGAAGTCGCCAAACTGTGAAACCCTGGGATCGGACGGGACCCAACTCGGCGTCTTGCTTAAGGGCGGATTAATTTAAAAAGACTAATTTACAAAAACCTTTAAAACTGTTTTGGAGTCGCCACCTAATTATCGCGGAAATTAGGAACCTGCTATCATGTCCTAAGCCTAAAGACATGTCCTAGATTTTGGAGCACGCCGACACCCCTTGATCTAAGGCTTGTGAAACCAGATTGGATTCGGGGTGAGGGTACTTTAGAAAAAGAGTTAATTCAATTAATGATTTATGAAAACCTTTTAGAAAAGCCTATGTAAATATAGCCTCTACTGACCTAGAACAATCCGTTTAAGATGATAATTGAGCTAATGTTATCGCTACGTACAAGTGCGATAAGGTTGTAAAAGAATGCAGATGCAGATGCAAAAAGATTGATTAAAACCCTCAGTTTAGCATGTTTAACTTGTTAACAGCAGTTCGATTAAAGGTCGAATTCATTGTTTAAGTTGATTTTAATGCAAAATAAGAAGGTGCAAGATGCATGCAAATAAAATAACGTTCAATTGTCCATTGGTTTATTTTATAAGGTCGGTTGCTTATGCGACTTTGGCGTGTCATCGGATATGGAGTGTACCCGAAGTAAATAGAACACTTGGAGTGCAAGCACTGGGTGCCAAAGCGGGGCGCTAGAGTGTAGTCCCCTTTGTTAGTCCATAGAAAATAAGAAAAAACTTTGATCCAAGTGGATCGGTACCTACCTTGTCCTGATGCTTAAGATCTGGGCAGAGCTTCGCTTCTTGAACTTAAAAGGAGGATGAATTCAACACGGGATGGTGTGTTGAACTCAAGGATTTGAGTGCTTGAGGCTTTGAGAGAGTTTTGTAGGGTGTAAATTGTGTTTTCTGCTGGAAAATTGATGTGTTTCGAGGCCAGGTATAAGGGTGTATATATACTAAGAACCTCGGAGGAATTAGGAAATCCGGGGATAAAACAAGTCAGGAAACCGCATAGGCTTATGCGGTTGCCCAGGCAAACCGCATAAGCTTATGCGGTTGCCACCCCAAACCGCATAAGACTATGCGGTTTGAAGGTGTGTTTTTTTGCGTAGTTTCCTAGTTCCGGTTTGATTATATCTCGAAAAGATTTAGTATAATCCTTACTTACACGTCAAGGAAAAGGCTAGGATACTTCTGAGATATTTTGATGTTTAGGGCTTTGGAGTGCGGGTCAAAGGCTGGGTTTGGGCTCGGTTTCGGGCCCGAGACCCGGAAAAATGAAAAGGGTGTATTTGCATGGATTTTGTGAAATAAGGTAAGACGTGAGGTTGTATTTTGTGGAAGAGGAGGCTAAAGGGAAGATCTAGCCACCGGGCCTAAATTTAGGGATTTAGGAATGCTGAATTAGACCTTGTTAATGTAAAAGGGCTAATTGTAATGCAAATGCGAAGCTCATGCCAAATCAAGCAGGACAAGGACCTAGCTAGACTCCAAATGGACAAAATGAACGTTTATTTAAAGCGATGTGAAGCGACCTTAATCATTTTAACATTTCAAACGACTCAAAATGAATTCGACATTAGTTAGAACCGTTTAAGTCAACGTTAAAGCATGCGTAATAAAAGTCCGTGTTACATCACAGGGTTTTGTTTGGGAGGGTACGGATATGGGTATCCACATGTAGGTTCACAGGGTACATTTTGTATTGCAATCAGTTGATTAACGTTTATCGATAACGGTTGGCTTGCTAGATAAGTTTGACGTTATTGTCATACAGATGGCGGTGATCAACTGGTCCCCTAAAAGTCACACCTAAAGGATGTGTTTAAGAAATATGATTATTTGAGAAAATAATCATATTGATGCCTTACTAATTGACTAAAAGGTTAGTCGGTGTTTTTGACTAAAATGTTAGTCAAGTGTGATAATGATACGGCCATTTAATAAGGATTAAATAATATTAGCTGAGACGAATAAAATGTAATTCGTAAATTGAATATAAAATGTTATATTTAATTATTGAATATAATATAAGCTAATTAAACATAAACTGTTATAATTAATTAGCAAATTATAAATATGTGGATATTTATATTTAATGATATATTATAGTGGATCATATTTATGACACTAGTAATATTATATTATATTATAAATCTAATGGAAACCTCCAGGAAAGAGTCTCATTGCTCTTTGACTCCTTGGTCAACAAGTAATTAGATTTTGGAAAGTGAAATTACTCCCCAAAATTGATGTGAGGGCCGAAAATTTGTAGTATATTACGGGAGTTTTGACTCAACCTAATTCTCTAATTCATTCAATCATAATCACATACACAAATTTAAGAAAATAAGTTTTCTCTCTAAAAGGTTTTCTAGCAAGATCAGGGCATATCTTGAGCAATCTTGGGTGCAACTATTAGGAGATATTAAGCTTCTTGATATTCAATCTTAGGCCATTAAGCAAGGACTAAAGGTTGTTTTCTTAATCTTTTGTTTATTTATGCAATTTCTTTTATGTCCATTAATCATATAGAATAAGTTTCATTATAATCCTGGATGATTAAAGGGCATGTATACAGATATATTCCCACAAGTGGTATCAGAGCCTTAGGGCTATGAAATTGTTTATATGATTTTCATAAAAATTGAATTTGTATATTTTTTAAAAGGAAACAATAAATTCGGTTTTAATTAAAAAAAAATTCGGCAATTTTTTTTGTTGGCCGTGTGTTCTTCTTTAAATTCCTTGGTTCAATTTGATTCATATATTGTTAATTTAAAAGGTTAAGATGATAATATATGAATTTGTTAATGTTATAATTCAATATTGATTGAATTAGGACATAGATGGATCAATTGAGATGAATGTTAATGAACATTAATTATTGCTTTATATTTTTGGTATAAATTGATTTAGATATTCATGTTAAAAGGTTAATTTGGATCATCTAATTGTTACACCAATGTTTAATAAAGATTAGATATTGTTTTGTTTTGTACCAATCCAGTTAATATAAGCATGATCGAATTAAATCTGTTTAATTTGAGATTGATTTAAAAATAGATCTTAAAATTAAAATCAAAAAAAATAAAAAAAAAAAAAATTGTTTCGGTTTTTGAAAAAAAAAAATCATTTTTTTTATTTTTTAAACCGGTTTTGTTTTTATTTTGTTTGTCTCGGTTTTTATATATATATTTTGTTTAAACCGATTTGTATTATGCATTATAAAGATAATGTATGATTAAGGCTTGTGAAAAGGTTCACATTAATTTGATACCCTATTATTTTAAAAAGGTTTAAAATAATGTTGGATTTAATTTATGTTATACTTGATAATATAAATTAAATTGGATTATGATAAGATTAAAATTAATGTGTGCAATTGAGGAATTGTCACATAATCTTGATCTTGTTAAAATGTGGTTCGGATTAATAATAATAATTAATCTTGTTTAGTTGATGCTTTTATCTTGTTGAATGTTGTTTGAATGGTTTAATTTTTCGCATTAATTTGTACAAAAGGTTGTAATTTACTAGTGTGGCCTTAGTAGATTATGTTTTCGTAATGATGGAAACATAGTCTTGGTTGTATTTTGAGATCTCGTATCTCCCCTCTTGTAATAATTTTAAAGTTTTGGTTTTTTTTTGAAATTAGAATGTAAATAGGTTTGCATTTGTAATTTTAATTGTAATTTGAGAAGATTCAAGATTCAAGATGGAGATCGGATGGCTCACTCCCGCTATATGGACCAAACCAAGATGGAACATCAAGACAAGCTTCTAGGGTCCAAGGATGGATTCCAACTTGTATTTTGTTTATTTTGGTAGGATAGGCCACACTAGGTGTTTTTATTTTGCATTCTTTTTCCATTCTCGTTGCGATGTTTGCTTGTTAGATAGTTGCATCATATTCCGCCTAAACCAAACCACCTAATATTGCATGAAATATGACTCATATAGATTGCATTTTCATCATAGACATACCGATGTCACTCGTTTTTAAGCCATCACCTTAGTTTATATCATTCTCGTTTTGCTACACTTTTTTTCACTTAAAATGAATTAAATAAGATGATGGGATCTTCCTCTATAACTAAAATTGAGATTAGTCTTTATAGGGAAAACTACTATGAACCCCTTCTTCGTCGGTAGGCATATAGGACCTTACTCTCCATATGACCCCTTCTACGTTGGGTAAGTAGTGTGTGTTGACCTATTTTACCTCAACATTATAGTCCGAGTAATATCTCGTGATTATAGTGGACTAAAAGATAGAATTTACAGACATTTATCGACCGAGAGTTCTAAAGGTAGAATTAGCCAAGAGGTTGGCTTATCAATTTACAGAAATTGAGTCTTGGGATCATTTATATAATTCTTGAGGGAGGTCAATTGTATAAATGCATAAGTCATCGCATTAAACAGTTTTGCATTTAGACTTAAATTTTAAAACGATGAATTCTTATTATATTTATTTCTTCTTTTTACAGTACTTGAATTCATTATATACCGATACAACTGCAAAATAACAAATGGCTGGAAGTACAGACGACCCAATGCCAAGTGCCACGCTAGATCGTGAATCCTGGCTTAAGATATTTATGGGCAGTATGAATCAGTCCACTCGACTGAAGAATAACGGGTCCAACTTTATGAACTGGGAGGTGGCATTACGGAATGCTGCCATTGCTGACGGTAAGCTCAAGTAATTGACTGAGCCATTACCGCCTCACCCAGGTCCTGATGCAGGAGTCAGTGCAACGCTTGCTTATAGTGATTTCGTGATGGAGGCGGGTGCGATAAAGAACGTACTCATTTATTCAATGGAATCCAATTTGCAAAAGCGGTTCATTGCCCAAGGTGCAAACAAGATTTTCACCACTCTTTCTAAGGAATTCTCGAAAGCACCGAGAATCATTAGTTATGAGTATACCACTCGCTTCTTTGAGGCGAAACTCCAGAAGGGCCAACCGGTTAGCCCACACCTTCTTGACATGATCGAGAATGTCGAGAGACTGAAGGCACTTGGTTGCAAAATCGATGAGAAGATCATTATTGATCGTGTGCTTCATTCACTTCATGATGGTTTTGCCCTTTTCAGGGCAAATTACTATATGAATGACATGAAGAAAAGTCTTCATGAGCTCCACTCACTTCTCGTACAGACCGAGAATGATCTCAAGTTAAGTGGGAGCATGAAGCAAGATGTTCTCATGGTTGCAAACAAGGGAAAGGGTAAGGGCAAGGCTCAGGCCAACCTAACTGTAGGGAAGCCAAAGTTCAAGAAGCCAGGAAATATCAAGAGTGGGTCTGGTGAGTCTAGCGGTAGCTCACAAGGCAAGCAAAAGAGCAAAGAAAGCGTGGAGTGTCACCATTGCCACAAGACTGGGCATTGGAGGCGGAACTGTCCCGTATATGCTGAAGACATAAAATCAGGCTGTGTCTCTTCTGTAGGTATGTCATCTTTTATTCATATGATTGAGATTAACCATGCAAGTTTCGGAACTTGGGTACTTGATACTGGTTGTGGTTCTCATCTGTGTAATCATTTACAGGGCCTAAGAAACATCACAACTCTCGCAAGGGGTGATGTGGACCTGCGCGTGGGGAATGGAGCAAGAGTTGATGTCGTTTCAATGGGAACATATGTAATCCAACTCCCGAGTGGATTTGAGTTATTTCTGAATAATTGTTACTATGTACCCAGTTTATCTAAAAACATTATTTCTGTTTCCGTACTTGATAAAGACGGATTTTTGTTTATAATAAAGGATAATAGCTGTATTTTCTCTTTAAACGATACTCGCTCCATTCACTTCCATTTGCATCATTTGCTTTTTTACGTTTGCCAACGCGAATGTTGGGACACAAATATGTAGAGTTTTACGTTTTTAAAAATTATAAAATTTAGATATTCTTATTGTACTCATTAAAACCTATCAAACAAGACCCCACATGACTATATTTTATTTGATACGTTGTGAGAAATTCCGAAAATTACCCACTTGAATGAATAGTGGTTTTTTTCTCTTTGATGCAAATGGAAGTGAATGGAGGGAGTATGATTTATGGCAAAGAAGTTTCTATAAATGGGATTTATGTTTTAGATTAAACCACAGATATATTGCATGTGAATAATAAAAAAGCTAAGATCGGGGACAAAGATCAAACCTATCTATGGCATTCCCGTATGGGACACATAAATGAAAAACGCGTGAAAAAGTTCATTGATAATGGGACTATCTCCCCTTTGACTATGAATCTTTTGGCACGTGTGAATCATGTCTCATTGGCAAAATGACTCGAATTTCCTTCAAAGGTGTTGGAATGCGCGCTGCTGACCTATTAGGACTCATAGATACTGATGTGTGTGGACCTATGTCAATCAACGCTAGAGATGGCTATAGGTATTTTATCACTTTCACGAACGATTTGAGTAGATATGGTCATGTCTACTTAATGAAGCATAAAAGTGAGTCCTTTGACAAGTTCAAGGAATTCCAGAAGAAGGTTGAAAACCAACTGGATAGAAAGATTAATTAAAGCACTACGTTCAGATCGTGGTGGCGAGTATCTTTCGAATGAGTTTGATCAACACCTTAAAGACTGTGGAGTAGTACTACAGTTAACTCCACCCGGAACACCACAATTGAGTGGTGTGTCCGAACATAGAAATCGAATATTACTTGATATGGTTGTAGGGATCTCATCCCCTTCACTAATCCAATATTAGTGTAAATCAAATTACTCTAATTTGATGAGCAAGATCTATGTAGTTACAAACATACTTTGTTAACAAGATCATAGAAAATTATACCTTTCTAATAAAGGAAAAAGGGCACAAAAGAAGAACTCCTTTCTTGTTTTGTTTCTTGAGCTATCAATTAGGATGATCCTCCAAAACCCAAGTTTCCAAAGTAGAAAACCTCCTTCTTGTTGCACCCAAGAACAACTCCAAATTTACTAGTGATTTTGATCTCGAAATCACTAATAAACACTTGATAATATGTGAATATTATTACTACTAACACTTAGTAGTATTTAGAAATTATAAGAACTTATCATATATATTATTCAAAATAAATCTTTCCTACAAATCTCCTCAAAACCAAACCAAATTACCTTCTAATGTTGCCACGTCATTTTAATTGCCACGTAGGAACTTGGGAAAAAAAAAAAAAAAGAGGAACTTGAAATTCGAAAGGCCGGCATTCATAGCTCTCAGCTTCACATCGATTCTCATCCACGCTCATCCAGTTTTTTGGTTTCGGTTACAATCACAGGATTTCATCTTTCTATTTTTCTTTTTTGTGATTTCTTCTCACCGTTATTTGATGTTCACCATTTTCGTGTTCAAAAAGGAATTATTGGTGTGCAATTTCCCAACAAAGATCTAATCTTGGTGAGTTCCATCTCCTCATCAATTATAATTATAATTAGTTTGTGAATATTGAACTTCAATCTATGGTCTCTGATTTATTTTTTTTATGTGTAATTTTAGCTTCTTTAGTAGTCCTAGGTATTTCCAGACAAGTGTTTGCAAAGATCATGAAGAACTGATTTAATTTTCGATGTTTTAGTTTGTAGTGTAGCACTTTTCATTTGTTTGTGCTGAATTTTAATGATAAATTATGGTGAAAGTAGTTAATGTTTGAATTGTATAACTAGGTATTTGTAATATCTGATTAATTATCTCAAGTTTTTGTTCAGTTGTTTTGCATGTGTTGTAGTTATGTGAAGCTGATTCCGATTCTAAATGTTTTGTTTTGGTTTGATTTCATACGTGATGACAATTTGATATTCAAATTATACTGAAGTAAATCATGTGTCAAACCGTCGTAGAATAAATGACGATGTATTTAATGGTTAGTTGGAGTGTAAAATAAACAGTGTTATACGATTCACTGTGAAATACAGTCTTCTTTCGATTCTTTGAAATACAGTCTTCTTTCGATTCTTTGAAAGGTTTGAGTTTGGATTGAGTACTGATTTGATTGTATCGATAGTTTTAAACATGGCATCATCTCACGGCAATGTTCACTCCAACACCGCTAAGAATGTGCAGATTATAACCGTAAGACGCCATTGTTGACATAATACAAAAATGACGGGGATGCCGCTCCCTCCTCCCTTGGAAGTTAGAACGAGGTCGTATGCTCATCAGTTATCCTCCGATTCCTCGAACGATCAGGTATAACTAATCGTTCATCGATTTCAGTTAACCATGTCTTGATTGAATTTTACTCAGTTTTTGGAAGAATAAAAAGTGATTTTGGAAGATTAACTACTGCTATGATTTTGTGGGATTAATTGAATGGTGATTTCGGGGGAGTATTACAACAGATGTGAAATTTTGTAGGAATGCGAGCAAATGAAACAAACTAAAGATGATATACGAGCTCGATGTCAGATAGCGGAGAAAGGTATACGATAGGGACGACATGGCTGAATTAAGTCTGTTTAAATGGCGGTTTTTTGGTGAAATTAAGCACCAGGTCTCGGGTTTTCACAAATGGTTTTACGTTACCTCTGAAATTCTAGCTAACATCACTCACATTTTTTGACTTTTTAGCCACACTTATTGTACTTTCATACAAAATTGTTGAGATATTACGAAATTAGTGAGGTATTGTATAAAGAGTTGAACTCAGTGTGTAAGATAGCTTAAATATTTGAGGCAGATGTATTTATATCATCAATATATGTTACCTTATGCCTGCATTGAAATGGCGTTTTCAGATAATGCTACAATTGAGATTTGTACTGAAAATTTATCGACTAAACTGTCAATTCACAATATTTAAGAAATGTGTATATTCTTGTAACTCTGTGCATCTTCAGAACGAAACCTAATGGAATCGTTTTTTTGTACAGTTCTACCTCAAATAAGCAAACGGAAGAGTCAACTACCTGGGTTTTGTCCTACCTCAAATTTCTAGGGTTTTCGACACGCACAACTTAGGGCTCAATTGATAGCGAAAACGGAGATTGATTAGGAAATACATCTACGGAACAATGGACAAGTTGACTGACAGATATACGAAACATCGTTGAAAAAACCGGTCAATGATTATGACTTGGTTCTATGGTCGGACATTCGTTTACAAAAGAAACACCTTCGGAAAGATCAGGGCGCAGTTGTGGGCTTTACCGCGCTACAACATCGAATCGATGTAAGTTTCTGTATTATTAGTACAACTTTGAACAAGCAAACGTCTGTAGTACGTCCTGTTTTATGTCTGTGAATTTTGTGAACTATCGTCTGAAATGGTTACGAGAGGGGATCAACAAGTTGATTGAAAAAGCAATTTTAGAGGCAGATGTTAAAGCGATCAAGGTTGTGAGCCTAGGACTTTCGAATCAGGTATGTCTTCTATGATTAAGTAATTAAGCGTAACTGAAGGAGTGTTGTTCTATTTATACACGTTTATTTTCGCAGGGAGAGCAGTGCAACAGAAACGGTGAGATTTACGTGGAAAAACACCCAAAGCGCAATGTGAAGGTGGTCGACGGTAGCAGCTTAGCTGTCGCGGTTGTGCTCAACAACATTCCTAAGGGAACTTCCCACGTCGTCTTCAAAGGAAGAATCCGTAAGGTTGCGTTCTCTGTCGTCTCTGCTCTCTGTCGCAGGAGCATCAAGGTAGGTTAAAATCAACGAAATTGAGATGTACAATAGTCGAGTCGATCTGACACAAGCATTTTCGTGTAAACTTCAGTTTCATACTATTGGAACGGATGAACATGCGAGACTCGAAAAGGGTCTTCCTACGGAACACTGCGACAATCTAATCCCGACACCAAAAAGCTGCCCGAAAAATCACAAGGTTTATTCTAACTTCTTAGAATTTAGATAGTTCATCACAATGCACATATATATTCAGATTTCTAAGGTTATATTTACAGTGATTTGTTCCTCTTGCAGGTGTGGTTGGTCGGAGAGACTGTGACGGGAATTGAATCAGTAGTTGACCTCGAAAGGGACCGTGTTTATTCCTTTCTCTCCGTTCCCTCCAAAGAATACTAGGAAAGACTACTCTTGGTTTGACAGGTAAACAGTCATAAATTCTATTGCTATCGGGAACTATCTGATGGGTTAGGGTTACAGCCTTGTCACCGGCGGTACCGAGAACCACCTCGTCTTGTGGGATCTTTGCCCTCTTGGTTTGACAGGTAAATAGTCATAAATTCCATGCATTTTGCACTTTTCTCGCTTGTATCTCTGAGTTTCGAGAAACACCACTCATACCCCTGAAATATTGTGTTCTTTACTATCCATGCTCAAACGTTATTCTACGGTTGTTTTTGCTCCGTTGAGTGATGATGTTGCCGTTAATTTGCCTCAAATTGTCTTTCATTAACCTTATACCATTTGTACAGGAAACAAGGTAGAGAAGCTTTGTGATCTGTACAACATCACGGTTAACAAGAATGTTGTTTTCGGTGACAACAGTGCCTTGGCTCCTGGAGGTGTACGAATCGGTAAGCCTTCCCATAAAATTTGTCCTAAATTTACGTTACTACATATCATCTGCATTGATTGGACTTAAAAACCTTAGAGTTACTCTGTTGACGGGTTTTATTATCGAGGATTTGGGGGCTGACAAGTGAGAGCTATATGACTGGTACTCCGGCCATGACTTCGAGAGGGTTGGTGGATAAAAACTTTGAGCAGATCGACGAGTTCTTGCAAGGCCAGTGTTAAGAAGTTTGCATCTTCCTTCGACATGCCTGGGTTCAAAAATGTCCGAGTTGAAGTACAAGAACTAGGTTTTTAATGCTTGGATGTTATGATCGCATGAGTATTTTTTATTTTTTATTTTTTCTTCTTTTTTCATGTTTCGAGGTCAATGGAGTTTACCATCTTGCTTTGTTGTTTCGTTATATTGAACCAAGTTTGATGAAATTTTCGGTTTTTCTATTTGATATTATGGGTCTAAACCCACAGGAAGATTGTTTACGACAAATAGCATGTTTCATACGTTGTCTACTTTGTCACTTGGCGGAAATTGTTAGTGTTTTGTATTAAAATTTGAAATCATTGTAGGCGAACTTTTGTTTTGAATAATGAAATTTGAAAACCATACCCACCCAATTTCGAGTTCCGAAGACACCTTCACAAGTTCGTGAAATCATCGTCAATTCTTTTTCATCGAAATTATACTGAACGCCTTTCAGATGAGGCATGGCAAAAATGTGCTCAATTGCTACTTGAACGATCTTATAGAAGACCTTGTAATTTAATACGCTACCCTTGCAGCTTGTCAACATTGATTACATATTGTAATTTCTCGGCCTTGGGAACATACCTTGAAAGGTTGAATTTATGAGGCCTAATCTACTCCGTACTTTTAGTGTGTAATTATTTTAGTCATGGGTGCAAATAGGAGCATTTGTTTTAAACTGTACTGATGCACTATGTAACAACAGAAATAAAAGTTGTAACTCCGTCCATCCCAAATAAATTTCACATTTTTATTTTGGATGGATTTTTAATTAAAATTTGTCACACTAAAAGTTGTAACTCCGTCCATCCCAAGTAAATTAAAATTAGTAAACTAAAGAAAAGAGATTAAATCGTATGACAATAGTTTCACCAAAAAATATTCTTGAAATATCTCTCTTTTTAATCTCTTTTCTTTAGTTTACTAATTTTTAACTAAGAAGTATTGTAGCGGAAGAGAATTGAAAGAGTTACGAGTAGTACATAGCGAATGAGCAATTAGAGAAAGAGAAATAGGAATAAAACGAGAAGGATACAAGGGATATTATTAGGAGGAGAGAAACAAAAGACAAATATAGCTAAATCTTACAGAAATACAAATAATGAAAGGTAATACTAAAATATCATGGCATTATATTATATAATAAAGTGTGAAACCATGACATAAAGGATCATTATTGGAATTTATCACTAAATTTTTAAAAGTGACCATTTAAAAGTAAATGTTAACTTTAATGTGAACGAGAGGATGTAGTTTGGCAGCACGGAGGGATGCTACGTGCTGTCATTTTTTTGGCTATTTTTTTTTTAACCTTTTTCGATTGATCATATATATGTTAGATTGTATTATAGTATTGATATTTTTTTGGCTAAAAAATTTAAGGATTTGAACGTAAAAGAGAAGACTAATAACCCGAAAAAACACAAAACCATAAAGATAACAGTCAGAAAACAAAACGACAACAAAAGCAATGATCCGAGCCGGCCTGTGAGTACCACGGGTCGCACCACTAGTTTCTTATTATTTTAGAGAGAGTTTTAGAGGATTAGAGTAGTGAAATGCCTTAGTCTCCATTCTCCTCTTATGGCCTCCTTTTTATCATGCAAAAGAGCAAAACCAAGTGTGTATGACACACCATTTAATCGGCCAACAAGGAAAAGGGAAAGAGGAGAATCTTTTCTTGTTTAGAGCTTTTTGTTGCATGTCAATCATGATGTTTTGGCATGCTCAAGACTAATAACAAGAACAAAACAAATAAAACAAAAGGGAATCTTGCTTTTCCCTCTTGCTTTGGACGGTCCAAGGACCCATTTAATGGGTCTTATTTGTTTTCTATATTTGTCCCACAAATACTTATAATTTATCACTTAATTATCTAATATAATAAAGTGTTAATTAATTAATCTCCTCTCAAAATATATGTACACTTACACATATTTTAAAATTGTACTTTTACTAATCTCATTAGTAAAATATACATGATTAGTGAATTAACAGTTAATCACTAATTCTTATCTCCTCTAATAATTTTATCGATATAAAATTCAATCATCCGAGTTCACAACTCGATTTCTCTCTAAATTAATTCACTGACTAGCCGTTAGTCGATTTATCAAGTTACTAATCTAATTGTATCTCATACAATTAATTAGCTCAATAATTTTGGAGTACGTTCCTATAGGTGTGACTTAAAGGGATCAATTGATTACCGCCGTCTCACGACAATAACGTCAAACTCTAGTCAGCCAACCGTTATTGATTTACGTTATCAATTGACAATAATACTGGATTATCCCCATGTATTCCTTAATTGAGATTTATTAAGTAATCGCACTATTTGTGGAGGACACTTACTCCAACAATCTCCCACTTGTCCGAGACAAGTTGTGCATTACCAATTCTCATGTCCGTTTCACATCTCCCACTCAATGCAAGGTGTCTTACAGGTCTTACTTGCATCCAAAAGATATATATCATGAGTGGTTTCCTCGATATCGAGAGTAGCTGTCTGACCGGGGAATCTACCGTAGATTCTTACCAAGCGTGCCACGCATTTTCAGCGACTTCTCCTCGAGTGGCCCAAAGATGTTTCACCCCGACGAAGGTGGACATTTCCCTTCCACTCTATTGTACTGTATGATGCAGATCACAATGACCCCAAAGATGCCCTTATAACCCCCTTTCACGGCATGGCTTAGGACAAAAATGAAAGTCACTCGGAAACTGCACCGACTCAGACAATCAGTTTCCAGTCAAAGAATCGACTCAAAGGAATACTATAGAAATTCCCGCCACGACCAGGCTTCAATCGTATTGAAAAGGAATTTTATAAGCGTCACTGCCCGACAGAGTGTCTCACAGTCTGTTTATGCAAACGACCAGTCATCACTATGACTCCATGGTGTTGAACCCACCATCGATCGACTTGCAATCTAGTCTCTTCGAGACGTCACCTCTTATGAGAGACCAGGGACCAAATACTTAGTTTATACCGTTCACTTGAATATGTTCAATGTTGTTACACAACTATTCGGATAAACAAAGTATGCATTCAAAATGACTTAAAAGAGTAAATATACTCTAAACAATGAATGTTATTTTCATATATGTAATAGGATACTTTATTCAATTACATATCACGAATCTAAAGGAAATCTAGCATACGCCGCAACCCCATGGAGGCGGTGTGCGCGTCATGCTTAGCCCTCGAAAGGGGCTTGGTTAAAGGATCAGCGACATTGTCGTCTGTCCCAACCTTACAAAGATCTATTTCCTTCATTTCCACATTATCTCTAATAACGTGGTATTTCCTCAAAACATGTCTAGACTTATTACTAGACTTGGGCTCCTTTGCTCGAAAGATGGCCCCACTATTATCACAATAAATAGTGATTGGATTTGCGGCACTAGGGACTATTCTTAGTCCATCCAAGAACTGCCAAATCTATACAGCTTCTTTAGCAGCTTCCTAAGCTGCTAAATATTTAGCTTCTGTTGTAGAATCCGCAATGACACTTGTTTGAAGCTTTTCCAACAAACAGCTCCTCCATTTACTGAAAAGACATAGCCGGATTGGGATTTCAGTTTATCCCCATCGGTTTGGAAACTTGCATTCGTGTAACCGTTTACACGCAGCTCAAGTTCTCCTCCAAACACTAGAAACGAATCCTTAGTTCTTCTCAAGTACTTAAGGATGTTCTTTACGGCTATCCAGTGACTCTCACCGGGGTTGGCTTGATACCGACTCGTCATGCTCAAGGCGAAAGCGACATCAGGACGAGTGCACATCATAGCATACATGATTGATCCTACAGCGGAAGCATAAGGGATCAGTTTCATGCGTTCAATTTCCGCAGGAGTCGTAGGACATTGAGATTTCTTCAACGTTATTCCTACACTCATCGGAAGAAAGCCTCTCTTGGAGTCTTTCATATTGAACCTATCAAGAATCTTATCGATATAAGTTTCTTGACTTAATGCTAGTATCCTTTTAGATCTATCTCTATAGATCCGGATACCCAAGATGCGTTGTGCCTCTCCCAAGTCCTTCATTTGGAAATGGTTTCCCAATTCCACCTTTACCGAATTCAGACTTGGAACATCATTTCCAATTAGTAGTATGTCATCCACATACAAAACAAGGAAGATTACCTTGCTCCCACTAAATTTCATGTATAAACAAGGTTCCTCGGTACTTCGAGTGAATCCATTTTGTTTGATAACATGATCGAATCTATGATTCCAACTCCTTGATGCTTGCTTAAGACCATAAATCGATCTCTTAAGCTTGCATACTCTCTTAGGGTTGGATGTATATACAAAACCTTCAAGTTGTGTCATGTACACTTCCTCTTCTGGAATCCCATTCAAGAATGCGGTTTTTACATCCATTTGCCATATTTCATAGTCATGAAATGCGGCAACCGCTAAGATTATCCTTATGGATCGAAGCATTGCAACTGGTGCAAAGGTTTCGTCATAATGAATACCTTGGACTTGTGTAAAGCCCTTTGCCACCAATCTAGCTTTGTAAACATCTATATGTTTATCTCTGCCGAGTTTGATTTTAAAGATCCATTTACACTGAAGGGGTCTCACTCCTTCAGGTAAATCCACCAAGTCCCATACTTGGTTCTCGTACATAGAATCCATTTCGGACTTCATGGCCTCAAGCCATTGGTCGGAGTTGGGACTACTAATAGCCGCCTTGTAGGTTGAGGGTTCGTTGCTTTCGAATAACAACAAATCACCCTCCTCCTTGATGTTACCGAGGTAATGGTCAGGTTGATGACTAATTCTCCTGACCTCCTAGGAACTACAACCGTTTCAGAAGACGAGGGAACGGTTTCCTCATTTTCCGCCTCGGTTTGTGGCTCTTGAACTTCGTCAAGTTCAAATTTTCTCCCACTCTGTCTTATAGAAATGTATTCATTTTCTAGAAAGACAGCATCACGAGCCACAAACACTTTGTTCTCGTGGGGGTTGTAGAAGTAATAACCACACGTTTCCTTAGGATAACCTACAAAAAGACATTTGTTAGACCTTGGTGTGTGTTTATCGTCAGAGTTATTCTTAACGAATGCCTCACAACCCCAAATTCTCATGAATGACAAATAGGGAACCTTTCCCGTCCATATCTCATATGGAGTCTTATTGGCCGCTTTAGTCGGACTTCGATTTAGTGAGAAAGCAGCAGACAATAGCGCAAAGCCCCAAAACGATCCAGGAAGCTCACTTTGACTCATCATAGACCAAACCATGTCTAATAAAGTTCGGTTTCTCCTTTCTGCAACACCATTCAACTGTGGTGTGCCCGGAGGAGTCCATTTTGATACTATACCACAATTCTTAAGATGTGAATCAAACTCATTACTTAGATATTCGCCACCATGATCCGATCGTAGTGCTTTTATCTTCTTATTCAATTGGTTCTCAACCTCATTTTGAAATTCTTTAAATTTCTCAAAAGCATCACTTTTATGCCTTATTAAGTAGACATAACCATATCTACTTAAGTCATCGGTATAAGTAATGAAGTAATGATATCCTCCTCTAGCGGTGATGTTTAATGAACCACACACATCGGTATGTATGAGTCCTAAAACCTCACTTGCTCGTGTCCCTTTACCACTAAAGGGTGCACGAGTCATTTTGCCTTAAAAGGCAAGCCTCGCACGTACCATATGATTCGCAATCAAATGGTTTGAGAACATTGGTCTCAACAAGTCTCTTTATGCGTCTATCGTTTATGTGACCTAAACGACAATGCCAAAGGTAGGATTTGTTTGATTCATTTGTTTAGAGCTTCTTGTTCTCTATATGATAAACATCATTGATATCATTGACATCATTCAAAACATAAATACCTCCAATTGAAATGGCTTCACCATAAACCATTTCATTAAATGAAAAAGTACACCGATTGTCCTTAATCATGAAACAAAAGCCTTCCGCATCTAACACGGAGATGGAAATAATGTTTTTGGTTAGAGTTGGTACAAAATAACAGTTATTCAAATACAACTCTAAACCACTAGCTAGGGCGAGTACATAAGTTCCCATGGAAACGGCCGCTACTCTAGCTCCATTACCCATGCGGAGATATACATCTCCCTTGGCTAGTGCTCGCACGTTTCTCATCCCTTGCAAGTGATTGCAAAGGTGAGATCCACATCCGGTATCCAATACCCATGTAGAAATGCAAGCATGATTTATGTCAATCATATAAAGACTAGAAGGAACAATATCTTTGGATGTCGCACATCCATCTGTCTTTTCCTTCAAGAATTTGGGACAATTGCGCTTCCAACGACCGGGTTTGGGCTTGCTATTCTCAATAGTCTGCCCCTTACACTTATCTTCCGTGAACCGAGCTTTATTAGCTCATTTTCCTTTCTTAACCCCAATGTTTATGTTCTTCAATCTCATTGAAAGAACATATTTTCTCTCAATCTCATTCACTTTCATGCTCTCTTGGTTGAATCACATCGTCGTTACTCTAGTAAATATCTCATATGCACTTTTATGAGTAACGAAGCGAAGTTTGAGAGTAGGTGACATTGACCAAATCAATATATTTTTAATGTCATTGTCAACCTTTAGGTGCTCATCGTAGGCGGCTCGCGCCGCCGCGGTGGCCCTAAGTCCGGGTTCGGCGGAAAGTTGTTTGGTAAGGTACTTAAGCACATTGTCGGATTGGGCGGCGCTCCTTAAAATCGAATCACATTCGACAAAGTTGCTACCGTTATCCATTAGGATACATTTATCCATCACGGTTCTCAACCATGAATATTTACCCAAAATGGGTGCGAGTGTTGACGTTGTCATTGCGATTTTAAATAAATGATTCTACAACGATTTAGAGGAAATATATAAGCATTCATTGTGTAAAAACATTTGCTAAAACACCTTTTAAAACAAATGTCCATTTATATAATGATCTCCCACGAAATTATATAAATGATTCCAAGACTCGTTCTCATATAAAATTAGACATCTCATGTTTCCTTTTATATAAAAACGATAAGTCAACACTTGACTAATTCTACACTAGAATTCTTGGTTGATGATTTTCTTTAAAATGCATCCTTTAGCCCCAAATAACTCTTATTTGGTTGAGTCCAAACCAAATTAGCATGGGACTTCCTCCCACTACTTACCCATGGTAACGAGGTTCCACGTTGCGGAGGTCCTCATGAACATGGGGTTCATAGTTGCCACATTTGGAAAGGCTTAATCTCAATTCATTTGATAAAAATGTGGGTGATCTTGTCAATTTTAGTCATTAAAATTCTTTTATAAGTGAACTAATTTTAAGAATCGCGACCTAAAATGACAATCATAGTGGGATATCTTAGCATGCATGGCGATTTTGGCATGTAAACGATAAAAATAAGCAATCAAACAAGAATCAAACAAGCATAAACCTAGTATGGCCACCTAAAAGTAATTAAAATTACAAGGAGTTACAAATTGGAAACCAACCCCTTTGGTCCCTCTTCATATGGACTTCATCCAAGGCCCCTCCTTGCAAGCTCTAGAACACTTCTAAGGCTCCATCTCGATCCACCGCCGGTCTTCGGTTTACAAATAGTTACAAGTATAAATTTACAAATGAATACATAGCAACCCTATTATACATTTATAAATGAAATTAACTATTAAAATTACAAACCGGCAATATGAGATCGCATTTAAATTACATACCCACACGATATTCCCTTTCATTACGGATAATACCGGTAAAAATATAACAAACTATGGCCATACTAGTAAGAATGAACATTCATTCAAAAATAAACATTCATTCAATCATGCATAATGAAAAGCTTATAAATAAAAACATGCCAAAATCGCCCTAAACAATAATCGCATTAAATTGTTTAAAAACGGTCTCATCAAATATCGATTAATCTCATATTAATCAAATATGCTTAAAACACCTTTTAAGCATGAACTAAAACTTCTAAACTAATTTAGAACACCCAAAATTAGGTTGTACTAATTTATGGTGATTTTAGTTCATAAACATGGTCATTTGCTAATTAGTATTAACTTTAATCATAACTTATTTATGAATAAAGCTTTATAAAATCATAATAAAATAAAATAAAACCATATTTATTTTAGCAAAATTTTGTATATTCTGGAACACTTACAGAATATCCAAAAAGAAAAGTTTGGTCAAAAATATTTACAAATGAATTTTGGAAAAAATAATATACTATTTCATTGATTTTATCTCATAAAATCAACAAAACGTCCAAAACAATGAGGGAAAATCCAAAATTTATACGCTAGCATCCTCTTACTGTATAAAAATATTGGTATAAATTTCATGTCCAGAAAACAACGTTTACTATATTTTGGACATTATAATGCATAATATACCGATTTTAAACAAATAAATGAATAAATATTCAAAACTCAAAATCGGACTTTGAAAATTTACATGCAGAAAGTATAAGTATGAAATATCACTGTGTAAAAATGTCGTGACCAGATTCCAACTATAACTATTTATAGTTATTATTTTAGCCAAAAACACACTTTTTGACTTGGTTTTGTATAAAAATCATAATAATTAGCAAATAAATTTCAAAAATTACTAAATTTGACCAGAAGCAAAATGAGACAAGAAAATTTGCATGCTATAAAAATATCTTGTTAAAACCAATTTTAACACTATTTTCGGATTTTATCATATTTAATCTCAATAAATATATAAAACTCCAAAAACCAACAAAATAAATGTGTAACTACAAGCCATGGCTCTGATACCACTTGTAGGGATCTCATCCCCTTCACTAATCCAATATTAGTGTAAATCAAATTACTCTAATTTGATGAGCAAGATCTATGTAGTTACAAACATACTTTGTTAACAAGATCATAGAAAATTATACCTTTCTAATAAAGGAAAAAGGGCACAAAACAAGAACTCCGTTCTTGTTTTGTTTCTTGAGCTATCAATTAGGATTATGTTATAAATTTGAACTTCATTGATTCGATTCGATTGATTCAGTCGATTGATTCGATTGATTCGATTCGGCTCATTTGATTCGATTGATTCGATTCAACTCGATTCAGTTCAGTTCAGCTCTAAAAAGTTCGAAAGAACAGGTCCTTAATCATTAAGTTTAAAAATCTAGTTTTAAACTCGTTAAGTTCGGTTTGTAAAAAGTGATAATGATATTTATTTTAAAAATGAGACTTAGTTAAATTTAGTCATCTAATTACTAAATTTAGCTATTTTCATTTTTAATAAAAGTATCGTGGTTTGTTCATTTTAGTCTGTATGTCCAAGTCCAACAGTCCAAATTTGCAAAGGCAGTAGCACACGATTTAATTCATTTTTGTAGGTTACTCATTTTTATCGGTTTATAATATTTCATTTATAACTAAATCGATTTATACCCAAATTCAATTCTACTAAGTATTAAACTTTAGTGACTTAGTGATATTTTCATTTTGATTAAATTTGGCCCATTTTAAATGGTTAGGTCGTGTGAAATTGTATATATATTATAATTCTTTTATTTATTTTAAAATTCTTAATTCAACTTATTAACTACTAATTAATCTATTTCAACAATAAACTAAAAAGTGATAAAAGATAAATTTAACCCTAATAAGGCATGAGTGCTGTGGCTAAGTAGTGTAGTATTCATTTTTTTCGTTTTTCAATTTTTATCGGTTTTTAGCTTAAAGACTTTATATTTTAATTATTCTAATTATACTAAAACGATTTAAACTAAAATGAAATTTACTAACAATTTCATTATATTTATGAATAGTGTTTTTCAACACTTTATTTTTCTAACTTTTAAATCTTTAAGATTTAGCTAGTTTAATTTATATAGTTATTAATATAATTACTTATTAGTCATATAAAACAATAAATAAAAACAAACACAAAAAATATTATGAATCAGGGGAGCTACTAATTCAAGAACAACATGAATATCACATGAACAAACATATGAACATCAAGAACATGAAAAATCAAGTCAAGCACACAATTTCATTTTTAAACAACTTATAAATTATTTTCCTAAATTAATTTTTATAACATAATAAAATTCAATATAACCTAACTTAACATAACATATTATTTACAAAAATTAAAAGTGAAAATTTATTAAAAATAAGGCAAAATGCCGTGAGCATGCATGTGTATGTATAAATTTTATTTTCGATTTTTCTTTACTTTAAACTCATTGTTAATATTTAACATAATTTTTATATATGTTTACTACATAACTAGAACTCATATAAGCTTAAAAACAATATGAGCAATAATTTAAAGTACTCAAAAATAATTAAAGTAAACATGATATCATATTTCTACAATTTGTCTATTATCAATATTACTTATTTATTATCATTTTATTATACTTCACATAACATACACACACACATAAATGATGTTTAACATATTTTAACATAAAAATCATTCTCATAAAACTTATAATAAAAATCAAATTAATTTACAAAAGAGGTTAAAATGAGATATAACTAGTCACCTTAAATCGGATGTTAATCGTCGAGGATCTAAAATAAATTTTAGATCGGAATTTCTCCACCCATATTACCCAAGATCTTCACCCAAAAACCCAAGCAAAGTTAGCTCCAAAATATACCCACTAATTAACTAGAATACTAAGAAATTATTAATGTTAACATTAGGGTTTTGTTTAAGTGTTTCTAGAAGAAAAAAGGAAGAAATAAAAGAGAGAAAATGGGGGTGATGGTACGTCCAAATGAAGGAGAGCAAGAGTGGTTTTTGCACTTGTGATTTTTGTGGACAAGGAGTAAAAATGTAGAGGTTAAGTAAAGTAATTAGGTAATTAAAGTTTAATTAATATAAAAACAAACATCATCATCACAACAAAACATTTTAAGTCCACATTACTATTTGGTGTTAGAAAATGTTCCCTAGATGTTTTAAAATGTTTTTACGAAATAAATCGGGTTTAAAAAGTCGGGCGTCAAAGACGGTAAAAGTTACAGTGTGCGTGTTTGACGATTTTTCGAAATATCACTACTTTAAAATTTTAAGACTAAAATATTTTATTTACTACTTTAGAAAAAATTTAAAAGTGAAGGAAATGAAAATGGTAGTATTAAAGTAGTGGTATTGTATTTGTATACGTATTTTTATTAAAGGGTATAAACTTTAAATTTAAATACAAAAAATAAAAATGATGATGATAAATATATAAAGGTGTAAGAAAAATGTGACTTGTGTAAGAAAAAGAAAATGGAAGAGGATAGACTTGGAAAAGTCCAAGTAAAAAGATTCAAGTAAAATTTTCGGGCTCGATTTTCATTTTCGAAATTTTCGATTTGCGCGATCGCGAAAGGTTTCGAAATAAAAGATATGATCTTAAAATAGTGTTTTGAAATAAAATCGGGAATAAAAATAAAAATAATTTTCGAAAGGTACTAAAAACAAAAATTGAGTTTTAATCCTCGAAATTTTGAATAAAAATTTCCTAGGTCGAAATACTTATTTTTTTCCTTGAATGTTATAGATTTAAAGAATTATATTTAGCCGTCAAAAAGTTAATCAATTTAAATTAGGTGTGATTTCAATTTTCGTCAATTTAGAAACAAGTTAGTTTAATAAAAATGAAATAGTAATTAGATATTAAGATTAAATGATTTAATAATAAAAATCAAAATGATTACTTTTTAAATAAAAATTTTGATGTTAAGTTTACTTTTTAAAATAAAAAGAAAGTGGAAGAGGATAAGATGGCTTGACTTTGATTTGCGTGTTTGAAATCGTTGACTTGAATTTCGAAGACGGGAAAAGTATAAGGGTCCATTTTTATTCGAAAACGAAAATGTTCGAAATTGAATTTTATGAATAAAAGGTTTCACATTTATTTTTATGAATAGTAAACATAACTTAACCTTTTTTGAAATTTGAAAGACGATATTAGGTTTGTGTTGATTTTTATAAAATTTTGAATTGTGTTTCTTTTTGAATTCTAAAGATAATACAACATATTTTATTTTTCAAAATTTTTTAATTTGTACTTAGGAAATTTAGTATTATTTGGTGAAAAAAATTCAGACGTATTTTTATTACAAGGAAAAAGAATGAATTTAATTTGAGGAATTAAATTCTTTTATAATATTGTGTTAAAATAACACGGGGTGTTACAAACCTACCCCCTTAAGAAAAGTTTCGTCCCGAAACTTGGATAGAGTGGATAACTACTCGAAGTTAGGCAAGGCAGTTAGAGAGAAATATAAAAATTTTACAAGTTTCGATAGTAACATTTTATTTTGGTGGAATAAGACTTTTCAAAAAGTCTGAATTTTTGAAATATTATAAAGGTGTTAGATAGAGTGGAAATATTAAAAGATGTAAACATTTTATATTTATAAATAGAATATTTTGAATTGATATAGAAATATTGCTAGATTATCATTTTTGAAATCGACTTCAAAGGGATTTTCAAAAAGGTGGGGCCTAGAAGTTTTGTACGGAATTAATTTAAATAAAAATTATAAGGATTTTAAAATAAAAGCAAATTTCTTTGAATTTAGAAAAAGATATAAAGTTTAAAGTAGGTTGAAATAAAGCTTTTAAATTTTAAACTTTAATCAATGATTTTAAAATCATCGTAGTTTTGTCCTACCCCCTTAAGAAAACTTTTAAACATATTTATCAAGTGCTAGAGAAAAGATAAAAATTCGTTTTAAAGATTGAGAATTTAAAAAAAGTATTGATAAGTTCAAAAATTGAAAATAATCAAATTCGATTGTAAATGAAGTAAAGAATATACGATTTAAAACATAGTAATTTCAAAGGTATTTAAGATCACGAAATAAAATTTTCAGGATTAATTGAATAAGATTCAAAAATATTTTAAAGGGGAAACTTGAAAGTTAATTCTAGAAGATAATTACTAATTATAAATTTACGAAGATTTATAAATTTTCAAAGAGATAGTGAATTTAAGAGATTAAAAGGAAATAAAGTTCTATGGTTTTTGAGATTGAATTAAAAGGAGCTTGCGATATTAAAAAGCAAAAGTGAAGTCATTTTGCGAGATTAAGGAATAGGAATGAAAATCGATTTTAAACAATCGATTATAAGGAATTATAGATTTAAAAAGTTAGAAGTTTGGAAGGAGTTCACCAATTTTCGAAAGGTCGAAAAGTTTGAATGAGACGGAATGACGATGTTAGTTAGAGAGGATGATTGACCAAGTTGTTGTAGAATCCTGCAATGCAATGAAAATCTTCGATGCCTTGGGTGTCTCTTCAAGTTGTACGAATCTTGACGAGTCCATTTGTTGCGCTTGAGATCTTGTCGTCATGTATTTGATTAAAGGCTTCAATCTTCGAGAATTAAACTTATTACTTAGATTTTATATCCGAGGATAGTTGTTATTTTTAGTTAGTCACATCAGCAAGTAGCAAGCATACGATAGTTAGTGTATTTTATTTTGAGGGTAGTAGTTTGTTATTCAAAAGTCCTTAGCCTATGGTCGGTCCCTAAGGTTTCTACCCATCCTCACACTTTAAAGCGATTTCAAGTTATTATTTAAGTGATCTAATTAAAGAAAAACCTAGTTTATTATTCGATCCTATTAGTCTTGCGGGTTAACATATTAATATGTTTGTACCGCCCAGGTGTCTTTCGTTAGGTAAGTGATACAAGTTATTTATATTGATTTTATGCCCCCGGTTTAGTCGCTTTTAGCTTGCATTTATTCGTATTCATTATGATTTTATGAGCTATTTGTTATATTTCTCGATACTGCTGCATTTCATTTACATTCTGTAGGTTTTGGTGGTTTTGAGCCAAAACCCGAGACATTTAGAGCAACTACGAGATTCGAGACTACGAAACCAAGCTCGAGCTCACGCAGGAGCTCGGAGTTCATATAATAGACCAAAAGACAAGAAGGCCTCAAAGGAATGAAGGCCCAAGAAGGGGCCTTGAGCCCAAGACAAAGGAAGACGAGCTGGCCCTCCCTAAGCGGCGGCGGTCGGATGGGCCGGCGTGGCCGGCCGGCCGCCATGCTCTATTGCGTCGATTTTCCTATTTTCGAGTTTTAATGTTTGGGCACTTATATAAATACTTAATTTCGGAGAAACTCATGCCTATGCTTTATTTTTACATCTTAGGTTTAGTTTTTAGTTCTACTGATAAGTTTTATTTCTCTCTTTACAAAACATTCAAGCTTTAGTTTAGTTTCAAGGTTTATTCAATTGTAGCAGAATTTTACTAAAGTAAAACTCCAGGTTTAATTTAATTGCGATTATTTCTTTCATTATGTCTTCTTCATATTATTGCTTTGTTTTGATTTCCATTATGCATAGCTAATTCATAGTTAGGGTTTAGGGTGATTGTGATATTTGGTTCGGGAACATGTTTTAATTGCTTATATTGATTGAACTTGTGCAAGTTGGTTTCTTCCTGCGCGTTTTATTATCAATTGAATTTAGGGACGCCTTTATTGAATTGAATTTAGGTTGTTTGATTTAAGATCGAAAGCCTAATTGAAACTAGACTCACGCGTAATTGATAAGTTGAATTTAGTAAGTCATGCGAGCCCGCTAAAATTGCTTAAGGTTAATATTGACTCGAGAGAGCGTATTCCTAAACCTAGCCACTTGCATAGCTTCAATTGATTGATATTTACTTTTGAGTTGAGTTCCTGAATCGATGTCACAATGATCCCGAAGCCCTAATCCTTCTTTTATATATTCTTATATCATCTTTCTTGCTGTTCTTAGTTTAGTTTAAAACAAACCCTTTTTCACACCCTAGAGTTAGACACATTTCTGTGAGCTTTAACTTATTACTGCTCCGTTTCTCTGTGGATACGATCCTGCTTGCCACTAGCTACTTGGTAGTGTTTTTGTAGGTTTATTTTGACAGGGTGATACGACTTGGCTGTGTCAATTTTGGCGCCGTTGCCGGGGAAACGGTTTTGTTAGTTATAGTTGTTATTGTTTATTTACAGGTTTTTCTACCTAGTTCCTTGAGACCGTTCTCACCGTTTCCTTTGAGTTATTTATGCGCAGGTCACTTACAGGTTTAGTCCCTTTTGATCCTGAACCTGAGCGCACCTTGCACCGTACGTGTAACTTCTTCAAGGAAATCGCTGAGGCTTACGCAACTGAGAGTGTGCAAAGTTCAGACGCGGAAACTCGCTCAGAACGATCGTCCTGCGACGAGGACAATACACACATTGTTATTGATTTAGAGGAGCCAGTGACCATGCCAAAACTCTCTAGTCACTCGCTTCCTAAGACGGAGTCCATCCCGAATGGATTCACGATGCCCGCTACTCTGCAGGGCAACTTTGAGATCCGCCCCGCTTTTCTTACTTTGGTGGAGCGGAACCAGTTCGGAGGCTATCCTACAGAGGATCCTGGTCGACATATGCAGGTTTTTACGGACTATTGTTCGAAGATAAAGCAGGCCGGGATCACGCGAGAGCAAATAAGGAGATCTTTGTTCCCTTTTTCTTTAAAGGATCGAGCTCGTGAGTGGATCACGGACCTCGACAAGCTAGCCGCCGGTATTACTGATTGGAGGAGTTTGGCGCTCGCTTTCTAGACGAAGTTTTATCCTCCCGAGCGCACTACCCATATCCGCTGCAAAATCCAGGGCTTCAAACAAACTTATGACGAGTCGCTTGCTGAGGCGTGGGAAAGGTATAAGAAGCTGATTAGAGATTGTCCGCACCATGGGTTGAACGATTGGCTTGTGATTATGACCTTTTACAATGGTTTGTATGCTGAGAGTCGGGCCATTTTGGATTCTGCTGCGGAGGGACGTTTTGCTAATAACATCGATGATGATAAAGCGTGGGCATTAATTGAGGAGATGGCGATACATTCGTCACAATTTGGGAAGCCGAGGGAAAATTCACGGTCTGCGCATAATGACCGTGATAAGGAGAGTATTAGTGCGCTCACTAATCAGGATGCTGCGTTGACTGCGCAGATTAGTATGATGAATGGTGGGGGTTCTTCTAGTGCTCATGTGAACGTTGTTGCAGGGCACGATCAGGGTTATTCTACGGGGTATGCTGCGCCCCAGAAGCAGGTTTATGCATATCAATCTTACAACCAAAACCTGCCCTACCAAAACCAACCTGGTTACGATCGATCACTCTTGTCTTACCGCAACCAGAACGTCTTAAACCCAACCACCCAACCACCACAAACTCAGCCCTACCAACCTCCCCACAAAAATTTTCAACCACCCCCGCCTAACTACCAAAAACCCGCCTATACACCACCACCTCCTCCTACACAGGGCCCCGATCCTATGGCCGAGATGAAGGCCATGATGATGCAGATGTCGCAGGTGACGATGGCCGTACAGAAGTCACAAGAGATGATGCTGCAGCAAATGCAAAGGGATGGCCAAGCTAAGGACGCAGCTATAAAGAATTTGGAGAATCAAGTGGCTCAACTCGCCACTTCGCAAGCTTCGCGTCAACCGGGTTTCTTGCCATCGCAAGGTAATCCTCCTAGACCTCCGCACGACACGGCATGTGCGATTACGTTGAGGAGTGGGTCAATGTATGGTGACCCTATGAACTTGGAGGACGAGGAGACGGATGAGGATGAAAACACGGTGAAACCGTGTACTAAGAGGTCCCAGCCGGTCGACCGGCTGCCGGTCGTCCAAGCGGCTGGACCTGCTGCTGCGGGGAAAGATGATTCGGGCATTGTTTCTGGTGTTCCTGTTGCTGCTCCAACGCCCCCGATTCAGATCAAGCTCCCATTTCCTGGTCGTCAACAAGGTGCAGAGCCCGAGGCTAAGTTCAGGAAGTTCGTCGACGTCATCAAGGCTCTTCAGGTAAATGTTCCTTTTATTGACCTTGTGACTCAAATACCTGCGTACGCTAAGTTTTTGAAGGAGGTCTTAGCTAGGAAGCGTACGCTAGATGACGTCTCAACTGTTGCATTCGTGGGGGAGGCTAGTACTAGGCTGCAGGGTAGTAAGCCCCCTAAGCTTAGTGACCCAGGTACCTTTTCTATCCCCTGCTCAATTGGTAAGTTTGTGGTCCGAAATGCTTTATGTGACCTTGGAGCGAGTGTGAGTGTCCTACCCTACTCTTTGTACCAAAAGATGAACTTGTCAGCTTTGGGACCCACTCACATTACCTTGCAAATGGCTGACAGGTCTGTTAAGCGTCCCTTAGGTATACTGCAAGATGTCCCCGTACAGGTAGGAAAGTTCTTTATCCCTGTGGACTTTGTAGTACTTGATATGCCCGAGGATGTCCACATTCCCATCATTTTGGGGAGACCCTTCCTGCACACTGCTGGTGCAGTTATTGACGTGGGTAATAAGACTTTAGCCTTTACGGTGGGGGGTGAAAAGCTCACTTTTACACATTCTGATACCCCGCGGTCACCCATGCGTCTAGAGTCGGTTTGTTCTGTTAATGCTTTACCTCCGTCTCACTCTACTGGAGACACTGCGGAGGTTGTTTCTGTTGTCTCCCCGTGTGCAGGTTCTTTACAGGATGGCTGCAAGGTTGGTTTGGGGGAGAGGAAATTGCTTAAAGCCGACTTATTTGACGCTAGTAATGGAGACGGGCCTACAGTTGAGTCGCTTGGAGCACAAGGGCGATTTGGAGAGCCATATCGTGATAGAGGACCCACGATGATGGACTATGCTGCGCTACCTCGAGAAGGAGGAATTCTTTGGCGAACGAATGATATTTCGCCGAGTGAAGCTGTTGCAAATGGCCAACAACCTTGGCCTAATTATACTTGATCTTTGCAGCCTTGAAGAGTCGTGCGGGACTATAAACCAGCGCTTCCGGGAGGCAACCCGATGACGTTGTATTTTGATTGCACTTTGTACTTTTGTTTGGTTTGTTTTGGATGACATTTTTATGGTTTGCTTTTGTGCGCGTGAGGATGAGGGATTATATGAGATTTTAGCGCGCAGGTACTTTAGGACTTTGTCCTTAGTTTTTTGAGAAGACGCTACGAGGAAGCGTGCGGTCGGCCGTGGCCGGGCTCGAGCAGGCCGGTGAAATTTGAAAGCTGCTGAAAAACGCGAAAAATTGAAAAAATGCACCCCAGCCCGGCCACGGTCTGAACCGGCTGGTGTGTTCATTGCTCGTTCGTGTGTTCTCGAGTGCTACTCCGAAGTACTACATAGCCGGGTGATTTGGGCGATATTTGTGGATTTTTCGCGCGCTCCATGCTTAACCGGTTTGGGGAGCTCAGGCTTTATAATGTGAGCATTCTTTACCCCTTTTTACCCTCATTTCTCGTTTCATTTTCCTACCCCCTCTTTTATTTGTCCTTTTCTGCTGTTGTGGTTGAGCTGTTTTCCACATTGAGGACAATGTGTGATTTGGTTTGGGGGAGGGAAGCACGTTCGCGCTTTGCATTTTCATTTTGTGTGTGCATTTATTATGAAAATCCAAAAAAAAATTGAAAAAATTCAAAAAAATACAAACATACGAGTCTTTTTGGTCTGTTTCGTCACGTTTGGAGAATTGATTAGTGCATTAACTTTGATCTTTAGCATCTCCGAGCCGACTTTCTATCGTCGTAGCTGCACTATATGTTTGTTTCCTATTAATAGATTGCGAGTCTCAAACACTAGCCCGCTTGTATTTGCTTAATTCTTATCGCTTTTCGTTTGTTTACTTTCGACTTTGACATTCGAGCTTGGTAATGGTTTGTGGAATGTTTGGTTTGTTGGTTTGCGGTATGATTGGAAAGATATTTATATTTGTTGGAGCAATGCTTCGATGCTCTCGGAGGGGACTCATTGATTTGAGTAACCACAGTAGCCATGAATTTGGTTGCGACCGAGAGTATGAGCAATGACGTAACCCTTTAGGAAATATGTGTACCCGAGCGCGATCTTTACCGAGTGAATGTCAAGCTAAACGGTACGACATACGAGGGATGCTCCACACTTGCGAAAAAGAAAAAAATAAAGAAGGAAAAAGAAAAAGAAGGAAAAGAATGGAATGATGCGGTAAGAGTTGGTTGATGGAAAGTGAATGCGTTCGGTTGGCCTTGCTTGAATTGAAAATGTCGTTAGTTTTACTTTTGCGAAAGCGTTAGAGGCTAGTGGTTTAATGTGGTGTGAATGGTTGAGACTTGGCTCTATTTTCAGTGAAACAGTCTATGGTTGTATGTTTATGTGCATAGGTCGTCCACTTCGAGATACTAGCGTGATTAGTTCGTGTCACTTCGATTTTCTCTGACGCTTTTTGCTTGAGGACAAGCAAAGGTTTGGTTTGGGGGAGTTTGATACATGTTATTTATATTGATTTTATGCCCCCGGTTTAGTCGCTTTTAGCTTGCATTTATTCGTATTCATTATGATTTTATGAGCTATTTGTTATATTTCTCGATACTGCTGCATTTCATTTACATTCTGTAGGTTTTGGTGGTTTTGAGCCAAAACCCGAGACATTTAGAGCAACTACGAGATTCGAGACTACGAAACCAAGCTCGAGCTCACGCAGGAGCTCGGAGTTCATATAATAGACCAAAAGACAAGAAGGCCTCAAAGGAATGAAGGCCCAAGAAGGGGCCTTGAGCCCAAGACAAAGGAAGACGAGCTGGCCCAGCCTAAGCAGGCCGGCCGGTCAGATGGACCGGCAGCCGGCCGGCCGGCTGCCATGCTCTATTGCGTCGATTTTCCTATTTTCGAGTTTTAATGTTTGGGCACTTATATAAATACTTAATTTCGGAGAAACTCATGCCTATGCTTTATTTTTACATCTTAGGTTTAGTTTTTAGTTCTACTGATAAGTTTTATTTCTCTCTTTACAAAACATTCAAGCTTTAGTTTAGTTTCAAGGTTTATTCAATTGTAACCGTCGGTACTCCGTAAAACTCCAGGTTTAATTTAATTGCGATTATTTCTTTCATTATGTCTTCTTCATATTATTGCTTTGTTTTGATTTCCATTATGCATAGCTAATTCATAGTTAGGGTTTAGGGTGATTGTGATATTTGGTTCAGGAACATGTTTTAATTGCTTATATTGATTGAACTTGTGCAAGTTGGTTTCTTCCTGCGCGTTTTATTATCAATTGAATTTAGGGACGCCTTTATTGAATTGAATTTAGGTTGTTTCAGTTTAAGATCGAAAGCCTAATTGAAACTAGACTCACGCGTAATTGATAAGTTGAATTTAGTAAGTTGCGAGAGCCCGCTAAATTTGCTTAAGGTTAATATTGACTCGAGAGAGCGTATTCCTAAACCTAGCCACTTGCATAGCTTCAATTGATTGATATTTACTTTTGAGTTGAGTTCCTGAATCGATGTCACAATGATCCCGACGCCCTAATCCTTCTTTTATATATTCTTATATCATCTTTCTTGCTGTTCTTAGTTTAGTTTAAAACAAACCCTTTTTCACACCCTAGAGTTAGACCTGTTTACGCCGACTTTAACTTATTACTGCTCCGTTTCTCTGTGGATACGATCCTGCTTGCCACTAGCTACTTGGTAGTGTTTTTGTAGGTTTATTTTGACAGGGTGATACGACTTGGCTGTGTCAATTTTGGCGCCGTTGCCGGGGAAACGGTTTTGTTAGTTATAGTTGTTATTGTTTAGTTACAGGTTTTTCTCTTCTGTCTCAAGGAACCTAGTTCCTTGAGACCGTTCTCACCGTTTCCTTTGAGTTATTTATGCGCAGGTCACCTACAGGTTTAGTCCCTTTTGATCCTGAACCTGAGCGCACCTTGCACCGTACGCGTAACTTCTTCAAGGAAATCGCTGAGGCTTACGCAACTGAGAGTGTGCAAAGTTCAGACGCGGAAACTCGCTCAGAACGATCGTCCTGCGACGAGGACAATACACACATTGTTATTGATTTAGAGGAGCCAGTGACCATGCCAAAACTCTCTAGTCACTCGCTTCCTAAGACGGAGTCCATCCCGAATGGATTCACGATGCCCGCTACTCTGCAGGGCAACTTTGAGATCCGCCCCGCTTTTCTTACTTTGGTGGAGCGGAACCAGTTCGGAGGCTATCCTACAGAGGATCCTGGTCGACATATGCAGGTTTTTACGGACTATTGTTCGAAGATAAAGCAGGCCGGGATCACGCAGGAGCAAATAAGGGAGATGCTGTTCCCTTTTTCTTTAAAGGATCGAGCTCGTGAGTGGATCACGGACCTCGACAAGCTAGCTGCAGGTGTTACTGATTGGAGGAGTTTGGCCCTCGCGTTCTACTCGAAGTTTTATCCTCCCGAGCGCACTAACCAAATGCGCAGTCAAATCCAGGGCTTCAAACAAACTTATGACGAGTCGCTTGCTGAGGCGTGGGAAAGGTATAAGAAGCTGATTAGAGATTGTCCGCACCATGGGTTGAACGATTGGCTTGTGATTATGACCTTTTACAATGGTTTGTATGCTGAGAGTCGGGCCATTTTGGGTTCTGCTGCGGAGGGACGTTTTGCTAATAACATCGATGATGATAAAGCGTGGGCATTAATTGAGGAGATGGCGATACATTCGTCACAATTTGGGAAGCCGAGGGAAAATTCACGGTCTGCGCATAATGACCGTGATAAGGAGAGTATTAGTGCGCTCACTAATCAGGATGCTGCGTTGACTGCGCAGATTAGTATGATGAATGGTGGGGGTTCTTCTAGTGCTCATGTGAACGTTGTTGCAGGGCACGATCAGGGTTATTCTACGGGGTATGCTGCGCCCCAGGAGCAGGTTTATGCATATCAATCTTACAACCAAAACCTGCCCTACCAAAACCAACCTGGTTACGATCGATCACTCTTGTCTTACCGCAACCAGAACGTCTTAAACCCAACCACCCAACCACCACAAACTCAGCCCTACCAACCACCCCACAAAAATTTTCAACCACCCCCGCCTAACTACCAAAAACCCGCCTATACACCACCACCTCCTCCTACACAGGGCCCCGATCCTATGGCCGAGATGAAGGCCATGATGATGCAGATGTCGCAGGTGACGATGGCCGTACAGAAGTCACAAGAGATGATGCTGCAGCAAATGCAAAGGGATGGCCAAGCTAAGGACGCAGCTATAAAGAATTTGGAGAATCAAGTGGCTCAACTCGCCACTTCGCAAGCTTCGCGTCAACCGGGTTTCTTGCCATCGCAAGGTAATCCTCCTAGACCTCCGCACGACACGGCATGTGCGATTACGTTGAGGAGTGGGTCAATGTATGGTGACCCTATGAACTTGGAGGACGAGGAGACGGATGAGGATGAAAACACGGTGAAACCGTGTACTAAGAGGTCCCGCGGTCGGCCAGTGCCGTCGTCAAGCGGTTTGGACTCTTCTGCGGGGAAAGATGATTCGGGCATTGTTTCTGGTGTTCCTGTTGCTGCTCCAACGCCCCCGATTCAGATCAAGCTCCCATTTCCTGGTCGTCAACAAGGTGCAGAGCCCGAGGCTAAGTTCAGGAAGTTCGTCGACGTCATCAAGGCTCTTCAGGTAAATGTTCCTTTTATTGACCTTGTGACTCAAATACCTGCGTACGCTAAGTTTTTGAAGGAGGTCTTAGCTAGGAAGCGTACGCTAGATGACGTCTCAACTGTTGCATTCGTGGGGGAGGCTAGTACTAGGCTGCAGGGTAGTAAGCCCCCTAAGCTTAGTGACCCAGGTACCTTTTCTATCCCCTGCTCAATTGGTAAGTTTGTGGTCCGAAATGCTTTATGTGACCTTGGAGCGAGTGTGAGTGTCCTACCCTACTCTTTGTACCAAAAGATGAACTTGTCAGCTTTGGGACCCACTCACATTACCTTGCAAATGGCTGACAGGTCTGTTAAGCGTCCCTTAGGTATACTGCAAGTTGTCCCCGTACAGGTTGGAAAGTTCTTTATCCCTGTGGACTTTGTAGTACTTGATATGCCCGAGGATGTCCACATTCCCATCATTTTGGGAGACCCTTCTGCGCCGCTTCTTTGGTGCAGTTATTGACGTGGGTAATAAGACTTTAGCCTTTACGGTGGGGGGTGAAAAGCTCACTTTTACACATTCTGATACCCCGCGGTCACCCATGCGTCTAGAGTCGGTTTGTTCTGTTAATGCTTTACCTCCGTCTCACTCTACTGGAGACACTGCGGAGGTTGTTTCTGTTGTCTCCCCGTGTGCAGGTTCTTTACAGGATGGCTGCAAGGTTGGTTTGGGGGAGAGGAAATTGCTTAAAGCCGACTTATTTGACGCTAGTAATGGAGACGGGCCTACAGTTGAGTCGCTTGGAGCACAAGGGCGATTTGGAGAGCCATATCGTGATAGAGGACCCACGATGATGGACTATGCTGCGCTACCTCGAGAAGGAGGAATTCTTTGGCGAACGAATGATATTTCGCCGAGTGAAGCTGTTGCAAATGGCCAACAACCTTGGCCTAATTATACTTGATCTTTGCAGCCTTGAAGAGTCGTGCGGGACTATAAACCAGCGCTTCCGGGAGGCAACCCGATGACGTTGTATTTTGATTGCACTTTGTACTTTTGTTTGGTTTGTTTTGGATGACATTTTTATGGTTTGCTTTTGAGCGCGTGAGGATGAGGGATTATATGAGATTTTAGCGCGCAGGTACTTTAGGACTTTGTCCTTAGTTTTTTGAGAAGACGCTACGAGGAAGCGTGCAATGGCCGATCGGCCGTCGCTCAGATCGGCCGTCAGAGTCGAAATTTGAAAGTCTAAAAACGCGAAAAATTGAAAAATGCACCCCACCGGCCACGGCCACGGCCTGAACCTACTTGGTGTGTTCTCATTGCTCGTTTCGTGTGTTCTCGCGTGCTACTCCGAAGTACTACATAGCTGGACTGATTTGGACGCATATTTGTGGATTTTTCGCCGCACTCCATGCTTCGCTTCGGTTTGGGGGAGCTCCGACTTTATAATGTGAGCATTCTTTACCCCTTTTTACCCTCATTTCTCGTTTCATTTTCCTACCCCCTCTTTTATTTGTCCTTTTCTGCTGTTGTGGTTGAGCTGTTTTCCACATTGAGGACAATGTGTGATTTGGTTTGGGGGAGGGAAGCACGTTCGCGCTTTGCATTTTCATTTTGTGTGTGCATTTATTATGAAAATCCAAAAAAAAATTGAAAAAATTCAAAAAAATACAAACATACGAGTCTTTTTGGTCTGTTTCGTCACGTTTGGAGAATTGATTAGTGCATTAACTTTGATCTTTAGCATCTCCGAGCCGACTTTCTATCGTCGTAGCTGCACTATATGTTTGTTTCCTATTAATAGATTGCGAGTCTCAAACACTAGCCCGCTTGTATTTGCTTAATTCTTATCGCTTTTCGTTTGTTTACTTTCGACTTTGACATTCGAGCTTGGTAATGGTTTGTGGAATGTTTGGTTTGTTGGTTTGCGGTATGATTGGAAAGATATTTATATTTGTTGGAGCAATGCTTCGATGCTCTCGGAGGGGACTCATTGATTTGAGTAACCACAGTAGCCATGAATTTGGTTGCGACCGAGAGTATGAGCAATGACGTAACCCTTAAGGAAATATGTGTACCCGAGCGCGATCTTTACCGAGTGAATGTCAAGCTAAACGGTACGACATACGAGGGATGCTCCACACTTGCGAAAAAGAAAAAAATAAAGAAGGAAAAAGAAAAAGAAGGAAAAGAATGGAATGATGCGGTAAGAGTTGGTTGATGGAAAGTGGTACGTTCGGTTGGCCTTGCTTGAATTGAAAATGTCGTTAGTTTTACTTTTGCGAAAGCGTTAGAGGCTAGTGGTTTAATGTGGTGTGAATGGTTGAGACTTGGCTCTATTTTCAGTGAAACAGTCTATGGTTGTATGTTTATGTGCATAGGTCGTCCACTTCGAGATACTAGCGTGATTAGTTCGTGTCACTTCGATTTTCTCTGACGCTTTTTGCTTGAGGACAAGCAAAGGTTTGGTTTGGGGGAGTTTGATACATGTTATTTATATTGATTTTATGCCCCCGGTTTAGTCGCTTTTAGCTTGCATTTATTCGTATTCATTATGATTTTATGAGCTATTTGTTATATTTCTCGATACTGCTGCATTTCATTTACATTCTGTAGGTTTTGGTGGTTTTGAGCCAAAACCCGAGACATTTAGAGCAACTACGAGATTCGAGACTACGAAACCAAGCTCGAGCTCACGCAGGAGCTCGGAGTTCATATAATAGACCAAAAGACAAGAAGGCCTCAAAGGAATGAAGGCCCAAGAAGGGGCCTTGAGCCCAAGACAAAGGAAGACGAGCTGGCCCAGCCTAAGCAGGCCGGCCGGTCAGATGGACCGGCAGCCGGCCGGCCGGCTGCCATGCTCTATTGCGTCGATTTTCCTATTTTCGAGTTTTAATGTTTGGGCACTTATATAAATACTTAATTTCGGAGAAACTCATGCCTATGCTTTATTTTTACATCTTAGGTTTAGTTTTTAGTTCTACTGATAAGTTTTATTTCTCTCTTTACAAAACATTCAAGCTTTAGTTTAGTTTCAAGGTTTATTCAATTGTAACCGTCGGTACTCCGTAAAACTCCAGGTTTAATTTAATTGCGATTATTTCTTTCATTATGTCTTCTTCATATTATTGCTTTGTTTTGATTTCCATTATGCATAGCTAATTCATAGTTAGGGTTTAGGGTGATTGTGATATTTGGTTCAGGAACATGTTTTAATTGCTTATATTGATTGAACTTGTGCAAGTTGGTTTCTTCCTGCGCGTTTTATTATCAATTGAATTTAGGGACGCCTTTATTGAATTGAATTTAGGTTGTTTCAGTTTAAGATCGAAAGCCTAATTGAAACTAGACTCACGCGTAATTGATAAGTTGAATTTAGTAAGTTGCGAGAGCCCGCTAAATTTGCTTAAGGTTAATATTGACTCGAGAGAGCGTATTCCTAAACCTAGCCACTTGCATAGCTTCAATTGATTGATATTTACTTTTGAGTTGAGTTCCTGAATCGATGTCGCAATGATCCCGACGCCCTAATCCTTCTTTTATATATTCTTATATCATCTTTCTTGCTGTTCTTAGTTTAGTTTAAAACAAACCCTTTTTCACACCCTAGAGTTAGACCTGTTTACGCCGACTTTAACTTATTACTGCTCCGTTTCTCTGTGGATACGATCCTGCTTGCCACTAGCTACTTGGTAGTGTTTTTGTAGGTTTATTTTGACAGAGTGATACGACTTGGCTGTGTCAGTAAGCATAAATCGCATTAGGCAATTCATGTTACGGTCACGAGTCAGCTCTGATACCAACTGTAACAACCTGGTTTTAGTCGACTTTAATTACTAAGGCGGAAATTAATTAAGTCTTAAACCAGCGTCATTAATTATACAATACAACCCGAAATGTTACATCATCGTTCAAGAGTTGAATAAAAACAACTCTAAGTACGGAAATTAAAAGAGTATAGTTTTATATATTACAAATCTCTCGAAAACAACTAAAAGTAAAGCGTAAAAACGTCTCGTGGCCCTGTCCAAAATCCAGCTTCCGGTCCACGATCATCTTGCACAATAAACTGATGGGGGGTGCCCGCTGAGCGGATAGTGACTAGCTATGCTCACACTTACCCTCGATTTCAATTACTTTGGTTTATTACTATCGCTTTATAATTATAACATTATGATAAAAACATAAACATGCTTATTACATATAGCATATAAAGACATATAAGTCATAATAAGCATGCGTGTAGATACCCGTATCTGTCGATATGGAAATTTATAGAAAACCCGACAAACACCCAATGATGATAGGACAACGTGTGCTTCGTGTCATTTATTTGAGTTCGTTTTACGATGTAAGCCGGGCGCTGTCGACACAATGTTTTATTAATTTAAATGATATTTGAATTAATTCGTTCTGCCAAATTTTATTTGTCTCAAGTTTGTTTTATTGAAAATAAAATATTTCGATTTGAAAAATCATTTTAAGTAATTCGATTTGAAAAGTCGTTTTTACAAGTTTGATATTTGACTTGAAAAGTCATTTCTCGTGCCTTTAAGCCATTTTATTAAATCGTTTTCGAGGAATTCGTTTTCTTAAAAGCAAGTTTAAAGCTCGTTTTGAGCTCGATTTAAAGACCGATTTTGAGCCCGTTTCAACACAAATTTCGAGGCCTTTTCTACCCATTCCCCCCTTCGACTGATCAGACCAGAAAACAGCCTAAAGCCACATCCTAAATCCACCATAACAAGCCAAAACGTAGCCAAAAAAACGGAGCTGATCCGCAGCAGCTCATAAGCCCAAAATCAGCCCCTATTTGACCTAAACCCGACTCCTATTTGCCTACCCACGACCCATACCCGTATCCTAACTATCCTACCCATATACTCTTGCCTTAACACTCAAGAAAACCCCCAACAAAACCCCCATCCCGCGCTCTGTTTTGAGCAGCCCAAATTCGGGCCAAAACTCGACTCTTTTGGCCATCAAACTCGTGCCCATAAACACAAACCCAAACCTGGTCTTCATGACTCATTTATCCTTGCTTAACCCACAAGAAACACCACTGGAAAAACCCTACAAAGACCCACGAAGTAGGTCGTAACCAGCAGCTCTTTTTCATTCGAAAAACCCTACCTTTTGACCCTATAAATACACACTAACCATAAGCATTCAAGGGGGGACGAGTTTTAGAGCATACACACATAATACTAAGTCACAAAAAGCCCTCAAAAAGCCTCAGAAGAAGTCGAGATAGCCGCTCGAAAAACAGAGCACAATTTTCTGATTTTCGTTCAGCTACACCTGTTCTTCCTCGTTTTTCGTGTTACAAGCTTCATAATATCTCTGATTTGTTTACATAATCTCAAAGTTCACTTTGTCACGATTCCAAAACATCTTTCGGTTCGAAATTTCGTTGAGAAACGAAGAAGTTACAAGCTTTTGAAAATCGCTGTCAGTTTTGTTCAAAGTTACGGATTTACAATTGGTTTTCGTCGATGACGGCCCCTTGGGATAAAATCTTACAATCGATTACGACTCGAAGAATTGGTCAACGATACATGTAAGTTGAGGATGCAAAAATACTCTTTTTATTTTGTTAAATTATTGTTTTTATCGTCTTTTATCGCTCTCTGTCGTTTTTTTTATCACTCTCTGTCGCTCTGTTGATTATCGTCGCAATTATTATTCTTATCATCCATCTTCGATTGTTTTCGCCTCAAGCATGATTTTGATATGTGTGTGGATATGTTGCATCCCTTACTTGATATACACGTTTGATTCCTGCGTAGTATGACTTGTGTAGTACAACTCCCTGTCGCTCGTTTAGTTTTGATTAGCTCATTTCATAATAAGACCTATTTCATGTTAATTGTTTTTGTTTGTCTAAACCAGATCTGTCATGCTCTTTAGATTGGTAATTCACGTTTGTATATCAACTTAGTTATCGTTTTTTATTTCATCGTTTGGCGTTTGCATAGTGGTTAGTTTTGTTGATCATGTAAAGTCGCGTATTGCGTAGTTCTGTTGTTTGCTGGTTCTGCTCCGTCTCTTAAATCTCGAATTGTGTAGGTGTATAATTTGGCCTTTCACGTTCTTGTTCAGATTTGCAACTCACGTTTGTATGATAGATTTAGTTTTCAATGATTTTGGCTCTGTCGATTAGTTTTGGTTTCATAGTTCATCTCGTCAAACATGAAAGAGTCGTACATGGCTCTGCCCGCTATCTTTTCTGTTTTGCTTGGTCAATCCGTAATCATGTAATTCGTGGGTGTTTTAATTTGTATAGCTTAGAATTTCATGTGTCGTGTTTAACTAGTCATGTTATGCGTTTATGTTTGTTTGTGTTTAAGTCGCTTTCGATTATTTAAGCCCTCGTGTATTTACTCATTTGTGTGTACTTAAATTACTTGCTTCGTCTATTAGGCACCTATTTTCATGTTTATTAGTTGACCTTTTTTAGTTGCATCTGTGTCATTTATGTATGTTAGTGCGTTTAGTAGTTATTTTTAATTGATTAGTAGTTGGCATGTTTGCTTGTGTTTGTTTGTCACCATTTGTGTATGTCTGCATGCCCACTAGATGTACTTTAATTATTCGTTTGTGCGTCTGTTTGCGTTTGTGCGTGTCTTGTTATTTCTTTATATTAGCATGTAGTGTTTAATTATCTTTGTTAGTCTATCATGCTTGTTCACGTATTAGTCATGTTTGATTATTCGTCTGCCGCTAACGTTTGTTAATCTATCTTATGCTGTCGGTAAGTATTTCTGCTTCTTCTCTTTGTTTGCTAGAATAGTAAATGAACCGATGTTGAATAACTTGGACGAAATTATATGTGCATTAAAACGACATAGAAAGGATATAATATGTTTAGGATTAAAACGTTGTTTGCATGTCTGCATGTGTACTCATAATAGCCATGGTTTTACTTAGTAGAGACCGTCTTCACGACGGGCGGGGTTAGGCGTTAAATTAATGAAATTCTTTTAAACTTCCTAACACGTAAACTCACACGAACTCATTTTCTCTAAAATTGGTTTTCTAAATTCCATATAAAATTTAGTGGCGACTCTTTTCGAATGAACATGTTTTTGAAATATAACATCGCGTGGATCAAATTCCCTTGTCCACAATGCGATTTAAAGCGATAAATCATATAGGCATGATATTAGTTATAAAAGCAAATAACAGATAATGTCATAACAATAGTGTCACAGCAATCAGCAGGATTACAAAGCGATATCAGATCGCAAACAAACATACATATTGTATCATACACGTCATGCAGACTCGATTCCCTTCAGAAATTTTGTAGTCTTTAGTTTTCAAAGATGGTACGCACTCATTCTCATTTAATCAAACAACACATACTGCTTACGAGCCTGACCACTGAGTAGGCCATTGTATTCTAGTCGCTTGCATCTCACTACCATAGTGCAGCGACTTACTCGACTCATAAACCACGCCGAATACTATAGTACTTGCATCTCATCTTCTAGTGTTCGAAATAATTCGAACTTCAGTTACAATCCCGTCAAGTGATCTGTACATATGGCAAGAGCGAATGCAAGTGTCGCGCCCACTAAGAACGAAACACGGCAAGGAGACAGAACCGCGTACAAGACTTGAATCCACAAGGTCGCGGGTGCCCTGATACCCCTAGCGAAATAAGGTGAATTACACCAAGTCTAATATGCATATATGAGTATTCTCGTTAAGAGTAGGGTATGCTATTCATAGAGCACCTTAACTCTGAATAAAACGACTATTTCCTAGAGACCGACCCAAAAGAGTTGGCATATTCATTATCTTGTACGGCTTAGGCAGTACAACTTAAGGCGTAAAGGCATGGGCAGTATGCTAAGCAATAAAGCTGCCGGCTTAAACCACACTAACCGGGATGACCAACGTCAGAGACCGAGATAGTGGTATCCGCACAAGACTATCTTAACCCCACTTCACTCACGATTGACGTTTTCATATCCGAGGCTCAAGCGTTTGACCTTTTATTCAACTTACTCAATATTCATTATTTATTTGATATTACATATCACATGTTGCTAGACTCTCCTAGTCTCATCGTCAAACGTTTAAGTATTTTATTTTCGGTTTCTTATGATCACATAACACGTTCGTTTATTATTTGAAGTGTTGTTAATTATTAACGTTTTTAAGTTTCTATACTAATACGTTTATTAGTATGTCCAATTTTATTTAAGTGTTTTTCAAAACACTTTAACTCATTTACTTATTCATTTTCAATTTTTCTATACTTAGTAAAATTTTCAATTATTTCCAATATTTCAAATTTTGAAATTTGAAAACGTAACTTGTTTTACAAGTTTCGTGAATTTTTCACTATTCACGTCTCGGAATTTGAAAAGATAACTTGTTCAACAAGTTACCTCAAATTCCATTAAAATAGGTTTTGGGACATTACTTGTTCAACAAGTTTCGTCCCGGGTACTATTCACCGTCTTGAAATTTGGGACGTTAACAAGTTTCGCCCCGATTTACTATTCATCGACACAATTCATCTAGGTTACTATTCATCAATCACTATTCACTTGTCACTATTCATCTCAGTCACTATTCATCGGTCACTATTCATCGGTCATTTTTCATATCGGTCACTATTCACTTCCTAACTTAATCATTAAGTTTAAAAATCTAGTTTTAAAATCGTTAAGTTCGGTTTGTAAAAAGTGATAATGATATTTATTTTAAAAATGACACTTAGTTAAATTTAGTCATCTATTTACTAAATTTAGCGATTTTCATTTTTAATAAAAGTATCGTGGTTTGTTCATTTTAGTCTGTATGTCCAAGTCCAACAGTCCAAATTTGCAAAGGCAGTAGCACACGATTTAATTCATTTTTATAACGGTTACTCATTTTTATCGGTTTATAATATTTCATTTATAACTAAATCGATTTATACCCAAATTCAATTCTACTAACTATTAAACTTTAGTGACTTAGTGATATTTTCATTTTGATTAAATTTGGCCCATTTTAAATGGTTAGGTCGTGTGAAATTGTATATATATTATAATTCTTTTATTTATTTTAAAATTCTTAATTCAACTTATTAACTACAAATTAAACTATTTTAACAATAAACTAAAATGTGATAAAAGATAAATTTAACCCTAATAAGGCAAGAGTGCCGTGGCTAAGTAGTGTAGTATTCATTTTTTTCGTTTTTCAATTTTTATCGGTTTTTAGTTTAAAGTCTTTATATTTTAATTATTCTAATTATACTAAAACGATTTAAACTAAAATGAAATTTACTAACAATTTCATTATATTTATGAATAGTGTTTTCCACACTTTATTTTTCTAACTTTTAAATCTTTAAGATTTAGCTAGTTTAATTTATATAGTTACTAATATAATTACTTATTAGTTATATAAAACAATAAATAAAAACAAACACAAAAAATATTATGAATCAAAGTGAGCTACTAATTCAAGAATAACATGAACATCACATGAACAAACATATGAACATCAAAAACATGAAAAATCAAGTCAAGCACCTAATTTCATTTTTACACAACTTATAAATTATTTTCCTACATTAGTTTTTATAACATAATAACATTAAATATAACCTAACCTAACTTAACATAACATATTATTTACAAAAATTAAAAGTGAAAATTTATTAAAAATAAGGCAAAATGCCGTGAGCATGCATGTGTATGTATAAATTTTATTTTCGATTTTTCTTTACTTTAAACTCATTGTTAATATTTAAAAATAATTTTTATATATGTTTACTACATAACTAGAACTCATATAAGCTTAAAAACAATATGAACAATAATTTAAAGTACTCAAAAATAATTAAACTAAACATGATATCATATTACTACAATTTGTCTATTATCAATATTACTTATTTTTTATCATTTTATTATACTTCACGTAACATACACATACACACACATAAATGATGTTTAACATATTTTAACATAAAAATAACTCATAAAACTTATAATAAAAATCAAATTAATTTACAAATGAGGTTAAAATGAAATATAACTAGTCACCTTAAATCGGATGTTAATCGTCGAGGATCTAAAATAAATTTTAGATCGGAATTTCTCCACCCATATTACCCAAGATCTTCACCCAAAAACCCAAGCAAAGTTAGCTCCAAAATACACCCACTAATTAACTAGAATACTAAGAAATTATTAATGGTAATATTAGGGTTTAGTTTATGTGTTTTTAGGAGAAAAAAGGAAGAAATAAAAGAGAGAAAATGGGGGTGATGGTACGTCCAAATGAAGGAGAACAAGAGTGGTTTTTACACTTGTGATTTTTGAGGACGAGTTGTAAAAATGTAGAGGTTAAGTAAAGTAATTACATAATTAAAGTTTAATTAAAATAAAAACAAACATCATCATCACAACAAAACATTTTAAGTCCACATTACTATTTGGTGTAAGAAAATGTTCCCTAGATGTTTTAAAATGTTTTTACGAAATAAATCGGGTTTAAAAAGTCGAGCGTCAAAGACGGTAAAAGTTACAGTGTGCGCGTTTGACGATTTTTCGAAATATCTCTACTTTAAAATTTTAAGACTAAAATATTTTATTTACTACTATAGAAAAGATTTAAAAGTGACGGAAATGAAAATGGTAGTATTAAAGTAGTAGTATTGTATTTGTATACGTATTTTTATTAAAGGGTACAAACTTTAAATTTAAATACAAAAAATAAAAATGATAATGATAAATATACAAAGGTGTAAGAAAAATGTGACTTGTGTAAGAAAAAGAAAATGGAAGAGGATAGACTTGGAAAATTCCAAGTAAAAAGATTCAAGTAAAATTTTCGGGCTCGATTTTCATTTTCGGAATTTTCGATTTGCGCGATCGCGAAAGGTTTCGAAATAAAAGATATGATCTTAAAATAGTGTTTTGAAATAAAATCGGGAATAAAAATAAAAATAATTTTCGAAAGGTACTAAAAACAAAAATTGAGTTTTAATCCTCGAAATTTTGAATAAAAATTCCCTAGGTCGAAATACTTTTTTTTTTTTCGTTGAATGTTATAGATTTAAAGAATTATATTTAGCCGTCAAAAAGTTAATCAATTTAAATTTGGTGTGACTTTAATTTTCGACAATTTAGAAAAAAGTTAGTTTAATAGAAATGAAATAGTAATTAGATATTAAGATTAAATGATTTAATAATAAAAATCAAAATGATTACTTTTTAAATAAAAGTTTTGAGGTTAAGTTTACTTTTTAAAATAAAAAGAAAGTGGAAGAGGATAAGAGGGCTTGATTAAGATTTGCGTGTTTGAAATCGTGGACTTGAATTTCGAAGACGGGAAAAGTATAAGGGTCCATTTTTATTTTGAAAACGAAAAATGTTCAAAATTGAATTTTATGAATAAAAGGTTTTACATTTATTTTTATGAATAGTAAACATAACTTAACCTTTTTCAAATTTGAAAGGCGATACTAATTTTTGTGTTGATTTTTATAAAATTTTGAATTGTGTTTCTTTTTGAATTCTAAAGATAATATAACATATTTTATTTTTCAAATTTTTTAAAATTGTACTTAGGAAATTTAGTATTATTTGGCGAAAAAAATTCAGACGTATTTTTATTAAAAGGAAAAAAGGATGAATTTAATTTGAGGAATTAAATTCTTTTATAATATTGTGTTAAAATAACACGGGGTGTTACAGGAAGTACACGACATTCTTGAGGAGAGAACAAGTTGATTTTACTCCTTGAAATATTGTGAGGATAAGTTAGAAATAATGTAGGTAAGTAAAGTATTTATTAAATAAAGTTTAATTAAAATAAAAATAAACATCATCATCACATTAAGCCTTTAAAGACAATATTACTATTTGGGTTAAGAAATTGTCCTCCCGATATTTTAAAATGTTTTATTTTCGAAAAACGTGTTACGAAATAAATCGGGTATGAAAAACGGTAAAAGTTAAAGTGTGCGCGTTTGACGATTTTTCGAAATATCTCTACTTTAAAATTTTAAGACTAAAATATTTTATTTACTATTCAAGAAAATATTTAAAAGTGATGGAAATGAAAATGGTAGTATTAATGTAGTAGTATTGTATTTGTATATGTATTATTATTGTGTACAAACTTTAAATTTTAATTACAAAAACAAAAATAATGATGACTAATTAGATGTGTAAGAAAAAAATGGATTTGTGTAAGTAAAAATGGAAGAGGATAGAATTTTGACTTTGGTGTCAAAATCTCATGGGTCAAATGTTTATTTTTCGGGCCCGATTTTCGTTTTCGAAAATTTCGTTTTGCGCGATCGCAGAAAGTTTCAAAATAAAGGATATGATCTTAAAATAGTGTTTTGAAATAAAATCGAAAATAAAAATAATTTTTTTTTTCGAAAGGTACTAAAAACAAAAATTGAGTTTTAATCCTCGAAATTTTGAATAAAAATTTCCTAGGTCGAAATACTTATTTTTTTTGTTGAATGTTATAGATTTAAAGAATTATATTCAACTGTCGAAAAGTTAATCAATTTAAATTAGGTGTGACTTATAATTTCGACAATTTAGAAAAAAGTTAGTTTAATAGAAATGAAATAGTAAATTGGATATTAAGATTAAATGATTTAATAAAACAAAAATCAAAATTATTACTATCTTAAATAAAAGTTTTTGATGTTAAGTTTACTTTTGAAAAGTAAGAAGAAATGGAAGAGGATAAGAGGGCTTGACCTTGATTTGCGTGTTTGAAATCGTGGACTTGAATTTCGAAGACGGGAAAAGTATAAGGGTCCATTTTTATTTTGAAAACGAAAAATGTTCGAAATTGAATTTTATGAATAAAAGGTTTTACTTTTATTTTTATGAATAGTAAACATAACTTAACCTTTTTCAAATTTGAAAGGCGATATTAATTTTTGTGTTGATTTTTATAAAATTTTGAATTGTGTTTCTTTTTGAATTCTAAAGATAATATAACATATTTTATTTTTCAAAATTTTTAAATTTGGACTTAAGAAATTTAGTATTATTTAGCGAAAAAAATTCAGACGCATTTTTATTATATGGAAAAGGATGAATTTAATTTGAGGAATTAAATACTTTTATAATATTGTGTTAAAATAACACGGGGTGTTACATCCCGACTCCTCGTGTGCTTAAATTGTTCCTCTATTTTAAATGGGTTTTGATCGTTATTCGAGGGCTATCTTTTTACATTATTTTTTAGACACTTTAAACTTCATTCTCTCAGAAACTTAGGGTTTGAATCTTTTTACATTTTGTACTTTCAATTCCCGACTCGAATTCGTTGCTAGTGATCATCTATTTGGTTTTGTTGCTCTTGTTCATCCATTTCCCTTGTGAATTTTCTGAATTTGGTATTGTATTTCTTCTCCCTTTTGATTTCAATTTCATTTGATATCGTTCTTGATCATGTTTTCATTCATTTCCCTTGCTTTAGTTATTGTTTTTATCATGTGTGAGTAGTTCTTTATTGTAGGAGGAAGGGTGAACCATGGGTGATTGTTTTGGTTGATTGTGATGATCATATGAGTTAGGGTTTTCCATGTGTTTTGGTTGTCTTGTTTGATTGTGCTTGTTGATTCTTTGGCCAAGTTTTAGCAAGTTTTTAGCGTCCTTGAACTTAAGAACGAAAGCCTAGTTCTAGGAGAGGCACGAGACTAACCATTAGGACCCTCGATAGTAAGTTGCGAGAGCCCGTTGTCGAGACCTAGAGGAGCTTAAGACCGAGAGGCCGAGCTTTATCCTTAGCATGTGTGATTCCCTACCCAACCCGATTATCATTCTTAACCTAGCTCCACCTATGCCTAACCCGACTTCCTAGACCTCTTTCTCGTAAGTTTAAACCCTTACATTTCACTCTAGTTATAGTAAACCACAACCTTCGAACCGACGAGACTTGAAACGCTCCATAAGTAACCTATAGAAGCAACCATCTCCCTGTGGATTCGACCCCGACTTACCCTTTCTATCCGTTAGAGTTTGTCTGGTCTATTTTTGATTAGGTGACGCGACTTTAGGCTATCAGTTCCAGCTAGAAATATTAAAAAGACAGGTTTTCATGAAAAACCGCTTTTGTGCTTGAAATTTGCCGTTTTCTTGCAAGGAAATGATGCTATTCTTTTGTATAATGCTATGCTTGAATGTATGTGAGAAATGTGTGTGATTTGGGACGCATTTTGATAATTTTCGTCCAAATTAGAGTTCCGACCCAAAAATTGAACCCGAATTTTCAATTAAACTTCAGCATAGGCTCCTTATAGCTAGTATAGCATGTATCTAGCCTTATTTTGTGGAACATGTAAAGATTTGGCCTCCAAATTGACACTTGAAGTCGCTTGTATACGGAGTAATAAGGTCAAAAAGGAGGTTTTTGTCTGGCCTGCCCAAAACGCAATTGCTTGTAAGGGGTGCTATTTGAGGTTAATAAAAAGTATAAAAACCATCAAGTTGAAATTTTGTTGCTAGTAGAGCGGTCTTTGGCATAATTGTGAATTAGGCCTTAAATAGCTATATAGAAAGCGTTTGGGTGCTTTGCTGTTTTTGTACTTGTTTCGATGTGTCTATGAATGTATATGTTGGTTAAATGTTATTGCAGGAGAGAGCTCATCGATGGCTACAGGAGCTTGACCATCCAGGGCTCGTAGGAGCACAGGCTCTAGAGGCGAGAGACTCCCGAGTGAGCGATGGGGAGGTCCTAACCCTCGAAAATTCCCGACGTGTCGTGGTCAGACTCGTGGTGGCCACGCAAGCCGTCTTCCTGTTAGAGAAGCGAAAGAGGAAGACGAAGCTACAGTTGAGTCCGAGTCTAGTGCTGAGGTGACTGAGGTTTCCGCAGGGCCTCGTGGTGCTAGGTCATGGGCCTCATGTTGACTGTTCCTTTTCAAAGGATAGGGATGGTCACGACCTTCTGTTGACGCCTGAGAGACACATTTCCTACCGAGCCACACTAGGCTTGGAGCGAGGCTCGATGAGGACCTTTTTAGGTGTTTCCTAGGTAATGTGCGTGTATGAGGATAGGTTGTCCCTCGAGGCAAAGGCGTTGATTCAGAATTGCGCCTTTGGACCGTTGGTTGAGCATTGGCGGCAGATTGCCGAGAAGAAGAACATGGCGAATTGGAGATTGATTCGCGCATTTCTCGACTGTTACTGGGACACAACGACTACCTTCCACATGCGCAGCTTTGAGGCCCACATTATGCAGTCATCCTATGCCATCATTACTGGTTTGCCTTATGGCGACCGTGACATGGAGTTTCGTACTGCACCACCCACTATTGCTAACAAGATGGTGGTTTGGGCGATAGGCGGTGGTCTTGAGGTGCCTCATGGAAAGTCAAAGGCGCCTTCGTCGATCAAGACCAGTTATATCATTGCTTACTTTGAGGGAAAATGCTAGAACGGCCTGAGAGGTGAAGCCACGAGCAGATTGCTCGAATGTGGCTTTCGTGGTTTGTGAGCGTGATATACTTCAGTGAGAACGGCGAGCGTGGTGCTAGATCTTATCCTTCACCTCCTTGACTGGAGCGCGATGGGGACCTATGACTGGGTTTCTCTAGCCCTGGGCTTATGTATTAGGTTTTTCAGTGACTCAATGTGGCCGAGGACCATGGATCGAGGGTCGAGAACGTCGTTAATCTCACCCAGGTTGCTGATGGAGGTATGATGTCTTTGCTTCGTCTTGATTCTGCTTGGTTTTGCTTTGTTTTGCTAAAAATGTGCGATCTATGCTTAAAATGTGTTTTTGCGTGTGCAGTGTTGGATCGTTAGTCTATTCCATTTCTTGCTCCCTTCACACGAGGCGAAGATAGAGCGGAGGTACCCTGCAGTGCGTACTTGCGGCACCTGCATACGTCTGGCCTTTGACTGATCGTACGATGAGGTCGTGAGAAGCTGAACCGGCTGACGGTTAGACATGTATGCGTTGAATCATTTTAAATATCGTGTATTCAAATGATTTATGTGTGTAAAGGTTTGAAAGATGCTTTTGGTGTTGAGTAGTTCGTACCGCGACCGTGGCAGCAGTACACGAGTATTTCAAACGGAATCTAGGCTCGTTTCATGGAGCGTGACGCCCAATGCTTGTACCTGGCAACGCCGTACCGATCGTACGAGTATTTGGGTGAGTGTTGTCTACTCAGACGAGGTGGCCGACATTCATCATACCGAGGAACCCACCGAGGGTCCTGTTCGAGTAGACCGTCCCGGAGCGAGACTGTGGAACCCGGGAACCGCGTTCGGGGGACCCAACTCGGCGTCTTGCTTAAGGGCGGATTTTAAAGTTAAAAAAGATTAAGTTGGAAAAACCTTTAAGAACTGTTATGGAGTCGCCACCTAATTATCGCGGAAATTAGGAACCTGCTACCATGTTCTAAGCTAAAAACATGTCCTAGATTTTGGAGCACGCCGACACCCCTAGATCTAAGGCTTGTGAAACCAGATTGGATTCGGGGTGAGGGTACTTTAGAAAAAGAGTTAATTCAAATAATGATTTATGAAAACCTTTTAGAAAAGCCTATGTAAAAATAGCCTCTACTGACCTAGAACAATCCTTGTAAGATGATATTTGAGCTAATGTTATCGCTACGCACAAGTGCGATAAGTTTGTAAAAGAATGCAGATGCAGATGCAATAAGATTGATTAAAACCCTCGCTTTAGCATGTTTAACTTGTTAACGAAAAGCTCGATTAAAGGTCGAATTCATTGTTTAAGTTGATTTTAATGCAAAATAAGAAGGTGCAGGATGCCTGCAAATATAAAGAAGTTTCAATTGTCCATTGGTTTATTTTATAAGGTCGGTTGCTTATGCGACTTTGGCGTGTCATCGGATATGGAGTGTAGCCGAAGTAAATAGAACACTTGGATTGCAAGCGCGCTGGGTGCCAAAGCCGGGGGGGGGGGGGGGGGCGCCAAATTGTAGGCCCCTTTGTTAGTCCATAGAAAATAAGGAAAAACTTTGGTCCAAGTGGCTCGGTACCTACCTTGTCCCCGACGCTCAGATCTGGGCGAGCTTCGCTACTTGAACTTAAAAAGGAGGATGAATTCAACACGGGATGGTGTGTTGAACTCAAGGATTTGAATGCTTGAGGCTTTGTGAATGTATTGTGGTGCAAGATGAGAAAGCTAGGTGTAAAGTGTGTTTTCTGAAGAGAAATTGTTGTTGAATTGTGTATTCTGGTCGAGGGTATATGGGTGTATATATACTAAAAACCTCGGAGAAATTAGGAAATCCGGGGATAAAAACAGGCCTAGGAACCGCATAGCCTTATGCGGTTGCCAGGGCAAACCGCATAGGCTTATGCGGTTGCCTCCCCAAACCGCATAAGCTTATGCGGTTTGAGGGTGTGGTTTTTGTGTAGTTTCCTAGTTTCGGTTGAATTGTATCTTTGAAAGATTTCGAGATAATCTCAAACGTGAAGCTCAAGAAAACCCCTAGGATATTTCTGAGATATTTTGTGATGCTTAGGGCTTTGGAGTGCGGGCCAAAGGCTGGGTTTGGGCTCGGTTTCGGGCCCGAGATCCGGAAAAATGAAAAGGGTGTGTTTGCATAGTTTTTGTGAAATAAGGTAAGACGTGAGGTTGTTTTTTGTGTAAGAGGAGGCTAAAGGGAAGATCTAGCCACCGGGCCTAAATTTAGGAATTTAGGAATGCTGAATTAGACCTTGTTAATGTAAAAGGGCTAATTGTAGTGCAAATGCGAAGCTCATGCCAAATGAAGCAGGACAAGGACCTAGCTAGACTCCAAATGGACAAAATGAACGTTTATTTAAGGCGATGTAAAGTGACCTAAATCATTTTAACATTTCAAACGACTCAAAATGAATTCGACATTAGTTAGAACCGTTTAAGTCAACGTTAAAGCATGCGTAATAAAAGTCCGTGATACATCACAGGGTTTTGTTTGGGAGGGTACGGATATGGGTATCCACAGAGCCCCCAGTTTGACTGAGCTCGGACTAGAGCGCTAGTCAAACTCCACGACCATATCCGGACCATTACAGTCTCGATACAGTCAGCGGAACGAAGCATGTGTCCATGGGTGAGACGAGGACTTCGAACCGGGCTAAACGGGGAGGGGCGTGCGCATTTTAAGGACTTGGCGGTCCGTGCATGCTATAAGGGCCTGCCGGCCTGCTGAGTGTCTTCGTCGTGGTTGTTGTACTGTCGTTGCCTTTGTATATGCTTGGTATCGTCGGATGCCTGGTGCTGGTGCTTGTAATGTCTTCATGTTGCATGTGTATAAGGGGCTGAAGTGCAGGGGTGCAGGTGCTTGTAAGATGTTTGGGTATGCGTGAGGTGTATAATTGAGTAGGGGCGTTTATGTAGGTGTAGGTGTAGGTCTCGTGAAAGAGCGTCCGTGTAATGCTTGAACTCGCCGAGGAGCGTCTATGTAGAGTGAAATGCTTGGAGTTAGGTGTATATTGCAGAGTGCTTGTGCTTGGGCTCGCCGAGGAGTGTCTATGTAGTTGTAGTTGCATATGATTGCCTTCCGTTGAGGATAATATGATGTAATGCTCGTGAAGAGCGTTAGGTATTCGCTTACATCAGTATATTAAATGCTTAATATCTGGCGTATGGCGATCAGAGGTGACGCCTTAACCCGAGCACGGGACGTACTTGGAGTTGTATTAGGGCCAAGATGAATTAGGAATTCAAAAGTAGGCGTAAAACGAGAAAAAACCGAGAAAAACCAGGGGCAGGAACCGCATAAGCTTATGCGGTTCAGGGGACAAACCGCATAAGCTTATGCGGTTTCCCCTGTTGGCCGTAGGGGCTATATAAAGCTCGAGCAAACCGTGAGTGATGCTCATTCACTCATTTTCGATTTTCATCTCATAAAAACGTCATTTTTCGATTTCTCAACCGTTTTTGCTCATTTTCGTTGCGTTGTCTTGCTATGGAACCAGGTAATGCTCCATTTTAACTTGCTTTTACGTTATTTGTTGTTGTAATTAGCTAGTTTTGCCTTGAAATGTGGAAAAGACGGGTTTTGAATGAAAACGCGAGTTTTGCTTGAAATTTGCCGTTTGAATGCTTGAAAATGACGTCATTGTGTTGCATTATGCCATGTGAACGTGTATGTGTGAATTGATTGTGATTTAGACCGTCTTTGTGTGAAAAACGTCCAAATTAGGTTTCGGGCCCGAAAACGAACCCGGAATTTCCGACCCGGAATTTCAATTAAACCTCGGTGTAGGATGCCCATAGCGAGTATAGCATGCCTATAGCGTTAGTTTTGCGAAAATGTCGAGTTAGGGCTTTCAAATCGCCGTCTTAAGTCGTAGTTATACGGAGTAATTAAGGCGAATTTGGGGTTTTTGATCGGGGTGACCAAAATGCAATTGCTTGTAATGGGTTATTGTTGGGGACTATTATGGCGCGTAGAAACCATAAAGTTGTAATTTTGAAGTGTAGAGAACGGTTTTCGGCTTAATTGTGAATTAGGCCTAAAAATGCTCTGTAGGGCGTATAGTGTAATGTGTCAAGGGAATGCATATGTATTATGTGCGTGTGTGTATTTGTGTATGTGTATGCCAAGTTGTATGCTTGCATGTATTATAACTGTATGTGTTGGTTGTGTTTGGTTGCAGGGGAGGATTCTAGTCGTGTTACGAGATCGAAATCTCGTAGGAGTGCTAGCTCGAGGACCGAGGGAGCCTCTAGCTCGAGTGGTTTGAGGCGTACACGTAGCGAGAGGGAAGCCGACCCTCGTGATTTGTCCACGAGACGTGGGCAGTCACGAGGTAGGGGTCAGGTTCGTGGGAGGCATGTTCCTGTGCCTGATCCTGAAGAGGAGGAGGCGGATGCGTTTGCTCAGGAGTTTGTGGATGAGCTGGAGGCTGAGATGGATGTTGCTGAGGAGGCTGCGCCTAGAGCGAGTAGCTCTAGGCCGCGAAAATCACGTGCGAACAGGGCGTTCGCCAAGGGCTGGGATGGCCATAACCTTCTACTTGCTCCGGAGAGACACGTTTCCTATCGAGCGACGATGGGTTGGCAGAAAGGTTCGATGAGGACCTTCTCGGGCGTCTCGTCCGTAATGTGTGTTTTTGAGGAGAAGCTTTCGCCGAGGGCGCAAGCTTGGGTGCTGCGTAGTGCCTTTGGCCCGTTAGTCGGCCACTGGAGGGGGATTGCAAGAAAGAAGCAGACGGCGAACCTGATGTTGATCAGGGCCTTCCTAGACAGGTACTGGGACACCACGACGACGTTCCATATGCCCGGCTTTGAGGCCGGTATTACCTTGTCTGAGTATGCGGTCATAACGGGGCTGCCGTTCGGAGACCGTGACATGAGCTTCGAGTTTGCGCCGTCCGTTGTGGACGAGGTTGTGACCGATGCGATCGGCGGTGGTTTGGAGGTGATTTGCGAGGGTGCACCACCTTATACCTTCAAGACGAGCTACATCTTGGAGTATTTTGAGGGGAAGACTGAGTATGGCCCCTCGGAGTGGAGTGACGAGCAGAATGCTCGTATGTGGCTGTGGTGGTTTGTCGGTAGTGTACTTTGCCGCGATAAGAGCGGCGAAGGCGTCGACATCGGTCCTTATGCATCTCCTGGATTGGAGTGCAATTGGGACGTTTGACTGGGTGACGCCGTCTTTGGGTTTGTGCATTCGTTTCTACATGGATGCCGTGAGGCCGCGGGTCATGGATCGAGGGTCGAGACTGTCCTTAGTCTTGCCTGGATTCTTGATGGAGGTACGTGTTAATTCTGTTTTTGTTTCGGGTGCATTGCTGTTTGTTTTTGTTGTCTTTGTCTTTGTAACGTGTTTTTGTTTCTTGTGTGTGCAGTCGTGGATTCTTAGCCATTTTCCTTTCTCGCTCCCCGCGTCGTGAGGATCGTGAAGGAGTACTCGCAGACGCATTGGGGTACGTGTAACCGTGCTGCATTTAACTGGTCGTATGACGAGGTTCGGGATCGTCTGAACCGGATGCGGTTTGATGAGGTTTGTGCTTGAACCGTTCTAGATAGAGTGTACTTAAAGTGGTTGTATTGTATTTGTATTTATGAGTGTTTGTCTTTGTTTTTGTTTGTAGTTCGTGCCGTTCCCGTGGGGCCAGTATAGGGATATTCCTGAGGGCATTGGAGCTAGGTTTGCAGTGCGAGAGACCCAGCGCCTGTACCTGGCGACGCCGTATGGGCCGGTTTGGTACCTTGGAGAGCGTTTGGTCTTTCAGGCAGGGTGGCCAGCTCCGGTGGTGCCTAAGGATCCGCCGAGGGTCCTGTTTGAGCGAGGGTTTCGCCGGGATCGGGTGTGTCTGAGGGAAGGAGAGTCGGTGAGTCTTCTGCATCTGGGAGGACTATGGCGGTTCTTTGAGTCTCGGCTTGCTTGTGGGCCAATTGAGGTATGCTTGCTTCTTTTGAGTGTGCGTAAGGTAATTTTTGCGAAAAATTTCCCTGACGTGTGCGTTTTGTACTTGTTTTGTAGGAATTTGATCCGGAGATGGCGGAGCAGCCTGGTGACTTCCCTACCACCGTTGAGTACGACAAGTCGGGTGTGCGTCGTACTTTCACTTTACCGTCGTACTTGCCGGTGACCACTGACGCGGGCATGGACAGCTGGACGGGCAGGGTGAAGAAGGTATGTATCTTTGTATATGTGGGTGAGCCCCCAGTTTGATCGAGGTATGAAATATAGCGATGATCAAACTTGTGAGATGCGTGTTTTAGTGTCACCCCCTCGAGTTTGGCTTAATTTGAGTGAAATTAAGGCAAAGTGGGGATGAGCGCTGTTAATTTGAAAGTTCCCCCTAAGTTTGACTTGATTTGAGTGAAATTAAGGCAAAATGGAGAGAAATGTGAAGTGTTTTTGTGTTGTGTATCACAGGTGGCTAAGGAGGCTCATAAGAAGCTATGGCGGATAGCCAACAGGTGGAGGATGGCTTGGGCTGAGCAGGCTGCTCAGTTGTGTCAGAGCCGGGCTGAGACGGCTCAGATTCGGCGTGAGTTTGACGAGAATCGTCGTCGTCATCCCGAGTGAATTTGTGTAATAGAGATTGTATGAACCTTTATGTACAGGCCGTTGTAGCTTGAACTTTGAACTTGATCGTTGTAGCTTGAACTTGATTGTCGTCGGTAAACCTGTTTGGTAGGCTTGTTTGAAAAATGATATGATTCCCGAGTGGGATGCATTTGATGTTTGATTTTAGATTGCTGAAATGTTTTTGTAAAAAGTTCATTTTAAATGCTGAAATGAGCTTGTATGAATGTCGAAAATGTTTGTGTTTTGACTCGTGGTAAGAATCGTATGTGCTATGTTGCTAAAGTGAAGTGTAATGCTGGTGCATGGGGAACAACGAGAGAATGTCGTAGCCTAGTGTAGGTTGTAGTGTTTTAGGAAAGACGAAATTAGGAAACGTTGAGAAAAACCAGCCCCTGAAACCGCATAGGCTTATGCGGTTCGTGGGCTAAACCGCATAAGCTTATGCGGTTTGGGTTGCAAACCGCATAGAGCCGCAAGGTTTCTTTGTCTGTCTGGTAGTATTTGTATTTCCATATTTCGGACATTGTTTTCCTATATAAGGAGAGGGGGTGCGTGCCATAATCTTCATTCACAAACACTTCTCTTCTTTTCTTTTGCTTTAGATTTTTGCTTTCATAAATATATTAGGTATATTCATAAAAGTTTTTGTATTCAAGAAGAATGGAGGAGCATTTCGATGCTCTTTTGAAGGGGTGAACTTCCTCTTTAAGCTCGGCAATGAAGAAGGCGGTGTATGATGATGGTGCGGGTGTTTTTATTGGCTTTCGCCAAATGAAAGTCGATCTTGACTTCCTGGATGCGTGCTTAGATTATTGGGATCCTAGTTTGCATGTGTTTAGGTTTCCCGGGGGAGAGGTGTGTCCTTTGATAGAGGAGTTTGCGGCTATTGCGGGGTGGTCGAAGCGGACTGCTCCTGTGGTTGTAAGGAGTGAGCTTTGCTATAACGGGATGTTGCGAAACTTCCTTGGGATGACGAATGCTCATGCTGCAGGTTTGTTTGAGGGAGGCAAGGTAAACATGCTTCTCTTGTGTCAACGATACATGAATAAAGTTGATACTAGTATTTCGGACCGTTCTAGGCGGAGGGCCCTTACTTTTTGTTTGGTTCATCGTTATGCTTTTGCGGGGTCCATGCCAGATGGAGTGTTAGGGAACGCGAGGTATGCTCGTGTTGTCGAAGAGATGGAGAGGGGATATGATCCTTCTGCGTTGATCTTAGCGGAGACCATACTGGGTTTAGACGACCGTTGTGCTAATCGTCTGAGATCGTACAGGGGTTGCGCTAGGATTCTCAACGTTTGGCTCATGGAGAGGCTAAGTGTGTATAAAGCTCTTCCCCTTGGGAGTGTTTTCAAGGCTGCGGCGACGACGTCGCGAAAGATGGAGTGGGCTGACCTTCGGGAGCGTTCGCTAAACTACTACCGGGGGTTTGTCAAGGAGAGCTCCATTCGTTGGTATGTGTCATGGTGGGGTATTACGGCGATTACGGCGCCGTCTGTTGTGAATGCGGCTCGTGGGTTGATGTTGTGTGGGTTTGAACGAGGAGTGTGGATTCATCCTCTTCGCTTGAAGAGGCAAATCGGGCTTGCTCAAACCATACCCGAGCAGGATACTCAGGTTGGAGGGGTTGTTGTGCTAAATAACCAAATGATCGATGCGTGGATCCGAGGATGGTCGGACCGTGTTACCTGGGCTGTTCCGGAGCATATAGAGTCTAGCCGTGTTACGGACTTCTATACACGGTGGTACCGTTCCAATGATCCTCAGGAACGGGAGAATCAAAGGAGGAGGGAAAAGAATGGGCCAAGGCCCTCCTTGGCGTATGAGGTGGTGCGCGAAAGGAGGGACTATGGTGATCTTTGTATTGTTAGTGCAGGTGCTTCTACTTCGAGACCGGCGCGGGAAAGGCTTGGACCGAAGGTGACCGTTAGAGATCGTCTAGGGTCAAGGATCGAGGAGCCCCCCAGTCGAGCAGGACGAGGATCCGATCGAGCCCCCAGGTTTTGAGAGATCTCTCCCTGTGCTGAGTTCGAAGATTGTGGCGGAGCGGCCCCTTGAAGATGAAGAGGTCAACCCGAAGCGTCAGAAAATGACTTGAGTAGTTTGCTTTGTTTTGTTTAGAAAATTTCCTTTATTTAAAAACATGTTTTAGATTCAAATAAAGGGCTAAGGAGGCTTGTTCCTAGCTCATTTCTAAATTGCGAAAAATTCTAAATAAAGTAATAAAATAGAATTAATTTGCTTTTGCCTTGTCTCATTGCTTTCTTTTGTTTGTTTTTAAATGTTCTCGACCTTTTTAAGCTTCGAACATTCATACTTTGTCTAAAAATCCTTGACCTTTTTAAGCTTTGGATTTGTTTGTTTGACTTGTTCCGTCCTTAAGTCCTCGACCTTTTTAAGCTTTGGACTTGGATTTTTGTTTTGTTTTGTTTTGTGTTGACTGTGGTCTTCGACTTTTTTAAGCTTTGAGCGTGTCTTTTTGTGAGTGCAACGCCCTTGACCTTTTTAAGCTTTGGGCGTGCGTGCTAGGAAGTTCGGTTGTGCTTTTGACAAGCTGCATACGTATCCGCTTTTTAAATACAGAATCAAACCGGCGTAGTTCGTGTGATTCGGTTGAGCTCTTTGCAAAGCTGCCTACGTATCCACAGTGCGTGGAATCAAACCGAGCGTAGTTCACCCATGCGAGAGTGAGTTTTGTTTTTGAAATACATTGCAAAAGTGTTTGTGTTTTAAGGGTAGTATTTCTTGAGTTGATCAAGATTTGTTGGTAAACGGAAGTCCTGACCGTCAAGGTCAGTTAGCTTCACGGCTCCTCCGGAAAGGATTTCCTTGACCAAGTACGGTCCGGCCCAATTGGGTTTGAATTTCCCTCTTGGGTCGACTGGTAATGGCGCTCGGACTGATTTGAGTACTAGGTCACCCACTTTGATGTTTCGTGGCTTGACCCATTTGTTGTAGGCGCGTTGTAGGCGAGATTGATACATTCGGACTGTACTTAGTGAATGTAACCGTCTTTCGTCTAAGAGGATGAGTTGTTCGTATCGTTCGCGTGCCCATTCGGCCTCAGGAATGTCTGCTTCCATGAGAATTCGAAGGGATTGCATTTCGATTTCTACAGGTTGAACAGCCTCCATCCCGTAGGTTAGGAAATAGGGTGTCATGCCTGTGGGTGTGCGGATGGTTGTGCGGTATCCCCATAATGCGAATGGAATTTTGTTGGGCCAGTCGTGGCAGGTGTCGATCATCTTTTTGAGGATTGATACGACGGTTTTGTTTGCTGCCTCGACCGCGCCGTTGGTTTGCGGTCGGTAGGGTGATGATTTGTGTCGTTGTATCTCGTATTTGAGGAGAAGTGGTTCGACCTCTCCTTGGAAGTGTGTGCCTTGGTCGCTGATGAATTCGTGGGGTATGCCGTAGCGACAAATGATGTTGTTTTGTATGAATTTCGCAACTTCTTTTGTGCCTAGCGTACGGTATGATGCGGCTTCGACCCATTTGGTGAAATAGTCGATGGCCACGAGGATGAAGCAGTGTCCTCCTGCTCCCACGGGTTGAACTTTGCCGATGACGTCAATCCCCCATGTGGAGAAAGGCCATGGCGAGGTTAAACTGTATAGTGGCGAAGGAGGGATGTGTTGTACGTTTGCAAAGATTTGGCAATTATGGCAATGTTTGACATATTTCGCGCAGTCGGCTTCCATGGTTGTCCAGTACCATCCTAGCCTTATGATTTGTTTGCACATGGCTCGTGCGTTCATGTGTGGTCCGCACTCGCCATCGTGTACTTGGGACATGATCTCGTGTCCCTTTTTGTGATCGACGCACAGGAGTAGTGTGCCTTGGGGTGTCTTTTTGAGTAGTTTGCCCATTTCCATCACGAATTGTGATGATAACAGGCGTAGGGCTCGCTTGGCCCGTTTGTCAATGTTTGGCGGGTATTCACCGTTTGTTTTGTAGTTGATGATTGCTTGGTACCAAGGATCGGTTTGTTCTTCCTCGGTTTCAATGTCACAGATGTAGGCGGGTTCATTCCGTCGTTCCACGACAATGGGGAGCGTTTCCATTCCCGGGGGTATGTTGATTAGTGACGCGAGTTTGGATAACGCGTCGGCGAATTGGTTTTCTTCGCGTAGGAGGTGTATGAATTCTACGTGATAGAATTCGTTTATGAGCTCTTGTATTTTGTTTTGGTATAACGCTAGGTTTTCGTTAAGTATTTTCCATGCTCCGGATACTTGGTTGATTATGAGGGAGGAGTCCCCATAGACTCTTATATTGCGGGCATTGAGTACAAGCGCTGCTTGGAGACCGTGCAAGCACGCTTCGTATTCTGCGGCGTTGTTTGTGACGTCAAAATCTAGCTTGATTGATAAGGGTGTGTGTTCGCCATTTGGGGATATGAGAAGTATTCCTACTCCACATCCTCGATAGTTGGAGGAGCCATCGAAGTATAACTCCCATTGTTCTTGGTTGATGTTGTAGATCCCATCGTCTGGAAGGGATGTTGTGTCGATGATTGGTTCTTCGCTGATTGCGTTTTCAGCTAGGAAGTCGGAGACTGCTCGTCCCTTGATTGCTTTGAGAGTGCATTACTTAAGATCGAATTCGGCTAGGAGCAATGTCCATCTGGCCATTCGTCCGTTAAGTACAGATTTCTCGAAAAGGTACTTTACGGGGTCCATTTTGGAATAGACCTTCGTTTGGTGTGCTAGCATATAGTGACGGAGTTTCTCGGATGACCATACTAAAGCTAGACAACTCTTCTCGACGGGTGAATATCGAGTTTCGTAATCGAGAAATTTCTTGCTGATGTAATAGATTGCATGTTCTTCGCCGTTTATTTCTTGAGCGAGCATGGCGCCCATGGCGGTAGATGTTGTTGTAAGGTATAAGGATAGTGGTAGATCCGCTTGGGGTGGTCGTAGAACTGGTGGGGTAGTTAGCAATTCCTTGACCTTGTCAAATGCTTTTTGACATTGTTCGTCCCATTCAACATGATCGGTTTTCTTGAGTTTCTTGAAAACTGGTTCACATATCATGGTGAGTTTGCTGATGAAGCGCGAGATGTATTGGATTTGGCCCAAGAAACTTCGAATTTCGTCGAGGTTCTCCGGGGGTCGCATTTCTAGAATTGCTTTGACTTTCGAGGGGTCGACCTCGATGCCTCTTTGGCTCACTACATGTCCTAGTAGTTTACCGGATTTCACTCCAAAAGTACATTTTTGGGGGTTGAGGCGCATTTTGTATTGTCGTAGGCGAGTGAAGAACTTGCGGAGGTTAGTGATGTGACCACTTCTCTCCTTTGATTTTACAATCATATCGTTGACGTAAACTTCGACTTCTTTGTGCATCATGTCGTGTAAAAGGGTTGTAGCGGTGCGTTGGTATGTAGCGCCAGCATTGATTAGGCCGAAGGGCATGAGCGTATGAAGATGTCCCCCACGGTGTAATGAAGGCCGTCTTTGCCATGTCTTCGAGTGACATTTTGATTTGATTGTAGCCTGCGTAGCCGTCCATGAAGGATAGGAGGGCGTGATCGGCGGTGTTGTCGACTAGGACGTCCACATGGGGTAATGGAAAGTCATCTTTAGGACTAGCTTTGTTCAAGTCGCGAAAGTCAACGCATACTCGAATTTTGCCATTCTTTTTCAGGACTGGGACCATGTTTGAGACCCATTCAGGATACTCGATGACTTGGATGAAACCGGCTTGTAGTTGTTTTTCGATTTCTTCCTTGACCATAAGTGACCATTCGGGACGTAGTCTTCTTAGCTTTTGCTTGATGGGTTTATGCTTAGGGTTTAATGGGGATGCGGTGTTCGGCGATGCTTCGTTCGATGCCGGGCATGTCTTTGTATGACCAAGCGAATACGTCCTTAAATTCGCTTAGGAGTTGTGTGAAAAGGGTGCGTTCGTGTTCGTCTAGTGAGGCTCCTAGTTGTAGTTCCCTTGGTTCTTCGGGGGTTCCTACGTTTATGGTTATGGTTTCCTCGATGATTGGGTCTTGTGTTTTGGGAGAGACAAGGTTTGCAATGTATTTGTTTAATGATTGATTTGTTTGTTCATCTTCGCATGAGTTAGTGTCTTTTGTATTTTGTGTGTTGTTTGTTGCTTGTTGATTTTTGTTTGTTTGTATTTTGTTGTTTGTTTTAGCTGGAGACAAGACGTAAGCAAATTTATTCATTTCATTATTTTGAAGAGAATTATTCGACAAATTAGAAAATTGCTTGGAGCTAGCCTCCGTAAAAAGGAAATCTAAGCTAAAGCTAGAGTCTAGGATAGATGGGTCGACAGATGACCCGACACTAAGAGCATTAGAATCTAAAAGAATTTCTTCTTCATCTTCATCGTCTTCTGTGCCGCTGGAGGTGCTTGAGCTGCTTGAGTTGCTTGAATTCGAATCACTCTCGTCCTTGTCTTTGAGATTAGTGACATGGTCGAAGAGTGGTCCTTCACCGGTGATAAGCTGAAAGTGGTGACCTTGTGCATCGGTCCACTTCAGCGTCTTATACCATCCGTTGAGGGTTTTGTCTGTGGCGTCGGCTATAAGTAAGTTAGGATCGAAGTGACGGTCTCGCATGATCGTGGAGACAATCTCTTCGTTTTTGGTGCTCGGTGAGGCCTTGAGTGTGTTGGGCTCGGCCTCACTAGAGAAACAAGCTTCGGATGAATGGATGATGTCTCGAAGGGAGGTATTCCCGTCGACCATTCCTCCGGGGGTGAAGTATGCGTTCAGGTTGAGGATGTAAGGTCGCAGGGTGACCTTGTGAGTTGACTTTCGCCTTTGAATTTCCTTAACCATCTTCTCGTGGTCGCCGTTCTTGGGTTTGTAGCCTAGACCCATGGTGAGCCAAAGGTTGTTGTTGTTTTTTGTTTTGAAAGGTTTGTAGGTTTTGATTGGTGTGTGTGTGATAGCGCCGACCTCAAAGTCGAAACCGCATAGGTCTTCCACGGGTTCAGCTACAATTTCCGCAGAATTGGGTTCTTTTGGTGTATCGAAAAGGGCTCGGAAATTTGAGGCCTTCAAGGTTATGATCTCCTCGTTGAGAGGGATCTTAACCTTTTGATGTAGAGTAGAAGTTACGGCTTTGGTGGAGTGAATCCACGGTCGCCCCAGGAGTATGTTATAGGAAGGGGTCATGTCAATGACTTGAAACTCGACTTTTCTTTCTATGGGACCACTGCGTATGTGAAGAGAAATGGTTCCTTTCACGTCACGTCGGGTTCCGTCGAAAGCTTTGACTCCGTCCATACTTGGGGTGAAGTCCTTATCGGATAGGCCGAGGCGATGTGCGGTGGCCAATGGTAGAATATTGACTGCAGATCCGTTGTCAACAAGGGACACGGGCAAAGTTTTCTTCATACACTCTACGCTAATATATAGAGCAAGGTTGTGGTTTGGTCCGAATGCGGGGAGATCATCATTTGAGAAGGTGATAGCCCCTGGTAACCAATCTCTTGTGACATGGCTGACCATTTGATCTGGAGAGATCTCAGCGTCTGCGCATGCTATTTGTAGAGCGCGAATGAATGCATTCCTATGTTCCGCCGAGTCTCGTAAAAGGGCCCAGATGGAAACATCGGCTTTTGTGCGAGCGAGTTGCTTCTGAAGCACCTCACTCGTGTTTGGTGGTGGAATTATTGTAGAGGTGGAGGGTGTACTTGTAGAGGGGTTATCCTCTTGGGCTACGGCCTTGCCTTTCTCGGCCGCAGTTGCTTTCCTGGCATGTTCATCTGTGAAGATATTCTGATAAGGACGACCAGAGCGTGTGAGGTGTGAAACCTCGTCTTGGTTTTCCTTCTCGGGCTGCACGCCCTTTTCTTTTTGATCTTTGTTTTCGAGCTGTTTGCCCTTCTTCTTCTTCCCCTTCTTGTTCTTTTTGGCTTTATTCGAGGAAGGAGTAGTTGAGAGTTGAGCTACCGTTTTGTTAGTGGGTGGCCACTCTTCGTCTTCGTCATCACTGAACCAGACTCCGTTGATTTGGTTGCTGGTGGGTGTGACCAAGTAAGAGCAATCTATGACGGGTGCTGATCCGAGGAAGATTGTAGGGTTGTCATAAATTGTGGGGTTGCTTTGGGCTCCGATGCCGATTTCAATGAGTTCTTCGAAATTCTCGGCATCGCCGTAATCAAAGTGTCTTCGCCACTCGGGTCGTAAGCTACCGAGAAATGTGTATATGAGCTCGTCCTCGTGTGGAGGGTTTGGAACTCGGGAAAGTAAATTTCTCCATCGAGCGAGGTATTGGGTAAAGTCTTCTTCGTCCCCTTGGAGCTGGGTGACGAGAGTATGTAGGGAGACATGCTTGTCGACCTTGTTCTTAGCGCGTTGCTCTAGGCGTTCAACTTCGATCTGATGCAAGGTCTTCAAGTTGTCAATGTCTTTGGTGAGCTGATTCACGCGGTCACGGAGAGTTCTCAATCTATTGAGGTTAGCCGTTTTTGAGGTGCGTTTGAAACGAGGAGTGATGATGCGATTCATGGTGAGTATTCAGCTGAGGCCTGCATTTCACTTTGCATGTTAGGGACACGACTCGACCCACTAGACTCACATTCATTTTTATGCATTCATTTTAGCTCATTTCTTAGTTTAGAAAGACCTTTTTGTTTTGAAAAGAGGAGATTTTCGAAAAGGTTTTAGCTAAAGGAAGCTTTTGAGACGAGGATGTGTGCGCACATCTCGCCTCGATGTTAAAACGTTTTGCATTTGCACCCATCGAACTAGTATCGGCGACTTGCCGAGGTGAGCTCCAGTCGGATGTGTAAAAGAAGAAGGATTCGGCTCGAGCAAGTCGAGTCGAGGATGTTAAAAGTGGAGTCTAGGCCGTACGACCCAGAAGATTGAAATCCACGAGCTCGGGTTTTAGTCCTTGCTCGGGTTTTTGCTTGTTAATGAAAAAGAAAATTTTGAAAAAGTTTATTTCAAAAATTCGCGAGAGTTCTGTTTGAAAAGTGTTAGTTTGTTAGATGTTAGGTTCATTTATCTTTGAAAAGTTTAAGCGAGTTTTCGAAGATATGAATGCAAATGCTCGTTTTGAAAAAGACCATGGAGTGCATAGCCTCGAACTCGTACGTATGACTCAAAAAGGGTGAAAAATGAGTCAGTCGGGTACACCTCCAACTACCTCGAGTACGCTTTGGCAGATACTTAACCCCTTCATTTCCTTACGCCGGGGCGATAGGTTTTCTGAAGAGAACCAAGCGGTCGGGATAGCCGTTTACGGCATGCCGTGGAGGGGCGAGAGGAAAGCTAGTCCGGCATGTGCTTTATCGAGTGGACAAGCCTGCATGTGGGAACCACCTCTCGAGGGTGCAAAGGGTGCCTAGATTCCAAAAGGAATGGACTCTAAACGAATGTGCATGGCTCAAATATGTTTACAAGGATTGTTCAAGGCTTTCAAGTTTCACCTCTTTATTTTTAAAAAGAAAAAGCTAGTTTTTAGTTTTAAAAATAAGATTTCCCCAGCGGAGTCGCCAAACTGTGGAACCCGGGAACCGCGTTCGGGGGACCCAACTCGGCGTCTTGCTTAAGGGCGGATTTTAAAGTTAAAAAAGATTAAGTTGGAAAAACCTTTAAGAACTGTTATGGAGTCGCCACCTAATTATCGCGGAAATTAGGAACCTGCTACCATGTTCTAAGCTAAAAACATGTCCTAGATTTTGGAGCACGCCGACACCCCTAGATCTAAGGCTTGTGAAACCAGAATGGATTCTAAAGGGGTGAGGTACTTTAGAAAAAGAGTTAATTCAAATAATGATTTATGAAAACCTTTTAGAAAAGCCTATGTAAAAATAGCCTCTACTGACCTAGAACAATCCTTGTAAGATGATATTTGAGCTAATGTTATCGCTACGTACAAGTGCGATAAGTTTGTAAAAGAATGCAGATGCAGATGCAAAAAGATTGATTAAAACCCTCAGTTTAGCATGTTTAACTTGTTAACGAAAACGGTTCAGTTAAAGGTCGAATTCATTGTTTAAGTTGATTTTAATGCAAAATAAGAAGGTGCAAGATGCATGCAAATAAAATAAAGTTTCAATTGTCCATTGGTTTATTTTATAAGGTCGGTTGCTTATGCGACTTTGGCGTGTCATCGGATATGGAGTGTAGCCGAAGTAAATAGAACACTTGGATTGCAAGCGCGCTGGGTGCCAAAGCCGGGGGGGGGGGGGGGGCGCTAAATTGTAGACCCCTTTGTTAGTCCATAGAAAATAAGAAAAAGCTTTGATCCAAGTGGATCGGTACCTACCTTGTCCTGACGCTTCAGATCTGGGCAGAGCTTCGCTTCTTGAACTTAAAAAGGAGGATGAATTCAACACGGGATGGTGTGTTGAACTCAAGGATTTGAATGCTTGAGGCTTTGTGAATGTATTGTGGTGCAAGATGAGAAAGCTAGGTGTAAAGTGTGTTTTCTGAAGAGAAATTGTTGTTGAATTGTGTATTCTGGTCGAGGGTATATGGGTGTATATATACTAAAAACCTCGGAGAAATTAGGAAATCCGGGGATAAAAACAGGCCTAGGAACCGCATAGCCTTATGCGGTTGCCAGGGCAAACCGCATAGGCTTATGCGGTTGCCTCCCCAAACCGCATAAGCTTATGCGGTTTGAGGGTGTGGTTTTTGTGTAGTTTCCTAGTTTCGGTTGAATTGTATCTTTGAAAGATTTCGAGATAATCTCAAACGTGAAGCTCAAGAAAACCCCTAGGATATTTCTGAGATATTTTGTGATGCTTAGGGCTTTGGAGTGCGGGCCAAAGGTGGGTTTAGGCTTCGGTTTTGCCCGAGATCCGGAAAAATGAAAAGGGTGTGTTTGCATAGTTTTTGTGAAATAAGGTAAGACGTGAGGTTGTTTTTTGTGTAAGAGGAGGCTAAAGGGAAGATCTAGCCACCGGGCCTAAATTTAGGAATTTAGAAATGCTGAATTAGACCTTGTTAATGTAAAAGGGCTAATTGTAGTGCAAATGCGAAGCTCATGCCAAATGAAGCAGGACAAGGACCTAGCTAGACTCCAAATGGACAAAATGAACGTTTATTTAAGGCGATGTAAAGTGACCTAAATCATTTTAACATTTCAAACGACTCAAAGTGAATTCGACATTAGTTAGAACCGTTTAAGTTAACGTTAAAGCATGCGTAATAAAAGTCCGTGATACATCACAGGGTTTTGTTTGGGAGGGTACGGATATGGGTATCCACAGAGACCGTAGGGAGCGGTATGGTGATGCAGAGTCGACGAGTCTCCTCTACCACGACGAAGATTATGGTCACTTTGCGTGGTCTCGACTGGCTTATGGACCAGTCTAGGTATGCTTGCTTTATGTGTAGAGTGAGATTTTGCGAAAAATCACCCTAATTTATGCTAATTTGTGCTAATTTGCGTTCTGGCCCCCGGACCTTCCGACTACCGTGGAGTGGGAACCTTCTAGCATCCAGGACACGTTGGTGGTGCCCTCGTACTAGCCAGTGAACACCGACGCGGCCATCGATACGTGGGGCGACAAGGTTACGAAGGTATGTTGTCTTATTTTGTTTGTGCGTTTGTGTATGTCTGAGCCCCTAGTTTGACAGAGTTTGGGTGTGAATGATGGTCAAACTTAGTGAAAGGTTGCTTTGAGTGAACGAGTTTTATTATTACCCCTCTTGTTTGACTAAGTTTAGCATGAAACTAAGTCAAAATGAAGAGTATATGTGTTGTTTTGCAATTTCCCCCGATAGTGTGGATTAGTTTAGTGTAAAATTAAGGCAAACGTGTAACACCCCGACTATTTTTTAATTTGAAGTAACTATACTTTATTCATAATTTTCCATTCTAATTCGGGAAAATCATAATTGTCTAGTAGGCTGAGTTGGGATTAGCAAGTTTTGGCCCGATAAATTAAACCTAAGTGTATTATAATTAAACCTAGATTAAAACTCTTCCTCATTCATTCAAAATCAATTACTGATTCTTTCTCCTACCTCTCATCTCTTTTTCATGAAGTAATTAAAACCTCTCTTCTCTCTCATTAAACTTTCATTAATTAAAACTCCATTAAAATTCCTTTAATTCTCAAGCTCGTTGCCCTAATTCACTCCTAATTCACTCCTTAAACTTTCATTCTTTTATTAGTTTTAGCATACTAATTGTAGTATTAGTTATGATTATGTATTAGGGCATAGTTTTTATTGTTTTTCCTTTGTTTTAAGATCAAACTTAATGAAGAAGAAGAGCTTAACGAGGAGGATACCATCTACATTGAAGAGGAAGAAGGCTAGGATCGTTTTATGCTTTAAAAAGTTAATTGGGTGTAGCCCTAGTTGTATTTTAACATGTGTGAGATCGAGTAGAGTCTTTAGGATGCTTGATTGTGCTTGAATGTGAAAGAGATGGACTTGATATGAATTTCGATGTTTTGGATGATCGGTCGTATTGTTTAATGAGTCATCTCGGTCTCACCTTGTCGAGTCTATTGAAATATGATGCAAAGGTTCTTGCTTTAATGTTGAATGTGTGTTGGAGTAATTTGGCATGAGAATTGGGGAGAACCATGAGTTTTTGTGGCTTTTTGAGCTGATGCACGGGGAAAATATGTCTGTCCCGACCGGGACAATCATCCCGGTGCACCGAGACACCGTCCCCAGCCATTGGGACACCCGTCCCGACCGGGACAGAGAATTTCCGTGTCTTGAAAGTTTGGCAGTTGTGACGGCGTAGAAAAAATACACTGTTGAGCCTTTTGAATCACCTGAATCAGAGTTCGTATGAGGAAATAACATTGTTTTTAATTAAATTCTGGCTATATTATTGCTTATTTCTCATGACAAATCGTAAAATTACTCTGTATAAGGCTTGTTATTGCATCGTTCACCATAGTTTTATGTTGAGATTGACTAAGGTTGGATTTGTTATGACATTGTTGAGTATAAGGTGCTAACTTTGGGTTGATTTGATGTCATTGTTGTGGTTACTATTGAAGTATTGTGATAATTACTCCGTATTAAGATTGTTATTGTGCCGTTGGCTATAGGTTGTGATGGAATTAGGTATAATTGGATTGTTATGATATTGTGAGTAAAAGGATGACTAAATTGATGTTGATTATGAATTAGTTCATGTTTGAATTGGCTTGTCGGTATGCTTGAGATGAGTGTGCGTACGTGTACTGTTGGACACGTCCGTGACGAGATACAACATCTTTTGTAGGACAGATACCGCCTTCTGGGTTCTACATCTTTCGTAGGGCGGGTCCCTTTGGGTTCTCAACCGTTTTGTAGCGGCTCTAAGATTATGGTTATTGATTTACCATTTTATAGCGGGATTATGTCAACACTGTTTTGTCGCAGTGGGTTTGGCCAAGCTTAGACAATTGTATAAGGAATTTTGTAGTTCCGCCATAGGGTTGGGACTTTTGTAGGTCCCGGGTAGGGGTTGCCAACAGTGCGGGCTAACCCGACCCAGCCGGCCCAGCCCGGTTCGTGGGCCTCATGCAGCCCAACCCACGAGCCCCGTGGGTCCATTTCGGCCCAGCCTGCCAACCCATGGGCTGGGCTCGGTTTTGATTTTTTCAATTCGCGACCCATAAAAACCCACCTTTTCAACCCAACCCAAACCAAATTTCACCCTGGCCAAACCCAAATTTCACCCCAAATTAATCAAACCCAAATTTCACTGCCCACGTAGGCCCACCCTAGCCTAGCCCATACGAATTCATTTTTTTTTTGTTAACCTTTTATTTTTACCAAAAAATATTCCTACACTCTAACTCATTTTCCACACAATTCATTCTCTACTCTAAAATAGGTAAGTCAGGTAAGTAAAGAACTATGTAGGCTTTGATTCTTTCGAGATACGTAGGCATCTAAATTATTATAATTTTTTAAAATTTTAAAATTATAATAATTTGGTCTAGCCCTTTACTTTTTTAATGTTTTCTGTCTTATTTTAAAAAAAAAAGCACTTAAAACATTATTGTAAAGTAAAATAATTTTTTTTTAAAAGAAAAAAAATATATATAATAGTGGGCCCGGCCCGGCCCGGTCAAAGCCCAGTCAAGCCCGTGCCGTGGGCTGGGCCTGGGTTGGTCTCTCTGAGCCCATGGCCCACTAGAGCCCACCAGCCCGTGGGCTGGGCTTCGGCTCGCCTTTCTCCAGCCCAGCCCACATGGCCACCCCTAGTCCCGGGGTGATTCTTGTTGCTTCACTCAGTGCTCCGTGCTTTCTCTTGCGATTGTATTGTTGACTGTCATTTTGTTGATGACCGTTGAGCTTAAATAACTAAATAAACTAGTTTAACTACGATTGACTTGAGTTGCTTGTTGGTTGTTAAGTTGACAGTTGGTTGAGTTGGTTAACTAATGAGTTAGCTTGAGGTTGCTTTATATCTATCTTACTTTTGGGTTGTATGTTGTATTCTTGTCTATATCGGTTATATTGAAATATGACTGGGGAGCACCTTGTTACTCCCCACTAATTGTGCCTGTTGCATTCTTTGTGGCAGGTATGCTTGTGGGGACGGGTAAAGAGTGAGGATGTCCGCGAGAATAGCTATGTTAATATAGTCGTTTACTAGTTTAGTCTTTTCCACTAGTTTAAAGTCGTGTTTCAGTTAGCAATTGTACACTTGTACGGGTATCTTATTCCCACTTGTTTAGACTTTGAAGTCTAAACCGCTGTTTTAGTTAGTGGCGATCCGGATTCCACGGTACTTCCGCCACCGTGGCTCGCTTTTATTTTGATTTCTTTTATAAAACGTTTTATTTCTTAGTTTATTTTGTTTGTAAAATTCGGGTTGTTACAGTTGGTATCAGAGCAAATACGCTCCCAACTCTCATTAGGTAAATAACTTAAAATGAACTAAGTAACCGAGTGAGGGTAATGGGTAGAAGTTTTGAGGGTATGTTTGCGCGATATTGGTTATTATGGATGTATGTTTATTATGGGTGAGTAGTTGTATGAATGGTGGACTTTAGATGCAGGTACAAGAGTAATGGTGTCAAGGGATCGTGTATCGACTCGATAAATCTCCACATCCAAAAATTCATCATTCCACCTTTATAATAATTGATTAAACCTTTTTACTCGATTTAATCATCCTTTTTAAATCTATTTTTTTTTATTACAAAATATTCCACTCTGATAATTAGATTAGTATTTGTTATTTGGTTTTTTTGATTTCATCACACTCATCTTATAAGATTCAATAATTTATGCCTTTATTTCCTTATTGAATGATAATGCTAACGACTTTATAATTTCTTTGTCAGCCTTTATTTTTAGTACTCGACAAAAGATGTATTTTACATTTCGTTTTATTACATTTTTATGACCCTTGCTTTTTAACAATAATTCTTTGAGTGTTCAGTTCAATTGAAATTTTAATCTATTTATTCCTCGATATCTCATGTCTTAACTTTTTGATTTATTCGTTTCTTCGACTTTAACCATTGGATTATTCGCGTTTAAAACCTTCTTTTTCCTCCAATCTTTCGAAATATCTAGTGATTTAACTCTGAAAGTATTTGAGTCTTTCTGATTGATCAACTGGAGCAGGAACCTTCAAGCCGGATTGCGATTGATGATCCTACCACCAAAGTACGCTGCGAAAGCTCTTAATCTAAGTCACCTACCTTATGCGTAGGAACCTCTTTCAGCTTAGCTAGCTATACTCGTTCTTAGTATATCCTTCTAGTTCCTCTATCTTATGATTCAACTAGTTTAAACCTATTAACCTGCGATTTCGATTCGAGTTTCTTCTCCACAAATAAAATTTATTATTATATTAATTCTTACTTTTTCAATAAATCGAGCAATAATAATTCCTAAACTCTTTATTAATTTGGTGTTTTCAATTGGTTTCATTAACAAAATCTATTTTGTATTTTTGTGCGATAATTGTTTGCTTATCCTTCTTGTACCCTCATATTTTGTAACTATGTCGAGGGAAAATTTCAATCGAGATTGTTTTACCTTTTCCCTTCTTTCTGATTCCTTGTCGTACTAAGTTTACGTTTATTAAATCTTTTCTAATTTAGCCTTTTGTCTATTTGTATCCTTCCTTCCTTTAATTTACATCCTAAATTATTTCACTTTTGTAATGTGATCTAATTTATCGAATTTAGGTCTTGCCTCATGTCCTATTTATCCGAAGGGGTTTAAAGATTTCCAAAATCCCAGAAATTCGTTTCAATTGTATACCCACTCTCGTTTTTGCCAAACTTTATGTACACTCTAATTTTAGTAAACATTCCTTTAACTACGTCAACTTTGACGTACTTCTTAAGCGAAACATCTTGTGCACCATGTTTTACACCATTTATTATACCATCGAGAAACATTTAGCTCATCTACTAGAACATCCTTTTGAGCTTTAACACTTGCTTTTGTAATTCATGTTATCTTGTTTCTTTAGTTGCCTCTATGTAACTGTTTCGCTTGGCTTTGGGCTGACTTTTGGGATGTCGATCTTCTATTTATTTCCTTTTCATTCCATAGCTATTCACGTTCTCAATTCCGTATGAACTCCTGATGTATTAACATCAACCTTGTCCTTGATAATTTCCTCTAATCATATGCTTTATCCTCTAACCGTAGGGTGATTCATCCTTCTCTAGCTCGAGATTTGATCATTAGGCTGTCGTTATTATTGGAGTCATAGATGATGAAGCTTGATTGGCTGATAAATAGCTAACAGTATGGATGGCCTATTAGGCGATGTATATAGTTGGTCGTTTTAGCTTTCGAGAATTTTTAGTTTCGTGATTTCTAGCTTGTGTAGTACGAGTTAGCTGAATAATTATGAGTTAATGTTATTTGTGAGCTATAGCCTTCGAGATTAAAAGCTTAATATACGGTGAGTGGAGGTATAGGAGATCATGATATCCACATAGGGAGTATTTTCCAGGACTTAATTATGTTGGTATATGAGGTGTGACAACCATGGGTTAGTGATGAGAGTCGAGAAGTGATATTAAATAAGTGACAGTTGGTTTAGAGTGAAGCGATAAGGTTATAGTGAGCACGATAGAACTTTGGAATTTATGCTTTAAGAGATAATATAGCAGTGGTAAGTATGCATCTTATGGTTTTGTGTATGTGTATAGAGAATTTGTTAATGGAAGGAGAGAATTCGTGGTCAGTTGATACGATGGATTAAAGCTTGAATAAATTGTGGATGAGTGTGTGTCTAATAATAGTAATTTGAGGGAATAGTAAGCTTTCAAAGGTTCGTTTTGATAACTACATGATAACATACGTTTAATTTGAAATGAGATGGTATGATATGATATGTGTATGGTTTTTGCAAAGGAAAGTGACGAACGATAAGGAGAGCGATAATATAGGCTTGAGTTTGGATCGAGATATAATCGGGGATGTGAGGCTTATCTTTAGCATTGATTTGAGGATTAGTTTGAGCATTAGTTTGTATTCGTAACATGAGTTATGATGTCCTTTTAGTTTAAAATACGTTTGGAGTTGCGGTAAGACTTGAGGTTTGAGATACTTAGTTGATTGGTATGGTCTTGCGAGGCAAGTATATCCAAGTTGGGTTTGTCGAGCTTTTAAAGCATCCATTGTATAGAATGTTATAGATATGAGGGCCTGTTCTCTTCGTCTGAAGTTTTCTGAACCAATCTTAAGTTTTCTGAAGTTCTCTGAAGTTTTCTGAAGTAATCTGAAGTTTTCTGAAGTTGTCTGAAGTTATCTGAAGTTATCTTAAGTTTTCTGAAGTTTTTGGAAATAATATGATATTATTATTATTATTATTATTATTATTATTATTATTATTATTATTATTATTATTATTATTATTATTATTATTATTATTATTATTATTATTATTATTATTATTATTATTGTTATTATATTTGCTACTTTTATTTTCTTCTATCCAATTTCCCTTAAATTTATCTTCTTTTAGAATTACTATCTTGAACTTTTTGTTTCATTTACGATAAATGTTGAGGATAATATTTGTAATACCAAAAATATTCAAATTTTTATATATATTCGCTTTTTCCACTAATATTTCATTAATATTTATGTTTATTTTGTTTGATTTGACATATAAATATTTATGATAATTTTATTAAAAGTCTATATATTTAATTTGAAATAATTTTTTTATTTATGATTTGCTATCAAATGGTTTTGGATTGGTCTTATTTTTATTCAAATTATTATGATCATTATTATAATTATTATTTTTAACAATATTATTATCTATATTATTAATAACATCAATGTTATATATAACTTAGGTATTACGGAGTAATTACTCCCTCTATTTCATTCATTTAGCCCCATGGCCCCACTTTTCTCCTCACAAAAAGTGGGCGCATGGGGCTTTTCTATTGAAATAGAGGGAGTATTATTATTACTTAATTAATTTATTTATTTAGAAATCTGAAGTTTTTTGAAGTAATCTGAAGTTTTCTGAAGTTGGTCTGAAGTAATCTGAAATTTTCTGAAGTTATCTGAAGTTTTCTGAAGTTATCTAAAGTTATCTGAAGCAGAGAAAAACTTAAGATGAGGAGAACAGGCCCTGAGTTGACAATATCTAAGCATTAGTGACTTCTTGCTTTTCTGAGTGTCATTATGCGCACGTATACCAGGTAATCCACCTGAGTAGAATGATTGATCTCTACCATATGGTTCGTGGGAGGTATTACTTTCCTGCTCGTCTTAGCAATCTTTATTTTCCAAGTTTCGAGGACAATACTTTTTCTTAGGGGGTAGGATTGTAACACCCCGACTATTTTTTAATTTAAAGAAAATATGCTTTATTCGGAATTTTCCATTTTAATTCGGGAAAATCATAATTGTAGCTTAAATCGGGTTTAATGCGAGTCGGTTGTTACTTGTGTCTAGTAGACCGAGTTTAGATTAGCATGTTTTGGCTCGATTTATTAAACCTAAGTCTATTATAATTATACCTAGATTAAAACTATTTGTCATTCATTCAAAATCAATTACTCCTTCTTTCTCCTACCTCTCATCTCTTTTTCATCAAGTAATTAAGACCTCTCTTCTCTCTCATGAAACTTTCATTAAAACTCCATTCGCACTTTGGTTTGTTGTTGTGAAAGTTAACTAAGTTGATTGTTGCCGTTCTTGTTGTTATTTTTCCCCTACCCCGTAGGTACTCGGGCGCTTGTTTGATAGCTGTTGGGCTTGGAGATGGATCACTTTTCGCCTAGCTGTCACGTCTAGTTATCATCGTGCGTAGTTTTATCTATCGCTTACGTTGTCTATACCTTTTTTCAGTTTTGGCCTGCGAGCCTTGGTTCATTCACTAGTGGAAAAAACCCTTATAGTGGCGGTGCAATAGTGTCGATTTTAAAGGAAATGACACTAAATGTTCAAAGGAAGATATATTGTGTCGGTTTAAGTTAAAAACGACACAAAAAGATAGAGTATTTGTGGCGGTTGTGTTAAAAAGTTCAATCTATAGTGGCGGTTCAATCTATAGTGGCGGTTCAAAGGAAATGACCGCCATTGTATGTTCAATCTATAGGGGCGGTTCTAACTGAAACAGCCATTTAATTTGACCTCTTTGGTGTCGGTTTTGTTAAAAACCGCCATAGTATGTTGAACCTATAGTGTCGGTTCTAACTACAACCGCCATTGTATGTTCAATCTATGGTGTCGGTTTTCGAACCGACACGGATAATATACGTCCCCCCTGTATACGTCTTACCATAACCGCCACTATAGGGTCCTTTCAACCGCCACTATTGGGGTTTTTTCCACTAGTGATTGTAGAGTTTTGGAGTTTTGCCTTATGTTGTTATCGTTTGTTTATATATCCAGTTTAGAGATTTCGGGACTCTTGCCTTGAGTCCGTTTATTCAGGCTCAATAACGTCCTTATTTAGGTGGGGTCCGCCTTACCTAAATGGGGGTGTTCCATATATATCGAACTTGCAGTCTCCATAAACATAACTTTGGTCCTTCGACCTTCATAAGATAAACCAACTCTGATACTTGTTTTTAGCAATGTCAACTAAGCACATCTAATACTCATGTAAACGGTGATCCGAGCCATATTTATTAAATTATATAGCCTTTCTGCCCATGTAAGTCTCAATGTAGCTCCGTCTCTGTAAGCCAATATATGGTTATGATAGTATATATATTTTTATCAACAACATTAGGATAAAATACCACTCTTAAAAGAAGAAAACAAAAGAATGGAAAGTTAAAAATGAGAGAAGGGGAGAGAAGACAAGGTGCAAGAGGGTAAGAATGAGGTCCATACCACAGGAAAGCATATTATTGTATGTAATGCACGTCAATGACAAAGGACGACTGCTTTTTTACACCTTTGGATTAAGATGACGATGACGAAGGTATCTTTTCAAAGTTTCAAACTACGAATCTGTTGAAATTCCCACCTCAGTCAAAAAGTTGTACTTCCTTACTTTTGTTTTCTACTCCGTATTACACTTTCTCCACATTCGACCCATTTATCAATCTTTCATAATATAAAGTCAATTCTGATTGTATCCTCTTAAATTAATTTTATTGGCCTTTTAATATTATTATGCTTATGATATTAGAATTGTTTGAAAGAGGACTGAAATTATATTTATAATCTTGAGTACTTTTATTGTAACAGCGTTGTATGCATATAATGACTAATAAAATTACTTAAAACTTCATTTATAAGGTGCATCGGATGAAGTATTTTGTAATTTTAGGCAAATGCTAGAATACAATGGATTCACGCATATAACGGGATTATTACTGACTAAAATGTGATCACTTTAATGTTTAATGTGCGTACTTTAACGTTTAAGTGACTACTTAATGCCTAAAAAAGTGGCCACATTAAGAATTAAAATAGTCACTTTATATATTAAGTGGTCACATTTAATTACTAATATTCCGTCATATGCATTAATTCGTCGTACAATAGAGTTAGCCTAAATTTATAGGTCTTATTTTAACATTTACCAACAATCGATTATTTTAATAATTACATTCTAACTAATTGCATTTTAGGTTTTAATTAACTTTATATTATGACAAGTGATCAATAATTTGATTTACCATGGATAACGAATTATGGGTAAACATATCGTTCATGTTTAAAAATTCCTTTTCACAAAATATACGTAAACAATTTAATGAATCATACCGAATTGGAAAATGTGAAAATCATTAAAAAAAAATATATATTTAGATTAATTCAAACAAATCCTTAGTAAAACTTGCATAGATTGTAATATAACTTTATGACAAAAGTATGTTATCATAATGTTGAAAGTGGTTAAGTTGATATTAATTTTTCAATATAATCTACATCAAAATATAATAACTAAAATCAGATCAATATGGCTGTAAATGGGTATTTCAAAAAAAATGTTAAAATGTAATATGTACTCCCTAATCATTATTCATTATAATCCAAATTTATTTTTTTTTTTCCAGTTTTACTTTAATTTAGGTATTCTAAAATAATACTCCGTATTTATTTACAAAATAATTATTCAACTTTGTACCTAACACCAATATGGTTATTAACACATTATAAAATACTCCGTATGAAAACAATGGACAACTTTTGATAAAGAAACTCGAAAAAAAAAAAACGAAGATGCATTTATATTTAATTTGGGTAGTATTTTGAACATTTCTTTTAAATAGTACTCCATCCATCCTACGTCTCATATTCCACTTCATTTTTCTTAAGTCAAAGTTACAAAATGTTACTCCCTCCATTTATATCAAATCAAGACATGATGTCATGACACATTTTATAAAGATGATATCTATTATTTCGATCACATTGTAAAATAATAAATAAAATTAATATTTATGTTGCACTTAATATCAGTAATATAATACTCACCCAAGTAAAACAACATTTTAATTATATATCCAAAAACATATTCTTAGCTTTCTGCATAGAAACAATATTTCACAAAATTTGCACTTCTCTAATTGTGCAAATAATGTCCTTTTACATATACGGTTGTCCCGGTGCTAGGGCATAATAATACAACCATGATAAACTAAGTGCGACTAAGACTGAGGTATTCTGGCAACAGATCCTAGATTCTTTCCCCTTACTGTAATGCGCTTAAGTACGCGCTTCGATCGAATGAAAAAAAAATATTAATTATATATATGCAAGCTTAAGCTACTATTCTACTCTCTTTAAAACAGATCAAGAAGTCCACAACTTTAGTTTGAATGTTACAAACCGTCAATTATAATTTCATCGACTTTACCCATCCGAATTTGAACGGATCATTCTTAGCCATCCTTATGCGAAAAAGTTGTGTGAAAAATATAACGAATTTTAGACAGTACTCCAATGTATGCAGGCGTGCATGTAGAGTTAGTTGATTTAATTTTAATTTGGCCATGTTGTCTAATCACACATACACATTTATAATAGTTACCCATGCATGTCGTTTTTGATTAGTTGCGTGGTAGACTTATTAAGGGAATATAAAATCAGGAATATAGTTGATATGATAAGAGACCAAAATTAGAAGCATTGTCCACAACTTGATTCACAATTAAGGTATCCATTAGGTTAATCCTTTAGAATCTTATCACCAAATTAAATGAAATCTCTTAGGAGTAATCTCTATATATTCCCTTAAATCTATAAAGGCTTAAAGTTTAATCATAAATTATAGAGAACCTTTGTTTAATGGTAAGTTTCATGAGTGATAGGATCTAGCTTTCGCAATTTAAGGTAAGTGTCCAGTTACAAGGAATGTTGTGGTGTAATGTTAATAGCTTAATTAACAAGAAAGAAAGAAACTGATCAAAAGATGTCTTTATATTAAGGTCATAATGGTATTATCGTGATAATAGATAGCAGATTTAATTTCCTTTCTCTTTATACTTATAAATAATGTTCAATTTTACGAAGCCTTGTAGGCGTCAGCATCAGAGAAACACAAGACATTGCCAATTGTGCAATGAAGGAGGATGATGTGAGACCTCAAGTCCCGAGACTTTCATACTGTATTAATAAGATGACCAACTCAACCAAAATCCTAAGATGATGATATGATTGAGGTCAAAAAAATATGTTCGTAGATCTTAGCAATTTTAAGTTCTAGGCTTTCATTGCAATATCAAACTACCTTCATTATTATACTCAATTATGCGTACAATGTTAATCCAACATGAGAAATATACACTTAAAATATGCATGTAAAAGAATGATTCCAAAATTCATCAGTACCACCCATTTGCGCCATTCTATCCCATTTTATACCAAAATATTTGTATATTATTAAAAAAAAAATAAAAAAAAAATAAATAAATAAATAAAAGTCAAAGACGTATATATTAGTACAAACTCTTTTGCAATCACAAACACACAGACACACTCGTGCGCAGAGATTCGTAAGGGACACACCGTTCGATAATGACTCCTTACAAAAGGGATCAAATTAAGCAAAACATAAGTAAGAAGTACAGAGTAGAATGTTATTTAAGGCCAATATTTACTAACAAGTCTCCTACATAATGACTAGAGACTCTTAAGGAATCCTTTCAAATGACTCAGTTACACTGCCTTTTTCCCAAGCTCTCCACTAGTATAAATTTGGTGTTCCCCTCTTCTTTTTTCCACAACTTCTTCTACCTCACTTCTTAATATTATTAATTCCTTACACCATTACTTACCATTTTAAGAGTTTCGGTTCAAATTTGTGACCGAGACACGTCATGGATTACTATAGATCGGTTGAGAATTCAGAGAGTTCAAGGCATCGTCTCATAACCCTTATCGATCTCTTTAGAATAATGATTTATTTTACGCTATGTTACTCTATATTTAGTTTAATAATCACGTATTCTAACACAAATTCGATTCTAAATTATTGCTCTTCTTATATTGTGATATTAGTCACAATTGTGTACATCTGAATCTTTTGCTTAAACAATTAGAAACCCTAGGGATAATCTGTACATATCATTATTGCATTATACATTAATTAACTAAATGATTGTGGTTGAACAGGAACAAATGTGCGGCATGTTATAGGCAGTTCAATAAAATGGAGCACTTGGTGGACCATATGAAGACTTCATTCCACTCAGTGCATGAGCCTACTTGTGGTGTTTGCAAGAAGCATTGCAGGTCCTTTGAATCCCTAAGGGAACACCTTATTGGTATGTCATTGCTAATCCCTTGTTTTAAAAAAAAAAAAAAAAAAAAATCGATTATATCGTTATATGCTTATTCAAGGCGTGAAATACATGTGACCATCTTAACGTTCATTATGGTCAGTATTGAAAAAAAAAAATATGAACTCCATTTCAAATTAAAAGGATTTTACTCAATAATTTGACACTTTGAAGTTTCTACATCAAAAATTCATTTCACATACCAAGTGCTCTTGTCTAGGGCACTTGGTTGATTCGAAATTTCAAAGATTATTGTAGTGACTAGCTAATTGTTACTTTTAACATTTATTTAGGAACTTGTTATTTCACGCCCCTTTTTTACTATTTCTCGTCCCATTTTTTATGCGAAAAGACTTAAATACCCTTATGTTATAATTCTATATTAAAGATATTTTTGTTCATAGGGGTATTTTGGTCATTTTGGATGCGAGAAATAGTAAAAAAGGGTGCGGGAAATAGTAAAAGTGTTTATTATAAGAAATACGGAGTACTAATTGTAATGACAAAATTTCTTTGATCTAATAGAATATTTTCAAAGCCTTTTGTCGGACCATTTTTTTTTTTTTAATATCAAGACTCTTATATTCTTTAAAAGTTATTCCCTCTATTGCATTTAAATGCATGTCTTAATGTCCCTTTTTTTCTCGTAAATTATATGTTTTATTTACATTAATAGTAAATATCATTGAAATTTAAGACAATAAGATATTATAATTGATAACATTACAATAATAATAACCTCAAATTGTTGAGGTTCTTTACAACTTGGAATAAGTGATTTAATTAGTGCTTATTGACTTTGTTAAATTTATAGGACCATTGCCGAAGGTAGAATGTGCAAAGATATTTAGTAGCAGAGGGTGCAACATATGCATGACTATCTTGGATAGCCCTAATACCCTAAGAATGCACCGTGCTACATGCCAAATCCCTCGTCCAAACGTATGTATACAACCCTAAGCTAGCACTACACTTTCCGTTTTAATCATTTATTCTCCTTTTAATTTGATGAAAGTAAGATTATTTTGCTATCTTCCATTACAAAATGAACCATTTAAATCTTTTTATACACCGAAAACACTCAATTCAATTAAATTTTAAACAAAAAGTTAAAATACATATAATTAATAAATAGAAATTTAAGACTTTAATTGATTATAAACATAATTGAAGTTAGAATCTTATTTGTAAGAACTTGATTGATTTTCAGGCACTAGTTTCAAGAATGGCAAACTTAGGAGTGTATGATGATATCAAGATTGACAATAGTCGAGGAAGAAGTACAAAAGTGATATCTCTTGCTTGTAAAATGGTTGGTGGAGGAAGTGATGGATCTCTAGATGTTTGCGGTAGGGTTTGCTTGACCGATGAGTTCGATAATATGATTTTCCATACCTACGTCAAGCCTCAAATCCCCGTCACCAATTATCGGTATAGTTTCTACGTACTCTTTTCTTCGACATACGTTATTATTTAGACTCAACTACTAGTCTTATCATGTACAATAATGTTATTTATGGCTCCCTAGCTTGCTAGTTCAGTCTTGATCAACATTATCAAATTTAATTTATTCTTTTTCTTATGAAAGAAAAATTTAGACCTCAATAACAATTAGTTGAAATTATAAATTAATAACTTGACTTCTTTAGTTGATAATAATTGACTTCATATTTTAATCCGACAAATGTATGACAGGAACGAACACTTAGATATAAGATAAATTAACTTATTAACTCCCTAAACGGAATTAGGGAACGCGTAAACCCTAGATATATAACTTAGTTTTTGACCTATTTCATTAAATTATCGAGATAACACGTCTAATTATTTTTGGAAATGTGTTTATGTACGTAGGTATGAAACGACCGGAATAAGGCCGGAATACTTGAGGGATGCAATGCCATTGAAGCAAGTTCAAAGAAAAATACAAGATTTCCTTTGTAATGGGGAGCCTGTCTGGAAAATCAGGTCAAGAGGAGGAAAAGCTAGGATTCTTGTAGGGCATGGCCTTGATCATGACCTTGAGTGCTTGGGTATGGAATATCCTCCTATTATGATAAGGTATGGCCTTATACATGGTATCTTATTTTGGAACATTATTTTTATTGCCCATTCTAAGGAATCATACTACAAGGAAAAAAATTAAAAATTTATAATTATTGTTTGTAAAATACGGAGTAATAGTTAATTTGTCTTTTTTATAGGGACACCGCTAAATATCCACCGTTGATGAAAACCAGCAAACTCAGCAACTCACTCAAGTACCTAACTCAAGCATACCTAGGGTAAGTAACTTGATTTCGGAACTATGGAAGTATTTGATTTTTCTTATAGTAATTCACTAATTTGTGACGATTTATGCAAAGCTGTATTGAACAGATCGAACTAGTTTGAGACGTTGTTGTCAATTAAGGAGTATTTGTAATTAGGTTACACTAAATTGAAGTCAGTCAAATACGGAGTACTAATTAAAGAATTTTTATTGGTTTAAAGGTACGATATTCAGACCGGCGTCCAAGATCCTTATGAAGATTGTGTATCAACCATGAGATTATATATGAGAATGAGGTCACAAATTCACAAATTGGAAGACAATCCTCTTGCAAATGAAGTACAAAATCGCAACACTTTTGCACAATGGAGGGAAGGTGACCTCGGTAGAATGTCTCCCGAGGAACTATTGGCAATTTCAAGGTCCGATTTCTATTGTTGGTGCTTGGATTTAAAGGGATTTGCCTAACAAATTATGGGTGATACGGCATTACCGGCATGCTACCAAGTTCCAAACTATTCTTTTTTATCGATTATATTCGCCTCTTAAAAAATTGATTACATATTAGTAAAACAACATTAAGGGTTATTTACATGGAGCATACATCATTATAGAAAGATAATTAAGAAATTTTACGTTTATATGATATGGATTTTAGAATTGATTTGGAATAAGATTGTTTGGTAGTTGGTTTAGTTAGCCACACGGTGAAATTGGTTCTACAATATGTATGTAATTTATGATGTTTTCATATGATTATGAATACCATAGTTATAATACTATTATTTAAATTAAAACATTTTGTGTATTTTTATTTTTATTATTATTATTATTATTATTATTATTATTATTATTATTATTATTATTATTATTATTATTATTATTATTATTATTATTATTATTATTATTATTATTTGTAGAATTATATCGGTACATAGTCCTTTAAAATCACAGGATTATAATGAAAATTTTATAAGATTTATAGTCATAAAATGAAATTGCATAACATAGTATAAAGATTTAAGAATTAACCTTTTAATCCTTTGAATTTGGCCTAAGAACAATACCAAAAATATGGTATCTCCTAATTGAAACACCCAAGATATAATTGAGATATGCCTTTAGAATTGCTAGAGAATTTTAGAGAAGAAAACTGGTTTTCTCTCAAGTTTTTGTGTGTTGTGTGCTAGAGAATCAATTAGGGTTTTTTGAAGAGAGAATTAGGAATGAATTAATAAAATCAATCTCCTCTTTTCCCTCTATTTGCACGGCTCAAGTAGTCTATTTGGGGAGAGTATTTTCTCCTCAAATACAATCACTTGTTGACCAAGAAACAAAATGTATCAGGTCAGAATGAATCTGGACACTTTTCTCTTGGTTATTTTAGCTTTTGATATAATGCAATATATTACTAGTGTCATCTGTATGGACCGACTATAATATATCATTAAATATAAATATCCTTATATTTATAATTTGCTAATTAATTATAACGGTTTATGCTTAATTAGCTTGCATTATACACAACAATTAAATATAACATTTTATATTCAATTCACGAATTATATTTAATTCGTCTCAGCTAATATTATTTAATCCGTATTAAATAGCCGTATCACCATTACACTGACTAACATTTTAGTCAACAACACTGACTAACCGTTTAGTCATTAAGTAAGGCATCGATATGATTATTTTCTCAAATAATCACATCTCTCAAACACATCCTTTAGGTGTGACTCTTAGGGACCAGTTGATCACCGCCATCTGTATGACAATAACGTCAAACTTATCTAGCAAGCCAACCGTTATCGATAAACGTTAATCAACTGATTAAATACAAAATGTACCCTGTGTACCTAAAGAGATTTATTTATGTTATTGTACTAACTGTGGAGGACACTAACTCCAACATTATTATTATTATTATTATTATTATTATTATTATTATTATTATTATTATTATTATTATTATTATTATTATTATTATTATTATTATTATTATTATTATTATTATTATTACTACTACTACTACTACTACGTATGAATAAATAACATATTTCTTAAATGAAAAAAAAAAATGGCCGGCCGGTGAGTTGCACACAATTCTTCAATGTAAAACTGTTCTCATAAGATTTGGATTGATAATAATGTTGTTAAGATTAGTATTCTACATTTCCACTCCTTACAAATGGTTATGTGTAGTTAGCTACAACAGGCTACAAGCGAGTTAATTAAAGGATGTTTAAATAAATCGAGAACTTTTTAAAGTTTGTACTGTTAATACCAAGTTATGATATGAGTCTATGGCACGTCCTTTTATAGTCGTTATAAAATGGCCAAATTAATAATTTATAGACCTCACTTTGTATGCACTAAAAACGTAGTATAAGGCAAGAAAGGGTCGAACCCAAGGGAAGGCCGAGTGTTAGACTCGTTTAAACTAACTAGTTAGAAGATTCAAAATGGGCAAAAATAGACTTAGGACATGAGATGTAGTGATAGAAAGAGAAAGCGTTAAAATAAAAGGAAAGAAATGACGATTGCAAAGAGTAACTCTATTACATCTCCATCTTCTTCTTCTTCAAAATCGATCAAAAAAGCTCAGAAAAATACAAAAAAATTAGGTAATTCTTTTGCAGTTCTTGATTCATCTGAGGATGTTTTTCCGGCGCTGCGACCAAAGGGACCAACAAGTCTCGATAAGGACAAAGAGAAGAATGTGAGGGATCTAATTGGAATCGCTCCTTTGGACTTGGAGGAGTTGGTTACGGGGGAGTTGGAAGGCGAGGATGGGTCAACCTCAAGAAACGCCTCAATTTAGGAATCGGTTCAGCAGGAACCCCTTACCTTACTTCAATTCACAGCAGAGGATGTTCAAGAAGAGGTGGCATATTGGCGTAATTCGGTGTACTGCTTTATTCTCGCAGCTAATCCTCCGTGGGAGGTTGTGGAAGGTTTCATTAGGCGTGTGTGGGCTCGACATCAGGTAGATAAGCTATCCTTTCTTCCAAATGGTGTTTTTATTGTTAGATTTTGTTCGGAGGAAGCCAAGGCACGAGTATTGATGCAAGGTCATTTTCTTTTCAACAATAAGCCGCTAATTGTGAAGGAGTGGTCAATAGATTATGATATGGTGAAGCATGAAGTGAAGTCAATACCTGTTTGGGTAAAGTTAATGAAACTTCCGTTGAAGTTTTGGGGAAAAGGCATACCTAGAGTTGCAAGGCTGATAGGTGATTATATTAAAAGTGATAAGGCCACAGAAGAGAAGACTCGAATCAATTATGTAAGGATTTTGGTGGAGGTAAGTTTTGGTTGTAGTTTGGTCGAGACTGTGTAATTTTTGGATGAGAATGGGCAATTGGTGGAGATTGCGGTTTTGGTATGTGGGTTATGTGGTCAAAGGAGTGAAGATATGAATACTGTAGAATTTGAAGGTTTGAATTTTGAGTTTGGTGACCAAGTGAAGGAGATTAAGGAAGTGAATGAAGTGGTGAAGAGAATTGAGGGGTGTTTGGTTGATGAAAACTAGAGCAAATATGCAGCAGAAGCAGAGGAGTTGAGGACCAAAATAGGTCTACTTGACAGCTTAACACAAATGCTTACCATACAAGTTGAAGCTTAACACAAATGCTTACCAAACAAGTTGATTGCTTCTTCTCTGAGGTATTAGCCACCAGAAATGAGTTGATTGCTTGCTTTAGGTTGCCCAAGTCAAGTGTACATAGTCTCTGATTCATACCCTCTTTTTTGTATATGTAATACCCCATATTTTCATATTCTATATAAGCCGAGTATTAGGATGTAAAGTCGAGTTTTATATTTTAAGTCAAGCCTATATGAGTTTATATCATTTCTTAAGTGGAATTTTATATATTAATAATAATAAAAATAATAAAAATAATAATATTAAGACTCAAATAGAATGGACCCATAAATGTATCACAACCCCTAATACCCCTCATTTTCTTCGACTAAAATAGAGAATAGAGGAACAAAAGGGCTGCTTCTTGAAATCTTTGTTTTCTTCTTATTCACTGCTCCTTATTTTGTTCATTTCATTCATCATTTCACTCATCATCTTCATCAACGTCAATTCATCATCATCAATCTCGTCGCCACCCTCGGTCATCATCATCAAGTCACCGTCTTCATCGTGGTTTGTCGCCTATATTGTTGATACTCTACAAGTTTACTTCTTTTCACTCTAATTCATCGGGTCAAGCTTCGATTTGTCATGATTTATCTAGTGTTAGCCTTATTAACTGAATAATTGAAGCATTCAGTTGCTTCGAGGACGGGTTTTGGCGTTTTTCATACCTTAAACTCGGGTTTCACGATTTTCTCAAGGTAAGGGCTACTCCCTTACTTAGTCTTTTAGTGTAGTTGTTTAAGGTGTGTGAATTGGTTGAATGCATTGTATGTCGAGTAGTTGTATGTCGAGTACATGATTGTTTGTCGAGAAGTTGAACGTGTGTTTATGTAGGTATGTAAATGTGGTGAGTTTGGGCTATCAAGGGATAGTTATTGTGTATGTATGTGAATGTGTACATGAGAATGTAAGGACTGTAAGGGGCTGTGTTCAGTGGCTTATTTGCTGTGGTTTCTTACTGGTTCTGTCGAGTATAAGGGGCTGCTCCTACTGCCCTTTAGTCGTGTGAGTGTGGCTGCCATGCCCGGCATTGTGGGAATGTTTCTGTTGTGTTTAACTCTGCTGCTATAGTTTATGCATAGGCCTTGTACTACTGCTGCTCTGTCATTTGGGGTTGTTGAGGACAAATTGTTGTGGTCGTGTAGGGAGAGGTTGCCATGGTGAGAAGAGTGTGGTCACCGCCAGTTTCTGTCGACTTAAGCGACCTTGCTTGGCTGCCGTTTTGGGGTGTGTGTCGTTGTCATGGCTACTATAAATAGGGCCACTGCTGGTCATAGGTCGATGGTGACGTCTGTTGAGTCAAGGTTGTAATTGTATGAGTTGCAAATGTTGAGAAAGTGGAATGATAATCTTGAGCTTGTTCTTAATCACGTGTGTGATGTGTAATTGATTGGGCTTGGCTTACAATTGCTATGTCGAGTGGTCGAGAAGGGAAGTACTTCTACTTATCGGTTGATCTAGGTATGTGTAAATGGGGGTTATGACGCTTTGTGAATTGAATGTTAAGTTCTTGTCGACGCTATGAACTTGTGAATGTTGTGTATAATATTAAACTTGGCTGGTCGTATTTATGTGTAAGATTAAGAAGCGAGTTTGGTCGAGATTCGTTAGTTGTATGTTGTGATTACCGCTGGTTTCGCCGAGAACGTTATCGCCCTCGCCCCAAGCGAGTCGTGTTGTGGGCTGTTTTGGTCAGCCGTGTATGGCTGTTTTGGTCAGCCATGTAGGGCTGATTTCGGGGGCGAGTTTGACTATGTTTGGGTCTCTATTGTAACTATAGCGGTTGTAGATGTTGCCTTGTTTTGGGAGGGTCGTGGAGCTCCGTTGGTTGTCTTTATATCGAGTCAGTTTTGAATGAACATGAGTAGGAATCTATTTTGTTGGCTTAACTCACATAGGCCTAGGATGTGTAATTTGAGGAGGAAAGAATCTTACTTTAACGGTGAAATAAAGTGAATATGAACTTGAATTGTAATTGTCGTACGAACCTTAAAGGTTGTTAAGTAACTGTATAGTATGAGCCGTTCTCTTGTCATGACGTTCTGTACCTTGTGATAATGCGATGAGGTCTGTGTGGCCCGATGTGGCGATACGATGAGGTCTGTGTGGCCCGATGTCGTACTATGATGAGGTCTGTGTGACCTAATGCGATGAGGTCTGTGTGGCCCGATGTCGCGATGCGATGAGGTCTGTGTGGCCCGATGTCGCGATACGATGAGGTCTGTGTGGCCCGATGTCACGAGGAGGAGGTGCATGGTGTTGACGGTATGGTAAGTCCCCTGTGTGGAGGTTACACAGCGGGGTTCTTAACTTGCTTCTGTGCCTTGTTTTGCTGATAACCGTCCGAGTTAGTTACTTGCATTTTCCTTCGGTTTAAGAATAGAGTAGCGTAGTTTAAATTACTTACGCGTTTCGGTTTTACCTTAAAGGCTTTTATTTCTTTTGCTTTTCCCGTTCTATGAGTTGGCTTTTGACTAACTAGGTTGTTGTTTGACTGTTGGCTTCTTCCCCCTTAGGAACTCGGACGTGTGCTTGCTGATTGTGGGACGCTTGGAGGGATCACAATAATACTAGTCTTGTGTCTAGTTTGCCACCATAGACGTCTCTTTTGTTTCGCTACTTTAATCAGTTTTGGGGCCTGCGTGCCGTTTTGATATTGTTGCAGTTTTGTGTTTACTCCACTTGTAGCCGAGAGCTACCGCGTTCTTTTTATATATATATATATATATATATATATATATATATATATATATATATATATATATATATATATATATATATATATATATCTTGTTTTACTCCAGGTTTTCATGTTTTGGAAACAGGTGTTTGCCCATGGACCCATTCAGTCGGGTCCCGTAATACGCTTATTTGGGATGGGTCCGCCCGGCTTAAATGGGGGTGTTACAAAGTGGTATCAGAGCGGCGACCCTGATAAAATGAACCTAAAATGAATCCTAAAATGAACTTAGGTGAGTCGTGTCTTAAAATGAACATAGGAATTAAAATGAACCCCACGGAAATGAATGGTGATCCAAGCAACACCAGGGTTAGGGAGACGTTCTGAAACCCTGGGTGGGAGACGTCCCTAGAGAGCTTGGTAACCACGAGTTGAAGTGGTTAACGGGGGGTAAAAGTGCGTCGGGTTGCGTTGATATGCTAATGATTGTCTTGGTTGTGGTTGTGTTGTGTAAACATGGAGTATGGAGATATGGTGATGTGATACGATGAGACTTGTTGAGGCGGGAGGAGTTGGTGTGGAGTTGGGGAGATACTACGATGTTGTGGTGATTTCTTACGGAGTATGATGGAGTTGTGGTGTGGAGTGAGTACAAGGAACGTCATGGCAAGAAAATGGTTATCGGTACAGGTTATATATGTAAATATAATGATTGTATATTATGATCCCACCCACCCTCCCCTTTTAGCCAAATGTTGAGACTATATTGTTCTTAGTACCATTGTTTTATGTTACTGCGATATTACCTTATGTATTGTTTTGATGCGTTCTCATTTTTATATGGTAAATCTTGTTGGTTGCTGTTGATTACGTTATTCTTTATGCGTGATTGTTTTGTATGTTGCTTGTTCCCGGTGGAATTAGTTGCTTGTTGCATGATTGGTTGTGGGAATTATGTTGGATATTGTTGATGGAGGATGGGATTAGGACCTTATGGTCACTGGAGGCACTTTATGGTGCATTTTGAGGAACCGTGGAATTGGTTGCTGCTAGATATAATTGTATAATGTTGTGGTGGAACTGTGACCTTGCTTTCATTATATTTGATATATGTCAATGTTTAATGTATGGATATATTCCCCATGAACATGTCTTGTTGTGATATTGTGTGCTGTGGAACTATCACATTGTCTTGATTATACGTAATGGTGGTTGTTGCTGCGTTTTCTTAATGGTAATGTGCATATTGTTTCGCGTTACTGATGATTAAGAGTTATTCTGTGTGATGACGGTTTGGTGCTCGATAGAATGGCAAAGTGTAATACGGTGAGATTGATATACCGATGATAAGAACGTGAATTATATGAAAGAAACTGTTACAGGTCCTTAGTTCGGTTTTGACTGTGTCTTAGTGTGTCATGACCTGTAGAATGTCAAAATGATGTGTATGTCGCATGATTCCATGTTGTGGGGTGCGCTGCTATTAGTGACCGTGTACAGGGCAGTACGTATTGGTCGTATACCTGTTATTCGTGTGACGTCTGTTGTTGTCTGCTTGTCGCTGTTTGTGTGATGAGTCATGTTTCTATTATAGGTGTACTCGGGTGGCTGAGTTTTGGTTAGGCATTCACGAAGGGTTATATAATGATTTCTCTTTTTAGTGTTAAGTCATTCTTAGTTGCTTGTATTACGAATTGTAGAAAGGATGTTAGGGCTAATAGAGTTAAGTAGGACGTAGTTTAGAAGTAGCTGTTGTGCTTTTATTTAACTGCTATATACGTTGTAAGCTGTTGTTGTACGTTGTTAAGAAACACTGCTACTCTACTTTGTTGTTGCCAACTACGCATTAAAGCTCTACTTTTTTGCCAAGTAATCTGATGGTCGTGTTCTGTAGAGCCTAGTAGGCTCTGGTGGTGGTGATTAACGCAAGCAGAATGCATTGTAATAATGTGTAATGTGCATGTGTGAAGTGAAAGATAAGTATATGAATTGTATTTGTATAAGACTTGTGTTTGAGCGAGACTTGTTCATATGTAAGACTCGTATTTGTGTGTGTGGTTATGGAGTTTGAAATGACGATGGATGGACATGATATTTGTATATATTTGAAGAAGTGGAGTACATTGATACTTAGAGAGTTGTGAGTAATATAGAGGTTAGTCATTCAATTTGCGTAGGTAGCAAAAGCATGAGAGTGATAACAGTATTAGGAAGCACGAAACACAAGTATAGAATACCAGGAATGAGGAGCGGATTACAGAGTAGTAAGTCATTAGAATATGTTGAGGATATTGTTCAGATATGAGTCAAACTGCAATGATGTAAGTGTAAAATCATAGAAAAGTGACAACTTGAGTGTGAGCAAACATAGTGACAGAGTTAAATGAAAGTTTAGGTTAGGTAAAAGGAAATTTGGGTGGTCAATCTGAGGCGAGGCAATTTGTTTGCATGGACTAGTTGAGATCCTTGTCTACTTGAGCAGAATAGGGTGAAGTAGTGGTGTTGCGTCTTGACAATGACAGAAAACACAGAAAGAGGATACGAAAGATACGTTAGTTGTAGTATGAGGATAGATACGTATGTAACCGTATACGTGCTTATTGATAACAAGTAAAAGAAGTAAGATAGCGATGTGAGTTTTACTTTATTTTGTTATCATAGTTATGAGAATCTACGAAATACGAGTAAATATGAGAATTTAGGAAGGTTTTGTAGGTTTATATCGGTATATAGACCTTAAAAAACACAGGATTATAATGAAAAACTTTATAAGATTTAAAGTCATAAAGGAAATTGCATAACATGAAATAGAGATTTAGAATTAACCTTTAATCCTAATGAATTTGGCCTAAGAACAATACCAAAATTATGGTATCTCCTAATAATCTCACCCAAGATGTTTTGAGAAATACCCTTGAATTTGCTAGAGAATTTTAGAGGAGAAAACTTATTTTCTCTCTAGGTTTTTTGTGTTGTAAAAAGGTGAATGAATTAGGATGAAATTAGCGTAGAAATAGGAAAGCAAAATCCCCTCTAATTGACCTAGGGTGGCCGGCCTCTAATAGATATTTGGGGATATATAGTTCTCCTCAAATACTCCACTTGTTGACCAAGTAATTCATAATGTATCTGGACACTTCTGTACTTGGTCATTTTAGCTTTTTATATAATGCATTATATTACTAGTGTCATCTGTATGGACCGACTATAATATATTATAAATATCCTTATATTTATAATTTTCTAATTAATTATAACGGTTTATATTTAATTAGCTTGCATTATACATAATAATTAAATATAACATTTTATATTCAATTCACAAATTACATTTAATTCGTCTCAGCTAAAATTATTTAATCAGTATTAAATAGCCGGTTCACCATTATACTGACTAACATTTTAGTCAGTAACACCATCACACTTGACTAACATTTTAGTCACATTTGACTAACCTTTTAGTCAACAACACTGACTAACCGTTTAGTCATTAAATAAGGCATCGATATGATTATTCTCTCAAATAATCACATCTCTCAAACACATCCTTTAGGTGTGACTCTTAGGGACCAGTTGATCACCGCCATCTGTATGACAATAACATCAAACTTATCTAGCAAGCCAACCGTTATTGATAAACGTTAATCAACTGATTAAATACAAAATGTACCCTGTGTACCTTTAGAGATTTATTTATGTTATTGCACTAACTGTGGAGAACACTAACTCCAACAGGTTTTGCCGAACCTGTTGCGTATTGTTTAGCTACTTCCATATCTGCCTTACACCTCAATTTTGAGTTATTGCATGCGAGTCCCTTGACCTTGGAGCATGAATTCGTCGTGATTAGTACATTTGTACCTTGGAAGTGTTGTAAAGCCGTGTAGGTAGCTTTTAGCCACGTTTTCTGCTGCTGTGTTGATAACTTTCCGCGAGGTGTGTGTACTCATATCGTGAGAAGTATTGTTGTGATTTTGCTCAATGCATCGTTTTGGTATTAATTTTTGTTATCCACATGTTATCGGGAATTCATAATGTTGACCTTGTGTACTTGTGAGTGTTTTATGTAATGAGATATATATATGTGTGTGTGAGTGTGTGAGTGTCATGAGTTATGCGTATAGTTGTGAGGCAGATGTGATACGGGTGAGTGTGCAAGTGTATATATGATGTTCTTGAAATTTGTCCATACGGTTTCTGTGACTGGCATTGCGCTTTCTTGTAATCTTCTTTGTAATCTTTCTTCTTTGTCTTTATCTTATACGTAAATGTACGGTGTCTTTGGTCATGAGCTAGGCTGCTTTGTGTATTGTTTTTGTCTGCTGCCCATTTGTCCTATACTTTTTGTCGATCATATTAGGTTCTTTCTTTGTCTCTTTGCTACGCATAGTTAACGTACTGCTGCTGCGTTTTTGTGTTGATGTCATGGTTCTTCAGTGGCGATGGTGATACAGTGTGTTTTGGGTTAGGTCTTGGTCTTAGTAATAGGTAGAAGTATACCCCAAATATATTCAGAATACATTCGAGCTAAGAGAGTAATCTTAATAGCTGATGACCGAGTACAAACGCAACCATATTTGTAGTTGTTAAATCATTTTATCGCTCTGTAAGGGCCTAAGTTCATGTCTAATGGTCGAGGGTCGAGGAAGGTGATTGTGTGTGTAGAAACTCAATGTGTTACGATGTGGATGATTCATAGGTGTTTAGTGAGTGCAAGAAACTTGGTATTACCTATTGTTCGTTTGATTCGTGACCCGATATGTAAGTTGTTGTGTGTTAACATTGGAATACCGTAGTTGAGAACTTGTATCCTCGGTTATGTGTGAATAGGAGACTCCGTTGAATGTAAATGTCGATATAGATGTATTTGTATATGTGAGTTGCGATTTTGATTGTGATTTATATCCATATGCGCGTTTGATGGTATGGAATGATTTGACATGTGTATAATGAGTGCCGATGTATAAATATATATAGAGTAAGTTAAGGAAGTGTAGAAGCCGCTGTCCTAGTAACAAATCGTCATTATTTTGAATTGTTTAACCTTCTTATCACCTTATACAACTTAAATTCTGTTTAACTTGTATAGGCATATGTTGTGCATGTGTGACAGTGTATGAGAAGTGTTATGTGTGGTACGGGTGTTTTGGTGCGTGCCAATAGCCTGGGTTAGGGTTTTAAGCTACGGGTAGGTTTTATTTGTGATTTAACATTAGAGTAATGTGTATGTGTTGAATTTGAAGGATGAAGTCAATGTGTCCTGTGTAAGTGTGAAAGACTATCGATCCACGATACTTATACTATAAGCGTCTTTGAGGTCTTTGTTGTATAATATGGGTTGCTGAAAACGTTGCTAATATGCTATCTTACACTCGCAGTTGTGCTGTTGCATGATTAATTGCTGCTGAAATCGTATCAATCCCCTGAATTACTGTGATGATATGTAGACGTTACTACCGTGTTGTTTCTATAACTGTACTTGTTATGTACATTCTGATTGCGGCTATCACTAGTGTTTTGTGTGGGGAATGGACTTAAAGAGATGAGTTATATTCGTTGCTAGTGATTTGTGTTGATGACAGAAAGAGGTTGCCGTAATTCGTAAAGTTTTGGTATGATGTTGAAGTTGGATACCTTATACGCCTAGTTATTGTCAATTTTAGATCGTTATGACATTGTGATCAGTACCTGTACCTAGATATACATGACTGTAATAATAATCAGTCTCAACGCTAATTAAATAAACTTGATGAGTGTGGTAGTCGTATGTTATTAGTTACGTGGACGTAACTCTTCTTTTTAGGGGGGTAAGAAGCACGAAAATTTTGTTTTGTGTTGTTTACATGTTATGAATGTTTAAGTGGCAACACTTTGACCTTAGCGTATATTGATCATGTTGTGAGCTTGGTTGTGTGCGTGTCTATACGTTAGCCTGTCACGAGCCGTTGGTTGGTTAGTGAGTGTTATGAATTTCGGGACGAAATTCTTTTAAGGAAGGAAGACTGTAATACCCCATATTTTCGTATTCTATATAAGCCGAGTATTAGGTTGTAAAGTCGAGTTTTATATTTTAAGTCAAGCCTATATGAGTTTATATCATTTCTTAAGTGGAATTTTATATATTAATAATAATAAAAATAATAAAAATAATAATATTAAGACTCAAATAGAATGGACCCATAAATGTATCACAACCCCTAATACCCCTCATTTTCTTCGACTAAAATAAAGAATAGAGGAACAAAAGGGCTGCTTCTTGAAATCTTTGTTTTCTTCTTATTCACTGCTCCTTATTTTGTTCATTTCATTCATCATTTCACTCATCATCTTCATCAACGTCAATTCATCATCATCAATCTCGTCGCCACCCTCGGTCATCATCATCAAGTCACCGTCTTCATCGTGGTTTGTCGCCTATATTGTTGATACTCTACAAGTTTACTTCTTTTCACTCTAATTCATCGGGTCAAGCTTCGATTCGTCGTGATTTATCTAGTGTTAGCCTTATTATCTGAATAATTGAAGAATTCAGTTGCTTCGAGGACGGGTTTTGGCGTTTTTCATACCTTAAACTCGGGTTTCACGATTTTCTCAAGGTAAGGGCTACTCCCTTACTTAGTCTTTTAGTGTAGTTGTTTAAGGTGTGTGAATTGGTTGAATGCATTGTATGTCGAGTAGTTGTATGTCGAGTACATGATTGTTTGTCGAGAAGTTGAACGTGTGTTTATGTAGGTATGTAAATGTGGTGAGTTTGGGCTATCAAGGGATAGTTATTGTGTATGTATGTGAATGTGTACATGAGAATATAAGGACTGTAAATTTGTGTTCGATGGCTTATTTCTTTGTGGTTTCCTCTTGGTTACATCAGTATAAGGGTCGCTCCTCGCCTCTTTAGTCGTGTGAGTGTGGTGCCATGCGCATTGTGGGAATGTTTACATTGTGTTTAACTCTGCCGCTATAGTTTATGCATAGGCCTTGTACTCTTCTTTGCTCTGTCATTTGGGGTTGTTGAGGACAAATTGTTGTGGTCGTGTAGGGAGAGGTTGCCATGGTGAAGAGTGTGGTCATTTGCCAGTTTCTGTCGACTTAAGCGACCTTGCTTGGCTGCCGTTTTGGGGTGTGTGTTGTTGTCATGGCTACTATAAATAGGGCCACTGCTGGTCATAGGTCGATGGTGACGTCTGTTGAGTCAAGGTTGTAATTGTATGAGTTGCAAATGTTGAGAAAGTGGAATGATAATCTTGATCTTGTTCTTAATCACGTGTGTGATGTGTAATTGATTGGGCTTGGCTTACAATTGCTATGTCGAGTGGTCGAGAAGGGAAGTACTTCTACTTATCGGTTGATCTAGGTATGTGTAAATGGGGGTTATGACGCTTTGTGAATTGAATGTTAAGTTCTTGTCGACGCTATGAACTTGTGAATGTTGTGTATAATATTAAACTTGGCTGGTCGTATTTATGTGTAAGATTAAGGGGGCGAGTTTGACTGAGATTCATTAGTTGTATGGTGTGATTACCGCTTTGGTTTCGTCGAGAACGTTGGCGCCCTCACGCCCCAAGCGAGTCGTGTTGTGGGTTTGTTTTGGTCACCGTGTATGCATTGTTTTAATTGACCATGTAGGGCTGATTTCGGGGGCGAGTTTGACTATGTTTGGGTCTCTATTGTAACTATAGCGGTTGTAGATGTTGCCTTGTTTTGGGAGGGTCGTGGAGCTCCGTTGGTTGTCTTTATATCGAGTCAGTTTTGAATGAACATGAGTAGGAATCTATTTTGTTGGCTTAACTCACATAGGCCTAGGATGTGTAATTTGAGGAGGAAAGAATCTTACTTTAACGGTGAAATAAAGTGAATATGAACTTGAATTGTAATTGTCGTACGAACCTTAAAGGTTGTTAAGTAACTGTATAGTATGAGACGTTCTCTTGTCATGACGTTCTGTACCTTGTGATAATGCGATGAGGTCTGTGTGGCCCGATGCCGCGATACGATGAGGTCTGTATGGCCCGATGTCGCGATGCGATGTGGTCTGTGTGGCCCGATGTCGCGATACGATGAGGTCTGTGTGGCCCGATGTCGTACTATGATGAGGTCTGTGTGGCCCGATGTCATAGCGTGATGAGGTCTGTGTGGCCCGATGTCACGAGGAGGAGGTGCATGGTGTTGACGGTATGGTAAGTCCCCTGTGTGGAGTTTACACAGCGGGGTTCTTAACTTGCTTCTGTGCCTTGTTTTGCTGATAACCGTCCGAGTTAGTTACTTGCATTTTCCTTCGGTTTAAGAATAGAGTAGCGTAGTTTAAATTACTTACGCGTTTCGGTTTTACCTTAAAGGCTTTTATTTCTTTTGCTTTTCCCGTTCTATGAGTTGGCTTTTGACTAACTAGGTTGTTGTTTGACTGTTGGCTTCTTCCCCCTTAGGTACTCGGACGTGTGCTTGTTGATTGTGGGACGCTTGGAGGGATCACAATAATACTAGTCTTGTGTCTAGTTTGCCACCATAGACGTCTCTTTTGTTTCCCTACTTTAATCAGTTTTGGGGCCTGCGTGCCATTTTGATATTGTTGCAGTTTTGTGTTTACTCCACTTGTAGCCGAGAGCTACCGCGTTCTTTTTATATATATATATATATATATCTTGTTTTACTCCAGGTTTTCATGTTTTGGAAATAGGTGTTTGCCCCTGGACCCATTCAGTCGGGTCCCGTAACACCCTTATTTAGGATGGGTCCGCCCGGCTTAAATAGGGGTGTTACAAAGTGGTATCTGAGCGGCGACCCTGATAAAATGAACCTAAAATGAATCCTAAAATGAACTTAGGTGAGTCGTGTCTTAAAATGAACATAGGAATTAAAATGAACCCCACGGAAATGAATGGTGATCCAAGCAACACCTGGGTTAGGGAGACGTTCCGAAACCTTGGGTGGGAGACGTCCCTAGAGAGCTTGGTAACCACGAGTTGAAGTGGTTAACGGGGGGTAAAAGTGCGTCGGGTTGCGTTGATATGCTAATGATTGTCTTGGTTGTGGTTGTGTTGTGTAAACATGGAGTATGGAGATATGGTGATGTGATACGATGAGACTTGTTGAGGCGGGAGGAGTTGGTGTGGATTTGGGGAGATACTACGATGTTGTGGTGATTTCTTACGGAGTATGATGGAGTTGTGGTGTGGAGTGAGTACAAGGAACGTCATGGCAAGAAAATGGTTATCGGTACAGGTTATATATGTAAATATAATGATTGTATATTATGATCCCACCCACCCTCCCCTTTTAGCCAAATGTTGAGACTATATTGTTCTTAATACCATTGTTTTATGTTACTGCGATATTACCTTATGTATTGTTTTGATGCGTTCTCATTTTTATATGGTAAATCTTGTTGGTTGTTGTTGATTACGTTATTCTTTATGCATTGTTTTGTATGTTGCTTGTTCCCGGTGGAATTAGTTGCTTGTTGCATGATTGGTTGTGGGAATTATGTTGGATATTGTTGATGGAGGATGGGATTAGGACCTTATGGTCACTGGAGGCACTTTATGGTGCATTTTGAGGAACTGTGGAATTGGTTGCTGCTAGATATAATTGTATATTGTTGTGGTGGAACTATGACCTTGCTTTCATTATATTTGATATATGTCAATGTTTAATGTATGGATATATTCTCTATGAACATGTCTTGTTGTGATATTGTGTGCTGTGGAACTATCACATTGTCTTGATTATATGTAATGGTGGTTGTTGCTGCGTTTTCTTAATGGTAATGTGCATATTGTTTCGCGTTACTGATGATTAAGAGTTATTCTGTGTGATGACGGTTTGGTGCTCGATAGAATGGCAAAGTGTAATACGGTGAGATTGATATACCGATGATAAGAACGTGAATTATATGAAAGAAACTGTTACAGGTCCTTAGTTCGGTTTTGACTGTGTCTTAGTGTGTCATGACCTGTAGAATGTCAAAATGATGTGTATGTCGCATGATTCCATGTTGTGGGGTGCGCTGCTATTAGTGGCCAGTGTGCAGGCGATGCGTATTGGTCGTATACCTGTTATTCGTGTGACGTCTGTTGTTGTCTGCTTGTCGCTGTTTGTGTGATGAGTCATGTTTCTATTATAGGTGTACTCGGGTGGCTGAGTTTTGGTTAGGCATTCACGAAGGGTTATATAATGATTTCTCTTTTTAGTGTTAAGTCATTCTTAGTTGCTTGTATTACGAATTGTAGAAAGGATGTTAGGGCTAATAGAGTTAAGTAGGACGTAGTTTAGAAGTAGCTGTTGTGCTTTTATTTAACTGCTATATACGTTGTAAGCTGTTGTTGTACGTTGTTAAGAAACACTGCTACTCTACTTTGTTGTTGCCAACTACGCATTAAAGCTCTACTTTTTTGCCAAGTAATCTGATGGTCGTGTTCTGTAGAGCCTAGTAGGCTCTGGTGGTGGTGATTAACGCAAGCAGAATGCATTGTAATAATGTGTAATGTGCATGTGTGAAGTGAAAGATAAGTATATGAATTGTATTTGTATAAGACTTGTGTTTGAGCGAGACTTGTTCATATGTAAGACTCGTATTTGTGTGTGTGGTTATGGAGTTTGAAATGACGATGGATGGACATGATATTTGTATATATTTGAAGAAGTGGAGTACATTGATACTCAGAGAGTTGTGAGTAATATAGAGGTTAGTCTTTCAATTTGCGTAGGTAGCAAAAGCATGAGAGTGATAACAGTATTAGGAAGCACGAAACACAAGTATAGAATACCAGGAATGAGGAGCGGATTACAGAGTAGTAAGTCATTAGAATATGTTGAGGATATTGTTCAGATATGAGTCAAACTGCAATGATGTAAGTGTAAAATCATAGAAAAGTGACAACTTGAGTGTGAGCAAACATAGTGACAGAGTTAAATGAAAGTTTAGGTTAGGTAAAAGGGGCTGGGTGGTCAATCTGAGAGCGAGACGGCTGAAGCTGCATGGACTAGTTGAGATCCTTGTCTACTTGAGCAGAATAGGGTGAAGTAGTGGTGTTGCGTCTTGACAATGACAGAAACACAGAAAGAGGATACGAAAGATACGTTAGTTGTAGTATGAGGATAGATACGTATGTAACCGTATACGTGCTTATTAATAACATGTAAAAGAAGTAAGATAGCGATGTGAGTTTTACTTTATTTTGTTATCATAGTTATGAGAATCTACGAAATACGAGTAAATATGAGAATTTAGGAAGGTTTTGCCGAACCTGTTGCGTATTGTTTAGCTACTTCCATATCTGCCTTACACCTCAATTTTGAGTTATTGCATGCGAGTCCCTTGACCTTGGAGCTTGAATTCGTCGTGATTAGTACATTTGTACCTTGGAAGTGTTGTAAAGCCGTGTAGGCAGCTTTTAGCCACGTTTTCTGCTGCTGTGTTGATAACTTTCCGCGAGGTGTGTGTACTCATATCGTGAGAAGTATTGTTGTGATTTTGCTCAATGCATCGTTTTGGTATTAATTTTTGTTATCCACATGTTATCGGGAATTCATAATGTTGACCTTGTGTACTTGTGAGTGTTTTATGTAATGAGATATATATATGTGTGTGTGTGAGTGTGTGAGTGTCATGAGTTATGCGTATAGTTGTGAGGCAGATGTGATACAGGTGAGTGTGCACGTGTATATATGATGTTCTTGAAGTGTCCAATACGGTTTTCTGTGACTGGCGTTGCGCTTCTTTGTAATCTTCTTTGTAATCTTTCTTCTTGTGCTTTAACACTTCTGTAAATGTACACGGTGTGCTGGTCGCAAGGCTAAGCTGCTGTTGTAGCTGTTTTTGTCTGCTGCCCATTTGTCCTATACTTTTTGTCGATCATATTAGGTTGCTGCTGTCTACTGCTACGCATTGTTAACGTACTGCTGCAGCGTTTTTGTGTTGATGTCATGGTTACTGCCGTGAGCAGTAATTGTTCTGGTGTGTTTTGGGTTAGGTCTTCGTCTTAGTAATAGGTAGAAGTATACCCCAAATATATTCAGAATACATTCGAGCTAAGAGAGTAATCTTAATAGCTGATGACCGAGTACAAACGCAACCATATTTGTAGTTGTTAAATCATTTTATCGCTCTGTAAGGGCCTAAGTTCATGTCTAATGGTCGAGGGTCGAGGAAGGTGATTCACTAGTACAAAAAGACCCTATTGTGGCGGTTGTAATAGACCTTTTGTGGCGGTTTTGAGGCGTCGTATATCCAGGGGTCGTATACCTTTTGTGGCGGTTGTAAAACCGCCACAAAAAGTCAAGAATTTGTGGCGGTTCCTTGCTAAAACCGTCACAAAAAGCCAACCATTTGTGGCGGTTCCTTACTAGAACCGCCACAAATGGTAGGCTTTTTGTGGCGGGTTTAGCAAGGAACCGCCACAAAAAATAGCCTTTTTGTGGCGGTTTTAGCAAGGAACCGCCACGAAAAATAGACTTTTTGTGGCGCTTTTAAAGGAAAACCGCCACAAATAGTAATTTATGTATGATTACATATATTAAGCTTTTTGTGGCGGTTTTAAAATAGAACCGCCACAAATTTTGAGCTTTTTGATTTTTTTTTTTTTTTTTTTTTTTTTAAATATTTCAAATTAATTCCTAAATTGTGGCTTCAAGTCACTATAGATTACAGAAACCAAATCTTTTAAATAATAACCTCATAAATCCAATTTTATTGAATCTAATTCCAACGTTTTTACACATATCATCAGTTAGAATACAATTCTACAAGTATTCAAACAAAACAAATTCAAAGAGTGTTGACAAACTAATAACTAACATACATTACTGGACGACAACAACAATAGTGGACAACTTCAATAGTGTATAGAGAGTGTGACAACAAGACTGCAGACCGAACGCAGCGGACAACTACACCAGCAGTAGCGGACAACAGGGGAAACGACCATTACATCACAGCAGCCATAGAGAGACGTTCACCTGTATATGGAGTAGTAATACCAATTGAGCATTTATTCATCTCATCTTATTTTTCGTAAACGCTAATATACTTCATAAAACGTATTCAAAATAAATAAAAACACTACTTAAGAAGTAATAAACTTCAAATGCTTTAACTTTCAGACTTTACACAACTTAAAGCAAAGAAAACAGGAGCTTAGCACATAGTCCCCTGCATGTATCGGTTGGAGATGTGTTAACCGTGCCTTAGAAAGTTACATGAATCAAAGAGAACATCGGATTTAGCTTACATGAAAGTTTCCGGCTCGAATTTCTCTATATATCTGCAATCTCCATAAGAAATACCTGAAGTCGTTCTTCAAGAAAAGCAAGAACGATAACAGGTATGCTGCCGCGGACACCTCCACCATCGATGCTAAGAATCGTAGTAAGCTTCCTCCTCTGGCTGTTACAGAAGGATGCAACTTCCTTTACGTCGACCACTGTCGTCGCTGCTGCTTCCATTTCTATGTTTTGAAAATAATATAATTAGTACAAGACTCAAGAAACACTGAACTTGTAATCAAGCTAATATGATGAAATTCTAATTATTTGTACTTGGCTTAAATTTTATTGCAAACTAAGCCCAAACATCGATCACCTGTTGAATATTTGATGCCGAGTACGACGGTGGACCTCTAAGTCTTAACTGCAACCAAATTAAAATCATAATGTAAAAAGTTTCCTTAGCCTATTCAAATTTAATGAAAAATCTAAAATGAGATTATAATACTAGTGGCATACCTTTTGGGACAACGTTACAATAATCTCCTCAATTCAACTCCAATATATAATAGTAAGGGTAATATCCGCATAATAAAGTACCTAGCGACACTAAAAAAGAGAGTCATAAATTAGAACAAGCACATACTCCCTCCATTCAAATCCACTCCCATCTTGATGTCATTTTGCGCTTGCCGAGACGGTTTTTGTAACGACAATATCCGTAGTTTCACAATATAAAAAATTATAAAAATTTGATATTATTATACAACTCCGTATTTAACAAGACGAATCAAACAAGATCTCACATGACTATATTTTCACTTATATTTTAGTCACAATTTCAATTATTCTCACAACACATGAATAGTGTCAAATAGTAACATGGGGGGAGTGGATATGAATGGAGGGAGTACTATATTCGACTTGATGACAAAAATGTACTGTAACTAATAAAGATAAGTGCTCATATAAGAAACTTACATCGATTTTATTTGCCACTCTACTTCTTTACCATTGAATTTCGTTAGTGGATCCATAGACTTTCACTTTTCAAAGACACTGTTTAAATTATTTATAACATACATATGATATAAATATGGACAAAATTATAACTATATATGCATAATTTAAAAAAGAAGCGTACAAGGTAATTATACTTGTTAATTTTATCAACGAGAAATTGTCAAGGTTTACTTCCCGCAAGTTCACACCGATATACAATGTATTATTACACATAAAGTAACCAATTCTGAAAACATTACAAATAAAACCAACCATGTAACCCCTGATGAATTTAGCTACCCATGATCCTACTAATGTTCTATTGTTTGCTCTATCAGACTTTGTTATCTAAGCAGGCAAAAGACAAGTTGGAAAACAAATGTTCAATCGAGATTACATGAGTACTTCACAACATAATTGATTATACCACACATGCCGGTGCAAAGGGACTGCAACTACACATCGCTTATGTTCTTTATTTATAGTTAATAAATAAAACAAGCTGAGCTCGAGCAAATATACTATACATTGCTATAGGACATCACTTACAAACAGTTCTCACACAGAAGACAGACTCTATCCATTTATGTAAACAAACAACTCCACGATAAACCGCAAAATTTGGGGCTCATAATTATGAAAGCTAATCAATTTCCTCAACTGAAACAAACAAGATAACTTTCCAGCACATTTGCAATTTGTTTTACATCAAAGTTTAGCAATTATGTCGACAATTAAATACCAAACTCATAATTATGGAAACTAATCAATTTCCTCAACCGAAACAACAATTGAATATCTTTAACATTAACAATTCTAGAGCAAAAGTGAATAGTATCGTAACAAAATCAAGGATCAAAAAACTAAATGGGAAACTCAGTAAACAATAAAACAAAGCAACACTGATTGAAATGATTCACTACGAACCTACAAATGCAACGAAAACGAATAGAATAACTGTAAAATTAGCTTTCAAAAACCTAATTGATTATCAAAAACAATTGAACAACAGACAAACCCAAAACAACTTGTCTCTATTTCGATGAATGCTAATTTCACATCCCTACAGTATCGTGGTTGTTCCCCGATGACATAAAACCAAGTATATTGAAAATTTCATCGAATAAAAGCTAAATCAAATCGACCCGATAACAAAAAAAAAACCTAAATCGATTGAAATAAAAGCTAAATCAAATCGACCCGATAACAAAAGTAGTGCATACAAGTATTATAGTGAAATAAAAGCTATGAGTCCTATGACCATATAGTTTAACAATCAAATCGACTCGATAACAAAAAAAAACCTAAATCAATTGACTGTCGAAATTATAGCAGAAAACCCTAATTTGGCGAAATTAAAAGAGACAAGGAGTGAACCTGGCATGACAAAGGCAAAGAGGCGGTGAAAGAGTATGAAAGGCAGCTGGGACGAATAGATGAAGAGGCGAAGAGAGAGAGAGGAATAGAAACGATAAATACGAAGATGGTAGAGACGACAGAACCGCCAAGGGACGCATTGGAGAGGAAGGTGGTCGGTGATATGGACAGGGAGATAGGAGATAGTCGGTGGTCGGTGGTCAGTGATATTGAGAGGAGGCGGGTCTTTTTTTTTTCTCTTTTGGTGAGAAGATGAGGCAAGTGTTGGGAGAGAGAGTAGTCAAGGAGTATGAGTAAGGGTTAAAGGATTTTGTGTCGGTTCTTAAGTAAACCGCCACAAAATGTAAATTTATTGCTTAAATTTTATGTCGGTTTCACTAACAACCGCCATAAAAGGTTAATTTGTGGCGGTTTTTACTACAACCGCCACAAACTATGATTCATTTTATGGTGGTTTTTGGTAGAACCGCCACAAAAAACCTTTTCAAGTGCATTTTGTGTCGTTTTTTAAAGAACCGACACTAAAGCTTCGACATAATAGGGGTTTTTTCTACTAGTGTGATTGTGTGTACAGAAACTCATAGTGTTACGATGTGGATGATTCATGGGTGTTTAGTGAGTGCAAGAAACTTGGTATTACCTATTGTTCGTTTGATTCGTGACCCGATAAGTAAGTTGTTGTGTGTTAACATTGGAATACCGTAGTTGAGAACTTGTATCCTCAGTTATGTGTGAATAGGAGACTCCGTTGAATGTAAATGTCGATATAGATGTATTTGTATATGTGAGTTGCGATTTTGATTGTGATTTATATCCATATGCGCGTTTGATGGTATGGAATGATTTGACATGTGTATAATGAGTGCCGATGTATAAATATATATAGAGTAAGTTAAGGAAGTGTAGAAGCCGCTGTCCTAGTAACAAATCGTCATTATTTTGAATTGTTTAACCTTCTTATCACCTTATACAACTTAAATTCTGTTTAACTTGTATAGGCATATGTTGTGCATGTGTGACAGTGTATGAGAAGTGTTATGTGTGGTACGGGTGTTTTGGTGCGTGCCAATAGCCTGGGTTAGGGTTTTAAGCTACGGGTAGGTTTTATTTGTGATTTAGCATTAGAGTAATGTGTATGTGTTGAATTTGAAGGATGAAGTCAATGTGTCCTGTGTAAGTGTGAAAGACTATCAGTCACAGTTACTATACTATAAACGTGCTGGGGTGCTGTTGTATGATATAGGTTGCTGAAAACGTTGTTAATCTGCTATCTTACACTTGCAGTTGTACTGTTGCATGAATTATTGCTGCTGAAATCATATCAATCCCCTGATGTTACTGTGATGATATGTAGACGTTACTACAGTGTTGTTGCTATTACTGTACTTGTTATGTACATTCTGATTGCGGCTATCACTAGTGTTTTGTGTGGGGAATGGACTTAAAGAGATGAGTTATATTCGTTGCTAGTGATTTGTGTTGATGACAGAAAGAAGTTGCTGTAATTGGTAAAGTTTTGGTATGATGTTGAAGTTGGATACCTTATACGCCTAGTTATTGTCAATTTTAGATCGTTATGACATTGTGATCAGTACCTGTACCTAGATATACATGACTGTAATAATAATCAGTCTCAACGCTAATTAAATAAACTTGATGAGTGTGGTAGTCGTATGTTATTAGTTACGTGGACGTAACTCTTCTTTTTAGGGGGGTAAGAAGCACGAAAATTTTGTTTTGTGTTGTTTACATGTTATGAATGTTTAAGTGGCAACACTTTGACCTTAGCGTATATTGATCATGTTGTGAGCTTGGTTGTGTGCGTGTCTATACGTTAGCCTGTCACGAGCCGTTGGTTGGTTAGTGAGTGTTATGAATTTCGGGACGAAATTCTTTTAAGGAGGGAAGACCATAATACCCCATACTTTCGTATTCTATATAAGCCGAGTATTAGGTTGTAAAGTCGAGTTTTATATTTTAAGTCAAGCCTATATGAGTTTATATCATTTCTTAAGTGGAATTTTATATATTAATAATAATAAAAATAATAATATTAAGACTCAAATAGAATGGACCCATAAATGTATCTCAACCCCTAATACCCCTCATTTTCTTCGACTAAAATAAAGAATAGAGGAACAAAAGGGCTGCTTCTTGAAATCTTTGTTTTCTTCTTATTCACTGCTCCTTATTTTGTTCATTTCATTCATCATTTCACTCATCATCTTCATCAACGTCAATTCATCATCATCAATCTCGTCGCCACCCTCGGTCATCATCATCAAGTCACCGTCTTCATCGTGGTTTGTCGCCTATATTGTTGATACTCTACAAGTTTACTTCTTTTCACTCTAATTCATCGGGTCAAGCTTCGATTCGTCGTGATTTATCTAGTGTTAGCCTTATTATCTGAATAATTGAAGAATTCAGATGCTTCGTGGACGGGTTTTGGCGTTTTTCATACCTTAAACTCGGGTTTCACGATTTTCTCAAGGTAAGGGCTACTCCCTTACTTAGTCTTTTAGTGTAGTTGTTTAAGGTGTGTGAATTGGTTGAATGCATTGTATGTCGAGTAGTTGTATGTCGAGTACATGATTGTTTGTCGAGAAGTTGAACGTGTGTTTATGTAGGTATGTAAATGTGGTGAGTTTGGGCTATTAAGGGATAGTTATTGTGTATGTATGTGAATGTGTACATGAGAATGTAAGGACTGTAAGGGGCTGTGTCCAGTGGCTTATTTGTTGTGGTGTCCCTCTTTGGTTACATCAGTATAAGAAATTTGCTCATTTGTCCTTTAGTCGTGTGAGTGTGGCTGCCATGCCCGGCATTATGGGAATGTTTCTGTTGTGTTTAACTCTGCTGCTATAGTTTATGCGTAGGCCTTGTACTACTGCTGCTCTGTCATTTGGGGTTGTTGAGGACAAATTGTTGTGGTCGTGTAGGGAGAGGTTGCCATGGTTGAGAAGGGCGTGGTGTTTGCCGTTTCTGTCAGCTTAGGCAGCCTTGCTTGGCTGCCGTTTTGGGGTGTGTGTCGTTGTCATGGCTACTATAAATAGGGCCACTGATGGTCATAGGTCGATGGTGACGTCTGTTGAGTCAAGGTTGTAATTGTATGAGTTGCAAATGTTGAGAAAGTGGAATGATAATCTTGAGCTTGTTCTTAATCACGTGTGTGATGTGTAATTGATTGGGCTTGGCTTACAATTGCTATGTCGAGTGGTCGAGAAGGGAAGTACTTCTACTTATCGGTTGATCTAGGTATGTGTAAATGGGGGTTATGACGCTTTGTGAATTGAATGTTAAGTTCTTGTCGACGCTATGAACTTGTGAATGTTGTGTATAATATTAAACTTGGCTGGTCGTATTTATGTGTAAGATTAAGGGGGCGAGTTTGACTGAGATTCTGTTAGTTGTATGGCTGTGATTCTTCTTTGGTTTACATCGAGAACGTTGGTGCCCTTTGCCCAAGCGAGTCGTGTTGTGGGTCGCTTTTGGTCAGCCGTGTATGGCTGTTTTGGTCAGCCATGTAGGGCTGATTTCGGGGGCGAGTTTGACTATGTTTGGGTCTCTATTGTAACTATAGCGGTTGTAGATGTTGCCTTGTTTTGGGAGGGTCGTGGAGCTCCGTTGGTTGTCTTTGTATCGAGTCAGTTTTGAATGAACATGAGTAGGAATCTATTTTGTTGGCTTAACTCACATAGGCCTAGGATGTGTAATTTGAGGAGGAAAGAATCTTACTTTAACGGTGAAATAAAGTGAATATGAACTTGAATTGTAATTGTCGTACGAACCTTAAAGGTTGTTAAGTAACTGTATAGTATGAGCCGTTCTCTTGTCATGACGTTCTGTACCTTGTGATAATGCGATGAGGTCTGTGTGGCCCGATGTCACGATGCGATGAGGTCTGTGTGGCCCGATGTCGCGATACGATGAGGTCTGTGTGGCCCGATGTCGTACTATGATGAGGTCTGTGTGACCCGATGCCATAGCGTGATGAGGTCTGTGTGGCCCGATGTCACGAGGAGGAGGTGCATGGTGTTGACGGTATGGTAAGTCCCCTATGTGGAGGTTATACAGCGGGGTTCTTAACTTGCTTCTGTGCCTTGTTTTGCTGATAACCGTCCGAGTTAGTTACTTGTATTTTCCTTCGGTTTAAGAATAGAGTAGCGTAATTTAAATTACTTACGCGTTTCGGTTTTACCTTAAAGGCTTTTATTTCTTTTGCTTTTCCCGTTCTATGAGTTGGCTTTTGACTAACTAGGTTGTTGTTTGACTGTTGGCTTCTTACCCCTTAGGTACTCGGACGTGTGCTTGCTGATTGTGGGACGCTTGGAGGGATCACAATAATACTAGTCTTGTGTCTACTTTGCCACCATAGACGTCTCTTTTGTTTCGCTACTTTAATCAGTTTTGGGGCCTGCGTGCCGCTTTGATATTGTTGCAGTTTTGTGTTTACTCCACTTGTAGCCGAGAGCTACCGCGTTCTTTATATTTATATATATATATCTTGTTTTACTCCAGATTTTCATGTTTTGGAAACAGGTGTTTGCCCATGGACCCATTCAGTCGGGTCCCGTAACACCCTTATTTAGGATGGGTCCGCCCGGCTTAAATGGGGGTGTTACAGTATATATACAATTCTAGTTTTTTGTCTTCATATTTGTTTTATTTATGCTTCTACTATGTTTAATAACCCAAATCAATAAATTGGTGAATACAAATGTGGAAGATTAGTTTTCACCATCTTTTGCATTCCATTTGTATGGTTATTTCCCGTTTACTCAAATCATGCGCCATGAGAAATGTTTGCAAAACTTTGCTAAGGAAAGAAAAAACGAATTCCAGCAATATCATAACAAATTCACCATAGGATACTGACCCAGTACAGATAGCTTTAGCTCTAGAATGGTTTTAACAGTCGAATATTTCTGTCCTTCTGTGCTGTCTTTTGGCTAAAACATACTCAAAACCTGCTATTTTGGTAGAGCATGCTCTACTACTTCGGCTAATAAAAAGCATCAGGGAGAAACGGTTGGACTTGCAGACTCACTCTCATCTACCTTTATCTTCCGCGTTTTACTACATGGTGGCCTGAATGAAAGAACCATTCGAATTTGAATTAGCACAAAATTAAGGATTACTGATTGATTGATGCATGAAGAAGGATCGATAACAAACACAAGCTGGGGACTGCATGGGTCGAGGCTGGATTTCGTGCAATCAGTCTTGGCGCAAAACACACTCCACAGATTTGCCATCATGAGTTCCCTACCTTTTCCGCAAACTCTCTGCATTAACATACAGACACAAATTATAAGCATAAATTTAACGCGAAATCACGCCATTTATCCTAAACACACAGAATCAAAGACTAGTTTTTCTACGGATTCTGCATTACCATATACAGAAAATCATATGATTTGAGTCCACAGAACATAAACAATAAAGGAACAATAATAACTACTTTGTCTAAAAGAGTAATGTAACACGCCGTGTTAATTTAAACTAATCGTAATTAGAAAATCAATAATTAGACAATCTCGCTCAAATATTTCCTAAAACAATACACTACAATTTTTCTCGCAATTAAACTAAAACTATTTTTATATACTTCGAATTCGAACTTTGTTTTTACATATTCGAACTCGATAAATAAAATGACGAATCGACGACAAATTTTTCAACGACAAATTTCGGCGCGCAAAACAAGGTCAAATTTGACCATGTGGCCGAGCCACCTAGGTGATTAAGTCACCATTTTTGCTCTTCCATTTTGACTTGCACAAATTTTCAACACTTAATATCAACTTTTTATTTTAACATATAATCATTTTGATTATTATTTAATAAATCATATTATATTAATAACTAATTACTATTTCAATTCTATTAAATTAACATTTTCACAAAACATCGAAATTGTATGTTATAACTAATTTAAATCGATAAAATTTTTGACGGTTGATTATAATTATTTAAATCGTTAACATTCAATGAAAAAAATAAGTATTTCGACCTAATAAATTTTTATTCAAAGTTTCGAGGGTTTTAAACCCAATTTTTGTTTTGCTCTCCTTTCGAAGTTTATTTTCATTTTTATTTTCGATCTTACTTCGAAACATTATTTTAAGACCATATCTTTTATTTCGAGACTTTTCGCGTGCGCGCAAATCGAAAATTTCAAAAACGGAAATCGAGCCTTTGTTTGCTCATGTTGGCCGAGATATTGAGCCCCTTGGCTCAATGTTATCCTCTTCCCTTTTCTTCTACTTTACTTGCAAGTCTAATCCCTTACACTCCTATATTTTCATCATCACTTATTTAGCTTGTTTTAATTTAAAGATTATACATTCTAAATACCTAAACCTAATACATACATTACTAGTACACAACTTACATTTCAATTCATTCACACACAAACACTTGAAAGTTACTAACTCTTTTTCTCTCTAAATAAAACACAACTCTAAACCCTAAGTAAGCACAACTTCATCTTCAATCTCAAGCTCCTTATGATCTTCATCTTCTTCCTTTTACTTTTCTTCTTTAAACATTTATTTTCTTGTCTTAAATTTCCTTAAGTACTTAAATTAATTCTCCACCATTTTATTTAGTAATCACTTCCTCTTTTATCTTGCAAATATTTATGAACACAAATCAAACTAAATAAAAATTTATGCATCACCTAAACATAAAAACATTACTACACTTTAAATTTTTAGTTTAGTTAGTTTAGTTAAAATAAATTGCTAACTTACTTATTCTTCATTTGTATGTACTAATTTTACCCAAAGACGAGGAGCAAGGTGGAGGCATCGACTTGAGCATTTTTGACAATATTGTGGATCCCGACAACTGCTAAGCTTTTCACTAACCAACCTAATTAAGGTGCTCTCGCACACTATAATTGCTAACACTAAACTTAATTGATTTTATGTTATTTTCCTAATTGATGTTTTGAGTATATGCATGAGTTATTATATCACCTAAGTATTGCATGATAAATTAGAAGATAAAAATCGAAAAATGAAAATTGTGTAACCCTTGAAAAACCCCACGGCATTTACCCTCATTTTTGTTTTAATTTTCGTTTTAATTTTTGTTAATTATATGTTTAAAAAGACTATGTTATATGAGTACTAAGAATGTTGTTCATATGTTGAAATTCTTTTCCTTATATTTATTTTGTTATTAAAAATTGTGTGTGTGAAATGACTTGTGTTTATTTGTTAATGTTTTATGTGAAATTTACATATGATGAATATATATAAATTTATTAAGGATAAAAAGATATAGAATTAGTAGTATAAAAATCAAAAAGAAAAATTTACAAATATACATAAGAGGCCACGGTTTTCATACATATTTTGGACCAATTTTTAGTTTTAAATTTTGTAAATAATATGTTATGTTAGTTTAGGTTAATTAGACTTGTTAGTAAAATTTGAGAAATTTATATGATAATATAAAAATTTGATGTTTTGATGTCATATAAAAAAATCATATATGTTCTTCATTTATTCATGTGTTCTTCATATATATGCCTAGTTTGATTCATAATTTTTATAAGTGTTATTTAAATTGTTGTTTTAATTCACTAGTAGATAATTACAATACTAAATATATAAGTTAAATAAGCTAAATCTTTAAAATGTAAAAGTTGGAAATATAAAGTGTCACAAATCACTATTCATAAATGAAATAAAATGTTTAGTGAAAATTGTAAACTAGTTAAATCACTTTAGTATAATTTGAATAATTAGTATATAAAAACTTTAAGTCAAAACCGATAAATTAGAAAACGAAAATAAAAATGAACAAGTATAGAGGGCCACGGTTTTAGGGTTTAATTTGGACCTAAAATGAACTTGTCACTTTTTATTTTTATAAATTAAGTAATTTAATTAGTTAAAGTAATGAATTATTAATAAAAACATAAAAAGAAATAAATAGCTAATTATAAATAGAGGCCACGGTTTTTTTCTATTTAAAATGGGTCAATTTTTGATCAAAATGAATTTATCACTTAGTCACTAAAGTTGAATAGTAATTAGGATTATATTAGATTGTATAATAAATCGTTAATAAAAAAGAATCAACGAAACCGATAAAAATAAATGTTACATGTATTAAAATTAACAAGTTCGAGTGTTACTACCTTTGCTTAAATTTGGATGTGGACATACGGACTATTTAAAATGAACTACGACAACCTCGCTAAAAATGGAACCCGTTAAAATTTTAGTTAAGTATATGACTAAACTTAACCGAGTTTCGCTTTTAAAATAATATTTCAAATCACTAAATACAAAACGAACTTAACGACTTTGAAACTAGAATTTTGTACTTAGAAAATAAAAGTTAGGTTTTGTACCTAAGCAGATTATATCTTAAGTATAGAAATACGTATAAAGTATAAAAATACGTACAAGTATAAAAATACATACAAGTATGAAAATACGTACAAGTATAAAAATACGTAGAAATACGAAGTATAAGAATACGTATAGGTATAAAAATACGTAGGAATACGAAATCCAAAAATACGAATACGTATAAAAATACATAGAAATACGAGATACGAAAATACGAATACGTATAAAAATACGTAAAAATACGAAATACGAAAATACGAATACGTAGAAAAATACGATGAATAGTAACTACGATGAATAGTAAAATGATAAATAGTAACCGTGATGAATAGTAAAATAATGAATAGTGAAAATATTTAAAATTTACGAACGGACTCAAAATAAATATTTAAGTCTTGCTATGTGTTCTGCTTACCTCGAAAACTGCTAGAACTAATATTTCATTATACAAAGTTCGACGATATTATTAAGTTTCAGAATTGTCACTTGTTACGAATGAACGAGGAAATAAGAATTTGAGAAAACGAGCTACTTGAATAAAATACTAGGATTGTTCGCCATGTTGCGACTCTTGAATTCGATGTTAATGAGGTAACTGTCTATGGGGACTTGGGCTCCCTCCCAGAATTGCCCAAGGCTATTTAACGATCTTAAGATTGTTATTTAACACGGTATATACAACCTCAGGGATGGGGCATCATTGATATTTCCGTGGGCCCATAGATGGTAATTGGAAAATACCAACCCCAACCGGGGTACCCGTCTCTGGTGATAGTCGAATTTTTCGTCGGTGATACCTTTTGAATAGCGAATAAGTATGATCCTCGATAGGTGGTGTATGCATACATTAGACAAGGGATATGGCCGTCCTTATTACCTTAGATATCTCTAGCATTTCAGTCACGTCCAAGTTATGTTGGCCCTGATTGCTATTGCGCGGATTATGTCTGCATGATTCCGCCTTACTAACGTAGACTCATTAGTTAACATATGATGAATGTATTTCCTTGTTATGATTGGTATTTGCATGAGGGGCTTTTGATCCTGGATATTGAGATGTGTCATATTGAGAATGATTATTGATGAGTGTTGTACGTTATGTGATTGGATGTATGCTCATGTTGTGAATCATTATATTTCCTTATATGTTTTGCTTGCCTAATTGCAATGTGTTTTTATTCATTTATTTCCTAAATTGCATATGTTTTAGATTTGCATGTATAGAAAGAGTGATGCGAGAATATGAATAATTGCAGGTACCCCGAGACTAAAGCTTATGAATACTGGGGATGGTTTACCTTATTTTGTACTCCTTTTGAGAGAATGTAATCAAATACTCTGTTTTAGCTTTAAACTCATATCATGTATATTGAGTTTGTAAGACGATAACAGCTGGTTTGTAATATATAGACTTAATTAATTTTCCGCCTTAGTTTAATTAAAGTCACGAAAAACCAGGTTGTTAAAAGTAAGAAGTAATTGAAATATTTGCTTAATAAATAAAATAAGTTCATAAAAACAGGCTAAAAAGTACCGAATTTTTCTTAGCTTGACTATTCAACACCAACAACAAAGCCTTATTTAGTTATTTCCAAAACAACTGATGCTTATTACATATACTTGGCCGACAGAAGACGACCTCGACACATTAATTCCACATTTTTACAGCCCCATTTGACTGTCTTACCTAAACATTTTGATGACTGACACAGTACTTGTACAGCGACCCCCCGTGCTTCAAAGAGCTCAATAAATTCGAAGGTAAGTGGTCTGACGACGTGACCCTAGTGCTTCCTGAACGTTTTCAAGGCTACTTGATTCTAATTTTTCGGCTACTTGATTCTAATTTTTCTTTTCCTTGAGAAATTTAACTACTCAATGCTGTTTCTCTCTTCCTTTCTTATTCAAGGCTAAGATAACATATTAACGTATGTGGCGTTTGGTTTACTTTGAGAATAGTGGTCAGTCTATGTGAAGTGACAGATTATTTCCGAAAGAATGTTTGAGACTTGTATCCTATTTCTTCACCTCAAGGTACTAGGTAACCAAGTAGAGTGCACAAGACAAGAAATGAATCAAAATCAAAATTGAGTTGAATCCAACGGCTGAGATTCTATCCATCACCATCTTGACTATGAAATAAAATGTATGGAGCATAATAAAAACAGGGAACGTGTTAGTGAGTGAGTGAGAGAAAGAATGAGTGAATCAGAAGACAAGAAAGAGGGAGGAGAAGGGTATGACTCACCTGTGATGGTTAAATTCAATGAAAGCTTCGGTGCTCGGAGGTGGAACAGAGCAGAAACAGAGAAGAAGTAGGGCAGAAAGACAGGGGCATTGTGGTGGTAGGCTCCGGCGAGGGTCCAAGCGACAAAAAACTCGAGGGGTGGAAGAGATCGGCAGAAGCGTTGAGGTTGACTCCGGTGAGAGGCTTTTGGCCTCGAGTTCAAGTGACGGTTCCGGCGAGAGGGCGATTTCCGGTAAGTCAAAGAGAGAGAGAGAGTGATTGAATGAGTAAAAAAAAAAAAAAAAAAAAAAAAAAAAAAAAAAAGGGTTTGATTTACTGATATCACAAATTCTTGTGTAAGTCAGGCTCATTTGTACTCAAGCCTTACAATAAGTTATTGTAAGTCAGGCTTATTTGTACTTGAGTATATAGTTTTTTACCATTTTAGTAATATTTATTATTAATTGTAACCACAATTTTTTCGTACCCCTAAAAGTGACTTTAGTAGATTTATTTTAAGTTTTGTCTGCACTGCTTCTGATTTGTCTTTCTTGTCTCGCGTTAAGCTTAGTGTAAAGGTAGTCTTACGGGAAAGTCTTGGATATCACATAGAGTGAGGAGGGGTTTTAGGTACGTTGAAGTGGGTAAATACATTGACTATACTAAAAACCAAAACTATTTGCCGTGAACAAAGTAGCCCATTATTTTAGTTAGATAACTTTCATATATGTATGACAATAAATCAAAGTTATAATCCTAAAGACTAAGTACAAGACTAATCAACAAATTACAAATGCAAATTATAGTAACGAATCCGTGGATCTCGCGGGACATAAAGCCAGCTGGATATAAAAAGAAAAGTGTAATCATTGAATTGGATGTAATGAGGAAGGGAGTAAAAGAAAAGACAACGGTATGACGACATAGACAAAATTATTCCTAATATTTGAGTATTTTTACACACAACTAACAAAAAATTCCCCCCGAATCTCCAAACAATTTATAAATGGTTTAGAATCGAAACTCCATCCTTCAGGAAGGTTTCTCAATCATGCAAAATTTCATCTTCCACACCATCCGATGGTTTTGTTAACAGCAAAACCAGGGTGCTGAGTCTGTGACTCACGCTGAGGCGGTGGCCTAGGCTCCCTTGGTTTAGCCGGGTCAACAAAGATAACCCATCCATCCAAAAATTTGGCATTCATTCCTTCACGAGCCTTCTCGGCTTCCTCTATGGAGCTATACGTTACAAATGCAAATCCTTTTGATCTTCCTGTTGGCCTATCGACTATAATCTTCGCTGTAATCATTATAGGAAACCTAATTCAGGATCATGGGACTGCAACAGTTGTTTGAAGTAAAGGTAAAATTTAAAGCGGGAAGGTTAGATTTACCTTCAACTAGCTGTCCGAATGCAGAAAAAGCTTCTTTGAGCTTTTCGTCGGTAGTTAATCTTGAAAGACCTGAATCACAATATCAGGAGCCATCGCATTAGAGCAGCATAAGACGGAGAAGCAAATGTTACGCACGCAGAAACGATGTTTATAGTATGGCACAAGGTTTACTCGAGATCATAGAAAATATATACAGTTTAAGGAGATGAATTGGCATCCCACATTACAACAGTAAAGAAGTGCACATTATATTGCTTGCATGAACAACGGGTCCAGTTTACCAATCGCAGCACTCAAGCATCATATAGAAACGTTGCTTGAAGAGTTATACTTTTAAACTCCAAACCGTCCAAAGTCACCTATGGATTCCCTCTTCCCTCTTTCACTGTCGCTTATAGAGTTGAAATGAGTAATGCCTAACATATTTAGCTTATTACAGTAGTGTACTTCTGTATCATGTTGTTCACAAGACATATGCAAAACAGATCTCAACGAAATGCCTAGGCGTGTCAGCGTGATGGTTAAGAACTTAAGAGAAGTACACATATTAGTATCTTACAGCCCGTAGGTCTGCCAAGTAAATGTTGTTGCTCTACCAGTCGGGTTATACAATAACATTTACTTTCTCTGATCTATCCAGTGTTACAGTTCTTTACATTTCCTTCTAAATTGAATTTTACGAGATTTTTTTATATGTGGATGATGGTTTACCATTACTCAAAAATGAAATGCAAAGAAATAAATCACAAAGAGAAGTACAAATGCATCCAACGCCTAATTGATAGAAAGACACGACTTAAAATCAACAACCCTCGATTGGTAAGTGGCTCAAATGAATTTCCACAGAAGGATAAAGCGAAATTTATTGGAATTGACAAATCCGAAAATGCAACATTACTATATTTCCACCAAACACAGATTAACCTCATACTGAAACGTAACACCACATTGCTGCTGCGATCTATTTCATTCATCATACAATTTCCAAAATCAAGGTCGCACCCAATATACTAAGCTTCTTGACATACACAAGCTGAAAAAATCTAAAGCACTCTCTCAAGTCTTAAGCCAAGCGGTCCAAAATGAAAACATTGTCATATTGCCCTTAATCAAAAGAGACCATTCGGGGGAAAAAGGAAAGGGCGACAATGTTGTTAGCGATAGAGAGGCATTTGCGACAAAGAGATCATTGTAGCCAATCGGGTCAAATGAAAACGCGACAATCTTGCTAGCTATAGAGGCATTTGAGAGCACATTGAGTCATATGAATCGCCACTTTTCAAAGCATACAATCTCATTAAGATAGAGAAACCACCAACAAATTTACGACAAAATTTCTAGATAAGCAATCACAAATTCAAGTCCTTGCACCAGTTCACAATTTCACATAACCCACTTCTACCGAGAACTCAATCACACAAAACAAACCCACCCAAGAAACTCAAGCGTTAAAATTAACAAACATTCATACAACATTGCATCAACGGCAAAGATAGGGGGTCCATTACTATTACAAATCGTCAGAATCATTTGCTTAATTTCCTTAATCAACTACTCCCTCCGTTCCACATTGTTAGTCCTGCTTTGACTTTACGCGGTCTCCAACCCTCCTCTTCGACCATGTTTTTCATCGCTTATATAAAATTTTTTTTGGTTGAAAATTAAATTTTGTGAAACATATTTTAACAACAAATGTAAATAACTTATTATCGTATAACGATTATTTATATATTTTAATTTAATTAACGCCAAAGATTTAAAATTTTGACTTTCTAAAAGTGAAATGGGACTAACATTGTGGAACGGAAGGAGTATAAACAAACATTTATCCAAGAATCAAAGCTGAAGAATCAACGCCTTTTATCATCTATAAACATGAATTCCATATAAGCATGATATGAAGAAATGAAAAGCTGAGGAATTACTTACCACTGACATAAAGTTTGGGGGACGAAAGAGTAGTTTGATGGCGAATTGAAGTGAGCTGCGACTCAAGTGCTGAAGATGAAGAAATTCTGAGAATTTGGCGAAAATTTTGAGATAACGCCATAATTACTTGCTTTTGGAGGAGTTTTCGATTGTTCGGACTCTTCGGAGCTCTGAAATGTAGCCAGGGTTTAGGGTTTTGCAATCTACCAGGTTCGAAGATGCCTTACACAGACCACCGAGTCCAACTCCTCTTGTAATACTTAGTATTTTCCGTATCTTGTTATAAGCAAGTCTCATAATTTAGTTCGAGTTTATATTTTAAGTCGAGCTTATACAAGTTTATATTATTTTCTTAAATGGAGTTTATAATAATAGGAGTGGAATGATATAGACCCAAAAATTACAGCAAACCACAGCCCTTAATTTCCCACTAAACGGCAGAAAAATCAACAGAAAACACAGCCTTTAAACCCACCAATCAACTGCCCAAAACCTGTCCAAAAACAGCAGAAAATGCAGCCCCAAAAGGCCCTCAACCCCGCAGATTTTAGTAGTCCCTTCACAGCCTTTTACGGCCCTCAAAACATCCCCATACATCTATACAGTCATACACACAATCACACACACATTCGTGCCAACAATCACAAGTACAAACACACATCAAATCCCATACAACCCTTAAACCGACTAAAATGGCAGACTCGAAACAGACCTTAGCCGACAGAAATCTTAGCCCCCAACAGCCCCTAAACTGTCAATATCAACAGGCCATACAAACACCAAAACTTGGCCTTAAATCGACCAAACCAACAGCCTAACATGGTACTAAAACTGACAGCAACTCAGCCCCGAACACGGCCTTCACAGCCCACACATTCACTTACGCACACACACGCACACAAACATACTCACATTCACACTTACAACACATACATTCAATTCACATACATTCGAGGATCATAAGCTCACAAACCACTTCATACAATTGCAACAACAACATAAACTATACTAGGAGACTAAGTAAGGGAGTAGCCCTTACCTTTGAAAGAACCGTCGAACACAGGCTCGGGAATGAAAATCGTTGAAAACCGTTCCCTGCGACTTCGAACTCTACAAACAATTGTATTACCATCAATTACCATTCTACTACTAGCTAATCAACACTTTGAACCATCAATTACCATTCTAATCAACACTTTGAACTATCAAAATCGAGTCCAAAACGAAAATCCCCAAATTCTAGGTTAAATTGAACGAAAACCCTAATCGAATAAGTAATTAAGTATTGTACCTTAAGTTCTCTGATACTTTGGCTAAGACTCGAGAAAATCGATGAATTGAAGCCTAACGCGACCAATTGACACGAGAGTGAAGAAAACGAAGCAGGGGAGAAGTAAAGCAGCAGACTGACGTGACAACAACGAGGATAGCAAGGGCGGGTGCCGGTGGCGACGGTGGCGACGGTGGTGACGATGAAGATGATCGACAGTAAAGATGATGATGATGATGATGATGATGGTGATGATGATGATGAACGAAGAAGGAAGAAGAGAAGAGGAAGAAGACAGCCGAAGAAGAAACCCTCAGTCTCCTTACATATATTTTTTTCTTTGAGTAATTGTTACGAGAGACCGTCTAACATACTTATTGTTAGACGGACACATTAAACGAGTTACACAAAAATAAAGATATATTAAATATAAAAAAGTGATTCAAAGTGGTAAATGGTAAATTATATCATACACACTAGTGTATGATACTCCAAACACTCAAGCATTTGAAATTACTATTTTGCCCTTAATAACTAAACCCTAAAACTACCACATGTTTTACATTAGTTGTTACTAAACTTTAGGGATTTATATATTTTTTTTCTTTTTTTTTCTTTTTCTTGTAACTAACTCTATTTGGGTAAAATTAATAATTTTTTTTACTGTTCTCAGCCATTCTTTTTTTATTTCCTCCATTAACAAAACACTATATATTCATTTACAAAACTCAATATATTCAATTCTAAAACACTATATATTCATTAACAAAACACTATACATTCATTTCTAAAACAATATATATTCATTTACAAAACTCAATATATTCAATTCTAAAACACTACATATATTCATTAACAAAACACTATACATTCATTTCTAAAACACTATATACATTTACAAAACACTAAATACTCATTTACAAAACACTATATATTCATTAACAAAACACTATATATTCATTTACAAAACCCAATACATTCAATTCTAAAACACTACATATTCATTATATATCTCTTTTCGCCCTTAGCGTGGTTCAGGTCTCATTTGTTGAATCTCCACTAGTGCTACCACTGCTACAAATCATAAAAAACAATAAACATTAACAAATTTATGTGCACTAACATTAACACTATATTTTCATTTCTAAAACACTATATATTCATTTACAAAACACTATATATTCATTAACAATATATTCATTAACAAAACACTATATATTCATTAACAAAACACTATATATTCATTTATAAAACACTATATATTCATTTACAAAACTCAATATATTCAATTCTAAAACACCATATTCATTATAAAAATTTATCAAAATTAATGGATTCATATTCAAAAAATCGATACTAATTGTCTATTTCCGAATTTTTTTTTGAAACACTAATACTTTTAATTCATAATTTGAAAAAAAAATGCAACTTTGCCCAATTATATTTCTAAAACCTAACATGTTCATAAACCCTAACTTAATAATCAACAATTTCCCCCAATTATTAAATCAAAACATTGACAAATTCATAACCCTAAAACAAATAAAACAACAATGATAACAAAAAAGTACCGAAATAATGTTCACCATTGAAAATAAAAAACGAAATTAATACAAAAATAAAACGAAATTAATACAAAAATCAAATTAAAACTCACCGATTTGTTCTTGCATGTCCTTTCATTGAATAATTGTGCAAATAATTAAAATTTAATGTATGTTTAGGTTGATTTTGGGTAAAAATTGAAGATTGAAAAGAAAAAAGGGGTAAATGGAAGTTGTTTTGGTTTAGGGGGCTGCTTAAAACCTCAACTGACTCTTTTTTCTTTTTTTAAAAAAAACTAGGTTAAAAGTGAAAAGGGTAAAAAGGTAACTACACATCATGGGTATTTGTAGTACCATACACACATGTGTATGGTATAATAATTGAGAAGGTATTAACTACAAGTACCATTAAATATGTTTGCGACTTTGAGCCGACTATTGAAGTCCCAGAGAGTGCAAACCGTCATTTTTCACCTCTTAAATAGGCATTATACTCCATCTAACATCTTTCCTAATACTCCATTTTCATTTCTATTAGTTCTAATCAAAACTAATTTCTACTCTTTTCGATCACTTCCTACTTCTTCCATTTTTTGTTAATTTTTTTTTCGTTTTTACAAAGTAAAATATTTTATATATAAACACATTTTTGGTAAACAGAAAACTCTTTAAAAATATTAATTTTCACAAAGGAAATGAGAGACGAATTTTTTCGATCCATAAAAGGTAACTACATGTATGCTAATTGTGACCATAATTGAGTTCATTGTGACAACTATTGAGTGACATAAAAATGATCACTATTTAGTCAGCAATCATCACAATTAACCTAAATATGATCACATTTTATAAATAAGAAAAATAGTCTATAAATTTATTAGGTTTAGACGGTCACATGACTTGCTACATTATTATTTTTTTTCCAAAATTTATCATATAACAATGAAGCGACAAATGAACTTTCAAGAAGTTGAAATTGACAATTATCCACGGTATTTATTTATATTTAATTTGTTTGATGTTGCATGTATTGGTGATAAAAAAAGGTAATATAGAGTTATATTTGCTTTTTAATTTCAATCCTTTTTAATCTGATTTATGTTTCTCATTATTATAGGTTCACTATTTAAGATGAGGAGACCATGGATGAATAAATTTTGATTCAAAACAATAATAAAATCAGTTAAGTCAAGATCATATGATAATTATTAGTAACTAATTATCTATAAGTGGATACAATGTAACAATATATAGTCACCACATTATTGTAATTATGTAAATGATGTCACCTGTATGTTTTTTCAATATATATGTCACTAGTTATTGAAATATAGTTACGATACATTTATATTATGTGACCATATATTATACTGTTTGGTAACGTGATATGACAAATTAGTGACCATAATTGAAGTAACTCAAGTAAGGGTGCCTCATTCTTGTCGATCTTTAATCGTGACTACTATAACACCTATGGTAACACTATTTTGAAAAATAGTGGATACGTTTGATACAATTAACACACTAAATAAAATAAGTACTCTATATGATACAATTTCTAGTGACTAATTATGTATAATTAGTACAATTTTAAAATAGTTAGTGACCGGCACATTATTATTGTATAAACTCTTTATATTTTTTATATAATTAATCAACCAAACCCCATACCTAAAAACAAATTCAATTAATTTTAAACCAAGTTATGAAAAATAAAGTGATTTTTAGATTATAAGAAGAATGTAAAAATAAAAATTATAAAGCGATTAAAAGAATTACAACAAAAAAACAAGACATAGGAAGAATATAAAACTCTTTGTCTCTAGTAGAATAATAAATGACAGTTAAATCACATATCTCAACCCAATAAATTCCAATTTTAAATGCAGTAATCATTATTATGGTGGATGATAAAATTAAGACCGTCTAACAATAAGAAAAATGTTAGACGGTCTCATATGAGTCTTATTCTTTTTCTTTTTATTCCGTTCTCTTTTTTTATCTTTTGATCCAACATGAAAATAAAGGGTTGGTGGTGGGTTGCTTTTATTTTTGGGTCTATATCATTCCACTCCTATTATTATTGTTATTGTTATTATTATTATTATTATTATTATTATTATTATTATTATTATTATTATTATTATTATTATTATTATTATTATTATTATTATTATTATTATTATTATTATTATTATTATTATTATTAGAGTAATTGATAATTACACCCATGGTTTATTGTCAACTTGAAACTTACATCCATATTGTTTTCGACTTTGTAACTACTACCACTATATTTGGTTCGGTTAATGGTTACTACCATATTTAATCCGAACCTAAAAAAATTACTTGAAAAGACCATAATACCCTTACTTTCACCTGCCCTCATTTTACTTCCCTTTTTTCTTCATTGTTTTTTTTTTTTAACCTAAGTTTAATCTGAGTTCCAAAATTTACATCCCACCACAAAATTACTGAATTTACTTGCATCCACCACGAATTTCATCATGAATTAGTTGTCGACAACTCGTGGGTGTTGTTTATATCTTGCGAAGGTACGTCAATTTGATGCGTTTTTTTTATGAATTTGAGTGTTTTTTTTTCTCATCCTCAAATTTGAAATACGGTTTATTGTACCTTTAAATTAGGTTAATTTACACTTTATATAGCTTAATTTACACTTAATTTAGCTTAGTTTACCATCAATTAGTTTGTTAAAGGGTTGAACTAGCAAATTTTGGGTATTAATTAGTTGTTAAATTCGTAAACCCTAATTTACTAAATCGAAACGAAATTACCCGAAAAAAATTATAATTACATAAGGATGAGGATGAGAGCTTGAGGGGAAATTGGGGGAAAATTAAGAATGAGAGCTTGAGGGGAAATTGAGGGAAATAAAGAAAGACAGCTTGAGGGGGGAAAAATAAGCAGATGAAGTTAAGGTTTGGGGGAAATTAACATAAGAAAGACAAAAAACAATAACAATGAGGGGGGAAGGAAAAGTATGGGTAAAATGGGTACTAAATAAATCATTTAATAGCTCATATAAAGATCAACGGCTCAGATTCAATCTTCATAACTTCGGGTCCGTACATGGTAGTAACCATTAACCGAACCAAACATAGTGGTAGTAGTTACAAAGTCGAAAACAATGTGGATGTAAGTTTCAAGTTGACAATAAACCATGGGTGTATTGTCTCAGAAAAAATGTGTCCATAACTGGCCCCCTGTTGCCCGGCCGACACTTCGTAGAATAACAGTTTCAAACTCGCATTTTCTGACAACATTTTCGATGCCAAAAATTGAATAAATTGAAATGTACTCGTACTTGTTCAACGCCAAAAATTTGATCGATAATTTTTTGAAACAGTAGTATAGTAAGAATGAAACTGTAACGAATAAAAATCAAAAAATGAGATTGTTACGAATAAAAATCAAAATGTTGTCAGAAAATGTACTCGTACTTATTCAACGCCAAAAATTTGATCGATAATTTTTTGATGAATTTAAGGATGAGCTAAATAATTCTTTTTTGTAATAAGCTTCTCTTATAGATAGAGGAAAAGTGAGAATTCAAAACTACATGGAGGTAGTAATTGGTAATTCTATGAAAAATGTGCATTTTTGAATGTGTTTGTCACTTTTTAATACTACTAGAGAGAATAGAGAAAATCATAAACTCTAAAATTGGAAGGGGAAATGAGAATGACATTTTTGTCTTTTTCGAGTATAATTAAATTGAGCAACAGCCTTATTTTATTAAAAAAAAAAAAAAACATATTACCCTTACTAAAAAGATTTAAAACACTTAGATCTTTACTTCCATTATTAAAACTTTATTTATCTTTTTCATTAGATACTCTCTTACCTTCATTGTTAGCTCTTTTTAATTTGTTTGTGTTAAGTAGCTATTTATCTTCATTTTTCTTAATTATACTGTCTTTTCCTCTTGTTATTGAAAGGTTGTGGGCGTGATTGCCACGACATAATTTAAGCAAGCGATTCTAAACATGAAAAAATTACAATCATATAAAAGAAAGACATGAGTTACAACTTTATATGACAATCAATTTTATAACGTTGAAGAGATTGTGATTGATTTAAGAAATTGGCACAATGCAAAAAGTCACAACTTCGGAAAAATTGAAATCGGGAGTCTTAATTTTATACTTGTTTTAATTGACAATTGTACTCCCTCCGTTTTGAGTGAATTGTTTACAGTTTGACTTTTTTGTGAGGGGAAAAAAGTCAAACTGTAAACAAATGACTGAAACAGAGGGAGTACAATAATTTGAGCACAAACAAATAATTCAAATTAGATAAACTATATATGAAAATCAATTTCACAATTGCATCCCAAATTTATTAGTAAAATAATGTTGAAAATTTGAAAGAATTAGAATTTTTTTGGTAGAAAATTATGATTCTTTTAATAATCTAATTAAAACTAATTAGAAATCAAAAGATTTAAAAGTGACGAGTTTTAACCAATTATATCACAGAAACAAAAGAAAAATGACGTATATTGCTACAATGGTGTTGCTTAAATGAGGATATGATTAGTAAATGTTTGTCAAATGAATAAGGGTGCTAGTTTTTCCACGGGGCATATGTATTGTTCCACGGGAATTCTTTTTTCAACATTATTATGGACCCCACTACATGTAAGTCATATCCCGTGGAAGGGTTGATTAACCCCTTGGAATTGTCATTGGCCCTGAATAAGGTGTACAAAATTATATGAATAGTTGTTTTCAATTTTCGGTGAATCCATCTACAAAAATATATGAATATTTTCGTTATATTCATATTTAAAAATGTTATCAAATAATTATATAAACTTCATGATACTTTAATAAATAAATAAATAAACAACAATTGACAAAGCTTAGTCGTATCGCATAAGTCAAAAATAATTTCTACAAGGCAAAACTATTAACTAGTAGCTTACAACAAGCATGTATTGAATCCACAAAGAAATGAATGTAGTCACGAATAACTCAAGTAAAAAGGTTATTCCTAAGGTAACAATTCGTAAGTTGTGGGTTAAATTAAAATGCAAGACTAAAAATAAATAAACAAAACTCAATATAAGGAAAAATCTAGGGTTTCAGGTTCATTTGACAACAATCCAGGATCACGGGTTTCATAAGAATAATGATAGAATATAATTATGTACGATGATTATGGCAAAAATATCGGTCTCGAGCCAATAGTAACCTTATTAAATCAAACTCATAAATTGCAAGTAAGTCTAATACCAATTAAGCTCTTGATCTTAAACCAGTATTGTAACAACCCGGATTGTTTAAACATAACAAAATACGATTTAAATAGGTTTTATAAAGAAAATCAAAATAAATGCGAGCTAAAGTGGCGGAAACACCATGGAATCCGGATTGCCACTCAATAAAAACAATCAAACGAATGGTCTAGATTTCAAGTCTAAACGAGCGGGAATAAAATACCCTTACAAATCCAAATTCGAAACATAAGTCTAAACAAACTGAAATGAGTCTAAAGAAATCTAGACCATTCGTTTAGACTCAAACAGACTGAAAAAAAAATCCATGCTAGCTACGGGGTCGTCTCACACAGCGTCTCACTTCACAACCCGTCCCCGCACATACCTGCTGCAAACAATGCAACAGTCACAGTCAGTGGGGAGTAACAAGGTGCTCCTCAGTCATATTTCAACATAACCAACATAGATAACAACACAACACATAACTCACCTAGCATTCGGCCTAAAATCAGAGTACAATCAACCATTAAACAGAAAACTCACACATCCTAGTACAACTAGTTCATTATAGTTATTTAGGCTCAAACTGTCAACAATAAAACGACCAACAACAATCAACAAATGCAACAGCAAACACTGAGCACTGGGTGAAGCAACAAGAATCACCGCGGATGAAGCAACAAGAATCATCCCAACCCTGTGGCGGAACTACAACAAGAAGTTCCTCAAATAAGTGTCTAAATTTGGCCAAATTCACCGCTACAAAACAGTGGCCCACCGCAATAAAACAGTGACGACATAATAATCAATATAACCATAGTCTCTAACCTCTACAAAACAGTTGAGAACCAAGAGGAGCTCTAATCCAGAACAACAAGATCTCCCGAGGGTCCGTAGGGCAGTACCCGTCCAAGAATGACGTCGTAGCTCCTCACGTACGTGTCAAACATTACGCGTACGCACACTCATCTCAAGCATACGACAAAGTCAATTCAAACATGAACTAACTCTTAGTCAACATCATATTAATCATTTGTTACTCAATAATTTTATAACCATTTTCATCATAAGTTTAGTTAACGATTGCAATAACAAGCTTAATACGGAGTAACTGTCAATATAACTCTGTAGATACCCGTTGTAACACCACGACTTTTTCCCTTTTATTTAAATAATTTATTTCGTTAAATTCGTATTTCATTTCTCTTGATTTTAATACTTCTGGCTCGTGGAATAAGCGAAACCGTAGTCAAAACTTAAAAAAACAATGTCATTTCCTCATACGGACTCCGAATCAGGTGATTCAAAAGGCTAAACAGCGTATTTTTTTCGACGTCGTCGCAACTGCCAAAATTCCAGAGAAAAACCCGCGAGTGACCCGCGAGCGACCCGCGGGCAAGGAGCGGCTCGCTTCAGTGAGAGCGGCTCGCTCTCTGACAGCTTCCGCGATTTTGTTTTTCTGATTCGTAATTAAGAGGGGCTCGAATCCTTATCCTATTTAAGCTAATTAAGCCCTAATCATATCAGTTTAGCCTATTCTCTATCTCAACTCTCAAAACCCTCTCTTCTCTCTCATAATTCCCCATTAATTCCTCATTCAAATCACTACTAAAACTCATTCAATTCATCCCACTCTAACCCTAATCATCTTTCCATTCATTCCTTGCTATATCTTTCGGTAATTCTTATCGTTTAGTATAGTTTTCAGATTATGTTATTATTATACATGTGTTTTGTGTGTTCTTATATTTTGTATGTGTTATTATTGTGCTCTAATCAAGGAGAAGAAGACTTGGGTGAAGAGGATACTATCCTAGTTGACGAAGAAGAAGACTAGGACGATTTTCATCTCTTGAACAAGGTAACTGGGTGTAGCCTTAGTGATATTTTGACTTATGTGAGACCATATAATTGATTGAGGATGTCTTGGTTGTGGTTATGTGTGTAAAGCTATGGTCTTTGGGTTGGTTGTGCTATGAAATTATGATCTTTGGTCTTAATTGTGATTGTCTCACACTATTGTGTCTAATGGAATGAATTGGGATGTTTGTTTACTTTGAATTTGGGTTACATGGTTGTTATGCTGATTAAAGATGGAAGTTTTGGGATGGTTGGAGATTGTTATTATGATTAGTTATGAGTTCTTAAGGTAATTACTCCGTATTAAGATTGTTAGTCTACTATTGACTATAGTTAGTGTTGAGAATTGTTATAAAGGAGATAATTATGTTGATTGTAACACCCCGACTTTTCCCCTTTTTATTTAAATAATTCATTTCATTAAATTCGTATTTCATTTTCTGCGAAATTCAAAAAAAACATGTTATTTACTCATACGGACTCCGATTCAGGCGATTCAAAAGGCTAAACTGCGTATTTTTTCGACGCCGTCGCAACTGCCAAAAAAGGAACAGAAGAAATCCGCGAGCTGGCCGCGAGGGGGCCGCGAGAGGGGCGCGGGCGGCACTGCTTTCTGCGGGTTGTTGTTGTTTCGATCCGTGACTTCTTATAACTTATTAAATACGTATTCTAACCTCACCTCAGCCCTAATTAACTCATTAATCTCACCATTCATTAATCTAAAACCCTAATCCTCTCTTCTCTCTCCTAAAACTTCATTAATTATCTCTCAAACTTCATTCAAGATCATTCAATTCTCCTCTTTTTGCCCTAATTCTTCTCCTAATCAACTCTCTTTGGTAATCCTTTCAATCTCTCATTGTTCTAGGTTTAGTCTTTATAGTTTTTACATTATTTTATGTGTATTATATTGAATGCTTATATTGTATGTGATCTTATGTGTTGTATGTGCCCTAATCTTGGAGGAGGCCAATTCTACGAGGAGGACACGATTCTCGTCGACGAGGAGGAAAGCTAGATTGGTTTAGATGCGGTAAAAGGTAACTAGGTGTAGCCCTAGCCATATTTTGACTTGTGTGAGACCATGGTATTGATTATGGATGTTTTGATTGTATGTATGGTTGCAAAGGTATTATCTTTGGGTTATATGTGTTAAAGTTGTAATCTTGGGGATGATTTGGAGTCGGTCTCACACTATTGAGTCTAATAATGCGAATTGGGATGTTTGTCATATTGAATTTGAGTTATATTGTTATTAAGTTGATTAGAGATGACCACTTTGGGTATTATAATGGTTTATTATGGCTATTTATGAGTTCTTATGATTATTACTCCGTATTTAACATGTTGATTATGGTTAGTGTTGAGAATGGTTATGAAAGGTTTGGTTATGTTGTTAAAGGGTTTATGGTGGATGTTGTGATGATTTTGAGCTAGAGGTTGGTTGAATTGGTATTGTTTATGAATTGGCTCGAGGTTGAATTGAATTGTTTGTATGCTTGAGTTGAGTGTGCGTACGGGTACTGTTCTGGCACGTACGTGAGGAGTTACAACGTCTTTTGTAGGACGGTGCCGCCTGTCGTGGGTTCTCATCCATTTTGTAGTGGCTCTGAGACTATGGTTATCGAAAGTCCTTTTGTAGGGGCGCCACTCTTTTGTAGGGGTGGTTATTGTATGTCCACACTTTTTTGTAGGGGTGTGCTTGGCCAAGTTTAGACTATTGTTCGAGGCATTTTGTAGTGCCACCATAGGGCCAGGATCTTTTGTAGGGTCCGGGGTGTTTTGTAGCGCCCAGTACTCCGTGCTTACTCTTGCGATTGATTGTTGATTGTTGTCGTTGTTTGTCACTTTGTTGATGACATTCAGGTTGTTGATTATTGACTGTCACTTTGTTGATGACAGGTTGAACTTGGATTACTTAAGTTGAGCTTGATTAACTATATTGAACTAATTGTATTTGGGGTTGTATGGTTTGTACGATGGTTGATTTGTTTATACTTTGATTATAGGTCGCAAGTTGAGTTAGTTGATTATTGGGTTAGCTTGAGGATGACCTATGTTGGTTGTGCATTTGGGTTGTATTGTTGTTTGTGTTGATTATGTTGAAATATGACTGGGGAGCACCTAGTTACTCCCCACTGATTGTGGCTGTTACTTTCTTTGTGGCAGGTTAGCGCGGGTTCGGGATTTGAAGTGTGAGAAGCCGTGAGGATTGACCCCGTAGCTAGCTTTTGTTGAGGAACTTGGACTAGACTTGTTGATTTAGTCTTTATTATTTTTCATACCTATATTTCATTTTGGATTGTAAGGGGTATTTACTCCCCGTTTGTTAGGTCTCAAGGCCAACTCTTTGTTTTATGTTTGTTTAGTGAGTGACGACTCGGATTACACGGTGTTTCCGCCACCGTGGTCTTCATTTCATTTTCATTTTCTCTTTAAAATCATTTTATTCCTTTATTTTAATTTATTGGAAAATCCGGGTTGTTACAGTTGGTATCAGAGCGAATACGCTCCCAACTCTCTTAGTCGAGTGAGTAGGATTTGACTTAGAACACCGAGTGAGAGCGTTGGGGTAGACATACTAGGTGGTTTACGTTGTTTTGTATGCGTTTGAGTAGTTACTTGAAGTGGCATGCTTAGTAAAATGTCGCTATCACCTATGCTTTTGTGTTGCAGATGACCAGAAACGGAGGAGGAGCCAACAACAACTTGCAACGCATCCGCAAACTCAAGGATGCTATAGTGATATTGGTGCCTTTATGTCATTCACTTCCGCTATGTTGATCGAGAAAGCTTAGCTCACTTCCTCTAATTTCGTGGATACTCTTATTACTCTTCCACGAGAAAACACTATTCCATGTTAATTTCTATTCTTGGGTGTCCCTACTTCTTTTGGGGAGATCCGTCCTAGTTGCTTACTTTGGGCGTACTAGTTGTACGACTGAGCACTTCTCTTGGGGGTATGTGTGGTTTGGTGGAGTTGACATAGGCTTGGAGAGCTACCCTTCCGTTAATGGGGTGAGGGGAGTTGGTCTCTCTTAGGATAGCAATCGTAGGTTGTATCTCTTTTTCTCATTCGTCTTGGTATCCTTCTGTTCTCAAGTTTCGAGGACGAAACTTCTTTTTAGGTGGTGAGATTGTAACACCCCGACTTTTCCCCTTTTTATTTAAATAATTCATTTCATTAAATTCGTATTTCATTTTCTGCGAAATTCAAAAAAAACATGTTATTTACTCATACGGACTCCGATTCAGGCGATTCAAAAGGCTAAACTGCGTATTTTTTCGACGCCGTCGCAACTGCCAAAAAAGGAACAGAAGAAATCCGCGAGCTGGCCGCGAGGGGGCCGCGAGAGGGCCGCGGGCGGCACTGCTTTCTGCGGGTTGTTGTTGTTTCGATCCGTGACTTCTTATAACTTATTAAATACGTATTCTAACCTCACCTCAGCCCTAATTAACTCATTAATCTCACCATTCATTAATCTAAAACCCTAATCCTCTCTTCTCTCTCCTAAAACTTCATTAATTATCTCTCAAACTTCATTCAAGATCATTCAATTCTCCTCTTTTTGCCCTAATTCTTCTCCTAATCAACTCTCTTTGGTAATCCTTTCAATCTCTCATTGTTCTAGGTTTAGTCTTTATAGTTTTTACATTATTTTATGTGTATTATATTGAATGCTTATATTGTATGTGATCTTATGTGTTGTATGTGCCCTAATCTTGGAGGAGGCCAATTCTACGAGGAGGACACGATTCTCGTCGACGAGGAGGAAAGCTAGATTGGTTTCGTGCGGTAAAAGGTAACTAGGTGTAGCCCTAGCCATATTTTGACTTGTGTGAGACCATGGTATTGATTATGGATGTTTTGATTGTATGTATGGTTGCAAAGGTATTATCTTTGGGTTATATGTGTTAAAGTTGTAATCTTGGGGATGATTTGGAGTCGGTCTCACACTATTGAGTCTAATAATGCGAATTGGGATGTTTGTCATATTGAATTTGAGTTATATTGTTATTAAGTTGATTAGAGATGACCACTTTGGGTATTATAATGGTTTATTATGGCTATTTATGAGTTCTTATGATTATTACTCCGTATTTAACATGTTGATTATGGTTAGTGTTGAGAATGGTTATGAAAGGTTTGGTTATGTTGTTAAAGGGTTTATGGTGGATGTTGTGATGATTTTGAGCTAGAGGTTGGTTGAATTGGTATTGTTTATGAATTGGCTCGAGGTTGAATTGAATTGTTTGTATGCTTGAGTTGAGTGTGCGTGCGGGTACAGTCCTGGCACGTACGGGAGGAGTTACAACGTCTTTTGTAGGACGGTGCCGCCTGTCGTGGGTTCTCATCCATTTTGTAGTGGCTCGAGACTATGGTTATCGAAAGTCCTTTTGTAGGGCGCCACTCTTTTGTAGGGGTGGTTATTGTATGTCCACACTTTTTGTAGGGGTGTGCTTGGCCAAGTTTAGACTATTGTTCGAGGCATTTTGTAGTGCCACCATAGGGCCAGGATCTTTTGTAGGGTCCGGGGTGTTTTGTAGCGCCCAGTACTCGTTGCTAACTCTTGCGATTGATTGTTGATTGTTGTCGTTGTTTGTCACTTTGTTGATGACATTCAGGTTGTTGATTATTGACTGTCACTTTGTTGATGACAGGTTGAACTTGGATTACTTAAGTTGAGCTTGATTAACTATATTGAACTAATTGTATTTGGGGTTGTATGGTTTGTACGATGGTTGATTTGTTTATACTTTGATTATAGGTCGCAAGTTGAGTTAGTTGATTATTGGGTTAGCTTGAGGATGACCTATGTTGGTTGTGCATTTGGGTTGTATTGTTGTTTGTGTTGATTATGTTGAAATATGACTGGGGAGCACCTAGTTACTCCCCACTGATTGTGGCTGTTACTTTCTTTGTGGCAGGTTAGCGCGGGTTCGGGATTTGAAGTGTGAGAAGCCGTGAGGATTGACCCCGTAGCTAGCTTTTGTTGAGGAACTTGGACTAGACTTGTTGATTTAGTCTTTATTATTTTTCATACCTATATTTCATTTTGGATTGTAAGGGGTATTTACTCCCCGTTTGTTAGGTCTCAAGGCCAACTCTTTGTTTTATGTTTGTTTAGTGAGTGACGACTCGGATTACACGGTGTTTCCGCCACCGTGGTCTTCATTTCATTTTCATTTTCTCTTTAAAATCATTTTATTCCTTTATTTTAATTTATTGGAAAATCCGGGTTGTTACATTGCTAATGAGTTTAAGATGGATGTTGTGATGAGTTTGGGCTAAATATGGATTAAATTGATATTGATTACGAATTGGCTCGAGGATGATTGATTTGATATGGATTATGAGTTGGTATATTGTTAAGCATGCTTACCTTTGTTATAATTATGTTTTGTTGAGGAATGTTATGATTTGGGGTTACTTGGTTTGCTTGAATGGTTGTAATTGTTGTATTGACGGTATTGGAGTTGGTTTGATGGTTGGTTTGATCGTGTTGCTTATGCTTGAGTTAAGTTTGCATGCGTGTACTGTTCTGGCACGTATGTGAGGAGCTACGACGTCCTAGTTTGGACGGATACCGCCCATAATCCCCTCAGCTATTCTTGTTGCTTAGTTAGAGCTATTATGGGTTCTAAACCTGTTATGGTTAGAGACTATGGTTTGATATATGTCGTCACCGTTCTTGTTCGCTCGGTGGGATTTGGCCAAATTTAGACTAATGAGTTTGAGGAACTTCTTGTTCGCTGTTCCGCCATAGGGTTTGAGTGATTCTTGTTCGCTTCACTCGAGGTGATTCTTGTTCGCTTCACCTAGTGCTCTGCGCTTACTCTCGCGCTTGTGTTGATTGGTTACGAGTTGGATTGGTTCGAGGTGTGTGGATGGTTATGCCGTGAGTTGTTGTTGTGGGTGTTGAGTTGTAGGTTGTTGTTCTCTTTTGTTTTATCGTTCATTTGGTACTCTGATTATAGGTTGTAGGCCAGGTGAGCTTGTTCATATTGTTTACTACATTTACTATGTTGAAATATGACTGGGGAGCACCTAGTTACTCCCTACTGATTGTGGCTGTTACATTCTTTGTGGCAGGTTAGCGCGGGATCGGGTTTGTCAAGTGAGGATGCCGTGAGGATAACCTATAGCTAGCCTTGAAGTGATTTTGGATTAGACTTGTTAGGATGTTTAGATTTATTATTGTTGTCTTACTTTCATTTTTGGAGCTGGATTTGTACGGGGTATTTACTCCCCACTTCTAGGCCTCAAGGCCTACCTTTTTATCGTTGTTTAGTTTGTTTAGTGAGTGACGACTCGGATTACACGGTGTTTCCGCCACCGTGGTCTTCATTTTATTTTCATTTTCTCTTTAAAATCCTTTTACTTCTTTATTTTATTTTGTTGCAAAATCCGGGTTGTTACAGTTGGTATCAGAGCGAATACGCTCCCAACTCTCTTAGGTGAGTGAGTAGGATTTGACTTAGAACACCGAGTGAGAGTGTTGGGGTAGACACATTAGGGGGTCTACGTTATTTGTGCATATATATGAGTAGTTGTGTGAATGGTGGTCTTAGGATTACCACCATTAGATCATATGTTTGCTTTAGATGCAGGTACAGGGATGATGGAGTCATGCGAGGTCGGGTGTCGACTCGATAAATCTCTACATTAAAAATTTACTAGTCCTGCCTCTAAAATAGTCTTTAAAAGCTTTTGATTTGATTTAATCGTCGTTTTTAAATGTATTTCTTTATTTCAAAATGTTTCACTCTGATAATTGTCTTCTTATGTACTACTCGGTTTCTTTGCTTTCATCATACTCACCATTCTAAACTAAATCCTTTATACTTCTATTTTCTTATCAAATCATGTTAGCCTTTATTTTTAATATCGAGAAAAAGGGAGTATTTTACATTCCGTTTTAATACACTTTTATAACCCATGCTTTTTAAGGTTATTCATTTGAGAGTTCAGTTTTATCGAAAATTTTAGTCTATTCATGCCTTGATGATCTCTTGTTATAACTTTTCGATTTATTTGTTTCTTCAACTTTAATCATTTGATTATCCGCATCTCAAACCTTTCTTCTTCCTCCAATCTTTCGAAAAGCCTAGAGGTTTAATTTTGAAACTCTTTGAGTCTCTCTGATTGTTCAGCTGGAACAAGAATCCTGAAGCCGGATCGCGATTTCATGATCCTATCATCAGAGCACGCAGCGGAAGCTCTTAATCTAAATCACCTACCGTGTTCGTAGGGACCTCGATTAGCGTGGCTGGCTAGCTGTACTTGCTTGTAGTATATCCTTCTGGTTCTTCAGCCTTATTAATCGGCTTGTGATATCAATTTGAGCTTCTTTTCCATAAGTACAATCTCTTATTCTATTCATTCTTACTTTTTCAATACACCCTACAAGAATAGTTCCTAAACTCTTTTACTAATTGGGAATTCTAGATAATTTTCATAAATGAAATCCATTTTGCGCTTTAGTGCGATACTCACTTGTTTAACCTTCTAGTACACTCACATTTTGTAACTATGTTGAGGAAATATTTCAATTGAGATTTTACCTTTCACCTTCTTTCTAATTGCCTCAACATACTTTGGTGCCTTTTACTCAAACGATTTAAAATAAGTGACACATTTTCATTGCAATAATATTCTGATCGAAACATTTCTGTTGTGCCAAGCTTAAGTTTATTTAATCTTTCCTAGTGTGAGCCTTTTTCTACTTATGGCATTATATGTTCGGCTTGGTCAGTTAGTGAAGTCATTCTTCTAAAAGTCAATTTCGATTTTGAGACTCAGTCTTAAGACTCATCTTTTTCAATTTTCACTTCCAATCATACTTTATATTTGTCAAACTTTTCACGGGTCACCTATTCGTCTACGACGAGACCCATGGATGGTGACGATGAAGAGGACGATGGTAGCGGGTTCGTCTACGACGAGACCCATGGATGGTGGTACTTCTAGTACCGTTGCTGAGCCCCCGTTTTCAGCTGGTTTGGGGGGGCGTTTCATTTTGTAAATAGCATGTATGTACTTTATTTTTCTTGAGACTCTTTATCGTTTTTCTCCCTTATATTATGGTCCCCGTGTTGATGTGCTTTAGGACACATTGGGGACAATGTGTCGTCTGGTTTGGGGTGAGAAACGCTTTGCTTTCCGCTTTGCTTTATTTTTGCGTTTTCTTTTTCGTTTTTCATTTTCCAAAAAATCATAAAATCCTAAAAAATCTAAAAATCCCAAAAAACACAAAAAAATCAGAAAATTTCTCATAAAATCCAAAAATACGTATCCCATTCCGTTGTTTGCGAGCCTTTTTTACCTTATTCTTTCCCGACATCCCTTCCCTTGTTTGCTTTGAGCTTTGGCATGTTTTATATTGATGGATTAGCGCTACGGGGATGTTTAGACGCGCTTGCAGATGATGGCATGCTTTTACTTTGTTGGCTTTATCATTCACGGACTTTAGCTACTCTTATTGTGAGGTTTTTAGCCTCCAGAGGCCGGTTCATCTATCCCGGTCCCCGTGCTTTGATTGTGAGTAGTTCTCCTCGTGGGGTACGTAATATCAACGCGCATAAGTGTGGCCCCTATCCTGTTATTCCCCGCGATTTTGTCACATGTTTTGCATACGAGGCTTTAGATGTTTTCATGCTTATTCACCTTGTTCTTTGACTGATTTATCCTCTCATATATGATCCTTTACCCCTTATCCACATGAGTTTGCTAGCTACATTGCCATATAGCCTACCTTAGCCTAGCTAGTTACCGTTTTTGCTTACTCTTGTGCTCGTTCGTTGGGTTTTGATCGTTGCTACGACTTGCTAATGTCGTATGCTTGAGAGTGTTGGTGAATATGTGTCGGGATTGGTGTTTCCCCGACCTTTTATGAGGTATTTTCTCAACATTTGTGCTCTTTGCTCAAGAAGAAAAAAAAGAAACACAAAAATCTGAAAAAAACACAACACACAAAAATGCAAAAGAAAAGAAGAATGTGTGCACAAAAAAATAGGAGTTGTTGCTGTTGTTGCATGAGTGAGCACTTGTATTTATTTGTTATGTTGCGATGAAGTGTATAGGAGACCGATATGCTGCTTTCGGTCCGTTTTCTATGAGAGTTGGGTTCTTTGTTGGTTTGGACGGGCACTTGAGTAGTACTAGTGGTTTCCAGTGGCTTAGCTCCACGATTCCATAATCTATTAGTCCACCTTATCACCCTTATCCTCTCTTTGGCCTATACACACCTCATATCCTATGTAAGCCCTCATGTTTGGTTCGTTTTTGTGACATTATTTGTGTACGGGAATGCGAGATTTGGTCCACATTCGATTGCGGGCATGCTTCCACAAGTCGAGTAGGTGAGTGTCATCACATATATCACCTTGTTCATCATTTATGCTAGAGTGAAAACCGCGAGAGGTCCGTGATTTGATTGCTAGAGAGCCTTGGTTTAAGCCATGCTATTCATTCTGCGCCGTCTTGTAATTCTTATCCGTTAGCTAGCTATTTCCTACGTCCCATGTTGCTTCGGGATTGATCGCCATTTGCGGTTTGGTGATTGTTGGGGAAGTCTTCTTATTCTCGCTTTGTCCTCTATTTTCTATTATGCTTGGTTGCTTGAGGACAAGCAACGGTTCGGTTTGGGGGAGTTTGATGTGTCATATATTTACGTACTTTTAGCCCCTTGTTCACGAGCTTTACTTTGCGTTTCCCGTGCTTTTACTTGCGTTTCGGCTCCTATTTCTCTCCGTTTTGGCTCTGCTGCGTTTTTGTGTCTATTTTGTAGGTACACGCTCTAATTTGGAGTTTAGGATGCTTGTCGGGAAGTCTCGTGAAGTTTCGGAAAGTTTCGTGAAGTTTTGAAGTGTTTCGAGTTGGTTTCGTTGCGTTTCGCTTGCGCACGACCCTCGTTTCAATGAATGAAGGTGTCTCGGGACCTTGGGACGGGATTTGAAGCTCTCATATTCATCCTAAGCCTCGTCCCTACTCCTAGGCCTCGTCCCTTAGCCTTGGGACGACAAAGAAGCAAGAAAAAGCTAAGTACAAGAAGGAGCAAAAATGAGAAAAAAGCTGAATCACACGGGATGAGTATCCCGTATGCTTGGGACCTGTTTTGTGCTTGTCCCGTCCGGGATGGCCTGTCCCGTAGCCCTGGGATGGGTCTTGACTCTTCGTGTGCTTTGAATACATCGTCTATTTGAAGGCCTAAAACATCATAACTTTGCACGAAATTTTTACAGCATTTCCTAGACTCATAGAAGTACTTTCTCTCCAAAATTTAGGGTTGGATTATTTCTCCTTCTTGTATTTTGAATTCCCGACTCGGATTGCTTTGGTTTTGATCATCTATTTGGTATTGTTGTCTTTGTTCTTCTATTTCTCTTGCAATTTCTGATTAGGTATTGTTATATACTTCTCTCCTTTGTTTATCATTTCAATATATTTCATTGTTGATCATGTTTTTATCTTTATCCTTTACTTTTGTTGTTGTTTTCATCATGAGTGAGTAGTCCTTTATCTAGGGAGGAAGGATGATCATGGGTGAGTAGTCTAGGATGTTTTTGGTGATGTTTTGACAAGGGTTTTGCTTGTGTTTTGGTTATCTTGTTTTGATTGTGTTCGTTGATCCCTTGGCCAAGGTTTTGCGAGCGTTTGTCACCCTTAAACTTAAGACCGAAAGCCTAGTTTAAGGTAGGGCACAAGACTAACCATTAGGACCCTCACTTGTAAGTTGCGAGAGCCCGCATTTGAGACCTAGAGGACGCTTAGGACCGAGAGGCCGATGTAACAACCTGGTTTTTCGTGACTTTAATTAAACTAAGGCGGAAAATTAATTAAGTCTATTTATTACAAAACCAGCTGTTATCGTATTACAAACTCCATATACATAATATGAGTTTAAGATAAACAGAGTGTATGTTCGATTATAAAATCTCTCCAAAACAACGGAGTACAAAATAAGGTAAACCATCCCTAGCATTTGATAACATAAGTCCTCGAGGTACCTGCATTTGATCCCATAATTAGTGTTTTCTCCCCCACACATACTGAGCAACATCAAATAAATCATGTAGTATAGCAACTCGAAACATATTCGATATACACAACCAATAAATAAAACAAATAGCAAGCAGGCAAGCAAAGCACATAAGGAATTCATGAGGATTCAAACATGAGTATAAATCAAATAACATATCGTACAACACTCATAGACAATCATGCTCAAAAGTCGTACTTCAATACTCAGGCAACCAAGTCATTCAGACAATAATCAATCAAGACCAGGAAATACATTCAACATGTGATGTGATAACAAATGAGTCTTCGTTAGTAAGGCGGAAGCATGCAGACATAATCCGCGCAGTAGCCGGCAGGGCCAACTTCACTTGGACATGACTGTCAGGCTAAAGATACCTAAGGTAATAAGGATGATTCAATCCCTTGTCTAATGTATGCATACACTACCTATCGAGGATCATACGTATTCGCTATTCAAAAGGTATCACCGACGAAAAAGTTCGACTATCACCAGAGACGGGTACCCCCGGATGGGCTGGCGTTTCCAATTACTGATATATGGGCTCACGGTAATATCAAGTATGCCCCATCCCTGAGGTTGATACTCCGCACCGAATAGCAATCTCAAGATCGTTAATCGCCTTGGGCAACTCTGGGAGGGAGCCCAAGTCCCCATATACAGCTACCTCGTTAACTTCGAATTTCAAGAGTCGCAACATGGCGAACAATCCTAGTATTTTATTCAAGTAGCTCGTTTTTCTCAATTCTTATATCCTCGTTCAAACTTAATAAATGACAATTCTTAAACTTAAATATATCGTCGAACTTTGTATAATGAAATTGTAATTCTAGCAATTCTTCAGATAAACAGAACACATAGAAATACTTAAATATTTATTTTGAGTCCGTTCGTAAATTTTAAATATTTTCACTATTCATTATTTTACTATTCACCGTATTTTACTATTCATCGTATTTACTATTCATCGTATTTTTATACGTATTCGTATTTTCGTATTCCGTATTTGTACGTATTTTTATACTTCGTATTTGTACGTATTTTTATACGTATGCGTATTCTTATACTTAGTATCTTTTTCTATACTTAGTATTTATTATATTTTTTTATACTCAGTATTTCATTTATACTTTGTATTTTATACCTTATACTTATTTTTATACTTAGGATATTTTTAGGTTTACAAAACCAACTTTTATTCTCTAAGTACGAAATTCTAGTTTTAAAGTCGTTAAGTTCGTTTTGTATTTAGTGATTTGAAAAATCATTTCGGAAGTAAAACTCGTTTTAAACTTAAGTACAAAATCCTAGTTTCAAAGTTGTTAACTTCATTTTGTACTTAGTGATTTTAAATAATATTTCAAAAGTAAAACTCGGTTAAATTTAGTCGTATACTTAACTAAAATTTTAGCGGTTTCCATTTTTAGCGAGGTTGTCGTAGTTCATTTTAAATAGTCCGTATGTCCATATCCAAATTTAAGCAAAGGTAGTAACACTCGAAATGATTCATTTTAATATATGTAACGTTTATTTTTATCGGTTTCGTTGATTCTTTTTATTAACGATTCATTATACAATAAAATATAAAACTAATTACTATTCAATTTTAGTGACTAAGTGACAAATCCATTTTGATCAAAATTGACCCATTTTTAGTATGGATGGCGTGAGATAGTATACACTTAGCAATTTATTTCTTTTTTTTTGTTTTTTATTAATAATTCATTACTTTAATCAATTAAATTACTTAAGTGATAAAAATAAAAAGTGACAAATTCATTTTAGGTCCAAAATTGGCCCCTAAACCGTGGCCCTTAGTTATTTAGCAATTTATTTTCGTTTTCTAATTTTATCGGTTTTTGACTTAAAGTTCTTATATACTAATTATTTAAATTATACTAAGGCGGTTTAACTAGTTTACGATTTTCACTAATTACTTTATTTCATTTATGAATAGTGATTTGTGACACTTTATTTTTCTAACTTTTATAATTTAAGGATTTAGCCTATTTAACTTATATAACTATTATTGAAATTTTTCACTAATGAATTTAAACAACAATTAATTAAAACTTATAAGTATTATGAATCAAATTAGTTACATACATGAAGAACACTTGAATATGTGATGAACCCTAATATTTTTCATATGAACACAATTTAGTCAAATTTTTATATGTTTATATAATTCCCTCAAATTTTCCATACAAGTCTAATTTAACTAAACTAATCATAATATGTTATTTAGAAAAATTAAAACTAAAAATTGGTCCATTTATTTAATAAATGCCGTGTATATTTATATATATGTGCAAAATGTTATTTTTGATTTTTATACTACTAATTCAACAAATAACTTACTTAATATTACTTATGTATTTAACATATGTGAAAATCATATACAAATATTTACACACAAAAGCAAAATCATTTCAAAACACAAGAATAACAACAATATTTCAAGAACACACATAAACACTTTAAAACATTTAAATTTCATAACAATTTCATTTTAAGTCCTAAACATAAACTAATTATATTTTCATGTACATCTTATCCTTAGTATTTTAAGCATGCAATTTACAAAAATTAAAACGAAGGGTGATGGCCGTGGGTTTTATATATGTTACACAAATGTTATTTTTCGATTTTTGTCTCCTAATTTAACATATGATTACTAGGTGATAAACAACACAACAAATATAACGCATAACATTTAATAGCATACGATTTACCAAAATTAAAACTAGTGTGCGGGGGCACCTTAAGTTAGGTTTAAGAGTGAATAGATCAACAGTTGTCGGGGTCAATGATGTTGTCGAATTGGCTCAAATCGACGCCTCCACCTTGCTCCTCGTCTTTGGTTAGGATTAGTACATAAAAATGAAATAAGCAAGTTAGTAATTTTATTTAAGCTAGACTAACTAAAATGAAAATTTAAAGTGTAGTATCATTTAAATGTTTAAGTGATGTTTTAATTTTTTTTTATGATTTCGATTTATGTTCATAATTAATTGTATGTAATAAGAGTAAGTGAGTACTAAATATAAATGGTGAGGAGTTTATTTAAGTGTGCTAATAAATTTAAGCAAATAAAATGAAAGTTTTAAGGAAGAAAAGAATTAAAGAGGATGAAGATCAATGGTGTTCTTGAGGTTTGAAGATGAACAAGCTTACTTGTTCTTGGGTATGAGTTTATTTAGAGAGGAAATGACTTAGAGTGTTTGTTGTGTTTGTGAGTATGTTTGTGCGTGTGATTGTAGTAGTGTAGTAGTAGTTGTGCTTTGTATGTTATGTAGTAGTAAGTTGCATGTATTTAGTATATAATAAAGATTAAACTTAAATGTAAATAATAGTCATAAAGAGAGCATGCTTGATGGTAAGTGTCTTAGGCTAGTAAGTGATGTAGGAGTATGTTGTGTAAGAGAAGGGAAGAAAAATGGAAGAAGATAAGTTGGACCAAGCCAAATATCTCGGCCAACATCTATCACACACAAGTCCCGATTTTTCGTTTTTGAAATTTTCAATTTACGCGCACGCGAAAAGTCTCGAAATGAAATATATAGTCTTAAAATAATGTTTAGAAGTAAGGTCGAAAATAAAAATGAAAATAAACCTCAAAACGAAATCAAAACAAAAATTGGGTATTAGTTTCCTCGCAACTTTGAATTAGAAATTTATTCGATCGAAATATATATTTTTTTCGTGGAATGTTATCGAATTAAATCATTATACTCAAACGTCAAAAAGTTTACCAGTTTAGGCTTAGTGTAACTCATTATTTCAATTTTTAGTGAATGTGTTAGTTAAATCAATTTGAAATAGTGATTTGTTAATAATATAACTAGTGGTGTGCCCCGTGGAATCCACGGACCGAGTCGTTCACATTTTAATACGCATTTCTTGAGGGTTGTCAATTGTGTTTGTGCATGTAAATATTATAGACACTAATAATTATTAATTTCCATCTAAAATTTCAAAACAATCTCTTAAATGGATAGAGATAATATGAGTTCTAGGCGAAAAATATCGAAAATGTTACATATTATGTAGACTGCATATTACATATCATCGCTAGGAGTAGGGATGTCAGTGGAGCGGGTCAATGCAGATACCGCCCTGCATCCACCCCAGTTAGGGTAGAGGTAGGAGACACTTTAGTGGGTCGTGGAGCGGTGGTGGATTTCATCCAAATACCGCCCCGACCCCCGCCCCGCCCCCGTACACGCCCTGCCTCCGCCCCGCCTATACCCGCCTCACTCTTATCCGTCCCGCCTATACCCGCCCCGTCTATACCCGCCTTATTCATATACTTAACAATATAAATCAGAAAAATATTTAACACTTTATAACTTTACTTATAAATTTTTTTTTTTAACTTATTATGAAATATAAATACGACTAATACTCCATATTTCTTTAATTCATAAACTTTAAACGTGTGCCTTATGTGTTTTAATTTGGTACTCATAATACTTTGATGGGTTATTTGAAATGTGTTTTCTATGTGGCTATGTCGTTATTAGAAAATTTTCGGTAAAAAATTATTAAAATTTACGTTACGATAAGGCGGGGGAAGCATCTCCACCACCGCATCCACCAACAAAAACCCACCTCCACCTCCGCCCCATCACCCATGGCGGGTGACCACCCGTCCTCCACCACCCGCCTGACGAGGAATTTTTTAGACCCACCACCGCCCCAGACCCGCCTCAGACCCGCCCCAGCCCCGCCCCAATGACATCCCTAGCTAGGAGTCTTTTCGATGGGTTTGGTGATGGCTTTTTGTGCTTCTTTTTTGATTAGCACAACGGTTGTTGTTTCTGTTTCATCTGTCGCAAATTTGGAAAATTCTATTGCAATTTAAGGCGCCAAATCAATTTTTCAGCCCGCCAAAACAGTCCGTAGTAAAAATTTATTTTTCGTCGCAACTGTAAAATTTGCGACGGAATTTTTTTCCCGTCGCAAATTCCCTCGTAAATAGACTGTTTTTTTAGTATGTATTTTGAATTGTAAGACGATTATTGCTGGGTTTGTAATACAAAGTACTTAATTAATATTTCCGCCTTAGTTTAATTAAGTCACGAAAAACCTGGTTGTTACAATATTAGTTAAGAATAAAGATCAAACATATTGGATACATTCGAATAGAAGATACAATTTTTTATATATAGTCACGTATAATGGTGGATACATTTCTTTTTTATATAATACTAAAATGATTCCGAAGAAGTTTTCAATTTTTTGAGAAATTCATCGGGCACTTTTCACATTTTAAAAAAGTATACGTTCATTTTTATACATCACGCTTAATATGATATTTATATTAAGTAGGTATGTTAGAAACTTACTGTAAGTTGTTTTTGTTCATCTATTTTGAATATGTTTATATTAATTTAATAAAAGTTAATTTATAACTTATTTCATAATAATCAACCTCAAACTTTGTAATTTTGACAATAGTTCTGAACACATATAAAATAAATTGTTACTATTGTAACTTAATATTAATTCTCGAAACAAAATAAAAACATGAAATTAAGAACGCAAAAACATTTAAAAATAAAGGGATGAGAAGTAATGATTTTATTTTTTTCATAACCTTTGAAAATTTTTAATTCTCACACCAACTAATTTAATGCATCAATTTTTTGAATGAATGATTCTTATATTTTAGTTATTTTATTTAATTAATTTGTTAAAATAAAATAAATAAAAGGGAAATTAAGAGAAAAAATAAATTATTTTTAAATGATGACTTACATTTTAGTTATAAGAAATTAAAATTAAAAATAATGACAATATGTTTTTTTGGTTCATGTGTAAATTTATGATATTGTAAATATATAATTTTAAAACAATTACTATAAAAATCACATTAAAACACTACAATTTCTCATAGATTTTTGGCTGTGTAGAAATAACAATTTAAATGAATATATTTACATTATTCATTTCCTTTCATACTATAAAACCTTGATAAAAAAAAAAATACATCACAATTATATTTTTACACCCTTCTCAAACATCATCTTGATATATTAATAGTTAAAAATTAAAGTCAAAGATGAATGAAACAAATATCAAATAATCTGCCTTGTATTTATCTCTTCATTCAAAAATAATTAACCAAAAATTAGCTACACATCGATTATAACTTGGTAAGTGTGTATTTTTTTTTATTTTCCGATTTGTTCCTGCAAAGATAAAAATTAGTTAACATTGTACTATATATAACGTTAGAGGAAAAAAAAGAATCAAAGCCACAAAATCAAAAGCAAAATGTATCTAAATATAAAATTTTAAACATTATGAAAATAAATGATGCATGCCTTATAAACTTTTGAAAACTCTAAAATAATAAATTTGATCCACCTTGTATTTACCTCTCATTAAAAAATAATTATCAAAATTTTCCTCAAAAATAAAATAAAATAAAATAATTGAATAATGAACACATAGATTATACCTTGATAATTATTTGAGCTTTGTTACTTCCCGATTCATTCCTGCAAAATATAAAAAATAGTTAACATTGTACTATAAAACTACATTATGGGAGGAAAAAAAATCAAAGCTATAAAATCAAAAGTCAAATGTGTCTAAATATATATTTATAAAATTGTTGAAATAATATGTGCATGACTTTGAAAATTTTGGAATTTCAAAAATAATATAAATGATGAATGAATTTATAAGGTTATAGCTTATGTCTTTTGGTTTTCGTTATATTAACTGGTGGACACAAAATAATTAATTCAAAAAAATAAAAATGTAATGAGAAATAGAAGCGATAGTTGTAGTTGAAATATTTGACTCTTTGTTTATAACTATTAAAATTTTTGTGCTATTACATCTGTTTGATGAATATTTTTTAATTTCATTTGTATTGTTTCAACTTTGCATTTATGCTAGTAAGTAATTACCAATTAAGTGGTCTATTTTTTTAGTTTCATCTGTTTTTCGGGCACTCTAAATGTTGTACGTCGTGAACGGTGAAAATGAAAGCCGGAGAAGAAAAACGACCATGTTGAGATGAGAGTTGTTTAAATTAGAGGGGAAAAAAAAAGAATCAAAGCCACAATCAAAAGCAAAATGTATAGAGTCTATAGACCTTGCTATGTCTATAGACTCTATTGTGCGTATGATTAAGGTTGATGTTAGTATTCGTTTATTCAACTCCCACAATGTTGGGGATGAAATGGTCATTGTAAATGCATTGAACGGATAAATCCTTGTAACCCTATTTGGATTGAATGAAAATGAGCTAAATTCTTTCAAAAAAAAAGCAAAATGTATCTAAATACAAAATTTAAAATTATTAAAATAATTGATGCATGACTTTTAAAATTTTGGAAACTCTAAAATAATAAATTTGATCCACATTGTATTTATCTCCTCATTAAAAACTAATTATCAAAATTTTCCTCAAAAATAAAATAAAATTAATTAATAGAATAATCAACAGATTATACCTTGATAATTATTGTGAGTTTTGTTATTTCACGAATCATTCCTGCAAATATTTAAAAAAACAGTTAACATTGTACTATAAAACAACATTACGGGACGGAAAAAGAATCATAGCTAGAAAATCAAAAGTAAAATGTGTCTAATTATAAATTTATAAAAATTATTGAAATAATTTGCGCATGACTATCTAAATATAAAATTTTAAACATTATTAAAATAATTGATGCATGTCTTTTAAAATTTTGAAAACTCTAAATAATAAATTTAATCCACCTTGTATTTATCCACTTATTAAAAATATAATTATCAAAATCCTCATAAATAAAATAAAGTAAATTAATAGAATAATCAACACATAGATTATACCTTGATATTATTGTGAGCTTCGTTATTTTCCGATTCATTCCTTCAAATATAAAAAATAGTTAATATTGTACTATAAAACAACGTTACGGGAGGAAAGAAAAATCAAAGCTACAAAATCAAAAGTAAAATGTATCTACATATAAATTTATAAAAATTATTGAAATAATTTGTGAATGACTTTGAAAGTTTTAGAATTTTTAAAATAATAGAAATGATGCATGATTTTGTAAGGTAATAAATTATGTCTTTTGGTTTTCTTTATATTAATGTAATGAGAAATAAATGATAATGTAGTTGAAAAGTTTGACTCTTTGTTTATAACTATTAAAATTTTTGTGCTATTACATCTGTTTGATGAATATTTTTTAGTTTCATTTGTATTGTTTAAACTTTGCATTTTATGTTAGAAAGTACATACCAATTAAGTAGTCTATTTTTTAGTTTCATCTGTTTGTTGGGCACTCTAAATGTTGTATGTCGTGAACGGTGAAAATGAAAATCGGAGAAGAAAAACGGCCATGTTAGATGAGAGTTGTTTAACACGAACAATTGATTGCGAGCAAATGAATGTTGGTCTTCAATGAGGGTCTTTTCAAATCCTCAAAATAATTACAGGTGAAAGATGAAAAGACGAAGAAGTTGAAAAAACAAAGGTAAGACAATTTTGAGCGAAATTTCACCTGAGAAGTTAAGTCTGACGTGGAATACAATGAATGGCGTGGCGGAATAAGGACGCAATTACTATATGTTTAATAGTGTTTTTCGTGAGCACACTTATGAGTTATTTAGTTTTAATATGTAACATGGACAATTGATTGATTGCGAGCAATTGAATGACGGTATTCAATAAAGGCCTTTTCAAATACTCAGAATAAATACAGGTGAACAACGAAAGGACAAGGAAGATGAAAAAACTTGAAGCAAAATTTGACCGACGTGGAACACAATAGATGACGTGGCGGAATGAGAGCGTTTTTAGTGTGTGTTTTTGGGTGTTTTTCACAAGCAAACTTATGAGGATTTTCTTTTAATATATAATATAGATATAGATATAGATATAGATATAGATATGTTTGTTAGTAATAATCAAAATAATTAACCTTAACTAGTTTTAATTAGATTAGGATTACAAGTAAGTGAATTTGGAAAAAGATTAGGTGATTTAACCACCTAAGTGGCTCGGCCATTTTGGGTCAACATTGACCTCGATTTGCGTGCCGAAATTTGTCGTTGAGAAATTTGTCGTAGATTCTCCGTTTGATTTATCGAGTTCAAATATGTAAAAATAAAGTTCAAATTCCAAGTAATTCAAAATGGTTTTAGTTTAGGTGCATTAATAAGTTGTAGTGTTGTTTTAGGAAAAATAAGTGAGCGAGGATGATTAATTATTGATTTCCTAATTATAATTAGCTTAAATTAACACGGGGTGTTACAGCCGAGCCTATTCCTTAGCACATGCGATTCCCGACTCATTTCTGTCACCATCCTTCATCCTAGCTTTGCCTATGCTATCTCCGATTCCCTAGACCTTTCCCTTATAAGTTTAATCCCTTGTCTTTCGCTATAGCTCTAGTAAACCAAACCTTACTCGAACCGAGACTAGAATCGTTAAAAATAACCAACATTGCGACCATCTCCCTGTGGATTTCGACCCCGACTTACCCTAGTTATCCCTTAGGTTTGTTAGGTTATCTTTGACTAGGCGAGTGCGACTAAGCCTTATCATAATACTCTGCTTTTTAGTCGAACTCTGTTTTGCAGGAAAAACAGCATCCTACCGAAGACAAGCAAACACCACCGGGGGCTCTAACAATGCACGTGTTCCCAAATGTGAGATTCATGCAACCGTCAAGTCTCGAGTCACGCATATGATTCGTCTTTGTCTTTCAAAGTTTTCGGCATCCCAAGCATTCCATAAACATCGACTCACACATCGAGTCGATTCTCTTCCAATCAACACGCAATTTTGGCGTCAAAAAAACAATTTGGCGACATTCAAACCGCCCTTTTCATAACTTTTCAGTTTTCAAAACACTATCACGGGCCGACATGCCCTTAAACATGCACGAGGCAACATGTCCATCAAACAGCTCGTCAGCATTTTCAAAAGCATTTTTCAAAAATTAACTCAACACTCGGGTTAATACATTTGAACAAAAACATTTTCAAAAACACTTTGCATTTTCGAACGACTCTTTTTGAAAAATACATTTCAGAAATAGTATTTTCTTGAGCACTAACCATGCAGGTACAATGTAAAAGGCAAAGTTGACAAAGAGCATGACATGAGTATGCATCCACGACGCTCAAAATGTAATCAAGTGCAACGAAATACAAATAAAAGCACTCGAAATGACGTAAATCGCTAGTGAAGCGGGGGCTAGAAGTATATATAAATACGACACATCAGAGAGAAAAACCATTTAAATAAAAGACACTTTGAAAAAACAAATCATTCAAAAAGAATCACTTGGAAGAACTCAAGAACTCTTTTCAATTTCTAAAATAGTGAACACGCATGTCAAACTCGTGCCGCCTGTGTAAGGAAGAATAAATACATTGATTCAAGTCATTACGTGTACTACACATGATTTTTACTAAAAGTAAAAATACATAATAAAGGTCAAATGGCATAAACACCTCATAACCTTTGGGTTACTGATCCTAAAAAAGTTGACAAACTATCGCCAGAGTGCGTAAAATTATAACTATGCTCGCTACCACATATCACGTCCCATCCTAAGCTAGTATACTGATAAGCAACTCAGGACGTCCTCCTAGTCGTATACATCAAAATGATAAAATAATGCAAGAATAAAAGATATAAATGTACATAAGTCCAAATATGAAAATAACAACAATGTAAGATTAATTATATCAATACACGACCTACACAATTAAACTCAACAACAACAATAAACAGATCACAACAATCTAAGTTAGCAGTAACATATACGGTGCTAGTTTAAGTGTGGCCACACTCTCGGAAAAAACTATTCGGATTCGACTAGCTGCTAACTAGGTGACAATAGGACCTCAACTAGTTAGCCTCATAGACTCGATCTCAGCCTATAAACATCCGCGAACCTCAGATGAATAGACTTCCACTGAATCTTAGCCTATAAACATGCATGACAATAGATTCAGTAAACTAGTCTTACCCTATAAACATCCATAGACCTTAGACCATCCCAAAAGTAGATATACCAATCAACGGTTAAGTACTACAAAACCAAACTCATGCATAGGGGTGGCATAGTCACCCTTACCCTGCGGATATCTTACCACCCGGTATTAAATGGGTAGATATGGATAATGGAAAAAAAATATTATTTAGGACAGGATAAGGATAAATAGAGAGTGTGATAAAGGTGACTGAAAACCACCCTTTTATTCACCTTGAGGATATTCTTATCCTTAAATAATTTTTTTTATTAAAAAAATCGACAAATCATAAAAAATAAAATTAAACCATGAAAAATATTACTTGAGCAACATGATTAATATAATATTATTATTGCGTTGAGAAAATATAATAGGATCTAATTATATTTGTTGTTGTCATTGTGAAAATTTGGTGTGTTGAACTTTGTATAAATGAATATTGAAATCTAAATTATTATGTTGTTTGAAATGTTAATTTAGCGTTTTAATTTAACCACGTATAAAATTAGTTCACTTAATTTATTATTGTTGTTGTAAAATTTGATTTCTTGATTTTTTTTTTTTATCATGAAAATTTTTTTGTCCATTCTATTAATGAGTGAAAATTATCCAACGGATATCCATTTCACCATTTTACCCAGAAGATAAGAATAAAGTTGGATGAAAGAAATAGGATTGGATTAATTGGCAAGAATAATCCGAACTGGTCCTCTTATTACATAAATAATCCGAACTCAAATTAATCCACGAATAATCCCAACTATTGAAGTAACATTTTAATAATGAACTTTGGCCAATTTTAACATGCTTTAATCAATAAAAAAAAAAAAAAAGTGAAAACGGTTTGAATTATTACTTAAAATAAGAGTGAGGCAAAATTAGAGTCGATTCCACCATTTTTTTACGTGTTAGAGTTGATTGAAATTGGCCAAAGTACATTATTGAAATGTTACTTCAATAGTTGGGATTATTCGTGGATTAATTCGAGTTCGGATTATTTATAGAATAAGAGGACCAATTCGGATTATTCTTGGCAATTAATCCAAAGAAATAATTAAAAGGAAAAAAGTAAGATATGGATGGTGAAAAAAAGAAATAATTAAAAGGAAAAAAATAAGATATGGATGGTGAAAAAATAAATAAAAGAAAGACTTCACCGTGCCTGTATCTTACCCATTGTCATCTTTACTTATACATGAGAACAATATAAACCAAACATACAATTCGTAACCACTAACAAATGATGCAAACATTATTCTTATTCAAGCGTGTCTTTCTAACAAGTCACTGTAATACCGAGTAAGTCCATCACCATTATCTTTTATCGTGCTATAAACCACCTACGAAGTGAGAAAAATAGGGATGTCATTGGGGCGGGGCGGAGGCGGAGGAAGGATCCTCCACATTCGCATCCACCAACAAAAATCCACCTCCACCACCGCCCCATTACCTATGGCGAGGGATTACCCGCCCTCCACCACCCGCCTGACGGTGGATTTATTAAATCCACCACCGCTCCACCACCCGCCTCCCCCGCCTCAGACCCGCCCCACCCGCTTGAAATCCGCTTCGTAAAATTGCATTGCCGTAATGTATATTTTTTTTAAAAGAAAAATTACCGATATTGTTTTTACATTTTTTTAAGGTAAAAGTATTTTTTAAAATTAATTTAAATATATATGTTTAACCTTTATTTTTTTTTTTTTTTTTTTTGTAATTGTTAAATCTTACTCCATCTTATTTATATTTTCAAGGCTATGAATAAAGCGGGTATATGCGCGGCGGGTGCAAACGTGGCGGGTGTAGGGCGGAGGCGAGTGCGGGGCGGGAACGGGGCGGAGTTTTGATGAAATCCTCCATCGCACCACGACCCGCAGCGAGGGACATTTTTGATACCCACCTACGCCCCACGACCCACCAAACTATCCCCTACTTCCACCCTAACTGGGGCAGATGCGGAGCGGTATCCATATTGACCCGCCCCACTGACATCCCTAGAAAAGAACTTCAGAATCCCCCAAAAGATTGTCTAAGATCAATTCCTAAGATTATAGTGAAGGCAAAGAACTGTAAAACCAAGATTGATAAATTAGGGTGTAAAATTGAAAACCGATAAATATGACAAAATTGAGATTGACTTACACCATGTCAAAAAGCATGGAATAGGTAGATGAACTTGAGAACAAACGGAGCAATTTCGATATGTAATGACAAATATGTATCAGCATTATGATCAGAGAATTTTTTTTACTTTTTTTTTTGGGTAGGAAAAAGGTAACAGTTCAATTATGTTTAGAATTATGAAAAAAGAAATAAGGTAAGATGACTATTTACAAAGGATTTAATTTATGAGTTCGAGTTTTGAAAATTGCCTTATTTTAAGATTAATTAACTTTCTTAATCCCACACTTTATTAAAATAATCAGTTTTGTCAAGATTAAAATACTTCAAATTCTTTAAGGCAAAAATAATATTCTTTAATGTATATATTTAAGTAAAAATATAATATTAGTTATAATATGGAAAAGCTCCATGTGTTACAGATCCCTTTCTTTATAAAGTTTCGTCCTCGAAACTAGAAGGTTAAAAAGATAATTCAAAAAGAAGAAAACATTTACGAATGGCGACAAAAAAAATTTAGAAAATAAAAAAATCTAATTTGATTCAAAATAACTCGTTGGTCATAAAATCCACTAGAACAAGGTAATTAAGAAGGGTGATGGGTCATATTTATATATACTTTTAGCCCTACCTACCCAAATATATATATATATATATATATATATATATACTTTTAGCCCCCGTGTCACTAGCTATTTTCGTCGTTTTGAGTGCTTTTATTTGCATTTTGCTTCCATTTTCTCTCCGCGTGTCTCTGGTGTGCTTTTTATGTCTATTTTGTAGGTACACGCACTAATTTGGAGGATGGATGGTAGTAGGGTCGATGCTAAGGCGTCCCGGAGTCGCTACGTGGCATTTCGAGTTGATTTCATGTGGTTTCGGTTGCGTACGGGCCATGTTTGGATGTTTGAAGGTGTCCCGAGACCAAGGGATGGACTTAGAAGCTCATATGTTCACTTTAGACCTCGTCCCTACCCCTTGGGACGACCTAGGCCTCGTCCCTATGCCTTGGGACAACAAACAAAGCAAGAGAAATCAACCACCAAAAGTGCAAATTTTCTGAACCTCTCGGGATGGCCATCCCGAAGCCTTGGGAGGCTGCCACCATGTGGTCCCGGACGGGACACTCATCCCGACCCCCTGGGACGGGCCCCGACTCCTCGTGTGTTTAATTTGTTCGACTACATTGATGGGGTTATGATGTATTTCGACACATTATCTTTTTACAGCATTTTTAAGACTCTTTAAACATTTCTTTCTCAAAAACTTAGGGTTTGATATTTTCTATATTTCGTACTTTGAATTCCCAAGATGAAATTCGCTACTACGATCATTTATTTGGTTTTTGTTGCTTTTGTTCATCCTTTTCTCTTTGGTTTTGCTTGTGATTGGTATTGTAATTCTTCTCTACTTTCATTTCAATTTCTATTCATATTGTTCTTGATCATGTTTTCATCCATTACTCTTGCTTTAGTTATCATTTTGATCAGGTGTGAGTAGTTTTATCATCTAGGAGGAAGGGTGAATCATGGGTGTTCGTTTAGGTTGATTTTGATGATTATTTGAGTCGGGTTTTTGCTCTTGTTTTGATTGTCTTTGCTTGATTGTATTTGTTGATCCTTTGGCCAAGTTTTAGCAAACTTTTAGCACCCTTGAACTTAAGACCGAAAACCTAGTTCGAGGAGAGGCGCGAGACAATCATTAGGACCCTCGATAGTAAGTTGCGAGAACCCGTTATCGAGACCTAGAGGAAGCTTAAGACCGAGAGGACGAGCTATACCCTTAGCAAGTGCGATTCCCTACTCAACCCGATTATCATCCCTTGACCTAGCTTATCCCATGTCTAGCCCGACTTCCTAGACCTCTCTCCCTATAAGTTAAACCCTTTCTTTGCTCTAGCTATAACAACCCTCAAAACATCGAACCGACCGAGACTAGAACCGACCCATAAGTAACCTACACTAGCAACCTTCTCCCTGTGTATTTCGACCCCGACTTACCCTAGCTACCCTTAGGTTTGTCAGGTTTATCTTTGACTAGGCGAGTGCGACTAAGCCTATCAAAGGGCAACAAAATCAATCAATCAAGGCCTTAAATGTCTACCAATCTCTCTCAATTTACTTTGATATTACTAAGGTTAAGTTATTTAAAGGTTACTTAGATGTGCGTCGGGAGCGTAAATGATCTTATACTATAACGCTCACGGTTTAATATTTTTATTACAAAGACAAGTTCTAAAATAAATCTGTTCCACACGTCAAACGACCGATACAATTTGACAGCATCTCATTTAATACTTTAAGGTGTTGAGAGATTCTATTAGACCTGGCAAAACAGACCCGACTCGATTGACTCGACCCGATAAGGCTGACCCACGTAAGTGACCCGATAATCACAATCCAAATTTTACCCGAAATCCGAAATAACCCGACCAGACCCAAACCCGACCCGCAATACCTTAACCCGAAATTGACCCGAAACCCGAATTGACCTTATATAAAACACAAATTATGTACATAAAAACCTTATAAAGTAACCTTTTGGCCAAAAAATCGACTCTTGTCAGCAAAATTTTGCATTTTGACTCGAAAGTAACTTGAACCGACCCGACCCAACCCATATTGACCGAACCCGAAATAACCCAATAACAGCCGACCCAAAATAGACCCGAAACCCAAAAATGACCCGACCCGGTTCGATACATTTACCTGACCTGAATTGACCCGACCCAAACCCGACTCGATTGACCAATTTGCCAAGTTTAGATTCTATTAGTCGTCTCACGCATGAGACGATCTTATAAGACGTTATTTAATTACAATATTTTTATCAAGTATTAAAATAAATCATATATGTGTGCATTAATTATATTATACATATGGCATCTAAATATAGTTTAGTATGCTTATATATGGGTTCTATAGTCGAAAATCTACTTTAAACTCATAATGCCTAATAATTACAAAATAACCCCAACTATTGATAACTCATTCCAAAAATATATTCTAACCAAATTTAATCGAGTTAATAGGTAAAACAAAAGTGAAATCGGTTTAAAATTTAATGTGAAATAAGAGTGAGGAAAAGTTAAAATCGGTTTCACATTCTTTTTTACCTATTAGAGTCGGTTAAATTTGACGATGATATATTATTTAAAGGTTTTCAACAATTGAAATTATTTTGAAATTTTTTAAATTGAGATTATTTTTGAATGATGAATAATACTCCGTAAATTATTTCTGTTAAATTTTTCCTAGATAAAACTTTATTGATCAATCGTATTCAAACTTTACTCAATCATATTTTTTTTTCCATTTTTTCCTTGTACTACACTTCCCCATTCTAGAAATTTCTCTTTTTGAAACTCATAAAATCAACCATAAAATCATGGAAAATCAATCAATTTCTTATACGAAGTACAATTCGTTGCATTAACTTATCGCTTTAAATCAAGTAATTTTCTCGTTTTTGAATTATATTGATTAAATTATTATATTTTATATTTTATTTATTTATTTTGATTACTTGAATTTGGTTTGTCATGGTTGTTCATGGTAGTGTGGCTGGAGTTTGGGATGGGGTTTCTGCTGGCAGCAAATTAGGGCGAGGGTCACGGTGGTGGCGGCACATGAGGGCGGGTAAGCTAGGTTAAGGAAATGCAAGGTGGTTGGGTTGGGCCGGTAGGGGTGGGTTGGGTACGATTGAGTAATAGTTGAGTAGATTTGAGTAAGACGAATATAAAATTAGATGGGAGATAAATTTATTTTATATTACAAATTATGGAATATTGAGAAGCAATATGAACAAAAAATAATAAGGTAATAATAATAATAAATTAATAACAAGCGATCATATCATATCATCCATATGAATGAATAATAAATTAATTAATAAATTATCAAATCATGGAATTCAAAACGTAAAGCTAACCTACCATACCAATATAAAATTCCTAAAATCCCTCATTAAAGTTCTTTATTACTCACTAATTATTATTTTTTTCATAATAATTAATTTGCTACTATTACTTTAAGATTAGCAAGCTTTAATACTTTCTTTTTCTTCGATTTGTTCTTACACTGTTGCAATTTTCGTGCTCTATACTTCAAATTCCAACTTTTAAAAAAAATAATAATATTATTTTTTTTATCACATTAATCTGCTTTCGAAGAAAAATTTGAGTTTTTTAATATTAAATTTGTAAAAAAATGGAAGAAAAGGAGAGCATTATGTCCGGTTCACCGGAAAATACGGAAAGCGGTTCACCAAACCCAATTAGTTTCGCCGGAGGCGGTGGCGGCAGCGGTGGAGTTATGTCGGCTCCGCCGTCGGAACCACCGTCTACCGGCGGAGGAGGAGGAGGAAGTGGGGAGAGTGTAAGGAAGAAGAGAGGAAGACCGAGGAAGTTCGACGAGTTTGGAAACTTAAGTCCGGCGTACACGGCCAACGCTGCTAGAAAAGCCGCAAAAACCGCCTTGTCGCCGACGCCGGAGTTTAGTTTGACCACCTCTGCTACGGCGGCGGTGGTCAATGCTAATTCGACGACGTCATTTGAATTTGGTGGGCCCAAAAAGCAGCAGCAATTTGGGACTTATTCTATGAGTGAGTTGATTTTAATTTTTTTTTTTTTTTTGTTTTGTTTTTGTTGTGAAATTTAGTGTTAATTAAAAATTTTGATTAGGGGATTAGTGTTAGGGTTTCAATGGAGGAGGATATGAAAAACGTGATTAATTTGAAATGTAATTGAAATCCACAAAAATGCAAACTTTGTTTTTGTTTTTGTTTTTGTTTTTAAATTAAGATTCATTGTTAGTACCCTTTATTTTTAGCTTGTCTTTTAAATCTCAGCTTTTTGACTGATTTTTGGATTTTTACTTGAAATTTTATGCTCTTTTAATTTCCCCTTTATTAGTGAAGTGTGGGTTTTCTATTTGATTCCAGCGATTTTATAGGGTTTAAATTTGAAATTCTGGTTCAAGTCAGGGGGTTTTTCCAAAGGAAAACTCTTTTGATTCGATATTTTTAACTTTAATCCGAGGTTTCTGCGTGATCCAGTTTTTCGTAAATCTTTTTTTAGTGAACCCGAATAATTGATTCAATTTTTCAATTTGTCATACTTTCTTCTGATAGAAAAGTAACAAATGACTTTCTGGTGAGCTATGTTGTACACTTCTCTTTATATATATAGTGGGGAGACCAACATTTGCAGAGATCAGAGATTTCAGGAGATCTAACTGGCATTTGTTTTGTGTATGAAGGTGAAATATTTGCCGAAACAGCAGGAGTTGACTTCACTCCACATGTCATCACAGTACACAAAGGAGAGGTATTGCTTTCCTTATATAACACTTCTTATCTACTTATCACTTATTCTAACGCGAGACGGTTTTACCATAATCTTACAAATTCTTATATGAGACGGTTTTATGATAATCTTATCTTCAAACTTCCCGTGCAGTAGGAAACTTTTTTCAAAACTGCATTTTCTTTTGTCGGTTGGTTTTTTGTAGTTTGAAGGTCATTGTTGGTTGGTAGAACAGTGTGAGAGGGTTGTACAAAAATTGAAACCTTGGGCTATGGCTCCAATACGTTATAGTTACCGTATCCATAACTGTACAAAAAGAAGTCGCGCCCTTTAGTAACAGGGATTATTGCTCATAAAATTGTGTTTGGTTCTCTGGTGTTCAGCTAAAGTTTTTGAAGCTGGTCTTACCTAATTGGGTAGAAAGTTAAAATGTTTTTTCTTCTTGGATATGTTGGGTGCAACTGTCTTCAACCAATTTTTCTGCTAAATATTCTTACTGGTCAGGATGTTGCGGCTAAAATTCATGCCCTTGCCAACAAGGCGCCGAAAGGGATTTGCGTTCTTTCCGCTAATGGAACCATCACCAATGTTACCATCCGGCAACCAGGATCCTCTGGCGGGCTCTTGACATATGAGGTATAAACAGAGAGTACCTGCTCTGCACACCTTATCTTCACTTGTCATTTCAATTATCTTGCACTTAGTAAAACCAAATTTCAATTGAATATACATAAACTGAACAGAACCTTCATTGAATGCATCAACTTCTTGTAGTTTTTATTGTGGATAGACTAACGTATGAGGGTGTTTAGTTTAGGTGAATGATACTGTAAAAAATCTAGATGGTCGAAGTTATATATTTCGACATCTTTAATTCTTTACTATCCTTACAAGTTTTGCATTGATCTGAAATAATTTTAGCATCTTCTCCATGACAGATATCGGGTATATAGTGAAATGAATTGTGGGGTAAGCTTGCAGTGAATATTCGGAGTTGTAATGATGTAGGTTGAACTTTATAGAAAGGACTGTAATCAGCTCATGTCAGTGTGAACTGAAAACTTGAATCACTTAACTGATCTCATTGATGAAGACTTCACATATATATCTGCCATGAGAGCATCATCGATATTTTTGCTTTTGAACATCACATCCTATAAGAGCCAAATCTCACAGTTTAATGTTCTAGAGGCCCAATATCCAAAACAATAGACATTCTTATCGTGTCACAAAATTCGCGGGATGATGTCTGAGTTAATGTGGAAAATGTTACTGAAGTTTACTTTAACTTGTAGCCATAACCAAGGCTTTCTTTGTTCCATTCTAAGCTTAATTATCGCTGCGTATATTTGCACAAATCATAAACTCAAATTGGAGATGTGCACTGCACTACTATTTTGATATCTGATCCCAAAAACAAATGATCGTGGTGCAGGGCCGGTTTGAGATATTGTCTTTAAGTGGGTCGTATACTGTGACTGAAGCTGGTGGGATAACGAGCAAGACTGGTGGACTGAGCATCAGTCTAGCTGGTCCTGATGGTCGCGTGGTCGGTGGCGGCGTTGCTGGCTGGATTATTGCTGCCAACCCTATTCAAGTAAGGAACTATTCTAGTTCATAATCTCAGCAATATACTCCGTATGTTGTTACAGAACATTTCGGTATTAAATTTCTCTTTTATTCTAATTCTATGTGACAAGATGTACAATTCCCCTTTGATGAGCTGATATATGTAAAACTGTTTACATATATGAGAGACCTAAAGTGGAACTCAGACAACCTTAAGGAACCCGAGTGACTTTTTCGTGTTGATATCATTTGAGTTAACTTTGTTAGTTGCATAGAATCTCAGTAATGATTGCCTACCAAGCCACCTCAATATGTGGTAACCGTAGAGGACCATGACCGTGATAAAGCAATCTGTATGATTGTCACGAGCAATATTTCAAACCGTGATTGCATCCACATAAATAAGAAATTGTGCAGAAGCTACAAACTGCGAATTTGAAAAGCAGCTAATATTTCAAACCGTGATTGCATCTACCGTCCATGTAAATCACGGTGTTTTTTTATATTTTATCGTCCTAACGCCTCCTCTTATCAAGGAAAATTTGAAAAGCAGCTAATAATTTTAATTGCCTCAAAATTTTTTGTGTTCGTGTTCAGGTGGTAGTAGGGAGCTTTGTGCCAAATGGCTATAAAGCACAAAAGAGAAAGTATAACCGCCAATCACATACGCCAACAACGATGTCTGCTCTCCCGAACACAACACCAGCAGAAATTCCAAACTCGCAATCTATGCTCCATCATTATCATGAAGCGGGTGCAGCAGCAGTGTCCCCAGTACGGGCGCACAGTCACAGTGAAGCAGATGACAGCATGGGCAGCGGGCACAACCTCAATGTGACTTCTTCGCACGATACCCAAGAATGGAACAGTGGTTCCGAACCACACAGACTCTACCCCGACATCAATGTCTGTGTGACTGGTCTATAAGGTCATGGTACTCTATTCTTTGTTTTAGCCCTCTGTTTCAATGACGGGATTTGGAGGGAAGGAGAATGGATAATTTCCCTTGTTTGGATACGTTGTCGGGTTGGAGCCAAATGGAAGGATCTATTTATCTTCGTAGCGGAGAAAGTAAAATGATTTCAGCATAGCAAATATAAGGTCGGTAATCAACAATTCAACATTACCTTTCTCCCCTCCCCTTCACTCAATGTTGTATCCAAATAAAGGCTTTAGTCATTTAGACTTTTAAGTTAATTTTTTTAGCTGTGAAATTACACGGGAAATTAGAATTTAGTTGATGTTTAGGTGTTGGATGGACATTGTAGAGTAGAATGAATTTTCGGCCTTTTTTATTGCCGTTTCTTACATGAGATGGCTTTAATGAACTACAACGTACGGAGTAACAATGAATTCCAATGGTCTATTTAAGCTGCTTTTCTCACAAAATTCCCAAGTCAATATAACTTCCTAATCTTTTTGTTAGGAAAACTCTCAAATGAGACGGTCTAACAATTTGTTCATTGTTAGACAGTCTAGATTTTAACAAATGACCATTAACAACCTTTTGCATATTTAATTAATACGAATTAGACTGAAATTTTTTTTTTTTTTTTTTTTTTTTTTTTTTTTTTTGACAAGAGTAAAATAACTAAATTATACAGTTTTTGCTTTAGCCGCCAAGCTATGAGCTTTCCTATTAAGAAACCGAGGTACATAACTAATAAAACAACAATGTAAATCCTGAACTATTTCTAGAATATCATATATTAACCACGATGCCACATGGCTCTTTTCTTCAATTCCTGCTAACTGAAGTACTGCCCTCAAGCAATCAGATGCAACATGAATATGTAGCCAGCCTTGCCTTCGTGCCCATATAATCGCTTCCTTAATTCCTTTTAATTCTGCTTGCAAGGGTGATTCAGAACGCGTCAAAAAATTACCTTCCAGAACTCTTCCTCCCAAAACATCCGGACAACACCACCCTAAACCAGTGGAACCATCCTTGCCCCAAGCTGCATCTACCTTGATTCTCACAGTAACACAACTATTATCACTTCCAATTAACTGAAACGGAACATAATTTAAAATGTCCCTCCTACCTGAGTCTTCCTCCTCCTGAATAAGTACAACACTATCACATATTGATCCTGCCACAGTAACTCCTAGCAAATCCCGATAGAGATTCATAATACGAGAGTAACACAAGATCTGCCCTCTAAATAGAATATCACATTTATTACACCAAATAATCCACAACATAACCATAAAGACAGTAGTACTCCAATTTGCGTCATCCTTTTTGGTCAAATATACCAACCAGTTAACAACCCATTCTTTAATAGAGCACTCCTTCCCCATACAACTAAAAATACTCAAATCACACCCTAACCAAAGCCTAGATGTAACCGGGCAGTCCCTAAATAAATGTTCCATCGTTTCAACCTCCTCTAAATTATTACATACCCCACAGTGTGTATCCACATTCAACTTGCGAGTAAGAAATTCTTGACCTACTGGCAGCGTATTAGTTAATATCTTCCACACTAAAAGTTTCCATTTACTCGGTCCTGGTAGCTTCCATAATTTTTTCTTAAAAAACGGAAGTACATTCTGGTCCACCCTCGTTTTATCCTTATCTTTCCCTTGGATTATTAAAAATTGATCAAAAGCCATACCATAACCACTCTTAATGCTATAGATACCATTATCCGTTAGACTCCAATAAGGTACATCTCCTGAACAACGTTCGGAAATAGGGATGGCTACAATCTTTCTCAACCAATCTGCATCCACAATCAACCTTAACTTTTCATAATTCCAGTGACCATTGTCACAGAGCATCCTTACTTCTAAATTTGGTTCATGATCACCAAACCTACTATCCTGATCTTCAGCATCTAAACTAATACCCGCACTTGAGTCATTAGTCTTAGGTAAGGGTACTTCACCACTTACCCATCTACCCTCCCAAAACCTCACATACGAAGGATTACCAATTTTCCAGGCCAAACCAGACTTCAGAAGAGAAAATCCCCATAAAAGACCTTTCCAGCCCCACGACGCTCCCGAATGTGCACGATCAAGCTTATCAAAATTTGAATCTATACTAACACTATATTTTGATAGAAAGACCCGACTAATCAGAGATTCCTTATGCATTAAAATTTTCCAAGCCTGCTTACCAAGCAGTGCCTGATTTAAACACCCAATGTTACGAATACCCAACCCACCTCGACTTTTTGGAATACTTAAGAATAAATTACTACACCAATGGATCGTCTTTCTTGATCTAGGTCCTGTCCACCAGAATTGTGCCAAAATTCTATTAATTTTCTTTGACACACTTACCGGTATTTTAAATACCGATAGAACATAACTGGAAAGAGTAGATAAAACCGAGTTAATCAAAGTAAGCCGCCCTGCTGGTGATAAAAAAATCCCCTTCCATGACGAGACCTTTGTGGAAATTTGCTCTATAAGATAAGCAAAAATTTCCTTCTTCGTTTTCCCAAAATCAGTCGGTAGTCCAAGATAAACACCTAAGGAATCAGCCGAGCTAATATTACATTCTGCTCCAACAAAGGCCTTAAACTCCTCAGTTGCATTGGGACTAAACAAAATAGCTGACTTATCTTTATTCACCACCTGTCCCGACGCCTTACAGAATTCATCAATAGCTTTAAGAAGCACTAAACTTTGTTTCCTATTACCATCCGAGAAGAAAATCGAATCGTCAGCAAAAAACATATGCGATATTGATGGGCCTGACCGACAGATACTAACTCCCATTATTTCCTTTTCCGCCTGCTTTCGCACTAGTAATTTTGAGAGCATTTCCATACACATAACAAATAAATAAGGTGATAACGGATCACCCTGTCGCAACCCCCTAGTCGGTTTAAATTGTTTCAAGGGAACTCCATTTAACAGAACTTCATAACTTACCGAGGTAACACAATTCATAACCAGCTTAACAAAACTTACCGAGGTTTAAATCAGATTTCATAACTTAAATTGTTATGAAATCTGGTTTAAAAAGTGGACTGCCGGCCAAGGACAACCAAAGCCGCGAAAGTCGCCAGGTTCCTCTCCTTGTCACTCGAGTCTTACAGGTTAAACCAGAGAACAAAGAAGAGTAGCAGGTTCAGAGAACTCTACTCCCTCGCAACAAACGTCCCCCTGTCCTCTCCTTCTAGTCGATTCTCCTTTGGCTTCTCTCTGACCTCTGGCTTATGGACCAACGATCCTAGACCTACGTCTGAGTTCTAGAGGCGAGAGGCGACGAGTACCACGAGGGTCCTCAGAACTTTTCTCTTTCGAAAAATACAGATAGAAAATTTTTGGATTGGAAAATTCTCGGTTTTGATCGTTCTTTCTTCCCTCTTTCCAACGAAAGACCCACCAAATCTCGCGAAGCTGTGTCGACTTACCGGCGACTCGATCTAAAGGGAGAGGATGTTTACAGACCCTCGACCAACGGGAGAGGGTGCGAAGCTGGGTACTATGTTCGAGACTCTTCTTGTCGAAGAAGGGTGGGACAAGCTCGAACACATTGAGTACATCCTATACATGTATCATAAATCCCGACGGGAGAGCGGGGGATGAAGATTCTTCTATTCTTACGGGTCGATAAGAGTCCCTAAGACTCCAGTTGTTAGCCGAGTGACTTTCATTTGAATTGAATTTACGATCGAAAAAGAACTAATTTAACTTTGTTTAGCAAGTGGGGGATTTCTGGCCACTGACGTACTGAAATAGAGGTTTCTAGGCGTCGCTGGAAAGTGTTCTTGCCTCTATCATTAGCTTTAAAGAAGAATCAGTTCAATTGAAAGTTTTGGATTCATCAACTATAAAGGAAGGTTTTCTCTTTTTAACGTAATTAATTGGGTGACAAACTAACTAAACCCATTGCTCCGTGACGAAAATACAATTCCAGAAACTTATACAGCTTCTTCCGGAGCGGATCTCGGCCGCTTCAGGCTCAGTCTCTCTCTGGGGCACTTGGGCTCCTGGCCTTGCTTGGCTCTGCCTTGCTTGGCTCTGGAGGCGTGACGCAGGTCAACGGATCAGGGAACCAACCTGATTTTTGTTCACTGATTTTTCACGAGTTGTGGCAAGAAATCCGCTATTTCATCATTCTTTGAAGAGAGATGTCATTCTCTGACACCACCTGTGTTTTCTGATCTGTGGGTACAGGCTGCTCTTGCGTACCTTGCTTTGCGTTAGACGGACTTCCCGGCACGGAGGTTCCCTGTACCTTTGGCTTTCAAGCTGTACCTTCTAGACAACTTTGCCAAGCGTACCTCCTTTCCTTCTCAGTCTGCCGCGTAACCAAAGAGTTCCCATTGAAGGGTGTTTAGATCGAAAAGAAGATGATAAGACGTCTCCAGGAATCGCCGGTCAGCCATACGGCGGTGAATTCGTTCCCGGGCCTTGTACACACCGCCCGTCACACTATGGGAGCTGGCCATGCCCGGCTACGCAGCATCTCGAACGAAGAGGAAGTTCTATAAAAAAAGACTTGCTTTTCGAAAGATATCTTTCTTCCCCAAAACCAAGCCACTTTTAACCAATTGGGAATCTTATTCCATCTTTTTGATCAGAGGTTGAATCGATCATCAGAAGAAGAATTAGGCCAAAAATTCGCGAAGAGAAAACAAAAATTAACCAAATTTTCCCGGAAGGACAAAGAAAAAAACCTCGAATAGGAAGAAGATGCTGCTTGAGAAGAAGCTCTTTTCCTTTTTTCCGTGTTAATTTTGTCTTTCGACAAGAAATACCAAGAAATTCTTTCTTTTCGGGCGCCAGCGGCTGACTCAAGTGCCCCCCGAACCGCAATCTCTCTTGCACTTTGAAAAGCCCTTTCTTGTCTTCGCTTTTGAGACTGTCAGTGGCACTTTTTTTCAAAAGAAAGGTCCCGCTAAGAGTGAAATCAACGTTTATAGAATTTGATCGCGTAATCAGAAGAATCCCCAACAATTAGACCAGAAGCCCTGGATCTTCCCTAAACCCAAAGAATTCAGCAGCCTGTACCTACGGATCTGAAAACACGGGTTCCAAAGGAGCTCGGGACTGTTGGGGCTTGCCCCGAAACGAGCATGAAAGAATCTGGCGTAGCTACTCGATGTGTCTAGAAGGAGAGGAAGTTTCTAGGCCTTTTCTTTTTCAAAAAAGGAAGCAGTTCTGAGATCGGGATGAACCGTACTACTTTCCAACCCTATTCCCAACCAGTCAATCAAAGACAGACGGGCAGGCTATTTGACGCCTAACAACCAGTGTCTTTCGCTGCGCGCTTCTCGTCTCTCGCCAGGATCATCAACCACTATTGAGGGCGAAGATATTCTACATAATGTGAATATTCCGCCAAAAAGTTTTATTTTAGTTCAAAATGACCCTCTTCACATTCGTTCGAGTTACTGCGTACCTCTTCTCGGTTCAATTCGAAAGTCAACTCCAATTCCGGCTTTCTTCGCTTCGCTTCGATTCGATTCGCGGTGGTCGATAAGCCCAACTAAAAGGCGCTTGAAGGCCCTCTCTTTTAAGGTGGGAATTCAAGTGAAAAGTTGAGTCAGCCCTTACGACAACAACGGAACCTGTCCCAGAAGGTACTTTTTGGTTAGGCGGAATGCTCTCGAAACCAATTCACTTGGGTGAGACTCATTTAGCCAAAATCAAAATAGTTAGAATGGAAAACGAAATAATGCGGGTTGCCCCAGGACTTCTTAGTTTTGCACCTGAAATCTCTTCCCACTTTTAAGGGGGACCTAATCAGGTTCGCTCTCAGGGGACCCCATAGCCCGCCATCGCTTTACCACAAAATCAATCTTTTTTGGGCCTCGAGGTGCCGTTGTTGAAAGACTAGAAATTCCATTTATCATCTTCTGGATCTGGATAGAGAATCTCATGTTAAAGGTAATCTCTGACCTTTGAAACCTATCTTTTCAGATCTCAAGTTCGGGATTTCTTTTAAGTGAACCAGCTGCTAATGCCCTTCCGGTAATAGGAGCAGACCAGGGCCGGTTGTTGGAACGAGGCGAGCCGGGCCCGGGCCTCAATTCAGGCCTTACCCGAGTTCTGGAATTTACCCCTAACCTAAAGTCCTACCTTATGAAACATAGCTATAACTGCTCATTCTACTTTCTCAAAAAACGTGCGTCGAAAGGGTCCTGATGTAGTGGGATCGTTCGGTCTTCCCCCTTCCCCAAAGTGATCTTTATTGCCAATCCTAGCGGTTGAGTGCCACACCACAATTAGAATTCTCAGCCGAAATTTACTTGGCTTCGCCAAAAGGCCTCATCTCTAAAAGCCCAAGAATCATCGATTGAAGAGAGAAATAACCCAGGAAATGCACCTCTTTCTTTAGCCCAATATAAAACACAATTTTTTTCATATAAAACGGGTGTATCCATCTTAAGTTAAGACGAGTCCAGTATTTTGAATAAAACAAAAGTGAAATGTTTAGGGAAAAACAAATTATTTACATGTGTGCAAGTAAAAGAAATATTTTACGCTCAAACAAGCTCAATTCCCTCCTTTTTGTTTTTTTTTTTTTTTTTTGGCGTGATTCTTTAGTTTATATTTAAGGTCAAAAAACTAAATTGACGTTTAATTAATTCATTCCGATATAACTTTGGTGTAGATTACTTAAGAAAATACGATTTTTGGTCATCCACTAAATTGTCGTTCAATTTAGTCATGCCGATGTAGCTTTGGTATAGAGTACTTAATTAACTTTGATAGAAAAAACAAGGGAATTAATAGAGGTTTACTAACCCTTGTCCCATCATATTGACATGTGTTGATTTTGTTTATTTATTTTTTTTAACACACATGTACTTACTCAAAAAGCTCAATTCCATCCTAGTTACGGAGTACTCCGTATAAGTCTAGGGGTGACGCAAGTGATGACATCATGTGAAATTTTGTTACCTCAACAAGCTCAATTCCACCTCAACAAGCTCAATTCCCTCCTTTTCGTTGCCTATAAGTACAAGTACCAGTAGCATGCATTTTCTCATTACTCACTAGTCACTACTCAAAATCTCAAACAAGCTCAATTCCATCCTAGTTTTTTTTGTTTTTTTTTTTTTCCTTTTTGTTTTTTTTTTTTTTTTTTGGCGTGATTCTTTAGTTTATATTTAAGGTCAAAAAACTAAATTGACGTTTAATTAATTCATTCCGATATAACTTTGGTGTAGATTACTTAAGAAAATACGATTTTTGGTCATCCACTAAATTGTCGTTCAATTTAGTCATGCCGATGTAGCTTTGGTATAGAGTACTTAATTAACTTTGATAGAAAAAACAAGGGAATTAATAGAGGTTTACTAACCCTTGTCCCATCATATTGACATGTGTTGATTTTGTTTATTTTTTTTTTTTGGTGTTTTTTTTTGTTTTTTTTTTTTTTTTTTTGGCGTGATTCTTTAGTTTATATTTAAGGTCAAAAAACTAAATTGACGTTTAATTAATTCATTCCGATATAACTTTGGTGTAGATTACTTAAGAAAATACGATTTTTGGTCATCCACTAAATTGTCGTTCAATTTAGTCATGCCGATGTAGCTTTGGTATAGAGTACTTAATTAACTTTGATAGAAAAAACAAGGGAATTAATAGAGGTTTACTAACCCTTGTCCCATCATATTGACATGTGTTGATTTTGTTTATTTTTTTTTTTAACACACATGTACTTACTCAAAAAGCTCAATTCCATCCTAGTTACGGAGTACTCCGTATAAGTCTAGGGGTGACGCAAGTGATGACATCATGTGAAATTTTGTTACCTCAACAAGCTCAATTCCACCTCAACAAGCTCAATTCCCTCCTTTTCGTTGCCTATAAGTACAAGTACCAGTAGCATGCATTTTCTCATTACTCACTAGTCACTACTCAAAATCTCAAACAAGCTCAATTCCATCCTAGTTTTTTTTGTTTTTTTTTTTTTTCCTTTTTGTTTTTTTTTTTTTTTTTTTGGCGTGATTCTTTAGTTTATATTTAAGGTCAAAAAACTAAATTGACGTTTAATTAATTCATTCCGATATAACTTTGGTGTAGATTACTTAAGAAAATACGATTTTTGGTGATCCACTAAATTGTCGTTCAATTTAGTCATGCCGATGTAGCTTTGGTATAGAGTACTTAATTAACTTTGATAGAAAAAACAAGGGAATTAATAGAGGTTTACTAACCCTTGTCCCATCATATTGACATGTGTTGATTTTGTTTATTTTTTTTTTTTTGGTGTTTTTTTTTGTTTTTTTTTTTTTTTTTTGGCGTGATTCTTTAGTTTATATTTAAGGTCAAAAAACTAAATTGACGTTTAATTAATTCATTCCGATATAACTTTGGTGTAGATTACTTAAGAAAATACGATTTTTGGTCATCCACTAAATTGTCGTTCAATTTAGTCATGCCGATGTAGCTTTGGTATAGAGTACTTAATTAACTTTGATAGAAAAAACAAGGGAATTAATAGAGGTTTACTAACCCTTGTCCCATCATATTGACATGTGTTGATTTTGTTTATTTTTTTTTTTTTTAACACACATGTACTTACTCAAAAAGCTCAATTCCATCCTAGTTACGGAGTACTCCGTATAAGTCTAGGGGTGACGCAAGTGATGACATCATGTGAAATTTTGTTACCTCAACAAGCTCAATTCCACCTCAACAAGCTCAATTCCCTCCTTTTCGTTGCCTATAAGTACAAGTACCAGTAGCATGCATTTTCTCATTACTCACTAGTCACTACTCAAAATCTCAAACAAGCTCAATTCCATCCTAGTTTTTTTTGTTTTTTTTTTTTTCCTTTTTGTTTTTTTTTTTTTTTTTGGCGTGATTCTTTAGTTTATATTTAAGGTCAAAAAACTAAATTGACGTTTAATTAATTCATTCCGATATAACTTTGGTGTAGATTACTTAAGAAAATACGATTTTTGGTCATCCACTAAATTGTCGTTCAATTTAGTCATGCCGATGTAGCTTTGGTATAGAGTACTTAATTAACTTTGATAGAAAAAACAAGGGAATTAATAGAGGTTTACTAACCCTTGTCCCATCATATTGACATGTGTTGATTTTGTTTATTTTTTTTTTTAACACACATGTACTTACTCAAAAAGCTCAATTCCATCCTAGTTACGGAGTACTCCGTATAAGTCTAGGGGTGACGCAAGTGATGACATCATGTGAAATTTTGTTACCTCAACAAGCTCAATTCCACCTCAACAAGCTCAATTCCCTCCTTTTCGTTGCCTATAAGTACAAGTACCAGTAGCATGCATTTTCTCATTACTCACTAGTCACTACTCAAAATCAAATTAATGCAACATTCAAATTGCATTAAATTATTGTTTTTAATTCCAATTTTAATTAGAAGAAGACGGAGGATTCATTATGCTATTACTATTGTTCCGTGCGTTGAATTTATCGATGAGTAATCCTATATACAAAGCAAAAACCACAAGCTGATGTGTCAGATTGTGGTTAATTCTTGACATTTCAATGAGGGCCCCTCTATGATCTCCCTGACATTTAATTTTACTGTAAAAGCACCAAGAAAAAGTCTTGAAAAAGAACCATTAATTTTAAACCAAAATTAATCCCAAAAAATCAGAAAAAATGGAAAAAATAAATCAATTAAAACCTATTAACTTTTGCTAAAAAAAATCAATTGAACTCAAAATTAATTACTCAAAAAAAAATTTAAAAAACAAAATCAAACCCTTGAAATTTTGGCCAAATCAAAACTTTCGAAACTCAAAAAAAAAAAAAAAAAAAAAAAATACAAAAATAGGGAAGATGATAGTTTGATGTAACATAATTCAAAAGTCAATTTCGATGTTGTTCCAAATTACCCAAATTATAAGGAAAGAAAATAAAATACACGAAAAAAAAAAAAGATTTGCAATATGAAAAATTATGAATTATAACTAATTTCAAAATTAGATAGGTAGACAAAAAAATACAATAACTTACCAATATGTGAAATTTGAAATAAGAAAAAAATTATTGAATCAACCTAAAACATTGAAAATTGACTCTCTCATTGAAATAATTGAAAAAATTAATGAATCTCATACAAGATAAATAGATATAGATATTCAATTGAAATAAGAGCAGAATATGCATAAAAATTTTGTATTTTGTTTGTTTTTACTGGCATTTGGTAAATGGGGAAGATAAAATAAAATAAAATAAATCTAGGGTTTACTATTAATATTCTGTTTTTGCTGCTACTAGACGTTGGCTAACTATACTTCTTTTATTTTTTTGTTTTTTTTAAGTTAAAATAATAATAATAATAATAATAATAATAATAATAATAATAATAATAATAATAATAATAATAATAATAATAATAATAATAATAATAATAATAATAATAATAATAATAATAATAATAATAATAATAATAATAATAATAATAATAATAATAATAATAACAATAACAATAACAATGGATTAAAGGCCTAATTAATTTTGGGCATTATTATTTGAGGCCTTATCAAGTTATTATTATAGTTTAATAGTTTTACTCTAAAATAAAAGATTTGTACGTTAATACGTTATTCTATATATGAAAAATAATAATGTATAAACTCTTTAAACTACTTATTGTATTTAGTGTATTATTCTTTCAAATCATGAACATGTAATTAAGTGGTTATCTTAATTTCTGATGAAACACGTTATTATCACTTATAAAATAAAAATAAACATATTTTAATGAAAAAAAAATATATGTTTTATATAAAAATCCCTTTTATTCTGCCTAATATTCCCCTTTCATTTTGGCATAATAAGAAGAACTTGAATATGAACCACATAAGTCACAAAATATCCTGCAACACATAAAATTGAATTTCGACTAGGTTAAGGAAAGAGAAAGTAAAACGTGATTATCATGAAAAAGGGGAGAGGAAAATATAGGATGAATACGAGGGGGTATTTATAAACTCCTTTTCAAGCTCATTCATTAGTCGTCGTCCTTACTTCAAGATTCACCATTAAAAAGGGCCTGAAAATTATGATTTGCGATGTTGAAAAACAACTCTTAAATAGAACGTAGTTTATAAAAAAGTTTTTGAAAAATTATAGTATATCTATAGTTCACCATCTTATTGTTGTAATATTTCATTTTATCTTAACTTTTTCTATAATGCTTTAAATTTTTCTATTATTTATGGTTGTTTAACATATAATTTTGTTGTGTTAAGTGTTTTTCAGTATATACACATTTGATCATTTTACAAGACAATTTTATTAAACCTATTATACAACGCATTCATTATTCATACGTTCATACTGAAATTTCATAAAGAACATACCCGTGCAATTTGCACGGGCATATATGTCCAAGTATTACTAAGTGTTATTTGTATAATAGTTGATAAAGTACTTACTCCGTATAATTTAACAATTAGAAATATACATTGTAATTAAATTAGACTCCGTATAATTTGCATGGGCATAAAACAATGGAGGTACAATTTACTAATGATTGTACAGTGTACCATATTGTTATATTCTTTTCTTTCATCTTTACTTTTTTCTGTAATGCTTTAAAATTTTCGATTAGTTATTGTTGTTTGTCATATTATTTTAAACAACATACCTGTATCTTTTAGAATTATAGTATCGTGTATTATCATATTATTGTATTATTTCATGGTTGTTTGTCATATAATTTGTCGTTTTAAGTGCTTTTCATTGTTACATATATATACATTGATCATTTTAAAAAATTCTTTATTAAATCCATTATATAATGACTATATTATTCATAAATTCCTAAATGAACTTCGTAAAGAACAAACCCGTGCAATTTGCATGGGCATAAAATTATACATTAAAAAATTATTATTTTTTTTGCATTTTGCACGGGCATAAAATTATAAAACAGTTTTTATAGTATTTAGTAGGATAACAATACGGAGTAAATTTTTTGCATTTTGCACGGGCATAAAATTGTACATTAATTTTTTATATTTTTACAATTGCACGGACATAAAATTGTTAGTTGTCATATAATAATGATAATTTGCACGGGTATAATTGTTATTTTTACGGACATGAAATTGTTATTTGTCATATAATAATCATAAATTGTACGGGTATATAATTGTTATTTGTCATAAATAATGATAATTTGCACGGGTATAAAATTGTTATTTGTGCGGGCGTATAGTTGTTATTTTTCATATAATAATGATAAATTGCATGGGTATAAAATTGTTTTTTGTCATATAATAATAATAATTTGCATATGCATAAAATTGTTATTTCTACATGCATAAAATTGTTATTTGTCATATGATAATTTTAATTTGCATGGGCATAAAATTGATATTTGTACGGGCATAAAAAATTTATTTATCATATAATAATGATAATTTACACGAGTATAAAATTATTATTTGTACAGGTATAAAATTATTTATTGTCATATAATTTCCTTTTTTAGGTGCTGTATGTTGATGACACTAATTTATAGTGGTCGCTTTAAAAGGCGCCCTTTATAAACTCATTTTAAAACTCATTATTATCATTTGTCCCTACTTTAAGAGTCACAATTAAAAAGTATCTGAAAATTATGATTTGCGATAGTGAAAAATAGGTCTTATATAGAACAAATAACGTAATTTATAAGGAAGTCTTTGAGAAATTATAGTACGTTTACCATCTTATTGGAGTATTATTTCATTTTATCTTAACATACCTATAATGGTTTGAATTTTTATATTACATATGATTATGATTGTTTGTCATATAATTTCGTTATTTTAAGTGTTTTTTAGTGATACGTATATACATTTGATTTTTATAAACGACGCTTTTATTAAACTTATTATACAACGACATCATTATTCGTATATTCCTACTTAAATTTTATAAACAACTTACCTGTGCAATTTGCACGGGCATAACACTAGTTTTGGATTTAAAAACCACCAACTTATATTTGCTTTATTTTTTTTTTTTTTTTTTTTTTTTTTTTTTTTTTTTTTTTTTTTTTTTTAAAGAAAGCCCCTCTGGACACTAATTTACCATTAACTCAATATTGCAACGTACAAAATAGGACACCGATTCTGGGCACGAACGAGACCTGCCTACCTCCCTGTCATGGTTGAAACCTAGCCAACTCATGAGCGACTTTATTACCCAATCTACTCATATAAGAAAAAGAAAAGCTATCAAAAAAACAACAAAGCTCAAAAATATCGTCTATGAGCATATGAAAGTCTGGTCTACCAATCTTCCTATGTCGTAAAGCTTGCACCACATCGAAACAATCACTCTCGATTTCCAACCTCTTATTGCCTTGTCGAAACGCTGCTTGCATCCCTGCCAAGATTGCTTGTGCTTCCGCAATACGAACGTCACTCGAGCCCCGTCTTTGGGGCACACAGCTCTAAACCACGCTCCCGTCGTGTGACCTAGCAACAATTCCAACTCCTACACCCGCACCATCTTTGGCACACGCATCCGTATTAATTTTATCAGTTCCTTGCCGAGGTGGCTGCCAACAATGGAGACGATCATTGACGAGTGTCTCACCCTTATAGCCCTGTGAGGCCCTTTCCTCCTCCGCCACACTTCTTTGAATCACCAACTCCACAGCTTTTTCCCACACCTCCCGAGGCCCAAAATCTCGCCCCTCAAAGACTAGCTCATTTCTTTTCCGCCAAATCATCCAACAAATTGTTATGTACAGCTCTCTTCCGTCCTCTCCAACCAAATCCCACATAGCTTGTAGCCACCTTTCGAAATCCAGGCCACTAAACTCCATCTTGTCCTCTTTAACCCAACCGCAGTCCCGCACCAAGTGAGTTTCATTTTCGTCACACGAGTTGCACAATGGGCACAAGGGATCACAGCTGCCAATCCGATGAAAAATACGGGCTTTTGTTGGAAAAGCCTTGTTGCACAGATGCCAAAAGAATAGTTTTATGCGCGGGAGAGCTGTAATTTTCCAAAGACTCCGCCAAATCCACGAGTCCCTGCTTGAGGATGAGGGTCCATCAGAGACCTCACTATTAGTTGAAATAGCTCTATAAGCTGATCGTATCGTATAAATACCGTTCTTTCTCCCCCCCCAAGTCCACGAGTCAGCTGGCCGCCGCGTGCTCAGGTAGTCAGCACCCTTTCTGCCTTGTATGGGAGTAAACACGCTCGTACTTTGCTCTCGTCCCAACAACACCCGCTCGGATTAATCAGCTGATCAAATGTTTGCTAGGGGAAATCGTTATTCCGTGGTGAAGTTACAGCCCTATTGCACTATCAGGTAACCGCGCATCAGTCCGGATATTAGTGTTCCGACCATCTCCAATTCGCCTACGGAGCTTAGTCTTGAGGACCCATTTCGCTTCCCAAATCCCGCGCAAAGTATAACTGGGGTTATGACCGAGGCGCACCTCCAAATAATTCGTCTCTGGGAAATATTTGTCTTTGATCACTTTCGTCGCAAGATTATCCTCATTGTTACATAAACGCCATGCTTGCTTCCCCAAGAGAGCCCAATTGAAAGTTTGGAAGTCACGGAAACCCAGCCCTCCAAACCTTTTCGGAGCGCACAACTTCTCCCACGCCACCCAATGGACCTTCCGAACCCTATGCTTTTGCCCCCACTAGAACTGAGAAACAAGTTTGCGGATATCATCAAAGAAAGATGTAGGAAATTTGAATATACTCATTGCATATGTAGGGATAGATTGGGCCACCGCCTTATTTAAAACCTCCATACTAGCTTTAGCTAAAATCATTCCTTTCCATCCTTGCAATTTTTTCCCTACCAGCTGCTTCTTTGATCGACCGACAACAGTTGGCAGGCCCAGGTATTTTTCCTGGAAATCAACCCTCGATACACTAAGAATGTTAGAGATCTCTGTTTTAGTAATCTTCGGAGTACCATGACTGAAGGAAACAATTGCCTTTTCGAGACTAAACTTTTGACCCGAGGCACCCTTATAAAGGCGCAAAATATCCCTGACAGTACGGGCCTCGTCACTCCGGGCTCTTGTAAAAATAATACAGTCATCGGCAAAAAGCAAGTGAGACACTTCAGGAGCACGTGATCCTACCTCTACTCCATGTAAGCTTCTGCTCAACATCGCATGCCTCAAAAGGCCAGACAGCGCCTCCGCACACAGGATGAATAAATAAGGGGAGAGCGAATCTCCTTGCCGTAGACCTCTCTGTGGCTAAAAAACCTCCGAAGGGACACCGTTAATAAGCACAGAAAAAGTAACCTAGCTAACACAAGTCATAACCCGACTAACCCAGGACTCCGCAAAACCAAATTTACGTAAAACCGCTTCCAGAAAACACCATTCAATTCTGCCATATGTCTTCGCCATATCAAGCTTGAGCGCTAAGTGTCCATTTCCATGTCGAGTGTTTTTCATGTAATGGAATATTTCGAAGGCAACCAGCACAATATCAGTTATAAATCTACCCGGTGTAAAGGCATTCTGATTCTTCGAAATACGATCAAGTAATAGCTTCAGCCGATTTGCTAAAACTTTGGATGCGAGCTTGTAAATAACATTACACAAACTGATGGGTCGGAATTCCGTTTGATGGGTCACGCTTTTGGGATAAAAGCAATAAACGTTTGATTTGCACTCGTAGGTAAGGTGTCGCCTCAAAGGAAAGTCAGAACAGCAACGGTGATTTTCGGACCCACTATATGCCAATAAGACTGATAAAAGAGTGCACTCATACCGTCGGGACCCAGAGATTTCATTGGGTGCATTTGCATTAGAGTCTCCAGCACTTCTTTTGGTTTATAATCCGCACTTAGGCATGTGTTAATCTCATCTGTCACTCTACACTCAGTCCCCGCCAGTGCTTCGACTTGTCGTGCCCTCAGTCCGGAATAAATCGTCAAAATAGCTTCTGAAAATTCCTTCTATTTCGTTGCTCTACTCTCTTTCTATATGATGTGTGCTTTTTATATAGATTATATGTCCCTGGTTTAGTCGAATTTAGCTTACATTTCGTCGAGTTTATTATTATTTTACAAGCTATTTGTTTTATATGCGGTACTACTGTTTCCCGCTTCTATTTAACAGGTTTTGACGGTCCTGAGCCAAAACCCGAGTCGAGTGAAGCAAGTTCGAGTACCAAGACCTCAAGACCAAGCTCGAGCCGATACGGGAGCTCGGGATACGAGTAAAGATGCAAAGGATCAAGGCTTAAACGAATCACAAGCCTTTAATGAGTATGAAGAATCCCGGCCCCAGAAGGTGTGTCGGCCGGTCAGAGCAGACCGGCGGCCGGCTGAGCCACCTGTTACACCGACATTGTTTAATAATTCGAGTTTGGCTTTTGGGTGAGGATATATAACGTAGGACGATTAAAGCTTTAGGATTATGTTTTATTTTATGTTTTGACTCACTTTTAGACTTAGATTATTCTTATCTCCTCTACATTTAAACTCAAATACTTAGTTTAGTTTGCAAGATCGAATCTTTACTTCAAGTATTCAAGATTAATTTCAGGTTTTATTTCAATTGTTCTTAATTCTTTCATTATGTTTATTATTGATTGCATTAGTTTAATCTTAATCATGAGTAGCTAATTTCTCAATTAGGGATTAGGGAATTTGTGACAATTGGTTTGGAAATATGTTTTAATTGCTTTGATTGATTGAAATTGTACAAGTTGATTTCCTCCTACGCGTTTTATATCAATTGAATTAAAGTTTATCGTGTGACAGACGAAAGTTCTAAGTTTAATTGAATCTTGGTAGTTTTGATTTAAGATCGAGAGCCGAATTGAAACTAGACTTACGCATAATTGATAAGTTTAGGTTTAGTAAGTAGCGAGAGCTCGCTAAATCTGCTTAAGGTTAATATTGACTCGAGAGAGCGTATTTCATGCCTAATCACTTGCATAGCTTCATTCGATCGTTATTTCTTATAAAGATAAGTTCCTGAATCGATGTCACATTGAACCCGATGCCCTAATCTCCCTCTCATATATTTTTACTCCTTTTGTTTATTGTTCTTAGTTTAGTTCTCTTTTTTCATACACCGATAGTTACCCTTGAAATAGCCTAGTTTAGTTGAGTAATCCTTTAACTGCACCGTTTCTCTGTGGATCTCGACCTTGCTTGCTGTTACCTTCTAGTTAGTTGTTTCTGTAGGTTTATCTTTGACAGGTGATACGATTTAGCCTCATCAAATTTTGGCGCTGTTGTCGGGGTTGCTAGTTATTTTTGCTTAGTGTAGGTGTTTCTTTCGTTTCAAGTACACTAGTTCCTTGAAACTGTTTCTCATTTTTCCTTGTAGTTTTGTTTATGCACAAATCATCTCAGGGATTACTCCCGTTTGATCCTGAACTTGAGCGCACCTTTCATAGAACACGTAATTTCTTCAAGGTAATCGTAGAAGCAAACGATCCTGAGACTGTAGAAGCTCTGTACGAGGAATTTTGTGCAGTACAATCGTCCTAAGAAGAGGACACCCCACTTGTTACTGCTGTTATTATTGAGCCGCCTGCGACTATGCCGAAGCTCTATAGTCATTCTTCGCCCAAGACCGAGTCCATACGAATGGATTCCAGCTATCCGCCATGTTGGATTTATGATCCAAAATTAACTAAGTTAATTTCCTATTATTATTTAGTTAGTGAAATAAGTAATTTAGAATATTAATAGTCAAAGTTAGTGGTTATTACTCCTAATAAATAGAGGAGTTACTAAAATCATAATGATAATGTGCAATCAAGTGCATTTAAAACGTAAGATTAAATGTGGAATAACTCCACTTAATTAGGTTAGTATTTAGTTTTTTATTTACTTAAATTTAGGTTGTAAACCTATATAAAGGCCACTAATTTATATTTATCATTAGAGCAAGTTTAATATAATTAACGTCTCCTTTTTCTCTCTAATTATATTCCCCCTTAAAAACTCTACATGGTATCATAGCTATCCTAAGTCGAGAAGGATGACACAATCGTCACCTCCACCTAAGTAGCCAGGTTCGATTTGAAGATGAGGCGTTAAAAGAAAAAAATCAAAAAAAAAATGGTGAGAAAAGTGTCAATGAAATAATTGAAAAAATTGTGAGATAGAGAGAAGGTGCTCTATCATATTTGGTAGAGATAAAATGGCTCTACACAATGTTTGGTGAAGAGATGTGCTTCACAAGTATGATGAGAAGTGCACCATAAATAAAGAAGGGTGGAGAGAAGGGCTCCATCGATAATCAGTTTTTGGAGAGACGTGCTCCAAATGAGAGTTGGTGATAATGTGCACCAACAAGAAAGTGACGAGAAGTGGGTCACAAAGTGAGTGACGAGAAGTGCGTCACAAACTGAAGACAAGGGCTTCACAAATTTGATCGAGCAATATATGTATTTTAGAGTCCATGCAAGGACGCTCAATTTTTAGTCTCGAAAGGAGACTATGGTTAAAGTTGGGTGTGGAGCCCAACATGTGCGGGTGAGAGAAGGATTGCATACCGTTTGAAGATAGATTGCTCATCGAGGAGAAAGCAAGAAATTGGCAAAGGACGAAACGACTAGTATAGCTCGGCATGGCAAAAAGACGAACAAAGATCCGATAAATTTTGGATCAAAGGGGTGTGTTGGATTTATGATCCAAAATTAACTAAGTTAATTTCCTATTATTATTTAGTTAGTGAAATAAGTAATTTAGAATATTAATATTCAAAGTTAGTGGTTATGACTCCTAATAAATAGAGGAGTTACTAAAATCATAATGATAATGTGCAATCAAGTGCATTTAAAACGTAAGATTAAATGTGGAATAACTCCACTTAATTAGGTTAGTATTTAGTTTTTTACTTACTTAAATTTAGGTTGTAAGCCTATATAAAGGCCACTAATTTATATTTATCATTAGAGCAAGTTTAATATAATTAACTTCTCCTTTTTCTCTCTAATTATATTCTCCTTAAAAATTCTACACGCCACGGTTCAAGGTAATTTCGAGATTCGCCCCGCCTTTCTTAATTTGGTGGAGCGAAATCAGTTCGGCGGCAATCCTACGGAGGATCCCGGTCGACACATGCAAGTCTTCACGAACTACTGTTCGACTATAAAACAGGCTGAGATCACCCAAGATCAAATAGGGGAGATGTTCCCTTTTTCTCTACGAGACCGCGCGCGCGAGTGAATAACTGATTTGGATAAAACTGTCACGGGTATTACAGATTGGTCTAGTCTTGTTCTTCATTTCTATCAAAAGTACTGTCCTCCAGAGCGAACTAATCAGATGCGTAGCCAGATTACCGGGTTTAAACAAACCTACGACGAGTCACTTGCCGAGGCTTGGGAAATGTGTAAGAAACTTATTAGCGAATGCCCATATCATGGTTTGAATGACTGGTTGGTGATCATGACTTTTTACAACGGGTTGTACGCGGAGAGTCGTGCCATTCTTGACTCCGCCGCAGACAGACAATTTGCAAATAATGTTGAAGATGATAAGGCATGTCAATTAATCAAAGAAATGGAGAGCCTTAGTGCTATCGCGAGCCAACTCTCAGCTTTAACGATGAAACTTGATACTCTTCAAGGCGGCGGTCCCTCTAGTGCTCACCATGTAAATGCAGTTGTGGGTTATGCGAGCTGCAGTGCGCTGGGTCACTATTTGTCGGGTTACATGGGACCTCACGAGCAAGTTCATGCTCACCAATCTTATCAACCTAACTCGCCATATCAAAACCAACCTTGTTACGATCGATCACTCTTATCATACTGATAGGGCTTAGTCGCGTCACCTAATCAAAAGTAAATCCGAACAAACTCTAACGGGTAGCAAGGGTAAGTCGGGTATCGTATCCGCAGGGAGATGGTCGCAATGTTGGTTATTTTGAACGATTCTAGTCTCGGTTCGAGTAGTTGTGGTTACTAAACACTAAAGCGGAAAAGTAAGGCGTTTAAACATAGGGAAAAAGGTCTAGGGAATCGGGGATAGCAAAGGTGAAGCTAGGACAAAGGATGGTGACAGAAATGAGTCGGGAATCGCGTGTGCTAAGGAATAGGCTCGGCCTCTCGGTCCTAAGCGTCCTCTACGTCTCAAATGCGGGCTCTCGCAACTTACAAGTGAGGGTCCTAATGGTTAGTCTCGTACCCTACCTTAAACTAGGCTTTCGGTCTTAAGTTTAAGGGTGGAAAACGCTTGCTAAACCTTGGCCAAGGGATCAACAAACACAATCAAACACAAGACAACCAAAGTCACATGTAAAACCCTCATCAAACATCACCAAATCATCCTAGACTACTCACCCACGGTCACCCTTTACCCCTAGATAAAGGACTACTCACACATATCGAAATCAACAACAAAAGCAAGAACAATAGAGAAAGACATGATCAAGAACAATTAGAATTGAAATTAAAATGAAAAGGGAGAAGAGAATAACAAATACCAATCAGAAATTCCAAGTAGAAGTAGATGAATTCGAGCAACAAAACCGAAATAGATGATCAAACTAACATAAACCGAGTCGCGAATTGAAATTACAAAAGATGAAAAGTATAAACCCTAAGTTTTCTTGAGAAAGTACTTTGAAATGTTATTGAGATGCTGTAAAAAGTATGACTCGAAATAAGGCCTCCAACTCATTGAAATAGACGAAACAATTTAAGCACACGAAAAGTCAGAGCCGTCCCAGGCATCCGGGACAATTGTCCCGTCCGGGACCAATACCATCCCGACCGGGATGACCTTCAGGGACACTCGTCCCGTGTTGTTCAGTTTTTTGCAAGCTTTTGGTCCCTTTTTGTACTTAGCTTTTTCTTGCTTCTTTGTCGTCTCAAGGCATAGGGACGAGGCTCATGAGTAGGGACGAGTCTTAGGAAGAATATGAGAGCTTCAAATCCCGACCCAAGGTCCCGGGACACCTTCATTTAGTGAAACGAGGCTCGTACGCAACCGAAACGCAACGAAACCAACTCGAATCACCTCGAAACTTCACGAAACTTTACGAAACTTCACGAAACCTCCCGAACACCATCCTAAACTCCAAATATCTGCTTTAACCTACAAAATAAACACAAAAACGCAGCAGAGCCAAAACGGAGAGAAATAGGAGCTGAAACGCAATCAAAAGCACGGGAAACGCAAAGTAAAGCTCGTGAACAAGGGGCTAAATATATGTAAATATATGAGACATCAAACTCCCCCAAACCGAACCGTTGCTTGTCCTCAAGCAACCAAGCGTGACAGAAAATAGAGGACAAAGCGAGAAAAAGAATACTTCCCCAAACAACACCAAACCGCAAGCAGCTCAAGCAAATGGCAATCGATCCCGAAGCAACATGGGACGTATGGAAATAGCAAGCTAACGGATGAGAATTACAAGACGGCGCAGAATGAATAGCATGGCTTAAACATAGCCTCTCTAGCAATCAAATCACGGACCTCTCGCGGTTTCCACTCTAGCACACATGATGAACAAGGCGATATATGTGATGACACTCACCTACTCGACTAGTGGAAGCACGCCCGCAATCTAATGTGGACCGAATCTCGCATTCCCGTACACAAAAAATGTCACAAAACGAACCCAACATGAGGGCTTACATAGGAAATGAGGGTGTGAAGGCCAAAGAGAGGGTAAGGGCATAAAGGTGGACATATGATTATGGAATCGTGGAGCTAAGCCACTAGAAACCACTCGTACTACTCAAGTGCTCGTCCAACCAAAACGGAACCCAACTCTCATGAAAAACGGACCAAAAGCAGCATATCGGTCTCCTCTACACATCAACGCAACAAAGAAATCAATCACAAGTGCTCGGTCATTTAACAACAACAACAACTTCTTCATTTTTGTGCATAATCTTTCTTTCTTTTTCTTGTATTTTTGTGTTGTGTTTGTTTTTTTTTTGATTTTTTTTTGTTTTTTTCTTGAGCTTAAGAGCACACTCACACGGTTGCGAAAAACCTCATAAAAGGTCGGGAAAACAGCAATCCCGACTCACATTCACCAAACTCTCCAAGCAAACGACATCAGCAAGTCGTAGCATGATCAAAACCCGAAGGACAAGCACAAGAGTAAGCAAAAGCGGTAACTAGGTAGGCTAGGGTAGACTATTTGGCAATGTAGCTAGCAAACTCATGTGGGTATAGGGATTAGGATCAAAAATGAGAGGAATAAAACAATGCAAGATCAAGGTGAAAAATGTGAAAATCAACTAAAGCGTCATATGCATAAACAAGTGACAAAATCGCGGGGAAAAACGGGATAGGGGCCACACTTATGCGTGTTAATGTTACGTACCCCACGAGGAGAACTACTCACTATAAAAGCACGGGGACCGGGATAGATGAACCGGCCGCAGGAGGCTAAAAACCTCACAATAATAGTAGCTATAGTCCGTGAAATGATAAAGCCAACAAAGTAAAAGCACGCCATCATCCGCAAGCGTCAAAACATCCCCGTAGCGCTAATCCATCAATATAAATCATGCCAAAGCTCAAAGCAAACAAGGGAAGGGATGTCGGGAAAGAATAAGGTAAAAACAAGCTCGCAAACAACGGAACGGGATACGTATTTTTGGTATTTTTTGAAATTTTCTGATTTTTTTGTGAATTTTTTGAAATTTTCAGATTTTTTTGGATTTTTATGAGTTTTTTGAAAATGAAAAACGAAAAAGAAAACGCAAAAATGAAAAGCAAAACGAAAAGCAAAGCGTTCCTCCCCCCAAACCAAACAACACATTGTCCCCAATGTGTCCTAAAGCACATCAACCAGGGACCATAAAATAAGGGAGAAAAACACGCAAAAGTCTCAAAAGAACAAAGTACATACAATTTATATACACAATGAAACGCCCCTCAAACCAGCTTCAATCGGGGGGCTCAGCAACGGTACAAGAAGTACCACCAACCGTGGGTCGCGTCATAAACGAACCCACTCCCATCATTCTCCTCATCATCGAATCCATCATCATCATTCTCCCGGCCATCGTCATCAACAACTCCAATTGGTTGGCTTGCAGCAAAGCCAACCGTATCTCCACTCAATGCGTCCTTAATCACATCCCGTCCAGCTCTCGTGCTCCCCAAAGTACCTGCAACCATATCACAACAAAGCACGCCTCAAGAGGGTCTCTCTCGAGGACTTGAGGTAAGTACTCGTCAATACATTCATCAATAATATCAACAGAAAAGACCGACTCCTCTAACATGGGACGCTTCAAAGCATTTGACAAGTTAAAAGTGATTTTATCACCTCCAACATCCAATGTCAACTTGCCGTTCTTGATGTCAATGATCGCACCAGCTGTGTGCAAGAAAGGCCGACCCAATATGATAGGAATTTGGGAGTCTTCGGCCATGTCAAGAACGACGAAATCGACAGGGATGAAAAATTTACCAACCTTAACAGGAACGTCCTCCAAAACACCTAGAGGGCGTTTGACGGAACGATCCGCCATCTGGAGCGTGATATTAGTTACTTTTAACTCGCCCATGTTGAGCTTCTCGCATACGGAGTAAGGCATAACGCTTACACTTGCACCTAAATCACATAAAGCGTTAGAAATCGAAACTGTACCAATCGTGCAAGGTATGGAAAAACTACCTGGATCCTTTAGCTTAGGAGGAGACTGGTTTTGCGAAAGAGCACTATATTCTGCGGTAAAAGCCACAGTCTCGACCTCGCTAAACGATCTTTTACGAGTGAGGATGTCTTTTAAAAATTTTGCGTACGCAGGAACTTGAGTGACAGGTTCAGTGAAAGGAACGGTTACCTTCAAATCTTTCACAACTTCCATGAACTTACCGAATTGGGTATCAAGCTTTGACTTTACCACTCGGCTCGGGAATGGCAACTTGATTTGTATTGGCGGCACGACCGGCTTGACTTTCTCCTTTCCCTTGGGCTGCACGTGCACGCCACCACCTACGGCCACTCCTCCACCTTGAGCACCACCCTCCACGGCTTGCTTGGGCAGCCCTTGCCCACTCATGGCTGGTCCTCCTAGGGGTCCCACGACCACTCCTCCTTGTGCTCCATTGTTCTTCTCCTTTTCCTTGGGGGGAGGAACGCTTTGCTTTTCTCCTTCTCCTTTTATTTGTCCACGGCAGCCCCACTCCCTTGACCCTGCTCGGCCTTCTTTGGCTCAACACCCACGTGACCATGACCATGGGGCACGGCTGACCCATCTTTGGGCCCCACGGCTGCCCCTCCTCCATGTTCAGCTCCATTTCCCTTTGTACCTACACCATTATCACTAGGAGCACTAAAATCGTTAGGAAAAAGGGAAGGATCTACCTCATTTGCCACCTTAGCGGGTGGAGCATCATAAGTAGGCATAGGAGGACTATCGTAGCTCGTCCCACTTCGCAAGGAAATAGCGTTGATCGACTCATGTTGTTGCGGTTGACTGCCTTGCGATGATAGAGAACCCGGCTTCCTTTGAGAGCTTGTGGAAGCCAATTGAGCCATTTGCGTTTCGAGCATTTTAATGGCCGCATCTTTTGCTTGATCGCTCTTTTGCATTTGAGCCATCATCGTCTCTTGAGTCTTGGCCATTTGCATCATCATGGCCCTCATTTCATTCATCATTGGGTCACCACTCGAAGAAGGAGCGGCTTGCACGGGTGGTGGAGCATTTTGTTGTTGAAAATTAGGGCGATTGAAGCCCGGAGGGTTGTAAGGTCGTGGAGGATTATTGTAGCTGAAATTTTGTGGGCTGTTTTGGTATTGTGGTTGTTGTTGAGGTTGAGGGTTCAAAACATTTTGGCTCTTGTAGCTCAAGTTCGGGTGGTTTTTGTAACCCTCATTATAGAAATTGGAGTAAGGATTGTTTTGTTGAGATTGAAAGGCTAGGACGGGTGCATTGTAACACCCCGTGTTATTTTAACACAATATGATAAAAGAATTTAATTCCTTAAATTAAATTCATCCTTTTTCCATATAATAAAATGCGACTGAAAATTTTTCGCCAAATAATAATAAATTTTCCTAAGTACAAATTTAAAAATTTTGAAAAATAAAGTTTGTTCTATTATCTTTAGAATTGAAAAAGAAACACATTTCAAAATTTTATAAAAATGAATTCTTATACTTTTCCCGTCTTTGAAATTCGGGTCAACAATTTCAAACACGCAAATCAAAGTCAAGCCACTTTACTTTTTTTCATAATTCACGTACACAACACTTACACATCAAAAAAATGTAATCATTTTGTTTATTATTTAATAAATAATTATATATTAATATATAATTACTATTCCTTTTCTATTAAACTAGCTTTTTTCTAAAATGTCGAAATTCTAAGTTATACTTAATTTAAACTGATAAAATTTTTGATGTTTGTTTATAATTCTTTAAATCTATAACATTCAACGAAAAAAATAAGTATTTCGACCTAATAAAATCTTATTCAAAATTTCGTGGATTAAGATCCGATTTTTATATTTAGTACCTTTTGAAAATTAGTTTTATTTTTATTTCCGATTTTATTTCAAAATACTATTTTAAGATCATATCTTTTATTTCGAGACCTTTCGCGATCGCGCAAATCGAAAATTTCGAGAAATGAAAAATCAAGCCCGAAAATTTGACTTTTGACTTTTGACTTTCCTTAGTCAAATTTTATCATCTTCCATTTTCTTACACCTTTACTTACACCTTTATATTTTTCATCATCACTTTTATTTTATTTTATATTTAAATTTAAAGTTTATACTTTTAATAAAAATATAAATACAATTTCAATACTAGTACTTTAATATTACCATTTTCATTTCCGCCACTTTTAAAATTTTTCTAAAGTAGTAAATAAAATATTTTAGTCTTAAATTTATAAAATGAATACTTTTCATAAAATCGTCAAAACAGCACATTTTAACTTTTATCGCTTTTGACACCCGACTTTTTAAAACTGATTAATTTCGTGAAAAACTTTATCTTGACCAAATATCTTTTGGAACCTTCTAATTGAATCAAGTGGTGCTACTTGATTTTTATGAGTCATAATTTCTTTTAAATTAAACTTTATTTACTAATTAAACTAAATTTAACCTAAAAGCTTTTAACCTAATTCATTACCACTTGTTTCCAAAAAAATCACAAGTGCAAAATCACATTCTTTGCCTCATGAATGTCGTGCCTTTCTCTTCTTTCTCTCCCATTTATTTTTCTTACATTTCTTTCCAAAATCCTCTAAAATAAAACCCTTAATAATATTCTAATAATTCATAATAGTTCTAAGTAATTAGTGGGTATATTAGGAGCTAACTTCTTAGGTATTTTGGGTGAAGAAAAATCCGATCTAAAATTTATTTTAGATCCCCGACGATTAACATCCTAATTAAGGTGACTAACTATGTCTTATATTATCCTCTTAGTAAATTAATTTGTTTTGTTATTATAATTTTATGAGTATGATTTTTATGTTCAAAATATGTTAAACATCATTTATGTGTGTTTATATGTTATGTGAAATATAATAAAATGATAATAAATAAGTAATATTGATAATAGACTATTGTAGTAAAATATTCATATGTTTAGTTAAATTAATTTTGAGCATTTTTAATTTATGTTCATATGATTTTTATGTTTAGTTATGTTTTATTTGAGTAGTAATCATATATAAAAATTATGTGAAATATTAAAAATGAGTTTGAAGTGAATAAAAATGAAAAATAAAAATTGTATGTTCATATATATGTAACTCGACATTTCCCATTTTTTTTACTAAATATTCACTTTTAATTTTTGTAAATAATATGTTAGAATAAGTTAGTTAAAAAGGATGCTACCATGCAAAAATAATTAAATTAGGAAAATAAATTATAAGTTGTTAAAATCAAAATTAGTGTTCTTGAGTTTATTTGTGATCTTCATGGGTGTTCTTCATTTTTGGCTCTCTTTGATTTTGTTTTAGTTTATGTTTGTTATTATTTTGTGTTTATGTTTGATTATTATTTTTATACATTGTTAGTATTATGTTATAAATAACTTAAAACATTATAAATCATTTGGATTAAAAAGTTAGAAAATTAAAGTGTTGAAAAACACTATTCATAAATATAAATGAAACTTTTAGTAAATTTTATTTTAGTTTAAATCGTTTTAGTATAATTAGAATAATTGAAATATAAAACCTTTAAGCTAAAGACCGATAAAATCGAAAAATGAAAATTTAGAACCACACAAGCATACTCACGGCATCCTCATTAATTTTTGGTCAAAATTTGACTTTTACCATTTTTAGTTTATTGTTAAAATAATTTAATTATTAGTTAATAAGTTAGATTTAAGAAATTAAAAGAAATAAATCAATTTTGACATATATATTAAGTCACACGACATCATCACTTAAAATTGACTAAATTTGACCAAAATGAAATTATCACTAAGTCACTAAAGTTAAATAGTAATTAGAATTGAATTTTAGTATAAATCGATTTAGTTATAAATGAAATATTATAAACCGATAAAAATATGTAAATCAGATTATAAAAATGAACTAAATCGTGTATTCTTGCCTTTGCTATCCTGGAATTTGTTGATCTTGGACATACGGACTAAAATGAATCATCCACGTTACTATTATTTTAAAAATGAAAATCGCTAAATTTAGTTAATAGACGACTAAATTTAACTAAGTCTCATTTTAAAATAAATATCATTATCACTTTGTACAAATTGAACTTAACGTTTGTAAAACTAATATTTTAAAATGAATATCATTATCACTTTTTACAAACCGAACTTAACGTTTTTAAAACTAGACTTTTAGAATATTTTCAAAACTCACTAAGTACAAAACGAACTTAACGACTTTGAAACTAGAAATTTATACTTAGAAAATAAAAGGGGTTTAGTTTATTTTCTAAAATATCTTAAGTATAAATACCTAAAATATCTTAAGTATAAAAATACATATAAAATACGAAGTATAAAAATACGAATACGTATAAAAATACGAAGTATAAAAATACGAATACGTATAAAAATACGTATAGAATACGAAGTATAAAAATACGAAATACGTATAAAAATACGTATAAAATACGGTGAATAGTGAATAGTGAATAATGAATAGTGAAAAGTGAATAGTGAAATACTGAAAATAATTGAAAATTTTACTAAGTATAGAAAATTTAAAATGAAGAAGTAAATGACTTAAAGTGTTTGAAAAATATTTAAATAAAATTGGACATACTAATAAACATTTCAATATAGAAACTTAAAAATGTTAATAATTAACAACACTTCAAATAATAAACGAACGTGTTATGTGATCATATGAAACCTCTGATTCAAATAAAGCGTTTGTGTGAGGCTAGGAGAGTCACAGTAACAGGTGATATGCAAATATCAAATAACTAATGAATATTGAGTAAGTTAAATAAAAGGTCAAGCTTGGGCCTCCGATATGAAAACGTCAATCGTAAGTGAAGTGGGGTTAAGATAGTCTTGTGCGGATACCACTATCTCGGTCTCTGGCTTGGGTCATATCGAATAGTGTGGATTAAGCCGTGACCTTATTGCTTAGTGCATCCTTGCCCATGCCGAATTCGCCTTAAGTCGTATAGCCAAGGCCGTACAAGATAATGAAAAATTCAACTCTTAGTGGGTCAGGCTTTAGGAAATAGTCGTTTTATCCTGAGTTAAGGTGCTCTATGAATAGCATAGCCTACTCTTAAATTGGATATTAGTGTATGCATACTAGACTAGGGTTTATTCCCCTATTTCGCTAAAGTTACCAGGGCCACCGTGACATTATGTGCTTATGCGCTTTGCGGTTCTGTCTCCTTGCCGTGTTTCGTTCTTAGTGGGCGCGACACTTGCATTCGCTCTTACCCTGCGTAAAGATTACTTGACGAGATTGTATCTGAAGTTCGAATCATTTCGAACACTAGAAGATGAGATGCAAGTACTATAGTATTCGGCGTGGTTTACGAGTCGAGTAAGTCTCTGCACTATGGAAGTGAGATGCAATCGATCAGAGTACAAAGGCCTACCCAGTGGTCAGGCTCGTAAGCAGTATGTGTTGTGTGTTGTTTGATCAAATGAGAACGAGTGTGTACCATCTTCGAAAATTAAAGACCACAAGTTTCTGAAGTGAATCGAGTCTGCATGAAGAGAATAATACCATACGTATGTCTGTTTGCGATCTGATATCGCATTTTAATCCTGTTGAATTATTGTGATACTTTGCTATGCTATTATATGCTATTTGCTTTCGTAATTGAATATCATGCTTATATGATTTATCGCTTTAAACGCATGCTTATTATGACTTATATGTCTTTATATGATATATGTGATAAGCATGTTTATGTTTTTATCATAATGTTATGTTTATAAAGCGATAATATTAAATCAAAGTAATTGAAATCGAGGGTAAGTATGAGCATAGCTAGTCCTTGTCGCTCATTGAGCATCCCCATCGATTTATTGTGCAGGACGTTCGTGGACCAGGAGCTGGGTTTTGGATGGAGCCACGAGACGTTTTTATTGCTTTTCCTTAGTTGTTTCGAGAGAGATGTAATATATATAACGCTACTCTTTTGAATTTCCGTATTTAGAGTTGTTTTATTCAACTCTTAAACGATGATGTAATATTTTGGGTTATTGTATAATTAATAACGCTGGTTTAAGACTTAATTAATTTCCGCCTTAGTAATTAAAGTCGACTAAAAACCAGGTTGTTACAGTTGGTATCAGAGCTGACTCGTGACCGTGACATAAATGACCTAATGCGATTTATGCTTACCTAACGAGAGACACCTGGGCGGTACAAACATATTAATATGTTAAACCGCAAGACTAATAGGATCAAATAATAAATTATATTTTTCTTTACTTAGATCACTTAAGTAATAACTATAATCGCTTTAAAGTGTGAGGATGGGTAGAAACCTTAAGGACCGACCATAGCCTAAGGACTTTTAAATAACGAATTACTTCCCTCAAAATAAAATACACTAACCATCGTATGCTTGCTACTTGCTGATGTGACTAACTAATACTAACAACTATCCTCGGATATAAAATCTAAGTATTATATTAATACTCGGAGATCGAAGCCATTAATCGAATACATGACGACAAGACCTCAAACGCAACAAATGGACGCATCAAGGACCTTACAACTGATAAGACGTTCGAGATCTCGAAGATTTCTGTCGCAGAGAAGATTTCTACAACTTCATCTAATTATCCTCTTTAACTAAAATTTTCTTTTCATTCTCTTTTAAAAAAATATTAATCTCTTTAACCTTTTCTTCTAACCCTCTAATTTCCTAAATCTAAAATTCCTAATAACTACTTTTCAAATGAACTTTCATTCCTCTTTCTTAATTTCACAAAATGATTTCACTTTTGTTTTTCAAAGTCATAAACTCCTCTAAGTTTATTTTGAAAACCTTTAAATTTTATAATTTTTCAACCTCTTTAACATAGTTTCTTTCAAAATTTAAATATCTTCGAAAATTTTATAACTCCTAATTATCTTCTAATAATTTACTTTCGTGTTTCCGTTTAATTTGAAAATAGCTCTGAAAACTTGTTCAATTAGTTCTAAAATTTTATTTCGTGATTTTAAATATACCTTCGAAATTACTTGGTTTTAAATCGTATATCTTTTACCTTATATACTATCAAAGTTAGTTATTTTCAAAATTTTAAACTTATCAATACCTTTCTAAATTCCCAACCTCTAAAATGAATTTTTATCTTTCTGATTAAACTTGATAAAGATGTTTAAAATTTTCTTAAGGGGGTAGGACAAAATATGATGATTTAAAATCATTGATTAAAATTATTTAAAATCTTTATTTCAACCAACTTTAAACTATATATTTAATTTCAAATAAAATTATAACTTGTTGTATTTTAAAACCCTTATAATTTTAATTTAAAATTAATTCCGTGCAAAACTTCTAGGCCCCACCTTTTTGAAAATCCCTTTGAAGTCGATTTCAAAAATGTTAATCTAGCAATATTTCTATATTAATTCAAAGTATCCCATTTATAAATATAAAACGTTTATATCATCCAATCTTTTCTACTCTATCTAAAATCTTTATAATAATACAAAAAAAAAAATTCAAACATTTTGAAAATTCTTATTCTACCAAAATAAAATATCATTATCGAAACTCGTAAAATCTTGATATTCTCTCTAACTGCATTGCTCAACTGCAAGTAGTTATCCACTCTATCCAAGTTTCGGGACGAAACTTTTCTTAAGGGGGTAGGTTTGTAACACCCCGTGTTATTTTAACACAATATGATAAAAGAATTTAATTCCTTAAATTAAATTCATCCTTTTTCCATATAATAAAATGCGACTGAAAATTTTTCGCCAAATAATAATAAATTTTCCTAAGTACAAATTTAAAAATTTTGAAAAATAAAGTTTGTTCTATTATCTTTAGAATTGAAAAAGAAACACATTTCAAAATTTTATAAAAATGAATTCTTATACTTTTCCTGTCTTTGAAATTCGGGTCAACAATTTCAAACACGCAAATCAAAGTCAAGCCACTTTACTTTTTTTCATAATTCACGTACACAACACTTACACATCAAAAAAATGTAATCATTTTGTTTATTATTTAATAAATAATTATATATTAATATATAATTACTATTCCTTTTCTATTAAACTAGCTTTTTTCTAAAATGTCGAAATTCTAAGTTATACTTAATTTAAACTGATAAAATTTTTGATGTTTGTTTATAATTCTTTAAATCTATAACATTCAACGAAAAAAATAAGTATTTCGACCTAATAAAATCTTATTCAAAATTTCGTGGATTAAGATCCGATTTTTATATTTAGTACCTTTTGAAAATTAGTTTTATTTTTATTTCCGATTTTATTTCAAAATACTATTTTAAGATCATATCTTTTATTTCGAGACCTTTCGCGATCGCGCAAATCGAAAATTTCGAGAAATGAAAAATCAAGCCCGAAAATTTGACTTTTGACTTTTGACTTTCCTTAGTCAAATTTTATCATCTTCCATTTTCTTACACCTTTACTTACACCTTTATATTTTTCATCATCACTTTTATTTTATTTTATATTTAAATTTAAAGTTTATACTTTTAATAAAAATATAAATACAATTTCAATACTAGTACTTTAATATTACCATTTTCATTTCCGCCACTTTTAAAATTTTTCTAAAGTAGTAAATAAAATATTTTAGTCTTAAATTTATAAAATGAATACTTTTCATAAAATCGTCAAAACAGCACATTTTAACTTTTATCGCTTTTGACACCCGACTTTTTAAAACTGATTAATTTCGTGAAAAACTTTATCTTGACCAAATATCTTTTGGAACCTTCTAATTGAATCAAGTGGTGCTACTTGATTTTTATGAGTCATAATTTCTTTTAAATTAAACTTTATTTACTAATTAAACTAAATTTAACCTAAAAGCTTTTAACCTAATTCATTACCACTTGTTTCCAAAAAAATCACAAGTGCAAAATCACATTCTTTGCCTCATGAATGTCGTGCCTTTCTCTTCTTTCTCTCCCATTTATTTTTCTTACATTTCTTTCCAAAATCCTCTAAAATAAAACCCTTAATAATATTCTAATAATTCATAATAGTTCTAAGTAATTAGTGGGTATATTAGGAGCTAACTTCTTAGGTATTTTGGGTGAAGAAAAATCCGATCTAAAATTTATTTTAGACCCCCGACGATTAACATCCTAATTAAGGTGACTAACTATGTCTTATATTATCCTCTTAGTAAATTAATTTGTTTTGTTATTATAATTTTATGAGTATGATTTTTATGTTCAAAATATGTTAAACATCATTTATGTGTGTTTATATGTTATGTGAAATATAATAAAATGATAATAAATAAGTAATATTGATAATAGACTATTGTAGTAAAATATTCATATGTTTAGTTAAATTAATTTTGAGCATTTTTAATTTATGTTCATATGATTTTTATGTTTAGTTATGTTTTATTTGAGTAGTAATCATATATAAAAATTATGTGAAATATTAAAAATGAGTTTGAAGTGAATAAAAATGAAAAATAAAAATTGTATGTTCATATATATGTAACTCGACATTTCCCATTTTTTTTACTAAATATTCACTTTTAATTTTTGTAAATAATATGTTAGAATAAGTTAGTTAAAAAGGATGCTACCATGCAAAAATAATTAAATTAGGAAAATAAATTATAAGTTGTTAAAATCAAAATTAGTGTTCTTGAGTTTATTTGTGATCTTCATGGGTGTTCTTCATTTTTGGCTCTCTTTGATTTTGTTTTAGTTTATGTTTGTTATTATTTTGTGTTTATGTTTGATTATTATTTTTATACATTGTTAGTATTATGTTATAAATAACTTAAAACATTATAAATCATTTGGATTAAAAAGTTAGAAAATTAAAGTGTTGAAAAACACTATTCATAAATATAAATGAAACTTTTAGTAAATTTTATTTTAGTTTAAATCGTTTTAGTATAATTAGAATAATTGAAATATAAAAACTTTAAGCTAAAAACCGATAAAATCGAAAAATGAAAATTTAGAACCACACAAGCATACTCACGGCATCCTCATTAATTTTTGGTCAAAATTTGACTTTTACCATTTTTAGTTTATTGTTAAAATAATTTAATTATTAGTTAATAAGTTAGATTTAAGAAATTAAAAGAAATAAATCAATTTTGACATATATATTAAGTCACACGACATCATCACTTAAAATTGACTAAATTTGACCAAAATGAAATTATCACTAAGTCACTAAAGTTAAATAGTAATTAGAATTGAATTTTAGTATAAATCGATTTAGTTATAAATGAAATATTATAAACCGATAAAAATATGTAACCGTTATAAAAATGAACTAAATCGTGTGTTACTGCCTTTGCTATACAATTTGTTGATCTTGGACATACGGACTAAAATGAATCATCCACGTTACTATTATTTTAAAAATGAAAATCGCTAAATTTAGTTAATAGACGACTAAATTTAACTAAGTCTCATTTTAAAATAAATATCATTATCACTTTGTACAAATTGAACTTAACGTTTGTAAAACTAATATTTTAAAATGAATATCATTATCACTTTTTACAAACCGAACTTAACGTTTTTAAAACTAGACTTTTAGAATATTTTCAAAACTCACTAAGTACAAAACGAACTTAACGACTTTGAAACTAGAAATTTATACTTAGAAAATAAAAGGGGTTTAGTTTATTTTCTAAAATATCTTAAGTATAAATACCTAAAATATCTTAAGTATAAAAATACATATAAAATACGAAGTATAAAAATACGAATACGTATAAAAATACGTATAGAATACAAAGTATAAAAATACGAAATACGTATAAAATACGGTGAATAGTGAATAGTGAATAATGAATAGTGAAAAGTGAATAGTGAAATACTGAAAATAATTGAAAATTTTACTAAGTATAGAAAATTTAAAATGAAGAAGTAAATGACTTAAAGTGTTTGAAAAATATTTAAATAAAATTGGACATACTAATAAACATTTCAATATAGAAAATTAAAAATGTTAATAATTAACAACACTTCAAATAATAAACGAACGTGTTATGTGATCATATGAAACCTACAATTCAAATAAAACGTTTGATGCTGAGACTAGGAGAGTCTAGTAACATGTGATATGTAAATATCAAATAACTAATGAATATTGAGTAAGTTAAATAAAAGGTCAAGCTTGGGCCTCCGATATGAAAACGTCAATCGTAAGTGAAGTGGGGTTAAGATAGTTTTGTGCGGATACCACTATCTCGGTCTCTGGCTTGGGTCATATCGAATAGTGTGGTTTAAGCGACCTTATTGCTTAGTGCATCTCACTTGCCCGTGAATTACGCCTTAAGTCGTATAGCCAAGGCCGTACAAGATAATGAAAAATTCAACTCTTAGTGGGTCAGGCTTTAGGAAATAGTCGTTTTATCCTGAGTTAAGGTGCTCTATGAATAGCATAGCCTACTCTTAAATTGGATATTAGTGTATGCATACTAGACTAGGGTTTTATTCCCCTATTTCGCTAAAGTTACCAGGGCCACCGTGACATTATGTGCTTATGCGCTTTGGCTCTGTCTCCTTGCCGTGTTTCGTTCTTAGTGGGCGCGACACTTGCATTCGCTCTTACCCTGCGTAAAGATTACTTGACGAGATTGTATCTGAAGTTCGAATCATTTCGAACACTAGAAGATGAGATGCAAGTACTATAGTATTCGGCGTGGTTTACGAGTCGAGTAAGTCTCTGCACTATGGAAGTGAGATGCAATCGATCAGAGTACAAAGGCCTACTCAGTGGTCAGGCTCGTAAGCAGTATGTGTTGTGTGTTGTTTGGTCAAATGAGAACAGTGTGTACCATCTTGAAAATTAAAGACCACAAGTTTAAGTGAATCGAGTCCGCATGAAGAGAATAATACCATACATTATGTGCATTTGCGATCCGATATCGCATTTTAATCCTGTTGAATTATTGTGATACTTTGCTATGCTATTATATGCTATTTGCTTTCGTAATTGAATATCATGCTTATATGATTTATCGCTTTAAACGCATGCTTATTATGACTTATATGTCTTTATATGCTATATGTGATAAGCATGTTTATGTTTTTATCATAATGTTATGTTTATAAAGCGATAATATTAAACCAAAGTAATTGAAATCGAGGGTAAGTATGAGCATAGCTAGTCATTTGTCACCGCTCAATGAGCATCCCCATCAGTTTATTGTGCAGGACGTTCGTGGACCAGGAGCTGGGTTTTGGATGGAGCCACGAGACGTTTTTATTGCTTTTCCTTAGTTGTTTCGAGAGAGATGTAATATATATAACGCTACTCTTTTGAATTTCCGTATTTAGAGTTGTTTTATTCAACTCTTAAACGATGATGTAATATTTTGGGTTATTGTATAATTAATAACGCTGGTTTAAGACTTAATTAATTTCCGCCTTAGTAATTAAAGTCGACTAAAAACCAGGTTGTTACATGCATACATACCTCGACATTCATTTGAAGTGTGACCGGAAACGCCACATGTATTGCAAGGCACGTCGTGAGAAGTGTGCATAGCTGCCACCGTGTGTCCACTAGCATTTGAGGAACTACTACCCGCTCGGATTTCGCTCATCATCATTGCGGTCATGGCATCCAACTTAGCACTAAGCATGGCCACCGCATCACCATCATTCTTACCTCCGCTTCGAGGGACATTTCTAGAGCTCCCGTATTGCGCATTATGGATCGTCATGGCCTCGATCGTATCCATAGCCTCATCCACATCAATGTTGTCACACCTCCCATTTGCCGCTGAATCTAGCACTTATCGCGACTCATTGTATAGACCGTTGTAGAATTGCATTACAATGAACCATTTGTCCATGCCATGATGTGGGCATTGACGTTGTAAGTCCTTGTATCTCTCCCACGCATCAAAGAGAGACTCGTCTCCCCTTTGGCGGAAGCTAGTGATCTGGCTCCTTAACATTGCGGTCTTCTCGAGCGGGAAGTACTTTTGATAGAATGCCAACACAAGAGAGTTCCAATCAACGATGGCAAGCGCAACACGATTCAATGAGTTGAGCCACAGCTTGGCTTTGTCTCGGAGGGAAAATGGGAAGAGCATCTCCCGGATTTGATCTTGAGTTATTCCGGTTTGTTTGATCGTGGAGCAATAGTCGCAGAAATTTTGGATGTGAAGATTAGGGTCCTCACCGGGACTCCCTCCAAACTGACTACGCTCAATCAAGTTGATGAACGCGGGCTTAACTTCAAAATTATTTGCAGCTATGTTGGGCATAGCATTGCCCGTTGGAACTTGAGCCGCGGTCGGCCTTGAATGATCGGAAAGTTTCACCATTTTCTTTAGTGCGGGTATGGGTTCAATGTGAGCTTCCTTTGGTGATGAAGTAGATGAAACACTAGCTTCCAAGTCCCTCAATAAGTTCTTGCGCCTTAAGAATGTACGCTTCGGTTCCGGGTCAAACTGAATTGTCAAACCTTTTTGAGACGTACGCGTTTGCCTGGGCATACAAAAACACTAGAGGCAACGATAAGAAGTGGCCTCAAGGAATTGAGGTTCCTTGAGACAAAGAGTAACAATGAGAAAAGAACCAAATAAACAACAAAAACAAAAGCCGTCTCCCCGGCAACCAAAATTTGGTAGGCTTAGTCGCGTCACCTAATCAAAAGTAAATCCGAACAAACTCTAACGGGTAGCAAGGGTAAGTCGGGTATCGTATCCGCAGGGAGATGGTCGCAATGTTGGTTATTTTGAACGATTCTAGTCTCGGTTCGAGTAGTTGTGGTTACTAAACACTAAAGCGCAGCGGAAAAGTAAGGCGTTTAAACTTAGGGAAAAAGGTCTAGGGAATCGGGGATAGCAAGGGTGAAGCTAGGACAAAGGATGGTGACAGAAATGAGTCGGGAATCGCGTGTGCTAAGGAATAGGCTCGGCCTCTCGGTCCTAAGCGTCCTCTAGGTCTCAAATGCGGGCTCTCGCAACTTACAAGTGAGGGTCCTAATGGTTAGTCTCATACCCTACCTTAAACTAGGCTTTCGGTCTTAAGTTTAAGGGTGGAAAACGCTTGCTAAACCTTGGCCAAGGGATCAACAAACACAATCAAACACAAGACAACCAAAGCCACATGTAAAACCCTCATCAAACATCACCAAATCATCCTAGACTACTCACCCATGGTCACCCTTCACCCCTAGATAAAGGACTACTCACACATATCAAAATCAACAACAAAAGCAAGAACAATAGAGAAAGACATGATCAAGAACAATTAGAATTGAAATTAAAATGAAAAGGGAGAAGAGAATAACAAATACCAATCAGAAATTCCAAGTAGAAGTAGATGAATTCGAGCAACAAAACCGAAATAGATGATCAAACTAACATAAACCGAGTCGGGAATTGAAATTACAAAAGATGAAAAGTATAAACCCTAAGTTTTCTTGAGAAAGTACTTTGAAATGTTATTGAGATGCTGTAAAAAGTATGACTCGAAATAAGGCCTCTAACTCATTGAAATAGACGAAACAATTTAAGCACACGAAAAGTCAGAGCCGTCCCAGGCATCCGGGACAACTGTCCCGTCCGGGACCAATACCATCCCGACCGGGATGACCTTCAGGGACACTCGTCCCGTGTTGTTCAGTTTTTTGCAAGCTTTTGGTCTCTTTTTGTACTTAGCTTTTTCTTGCTTCTTTGTCGTCCCAAGGCATAGGGATGAGCCTCATGAGTAGGGACGATTCTTAGGAAGAATATGAGAGCTTCAAATCCCGACCCAAGGTCCCGGGACACCTTCATTTAGTGAAACGAGGCTCGTACGCAACCGAAACGCAACGAAACCAACTCGAAACTTCACGAAACTTCACGAAACTTCACGAAACTTCACGAAACCTCCCGAACACCATCCTAAACTCCAAATAGCTGCTTTAACCTACAAAATAAACACAAAAACGCAGCAGAGCCAAAACGGAGAGAAATAGGAGCTGAAACGCAATCAAAAGCACGGGAAACGCAAAGTAAAGCTCGTGAACAAGGGGCTAAATATATGTAAATATATGAGACATCACATACTGTAACCAAAACGTCCTTAACCCGAGCCTGCAACCACCGCAAAACACATCTTATATACTGCCTCATAAAAGCTACCCACAACCTGCATTTCAAAAGCCTCCGTACATCCTACCATCACCACCTACTCCGGGTCCGGATCCGATGGCCGAGATGAAAGCTATGATATTGCAAATGCAACAAACTACGTCGGCTATGCAAAAGTCGCAGGAGACCATGATGCTCCAGATGCAGAAGGATGGATAAGCTAAAGATGCAGCGATCAAAATGCTCGAAAATCAAGTGGCGCAACTAGCCGCTTCGCAAGCGTCTCGACAACCCGGAGCTCTCCCACCCCAAGGTAATCCTCCTCCCGATACGGCATGTGCTATTACGTTACGAAGTGGTACGATTTATAATGGCCCAAAACACCAGGAGGAAGTAGAAAAGGATAGGGCCGAAAGTACAAAAAAGGCAGCAACCGGAGTTGGCAGTCGGCTGACCGGCCCTGGTGACTGACTTGGCCAAAGTTGATTCGGAAGTCGTTTGTGATGATTCTCATGTCAAGGCTAGGGGTAATTCGACGGATGCTATGTAACAACCCGGATTATTTAAACATGATAAATTACGATTTAAAAAGGTTTTATAACGAAAATGGAAAAAAAGCGAAACCACTGTAGCGGAAACCGTGTAATCTGGATCATCACTCACTAAACAAACAAAATAAACGATATAGACCTTGAGGTCTAACAAGAGGGAGTAAATACCCTTACAAATCCAAACTCCAAAACATAAGTACAAAAATTGATAAGGTCTAATCCAAAAGCATAGTCTAAACATCAAGCTAGCTACGTGGTCATCCTCACGAGGCTTCTCACTCTTCAAAACCCGTCCCCGCGCATACCTGCCGCAAAGAATGCAACAGCCACAGTCAGTGGGGAGTAACTAGGTGCTCCCCTGTCATATTTCAACATGACAAACATAATCAACAACGCAACAAGAACCTTACCTGGCCTATAGCCTATGATCAGAGTACAACATCAACACAAACAACAACCACGCATTAAATAGGTGTAACACAACCTCAAGCTATCACATTTTAACAACCAACCCGAACTATCATCAACAAAGTGACATTCAACGACCAACAATCGCAAGAGAAAGTACGGAGCACTGAGTGCAACAAACAGCACCCCGGGACCTACGAAAGTCCCAACCCTATGGCAGAACTACAAACTTTCTCAAACAAATGTTTAAATTTGGCCAAACCCACCGCTATAAAACAGTGTCGACATAATTACCGCTACAAAATGCTAAATCAATAACCATAGTCTCAGAGCCGCTACAAAACAGTTGAGAACCCAAAGGGACCCGCTCTACAAAAGACGTAGAACCTAGAGGGCGGTAACCGTCCTACAAAAGATGTTGTAACTCCTCAGACACGTGTCAACCTGTACAGGTACGCACACTCGTCTCAAGCATAATAACAAGCCAATACGACATGACTAACTCAAGGCGCTGCCGAAGACTTAAATTTAAATTTTCGACGACGTTCCATATTATTTTGATACCTAAAATTTTAATCAAAATCTATATTAATATCATTTGATAATAAAAACATATAACAAAATATATAATACTAAACACAATTAAAATTATAATAATGCTAAAAAAATTAATTAAAAAATTATAACCATACCAACTAAAAAAAATATAAAAAAAAAAAAGTTTTTAAAACATACACGCTACACCAGTCGAGTTTAAGCAGAGAAAGAAGCATCCATTCGTGTAAGCAATGCGAATGTAGAGGTGTCTTTCGAAAAATCAATGCGAATGGAGAGTCCATTCGTGTAAAAATTTCAAATGAACCTCTACGGTTTGAGAATCTGACGCGAATGACATCACCATTCAAGTGGCCTGCTCGAATAACCACCTGCTATTCAACAATTAAAGAAATTACCTAAACTTAAGCAATTTTACTTCAGAAACAAACCTTGATTTTGTTTTAAAGAAAGGAATTTGGATTGATAATGAGTTTGAATGTTAAATTATGTGGGTAATTGAATTTCAAAACATCAATTGAAAAGGAGATGAATTTGGGTGTTAGTATTAGGATTAGTTTAATTACTGTAATTAGGAACTATTAATTAATTAGGGGTAAACTTGGAAATTCCACTAAATTTGCAGCGGTATTTAACATAAGTGTGGCGGTATATTGTAATTCGGTTATCAATCCATTCAAAACATAAAGGTAAATTTACCCTACCAATATAAAATTCCTAAAATCACCATCCAAGTTCTTAATAATGGTAACTAGTTAGTAAGCCCGTGCAATACACGGGTTGTAAAATTGAGAACTTAAAAAAATGAATAGATGATGTTATCCCTTAGATTACAGTATCCAATATTATTGTGAAATTACAAATTTTGATAAATTTTATTGTTTTCATGTTGAAAATTGTAGTATTTCTAACAAAATTTCCGACGAATACTATAGTAAAAGAATTAGTATTGTGAAACAATTGTGTCATAATTTCTGATGAATACTAAAGCCATTAGTCGCATGTTGGAAATTTGGAATTACTTTGATAATTTTTTTATCACAAATTCTTGTTAGAGTCAAGCCTAACAATAAGTTATTGTAATGTAAGGCTAGTCTCAAATAAGACTTACCGATTTTTGATAAAGTGGTAACTTAATTTATTTATTTTAAAAAAAAAATGAAAAAAAAAATATTCCTTATTTGCGAACTTCAAGACTATTATGGGATGTCTCATATTTCTTTGAATCGTTTGATAGAGTTGTTGAAGAGAAAATTCTAACAATATACTCCTTTCATTCCACAATTTTATTTTAATTTCATTACGACATATAAATTAAGAACATACTTACTTTTTCTCATAGGGATTTTAATCCCTTCCTATGTAATTTTTTTTCATTCTTTTCCATTCATTGCCCTTATCGTAATTATTAATATTATAATTTTCTGTCCTTAAACTTCTAATACTCGTCATTAATTTTAAACACTTACTATGTCAAATTTTAACACATAACAAACTAATCTTAATGTTCCATGATTGCCCAAAATTACATAAAATTTCCCACCCAACAGTCACGCACTTTGAAAAACTCATTCGCCCATAAAAAATTATTTAACTATCGAAATTTTTTCCCGTGCCTTATAACCCGTCTTAAGTTTAAAACGGGTCAAGTATTCATCCACTTGCACATATAAGACAAAACACTCTATTTTTTCCTACACTTTTTACTTTTGTCTTATCCTAACTGTTTGACCCGTCTTAAGCTTAAGACGGGTTACCCGTTTTATATGAGAATTTGTGAAGAAAAGAAACATATAAAATCTTTTTTGGTAAACGGTGGATTTGTACAAATTTCAACAAATGCATGGAATTTTGTATATTACAATACCAAAAGATTTACAATACCAAAAGATTTATCTCCTAATTATATAAAGTTTTATAACTAAAAGTATACACAAGTTTACAATTATCTTTTGGAAAATTTAACATGAATAAACATCCTATCAGTGATCTTCCATAAATAAACCAACCTTTTGATTAACTCTCAATAAACCAACCTTTACACCTTATCTTCCAATATTAGACCTTCACTTATACCTTCACTTGTATCACTATTAATTCAACAAATATTATTACTATTATTTTATTATGATAGTCACATAGGTGATTACTTTTCCGTTTACTATGGTCGTTGTTCACATAATTTTATCTAATTTATTTCATCTGTATTAGAAAGTTGTTTACCTTACTCTATTTTGTGAGAGAAAAATAAAGTAACTGTAAATAATTGACTAAGACAAAGGGGATATTTTAGTAAAATTACATTACATGTTTTTATCTCCTAAATAAATTTACACTTAATATTACTATATATCTATAGAATCTTTGGATTTTAGTTTATATATATACAGTACTCCGTAGTAGATTACTTTTTTTATTTACTGTCGTACCACCAATAGAATATTTCATATATTAATTAGGATTTATTGTTATTTCCCACCTTTTCTAAACCCATCTTTAAAATTTTCTACCTTTTCTAACTTTTTTTTAAAATTTCTCACCTTTTATAAACATTTTCTCAAAATTTCCCATCAAAACTCCATTTTTACCATATTAAATCTTTATTTTCACTAATGAAAACATTAAATTCTCGTTTTATTTTTTAATATTTTAGATTTCGGTGCACGATAACTTTCATTAGTAATGAAAATATTTAAAAAAAGTTCTTTAGTTTTCACAAAAAAATGAACTTTGGTGGGATTTTTTAAGAAAAAACTTATAAAAGGTGGGAAATTTTAAGAAAAGTTACAAAATGTGGGAAGTTTTAAATTGGTAATTATAAAAGCTGGGAATTATCAAATAACCCTATTAATTAATATGTATATTTTTAAAAAATATTATTTTTATTTTCCAATTATTAAGATTACCTAATTATTACTCCGTAATTTTTAGTGGTATTCTTAAGAGTATTATTTTTATTAGAAATATAGTAAAAATAATAAATTTTCTACATTTATTTGGAAATATTTTGAATTACTAATTTATAGAATTTTCGTATATATAATATTAAGATTATTTTTTGATAATTTCTAATAGTTTCCTTACTGGTATTATTATTAATTGTTTGACAAATGTCGATCATTAAAGTGTACGGGTTCTGATCTATATATATATAGTATTTAGTATTATAATTTAATATGAAGTATATAATTTGAATTTTAATTCAGAAAAGAATTACTTTAAAAATGAATAGTAATAAAGTTGAATGTTGTTATTAAACTTAACTTAACTTTACCTTATCACTATATTACAAAACACTTATTACATCACACTTATTTAGTACATCACACTTAACTTTACCTTATCACTATAAATTTGAATGTTGTTAGTATTTATTTATATTTCATTACCTAGGAAGGCGAATCTAAAGTTCTTGATGTATATATACAAAAGGGTTGAAAATTTATTACGATAAAGCTGACTTAGATATCAAACATTATAAATTATTATAACTATTATTATATAACCATAACTAATGACTTGATTTAAGAATAACATAATTAATAGATCTATATATCTATTACCTTTCACGTGACATATTAATTAGTTTTACTATTAATTTTGTAATCAGTTTTTTCAATGAGAATTTAAAATCTTGAACTTGAAATTTAAATCTGCAACATACAAAGAAAAAATTTTTATCATAAATTTAATTAAGTTGTGTTTAAATAACAAACATGGTGACTAAGAAATGAAACTATTAAAAATTAAACACTCTTATCAAAACATATGCACCGTAAATCCTATTTTTATTAGACCTGGCAAACAGGTCGTGTCGTGTCGTGTTCGTGTTCGTGTCACTTATAAATGGGTCACTCACCCCTCAACCCAAACCCGACCCAATTAATAAATAGGTCATTAGTGCTTGACCCAAACCCAACCCGTTTATATTTTAAATGACCTGACTTGACCTGTTTAACCCATTTAAATAAATAGGTTAAATTTTAATCCGCTCGACCTATTTGACCTAATAAACCTGTATAACCCATTTAAAATTTTTAAGCATTAAAACACCACAAATAACTATATAGTTAAAATCAAAATTTTAAAGAAAGAAATATTTTGTTACTCCGTAATCTTTTATTTTGATTTTTGAATTTCAGAGGAAAAAAAAGTATAATAGTATTATATATGGGTTAAATGGGTTATCGGGTTAACCTACCCATTTAACCCATTTAATTAAATAGGTCTTTCGTGTCAGATTCGTGTCTGGAAAGCTTGACCCAAATCCAACCCATTTATATTTCGTGTCGGGTTCGTGTCAACCCACTTACTTAAATGGGTCATCACATAGTGACCCAAACCCATTTATTTCGTGTCGGATTCGTGTCGTGTTTTCGTGTCGTGTCACTTTTTGCCAGCTCTAATTTTTATACTTCACCATGCTTTTTTTTAACCTAATTTTCAGTAATCCTCCTACAAAATTAACATGAACAATTAAATCAAAACTTACTATGATAAAACTAACTTAGAGATCAAACATTTTAAATTATTATAACTATTATTATATAACCATAACTAATGACTTGATTGAAGAATAAGATAATTAATAGGTTTATATCTCTTTTACTTTTCACGTGACATATTTATTAGTTTTGCTATTGGTTTTTTCAATAGCAAAATTTTTCAATGAGAATATAAAATCTTGAACTCTAAATTTAAATCTGCAACATACAAAGAAAAAAAAAATCATGAATTTAATTAAGTTATGTTTAAATAACAAACGTGGTGACTAAGAAATGAAATTGTTAAAAATTAAATACTCTTATCAAATTAAATACACCTTAAAAAAATTAAAATAACACAAATCGTAATCATATTAAAACATAATAAAATAAAACTATTTAAATAGTACCTAGGAAGACCAAACTAAAATTTTGACGTATATATATAAAAAGGGTTGAAGAATTACTTAAAAATTATATTCCAATTTTATAATTCTATGAATTACCATATTTCTTTTGCTCTTTTTTCCTCATATTTTAAAATATAACTTACTTATTTATATTTTTTCCTTAAATTATTTACAAAATTAAACATGGTTTTAAACAACAATATTTATACGGAGTACTTCAATTTTGGTATCCTTATATTATGAGGATTCAAATTGTAGATTTTAGAAACATCTACTTTTAATTTTGTTAAATTAATTAATTTTTTTAAAGTAGTTAAAAATTAATTTTAATCTACTACTATAATAATTTAATTAAAAATTTCTAATTTTAAAATTTTATGAATTACCATATTTCTTTTGCTATTTTTCCTCATATTTTAAAATATAACTTACTTATATATATATATATATATATATATATATATATATATATATATATATATATATATATATATTTTTTTTTTTTTTTCCCTTAAATTATTTACTAAATTAAACATAGTTTAAGGCAACAATATCTATACTTTAATTTTGGTATCTTTATATTATAAGGATTCAAATTGTAAATTTTAAAAACATCTATTTTTAATTTTTTTAAATAATAATTAATTAATTAATTAATTAATTAATTAATTTTGTACATTAAAGAATTTGGGTTGTGCCTTATATATACTTCCTCCATTCCATTTGATTCTATACATATTCCTTTTTCGGAAATTCCAATCAATTCTATACATTTCTATTTTAGTCTCTACTTTATTAAACTAAAAGACCAATATACCCTTCACTAATACCCACTCAACCCACTTGCAAACAATAAAGTAGGGGTATTTAAGTAATTCCATTATCTACCCCACTAGATTTTCTTCTACCTTAATTACCGTGTTTTGGTCAAACGTATAGAATCAAACGGAATGGAGGAAGTATAATATTAGATTTTGATTGATTGATTGATTGATTAGGAATACTAATTTAAAAATATGAAAAGAAAAAAAATATTCTCCTACTATTTACCCGAGATGCGAGCTCCAAAGTAGTCCAAACCTTTAATTCTTCAATTTGTTCAACACTTTAGAATTCAACTAAAGGTCTCCATAATTTCTTTGCTTTCAACAAGATAGAGCCTTTTTTTTAATCAACATTTCTAGAAAAAAAAATGGAAGAAAAGGAGGGTTTTATGTCGAGTTCACCGGAAAACACGGAAAGTGGGTCACCAAACCCTATAAGTTTCGCCGGAGGAGTCGACGGAGCGATGTCGGCGCCGCCGTCGGAACCACCGTTGACGGGCGACGGAGGAGGAAGTGGTGAAAGTGTGAGGAAGAAGAGAGGAAGACCGAGGAAGTTTGACGAGTTTGGAAACTTGAACCCCGCGTATACCGCCAATGCTGCTAGAAAAGCCGCCGCAAAGGCCGCCTTGTCGCCGCCGCCGGAGTTTAATCTAACCACCAGCACGGCGGCGGCGGCTGTAAATGCTAATTCGATGACGTCGTTCGAGTTAAGTGGAGCTAAGAAGCAGCAGCAATTTGGGAGTTTTTCAATGAGTTAGTGATTTATTGTGTTTTCTGTGAATTTCAAATACGAGTATTTGATTGGAAGTTGTTTAATTTCGAAGTTTTGATTAGATTTGATGGTTTTAAATTTCACTTATTTGTTTGAAAATAGACCATGCAGAATTGATTTTGGTTTTAAAATTTTATTTAATTGTTAATAAGGAATGATGTTTTAGAGAAATCAGAGATTTCAGGAGATTTTTCAGGTAGTTTGACTGTATGTGGTTTGTGTATGAAGGTGAAATATTTGCAGAAACAGCAGGAGTTGACTTTACTCCACATGTCATCACAGTACACAAAGGAGAGGTACTACGCATTTCTGATTAAAGTTTGGTTCTTTTCGCCTTAATTTCAGTTCGTTTCAGTTCAGATTATCTACGATAAATTTAGCTTAGCTTTTATAATTTCTGCTCCAATAAGTTCAGTCAGCTCCTCCAAGCGCAAATTTTTAAACACAAGAGGCCACTTCAGCCCAATAAACTCAGTTCAGCTTAAATAAGCCCCGATAAATGGAAAAGAACGCGGCCTATTATTATGTCTTGTAATTTGTCATTTCTTTGTGAAATGGTTCTACAACAATGTTATTGTCATATAATAGGAAGCTTTATGCCAATTTACATTATTGTTTCGCTTTTCGTCTCACATAAATTTAGACACGTTTTCCTGGACTTACTAGAGGCGAACTTATACATGTTGATTTGAACTAAACATTTTTCGAAATATACTCCATATAAATATATAATAGTAGTATATAGTACTCCGTATGTTATTATTAATAGCAGTAATTGTAGTAATAGTGACGATAACAACGATGATGATGTTCACAATAACAATGATAAGCTGAGGTGAGCTTATCGAAGTTGAAAAATTACATAGGTCCAAAAGTTCATAGATTTGTGTTGAGTTCAAGTTCGAGCAGTAGTCTAAATAAACTGTGAGCAGAAAGTTGGAGTTTTTTTTTCTTAATTTTTTTTTATATGTTGGGTTCAACTGTTATTTACCTGTTTGTCTGCTTCCTTATCTGTTGTTTTTTGGGGTTTTTTTTTTGTCAGGATGTCGCGGCTAAAATTCACGGCCTTGCCAACAAGGCACCAAAAGGGATTTGCGTTCTGTCTGCTAATGGAACCATAAACAATGTTACGATCCGGCAACCGGGATCCTCTGGCGGCCTCTTGACATATGAGGTATAAAGATTCCCCTCTTAACGCAGCTTTGCTTTTACGCATCATAATTTTTACTGTCTCACGCCTAGTCGGTTGAATATATAAATTGCATGGAGCTGAAATCGAATGTATCAACTTGTCATGGTGCTGATGTTTAAAAACATTTGTTGCCATCTTTAATTCTCTAGAATTAAGTGTTGAGGGCTGATCTGAAAGTGTTTTTTAGCGTGTTTTTAGTGACATATATTGTGTATATAGTGGACTGAAGTGTAGGATAAGGTTTTCATGGGCGATGATTCAAAAGTCACAATGATGTAGGTTGAACTTTATGCATAGCAGTTACTAAGACCAACTTTGAAGTTTCTGGTATAAAACAATAACTAAAGCCCTAGGCAAACGGAAGCTTTTTATCGTTTCAGATTTGCTTGTTGATTTCTGACTTATAACGGAAAATGTCACTGATGTTTACTTGAACTTGTGGCCTTAAATGAGTCTTATTTGTTCCATTCTTCGCCTTTTATTCACACCACTGCCTCCTCGTGTATTACACAAATTAAACACTTGAACTGGAGATGTATCAAGTCCCTACTCGTGGAATGCACCCTCTCACACCGCTGTATTTGATCCCGAGAATAAATTATTGTGTTACAGGGCCGATTTGAGATATTATCTTTAAGTGGGTCTTATACTGTCAGTGAGTCTGGTGGGATAACGAGTAAGACCGGTGGACTAAGCATCAGTGTAGCTGGTCCTGACGGTCGAGTGGTTGGTGGTGGCGTTGCTGGCTGGATTCTTGCTGCTAACCCTATTCAAGTATGGCCTACGCCTATTCAATTTTGTGATCTCTCAGTTAATACCATGAGTTTGTTCTACTTTGATGTCATGAGATTTCATAAATTTCAGTTTGATGACCCGATATTTGAAATTTCCACACTTTTTTTTTTTTAGGGAAATTCCGTGGTGTACCCTCGTGTTTTTTCGTTTTCCATCATATACCCTCACATTTGGAAAATACTAGGGTATATCCCTAAGTTTTAAATTTCATCTCTATTATGACCTTTATTCACGTTTTTGTTAATTTAACTTATTAAAGAACTCATTATACTTGATAATTCATCATTTTTCTTCTCCGACTTACTTTTATTGACTTTAACGAAGGGAGTGGTGGTGTTTATGTTGAAATTGATGAAGAATGTTTTCTATAAATATCAAAATTAAGAATTGACGAATTTGATGACAATTAATTGTTGTTAACGATCAATATAGTGGTATAATACAAATAGTGGTTTAAAATGAATGACTATTGGTTGAATAGAGAATTTAAGAGCACCGATTGGTACATTTATAGGTTTAATAGACTGTTTAAATTTATGCTACGTTGAAAATAGTTATATTAGAAAGAAAATAAAAAACTTAGGGTTATATCCGAAAAAAGTTGAGGGTATAACGTGGAAAACGAAAAAACTGAGGGGTACACCGCGGAATTTCCCCTTTTTTTTTTTTACTTATATAACAATTTGAACAACCGAAAGAAACCCAACTGGAAATTTTTCATGTTGTTATTGACCACTATAGTTCTCCAAAAGACTATGGTTCGAGTCTACAAGCTAATTTTGTAGGGTTTTAAGGACATAAACAAGTTTTATACAAACCCAATTTGCCAAGATCAAATCGCAAGTATTGAACGAATTAACAAATACAAGTAAGACGAATTACATACCTTCTCGCAGCGGAATAATATAATAATAAGAAGTATGTAGAATATAAGAAATCCTTGAGAACCCAGAATAATAATAAGAAGAATGCCATAATAATAATTAACACCTCAATTGTGATGCCTCCATTAGTATCCACACGTACGGAGCTACAACTGGTATGCTAGTACCGAAGAGTTTACCAACCTCTCTCTAGAGAAACTATTTTCTCTCTATATAATATGTGGAGTATTCTCATAATTGAATTGAGTTGAATTAATTCCTTCACAGGAACCCCATATATATAGTAAAGAGGAAGATCTAGGTTTCCATAAACCTAATCCTAGTAGGTTTCCATAAACCTGTAAGAGTTGTAGCTGGGCTAAACTAGCTTTAGACCCGCAATTAATTAATGAATACTACTCATATTATAATTACCCTCAGACATTTGTGTGTGACCCAATGGGCCCACTTAAGAGCCTACTAGACACATAACTTATTTATGTATCGGATCAACATTGGTCTCTAGCAAGGCGTGTTGACCACATAGACTTAAGCGGGTTAATTATTATAGGACGGTGGACATAATTCCTTGATCTCCCACTTGTACATGTCCCTATAAGAATATCAATAAGTCTCTTTGCTACTCTTGTCTCCAATTGAGAATGAGGTAGGTTAAGTGTCATCCTCATATGTCTCAATCGTTTTCTCGAATCTCCGAGGTTGACTTGTCAAAAGACGGATGAATGACAACGCATTCCATCCGACCGCGACACTGATTTACACAAGTCACACTCTTGAGGGGCCAAGAAACAATAAACTCTCTAACAAGAGAGGAGCAAATCCCATCTTGTCTAACCACATCCTATCACATGATTCATGCATACCCAATGACCATCCAAGCCCCTTTACGGATGGCGAGGATTAGTATCAAAGCATACACTTCACATGCAGAATAGTCAAAGACTCAGGTCAAAAGACCAAACAAACAATTTCCAAGAACCTTTGCGACACTAGCGAATCCTTAGTAAAGTTCTTCTCGGCGGGTCAGTCTAGTGCGTATCCTCATATACACACCTATGTGCCTGGCTTGGTACATCGTTACCTATGACTCATGGAGCGTAGCCATCAACCAACTCACATACTAGTCATTTTCAAGTATTCGATTCGTCCCAACATAATACTCTGACTAGAGACAAAATAACTACATCCTCCATTTAATAGGGTTCCACTTACTAAGTCACGTACTTAGCAAACCTATCAATCGATGTTATTGTTATTTTGGGACTGCATTTTAAATAAATGCGATATTTATATCAATTATCGTAAATAACTCCCACTGAAATAAACACCTCTTATTAGTATCAAGATCATTTGCCCATGCGTCTTATACAATTCGCAACAACATGTTTCTAGTTGCGTAAAAGGTATTTGTGCGTGACATGCAATCACCATTGCATCGAGTTATAACATTTGCATATACACAATTTACCTTCTCTTAATAAGATAAACTGTTTTTATTTCATAAGCACTAATAAAGCACTTCATAAACTACATTATTCGAGTGTGCTAATGTCTTATAAATCAAACATCTATCATTTGCTTTATCAGCAACAAGACACTCAGTATTAGTCATCATTTTATGTTTGGAACAGTTTCCAACGCATAACTTATTTCATATAAACAAAGAGGTACCTAGATAGTCATCAAGGACCACCTTTACTTGTATGAAAATTAAATCACTTGTAACACATTTACAATGATATATTTTATCACAATTTGTATCTCATAATGATTCCTTGAGGTTTCATAAGCGCATAAGATTTCCTCATGACTCCTCAAGTACATAGGATTTCCTCAAGACTTCTTAAACACATGGAAACATTCATAAATAGCATTTGATTGATTTTGTGTTTCTCACATGAACACATTGAAGAACTTTTATGCTAAGTACAAAGTACTTCAAGCAATAAAAGTCAAACAATAAAAGAAATATGTCATAGACATAACAAGCTGTGAATGCATATGCACTCCCACTAGTCTTCATGTACACAAATATATAGCAATCTTTGTTTTAAATGGATCAAAACGCCTTTTAAACCAAAATTTCAAGAACAAAGGTTTCAACTCCAAGTTACTTATTTCAAACAATTTTGAAATTTTCACAAACAACTAGCGCATTCTTATTGATGTAAAACTAAATTTCACACTCAACCACCACATCTCATTTTATGTGACTATGATGACATTTGCTAGTTTCATGGATTTAAGCATATGGTAAATAATCTCCAATATAGTCATTACTATATGATCAAACTCTAATTACCAACCTTGCTCATTAACATCATATATCCATCATACCAATAGATATCTTATGTCCATCCATGTTCCATATAAACGGAGTTCTAGCCCATCAATGCTTACTTAGGTCAAACTTACGTGACATTTATTCTCCCCCACCGTTTCTTTTAGAGATCACATATCTCAAATAGAAACTTATAGATCCACGTAACAAAATATAACTTTGTTCTTTGGACAAGTGGTAGAATATAAATCCTTTAAGAATACCTCATAATAGCATATGTTGGAATTTTGAGTTTAAGTTTTAGAAAACAACTTTTCTTGTAACTTCAAAACTCAAATCATAAAAGACAATTAGGAGCTTTTCAATCCATATCCCATATCATGTCTTTTACCAACTTGTATGGACACAATCTTACTCGTGTACGTAGACTTTACAGTGCATAAGTCTCCAAAAATATCATTAAGATCTGAATGACTCATAGTAGAACGAACCTTAAAAGATTCAACGTGAAACTCATTTCACTAATTTCTACGATGATCACAAATGATTTTCTCGAGCTCTGCGCGCCTTACTTGAACAACTCTTCAAGCTGATCATATACTTCCATATGAATATCCTTGAGATTCTCAAAGTATTTCAAATTTACGTTTCATTATTCAATGAACATGCCCACAAAACTACAACGTAGTAAATGTGGTGAAGTATAAACGAATTTCACTTTCTCACGATATGACTATTGATGCACACATATCTCGTATATGTATGATCAAACAAATCGGCCGTCCTCCCACTAAACCAAGTAGAAGACGCCATTTTATCATCTTTACAACCTTAAAGATGTGTCATATTAGTGAAACACAAAATGTAAGACTTGCACTCAACTGATCATTATGTTTGTGAAATAAGTTACCTTTTACTAAGAATATAAGACTCAACATTAAAGTTAGTCTTTTAGTACTGTATATTAGCAAGGTACTTGAGCAACAACGTTTGCTCAAAAACACATAAATTCTATTCATGTTTGAATATGAACCAGAATTTCAAGTCTTGCTTATATTAGGTACATGAATAACAATTTATCCAATCTTAGCATTAAACTTTAAAATTAAGTCAGGTGATCCCTTTTATGTAGATGAAAAACAAAATGTGTTCATTTCATATACATAATCACTTTACTTTTGTCAATTGTCATTACTCTACTCTTCTCGAACTCACTACATTATCAATGTAAGAGCTGCATTTGGTACCTCATACCAAAAGTAGAATATTGACTTTTACATTCACAACATACATATTTGAAGTCACTACTTCAAATTCATTTACAGATCTTCTAGATAATTCTAGGAGTTGCTCTTCCAATGTTAATTTATCATTACATCAATGATTAAATCATTCCACTAACGACAAATATTTACGTACTCAATTAAACCATGCTTAGGCTTTAGGTCTGATAACAATCATTAATTCACCGAACTTTAAGCCCTTCAACATCGTCTAAGTCCAATATCTCAAGCCATTTACCTAATGAACTCAAATATCATTATTATTTGGCCTTCTTGATATGACGTATAATTATATTGAGTATCATATGCTAATTAAAGCATCTTATACTATTAAATGAGAAATTCAAGTTACATGTTTCATTCATGATGAACCGACTTTAACTTGAAGCATAACTGAAACAGTTTTCAGAAACACTAATAAAAATATCCAATCATTCTAGATTATCATTATAATCTTGTCATCAACGTATGACATGCAAGCTAATTGGATAGTTTCCACTAATTTTCTCACTTAATGGGAACAATTTTCCCTCAATTAGACGATTGTTTAATTGAAACGTAGAGTCATCACCATGACTTTAACCACACAGTCCAAACTGTATGTTAACATTGGTTTTAACTTGTATAAAATTCCTTTATAAGGACAAATCATATCTCTCACTTTTGAGAACTCTTTCTCAAAACACCAATCAATGAGTTTGAACCATTTCAAACTGCTCGTTTATTAAATTGTGATAACATATGACCAAATATATGCAACACGTACGATAATTAATATGAATTGAACACGTTTCCCTCATACATGTACAATTATTCCAATATCCCAAATATTAGGTGTCTTGAGTGAGCTTTAGCTCATCGCCCAAAACACAAAACATAAAGGTAGACATCCTCGCATGTCAATTACGTCTCCATGTAATTCTTGGCCTGGCTTGTTAGTCGATCATGACATGAAAACGACCTCTTGCCTCAAGGCTCAGGCCTCACCCGACGGCCTCGTTAAGCTTAACCGAAAGAACTTATGAGTAACCCGCTATTCATCCACTCATTTTACGTTATCGGGCGAAGCACCGCTTTAGCGGTCACTTTAACCAATATAGCAAACATATTGCGATGAAACCATTACTCACCTTTCCACTCAATTTCACGTACGTTACTCGCTAAGCTAATCGCTTAGCAAATACTTAGCGTGTCGTAGCAAACTTATTGTGGTGTTCTAATATGGAAAGACAATGCTTAATATTAGGAGGGATTATAAGTATGAGTTCTAAGCATGCAAATCTCAATTTATCATTAAGAAAAGCATGGTACCCAAATTAATCTTTATTGTAAGTCAAGCTAAATTTGACCTCCAATGAGCATTGTATTTCTCCTCTCTTAGAAAACTCCTTTTCAAACTTGAGAAATAAAACAATGCTTCAAATTTTGATTCATAATTGTATAACAATTTACAATTGTACAACAATTCAATAATCGTAAATTATACCAAATCCGATTCATAATTGTATAACAACTTGTAATTGTATGACAATTCATAATCGTGATTTAATTAATTCGTAAATTCAACAAAATTAGAATCACTCTCAAAATCGCTGCTAAACGGGTCGGTTTCAACATAAACCGATCACTTAAGCCGATTAATGATTCATAATTGTAAAACAATTCATAAGTCAAATTGAGTCTCACTTCAATTCATAATTATAAAACAATCCACGGTTGTAATATAATTCATAATTGAACTCATTTTAAATTATTTAGTCGATGGAAAATAGAAAATACACAAAATCATGAAACCCATTCATGATTCATAATTGTTAGACAATTCATAATCATGCTAAATTCCATTAATTTGGATGATAAAATCAGAAAATACACAAAAATCACAAGAACAAAGCGAACTAAGGCGATTCGACAAGTGAACCGATCGGTTCAGCTGTCAAACCGGCTTGCTTTTGGACTTAAACCGATCGGTTTGGTCCAAACCGATAGGTTCTTATTTTTCCAGATTACGTCAGCCTCTGTATCATTTAAAACCGAGTAGGTTTCGTGTAAACCGATAGGTTTTAGCTTTATCTGAGAGGTTTTTCGTGATTTTTCTTCACAACTATTCTTTGACCCTTCAATTAATTTCAATCGAGTCTTGCCCTAATTTAAATTAAGGCTCATCGTCAACAATGAAATTAATTCTTTAGGATTCTTAAAATTCATTCCAATCGAGTCTTGTTCTAACACATTAGAACTCATCGTCAACAATGGAATTAATTTCTAGATTCTTAAAATTGTCCCTTCAATTTATTCCAATCGAGTCTTTCATCGTCAACAAAGGAATAAATATCTTAGGGCCCTTTAGAAAACGTTTTAGGGCGATAAAATAAAACAACAACAAGGTTTTATATAAATCAAAAACTCAATTTCATAATTCAACAAATTAAATTCATAAATTGAAAAACCCTAAACATGTTTCTAATGGATCTCAAATATTCAAGTTCATCAAATCAATTGAATCTCTCACAACAAAATTATGAGCCAAGATTCAATAGTTAATTTGAACAATACTACGCGAAATTGGCTCTGATACCACTGTAGGGTTTTAAGGACATAAACAAGTTTTATACAAACCCAATTTGCCAAGATCAAATCGCAAGTATTGAACGAATTAACAAATACAAGTAAGACGAATTACATACCTTCTCGCAGCGGAATAATATAATAATAAGAAGTATGTAGAATATAAGAAATCCTTGAGAACCCAGAATAATAATAAGAAGAATCCCATAATAATAATTAACACCTCAATTGTGATGCCTCCATTAGTATCCACACGTACGGAGCTACAACTGGTATGCTAGTACCGAAGAGTTTACCAACCTCTCTCTAGAGAAACTATTTTCTCTCTATATAATATGTGGAGTATTCTCATAATTGAATTGAGTTGAATTAATTCCTTCACAGGAACCCCATATATATAGTAAAGAGGAAGATCTAGGTTTCCATAAACCTAATCCTAGTAGGTTTCCATAAACCTGTAAGAGTTGTAGCTGGGCTAAACTAGCTTTAGACCCGGCAATTAATTAATGAATACTACTCATATTATAATTACCCTGTACATTTGTGTGTGACCCAATGGGCCCACTTAAGAGCTACTAGACACATAACTTATTTATGTATCAGATCAACATTGGTCTCTAGCAAGACGTGTTGACCACATAGACTTAAGCGGGTTAATTATTATAGGACAGTGGACATAATTCCTTCAAATTTCAAGTTAGTGACATAGTTCGAAATATGATCGGGATCATTCATCACGGCCTGATCCTAAGATGTCCATTATTGATAAACCGATTTGCATGATTGTCACAAGCAATATGTAAAACCGTCATTACATCCTGGATCACCAAAGTAAATGACCAGTCCTCTTTACATTGTAGTGTCTCCATCCCTCGTCTCAACAAAAATCAAAATACAGCCTGCAGTTTTTGTTTCTCTAAATTTATAGTGTTTATCTTCAGGTAGTAGTTGGGAGCTTTGTACCGAATGGATATAAAGCACAGAAGAGAAAGTATCATCGTGAATCTCATATGCCAACAACGATATCTGCCTTCCCCAACATGACACCAGCAGAAATTCCAAACACCCAATCCATGCTCCATCATTATCATGAAGTGGGTGCGACAGCAGTGTCCCCAGTACCTGCACACAGTCACAGTGAAGCAAATGATAGCATGAGCAGTGGGCACAACCTCAATGCAGTTTCTTCACACGATAACCAAGAATGGAATAGTGGCTCTAAACCACACCGACTTTACCCTGACATCAATGTGTGTGTGACAGGCCTCTAAGGTTATGGTTTTCTATTGCTCGTGTTTGCTCCTACTTGAACAACGGGAATTGAACTGAACGGAAGACTGGAAGAGAAGGGGTCTATTTCGCTTGGTTGGACACCTAGTCGAGTAGCAGCCAAATGGAACGATCGATTCGTCTTCGTACCCGGCAAATTACATTAAAATCATTTCAACATAGCAAATGGGACATCAGCATGTCTTTGCCCATCCGCTTCCCGCCTAAATTGTATCAAGATAAAGGGTGTAGTCTTACGTTTTCTAAGTTAAATTCTTTTGGCTGTGATTTCAAGGAAGTAGATTTGTGGAATGATATAGATTAGAATGATTTTCCAGGCTTGGGTGACTTGAGCCAACAGGCAGGCTTGTAAGCTCTTCTTTGAATTGCGGAATTTTCAGGGAAAGCAATCGGAAAAACTTCAATTTCCATTGTTTGAATACATCATTGGGTTAGAGCGAAACAGAAGGATTCATTTTTCTTGTTTTAGGGATACATTCAAATCCTCTCTTCGACTCTTCATATGGACTACGGAGTAGGACGGTTAAGGAAAGACGCATGCTGTTCCTGTCCCTCTTCCTCCCTTCTCTTCGATGGAGCCATATCGTATCCAAACAAAATGTTTTGATACTCAGATTTTTAAGTTAACGAGTGTAACAACAGTGAAAAATCAAAGGGTTGTTTAATTTCTATAAACTGAATTGAGTTAATAAAGTACTGTGTACTCCGTAATATTTTTGTACTTTTCTACGTTAATAAAGAAGTTAAGAAAAATACTAGGGTTGAACCCGTAAAAAATCACGAGATTACTTTAAATTAACGTGTAACATTAGTCTACATGTCACTTAACTATTAGGTGTTTGATTAATGTACATAAAGTTAAATTAGTGGTTTTTTTTGTGGTCTTGTTATATTTAATAGTACAATTACTCTTTATTATTTATCTTTTTCAATGACTAAGGCATTCTTTCGGACCTCTTTGTAGCGATTTGATTGATTCATTTCGATTGATTGATTGATTGATTAGTTAATTCAGAATTGATTCGATTGATTCAGTTGTTAATTCAGCTTCATTTGATTCAGTTAATTATTATTGTTATTATTATTATTGTGTGTGTGTAATTGTGTATTATAATTATTGTAAGTATTGTGTATAATTGTGTGCTATGGTGTTATGGCTACTGCTGCTGCTGCTTTAACATAACAAACAACAATAACAACTTAACAACAACAGCAGCAACTGCAGCAGCGTCAGCAGCAGCAGCAGCCGCAGCATCGCTGTAACAGCAGCAACAACAGCAGCAGCAGCAACCAGCGCTGCAGCAGCAGCTGACAGCAGCAACGCTGCTAGCAGCAGCAACGGCAGCAACAGCGGCGGCAACAGCAGCGGCAGCAACTGGCAGCGTAACGGCAACGGCAGCAACGCGGCAGCGCGACAACTAGCAACGAGCGGCGGCAGCAGCGGCGTACGGACGCGGCAACGGCAGCGGCGGCGAGCGTGACCGACGACGGCAGCAACGGCAGCCGTGACGACGGCGGCGACGACGGCGACGACGGCCGTGGCCAGTGACGGCGGCGGCTGGCGGCGGCGGCCAGCTGGCGGCGGCCGGCGACCTGACCCGGCGGCTGAGCGGCGGCCGACGCGGCCGGCGACGGCCAGCGACGACGACGACGGCCGGCGGCGACGACGGCGGCGGCGACCGGCGACTGGGCGGCGACCGACGACGGCGGCGGCGGCCGGCCGACGTGACGGCGACCGACGCCGACGACGCGACGGCCGACGACGGCGACGACGACGACCCGGCGGCGGCGACGACGGCCGACGGCGACAACGGCGACGGCCGGCGCGGCCGACAGCAAACAACGGCAGCAACAGCTCGGCGGCAACAGCAACAACCTTAACAACAACGCAGCAACTAACTAGCAGCAGCAACGGCAACGGCAGCATCTTTGGCAGCAGCAGCAACAACAACGACAGCAACCTTGAGCTGAGCAGCAACGCGGCAGCGAGGCAACGAGCAACGGCGCGACAACGGCGGCAACTGGCGAGCGGCGGCGGCAACTGACAACGGCGGCGACGGCGGCGACGGCAACGACGCGGCTGGCAGCGGCGGCCCGGCGCGACGGCCCGGCGGCGGCCGGCAGCGGCTGACGGCGGCTGACGGCTGGCGGCGGCTGGCGGCGGCGGCACGGCGGCGGCGGCCGGCGGCGGCGGCGGCGACGGCGGCGACGGCTGACGGCGACTGGGCGGCGGCGGCGGCGCCCGGCTGACGGCGGCTGACGGCGGCGGCGACGGCGACGACCGGCGACGGCGGCGGCGACGGCGGCGACTGGCGACGGCCCGACGGCTGGCGGCGGCGGCGGGCTGACAGCTGGCGGCGGCGACGACTGACGGCCAGGCGACGGCGGCGACGGCGGCGACTGACGACTGACGGCGACCGGCGGCGGCCGACCAGGCGGCCGGCGGCGGCTGACGGCCGGCGGCTGACCGGCGACTGACGGCGTGACCGGCCGACGGCGGCAAACTGACGGCGGCGGCGACGACGACGGCTGACGGCGACGGCGACGACGGCGGCGGCGGCGGCCGACGACGGCCGACGAGCGCTGACGGCGAGCGGCGGCGAGCGGCGACGACGGTGCGGCGACGGCAGCGACGAGCGGCGGCGGCGACGACGGTAACGGCGGCAACAACTAACCCGGCAACGGCAACGGCAACGAGCATAACAGCAACAACGCAACAGCAACGCTGGCTTAATATTCCTAACAACAACTAACCTTATAGCAACAACAACATGTAACAGCAAACAACCAGCAACCAACTAACAGCAGCAACATATAACAGCAACGCAGCAGCAACGGCAACGACGCAGCAGCAGCAGCAACAACGAGCAGCGGCAGCAACAGCAACAGCAACCAGCAACCAACAGCCAGCAGCAGCAGCAGCAGCAACAGCAGCAGCAACAGCAACCAGCGGCAACTAACAGCAGCAACAGCAATAACTAACGGCAACAACAACTAACGCCAACAACAACAACCAACAACAGCAGCAGCAACAGTATAACAACAGCAACGGCAACAACAACAACAACAACCAACAACAACAACCAACAACTAACTAACAGCTATGGCATAACCAACCAACTGCTTAACCAACAACAGTATTGATTATTAATGACCAGTGAGCGAGCAATAGATGATGATGATAGTGAGCAATGACAGTAATGATGATATTAATGATCATCGCGGTTGATGATGATTTGGGATGATATCTTTGGATGGTGGTGGTGGTGATTTGCGTGAATTTTGGGTGAGATTACGGATTAATTTGGTGGTGAGTTGTCTTTGAATTTGGTGAGATGTGGTGAGATGAGTCAGGAAAGACGGTTCTAAGTCTTGTTTGAGGGTTCACGACATTTCATGACAATTTAGGCTTGTATTGTTGGGGATTGGTGTCGCGGAATGATCAGTAGCTGGTGATCGTCTTGTTCCATGCAAATGGTCAGGACTCAGTTGATCCTGAGAATACTCCCAACTATTGAAGTACCATTCCAATAATGTACTTTGGTCAATTTCAATCGACTCTAACACGTAAAAAAAATTTATGAAACCGACTACTACTACTACTACTACTACTACTACTACTACTACTACTACTACTACTACTACTACTACTACTACTACAACAATCATACAGGTAGTAATAATCATAATAATAATAATAATAATAATAATAATAATAATAATAATAATAATAATAATAATAACAACAACAACAATAATAATAATAATAATAACAACAACAACAACAATAATAATAATAATCATCACAATTATTAATGTGAATTTGAACTTAATATCTTGGAGTAAATGATGACTGATAGGCTGCATGGAGTAGTAAACCAGATTGTTGATTTGATAAAGTGTCTTGTTGGCGAAATAGTGAAAATAAGTCCGAAAGAACAGGTTCTAAGTACTATTTGAGTTTGACACAAATATTTAAACTTGTATTATTTAGGGATTAATTGTCAAGAATAATCCGCGCGAACTGATCATCTTATTCCATAAATAATCCGAACTCGAATTAATCCACGAATAATCCCAACTATTGAAGTACCATTCCAATAATGTACTTTGGTCAATTTCAATCGACTCTAACACGTAAAAAAAATTTATGAAACCGGCTCTCACTTTACCTCACTCTTATTTTATGTAAAATTCAAACCGGTTTTACGTTTTTTTATCGATTAAAGAAAGTTAAAATTGGTCAAAGTACATTATTGGAATGGTCTTTCAATAGTTGGGATTATTCGTCGATTAATTCGAGTTTGGATTATTTATGGAATAAGATGACCAGTTCAAATTATTCTTGGCAGCGCAATTAATCCTTATTTTTAATATAAAAGTGTTACAATATGAAAATAATGTTACCAATACCATGTTCATTGTAATATGTAGCAAAATCTTGAGGAATGTAGAAATAGGTTAATTGACACGGAGTAGAAAAAATCTTTAAAGGAAAATAAAGCTTATTGAGCGAAAAGAAGAGTGTACATACTTTTAATACTTTCAAACAAAGTAAAAAAAAAAAAAAATATATAGATAATAACATAACCCAAAAAATTTATGTAATGTTCCCTTTTTTTTTTTTTTTTTTTTTTTTGCTAAAATGTAAGCTTTTCATTCATATCCAAATCCAATACATTATCACATTGATTACATCAAACGACTCCACCATTCTTTATCAACTAAAGTCCACTCACTAGAAGACTCGACATTCATTTGATTTTTAAGACTCGTAACAATGTTCCTCACTACAACACTCGGTCTCTCAACCAAAAAATCAGTCCACGCTTTATTTCGCTGTTCCCACACACAATACATCACGGACATTTGAGCTAAATTGACTAACCTCCGTTTAAGCTTAGGCCATCTTCTCGGTATTGACATCTCCCACACATTAGCACCTTCTACATATTGAAAACCCATCCATTGAGCAAGAGCCTTCCAGACCTGGACAACGTAAACACACAGCTGAAACAGATGCTGGACGTTCTCGACCTGACAACCACACAGACAACAAAATGGGTCATCCACAACCCCAAACTGAAACAACTTTGCTTTAACCCTTAAACCGTTATGCTGAATCATCCAAGCCAGAAATTGGTGTTTTGGGACACCCCTAGGACTCCAGATTTTCTTGTACCAATCCACAGCATCATTCCTTGGAGATAACCATTTATAACCCAGCTGAATAGTGTATCCTCCGTCAGACCAGACTTCAGATTCCAGGCCTACCCGTAACGCATCCCTGACCTTCATCACTTTCTTCCAATACCAACAGTCCTCTGCTTTTATCACATACTCCATCACGTCTCTCCCTTTCATATACACGTGATTGACCCATTTAATCCAAAGACTGTCAGCTTTAGTCACCAACCACCATACGAGTTTCCCTACAGCAGCTGTGTTCCACCTGACACCATCCTTTAAACCCAAACCTCCTTCTCTTTTAGGACGACAAACTTTCTCCCAAGCAATAGAAGGCACCCTCCTCTGTTCAATACCTCCATCCCACAGATAATTCCTGCAAACTGCAGTAATTCTTGTCAAAACACTCTTAGGAAGAATGAAGATTGAAGCCCAATAATTGAATAAGGTACTAAACACAGATTGAACCAACACCAGTCGACCGACATAAGTTAGGTTCCTTGCTCCCAATGACCTGATTTTGCTTACCACTTTATCAAATGAGAACATTACAGTCCTTCCTCTTCAATCTCCCTGCTGTAATTGGTACCCCCAAATACCTAAAAGGCATAGTACCCTCGACAAAACCAGAAATAGAGAGGATCTCTCTTCTCAAACCATCACTCACACCATTGAAATAAACATTTGACTTAGAAGCATTCATTCGCAAACCTGAAGCTGCTGAAAATGAAGCAAAGGATCTTAAAAGCACCAAAATCGAGCTTGCATCACCTTTGCTGAACATTAATAAGTCATCAGCAAACATCAGATGCATCAAACCCACCTCTTTACATAGAGGATGAAATCTGAAAGGTAACTTGTCAGTAGCACATTGTAAAATTCTGCTCAAGTACTCCATGCACAAAGTAAATAACAAGGGAGATAGGGGATCCCCCTGTCTCAAACCTCTCTTACCCTTAAAAAACCCAAAACTCGAGCCATTAATGACCAGAGAATAGGAGACAGAAGTCACACAGAACATGATCAGCTTCCTTAGAGTCTCCGGGAAATTGAAAGCGACCAACAACTGCTCCACAAAAGTCCAAGAGATAGAATCATAAGCCTTCATCAAATCCATTTTAAACATACATCTAGGGGACACTGACTTCCTATTATACAATTTCACCAAATCATGACAGATAAGGATATTCTCGATTATACTCCGCCCTTTAACAAATCCAGCCTGATTTCTGCTCAAACTAGGCAAGACCATACTCAATCTGTTGCAAATCAACTTGGACAAGCACTTATATATCACGTTGCAACACGCAATGGGCCTGAACTGCGTCACACTTGAGGGATTACTACATTTTGGGATTAAAGTCAACAGCGTAGCACTAATCTGTTTCACACAATGCCCATTTTCATAGGCATCCATTATAGCATCACAGACCTCCGCCCCTACAACACTCCAAGCATCTCTATAAAAACCACTTGTGTATCCATCTGGCCGTGGTGATTTGTCCTCTGGAATGGAAATCATTACTTCCCTAATTTCCTCTCTGGTTACCGGCTTCAACAAATTTACATATTGCTCACTGTCACACACAGCGCCTCGTCTGATAACTTGAACATTTACTGATGAAGTGTGTACAGCAGTCCCGAGCAATTGCATATAGAACTCCAAAAAAGCTTCCTGTATCTCCAAGGGATCAGTACAAACTTTACCATTCACATTCCGAATTGTAATGTTCCCTTCATTTAATGATTTTTATCCTATTTTAACTTTTTTTTAAATTCAACTCAGATCTTATAAATTCATCTCAACTTCTATGAGTATAACTTTGGCCCTATTATTTTCAGCTTTTTAGAGCTGAACTTATAAGGATTGAACTTATACGAGCCGAGCTGAACTTATAAAAGTTAAACTTATAAGAGCCGAACTTATAGGAGTTGAAGTCAGTGTTAAAAGAACTGGGCTTTTATCTTAAAAAGGATAAATTTGAAAACAAAAAAGTTAATTTTAGATCTTATAAATTCATGTCAACTCCTATAGATTAACTTAAATTCAAGTAAAATTCCCTATGCCGTTCCTAAAAACATAAAATTGCTATACAACCATTTCTAAAAACATAAACTTCTCTCTCTAAAATTTGAGAGCTTCTTTCTCTTCAAAAGAGTCTTGGTTTTCTAAACGCCTTTTGCTTCTTAAAGTGGTTTACGTCTTCTTTAATCATTACTAATCATTTTCTTCCTTGTCTCCTCTTGGTTTAGCGTAAGGGTTTACTGTTTCTCACAAGCCCTAACCAATTATGTTGCATGCAAAAGGCTGTTTTTCTTCACTTAAAATTTTTTAACAAAGGGTTTGCGTATTTATATTAGCTTGCACCTCTAATCTCTATATTCATTTCAATTAACTCTCCTCTTTAATTCTCCTCATTTATTTCTTTGTAGTGGTTTGTCTGTTAAGTTTCTGTTTTTCATTTAATTCTAAGGAAGAGTGGATAAGAGGGCTAGCCTTTATAAGGCATGGCAAATCAAAATTTTCATGCTAATGGTTTATATCATAACGGTAATGCTCCTGCACATGAAGATTGGAGACATGCAAGGGCAGGGCCGATAGTGAACATCAATAGCATGGCTGTGGAAGAATCTATCAATGTGTTGAGCAAGTGTGCTTTAGGGTTCATAGTGGACTATAGAAAGTTCAAACCTTAGGTGCTTCAGAAGTATGTGGATGATCATTGGGTTACTAGGGCCAATATCAGAGTGAAAAAGACAGAAGATATTTATGTGTTTCAGTGTGAGAATGAACAAGATTTACAAGACCTTGTTGGGAGAAGTATCGTCTGCTTTGCAGGGGCTCTCATGGTCCTCTCTGAATGGCAGACAGGTTGGGTGCCACATACAATAAGGTTTGCAAAGGCAAAAGTTTGGGTGAGGGTGTGTGGGTTGCCTTTTGAATTTCTCAATATGCATGTGGCTAATGTTGTGGGTCATATCTTTGGAACACAATTCTTTGCGGAGGAAGTAGAAGATATTCTTGCACATGACTATCTTCGAATTAGGGGAAGTATTCAACTTCAGGTGCCTCTGATCCCTGGTTTCTTCCTTGTGTGTGGATTCAGTTCAAGTATGAGGAAATCTATAAGTATTGTGGGCGTTGTGGGCGTGTTGGTCATAAGGTTTACAGATGTACTCATTCAAAAGAGAGTACAAATGCAAGCATGCAAGCGTTGTTATGAGATGTCAATGACAGGGGATTCATGGTGGCGCAATTTGCTAATCATTACACCATGTTTGGGCTGGATTTAAGAGCCTTACCTTCGACGGCGGATTACATGACGTCTTATGTCAGATTAGGGCATCACCCAGGTATTAGGGCATCGGTGGAATTCTTCAATGATTATGTGGTTGATATGGACTTGGGTCTGCTCCCAGGGGGAAGAATTTACCCAGGGATGATGTTTTATACTCATAGTGTTCCTTTCATGGGACCGGTGGTTGAAAATGGTCCCATGCCTGATCCACAGCCTGCACCTATGGATGTGGATGGGGATGGGATTCAACATGCTGGTTTATATGATGGGGCTAATTTTCCTGAGCAGGGGGAGGGTGTCGTAGGGAATGATACGAATCAGAATGAGACCAATAATGTGGATGAGCACGTGGAAGGGGGCTGGTTCATGGAGATGAACACTAATATTAATATTCCAGAAGTTCCTCCAGTGAATCAAGAGTATGACCCATATTTAGAGCACTTAGTGTTGGGGTTAGTGTCCTCCACAGTGAGTGCAATAACATAAATAAATCTCTAAAGGTACACAGGGTACATTTTGTATTTAATCAGTTGATTAACGTTTATCAATAACGGTTGGCTTGCTAGATAAGTTTGACGTTATTGTCATACAGATGGCGGTGATCAACTGGTCCCTAAGAGTCACACCTAAAGGATGTGTTTGAGAGATATGATTATTTGAGAAAATTGTCATATTGATGCCTTATTTAATGACTAAACGGTTAGTCAGTGTTGTTGACTAAAAGGTTAGTCAAATGTGATGATGTTACTGACTAAAATGTTAGTCAGTGTAATGTTGGTACGGCTATTTAATACTGATTAAATAATTTTAGCTGATACGAATTAAATATAATTCGTGAATTGAATATAAAATGTTATATTTAATTATTGTGTTTAATGCAAGCTAATTAAATATAAACCGTTATAATTAATTAGTAAATTATAAATATAAGGATATTTATAAGATATTATAGTCGGTCCATACAGATGACACTAGTAATATATTGCATTATATTATAAGCTAAAATGACCAACAGAAAAGTGTCCAGATACATCCTAGTCTAGATACGTTTTCTTGGTCAACAAGTGATGTATTTGAGGAGAACTAAATCTCCCCAAATAGATAGAAGGTGGCCGGCCAAGTTGGATTAGGAGGGAGTATAATTACTTTCCTAATTCTCTTCTAAAACTACTCTAATCATTCATCTCATACACTACACAAAAATCCTAGAGAGAAAAACTGTTTTCTTCTCTATTTTTCTAGCAAATTCAAGGGCATATTTCAACATATCTTGGGTGAGATAATTAGGAGATACCATACTTTTGGTATTGATCTTAGGCCAATTCTTAAGGATTAAAAGGTTAATTTTTATTCTTTTATTATGTTATGCAATTTCAATTTATGACCATAAATCTTATAAAGTTTTTCATTATAATCCTGTGGATTTTAAGGTCTATATACGGATATAAACCTACAAGTGGTATCAGAGCCTTAGGGCACATGAATTTTTATAAGGTTTTCATAAAAACGATTTTGTATAAATTTTGATAAAATTTTTACAATGGCCGAATTATTTTATTAGTTGGCCGTGTGTTTTGTGAAGTTTTTGGTTATGTTTTGGTCTTTTTTGATTCATATTTATCGATGTTTTAAGATGTTAAAATTATCTCATATGAATTTGCTTTAGTTTTATTTAAAACCGATTGAATTAAAACATTAAAAGACCAAATCTTTGTATGTTAATGAACATATGAGTTTGTTAATCATTAGATCTTTATGTTTAAGATGTTTAAATTAAAAGGTTAAATTGAATCTCTTAAATCAATGTTTAATACGGATTATATTTGAACAAGTATCGATCTAATTATTAGCACAAACGAATTAAAACTGTTTAATTCATTTTTAATTTTGGCCGAATTACTTTTCAAAAATTCTTGTTTATTTATTTTTGGCCGTATGAATTAATTTTAATAAAAAAAAAAAAAAAAAAATCCGGATTTATTTTTAATTTGGCCGAAATTTTCAAGTTTTTGGAAATTAATGTTTTTCAATATTTTGATATATTATAAAGATAATATTTTGTTGTGTTATTGTGAAACAGTTCATGATAACTAAGATACCTAATATTTTAAAAAGGTTTAGAATATTTTTGTGATCTAATTTATGTTATACTGATAATATAAATTATTTCTTTTGGATTATTATTTTGATTATAGGATATTATGAACAATTAAGGAATTGTTGCATAATTATAATCATTTAAAAAGGGTGGTTTGGATTAAAATCAATTCGTATGCATTGTTTTTATTTTGTTTAGTTGATGCTCTATTTTGTGTTTGAATGGTTTGAATGGTTTGAATGGTTTATTTTTACGCATTAAAAATGTACAATCGGTTGTAATTTACTAGTGTGGCCTTAGAAAATTGTGTTTTCGTAATGAAGGAAACACAATTTTGGTTGTATTTTTGAGATCTCGAATCTCCCATTTTGTAATATTTTTATTTTGGCACATTTTGAATTAGAATGTAAATAGGTTTATTTTGTAATTCAAATATGTAATTTTGAGAAGATTCAAGATGAAGATTCAAGATGGACTCCCACTTAAAGCCCAAGATGAAGAATGAAGACTTGCTTAGGGTCCATGGATGGATTCCAATTTGTATTTGTCTTTATTTTCATAGGGTTAGGCCACACTAGGTGTTTTTCTTTTTGCGTTTTTCTTTACCGTTTTTCATTGCATTCACGTTAGATAGTAGCATCATATTCCGCCTAAACTAAACCAAACCACCTAATATGCATGAAAATGGATCATATAGTTGCATTCTTTTTCATAGACATACGGATGTCATTTGTTTAGAGCTATCACCTCAATTTAATCATTCACGATAATGCTAGATATTAGTTCACTTAAAATGAATTAAAATGAGTTGATGGGATCTTCCTCTAAAACTGAAATTGAGAATTAGTCTTTATAAGTCGAACCACTATGAATCCCTTCTTCGTCGGTAGGCATAATATGACCCCTTCTACGTTGGGTAAGTAGTGGCTGTCGGCTTAGTTTATCTCAACATTATGGTTCGAGTAATATCTCGAAGGTATGGTGGACTAAAAGATAGGATTTACTGAAATCTATCGACCAAGAATTCTAACAGTAGAATTAGCCAAGAGGTTGGCTTATCAATTTAAAGAAATTGAGTCTTGGGATCATTTATATAATTCTCGAGGGAGGTCGATTATATGAGTGCACGAGTCATTGCATTAAAACGTTATTGCTTTATGACTTAAACTTTTAAAACCATGATTTCTTATCTTTTCTCTTCTTCTTCTTTCTTTTCACAGTTTCGAATACGTTATATACAGATATAACTACTATAACAAATGGCTGTCCGTACAGACGAACCAATGCCAAGTGCCACACTAATGCGCGAATCATGGCTTAGAATTTTCATGGGCACCATGAATCAGTCAACTCGACTGAAAAGTGATGGGTCCAATTTTTCTGATTGGGAGGCCGCATTACGAATCGCGCCATTCTTTGACGGTAAGCTCAAGTACTTGACTGAGCCACCGCCGGCTCTACCAGCTCCCGATGCAGAAGAAGCTGAAACCTTTGCTTATAACGATTTCATGATGGAAGCAGGTGCGTTACAGAACGTACTCATCTATGCAATGGAACCCAATTTGCAAAGACGTTTCATTACCCAAGGTGCAAACAAGATTTTCACCACTTACTAAGGAATTCTCAAAGCTCAGAATTAAGAGTTACGAGTATACTACTCGTTTCTTTGAAGCTAGACTCCAAAAGGGCCAACCGGTTGGTCCACACCTTCTCGCCATGATCGAGAACGTTGAGAAATTGGAGGAGCTTGGTTGCACGATCGATGAGAAGATCATCATTGATCGAGTGCTTCACTCTCTTCATGATGGGTATGCCCTCTTTAGGGCAAACTATTACATGAATGACATGCAGAAAAGTCTGCATGAAGTGCATTGACTCCTCGTACAGACGGAGAGTGATCTGAAGTTGAGTGGGAGCACGAAGCAAGATGTTCTCATGATTGGGAACAAGAAGGGTAAGGGTAAGGCTCCGGCTAACCTAGCTGTAGGTAAGCCAAAATTCAAGAAGCCAGTGGTTGCTAAGAGTGGGCCTGGTGAGTCTAGCGGTAGCTCACAAGGCAAGGCAAAAGCTAAGCAGAGCATGGAGTGCCACCATTGCCACAAGTCTGGGCATTGGAGGCGTAACAGTCCCGTGTATGCTGAGGACATAAAATCAGGCCGCGTCGCTCCTGTTGGTATGTCATCTTTTATTCATATGATTGAGATTAACCATGCAAGTTTGAACTTGGGTACTTGATCTTTGGTTGTGGTTCTCATCATGCAATCATTTGCAGGGCCTAAGAAGCATCAAAACTACGGCAAGAGGTGATGTAGACTGCAGTGGGGAATGGAGCAAGAGTTTGCTAGTTTCAAGAGGGACATATGTAATCCAACTCCCAAGTGGATTTGAGTTATTTACGAATAAGCTGTTACTATGTACCTAGTTTATCGAAAAACATTATTTCTGTATCCGTTCTTGATAAAGAAGGATTTTCATTTTTAATAAAGGATAATAGCTGTATTTTCTCTTTGAATGAAATGATTTATGGTAAAGCTGTTTCCATGAACGGAATTTATGTTTTAGATCAAACCACAAAAATCATGCATGTGAGTAACAAGAAAGAAAAGGTTGGTGACAAAGATCAAACGTATTTATGGCATTGCCGAATGGGACACATAAATGAGAAACGCGTGAAAAAGCTCATTGATAATGGGACAATAGCCCCATTTGACTATGAAACTTTTGGCACGTGCGAATCATGTCTTATAGGCAAAATGTCTCGAATTTCCTTCAAAGGTGTTGGAATGCGCGCTGCTGACCTATTAGGACTCATACATACTGATGTGTGCGGACCTATGTCAATCAACGCTAGAGACGGCTATAGGTATTTTATCACTTTCACGGACGATTTGAGTAGATATGGACATGTCTACTTAATGAAGCATAAAAGTGAGTCCTTTGACAAGTTCAAGGAATTCCAGAATAAGGTTGAGAACCAACTGGATAGAAAGATAATAGCACTACGTTCAGATCGTGGTGGCGAATATCTTTCAACTGAGTTTGATCGACACCTGAAAGACCGCGGAATAGTATTACAGTTAACTCCACCTGGAACACCACAACTGAATGGTGTGTCCGAACGCAGGAATCGAACATTACTTGATATGGTTCGATCCATGATGAGTCACACGGTAGTACCTGACTCATTGTGGGGCTATGCTCTTTTGTCAGCTGCTCTTATACTTAATCGAAGTCCGTCTAAAGCTGTAGACAAGACTCCATACGAGTTATGGAAGGGAACGGTCCCTAACTTGTCCTTTATTCGGGTTTGGGGGTGCGAGGCTTATGTCAAGTGGAGACACGAGGATAAGCTTGGCCCGCGATCGGTCAAGACATACTTTATTGGTTATCCAAAAGGAATGTTTGGTCATTACTTCTATTCGCCAACCGAACAACGCGTTTTTGTTGCGGCTAGTGCGACGTTCTTAGAGAAAGAGTTTCTCGAAGACAAGAGAGGTAATAGAACCTTCGATCTGTCGGAGATTCCTGAACCAACAACCGAGCAACCTATGGAGGAAACTGTTCCTTCTTCGTCTGCTGCGGTTAATATTCCCTTGGAACCCAGAAGGTCGGGTAGACTCTCCATTCCTCCAGCTCGATATATCGTATAAGTCGAGGAGAATGGGAGGGACGGCTTTTTACTCCTTGAGAGTAACGACCCCGTAACCTATAAGGTGCCATGACGTGTTCTGACTCAAAGTTTTGGCAAGAAGCCATGCAATCCGAGATGGACTCTATGTACGAGCGATGTATGGGATGCGGTTGACTTACCCGATAAGGCTAGGCCTCTTGATTGCAAATGGCTTTACAAGATAAAGCGATCTATAGAAGGACAACCAGGATATATACAAGGCACGACTAGTGGCAAAGGGTTTCACTCAAGTGCAAGGGCTGCACTATGATGGGATCTTTGCACCCCTAGACATGCTTCGTTCCATTCGGGTTCTCTTAGCGATCGCCGCATTTCCTGACTATGGAATTTGGCAAATGGATGTGAAAACTGCCTTCTTAAGCGGTTATTTGGAGGAGGAGTTGTCCCTGGTCCACCCCGAAGGTTATAGGGATCCTAAAGACCCAAAGAAGGTTTGCAAGCGTACGCGTTCCATCTATGGCCTTAAGCAAGCTTCACGGAGGTGGAATCATCGCTTCGAGCAAGTGATAAAGGAGAATGGATTCGCTCGATCAGTCGAGGAACCATGCCTATATATCAAGTCAGTGGGAGCAAGATTTTCTTCCTAATCTTGTCGTCGATGACATACTCTTGATTGGGAATGACATATCTCTCTTAACCGGTAAAAGTATGGTTAAAGAACCATTTCAGGATGAAAGATCCGGGTGAGGCACGGCGTATTTTGGGGCTCCGTATCTATAGAGATAGATCACGACGGATGTTATCCCTCGATCAGAGTCTTATATAAATAAGATTCTTGAGAGGTTCAAAGATGACCAACTCCAAGAAAGGGAACCTTCCATGATCTCGGGGTGCATTTGAGTAAAGCTCAAGCACCAAAGACATCGGAAGAGGTCGGCGCATGAGTCGGATTCCATATGCTTCGTGATAGGATCGATCATGTATGCCATGATATGCACACGTCCGGACGTGGCATATGCATTGAGTATGACGAGTCGGTACCAAGGCAATCCAGGTGAAGCACCTTTGGATGGCGTAAAGAACATTCTTAAGTACCTACGGAGGACTAAAGATTGGAGTCTTGACTTATGGAGGAGACAACGAGCTATGCCTTGATCGATTCTACGCAGATGCTAGTTTCCAAGCGGATCGAGATGACTCGAAATCTCAATCTGGATTCGTTTTACTCTTAATGGCATTTGATCACCGGAAAAGCTCCAAACAAGCTGTTATAGCGATTCAACGATCGAGTCCGAAAGTACTATGCCGCTTGAGGTCGCGAAGGAAGCTATATGGATGCGTCGATTCTTACAAGGACTAACTGTAGTACCTAGTTCGAATGACCCGATCACCATCTATTGTGACAATAGTGGTGCCATCTTCCAAGCGAAGGAGTCTAAGTCCAGCAACAAGTCTCGGCACGTGCAAAGGAAGGCTCACATGATCCGGGATTACGTGGAGCAGAAGGAGATAGTGATTGACAAGATTGCTACGGATGATAACATAGCAGATCCTCTCACTAAGCCGTTGAGACAAGATAAGCATGAAGGGCACGTTAAATCCATGGGAATTAAGCGTGTTCCTGAGTTGTATTAGTTGTTTTGTATGGATTTGACACTTGTATTTCCTAAAACTTCTAATAAAATCATCGTTTTGTTATATATATTGTTTTTCATGAGGGTTGTGCAGACAACGTTGAACACCTCAAAGTGAACTGAATTGCTATATATTTTGTTTTGGTCCGTGGTCGCCTACACGAGCTGATAACTCTGGCAATCATTTTGTGACGTCGATTGATGGTGGGTTCAACGAGCCATAAGTCAAACTGTTGACTGATCGATCACAGATGTGGGTTTACTGAAATCGCGCAGGACATGTTTGTGACGACAACATGGAGTCCTAAATGTTTCAGAACATTAGGTGCCTGGTCGTGGATAGGACATCCATAGTGTTCCTAGAGTCGATTCTTTTGACTCTCGACTGTCTCCTGAGATTAAGGCAGATTTTGGGTGACTTTGGTTTCTTTCTCACGGTCGACCGTAACAGGAGGCCAAGCAGATTTTCACTGGGTCATTTCATGCTGCGCTTACATCTGCAGGATTCGAGTTGAGGGAAATATCCAAACTTCTATCGAGTTATAATATTTATTCTCAGGGCCACTCGAGGAGCTGTAACTGAAAATGCATGGCCATGCTCGAATATTGATTCATTTATCAGTTAAGTTACTCTCTAGTCGGGGAAACCACTCTTGATTCTGATCGCTTGTGAACTACGACCTTTGAAAGTACGGACTTTGCAAATTGGTTTACATTGAGTGGGAGAAATTTATTATGGATATGAGAATCGGTTATCGCACCTACACTTGTACGGACAAGTGGGAGATTGTTGGGGTTAGTGTCCTCCACTGTGAGTGCAATAACATAAATAAATCTCTAAAGGTACACAGGGTACATTTTGTATTTAATCAGTTGATTAACGTTTATCAATAACGGTTGGCTTGCTAGATAAGTTTGTCGTTATTGTCATACAGATGGCGGTGATCAACTGGTCCCTAAGAGTCACACCTAAAGGATGTGTTTGAGAGATATGATTATTTGAGAAAATTGTCATATTGATGCCTTATTTAATGACTAAACGGTTAGTCAGTGTTGTTGACTAAAAGGTTAGTCAAATGTGATGATGTTACTGACTAAAATGTTAGTCGATTGTAATGTTAATCTGACTATTTATCTTGATTAAATAATTTTAGCTGATACGAATTAAATATAATTCGTGAATTGAATATAAAATGTTATATTTAATTATTGTGTTTAATGCAAGCTAATTAAATATAAACCGTTATAATTAATTAGTAAATTATAAATATAAGGATATTTATAAGATATTATAGTCGGTCCATACAGATGACACTAGTAATATATTGCATTATATTATAAGCTAAAATGACCAACAGAAAAGTGTCCAGATACATCCTAGTCTAGATACGTTTTCTTGGTCAACAAGTGATGTATTTGAGGAGAACTAAATCTCCCCAAATAGATAGAAGGTGGCCGGCCAAGTTGGATTAGGAGGGAGTATAATTACTTTCCTAATTCTCTTCTAAAACTACTCTAATCATTCATCTCATACACTACACAAAAATCCTAGAGAGAAAAACTGTTTTCTTCTCTATTTTTCTAGCAAATTCAAGGGCATATTTCAACATATCTTGGGTGAGATAATTAGGAGATACCATACTTTTGGTATTGATCTTAGGCCAATTCTTAAGGATTAAAAGGTTAATTCTTATTCTTTTATTATGTTATGCAATTTCAATTTATGACCATAAATCTTATAAAGTTTTTCATTATAATCCTGTGGATTTTAAGGTCTATATACGGATATAAACCTACACTTAGAACAAGAGGGTTTAGTGTATGGTTATGATTATGATTTAGATGTTCAAGGAGTTATTGCTCATAGGATTGAGGGTGATTTTTTCAGAGCTAGGGTGGAGGATGAACAAAGAGGTTTTTTGCAGCTTTTCCAGGTTCTCATTGATGTTCAAAATCTCCCTATGCCACTTCCTGTGAGTGATGTTGGTATTCCTGTTCCTCCTGACATGGGGAATGACTTTGAGAATCAGGATAATCATGTTTGTGGTGGTGATCAGTTTGTTGTTAATATGGGAAATCATGATGATGGAGGAGCAGTTCCTATTGTGAATGAGGTGGCTTTTCCAGGCTTAATTCAGGTGAATGATGGTGTTGGGATTCAAGATAATGCTGAGGTACAGGGTATAAATGAAGATGAAGTTCAAGATGAGATTAGTGTGGGCAGTTCTCCAGGGTGGCCCAATGTGGGGTGGCTTCCTGCTAATAGTTCCTCTAATGATCTGTTTGTGTTCCATACTCCTTCTGAACATACATCTGTTCAGGATTTTGATGCGTGTTTGGGAGGGATTACAATGGAAGGCTACAGTCCAAGTGCTCCAAAAAGGGTGAAAACTTTTGATACTATTGATCAGGAAGAACGACACTTTATTTCTTTCTTTGCTGTGAGTGATTATAAGGAGAATGGAAGTACAATTTCTTAAGGTGGTGTCCAAAATGCTATAATTGATAAGAAGGATAGGTGGAGCAGGATTTCTTGTATGCCAAGGTTTCGAAGGAGCAGGCAGCATAGTGTGAAGATGCAAGGGGAGACATCGAAGAAGAGGGCTTTTTCTGAACCTTTGCCGGATGATCAGAATTTCTGCAGTACTTTGGATGTGGAGGGAAGCAAGAAATGTAGGTGTCTCTGTGCAATGATGGCTAGGACTGCTGTAGTATCTCAGACCGTGGTTATGGAGTATGAAGATGAAGCTGCAACAGAGAGGGTGGAATTGGTACAAGACGATGTTGATTCAAGTTTTGCGAGGGTTGAGCTGATTCAATCCTCTAACTCTCCATGAAGAGGCGTTCTTGGAATTGTAGGGGTTTATCGGATTTGCGCGCCCCTATAATTACGAAAATTAGAGCGATGAATTTTGAAAATAATTATGACTTCATTTTTTTTGCAAGAAACGAAGTGTACTGTCCATCATGTATCGTTTTCTTTGAAATCAATAGATTTTAGTAGTTTTTGTGGAGTCGATGCTATTGGTAGAAGTGGAGGTCTTTTTGTCGGATGGAAATCGTATGTAGGTTTGTCTTGTGTCTTTCAATGTAAGAACTATGTACTCCTTTTGTAAGAAGATTCTAATGATATTAAGTGGTATTTGTGTTTGGTTTATGGTGAACCTGTTTTTTCTAATAGAAAACCGATGAGGGAAGGTCTCCAAAGACATCTTTTGTCCTTGGATAAACCTTTTCTTTTAGTGGGCGATATTAATCAAGTCGAGTATAAGGAGGATATGTTAGGAGGTCATGATGGTCCCATTGATGGGGCTCAATGGTTTAATGAGTGGAAATCTGAAATGAAATTGGTCGATATACCTTTTAAGGGGCCAAGATTTACATGGTGTAATAATCGTCATGGTCAAGATAGGCTTTATGAGCGGCTGGACAAAGCGTATGCAGCTTATGACTGGTTCACTTTGTTCCTGGATGTTGGGGTTATTAATTACCCGATTCAAATATCTGATCATGCTCCTGTCGAATTACATCTTTCATTACCTAAATCTGATAGAAGAATGCCTTATCGTATTGAAGCATGGAATTTGGATGATCAAAAGTGTTTGGGGGTGATTAGTAGCAATTGGTCTCGTAGGTATACTGGGTCAATATCATTTCGATGTTTGAAGAAGTTAAGTAGCACTAGAAGTGTTATGAAAGAGTAGTCTCTCAAAAAAAGGAAAGAATGAGGAAAGCAATGGAATGATTTAGATGCTGCTCTTGGGTCACAATTGGAGAAATGTTTTGAGAAGGAAGACACGAGTGGCTATAAGGAGGCGCATGACCATTTACTAGCTTTCACGAAAGCATCTGCTACTTATTGGAAGCAGAGGGCAAAAGTCAAATGGACGGTGGAAGGAGATAACTGTACAAAATTCTTCTTTCATTGTACGAAAAGAAGGAGTGGTCATAATAAGATTATGAGCTTGAAGGATTCAAATGGGGAATGGATTAATAACGAAACCGGTATAGGAGAGGTTTTGTGGGACCATTTTAATTCGTTTCTTAAACCTCAACAGCGTGAGGATGGCTATGAGGAGTTCAAACAAAGATATGATCATTTATTCTCCAGCGTCGATGTGTCACTTTCTGAGGGAATGTATAGTATGATGGAATGACCGTTTACAAGAAAGGAGATTAGGGCTGCGGTGTTTCAGTTAGGGCCTTTAAAATCTCCTGGACCTGATAGAATATCAGCTATTTTTTATCAGAGATGTTGGGGTTTTATAGGTCAGGATGTCACTGATGGAATTCTAAGTGCGTTAAATTCTTGGCATATACTTAAGGAATTTAATAAAACTTTTATCACTCTGATTCCCAAGTTAGCTTGCCCTGAAAAAGCAGAGCAGTTTAGACAGATAAGTTTATGTAATGTATGCATGAAGATAATCACAAAATGTATCACGAATAGGCTTAAGAGGGTAATGACTCACTTGTTTGGGGAAAATCAAAATGCTTTTATTCCGGGCAGATCTATTGGGGATAATATTCTAGTTACACATGAGCTTCTCCATCATATTACTCATCAAAAAACGGGACGGAATGCGAAGATTGCCTTGAAAACTGACATGAATAAAGCTTATGATAGGATCGACTAGTTGTTCTTAAAGAATACTCTCTCAGTTATGGGATTCCCGGAATGGTTTATAACGCTTATTATGAACTGTGTTACGACGGTATCTTATAAAGTCCTTTTAAATGGTGTTCCTCTTCCAAAAATTACGCCTTCTTGTGGTCTAAGACAAGGGGGTCCACTCTCTCCGTATCTTTTTGTCCTTTGTCTGGAAGTTCTGTCTTGTCACATTAAGAAGTTACAAGAGCAGGGGGATATTGTGGGTGTTAAGGTGTGTAGAGGGGCTCCCTCGATTACACACATGTTCTTTGCGGATGATGCCGTTTTCTTTTCTAGTGGTACAAAGAGAGCTTGTTATTCCCTTCTGAAAGCTTTGGATGAGTTTTGTGAAGCATCTGGTCAGGTCATTAATAGAGACAAATCGGGGGTGTTTTTCAGCCCTAATTCTAATACTGCGCTTATGAATTATGTTACCTCCGTTGCGTTTATGAATGAACTCCCTAGTCTAGGGACGTATTTAGGTCTTCCTACCGATTTTGGAAAGTCTAATAGGGATATTTTTGCAAATGTAATTGAACGGGTTCAAGTAAAGGTTTCTTCTTGGAAAGGTATTTTCCTATCTCCAGCTGGTCGGTTGACTCTTATTAATTCGGTCTTGTCTGCCCTTTCAGTCTATGTTCTATCGGTATTCAAAGTACCGATAAGTGTCGCCAAGAAGATCAATAATATCTTGGCTCAATTCTGGTGGTCAGGACCGAATAAGGAGAGATCCATACACTAGTGTAGTAAAAATTTTCAAAGTTTACCAAAGACCAAAGGTGGTTTGGGGATTCGTAATATTTCATGCCTTAATCAAGCGTTGTTGGGTAAGCATGCATGGAAGATTTTGAATGAGCCTTCGACTCTGTTCAGTCGCATTTTTAGAGCAAAATATAAAGTGTCGGGGGATAATTTTAGGGATTTAGCAATAAGCAGACATACATGATCCTCTTGGGGTTGGAAGGGTATTTTGTGGGGCTTTCAATTGTTGATCAACAATCTTGGTTGGAAGATAGGAAATCCGACGATTATCCGTATGTGGGATTATAATTGGGTAGGTAATTGTGTTCCACCAGCCCGTATGACTAAAGGTATAGGTCAGAACGGTAACTACCTAACGCAGGAAGGTGTGATGGTGGATGCATGGTACCATGGTTGCTCATTTTATTACAAGGGAAGGTATTTGGTATGAGGATTGTCTGAATAACTTTATGGAGGCTGAGTGGGTTCAGAAAGTGATGGCTATACCTATTCTAGATCGGCATTGTGATGATGCACTTTTTTGGTTGCACTCGGAAACAGGATTGTACACTGTGAAGAGTGCCTATGGTATTGAGTTCTCCGATTTTTGGCAAAACAAAAGTACTAGGAAGGATAATAATAGAGTGGATTCATTGGTTGGTAGTTTTATAGAAAGAATTTTATGGCATCTCCCGGGTCCTAAGAAGTGGATTACGCTCATTTGAATTGGAAAATTCTTACGGATACTTTGCCAATAGGTGCTGAGTTTCATAAACGTAATATAGGTACGTCTTTTGGTTGTGTATTGTGTTCGGAGGAGTCGAGTGAGGAATCCTTAGAACATCTTTTTAGGGATTGTTGTATTTTTGAAAGGCTTTGGGCGTCACTAAGTCTAGGTATTAGAGGTAGAATAGGTATTAATGTTTCTATTAAAGTCTGGATTATTAACTGGTTGACGTATCTTGTCAAGAAGGACAATTCAAAATGGAGCTCATTATCTTTTATTGCAACAGTATGGACGATATGGTGTAATAGAAATGATCCACTCTTTCGGCATGGATCTGTCTGTTATAGGAGGATTATTTAACAGTATAATGAGTCTTTTTCTACGGCTTGGATGGCAGAGCAAAGCCTAGTTAAGGGAATCCATATCCATGAGGGGGTAGTTAATGATGCTTGGCGTATTAGAAATTCTTTTCCTTTTCAAGTAATAGGGGAGGATCATGGTGAAGGCCAAGTACGGATTAAGGTGGACGCAGCTTGGGTTACTTCAGGAGTGGCAGGTTTTGGATGGATGTGTAAGAAGGTTAATGGAAGTGGATGGGAGCAGGGAGCTATGAAAGGGCTAGCGGAGTCACCGATTGATGTGTCATATATTTACCTACTTATAGCCCCTGTTTCACGAGCTTTACTTTGCGTTTCCTGCGCTTTTACTTGCGTTTCAGCTCCTATTTCTCTCCGTTTTGGCTCTGCTGCGTTTTTGTGTCCATTTTGTAGGTACACGCAGCTATTTGGGGTTTAGGATGCTTGTCGGGAAGTTTCGTGAAGTTTCGTGAAGTTTAGAGGTGATTCGAGTTGGTTTCGTTGCGTTTCGGTTGCGCACGAGCCTCGTTTCAACAAATGAAGGTGTCCCGGGACCTTGGGACGGGATTTGAAACTCACATGATCATCCTAAGCCTTGTCCCTACCCCTTGGGACGACATAGGCTTCGTCCCTATGCCTTGGGACGAGAAGAAAGCAAAGAAAAACTAAGTACAAAAGAAGAACAAAAGAGGACTTGAACTGAACAACACGGGACAAGCCTATCCCGTCCGGGACAACACCACCCCGCCCGGGGGCACCCTCACCCCGCCCGGGGCAACTCTGAGACTCTTCGTTGGCTTAAAATAGATCGTCTATTTGAAGGAGCAAAACATAATATTTTTGCACGAAATTTTGACAGCATTTTCCTAACACTTTAAACTACTTTCTCTCCAAAATTTAGGGTTAGATTAATTTTCCTTCTTATATTTTCAATTCCCGACTCGAGTACGTTGTTTTAATCGTCTATTTGGTTTTGTTGCTCTTGTTCTTCATCCTTGCTTTGGAATTTCTGATTGGTATTACATCATACTTGTCCCTTTTCATTATAATTTCATTATATATCGTTGTTGATCATGTCTTTCGTTATTTTCTTTGTTTTTGTATTCGTTTTCGCTATGTGTGAGTAGTTCTTCATCTAGGGAGAGAGGGTGAAGCATGGGTGATTGTTTTGGTTGATGTTTGTGATCTTGTTGAGTTAGGTTTTGTCATGTTTTGTTTAGTCTTTGCTTGATTGCTCTCGTTGATTCCTTGATCACGTTTTAGCGAGTATCTAGCACCCTTGAACTTAAGAACGAAAGCCTAGTTCTAGGGTAGGCGCGAGACTAAACATTAGGACCCTCGTTTGTAAGTTGCGAGAGCCCGCATTCGAGACCTAGAGGAGCTTAAGACCGAGAGGCCGAGCGTATCCTTAGCATGTGCGATACCTACTCATTCCGATCATCATCCTTTGCCTTGACTTACCCATTGGCTAACCCGACTCCCTAGACCTTTCTCTTATCGTTAAACCCCTATTTCCTCGCTCTAGCTCTAGTAACTCAACCTACACTCGAACCGAGACTAGAATCGTTCAAAATAACCAACATTGCAACCTTCTCCCTGTGGATACGATACTCGACTTACCCTTGCTACCCATTAGAGTTTGTTCGGATTATTTTTGATTAGGTGACGCGACTAAGCCTATCAAATTTTGGCGCCGTTGCTGGGGAGACGGCTTTTGTTTTTTGTTGTTATTTGGTTCTTTTCTCACTTGTTACTCTTTTGTCTCAAGGAACCTCAATTCCTTGAGGCCGTTACTTATAGCTTCCTCGAGTGTTGTGCATGCCCAGGTTATCTCGTACGTCTCAAAAAGGCTTGGCAATTCCATTTGACCCGGAGCCGGAGCGTACATTCTTAAGGCGCAAGAACTTGCAACACTACTACAAAAGTCGTTATAGACATCACCTAATAGACATCTAACTTCTAGAATATTGATATCTATTAATGATTTTATAATTTTATGTAAGTTATAGACATGGGTTGTTATATAAAACACTTGTGTAAAAATATATACAACAGACGTTAAAAAGTATGATGTCTATTGAATTACGTTAGACATCAGACATTTTTAAAAAAACTGATATGTAAACATATACATCATATTTTTTTAAATATCTGATGTGTATAATATAAGTTATAAACATCGGTTTATAGTAAAAATAGATGTTTAAATATATACATCAGACAAAATAAAGACAGATTTGTATTCTTATCCTTTTTTACATATTTAGACATCATACAATCATACACATAAAAAAAAAAGATGTCTATTGATTAATTACTCTAAATATTTAATTTTTAAATTTAATTAAATTTAAATATAAAACAAAAAACAAAACCTAGTGTCCCATAAGGCCATAACATAAACCCATGTTATTTATGCCTCTGCATATTACGGAGCAGTTGAATAATTTCTGCTCCTACTTTTACCCAAAAAAACCCGTCTTCTCCAATTCACTGAAACACCACAATCAAATCGCCATCACCAACCACCGGCCTACGGCCAAATAAAAACACCACCATCGAGACCTCGTATTGGCGACCAGTACGGTAGTTCAACTCGACCGTTGCAAGCGCGCGAAAACATTAAGCGGTAATTCGTCTGATCTTTGTTTTCGTTTTTCCCCTCATAATCTTGTTTTTGTATTCGTCCAATTAAATTTGATTGATTGTAATTATGCCTAATTTTGTGAGTTCGTCATGTAATTGCATCTCCATATTAGTATTATGGTTTCTTATTTTCAATTTGACGATTATAGAATTGATTTGAAATCAAATTAGGTTTTTATTATCAATCATGATTGTGTAGTTATTGTGATGATTTGGTTCGGCTGTTGGGAGTATCAAATTAGTTTTTTCATACTACATGTTGTTACCGCTTTGTTGTGCTGCTGCGCGCATCGTTTCGTGCTCATTGATGTTGTACATGTATTATTTTAGAATGATTAATCGAGATATTCATTATATTAGTAGCTTCAGTGGATGGTCCAAAATCCAAATCAATTGAATGAACTTACCTTCAATAATTTGTACAATTGTGTGCCAGGAAGATTAATCAGTAAACAAATTAAATCCTTGATGTACTCTTTAAATTCTTTCTTGAACATCTCCATTTAACAACTCTTTCATGCCTTGATTGTGTACGTTTAAATATTTATATATTACTTGTATTTCCTCGAAAATGAACTAGTATTTTTTTAAGTGATTGCTTCTTCCTTCTATTTGTGCCATGGCCAAGTTATGCTTAGCAGCTCAGTCAAGTATTTTTCTCTTGGTATCGTCACTAATTTTAGTTAGTTGTCTGCTTTTTTTTAGGCTAAGATACGATTTAATTGCTTTAAGCAGGTAATGTCGTTCACTATACTTTCATACGGAGTATTATTTTAGTTGGTGAGCTCTAATTTTGGTCATGTCATGTATGTATTGTACTATTAAGGATTTGGGCATGGGATTGGCATCTTGGTTGCTTCAAGGTAAGCCTGCTTAAATTTAGTAGTAGCTACATGGAGTATCACTGAACCAGTCATGTGAAATCTTGAATCTTGTTTAAGGCGTGGTTAGTTTGTTTGTTACCCTTCACAGCATATCGTACTTAATATCAACTTTTAAAGGACGAGGCAAGGAATTTGGGACGCCGCTCCGTAGCTTGTGTTTGAGTTAAAAACTGAGATGGGAGAAACCTGGTACAATTTCCATTTTTTACTCAAATTTTGTGTCGAAGGGATGTTTTAATTTCTACTACTTGGAATTGCGTTTTATCATTTTATAGTTGTTAGTTTTTCACTCTAACTTTACAAGTTGAAGCTTTATTTCATTATTCACTTTGTTCAAACCAACTGACTTTGACTGTGTATGCGAGAATATCCTATTTGCCCATTAATCCTTACGATTTAGTGATTGAGTCATTAATTTTTAGACTCTTGCTTGGATATATGGATTATCTTGCAATTGTGATGTATGGAGAACCACATCCCTTCATCATGGCATATCATCTTAACTTATATATTAATAATTTTATTATTTATGCAGGCTACACACGTAAACCTTGTTGCTTACCAGCTAATCGATCAGTTGATTTGGGGCTATCAAGAAGTTTGTAGTGTCTCACCTCTTGGACTTTTTTTTGATATCCTAGTTATACATTGATTTTTAATTTTGTTGTAATTAGGTTATTTGCTAAAACTTTTGACACCTTATATATGAATATATGACAGTATTTTATTTATTGAATTTTGATAGTTAATTGATTGTATGTATTATTTATTTTTTTTGTTTCTTGGTAAATACTCCCTCCGTTTCATTGAGATAGCCCCATTGGCTTTTTCACAAATTTTAAGAAAGTGGAAAAAGTTGAGGGTAATATTGGTTGTTTGGTTAAGTGGTCCCACTTTTAAAGATAAAGTGAGTGGTATTTTAGTGAAATGAGTGTAGTTGTAGGGGTAAAAGTGTTATTTCCATTATTAAAAGCTACCATACATAGTAATGGGGCTAAATGAGTGAAATTTCCGAAAAAGGAAACTGGGGCTAAATGAGTGAAACGGAGGGAGTATCGAATTTGTAATTATTTGTCTGGTGCTATATAGCACAATATTTTAATTTTCTTTTATTACAATAAAGTTATACACATCAGATTTTTATTTTAAATTGTTGTCAATAATTTTCATAAACATCAGATTTTTAACATATTAGATGTTTATAAAATGTAATAGACATCCAGCTTTTTCAGAAAATGGATGTTTATATAACATATACACATCGAATTTCATAAAAAGGTGGTTGTCTATTTTATTAATAGACATCAAACTTAAGGCTGATGTCCATTGTCTTTCTAATAGACATCACTCAAGTTAACATCAGACTACAATCTGATGTCTATTGCTAAAAAAGTGTGATGTCTATTACCATTTTTGTAGTAGTGAATTGCTCAAAGACTTGGAAGCTATTTCCCCTTCCACTTCATCCTCTACGGAAGCTCAAGTAGAACCCGAGCCAAAGAAAATGGTGAAGCTTTCCGATCACTCTAGGCCTACCGCGGCTCAGGTTCCGAGGGGCAATGCCATGCCAACCATAACGGCTAACAACTTTGAGGTCAAGCCGGCCTTTATCAACTTGATCGAGCGAAGTCAGTTTGGAGGAAGTCCTGGGGAGGATCCTAACCTCCACATCCAAAATTTCTGCGATTATTGCTCGACCATAAAGCAAACGGGAGTGACGCAAGATCAAATCCGGGAGATGCTCTTCCCGTTTTCCCTCCGAGACAAGGCAAAGTTGTGGTTGAATTCTTTAAATCGTGTTGCGCTTGCTATTGTGGATTGGAACTCCCTCGTCTTGGCATTCTATCAAAAGTACTTCCCTCCGGAAAAGACCGCCATGCTACGAAGTCAAATCACGAGCTTCCGACAACGAGGGGATGAGTCCTTATTTGATGCATGGGAGCGCTACAAAGACCTTCAACGTCAATGCCCTCATCATGGCATGGATAAGTGGTTCATTGTCATGCAATTCTACAACGGTCTTTACAATGAATCGCGCCAAGTCCTTGACTCCGCCGCTAATGGGAGATTCGATAATATTGATGTGGAGGAGGCTATTGACACGATAGAAGCTATGGCCATCCATAACGCGCAATATGGGAGCTCTAGGAATGTGCCTAGGATCGGGAGTAAGAACGACAGTGACGCGGTGGCCATGCTTTCGGCCAAGATAGATGCTATGACCGCAATGATGATGACTCAAATGCAAGCGGGTAGTAGTTCTTCAAATGCGGGTGGACAATCGGTAGCGGTAATGCACACCTCTCATGATGCGCCTTGCAATACATGTGGCGTTTCCGGTCACACTTCTCATGAGTGCCGAGGTATGTATACTCCCGTTCTTGCTTTTCAATCTCAACCACATTCACAAAATAACCCCTACTCAAATTACTACAATGAGGGATACAAAAACCACCCGAACTTGAGCTACAAAAGCAACAATGTTTTGAATCCTCCACAACAACAACCACACTACAACACTCCACAAAATTTCAGCTCATACAACAATAATCCAAGACCTTACAACCCTCCGGGCTTCAATCGCCCTAATTTTCAACAACCAAATGCTCCACCACCCGTGCAAGCCGCTCCGGTCCCCGACCCGATGAGCGAAATGCGTGCCATGATGATGCAAATGGCCAAAACGCAAGAAACGATGATGGCTCAAATGCAAAAGAGCGATCAAGCTAAAGACGCGGCCATCAAAATGCTTGAAACGCAAATGGCTCAACTTGCTTCTTCTAGCTCTCAAAGGAAGCCGGGTAACCTTCCATCGCAAGGCACTCAACCGCAACAACATGAATCGATAAATGCAATTTCCTTGCGAAGCGGTACGAGCTATGATGGTCCACCAATGCCTACGGTGGTAAGTGAGGTAGACCCTCCCCTTTCTCCTAATGATATGCATGCTTCTAGTGATGGTTTTGCAGGAGCAGGTACGAAGAGCATTGGAGCAAGCACGAGTGGAGCTAGGCAAGGTGGTGGTGTGGCCGTGGGTCCCCAAATGGGGCAGGCCGTGGGGCCCAATGGAGGGGGTGCAGCCGTGGATGGTGGTGCACAAGGAGGGCCACACGTGGGGGATGTGACCAAAACCAAGGGGCCTTGACAAGCGCAGAGCAAGCCTGTCGAGCCTCCAATTCAAATCAAACTACCATTCCCAAGTCGAGTGGTAAAATCAAAGCTTGATAGTCAATTTGGTAAGTTTATGGAAGTCGTGAAGGACTTGAAGGTAACTGTTCCTTTTACTGAGCTTGTCACACAAGTTCCCGCATACGCTAAATTTCTCAAAGACATTCTTACCCGTAAACGATCCTTCAGTGAGGTCGAGACTGTGGCCTTTACTGCGGAATGCAGTGCTCTGTTACAAAACCAGTCTCCTCCTAAACTAAAGGATCCGGGTAGCTTCTCCATCCCTTGCACTATCGGAACTACTTTTATTGATAAAGCTTTGTGTGATTTAGGTGCTAGTGTGAGTGTCATGCCGTATTCGGTATGCGAGAAGCTCAACATGGGCGAGTTAAAAGTAACTAATATCACGCTCCAGATGGCGGACCGTTCTGTCAAACGCCCCCTAGGCGTCTTGGAGGACGTTCCTGTCAAAGTGGGTAAGTTTTTCATTCCCGTCGATTTCATTGTTCTTGACATGGCCGAGGACTCCCAAATTCCAATCATATTGGGTCGGCCTTTCTTGCACACTGCTGGTGCAATCATAGACGTCAAGAACGGGAAATTGACGTTGGATATAGGAGGTGATAAAGTTACTTTCAACCTTTCCAACGCCTTAAAGCGTCCCATGTTGGAGGAGCATGTCTTTGCTTTGGACATTATTGATGATTGCGTAGATGAGTGCTTACCTCAAGTCCTCGAGAGGGACCCTCTTGAGGCCGTGCTTTGTTGTGATATGATCGCAGGAACTTTAGGGAGGACGGATGCGGGTCAAGCTGTGATCAAAGACGACGTGCATGCTGTTGCGAGTATTGGAGGCGGCGCTGCTGTTGACAAGGATGGCCGAGCTGTTGATGATGATGGATATGACGACGATGAGGACGATGGTAGCGGGATCGTTTATGACGAGACCCACGGTTGGTGGTACTTCCCGTACCCTGCTAAACCCCCCGTTTGAAGCTGGTTTGGGGGGAACGTTTTGCTTGTAAATATATTGTATGTACTTTACTTTCTTTTGAGACTTTCTTTGCTCGTTTTTATCCCCCTTATTTTATGGTCCCTGGTTGATGTGCTTTAGGACACATTGGGGACAATGTGTTGTTTGGTTTGGGGGGAGGAACGCTTTGCTTTACGCTTTGCTTTTCTTTTTGCATTTTCTTTTTCGTTTTTCGCTTTTTCAAAAAATCACAAAAAACCAAAAAAATCTAAAAATTTCAGAAAAATTACAAAAAAATCAGAAAAATTCTCAAAAAATACCAAAAATACGTATCCCGATCGTTGTTGCGAGCTTGTTTTTACCTTATTCTTTCCCGACATCCCTTCCCTTGTATGCTTTGAGCTTTGGCATGATTTTTATTGTTGGATTAGCACTTTCGGGGATGTTGAGACGTGCTTGCAGATGATGGCGTGCTTTTACTTTATTGGCTTTATCATTCATGGACTTTAGCTACTAAATTGTGAGGTTTTGAGCCTCCTGCGGCCGGTTCATCTATCCCGGTCCCCGTGCTTTATTGAGAGTAGTTCTCCTCGTGGGGTACGTAATATCAACACGCATAAGTGTGGCCCCTATCCCGTGTTTCCCACGATTCTGTCACTTGTTTTCGCATATGAGGCTTTAATCGATTTCATTTTATTCACCTTGATTATACATTGCTTTTATCCTCTCATTTTTGATCCTAATACCCTTATACACATGAGTTTTGAGCTACATTGCCAAATAGCCTACCCTAGCCTTGCTAGTTACCGCTTTGCTTACTCTTGTGCTTGTCCTCGGGTTTTGATCATGCTGCGACTTGCTGATGTCGTTGGTTTGAGAGTGTTGGTGAATATGTGTCGGGATTGCTGTTTCCCCGACCCTTTTATGAGGTATTTTACGCAACTATATATGTGAGTGTGCTCTTTGCTCAAAAATCTTTCACAAAAATCTGAAAAATACAAACACAACACACAAAATACAATCAAAAGAAGGAAAAGAAAATGTGTGCACAAAAATCAAAAGTTGTTGTTGTTACATGAGTGAGCACTTGAAATTTGTTGCTATTGTTGCGTTGATGTGTAAAGGAGACCGATATGCTGTTTTCGGTCCGTTTTCCATGAGAGTTGGGTTCTTTGTTGGTTGGACGAGCACTTGAGTGGTACTAGTGGTTTCTAGTGGCTTAGCTCCACGATTCCATAATCATTTGTTCCACCTTATCACCCTTTACCTCTCTATGGCCTTTACACCCTCATATCCAATATAAGTCCTCATGTTTGCTTCGTTTTTGTGACATTATTGAGTACGGGAATGCGAGATTTGGTCCACATTAGATTGCGGGCGTGCTTCCACTAGTCGAGTAGGTGAGTGTCATCACATATATTACCTTCTTCATCATTTGTGCTAGAGTGGAAACCGCGAGAGGTCCGTGATTTGATTGCTAGAGAGCCTAAGTCTAAGCCATGCTATTCATTCTGCGCCGTCTTGTAATTCTCATCCGTTAGCTAGCTATTTCCGTACGGCCCATGTTGCTTTGGGATTGATTGTCATTTGCTTGAGCTGCTTGCGGTTAGGTGATTGTTGGGGAAGTCTTCTTATGCTCGCTTTGTCCTCTATTTTCTGTCATGCTTTGTTGCTTGAGGACAAGCAACGGTCCGGTTTGGGGGAGTTTGATGTGTCATATATTTACCTACTTATAGCCCCTGTTTCACGAGCTTTACTTTGCGTTTCCTGCGCTTTTACTTGCGTTTCAGCTCCTATTTCTCTCCGTTTTGGCTCTGCTGCGTTTTTGTGTCCATTTTGTAGGTACACGCAGCTATTTGGAGTTTAGGATGCTTGTCGGGAAGTTTCGTGAAGTTTCGTGAAGTTTAGAGGTGATTCGAGTTGGTTTCGTTGCGTTTCGGTTGCGCACGAGCCTCGTTTCAACAAATGAAGGTGTCCCGGGACCTTGGGACGGGATTTGAAACTCACATGATCATCCTAAGCCTTGTCCCTACCCCTTGGGACGACATAGGCTTCGTCCCTATGCCTTGGGACGAGAAGAAAGCAAAGAAAAACTAAGTACAAAAGAAGAACAAAAGAGGACTTGAACTGAACAACACGGGACAAGCCTATCCCGTCCGGGACAACATCACCCCGCCCGGGGGCACCCTCACCCCGCCCGGGGCAACTCTGAGACTCTTCGTTGGCTTAAAATAGATCGTCTATTTGAAGGAGCAAAACATAATATTTTTGCATGAAATTTTGACAGCATTTTCCTAACACTTTAAACTACTTTCTCTCCATAATTTAGGGTTAGATTAATTTTCCTTCTTATATTTTCAATTCCCGACTCGAGTACGTTGTTTTAATCGTCTATTTGGTTTTGTTGCTCTTGTTCTTCATCCTTGCTTTGGAATTTCAGATTGGTATTACATCATACTTGTCCCTTTTCATTATAATTTCATTATATATCGTTGTTGATCATGTCTTTCGTTATTTTCTTTGTTTTTGTATTCGTTTTCGCTATGTGTGAGTAGTTCTTCATCTAGGGAGAGAGGGTGAAGCATGGGTGATTGTTTTGGTTGATGTTTGTGATCTTGTTGAGTTAGGTTTTGTCATGTTTTGTTTAGTCTTTGCTTGATTGCTCTCGTTGATTCCTTGATCACGTTTTAGCGAGTATCTAGCACCCTTGAACTTAAGAACGAAAGCCTAGTTCTAGGGTAGGCGCGAGACTAAGCATTAGGACCCTCGTTTGTAAGTTGCGAGAGCCCGCATTCGAGACCTAGAGGAGCTTAAGACCGAGAGGCCGAGCGTATCCTTAGCATGTGCGATACCTACTCATTCCGATCATCATCCTTTGCCTTGACTTACCCATTGGCTAACCCGACTCCCTAGACCTTTCTCTTATCGTTAAACCCCTATTTCCTCGCTCTAGCTCTAGTAACTCAACCTACACTCGAACCGAGACTAGAATCGTTCAAAATAACCAACATTGCAACCTTCTCCCTGTGGATACGATACCCGACTTACCCTTGCTACCCGTTAGAGTTTGTTCGGATTATTTTTGATTAGGTGACGCGACTAAGCCTATCACCGATCCAAGCTGAAGCCAAGGCAGTGAAGGAAGCAATTTTATGGGCTATAAGAAGGAACTTTCTACATGTAAATTTTCTTTCTAATTGCCTTAATCTGGTAATGAAAATTGCAGGAGTGATGCAGAAGAATCATCAGGTGGCTAGTATTATTGAGGATTTTACGACTCTTTATCCGTCTTTTCATTGTTGTTCCTTTAGTTTTATTCCGAGACGTTTAAATTGTATTGCTCACAAATTAGCCTGTGGTGCTAAGAATTTGTAGAACTTTCTGTTTTACCAAAAAAAACCTTAAATTCAACAAATTTAGCTCTTATGAATTCAACTTTAATAATTAAAAAAATGGGCTACCTATTAATCTTACTCAAAATCATCGTAACATAGCTTAATAATTTTTATCATAATTAATAGATAGATGTACCAAATATAATTCTATGCATGTTTTAAGTCTTCTCATTTCAAACTTATTTTGACATTTTATCGTTTGTGGTAAATTAATCAAAATGAAACACATTTTACTCAGTATACTCACTAATTTTATGAACAAAATTATATAAATGTAAAAATGTTTATATAAATTTGTACAGTTTTTAAGTTATTTATGATACTATATTGTCGTTATTATTTTCATAATATTTATATCTCATTGCTAATTGTACCTAAATTTTTTTGGTAACCTTGTTAGTGACTTTAATTGATTAGTTTTATATTTCTATACCCCTTTAACTATGATTTGTTCACAATAAATTAGTTTCAGACTGTGTCAAATGAGACTTAGCTTTGAATTAAACCATTTTTAGGAGAGTTTTATTTATTTATTTATTTGTGTCTTATAGAAAACTAGTTTTGGTGCCCGGTCCTGCCCGGGCTAACTATATTTACATTATAAATTTGCATTATATTAGTATTATCATTACTAATTTGAAAAAAATAAGTACAAAATATAGTCAGTACAAACGACGACGTCAAAAAAATGAATTAATGACTTCTCCGTATTCACTAAAGTCTAAAACTATTTAATTGAAATCACGTAGATTGAGAGTTATTTATATGCTACTTCGTATTATATACACCCGTATGGTTTAGAATTTCAATAAGAATAATATTCTCTATTCAATAATTTGATCAAATATGAAAAATCTATCTATACTATAAAAGAGTAATATCAAAAAAATATATAACATAATTTATTTATAACATAAAATTACTTCAATATTTTTGATTTTGTAGATTTTCCATTCAACCAATTTCTAAAGATAAAAGTAAAGTGTTATAACCCGATAAAATTAAAGTGTTACTTCACCATGTACATAAGTATCAGATATTTTAATTATACGCTGAATAAAGTAAACAAATATAAGATGTTGATACAAATAAAAATATATGTATGAGAGTTTTTAATAAATAACAAATAACTCTTTATCAATCAGAGCCATATTTGCATCAACCTGTGTTTTTTGGTGCTTAATACGTCCCATAAATACGTGCTGTGATTTTCAAATTAATTCTAGTTAATTGAACTCATAGATTAAAGAGTAATATCTGTAATGTATATCAAACAATAAGTATAATAAAGTTCAACATGTAAAATTTAACTTATGAATAAAAATAAGTACAATAATTAATGGAAATTTCATGATGACACCATATGTATATTCAAATTTTATTATCATGACTTCACGGTATGATTTGAATTAATTTTTTTTTTTTTCAAGGGATATCCAATTTATATGAAGATGGAAGTGTGTCAATTAGTTGTTTTGAATGACACTAAGAATTAACTGCTATATTTTCATAATGAAACCTAACTAATTTAATTTTGGGTTTTTCCCAACTGTACCCCTGTACTATTGGGTTTTCCCAACTGTACCCCTGCGTATATCGTTTTCCCAACTGTACCCCTGAGTTTCTTAATTACTCCCAACCATAACTAATTATGCTTAAGCCGTCAATTATCACCGTTAAATGCCAATTAGGATGCGTAATTTGCCTACGTGGAGCGCCTAATTTGCTACGTGGAAGGATTAGTTGTAAATTAGAAGTTGAGTCAATTTATTAACCGTCATTTCTTTCTTTTGATTAATTTTTTTTTAAAACTCTTTCACCTTCCTTCCTCTGTTCTCTTCATCTCCTTCCTTTTGCTATTGAACTTTTGCAGTTCATCGTCGTTGCAACATCTTCATCGTTGAACTTTTGCAGTCCTTCCTTCCTCTGTTCAATTTCAGGTATGATTTTGGGTAAATTAAAGAAACTCAGGGGTACAGTTGGGAGTAATTAAGAAACTCAGGGGTACAGTTGGGAATACGATATACGCAGGGGTACAGTTGGGAAAACCCAATAGTACAGGGGTACAGTTGGGAAAAACCCTTTAATTTTCATTAAAAAATTTAATTTTTTATTTAATTTTTATTTTTCACAAATTCCACACACAATGTATCTATTTTTTCCAGTTTTAGTTTGGAAATATAGAGTGTTTGGTACAATATTTGATTTGATATTTTTAAGTATATTTTGATTTTATTTAAGTTAACTTTTTTTTTCTACTTTAAATGTTTACTAAAAAGTTTTATTTTTATTTTTATTTTAGAATCCTAATAATATTTAAATATCCAATTATATTAACATTAATAAGTTTTATTATATATTATTATAATAACTTAGATTATTTATATTAAAATTACAATTTTTTATCAACCAATTATATTTGAACAAATGTCGACCATAAAGACTATGGTTTCGACTTTATATATATCTATATATATATATATATATATATATATATATATATATATATATATATATATATATATATATATATATATATATATATACATAGAAATAGATTCAACAAAGTACTATAAATTTTGGAAGTACTGAAAGTACTGAGTTTGAAATACCAAAAATTCGAAATACCAACGGAAATATTTGAAATACTAACATGAAAGTTTGAAATATCAAGAATTTGAAATACCAAGGGGTTGTCAGTAGGTCAGGCCAGAATTCTTGAGTCTGGGCCGTAGGACAAACCCTCGTATTTCAAATACCAATTTTTTTGATATTTCAAACTTTCATGTTAGTATTTCAAATATTTCCGTTGGTATTTCGAATTTTTGGTATTTCGAACTCAGTACTTTCAGTACTCTCCCTATTTAGTGGACTTCATATAACTTACCTCTATATATATATATATATATATATATATATATATATATATATATATATATATATATATATATATATATATATATATATATAGTAATAGGTTCAATGAAGTCCTATAAATAAATGAAGTCCTTGAGTCCAAACATCCGCTTTGAAACTTTAACCCAAATATTTGAAATTTTAGCACAAAAATTTGGAATTCCAAAATTCCTCAATATTTGGAATACCAACGTTCATTGGTATTCCAAATATTCTGGAAATTTGGAATTCCAAATATTTGTGTTAAAATTTCAAATTTTTGGGTTAAAGTTTCAATACGGATGTTTGGACTCAAGGAATTCATTATATATGTGGACTTCATATAACTTATCACTATATATATATATATATATATATATATATATATATATATATATATATATATATAGAGTTAGGATCTGGTACATCCTTATATATTTTTAAATCCTACATCCTAATAATAACCATTAGATTAAAAATAATTGGACTGTTGAGATTGAGCCACATCACCCAACCTAAACTAAACATCACGCACTCAAACTCTCCTGCATCTTTTTCTTTAGTAAAAAAATCAAAACACTTTAATTTTTCTCTCTATTTTCTTGCAAATTCAAAATCCTAAAGAAATGAAATGACATTCTTCGATGAATTGCTTTTAATTGCTGAATTTTTTTTTATCAAAATTACTTATCAACAAGTTCAATTGCGTAATAATTGTTCAAATTTCGTTCACTAGGTATGGAAATTATTGAATTTCATTCTTTTCATACTAATTTTAAGTTTTTGATGATTATATGCATAGTTTAGCCAGTATTAAGTTTTCAACTTACATGTTTCTGATGTTTTCGCCATTATCATTATATTTTTGACATTTATTGTGTTGAAATTAGGGTTAAGATTAGTTTTAATCAATTAAGTTGTTATGTTTTGTGTTTTTGTGCATTGCACACCAAGTGTTTGATAAAATACCTCAACGAAGTGCGATATTTGGTTGTGTATAATTTTGACAGTTATTTTGTGTAGTTGTGATACTTTTGGTTATGAAAAGTGATACTTTTAATATAGGAATGTGGTACTTTTATAAACTGTTATGTTACATGTAGTTTTGTTTGGTTATTCTTTGTCGAGTATTATGATACTTTTACTAATTGGTTGTGATACTTTTAGTATAAGGTAGTGATACTTTCATACTTAAACATGAGTCTAATTATGTTTTGTGTGGTAGTAATACTTAAATTTGCATGTTTATGATATTTTCGTCTTTCATTGTGTTGAAATTGGGGTTTAGATTAGTTTTAGTCAATCAAGTAGTTATGTTTTGTGTTTTTGTGTGTTGTCCACCAAGTGTTTGATGAAATATCTCAATGAAGTATGATTTTTGGTTGTGTATAACTTTGACAGTTATTTTGTGTAGTGGTGTTACTTTTTGTTATGATAAGTGATACTTTAAATAGACGGCAGTGATACTTTCATACCTAAACATGAGTGTAATTATGTTTTGTGTGGTGTATATTACAGAAGATTATTTTACGTAGTCCTCCAAAAAAGTCAAGAGGAAAAGCACAATGAAAGGCTATCACGGGAAGACGGTCAAATTTTTAATGACTATCACGAGAAGATTTTATTGTCGAGGATTGAATTATGTAGTTGAAAAAGTAGCTGCTAAGAGCAAGACGGTCACTTCAAAGATCTATTCTACGTAGTAATTAGAACATTGTGATACTTTATTTGAAATGTTTTGATACTTCATACATAGTATTGTGATACTTCTTGCGAAATGTTACGATACTTTTTATTGAACATTGTAATATTTTTTTATGACACATGTTGTGATACTTTATACTCCGTATAAAGCATTGTGATACTTTATTTAGAAAGTGGTGGTAATTTTAATAGCATTGTGATATTTCTTATATATAAAACACTGTGATACTTTTTATGAAATGTTGTGATACTTTACATGAATCATTGTGATACTTCTTGTATAACTCTGTGATACTTCTTATATTAAGTTGCGATACTTCTAACATGAAATCCAAATGCAATGTAATTACACAAACAATATAAGTTGAACCACATATACATGAAATCAACAAAAAATAAAATTCTTGAAAAATAATGTTCTTATATCTAAATCTAAACTAGCTTAAAATACTATCAAAGCAACATAAATGATGTTCTTGAAAAATGACATTTTCTCGTTCCTCTTCATTCCATGCCATATATCAATGAACTCCATAACTGACTGCAAAATATAAAACAACAATTATTATATAAAATGATTATATATATAAAAAAAAATTACATCTTATGTAACATTTTGAAACTAAAACTTTGTGATACTTTTTATATTAACGTGTGATACTTTTTATATAACATTTTGATACTTTTTCCATAACATTTTGATACTTCTTATAAATTCGAAGTATCTACTATGACTGTGATATTCTTATATAATATGTTAGTACTTCTTTTATAACATTGTGATACTTCCAGGGTGAATCAATGATACTTTTACGTAAAACAACAAACATTTCATTGGGACATTTTATCAAACACTTGGAGGACAACACAAAAAGAACACAAACTCTAACAACTAAATCGACCAGAAACCTAATTTCTATTAAACTCGTATTGAATATAATAAAAATACAATGATTCAACGAATAAAATTTCAATTAAACACCAAAAAAAAGCGAAATACTAACATGACGCAAATTCATCGAATGCAAAATTGAGATGACGATGTACAAAGAATTGAACAGCAACAAAACTAACTCACATACACATGATCAATTAAACAACATTAGGAATTGTTAATAACATAACAAATCATTACAAAGAGCAAATTCACAAAAACGAATGATGAAATAATTAAATTATCGACTGATGAAATCATTAAACTAAGATGAGTTGAAAAACATCGATAAATAAGCAAACACAATCTCAAAATTAGATCAAAATCACCGTTTTGATCAAAATCAAAGGTAAATTGATCGCAACACACCTTACATGATGATCAAAAAAGAATTAATTGACGAGATTGAAGATGATTTCAATTGAATTTGACGTTGAATTGCAAAAATTGATAGTAGAGAATTGATTATGTTGTTTGGCAAATTAGATAGAGAGAAGGTAGAGAGAGAAAAAAGAATTACGTAAATGAAGGGGAAGTGGTTGAGGAGGTGTTTAAATAACTAGGAATTAAATTAGATAATTGGAGATTTATTTGAGCCATTAGATCTTCAAGATCCTAGGGCTAGGATTTGGATGTAGAATTTGAAAACATGGGTAGGATTTACATGATCCTATATATATATATATATATATATATATATATATAGATAAGATCTTTCAAGCCCTAAGTCTAGAGAAAGCCATTGAGTCGTAATCTAAGCCATTGGATCATCAAAATCAACGGCTGAGATTAAATCTCAAAAGGATGTGGGAAGGCCGGTCATGGGCCGTGGCCAATCAACCGTAGGAAAAATTGGTATCTTTTTTTTTTTTGTTAAAATCTCATTTTTTTTGGTTAAAATCTCGAATTTTTTGGTTAAAATCTCAAACCTGGAATTTTGGGCTTAACGACTTTCTCTCATATCTTGGGCTTAAAAGATCTTGTCCCTATATATATATATATATATATATATATATATATATATATATATATATATATATATATATATATATATATATATAGTATTAGGTTCAAGCGAGACACCCTACTTAAAGCGAGGCAGCGAGGCAGCATCTACACCGTTGATTGAATATTGATCTACGGCTTATATTAATTGGGCTAAATCAATTAAAAAAAAAAGAATAATAATAATAATAAAATGAAACGGCCGAATTAATTCCAAATGCATGCTATGATTGATACACTTTCCCCAATCATCTCCAAATTATCATTCCCTTCCAATTTTCAAATTATCCTTCCCTTTTCCCAATCATCTCCAAATTATACTTCCCTTTCAATTTTCAAATTTTCAGTTTATTTCCTCTTCTCTCTTTCTTCTTTCTTCAAAATTTTCAAAATTATTCACCTTCTTCAAATACACATCAATATAATTTTTATCATTAACTTGATTTTTTTTTCCATATTGACGTTGTTCGTCGTTGCTCGTTGCCGTGGTTTGTATAAATTTCGAATATTAGTGCTCATTTGTGTCTAATCTCCATTTGTGTCTAATCTCCATTTTCTGTAAGTTTGTCCACCATTTTTTTTAATTTTAATTATGAACTTTTTTTTTTTTAATTATTATTTTTATCATTTATCATTCTTTTTTGAAATTTTGTTCTCTAATTTTCACTGACATTGTTGAGTTGTTGTTGTTGTTGAAGGTGGTAAACATGGAGTATTGATAAATATTGGAAGTGGATAATGGTAAGTGTATAATTAATTTCGTAATTTGTTCGTATTTTTTTCGACGAAAATCATTTATTTTTTTCAATTTGTTATGTGAAAAGCAAGAATCTTTGTCAAGTTAAAAGTTTTAAAATTTTGTTCCAAAATTTCGTAATTTGCGGTAGTAGTTACAAAAATAATAGTTAAAGTTTTATAAATTTGTGTTAAAGTTTTATAATTTGCGGTTGCAGTTTTATATTCACAATATGGGTGTGTATATTCACAGATGGAAGTGGTTGCTAGTGAGGGTTGACTGTGATTTATGATGTTAGTGCTACTACTGACGACAACCTCAAGTTGAAGGTCCACCGTCGTTATCTAATAGGAATTCTCCACCTACGTGAACCTTTTCCTCGGAGAATAATGTTATTTAATTTGTAACTGCGATTTTAACAACTTAATAGTAAATCAATTGTATTTCCTAAAATGTAACTGTATTCATTTACATAAATTTGTGTAATTGTAGTTCCTACAATGTAACTGTAATTATTTTGTAAGTTGTAATGACAACATTTACATAAATTTGTTTCTGAACTATGTAATCAAAACGAAACTTTATCCTATAAACACAAAACTCCAACCACTTCAAAAGAAATTTTAATACAAATATTTTTTCATCAATGAAACAGTCATAAACAAGAACAATCATGAGAAATAAAAATGCAATACAACGTTTTGTAACTCTAAAAATTTAAAACTCTAACCCCAAAAATGTAACTATAACACAAATTTTTAGAACTTTAACTGGGGTTTACGTAGCTGTAATAATAAGTTTGTTACCACCGCATCTAAAATAATGTAGCATATTTAAAAACTTTAACGCACAATTATGTAATTTTAACCATGAATTTTAAAACTTTAGTAGATTTTATTGATAATTTGTCAGTCATGATTACAACATATTCATGTCCATCGACGTTTGATTAAACGTATACTACATTTCCCTCGTCGGCTGATTCCTCGATATTTGTTTCAAGCAAAGCAGCAGCCTACCTTGAGAAACTTCCTATCCTGCACCACCATCGGGAGTAAATTAAATATTGTGTAACAAAGAAAAACGAAATTTAACAAAATCAAAAATTACAAAAAATATTAGCATCTCTATTAATTCTTAAAAAAAAGTTTGCTTTCACATAACAAATTGGAAAAAAAAAAAAAAAAAACCGAAATTCTACAAATTCATTAATAAGAAAATATCCAACGTCACTGAAATTTAAAACTTCAACCGCAAATTATAAAACTTTAACACAAATTTTTAAAACTTTAACTAAAACTTTGTAACTGCAACCGCAAATTACGAAACTTTGAAACAAATTTTTAAAACTTTTAACTTTTTACGAAATTTTGACATTAATTTTATTAGAAAATGTGGATTAAACATTTCAAAATTATATTTATTTCATTAAAGATTCTTGCTTTTGACATAGAAAATTGAAAAAAATAAACGATTTTCGTAAAAAATGGAAATTAAAAACAAATTCCGACATTAAATATACACTTACCATTATCAATTTGCAATATTTATCAATCTACCATGTTTATCTCCTTCATCTTCAAAATTTGTGAAACTCTCCATCTTCATCTTCATCTCCATCTCCATCTCCATCTCCATCTTCAAAATTTGTGAAACTTTTCATCTTTATTACCATCTTCAACTTCATCACTATATTCTATTAAAATAAATCTATACAAAATTAAATGAAAACAACATGCTCCATTAAAAAAAGTGACAGAAATTATAATCCTTCACTAATCGTAGAAAAGTGACAGAAATTAAATAAAAAAGAAGATGGAATGTTGAAGAGCAATTGTTTGGTTTTAGAATTTGAAAGATGCTGAAAAAAAAAATGGTTAAATGAATGTTAGACAAATAAGGAAGGAGAAGCACTAATGGGGAAATGAATGTAAGACAATTAAGGAATCTCCTCATAAATCACTCGTCCCCATTATTTTTTTTATTTAAATATTGATTGATTAAATTGAGGCCTAATTATTACTTAACAAATCTAAACCTTTGATTCTTTCTTCATCCAACGGCATAGATTAAGCCTCATGATCTCATTTCATATTCTTCTTTCGATATAACTTTCTTTACATATATATATATATATATATATATATATATATATATATATATATATATATATATATATATATATATATATTAACTAGTTTCAAAGCCCGTGCGATGCACGGGTTTTAATAATGTGTATTTAATAATGAATGATTTAATTTTTTTAATGAGTAAGTTATATTTAATAATGAATCATTTATCTTTTGTTAATAAAAAATAATGTAAATGAAACTTATCAATAAAAATACATCATTTCCTTAGCGATTTATGACTATTTTTCATTTTTCTATTCGATTTAAAATTAAAACCAACGGATTTTAACTAAATCCAATGAAATTTGTCGATAATTCAATTGTCATCTAATTTGAAACTCTACATATTTGATTCTAATATTTGCATGTGTGCTGACTGTGCTCAAGTGCATTGCTCGACGAAAATTGTCATACATGACTAATATTTATATGATTAGTCCTTTATCTCGGGATATAAATATTAGCATATGTCTCACGTGTAACCATTTCACATGTGAGATCTACAATAAAGTAACTAAAATCTATTATAAAATATAAAATAATTTTATCATAAGACCGCACCGCTTTATATGAAAATTTATATATAAATTATATGCATAATATTATAGTATATTATCGACTTAATACTTTTGAATGTGAAATTTGGGTATTTTGTCCAAAATTGCCATATTTATGCTACATTTATTTTAAAAAAAATGAAAAGTATTACCTTAATTATTTTTATTTTGGAAAAAAACTACCAACATCCATCTACACCATAAAGATTAGTTTTTTTCCATAATTTTTGGATGCTCTCCTACAAAATTGACATTAACTATTAAATTAAAACTTAATACGATGAAACTAACTAAAAGATCATACATTATAAATTATAAAAATTTATCATATAACGATAAATGACTTTATTTGAAAATATGACAATTAATAAATCTTGTATATCTCTTTAACCTTTCATGTTACATATTCATTAGTATCGCTATTGGTTTTGTAGTGGGTAATGTTTCGACAGGATAACCTCCGCTGCTCTCGACAATAACCATACAACCTGTAGTCGTTTCAGGAGAAAGAGATTGTGACAATCCCTCCTCCAATTGTAGTACGAAACCGTAACATCACCCTCTAACAATGTTTGAGGAATGTACAATTTCATGCCATCAACAGGTTTCTGATAAAAAATCCAAGCAGCGTCAGCATCACCGTTAAGTCTAGGAACGAAATCAGGAATGTCTTGATCCATTCCGAATTGCATTCCAACTTGATGAGGAAGATACTTTTCGACACAATCCAAACCAACCAACTCACAAGCCCTCAAACTTCTTACAAACGACAATAACTCTTTGTCAACCTCAGAATTTATCAGCACCCATATTTCTTTATCACTATAAAATTTAGGCAATTCCAAATTACTCAACTTCATAACATAAGGCCTCCACAAGAACTCGTCTCCACTTAACTCAATCTCCTCCCTCAAGATCCCTTTTTTCAACTTCGTTATGTTGTACCAACGCACCAACCTAGGCTGTCCACAAACGAGTGAGATGCGTTTTGGAGCCAATGTAGGAAACATTTCCCAAGCCCAAACTTGAATCAACTGAAAGGGTGCCAAATAACAAGCTTTGAACCGTTATCGTATCTTTCATACACACAGTTCATAATTTTGTACCTCAGCAAACCCAAGTCTTTGTATATCGAAGCTAAAACAACAGGAGCAAGGCAATTTGAGTGCCTCGAGAAATCACAATTGCTACATGAAACAAATTTTGTCTAACTATAGTGTAAGAATCTTTCGTAATAACACACCTCGATTACCACAAGACAATAAACGCAACATGCTCAAGCTCACCTCCTTTTCCCATGATGTTCTTCATCCAAGTCGTCTGACTCACACCAAAATGACAATTACTCAACCTTATTCGCTTCCACCTCGAAACGATTTCACTCTCAACCGCCTCCTCAAATGCAACACCCCCATTTAGGCCAGGCGGACCCTAAATAAGGGCGTTACACGCTCTAGTGAATGAGCACGCAGCAAAACCTGTGTTTTAACAAGACATATATATCTATATAAACAAAACAACACAATGCAGCAGAAGGTCTAACACTGAAGGGTGAAACTGAAAAAAAACTATATCAAAAAGGCACGCAGGCCTTAACTATGGAAAAGATGTGAGACGTCTAAAGGTGGCATCTAGACATAAAGAAAATCAAAAGTCAAGCCCTCCAAGCGTCCAAGCATACGGCAGATTTACGTCCGAGTACCTACGAGGTGGGGGAACAAAAGACAAAAGACACAAACACCCTAGCTAGCTAGCTTCCACGTTCAAGATAATTAAAGTGCGACAAAGAATAAGTCAACTTGAATAATTAATCAGCCACAATATATATATTACTTTAAGTGGTACAATGAGAATATTCTAACTCGGACGTATAACAACCAATCAAGCAAATTACAACCCCACCGTGTGACTCCCACACGGTGGTCTTACCGTCTCGCCAACACCCCTCGTGCACTAATAAAATCAACACTCTGTATACACTCTTTATCATCTTCGTCAATTACTCAATATGAATTCATCATCACTCATATTGTCAACATTCTTAATCATCATCACTCGTATATGTATCATCATTACTCGTATATAATGTCATCACTCATGAATAACATCATCATATATGTATCATCATCACTCATGCATTTCATCATCGCTCATAATCAACGTCACTCATAATCAATTCACTCATAATCAACGCGCTCATATACGGAGTAATTCAACGCTCATAGATAAGTTTCATTCATCGTTAATTGGATAATAACGCACTCATAAATAATGCATCCAAATGCTCGTAGTTCAAATAATACAACCCACTAGAACGTACTTCGCGACATGGCAAGGAACATGAGTATTAGTTATTTACGTTGACACACACACACACATACAATTCAACTCAACATCCGAAATAGCGAGTATACATAAGAGTTGAAGGCGTTGCTCGTCCCATACATTCAACTAGTGATACGTAGTAACCCTCGCAATCACATTATTGACTCCACAAGAAATCTACCCGAAACAAGGATCAACTGTGTGAGAAAAGGACAGCAGCAGCCCACAGTTTGCCGTGTGGACAACAGCTCAAACCCATCAGTAGCTTGACGAGGACAACAATAACAACACCAAAGGCATGGCCACAATGGCTTTCAAATATAACAATAACAAGCATGTACTATGACCACAACACACGCCAAACGTGGCAGCTTATAGGTGATAATATTATTATAATAGATAAAAGTCGTGGCTATCAGCTTACGTAATAATAAAAGTGAAACACTAACATGATACATTATTATAACAATAAAAGCCGCCCAATACGACCACGACAGTCCACTTTACATCAGCAACAACAATAGGTGACAGCCCGTCACAGCTCCAACTCGACAGGCCACGACTACCACAACGCAGCAGCCAACACTACAGTGTACGGGGCAGTAACAGAAGGGCAGCACAGCCCAAAACAGACCCCCCATTAATGGTCAAATTCAGTCCCTAAGATGACCCCTAACATAACCAAATACGATTACATCAACAACAGTAACAGCTGCCCCTAAAAGTCCCTATATCACAGCTAAAACAAAATCAAACACAGCCACAACAACAAAACGAGAAGGCAGCAACAACAACCACAAAAATGGGCAACAAAACATACTAGCACGACAACATTCATAACAGGCAGTTGCAAATCACGGAGTAGACCACACACAACAGAAAATGGCAGCAGCCACAGCCAACAAACGGTTGCCTAACGCAGACCAGACACACGACCAACAGCTCTCGACAAAATACAGCCTTCCTTCGCGCCCCTAATTCAATTACAACCTCATCTATTTATCGGCTTACCATATACATATACACATACACCCCAAGCTTTCAGATACATACATCATTCAACAAACGATCACACACAATCAAGAATTCTCACACACTAACACACGTACGAGCTAAGGAAGGTCTAACCCTTACCTCGAAGCGGAAACGCGCCCAAGACCCGGACTTTGAGATCGAAAATCGTCACCACCTCGCTTGTAAGCTCACCTCTACAATTAGTGCAAATTACATCAATAACAACGCTAAACGAAGCTTATTCACCCTTAACATTATGAAAATCGACTCTAAGTTAGAAAGCCCCATATTCTAGGGAAGGGTTTATATGAAAATCGAATTAAAACGATTAGTACGAAATATACCTTTAATTAGAAGTAGAATTACTCTAAAACTCGACAGCCCCGACGAATTCTGACTTAAATTCGACGAATTGAAGACTAGGATGAGGAGAATGAGAGGAACAGTCTAAACAATCACCAGAGAAGGAACACCACAACGACAACTAGACGCTGATGATGATGATGATGAAGATGATGGCAATGATGGGTGATGATGATGATGATGGCGATGATAGTGAAGATGATGTTGGGTGATGATGCATCACGATGAGGAAGGCATGAACTAAAGGGAAAAGAAGATAAAGGAGTGTACTCTTATTTTGGTCGACTAAAGTAAACTTAGGAGGGTTAATTGCTCCACTTAATACTCTAGTACTACCACTATTATTCTTTCTATTATTATAAAATATTGTTATTATTATTGTTATTAATATTATTATTATTATTATTATTATTATTATTATTATTATTATTATTATTATTATTATTATTATTATTATTATTATTATTATTATTATTATTATTATTATTATTATTATTATTATTATTATTATTATTATTATTATTATAAAACATCACTTCGGAAATAATATAAACTCGTATAAACTCGACTTAAAATATAAAATCGACTTAAAACCTAACACTCGGCTAATATAGGATACGGAAATACGGGGTATTACAGTCCCCGCATACGCTAAATTTTTAAAAGACATCCTCACCAGTAAGCGATCTTTTAGTGAGGTCGAGACTGTGGCTTTTACTGCGGAATGCAGCGCGCTTTTACAAAACCAGTCTCCTCCTAAACTGAAAGATCCGGGTAGTTTCTCCATACCTTGCACTATTGGTACAGTTTCAATTGCTAACGCTCTTTGTGATTTAGGTGCAAGTGTAAGTGTCATGCCTTACTCCGTATGTGAGAAACTCAACATGGGTGAGTTAAACGTTACCAATATCACGCTCCAGATGGCGGATCGTTCCGTGAAACGCCCCTTGGGTGTTTTAGAGGATGTTCCTGTCAAAGTGGGTAAGTTTTTTATTCCCGTCGATTTCATAGTTCTTGACATGGCCGAGGACTCCAAATTCCCATCATTTTGGGTCGGCCCTTCTTGCACACTGCTGGTGCTATTATCGATGTCAAGAACGGGAAATTGACGTTGGATGTCGGAGGTGATAAAATTACTTTTAACCTTTCTAACGCTTTAAAACGCCCAATGTTGGAGGAGTCTGTCTTTGCTATAGATGTTATAGATGATTGCGTGGATGAAAACTTACCTAGAGTCCTCGAGAGGGATCCTCTTGAGGTCGTTCTTTGTCGTGATTATGTTGCAGATGAGCTAGGGAGGACGGAAGATGTAACAACCCGGATTTTTCAACAAAATAAAATAAAGGAATAAAAAGGATTTATGAAATAAAAGAAAATAAAAGCGAACCACGGTGGCGGAAACACCGTGGAATCCGGATCATTACTCACTAAACCAACTAAACAACTTTAAAAAGGTAGGCCTTGAGGCCTAGAAGTGGGGAGTAAATACCCCTTTACAAATCTAAAACCAAAGTACAAAGAAATGAAAACATAAATGAACTAAACCAGTCTAAACAACTCCCAAATGACTAGCTAGACGACTCAACCAAGGCAAGCTACGGTCACATCCTCACAACGTCCCTACACATAAGCCCGTCCCGCGCGTACCTATAAAAGAGAGGCAACGACCACAATCAGTGGGGAGTAACTAGGTGCTCCCCAGTCATATTTTAACATAACGAATGCAACCAACAACAATGCAACAAGCTCACCAGGCCTACGGCCTAAACCAAAGTATAAATACATGATCAACAAGACATGCAACGATAAAACAACAATACAAACACAAGCAACATAACACGGCACAACCAAGGTTGTGACCCATCCAACTGAGCTCAAACAACGATCCTTCTTCCAACCAATTGCGAGAGTAAGCGCGGAGAACTGGGTGAAGCAACAAGAATCACCCCGGGTGAAGCAACAAGAATCACCCAAACCCTATGGCGGAACAGCAACAAGAAGTTCCTCAATAATCACAAGTCTAAATTTGGCCAAATTCCACCGAGCAACAAGAACGGTGACGACATAAACATAACCATAGTCTCTAACCCTTCTGGTTGAGAACCCATGATAGCTCTAGCTAAGCAACAAGAATAGCCGAGGGGACCATGAGCGGTATCCGTCCATCCTAGGACGTTGTATCTCCTCACACATGTGCCAGAACAGTACCCATGTGCAAACTTAACCCAAGCATAACCTGTCAACCTGTTAACCTGTCTCCAACACTCCAACACAACCATACAACCATACTCACACCCACACAAATCACATTATCAACATATTCAACCATACATACAAGGTACATGATGAACAACATGCTACACAATCCATTCATTCGATTAACATGCCCATAATTCGTTATTTAGTGATCAAGCTAGTACTACATGATTCAACAATGCATAGTTACCAACCTATGACAAGCCAAGACTCATACAAGAGACATACCAACCATCACACACACACACCTACACACGGCCTGAGTCCCCCACTCACGGCCAACATGCATACCACACGGCCAACACTTCAAAAACACGGTTTCATGCATCAAACTCAATTACCACGTGACCAATTATCGATTTAGGTGATTAATTCACTTGTACATGCATTAAAACATCATTTAACAACTTATAATCAATTTAATTCATAACTTGTCATAAGGTGACTTATGCTAACAACATAAACCGTCATAATTAAGTCAAAAACAAGAAGGAAACCGAGGAACAAACATCACAAGGGCTTCGGCCCTCACCCTAGCCTTTCGGCCAACATCATCAATCATCACCAACTCGATTTCTTGACATTTACCAACATGATTAGCATTAAATTATGATAGTTATGCAATTCTAGATGATAACAAGACAACCCTAGTATGAGGCCAACACTTCTAGCATGATTTTATAAACAAAACAACAACCAACATCACAACAACAACATGAACATCAACAACAACACAAGCAAGGCCTCATACATGCTAAAACATGACTAGATCACACCTAGTTACCTTAGTAGAGATCAAATCCTTGCTAGTCCTCCTCTTCCTCCACAAGAATGGTGTCTCCTTCTTCTAAAATCACCTTCTCCTTTGAATTTCCAAGCCAAATCACACAAGCAATAAGCATACAACATAATAACACATAAAATACTACAAAATCAGAAAAGTAAATGAACTAAAAGAAGTGATATACCAAGAGAATTGACTAGGAAATGATTAGGGCACAATAGATGAGTGAATGAATGAATGATAATGAAGTTTGGATGAGTTTTGAGAGAGTTTGAATGAAGAATCATGGTGTGAGATGTGGGAGAGGATGAGGGGGATGTAAATCTGATAATTAGGTTGCTAGGTTAAGAGTGGACGAGGATATTATGATGTCTTGAGCCAAAAGAAACATTATAAAACCCTAAAACTCGAACCCGTGCTGAGGGAGCGGCTCGCTCTTGCACAGAGAGCGGCTCGCTCTTATGGAGCGGCTCGCTCCAGGGTAGGGAGCGGCTCGCTCTGACCCCTGTAAACTTGGCAGTTGCGACGGCGTCGGAAAAATACGCAGTTTAGCCTTTTGAATCGCCTGAATCGGAGTTCGTATGGGGAAATTACACCGTTTCTAAGTTCTGGCTACAGTGTAACTTAATCCACGCGACAAGTGAACTGATTTTCTCGAGCTAAAAATGAGAAAATCAAGAGAAACAAAATACGAATATTATTGAGACGAATAAATAAATATTAGGAAAAGTCGGGGTGTTACAGAAGAGGGTAGAGCTGTGTCTGTTGACGATGAGCATGGTGCTGTGTTAGGCTTTGCTGCAAGCCAATGTGTTGAGGATGTATGCTGCGTGAATGGTGATGAGAACAGATGAAATGAAGAGGACGATGGAAGCGGGTTCGTTTATGATGCGACCCGTGGATGGTGGTACTTCTAGTACCCTTTCTTTGAGCCCCTAGTTTGTAGTGGTTGGGGGTTCTCATGTATATAAATTGTATGTACTTTTTTTTTTTTTAAGACTTTGATCGTTTTTCTGCTTTATTTTGAGGTTCCCGTGTTGATATGTGATACATGTTATTTATATAGCTTTTATGCCCCCGATATAGTTGCATTTAGCTCACATTTGCTCGATTACATTATTGTTTTAGTAGCTATTTGCTTTATATTGCGATACTGTCGTTCCTCGTGTGTATTTCGCAGGTTTTGGCGATCCTGAGCTAAAACCTGAGTCAATTGGAGCGATTACAAGTATCGAGAAGTCAAGACGGAGCCCGAGAGTCGATTCGGAGTCAATACGACAAGTTGGGACGTCAAACCTATAGGTTCCGAGCAAACCTATAGGTTCAAGATGAGTGAATTAGGCCAAAAGTTGCTGGAAATCCTTAAAACCTATAGGTTCCAGCTGAACCTATCGCTTCAGAGTTCAAAACCTATAGGTTCCAGCTGAACCTATCGCTTCAGAGTTCAAAACCTATAGGTTCCAGCTGAACCTATCGCATCAGAGTTCGTGAAACAGGGCCAAAAGTTGCTGGAACCTACTGACCTCCTTAAAACCGCTCGGTTCAAGCAAGAACCGATCGGTTCACCCATCAAACCGATCGGTTTGGCCCCAAAACCGATCGGTTCGACCCCCTGCTTCTCCAGATACTCGTGCTTGTATAAATAGACTCGTGTTAGGGTTTTATGGGAGATCTTTCATTCTAGTTTGCTGCTTTAGAATAGACTTAGCTTTTCTCTCTTTCAAACTCAAAAACCCTTAGTTTAGCTTTTAATTACTTCGCAAGATTCGATCTTTTACATTGGAATTCCCGATTACTCCAGGTTTAATTCATTGTTATTTCATTATGTCTTCAATTATCAATTGTTTTGCTTTCACTTTAATCATGTCTAGCTAATTCTTAATTAGGGTTTAGGGTGATTGTGATGTTGATTCAGAACATGTTTTAATTGCTTTAATCGATTGAATTTGTGCAAGTTGATTTCTTCCTACGCGCTTCATTATCAATTGAATTTAGGGACGCCTTTATTGAATTGAATTTAGGTTGTTTCAGTTTAAGATCGAAAGCCGAATTGAAACTAGACTCACGCGTAATTGATAAGTTGAATTTAGTAAGTTGCGAGAGCCCGCTAAATTTGCTTAAGGTTGAAATTGACTCGAGAGAGCGTTTTCCCAAAACCTAATCACTTGCATGATTTCAATTGACTGATAATCCCTTTTGAGTTAGTTCTTGAATCGATGTCACATGACCCCGAATGCCCTAATCTCCCTCTCATTCATATTCTATTCTCTTTACTTTCATTGTCTTTAGTTTAGCCCTTAAAAACACCCCTTTTCACACCCTTTGAGACCAACCTAGTTTAGCTGAGCATCCCTTTGACTACACCATCTCCTTGTGGATTCGACCCTGCTTACCACTAGCTTCTGTTAGTTGTTTGTTAGGTTATTTTGATTAGGCTTGGCGACTTTAGCCTCATCAATTTTGGCGCCGTTGCCGGGGAGACTGTTAGCTAGTTAGTGTTTGCTTAGTTTTTGTTAGGTTTCTCTTTCTTGTCTCAAGGAACCTAGTTCCTTGAGACCGTTTCTTATCATTTGCTTGTAGTTTTGTTTATGCACAGGTCACCCCGGACTCTTGTCCCATTTGAACCTGAGCCGGAACGAGCGTTACATAGGCTACGCAAGCAAGCAATTCAAATCGTTGATCTTAATACCGAGGAAGCGTCGTCTAGTGCTACGCAATCGTCCTACGAAGAGGACACACCTCCATTTACTCCATTATCTCCACCGCCAGTGACTATGCCTAAACTTTCTAGTCACTCGGTGCCTACACCGGAATCCATTCCGGCTGGATTCACGATGCCCGCTACGCTGCAGGGCAACTTCGAGATCCGCCCCGCCTTCCTAAACTTGGTGGAGCGGAATCAATTCGGTGGTTACCCAACTGAGGATCCCGGTAGGCATATGCAAGTGTTTACCGACTACTGTTCTACGATTAAGCAGGCCGGGATCACCCAAAACCAGATAAGGGAAATGTTGTTCCCTTTTTCACTAAAAGATCGAGCTCGTGAGTGGATCACGGACCTCGACAAGGAGACTGCGGGGATCACTGATTGGAATGGGTTAGCTCTTGCCTTCTACTCAAAGTTTTACCCTCCCGAGCGTACTAATCAGATGCGAAGCCAAATCCAAGGCTTCAAACAAACGTTTGATGAGTCACTTGCTGAAGCGTGGGAGCGGTACAAGAAGCTCATAAGGGATTGTCCTCACCACGGGTTGAACGAATGGTTGGTGATCATGACATTCTACAACGGGTTGTATGCCGAGAGCCGGGCTATACTTGACTCAGCTGCAGAGGGACGTTTCGCTAATAACGTCGACGACGACAAGGCTTGGGGGTTGATCGAGGAGATGGCAATGCATTCATCTCAATTTGGGAAGCCGAGGGGAAATTCACGGTCAGCGCATAATGATCGTGATAAGGAGAGTATTAGTTGACTTACTGATCAGGTTGCTGCGCTAACTACGCAGATTGGTATGCTACGAGGTGGAGGCTCTTCTAGCGCTCATGTGAACGCTGTTACAGGGCATGATACGGGTTATTCTACGGGGTATGTTGTGCCCCAGGAGCAGGTTTATGCATATCAATCTTACAACCAAAACCTGCCCTACCAAAACCAACCTGGCTCCGATCGATCCCTCTTGTCTTACCTAATCCACAACGCCCTAAACCCAACCACCCAGCCACCACAAAATCAACCCTACATCCCTCCCCACAAGAATTTCCAACCGTCCCTCCTAACTACCAAAGACCCCATTTGTCCCACCACCGATTCAACTGCTCCCTCCTGCTGTTGATTCGAGTGTGAGTGAATTGAAGGCCATGATGATGCAGATGGCCAAGTCACAAGAGATAATGATGCAAAGAAATGCGTAAGAGCGAGCAAGCCAAGGACGCGATTAAAATGCTCGAGAACCAAGTGGCTCAATTGCCGCTTCGCAAGCATCAGCGTCAACAGTGGCACCTGCCACCACAAGGTAATCCTCCTAACGCTCCTCCCGATCGGCAAGATGTGCTATTACTTTGCGTGATGGTACAGTTCTGACGCCCGAGGCAACCGGAGGAGGAGGAGAAGAATGGAGGCGAGAATACACGGCGGCCGTGTGATCATGGGTCAAAAGCGGCGGCAATGACTTGTGGATGATCTTTGTTAAAGACAAGGCGCCGGAGATTCAAATCAGGCTTCCTTTCCGGTCGTGTGCGCCACCAATGTGGACCTCATTTCGGTAAGTTCTTTGAGATTCTCAAATCTTTGCAGGTAAATCTTCCTTTTATTGATTTGGTTAAGCAAGTTCCTGCATATGCTAAGTTTCTTAAAGAGGTCATATCAAAGAAGCGGTCGATTAACGAGACTGAGACCATGTCCTTTGTGGGGGAGGGTAGTGCTCTTTTGCAGGGTAGCTCGCATCCTAAGCTGAGTGACCCCGGGACTTTCTCCATCCCTTGTTCTATAGGGAAGTATGTCGTGCAAAACGCCTTGTGTGACTTGGGGGCTAGCGTGAGTGTCATTCCTTACTCCATCTGTCAAAAACTCAATATGACTAAGTTAGGAGTCACCTCTATGACCCTGCAAATGGCTGACCGGACTACACAGAGACCTTTAGGTATATTAGAGGACGTCCCGGTTAAGGTAGGGAAGTTTTACATCCCCGTTGACTTTATTGTCCTAGACATCCCCGAGGACTCCCACGTCCCGATCATTTTAGGGAGACCTTTTCTGCACACTGCTGGTGCAGTTATCGATGTGGGGAATAAGACCCTGTCGTTCTTGGTGGGGGGTGAGAAGCTTACCTATACTAAGTCTAGTCTCCCTCGTGCCCCTATGCGGCTGAGTGCGCTTTGCTATTGACCTTGCCCCTCCGTCTCACTCTATTGGAGACCCTTTGGAGGTTGTTTCTTCTGCTGTTTCTTGTGCAGGTCTTGCGCAGGGTGGCTGTGATCCTGGTTTGGGGGAACGGAAGGTCACGAGGGCGGATGTCTACGATCCGGGAGATAGGGGAGGAGATCCACGGTTGGCGGTGCGTGGCGCACGGAGCTGTTATGGAGAGCCATTTCGCGACGGACTACCTTGCGTGATGGACTACGCTGCTCTTCCTCGTGGAGATCGAGTTCTTTGGCGAACGGATGCTATTTCGCCAAGTGAAGCTGCTGCTAGTGGCCAACGTCCTTGGCCCAATTATACATGATTTGATGAGCTTTGACGACGGTCGTGCGGGACCATTATAAACCAGCGCTATCCGGGAGGCAACCCGATGACTTTGTAATTTGTTGTACTTTTCTTTGGTTTGTTTGCTTTTGACTATGACATTTTAGACTTTTGTTGAGCGCGTGAGGATGAGGGATTTATAGTTGATTTAGCATGCAGGTACTTGAGGACTCTGCGTCCTTAGTATTTAGGAGACAGGCCTCACTGACGGCCTTGGCCGGACCCTGCTGATTCGGCCTGCTTTGTCTCGCGTGCTATTCCGAAGCACTTTATAGCTGGACTGAAATGGATGCATATTCGTGGATCATAAGCCGCACTCCATGCTTCGCTTCGGTTTGGGGGAGCTCCAACCTGATAATGTGAGCTTTCTTTACTCCTTTTTCCTCATTTCCTCGCTTTCATTTTCCTACCCCCATCTTTTTTGTGTCCTCCTCTGCTTGTGGTTATGCTGTTTTCCACATTGAGGGCAATGTGTGATTCTGGTTTGGGGGAGGAAAGCTCTTTCGCGCTTATTTATTTGCATTTTCCATTTTGTGTGCTTATTTTAAAAAATTTTTGCGTTTCCAAACCTTTTTCGCTTTGAATTGTCAAGTTTGGAGAATTGATTAGTGTGCTGTTTTGATCTTTAGTATCTCCAAGTCGACTTTCTATCGTCGTAGCTTGCACTATATGTTTGTTTCCTGTTCATAGATTGTGAGTCTCAAACGCTAGCCCACTTGTATTTGCTTAATTCTTATCGCTTTTCGTTCCTTTTACTTTCGATATTGGTATTCTTGCGAGGCAATTGGCTTGTGGAAAGTTTGGAAAGTTGGTTTGCGGAATGTTATGGAATGATTCATTTATGTTGGAGCAATGCTTCGATGCTCTCGGAGGGGACTCATTGATTTGAGTAACCATAGTGGCCATGAATTTGGTTGCGACCGAGAGTATGAGCAATGATGTAACCCTTAAGGAAATATGTGTACCCGAGCTCGATTTTTACCGAGTGAACGTCAAGCTAAACGGTATAACATACGAGGGATGCTCCACATTGCGCGAAAAGAAAAAAAAGAGAAAAGAAAAGAAAGAAAAAAATGAAATGATGTGGAAAGAATGGTATGATGGAAAGTGGTATGCTCGGTTGGCCTTGCTCGAATCCTATTGTCGTTAGTTTAATTTTTGCGAAAGCGCTAGAGGCTAGCATTATAATGTGTTGTGAATGGTTGAGACTTGTGCTCTATTTTCGGCGAAATAGACTATGGTTTGTATGGTTATGTGCATAGGTCGTCCACTTTGAGATGCTAGCGTGATAATTTAGCTATGCTTTGATTTTCTCCGACGCTGTTTGCTTGAGGACAAGCAAAGGTTTGGTTTGGGGGAGTTTGATACATGTTATTTATATAGCTTTTATGCCCCCGATATAGTTGCATTTAGCTCACATTTGCTCGAATACATTATTGTTTTAGTAGCTATTTGCTTTATATTGCGATACTGTCGTTCCTCGTGTGTATTTCGCAGGTTTTGGCGATCCTGAGCTAAAACCTGAGTCAATTGGAGCGATTACAAGTATCGAGAAGTCAAGACGGAGCCCGAGAGTCGATTCGGAGTCAATACGACAAGTTGGGACGTCAAACCTATAGGTTCCGAGCAAACCTATAGGTTCAAGATGAGTGAATTAGGCCAAAAGTTGCTGGAAATCCTTAAAACCTATAGGTTCCAAATTTGAACCTATCGCTTCAGAGTTCAAAACCTATAGGTTCCAGCTGAACCTATCGCTTCAGAGTTCAAAACCTATAGGTTCCAGCTGAACCTATCGCATCAGAGTTCGTGAAACAGGGCCAAAAGTTCTTTGGAACCTCATCGACCTCCTTAAACCGCTTCGGTTCAAGCAAGAACCGATCGGTTCACCCATCAAACCGATCGGTTTGGCCCCAAAACCGATCGGTTCGACCCCCTGCTTCTCCGGATACTCGTGCTTGTATAAATAGACTCGTGTTAGGGTTTTATGGGAGATCTTTCATTCTAGTTTGCTGCTTTAGAATAGACTTAGCTTTTCTCTCTTTCAAACTCAAAAACCCTTAGTTTAGCTTTTAATTACTTCGCAAGATTCGATCTTTTACATTGGAATTCCCGATTACTCCAGGTTTAATTCATTGTTATTTCATTATGTCTTCAATTATCAATTGTTTTGCTTTTACTTTAATCATGTCTAGCTAATTCTTAATTAGGGTTTAGGGTGATTGTGATGTTGATTCAGAACATGTTTTAATTGCTTTAATCGATTGAATTTGTGCAAGTTGATTTCTTCCTACGCGCTTCATTATCAATTGAATTTAGGGACGCCTTTATTGAATTGAATTTAGGTTGTGTCACTTTAAGATCGAAAGCCGAATTGAAACTAGACTCACGCGTAATTGATAAGTTGAATTTAGTAAGTTGCGAGAGCCCGCTAAATTTGCTTAAGGTTGAAATTGACTCGAGAGAGCGTTTTCCCAAAACCTAATCACTTGCATGATTTCAATTGACTGATAATCCCTTTTGAGTTAGTTCTTGAATCGATGTCACATGACCCCGAATGCCCTAATCTCCCTCTCATTCATATTCTATTCTCTTTACTTTCATTGTCTTTAGTTTAGCCCTTAAAAACACCCCTTTTCACACCCTTTGAGACCAACCTAGTTTAGCTGAGCATCCCTTTGACTACACCATCTCCTTGTGGATTCGACCCTGCTTACCACTAGCTTCTGTTAGTTGTTTGTTAGGTTATTTTGATTAGGCTTGGCGACTTTAGCCTCATCAATATGCTTTAGGACACATTGGGGACAATGCGTCGTTTGGTTTGAGGGGAGGACAATTTGCTTTTCGCTTTGCTTTTCGTTGTTTGCGTTTTCTTTCTCGTTTTTCATTTTCAAAAAAAATCACAAAATCCAAAAACAATCTGAAAATTTCAACAAAAAATACCAAAAATACGTATCCTGTACCGTTGTTGCGAGCTTGTTTTTAACTTACTCTTTCCCGACATCCCTTCCCGTGTATGCTCTTAGCTTTGGCATGATTTACTTTGATGGTTTAGCGCTACGGGGATGTTTAGACATAGTAGATGATGGCATGCTTTTACTTTTTGGCTTTATCATTTGCGGACTATAGCTACTCTTTTTGTGAGGTTTTGAGCCTCCTGAGGCCGGTTCATCTATCCCGGTCCCCGTGCTTTTATTGTGAGTAGTTCTCCTCGCGGGGTGCGTAATATTAACGCGCATAAGTGTGGCCCCTATCCCGTTTTTCCCCTCGATTTTGTCACATGTTTTGCATATGAGGCTTTAGTCGATTTTCATATTATTCACCTTGTTCTTACATTGTTTTATCCTCTCATATATGATCTTTTACCCCTTATCCACATGAGTTTGCTAGCTACTTGCCAAATAGCCTACCCTAGCCTAGCTAGTGACCGCTTTTGCTCACTCTTGTGCTCGTTCTTTGGGTTCTGATCATTGCTACGACTTGCTGATTTCGTTTGCTTAGAGAGTGTTGGTGAATATGTGTCGGGATTGCTATTTCCCCGACCTTTGATGAGGTATTTCCGCAACTTGTGAGTGTGCTCTTCGCTCAAAGGAAAAAAAGAAACAAAAATCTGAGAAAAAAACAAATACAACACAAAAATACAAAAGAAAGAAAAATGTGTGCACAAAATGAAGAGTTGTTGTTGTTACATAAGTGAGCACTTGTAATCGATTGTTTTGTTGCGATGATGTGTAGAGGAGACCGATTTGCTGCTTTCGGTCCGTTTATCATGAGAGTTGGGTTCCGTTTTGGTTGGACGAGCACTTGAGTAGTACTAGTGGTTTCTAGTGGCTTTAGCTCCACGATTCCATAACTATTTGTCCACCTTCCTATCCTTACCTCTCTTTGGCCTTTACACACCTCATTTCCTATGTAAGCCCTCATGTTTGTATCGTTTTTGTGACATTATTTGTGTACGGGAATGCGAGATTTGGTCCACATTCGATTGCGGGCGTGCTTCCACAAGTCGAGTAGGTGAGTGTCATCACATATATCACCTTGTTCATCATTTGTGCTAGAGTGGAAACCGCGAGAGGTTCGTGATTTGATTGCTAGAGAGCCTAAGTCTAAGCCATGTTATTCATTCTACGCCGTCCTTTAATTCTCAGCCGTTAGCTAGCTATTTCCTGACGTCCCATGCTGTTTCGGGATCGATTGCCATTTGCTAAAGCTACTTGTGGTTTGGTGATTGTTAGGGGAAGTTTTCTTATTCTCGCTTTATCCTCTATTTTCTGTCACGCTTGGTTGCTTGAGGACAAGCAACGGTTCGGTTTGGGGGAGTTTGATGTGTCATATATTTATATACTTATAGCCCTCGGTTCACTAGCGTTTCTCGGCCATTTTCATGCTTTTATTTGCATTTCGCTTCCTATTTCGCCTCCGCGTGTTTCTGTGGTGCTCTTGTGTGTATTTTGTAGGTACACGCACTAATTAGGAGGATGGAAGCTAGTTTGGACAATACTTTGAAGTCCTGAGATCGCTACGTGGTGTTTCGAGTTGGTTTCGTGCCGTTTCGGTTGTGTACGAGCCACTTTTGGATGTTTGAAGCCGTCCCGGGACCTTGGGACAGAGTGTGAAGCTCATGTGATCATTTTAGACCTCGTCCCTACCCCTTGGGACGACCTAGGCCTCGTCCCTATGCCTTGGGACGACGAACAATGCAAGAAAAGCTAAGTAGAAATTGAAGGAGCTTGCTGTACTACTCGGGATGGCTGTCCCGTGTACTTGGGACCAGTCAGCCTTGTCAACCCGGACGGGACAACTGTCCCGGAGCCCTGGGACGGGCCCCGACTCCTCGTGTGCTTAATTTGTTGGAGTAAGTGTCCTCCACAAATAGTGCGATTACTTAATAAATCTCAATTAAGGAATGCATGAGGATAATCCTGAATTATTGTCAATTGATTAACGTAAATCAATAACGGTTGGCTGACTAGAGTTTGACGTTATTGTCGTGAGACGGCGGTAATCAATTGATCCCTTTGAGTCACACCTAAGGAACGTGCTCAAAATAAATAAGCTAATTAATTGTATGAGATACAATTAGATTAGTAACTTGATAAATCGACTAATGGTTAGTCAATGAGTTAATTTAGAGAGAAATCGAGTTCGGAACTCGAATGATTGATTTTATATCGATAAAATTAATAGAGGAGACGTGAATTAGTGATTAATCGTTAATTCACTAATTGTGTACTAATTGACTAATAAGATTAGTATTAGTGAAATTTTAATATACATGTAAGTGTACATATATATATTAAAGTAGAATTAAGAGTTTAATTTGATAATTTATACTTTATCATATTAGATGATTAAGTGATAAATTATACTCTCTCTGGTCTCAGTCATTTGTTTACAGTTTGACTTTTTTGCCCTCACAAAAAAATGAAAATGTAAACAATTCACTGAAACGGAGGGAGTAAGTATTTGTGGGACAAATATTGAAAACAAAATAGACCCAAATGGGTCCATTTGGACCATCCAAATGAAGGACAAAGGGAAAGATTCCCTTTTGTCTTATATGTTTTGTTTTTGCTTTAGACATGCATGCTAAAGACATTATCATTACATGCATGCTCTTGCTTTAGTGGCATGCTTAAAACATAATCATGATTATGTAAAGAATTGTTCTTATTAAAAAATTAAGCATGCACTAAACTCTCTTTTCCTCTCCTCTTCTAGCCAACCCATATGTGTGTTTTTTACACACTATATTTTTCTTGTTATGCTTATAAAAGGAGGAGAAATAGAAAGAGTTAGATGTTATGCAATTTACTACTCAAACTCTCTAAAATCTCTCTAAATACTACTACTACTACTACTACTATTACTAAGAGTTACGAAGTATTAGTAATAACTAGTGATGCAACCCGTGATGTTCACGGGGCGTCCCAAAGACCTGTTTCAGTTGTAGTTCGGAGATAAGATGCTCATATATTAGCGTATTTTGAGCAAAGAAAAACAATTTTGGATGACATACTTTCAAATGCAAGTCAATTGCAAATACTTGATTGAGAATTGTAGATTGGCAGGAGAAATTTCGTTCGCAAAACCTTTGTATTAGCTTATATGTAAAGTGCGTGAATATCGTATCTGATGCTAACTAAGTCCGTGGTTGTAGACATAATTAGAATGTCGCATTTTAAGGAATTCAAACACTTGTTGACAATTTCATTAACAACACAAAAAATTGCCTAGAAACAAAAAAAAAATGTTAGGTAAAAAATATGGGCTAGCTAGTCACCGGTGATCATTTGCAATTTACACCTAAGCTCAATGCACACCTTATAGTTTCGGCACTGTCATGTCGTGGAGGATCTAATAGAGGTAGTAGAGCTATGAACTTCCATGGCCCTCCAAGACTTTCCTTGTTCTTCTACGGTACTATTTGTCAATAGAATTAGACTACATAGAAACCATTTCTTTAACAAAGTTGGACTTAAACAAATCTGAAGTAGAGGTGAGCCATGTTTACTGGTAACACCGAGAGACCGAAGACCACGTTCTGCAAGCTTGTTGATTATAATAGGTGCCTTGTTCTTTCTGTCAGGGCCAAGGTTACAAAGTTTGACTATGTGTACAAATTTAACATTATCACTTCATTATACAGAATGTGACAATGAGTCTTGGCAGCTCATTTTACCTCTTCAAGAGCTTCATTGCTTATACGAAACCAATCCCCTTTGCTGTCGTAGTATGTTATTGTTGTATGCTTTTCAATACGGTTGAACAGAAGAAAGTCCACAGTGATTCTTGATCCAACCTTGAAGTTAGCCATAATACATGTTGGTTTTTATTTAGGAGCACCTACAAGTGTGAAGCAGTGATATATTAGAAGCTTGAAGGGGAAAAGAAAAACTTGCCTCTTTAGGGTCACAGCTAAACTCCATACAATGCAGGCATCAATGTCCTTAACGACATCTAATGTAAATGTTTATAGAAAAAAAATTCGTAGGAGCATCATAATTAGTAAAAGTCCATGAATTGTGCATGTACAACCATTAACGACAAAAAATGCATACCTCGATCATGGTATCGTCGATAGTGAGCTTGTTAAGAGCGAGATACCAATCTTGCCAATGCACAAAACTCAATACCAGCCATTTGTTCAATGATTGTCGTCCTCTTAGGGTGTGTTTGGATAGCAAAATAGGAGGGAAAGGGAGAGGAGGGGAAATGAGGGAAGGGGAAGGAAAGGGAAGGAAGGGGAGGGGAGGGGAAATGGTGGTGTTTGGATACCATTTTCCATCCAAATCTTGCCTATTTTGGAGGGATCCCAATTAGGCTTTGAGGAGGGAAAATGGATCCCTCCAAATCCCTTCCCCTCCATTTCCCTCCCCTCTTGATTGCTATCCAAATAAGGGATTATGAATCACTTACTTTCCCTTCCTTTACTTTCCCTCCAAATCCCCCAATCCAAACACACTCTTAGTGATGGCTCCTTCGATGAGGTCCTACTACCATTGTCACTGACAATACAGACGGTATAGCAATCTGAATTTTACAGTCGGTGAATCACTCTCAAGTCGATCAATATCTCAATTGCTATCGAGACTATACAAAAGTTTTAGATGGCTTTTAAGACATGTACAAGCAAGACCGCCCAAGTTCAAGTCAAGTTAAAATGAAACAATTCAATTAAGTTCAAATTCAAAATTCACATAAGTCATACATTTTGGAAGTTACTGACTTGGTTGGTGCTCTCAACAACGTGCGCAGCCTTACTAAAGAAAGACAACCTGAAATCTCAACTGGCCTCGATAAACTGTGACGTACATACTAAAGAAAAAACACACCTAAACCAATATATTAGAAGTCTGGTACCGCCTACAAAAAAATACAAGCTTATACTTCAATCTTCTACAAAGACCAAGTTTAATTTGATTTAACTTATGTTGGGGATATGGGGCAATATAAAGTGGGTAGAAAGGATAGTAATAAACTAAAAGATCATTAATTAACATCTAAGCGCAAATTGGTTTACAAATAATGTTAATAATTTGGAGAACATGTTAATAATTTGGTCTAATAGAGAACCAAATATGTTAATAATTTGGAGAACATACATTTAAACATTCATGGAGGTAGTTTTGTATAGACTTCACAAAATTTATGATTTTCTTTGTTAGTTCGTTGCTGATTAAAAGCTTAGTAATTAAGTACTCGACAGTTGGAAAGATGACAAACATTAAATTCTTAACTGTCACAAAAAGATTGTAGATATCTGGTTCAATACACAGTTTATTTGCAAATTACTTAAAAACTTTAATGTTTGTAAAAATATAAAGAAAGAGTAGAATGAGAATACTGATTACGCATTGTATTCTGACTATCAAGTGCTCATTATTTGAGATTAATCCATTCAATTATAGTGAAATACACAATAGGCAGCTACTGTCAAACTCAAACATAAGCGAAAACGAAGTTGAATATAATTGCCCTAACAAAATCATACAAAACACTTGAATATAATTTCTGGCAAGTAAACATTCTAAGTTTCACCTATTTACCAAGTTAAGGGAGCTAGCTACTCATAATAATCTTAAGCAAAACACGATTCTCAGAACTTGTCGATAACTTATTTAAATATTAAAACTTTAGCTCAGTTCGCGTCCATGACTGCAAAAATTATCAACCTTGACAATCAATACAATGAACCCAAACGCCATTAGTCTCTCAGCAAACATAGATCTTTTCCCACCCAAAACAACTCAATTACAGGAAAATAGCCATTCAAAATAAATCAAACTTGAAATCAATGAAAGTGAGACTGCATACCTGATGCTTAAGCTTAGAAAAACTTGCTAGGCTCCTCCAAAAATAATTGGTAAAACTAAATATTATGCCTAATCTCTAGGATGAATAATCGAGGACAATTATAGACCAAGTAATCCTGAAAATATTAATCCTGATAAGTCCAAAAAGTCTAAGACATGTAAAGCTCCCAATCCAAACCAAAAGACGCGATAACAGTAACTTCCATATACATCATAATCAAACAGCAGTCGATTCTTTTATCTTTATATTGAAGAACAGAGAATAATATCATACATAAGCTCCCTAACCCAAACCAAAAGAAGCGATAGTAGAAGGGCCAGACTAAATCCCAAAGGTAACATCTCAAGAGCGATCTAAAGGTACAGAGTCGGCTCCATAATTGTTTTGGCTGTAGGAATTTAGCTGTTGTCAAGATTTACTACTTTTCAGCCTTTGCAATTCATATGTTGTAGGAATGTAGTTCTAGTCACAAACTTGAAGTAGTTAGCTTAGAATGAATAGAGATATCGTTATGGTTATAAGAGGCTAGTGTTACGACCGGTTTTCAGCTGAGAAAATCTCCATGAATAACATAGTACGAAATTGCAGTATAGACAAAATAGTTTTACTACATAAAAAGTGATCATTGTAACGCTTACCGTTACTATTATTGAGTAAAATTTGACAACTGCTAGACTAAAAAGCGGACACATTTTACTCATTAATGGTCGCGAAGTGCTCAATATCCACGATTTTATGCACCAAAAAACTGCCCATCACGTGAGATTGTCTGATGCAACTCATGGTATATCACTTAAACTCAAATGCACCCTACATTCCGAAATGCATCAATAAAACAATCAAATTCAGCAATAAGATTCAAACTTTCAATCAACCCAATCATAGACGAACAATAACAACACAAAGCCAGAAACAACCTCGTCAAAAATCATAACCCATGAACTCAAAACCATAGAAATTTCGAAAATCATCCGTATGAACACGAAATCCCAATTTAAAAGAAAAATTGTTTACCCCTTCATTGTCGTCTTTCGTTTCGATGATGAACCAATTGAGGCTTATAACCTGAAAAGCAACAATAAAAACCCTAAAATCAGATGAAAAATTCATTCAAATAAATTCACCAAAACCCTAAAAGAGGAATCAAAGGAAGAAAATCTTGATTTTGACAGAAGGTTGAGGGTGATTAAGTATCAGAAAAGAAATGCATACATGAATGCAAAAATTGTAAGCGCACAATTATCGAAATAAAACATGAAAATAAGATTAGTAACGCAAACTTAACCTATTCAAATTACTTCCAACCATTCGATGATACCGAAAATTGGGCGACCATACATTCCTACGTACACATGGTCAATGAAAACCCTATCGATCACTTCAATTCATTATCAATTCTCCCACGCTATTCATTTGTATTCCCTCCAATCAAAACCAAAACCGACAACTTTACTATGAATCCAATCAATTTCTCAGTTCTTACAAGCATAATAACAATAATCATGCAACAATCTACTCCGAATCCAATTACAAACCTGACTATTTTCACAAAAAACTCATTTTTAATTTAAAAACCTAACTTTTATTTTAATTTCCAATTGTTTTAATTCAAAGTCGACATAATCAAACCAAAACACATGAGAAAAAAATACAAGAAGCAAGAAGCAATTAAAAATTCAGGAAATATAAAAATCAAAGAAGAGATTACGGCGATCGAAGGAGGTGCGTTGGTTGTTGATGTAGTTGTGAGGATGAGGGCCGAGAAAAGAGAGGACGAAGAATGACAACGTTGTTTGATTTTTCGTATTCTGCCGTTGCAGTCGTTCAAAGTAAAACGCACGAAGGTTTGACGTGGCATGTTGTCTCTAGGTCATTGAGGTTTAGCTGACGTGGCCTCTTCAGAATGTTTGTATATTTTGCTTAGTGTTTTGTAGAAAATGAAGTCAATGTTTAGGTCAAAGATTTAGATTTAAAATATATTAGAAGCGCACAATTATCGAAATAAAACATGAAAATAAGATTAGTAACGCAAACTTAACCTATTCAAATTACTTCCAACCATTCGATGATACCGAAAATTGGGCGACCATACATTCCTACGTACACATGGTCAATGAAAACCCTATCGATCACTTCAATTCATTATCAATTCTCCCACGCTATTCATTTGTATTCCCTCCAATCAAAACCAAAACCGACAACTCTACTATGAATCCAATCAATTTCTCAGTTCTTACAAGCATAATAACAATAATCATGCAACAATCTACTCCGAATCCAATTACAAACCTGACTATTTTCACAAAAAAACTCATTTTTAATTTAAAAACCTAACTTTTATTTTAATTTCCAATTGTTTTAATTCAAAGTCGACATAATCAAACCAAAACACATGAGAAAAAAATACAAGAAGCAAGAAGCAATTAAAAATTCAGGAAATATAAAAATCAAAGAAGAGATTACGGCGATCGAAGGAGGTGCGGTGGTTGTTGATGTAGTTGTGAGGATGAGGGCCGAGAAAAGAGAGCACGAAGAATGACAACGTTGTTTGATTTTTCGTATTCTGCCGTTGCAGTCGTTCAAAGTAAAACGCACGAAGGTTTGACGTGGCATGTTGTCTCTAGGTCATTGAGGTTTAGCTGACGTGGCCTCTTCAGAATGTTTGTATATTTTGCTTAGTGTTTTGTAGAAAATGAAGTCAATGTTTAGGTCAAAGATTTAGATTTAAAATATATTAGATAATATACATATTATCAAGTAACTATTAAGTGATTTCTAATCTAAATCACTAGTAGTTTTTGGAGTACTTCTTGGGTGCAACAAGAAGGATGTTTCCTATTTTGGAAACTCGGGTTTTGAAGGATCATCCTAAATTATAGCTCAAGAAACAAATCGAGAAACGAGTTCTCGTATTTGTGCCCATTTTATTCCTTAAGAGAAGGTATAAATTTCTATAAACGTAAGCTACAAAATAAATTGTAACTACATAGATCTTGCTCATCAAATTAGAGTAATTTGATTTACACTAATATTGGATTAGTGAAGGTTTCGGAACCTAACAAGTGGTATCAGAGCTAGCTTGTAGTTACAAATTTATTTTGTTTATTTTTGTTTATTTTTATATATTTATTGAGAATAAATATACTAAAATCCGAAAATGGTGTTAAAAATGGTTTTAACAAGAGATTTTTATAGCATGCAAAGTTTATGGTCTCACTAAGCTACTGCTCAAATTTCGTAATTTTTGGAATTATTTTGCTAATTATAATGATTTTTATACAAAATCAAGTCAAAAAAGGGTGTTTTTGGCTAAAATAATAACTATAAATAGTTATAGTTCGCAATGGGTCTCGAAATGTTTACACAGTGAAATATGAAATTTATAATTTCTGCATGTAAATTTTTAAACTTAGATTTTGAGTTTTGAATAATTATCCGTTTATTTGATAAAAATCGGTATATAAAGAGATTTAATGTCAAAAAATATAGTAAACTTTGTTTTCTAGGCATGAAATGTATACCACTATTTTTATATATTTGGTGGATGCTAAGGTATAAATTTGGCATTTTAACTCACTGTTTTGAAGGTTTTATTGATTTTATGAGATAAAATCGATGAAATCGTATGTTTATTGTTATAAAAAATAATTCATAAAATTTTTGAGCAAGCTTTGCATTTTTGACATCCTGAAAGAGTTCCAGAATGTACAAAATTTTTCCAAAATAAAAATGGTTTTATTTTATATTATAATGTATTTTTAATGCTTTATTCATAAATGATTATGATTAAAGTTAAAGTAATTAGCAAATTAACCACTATAAAATCACTAAAGGATGGAACGTTTCAACCAATTAAATGAACTAAAATCACCAGGAATTAGTGAAGACTAATTTTGGGTGTTCTAAATCAGTTTAGAAGTTTTAGTTCATGCTTAAAAGGTGTTTTAAGTATTATTGATGAATATGAGATTAATCGATAAAATATGAGACCAAGATTTAATTGTAAATCGATAAAAGTTTTAGGGCGATTTTGGCATGTTTTATTCATAAGCATTATGTTTGCATGTTTGGATGAATGAATGTTGTTTGAATGTTTATTCTTTTACCTAGTATGGCCATAGTCGTTGTTTTTATTTTTGCCGATATTACCTGTAATGAAAGGGAATATCGGTTGGCATGTAATTAAATGCGATCTCGTATCGCCGATTTGTAATTTAATTAGTTTATTTTATTTATAAATGTATAATAGGATTGCTATGTATTCATTTGTAAATTTAAATTGTAACTATTTTTAAACCGAAGACCGGCGATGGATCGTGACGGTGCCTTAGAAGAGTTCTAATGCACACAAGGAGGAGCCATGGAAGAAGTCCATATGAAGAGGGACCAAAGGAGTTGGTTTCCAATTTGTAACTCCTTGTAATTTTGTTTTAACTCTTAGGTGGCCATACTAGGATCTATGCTTGTGTTTTTGCTTATGTTTGATGCTTGTTTGCATGTTTGTTTCGTTTTCATGCCAAAATCGCCATGCATGCTAAGTCATCCCACTATGATTGTCCATTTAAGTCACGTTTCTTAAATTAGTTCACTTATAAAGAATTTTATGATTAAATTGACAAGATCACCCACATTATTAAAAATGAATTGAGGTTAAGCCTTTCCGATTGTAGCAACTATGAACCCCATGTTCATGAGGACCTCCACAACATGGAACCTCGTTACCATGGGTAAGTAGTGAGAGGAAGTCTCATGCTAAATTAGTTTGGACTCAACCAAATAAGAGTTATTTGGGGCTAAAGGATGCATTTTAAAGAAAATCATCAACCTAGAGTTCTAGTGTAGAATTAGTCAAGTGTTGACTTATCATTTTTATATAAAAGGAAACATGAGATGTCTAATTTTATATGAGAACGAGTCTTGAAATCATTTATATAATTTCGTGGGAGATCATTATATAAATGGGCATTTAAATGAGTTTAAATGTTTGAATACAATGAATGCTTATATATATTTCCTCAAAATCGTTGTAGAATCATTCTCAAAACGCAATGGCAACATCAACTCCCGCACCCGTGTTTTGGGTAAAGACTCATGGTTGAGAACCATGATGGATAAGTGTATCCTAAAAGATGACGGTAGCAACCTTGTTGAATGGGATTCGACTATAAAGGGCGCCGCTCAATCCAAAAATGTGCTTAAGTACCTTACCGAACAACCTCCCGCCAAACCCGGACTTAGGGCCACCGCGGCGGCACGAGCTGCCTACGATGAGCACCTAAAGGTGGACAATGACATGAAAAATGTGTTGATTTGGTCAATGTCACCTACTTTCAAACTTCACTTCATCACTCACAAAAGTGCATATGAGATATTCACTAGAGTGACGACGATGTTCTCTAAGGCACCGCAAATTAGGCTTTATGAAGCCGCAGTACGATTTTTCGATGCTAAGCTTGAAAAGGGCCAAAAAGTTGGTCCCCATGTGCTCAAGATGATTGAGTACATAGACACTCTTGAGCGTCAAGAGTGTGCTATTCCTAAAGCGCTTGCGATTAGCCATATTCTCCACTCACTTCCTAATAAGTTTGCTCATTTTCGAGTAAACTACAACATGAACAACATGGATAAGAGTTACCATGAACTTCATGCTCTCTTGGTGCAAGCCGAGAGAGATATGGAAGTGAATGAGATTGAGAGAAAAGATGTTATTTCATTGAGATTGAAGAACATGAACATTGGGGTTAAGAAAGGGAAGGGAGCTAATAAAGCTTGGTTCAAGAAAGATAAGGGTAAGGGGAACGCTATTGAGAATAGCAAGCCTAAACCCGGTCATTGGAAGCGCAGTTGTCCCAAATTTTTGAAGGAAAAGAAAAATGGATGTGAGACATCCAAAGGTATTGTTCCTTCCAGTCTTTATATAATTGACATATAGAGAACAAGAAGCTCAAAACAAATGAATCAAACAAATCCTACCTTTGGCATTGTTGTTTAGGTCACATAAACGATAGACGCATAAAGAGACTTGTTGAGAACAATGTTTTCAAACCATTTGATTTCGAATCATATGGTACATGCGAGTCTTGCCTTTTGGGCAAGATGACTCGGGCACCCTTTAGTGGTAAAGGGGCACGAGCTACTGAGGTGTTATGACTCATACGTACCGATGTGTGTGGTCCATTAAACATCACCGCTAGAGGAGGATATCATTAGTTCATTACTTTTACCGATGACTTGAGTAGATATGGTTATATCTACTTAATAAGGCATAAAAGTGATGCTTTTGAGAAATTTAAAGAATTTCAAAATGAAGTTGAAAACCAATTGGATAAAAAGATAAAAGCACTACGATCGGATCGTGGTGGCGAATATCTAAGTAATGAGTTTGATTCACATCTTAAGAATTGTGGTATGGTATCACAATGGACTCCTCCGGGCACACCACAGTTGAATGGTGTTGCAGAAAGGAGAAACCGAACTTTACTAGATATGGTTCGGTCTATGATGAGTCAAAGTGAGCTTCCTGGATCATTTTGGGGCTTTGCACTACTGTCTGCTGTTTTCTCACCAAATCGAAGTCCGACTAAAGCGGCCAATAAGACTCAATATGAGATATGGACGGGAAAGGTTCCCTATTTGTCATTCATGAGAATTTGGGGTTGTGAGGCATTCGTTCAGAGTAAGTCTGACGATAAACTCGCACCAAGGTCTGACAAATGTCTTTTTGTAGGTTATCCTAAGGAAACGTGTGGTTATTACTTTTACAACCCGCACGAGAACAAAGTGTTTGTGGCTCATGATGCTGTCTTTCTAGAAAATGAATATATTTCTAAAAGACAGAGTGGGAGAAAATTTGAACTTGATGAAGTTCAAGAGCCACAAACCGAGGCGGAAAATGAGGAAACCGTTCCCTCGTCTTCTAAAACGGTTGTAGTTCCAAGGAGGTCAAGAAGAATAAGTCATCAACCTGACCATTACCTCGTTAACATCGAGGAAGAGGGTAATTTGTTGTTTTTGAAAGCGATGAACCCATAACCTACAAGGCAGCTATTAGTAGTCCCAACTCCGAACAATGGCTTGAGGCCATGAAATCCGAAATGGATTCTATGTACGAGAACCAAGTATGGGACTTGGTGGATTTACCTGAAGGAGTGAGACCCCTTCAGTGTAAATGGATCTTTAAAATCAAACTCGGCATAGATAAACATGTAGATGTTTACAAAGCAAGATTGGTACACAAGTCCAAGGTATTCATTATGATGAAACCTTTGCTCCAGTTGCAATGCTTCGATCCATTAGGATAATCTTAGCGGTTGCCGCATTTCATGACTATGAAATATGGCAAATGGATGTAAAAACCGCCTTCTTGAATGGGATTCTAGAAGAGGAAGTATACATGACACAACCTGAAGGTTTTATGGATACATCCAACCCTAAGAAAGTATGCAAGCTTAAAAGATCCATTTATGGTCTTAAGCAAGCATCAAGGAATTGGAATCATAGATTCGATCATGTTATTAAACAAAATGGTTTCGCTCGAAGTGCCGAGGAACCTTGTTTATACATGAAGTTTAGTGGGAGCAAGGTAACCTTTCTTGTATTGTATGTGGATGACATACTGCTAATTGGAAATGATGTTCCAAGTTTAAACTCGGTAAAGGAGAAATTTGGAAACCATTTCCAGATGAAGGACTTGGGAGAGGCACAACGCATCTTGGGTATCCGGATCTATATAGATAGATCAAAGAGGATACTAGCATTGAGTCAAGAAGCTTATATCGATAAGATTCTTGATAGGTTCAATATAAAAGACTCCAAGAGAGGCTTTTTTCCGATGAGTGTAGGAATAACATTGAGGAAATCTCAATGTCCCACGACTCCTGAGGAGATTGAACGCATGAAGATGATCCTTTATGCTTCCGCTGTAGGATCAATCATGTATGCTATGATGTGCACTCGTCCCGATGTCGCTTTCGCCTTGAGCATGACGAGTCGGTATCAAGCCAACCCTAGTGAGAGTCACTGGATAGCCGTAAAGAACATCCTTTAGTACTTGAGAAGAACTAAGGATTCGTTTCTAGTGTTTGAAAGAGAACTTGATCTGCGTGTAAAGGGTTACACGGATGCAAGTTTCCAAACCGATGGGGATGATTTGAAATCCCAATCCGGCTATGTCTTTATGTTGAATGGGGGTGCTGTTTGCTGGAAAAGCTTCAAGCAAAGTGTCACTGCGGATTCTACAACAGAAGCTGAATATTTGGCAGCTTCGGAAGCTGCTAAGGAAGCTGTATGGATTCGGCAGTTCTTGGATGGACTAAGAGTAGTCCCCAGCCCGTAGATCCAATCACTATTTATTGTGATAATAGTGGGGCCATCTTTCAAGAAATGAGCCTAAGTCCAGTAATAAGTTTAGACATGTTTTGAGGAAATACTATGTTATTAGAGATAATGTGGAAAGAAAGGAAATAGATATTTGTAAGGTTGGGACAAACGATAATATCGCTGATCCTTTAACCAAGCCTCTTTCGAGGGCTAAGCATGACGCTCATACCGCCTCTATGGGGTTGAGGCGTATGCCTGATTTCCTTTAGTCTTTGTGATATGTAATTGGATGATGTATCTCATTACATATATGAAAATAACATTCATTGTTTAGAGTATATTTACTCTTTTAAGTCATTTTGAATGCATACTCTGTTTATCCGAAAAGTTGCGTGCCAACATTGAACATATTTAAGTGAACGGTATGAACTGAGTATTTGGTCCCTAGTCTCTAAAAGAGGTAACGTCTCAAGAAGACTAGATTGCAAGTTGATCGATGGTGGGTTCAACACCATGGAGTCATAGAGATGACTGGTCATTTGCATATACAGACTGTGAGACACTCTGTCGGACTGTGACGCTTATAGAATTCCTTTTCAATGAGATTGAAGCCTGGTCGTGGTGGGAACTTCTATAGTATTCCTATGAGTCGATTCTTTTGACCGGAAACTGATTATCTAAGTCAGTGCAGTTTCCGAGTGACTTTCATTTTTGTCCTAAGTCAGGCCGTGAAAGGGGGCTATAAGAGCATTTTTGGGGTCATGGTGATCTGCATTATACAGTATAATCGAGTGGAAGGGAATTGTCCACCCTCGTCAGGGTAAAACATATTTGGGCCACTCGAGGAGGAGTCGCTGAAAATGCGTGGCCACGCTCGGAAAGATCTACGGTATATTTTCCGGTCAGACAGCAACTCTCCATATCGAGGAAACCACTCGTGATATAACTTGAATGCAAGTACGACCTGTAAGACACCTTGCATTGAGTGGGAGATGTGAAATGGACAAGAGAATTGGTAACGCACAACTTGTCTCGGACAAGTGGGAGATTGTTGGAGTAAGTGTCCTCCACAAATAGTGCGATTACTTAATAAATCTCAATTAAGGAATGCATGGGGATAATACTGAATTATTTTCAATTGATTAACGTAAATCAATAACGGTTGGCTGACTAGAGTTTGACGTTATTGTCGTGAGACGGCGGTAATCAATTGATCCCTTTGAGTCACACCTAAAGGAACGTGCTCCAAATAAATAAGCTAATTAATTGTATTAGATACAATTAGATTAGTAACTTGATTAATCGACTAATGGTTAGTCAATGAGTTAAATTAGAGAAAAATCGAGTTAGGAACTCGAATGATTGATTTTATATCGATAAAATTAATAGAGGAGACGGGAATTAGTGATTAATCGTTAATTCACTAATTGTGTACTAATTGACTAATAAGATTAGTATTAGTGAAATTTTAATATACATGTAAGTGTACATATATATTAAAATAGAGTTAAGAGTTTAATTTGATAATTTATACTTTATCATATTAGATGATTAAGTGATAAATTATAAGTATTTGTGGGACAAATATTGAAAACAAAATAGACCCAAATGGGTCCATTTGGACCATCCAAATGAAGGACAAAGGGAAAGATTCCCTTTTGTCTTATATGTTTTGTTTTTGCTTTAGACATGCATGCTAAAGACATTATCATTACATGCATGCTCTTCCTTTAGAGGCATGCTTAAAACATAATCATGCACTAAACTCTCTTTTCCTCTCCTCTTCTAGCCAACCCATATGTGTGTTTTTTACACACTATATTTTTCTTCTTTTGCTTATAAAAGGAGGAGAAATAGAAAGAGTTAGATGTTATGCAATTTACTACTCAAACTCTCTAAAATCTCTCTAAATACTACTACTAATATTACTAAGAGTTAGTAAGTATTAGTAATAATAATATACATATTATCAAGTAACTATTAAGTGATTTCTAGTCTAAATCACTAGTAGTTTTTGGAGTACTTCTTGGGTGCAACAAGAAGGAGGTTTCCTATTTTGGAAACTCAGGTTTTGGAGGATCATCCTAAACTATAGCTCAAGAAACAAATCGAGAAAGGAGTTCTCGTATTTATGCCCATTTTATTCTTTAAGAGAAGGTACAAATTTCTATAAACTTAAGCTACAAAATAAATTGTAACTACATAGATGTTGCTCATCAAATTAGAGTAATTTGATTTACACTAATATTGGATTAGTGAAGGTTTCGGAACCTAACATAATTTGCTCGTCTATTTTAAAGGGGTTTCATTCATTTTCGAGACACCATCTTTTTACATTGTTTTCTAGACACTTTAAACTTCATTCTCTCAAAAACCTAGGTTTCAATACTTTGAATAAATTGTACTTTCATTTCCCGACTCGGATTACACTAGTTTGATCATCTATTTGCTTTTCGTTGTTGAATTCATCCATTTGCTCTTTGAGTTTTTCTGATTTGGTATTGTATTTCTCCTCTATTTTTATTTCAATTTCAATTCATATTGTATTTGATCATGTCTTTCTTTATTTATATTGTTTTTGTTGCTTGTTTTGTCATGTGTGAGTAGTTCTTTTATCTAGGGAGAAAGGGTGATCATGGGTGATTAGTTTAGGATGTTTTTGGTGATATTTTGATTAGGGTTTTACATGTGTCTTTGGTTATCTTGTTTGTATGTGTTTGTTAACCCTTTGGCCAAGGTTTAGCGAGCGTTTAGCACCCTTAAACTTAAGAACGAAAGCCTCGTTTAAGGTAGGGCAGAAGACTAACTATTAGGACCCTCGATAGTAAGTAGCGAGAGCCCGTTATCGAGACCTAGAGGACGCTTAGGACCGAGAGGCCGAGCTTATTCTTTAGCACATGTGATTCCCGACTCAACCCGATCAGTACCCTTAATCCTAGCTAAACCTATGCTATCCCCGACTTCCTAGACCTTTCTCTTATTGTTTAAGCCCTTCCTTTCACTCTAGCCATAGTAAACCTCAATTACTCGAACCGAGACTAGAATCATTCCAAAAGTAACCAACATTGCGACCATCTCCATGTGGATACGATCCCGACTTGCCCTAGCTACCCTAGTGTTTAGTTTGGTATTATTTTTGAAAAGGTGACGCGACTTGAGCCTATCAAATGCCTAACCAAAACTCAGCCACTCGAGCACAGCTATAGTAGAAAAATGACCCCTCACACAAAGCGGCAACAACAAGTAGATAATATAACGTAGCACGAACGATAGCTACACGACCCATATGTATTACCTCGTACTCATTCACTAATAGCAGCGCACCTCACAACATGGAATCACACGACATACACATCATTTTTTTTACATCTTACGAGTCAAGTCACACTAGGACGCATAACCTTTTCACAAGTAATCGTAACGGTTTCTTTCTTATCTTTCTTATTCCCATCATTTCGTGTCGTTCTTCATCACTTCCGCATCATTTTCATATCATCCTCATCTTACCATTGGTATATCAATCTCCCATACTATAATTGTCATTTTATCTAGCTTCAAGTAATTATCACACAGAAGAATTCTTCATCATCGATAACGCGATACAACATGTACATCTCAATTATGACAATTCATTGGCACCAACTATTAAGTATAATCAAAGCAATGTGACAATTCTACGACAAACAATATCATAACAAGACAGACAACAAACAGTACAACAAATCGTAGGTCATAGCAGCCAGCTCATACAGAACATGGCCATATATGAAACAATTAAGTGTCCAAAACATAAAACAATGCACAGTCACACTGTGACAAGATAAACTATATCTAAAAGCAACCAAAATTCCACAATTCCTCAAAAATGCACCCTAAGTGCCTCCAGTGACCCGAAAGTCCTAATCCCATCCTCCAAAAACAATAACCAGCATAATATAGTGTATTATTAACGAGTGCGTATACGAAAATATATGATTATAGTAATGCAATAGCATATTAAGGCAACATATATGAAACATTAGTATAAAAGATAGCGTAAGTATAAACAATTGTAAGACAAGAATAAACATCATTATATTATGGTATAAGCAACGACTTTGCATATGAAGATATATGATAACAGTCATGTGATGGTATAAACAAACAAATAATTATGAATCAGAATTGTAGATAAAGGAAAAATTTAACAAGTATAAATAACATTATAATTGCAAAACAGGTTTAAAGGGGAGGGTGGGTGGACAACTTATCTCAGAAACATTATATCGTTTACTTATCACCATCTATCATTTCCTTGCCATGTCGTAGCTCGTACTCACTCTGTCTATACAATCTCCGCCACTCGCAACCGTAGTTGCTCTCGCCACGCTCCACTCTTTTGGCACACAGCCATATTCACTCTTTTGAATGACATACAGCCATAATCACTCTGATACACTCCATTCCACTCCGTTGAGTCATTCTCGTACAAATATCAAGTACCACTCTCGTATCGCATGTGGCCTCAGCCAATGTCATAATATCTCCACTCATCGCGTCTCATCGTCGTATCATATCATCTTATTAACTCTCTTTACGTCACTCTCATCGCCTCTCGTCTCCTGTCATCGCCTCTCGTCTTCTCTCATCGCCTTTCATCTCCTCTCATCGCCTCGCGTCTCCTCTCATCGCCTCTCAAAGCAGCACTCTCATCTCATCACATCTCCGCCAACGCCGCATATCTCCGTACACGAACCTCACATGGCATGACACATACAAGCATATCAACAGCACATTTGCACACCCCACTAATACTACCCTCATAGTTACCATTCCGATTCGTGGCTACCAAGCTCTCTAGGGACGTCTCTCACCCAAGGTTTCGGGACGTCTCCCTAACCCTAGTGTTGCTTGGATCAACATTCCTCTTCATGGGGTTCATTTTAGTTCCTACATTCATCTTAAGACACGAGTCCCCTATGTTCATTTTATGATTCATTTTAGGTTCATTTTATAACAGAGTCGCCGCTCTGATACCACTTTGTAACACCCCCATTTAGGCGAGGCGGACCCCACCTAAATAAGGGCGTTACGCGGCTCGAGTGAACGAGCACGCAACAAAACCTATTTTTTAACAAGACATATATATCTATATAAACAAACAGCACACAGCTGCAAAAGGTCTAACACAGAACAGTGAAACTGAAAAAAACTGTAAAATTGTATCAAAACAGACACGCAGGCCTTAACTATGGAAAAGATGTGAGACATCTAAAGGTGGTATCTAGACATAAATAAAATCAAAAGTCGAGCCCTCCAAGCGTCCCGGCATACAGCAGATTTACGTCCGAGTACTTACGGGATGGGGGAACAAAAGACAAAAGACACAAACACCCTAGTTAGCTTCTACGTTCAAGATAATTAAAGTGCGACATAGAATAAGTTAACTTGAATAATTAATCGACCACAATATATATATGAGAGAAAGTCGTTAAGCCCAAAATTCCAGGTTTGAGATTTTAACCCAAAAATTCGAGATTTTAACCAAAAAAAATAAGATTTTAACAAAAAAAAAAAAGATACCAATTTTTCCTAGGTTGGCCAGGCTTGGTCCATGACCTACGGACCACATCCTTTTGAGATCTAATCTCAGCCGTTGATTTTGATGATCCAATGGCTTAGATTACGACTCAATGGCTTTCTCCAGTCTTAGGGCTTGAAAGATCTTATCTATATATATATATATATGTATATATATATATATATATATATATATATATATATATATATATATATATATATATAGGTGGGATCCGGTGCGAACTAATATACAATACTTAACTGCATTTAACTCAAGTGAAAACCAAAAATCGAAACATTACCCACTGACTCTTCCTCAATCACGCCTTAACTTAGTCTCATATTCATGGCACCATAACTTTACCTCTCTCCTCACCACCCACATACCCAACCACCTAACGATAGCAACCAATCACCGTGAAGTCGCGTGGCTCTACCTCAGTCAATCGGCTCCGGTGGAGTAATTGTATTCCTTAATTTCCACTTAATTAAACTTTTTTCCCATCATCAAATGTCTTAATTATCAATCCCATTTTCTAACCCCTTCAAATCCCTAACTTTTTCGACGATGATGATGGTGTTGATGATGATGATCATCATCACCACAACACATGAATTCCACGAATCGAAATCGACGCCCGTGGCAGAGTTAAAGAGGACTTGTCGGCGATCGGAGACTCCATTTCTCGGCTACGGCTGTCGCCGCCTTTCTCGATCAAGGCGAGTTCGCTTACCACCGTCGAGGGGACACAAAGTGATTTGGCGGAGATTGGTGGAACTTTCAAGTGCACGCTTTCTCTTTCTCGAAACCTAATAAGGTCAGTATCAAGATTTCTAAGTTTGCTTCGATTTTCTTGATTGAATGAGGAAAGCTGTAAGAATGATGGCCGTCTTTGATGATGAATATGATGATTATGATTATGATTATGATGAAGAAGAAGATGCATATGATGAGGAGTTCTGGTCTTGGTGTTCTTGATGAAGTAATTGAGTTTGTGCGCCGATTTCTGACCGCTCGAGCTCTAGAACAACAATACATTATGTGTTAATATGGGAGGTTTAGATTAGTGACTCTCGCTTCTCTAACTCGATTTTCAAGATCGTTCCGTAAGGTAAAGGTTTATTCCCATACTTAGTCCGATAATATGTGTGATTTGATGTGTTTATGTGTTTGTTGTGAACGTGATGGATGCGTGTGTGAGGTGTTGAACGCAAGGCCAAGTGTGTGAGGTGTGCGTACTATTAATCCTCGTTCTTGTCTTTCTTTGAATTCTTTGTTGTTCTTCTCGTCTCACTTCTCTTTGCCGATGTATCTTTCTTTGTTATGTCGTGTATCTTTGTGACTCAGCGTGTTTTTGTGTGTATTCGGCTCGTGTCATTGTTGTTCCGTTGTCCATCCATTCGATTCTTTGCTGCCGTTATTTTGTGTTGTTGTCTATGTCTGCGTATGTATGAGTATCGGGATGTAGCTTGATTGTTTGGTGATGTAGAGTCGTGTTGTTTACTGGGCAGTGCCTTTTGGTGCTCTACAAAGAGCTTGAATACTAATTTAGTTGTGAACTTGAAATATGGATTTGTGTATATAGAATACTAATCAATGTAACCTGAATACCAATTAGTGAGCATGAAGCACTTTGAAGAAAGTATGGACTTCCTATCTATGTTCCAATCGGTGGTGGATACATGTAAAACCAGTCTAGGTACATAAGTCACTAGTTCAGATACACAAACCGAATTGTGTATCCACAGTATCGATTTGTATATCCAATGTATCGATTTGTGTATGAGTATCAATTTGTACGCAAACCCCATCCTACCTTCATTATATGTGCATTGTTCCGTGGTTATTGTGAGGATACATGAAATTTGTTGCTAGATAAATGAATTGGTATCTTACATACACAAATGTGTTTGTGTATTTGGAGTCTTAATTTGTGTATCTCAAGTACTAACACATATATGAAGCTAGGTCTTAGAAAAATGAAATTTGGCAATCCTGATTATCACTGTGGTCATTGAGCAACTAACCATGTCGAGGATACTAGTAGTGCTCTGAATTTTTGTGTGACGTGAATGTGATTTATTGACTTATGAAATTGACGTTAGGATTGGTTTTGAAAGCGGAATTATGTAGTGGTCACGTGGTGGCAGCTATGGTGGGTGAACGGTGGTATACTAGTAGTTGACGGAGTTTAATAACAACTGGATACAAGAAAAATTAGTCTAGATACATATTTAATACGTCAAGATACACATATGTCGTTAGTGCAATTATGTATCTGGAGTAGTGTTTTATGTATCTGGAGTAGTGTTTCATGTATCTGGATCGCTGTTTTGTGTATATTAGTGATTCGCAAGGTTTGCACCATAAGCTAGTTATGAAATTGACAATAAGCTAGTTTGCACCAAACTCATTCATTTTATAGCTTAGATATGGAGACTTTAAAGCATTGAATTTTACTTGGGCTAACCTATGATATGATAATACCGTTATCTTAGTGAGCATTAAATTTTAGTATCAAGAGTATCTAGATGAATGTGTAGTGCCACTAGATACATGAAATATAGCTCTAGATACACAAATTGTGTTTGTAGAAACACTAGTCGATTTGTGTATCTCAGTAACAAGAATGTGTATCCCGTGTAACAATATCTGTATCCGAGATGATGAAATGTTATGATTTTCCTAGTATGATGAAATGCAATGATTTGTTGAAAGTAGTCCAAAATAAGCCAGCCTATACGCAAACTCGTTTTTTCAAGGTGAATTATTGTCGTAACAAGTATTTACATTAATTTTTTAAGTCGGTTAGCTCAAATGGTAGAGCATTGTGCGATGCACAAAGTGTGGGTTCAATTCCCTCACCGACTATAAAAAACTAAATATTGAATGAATATAGTCATTTTTCCAACTTGAAGAAGTGTGGCTCGCAACTGTTACAGCTGAACAGAGGTACAAAGACGCTGAAGGAGCTGAATACGTTGAAGGAGCTAAAGTAGCTGAGAGATGGATGTCTAGGGCAACTTACCTTGAGATGGTTCCTAAACATAAGAGGAAAAGTATGACCTACGACGCAACCAAAGCATGTGGCCAAGACGCATACGTTTCTGCAGCTGTAACTAGAGGGAAAATTACTGTAACTAGAGGGAAAATTCATGTAACTAGAGGAAAAATTCGTGTAACTAGAGGGGAAATTACTGTAACAAAGGGAAATTACTGTAACTATGGGTAAAAATAGTGTAACTAGAGGGACAATTCATGTAACTAGAGGGAAAATTCGTGTAACTAGAGGGGAAATTACTGTAACTATGGGTAAAAATAGTGTAATTAGAGGGAAAATTCATGTAACTAGAGGGAAAATTCATAATAAGTGTAACCACAAAGGGAAAAACAATGTAACTATGGGCGAAAACAATTAATGTAACTAGAAGGGAAAACAATGTACGTCATCGTCACCTCACTCATTCTCTTCTCTTCTCTTCTCTTCTCTTCTCTATTCTTCCTTGGTTATTGTACAATAAAGACACAAATCCTAATATTTATTTCCAGCATATTCCCAAGACCACCAATTTCACTCTGGTCTCTATGATTTGTAACTAGATGGGAAATTACTGTAACTAGAGGGGAAATTACTATAACTAGAGGGGAAATTCATGTAACTAGAGGGAAAATAACTATAACTAGAGGGGAAATTCATGTAACTAGAAAATGTGATGCTTATTTCAACATACTAAAAGGGAAAAGTGATGCTTGACTCATAATAAGTGTAACCACAAAGGGGAAACAATTCATAATTACTAGAGGGAAAAAAACTGTAACTAGATGGGAAATTCATGTAACTAGAGGGAAAATAATTGTAACTAGAGGGGAAATCATGTAACTAGAGAGGAAATTACTGTAACTAGAGGGGAAATTCATATAACTAGAGGAGAAATTCATGTAACTAGAGGAGAAATTCATGTAACTAGAGTGGAAATACATGTAACTAGAACAAAATAAAGTGTAACAAGAAAATGTGATGCTTATTTCAACATACTACAAAATAAGTAGAAAGTGTAACTAGAACAAAATAATTGTAACTAGAGGGGAAATTCATGTAATTAGAGGGGAAATTACTGTAACTAGAGGGGAAATTACTGTAACTAGAGAGGAAATTCATGTAACTAGAAAATGTGATGCTTATTTCAACATACTACAAAATAAGTAGAAAGTGTAACTAGAACAAAATAATTGTAAGTAGAGGGGAAATTCATGTAACTAGAGGAGAAATTACTGTAACTATAGGGGAAATTCATGTAACTAGAGGAGAAATTCATGTAACTAGAGTGGAAATTCATGTAACTAGAACAAAATAAAGTGTAACTAGAAAATGTGATGCTCATTTCAACATACTACAAGGGAAAAGTGATGCTTGACTCATAATAAGTGTAACCACAAATGAAAAAACAATGTAACTAGGACGATAAAACCTGTAGCTACACTCATAATAAGCGTAACCACAAAGGGGAAACAATTCATAATTACTAGAGGGAAAATAACTATAACTAGAGGGGAAATTCATGTAACTAGAGGGGAAATTCATGTAACTAGAGGGAAAATAACTATAACTAGATGGGAAATTCATGTAACTAGAGGGGAAATTCATGTAACTAGAGTGAAAATTCATGTAACTAGAACAAAATAAAGTGTAACTAGAAAATGTGATGCTTATTTCAACATACTACAAAATAAGTAGAAAGTGTAACTAGAACAAAATAATTGTAAGTAGAGGGGAAATTCATGTAACTAGAGGGGAAATTACTGTAACTAGAGGGGAAATTCATGTAATTAGAGGGAAAATTCTTGTAACTAGAGTGGAAATTCATGTAACTAGAACAAAATAATGTGTAACTAGAAAATGTGATGCTCATTTCAACATACTACAAGGGAAAAGTGATGCTTGACTCATAATAAGTGTAACCACAAATGAAAAAACAATGTAACTAGGACGATAAAAACTGTAGTTACACTCATAATAAGCGTAACCACAAAGGGGAAATTATTCATAATTACTAGAGGGAAAATAACTATAACTAGAGGGGAAATTCATGTAACTAGAGGGGAAATTCATGTAACTAGAGGGAAAATAACTATAACTAGATGGGAAATTCATGTAACTAGAGGGGAAATTCATGTAACTAGAGTGAAAATTCATGTAACTAGAACAAAATAAAGTGTAACTAGAAAATGTGATGCTTATTTCAACGTACTACAAAATAAGTAGAAAGTGTAACTAGAACAAAATAATTGTAACCACAAATGAAAAAACAATGTAACTAGGACGATAAAACCTGTAGCTACTCTCATAATAAGCGTAACTAGAGGGGAAATTCATGTAACTAGAGGGAAAATAACTATAACTAGATGGGAAATTCATGTAACTAGATGGGAAATTACTGTAACTAGAGGGGAAATTCATGTAACTAGAGGGAAAATAACTGTAACTAGAGGGGAAATTCATGTAACTAGAGGGAAAATTACTGTAACTAAAGGGAAAATACTGTTAGTAGAGTGGAAATTCATGTAACTAGAGGGAAAATTATTGTAACTAGAGGGAAAATTACTGGAAAAACAATTTTTGTGACAAGTATTTATGTTAATATTTGAAGTCGGTTAGCTCAAATGGTACAGCATTGTGCTATGCACAAAAAGTGGGTTCGATTCCCACACCGACTATGGAAAAAATTGGAAATTGGAAGGGTGAAGTCGTTTAATACGGTAAATTATGAATTTTAAAATCAACGGATTCACTCATGATTAATTGTAGGCTATATGGGATTTGAACCCATAACTGTGTGCATTGCACATTGCTCTACCATTGAGCTAATAGCCTTTATTATACCTATTACTCAAAAAAAATTAATCAAAAGATTATTAAGGTGTACAAACACAATTATTATATGCAAAGAAGTCAACGGATACACATATCAGTGCTTGTGTAACTGAGATACAAATTCGAGTATCTGGCCTCAAATTTCACGTATCTTCACATATTAGTTGGACATCATACTTGGCAGCTACTTTCTTTATCCACGAAATCATGTCGTGCTGAAAAGCCATATCAAAACAGCCCCAGATGAGGAAGGTGGCAACCGATCCGACGCTTGCCGGTCTCATCATATGTGGAAGCAGGTCGAGGTTCGGAAGCTAGTCTAAAAGAGAAGGCCGACAAATGAAACCCAGTGAGCTTACGTCCACGCCACCATCGATTGGCTAAGCAGTTGGTTTGAATAAATGAATCTCAGAGCATGGGCTACTTTATTTTTGGGAAACTGGAAAATCATCTAAACCAGACTGTAAAAACTGCTAAACAAAGATGTATTTTCAAAAGTTACACTAAATAAGAAAGATGTATGAAACTCAGGAGACGATGGGAATGTACATCGGCCAGGAACCATCTGGCGGATGCTCTACTTTCAAAACTTTTCGAGCTTTGCCTTCATGGGAGGAGCAGTGATATATGTCCTCATATAAATGCGTTTTTGTAAGATACGTAAACAAATGCTCTACATACTTGAAAATATGTCTTAGATACAAAAATGCACATAGTAAAAGGAAAAATAATAGGTGCTCAAAACAAAATGTTCTGGATACATGAACAAACATCTTATATACACAAAAGTGCATTATAAAAACATGGAATCTGTCCCTGTCACAAAAACACAGTTTTTTTTGTTTTCTCAATACACAAACATATATTCGAGAGACACTAAAAATGCGTCAAAAATACGTAAAAAAGCTCTAGATACTTGAATATGTCTACATACATAAAAGCGCAGACTAAGAACAAAAGATAGGTCTCCAATACGATACGTCCCAAATTTATAACAAATGAGCCTATGATACAAAACTAAATGTGGTGGGTGCATAAAAACACGTCTTAGATACGCAAAAGTACATTCTAAGAACAGGAAAATATGTCCCTGTAATAGTTTGTTCTAGATACGCAAATCTATATTCCAGATACTGATTACGGATAACTAATATAAAGTAAAGGATTACAATAAAGAATCAGTCTCATAATCATTTGATTTCTGAAATTAAGAAATTGACTTCAACCCATATCAACTTTCACCAAAAAGAAAGATGAAATCTTTGAATTTAGAAAGATGAATAGAAGAAGAAGAATCCAAAAAGGAGATAGCTTTGACTTCAGCTGTTGAAAGCATGTTCAATGCCATGTGAACCACAACTTCAAATTACTCCACCAAACTAATTTCTTGGGTTACAAAAAATACTTTTAAGTACCAGAAATGGACCAAAAAAATTAACCACAGCTTATAGTTATTATTTACTTGCTGTTTTTCAAGAATTTGTGATTAAAAAAGCTCTTCAAAATGTCAGCGGCATAGCACAATAAGTAGATTAGACATTTTGAACTCTTTTTATCCATGAAACTCTACGCAAAGCCACCATTTTGATGGCAGGATGCCGAGGAAAGAAATGGAAGAAAACACTTTATGAACCAACAGACCATAGTTGAGATACATAGGCGTACGTGGTTTTAGACGCAAAAGAGACCTCCATGAGCAACAGAGAGAGACCTGCGAAAAGCAGCTCCAACGACCTCCAGGAGCAACAAAGACCTGCAAAAAGCAAATCGTTTATAATACATCGATGAATAAATTACCAATCATAGAGATGATGTACTGAATAAAACAAAGCATACAATATGCTGTAATTAATGTATCTGGACCGCATGAAGTAACTTTCACTGCGAACCTAGGAATAATTAAGATACACCATTTAACATTCCAAACACACAAATTGATACTCTACGCAGATTCGACACACACAAATTGATACTCTATACAGATGAATCAAATTATGTATCTAGCCTATTAATTAATGTATCTGGACCCATATTCTATGTATCGATCCACCACCCAAAACCACCCACCACTACCACCAACATTAAACTACTTATTTCATTGTTAAAAGAATAGATCCAAAAAATGACAGATTTACAACTGTAAATTCATCTTAGATCATGTAACATAAATTTCAACCTCAAAAATGTTGCTTACTGGAGGTTACATCAACGATATTGATAGTGGTGTTGGTCGGTTGAGGTGACCAAGACCACAACGAGAAAATGAACACTAAAGTATCAAAAATTGATGTCGCTTACAATGGGGAGAGAAGATTTACGGCGAGTCTTGGCGGTGGCGTGATTATCGGTGCTCAGGCGAGAGGAACAAATCGACGAGAGGTATGAGAAAGACTGCCACGGTGGGTATGCCTCGCACCGTACGCCGTACGCCAGAAGGTGGCTGACGTTAGGTAGTCGCTAGGTGGCCGACAAAAGGCGGCCGGAGTTTGTGGCTGGAGTTATTGGCCGGCGTCGGAGCGTCTGATGGTGGTCAGAGTATTAGTTTGTATTATTAGGGTTTCTAATTGAGGGGAGGTGAAATTTGGGGCTTTAATTTGAGACCCTAGATCTTAATCTGACGGGGGTAGTAAGAGTTCGTAAGGTTCGCAACGAATAGGTAGTTCGGACAGGATCCTAAATCTATATATATATATATATATATATATATATATATATATATATATATATATATATATATATTACTTGAAGTGGGACAATGAGAATATTGTAACTCGGATGTATATCAACCAATCAAGCAAATTACAACCCCATATAAAATCAACACTCTGTGTATACACTCTTTATCATCGTCGTCAATCACTCAAAATCAATTCATCATCACTCATATCGTCAACATTCATAATCATCATCACTCTTATATTTGTCATCACCACTCGTATATAACATCATCACTCATGTATAACATCACTCATATATATATCATCATCACTCATGCATTTCATCATCGCTCATAATCAACGTCCCTCATAATCAACGCACTCATATACGGAGTAATTCAACGCTCATAGATAAGTTTCATTCATCATTATTTGGATAATAATGCACTCATAAATAATACGTTCAAACGCTCGTAGTTCAAATAATACAACTCACAAGAACGTACTTCGCGACATGGCAAAGAACATGGGTACTAGTTATTTACGTTGACTGTGGATACCCATATCCGTAACCTCCCAACCAAAATCCTGTGATGTAACTCGGACTTTTATTACGCATGCTTTAACGTTGACTTAAACGGTTCTAATAATGTCGAATTCATTTTTGAGTCGTTTTGAAATGTTTTAATGAGTTGGGTCGCTTCACATCACACTTAATTAAAATATTCATTTTGTCCATTTGGAGTCTAGCTTGGTCCGCGTCCCACTTCATTTGGCAAGAGTTTCGCATTTGCATTACAATTAGCCCTTTTACATTAACGAGGTCTAATTCAGCATTCCTAAATTCCTAAATTTAGGCCCGGTGGCTAAATCCCTCCTTTAGCCTCCTCTTACACAAAATATAGCCTCACGGGTTATCTCATTTCACAAAACTCTACCAAAATATACCCTTTTCATATTTTCGGGTCTCCGGCCCAGAACCGTGTTGGAGTATGTGTCCTCCACAATAGTGCGATTACTTAATAAATCTCAATTAAGGAATACATGATGATAATCCTGTATTATTGTCAATTGATTAACGTAAATCAATAACGGTTGGCTGACTAGAGTTTGACGTTATTGTCGTGAGAACGGCGGTAATCAATTGATCCCTTTAAGTCACACCTATAGGAACGTACTCCAAATTTTTAAGCTAATTAATTATATGAGATACAATTATATTGGTAACTTGATAAATCGACTAACGGTTAGTCAGTGTATTAATTTAGAGAGAAATCGAGTTGTGAACTCGGATGTTTTAATTTTATATCGATAAAATTATTAGAGGAGATGAGAATTAGTGATTAAACGTTAATTCACTAATTGTGTATATTTTACTAATGAGATTAGTAAAAGTACAATTTTAAATATGTGTAAGCGTACATATATGTTAATGAAGAGTTGTGAGTTCAATTTGATAATTTGTACTTTATCATATTAGATGATTAAGTGATAAATTATAAGTATTTTTGAGACAAATATTGAAAACAAATTGGACCCATAAATAGGGCCTTTAAGCCGTCCAAACCAAGGGAAGGAAGAGAAAGATGCTCTTTTTGTCTTTTACCTTTTGTTATCCTTTGCATGCTTTAACATAATCATTGTTAAACTTGCAATTGTTCTTAACAATAAAAAGAGCTTTCCCACTCTCCTAAGCCCCAAGAGGCCGGCCCCCCTTTAGTGTGCTAAGCACACTTTGTTTTGTTGTTTCCCTTATTTAAAACACAAGGCAATGTATGTTAGTTGCATGCATTTCTCTCCTAACTCTTCTACTCTCTATCTCTCTCATTTCTCTCTAAAACTAATACTACTAATATTTTCCACCACATTACTAAGTGTTAGTAATATTAATACTTCAGATATTATCAAGTGATACTAAGTTATTTCTAGATCAAAATACTTAGTGTTTTTTGGAGTGTGTTCTTAGGTGCATCTCAAAGGAGGTTTCCTTATTTGGAAACTCGGTTTTGGAGGATCATCCTAAGCTTATACTCAAGAAACAAAACTAGAAAGGAGTTCTAGTTTTGTGCCCTAAATTTCCTTTAAGAGAAAGGTATAATTTTCTAAGCTTGTAACAAAATACTTTTGTTAATTACATAGATCTTGCTAAATCAAATTAGAGTAATTTGATTTACACTTATATTTGATTAGTGATTGGGATGAGATCCCTACAAGTGGTATCAGAGCCAAGGCTTGTAGTTACAAATTTATTTTGTTGTTTTTGGAGTTTTATATATTTATTGAGAATAAATATGATAAAATTCGAAAATGGTGTTAAAAGTTGTTTTAACACGAGATTTTTATTTCATGCAAATTCTCTGGTCTCATGATGTTACTGGTCAAATTTCGTAATTTTTGAAATTTGTTTGCTAATTTAAATGATTTTTATACAAAACCGAGTCAAAAAGTGTGTTTTTGGCTAAAATAATTACTATAAATAGTTATACTTGGGATCTGGTCACGAAAGTTTTACACAGTGATATTTCATATTTATACATTCTGCATGTAAATTTTCAAAGTCAGATTTTGAGTTTTGAATATTTATTCATTTATTTGTTTAAAATCGGTATATAATGCATTTTATGTCCAAAAATATAGTAAACGTTGTTTTCTGGACATGAAATTTATACCAATATTTTAATACATTATGAGGATGCTCTAGTATAAATTTGGGATTTATCCTCACTGTTTTAGAGGTTTTCTTGATTTTATGAGATAAAATCGATGAAATCGTATGTTATTTTATATAAAATAATTCGTAAATATTTTCTAACCAAACTTTTCATTTCTGATATTTTGGAAGTGTTCCAGAATATACAAATTTTTGTCAAAATAAAAATGATTTTATTTTATTTTATTTTGATTTTATAAAGCTTTATTCATAAAAAGTTATGATTAAAGTACATCTAATTAGCAAATGACCATGTTTATGAACTAAAATCACCATGAATTAGTGAAAACTAATTTTGAGTGTTCTAAATCAGTTTAGAAGTTTTAGTTCAAGCTTAAAAGGTGTTTTAAGCATTATTGATTAATACAAGATTAATCGATTAAAAATGAGATCGGCTTGAAACGAATTAATGCGATTATTGTTTAGGGCGATTTTGGCATGTTTTTATTTATAAGCTTTACATTATGCATGTTTGGATGAATGTTTATTATTGAATGAATGTTTGTTCTTACTAGTATGGCCATAGTTTGTTATATTTTTACCGATATTGCCCGTAATGAATGGGAATATCGTGTGGTTTGTAATTAAATGCGATCTCGTATCGCCGGTTTGTAATTTAATAGTTTATTTCATTTAGAAATGTATAATAGGATTGCTATGTATTCATTTGTAATTCATACTTGTAACTATTTGTAAAATCCGAAGACCGGCGATGGAGATCGACATGGAGCCTTAGAAGAGTTCTAAAGCTTGCAAGGAGGAGCTTGGATCAAGTCCATATGAAGAGGGACCAAAGGAGTTGGTTTCCAATTTGTAACTCCTTGTATTTTTAATTACTTTTAGGTGGCCATACTAGGTTTATGCTTGCTTTATCATGCTTGTTTGTTTGCTTATTTTCCGCACACATGCCAAAATCGCCATGCATGCCACGATATCCCACTACGATTGTCGTTTTTAGGTCGCCATTCTTAAAATTAGTTCACTTATAAATAATAATATGACTAAAATCGACAAGATCACCCACAATTTTTAACAAATGAATTGAGTTTAAGCCTTTCCAAATATAGCGACTATGAACCCCATGTTCGTGAGGACCTCCGCGACGTGGAACCTTGTTACCATGGGTAAGTAGTGGGAGGAAGTCCCTTGCTAATTTGGTTTGGATTCAACCGAATAAGAGTTATTTGGGGCTAATCGATGCATTTTATAGAAAATCATCAACCAAGCATTCTAGTGTAGAATTAGTCAAGTGTTGACTTATTGTTTTTATATAAAAGGAAACATGAGATGTCTAATTTTATATGAAAAACGAGTCTTGGAATCGTTTATATAATTTCGTGGGAGATCAATATATAAATGAACATTTGTCTTAAAATGAGTTTTAGCAAATGTTATTAATGAACAACGAATGCTTATATATTTCCTCATATTTGTTGTAGAATCGTTTATTTCAAATCGCAATGGCATCATCATCATCAACTCCCGCGCCCATTTTGGGCAAAGATTCATGGTTGCGAACCGTGATGGATAAGTGTATCCTCAAGGATGACGGTAGCAACTTTGTCGAATGGGATTCGACAATGAGGGGCGCCGCTACATCCGACAATGTGCTCAAACACCTTACCGATCCACACCCCGCCGAACCCACATCTCGATCCGGGGCGGCACGAGCCGCCTATGATGAGCATGTGAAAGTGGACAATGACGTGAAAAACGTCTTGATTTGGTCCATGGCACCCACTCTCAAACTCCGATTTGTCACACAAAAGAGTGCATATGAGATATTCACTCGAGTGACAACCATGTTTCTTGGAGTTAAGAAGGGGAAGGTGGCTAAGAAAACGCCATCCGTCAAAGGCAAGGGTAAGGGCAAGGCTATTGTGGAAGGTGTTCCACATAAGCCTAAGCCCAAGATCAACAAGGGTAAACCTCTCAATGACACTTGCAAGTATTGCAATAAAGTGGGTCATTGGAAGCGCAATTGTCCCAAGTACAAGAAGGACATGAAAAATGGATGTGCGACATCCAAAGGTATTCTTCCTTCTAATCTCTATATGATAGACATCAATCATGCTTGCATTTCTACATGGGTATTGGATACCGGATGTGGATCTCACCTTTGTAATCATTTGCAGGGGATGAGAAACGTGCGAGCTCTAGCCAAGGGTGATGTAGATCTCCGCATGGGCAATGGAGCAAGAGTAGCGGCCGTTTCCGTGGGAACTTTTGTACTCGCTCTTGCTAGTGGATTAGAGTTGCTTTTCAATAACTGTTATTTTGTACCAACTCTAACTAAAAACATTATCTCCGTCTCCGTGTTAGATGCGGAAGGCTATTGTTTTATGATTAAGAACAACCGTTGTACTTTTTCGTTTAATGAAATGGTTTATGGTGAAGCTATTTCAATTGGAGGTATTTATGTTTTAAATGATGTTAATGATGTTTATCATGTCGAGAACAAGAGGCTCAAAACGAATGAATCAAACAAATCCTACCTTTGGCATTGTCGTTTAGGTCACATAAATGACAAACGCATAAAGAGACTTGTTAAGACCAAGGTTCTCAAACCATTTGATTACGAATCATATGGTACATGCGAATCTTGCCTCTTAGGCAAGATGGCTCGTCAACCCTTTAGTGGTAAAGGGACACGAGCAAGTGAAGTTTTAGGACTCATACATACCGATGTGTGTGGTCCATTAAACATCACCGCTAGAGGAGGATATCATTACTTCATTACTTTTACCGATGACTTAAGTAGATATGGTTATGTCTACTTAATAAGGCATAAAAGTGATGCTTTTGAGAAATTTAAAGAATTTCAAAATGAGGTTGAGAACCAATTAAACAAAAGGATAAAAGCACTACGATCGGATCGTGGTGGCGAATATCTAAGTAATGAGTTTGATTCACATCTTAAGAATTGTGGTATAATATCACAATGGACTCCTCCGGGCACACCACAATTGAATGGTGTTGCAGAAAGGAGAAACCGAACTTTGTTTGACATGGTTCGGTCTATGATGAGTCAAACTGAGCTTCCTGGATCATTTTGGGGCTTTGCAATCGTTATCTCCATTTTCTCACTAAATCAAGTCCGACTAAAGCGGCCAATAAGACTCCATATGAGATATGGACTCGAACGGTTCCCTATTTGTCATTCATGAGAATTTGGGGATGTGAGGCATCTGGCCAAGAATAAAACTGACGATAAACTCGCTCCAAGGTCTGACAAATGTCTATTTGTAGGTTATCCTAAGGAAACCTGTGGTTATTACTTCTACAACCCTCACGAGAACAAAGTGTTTGTGGCTCGTGATGCTGTTTTTCTAGAAAATGAATTTATTTCTAAAAAACAGAGTGGGAGAAAATTTGAACTTGAAGAAGTTCAAGAGCCACAAACCGAAGCAGAAGATGAGGAAACCGTTCCATCGTCTAGTTATAATCCCTAGGAGGGTGATTTGTTGTTATTCGAAAGCAACGAACCCTCAACCTACAAGGCGGCTATAAGTAGCCCCAACTCCGAACAATGGCTTGAGGCCATGAAATCCGAAATGGATTCTATGTACGAGAACCAAGTTTGGGACTTGGTAGATTTACCTGAAGGAGTGAGACCCCTTCAGTGTAAATGGATATTCAAAATCAAACTCGGCATAGATAAACATATAGATGTTTACAAAGCTAGATTGGTGGCAAAGGGCTTTTCACAAGTCCAAGGTATTCATTATGATGAAACCTTTGCACCGGTTGCAATGCTTCGATCCATAAGGATAATCTTAGCGGTTGCCGCATTTCATGACTATGAAATATGGCAAATGGATGTAAAAACCGCCTTCTTGAATGGGATTCTAGAAGAGGAAGTGTTTATGACACAACCTGAAGGTTTTATAGATACATCCAACCCTAAGAAAGTATGCAAGCTTAAAAGATCCATTTATGGTCTTAAGCAAGCATCAAGGAGTTGGAATCACAGATTCGATCATGTTATCAAACAACATGGATTCGCTCGAAGTGCCGAGGAACCTTGTTTGTACATGAAGTTTAGTGGGAGCAAGGTAACTGTAGGTTTATATCCGTATATAGACCTTAAAATCCACAGGATTATAATGAAAAACTTTATAAGATTTTAAAGTCATAAATTGAAATTGCATAATCATAATAAAAGAATAAGAATTAACCTTTTAATCCTTAAGAATTTGGCCTAAGATCAATACCAAAAGTATGGTATCTCCTAATTATCTCACCCAAGATGTGTTCTTGATATGCCCTTGTATTGCTAGAAATTTTAGAGAGAAAACTGATTTTCTTTTCTTTGAGATTTTGTGTTGTGTGAATTATGATCAAAATTAATCAATCAATTAGTCAATTAAGTTGAGCAAAAACTCCCCTTAATATACTCATTATTTCGGCCCTCTCAATTAATTATGGGGAGTAATTTTTCTTTCCAAAAATCACTTTCCAAAACCAATCCCTTGTTGACCAAGGAGTCAAAGACCAATTAGGCTCTTTCTTGGAGGTTTCCTTTACCTTTTAATATAATATAATATTACTAGTGTCATATAAATATGATCTACTATAATATATCATTAAATTATTAATATCCTTATATTTATAATTTACTAATTAATTATAACAGTTTATGATTAATTAGCTTATATTATATTCAATAATTAAATATAACATTTTATATTCAATTTACGAATTACATTTAATTGCTTTTAGCTAATATCATTTAATCCTTATTAAATGGTCGTATCAATATCACACACTTGACTAACATTTTAGTCAAAAACTCCGACTAACCTTTTAGTCTTTTAGTAAGGCATCAATATGATTAATTTCTCAAATAATCACATCTCTCAAACACATCCTTTAGGTGTGACTCTTAGGGACCAGTTGATCACCGCCATCTGTATCACAATAACGTCAAACTTATCTAGCAAGCCAACCGATTATCGATAATCATTATTCAACTGATTAAATACAAACAGTACGCTGTGTACCTTTAGAGATTTAGTTATGTTATTGCACTAACTGTGGAGGACATTAACCGCAACAATCTCCCACTTGTCCGTACAAATGTAGGTGCGATAACCGATTCTCATATCCATAATAAATTTCTCCCACTCAATGTAAACCAATTTGCAAAGTCCGTACTTTCAAAGGTCGTAGTTCACAAGCGATCGATCAAGAGTGGTTTCCGACTAGAGAGTAACTTAAGCGATAAGCGAATCAATATTCGAGCATGGCCATGCATTTTCGATTCTGACTCCTCGAGTGGCCCCGAGAACAAATATTATAACTTCGATAGAAGTTTGGATATTTCCCTCAACTTCGAATCCCGCAGATGTAAGCGCAGCATGAAATGACCGGTGAAAATCGCTTGGCGCTGTTACGATCGGCCGTGAGAAAGAAACCAAAGCCACCCAAAATCGCTTTAATCTCAAGAGGCGGTCGATAGTCAAAAGAATCGACTCTAGGAACACTATGGATGTCCTATCCACGACCAGGCACCTAATGTTCTGAAACATTTAGGACTCCATGTAGTCGTCACAAAAATGTCCTGCGCGATTTCAGTAAACCCGCATCTGTGATCGATCAGTCAACAGTTTGACTTATGGCTCGTTGAACCCACCATCAATCGACGTCACAAAATAATCGCCAGAGTTATCAGCTCATGTAGGTGATTACGGACCAACACAAATATAATGTTTTCCAGTTCACTTTGTGGTGTTCAAAGTTGTCCGTACAATCCACATGGAAAAACAAAATATATAAAACAAAACGATGATGTTATAAATAGTATATGAAAAAGATACATTTATCCAATCCACGTCAAGTACTATGATGACCAGGAACACGTTTAATTCTCATGAATATAACATGCCCGTCAAGCTTATCATATACCGACGTACATATCTAGACTAGTTGCTGGACTTTAGGCTCTTTAGCCTAGAAGATGGCACCTCTATTAACATAATAGATGGTGATAGTGTCATTCGAACTAGGAACTACAGTTAGTCCATGTAAGAGCTGACGCATCCATACAGCTTCCCTTGCAACTAAATAGCATAGTACTCGGACACAGTCGTAGAATCTACTATGACACTATATTTTGGAACTTTGTAGCTGACCGCATCGCCATAAAGAGTAAAGAAGAATCCGAGCTGAGATATCAAGTCATCTCGATTCGTGTGGAAGTTAGCGTCACAAGAATCGCAAGCATAGCCTTATAGCACCTCCATAAGTCAATACCCATTTCAGATGCCACGTCTGCACGTGAGCACATTTATGGCATACATGATCGATCCTACTGCCGAAGCATAAGGAACACGACTTGGTCATACTAAATCTCTTTTAAGAATCTTATCTATATAAGACTCCTGACTGAGGGATAACATCCGTCGTGATCTATCTTTATAGATACGGATCTCCAAAATTCGTTGTGCCTCACCCAGATCTTTCATCTGGAAATGGTTCTGTAACCAAACTTTTACCGAAGTTAAGAGAGGTATGTCATTCTCAATCAAGAGTATGTCATCGACATACAGTATCAAGAAGACAAATCTTGCTCCCACTCGACTTGATATATAGACATGGTTCCTCGACCGATCGAGTGAATCCATTCTCCTTTATCACTTGGTCGAAGCGATGATTCCAACTCCGTGAAGCTTGCTTAAGTCCATAAATGGAACGCTTAAGCCTGCAAACCTTCTTAGGATCTTTAGGATCTATGAAACCTTCGGGTTGCACCATGTACAACTCCTCCTCCAAATAACCGTTTAAGAAGGCGGTTTTCACGTCCATTTGCCAAATTTCATAGTCATGAAAAGAGGCAATCGCTAAGAGTATCCGAATGGAACGAAGCATGACTACGGGTGCAAAGATCTCATCATAGTGCAACCCTTGCACTTGAGTGAAACCCTTCGCCACTAGTCGTGCCTTGTATATATCTGGTTGTCCTTCTACAGATCGCTTTATCTTGTAAAGCTATTTGCACTGAAGAGGCCTAGCCTTATCAGGTAAGTCAACCAAATCCCATACATGGTTCTCGTACATCGAGTCCATCTCGGATTGCATGGCTTCTTGCCAAAGCTTTGAGTCAGAACACGTCATGGCACCTTTATAGGTTACGGGTTCGTTGCACTCAAGGTGTAATACGTCGTCTCTCCCATTCTCCTCGACTATACCGATATATCGATCTGGAGGAATGGAGAGTCTACCCGACCTTCTGGGTTCCAAGGGAATATTAACCGCAGCAGACGTAGAAGGAACAGTTTCCTCCATTGGTTGCTCGGTTGTTGGTTCAGGAATCTCAAACGATCGAAGGTTCTATTACCTCTCTTGTATTCGAGAAACTCTTTCTAAGAACGTCGCACTAGCCGCAACAAAAACTTCGGTGTTCGGTAGGCGAATAGAAGTAATGACCAAACATTCCTTTTGGATAACCAATAAAGTATGTCTTGACCGATCGCGGGTCGAGCTTATCCTTGTGTCAACTACTTGACATAAGCCTCGCACCCCAAACCCGAATAAAGGACAAGTTAGGGACCGTTCCTTCCATAACTCGTATGGAGTCTTGTCGGCTGACTTTAGTCGGACTTGGTTAAGTATAAGAGCGGTGACAAAAGAGCATAACCCCATAATGAGTCAGTACAACCGTGTGACTCATCATGGATCGAACCATATCAAGTAATGTTCGATTCTGCGTTCGGACACACCATTCGATTGCGGTGATCGGGTGGAGTCAATCGTAGTACTATCCGCGGTCTTTCAGGTGTCGATCAAACTCGGTTGAAAGATATTCGCCACCACGATCCAGACGTAGTGCTTTTATCTTTCTATCCAGTTGGTTCTCAACCTTATTCTGGAACTCCTTGAACTTGTCAAAGGACTCACTTTTATGCTTCATTAAGTAGACATAACCATATCTACTCAAATCGTCCGTGAAAGTGATAAAAAATACCTATAGCCATCTCTAGCGTTGATTGACATAGGTCCACACACATCAGCATGTATGAGTCCTAATAGGTCAGCAGCGCGTATTCCAACACCTTTGAAGGAAATTCGAGACATTTTGCCATAGATAGGTTTGATCTATTTCTCCAACCTTTGCTTTCTTGTTATTCACATGCATTATGTCTGTGGTTTGATCTAAAACATATATTCCGTTCATGGAAACTGCTTTGCCATAAATCATATCGTTTAAAAAGAAAATACAGCTATTATTCTTAAAAACGAAAATCCGTCTTTATCAAGTACGGATACAGAAATAATGTTTTAGATAAACTAGGTACATAGTAATGCTTATTCAGAAATAACTCAAATCCGCTCGGGAGTTGGATTACATATGTTCCCACTGAAACGGCAGCAACTCTTGCTCCATTTCCCACTCGCACAGATGAGAACCACAACCAGTACCAAGTACCCAAGTTCCGAAACTTGCATGGTTAATCTCAATCATGTGAATAAAAGAAGACATACCAACAGGAATGACGTGGCCTGCTTTTATGTCCTCAGCATACACGACAGTTCACGCCTCCAATGCCCAGGCATGTGGCAATGGTGGCACTCCATGGTCTGCTTAGCTTTTGCCTTGCCTTGTGGTCTACTGTTAGACTCACCAGGCCCACTCTTAGCAACCACTGGCTTCTTAAATTTCGGCTTACCTACAGCTAGGTTAGCCGGAGCCTTACCCCTACCCTTCTTGTTCCCAGTCATGAGAACATCTTGCTTTGTGCTCCCACTCAACTTCAGATCACTCTCGCCTGCACGAGGTGAATGTAGTTCATGCGGAGACTTTCTGCATGTCGTTCATGTAATAGTTTGCCCTAAAGAGGGCATACCCATCATGAAGAGAGTGGAGCACTCGATCGATGATGATCTTTTCATCGATCTTGCAACCAAGCTCCTCCAGCTTTTCAACATTCTCGATCATGTCGAGAAGGTGTGGACCAACCGGTTGGCCCTTCTGGAGTCTAGCCTCAAAGAAACGAGTAGTATACTCATAACTCTTAATTCTCGGAGCTTTCGAGAATTCCTTTGTAAGGGTGGTGAAAATCTTGTTTGCACCTTGGGTAATAAACCTTCTTTGCAAATTGGATTCCATTGCATAGATGAGTACGTTCTGTAACGCACCCGCCTCCATCATGAAATCATTGTAAAGATAGAGTTCATCTGCTCCTGCATCGGGAGCTGGTAAAGTCGGCAGTGGCTCAGTCAAATACTTTGAGCTTACCGTCAGCGATGGCGGCATTCCGTAATGCGGCCTCCCAATCAGAAAATTGGACCCATCACTCTTCAGTCGAGTAGACTGATTCATGCTGTCCATAAAAATTCTAAGCCATGATTCGCGTGTTAGTGTGACACTTGGCATTGGTTCGTCAATACGTACAGCCATTTGTTATAGTAGTTATATTTGTATATAACGAATTCGATACTGTGAAAAGAAAGAAGAAGAAGAGAAGAGAACATCGTTTTATAGGTTTAAGTCGTAAAGCAATAACGGTTTAAAGCAATGACTCGTGCACTCATATAATCGACCTCCCTCGAGAATTATATAAGCGATCCCAAGATTCAATTTCTTTAAATTGATAAGCCAACCTCTTGGCTAATTCTACTGTTAGAATTCTTGGTCGATAGATTTCAGTAAATCCTATCTAATAGTCCACTATAACTACAAGATATTACTCGAACTATAGTGTTGAGGTAAAATAGGTCTACACATACTACTTACCCAACGTAGAAGGGGTCATGTGGAGAGTAAGGTCCTACATGCCTACCGACGAAGAAGGGGCTCATAGCATGTTATTCCTATAAAGACTAATCTCAATTTTAGATTTAGAGGAAGATCCCATCAACTCATTTTAATTCATTTTAAGTGAACTAATATCTAGCATTATCGTGAATGATTAAATTGAGATGATAGCTCTAAACAAATGACATCCGTATGTCTATGAAAAAAATGCAACTATATGATCCATTTTCATGCATATTAGGTGGTTTGGTTTAATTTAGGCGGAATATGATGCTACTATCTAACGTGAAAGCAAAAAACGGTAAAGTAAAACGCAAAAAGGAAAAAACACCTAGTGTGGCCTATCCCTATGAAAATAAAGACAATTACAAAGTGGAATCCATCCATGGACCCTAAGCTGTCTTCATTCTTCATCTTGGGCTTTAAGTGGGAGTCCATCTTGAATCTTCATCTTGAAATCTTCTTAAAATTACAATTTTTGAATTTACAAAAATAAACCTATTTACATTCTAATACAAAATATGCCAAAATTAAAAAAAATTACAAAATTGGAGATTCGAGATCTCAAAATACAACCAAAATTGTGTTTCCTTCATTACGAAAACACAACTTTCTAAGGCCACACTAGTAAATTACAACCGTTTGTACAATAATTAAGGCGTAAAATTAAACCATTCATTCATGCATTCATTCACAAAATATAGCATCAACTAAACAAAAAAAACAATGCATACGAATTGATTTTAATCCAAACCACCCTTTTAAATGATTAAAATTATGCAACAATTCCTTAATTGTTCATAATATCTTTTAATCAAAACAATAATCCAAAATCAATTTATATTATCATTATAACATAAATTAGATCTTATAGAATATTTTAAACCTTTTTAAAATATTAGGTATCATATTTATTATGAACTTCTTCACAATAACACAAAATATATTATCTTTATAATATAACAAAAAATTGGAAAAACAAGAATTTCCAAAAAAATAAAAAATTTAGTCAAATTGATAAAAATACTGAGATAAATTTTTTTTATTTTAACATTTCGGCCAATTTGGAAAAATACTAAAGACACTTTTTTTTTTTAAGCAAAAGAAATGTACGGCCAAAATTAAAACAAATAAGATTTACCAAAAATTAAATCGACTAATAAGGAAAAACATGAATTAAACTGTTTTAATTGCTTTTGCTAATAATTAGATCAATCCTAATACAATTTTAATCCATATTAAACATTGATTCAAGATATTCAAACTAACCTTTTAGATTTAAACATCTTAAACTGATAGATCTAATAATTAACATCATATATGTTCATTAACATACTAAAATTTGATCCTTTTATGTTTTAATTCAATCGGTATTAAATCAAAACTTATACAAATTCATATATTATAGTTTTAACATCTTAAAACATAGATAATTATGAATCAAAAAGACCAAAATAAACCAAAAACCAAACAAAAAACTCACGGCCAACAACATAAAACTCACGGCCATATCAAAATTTTTGTTTAAAAATTATACAAAATCGATTTTATGAAAACCTTATAAAAATTTCATGAGCACTCTAGGCTCTGATACCACTTGTAGGTTTATATCCGTATATAGACCTTAAAATCCACAGGATTATAATGAAAAACTTTATAAGATTTTAAAGTCATAAATTGAAATTGCATAATCATAATAAAAGAATAAGAATTAACCTTTTAATCCTTAAGAATTTGGCCTAAGATCAATACCAAAAGTATGGTATCTCCTAATTATCTCACCCAAGATGTGTTCTTGATATGCCCTTGTATTGCTAGAAATTTTAGAGAGAAAACTGATTTTCTTTTCTTTGAGATTTTGTGTTGTGTGAATTATGATCAAAATTAATCAATCAATTAGTCAATTAAGTTGAGCAAAAACTCCCCTTAATATACTCATTATTTCGGCCCTCTCAATTAATTATGGGGAGTAATTTTTCTTTCCAAAAATCACTTTCCAAAACCAATCCCTTGTTGACCAAGGAGTCAAAGACCAATTAGGCTCTTTCTTGGAGGTTTCCTTTAGCTTTTAATATAATATAATATTACTAGTGTCATATAAATATGATCTACTATAATATATCATTAAATTATTAATATCCTTATATTTATAATTTACTAATTAATTATAACAGTTTATGATTAATTAGCTTATATTATATTCAATAATTAAATATAACATTTTATATTCAATTTACGAATTACATTTAATTCGTTTTAGCTAATATCATTTAATCCTTATTAAATGGCCGTATCAATATCACACACTTGACTAACATTTTAGTCAAAAACTCCGACTAACCTTTTAGTCTTTTAGTAAGGCATCAATATGATTAATTTCTCAAATAATCACATCTCTCAAACACATCCTTTAGGTGTGACTCTTAGGGACCAGTTGATCACCGCCATCTGTATGACAATAACGTCAAACTTATCTAGCAAGCCAACCGTTATCGATAAACGTTAATCAACTGATTAAATACAAAAAGTACCCTGTGTACCTTTAGAGATTTATTTATGTTATTGCACTAACTGTGGAGGACACTAGCCCCAACAGTAACTTTCCTTGTTTTGTATGTGGATGACATACTATTGATTGGAAATGATATTCCAAGCCTGAACTCGGTAAAAGTGGAATTGGGAAACCATTTCCAAATGAAGGACTTGGGAGAGGCACAACGCATCTTGGGTATCCGGATCTATAGAGATAGATCTAAAAGGATACTAGCATTAAGTCAAGAAACTTATATTGATAAGATTCTTGATAGGTTCAATATGAAAGACTCTAAGAGAGGCTTTCTTCCGATGAGTGTAGGAATAACATTGAAGAAATCTCAATGTCCTACGACTCCTGCGGAAATTGAACGCATGAAATTGATCCCTTATGCTTCCGTTGTAGGATCAATCATGTATGCTATGATGTGCACTCGTCCCGATGTCGCTTTCGCTTTGAGCATGACGAGCCGGTATCAAGCTAATCCCGGTGAGAGTCACTGGATAGCTGTGAAGAACATCCTTAAATCCTTGAGAAGAACTAAGGATTCGTTTCTAGTGTTTGGAGGAGAACTTGAGCTACGTGTAAAAGGTTAAACGGATGCAAGTTTCCAAACCGATGGGGATGATCTGAAATCCCAATCCGGCTATGTCTTTATGTTGAATGGAGGAGCTGTTTGTTGGAAGAGCTTCAAACAGAGTGTCACTGCGGATTCTACGACTAAGTCGAGTATTTGGCAAAGATCTCAAGTCGCTAAAGAAGCTGTGTGGATTCGGCAATTCTTGGATGGACTAAGAGTAGTCCCTAGTGCCGTGGATCCTGTCACTGTTTATTGTGATAACAGTGGGGCTATTTTCCAAGCAAAGGAGCCCAAGTCTAGTAACAAGTCTCGACACGTTTTGAGGAAATACCACGTTATTAGAGATAATGTGGAGAGGAAGGAAATTGATATTTGTAAGGTTGGGACAGACGATAATATCGCTGATCCTTTAACCAAGCCTCTTTCGAGGGCTAAGCATGACGCGCACACCGCCTCCATGGGGTTGCGGCGTATGCCAGATTTCCTTTAGTTTCGTAATATGTAATTGAATGATGTATCTTATTACATATATGAAAATAACATTCATTGTTTTTATCTTAAGTCATTATGAATGCATACTTTGTTTATCCGAATATTTGTGTGACAACTTTGAACGTATTCAAGTGAACGGAATAAACTAAGTTTTTGGTCCCTGGTCTCTTATAAGAGGTGACGTCTCGTAGAGACTGGATTGCAAGTCGATCGATGGTGGGTTCAACGCCATAGGGTCATACGAGATGACTGATCGTTTGCATAGACAGACTGTGAAAACACTCTGTCGGGCGGTGACGCTTATAGAATTCCTTTTTAATGCGATTGAAACCTGGTCGTGGTGGGAATTTCTATAGTATTCCTTTGAGTTGATTCTTTGACTGGAAACTGATTGTCTGAGTCGGTCAGTTTCCGAGTGACTTTCATTTTTGTCCTAAACCATGCCGTGAAAGGGGGTTATAAGGGCATCTTTGGGGTCATGGTGATCTGCATTATATAGTACAATCTAGTGGAAGGAAAATGTCCACCCTTGTCGGGGTAAAACATCTTTGGGCCACTCGAGGAGTAGTCGCTGAAAATGCGTGGCCACGCTCGGTAAGAATCTACGGTAGATTCCCCGGTCAGACAGCTACTCTCCTTATCGAGGAAACCACTCACGATATATATCTCAGGATGCAAGTACGACCTGTAAGACACCTTGCATTGAGTGGGAGATGTGAAACGGACATGAGAATTGGTAATGCACAACTTGTCTCGGACAAGTGGGAGATTGTTGGAGTATGTGTCCTCCACAATAGTGCGATTACTTAATAAATCTCAATTAAGGAATACATGGGGATAATCCTGTATTATTGTCAATTGATTAACGTAAATCAATAACGGTTGGCTGACTAGAGTTTGACGTTATTGTCGTGAGAACGGCGGTAATCAATTGATCCCTTTAAGTCACACCTATAGGAACGTACTCCAAATTTTTAAGCTAATTAATTATATGAGATACAATTATATTGGTAACTTGATAAATCGACTAACGGTTAGTCAGTGTATTAATTTAGAGAGAAATCGAGTTGTGAACTCGGATGTTTTAATTTTATATCGATAAAATTATTAGAGGAGATGGGAATTAGTGATTAAACGTTAATTCACTAATTGTGTATATTTTACTAATGAGATTAGTAAAAGTACAATTTTAAATATGTGTAAGCGTACATATATGTTAAAGAAGAGTTGTGAGTTCAATTTGATAATTTGTACTTTATCATATTAGATGATTAAGTGATAAATTATAAGTATTTGTGGGACAAATATTGAAAACAAATTGGACCCATAAATAGGGCCTTTAAGCCGTCCAAACCAAGGGAAGGAAGAGAAAGATGCTCTTTTTGTCTTTTACCTTTTGTTATCCTTTGCATGCTTTAACATAATCATTGTTAAACTTGCAATTGTTCTTAACAATAAAAAGAGCTTTCCCACTCTCCTAAGCCCCAAGAGGCCGGCCCCCCTTTAGTGTGCTAAGCACACTTTGTTTTGTTGTTTCCCTTATTTAAAACACAAGGCAATGTATGTTAGTTGCATGCATTTCTCTCTTAACTCTTCTACTCTCTATCTCTCTCATTTCTCTCTAAAACTAATACTACTAATATTTTCCACCACATTACTAAGTGTTAGTAATATTAATACTTCAGATATTATCAAGTGATACTAAGTTATTTCTAGATCAAAATACTTAGTGTTTTTTGGAGTGTGTTCTTGGGTGCATCTCAAAGGAGGTTTCCTTATTTGGAAACTCGGTTTTGGAGGATCATCCTAAGCTTATACTCAAGAAACAAAACTAGAAAGGAGTTCTAGTTTTGTGCCCTAAATTTCCTTTAAGAGAAAGGTATAATTTTCTAAGCTTGTAACAAAATACTTTTGTTAACTATATAGATCTTGCTAAATCAAATTAGAGTAATTTGATTTACACTAATATTTGATTAGTGATTGGGATGAGATCCCTACAAACCGAGCCCAAACCCGCCTTTGGCCCTCACTCCAAAGCCCTCAACCTTCTAGTAGGTCATACTTGGTTTACTTGGAGCACAAGCAAGGAGATTACGTCGAATATTTCCAAGATTTGGCAAGCCGGATTAAGGAAATACGAAATCACAGAATTAAAACCACGCCACCAAACCGAAACAGCCTATGCGGCTCAGGGTACAAACCGCATAAGGCTATGCGGTTTGCCCCCTAAATCGCATAGACCTATGCGGCTCCCTGATGTGGCTTTTTTCCTGTGCTTTCCTATTTTTGCTCGGCTATTCTCCTATAAATACCCCCTATGCACGACCTATTGACACAAGTTTTCCCCACAAGAAAACCTCTCTTCTCATAACCTCACTTCCTAGGTTTAGTGCCCACATGGGTCCCACAAAATATACCGTCTAGCACGGTATACACACAAAAACTCTCTCAAAGCCTCACGCACTCAAATCCTTGAGTTCAACACACCATCCCGTGTTGAATTCATCCTCCTTTTAAGTTCACGAAGCGAAGCTCTGCCCAGATCTGAAGCGCCAGGACAAGGTAGGTACCGATCCACTTGGATCAAAGCTTTTTCTTATTTTCTATGGACTAACAAAGGGGACTACACTTTAGCACCCCCCCCCCCCCCCCGGCTTTGGCACCGAGCGCGCTTGCATTCCAAGTGTTCTTATTAGTTCGGGTACACTTCATATCCGATGACACGCCAAAGTCGCATAAGCAACTGACCCTTTTAAAATAAACCAATGGACAATTGAACTTTATTTTATTTGCATGCATCTTGCACCTTCTTTCTTTGCATTAAATCAACTTAAACAATGAATTCGACCTTTAAGTGAACCGTTTTCGTTAATAAGTTAAACATGCTAAACTGAGGTTTAAACTATCTTTTTGCATTTGCATTTGCATTCTTTTACAAACCTTTTTGCACTTGTACGTAGCGATAACATGAGCTCAAATATCATTTTCCATGGATTGTTCTAGATCAGTAGAGGCTATTTTTACATAGGCTTTTCTAAAAGGTTTTCATAAATCATTAATTGAACTACTCTTTTTCTAAAGTACCCTCACCCCGAATCCATTTTGGTTTCACAGCCTTAAATCTAGGGGTGTCGGCGTGCTCCAAAATCTAGGACATGTCTTTAACTTAGGACATGATAGCAGGTTCCTAATTTCCGCGATAATTAGGTGGCGACTCCAAAACAGTTTTAAAGGTTTTTCTAAATTAGTCTTTTTAACTTAAAGCGCCATTACGCAAGACGCCGAGTTGGGTCCCTCGTCGATCCCGGGTTCCACATTGACACACACACACACACAATTCAACTCTACATACGAAATTACCCACATGTTTAGCGAGTATATATAACAACACTTGAGTTCAAGGCGTTGCTCGTCCCATACATTCAACTAGTGATATGTAGTAACCCTCGCAATCACATTATTGACTCCACAAGAAACCCACCTGAAATAAGGATCAATTGTGTGAGAAAAGGACAGCAGCGGCCCACAGTTTGTCGTGTGGACAACAGCTCAAACCAATCAGTAGCTTGACGAGGCCAACAATAACAACACCAAAGGCACGGCCACCATGGCTTTCAAATATAACAATAACAAGCATGTACCATGACCACAACACACGCCAAACGTGGCAGCTTACAGGTGATAATATTATTATAATAGATAAAAGTCGTGGCTATCAGCTTACGTAATAATAAAAGTTAAACACTAACGTGACACATTATTATAACAATAAAAGACGCCCAACACAACCACGACAGTCCACTTTACATCAGTAACAACAATAGGTGACAGCCCGTCACAGCTCCAACTCGACAGGCCACGACAACCACAACGCGGCAGCCAACACTACGATGTGCGGGCGTGGCAAGAATGAAGCGGCAAAGACCCCAAAACGGCCCATTCGTGGTCAAATTCAGTCCCTAAGATGACCCCCAACATAACCAAATACGATTACATCAACAACAGTAACAGCTGCCCCTAAAAGTCCTTATATCACAGCTAAAACAAAATCAAACACAACCACAATGTTATGAGGTCTGTGTGGCCCGATGTTACGAGGTCTGTGTGGCCAGATATTATGTGGTCTGTGTGGCCCAATGTTATGAGGTCTGTGTGGCCCAATGTTATGAGGTCTATGTGGCCCAATGATTGGAGATGATATGTTGGAGGAGGTGTGGAGGGTTGACGACCTGGTAAGTCCCTTGTGTGGAGGTTACAGAAGGGGGTTCTTGACTTGCTTGTGATTTTGCGTTGTATGAGATACGTCCGGGTTAGTAACCGCGGATTTCCTTATTTTGTAAAGACCTAAGATTAAAATGGTTATGATACATCTTTCTCCGCCTTTGTAGTTGAGTCTTATTTCTTTACGCGCTCTTTTAACTGTCTTGGTAAAAGCTAACTAGGGTTTTGGTTGTTGTTTGTTTTGTGTTGTTTTCCCCACCCCGTAGGTACTCGGACGCTTGCTTGCTAGAGGGGGGCACTAGGAGGGATCACTGGAGTCGGTTCTGAGTCTAGCTGTCGCCGTAGACTTTTCTTATTTGATCACTTACAGTTTTTCAGGCCTGCGTGCCGTGGCACTGTCTGAGTGACAGTTGTAGATTTGAGAGTTTTGTTTGCCTTTTTACGCTTGCAGTTACACATATATTTTCAGGTGTTCTGTCTTGAGTTAACAGGTGTTTACCCCTGGATCCGTTCAATCGGGTCCCGTAACACTGTCATTTAGGTGGGGTCCGCCCGGCATAAATGGGGGGTGTTACACGTTCCAATTAGAAATCCCATAATTTTGCTCTTAAGTAATACGGAATATTCTAATTATCTTATGGGAATGTTTGTAAATAGGTCAAGCCGTAGAAGAGATGAATGACAGAGATGAGCAAGAAGATAGCTGACAAGATAACGTTACTAAAGTAATGAGATTTTAATGTAATTACATAATGTAGCTATTCCAAGTGACGACAATTTAATTCCAAGTACAAATAAAAGTCAACTTAAATGGATGTTGTGCTCAAAACCAGTTATTAGTTTACCCAATACAAAAACAAAAACACAAATGATTCAATCGGAAGATGGGATTATGATGATCAACTTAAATGGATGTTGTAGATATTAGTTTACCAAGCCATAACAATAAAATTTCGAACAATCTAAAAAAAAATGACAAAATGATAAACTTTCTAACATTTGTTACATCATAATAACACATGCAACAAAATTCAATTAATAGAAATATAAGTAAATGTTGGAGTTAGTGTCCTCCACAGTTAGTGCAATAACATAAATAAATCTCTAAAAGGTACACAGGGTACATTTTGTATTTAATCAGTTGATTAACGTTTATCGATAACGGTTGGCTTGCTAGATAAGTTTGACGTTATTGTCATACAGATGGCGGTGATCAACTGGTCCCTAAGAGTCACACCTAAAGGATGTGTTTAAGAAATATGATTATTTGAGAAAATGATCATATTGATGCCCTACTAAAAGACTAAAAGGTTAGTCGGTGTTTTTGACTAAAATGTTAGTTAAGTGTGTGATAATAATATGGCCATTTAATAAGGATTAAATGATATTAGCTAAGACGAATTAAATGTAATTCGTAAATTGAATATAAACTGTTATATTTAATTATTGAATATAATATAAGTTAATTAATCATAAACTGTTATAATTAATTAGAAAATTATAAATATAAGGATATTAATAATTTAATGATATATTATAGTGGATCATTATTATGTGATACTAGTAATATTATATTATATTAAAAGCTAAAGGAAACCTCCAAGAAAGAGCCTAATTGGTCTTTGACTCCTTGGTCAACAAGGAATTGTTTTTGGAAAGTGATTTTTGGAAACAAATATTACTCCCCATACTATAGGAGGGCCGAAATTTTGAGGCTATATTAGGGAGCTTTGGCTCAACCTAATTACTCAATTAATTGATCATAATTCACAACACAAAATCTCAAGAAAAGAAATAGTTCTTCTCTCTAATTTTCTAGCAAATCAAAGGGCATATCTTAGATTCATCTTGGGTGTTTCAATTAGGAGATACCATACTTTTGGTATTGATCTTAAGCCGATTTACTTGGATTAAAAGGTTAATTCTAAATCTTTATTTTATGCAATTTCTTTTATGACCTTTAAATCTTATAAAGTTTTTCATTATAATCCTGTGGATTTTAAGGTCTATATACGGATATAAACCTACAAGTGGTATCAGAGAATTAGGGCACATGAAATTTTTATAAGGTTTTCATAAAAATCGATTTTGTATAAATTTTAAACAAAAATTTTGAGTGGCCGTGTGTTTTAGGCATGTAGGCCGTGAGTTTTTGTTCTTGTTTTGCTTATTTTGGTCTATTTTGATTCATAATTATCAATGTTTTAAGATGTTAAAACTATAATAGATGATTTTGTATAGGTTTTAATTTGATACCGATTGAATTAGAACTAAAAGGACCAAAAATTTATGTATGTTAATGAACATATTTTGATGTTAATCATTAGATCTATCAGTTTAAGTTGTTTAATCTAAAAAGTTAGTTTGAATCTCTTAAATCAATGTTTAATACGGATTAAAATTGAGTTAGGAATCATCTAATCATTAGCATAAACGAATTAAAACAGTTTAATTCATGTTTTTAATTGATTGGCCGAATTAAATTATTTTTGAAAATTTTATTTGTTTTTTTTTTTTTGTAATTGGCCGAGAGTTTCAATAAAAAAAAAAAAAAAAAATTTATTTTGGTATTTTAATTTGATTTGGCCGAAAGTTTTATTTATTTATGGAAATTTGTTGTTTTTCAATTTTTGGTAATATTTGTTATAAAGATAATGAATATTTTGTAATTATGAAAAGGTTCATAATTTGGATACCAAATATTTTAAAACAGTTTAAAATATTTTATGACCTAATTTGTATTATACTGATAATATAAATTAATTTTGGATTATTCTTTTGATTATAAGATATTATGAACAATTAAGGAATTGTTGCATAATGATAATCTTTTAAAAGAGGTGGTTTGGATATAAATCAATTCGTATGCATTGTTTTTATATTGTTTAGTTGATGCTATATTTTGTGAATGAATGTTTGAATGAATGGTTTATTATACGCATTAATTATGTACAAAAGGTTGTAATTTACTAGTGTGGCCTTAGAAGATTATGTTTTCGTAATGAAAGGAAACATAATTATTGGTTGTAATTTTGAGATCTCGAATCTCCAATCTTGTAATATTTTTAATTTTGGCATATTTTGGATTAGAATGTAAATAGGTTTATTTTTGTAATTAAAATATGTAATTTTGAGAAGATTCAAGATTGAAGATTCAAGATGGATTCCCACTAAAGCCCAAGATGAAGAATGAAGACAAGCTTAGGGTCCATGGATGGATTCCAAATTGTATCTTGTTTTTATTTTCATAGGGATAGGCCACACTAGGTGTTTTTTTTCTTTTTGCGTTTTACTTTACCGTTTTATTGCATTCACGTTAGATAGTAGCATCATATTCCGCCTAAACTAAACCAAACCACCTAATATGCATGAAAATGGATCATATAGTTGTTTTTTTTTCATAGACATACGGATGTCGTTTGTTTAGAGCTATCACCTCAATTTAATCATTCACGATAATGCTAGATATTAGTTCACTTAAAATGAATTAAAATGAGTTGATGGGATCTTCCTCTAAAACGAAAATTGAGATTAGTCTTTATAGGAAAAGCATGCTATGAGCCCCTTCTTCGTCGGTAGGCATGTAGGACCTTACTCTCCACATGACCCCTTCTACGTTGGGTAAGTAGTATGCGTTGACCTATTTTACCTCAACACTATAGTTCGAGTAATATCTCGTAGTTATAGTGGACTAATAGATAGGATTTACTGAAATCTATCGACCAAGAATTCTAACAGTAGAATTAGCTAAGAAGTTAGCTTATCAATTTAAAGAAATTGAGTCTTGGGATCATTTATATAATTCTCGAGGGAGGTCGATTATATGAGTGCATAAGTCATTGCTTTAAACCGCTATTGTTTTACGACTTAATCTTTTAAAACCATGATTTCTTATCTTCTCTCTTCTTCTTCTTTCTTTTCACAGTTTCGAATACGTTATATCTGATATATATCTGCTAATACAAAATGGCTGGTCGTATTGAAGGCCCAATGCCAAGTGTCACACTTGAACGTGAATCATGGCTGAGAATTTTTATGGACAGCATGAATCAGTCTACTCGACTGAAGAATGATGGGTCCAATTTTGCTGATTGGGAGGCTGCATTACGGAATGCCGCCATAGCTGACGGCAAGCTCAAGTACTTGATCGAGCCATCGCCGTAGAACCAGCCCCGATGCAGAGCAAATGAAGACGTAGCTTATAGTGATTTCATGATGGAGGCGGGTGCGTTACGGAATGTACTCTTCTATGCAATGGAATCCAATTTGCAAAGACGATTCATTACCCAGAGTGCAAACAAGATTTTCACCACTTAACCAAAGAATTCTCGAAAGCAGAGAATTAAAAGTTACGAGTACACTACTCATTTCTTTGAGGCTAGACTCGGAAGGGCCAACCGGTTGGTCCACACCTTCTCGACATGATCGAGAATGTTGAAAAACTGGATGAGCTCGGTTGCAAAATCGATGAGAAGATCGTCATTGATCGAGTGCTCCACTCTCTTCATGATGGGTATGCCCTCTTTAGGGCAAACTATTACATGAATGACATGCAGAAAAGTCTGCATGAGTGCATTCACTCGCATGCGCGAGAGTGATCTCAAGTTGAGTGGGAGCACGAAACAAGATGTTCTCATGATTGGCAACAAGAAGGGTAAGAGGTAAGGCTCGGCTAACCTAGCTGTAGGTAAGCCAAAATTCAAGAAGCCAGTGGTTGCTAAGAGTGGGCCTGGTGAGTCTAGCGGTAGCTCACAAGGCAAGGCAAAAGCTAAGCAGACCATGGAGTGCCACCATTGCCACAAGCCTGGCCATTGGAGGCGAATCGTCCGTGTATCTTTGAGGACATAAAAGCAGGCCGCGTCGCTCCTGTTGGTATGTCTTCTTTTATTCATATGATTGAGATTAACCATGCAAGTTTCGGAACTTGGGTACTTGATACTGGATGTGGTTCTCATCTGTGCAATCATTTGCAGGGCCTAAGAAGCATCAGAACTCTGGCAAGAGGTGATGTAGATCTGCGAGTGGGAAATGGAGCAAGAGTTGCTGCAGTTTCAGTAGGGACATATGTAATCCAACTCCCAAGTGGATTTGAGTTATTTCTAAATAACTGTTACTATGTACCTAGTTTATCGAAAAACATTATTTCTGTATCCGTTCTTGATAAAGAAGGATTTTCATTTTTAATAAAGAATAATAGCTGTATTTTCTCTTTAAATGAAATGATTTATGGTAAAGCTGTTTCCATGAACGGAATTTATGTTTTAGATCAAACCACAGAAATCATGCATGTGAGTAACAAGAAAGCAAAGGTTGGTGACAAAGATCAAACGTATTTATGGCATTGCCGAATGGGACACATAAATGAGAAACGCGTGAAAAAGCTAATTGATAGTGGGACTATCGCCCCATTTGACTATGAAACTTTTGGCACGTGTGAATCATGTCTCATAGGCAAAATGTCTCGAATTTCCTTCAAAGGTGTTGGTATCTGTGGCGACCTATTAGGACTCATACATACTGATGTGTGTGGACCTATGTCAATCAACGCTAGAGATGGCTATAGGTATTTTATCACTTTCACGGACGATTTGAGTAGATATGGACATGTCTACTTAATGAAGCATAAAAGTGAGTCCTTTGACAAGTTCAAGGAATTCCAGAATAAGGTTGAGAACCAACTGGATAGAAAGATAAAAGCACTACGTTCGGATCGTGGTGGCGAATATCTTTCAACTGAGTTTGATCGACACCTGAAAGACCGCGGAATAGTATTACAATTAACTCCACCCGGAACACCACAGCTGAATGGTGTATCCGAACGCAGAAATCGAACATTACTTGACATGGTTCGATCCATGATGAGTCTGCGGTTGTACGACTCATTATGGGGTTATGCTCTTTGTCAATCGCTCTTATACTTAAGAAGTCCGTCTAAAGTCGTAGACAAGACTCCATATGAGTTATGGAAGAGGCGTCCCTAACTTGTCCTTTATTCGGGTTTGGGGTGCGAGGCTTATGTCAAGTGGAGACACGAGGATAAGCTCGACCGCGATCGGTCAAGACATACTTTATTGGTTATCCAAAAGGAATGTTTGGTCATTACTTCTATTCGCCAACCGAACAACGAGTTTTTGTTGCGGCTAGTGCGAAGTTCTTAGAGAAAGAGTTTCTCGAAGACAAGAGAGGTAATAGAACCTTCGATCTGTCGGAGATTCCTGAACCAACAACCGAGCAACCGATGGAGGAAACTGTTCCTTCTTCGTCTGCTGTGGTTAATGTCCCTTTGGAACCCAGAAGGTCGGGTAGACTTTCCATTCCTCCAGATAGATACATCGGTATGGTTGAGGAGAATGGGAGAGACGACATTTTACTCCTTGAGAGTAACGAACGTAACCTATAAAGGTGCCATGGCGTGTTACGACTCAAAGCTTTGTCAGGGAGCCATGCAAACCGAGATGGACTCGATGTACGAGAACCATGTATGGGATCTGGTTGACTTACCTGATAAGGCTAGGCCTCTTCAGTGCAAATGGCTTTACAAGATAAAGCGATCTGTAGAAGGACAACCAGATATATACAAGGCACGACTAGTGGCAAAGGGCTTCACTCAAGTGCAAGGGTTGCACTATGATGAGATCTTTGCACCCGTAGTCATGCTTCGTTCCATTCAGATTCTCTTAGCGATCGCCGCATTTCATAACTATGAAATTTGGCAAATGGATGTGAAAACCGCCTTCTTAAACGGTTATTTGGAGGAGGAGTTGTACATGGTACAACCCGAAGGTTACATCGATCCTGAAAATCCTAAGAAAGTTTGCAAGCTTAAGCGTTCCATCTATGGACTTAAGCAAGCTTCACGGAGTTGGAATCATCGCTTCGACCAAGTGATAAAGGAGAATGGATTCACTCGATCGGTCGAGGAACCATGCCTATATATCAAGTCGAGTGGGAGCAAGATTGTATTCCTAATACTGTACGTCGATGACATACTCTTAATTGGGAATGACATACCTCTCTTAACTTCGGTAAAAGTATGGTCACAGAACCATTTACGGATGAAAGATCTGGGTGAGGCACAACGTATTTTGGGGCTCCGTATCTATAGAGATAGATCACGACGGATGTTATCCCTCAGTCAGGAGTCTTATATAGATAAGATTCTTGAGAGGTTCAAAGATGACCAACTCCAAGAAGGGAATCTTCCAATGATCTCCTGGGTGCACTTGAGTAAAGCTCAAGCACCAAAGACATCTGAAGAGGTCGGCGCATGAGTCGGATTCCATATGCTTCACTATAGGATCGATCATGTATGCCATGATATGCACACGCGTCGACGTGGCATATGCATTGAGTATGACGAGCCGATACCAAGGCAATCCAGGTGAAGCACCTTTGGATGGCCAGAAGAACATTCTTAAGTACCTACGGAGGACTAAAGATTGGGTATTGACTTACGGAGGAGACACTGAGCTATGCGCAATCGGTTACGCAGATGTTAGTTTCCAAAAGGATCGAGATGACTCAAAGTCTCAATCAGGATTCGTTTTTACTCTTAATGGCGCCATGGTCACCGAAAAGCTCCAAACAAACAGTTATAGCAGATTCAACAACTGAGTCCGAGTACTATGCTGCTTCCGAAGCTGCAAAGGAAGCTATATGGATGCGTCAGTTCTTACAAGGACTAACTGTAGTTCCAAGTTCGAATGACCCGATCACCATCTATTGCGACAATAGTGGTGCCATCTTCCAGGCAAAGGAGCCGAAGTCCAGCAACAAGTCTCGGCACGTGCAAAGGAAGGCTCACATGATCCGGGATTACGTGGAGCAGAAGGAGATAGTGATTGACAAGATTGCTACGGATGATAACATAGCAGATCCTCTCACTAAGCCGTTGAGACAAGATAAGCATGAAGGGCACGTTAAATCCATGGGAATTAAGCGTGTTCCTGAGTTGTATTAGTTGTTTGTATGGATTTGACACTTGTATTTCCTAAAACTTCTAATAAAATCATCGTTTTGTTACATATATTGTTTTTCATGAGGGTTGTGCAGACAACGTTGAACACCTCAAAGTGAACTGAATTGCTTTATATTTTGTTTTGGTCCGTGATCGCCTACACGAGCTGATAACTCTGGCAATCATTTTGTGACGTCGATTGATGGTGGGTTCAACGAGCCATAAGTCAAACTGTTGACTGATCGATCACAGATGCGGGTTTACTGAAATCGCGCAGGACATTTTTGTGACGACTACATGGAGTCCTAAATGTTTCAGAACATTAGATGCCGGGTCGTGGATAGGACATCCATAGTGTTCCTAGAGTCGATTCTTTTGACTATCGATCGCCTCTTGAGATTAAGGCGATTTTGGGTGACTTTGGTTTCTTTCTCACTACGATCGTAATAAAGCGCTGCGCATTTTCACTGGTCATTTCATCTTTGCGCTTACATCTGCAGGATTCGAGTTGAGGGAAATATCCAAACTTCTATCGAGTTATAATATTTATTCTCAGGGCCACACGTGGGGCTGTAACTGAAAATGCATGGCCATGCTCGAATATTGATTCGTTTATCAGTTAAGTTACTCTCTAGTCGGGGAAACCACTCTTGATACTGATCGCTTGTGAACTACGACCTTTGGAAGTACGGACTTTGCAAATTGGTTTACATTGAGTGGGAGAAATTTATTATGGATACGAGAATCGGTTATCGCACCTACACTTGTACGGACAAGTGGGAGATTGTTGGAGTTAGTGTCCTCCACAGTTAGTGCAATAACATAAATAAATCTCTAAAAGGTACACAGGGTACATTTTGTATTTAATCAGTTGATTAACGTTTATCGATAACGGTTGGCTTGCTAGATAAGTTTGACGTTATTGTCATACAGATGGCGGTGATCAACTGGTCCCTAAGAGTCACACCTAAAGGATGTGTTTAAGAAATATGATTATTTGAGAAAATGATCATATTGATGCCCTACTAAAAGACTAAAAGGTTAGTCGGTGTTTTTGACTAAAATGTTAGTCAAGTGTGTGATAATAATATGGCCATTTAATAAGGATTAAATGATATTAGCTAAGACGAATTAAATGTAATTCGTAAATTGAATATAAACTGTTATATTTAATTATTGAATATAATATAAGTTAATTAATCATAAACTGTTATAATTAATTAGAAAATTATAAATATAAGGATATTAATAATTTAATGATATATTATAGTGGATCATTATTATGTGATACTAGTAATATTATATTATATTAAAAGCTAAAGAAACCTCCAAGAAAGAGCCTAATTGGTCTTTGACTCCTTGGTCAACAAGGAATTGTTTTGGAAAGTGATTTTTGGAAACAAATATTACTCCCCATACTATAGGAGGGCCGAAATTTTGAGGCTATATTAGGGAGCTTTGGCTCAACCTAATTACTCAATTAATTGATCATAATTCACAACACAAAATCTCAAGAAAAGAAATAGTTCTTCTCTCTAATTTTCTAGCAAATCAAAGGGCATATCTTAGATTCATCTTGGGTGTTTCAATTAGGAGATACCATACTTTTGGTATTGATCTTAAGCCGATTTACTTGGATTAAAAGGTTAATTCTAAATCTTTATTTTATGCAATTTCTTTTATGACCTTTAAATCTTATAAAGTTTTTCATTATAATCCTGTGGATTTTAAGGTCTATATACGGATATAAACCTACAGTAAAAAGCACAATTGCACATACAATTAACCTACAAAATCATCGAAACATAAAATCAGCATCTGAAACTACTGAGCGAGTCAAGGGAAGAGAACTCAAATTGAGTAATTAGAGTTTAGAGGAGTGCACAAAAATGCCGAGAAAAAAAAAATAGGCAAAAAGAGGCAGAAAATTGGGGGTAAATAAACAAGTGATCACATAAAAGTCGGTAAAATATAGGACAGATGAAAATTTAATGAAAAATTTATGTTTTTTTTAAACTGAAATATAGGAGACGTAATATTATTATTACAAAGTTTACTGGTGAGGCCGTCTTATAGTATAAGACAATGAATTTTTAGATTCTTTTAATATTGTCAAAAGTGAAAACTTTAACTAAAATAGAAGTTACTTCTAATTCTTTTGGTTTAACATTAATTACAATTGAAATTTATGTACAATTTTTCCTCAAAGTTGTTTTAATATTCACATATTAAATACTTTAAAATATGAATTAAGTATAGTTTATACACGCATAATTTACATTTTAAAAAATGAAAAATGAGTGTTTTTATTCAAAGTCAATATTTTATTAATTATGAGTCTTTTTTATTAACAATCAATATTCTATCTATCTATCTATCTATCTATCTATCTATCTATCTATCTATCTATCTATCTATCTATCTTGAATTTTTAATTGCGAGATATCTAATTCATACATAATTTGAATTTAATTACTAAGCAGTGCATAAATAATATTAAATATTCGACATGTTTTAAATTTGCTTATTTACTTATTTCGATAAATAACATTTTATTTATTAAAAATTTTACACTGTAGAGCCCGGCCTGGGGCGGGCTAGAAAACAAGAGTATCCTGGTTTGTCGCGTTTCCTTGTTCATTGTCGGCAGTAGTTAAACACAAGAAGCCATTCGTTGTCTCCTTAACTAGAGTATCCTGGTTTGTCGCGTTTCCTTGTGCATTGTCGGCAGTAGTTAAACACAAGAAGCCATTCGTCGTCACATGAACTGTAGTTGAAGCCATAGTTTGAGAATCGACATTCTCACACCTCGCACAATTTTCTCTGTTTTGTTATCTTCGAATGCTGTCTCGAGCTACCTTGTTGTTCGTTATCCTAGCTTCATAGCCCTCCTGATGCGGCACAAATTTGTCGTCCGCCACTTTCTCGCTAGTTCCAACAGAGGGGTCTAAACTCGGAGCTTCATTTTCCATTTCTTCCCCCATCGATTAGAAGTTTTCGTTTGTGGGGTAATGTTTCGACATGATAACCTCCGCTGCTCTCGACAATAGCCATAAAACCTGTAGGCGTTTCATGACAAAGAGCTGGTGACAATCCCATCCTCCAATTATAATACGAAACCGTAACATCACCCTCTAACAATCTATGAGGAATGTACAATTTCATGCCATCAACGGGTTTCTGATAAAAATTCCAAGCAGCGTCAGCATCACCGTCGAGTCTAGGAACGAAATCAAGAATGTCTTGATCTATTCCGAACAGTATACCAACTCGATGAGGAAGATACTTCTGGACACAATCCAAACCAACCAACTCACAAGCCCTCAAACTTCTTACAAACGACAATAACTTTTCGTCAACCTCGGAATTTATCAACACCCACATTTCTTCATCACTATAAAACTTAGGCAATTCCCAATTACTCAACTTCATAACATAAGGCCTCCACAAGAACTCGTCTCCACCTAACTCCATATCCTCCCTCAAGCTCCTTTTTTTCAACTTCGATACGTTGTGCCAACGCACCAACCTAGGCTGTCCACAAACGAGTGAGACGGGTTTTGGAGCCAATGTAGGAAACATTTCCCAAGCCCAAACTTGTACCAACTGAAAGGGTTACCAAATAACAAGCTTTGAACCGTTATCGTATCCTTCACACACAGTTCATAATTTTGTTCCGCAGCAAACCCAAGTCTTTGAATATCGAAGATAAAACAACAGGCGCAAACACAATTTGAGTGCCACGAGCAATCACAATTGTTACATGGAACAAATTTTGTTTAACTATAGTGTAAGAATCTTTCGTAATAACACACCTCGATAACCACAAGACAATAAACGCAACATGCTTAAGCTCACCCCCTTTTCCCGTGATGTACTTCATCCAAGTCGTCTAACTCACACCAAAATGACAATTACTTGACCTTATTTGCTTCCACCTCGAAACGATTTCACTCTCAACCGCGTCCTCAACTCCCCTCATACGCAACACGTCTCGAAGAAAAACTTCTAAAATCGAATAACCACCGAAGAGCATAACATCCTCCAAAGTAATACTAGCTTCACCCCAAGGCAAAACAAAACCATTCGTCTTGCAACACCATTTCGCAGCCAAATCTAGGACGATTTCATTATGCCTCACAACATAACACGTAGACGCTTTGATCGCCTCGAGAATCCCGGCTTTCTTCCATGTTTCTTGATGGATTTTCTCCAACTTTATAACCCATTTGTCCCATGACGCCAGTGGTACGTTTAAGCCTTCCATGGTAGAGAACTTTCTTCAACATTGTTTCCTCGACATTATGGTCCGAAGTAATGGACATAACTGAAGGACATTTTGGAAGTAAATGAAGATTTTTAGGGTTGTTTAGACAATGTTTAAGGAAATGTGCATTTCAAAGTGTTGGTTTTCCACCATCGGTTAGCGGTACCATTAATTCAAGCTTTCCTTCAATCATTTTGCAAATTCTTCCCTCATATATTTGAAAACTCATGATCTGAATTAAGAATAGAATTGTGGAATTTGAAGGTTAATTTCTCTTTCTACCTCTTCTTCCCAACTATTCTCGTCTACCAATGAATTTAAATATTGAGTTCTTTTGTGTGACCCCTTGTCCAAGTCCAATGTATTAAATATTTTACGAATGTTTAAGAGGTAAATAACAGACGGTAAAAAATACGGTTAAGAAGAGACAGTTCAAATTTTGAATCAGGTAATGGTACAGACGGAGACATGGAGAGGGAGTTTGATATTTTACAAAAGGGGAAAAAGCAGTGATGCTCTAACACAAGTACACAACGTACCAAACAAGTCAAGAATTCGTCGCATCTGTCTAGTTTGCGATGGAAATAATCCGTCGCAAAAGTCAAGAATCCTTTGCATCTGACTAGTTTGCGACGGAAATAATCCGTCGCAAAAGTCAAGAATCCGTCGCATGTGTCTAGTTTGCGACGGATAAGTGGCGTCGCAAAATCTGGTCGCAATAGAAAGCATTTGCGACGGAATTTTCGTCGCAAAACTTCTTGGGACGGATGAATTTTTAAAAAAAATAGAAATAATTATAATTTATGAAAAAAAATTGCGACGAAACTTGCTACCGAATTTTCCGTCGCCAAAAAAAAAAAAAAAATTATTTATTTTAGTTACCGTATGGCGCATATTGTTTTTGTATAATTACAAGTGGCTGTATAAATCTCAATGCATGAAAAGGATGATTCTTATATAAACTATACAAATCTTACTTATTTCATCGATGTGGGACAAATTTTTCTTGTTTTTGCGACAGACTTTGCGACGGATTCACTGTTTGCGTTGGATTTTACTACTAAATATTCGTGGCAAAAAAAAAAAAAAAAAAAAAAAAAAAACAAAAAAACGAAAATCTTTGCTCGAAATATTTTTTTTTGGGACGGAATATTCGGTTGCAAACTCCGTCGCAACATTTTTTCCATTTTTCCTTGTTTTTGGAATTCTTTATTTAAATTAAATTCATAAATTATTATCACCTTCCGACGGATTAGCAACGGCTTTTCCGTCGCAAATGTTGTCGCCAAATTTTGAGACGCAAATTACGACGGAAATCCGTCGCTACAATTTCACTCCAAAAAATCCGTCGCTCTAACAATATGTCGTAAAATCCGTCGCAAATGTTTTTTTTTTGCGACGGAATAGTTGTCCGTCACAAAAATACCGTCGCAAGGTGAGCAAATTTTTGTAGTGGATAATGTTTCGATAGGATAACCTCCGTTGCTCTCGACAATAGCCATACAACCTATGGTCGTTTCATGACAAAGATATGGTGACAATCCCATCCTCCAATTGTAGTACGAAACCGTAACATCACCCTCTAACAATCTATGAGGAATGTACAATTTCATGCCATCAACAGGTTTCTGATAAAAATTCCATGCTGCGTCGAAACTAGGAACGAAATAAAGAATGTCTTGATCTATTCCAAACTATATACCAACTCGATGAGGAAGATAATTCTCGACACAATCCAAACCAACCAACTCACAAGCCATCAAACTTCTTACAAACGACAATAACTCCTCGTCAACCTCGAAATTTACCAGCACCCACATTTCTTCATCACTATAAAACTTAGGCAATTCCCAATTACTCAACTTCATAACATAAGGCCTCCACAAGAACTCGTCTCCACCTAACTCCATCTCCTCCCTCAAGCTCCCTTTTTTCAACTTCGTTACGTTGTACCAACGCTCCAACCAAGGTTGTCCACAAACAAGCGAGTGAGACGGGTTTTTGAGCCAATGTAGGAAACCTTTCCCAAGCCCAAACTTGAACCAACCGAAAAGGTTCCCAAATAACTAGCTTTGAACCGTTATCGTATCTTTCACAGACACAGTTCATAATTTTGTTTCTCAGCAAATCCAAGTCTTTGTATATCGAAGTTAAAACAACTGGAGCAAACGCAATTCGAGTGCCTCGGGCAATCACAATTACTACATGGCACAAATTTGGTTTAACTATAGTGTAAGAATCTTTCGTAATAACACACCTCGATAACCACATGACAATAAACGCAACATGCTTAAGCTCAACCTGTTTTCCCATGATGTACTTCATCGAAGTCGTCTGACTCACACCAAAATGACAATTACTCGACCTTAATTGCTTCCACCTCGAAACGATTTCACTCTCAACCGCGTCGTCAACTCCCCTCATACGCAACACGTCTCGAAGAGAAACTCCTAAAACCGAATAACCACCCAAGAGAAAACAACCTCCAAAGTAATACTAGCTTCACCCCAAGGCAAAACAAAATTATTCGTCTCGCAACACCATTTTGCAGCCAGATCTAAGACGATTTCATTATGCCTCACAACATAACACGTAGACGCTTTGATCGCCTCGAGAATTCCGGCATTCTTCCATGTTTCTTGATGGATTTTCTCCAAATTTTCAATCCATTTGTCCCATTACGCCAATGGTACGTTTAAGCCTATCATGGTAGAGAACTTTCTTCGACATCATTTCCTCGACATTATGGTCCGAAGTAATGGACATAACTGAAGGACATTTTGGAAGTAAATGAAGATTTTTAGGGTTGTTAAGACAATGTTTAAGGAAATGTGCATTTCTAAGTGTTGATTTTCCACCATCAGTTGGCGGTACCATTAATTCAAGCTTTCCTTCAATCATTTTGCAAATTCTTCGCTCGTATATTTGAAAACTCATGAATTAAGAATAGAATTGTAGAATTTGAAGGTCAATTTCTCTTTCTACATATTCTACCCAACTACTCTCGGCTAACAATCAATTTAAATAATGAGTTCTTTTGTGTGACCCCTTGTCCAAGTCCAATGTATTCAATATTTTATGAATGTTTAGGAGGTAAAAAAAAAAGACGTTAAAAAAGACAGTAAAGAAGAGACAGTTCAAATTTTGAATCATTTAATGGTCCTGATGATATTTGATAAAAAGGGAAAAATCAATGATACTCTAACACAAGTACACAACGTACCAAACAAGTCAAGAATCCGTCGCATCTATCTAGTTTGCGACGGAAATAATCCGTCGCAAAAGTCAAGAACCCGTCGCATCTGTCTAGTGTGCGACAGAAATATTAAATAATCCGTCGCAAAAGTCAAGAATCCGTCGTATCTGTCTAGTTTGCGATGGATTAGTGGCGTCGCAAAATCTGGTCGCAATAGAAAGCATTTGCGACGGAATTTTCGTCGCAAAACTTCTTGCGACGGACTTTTGTCACCGATTAATATTTAAAAAAATTGAAATAATTATAATTTATGAAAAATAATTGCCACGGAACTTGCTACCGAATTTTCCGTCGCCAAAAAAAAAAAATACTTATTTATTTATTTATTTATGTTATCTTTTGTACAATTACAAGTGGCTGTATAAATCTCAATGCATGAAAAGGATGATTCTTACTTAAACTATACAAATCTTACTTACTTCGTTGATGTGGGACAAATTTTTCAAGTTTTTGCGACAGACTTTACGACGGATTCACTGTTTGCGACGGATTTTATTACTAGATATTTGTCGCCAAAAAAAAAAATCTTTGCTACGGTATTTTTTTTTTTTTTGTAACGGAATATTTAGTATGAAACTCTGTCGCAAATTTTTTTTTTCCATTTTTCCTTGTTTTTTAATTCTTTTTTTAAATTAAATTCATAAATTATTATCACCTGTGACGGATTAGCGACGGCTTTTCCGTAGCAAATCTTGACACCAAATTTTGCAACGCAAATTATGACGGAAATCCGTCGCTAAAATTTCCCTTCAAAAATTCCATCGCAAGATCCGTCGCTCTAACAATCCGTCGTAAAATCCGTCGCAAATGTTTTATTTTTGCGACGGAATTGTTGTCCATCACAAAAATACCGTCGCAAGGTGTGCAAATTTTTTTATGGGGTACTGTTTCGATAGAATAAGCACCGTTGCTCTCGACAATAGCCATACAACCTGAAGTCGTTTCATGACAAACCAATGGTGACAATCTCATCCTCTAATTGTAGAACGAAACCGTAACATCACCCTTTAGCAATCTAAGAGGATTGTACAATTCCATGCCATCAACGGGTTTCTGATAAAATTCCAAGCAGCGTCAGCATCACCGTCGAGTCTAGGAACGAAATTAGGTATGTCTTGATCCATTTCGAACTGCATTCCAACTCGATGCGGAAGACACTTTTCAACATAATCCAAACCAGCCAACTCACAAGCCCTCAAACTTCTTACAAACGACAATAACTCCTCGTCAACCTCGGAATTTATCAGCACCCACATTTCTTCATCACTATAAAACTTAGGCAACTGCCAATTACTCAACTTCATTACATAAGGCCTTCACAAGAACTCGTCTACACCTAACTCCATCTCCTCCCACAAGCTCCCTTTTTTTTTAACTTCGTTACGTTGTGCCAATGCACCAACCTAGGCTGTCCACAAACAAGTGAGACGGGTTTTGGTGCCAATGTAGGAAACCTTTCCCAAGCCCAAACTTGAACCAACTGAAAGGGTGCCCAAATAACAAGTTTTGAACGGTTATCGTATCCTTCACACACACAGTTCATAATTTTGTTCCTCAGCAAACCCAAGTCTTTGTATATCGAAGCAAATACAACAAAAACAAACGCATTTCGAGTGCCTCGAGCAATCATAATTGCTACATGGAACAAATTTTGTTTAACTATAGTGTAAGAATCTTTCGTAATAACACACCTCAATAACCACAAAACAATAAACGCAACATGCTCAAGCTCACCCCCTTTTCCCATGATGTACTTCATCCAAGTCGTCTGACTCACACCAAAATGACAATTACTCGTCCTTATTTTCTTCCACCTCCAAACGATTTCACTCTCAACCGCGTCCTCAACTCCCCTCATACGCAACACGTCTCGAAGAGAAACTCCTAAAACCGAATAACCACCCAACACCATAACATTATCCTCCAAAGTAATACTAGCTTCACCCCGAGGGAAAATAAAACTATTCGTCTTGCAACACCATTTCGCAGCGAAATCATGGACGATTTCATTATGTCTCACAACATAACACGTAGACGCTTTGATCGCCTCGAGAATCCCGACTTTCTTCCCTGTTACTTGATGGATTCTCTCCAAATTTTCAACCCGTTTGTCCCATGACGCCAGTGGTTTAAGCCTACCATGGTAGATAACTTTCTTCCCCATCGTTTCCTCGACATTATGGTCCGAAGTAATGGACATAACCGGCGGACATTTTGGAAGTGAATGAAGATTTGTAGGGTTGTTTAGACGATGTTTAAGGAAATGTGCATTTGTAAGTGTTGGTTTTCCACCATTACTTCGTGGTACCATTACTTCAAGCTTTTCTTCAATCGTTTTTCAAATTCTTCCCTCGTATATTTGAAAACTTATGAATTAAGAATAGTATTGTGGAATTTGAAGGTTAATTTGTCTTTCTACCTTTTCTTCCTAACAAATCTCGTCAAACAATCAATTTAAATAATGAGTTCTTATGTGTGACCCCCTTGTCCAAGTCCAATGTATTCAATATTTTACGAATGTTTAAGAGGTAAAAAGAGACGATAAAGAAGACGGTTAAGAAGAGACAGTTCAAATTTTGAATCATGTAATGGACCTGATGGAGACATTTTGAGGGAGTTTGATATTTGATAAAAAGGAAAAAAAGTATTGATGCTCAAACACAAGTACGCAACGTACCAAACAAGTCAAGAATCCGTCGCATCTGTATAGTTTGCGACGGAAATAATCCGTCGCAAAAGTCAAGAATCCGTCGCATTTGTCTAGTTTGCGACGGATTAGTGGCGTCACAAAATCTGGTCGCAATCGAAAGCATTTGCGACAGAATTTTCGTCGCAGAACTTCTTGCGACGGAGTTTTGTGACGGATTAATTTTCAAAAATTTGGAAATATTTATAATTTATGAAAAAAAATGCGATGGAACTTGCTACCGAATTTTTCGTAGCCAAAAAAAATGAAACATATTTATTTATTTATTTTAATTACCGTATGGCGCATATAGTTTTTGTCTAATTACAAGTGGCTGTATAAATCTCAATGCATGAAAAAGGTGATTCCAATATAAACTATACAATTCTTACTTACTTCGTCGATGTGGGACAGATTTTTCTTGCTTTCGCGACAGACTTTACGACGGATTCACTGTTTGCGACAGATTTTATTACTAGATATTCGTCGCCAAAAAAAAAAAAATCTTTGCTACGGTATTTTTTTTTTTATTTTTTTTTTTGTGAAGGAATATTTCGTACGAAACTCCGTCGCAATTTTTTTTTATTCCATTTTTCCTTATTTTTGGAATTCTTTATTTAAATTAAATTCATAAATTGTTATCACCTTGCGACGGATTAGCGACTGCTTTTCCGTCGCAAATCTTCGCGCCAAATTTTACGACGCAAGTTACGACGGAAATCCGTCGCTAAAATTTCCCTTCAAAAAATCCGTCGCAAGATCCGTCGCTCCAACAATCCGTCGTAAATTCCTTCGCAAATGTTTTATTTTTGTGACGGAATTGTTGTCCGTCACAAAAACATCGTCGCAAGGTGCGAAAATTTTTTTATGGGGTAATGTTTCGATAGGATAACCTCCGTTGCTCTCGACAATAGCCATACAACCTGAAGTCGTTTCATGACAAAGCAATGGTGATAATCCCATCCTCCAATTGTAGTACCATCACCCTTTAGCAATCTAAGAAGAATGTACAATTTCATGCCATCAACGGGTTTCTGATAAAATTTCAAGCAGCGTCAGCATCACTGTCGAGTCCAGGAACGAAATCAGGAATGTCTTGATCCATTCCGAACTGCATTCCAACTCGACGAGGAAGATACTTTTCGACACAATCCAAACCAGCCAACTCGCAAGCCCTCAAACTTCTTACAAACGACAATAACTCCTCGTCAACCTCGGAATTTATCAGCACCCACATTTCTTCATCACTATAAAACTTAGGCAATAGCCAATTACTCAACTTCATAACATAAGGCCTTCACAAGAACTCGTCTACACATAACTCCATCTCCTCCCTCAAGCTCCCCTTTTTCAACTTCGTTACGTTGTGCCAACGCACCAACCTAGGCTGTCCACAAACGAGTGAGACGGGTTTTTGTGCCAATGTAGGAAACCTTTCCCCCGCCCAAACTTGAACAAAAAGGGTGCCCAATTAACAAGTTTTGAACGGTTATCGTATCCTTCACACACACAGTTCATAATTTTGTTTCTCAGCAAACCCAAGTCTTTGTACATCGAAGAAAAAAAAACAAGAGCAAACGCAATTCGAGTGCCTCGAGCAATCACAATTGCTACATGGAGCAACTTTTGTTTAACTATAGTGTAAGAATCTTTCGTGATAACACACCTCTTTAACCACAAAACAATAAACGCAACATGCTCAAGCTCACCCCCTTTTCCCGTGATGTTCTTCATCCAAGTCGTTTGACTCACACCAAAATGACAATTACTCGACGTTATTTTCTTCTACCTCGAAACGATTTCACTCTCAACCGCGTCCTCAACTCCCCTCATACGCAACATGTATCGAAGAGAAACTCCTAAAACCGAATAACCACCCAACACCATAACATCCTCCAAAGTAATACTAGCTTCACCCCAAGGGAAAACATAACTATTCATCTCGCAACACCATTTTGCTGCCAAATCATGGACGATTTTATTATGCCTCACAACATAACACGTAAACGCTTTGATCGCCTCGAGAAGCCCGGCTTTCTTCCATGTTTCTTGATGGATTCTCTCCAAATTTTCAACCCGTTTGTCCCATGACGCCAGTGGTTTAAGCCTACCATGGTAGAGAACTTTCTTCCACATCTTTTCCTCGACATTATGGTCCGAAGTAATGGACATAACCGGCGGACATTTTGGAAGTAAATGAAGATTTGTAGGGTTGTTTAGACAATGTTTAAGGAAATGTGCATTTCTAAGTGTTGGTTTTCCACCATTACTTCGTGGTTCCATTACTTCAAGCTTTTCTTCAATCATTTTGAAAATTCTTCCCTCGTATATTTGAAAACTTATGAATTAAGAATAGAATTGTGGAATTTAAAGGTGAATTTGTCTTTCTACCTTTTCTTCCTAACTAATCTCGTCTAACAATCAATTTAAATAATGAGTTCTTTTGTGTGACCCCCTTGTCCAAGTCCAATGTATTCAATATTTTACAAATGTTTAAGAGGTAAAAAAGAGACGATAAAGAAGACGGTTAAGAAGAGACAGTTCAAATTTTGAATCATGTAATGGACCTGATTGAGACATTTTGACGGAGTTTGATATTTGATAAAAAGGAAAAAAAGAATTGATGCTCAAACACAAGTACGCAACGTACCAAACAAGTCAAGAATCCGTCGCATCTGTCTAGTTTGTGACGGAAATAATCCGTCGCAAAAGTCAAGAATCCGTCGCATCTGTCTAGTTTGCGACGGATTAGTGGCGTCGCAAAATCTGGTCGCAATAGAAAGAATTTTCGTCGCAGAACATCTTGCGAGGGACTATTGTGACGGATTAATTTTTAAAAATATAGAAATATTTATAATTTATGAAAAAAATTGCGATGGAACTTGGTACCGAATTTTTCATAGCCAAAAAAAAAAATGAAACATATTTATTTATTTATTTATTTATTTTAATTACCGTATGGCGCATATAGTTTTTTGTATAATTACAAGTGGCTGTATAAATCTCAATGCATGAAAAGGGTGATTCCTATATAAAATATACAAATCTTACTTACTTCGTCGATGTGGGACAGATTTTTCTTGTTTTTGCGACAGACTTTGCGACGGATTCACTGTTTGGGATGGATTTTACTATTAAATATTCGTGGCAAAAAAAAAAAACAAAAAAAAATAAGCGAAAATCTTTGGTACGAAATATTTTTTTTTGGGACGGAATATTCGGTTGCAAACTCCGTCGCAATTTTTTTTCCAATCTTTCCTTGTTTTCGGAATTCTTTATTTAAATTAAATTAATAAATTATTTTCACCTTGCGACGGATTAGCGACGGCTTTTCCGTCGCAAATGTTGGCGCCAAATTTTGCGACGGAATTGTTGTCCGTCACAGAAATATCGTCGCAAGGTGCGCAAGTTTTTCTAGTGGGTAATGTTTCGACAGGATAACCTCCGCTGCTCTCGACAATAACCATACAACCTGTAGTTGTTTCATGAGAAAGAGATTGTGACAATCTCTTCCTCCAATTGTAGTACAAAACCGTAACATCACCCTCTAACAATGTTTGAGGAATGTACAATTTCATGCCATCAACGTGTTTCTGATAAAAATTCCAAGCAGCGTCAGCATCACCGTCAAGTCTAGGAACGAAATCAAGAATGTCTTGATCCATTCCGAATTGCATTCCAACTTGATGAGGAAGATACTTTTCAACACAATCCAAACCAACCAACTCACAAGCCCTCAAACTTCTTACAAACGACAATAACTCTCTGTCAACCTCGAAATTTATCAGCACCCATATTTCTTTATCACTATAAAACTTAGGCAATTCCCAATTACTCAACTTTATAACATAAGGCCTCCACAAGAACTCGTCTCCACCTAACTCCATCTCCTCTCTCGAGATCCCTTTTTTCAACTTCGTTACGTTGTACCAACGCACGAACCTAGGCTGTCCACAAACGAGTAAGACGGGTTTTGGAGCCAATGTTGGAAACCTTTCCCAAGCCCAAACTTGAATCAACAGAAAGGGTGCCAAATAACAAGCATTGAACCGTTATCGTATCTTTCACACACACAGAGTTCATAATTTTGTTCCTCAGCAAACCTAAATCTTAGTATATCGAAGCTTAAAAAAGTTTGTCTAACTATAGTGTAAGAATCTTTCGTAATAACACACCTCGATAACCACAAGACAATATACGCAACATGCTCAAGCTCACCCCCTTTTCCCATGATGTACTTCATCCAAGTCGTCTGACTCACACCAAAATGACAATTACTCAACCTTATTTGCTTCCACCTCGAAACGATTTCACTCTCACCCGCCTCCTCAACTGCGACACCCCCATTTAGACCGGGCGGACCCTAAATAAGGGCGTTACACGCTCGAGTGAATGAGCACGCAGCAAAACCTATGTTTTAACAAGACATATATATCTATATAAACAAAACAACACATAGCTGCAGAAGGTCTAACACTGAAGGGTGTAACTGAAAAAAACTGTATCAAAACAGGCACGCAGGCCTTAACTATGGAAAAGATGTGAGACATCTAAAAGTGGCATTTAGACATAAAGAAAATCAAAAGTCAAGCCCTCCAAGCGTCCAGGCATACAACAGATTTACGTCCGAGTACCTACGAGGTGGGGGAACAAAAGAAAAAAGACACAAACACCCTAGTTAACTTCCACGTTCAAGATAATTAAAGTGCGACATAGAATAAGTTAACTTGAATAATTAATCGACCACAATATATATACTACTTTAAGTGGTACAATGAGAATATTCTAACTCGTACGTATAACAACCAATCTTGTAAATTACAACCCCACCGTGTGACTCCCACACGGTGGTCTCACCGTCTCGCCAACACCCCTCGTGCACTCATAAAATCAACACTCTGTATACACTCTTTATCATTTTTGTCAATCACTCAAAGTCAATTCATCATCACTCATATTGTCAACATTCTTAATCATCATCACTCGTATATGTATCATCATCACTCGTATATAATGTCATCACTCATGAATAACATCACTCATATATTTATCATCATCACTCATGCATTTCATCATCGCTCATAATCAACGTCACTCATAATCAATTCACTCATAATCAACGCGCTCATATACGGAGTAATTCAACGCTCATAGATAAGTTTCATTCATCGTTAATTGGATAATAATGCACTCATAAATAATGCGTCCAAATGCTCGTAGTTCAAATAATACAACCCACAAGAACGTACTTCGCGACATGGCAAGGAACATGGGTGTTAGTTATTTACGTTGACACACACACATACAATTCAACTCAACATCCGAAATAGCGAGTATACATAACAACACTTGAGTTCAAGGCGTTGCTCATCCCATACATTCAACTAGTGATACGTAGTAACCCTCGCAATCACATTATTGACTCCACAAGAAACCTACCCGAAACAAGGATCAACTGTGTGAGAAAAGGACTGCAGCAGCCCACAGTTTGTCGTGTGGACAACAGCTCAAACCCATCGGTAGCTTGACGAGGACAACAATAACAACACCAAAGGCACGGACACAATGGCTTTCAAATATAACAATAACAAGCATGTACCATGACCACAACACACGCCAAACGTGGCAGCATATAGGTGATTATATTATTATAATAGATAAAAGTCGTGGCTATAAGCTTACGTAATAATAAAAGTGAAACACTAACGTGATACATTATTATAACAATAAAAGCCGCCCAACACGACCACGACAGTCCACTTTACATCAGCAACAACAATAGGTGACAGCCCGTCACAGCTCCAACTCGACAGGCCACGACTACCACAACGCAGCAGCCAACACTACGATTACTGGCAAGAATAGAAGGAAGAAACGACCCAAAGCGACGCCATTATTGGTCAAATTCAGTCCCTAAGATGACCCCAACATAACCAAATACGATTACATCAACAACAGTAACAGCTGCCCCTAAAAGTCCCTATATCACAGCTAAAACAAAATCAAACACAGCCACAACAACAAAACGAGAAAGCAGCAACAACAATCACAAAAATGGGCAACAAAACATACTAGCACGGCAACATTAATAACAGGCAGCTACAAATCACGGAGTAGACCACACACACACTACTACAATTCCCTTACTTTTTTGACACTTTTTAATCGACGCTTTTAAAAGCGTGGACACATTTATGCATTCACACCCACATTTTTGTAAAATAATAATGATTTTTAATTAAAAAAAAAACCCGCGTGACTCCTCGCGCTCTAATCTAATTTAGGCGCACTTCATTCCTTTGCCCCAATTTACTGCCTCCAAAAAAAAAGAACGAAGTCAAACTGCTATGAATCTCTCCAAAACCTAATTCATCAACAATAATCCAAAACCTAATTCATCAACACTTTGCGCTCGATCGTCTCCTTCATCATCGTCTATCATCTCCGTCATCATCGTTTATCATCTCCATCATCATCGTCATCAAGTAATTCATGAGCCCTAATTAATGAAATAATTAGTTGTTTGATTATGAGATGAGCCCTAATTTGTAGATTATTGTGTTTAATTCATTAATCAATTGTGTCTAATTGTTTACTTTCATAAATTATTTAGTTAATTGTGTCTAATTGTCTAATCGATCAATTGTGTCTAATTTGTAGATTATTGTTTACTTTCATTAATCAATTGCGTTTTTTTATTGTAGATTTTTGTTGTTGTAGTAATCTGATGTATGTGTTGGAAATTGGAAGTTTTAGATTTAATTATGTTAGAATGTGATGTTGCAATTTTGAGATGATTGAATGTTGTTTGTGCTCATTTGATCCTAAATCGGTTTGTGAAACCAATGAAAGATCCAAATTGCTGATTTTTTTTGTAGAAATTTATGCGAGTCGATCTGCGTTGCGTCGGCCAAAATAAATGTGGTTTTGGACGACGTATTGTCAAAATAAAGCGATATTCGATGGAGAATGAGAAAGAATTGGTGTAATACTATTGTCAAATGCAGGAAAATACTTGAAAATGTAATCAAAATTCATATAGATAATAATTGTTTCATGAAATGCAAGAAAACATGGAAACTTAGTATTGTCGGAGAGAACATTCCTTGGGGTATTTCCCGACATCCTGAGCAGCTATGCAATAGTCGTAAATCAGGAAATCGTTACGGATCCATTTCAACTGGTAGAACTGATTTTCAGTCAGTTGGTAGTATGAAATTGTGTTTGATTATGATATGTTCGATCTTTGTAAAGTTCGTAGTAACGTAAATTTGTGTATACATTTAGTGTTTGTGTAGTTACAGCCTACAGGTTGCTCAAATGATCTGCGTTTCTTTGGTGAATATACTCTGTGAAACTATCGGAAACAACAATTTTCATTTTTTTTTTATTATGTGTCGGGTTGATTTTTCGTACATTACTAAACTGAAACTATCAATTTTTGTTTCTTTCGTCCATAATTACTCGATATTATAAAGAAGAAAAGCAGTAGAGATGAAATTGTGTTTTTGTATTGATGATTGTTTACAGTAGCCCATGTATGAGCTTTACAGACTTTGTTCCAAACCTTGTGTTAATACGTATATTATAATTTGATTTAGCAGTTGTTTGTCTTTAATGTCAGGGTGGAATCCGATCCGTATAATTGGAATTTGGACCAAAGATTGGACAGGGACACAACATCAACAATTTTTCATTAGGTATTGCGGTATTTTATTTCTTAAACTGTGTTGTTGTAATTTTAACTGTACTACTTCTCACTGTGGCATCACGTACACATTTTGTTTTCATGTATTTGATTATTACATACTCTACAATGTTTCATATGGTGTGATTATATGACAATCTTTTTGGTTTGTAGTCATGGGTACCAGCTGAGATTTTGTTGGGTCTCTTTTGTTTTTGTATTTCATATTTGTTATGTACATCCAGTTGCTGCTTTATTATTTACATTTCAGTTGTCATTTTCACTGTTTTTATTTATGACTTAAAATTCTTGGAAAAGCATTATGCCTCTATTTTAGCACTTCTATTTCAATTACTATACTTGTTTGTTTCACTTGAGTTGTTACAGTTTTAGTTTGGGTTGTTGGAAATTCTATGTTGTGCGATGTGAGTTGATTGTCTTTAATGTTAGGGTGTAATCCAGATAAAAGGAAATGTATATTCCTTAGTTTAGTTTTCATTTTGTTATTAGAATAGTGTTTATGTTTTCGTTTTTGTGTTTGTCGTAGATACTTACGTTACAATGTTCTGATTATATGATTGCTGTGAGTTATAAATGTTCAATCTTTATAATGTGTGTAGTCATGGATACTAGCTGGATCAGCTTGCCAAATGACCATCCCGATTACATAAATGGATGTATGAAATTTATTGAGTTAGCTAAGGAAAATCCTGTAGAAGGTAAAAGAAGATGTCCATGTAAGAGTTGTAAGCTTCGTTATTACTTCACTTTGGGTGAAATAGAGGGACATATTTTGTTCAAAGGGTTTTATTAGAAGTATACGAATTGGTTTTGGCATGGTAAAAGGGATGTTCTTGATCATTTGGATGTTGAAAGTGTGGAAGAACCTTTAGTAGGTCGTGATGATATGAAAGGTTTACTTGATGTAGTTTATCGGACTAACATTCCTAACCATTCTGAAGATTTTAATAATGATAATATAGTTGCTGGCTCCGTAGAATTTGAAAACGAAGTTGAATCTGATGATGTGTCTATGGGGTTTAGTTCTTCGGATGAGTCTGATAATGAGTTTGATCATGCATATAATTCTAGGGCTGATGACTCTTCTAACAGCCCTCATAACCTCAACAATAAAAATGATGCTAACTATAAAAGATTATTCGAAGCTGCTCACAAAGAACTTTACGAAGGCTGTCAATCTTTCTCAAAGCTCTCATTCCTTTTACACTTATACCATATCAAATGTATGTTTCATTGGTCTAATGAGTCATTTAACAAATTACTTCAACTTCTACTTGAAGCTTTTCCTCAAATAAAAGAGTTTCCATCATCCTTTTATGAGGGTAAAAAGATAATAAATGATTTAGGACTCGGATATGAAAAGATTCATGCTTGTCCATTCAATTGCATGCTATTTTGGGAGGATAATAGTGACAAAGAAGAATGCAGTAAATGTCACACATCGAGATGGAAAAAAGCCGAAGGTGGAAAGGGTAAAGAGTTAGCTAAGAAGGGTGAGGGAGCCAAAGTTATGAGGTATTTTCCCCTCATTCCTAGATTAGAAAGAATCTACGCGTCGTCTAAAATAGCAGAAGATATGATATGGCATCATAAAGATCGTGTGAAAGATTGAAAGCTTAGACATCAAGCCGACGCGTTAGCTTGGGAACAATTTGATTCTCGTTATCCTCTATTTTCCTCTGATCCTCGTAGTGTTAGGTTAGCCTTAGGTAGTGATGGGTTTAACCCATATCGTTTGATGAATACCACATATAGTACGTGGCCAATTATTCTAATCCCTTATAACTTGCCACCATGGTTATGTATGAAACCGTCTTCATTTATTTTGTCATGTATTATTCCTGGAAAGTCCAGTCCAGGAATTGACATTGATGTGTATATGCAACCTTTAATTTCTGAGTTGAAGTTGTTATGGAGTGGTGTTGATGCATTTGACGCCTTTAAGGGTGAAAAATTCAAACTTCGAGCAGCTTTACATAGTACTATTAATGATTTTCCGGCATATGCCATGTTATCTGGATGGAGTACTTCTGGTTATGATGCTTGTCCATGTTGTACTCATTCAACTAATTCCGGACGATTTGGTGGTAAGATTTGCTATACTAAACATAGGAAATGGTTGGACCCTGACCATCAGTATCGTTCTAAAGCGAATTTGTTTGATGGAACGGTGGAGTATGGTTGCGCTCCAAAATCACTCAGTGGATCTGATATCTTAAAACAACAAGAAAAGATTGAATATACGTATGGGAAGACTTCAAGACGAATGAAAAGACCAAATAGAGCAAGAGAAGTTAGTGTCTCGTCTAACATGTTTAATGATACCCACTGTGAAGATAATAATCCTAATTTGTGGAATAAGAAGAGTATATTTTTTGAGATAATTTAGATGTTATGCACATTGAGAAAAATGTGTGTGACAATATATTGGGTACACTTTTAGATATGGATAAGAGTAGAGATGATGTGAATGCGAGAAAAGGTCTACAGAAGCTAGGCATAAAGGAACATCTTTGGCTCCAAGATCGTCCTAATCGAGAACCATACATGCCTCCAGCATCATATACTATGTCCAATGAGGAGAAAGAGCGATTTCTGAAAGTCTTGCAAAACATTAGAGGTCCTGATGGGTATGGCTCAAACATCTCTAGGTGCGTGAATATGAAACAGAGAAAACTCATTAATCTTAAGAGTCACGATAATCACGTCCTAATGCAAGATATATTACCTGTTGCGTTGAGAGCATCCAAGGCTACTAAAGTTATTGACATACTCGGGGAATTGTCTTACTTTTTCAAGGCTCTTTGTTCGCACACCCTTGAACATGACAAGTTAGATGCCCTTCAGTCAAAAATTGTGTTGATACTATGTCGTATGGAAATCGAGTTTATGCCCACGTTCTTCACAATTATACTTCTGTTAAACTTATACTTACTGGTAAATGTGTGCCGATTCCTTGCCTACTGGTGACGATTACTTCTGTATAAATTGTGCTTGCTGGTAAATTTCTGGTGATGCTGAACAAGTTTTGTGGTAGTGACGATGTAGCTACATATGTTTAATCTTCAATTTAATGGATGATTCATTGCGTATCGCTCTGAACCTAACTTTCACCAACGCACACGTAGTTAAAAGTAAATGACTTGCGATAATAATTGATCATTATTTATAACATCTTTTACAAATAATGTGGTGGATATTGGTTCAAGGTGCCAATATATAGTAGTGTATTGGTGGCTAGATGTTAACGTAATGTTGATGATGTAATGTTCTTTGCGTGCACAGGGTAAATAGACCAATTGAAGCTCGTTATAAGGCCGGTTTCACATTCATGGATTTTCAATGAAGCAATAATGTTCGGTGTTGCAACGAGATGGAAGGAGCAATTCCCAAATTTGATTTGAAGATCGACCTCGTCGCATATCTTTTGGCTGCAATACTCACTCATCTTATTAATGGAGACTTTTATTTTTTGTATTTAATTTTTTTTTTATGAACATTAAAAAAACAATATTTTTCAACATTATTGTACTCCGTAGCTTAGCACGAACGAATTTAATTTTATTGTATTCATTTAAATTATCCATCTAACTAATAATATAATATGTTAATGCAGAAATTTTATGGTATTATAATTTTTCTTTTCAGTATATTCTTTGAGAAATTTAATTAATATCATATATCAAGAGTATTGATAATACTAACAAAAACTATCGATGTTTTACATGGTAGTGATGAAAAAGCGTCGAGAAATTTCTAAATTGCCGACAGAAAGAAGCGTCGCAAGGCTTGACGCTAAAAAATGTCGCGACTCATGACACCGAAAAGTGACACCATGGTTGACGGAAAAAAGTGTCAAAAGTTCCTGACACCTAAAATAACCACGCTTTGCAAAAGCGTCGAGATATTAAATTTCGACGCTTTTAAGCGTCGAAAATAACAAAAAAAAGCGTCAAAAAAGTAAGGAAATTGTTGTAGTGACAACAGAAAATGGCAGCAGCCACAGCCAACACACGGCTGCCCACAGCAGACCTGACACACGACCAACAGCTCTCGACAAAATAAAGCTTCCCTTCGCGCCCCTAATTCAATTACAACCTCATCTATTTATCGGCTTACAACATACATATACACATACACCCCAAGCTTTCAGATACATACATCATTCAACAAACGATCACACACAATCAAGAATTCTCACACACTAACACAAGTACGAGCTAAGGAAGGTCTAACCCTTACCTCGAAGCGGAAACGCGCCCAAGACCCGGACTTTGAGATCGAAAATGGTCACCCACCTCGCTTGTAAGCTCACCTCTACAATTAGTGCAAATTACATCAATGACAACGCTAAATGAAGCTTATTCACCCTTAACATTATGAAAATCGACTCTAAGTTAGAAAGCCCCATATTCTAGGGTAAGGGTTTATATGAAAATCGAATTAAAACGATTAGTACGAAGTATACCTTTAATAAGAAGTAGAATTACTCTAAAACTCGACAGCCCCGACAAATTCTGACTTAAATTCGACGAATTGAAGACTGGGATGAGGAGAATGAGAGGAACAGTCTAAACAATCACCAGAGAAGGAACACCACAACGACAGCTAGACGACGACGATGATGATGATGATGATGGCAATGATGGGTGATGATGATGATGATGGCGATGATAGTGAAGATGATGCTGGGTGATGATGCAACACGATGAGGAAGGCACGAACTAAAGGGAAAAGAAGATAAAGGAGTGTGCTCTTATTTTGGTCGACTAAAGTAAACTTAGGAGGGTTAATTGCTCCACTTAATACTCTAGTACTACCACTATTATTCTTTGTATTATTATAAAATAATAATAATAATATTATTATTATTATTATTATTATTATTATTATTATTATTATTATTATTATTATTATTATTATTATTATTATTATTATTATTATTATTATTATTATTATTATTAATATTATTATTATTATAAAACATCACTTCGGAAATAATATAAACTCATATAAGCTCAACTTAAAATATAAAATCGAATTAAAACCTAACACTCGGCTAATATAGGATACGGAAATACGGGGTATTACTGTCTTTCCCCCTTAAAAGAAGTTCGTCCCAAAATTCATTACACTAACCAAACAACCAAACACAGCGATAAAGAACTGACGTGTAACACGCACATGACCGATACCACGACATGTTCACTGAAACGCTAAGGTAAAGGTAGCACTATTTAAACGTCCATAACCTGCAAAACCACAACACAAAACACAATTTGCGCGATTTCTACCCCCCCAAAAAAAAAGAGTTACGTCCGCGTAACTAACAACATACGTCAAGTAGAATAAGGGAGAACGTGTTTCCATCACCCCTATTAATAGATTTAATTAGCGTGAAGACTGATTATTATTACACTCATGTATATATAGGCAGTGGTCTCATATCGCATCATCATATCAAGACTTGACCTATTGCAGAAACCTCCCTCTATCATCATATTATAATCTTTCCTTACTTTTGTCCACTTCCACTCTACAAAACTTGACTACACGATTCCAAGGTACGAATATCACTATCCTTTATAAATCACCGTTCTAAAACACATAAAGAAGGTAATACGTCGATCTACAAACGCGCACCATAACATGGCTAAAAGATGATTACGACTAGCTATAATTGTACCAGCAAGCTCACACTAGACTCAAGGCACTATAGTAACAATACGCTTATCCACTACAATCTATGTCTCTATTCCTGTTCTATTACTCTGGTAGATGAATTATAATAAATTTACACGTATACTATAATTAATCTATCCTATCATCTTATCTATCTAATCTAATCGTGCTTTGTTGCTGGTGTACTTAATTCATAACCCTCGAAACCTTACCACCTTTTCTGTATTGTTATCATTACCGGCCAGTTAGAGACACATGTATAGCATTATTTGGATATTATTATCACTTACCCTCAATATAATTTATTCTATACACGTCTGTCCCAGTCATACACCAATGTCCTCATCACCATTTCGTACTCCTGTTATTACCGTTATCTATATTCTCACTATTTCTTATTCCACTCACACGCTCGCCATGCTGAACTATTTTATGTAACCGATATGTCTTAACACATTTACTTCTTACTAACTTTTTTTCAAGTATGCCGAAATAGTATATTTCTCCATCTTAAATGCTCCCTGATATTGTGAGGTACTCGTATGCCCACATATGCCAAAGTATACACATTTTGTACTTTATACAACTCTTAACGGTCAGTACGCACGTTCTTCCATCCTTAGTATTGAGCCTTTCATCGTCTCGTCACTCGCATCTTAGGACGTTATTTCCTTTCCTCCCACACTAGCTACAATAAGTCTATGAAACAGTAAAGGGTCACCCATTTTGTTCAACCATCGTTTAATTATGTGATTTCAATCAATCCACTTTCCTAGTCCTCCTACATCCGTTTTTAATTACCGCATTTTATAGAAAATAATTTGCCCTAATATGTGCCCTTGGTAACCAATATCATAACAACACTTGCCTTAGTCCTCCGTCACTTACTTTTAACTTGACACAATTCTATCTCAAACATCATTAATCCTGGTTCAACAAACAAATGCATTGTACTGAGTAATGCCTTGTATCACATACTTTACCTATGTACCTACACCAACATAATGTCAACACATTTCGCACGTTTTCAACCCATAAGACTATCATAACCAATTTATTCCTAAGGGTGTTGATCTTTTAGGTTGTCTCTAACTTTGTCCTATCTTGTATTACAATTTAATATATTCAACTGTCTAAATCTCACTTCTCTATAGTTAATAATACGCTGTCGAACAATTAATACTTATCTCATTATCCTTATCCACCATAATTCGTACACCACAAAACTTTTAATATGCCTACTCAACCAAATCACTCATAAGTCTTTTAAACAACTCCAAAACACTGGTCTAATATATGTATGAACCACAATCTAGATCCTATCTCCAAATTCAGTCATAATACACACGCTTAATAATCTCACATCAAACATTCACTATAGAACATTCCTCAAAATCACCATACGTTCAGTACATCTCACAACACTCCGATGGCACACTATCAATCTTGACACTCCTATGCATAGAAGGGTAATACCATACTTACAACTACCATGTTAGCCACACTTAGCAAAATGGATGTTAAACCACTATGATCATGCGTTCATTAAACATCTCGTCTATGCCGAACCACTCTCACTCATCTTAAAATATTATACCTAGATCACTCTAAACCATATCATGTACGCTGTGATCTATTACCTGTACAGTTTGCTTGCCTAGGTTCCGATCACATAAAGTAAACCTGCCAATCTCTCTTACTTATCTTGCACTTGGCTTGTATTTTCAGCTCAACATTCATGAAGCTTACACATCAACATTTATTTATCCACAAAACGTTAGCTAGAAGACGCTACAGCAAGACGACATGCTTAGCAGACAACAACAAAATATGCGAACAACTACAACAGACGTCAGTAGAACGAATATAAATATACACTAAGGCTGTGTTTGGATAGCAAAATAGGAGGGAAAGGGATGGGAGGGGAAATGAGGGAAGGGGAAGGAAGGGGAGGGGGGGAAATTGTGGTGTTTGGATACCATTTTCCCTCCAAATCTTGCCTATTTTGAAGGGACTCCAATTAGGCTTTGAGGAGGGAAAATGGATCCCTCCAAATCCCTCCCTCCATTTTTTGTAACCAAACGATGGAAATTCAATCCCTCACTTTCCCTCCCCTTCCTTTCCCTTCATTTCCCTCAATCCAAACACACCCTAACTCTCCAAATATTGCAAACATCATGTCCATCCACCATCACTAAAAACTCCAAAACCACACACACAACTCATGTCTTACAGATTAACAAGTCTCTCTGAAACACCAGGCATATACGAGTACAATTCACATACTTATCTTTTGCTTCACTGTTGAACACAATACACCATTACAGTTCATTCTGCTTACGTTAATCACCACTATCAGCAGCCTAGCAGGCTCTACAGAACACGATCAGCAACAGGAATATCACAACAAAGCTTTTCCATATCGTGTCAAAACATTGGAGCTTAAATGCGTATTTGGCAACAATAGAGTAAAGTAGCAGTGTTTCTAGCATCATAACAACGTACAACAGTAGCTTATAACGTATATATAAGTTAAATAAAAGCACAACAACTACTTCTAACTACTTCTTACTTAACTCTTATAAACCCTAATACCCTTTCTACAATTCGTAATACAAGTAACTACGAATGACTTAACATTAAAAAGAGAAATCGTTATATAACCCTTCTCGAATGCTGATGTGTCATATATTTGCATACATATAGCCCCCGGTTCACTAGCGTTTCTCGGCCTTTTTCATGCTTTTATTTGCATTTCCCTTCCTATTTTGCGTCCGCGTGTTTCTGTGGTACTCTTGTGTCTATTTTGTAGGTACATGCACTAATTAGGAGGATGGAAGCTAGTTTGGACAATACTTTGAAGTCCCGAGATCGCTACGTGGTGTTTCGAGTGGGTTTCGTGCCGTTTCGGTTGCGTACGAGCCACTTTTGGATGTTTGAAGCCGTCCTAGGACCTTGGGACGGAGTGTGAAGCTCATGTGATCATTTTAGACCTCGTCCCTACCCCTTGGGACGACCTAGGCCTCGTTCCTATGCCTTGGGACGACGAACAATGCAAGAAAAGCTAAGTAGAAATTGAAGGAGCTTGCTGTACTACTCGGGATGGCTGCCCCGTGTACTTGGGACCAGTCAGCCTTGTCATCCCGTACGGGACACCTGTCTCGGAGCCCTGGGACGGGCCCCGACTCCTCGTGTGCTTAATTTGCTCGTCTATTTTAAAGGGTTTCATTCATTTTCGAGACACCATCTTTTTACATATTTTTCTAGACACTTTAAACTTCATTTTCTCCAAAACCTAGGTTTCAATACTTTGAATAAATTGTACTTTCAATTCTAGACTCGGATTACACTAGTTTGATCATCTATTTGCTTTTCGTTGTTGATATCATCCATTTTCTCTTTGAGTTTTTCTGATTTGGTATTATATTTCTCCTTTATTTTCATTTCAATTTCAATTCATATTGTGTTTGATCATGTCTTTCTTTATTTCTATTGTTTTTGTTGCCTGTTTTGTCATGTGTGAGTAGTTCCTTAATCTAGGGAGAAAAGGTGATCATGGGTGATTAGTTTAGGATGTTTTTGGTGATGTTTTGATTAGGGTTTTACATGTGTCTTTGGTTATCTTGTTTGTATGTGTTTGTTAACCCTTTGGCCAAGGTTTAGCGAGCGTTTAGCACCCTTAAACTTAAGAACGAAAGCCTAGTTTAAGGTACGGCACAAGACTAACCATTAGGACCCTCGATAGTAAGTAGCGAGAGCCCGTTATCGAGACCTAGAGGACGCTTAGGACCGAGAGGCCGAGCTTATTCCTTAGCACATGTGATTCCCGACTCAACCCGATCACTACCCTTAATCCTTGCTAAACCTATGCTGTCCCCGACTTCTTAGACCTTTTTCTTATTGTTTAAACCCTTCCTTTTACTCTAGCCATAGTAAACCTAAAATACTCGAACCGAGACTAGAATCATTCCAAAAGTAACCAACATTGCGACCATCTCCCTGTGGATACGATCCCGACTTGCCCTAGCTACCCTTGTGTTTAGTTTGGTATTATTTTTGATAAGGTGACGTGACTTGAGCCTACCAAATTTTGGCGCCATTGCCGGGGAGACGGCTTTGTTTTTTATGTTTATTTGGTTCTAGTCTTTTTCTTTTTCTTGTCTCAAGAAACCTCAATTCCTTGAGGCCGCTTCTTACGTCTACTCTAGTGTTGTTTATGCGCAGGCAATCGCGTACGTCCCAAAATATCCAAATAAAACATAATCATCACCTAATCACACGTCCAAAAACCAAAGACGGCATAAACAGCCCACCAAAACAACATAGAAATCGCCTGTTGTTAACAGAAGATTATAAACTTCTCCCCACACAGCCGCCTTTTGTTTTTCTTACAAAATCCAGCCTAAACAAAATATAAAACGCCTGTACACAGGCGATTTATATTTTGTTTATCTTCAAACCAGCCAACCTCTATAAATACCAACCCCCTTCATTCATTTCAACAATCGGTTTCTCAATACACATACACTACTCACAAAATCCACTCAAAATACCGTCTTTCCATTTTCGAAAGGTAAACATTTTACCTACGTTTGGGACGTTTGAGACTCGGACAAAGGGGTTACATTAGCCCCAACCCGATATTGGCATTAGCGAAGCCGTATTCGTAATACGGTCGTAGCAATTCGGATTCGTAATCCGTCTAAACCCCGCCAATATCGCATAAATAACGACTCATTATCACTAAAGCAAACCGACGTCACTTTTATAATTATGCAAGTCCTCATTCATGCATTAAATAACGACTAGAATCACGGATCCAACACTAAATTGTACCGTTTCATAGAGTCTTTTAGCATGTCAAAACTGAGGCTTTTTCACAAATTCTTAAAGAGTCAAATACGAGGTCGGAAAATAACGTTTATGGTAATAATTTAGTCAATAAATTATTATTTAACGTACATTTCCTATAGTAAAGTCATTATTTTGACGATTTACATTATTTATGCATTTTTATCGAGTCATATATATTCGCACTTGTACGTAGCGTCATTTTAGCCCAAATATCGAAATTAAATAAATGTTTTCAAATTAGTAGAGACTACTTTTATGTAGGCTTTTTGATTTCAGTTTTCAAAACACATTTTTGTCAAAACTTTTGAAAAGTAACCTCACTCCGAATCCCTTCTCTGGTTTCAAACCTCAGACGGATAGGTATCGGCGCACCTTGAAATCTGAGACACTCGTGTCTTGTATTTCAAGACGCGTTGAATAGGTTCCAAATTCCTTTAATATTTGGTGGCGACTCCGAAAATACATTTTCAAAAAGGATTTTCTACTTTTCTTTTTTGGTCACAAATTCATGCAATGATCTCCCCCATTTTTACAAAACCTCGCCCCTTTTTTCCTGCGAGGCGCATTAGGAGACGCCCAAGACGGCGAGGCGAGGCTGCCGAGGCGTCGATAGGTTTTTCCCACCCGAAATTTCCCGGTACCTTCAGCTGGCGACTCCGCTGGGGACGAGCATGATTTTTATTATTTTTGAAAAACTAGTTTTTCTTTTATTTTAAAATCATAAAGAAGTGAAGCTTGAAACTTTGAAAACATTTACGCTTTCGATATTTGGGCAAAATTACGTTGAGTCGAATCCTCCTGATTCATAACCACACCCCTCGAGGAACGGCCCCTAGTAAAGCTCGCTTCATAAGTGAGATAACTCTGGACACGTTGTTCTCTCACCCCTCCACGATTACAAGTACGGCATCCGTACAAACGATCGTAACCAGTCAAACTCGAACGCTCTAGGGCCCGTCTTGAATTCACACCTAAGACGTGTGTGGTCTTGCGGGTGCCCCTACCTAAACGTTACGGGAATGGCCGGAGGGAACCTTACCCTATAAGCCAAAAACCAGTGTTTATATGTACAAGAAGTGCGAAGCTATCACTATAGTCACTACTACAAATCTGGGATTAGAGGACAGTGATAATGGTACGGAAAATAGCGGAACCGTTCTATATACTCTAAAAAAATTTGGCGCTCAAAATTTACCTAAAAGAGAACGGTTAATAAATAAACCGTACTTAAAATTTGAACAAAGAAGACGGTTTGATTGACCAAGCGTCCTTAATTTAGGAGAGGAAGGAGGGAAATTAAAGTAAAACCAAGGAGGGAAATAAACTTAACTTAATTTACTTAACTTTAAGCTATTTATTATTAGTTGTTACTAATTAACTATTTGTATACATTATTTCTATACGAAACTTGAAAAGGTACCAACAGAAAGTCAATCTGAGAAGAAAAAGTATTATCATGCTGGTATTGAAGTGTCCGAGTAGTACAAACAAAAGTTGGTCACCGAAAATTTGAAAGAAATATCAAATGAAGATCGTGTGTTGCAAATGACGGAATTGTTGATTAAGGTGAAAATTGACAAGCATTTACTTAAACATGTAAATGCCGAGGGTGACGACGACTTAGACATGTACCTAGGTCCAGAGGAACTCGTTCACTGGTGTGATGAAGAAATGATCATTGCCTCCTGACGGTCTTAATGTCGTATGCCGCAAATTAATAATTTATATCACTTATTTCCTATTACTAAACAAATAGCAAATGGAAGTAAGGGTCGAACCCACAGAGAATAGGACTAAATATAATCGTGTAAAAGTGTAACTAAAGATCGTATTAACTAGTATTGGGGGGGTTTTGATTGAAATCTACTAAAACTACTAAAAAGACTAATGAAAAGACAAATAAAACAAATAACTACGATGAACTCAAATAATACTAAAGGTCTCGACTCAAGCAAACATCCACGGTTTAAAGACAATTGATCATAGTTATCCGGTTCAAACTCGTATTCTTGACTACCTTATCGTGAATCATGTAATTCTAATCCTCCTTATGTTTAGTTAATTAAAACGTATCCCGTTCTTTAACTAACCCTAACTAAAAGACAATCTCACAATCCAGTTAAAGATTTAATCAGTTAGCAGCTTTAATCACAAGAGAATCGATAAGGAATAAATAGCACATACAATCCAGTTGTACTTTAGGTATTATGAAAATTGCTTCTAGGAATAAATATCACGAATCCCGTACAATAGTTAAACCTAGTTTGTTACTAGCGTTACGTTAATCACAATCCAGTTAAATCAACGAAACTAACGATTACGCGATTAATAAGACGACTAGTTGCGCACCTGGGAATCAAAATCAATCTCGCAAATAATAATAATAATTAAGCAATAATCAATAATCAAGAATAAAGAGAAGAACTTTCAAACTCACAATTATAAGTCAAACCGTTTAGTTGCTTGAATCAAGATAAAATTAGGCTTCCATGGTTTTCTTGAACAAAATATAAAATTAGGTCTAAACTAGTATATTGAAAAGTAGCAGTAAAAGTTGTGGTAGAAGTCTCCAAATAATATAAAACCGACTCCTAAACACCTACTAATAACGCTACATCAAATTCCCCCACACTTGAACCTTTACTCGTCCTCGAGTAAACTCAAAGGACGCTACAAAAACCGAAACATCACTAGCTCAAAAGCATGGGAACTCAAGACAAAACAAACCTCACGTATACTCCAAGCACCCTCTAGTGGCTTAGCGATAGCCACTCTCACTCAATTCGCTCTCAAAAGTCAACAACTCTCGACATTTAGGAAATACATACCCATCAACCAACGACATATCGTGTAGACAAAAGATGACAGAACTAGCTACGCCCCTTATCTCTCCAACCTAACCCGCTCACTTGTGCTACTAGCGTTCTCCCGTGACAAAAAGCGTATGTCACACACACATACAACCCACATAAGCGAGCACCTAGCCTCCTCTACTCCGCAAATCAATCCAAACCCAATCGCAAGAGAGGTGCCTACTACTCCGTGCACCGCGATTTCTCCTCACCATAGCCTCTAACCTACCCTTCCGTCCTTCTTTGTCACCCTTCTTATGTCGCCACGCCGGTAAAATTGGAAGTAATAACACATTTTTTTTCCTAAATCTCTCATTTTGCCTAGAGTGCCCGCCCTTGCGGGTTTCACTCTAGCTTATTTCACCTCACTTCTACTCTCGTGGCACGCAACTCGTTTCTTCATTTTACTCGGAGCGCCCACCCTTGTGGGTTTCACTCCGCCCTCGGCCACATATCCCAATTTTGCCTAGGCGCCCTTTCGGGTTTTCACCTAGCTAGGATTCACTTTTTTCGTATTTTTAATTTTTTTTTTTTTTTTCTTTTTTCTGGTTTCTTTTTCTTTTTTTTTTTCTTTTTTTTTTTTGATATAAAAGGATAATACAAAGGGAAAAAAATATACACATCACAATGGTTCACTCCCCCACACTTAATCAACACATTGTCCTCAATGTGATGAAGTAGAGGACACAAAACGGGGGAAAAGTGCAGAGAAACGACAACCTCCTTTTGATTTTTCATGGGGCAAATCTCATAATTCCCAAGCTCGAACTCCCAACATTAACCCTCGCAACTCGAAGTTACCGTCATCAGCAAGACGGTATCATAATCCAAAATCAAAACCAACATGACTCAGCTCAGGGTAATATCACTCACAACAACTCATTATACATTAACAGCAGCACCCACAAAAGTCAGTTCAAGATTGCGCAAACCCACAATAGCCTCAAATGCAACAGACTCACCCCTACACCCCAGTCAAACTTCAATCAGCACATGACCATCAACAGCAAAGACAGTTTAAAATTCAAATCAACCCCAACAAAACCACATTCTAGCACATTTCATAAAAATAGCTGCTAAATAAGAGCTATCAGCAGCAACAAGACGATGTATGATGTTTAACAAACCACACACTCTCCTCTACAACCCCCTCAAGCTCGATCAGAAATATAAACACCCACATATAGCCTGCGAGTATGTCACAATTCAAAACAAACTGGAAGCTGTGGACAAGGGATTTTGATCCACGCGATGTTTTATTTCAAAAACATTTTCATTTGAAAAGAGTCGCCACTAAATTTTTAGGTGGAATTTAGAAACCAATTTTAGAGAAAATGAGTTCGTGTGAGTTTACGTGTTAGGAAGTTTTAAAAGAATTTCATTAATTTAACGCCTAACTTTAGATTCTGATAACGGTCTCTACTAAATAAAACCATGGCTATTACGAGTACATATGCAGGTATGCAAACAAATATTTTCAACCCTAAATAAATTACATCCGTTCTATGTCGTTTAATGCACAAATAATTTCGTCGAAGTTATTTAACATGAGTTCATTTACTATTCTAGCAAACGAAGAAAAGAAGCAGAAATACTCACCGACAGCATAAGATAGATTAACAAACGTTAGCGGCAGACGAATAGAAATAAACGAGACTATTATACAAACAAATACAGATGGGTAACATAATACTAACACAAGAATGAATAATTAGACACTAACACTAACATAAAAATAAACGAGAATGAATAATTAACATGGAAAAAATGGATGTGGCGCATGAATGCAAAGTAGCAGCAAGTGACCAAACCTATACACTAATAATTAAATATGACTAACCATACTAACATACATGAATCATAATAGGCACAAACAAACAAACGAACATGTGAACTGTTAATTAAATACAACTAAATAATCAACACTAACATGAGCAAATAATGTGGGTGCAACTAATAATCAATCAATATTCACACAAGCAAATGCCTAAGTAGCCAAATACGATTAAAATTCAAGCGATCATAAACGTCTAAACGAGCCTGACACATGCAACCCCAAATTACACAAATGCATACACCAAGGAGTTACATGATTAAAGATGGAACAAGCAAATCAGAAAAGATAGCAGACAGATTCGTGCAGTATGCGAATTTTACACAATCAACGAAACTAACTAAGAAACGAATACTAGACGATGAAACAAGAAATCACGAGAGCTAAATTGAACATGAATAATAAATTTGTAAAGACAACAAAGATCAATTTTAGATAGTTAGAGGCGGTTGAGCGTGAATGAAGCCTAATCATATACTAAACTAACGAACCAAAGCGAAGTCAAGCGAGCAGAATGCAAGACGTAGTACATAAGGAAATTAAACATACATACTAAATAGACAAGAACACGACACACCCATACATACATATCAACATCAAGCGAAAAATATGAACCTAAAACGAACAATAGAAACAATAGCTACGATGATAAACAAAAGAGCGACAGAGAGTAATAAAAGCAGCGGAGGCTATAAAAAGCAGTAAAAAGCGATAAATTAGCAAAAGGAAAGAGTATTTTGCACCCTCAACTTACATGTATCGTTGACCAATTCTTTGAGTCGTGTCGATTGTAAGATTTTATCCCAAGGGGCGTCGTCGGCGAAACAATTAATAAAACCGTAACTTTGAACCAATACGAACAGCGATTTTCAAAAGCTTGTAACTTCTTCGTTTCTCAACGAAATTTCGAACCGAAAGATGTTTTGGAATCGTGGTAAAGTGAACTTTAAGATTTGGCAAAGAAATCAGAGTGACTGTGGTGTTTTCAACACGAAAAAACGGGGTAGAAGACGTGGCGAGAATGAAAACAGAAAATTCTGCTCTGGTTTTTTAAGAGTTATCTCGGCTTCTTTTCGTGTCTTTTTTGAGGGTTTTTGTGACTGAGAATTATGTGGGTATGTTGTACATTTCGTATGTGTAGATGGCTTGTGTATGGGTGGGTAAATATAGGGACAAAGAATAGGGTTTAAGAAGGGCAGAAGCGACTTTTCTCTCCTTTCCTTGAGCCGCTTATCCACGGTTTTCTTAGGGTTTTGGAGGGTTTTCTTGAGGGTTAAGCAAAGTGCGTGGGTAGGATAGTTTGGATACTGGGTATGGGTTTAGTGGTCGAGAAAGGTTGGGTTTTGGGTTGCTCCAAACCAGAGCAGAGGGTGGGGTTTTGGGCTGTTGTAAAACGAGCTTACTTGGCTGTTTTCTGGTCTGTTTTGGTCGTGGCTCTTGGCTGGGTTTTGGTCTGGATACGAGCTTTGGTATGTGGGGAAGGAGGTGGGAGAAAAGGCCTTGAAATTCGTGTTGAAACGGGCTCAAAATCGCTCTTAAAAGTGGGCTTAAAACGAGCTTTTAAACTTGCTGTTTAGTAAACGAATTAAATCGAATCTGATTTAATAAAGCTATTTTAAAAGCGTGAGAAACGACTTTTCAAGTCAAATATTGAATTTGTAAAAAATGATTTTTCAAATCGAGTTACTTAAAATGATTTTTCAAATCGAAATATTTTATTTTCAATAAAACAAACTTTTTGACAGAATACACTTACCCTGTCAACACACTAATTTAAATATCATTTAAATTAATAAAATGTTACGTCAACGGCGCCCGACTTACTTCGTAAAACGAACTCAAATAAATGACACGAAATACATGTTGTCCTATCATCATTGGGTGTTTGTCGGGTTCTCTATAAATTTCCATATCGACAGATACGGGTATCAACAGAGCCCCCACTTTGACTAAGGCTTGGACAGGCGAAAGTCAAAGTAGACTCACGAGTTGATCGAAGATCACAACTTGAGAGCCTCACGGGTCGTTTAGGGTCCCTTAGACCTGTGTATAAAAGCTCACCAGCCATAAGAAGAAATCATACCTGAAACATCATTCTGGATGCCTTTATTTTCATGAAAGTGTGGGTTGAGCCTTATCCTTAGGCGCCTACGTATCCGTTGTGACAGAATCAAACCCGTATCGTAGTTCGAGCTCGGCGGCTGTAGCTTTACGCTTGACCCCAAAACAATGATATTTGTTTACTCGATTGAGTAAAGCCTATATCTGTATTCTTTTGGAAGTGTCACTTCTTTTAGCTTCTGCTAGTACTTCTTCATTTCGACGATGTCATCCTGGCGTCGGGGTCTAAGGTTGATGGCTTTAGAGCCCCCGGTTGGAGCGTTCCTGCTCAATCTTAACAACAAATCATAGCACATGACTCACATAATGAAATCTGCGACATTTTTCAAAAGGATGGATCATCGATCCGAGCTGCGAATTTTATTCGAAAATGGGTCATCGACCTACTTTTTAAATAAAGGGATGGATCATCGATCCGAACTGGGAGTATTAATTTGAAAATGGGTCTTCGACCTGTTTTTTAAATAAAAAGGATGGATCATCGATCCGAACTGAGAATTTTAATTCGAAAAGGGTCTTCGACCTGCTGCTTTTTTTCACAAAGGAGATGGATCATCGATCCGAATTGAGAATCTTAATTTGAAAATGGGTCTTCGACCTGCTTTTTAAACAAAAAGGATGGATCATCGATCCGAACTGAGAATATTAATTTGGAAATGGGTCTTCGACCTACTTTTTAAACAAAAAGGATGGATCATCGATCCGAACTGAGGATATTAATTTGGAAATGGGTCTTCGACCCGCTTTTTAAACAAAAAGGATGGATCATCGATCCGAACTGAGAATTTTAATTCGAAAAAGGGTCTTCGACCTGCCTTTTAAACAAAAAGGATGGATCATCGATCCGAACTGCGAATACTAATTTGGAAATGGGTCCTCGACCGGCTCTTTAAACAAAAGGGCTGGATCATCGATCCGAACTGTGAATTTTAATTTTAAGTATTGCTTGAAAAATGGATATTCGCTGGAAATGGGTCATCGACCCGAGCTAAAATCAACATTTGCGTCCTCGATTCGCATTTCAAAATTTTTGTGTCCTCGACCTGTTCAAAATTTTGTGTCCTCGACCTATATTTTTAGATTAAAGAGTGGTGGGTCTTCGACCGGAAACTGTAAACATCTTTTGAAAATGAGTCGTCGACTGGAAACATTTTTTTGAAAATGGGTCGTCGACCCGTATCTTGAAAAGTGGATGAGTCATCGACTCGAATTATAAATATCTTTTGAAAATGGGTCTTCAACCCGCATCTCGAAAAGTGGATGAGTCATCGACTCGAACTATAAACATCATTTGAAGATGGGTCTTCAACCCGCATCTCGAAAAGTGGATGAGTCATCGACTCGAACTATAAACATCATTTGAAAATGGGTCTTCAACCCGCATCTCGAAAAGTGGATGAGTCATCGACTCGAACTATAAACATCATTTGAAGATGGGTCTTCAACCCGCATCTCGAAAAGTGGATGAGTCATCGACTCGAACTATAAACATCATCTGAAAATGGGTCTTCAACCCGCATATTGAAAAGTGGATGAGTCATCGACTCGAGCTATAAACATCTTACGAAAATGAGTTTTTCAACCCGCATTTTGATTTAAGTAGATGGGTCATCGACCCGAACTATGTTAATCATTTGAAAATTGGGGTCATCGACCCGTATTTTGAGGAAAAGGCGGATAGGTCATCGACCCGAACTATAATGGTCATTAAAAACTGGGGCCATCGACCTCGATTTTGAAGGAAAAGGTGGATAGGTCCTCGACCCAAACTATAATTGTCATTGAAAAATTAGGGCCATCGACCTCGATTTTGAAGGAAAAGGTGGATAGGTCATCGACCCAAACGGAACACGGCTTTTGAAAATGGGTCATCGACCCACATTTTGGGAAGTGGGTAGGTCATTGACCCGTATAGCAAATTTCATTTGAAAATCGAAAGAGGTCATCGACCTGAACTATGGATTTTGAGTGCTTCGAATAATTCGGCCATTAACCTATTTTAAAAACATCGTTTTTAAAGGGGATCGGGTCCAACCTAGACTACAAAAAAATTACTTGGAAATTGACGTGGGGTTTTGGTTAGCATACACCTAATCGAATTGGGTCCTCGAGCCGCATTGTAATCATCATTTTAAAAATCAAGAAGAGTCATCGTCACTGAATGTAGACATAATTTAGAAATAGAAATGGGCCATCGACTGCAAGCATCATTTTGAAAATTAAGAAGAGTCATCGACTCTAAATGTAAACATCATTTAGAAATTAAAATGGGCCATCGACTGTGACCATCATTTTGAAAATTGAAGTGGGTCATCAACCCGTATTTCAAATTTGACCTCGGATCATTGACCCAAACTTTGCAAAAAGGTTCTTGAAATGTCTGATATTTTGAAATTGAAGCATGGCCATGTAAGCATGAGATACGATACTGAATGTGACATGAATCACGGCGAGAACGTGACACGAGCAACCGAGCATTTGAGCGTTCAACCATGACCAGGCTCGACCTAAGATAACGTTCCCAAGACGAGTAGACTAGTAACCGTGCAGGGTCTACAATGAAATTTCTCCTCCACAACAAACTGTACAATTGATTAATTAAACCACCTTACAGATTTCGGACGCTTTTAAATTGAAATTATTAACGAACTTTTCATCCTACACAACTTGTTTCACTTTCTTTCTCCCCACATATCAACCATTAGACTATGGGTTTACGCCAAATGTTAAGGTCTCGAGGAAGGGGTTTACTTTCGGCACCTTGTATTACCACATCAGTGCGTGGATCGTTCTCCCAGTTACCTAAGGTGTACTCGATACCTCCTCACAATATTTATTTTTTTCTTTTTCTTTTTTTCTTTTTGATTTTTTTTCAACATTCTCTTTTTCAAAATATCATCCAAGTGACCCATGTAGCAAGCCTCAACCGATGGATCAGTCCAAGTGGACAAGTCATCGAGCATTCTCCCAATAGCTAAAATTGGGTTCCCTGACTAAGAACTCGAATCACAAGACAGCCAATCACGCTCTTTTGAGGTCAAGTAATCTCCCTGTCGGTCCATTAAAGGAGTCACCACGAAAGTAAATAATTAAACACAAGACTGGCTTACACACCACACTATTAATTAGTCAACAATGGGGTTAAGATCGTTACACAAGTGCTATTCTTTATTATTCATTCATAATTCAGATTTAAAAGAGAACTAAAACATGTAATGTCAAGAAATTAATCAACTCAAGTTTAAATAGGGAGGAAAAGTTCATGCATTTGCTACCTTAAATTATAAATTCTCAATTTATTCCAAAAAACAATTCAATTCGAGTTTGTCGTTGACTCATCTTAGTCTAAACATTAAACAAAAAGGTTCAGGTGCTTGGTTCGAATGTTACCCCACTTTGGCAACTTGACTTTGACTTAAGGAGAAGAATATGCAACTCAGGTTCAGAAATCGACACAGTTTCGACACTATTTGTAACGACTCGGGATGCAAATGGACTGGACCAGATTAATCATGAAAAGACTCGAAGCTTAACGACATGGTCTACAACCTAACTATACAAATGCATGCGACATATGGACTTAAAGACAGACTCACAGTACGGGATTTAGACCCAACTAGACATGGACTTGAAGCAATTAGCTCGTGCGCGGACCAAACAATTTCTAAGGTTTATACAAAACTTCCAAATAGCTTAGCTAAGACGTTGTTGTGCCCTGACTCAAAACTAAAAATTTGACATGCATGATTTGGGCCCAAGTGTAGGCCTGGGTGACCAAACTAGGTAAGACCTCTAAGACTTTTAGATGGACTAGACTTACTATACGCGGCTTAGATTCCAACTAGACTCGACTAGGTGCATTTCATGCTTACTCACGACTTGAGGATTAAACTTATTTTCGAAGTTGAGGTTTGAAAAGGGCAGCACTTCGACTACCAAAAGGCTTATTTGGTTCGAAAATTCTAGTCCAACTAGGCTAGACTTTTACCTTTGAAAAACTTCGTTTTGGTTGGAAAAAATTCTAATCCCAAATGGGTAGCATTTCAAAAGCGTTCGAGATTACTCTAATCCTAAACGTATAGCATTTCAGCTTAAAAACTATTCTTTTTTCAAAAGATGTAGTGTTAAAAAATCGTTCGGGATTAATCTAATCCTAAACGGGTAGCATTTCGACGAAAGGATTTTTTTTTCAAAAGAGTTAGTGTTGGGAACTGTTCGAGATTATTCTAATCTTAAACGGGTAGCATTTCAGCTTAAAAAGGATCTTTTTTCAAAAGACTCAGTGTCGAAGACTGTTCGAGATTATTCTAATCTTAAATGGATAGCATTTCGGCTTATAAAAGGATCTTTTTTCAAAAGATAATTTACTTGTAAAGAAAAAAAAAAAAAAAAAAAAGTTTTAGGATTTTCTAATCCTAACGAGGAGCATTATTCTAATCCTAAGAGAAAAATTATTTAAGATTGTTCTAATCCTAAACGAATAGCATTTCAGCTTGGAAAAGATCTTTTTTTTTTTTCAAAGAGCTAATATCGAAAATCTTTTAAGATTATTCTAATCCTAAATGAATAGCATTTCAGCTAGGAATGGATTTTTTTTCAAAAGTGCTAGAATCGAAAATTATTTAAGATTATTCTAATCCTAAACGAATAGCATTTCAGCTAGGAATGGATCTTTTTTCAAAAGAGCTAGAATCGGAAATTATTTATGATTATTCTAATCTTAAACGAAATAGCATTTCAGCTAGGAAGAGATCTTTTTTCAAAAGAGCTAAAATCGGAAATTATTTAAGATTATTCTAAATCCTAAACGAATAGCATTTCAGGTAGGGAGAGATCTTTTTTGAAAAGAGCTAAAAATCGGAAGTAATATAAGATTATTCTAATCCTAAGAGGATGGCATTTCAGCCAAGAAAAGATCTTTTTTCAAAAGAGCACATATTCAGAAAATATCTAAGATTATTCTAATTTTAGAAGGAAAGCGTTTAAAAAACAAAAATCTTTGTTTTCCGAAAGAGATAGTGTGGGAAAATATATAAGATTATTCTAATCCTAAAAAAGAGAGCGTTTCAGCTAGGAATGAATCTTTTTTCAAAAGAGCTAATATCGGAAATCTTTTAAGATTATTCTGATCCTAAAAGAACAGCATTTCTGCTAAGAAAATATCTTTTTTCAAAAGAGCTAAAATCGGAAATAATATAAGATTATTCTAATCCTAAAAGTAAAGCGTTTCAGCTTGGACAAAAATCCTTTTTTTTTTCGGAAAAAGAAAGTGTTGGAAAATATTTAAGATTATTCTAATCCTAAAAATACAGCATTTCAGCTTAAGAAATGATTTTTTTTTCTTTTGAAGGAAAGCATTTCAGCTCGAATCAAAAATCTTTTTCGAATGAGGTAGTGTTGGAAAATATTTAAGATTATTCTAATCCTAAAAAGACAGCATTTCAGCTAAAAAGGACACTTTTGGAAAACATTTGATTGAAAAGATGACAGTTTTGATCAAAAGAGGATAAAAATCAAGGCTGTGGAATTCATAGAGCAATTAGTCACACGCAGTTCAAGGATGCAATGCATGAGCCTAGACTATTCTAAGTCTCGAAAAGGGTCCATGCCAATGATTCCACGTTGTTAGGGAACTCACAATCCTCCATAAGTCAGGGACGAAATGGGGGACGGCGGTTGCTAACCTCGGCAGAACCATCTTGGTATTTAAACCAGACACAGTGAACGTCATTTCCCTACTTTGAGATCGACCCAAGGGGAGAAATGGTTCGAATCCTAACAGTATGATGCATAAATAACATAAAAAAGGAAGGGTACTTTAAATAGCCATCATTTTACTTTTCAAGTTTCACTGTCCCCAGCGGAGTCGCCAAATTGTGGACAAGGGATTTTGATCCACGCGATGTTTTATTTCAAAAACATTTTCATTTGAAAAGAGTCGCCACTAAATTTTTAGGTGGAATTTAGAAATCAATTTTAGAGAAAATGAGTTCGTGTGAGTTTACGTGTTAGGAAGTTTTAAAAGAATTTCATTAATTTAACGCCTAACCCCGCCCGTTACAATAACGGTCTCTACTAAATAAAACCATGGCTATTACGAGTACATATGCAGGTATGCAAACAAATATTTTCAACCCTAAATAAATTACATCCGTTCTATGTCGTTTAATGCACAAATAATTTCGTCGAAGTTATTTAACATGAGTTCATTTACTATTCTAGCAAACGAAGAAAAGAAGCAGAAATACTCACCGACAGCATAAGATAGATTAACAAACGTTAGCGGCAGACGAATAGAAATAAACGAGACTATTATACAAACAAATACAGATGGGTAACATAATACTAACACAAGAATGAATAATTAGACACTAACACTAACATAAAAATAAACGAGAATGAATAATTAACATGGAAAAAATGGATGTGGCGCATGAATGCAAAGTAGCAGCAAGTGACCAAACCTATACACTAATAATTAAATATGACTAACCATACTAACATACATGAATCATAATAGGCACAAACAAACAAGCGAACATGTGAACTGTTAATTAAAATTCAACTAATAACCACACTAACATGAGCAAATAACGTGGGTGCAACCAACAATCAATTAGCATTCACACAAGCAAATGCCTAAGTAGCCAAATACGATTAAAATTCAAGCGATCATAAACGTCTAACCGAGCACAGCACATGAAATTCCAAATTACACAAATGCATACACCAAGGAGTTACATGATTAAAGATGGAACAAGCAAATCAGAAAAGATAGCGGCATGATTAGATGCGGTATCACGAATTTTACACAATCAACGAAACTAACTAAGAAACGAATACTAGACGATGAAACAAGAAATCACGAGAGCTAATTTGAACATGAATTATAAATTTGGAAAGACAACAAAGATCAATTTTAGATAGTTAGGGCAGTTGAACGTGAATGAAGCCTAATCATATACTAAACTAACGAACCAGAGCGAAGAGAAGTCAAGCGAGCCTTGAGAATGCAAGTCGTAGTACATAAGGAAATTAAACATACATACTAAATAGACAAGAACACGACACACCCATACATACATATCAACATCATGCGAAAAATATGAAACTAAAACGAACAATAGAAACAATAGCTACGATGATAAACAAAAGAGCGACAGAGAGTAATAAAAGCAGCGGAGGCTATAAAAAGCGATAAAAAGCGATAAATTAGCAAAAGGAAAAGAGTATTTTGCACCCTCAACTTACATGTATCGTTGACCAATTCTTTGAGTCGTAATCGATTGTAAGATTTTATCCCAAGGGGCCGTCGTCGACGAAACAATTAATAAAAAACCGTAACTTTGAACCAATACGAACAGCGATTTTCAAAAGCTTGTAACTTCTTCGTTTCTCAACGAAATTTCGAACCGAAAGATGTTTTGGAATCGTGGTAAAGTGAACTTTAAGATTTGGCAAAGAAATCAGAGTGACTGTGGTGTTTTCAACACGAAAAAACGGGGTAGAAGACGTGACAGCAGAATGAAAACAGAAAATTCTGCTCTGGTTTTTTAAGAGTTATCTCGGCTTCTTTTGGTGACTTTTTTGAGGGTTTTTGTGACTGAGAATTATGTGTGTATGCTGTATATTTCGTATGTGTTGAAGGCTTGTGTATGGGTGTGTATATATAGGGACAAAGAATAGGGTTTAAGAAGGGAACCGAGCAGCTTTTCTCTCCTTTCCTTGAGCTGCTTATCCACGGTTTTCTTAGGGTTTTGGAGGGGTTTTCTTGAGGGTTAAGCAAAGGGTACGTGGGTAGGATAGTTTGGATACGGGTATGGGTTTAGTGGTCAGAAAAGGTTGGGTTTTGGGTTGCTCCAAAACAGAGCGCGGGGTGGGGTTTTGGGCTGTTGTAAAACGAGCTTACTTGGCTGTTTTCTGGTCTGTTTTGGTCGTGGCTCTTGGCTGGGTTTTGGCCTGGATACGAGCTTTGGTATGTGGGGAAGGAGGTGGGAGAAAAGGCCTTGAAATTCGTGTTGAAACGGGCTCAAAATCGCTCTTAAAAGTGGGCTTAAAACGAGCTTTTAAACTTCTTTGTTAAGAAGCAGGTCGTCGAATACGATTTAATAAACTGTTTTAAAAGCGTGAGAAACGACTTTTCAAGTCAAATATTGAATTTGTAAAAAATGATTTTTCAAATCGAGTTACTTAAAATGATTTTTCAAATCGAAATATTTTATTTTCAATAAAACAAACTTTTTGACAGAATACACTTACCCTGTCAACACACTAATTTAAATATCATTTAAATTAATAAAATGTTACGTCAACGGCGCCCGACTTACTTCGTAAAACGAACTCAAATAAATGACACGAAATACATGTTGTCCTATCATCATTGGGTGTTTGTCGGGTTCTCTATAAATTTCCATATCGACAGATACGGGTATCAACAGAAGCACAACCTGAATCTGTAATAACGGTGAAACTTGACAGTAACCAGCTGTAATATTAGCAGCATAGATGCACCTGAAGTATTCAAATCCGTGTCATATTGACAGCAATTCCCAGATAAATCCCACATCACTCAATTCAGTATCGAATTTCAGCAACAATAACGCCACAAGAGTTGCAATAACGCTGTCAAATACGACGAGGGAAGGGCAGTAACAAACCCACCTTCAACAAAAACCAGTATACGAAAACGCTAGAGGTCGGGTTTCAGTCTAAATGCAATCCAACAATAACAAACAGAAACGCAATGCGTTGGGGGCCAAGTTGACAGCAATACGACGATGAAATGCAGAGGATAACTCACCACGTTGGCAAAGACGATGATGGTTGCTGATAAGGTCATGAAGATAGCACGTCACGCACCCAAACGTGCCTCAGAAATCATCCACGAACAAGGAAAACGCAGCAGCTACGAGTATTGACCACATACACACCAAAACCGAATGAAAATTGACTGACCAAGCACAATCTAGGATGTAAACTCGCATCAACACTCGTGGACTGCTCTTAGAAGTCAGAACTCGACCCGATTACCGCAACTCTATGGATCAATAGCGAAGAAACCGCGGTATCACCGAGTGTAAACCGAAAACGCACCAAAACCAAGTAGGAAGTGACTCACCACGCGAAATTAAGGGAGGGAACTTGTGAGTACTCACTTGTAATACAATTAGAACTCCAATGTCGACATAATTGCACCTCAATATCGACTCAAAATTAAAGGAGAAAGAAAACCCCAAATTTCTGAAATTAGGTTTGATGGAGAAGGTGGCCGGAGCTCCGGTGGGTGGGCGGCGTATGGTGAAACTCCGTGGTGTTCAGCGCGAGGGCGGTGGCGCAGGTGAGTGGTCGTCGAGGGTGGTGAGGTGGGGCAAGGTGCCGTGCTCTTCTCCTTCAGCCTTAGCTCTGCTGCTTCCTTTTTTTTTTTTTTTTTTTTAATCTTAAGAGGGGAGGAGAAGGTTATTAGGGGGTTGACCCGCGGGTTGGTCGCGCATGACCCGCCTCTTGGTCGCGTATTTTAATCTGATTTTTTTTTTTTCACTTTTTCTGATTTTTTTTTTTTTTTTTTTTTTTAAATGAAAATACACTAAGTACAGGGGCTTCGGGTTTTCATTCGTAGGCTCAAATTTCCTGAAACATTTAACAAACCGTCACGAGCACCCATTTAAGAAATAAAAACTAAACTAAAATGCAAAAATAAAACGATAAATCAAGGGTTGTCTCCCCGATAGCGCTTTTGTTTAACGTCGTTCGCTCGACGCCTCTTTTTTTTTAACTTCCTTCCTCAAGCGTCACCTTAAGAGCGGAACAAGTCAACGCCCGTAGTAACCTATCAAACATGCTAGCAAATACACCATAATAGTGATAATAGCAAATAGACATCAAACTCAAACATGCATGGTCAAACATATTATAAGCACATGACACATCTTTCTCGGGGCTTCTAAACGTAGGGTCTACGTCACTAAACGACTCTTTATAGGAAGTTGAATCACATGTTGGGAAAATGTGTTGACTAAACAAAGACTGACACAGAACCTTAAGTATTAAGTCCAATGAACTGCCTAAGGGATTTGTGATTGGCGTATCCGTCGGTAAGAGTACATCAACTAGCTCGATTCCCTCTTTATTTTCCCCTATCTCTTCAAACTCTTCTCCCTCTCGCTCTTTCTCTAAAGTCACACACGGTGAATCCTCTATAATCGAATTATCACTCAAAACGGGAGAGGGAATACAAAAGTAAGAGTCACAACACTCCTCCTCCTCATCATCATCCCAAAAATCGTCATCGCTATCAGCATCACAAGTCTTATAGGAATTACTAACTTCAAGTTCAACGGGAGGGGGAGTATCAAATTCAAGCTCATACTCAGATTCAGATTCATCAAAATTAAGAACATGATTATCTCGCGCCTCAAGTCTAGCTATAGCTTCCCCTAATTGTGCAGCCTTACACTCAAGGTTTTCGATACTAGCCCTAGTCTCTTGTTGAATTTGAGCCACACTAGTTTGAAAGGACAACTGGGTGCTAGCTAATGCTCTAATCATGTCTTCCGTGGACATAGAAGATTCACTAGGGGTGTTCAAAGTTTCAACAGGTCTTGGTTGAGGTCTCCTACGAGATGAATTGTACAACTCCCATTGGTCAGTATCGTGAGCTAAATAAAGGAAAAAGTCCCACTTCTCGTCATAGCTCATCTCATAAAGGAACCTCCCTTCAGTCATAGTATAAACATGTCCTTCAGTTTCCTCATTCAAACCATTAAAAATCACATGACAAAGCTCCCAATTTTGATAAGGATGACGACAACGAATCACGTATTCATGAAGCCTATTAAAGTATTTATAAAACAATTCATGCTCATATTGTGGGAAATATTTAGAAGCCATCTAACTTAAAATAAGACAAAAACAAAACTAAAACTAAAAAAAACTAAAATAACAACAAAAATAAGGACTATGTACACTACACTATAAAACACGATTAACGCCTATTCCCCGGCAACGGCGCCAAAATTTGACGGTCTTAATGTCGTATGCCGCAAATTAATAATTTATATCACTTATTTCCTATTACTAAACAAATAGCAAATGGAAGTAAGGGTCGAACCCACAGAGAATAGGACTAAATATAATCGTGTAAAAGTGTAACTAAAGATCGTATTAACTAGTATTGGGGGGGTTTTGATTGAAATCTACTAAAACTACTAAAAAGACTAATGAAAAGACAAATAAAACAAATAACTACGATGAACTCAAATAATACTAAAGGTCTCGACTCAAGCAAACATCCACGGTTTAAAGACAATTGATCATAGTTATCCGGTTCAAACTCGTATTCTTGACTACCTTATCGTGAATCATGTAATTCTAATCCTCCTTATGTTTAGTTAATTAAAACGTATCCCGTTCTTTAACTAACCCTAACTAAAAGACAATCTCACAATCCAGTTAAAGATTTAATCAGTTAGCAGCTTTAATCACAAGAGAATCGATAAGGAATAAATAGCACATACAATCCAGTTGTACTTTAGGTATTATGAAAATTGCTTCTAGGAATAAATATCACGAATCCCGTACAATAGTTAAACCTAGTTTGTTACTAGCGTTACGTTAATCACAATCCAGTTAAATCAACGAAACTAACGATTACGCGATTAATAAGACGACTAGTTGCGCACCTAGGAATCAAAATCAATCTCGCAAATAATAATAATAATTAAGCAATAATCAATAATCAAGAATAAAGAGAAGAACTTTCAAACTCACAATTATAAGTCAAACCGTTTAGTTGCTTGAATCAAGATAAAATTAGGCTTCCATGGTTTTCTTGAACAAAATATAAAATTAGGTCTAAACTAGTATAATGAAAAGTAGCAGTAAAAGTTGTGGTAGAAGTCTCCAAATAATATAAAACCGACTCCTAAACACCTACTAATAACGCTACATCACCTCCCACATTTCCGTTTTCATGAAGTTTGTTTTTTTTCCTTTTTCGTTATTTTATTTTTTTAAGGAATTGATAATTTTTATTTATAAAGAATATGCAAGTTTTAATAAGTGGTTGTCGTTGTAGGTATTTGAATGTTATTTCTACAGCTAAGCAGAGATATGGATATTTGAATCCCGAGATTTTGTCTCCGATCAATGCTTTTGTTGATGCTGCAGTTCGAACACAGTATATTGCCGAATCTATGACATGTGAATGTGCAAGAGGTCGGAAACTTATATTTGCACCATTTAACGAGAGGTATATATATATAATTTTAACTATTATTATTATTATTATTATTATTATTATTATTATTATTATTATTATTATTATTATTATTATTATTATTACTACTACTACTACTACTACTACTACTACTACTACTACTACTACTACTACATGATTTACATGTTAATTTACGTTGATTTTTTTGGAAATTGTAATCAACATTGGATGTTAGCCGTCATTAATCCTTCCGCCAATATAGTATATTGGTGTGATCCTGCAGGAAATGATCCTCGAGAATTTCTCGTTGATACAATCAACAAGTATGGTTATAATTTCTTTAAAATTATGCGATATAATTATAATTTCGTCAAGATTATTGCCTAAATGTTTTAATTTGTGTTTGAATAGTGCATTCGAAAAGAGAAGGTCTATAGATTCAAAAACAAGGATCAATACAAAAGTAGAGTGGCAAAAAATCGAGGTAAGTTTGCTCTAATTTATTAATCTTTTCTAGTTTTCTAAAAATCATGTCGAAAATAGCGTGTGCTTACTCTAATTTATGGCTCCTTTTTTAAGTGTCCTAAACAACCGATAGGTACTCTCTTATGTGGATATTACATTTGCCGTTATATGATGGAGTTGGTGAAGGGAAACTACTGTACTGTTACTCCAAAGGTATGCAACTATTCAAATTAATTACTATGTTTATAGCCCTATTATGGGCACTGTTGCTGCTGCGTTTATTGTTGTCTTTACTGCCGGATGAGTAGTGCTACTGCCATATGTCGTGGAAGCTACTTCGGCTTGTTGTTGTAGCAGCCGTAGGTTATTTCTGCTGCTATCGTGCTATATTATTGCCACTGCTACCTTGTTAAATGAGATTGAATGTGTACTCATGTGTGTGAAATGCTGAATGTATGTAAAAATTTGTAGTGTGGATAGTGTATGTGGATAGTGTACTGTGGGAAAGGGGGCAAGGCTGTCGTGTGGTCTGTGATGTGGCCGTGTTTGTGGTGTTGTTTTGTTGTCTTCGTAGTGCTGCTAACGAGTTCTGGGCTGCTGTCCCCACACGGCAAAACTGTGAGCTGCTGCTGTTCTTTTCTTGCACACATGGTCCTTGTTTCGGGTGGGTTCTTTATTATTGTTTCGATAATGTGTTTGAGAGTTTTTCTGCGTATCGTGAGTTGAATGAATAGGCTGAGGAGTACTTGAAGTCAAGTGATGTTAGGCGTATTCGTTAAACTTGCGTGTAATTGTATATGTTGAGTTGAATGTATGTATGGGTGAAATTGTGAAGAGGGTTGGGATGAATGTGGGTGGATTGTATGTTTATAGTCATTGAATGTGTGTGGATTGTATGTTAAATAGAAGTCGGGTCGTAGACTGCTTTATCGTCTTGAGACAATGGAAGTTCAAAACTTGAACCGGCAGTGTGAAAAGCGAGAGAGACTCTTTGCAGAATGCTAATAGCCTAATACCCTTGTCTCAAAATAATGACTTTATCGTCTTTGCTTTGTTTACAATTTAGTTCATCGTCAGTTTCATAATTTATTTGGAGTAATCTGAAGCATTACATTGTACATTTTGAGGATGAATTTGCTCTAATTTAGTTTTTTCATTATTTTTTAAACAAGTTGATGCATTACCTTACAAATTTTTTGTATTTTGGTTACAGCTTAGGGTTAGAGCACCACCAACATACTCGGCTTCAGAAATCAAATAGGTGAGAGATATATGGGCCGAGTACGTATTGAAATTTAAGCCAAGTAAATGAAGTGTTGAAAATGAAATATGTTGGCTTGTTTTGAGAACATGTAAATGCATGTTTTTTGGTTGGTTATGTAAATTGTGTGTTGGTTAGAACATGTTGACATTTTTTGAGGATATTGGTTGGTTATGGTTGGTTATGTAAATGCAGGTTCTGTTTTTGGTTATGTAAATGCAGCACGTTCTGTTAAATTATATAAGTTATATATGGCTCTGCAGAGAGCCATATATAGGGGCTAAAAATAAAACAAAAAATTAATTAAAAAAAAAATACCAAAGAGAACGGTTAATTAACTAAAAATAACCGTTCTCTAACATTGGAAACATCAGAAAAAAAAAATATAAGAGAACCAAAGAGAACGGTTCTAACTAATAACCGTTCTCTTTGGGTCACCTAATAGAACGGTTCTAATTAATAACCGACTCTTTACTCTACCCGCGCTTTTTTTAATTCTTTTGGTACACTCTTAGAGGACGGTTATTGACAAGAACCGTTCTCTTTGGGTCACCTAATAGAACGGTTCTAATTAATAACCGTACTCTTTACTCTACCCGCGCTTTTTTTTAATTCTTTTGGTACACTCTTAGAGGACGGTCATTTAGAACAACCGTTCTCTAAAATGACACTTAGAGGACGGGTTGACCAAATTTGTAACCGTTCTCTTAGGTCTAAGAGGACGCTTCGCAGGAGGACGGGTTTTTTGTTCTTTTAGGACGGTTTGTAACCGTTCTCATACTTAAGATTTGTAGTAATGAGTCGTCTTTCAAAACTTTTTGCATACAAAAAAAAAAACATTTCCTAGGCATTATACTTTTAAAATACGTCCATTTTTGAAATTACTTTTTCAAACTTTTTTCAAAAAAAAGGTCATACTTTTTAAAACACGCCGTTAGGCTCTTTGACCTATAGTCATTTGAGTTTGATAAATAAAATGCCACTGCATTTAAAACCGATCCAGGATAATCACTATATCCCAGGTCTTTTTCAAAACGTAAATGAATTATGCGACTGACGTATCGTCATAATGCATTTATTGCAAAAAATTCATAGAGCAAAAACCCGATAATGTCAATTCATTTCGGATATTATAAAATGAAATTAACCTTTTCTACTTTAGGATTAGCTCTAAGTCGAGTGACTCTTTAGTCATCCCGATTTAATCTTTTTCTCTCAAAAAAAAAAAAATGCGGGCTCGTTCGGATCACGAACAGTTGATTTAAATTTTGAATCAAGTGACCTATCGTCATTTTGATTTAATTCCCTGAGTCACGTAGCGTAAAGCGACGGTGATCGCCTTTTACCCAATTTAACATCCTCGGGCCGACTAGCCTATCGCTACTTGCCGGTTTGATCCTTTATCGTAATGATAAACCCCTAGCAACATACCGCTAAAGCTGGGTTAATCGGATTATGATCATACAAATTTTCCTACCTCGAGATTAGGGACGTGTCAACATGCCCCTACCTCAAAAGCTTCCTGTGTCTTTTAAGCTAAAAACACGAGTCGAGTCATGCACCCACTTTTTTTACTTCTTTGCTTTTCTTCTATTGTGAATGCGATTTTTCGTTGAGTCTTTTCTTCCTTTTTAGAGTCACTAAAGGTTTGAAAACTTTGTCAGGTCCACTCATTGAAAAACCCTGGATACACAACAAACCTCCCATTGAACAAAACCTGGATACACGATTTAACTAAGACCCGCCACCTACACCCACCTCCGCCTCCAAAGAAGCGCTCCTACAACAGATCAAAACCAAAACCTGTCATGGCCTTTCAACACGATGAAGGTCTCGGAGGACCACCACCACCCCCCCCCGGAGGTAACTGCCGAACAAGTCCGACAGCTCAATGATAGGATAGCTAGCCTCACTACGACGATCGAGCAAATGGCTATCATGCAAAAGTTTGAAGCAGAGAAAAACGCCGTACGCCTGGCCGAGGAATCCGAACGGAATGCAAAAAGGATTCGAACCATGGAAGAACGTCTCACGAACTCAAGAGGTTACTCCATACACCAAGAAAACGAGCACATCCCAAAGAACGTCAGGTCTATGCTACCAGACAAGCTAGCACTCAGTGATCTTCCCATCTTCAAAGGTCACGAAAGCCCGCTCGTTCACGTCAAGGCTTTCAAAGCTAAAATGGCCATCATGGGTGTCGAGCCCCCTGCATGGGCTACCTTATTTCCACACTCATTAGACGCGCAACCCAGGGCATGGTTCTATGCTTTAGAGCCGCACAAAACGGGTAGTTTCGAGGACATAACGGTTGCGTTCGATCTGATGTCGGGACAACAATGATATCCAAGTCTCGCCACGCACCTTGGAGGTCACGACTCGGAGGGATAATGAAGGGTTTCTGAGTACTGACGCTATTTGAAGAAACTGTGTGCTCAAATACCTAACCATCCAAGGGACACTGATCTAATCACAAAGTTCATCAACAACCTCACCCCCGCATACCAACAACACCTACGGTACGGGAATTTTGACAACTTCTCAACCCTCAGCGTCGTCGGCGAGCTCATCGAGGGCGACCTCAGTAAGAAAATAGGAATAAAAGTACAGTCGCGGATATCAAGGAAGCTCATCTCGAGCCCTTTGCCAAAGTCGAGCCCATCCATGCCATCAACGCCTTTGGGCGGCGTTAGAGGCACCACCGGTTTTACGACACCACCAAGGCACCGCACCTCGCCAAAAGCATCATACTCACCTACGGGTCCCACTCACTAAAAGCACGTGAAACTTTGACCCAATATACATGACCTACTCAAAGGCACTACGAAGCTTGTGAGCCGCAATGTACTTCAACTCATAGGACCTACTAGCGAACCTCCCAGGACAAGAAACCAAGTCATGGGATCGAACGCATCTGCGAATTTCCACGGAGAAAGGGGCATGATAATCAACAATGTTTCCGCCTAAAAGCATAGTCCAAGATCGATCGGCGACAATACTATTGTGAAGCCCACCAGAGCCCTAAACCTTCGAACCACTCGATCCTTTGCATAACCATGCTATATTTACTGAGAACACACCCCATCATCGATTGCTCACGAAATGATAGTCTGCGATGATTACGAAGTCAACGGCATCGGAATACTTACGAGGATGAAGCCGACAATAATGACATCCGCATATGTCTCCAAGATGAGCCCTACGAGGAGGAGGCTCAACCCCGTCGCCCGCCAGGCAAGTACGGAGAGCTACGTCACAAGTACCCATTTAGGCTATCAGACAGTGATGACGAAGTAGCCTACCTAACACGTTCTGGACGTCCATACCAAGCTTCTCTAAAGTTACTTGAGCCCCAAAACCCCCCGCCAAGGTTGACTGCTCAAGAGAAGAACAAGGGAATAATCATAGACGAGGATACGCCGCCTACTTCGCCTACCTCTGCAGCCTCACTTCCAAGCGTCGCTCCTACAAGCTTTACTAGTTCACCTGCAAGCATTGCTCCTACCCCCACGCCGCCAGCCAGCAAAGTATCATTACCTAACGCTAATCCTGCGCCTGCTCCACCAGCTAATAAAATAGCATCACCAAGCGTTAACCCGGCACCCTTACCTACGCCTGAGATCAGAGACACGCTCCACAAACAACTCAACAAGACGAAGGCGGACATTTTAATCTGGCAGCTCTTAAGGGACTCAATGGGACATCGTGAAGCCCTTTACCAAGCATTACAGGTCACCCCAATAACATCAGAAATGTCTCCAGAAAAACTTATCAGTAACATTACACGTGAATGGCAGGCTAATGCCGTCACCTTTTCGGATAAAGACCTCCCTCCATTCGGTGGCACGCACAATCTAACTCTCTACATCAACGTGGAATGCCACGGCATGACATTGTCGGTCGTCCTCATCGACAATGGATCCGCAGTCAACGTCCTACCCCTGGAGACAGCCAAAAAACTAAGGATTGAAGAGAATGATTTTATTCCATGTACCGACGGTGTCAGGGCTTACGATGGAACACGTCGCAGCATAAAGGGAACCATCTCCTTCCCCATTATGACGGGACCAATCATGAGAGAAACCGAATTTCAAATAATCGACATACCCCCAACTTACAACATGCTACTAGGTAGACCTTGGATCCACGCTACCAAGGCCGTCACCTCAACCCTACATCAAAAGGTCAGGATACCTCTGGATGACGAGATCGTCACCATCGACGCCTCGAACTTTCGGGCTACCCTCAAGCAGCAAAGGGCTAATGATAGTACTGCGGAGATAAACGCCGACCCAGCCGACGACATGTGTGGTTTCGACTTCGACTTGAACATCTGTACTATGACTCGTGAAGAAGAAATCGCTACACTCTACGCCAAGGACAACGATAACAAATGGCCCACCATGGGTCTATCCTATGTACCATGGTCGTACGAAGTTTCTCAAGGTTGGGAAACATACAACGATCGCAAGAAGTACCACGATTTCCACATGCGGCCATACCACATCCTCCCTAGCACCACTTCATCAGAGAAGGCACTAGCAGAGTTCCCGAAAACACATCCACATACACCATCGCCGGAATTGAACTCATCTCCAACATCATACGCAACTCCAACTTCAACCCCACTGACCTAATCGTTCCTTACGAAGAAAAAACACACAACGGATGGTCAAAAACCCTTGAATGGACCGACGAACAAGGCCGCATTTTTAAGATCACTACCGGTCAAGGCTACACCTTCGAAGATTCCGACTCCGACGAAGATGAAGACAACACGCCCAACAAAAAGACTGTCTTAAAGTTTAAACTCCCTCGTCGTCACTTCAAGTCTCTTACCCCAACTAAGCCCCCGGGCTATTTCCCTGACATAGTCAATCTAGCTAAAGAACTAGAGTCATTAAGGTTATCCAAAGCTCCCTCGTCTGAGCTATCTTCAAATGTAACCGCTTTTGATAACATTAATAACATGAAAGTTTTTGGTTACTCTTTGCCTCATTTAAAATTTACCTCTTCTAAAGATTGTGATAAATTTAAACTAAATAACATTGCATTATATAGATACATTGCAAGTATTGTCTCATAACCCGAACAGGAACCCATTATTGAAGACACAACAACCATCGACATAGGCACGCCCGAAGAGCCTCAAGGACTGCAGCTGGGGGCTTCCCTGAGCACAGAAGAAAGGGCCACATATACCAAGCTCCTCGCAGAGTTTAAGGACGTCTTTGCCTGGTCATATAAGGACATGCCCGGCATAGACCGCGAGATAGCTGAACACCGCATCCCGATCAAGCAAGGTAGCAGACCGGTCAAGCAGAAGCTCCGACGCATCAAGCCAGAATGGTCTCTCATGGTCAAAGAAGAGATCGAAAAACAGCTACAAGCTGGGTTCATCCGAGTCATCGAATACTCAGACTGGGTCTCCAACATGGTGCCGGTAATGAAGAAAAACGGCAAAATACGAGTATGTGCCGACTTCCGGGACCTAAACAAAGCCTGCCCAAAAGACGATTTCCCACTACCTCACATGGACATCCTAATCGACAACACAGCAGACCACGCCATCGCTATTCATGGATGGATATGCAGGATACAACCAAATCAAAATGGCAGCAGACGACATGCCAAAAACCACTTTCGTAACCCCCTGGGGAACATATTGCCACACAGACATGCCATTTAGGCTCATAAATGTCGGCGCTACCTACCAACGCACTGCTACCACCTTGCTCCACGACATGATGCATAAGGAGGTCGAGGTATACGTCGACGACATGATCGTAAAATCAAAAGAAAGGGATGGCCACGTCCACAAACCTTGAAATTCTTCACCCGAATCGAGCAAAGATAAGATGCGATTAAACCCACAGAAATGCACCTTTGGGGTCACATCAGGCAAGTTGCTGGGTCACATAGTAAGCCAGCGCGGGATCGAAATAGACCCAACCAAAATCAAGGCAATAATGGGTATGAAACCGCCAAGCAACATCGACGAAATAAGGAGCTTTTTGGGACAAGTCCAATATATCTCCCGATTTATCAAGAAACTCACCATGATTTGTGAGCCAATCTTCAAAAATTGAAGAAAGAAGAGCATGCGAAATGGGACGACGATTGTCAACAAGCATTCGACAAAGTCAAGAGCCCGCTTCACAAATCCACCCGCTCGTACCCCACAAAAGGACTTGCCCCTATCGCTATACTTAACGACTACGCCAAACGCTATGGGTGCCATGCTCGCCCAAGAAGTCAATAACGAAGAACGGGCCATCTACTACATCAGCAAAAAATTCCATGATTACGAAACTCGGTATGAACGATCGAGAAAAGGCGCCTCGCCATTGGTCAGGCAACCAAAAAGCTCAGACACTACCTACTCACTAGCACAACAAGAGTCTACTCCCTAATGGACCCCCTCAAATACCTGTTTGAAAAACCGGTCCTAAACGGGCGTATGGCCAGGTGGACTCTACTTCTCGCCGAGTACGAACTCAAGTACCTCCCTCTGAAAGTAATGAAAGGAAGAGCGGTTTGGACTTCCTAGCAGAAAATGCTATCATCGAACAACCCATGATCGATACAATGTCATTTCCGGACGATGGGATCTTCGCCATAGAAAGGAGTATCGCAATTATACTTGACGGGCGTCAAATTATCACTATGGAGTCGGAATACTCCTAATATCCCCAAACGGCGACCATACTCCACTCTCAATCAAGCTCGACTTTAGCGTTACAAACAACGCCGCGGAATACGAAGCCTGCATTTATGGCCTGCAAGCAGCAATCACCCTCAAAATAAGGAACCTTCGCGTGTATGGAGATTCATTCCTCATCATAAACCAAGTTACAGGGGCATGGAAGATCATGAGCGAAACCCTCACCAAATACCAAAGAAAAGTACAAAAACTCCTAACCAACTTCGACTGCATCGAATTTTACCACCTCCCAAGGGAAAAGAACCAGTTCGCCGACGCACTGTCAAAACTCTCATCCCTCCTGAACATGCCACCAGACATGAAGTTACTACCCATCATCGTCGAAAGACGTGACGAACCAGCATACATCCATACCATTGACCTGGACGAAGCCGAGCAGACAGAGCCTTGGTATCAAGCCATAATCAACTACAAAACAGACAACACTTACCCACCCGACACCGATAAACGTGGACAGAGAGCTATCAGACTCCTAGCTTCCCAATTTGTGCTAGAAATGGGACAATTACTCAAGAAAACACCACAAGGGACGCTGCTCATATGTGTCGACTACAAGAAGGGGCAGGAAATCGTCGCACAAGTCCACGATGGTGAATGCGGACCCCATATGAACGCTCGAGCACTCTGCAAACAGATTCTACGGCTAGGATGGTATTGGACAACCATGGAAGCATCGCATCCAATACGCCAAGCATTGCCACAACCGCCAGATTTTCAAAGAATGTACAAAGATGCACTTCTCACCACTATACAAATTCTAACCTCACCTGGCCCTTTTCAACCTGGGGCATCGACGTAATAGGAAAAGTCCACCCCATCGGAGCAGGAGGTCGCATTTCGTGCTAGTGGCCATCGACTACTTTACTAAATGGGTAAGCGGATCTTTTGAACCCTCGGCTCCAAAGAAGTCGCCAAGTTCATACAGACAAACATTATATGCCGATATGGCATACCCCATGAATTCATCAGCGATCAAGGCTCGCACTTTCAGCGCGAGACAGAAGCCATACTCACAAAATACAACATCCAACATCACAAATCCTCGCCCTATCGACCCCAAACCAATGGAGCCGTTGAAGCAGCAAACAAAACGGTCGTCACCAAACTCGAGAAGATGATCGACAGTTGCAAAGATTGGCCCAACAAGATACCATATGCATTATGGGGATACCGCACTACCATTCGCACGCCTACGGGCATGACCCCCTATTTCCTCACCTACGGCATGGAGGCCATCCTGTAACACCCCGACTTTTCCCCTTTTATTTAAATAATTCATTTCGTTAAATTCGTATTTCATTTCTCTTAATTTTGTTATTTTTGGCTAGAGGAATAAGCGAGACTGTAGTCAGAACTTAAAAACGGAGTAATTAGCTTAAAAACGGTGTAATTTCCTCATACGGACTCCGATTCAGGCGATTCAAAAGGCTAAACTGCGTATTTTTTCGACGCCGTCGCAACTGCCAAACTTTCAGGAGCCAGAGTGGACCGCTCCACCCCGGGCCGAGCTGCTCCCTCAACTCGGGTTGGGTTTTAGGCCTTAATTTCTTGGGTTTGCTTTTTGCTCAAGGCATGATCTTATCTCATTCCCTCTTTACCCTAACTCCCAAATCAGATTTTTCATTCCTAATATCATCCCTAATCTCATCATCATTCATCCCTCATAATTCTCCCACAAAAACTCTCTCAAAACTCATCATACTCCATTGTTGATCATCCTTCCTTCCATCTCTTTAGCCCTAAATCTTTCCTCTTCAATTCTCTTTGGTAAATTCTTCATCTTTAAGTTTATGTTTGTAGGTTTTATTATTATATGTGTTTATTGGATTGTTCTTATGTATGGTATGATTTATGTGTGCCCTAATCAATAGGAGAGGATTGGAGAGAAAACCACAAGTTCGGATTTCTCTGACCCAGGTGAACTAAACTGAAGATCGCCGGAGATCCGACCGTCCGATTTTGCTGAAATTTTGTGAGCATGTTCCTGACTCTTGGGGCTACCTTTTCACCGTTCAGTGTTTCATTTGGAGCTCTGGATCGTCTGTTATCGCGTCTGGACAGAAGGGGTGAAAACTGTGCTTTTCTTGGGCTTGTTTGGAAAAGGTAACTAGGTGTAGCCCTAGACATATTTTAACTTGTGTGAGACCGTATGATTGATTGAGGATGATTTGAGTATGTGTGAATGAAAAGCTATGATATTTTGGGTTGATTGTGCTATGAAATCATGTTCTTTGGTCTTATTTGTGTTGTTCTCACACTAATGTGTCTTATGGAATGATTTAGGGTGATTGTTATATTGAATTTGGGTTATATTGTTATTAAGTTGAGTAGAGATGATAACTTTGGGATGATATGATGGTTTATCATGGTTATTATTGAGTTAAAAGTCTAATTACTCCGTAATAAGGGTTTGTTGTGGTTATTATTGGGTTGTAAGGTTACTTACTCCGTATTAAGATGGTTTATTATATTGTTGATCACAATAACGTTGAGGTTGATTATGAGATGGTTATTAAATGGATAAATTTGTTGTTAATGAGTTTAAGATGGATGTTGTGATGATTTTGAGTAAAGGAATAATTAAATTGGTGTTGATTATGAGTTGATTCAGGTTATTGGATTGGCTTATGTTGGTTATGAGTTAATTCAGGTTATTGGATTGGCTTATGTTGGATATGAGTTGATTCAGGTTATTGAATTGGCTTATTTGTATGCTTGAGTTAAGTGTGCGTACGGGTACGGTTATGGCTCGTGCGTGAGGAGATACGACGTCTTTTGTAGGACGGATGCCGCCCTTTGGGTTCTCAACCGGTTATGGTTAGAGACTATGGTAAGTTGTATGTCGTCACCGGTTATGGTGAGGTTTGGCCAAATTAAGACAAAGGAGGTATCACCGGTTAGGGTGAGGTCCATTTTAAAAGGGAATTCACGGTTATGTGGTTCCGCCATAGGGTTTGGAGGTATCACCGGTTAGGGTGAGGTCAGGTGATTCACGGTTATGTGGTTACCCAGTTCTCCGTGCTTACTCTTGCGATTGATTGATTGTTGATTGTTATTGTTTGTCACTTTGTTGATGGCATTCAGGTTGGTTGTTGACTGTCACTTTGTTGATGACAGGTTGAGCTTGTATGATTTGTAAGATGGTTGGTTGATATATTTTGGTTATAGGTCACAGGTTGAGTTGGTTAATTATTGAGTTAGCTTGAGGATTATCTATGTTGGTCGTGCATTTGGGTTGTATTGTTGTTCACGTTGATTATGTTGAAATATGACTGGGGAGCACCTAGTTACTCCCCACTGATTGTGGTCATTTTCTTTGTGGCGGTTAAGCGCGAAGCAGGATTTGAAGTGTGAGAAGCCGTGAGGATTGACCCCGTAGCTAAGCTTTTGTTGAGGAACTTGGACTAGACTTGTTGATTTAGTCTTTATTATTTTTCATACCTATATTTCATTTTGGATTGTAAGGGGTATTTACTCCCCGTTTGTTAGGCCTCAAGGCCAACTCTTTGTTTTATGTTTGTTTAGTGAGTGACGACTCGGATTACACGGTGTTTCCGCCACCGTGGTCTTCATTATTTCATTTTCATTTTCTCTTTAAAATCATTTTATTCCTTTATTTTAATTTATTGGAAAATCCGGGATGTTACACATCCAACCAGTGGAAATAGAAATACAATGACTACGCATACTAATGGAAAGTAGCATCCCGGAAGCAGAATGGGCCCGTGAACGGTACGAACAACTCATGCTCCTGGACGAACGCCGACTGCATTCCCTGAGTACCGTACGAATGTACCAAGCCCGACTACAACGAGCATTCAACAAACGAGTTAGGCCACGAAACATTAAAGTAGGGGATCTCGTACTAAAGTCAGTTCGGGCACCACTTCCAGTCGACCCACGAGGAAAATTCAAGCCTAACTGGGCTGGACCCTACCTCGTCAAGGAAATCTTCACAAAGTGAGCAAGAAACTAACCGACTTGGACGGTCAAGAGTTTAACCTCGCAACGAACCTCGACCAGCTCAAGAAATACTACCCTTAAAAATGCCTTGCAATGTATCTATAAAATGCGAAATTTTCTAAAAATCAATTCTTGGACCGACATGTCCTTAAACATGTTCATGGACCGACATGTCCTTAAACATGTTCATGGGCCGGCATGCCCCTAAACATGCATCCACCAAACACAATTCATGGGCCGGCATGCCCCTAAACGTGCACATTCACCACAAAAAAAGCAAACACAACCTGGGCCGGTATGCCCCTAAACGTACACTTCCGAACTACGCCGGTTTGATTCCATTTTTCGTGGATACGTAGGCAGCTTTGCAAAAAGCGCAACCGATATTCAACACAAAATGACGCATCCAAAGCTTAAAAAAGTCAAGGACATAGTCGCCACAAAATTCGTCTTGCAAACCTAAGGGTAAAAAGACGATACTCAATACAAAATGACACGTCCAAAGCTTAAAAAAAAGTCAAGGACATAGTCAACACAAAAATTCGTCTTTTAAACCTAAAGGTGAAAAGAACGACATTCAACACAAAACGACAAACCCAAAGCTTAAAAAAGTCGAGGGAATAGTCAATACAAAAATTTCCTAAAAATCATGCTTGCATTCTAAACCTTTGAAAAGAGATTAGAGCCGAGGAATTTCACACAAAATAACAAGCAAAATGAGGCAAAGTCGTAAATAAAAACCTGATTTTTTATTAATCTTAAAAAGGACGGTTACATTTTGGATTTTTCAAACGTAGGAGCATTGACTACTCTAACAAACACTACAATATATTACAATACTAATCCCGGCATGTACATCGGGTTTAGGATAGATAATATAATACATAATACAAAATAGTACGAACATAATACTAACAAACCAACAACAAAACCACACTAGATTCCCTTAACCACCAAACTTTTCTACTGAGCGGGGAAGCACCGACCCTCAACCCCTGCGGCGATCCCCAACATTACCATGACGACCTGGAGCACCCGGCCCTGGTATGCGACGACGACCAAACACACACTGGCCGAGAGAGGCGCCGAGCTCAAGCATCACCCCACCTGCTACGTCCAAAGCGGATCGGTCGTAGGCGACGCGTCGGCGGAGGCTCGTTAAGCTCTAAGGCACGAAGACGAGCCCTCTCATGAGCACTTTGAGCAACGGTCCATTTAACATAGGCTCGACACCGGATCGTCCCAAAGAAGCATCAGGCTACAAGCCACTTAGGGCGCATGATCCAACCACCAGCCCACTCGTCAGTCACCTGGTTATTCAACACAACCATGTCCTGTACCTTCGTGTCCTGGCCAGGGATGAACTGTGCATACCCTATCTGTCGCCTAACTCGCAGGGGGTGGATTTAAACGCCCATCTCAAACCCACATAAAAGAACTCCGGAGGGACCATCGCCTACTGCGCTAGCCGTCACGTCAACTATCCCCCACCATGGTACCGACCAACGGATAGCACATGACCTCACAAACTCAGGGAAATAGTCATTAGGACGTTCGTCTGGACCCGACCACCGCATGTAACGGCTGGTAATGCCTCCTGCGACATACTCACCATCGAAGCCAAAGTTGTTCAACACATTCAGACGCTCCATCAGCCACAACTGAAGGATCAAGGGACATCCTCGGTACGCATGCCCCCTATTGCATGTCCGGTCATCCAATCCAAGGATCGTCTCCGCCAGAATTAAAGCAGAAGGATTGCAACCTATTTCCATCTGCTCCACAACGGCAATTAAACGCGGATCTCCCAACGACCCCTCGGATACAGAGTCCGGGAACATGTAGCAGTGTACCAAGCAAAAGGCCAAAGCCCTCCTCCGGGCCACAGCACAGATATGCCCATTCTCGTCATTCCTAAACCATTGACACAAGCGATAGAGGTTGATACGGCTCCCAACAAATAGCTCTTCCACCTCGTCTCGGGTCATCTGGAGGTAGTTCTGAACTTGCCTCTTATAGCCAAGCTCCTGCCTGACGCATACAGGCAAGCTAATACGCACCCACCCGCCAATGGCTCCAAACTCCTCAACTAGAGGGCAAACCTCTCCGCAAGGGAAGCGGAACACATGAAGGCTTGGATCCCAATACTCAAGACAAGCGTCCAGGAACTCGTACTCCATTCGAACCTGCCTTAGCCCACGAAATACGCCAACTCCGCAATCTTTCAAAAGCTTCTTCTCGATACCCGACAAGGACGCACACCAACGGCGCAAGTTCCCTTCAAAATTCTCCATAATTCGACAAACGTTCCGTAAATATTTTGAATATTCTTGGAATATCGAGAATGGGAAATGAAAGGATGAGTGAAATGAGTTAACCTAGCCCTCCTTTTATAGCCGAGATTTGCAAAACGAAATACAAAACAAAAACTTAAACGCTAGTGAACAAGCGATTAAAACAAATCAAAGAAAAACCACAAAACAAAATTTTAATCGCTCAGAACAAAGCGATTAAAGTAAAATCACTCGCTTACGTGCGATTTTCTTTTTCTTTTCTGACAAAATTATTCGATTTATTACACTTCTTACACACCTACACCCTTTTTACCTCTTAACTTATTACCTACATTATTTCTACCGACCTTGAACCTGCTTTTTACGGTCCCGTCGCGTCGTCTCGATTTGCGTAATCGACTCCCGTCTTTCGTATTTTTCATTTTTCACAAAACACGATAATCACACAAAAATTAAACCCCACACAAAATACGATTTTCGCATTCACAATTTTCGTCTCAAAACGTCGTTTTAGCTCACATTTTTATAATGTCAAAGCGTCTTTACGAGTCTAAAATATTTTTCTAAACAAAGATTTTTCAAAACTCCACATTTGCCTTTAGTTTGGTCATTAGCGAGTCGGTCTCAATCGAGACATATATATATGCTTTTATGACTAACAATGTTTTGCGTGTACGCCATGAGCAAATACGCGAGGATTTCAGACCCGACTACGACGCAAGAATGCATTTTTTCGCAACAAGACAAAATAACCAAATCATACCCGCAAACACCCACAAAACCACAAACCAACCATACACAAGTCCTAATACATAAACCGAATTCTGCATAAATACTAATACTCATAATACAAGTCCAAAGTATATATACAAGTCCAAGCTTACTGCGAATGGTCACGACGTCAGAAGACAAAGACGCAAGGAGTCGATCTCAAAGACGCGCTCTATCCGGCTCATTGCGTGCGACCCTCTAGCTCTGCCCGGACTCTCGCCAGCTCCTCGGCATGCGCAGCCTCCAGCTCGGCCCGCGATCTCGCCCCCTCCTCAGCCCTGACCCTAGCTAGCTCTCGTCGCCGGACGCCTCATACGCCGCCTTGCCAGGCCTCTACTACCTTCCGTTCACGATACCGCCACCGGTTCCCGCGCCTTGACCTCGATCTGACTAAAGTCGTATCGCCTATATCAAAATAAACCTAAATGACAACTAACAGCAGATAGCAGCAAGTAGGGATCGAATCCACAGGGAAACGGAGTAGTTCTAAGCTAAAGTCGGCAAAACAGGTCAATCTCAGGGGTGTGAAAAAGGTGTTGGTTTAGCTATAAACTAAAGCAGGCAATAAAACAGATGAATAGAAATATAATAGGGAGAAAGATTAGGGCATCGGGTTCATATGTGACAACGATTCAGGAACGCAAGTTAATAAGACGGAAGAGTTAAACTGTGCAAATTGACTAGGTTTATAAAACGCTCTCTCGAGTCAATTTTAGCCTTAAGCAAATTTAGCGGGCTCTCGCAACTTACTAAATTCAACTTATCAATCTCACGTAAGTCTAGTTTTAACTCGGCTTTCGATCTTAAATTAAAACTTACTCAGGTTCAATTAAACTCAGACAAATCGTTGATCAGGCGAAATAATCCTAATTCAATTGGCATAAAACGCGTAGAAAGAAATCAAGTGCACAATTTATTCAACCAGTTTAATCTCAAAACATGTTCCTAAATCATGTGTCACAAATCACCCTAAACCCTAATTATGAAATTAGCTAGACATAATAATAACCAAAACAATAAAATCAATCGAGGTAAACATAATGAATAAAACAATAAAGATTAAAATAAACCTGGAAGGAATCCTGAAGTTGTAAAGTAGATCAAACTTGAAATTAAACTAAGCTAAAGTTTTGAGAGAGAAAGTAAAGTAAAGCAGTAAACTAAAACCTAAGGAGAAACTAGAAAAATAAAGCATAAGTTAAAATCTCGACCTAAAGTTGTTTATATAGTTTCCAAAATATTAAATTACGAATTAAATCAAAAACCGACAGAAATTGCTCCTCAGCCGGCCGGCCGGCTGCCGGCCTGCTGGACCGGCCTGACCCTGACATTTGGGCCGGCTCTCTTGCAAATCATCCTTGGCCCAAACACTTTACTTCATGCACTTGGGCCTTGCTATTTCGTGGCCTTTTATGTCTTTGGCCCTCATGACTCGTAGCCTTAGTCTCTTTTGGTCTTTGGCTCATATTCCCGAGCTCTCATGCGTGCTCGAGCTTGGTCTTTTCGGCTCAGTTCTCGTACTCGCTCCAATTGTCTCGGGTTTTGGCTCAAAACCACCAAAACCTGCAATATGTAAATGAAATGCAGCAGTAACGAGAAACATAACATATAGCTCCTAAAGTCATAGTAAATACGAATAAATACGAGCTAAATGTGACTGAACCGGGGGCATAAAATGAATGTAAATAGAGTGTATCAAACTCCCCCAAACCAAACCTTTGCTTGTCCTCAAGCAAACAGCGTCGGAGAAAATCAAAGCAACACAAACTTATCACGCTAGTATCTCAAAGTGGACGACCTATGCACATGAACATACAACCATAGTCTATTTCACCGAAAATAGAGCACAAGTCTCAACCGTTCACGCCACATTATATCACTAGCCTCTAACACTTTCGCAAAAGTAAAACTAACGAAAAATCAATCCAAGCAAGGCCAACCGATCGTACCACTAACCATCATCCAATCTTCCCACATCATTCCCTTCTGTTCTTTTTTCTTTTATTCTATTTCTGTATATTCTTTTTCGCAAATGTGGAGCATCCCTCGTATGTAGTACCGTTTAGCTTGACGTTCACTCGGTAAAAATCGCGCTCGGGTACACATATTTCCTTAAGGGTTACGTCATTGCTCATACTCTCGGTCGCAACCAAATTCATGGCCACTGTGGTTACTCAAGTCAATGAGTCTCCTCCGAGAGCGTCGAAGCATTGCTCCAACAATTATAAAGTGATCTTTCCAAATCAAACCACATGCCAACAAACCAACATACCAACATACCAATGCCAAGCTCGAATGTCAAAGTCGAAAGTAAACCAACGAAAAGCGATAAGAATTAAGCAGATACAAGTGGGTTAGTGTTAAGGCTCGCAATCTATTAATAGGAAACAAACCAATCGCGCAAGCTAAGACGATAGAAAGTCGACTCGGAGATACTAAAGATCAAAGTTAATGCACTAATCAAATCTCCAAACGTGTCAAAACAGGACAAAGCAGACCAAAAAGACTCGTATTTTTGTAAATTTTTTGAATTTTTCGATTTTTTTGGGTTTTTATAATAAATGCACACGAAAATGAAAAAGCAAATGAACAATGAACGCGAAAGTGTTTCCCTCCCCCAAACCAAATCACACATTGTCCCCAATGTGGAAGACAGCACAACCACAAAAGCAGAGGAGGACAAAAATCAAAAGAGGTAAGGAAAACAAAGCGAGAAATGAGGGAAGTGGGGTAAAGAATGCTCACAATGTAGAGTAGGAGCTCCCCCAAACCGAAGTCGATCATGGAGTGGGGCTAAAAATCCCCGTATATGCGTCCAATTCAGTCCAACGTCGAAGTACTTCGGCTTAGCACGCGAGGAAACAAGGAACGAAACAACAAAATGGTACAGGGATCACCAGCCGGTCTGGGACCGGCAGCCGGCCAGCCGGCTTAGGCCACCTGACGCGATTTTTTCGATTTTTCTTCAATTTCCAAATTTCAGCTACGGCTCCTGTCCTGGCCCGGCAGCCGGTTGGCCGGCTGGGAGGCCTTCTCGTGAGCGTTTTCAACACAAAAGGGACCCCAAAAGGCCGTAAGTACCTGCGCGCTAAAAATCACATATAATCCCTCATTCTCGCGCGCTCAAAATAAAACCAAATGTCATGAAAACGAAGCAAACCAAAGTACAAATGCAAATGAAAATACAACGTCATCGGGTTGCCTCCCGGAAGCGCTGGTTTATAGTCCCGCACGACTCTTCAGAGCTTCTCAGATCAAGTATAAGCAGGCCAAGGTCTTTGGCCATTTGCAACAGCTTCACTCGGCGATACAGCTTCCGTTCGCCATAACACTTCTCCTCCTCGAGGTAGCGCAGCATAATCCATTAGCGTGGGCCCTCGATCATGAAATGGCTCAACTGTAGGCCCTCCATCCCCATCACTAGCGTCGTAGACGTCAGCTTTAAGCAGCTTCCTCTCCCCCAAACCATCCTTGCAGCTATCTTGTGAAGAACCTGCAAAAAGAGAAGAGACATGCAAAACCTCCAAAGTGTCTCCAGTAGTGTGAGACGGAGTTACAGAGTCAATAGAACAAACTGACTCGAGACGCATAGGGGACCGCGGGGTATCAGAATGTGCAAACGTGAGCGTTTCACCCCCCACCTTAAAGGCTATCGTCTTGCTACCCACATCAATAACTGCACCAGCAGTGTGCAGGAAGGGTCTCCCCAATATAATAGGAATGTGGGCATCCTCGGGCATGTCGACTACTACGAAGTCGACAGGGATAAAGAACTTTCCAACCTGCACAGGGACGTCATGTAGGATTCCCAAGGGGCGCTTAACTGAGCGGTCAGCCATCTGCAAGGTAATGCTGGTGGGTTCTAAAGCTGACAAGCTCATCTTCTGATACAGAGGGTAGGGGAGGACACTGACACTGGCTCCTAGGTCACATAAGGCATTACGAACCACAAATCTACCTATAGAGCATGGAATGGAAAATGTACCAGGGTCACTAAGCTTAGGGGGCTTACTACCCTGCAGCCTAGTACTAGCCTCCCCCACAAAGGCCACGGTTGACACGTCGTCTAATGTACGCTTACGAGCTAAAACATCTTTCAAAAACTTAGCGTACGCAGGAATTTGAGTCACAAGGTCAGTAAAAGGAACGTTTACCTGAAGGGCCTTGATGACGTCGACGAACTTTTTGAACTTGGCCTCTGCTCAGACCTCGTTGACGACCAGGAAATGGCGTAATCAATCGGGGCGTTGAACAAAGATCAAAAGTAACACCCGAATCATTCTTTCCCGCGAAGAGTCCAAATGGGTTGACGACGGCCGCCGGCCGATCGGCCATTGTGGCCTGTAATTACACGGTTTCACCGTGTCTTGACCCTCATCCTTCTCCTCTTCCTCCAAATTCATGGGGTCACCGTACATAGCCCCACTTCTCAGTGTAATCGCGCACGCGGTGTCATGCGGAGGTTTAGGCGGGTTACCTTGAGGAGGAAGGGTACCCGATTGCCTTGACGCTTGCGAAGCGGCCAATTGAGCCACTTGATTTTCCAACAGCTTAATTGCGGCGTCCTTAGCTTGCCCATCCTTTTGCATTTGCTGCATCATCATCTCTTGTGACTTTTGCACGGCCATAGTCACCTGCGACATCTGCAACATCATGGCCTTCATCTCGGCCATAGGTTCGGGTATTTGAGTAGGAGGGGGTGGTGTGTAAACGGGTTTTTGGTAGTTAAGTGGGGGTTGATTTTTGTAAGGAGGTTGGTAAGGGGTATTTTGTGGAGGTGGGGGAGTCGGGTTAAGTACATTATTGTTACTGTATGACAGCAGTGACCGATCATAACCCGGTTGATTCTGGTACGGCAGGTTTTGATAAGCGTAAACCTGCTCGTGGGGTGCAGCATACCCCGTAGTATAACCTGAATCGTGCCCTGCAACAGCATTTACATGGGCACTCGACGAACTCCCCTGCATAGCATCAAACTTTCTATTCAGCTCAGAAAGTTGACTCATTACTGCGCTTATACTCTCACTTCCACGGTCGTTGTGTGCGGACCGTGAATTACCCCTCGGCTTCCCGAACTGAGCCGAATGAACAGCCATCTCCTCGATCGTTTGCCACGCTTTATCATCGTCGGTATTATTGGCAAATCGACCTCCCGCGGCCGAGTCAAGAATAGCGCGACTCTCCGCATAGAGACCATTATAAAAAGTCATAATGATCAACCAATCGCCCAACCCGTGATGTGGACACTCTCGGATCAACCGTTTGTAACGGTCCCATGCTTCAGCGAATGTCTCATCAAAACTCTGCTGAAACCCCTGAATCTGACTACGGAGTTGGTTAGTCCGCTCTGGAGGATAGAACTTGCGATAGAATGCAAGAGCTAGACTTGGCCAATCCGTTATACCCGCAGCAATCTTGTCTAAATCAGTGATCCAGTCCCGCGCTCGATCACGTAGAGAAAAAGGAAAAAGCATCTCCCTAATCTGGTTTTGGGTGATCCCGTTCTGCTTAATTGTTGAGCAGTAGTCCGTAAAAACCTGCATATGCTTCCCGGGATCTTCAGTAGGATTGCCACCGAATTGATTGCGCTCCACCAAAGTAAGGAAGGCAGGGCGAATCTCGAAATTCCCTTGGACCGTATTTGGTATTGTGAATCCTTGCGGGATTGCCTCGGGCTTTGGCAACGAGTGACTATATAGTTTAGGCATAGTCACGCGTGGTGGAGAACAAGTTGGAGTAATAGGAGGTGTGTCCTCTTCGTAGGACGATTGCGCTGCACTAGACTCCGAATGCGACGCTTCCTCGAAATCAGGATCAAGTAACTTTCTTGCTTCCTTACGTAGTCTGTGAAAAGCTCGCTCAGGTTCAGGCTCAAATGGATCTAAACCTGTAGGTGACCTGTGCATAAACGAAACTACAAGCAAACAATTAAAAACGGTCTCAAGGAACTAGGTTCCTTGAGACAAGAGAGAAAAACCTGTAAGAACTAACAAAAACTAAAACTAACTAAGCCGTTTCCCCGGCAACGGCGCCAAAATTGATACAGCTAAAGTCGTATCGCCTATATCAAAATAAACCTAAATGACACCTAACAGCAGATAGCAGCAAGTAGGGATCGAATCCACAGGGAAACGGAGTAGTTCTAAGCTAAAGTCGGCAAAACAGGTCAATCTCAGGGGTGTGAAAAAGGTGTTGGTTTAGCTATAAACTAAAGCAGGCAATAAAACAGATGAATAGAAATATAATAGGGAGAAAGATTAGGGCATCGGGTTCATATGTGACAACGATTCAGGAACGCAAGTTAATAAGACGGAAGAGTTAAACTGTGCAAATTGACTAGGTTTATAAAACGCTCTCTCGAGTCAATTTTAGCCTTAAGCAAATTTAGCGGGCTCTCGCAACTTACTAAATTCAACTTATCAATCTCACGTAAGTCTAGTTTTAACTCGGCTTTCGATCTTAAATTAAAACTTACTCAGGTTCAATTAAACTCAGACAAATCGTTGATCAGGCGAAATAATCCTAATTCAATTGGCATAAAACGCATAGAAAGAAATCAAGTGCACAATTTATTCAACCAGTTTAATCTCAAAACGTGTTCCTAAATCATGTGTCACAAATCACCCTAAACCCTAATTATGAAATTAGCTAGACATAATAATAACCAAAACAATAAAATCAATCGAGGTAAACATAATGAATAAAACAATAAAGATTAAAATAAACCTGGAAGGAATCCTGAAGTTGTAAAGTAGATCAAACTTGAAATTAAACTAAGCTAAAGTTTTGAGAGAGAAAGTAAAGTAAAGCAGTAAACTAAAACCTAAGGAGAAACTAGAAAAATAAAGCATAAGTTAAAATCTCGACCTAAAGTTGTTTATATAGTTTCCAAAATATTAAATTACGAATTAAATCAAAAATCGACAGAAATTGCTCCTCAGCCGGCCGGCCGGCTGCCGGCCTGCTGGACCGGCCTGACCCTGACATTTGGGCCGGCTCTCTTGCAAATCATCCTTGGCCCAAACACTTTACTTCATGCACTTGGGCCTTGCTATTTCGTGGCCTTTTATGTCTTTGGCCCTCATGACTCGTAGCCTTAGTCTCTTTTGGTCTTTGGCTCATATTCCCGAGCTCTCATGCGTGCTCGAGCTTGGTCTTTTCGGCTCAGTTCTCGTACTTGCTCCAATTGTCTCGGGTTTTGGCTCAAAACCACCAAAACCTGCAATATGTAAATGAAATGCAGCAGTAACGAGAAACATAACATATAGCTCCTAAAGTCATAGTAAATACGAATAAATACGAGCTAAATGTGACTGAACCGGGGGCATAAAATGAATGTAAATAGAGTGTATCACCTCCTGTGCACATCAGCCGTCACCTGCAAAAATCCAACGAAATCCATTTAGCTTTCAAACCTGGGGGCTATCTTCAAAAGCTGCTTCAATAGAGTTCGACTAATGATTTTATAATAAAATCTAACACAAACTGGGGGCTACAATCAAAGGCTGCTTCGACTAAGTTTGACTTATGATTTTACACTAAAATCTAACTCGAACTGGGGGCTATAATCAAACGCGACTTTAAGCAGAGTTTGAATAATGATTTTAACCATAAAAATCTAATTCAAACTGGGGGCTATACTACATAATACTCCACGATAAGCGAAGACAGAAAGTACCTTCCTCACGCGCGGATCCCAGCTCTCCAGACCCGCATCGGTCACCACGGACATACACGTAGGCAACACGATCGAATGCTGGCAGCCCTCGTGCACGACCAACATATCCTCGACGAACGGAGGAGGCTGGAACTCAAGATCAGGATCACGTCGCTACAAAACAAAAACAGGGTAAATTTTTGCTTTTAAAAACCAAAACACAAAAAAAGAAAAGAACAACAAAACATACCTCGATCACAGCGTCAGCAAGGGCATGCTGTGCCCAAGTCACGTAATCCTCGGCCGGCCGCAGCAGGGAATCAGACTCACCCTCGTGATATACGTCACGACGCTCGTTAGCGTCGAGCGTCTCCACAAACAAAACCGAAGGCGGAGGAGTAGGTACGATGAAGCCCCCACGACCCGTCTGCGCGCTCAAACGCTCACCCAAAAACCAGTACGAGCCGTACTGAGTCTCGATGTACAGCCGCCGTCCGTCAAGGGGACCAAAACGGGCTGCAATCGACGGAGGAACGTCGGCAAATTTCCTCCAGGGGTCGCGAACGAACTACAAAATAAAATCAAGTTATAAACTACAAAGAACGAACACAAACCCAAATACAAGCTATAAAAAGGCCAAAGTACAAAACACAAATACCCTTACCTTATCCATGGTCATCCCGTTGAAGCGCACACGAGCCGCGTCGTAGTTTAGGCCAATACCCTTCCGATCCGCTGTCGCGTACGCATGGAAAGCCGGATACTTCGCCTCAACCTTGAACGTGTCCGGGAGCAGAGAGGGGAAGTGAGCATAGCACCAAGACTGCAATCAATCAGAATACACATTACAAAGGAAAAGCAGAAACAAAACAACAAAGCACTACGAAATCAAGCCCTACCTCCATCAGAAGACCGGGGCCCACAAGTGACACATCCGACTTCTCGTTGATCCGGTCAGGACGCACTGCGTCCCTCAAGTAACGAATCAACAGCCCAAAAGCGGGAGTGACCCAGTCAAAATCGCCTAGACGCGTCAGGTCCGACAACGCCATTAGCACAGCCGTCGACGCTCGCTCCCCCTTGTCGCCAAAATGGGTGGCCGTCAAGAACCACCACAGCCACAAATGCCCTCCGCTCGCCGCCGCTCGAGTAGACCCCTTCTTCTTCTTCCCCTGGAAGAAGTCGGCAAACCATATGGTCCGGGGCTGAAACGTGTGCTCCTCACCTATCCCACACCTAACCCCGTCACCGATCAACCGCACGACGCGTGGGCTATCGATAGGAGGACGCTCACGTCCCCAGTCAAGCACGCCCTCACCATGAGGAAGCCCCGTGACAACTGCCCACGAAGAAGGGGTCACGCCAACCTCGTACCCAGGCATGTGGAAGGTGTAGGTCGTATCCCAAAACCTATCCAGCAACGCCCGGAGCACAGTAAGACGCGAGTTCACCCGCTTACCCCGCACCTCTCTCCATTTCTGCACCAGGGGACCGAAAGCCGTCCCAAGCACTATGTCCCGCTCCTCCTGTGTAAGCCTCTCGTCAAACGCGTCGAACACCGTCCGAAACCCAGAGAAGGTCCTCATCGAGCCTAACGGGAAGCCGACCTTCACTCGGATCGACAAGTGCTCCAAGGGACTCCAAACCAGAGTCACGCCATCCCAGTCCTTGGCCACCTGCGACCACAAACGCGGACCCTGGGGATAGTTAGGCCTCACGCCTAGCTCGTCAACCATCCCCATGAAAACCTCCGTCGCAGCCTCAAGAGCTGCCGCACCTGCGTCCTGGGCATGACCCTTAGCCTCAGCCTCAGCCTCAGCCTCAGCCTCAGCCTCAGCCTCACCTGCCGCCTGATCATGAGCCTGGCCCTGAACACGACCCCTCAAAGACCCCGCAGCAGCGCCACGACCTCTGCCTTGGCCCCCTCCCGGAGCCGCAGGCGACCCCGCAGCAGCGCCACGACCACGCCCCTGCAAAGATCCTACAGCTGCACCTCGGCCTCTACCACGGCCTCCCCCAGGAGTCTCAGACGTCTCCACAGCAGCGCCACGTCCACGCCCCTGCAAAGACTCTGAGAGGACACCCTGGACCTGACCTCGGCCACCAACAGGAGACCTCGACGACCCAGCAGTAACTCCACTACCGCTAGTATCACCAGAAGACCGCGTCCGCTCAGCGACAGTCTCCTCGCGTACCTCATTAGTTAAAAGGTGACTTCGGCGAAGAACGCCACGACCCGCAACACTAATCGACGGCTCGGGACCACCAGAACAAAGACCATGTCCCAGGCCACTCGCGAAGGCCCAGACGACGACCGACAAAGACCGGCACCACTAGCGAGAAAAAGCGCAGAGACTCCACGGCGCAGAAACTCACTCCCTGGTGTCGGAGGAGCCCCCGGCGTCTGAGGAGGAAAAGCTCGCAGCAAGTCCGACTGAGACGGACCATCGGAAACCTCCAAAGGCACGGGCATACCCGAAGTAGGTGTATGCTCGCCCCCCGGAACAGTAAAGTCAATACCAGCCAAGACCCGGTCTATGGAACTGAAAGTAGGCGCAGGATCACCTGCACGAAATTCAAAGGCATACTCAGACAACGGCAACAGCAAATCACTCTGGAAAGCGGAAGCACACTGAAGAACGACGCGAAGCAAGCATTAGGCCCAAATGTTAGACATATCTCATAAGACATATACGATATATACGTCCAACACAGTCAAGTCAGGAGCAAGCACGCGCAAAAGCAGCAAAGAATTAGCCAAAACAGCGGAAAACATGCCTTTTTAACCTAAAAATAGCAGAAAGGGGAAAAACGCTACAGAAAGCCAGAAACCCATATTTTCTGAGACAGACCCAACCCATAAATCACAATAAGCACGTGCCAAAAATTTCATGCGGAAACGATGTCCCGAACGCCTCGACTGAATAGCTTTTACAAAATGCTTAAAAACTACAAAAACGGCCTTTTCTTGACCATAACTCAACCAAAAAGCCCCAAATTCCCACAAAACAACCCCCTAGTCAACACATACGACATACATTACGATATACTCAAATTTCGAGGCGCTGAAACGAGGAAAAAACGGTTTTTGTAAACTTAACCTAAACTACAAAAAACGCTCCAAAACACCTCAAAACCATGCATTCTCCACAAAACAAGACCAAATATATACCATACTAGCCATGACAACACAATACAGAGAGTTCGGGCAAGTTTCGGAACCGAAAAATTTCGACCAAAATTTCGGCCCTTATACAAAATCACTCGAAAATCACGGTTTTTCGAGCCGTTTTTCGCACACAAGCCACCCAAACCTCCACACAGGCATACTACAACATTTTCAAAATAACCAAGCCACTCGGGATCGCCTTACGCTACAAAAACAGAGCACAAGCCCCGACTTTACCCCCTTTTACACGGTTTTCCACCCAAACGAACCGCTTTTCGCGCCCATTTCAACAAAACGAACTCACCAACGCGTCATACTACTAATGGGTAAGCTACACCGAAATTTTGAGCCATTTTCGAGACGTTTTCAAAAATGACCAAAATGCCCTTCTAGTCAAAACGCACGAAAATCGAGGCCGCGAGTCGGGATTTCACAAACGATCAACAATGGCAGCAACACAAGCCTCATATGACTCCCAAGCATCAAGTTCAAGCAAAGACGAGGGCTAAAATCGGATCAAACCGACATTTTCGACCTAAACCCTAGAAAACGGTATTTCAAGCTAAAACCGACTCAAACCAAACTCAAAACACGAAAAACCAAGTGTGTTGAGTACGTACCTTGATCCATAACGAATTGTAGGAGTCGGAACGGAACGATTTGGTCTAGAAAATCGCCGGGTCGAAGTTTTGGTGTTTTCGATTTTGTTATAATTTTTGAAACGAAATAAACCCTCTCTCTCCTTCACCCGTGTTTTAAACAAAAATACCAAACAAGTTTCTAATCGCCTGTGAACAGGCGATTAAAATTTAATTCGCCTGTTTACAGGCGATTATATTGTTATTCCATGGGTTTCAGTTTTGTTTTGGGCTGTTTCTTCTGCCCAAATACGCTTTCAACCTATTTCAAACACAATTTCAACCCAATACAAAAACACGTAGCCTCCTTACGAGACGTTCATAAAAACCTAACCCTTTTTATGAGAAATACAGAAACACGTAGCCTCCTCACGAGACGTTCATAAAAACCTAACCCTTTTTATGAGAAATACAGAAACACGTAGCCTCCTTACGAGACGTTCATAAAAACCTAGCCCTTTTTATGAGAAGTACAAAAACACGTAGCCTCCTTACGAGACGTTCGTAAAAACCTAGCCCTTTTTATGAGAAACACAAAAACACGTAGCCTCCTTACGAGACGTTCATAAAAACCTAGCCCTTTTTATGAGAAACACAAAAACACGTAGCCTCCTCACGAGACGTTCATAAAAACCTAGCCCTTTTTATGAGAAAAACAAAAACACGTAACCTCCTTTTACGAAACGTCTGTACCAGCGCAAGCCAGAAGCGCAAGCGAAGCACAAGCAAGGAACGCAAGCTAGAAGCGCAAGCAAAGCGCAAGGCGGAGCGCAAGCCAGAAGCGCAAGGAGCGCAAGCCAGAAGCGCAAGCGAAGCATAGCCAGAAGCGCAAGCCAGAAGCGCAAGGAAAGCACAAGCAAGGCGCCAGCTGGGAGTACTAAAACCACTTGCAGGCTGACATGCCCTTAAACATGTAGGACCGTCATGTCCTTAAAAACATGTCGTCCCTCCCCGCATTTCCCGACGCTAAGTCTTCGTCTCTCCCATAAGACACATGCTTAGCGCCGCCGGGTAGTATCGAGACTGTAATGGTCCGAATACTATCTTTAAGTTTGACTAACGCCTTGTCCAAGCTCAGTCAAACTGGGGGCTCTGTAGATACCCGTATCCGTACCCCCCCAAAAAACAAACCCGATGACGAAAAGGACTTTCATGCATGCTTTTAAAAGAGTCGAAACGGTACAAAAGTGTCTAAAACGTGTTTAGTCATTTTTTTTAGCGTATTAATTTGAATTTGCATAATCATAAAAATGAATGTTATTCTTAGTCATTATGAGTACAACACGGGCACATTACAGGAACGTCTTATTAAGCCAAGCCACAAAAACAGCCCAACTAGCTACAAAACGGCCCAAACTTACAAAAACGACCCAAAACGCACACTAACACAACACGCAAAACGGGCCAAAGTGCGTCCCGTGTCACATTTTCACAAGGTTAGACCTTACGATACCGTAAAATAATATGCTTCAATATTATTTTATTTTGAGCCAAAACCGAAAAACACGACAAAAACCAAAGCACGAAAATCAAAATTGAGCCAAAAACCAATTTGGCCCAAAATATCCAAATAAAACATAATCATCACCTAATCACACGTCCAAAAACCAAAGGCGGCATAAACAGCCCACCAAAACAAAATAGAAATCGCCTGTTGACAGGCGATTAAATTTCTAATCGCCTGTTAACAGGCGATTATAAACTTCTCCCCACACAGCCGCCTTTTGTTTTTCTTACAAAATCCAGCCCAAACAAAATATAAAACGCCTGTACACAGGCGATTTATATTTTGTTTACCTTCAAACCAGCCAACCTCTATAAATACCAACCCCCTTCATTCATTTCAACAATCGGTTTTTCAATACACATACACTACTCACAAAATCCACTCAAAATACCGTCTTTCCATTTTCGAAAGGTAAACATTTTACCTACGTTTGGGACGTTTGAGACTCGGACAAAGGGGTTACATTAACCCCAACCCGATATTGGCATTAGCGAAGCCGTATTCGTAATACGGTTGTAGCAATTCGGATTCGTAATCCGTCTAAACCCCGCCAATATCGCATAAATAACGACTCATTATCACTAAAGCAAACTGACGTCACTTTTATAATTATGCAAGTCCTCATTCATGCATTAAATAACGACTAGAATCACGGATCCAACACTAAATTGTACCGTTTCATAGAGTCTCTTAGCATGTCAAAACTGAGGGTTTTCACAAATTCTTAAAGAGTCAAATACGAGGTCGGAAAATAACGTTTATGGTAATAATTTAGTCAATAAATTATTATTTAACGTACATTTCCTATAGTAAAGTCATTATTTTGACGATTTACATTATTTATGCATTTTTATCGAGTCATATATATTCGCACTTGTACGTAGCGTCATTTTAGCCCAAATATCGAAATTAAATAAATGTTTTCAAATTAGTAGAGACTACTTTTATGTAGGCTTTTTGATTTCAGTTTTCAAAACACACTTTTGTCAAAACTTTTGAAAAGTAACCTCACTCCGAATCCCTTCTCTGGTTTCAAACCTCAGACGGATAGGTATCGACGCACCTTGAAATCTGAGACACTCGTGTCTTGTATTTCAAGACGCGTTGAATAGGTTCCAAATTCCTTTAATATTTGGTGGCGACTCCGAAAATACATTTTCAAAAAGGATTTTCTACTTTTCTTTTTTGGTCACAAATTCATGCAATGATCTCCCCCATTTTTACAAAACTTCGCCCCTTTTTTTCCTGCGAGGCGCATTCCGGACCCCCACGCCCCCGCACGGGGCGAGGCCGGGCGCGCGCAGGGCGTCGATAGGTTTTCCCGCCCGAAATTTCCCGGTACCTTCAATAGGTCGTGCATAGGGGGGTATATATAGGAGAATAGCCGAGCGAAAATAGTAAAGCACAGGAAAAAAAGCCAGCCCAGGGAGCCGCATAGGTCTATGCGGTTTGATGGGGCAATCGCATAGCCTTATGCGGTTTGTACCCTGAGCCGCATAGGCTGTTTCGGTTTGGTGGTGTGGTTTTAATTCTGTGATTTCGTATTTCCTTAATCCGGTTTGCCAAATCTTGGAAATATTCGACAATATCTCCTTGCTTGTGCTCCAAGTAGACCAAGTATGACCTACTAGAAGGTTGAGGGCTTTGGAGTGAGGGCCAAAGGCGGGTTTGGGCTCGGTTCTAGGCCCGAGACCCGAAAATGTGAAAAGGGTGTATTTTGTGAAATAAGATAACCTGTGAGGCTATATTTTGTGTGAGAGGGAGCTAAAGGGGAGATTTAGCCACCGGGCCTAAACTTAGGAGTCTAGGAATGCTGAATTAGACCTCGTTAATGTAAAAGGGCTAATTGTAACGCAAATGCGAAGCTCATGCCAAACGAAGCAAGACGCGGACCAGGCTAAACTCTTAATGGACAAAAGAACATTTATTTAAGTGTGATGTGAAGCGACCTAATTCATTAAACATTTCAAAACTACATAAGTGTTGCAATATTTATAGAATTTTCAACACTCTACAAAAGCGTTGCACTTTCTGCCTTTAATTTGCAACACTTTTAAAGAAGTGTTACACATTGCCAAATATTTGGTAACGCTTTTACATAAGTGTTGCTATAGTCTGTATATGCAACACAATGTTAGAAAGTGTTGCATTGGTAATAAAATTTGTGTAAATTGCAACAATTTTGAGAAGTGTTGCCTTGTAAATGTTGCCATAGGTCCAATTTGAAGTAGTGACTCCACGACCATATCCGGACCATTACAGTCTCGATATCGTCAGCGGAACGAAGCGTGTGTTCATGGATGAGACTAGGACTTCGAACCGGGCTAAACGGGGAGGGACGTGCGCAGTTTAAGGACGTGGTGGTCCATGCATGTTATGAGGGCCTGCCGGCCTGCAGAGCGCCTTTTCTACGCTTTCTTTGCCGTGTAGTCTTTGTTGTCGTTCTTGATGCCTTTCGATCTTTATTCGATGTCGCCGTGTGTCGTTGCCAATGTTGTCGCTTATAACACCCGGTGTTATCCGTGGTTATTCGGGCCGGGTACCCCGTTGAAGAGGTTCATGTGTTGGCTCAAGTGACATAGTGCTTAAAAGGATTGTAAGTACTACTCATATCAACAAGATGCATCTTCTTTTCTGGTGGCACATCTTAAGAACTCTTCAGCTAAGCGTGCTTGCTGGAGAGTAATCTTAGGATGGGTGACCTCCTGGGAAGTTCTTAGGATGCGCACGAGTGAGGACAAAGTGCGCTGGAAAGGGCCCGTGTTGGTCTGTGGGCGATGTACGCAGCCTGGCGAGCTACCGTGAATGACATTTCGGCCTTTAGTTGGGGCCGGGGTGTTACAAATGGTATCAGAGCAACCCGGCGACCGTGTGGTCGAATCCTGTGTCTTGTTGGCCAGGTACGCACCTAGCTGGGGAGGATTCTGGAATGTTATATTGTAAGTAGCTACCAGGCGCAACGAGGACGTTGTGTTCTTCAAGTGGGGGAGTGTAACACCCGGTATTGTCCGAGGTTATTCGGGCCGGGTACCCTGTTGAAGAGGTTCATGTGTTGGCTCAAGTGACATAGTGCTTAAAAGGATTGTAAGTACTACTCATAACAACAAGATGCATCTTCTTTTCTGGTGGCTCATCTTAAGAACTCTTCAGTTAAGCGTGCTTGCTGGAGAATAGTCTTAGGATGGGTGACCTCCTGGAAAGTTTCCGGGATGTGCACGAGTGAGGACAAAACGCGCTGGAAAGGACTCGTGTTGGTTTGTGGGCGTTGTACGCAGCCTGGCGAGCTACCGTGGGTGACATTTCGGCCTTCAGTTGGGGCTAGGGTGTTACAGTTGCTGATGTCGTCGCTTGTGCTATTGCCAATGCCGTTGCTTGTGCTGATGCCGTTGCTGATGTTGATTCCGTTGCTGATGCTGATGCCGTTGTTGATGTCGTTTTGGGTCTCGCCGAAGAGAGCAGGTGCTTACTGTAGTATCCGCTGGAGAAGTACTAGTCCGCCGGGGAAGGGTGTATATGTATGGTCTCGCCGAGGAGCGTAGGTGTAGTTGTAGTTGTTTGGTTTTGAAATTACCCCCGTAGTTTGGCTTAATTTGATTGAAATTAAGGCAAAATGGAGAAAAATGTAGCGGCGAGCAGCGGCCCAAATTGTGTCGAGTCGTCTTTGAGATGGCTCGGGTTCAGCGTGACTTTGACGAGTACCGTCGTCTTCACCCTTAGTTGTCTAGTTGATCTTGTGTAACAAGGATTGTGTGAACCCTTCATTATATGATTTGTTGTTGTAGCTTGGCTTGAGCTTGTAGTTGCTTTCGTCGTCTTTTGATTCCGTGCTGTGTTTTGCTTCCATGGAGCTGTGTAGTTAGTAGGCTCAAGTTTGAAAGTGAAATGATTCCCGATTGGGATGTTTGGATTAAAATGCTTTTGTTGAAAAATCATTTTTGTGAAAGATTCATTTTAGTTGTCGAAATGAGCTTTAAAAATGAACACTTGAAATGTCGGTTGTAAGGCTTTATGCAAGATGAAGGAGTGTTTTGACGTTGTGAGCTCGAGCTAGAGTTGTGAAGACCGTGGAGGGTCATTTGAGTGCAAAGGTTGAAAAGCCCCCGGTTGTCGAGGATGAAAATTCGGTGGAATCTCATGACAATACGGAGTGGGATGTAGTGCTTGATTCGGTTGTGATTTATGTAAGCTGCCTACATATCCACGAATGTGGAATCAAACCGGCGTAGTTTGATAGTGCTTTCGCTCAAAATGTGTTAACTCGAGTGAGTTAAATTCGAAGAATACTTTTTCTCAAAGTACGTTAACTCGAGTGGTGAGTTAAAGATTTGAGATACATTTTTGAAAGATACATTTTGTTCGTGCGAAAGCGTGTGTTTGGAAAAGTGAAGTGCAAAAGTGCTTTTATATTAACTCGAGTGTTGATACACGTCATTTATATCGCTTATATGCCCCCGTTATAGTTGCATTTAGCTCGCTCTTACTCGATTTCATTAGTATATTAGTAGCTATTTGCTTTATGTTGCGATACTGTCGATCCTCGTGTGTATTTTGCAGGTTTTGGCGGTCCTGAGCTAAAACCTGAGTCAAATGGAGCATTATCGAGTATCGTGAAGTCAAGACGAAGCCCGAGAGTCGATTCGGAGTCAATACGACAAGTTGGGACGTCAAACCTATAGGTTCAGAGCAAACCTATAGGTTCCGGATACATGAAACAAGGCTTAAAGCTGCTGGAACTTTCTGAGATCCTAAGAACCGCTCGGCATGGAGGTGAACCGATCGGTTCTGCCCCTGAACCGATCGGTTTGAGCACGAACCGCTCGGTTCTGCTGTTTATTTTCTCCGGATTTCGTTGGCCTATAAATACAATTCGAACTTAGGGTTTCACGGATGTTTTTCATTAGTTTTCTCTGCTTTAGAATTAGAATAACTTTTCCTCTCTTTTAAACTCTCAAAACCCTTAGTTTAGCTTTAATACTTTTGCAAGACTCGGTCTTTTACATTGCAATTCCCGATTACTCCAGGTTTAATTCATTGTTGCTCTTTCATTATGTCTTTCTATTATAATTGTTTTGCTTCTATTTTGATTATGCATAGCTAATTCCTCGATTAGGGTTAGGGTGATTGTGATATTGATTCAGAACATGTTTTAATCGTTTATATTGATTGAATTTGTGCAATTGATTTCTTCCTGCGCGTTTTAATTATCAATTGAATTTAGGGACGCCTTTATTGAATTGAATTTAGGTTGTTTCAGTTTAAGATCGAAAGCCTAATTGAAACTAGACTCACGCGTAATTGATAAGTTGAATTTAGTACGTAGCGAGAGCCCGCTAAATTTGCTTAAGGTTGAAATTGACTCGAGAGAGCGTTTTCCCAAAACCTAATCCAATTGCATGATTTCAGTTGATTGAATTTCCTTCTGAGTTGAGTTCTGAATCGATGTCATATGACCCCAATGCCCTAATCTCCCTCTTATTCATATTTTCATAGCTTTTACCTATCGTTCTTAGACTAAACCTGTGAAACACCCGCTTTCACACCCTTGAGACTCACCTAGGTAGCTAAGCATCCCTTTGACTACTCCTTCTCTCTGTGGATCTCGACCCTACTGCCACTAACTACCCGATTAGTGACCTTAGGTTATTTTGATTGAGGAGACGCGACTTTACCCTCATCAATTTTGGCGCCATTCTTGGGAGACGGTTAGCTAGTTAGTGTTTGCTTAGTTTTTGTTAGGTTTTTCTCTCTTGTCTCAAGGAACCTAGTTCCTTGAGACCGTTTCTCATTGTTTTGTGTAGTTGTGTTTATGCGCAGGTCACCCCAGACTCTAGTTCCCTTTTAGCCTGAACCTGAACGAGCACTACACAGGTTACGCAGACAAGCAATTCGAATTATTGATATTGAGGAAGCGTCGCATTCGGAGTCTAGTGCAACGCAATCGTCCTACGAAGAGGACACACCTCCATTATCTCCAGTTTCTCCACCGCCAGTGACTATGCCTAAACTTTCTAGTCACTCGGTTCCTAGACCGGAATCCATTCCCAATGGATTCACGATGCCCGCTACGCTGCAGGGCAACTTTGAAATCCGCCCCGCCTTTCTCACTTTGGTGGAGCGGAACCAGTTTGGTGGCTATCCCACCGAGGATCCTGGTCGACACATGCAGGTGTTTACAGACTACTGCTCTACGATCAAGCAGGCCGGGATCACCCAGAACCAGATAAGGGAAATGCTGTTCCCTTTTTCATTGAAAGACCGAGCGCGAGAATGGATCACAGACCTTGATAAGGAGGCCGCGGGTATAGCTGATTGGAATGGCCTAGCTCTTGCGTTCTACTCTAAGTTCTACCCTCCTGAACGCACTAATCAGATGAGAAGCCAAATCCAAGGCTTCAAACAAACGTACGACGAGTCGCTTGCTGAGGCGTGGGACAGGTATAAGAAGCTGATTAGAGACTGTCCTCATCACGGGCTTAGTACTTGGTTGGTGATCATGACCTTCTACAATGGGTTGTATGCGGAGAGCCGGGCTATTCTTGATTCGGCTGCTGAGGGACGTTTTGCTAATAACGTCGATGATGACAAAGCTTGGGGCTTGATAGAGGAGATGGCAGTTCACTCCTCACAGTTTGGGAAGCCGCGAGGGAATTCACGGTCCGCACATGATGACCGTGATAAGGGGAGTATTTCTGCGCTCACTAGTTGGTCAGCCGCTACCGATCGCGCAGATTAGTATGATGTCAGGTGGTGGTTCCTCTAGTGCTCACGTGAATGCTGTCATGGGGCACGATATGGGTTATACTACGGGGTATGCTGCGCCCCAGGAGCAGGTTTTTGCATATCAATCCTACAACCAAAACCTGCCCTACCAAAACCAACCTGGCTACGATCGATCGCTCTTGTCTTACCGTAACCAGAACGTCCTAAACCCAACCACCCAACCACCACAAAATCAACCCTACATCCCTCCCCACCCGAAGTTCCAACCATCCCCTCCTAACTACCAAAGACCCCCGTTTGTCCCACCACCAGTTCAACCTGCTCCCCCTCATGTTGTTGATTCGAGTGTGAGTGAATTGAAGGCCATGATGATGCAGATGGCCAAGTCACAAGAGATAATGATGCAGCAAATGCAGAAGAGCGAGCAAGCCAAGGACGCGGCGATCAAAATGCTCGAAAATCAAGTGGCGCAGCTTGCCGCTTCACAAGCTTCGCGTCAACAGGGTACCCTTCCACCTCAAGGTAATCCTCCTAACCCTCCTCCTGATACAGCATGTGCTATTACTTTGCGTAGTGGTACAGTTTACGACGCCCCGAGGCAACCGGAGGAGGAGGAGAAGAATGGGGCGAGTAACTCGGTCAAGCCGTGTCTTCAGGGGCCACCACAGCGACAGCAACACGCGGATGATGCTGTCAAGGACAAGGCGCCGGAGATTCAAATCAGGCTTCCTTTTCCGGGTCGTGTACGACAGGCTAACACGGACCCCCAGTTCGGTAAGTTCTTTGAGATTCTTAAACAATTGCAGGTGAATATTCCCTTTATTGATTTAGTTAAACAGATTCCTGCATATACTAAGTTTCTTAAGGAGGTCCTTTCTAGGAAGCGTACCATAAACGAGACCGAAACCGTGTCTTTTGTGGGGGAGGGTAGTGCCTTTTTGCAGGGTAGTTTACCCCCGAAGCTGAGTGACCCCGGGACCTTCTCAATCCCTTGCTCTATAGGGAAGTATGTGGTGCAGAATGCCTTGTGCGACTTGGGAGCTAGTGTGAGTGTCATTCCCAACTCCATCTGCAAGAAACTAAATATGACTAAGCTAGGAGTTACCTCTATGACCCTGCAGATGGTAGGCCAGTAGTGTCCAAATGACCCTTAGGCATCCTAGAAGACGTCCCGGTTAAGGTAGGGAAGTTTTATATCCCTGTTGACTTCGTGGTCCTGGACATCCCTGAAGACCCCCACATCCCGATCATTCTAGGGAGACCATTTCTGCACACTGCTGGTGCAGTCATAGATGTTGGGAACAAGACCCTGACATTCTCGGTGGGAGGTGAGCAGTTAACCTACACTAAGTCTAGTCTTCCCCGCTCCCCTATGCAGCCTGAGTCTGTGGCTGCTATTGACCTTGCCCCTCCGTCTCACTCTACTGGAGACACTTTGGAGGTTGTTTCTTCTGTTTTGCCTTGTGCAGGTCCTACGCAGGTGGGCTACGATCTTGTTTTGGGGGAACGGAAGGACACGAGGGCGGATGTCTACGATCCTGGGGATGGAGGAGGAGACCCATGGTTGGCGGTGCGTGGCGCACGGAGTTGTTTTGGAGAGCCATTTCGCGACGGAATACCTTGCGTGATGGATTATGCTGCTCTTCCTCGTGGAGATCGAGTTCTTTGGCAAACGGATGCTATTTCGCCAAGTGAAGCTGCTGCTAGTGGCCAACGTCCTTGGCCTAATCTGACATGATTTATTGCGCTTGAAGACGGTCGTGCGGGACCATTATAAACCAGCGCTTTCCGGGAGGCAACCCGTTGACATTTTGTAATTTGTTGTACTTTGCTTTGCTTTGGTTTGTTTGTTTTGGATGACATTTTAGACCTTTCTTTTGTTGAGCGCGTGAGGATGAGGGATTTATTTTTGATTTAGCATGCAGGTACTTGAGGACTCTGCGTCCTTAGCGTTTATGAGACAGGCCTCACTGACGGCCTTGGCCGGACCCTGCTGATTCGGCCTACTTTTTCTCGCGTGCTATTCCGAAGCACTTTATAGCTGGACTGAAATGGATGCATATTCGTGGATCATAAGCCGCACTCCATGCTTCGCTTCAGTTTGGGGGAGCTCCAACTTGATAATGTGAGCTTTCTTTACTCCTTTTTCCCTCGTTTCCTCGCTTTGCTTTTCCTACCCCCGTCTATTGTTGTCCCTTCATGCTGCTTGTGGTTGTGCTGTTTTCCACATTGAGGACAATGTGTGATTCTGGTTTGGGGGAGGAAAGCTCTTTTAGGAAGCTCTTTTAGGAAAGCTCTTTCGCGCTTATTCTTTTGCATTTTCATTTTGTGTGCTTATTTTAAAAATTTTTGCGTTTCCAAACCTTTTTCGCTTTGAATTGTCAAGTTTGGAGAATTGATTAGTGTGCTGTTTTGATCTTTAGTATCTCCAAGTCGACTTTCTATCGTCGTAGCTTGCACTATATGTTTGTTTCCTGTTAATAGATTGCGAGCCTCAAACACTGGCCCACTTGTATTTGCTTAATTCTTATCGCTTTTCGTTCCTTTTACTTTCGATATTTGGTATTCTTGCGAGGCAATTGGCTTGTGGAAAGTTTGGAATGTTGGAATGTGGTTTGTTTGGAAAGATCATTTAATGATGGAGCAATGCTTCGATGCTCTCGGAGGGGACTCATTGATTTGAGTAACCACAGTGGCCATGAATTTGGTTGCGACCGAGAGTATGAGCAATGATGTAACCCTTAAGGAAATATGTGTACCCAAGCTCGATTTTTACCGAGTGAACGTCAAGCTAAACGGTATAACATACGAGGGATGCTCCACATTGCGCGAAAAGAAAAAAACAAAGGAGAAAAAGAAAAGAAAGAACAGAATGAAATGATGTGGTGAGAATGGTATGATGGAAAGTGGTATGCGTGGTTGGCCTTGCTTGAATCCAATTGTCGTAAAGTTTAATTTTTGCGAAAGCGTTAGAGGCTAGCATTATGATGTTGGTGTGAATGGTTGAGACTTGTGCTCTATTTTCGGCGAAATAGACTATGGTTTGTATGGTTATGTGCATAGGTCGTCCACTTCGAGATGCTAACGTGATTAACTAGCTATCCTTTGATTTTCTCCGACGCTGTTTGCTTGAGGACAAGCAAAGGTTTGGTTTGGGGGAGTTTGACACACGTCATTTATATCGCTTATATGCCCCCGTTATAGTTGCATTTAGCTCGCTGTCGTTCCTCGTGTGTATTTTGCAGGTTTTGGCGGTCCTGAGCTAAAACCTGAGTCAAATGGAGCATTATCGAGTATCGTGAAGTCAAGACGAAGCCCGAGAGTCGATTCGGAGTCAATACGACAAGTTGGGACGTCAAACCTATAGGTTCAGAGCAAACCTATAGGTTCCGGATACATGAAACAAGGCTTAAAGCTGCTGGAACTTTCTGAGATCCTAAGAACCGCTCGGCATGGAGGTGAACCGATCGGTTCTGCCCCTGAACCGATCGGTTTGAGCACGAACCGCTCGGTTCTGCTGTTTATTTTCTCCGGATTTCGTTGGCCTATAAATACAATTCGAACTTAGGGTTTCACGGATGTTTTTCATTAGTTTTCTCTGCTTTAGAATTAGAATAACTTTTCCTCTCTTTTAAACTCTCAAAACCCTTAGTTTAGCTTTAATACTTTTGCAAGACTCGGTCTTTTACATTGCAATTCCCGATTACTCCAGGTTTAATTCATTGTTGCTCTTTCATTATGTCTTTCTATTATAATTGTTTTGCTTCTATTTTGATTATGCATAGCTAATTCCTCGATTAGGGTTAGGGTGATTGTGATATTGATTCAGAACATGTTTTAATCGTTTATATTGATTGAATTTGTGCAATTGATTTCTTCCTGCGCTGCTTTAATTATCAATTGAATTTAGGGACGCCTTTATTGAATTGAATTTAGGTTGTTTCAGTTTAAGATCGAAAGCCTAATTGAAACTAGACTCACGCGTAATTGATAAGTTGAATTTAGTACGTAGCGAGAGCCCGCTAAATTTGCTTAAGGTTGAAATTGACTCGAGAGAGCGTTTTCCCAAAACCTAATCCAATTGCATGATTTCAGTTGATTGAATTTCCTTCTGAGTTGAGTTCTGAATCGATGTCATATGACCCCAATGCCCTAATCTCCCTCTTATTCATATTTTCATAGCTTTTACCTATCGTTCTTAGTCTAGACCTTTAAAACACCCTCTTTCACACCCTTGAGACTGACCTAGATAGCTAAGCATCCCTTTGACTACTCCTTCTCTCTGTGGATCTCGACCCTACTGCCACTAACTACCCAGTTAGCTGACCTTAGGTTATTTTGATTGAGGAGACGCGACTTTACCCTCATCAAGTGTTGAGTTAATATCGAAAGGTGATTAGCTAATTTTGAGGGTGGATGTTTGAAAAAGCGTGTCGCCCCGTGGGAGCATTTTTAAAACTGTAAAGTTTTGAAAGGAGCGGTTTAAATGTCGCTAAATTGTTTGATTGGAAAAGGATTGACTCGACATGTGAGTCAATGTTTATGGGATGCTTAAAATGCCGAAAACTTTGAAAAACAAAGACGAATCGTATGCGTGACTCAAGACTTGACGGTTGCATGGATGTCACATTAGGGAACATGTGCGTTGTTGGAGCCCCCAGTGGTGATTTCTTGCCTGCGGTGGGATGCTGCTGTACATGCAAAACAGAGTTAGACTAAAAAGCAGAGTACTACTCCTAGGTCTAGGACGACTTTGCCTCGACGTATTCGTTTTAGACGCCTCGATAAAGAAACAGTTTGCCTACGATTTTTTGTGAATTTTTGTCGACACGTCCTTAGCATGGAAAGCTTTGGACGGGGAATATTTTGTGGATTTTTGTGGACACATCCTTAGCTTGGGGAGCTTTGGACGGGGAATATTTTGTGAATTTTTGTAAAAGGTTGGTTGAGCTCGGGAGAGCGGCCTACGTATCCGTGGGTACGGAATCAAACCTAGCGTAGTTCCGAAGAGCACGTTTAAGGGAATGCCGGCCCGAAAGTTGTTTTTTTTCTTTTGTGGAAAGGTACGTGTTTAAGGACCCGCCGGTCCAGGAGGTGTGTTTGGTAAAAAGGTGCGTGTTTAAGGACCCGCCGGTCCAAGAAGTGTGTTATGTGTTTAACCTCGATACATTGCATCCTAAGGGTGGGTTCTCCTCGGTCGATCTAGGCTGTTTGTTGCTTCTGTCGAGTCTTCAGTTTGGAATTTCAAAGACTTGGCCACTTGTTTCTGGGCGTCGGTACTTCTTGCCCTTGGGGCTTCGGCCCGTCGCTTATTGATATTTAAGCTTGTTGACTTCTAAACTTTTTGACTTCTTAAGCTTTTGACTTGTAAGCTTTTGACTTCTTAAGCTTTTGACTTCTTAAGCTTTTTGCTTAATTGTTTCGCCCCTTGATTCGGAGCTTTGAGACCTTTTACTTTTTGGTGACTTTGGTTTTTGATCTTTGTTCCTTGTATTCCCGTTTGATTTGAGAATATCTCACGCCCTGTGTGGCTTGGGCTTGAGCTCGGACCTTGCTAAACTTTGTAGCTCGGTGGTCACTCGTGATCGTGTGTCTATGATACATGTCATTTATATCGTTTATATGCCCCCGTGTTAGTTGCATTTAGCTCACATTTGCTCGATTACATTATCGTTTTAGTAGCTATTTGCTTTATATTGCGATACTGTCGTTCCTCGTGTGTATTTTGCAGGTTTTGGCGGTCCTGAGCTGAAACCTGAGTCATTTGGAGCGTTTACAAGTGTCGAGAAGTCAAGACGAGGCTCGTGAGTTGATGCGGAGTCAATACGAGGATTTGTGAAGTTAAACCTATAGGTTCAGAGCAAACCTATAGGTTCCGGATAATTGAAACAGAGCTTAAACGTGCTGGAAGCTACTGGAGCCCTTAGAACCGCTCGGTTTGGGGTCAAACCGATCGGTTCCCACCCTGAACCGATCGGTTCAGACCCGAACCGCTCGGTTCACCTGCATTAATCTCCGGATTTTCGAAGGCCTATAAATATAACCCGAAGTTAGGGTTTAGACTTACGCTTTTCATTATAGTTTTCAGCTTTACATTAGAATTAGATTTTTCTCTCTTAAAAACTCAAAAACCCTTAGTTTAACTTTGATTATAATTGCAAGACTCGATCCTTTCATTCCAATTCAAGATTAATCACAGGTTTAATTCAATTGTTCTTGTTTTATCCTATCATGTTTATTATTTCCAATTGTTTTGCTTCTTCTCCTTTCATGTCTAGCTAATTCTTAATTAGGGTTTAGGGTGATTGTGAATTGGTTCAAGAACATGTTTTAATTGCTTTAATCGATTGAATTTGTGCAAGTTGATTTCTTCCTGCGCGTTTTATAATCAATTGAATTTAGGGACGCCTTTATTGAATTGAATTTAGGTTGTTTCAGTTTAAGATCGAAAGCCGAATTGAAACTAGACTCACGCGTAATTGATAAGTCGAATTTAGTACGTAGCGAGAGCCCGCTAAACTTGCTTAAGGTTGAATTTGACTCGAGAGAGTTTTTCCTAAAACCTAATCGCTTGCATGATTTCAATTGATCGATAATCCCTTTTTGAGTTAGTTCTTGAATCGATATCACATGACCCCGAATGCCCTAATCTCCCTCTCATTCATATTCTATTCTCTTTACTTTCGTTGTCTTAGTTTAGCTCTTAAAATCACCCCTTTTTCATACCTTGAGATTGACCTTTCTTAGCTAAGCATTCCCTTGACTACTCCTTCTCTCTGTGGATCTCGACCCTACTGCCACTAGCTACCCAGTTAGTTGACTCTAGGTTATTTTGATTGAGGAGACACGACTTTACCCTCATCAGTCTATCACGCCGGGCTCCTTTGACAAGTTCGTTTGCTTATTAGGCACGCGATCGAGTACGCGGAGGGCGATCCAGGAATACTCGTACTTCAGGTCGTGATCAAATTCATGATCACTGTGGAGCTCCAAATTAATGGATCCTCCTCCAAAAGTAGCGGAGTAGTAGACCACAAGCAGACTAGTGAACCTTACGTGTTTAGTCGTCGAGAGCCTTCTTTGTCTTTGTGTCTTTGATTTAGTTGTTGACTGGGACCTTCGTACCCGGCCTAGACCTCCTTAGGATAGCTGTTCCTGGGATGCAATGTATGTTGGTGTAAAGTTGTGTCGTTTATGGGAAAAGTGTGTAAAAAGGAAGCTTGGTTGTAGGCAAACTTATTCCTTAATCGATTTGTTAAAAATGTCGTACGTCGGAGACTCGATTGCCCTAGACTGACAGAGATTGACTCAAAGCTTAAAAACTCGACCCGTATTGAAAAGACTCGAATTTCTTGAGGAGATCCGTGAGATCATCGGTGGCGCCTTGATGGACTCTTCGCTGGGTGCTCGAGACGCACATGTCTCGGATGTGGTTGATGCTCGTGTCGGGACTCAGTTCACGCATACTTAGATTTGGCTTTGATTTTGCAAAAGTTTTGTTTTCGGCGAAAAGCAAGATGTTTTGTTGAGCAAAAATGTGTTGTCACATTTTGGCTCGATGTAAAAGGCGTTTTGAAATCGAATCCGATAAGCCTGTGTTAGCGGTTTGTCATTATGGGCTTGTCCTTGGTTTACGGTGAGAACGTGAGTCGATTCGGAGTAGCGATAGGATATCGAATCGAAGATGTTTGAAAATGTGACGAAGACGGTTACGATCGTTTTCATACATTCGGTTTGAAAGAGGGTTAGATTGAAGCGACTATGAGCCACCTCGTCTAACCGTGGAGGATCCGTGGGATGATACTATTTCATCCCTAGAGAGATGTTTGGATTAAAATGGCGGTAGGCCATTTGAAGGGTGGATTTCAAAAATGTTTATTTTGAAAGAGATGTTTAAAAGGCCGTGAGCCGATTGATTTTGTTTTCAAAGGGAGGTCCACGAGAATGGGTTAACACTCTCGGGTTTGAAAAGGCTTGGTAATAAATGGGTTACAATGACTGTGGGTCATGTAATTCATTTATGTTTTGGAAATGTCACGAGAATAAAATGATTACTCTCGGGTGTTCTGAAGAGACTGTTTGTCTAGATCAAACCCGTCATGACTATGGGCCATTCGGTTCGAAGGAAGGATTTTTGAAAAAGGTTATTTCAAAAATGTGATGAGGATTTTGTGAAAGTAGTTTGTATGATGATTTGGGCCAAGATGGTTATGAATCATTTGGTCGGATGAAAAGTCCACGAGATTGGGCTTGGCCATTCTCGGGTTTTGTTTGCTTGAAAAAGATGATTTTTGCTGAAACGAGTCGACTTTGGGCCGTTTGGCCCAAAGAGATTTATAAAGTGTTTTATTTGAAAAGTGTTTTGTTAGAAATTGGCGTACAATGACCATGAGTTATGTAATCCATTGACTTTTTGAAAGGTCTCGGAAATGTAGTGATTATTCCCGGACGGTTGAATAGATTTGCGATTGGGTCGAATCAAACTAGGTATAGACTAGTTGATTTGTCACGGAAATTTTGAAAAATATTATTTCAAAAATGTGAAGGGCCGTGAGCCGCTTCGAAAGAAAAGAGTCTCCAAGAATACAACGTGATTCTTGGGTTTTGCTTTATGAAAGAGGTTTGAGATGAGTGGGCTACGATGGCCGAGGGCCATGTATTCCACTCGTGCCTAGAGAGGATTCGGGAATGTAACGATTATGCCCGAGTGATTTGTGAAGAATGCTTAGACGGTTGAATCGAAATAGTGGAGGACTATTTGGTTTGACCCAGAACTTCGAGGAGTGTTTATTTCGAAGTTGAAAGAATTTTGAAACGCGACTGTTTTAAAATGAAAGAGCTTTGCTTGTTTGTAAAAAACACGGATATTTTCGAAAGGAGTTTGTTTCAAAAATGAGAATGTAGTTGCTTGTTTGGTAAAAGCGAGAAACTTTTTGAAGAGAGCTTAGTTCAAAAATGAGAGTGTTTAGCTTGCTTTGTAAAAATGAGAAGATTTCTGAAAGGAGTTTATTTTCAAAATGAGAAGATTTTTGGAAAGAGTTTATTTCCAAAATAAGAGTGTGTTGTTGTTTTGTAAAAATGAGAAGATTTTTGAAAAGAGTTTATTTCCAAAATGAGAGTGCATTGTTTTCGGAATGATATTGTGCCTAGGAAGACTTTTGAGGCGAGAGCGCGTGCGCGCATCTCGTCTCGATGTTAAAATATGTTTGCTTTGCATCCGTCGAGCCCATATTAAAGGTTCATCGTTAAGGGCTTGAACCTAGATGCATGAAAAAAATTCGACTCGAGAGCGGTTAGCTAGTCGAGTCGAGGATGTTGAACAAGGATTAGGTTGTGTGACGTATATCCAGTTAGACTTGCTAGACTCAACGTTCATTTTAAGCGTTCATTTTAGCTCATTTCTTTGTTTAGAAAGACCTTTTAAGCTTGAAAAAGGAGGTTTTCGAAAAAGTTTTAGCTAAAGGAAAGCTTTTGAGACGAGGATGTGTGCGCACATCTCGTCTCGATGTTAAAAGATTTTGTTTGCACCGGTCGAACTAGTATCGGCGATTTGCCGAGGTGAGCTAGAGTCCGGATGTGTAAAAAGAGTAAAGGATTCGACTCGAGAGTGATTAACAGGTCGAGTCGAGGATGTTAAACGTAGAGCTAGGCCGTGTGACCTAGAGGATTGAATCCACGAGCTCGGGTCTTAATCCTTGCTCGGGTTTTTGCTTGTTTGTAAAAGGAGGTTTTGAAAAACGTTTATTTCCAAAATTCGCGATAGTTTTGTTTAGAAAGTGTTAGCTTTGTTAGATGTTAGGTTCGTTTATCTTTGAAAACTTTAAGTGAGTTTTCGAAGATATGAATGCAAATTCTCGTTTTGAAAAAGACCATGGAGTGCATAGCCTCGTACTTGTACGTATGACTCAAAAAGGGTAAAAAGGGTCAGTCGGGTACACCTCCAACTACCTCGATTACGCTTTGGCAGATACTTAACCCCTTTATTTCCTTACGCCGAGGCGATAGGTTTTCTAAAGGGAGTACTGGGGCGGTCGAGATAGCCGTTTACGGCAAGTCGTGGAGGGGCGAGAGGAAAGCTAGTCCGGCGTGTGCTTTATCGAGTGGACAAGCCTGCATGTGAAAACCACCTCTCGAGGGTGCATAGGGTGCCTAGATTCCAAAAGGAATGGACTCTAAACGAATGTGCATAGCTCAAATATGTATACATGGATTGTTCAAGGCTTTCAAGTTTCACCTCTTTATTTTTAAAAAGAAAAAGCTAGTTTTAAGTTTTAAAAATAAAATCTCCCCAACGGAGTCGCCAAACTGTGGAACCCGGGATCGAGGGGGACCCAACTCGGCGTCTTGCATAAGGGCGCTTTAAGTTAAAAAGACTAATTTAGAAAAACCTTTAAAACTGTTTTGGAGTCGCCACCTAATTATCGCGGAAGTTAGGAACCTGCTATCATGTCCTAAGCTAAAGACATGTCTTAGATTTTGGAGCACGCCGACACCCCTAGATCTAAGGCTTGTGAAACCAGAATGGATTCGGGGTGAGGGTACTTTAATAAAGATTAATTCAATTAATGATTTATGAAAACCTTTTAGAAAAGCCTATGTAAAAATAGCCTCTACGGACCTAGAACAATCCATGGAAGATGATATTTGAGCTAATGTTATCGCTACGTACAAGTACGATAAAGGTTTGAAAAAGAATGCAGATGCAAATGCAAAAAGATAGTTTAAACCCTCAGTTTAGCATGTTTAACTTGTTAACGAAAACGGTTCAGTTAAAGGTCGAATTCATTGTTTAAGTTGATTTTAATACAAAGAAAAAGGGTGCAAGATGCATGCAAATAAAATAAACGTTCAATTGTCCATTGGTTCATTTTAAAAGGGTCGGTTGTTTATGCGACTTTGGCGTGTCATCGTATATGGTGTGTACCCGAAATAATAAGAACACTTGGAAGGCAAGCGCGTTCGGGTGCCAAAGCCGGGGGGCGCTAAAGTGTAGTCCCCTTTGTTAGTCCATAGAAAATAAGAAAAAACTTTGATCCAAGTAGATCGGTACCTACCTGGTCCTGGCGGTTCAGATCTGGGCAGAGCTTCGCTTCATGAACTTGAAAGGAGGATGAATTCAACACAGGATGGTGTGTTGAACTCAAGGATTTTGCGTGCGTGAGGCTTTGAGAGAGTTGCTGGTGATTTCTGGTTGTAAATTGTGTGTATACCGTGCTAGACGGTATATTTTGTGGGACCCATGTGGGCACTAAACCTAGGAAGAGAGGTTATGAGAAGAGAGGTTTTCTTGTGTGGAAAACTTATGAGAATAGGTCGTGCATAGGGGGGTATATATAGAAGAATTGCCAAGCGAAAATAGGAAAGCACAGGAAAAAAGCCAGCCCAGGGAGCCGCATAGGTCTATGCGGTTTGGTGGGGCAACCGCATAGCCTTATGCGGTTTGTACCCTGAGCCGCATAGGCTGTTTCGGTTTGGTGGTGTGGTTTTAATTCTGTGATTTTGTATTTCCTTAATCCGGTTTGCCAAATCTTGGAAATATTCGACAATATCTCCTTACTTGTGCTCCAAGTAGACCAAGTATGACCTACTAGAAGGTTGAGGGCTTTGGAGTGAGGGCCAAAGGCAGGTTTGGGCTCGGTTCTGGGCCCGAGACCCGAAAATGTGAAAAGGGTGTATTTTGTAGTATTTTGTGAAATAAGATAACCCGTGAGGCTATATTTTGTGTGAGAGGGAGCTAAAGGGGAGATTTAGCCCCCGGGGCTAAACTTAGGAGTCTAGGAATGCTGAATTAGACCTCGTTAATGTAAAAGGGCTAATTGTAACGCAAATGCGAAACTCATGCCAAACGAAGCAGGACGCGTACCAGGCTAAACTCTAAATGGACAAAAGAACATTTATTTAAGCGTGATGTGAAGCGACCAAATTCATTAAACATTTCGAAATGACTCAAAAATGAATTCGACATTATTTAGAACCGTTTAAGTCAACGTTAAAACATGCATAATAAAAGTCCGAGTTACATCACAGGGTTTTGGTTGGGAGGGTACGGATATGGGTATCCACACCTGGCACCTAATGTTCTGAAATATTTAGGACTCCATAACGTTGTCACATAAATGTCCTGCGCGGCAGTCAACAGTTTGACTTATGGCTCGTGAACCTACCATCAATCGACTTCACAATATAATTGCCAGAGTTATCAGCTCATGTAGGCGATTACGGACCAAAACAAATATAATGTCATTCAGTTCACTTTGTGGTGTTCAAAGTTGTCTATACAACACACATGAAAAACAAAATAAGAAAACAATACGATGATTTTATTAATAGTTTTATGGAAGAAGATACATATGTCTAATCCATATATAAAACAACTAATACAACTCAGGAACACGCTTAATTCCCATAGAAATAACGTGCCCTTCATGCTTATCATATCTCAACGGTTTAGTGAGAGGATCTGCGACGTTATCATCCGTAGCAATTTTGTCTATGACTATCTCCTTTTGCTCCACGTAATCTCTGATCATGTGAGCCTTCCGATGTACATGCCTAGATTTGTTGCTGGACTTAGGCTCCTTAGCCTGGAAGATGGCACCACTATTATCACAATATATGGTGATCGGGTCATCCGAACTGGGAACTACGGTTAGTCCCTGCAAGAACTGACGCATCCATATAGCTTCCTTAGCGACCTGCAAGCAAAGATAGTACTCGGACTCAGTCGTAGAATCTGCTATAACACTTTGTTTGGAGCTTTTCCAGCAGACTGCAGCGCCATTAAGAGTAAATACGAATCCAGATTGAGATTTCGAGTCATCTCGATCCGTTTGGAAGCTAGCATCTGCGTAACCGATTGCGCATAGCTTAGTGTCTCCTCAATAAGTCAATACCCAGTCCTTAGTCCTCCGTAGGTACTTAAGGATATTCTTAACAGCTATCCAATGTGCTTCAACTGGATTGCCTTGGTAACGACTTGTCATACTCAATGCATATCCCACGTCTGGACGTGAGCATATCATGGCATACATGATCGATCCTATAGCAGATGCATAAGGAATCCGACTCATGCGCTGCAACTCTTCCGATGTCTTAGGTGCCTGAGCTTTACTCAAATGCATCCCAGAAATCATAGGAAGGTTCCCCTTCATGGAGTTGTCATGCTGAACCTCTCAAGAATGTTATCTATATAAAATTCCTGACTGAGGGATAACATCCGTCGTGATATATCTCTGTAGATACGGATCCCCAAAATTCTTTGTGCCTCTCCCAGATCTTTCATCTAGAAATGGTTCTTTAACCAAACTTTTACCGAAGTTAATAGAGGTATGTCATTCCCAATCAAGAGTATGTCATCGACGTACAATATTAGGAATGCAATCTTGCCCCCACTCGACTTGATATATAAGCATGGTTCCTCGACCGATCGAGTGAATCCATTCTCTTTTGTCACCTGGTCGAAACGATGATTCCAACTCCGAGAAGCGTGCTTAAGTCCATATATGGAACAATTAAGCTTGCATATACGTTCTTAGGATTTTTAGGATCAATGAAACCTTCGGGTTGCACCATGTACAACTCATCCTCCAAATAACCGTTTAAGAAGGCGGTTTTCACATCCATTTGCCAAATTTCATAATCATGAAAAACGGCAATCGCTAAGATTATCCGAATGGAATGCAACATGACTACAAGTGCAAAAATCTCATCATAGTGCAACCCTTGCACTTGAGTGAAACCTTTTGCCACTAGTCGTGCCTTGTATATATCCGGTTGTCCTTCTATAGAATACTTTATCTTAAAAGGCCATTTGCACTGAAGAGGCTAAACCTTATCAGGTAAGTCAACCAGATCCCATACATGATTCTCATACATAGAGTCCATCTCGGATTGCATGGCTTCAAGCCATAGCTTAGAGTCGGAACATGTAATGACACCTTTATAGGTAGCGGGTTCGTTACTCTCTAGGAGTAAAACGTCATCTCTCTCATTCTCCTCGACCATACCAATGTATCTGTCTGGAGGAATAGAGACTCTACCCGACCTCCTAGGTTCCAAGAGAATTGTAACTGATAGGCTTAGTCGCGTCACCTAATCAAAAGTAAATCCGAACAAACTCTAACGGGTAGCAAGGGTAAGTCGGGTATCGTATCCGCAAGGAGAAGGTTGCAATGTTGGTTATTTTGTATGATTCTAGTCTCGGTTCGAGTGGTTGTGGTTACTAGAGCTATAGCAAAAGAGTAAAGGGTTTAAACTAGAAGAGAAAGGTCTAGGGAATCCGGGATAGCAAGGGTGAAACTAGGACAAGGGATGGTGACAGAAATGAGTCGGGAATCGCAAGTGCTAAGGAATAGGCTCGACCTCTCGGTTATAAGCGTCCTCTAGGTCTCAAATGCGGGCTCTCGCAACTTACAAGTGAGGGTCCTAATGGTTAGTCTCGTACCCTACCTTAAACTAGGCTTTCGGTCTTAAGTTTAAGGGTGGAAAACGCTTGCTAAACCTTGGCCAAGGGATCAACAAACACAATCAAACACAAGACAACCAAAACACATGTAAAACCCTAATCAAACATCACCAAAATCATCCTAGACTACTCACCCATGATCACCCTTCACCCCTAGAATAAGAACTACTCACACATAGCGGGAATAACAACGAAAACGAAAGAGAAAGATGAAAGCATGATCAAGGACGATATATATTGAAATGATAAACAAAAGAGAGAAGAAGAATACAATACCAAATCAGAATTTGCAAGAGAAATCAAAGAACAAAGACAACAATACCAAATAGATGATCGAAACCAAAGTAATCCGAGTCGGGAATTCAAAGTACAAGAAGGAAAATTATTTAAACCCTAAGTTTTGGAGAGAAACTAGTTCTATGAGTCTAGGAAATGCTCAGAAAATTTCAGACGAAAATAATATGTTTTGATCCTTCAAATTGACGAAGTATTTAAAGCACACGAGGAGTCGGACCCCGTCCCTGGGCTCCGGGACAAGGGTCCCAACGGGAAGGGCATCCCGTGTGTTTCAGTTTTGGTGCTTGTTTTGGCACTTCTTTGCCTTAGCTTATTTTTGCTTGTTTATCGTCCCAAGGTGTAGGGACAAGGCCTAGGTCGTCCCAAGGCATAGGGACGAGTTCCAAATTGAGTAAATGAGCTCCAAATTCAGTCCCGAGGTCCCGGAACACATCCAAACATTGAAACGAGGCTCGTGCGCAAGCGAAACGCAACGAAACCAACTCGAAACATCACGAAACCTCTCAAATAGCATCCTAACCTCCAAATAGCTGCTTTAACCTACAAAATAAACACAAAAACGCAGCAGAGCCAAAACGGAGCGAAATAGGAAGCGAAACGCAAGTAAAAGCAAGGGAAACGCGAAGTAAAGCACGTGAACAAGGGGCTATATATATGTGAATATATGAGACATCAGTAACCGCAGCCGATGATGAAGGAACAGTTTCCTCCATTGGTTGCTCGGTTGTTGGTTCTGGAATCTCCGACAGATCGAATGTTCTACTACTTGTCTTATTCTCAAGAAACTCTTTCTCTAAGAACTTCGTACTAGCCGCAACAAAAACTCGGTGTTCGGTAGGCGAATAAAAGTAGTGACCAACCATCCCTTTTGGATAACCAATAAAGTATGTCTTGACCGATCGCGGGCCGAGCTTATCCTCGTGTCTCCACTTGACATAAGCCTCGCAGCCCCAAACCCAAATAAAGGACAAGTTAGGGACCGATCCCTTCCATAATTCATTTGGAGTCTTGTCTACAGCTTTAGACGGACTTCGGTTAAGTATTAGAGCAGCTAACAAAAGAGCATAACCCCACAATAAGTTAGGTACAACCGTGTGACTCATCATGGATCGAACCATATCAAGTAATGTTCGATTTCTCCGTTCGGACACACCATTCAATTGTGGTGTTCCAGGTGGAGTTAACTGTAGTACTACGCCACAGTATTTAAGGTGTTGATCAAACTCATTCGAAAGATATTCGCCACCACGATCTGAACGTAGTGCTTTAATTTTTCTATCCAGTTGGTTTTCAACCTTCTTCTGGAATTCCTTGAACTTGTCAAAGGACTCACTTTTATGCTTCATAAATAGACATAACCATATCTACTCAAATCGTCCGTGAAAGTGATAAAATACCTATAGTCATCTCTAGCGTTGATTGACATAGGTCCACACACATCAGTATGTATGAGTCCTAATAGGTCAGCAGCGCGCATTCCAACACCTTTGAAGGAAATTCGAGTAATTTTGCCTATGAGACATGATTCACACATGCCAAAAGATTCATAGTCAAATCGGGAGATAGTTCCATTATCAATGAGCTTTTTCACGCGTTTTTCATTTATGTGTCCCATACGGCAATGCCATAGATAGGTTTGATCTTTGTCACCAGCCTTTGCTTTCTTATTACTCACATGCAATATATATGTGGTTTGATCTAAAACATAAATCCCATTTATAGAAACTGCTTAGCCATAAATCATATCGTTTAAAGAGAAAATACAGCTATTATCCTTTATTGAAAACGAAAATCCGTCTTTATCAAGTACGGAAACAGAAATAATGTTTTTAGATAAACTGGGTACATAGTAACAATTATTCAGAAATAACTCAAATCCACTCGGGAATTGGATTACATATGTTCCCACTGAAACGGCAGCAACTCTTGCTCCATTCCCCCACACGCAGGTCCACATCACCCTTTGCGAGAGTTGTGATGTTTCTTAGGCCCTGCAAATGATTACACAAATGAGAACCACAACCAGTATCAAGTACCCAAGTTCCGAAACTTGCATGGTTAATCTCAATCATATGAATAAAAGATGACATACCAACAAGAGTGACGCGGCCTGATTTTATGTCTTCAGCATACACGGGACAGTTCCGCCTCCAATGCCCAGTCCTGTGGCAATGGTGGCACTCCATGCTTTCTTTGCTCTTTGTCTTGCCTTGTGAGCTACTGCTAGACTCACCCGGCCCACTCTTGACATTTCCTGGCTTCTTGAACTTTGGCTTCCCTACAGGTAGGTTGGCCTGAGCCTTGCCCTTACCCTTGCCCTTGTTTGCAACCACGAGAACATCCTGCTTCAAGCTCCCACTCAATTTCAGATCATTCTCGGTCTGTACGAGAAGCGAGTGGAGCTCATGAAGACTTTTCTTCATGTCATTCATATAGTAATTTGCCCTAAAAAGGGCAAAACCATAATGAAGTGAATGAAGCACACGATCAATGATGATCTACTCATCGATTTTGCAACCAAGTGCCTCCAATCTCTCGACATTCTCAATCACGTCAAGAAGGTGTGGGCTAACCGGTTGGCCCTTCTGGAGTTTCGCCTCAAAGAAGCGACAGGTATACTCATAACTAATGATTCTCGGTGCTTTCGAGAATTCCTTAGAAAGAGTGGTGAAAATCATGTTTGCACCTTGGGCAATGAACTGTTTTTGCAAATTGGATTCCATTGAATAGATGAGTACGTTCTTTAGCGCACCCGCCTCCATCACAAAATCACTATAAGCAAGCGTTGCATTGGCTCCTGCATCCGGACCTGGGTTAGGCGGTAGTGGCTCAGTCAAGTACTTGAGCTTACCGTCAGCAATGGCAGCATTCCGTAATGCCACCTCCCAATCCGCAAAGTTGGACCCATTATTCTTCAGGCGAGTAGACTGATTCATATTATCCATAAATATCTTAAGCCAGGATTCACGTCCGAGGGTGGCACTTGGCATTGGGTTGTCTGTACTTCCAGCCATTTTTTATTTAGCAGTTATATCTGTATATAATGAATTCAAATACTGTAAAAAGAAGAAATAAATATAATAAGAATTCATCGTTTTAATTTTAAGTCCTAATGCAAAACTGTTTAACGCGATGACTGATGCATTTATACAATTGATCTCCCTCAAGAATTATATAAATGATCCCAAGACTCAATTTCTGTAAATTGATAAGCCAACCTCTTGGCAAATTCTACCTTTAGAATTCTCGGTCGATAAATTTCTGTAAATTCTATCTTTTAGCCCACTATAATCACGAGATATTACTCAGACTACAATGTTGAGGTAAAATAGGTCAACACTCACTACTTACCCAACGTCGAAGGGGTCATATGGAGAGTAAGGTCCTATATGCCTACCGACGAAGAAGGGGTTCATAGTAGTTTTCCCTATAAAGACTAATCTCAATTTTAGTTTTAGAGGAAGATCCCATCATCCTTTTTAATTCATTTTAAGTGAACAAAAGTCTAGCAATATGAGAATGATTTAAACTAAGGTGATGGCCTTATAAACAAGTGACATCGGTATGTCCATAATGAAAATGCAAACTATATGAGTCATTTTTCATGCAATTTTAGGTGGTCTGGTTTAGGCGGAATATGATGCAACTATCTAACATGCAAACATAGCAACGAGAATGGAAAAATAAAACGCAAAATAAAAACACCTAGTGTGGCCTATCTACCAAAATAAACAAAAATACAAGTTGGAATCCATCCTTGGACCCTTGAAGCTTGTCTTGATGTTCCATCTTGGTCCATATAGCGGGAGTGAGCTATCCGATCTCATCTTGAATCTTCTCAAATTACAATTAAAATTACAAATGCAAACGTATTTACATTCAAATTCAAAAATAATTCCAAAAATTAAAATTACAAGACGCGAGATACGAGATCTCAAAATACAACCACGACTATGTTTCCATCATTACAAAAACGTAATCTACTAAGGCCACACTAGTAAATTACAACCTTTTGTACAAAATAATGCGAAAAATTAAACCATTCAAACAACATTCAACAAGATAAAAGCATCAACTAAACAAAATTAATCGTTATTAATTATCCAAACCACCTTTTAAAATGATCAAAATTATGTGACAATTCCTCAATTGCACGCATCAATTTTAATCTATCATAATCCAACTTAATTCATATTATCAAGTATAACATAAACTAAATCCAACATTATTTTAAATCTTTTTAAAATAATAGGGTATCAAACAAGTGTGAATCTTTTCACAAACAACAATCAAACATTATCTTTATAATGCTCAAACTAAAAAAAAAAAACCCGATTTAACCCAAAAAAAAAACAAAAAACCGAAACAATAATAATAAAAACCGAAATAACAAAGAAAATAAATCTCAAGTTAAACAGTTTTAATTCGATCATGCTTATATTAACTAGATCAGTACAAAAGAAGCAACATCTTAATCGTTTATTAAACATTGATGTAAAACTTAGATCATTCAAATTAACCTTTTAACATGAATATCTAAATTACATGATACCAAAAATATAAAGCAACATGATGTTCATGAACATTCATCTCATAATCCATCTATGTCCTAATTCAATCAATATTGAATCATAACATTAACAAATTCATATATTATCATCTTAACCTTTTAAATTAACAACATATGAATCTAATGGAATCAATAATATATATAAAAAAAAAAAAAAAAAAAAAAAAAAAAAAAAAAATTACACGGCAAAATTAAAAAAAATTGGCCGATTTTTTTTTTTTTTTACAAACCTAGAGTTTATTTTTTTTTCATTAAGAATTATACAAAATCAATTTTTATGAAAATCATATAAACAATTTCATAGCCCTTACGCTCTGATACCACTTGTGAGAAAATATCTGTATATATCCCCTTTAATCATCTAGGATTATAATGAAATTCATACTATATGATTAATAGTCATAAAAGAAATTGCATAATTAAACAAGAGATTAGAAATAACCTTGAGTCCTTGCTTTAATGGCTAAAGAATGAATATCAAAAGTATGATATCTCCTAATTGAAACACCCAAGATTGAATAAGATATGCCTTAGTTTATGCTAGAAAACTTTTAGGAAAGAAACTGCTTCTTTCTAAAATTTGTGTTGTGAATTATGATGATTGAATTAGAGAATTAGGTTAAGTAAAATACTCCTCTCTCCTCTCTTCTATCTCACGGCATATATATATATATAGGATCCGGTGAGAACCTTCAACTCAGTGAGACCTCGTGAGACCCCTTCTTAAAAAAGTTTTTATTTCGAAAATTCGGCATAGTTGTCTTTATTATCTAATTTATGGTCTAAGGAACATATTTGAGGTTCATAACTACCTTATCATGTCACGTTATATCGTCGTTAAATGTATTTTATAACTTTGGTGTACCTACGACATATATTTGTGTATCTAATTTTTTTTGGTGTATCTACTACGTCATTTAATGTATCTACAGTATAAATTTTGTGTATCTAGTATATTATTCGCCCGAGACATAAATATTTTATTATAATTTTTAATATGTAATTTATATTTTTAACCCAACTAATGGTGAAAACAAATTAAAATAATGGATAGTGACGAGCCTATGCTTTCGGTTTAATCATACTATGTGATTTTCATGGGGTCTCACGAGGTCTCACTCTAGTTAAGTGTCTCACTAGGATCCCACCCTATATATATATATATATATATATATATATATATATATATATATATATATATATATATATATATATATATATATATTGGGGAGAAAAGTTTCTTTCCAAAATATAACAACTTGTTGATCAAGAAATCAAAGTGTATCTAGACTCTTTTCTCTTGGTTATCTTAGCTTTATAATATAATATAATATATATTACTAGTGTCATTATCATGGACCCACTATAATATACCATTAAATATAAATATCCATATATTTATAATTTGCTCATTAATTATAACAGTTTATGTCTAATTAGCTTATATTATATTCAACAATTAAATATAACATTTTATATTCAATTTACGAATTACATTTAATTCATCTCAGCTAACATTATTTATTCCTTATTAAATGGCCGTATCATCATCATACTGACTAACATTTTAGTCAAAAACACTGACTAACCTTTTAGTCAATTAGTAAGGCATCAATATGATTATTTTCTCAAATAATCACATTTCTTAAACACATCCTTTAGGTGTGACTTTTAGGGACCAGTTGATCACCGCCATCTGTATGACAATAACGTCAAACTTATCTAGCGAGCCAACCATTATCGATAAACGTTAATCAACTGATTACAATACAAAATGTACCTTGTGGACCTACAGGGGTTTATTTATGTTATTATACTAACTGTAGAGGACACTAACTCCAACATAGTTCTCCTCGTGGGGTGCGTAATATTAATGCGCATAAGTGTGGCCCCTGTCCTGTTTTTCCCCACGATTTTATCACATGTTTTGCATATGAGGCTTTAGTCGATTTTCATATTTTTCACCTTGGTCTTACATTTTTTTATCCTCTCATATATGATCTTTTACCCCTTATCCACATGAGTTTGCTAGCTACTTGCCAAATAGCCTATCCTAGCCTAGCTAGTGACCGCTTTTGCTCACTCTTGTGCTCGTTCTTTGGTTTGTGATCATTGCTACGACTTGCTGATGTCGTTTACTTGGAGAGTGTTGGTGAATATGTGTCGGGATTGCTGTTTCCCCGACCTTCGATGAGGTATTTTCGCAACTTGTGAGTGTGCTCTTCGCTCAAGGAAAAAAAAAAGAAACAAAAATCTGAGAAAAAAACAAACACAACACAAAAATGCAAAAGAAAGAAAAATGTGTGCACAAAATGAAGAGTTGTTGTTGTTGTTACATAAGTGAGCACCTGTAATCGATTGTTTTGTTGCGATGATGTGTAGAGGAGACCGATTTGCTACTTTCGGTCCGTTTATCATGAGAGTTGGGTTCCGTTTTGGTTGGACGAGCACTTAAGTAGTACTAGTGGTTTCTAGTGGCTTTAGCTCCATGATTCCATAACTATTTGTCCACCTTCCTACCCTTACCTCTCTTTGGCCTTTACACACCTCATTTCCTATGTAAGCCCTCATGTTTGTATCGTTTTTCTGACATTATTTGTATACGGGAATGCGAGATTTGGTCCACATTCGATTGCGGGCGTGCTTCCACAAGTCGAGTAGGTGAGTGTCATCACATATATCACCTTGTTCATCATTTGTGCTAGAGTGGAAACCGCGAGAGGTCCGTGATTTGATTGCTAGAGAGCCTAAGTCTAAGCCATGCTATTCATTCTACGCCGTCTTGTAATTCTCAGCCGTTAGCTAGCTATTTCCTTACGTCCCATGCAATTTCGGGATCGATTGCCATTTGCTAAAGCTACTTGTGGTTTGGTGATTGTTAAGGGAAGTTTTCCTATTCTCGCTTTGTCCTCTATTTTCTGTCACGCTTGGTTGCTTGAGGACAAGCAACGGTTTGTTTTGGGGGAGTTTGATGTGTCATTTATTTATATACTTATAGCCTCCGGTTCACTAGCGTTTCCTTTTTCATGCTTTTATTTGCATTTCGCTTCCTATTTAGCCTCTGCGTGTTTCTGTGGTGCTCTTTTGTCTATTTTGTAGTTACATGCACTAATTAGGAGGATGGAAGCTGGTTTGGACAATACTTTGAAGTCCCGAGATCGCTACGTGGTGTTTCGAGTTGGTTTCGTGCCGTTTCGGTTGCGTACGAACCACTTTTGGATGTTTGAAGCCGTCCCAAGACCTTGGGACGGAGTATGAAGCTCATGTGATCATTTTAGACCTCGTCCCTACCCCTTGGGACGACCTAGGCCTCGTCCCTATGTCTTGGGACGACGAACAATGCAAGAAAAGCTATGTAGAAATTGAAGGAGCTTGCTGTACTACTCGAGATGGCTGTCCCGTGTACTTGGGACCAGTCAGCCTTGTCATCCCGGATGAGACACCTGTCCCGGAGCCCTGGGATGGGCCCCGACTCCTCGTGTGCTTAATTTGCTCGTCTATTTTAAAGGGGTTTCATTCATTTTCGAGACACCATCTTTTTACATTGTTTTCTAGACACTTTAACTTCATTCTCTCAAAAACCTAGGTTTCAATACTTTGAATAAATTGTACTTTCAATTCCCGACTCGAATTTCACTAGTTTGATCATCTATTTGCTTTTCGTTGTTGAATTCATCCATTTGCGCTTTGAGTTTTTCTGATTTAATATTGTATTTCTCCTCTATTTTCATTTCAATTTCAATTCATATTGTGTTTGATCATGTCTTTCTTTATTTCTATTGTTTTTGTTGCTTGTTTTGTCATGTGTGAGTAGTTCCTTTATCTAGGGAGAAAGGGTGATCATGGGTGATTTGTTTAGGATGTTTTTGGTGATGTTTTGATTAGGGTTTTACATGTGTCTTTGGTTATCTTGTTTGTATGTATTTGTTAACCCTTTGGCCAAGGTTTAGCGAGCGTTTAGCACCCTTAAACTTAAGAACGAAAGCCTAGTTTAAGGTAGGGCACAAGACTAACCATTAAGACCCTCGATAGTAAGTAGCGAAAGCCCATTATCGAGACCTAGAGGACACTTAGGACCGAGAGGCCGAGCTTATTCCTTAGCACATGTGATTCCCGACTCAACCCGATCACTAACATTAATCCTAGCTAAACCTATGCTATCCCCGACTTCCTAGACCTTTCTCTTATTGTTTAAACCCTTCCTTTCGCTCTAGCCATAGTAAACCTCAATTACTCGAACCGAGACTATAATCATTCCAAAAGTAACCAACATTGCGACCATCTCCATGTGGATACGATTCCGACTTGCCCTAGCTACCCTAGTGTTTAGTTTGGTATTATTTTTATAAGGTGACGCGACTTGAACGTATCAAATGCCTAACCAAAACTCAGCCACTCGAGCACAACTATAGTAGAAAAATGACCCCTCACCCAAAGCGGCAACAACAAGTAGATAACATAACGTAGCACGAACGATAGCTACACGACCTATATGTATTACCCTATACTCATTCACTAATAGCAGCGCACCTCACAACATGGAATCACACGACATACACATCATTTTTTTTTTTACATCTTACGAGTCAAGTCACACTAGGACGCATAACCTTTTCACTAGTAATCGTAACGGTTTCTTTCATATCTTTCTTATTCCCATCATTTCGTGTCGTTCTTCATCACTTACGCATCATTTTCATTTCATCCTCATCTTACCATCGGTATATCAATCTCCCATACTATAATTGTCATTTTATCTAGCTTCAAGTAATTATCACACAGAAAAATATCCACAGTATTTAAATGAAATTGGACAACTAGCATATAATATCAGTTCTCACATATAGATATTTAAATCTCATACAACATGATAAACCAAACTTAAAACATTTCAATATATATAGAACACAATAAATAAACATAAATATTATCTCAATTCATATCACATCGTAATATATATAAAACTTAAATCATAGAAATCAAGATATATGCGTAAGTCGAAATCAATTCAATAAACATATATGTGTGAACAATCATGCAATATCTCATATAGCACGAGGGATAGTCGACCCTTCTCAAATCACAACACCAATAAAACTCACGAGTCTTAACTATAGAGCGGCTTGTGTACTTTCATAGTAAATCACCCATATAATTTCTATCAAAGTGCACTAGTTACTCAAGCTCGTAAATCAGATCAAACACTAAGTAGCGGACATTATAACTACCTAATATCCAACGCAATATGGATAATCTAAGATGAAACCCGCTATGAACCAATAGACCAGTAAGGACGGAAACATGCGTTAACCCCATAAAGACGTTACGCGCAGTAGCGTGCCGGAAAATTTTCAACGGACTTTAAATGCTAAAGATATCAAGCAGGTAATAAGGAGGATCACTCCCTTTTCATTTTGTATGTATATACCACCCTATTGGTGCGACTATTACACTACGACAGATCCCCAGATGGGATGGTCATTTTCCAATTACCTCATATGGGCCCGTGAACGAATCGATACCCATGGCGAAAATCACGTTAAATAACGACTAGGAGAGTCGTTAAATTACCACTGGCAATACTGAGGGTGCCAAGTGTCCCCATATGCGGCTACCTTACCAACCCTGACCCTATAGCATTCAACATCGCAGACACCCGAGTACTAATCATACAACGTTATAATCGAGGGGTATAATCTCATGTCAGACTGTGCCTTTTGACTCAATCCTAAGTTGTCGAAGGAATATCGAGTATGAGGAAGAACTCACTCATTATCGGATTCAACTCAAACAAGCGCAGAGAGTGTAAGGGTTCCCAAGTTAGAGCGGACAGTCAAAGTGAAGTCAACAATAGGTCAATTCACAAGGGTGGCGCGACAATTATCCTAAACATGTGACGAGAGTTTTAACTCTAAGTATTTAACTCTTAATTCATTATTTCTTTTATCGTTCATATCTCAAGTGACAGTTCTTACTAATTATAACATCGTCGAACTTTGTATTATGTAAAAACATCATGTTTCAAATAAATTATAGACACGAAAATAGCATTTAGTATATTTTAAATATCTTTACATATCTTTGTGGTATATTTCACTCTTAACTTATATGTATTAGTATTCTATACTTTTAGTAATTAATAATAGTTCATTTTTAAGCGTGATTTAGTTTTATATAAATTTTAAAATATTAGTAATACTACATTTTATAATTCAATTTAAATTATAACTACTTAATTTATTTAGTTAGTGAGGTTAATTAATGATTAGTAACATAGATATTTGTAGTCTTTTTTTTAATTCGATGCATTCATAGTTTATTTAAATAGGGAGTTTGTTTAGCGACTTAGTACTATAATTTTTATTTTAAACGCAGAGATGTTACTTAAACGATATTTGGCAAACTTTAGTATTCTTAATAAAATATAATTAAGTGACATTTAGTTAAATTTCTTTTAGGTGGTTTAATTTCTTAATATGACTTCGTTTTATAATTTTTCTTTACTTGTTCGATTTAGGTGAAAAGATAATTTGATCGTACAATCTTATTTAAGTTTTTATAACTTAGAATCTTTTCTACATTATTTTTATCAAATCATTTGTGTCTTTTTATAATGTCTTACGTTTTATATGTTTAATTTTTATTATACGACTTACATTGATTTAGTGAGTTGTCAACTTTAAGACGAATTCCTAATTTAAAAGATATTGTTTAAATTTGTGAGTTTTGCTTTAAGTTAATATTTTCTTATAAATTTTATACTTACTAAGTTATTTATATGATTCTATAATCTTTTAAATCCATACATTTTTATACTTAGTAAATTCTTGACACTTTATTTTTGTCCTAGTTTATATTTGTGACGTTAGTTCTTAAATTTCTTTTTACGCGACTTCGCCAAACTTTATTTTATTTTCAAAAATCTTGTTAGTGATACTAATTTTTAACTTTATTCAATAATAGTTTTACTAGGTTTATTTTAAATTTCAAGTTCTTTATTTCCTTTTAATTATTTTAACTAAATACTTATTTAATGTATTTTAAGTTCATTATCAACTTTAGAGTTTTAATAAAGTAATCGTTTTATTAAATGTGATATATGACTTTTTATATAACTATTTATTTTAGAAAATTTAATACGAATAACTTTTAATTTATATTAAAATGAGCTTTACTTTTAATTTGATTTAACCCTAATTTAAACTTAATACTCTTTTAATTTAACTTCTCATTTTTAGTTGTATTTTGATTTGAACTTTTTAGTGACTATAATTATTTTATAACTATGATTGTTTTAGATAAATTTAATTTATTACTTAAGTAAGTTTAATAATATATTAGCCACATATTTAAACATAACATAAAATTTTAACACGATAATAGAGATATAAATTCAACAATAATTCACAACACATTTTCACCCAAAATATATTATCACCAAATCATATAAACATCATATTTCACAATTCAATTCAACATCGTATAATAACCAAATTAACACACAATTTCAAACTATAGCGAATCATACAAAGTTATTAAGTAAAGTGAAACGGTAGGTATACGTGCCTAATGCATACTAGCTCACTTTGAATCACAAATTAAAATAAAACCAAAGTGTTAAAGTTAGAGATTTCAAGGAAGAATCGAGTCACCTAATTTGGCTCACGAACAAAGGACCTCCAAATAAAAATTCTAACCCATTTCCACATTTACCTAAAATCCAAAAGCTGTGAAGCCGAATAAGAACGGCAGTAGCTCGGGTCGACACAACGACATCGACAGCAACCCGAAAAAAAAACAGAGAAAGAGGAAAGTGAGACTCGACACAATGAATCAATAAGATAAATTATAGACGGAAAGCGAACTGAATGTCGAGAGTTGATTTAATTAACTGAATGATTTATAATAAGAAAAAAAATGAAGTAGAAAGAAAACTGAAATCAAATGTTTTATAAAACTGAAATCGAAACATAAAAGCGGAGTAGTAACAGAGGCTCACCGGCGAGAACTCCGGTGGTCGAAGTCGAAACAGGGCCGAACAGAGGAGAACAGAGGAGATTCGAAATGAAGAGGGGAAAGAACAAGGGAGAGCAGGGGGAAAGAAGGACCACGGTGGAGGGAGACGTCGGGGGTGACGGTGGCCGTGGTTGCTCCGGCGAGATCGAAAGTAAAAGAAGGAGAAGCAGGGGACGAGAGAAGCGGCAGAAAACGGTGCTTCGGTGACGGTGACGGAGCTCGGGCTCGAGCTTGCCATTAATGGCGTCTCCGATGGTAAGGTCGATGATGGTGACGCAGGTGTTGCTGTTGTTGGGCTCGTCATTGTTGTTGCTGTTATGATTGTCGATGTTGATGTTGTTTTTGTGGGTGTTGTTGTTGTTTGAGTTGTTGTTGTTGTCGGTTGCTGTTGTTGTTTTATTGTTTTAATTGGAGGAATAAAAATAAGGGGGAAAAAGAGAAGAAGAAGTGAAGTTGATCAATAAGGGTTTTCAGATTGTTTCAATGAAAATGAAATGAAAGGGAAGGGTTTATGAGGGAGTATAAGGAGAGGATAAGGATGACAGAATATCTGAATTGTAAATGAAATAAGGTTGATGTAGGGGAGGTTAATATGTCGACATAAGGGGAGTACTTGAATCAATTTCTAATTTCGCTCCATTTCATTTACTCTTATTTATAAACTTTAATATATTATAAGTTATATTATACTTTAAATCATTTGCTTTAAATTTTTGTTTCATCATTAATATTATAAAATTTATAGTTCGAAAACGTATAAAAGTTGTCAGTTGTAAATTTTATTACTGTCTCGTAAATTTTTAAATGGTCTGTCTATTTGAAAAATTATTTCTATAAAAACTAAATTTTATGAAAGTGATGATTTTTAAAATGTAATACAAGTTTATAAAATTTAATAATGGTAACGAAAGTAAAGTTTTAGTTCGACAAGTATTTTTAGAATTAAAAATATAATATAGATTAATATAAAAATCAAGAAAGTCCAATTAGAAATATCTTGAAAATGTTTATTCAATCGAAATTTTTCAGTCGTGTTTTCAAAATAAATGAATAAAAGTGAAATTATATAAAATTTAATTTAATAATTTAGTCAAAATAATTAATTAGTGTTAATAAAACACAGGGTGTTACATGATATACTTATATTCGCTTTTAAACTTGATCGTCTCAATATTTTAAATATGTATGATATACTTCCTTTATTTGGATATGGTCAAGTTTATGTTCTTTGAATATGACAAAGTTAATGTATTACTAATATTATTGGATTAAGTCGATAACTGATTATTATTTTGATTATTATGAAATATAATAAATTATCGACTTCATTATAAGGTTATTATAATTATTATTATGCCGCTTGCGTATAAGTTGATGCATCGATTTCTTATACTCTTGAGAAGTTTGACTCGAGAGCTATTTTAAAATGATAGCTTTGATTGAATGACCGTTGTTGAGAAGTTCGACTCCCTGCGGGAAGAACCATATTATTATTGTTATTATTATACTACCCTTGAGAAGTTCGACTCATGGGTTAGTCTATGGTAGGGCTGAGCAAAATATCCGAATATCCGAAATCCGAATTTTAAAATCCGAAATCCGATCCAAAAATTTGGATATCCGATCCGTTTTTTTAAAAAAAAACGGATATCCGTATCCGAAAGTTTCGGATATCGGATATCCGATGGATATTAATAATATTAAAATCGGATATCCGATATCCGAAAAATATCTGAATATTGATTCTCATCTCCATCTAAATTGAGCACTAAGACAGACTCAACAGAAGTTGCTTCATTTGGACTTTGTAAAGACCCGTAAAAAATTGACCAGATGACAAATTAGATGATGGGTGGTGGTGGATTGTATCCCTTATTCTAAAGGATTGCCTACATATTCGCGTGGGGGCGAAATCAAATCCGATGTAGTTCGATCGTGGTGCATAAGCATGGCATTTTTCGTGTGTAACACTCGAAGGTTTCACCTAAGGTATCATGTTGTATCTTGTTCTAGCTTGTGAAGTACTGGCGGATCCCTTGTGGACCCTAAACGCTTGGGTGCAACTATATAAGCCAATGATTCTCGGAATTTCAAGACTACGTCTCCATTGCCGTTTTGAGAACGACTTAAAAATGTTTGATGGTACTTTCTGACCGTTTTGGCTTCGCCTTTAATTTTGACTTTGATCTTCGATCTCCGATGTGTAGCCACTCAATTTTTTTGTTTACGTATTCTTGTTTGCGTTTCGAGAATATGCCGCGCCTTTGTGGCTTGGGCTTGTTCCAACTTCGTGGTCGTATGTATATCACGCCAGACTCCTCTGACAAGTTCGTTTGCTTATTAGGCACGCGATCGAGTACACGGAGGGCGATCCATGAATATTCGTACCTTTGGTCGCGATCAAATTCATGACCACTATGGAGCTCCAAATTAATGGATCCTCCTCCAAAGGCAGAGGAGTAGTATACCACAAGTTGACTCTGGACCTTAGGTTATTAGTTGTCGGAAACCCTTTTGTCTTTGCTTTTGTCTTGAGTTGGTGTTGCACCTTAGAATTGAATACGTATTTCTACCCCAGGGACACCCTTCGAGTGTGGTGTGCGTTTTCGTCAGTTGGATTATGGAAGCAAATTAGAGACAAGATCAATTTCATTGATTTTGAGAAGGATTTAGAAATAATTGTGAAAAAGCGAATCTTAGACTCATTTCGGACATAAGACTTGAATATGAATTCTGACTTATAATCACCAACCTCGGCTTTGAACTTTTCTCCTTTCAGGAATTGATCCAGATGCTTGGTTTGAAAGTTATCCCACTTTTGCAACTTGACTTTGGCTTAAGGAGGAGAATATGCGACTCGAGTTCGTAAATCGACATGGTTTCGACACTATTTGTAAATTGGTAGAGGTTTCATTCTATTTAACAACTCGGGATGCAAATGGGTGGACGGACTAATCATGAAAAGACTCGAACTTAACGACATGGTCTACGACCTAATTATGCAAATGCATCGACATATGGACTTGAAGAGCAGACTCACAAGATGGGCCTTAGACCTAACTAGATATGGACTTGAAGTAATTAGCTCGTGTTTGGACCAACAAGTTTCTAAGGTTTACATAAAACGTCTAAAAAAAGCCTAGATGAGACGTTATTATTCCCTGACTCAAACTTACTAATTGACATGCATGATTCGGGCCTAAGAATAGGCCTAGGTGGCCCAACTAGTTAAATCCTCTAAGGCTTTTAGATGGACTAGACTTTCTATACACGGCTTAGACTCCAACTAGACTTGACTCGATGCATTTCATGCTTCCTCATGACTCGAGAATGAAACTTGTTTTTTTTTTTCTTAAAGTCGATGTTTAAAATGGCAGCACTTCGACTACCAAAAGGGCTTATTTGGTTCGAAAATTCTAGTCCAACTAGGGTTAGATTTTACCTTCGAAAAACTTCGTTTTAGTTGGAAAAAATTCTATTCCTGAATGGGTTACATTTCAAAAGCGTTCGAGATTATTCTAATCCTAAACGTATAGCATTTCAGCTAAAAAACTATTCTTTTTTCGAAAGACGTAGTGTTAAAAATCGTTCGAGATTAATCTAATCCTAAACGGGTGGCATTTCAGCTTGAAAGGATTTTTTTCAAAAGAGTTAGTGCTGGGAACTGTTCGAGATTATTCTAATCTTAAACGGGTAGCATTTCAGCTATAAAAGGATCTTTTTTCAAAAGACTTAGTGTTGAGAATTGTTCGAGATTATTCTAATCTTAAATGGATAGCATTTCAGCTTAAAAAAGGATCTTTTTTCAAAAAATAATTTTCTTTTAAGGAAAAAAATTTTTTTTTAGGATTTTCTAATCCTAACGAGGAGCATTTCAGCTAACAAAAGGATCTGTTTTCTAAAGACTTAGCGTCGGAGACTGTTCGAGATTATTCTAATCTTAAACGGATAGCATTTCAGCTATAAAAGGATCTTTTTTCAAAAGAGTTAATATCGAAAATTATTTAAGATTATTATAACCTTAAACGAATAGCATTTCAGCTGGGAAGAGATCTTTTTTCAAAAGAGCTAAACTCGGAAATTATTTAAGATTATTCTAATCCTAAGAGGAAAATTATTTAAGATTGTTCTAATCCTAAACGAGTAGCGTTTCAGCTTGGAAAAGATTTTTCAAAAGGGCTAATATCGAAAATTGTCTAAGATTATTCTAATCCTAAGCGAATAGTATTTCAGCTAGGAATAGATCTTTTTTCAAAAGAGCTAATATCGGAAATTTGATTATTCTAATCCTACACGAATAGCATTTCAGCTAGAAATGGATCATTTTTCAAAAGACCTAAAATCGAAAATTATTTAAGATTATTTTAATCCTAAACGGATAGCCTTTCAGCTAGGAAGAGATCTTTTTTCAAAAGAGCTAAAAATCGAAAATAATATAAGATTATTCTAATTCTAAGAGGATGGCATTTCAGCCAAGAAAGGATCTTTTTTCAAAAGAGCAAATATTCAGAAAATATCTAAGATTATTCTAATTTTAGAAGGAAAGCGTTTCAGCTTAAACAAAAATCATTGTTTTCCGAAGGAGATAGTGTGGGAAAATATTTAAGATTATTCTAATCCTAAAAAAGAGAGCGTTTCAGCTAGGAATGAATCTTTTTTCAAAAGAGCTAAAATCGGGAATTATTTTAAAATTATTCTAATCCTAAACGAATAACTTTTAGCTTGGAGGAGATCTTTTTTCAAAAGAGCTAACATTGGAAAAAAAAATGTTTAAGATTATTCTAACCCTAAACGAATAACTTTTTAGCCTGGAGGAGATCTTTTTTCAAAAGAGCTAAAATTCAGAAAATTATTTAAGATTAATCTAATCCTAAGAGGATGGCATTTCAGCCAAGAAAAGATCTTTTTTCAAAAGAGCTAATATTCAGAAAATATCTAAAATTATTCTAATTTTAGAAGGAAAGCATTTCAGCTCAAAAAAAAATCTTTGTTTTTCGAAGGAAATAGTGTGGGAAAATATTTAAGATTATTCTAATCCTAAAAAGGAGAGCGTTTCAGCTTGGACAAAAATCTTTGTTTTTCGGAAAAGATAGCGTTGGAAAGTATTTAAGATTATTCTAATCCTAAAAAGGCAGCATTTCAGCTAAGGAAGGATTTTTGGGAAAATACTCGATTGGACAGAGATCTTTTTCAAAAGAGTTAAAGTTGGAAAAAATTTAAGATTATTCTAATCCTAAAAAGACAGCATTTCCGCTAAAAAAGACACTTTTGGAAAACATTCGATTTGAAAGATGACAGTTTTGACTAAAAAGGATTGAAAACATGGCTTCGGAAATCACAGAGCATTTAGTCATACGCAGTTCAAGGATGCAATGCATGAGCTAGACTATTCTAAGTCTCAAAAAGGATCCATGCCAATGATCCCACGTTGTTAGGGAACTCACGCATCCGCCATAAGTCAGGGACGAAATGGGGAGATGGGGGTTGCTAACCTCGGTGGAACCACCTTGATATTTAAATCAGACACAGTGAACGTCATTTCCCTACTTTGAGGTCGACCCAAAGGGAGAAATGGTTCGAATCCTAACAGTATGATGCATAAATAACATATAAAAAAAAAAAAAAAAAAAAAGGTACTCTAAATAGCCATCATTTTACTTTTCAAGCTTCACTGTCCCCAGCGGAGTCGCCAAATTGTGGACAAGGGATTTTGATCCACGCGATGTTTTATTTCAAAAACATTTTCATTTGAAAAGAGTCGCCACTAAATTTTAGGTGGAATTTAGAAACCAATTTTTAGAGAAAATGAGTTCGTGTGAGTTTACGTGTTAGGAAGTTTAAAAGAATTTCATTAATTTAACGCCTAACCCCGCCCGTTACAGAAACGGTCTCTACTAAGTAAAACCATGGCTATTATGAGTACACATGCGGATATGCAAACAATATTTTAACCCTAAACAAAATACATCCTTTCTACGTGAAGGTACCGGAAAGCGAGAGAAACCTATCGACGCCCTGCGCGCGCCCGCCCTCGCCCCGTGCGGGGGCGTCGGGAAGCGGAATGCGCCTCGCAGGAAAAAGTGCGAAGTTTTGCTAAAAATGGGGGAGATCATTGCATGAATTTGTGATCAAAAAGAAAAAGTATAAAAGTCCTTTTTTGAAATGTATTTTCGGAGTCGCCACCAAATATTAAAGGAATTTGGAACCTATTCAACGCGTCTTGAAATACAAGACACGAGTGTCTCAGATTTCAAGGTGCGTCGATACCTAAAAATCTAAGGTTTGAAACCAGAGAAGGGGTTCGGAGTGAGGTTACTTTTCGAAAGTTTTGACAAAATGAGTTTTGAAAACAGTAATCAAAAAGCCTACGTAAGAGTAGTCTCTACTAATTTGAAAACATTTGTTTAATTTCGATATTTGGGTTAAAGTCACGTTACGTACAAGTGCGAATAAACATGACTCGATTAAAATGCGTAAATAATGTAAATAGTCAAAATAATGACTTTGCTATAGGAAATGTACGTTAAATAATAATTTATTGACTAAATTATTACTATAGACGTTATTTTCCGATCTTATATTTAGAATTTATGGAAAACCCTCAGTTTTGACATGCTAAAAAGACTCTATGAAACGGTACAATTTAGTGTTGGATCCGTGATTCTAGTCGTTATTTAATGCATGAATGAGGACTTGCGTAATTATAAAAGTGACGTCGGTTTGTTTTAGTGATAATGAGTCGTTTATTTATGCGATATTGGCGAGGTTTAGACGGATTAGGAATCCGAATTGCTACAACCGACATTTAATACGAATACGGCCGCTAGTGCCAATATCGGGTTTGGGGTTAATGTAACCCCATTGTCCGAGTCTCAAGCGTCCAAAACGTAGGTAAAGGTTTACCTTTCAAAATGAAAAGACGGTATTTTTGAGTGGATTTTTGTGAATAGTGTATAAGTGTTAAAACCGATGCTTTGAAATGAATTAAGGGGTTGGTATTTATAGAGGTTGGTGGTTTATGGGTGAACAAAATAATAATCGCTTTGTAATCGCGAATTTTATTTCATTTGGGTTGGATTTTTGTAAGAAAAACACAAAGGTCGCACGCCAAAACAAATTTTTAATCGCTTTGTTAACAGGCGATTAGGTTTTTAATCGCCTGTTAACTGGCGATTTTAAATTTGTTTTGGTGTGCTATTTTCAGCCGCCTTTTGTGTTTTGGGTGTTGATTGAGTAATGATGATGTTCTATTCTTAGCTTAAGGGATAAGTATTTTTGGTTCGTACTGATTTGGTCCGAATCTTGGTTTTCGTGTTTCGGTTTTTGTCGTGTTTTTCGGTTTTGGCTCGAAAATAAAATAATATTAAAGTATATTATTTTATGGTTTTGTAATTTCTAGTTCTGTGAAAATGTGACACGGGACGCACTTTGGCCCGTTTTGCGGGTTGTGTTTTGGGTCGTTTTTGTAAGTTTGGGCCGTTTTGTAGCTAGTTGGGCTGTTTTTGTGGCTTGGCTTAAAAAGACGTTCCTATATTTTGTTCGTGTTATGCTCATAATGATTAAAGTTGACATTCATTTTTATGATTATGCAAGTCCAAATTAATACGCTAAAAATGACCAAATACGTTTTAGACACTTTTGTACCGTTTCGACTCTTTTTTTAAAAGCATGTATGACAGTCCTTTTCATCATCGGGTTTGTTTTTGGGGGGTACGGATACGGGTATCTACAGAGCCCCCAGTTTGACTGAGCTTGGACAAAGCGTTAGTCAAACTTAAAGATAGTATCCGGACCATCACAGTCTCGATACTACCTGGCGGCGCTAAGCATGTGTCTTATGGGAGAGACGAGGACTTAGCGTCGGGAAATGCGGGGAGGGACGACATGTTTTTAAGGACATGACGGTCCTACATGTTTAAGGGCATGTCAGCCTGCACGTGGCCTGAGTACTTCCAGCTGGCGCTTTGCTTGTGTTGTTCCTTGCTCTGCTTTGCTTGCGCTTCTGGCTTGCGCTCCTGGTTTTGCTTTGCTTGCGCCTCTGGCTTGCGCTCCTGGTTTTGCTTTGCTTGCGCCTCTGGCTTGCGCTCCTGGCTTTGCTTTGCTTGCGCCTCTGGCTTGCGCTCCTTGCTTTGCTTTCCTTGCTGGACGTCTCGTAGGAGAGGTCACGTGCTTTGGGGTTTGGTTTATAGGAATGGTTTAGATTTTTGTGAACGTCTCGTAAGGAGGCTACGTGTTTTTGAATTTTAACGTCTCGTGAGGAGGCTACGTGTTTTTCTCATAAAAGGTTAGATTTTTATGAACGTCTCGTGAGGAGGTTACGCGTTTTTTTGAATTTTAACGTCTCGTGAGGAGGTTACGTGTTTTTCTCATAAAAGGTTAGGTTTTTATGAACGTCTCGTAAGGAGGCTACGTGTTTTTGTGTTTCTCATAAAAAGGGCTAGGTTTTTATGAACGTCTCGTAAGGAGGCTACGTGTTCTTGTGTTTCTCATAAAAAGGGCTAGGTTTTTATGAACGTCTCGTGAGGAGGTTACGTGTTTTTGTATTTCTCATAAAAAGGGCTAGGTTTTTATGAACGTCTCGTGAGGAGGCTACGTGTTTTTGTGTTTCTCATAAAAAGGGCTAGGTTTTTATGAACGTCTCGTGAGGAGGTTACGTGTTTTTGTGTTTCTCATAAAAAGGGCTAGGTTTTTATGAACGTCTCGTGAGGAGGTTACGTGTTTTTGTGAATGACTCGAAAAGAGGTGACGTATTTTTGTGAACGACTCGAAAAGAGGTGACGTATTTTTGTGAACGACTAAAAAGAGGTGGCGATTTTTGTGAACGACTTCGAAAAGAGGTGACGATTTTTGTGAACGACTCGAAAAGAGGTGGCGATTTTTGTGAACGACTCGAAAAGAGGTGGCGTATTTTTGTGAACGACTCGAAAAGAGGTGACGTATTTTTGTGAACGACTCGAAAAGAGGTGACGTATTTTTGTGAACGACTCGAAAAGAGGTGACGTATTTTTGTGAACGACTCGAAAAGAGGTGACGTATTTTTGTGAACGACTCGAAAAGAGGTGACGTATTTTTGTGAACGGGTTGAAATTGTATTTGAAATGGGTTGAAATGGGTATTGGGCCGAGAAAAACAGCCCAAAACAAAACTGAAACCCACGAAATAAAAATATAATCGCCTGTACACAGGCGAATTAAAATTTAATCGCCTGTGCACTGGCGATTATGTTTTTGTTCGGTGTTTTTTGGTTAAAACACGGGAAAGCAGGGGTTGGCTCATTTCATCCGAAAACAAAACAAAACAAAATCGAAAACCACTAAAACTCGTCTTGGCGATTTTCTTGATCAAAAATTGATTTTCCGACTCCTACAATTCGTCATGGACCAAGGTACGTACTCGACTTACTTGGTTTTTCGTGTTTTGAATTTGGTTTGAGTCGGTTTTAGCTTGAAATACCGTTTTCTAGGGTTTTGGTCGATTTTCGTTGGTTTGATTCGAGTTTGGCTTTCGTCTTGGTTTGAAAACGTTCGCCATGGCTAGTATAGTGCTTGCCTTGCTGGTCTTGCTGTCGTTGTGTGAAAACCCGGCTCGTGGTCTCGATTTTCGTGCGTTTTGTAGTGTAGGGGCATTTTGGTCATTTTTGAAAACGTCTCGAAAATGGCTCAAAACTTCAGTGTAGCTTACCCATTAGTAGTATATCATGTTGGTAAGTTCGGTTTGTTGAAATGTGCGCGAAAAGCGGTTCGTTTGGGTTAAAACCGTGTAAAAGGGGGTTAAGGCCGGGGCTTTGCTCTGTTTTTGTCGCCTATGACGATCCCGAGTGGCTTGGTTGTTTTGGAAACGTTGTAGTATGCTAGTGTGGAGGTTTGGGTGGCTTGTGTGCAAAAAACGGCTCGAAAAACCGTCATTTTCGTGCGTTTTGGTATAGGGGCCGATTTTGGTCGAAAATTTTTCGGTTCCGAAACTTGCCCGAATTCTCTGTACTGTGTTTTCATGGCTAGTATGGTACACATTTGGCTTTGTTTTGTAGGAAATGTATGGTTTGGAGGTGTTTTGGAGCGTTTTTTGTAGTTTAGGCTAGGTTTCCTAAAATCGCTCTTCCTCGCTTTCGTGCCAGTGTATGTAAAGTATTGGAGGGTATGTTGTCCGTGTTGGCTAGGGGTTGTTTTGTGGGAAGTGGGGGCTTTTGGGTTGAGTTATGGTCAATAAAAGGTCGCTTTTGTAGTTTGGAGGTGTTTCGCAAAGCTATTCACCGAGGTGTTCGGGACATCGTTGCATGAAATTTTTGCACGTGCTCATCGTGATTTATGGGTTGGGTGCATTTGAGAAAATATGGGTTTCGGCCTCTGTAGCGCTTTTGTCCTTTCTCGCTATTTTTAGGTTTAAAAGCCTATTTTCTCAAGTCACTGGTTTTCATTGCTTTCGCGTGGACTTGCTCCTCGTGTTCATTGTGGGGGACGTGAATACCGTGCGTGGGTCCTTAACAGTGCATTCTGTGCCTCTCGCTTGGCTTTGGCCTTGTCTGTCAAGAATTAGGCCTCCTGCTTCCTTTTTGATGTCTTGTTTTGATTTGTCGCTATCCTTGTGCATTCCTGTTTCCTGGACTAGCTGTGTAGGACGTATATATCATATGTGTGTTATGAACTATACTTTTCTGTGCCTTTGCCTTGTTTTGGCCTCATTTGCAGATTTTTGGGCCTAATGCTTGCTTCCTGTTGCTTTTGCGTGCTTCTGCTTTCCTGAACGATCTGCTGTTGTAGTTGTCTGAGTATGCCTTTGAATTTTGTGCAGGTGATCCTGCGCCTTCAGTGCCTACTTCCAGCTCCATGGACCAGGTCTTGGCTGGCGTTTGACTTTACCGTTCCGAGGGACGAGCATACTCCTACTTCAGGGATGCCTGCGCCTATGGAGGTTTCTGATGGTCCGTCTCAGTCGGACTTGCTGAGAGCTTTTCCTCAGACGCCTGGAGCTTCTACGACGCCTGGAGCTTCTACGACACCAGGGTGCGAGTGGCAGGGTCCTGCTGGGTCGTCTCTCGCCTTTTCTCGCTAGTGGCGCGGGGTGGCATCGAGTCGCCTGGGCCTTCGCTAGTGGCTCAGGACACGATCGTTTCTCGGTGGTCCCGAGCCGCTTGCCAGTGGCTCGGTCGTGACGTTCCGCCGAGTCACCGCTTCTTTCACTAGCGCGGCGAGAGGAGGCTGCTATTGAGCAGCCAGGGTCTTCTGCTGGCGGAGTCGTTCGTGAGGCCGTTGAGGGGTCTTCCGATTTTTCAACTAGAGACGCACGCAGGGGTGACGCAATTGAGCGTACTGGCTCTTCGGGTGGTGCTAGCGGTAGCCGCCGAAGCCGCCGAGGTCTCCTGCTGGCGGCCGAGGTCAGACTCAGGGTGTTGTTTCAGGCTCTTTGCAGGGGCGCGGACGTGGCGCCGCTGTGGAGTCGCCTGGGGCTCCTGGGCATGGTCGTGGGAGAGGTCGAGGCGTAGCTGCAGGGTCTTCGCGGGGGCGTGGCCGTGGTGCTGCTGCGAGGGTGCCTGTGGCTCGGAGGAGGCCGTGGTGGCGATCGAGATGGGGCTCGGAGGAACTGAGGCGAGAAGCGTAAGGTGGATGAGGCCTCCGTGAGGCGATGGTAGGCCGCGGCCGAGCTCTGGATGCTGCGGAGGGTGGTGACCGGGCCGAGGCTGAGGTCGCCGGTTGTTGAGGAGGTTGGAGCAGGGGGAGCTCCTGTGGAGGTCCCGCGGAGGCGTGGTCGTGCTCGAGGGCCGGGGAGTCGTTACGAGGATCCTCCTGAGTCAGAGGGATCTCAGGGTGACGAGGAGCAAGCTCGACGAGGAGCAGTCCGCCGAGGAGCGAGCTACGACGAGGCCGAGATTGCCGATGCAGGGCCGCCGCCGCGGCCGCGGCCATGACGCCGCTGTGGTCGCCATTAACGCGCGTGTGCTCCTTTCATGGTCGGGGTTCGCTCAGTGGTCCGGCCTGGATCAGCCGGGACGAGTTGAGGAGACGCCGAGGACGCAGGTGAGAGACGCGGCCGCAGATGCCGCCGGCGCTGGCCGCTGCACCGCCGCCGAGATCGAGGTCGCCATGGTTTGCTCATGGGGATGGTCGAGTGGGTATACGACCAGCTTATCCCCAGGGGCCGCGTCCGTGGTCCCAGGTTGCTAGAGACTGGGATGGCGTGAGTTTGGTCTGGAGTCCGTTGGAGCACTTGTCGATCCGGGTGAAGGTCGGCTTCCCGTTAGGCGGGATGAGGACCTTCTCCGGATTCCGGACAGCGATTGACGTTTTTGAGGAGAGGCTCACACAGGAGGAGCGGGACATAGTGCTCGGGACGGCTTTGGGTCCCCTGGTGCAGAAATGGAGAGAGGTGCGGGGGAAGCGGGTGAACGCGCGTCTCAGCGTGCTCCGGGCGTTCTTTGGGCGAGTTTTGGGATACTACCAACACCTTTCACATGCCTGGTTACGAGGTTGGCGTGACTCCTTCCTCGTGGGCGCTTGTCACGGATCGCCTTCATGGTGAGCGTGCATTTGATCGGGGCGTGGCGTCCTCCTATTGATAGTCCGCGGGTTGTGCGGTTGATTGGCGACGGTTAGGTGCGGAGAGGCGAGGAGAAGACGTTTGACCGGACGATATGGTTTGGCCGACTTCTTCGAGGGGAAGAGGAAGAAGAAAGGTTCTACTCGAGCGAAGGCCGAGAGAGGGCCCGACCGTGGTCGTGGTGGTTCTCGACGGCCACCCATTTCGCGACAAGGGGGAGCGAAGGCCGACGGCCGCGGTCGATGGCGCTGGCTTGACCGGACACGTCTGGGTGAGTTTGACTGGTTACTCTCGCCTGGGTTGCCGATCCGATACTTGAGGACGCAGCGCGTCCCGACCGGATCGACGAGAAATCGATGTGTCGCCAGGGTCCCGCCTTCTTATGGAGGTAAGGCTTGATTTTGTAGCGCCCCGTTGTCTTGTTTCGCTTTTTCTTTATGACATGTTCTCGATTGTTTGCGTGCTTGGTGCTATGCTCACTTCCTTCTTCGCTCCGAGCACGTTCCAGGTTACACGAGCGCATCTCGGCCTTCCATGCGACGCGACAATGAACGGCAGAACATTGGCCTTAAGGCACGACGAGGCTCGTGTTCTCTTCAACGGGATGGTGATGGATAAGGTAAGGGTGATTGTGTTTTGTATTCTGGTCTTTTGTAGCTTGGTTTTGGTTTTGTGTTTGTTTTTAGTAGTTTATGATTTGGTTTTGTTTTGTAGTTCGTTCGCGACCCTTGGAGGAATTTTACTGGCGTCCCTCCGTCGATTGCAGCTCGCTTTGGTCCCCTTGACGGACGGCGGCTGTACATCGAGACCCAGGACGGCCAGCATCGCACTTGGGCGAAGCGCCTGTCTGCGCAGACGGTCGCGGGCTTCATCGCACCGCTTCCTCCGCCTTCGCTTTGTTTGTGGAGACGCCTGATGCTAACGAGCGCCGTGACGTGTACCATGAGGGTCAGTCCGATTCCCTGCTGCGGCCGGCCGAGGATTACGTGACTTGGGCACAGCATGCTCTTGCTGATGCTGTGATCGAGGTATGTTTGTTTATCCTTTTCGCTTGTATAGGCTTTGGCTTTGAGAAGCAAAAATTTTACCCTATTTTTGTTTTGTAGCGACGTGATCCTGATCTTGAGTTCCAGCCTCCTCCGTTCGTCGAGGATCTGCTGGTTGTTCACGAGGGCTGCTCCCATTCGATCGTGCTGCAGCCTTGTCTGTCCGTGGTCACTGACGCGGGACTAGAGAGTTGGGATCCGAAAGTGAAAAAGGTATTCACTTTTTTTGTATAGCATGTGTATTATGTAGGATAGCCCCCAGTTTGAGTAAGATTTTAGTGTAAAATCATTAGTCAAACTTTGTTGGAATAGCTTCTGATTATAGCCCCCAGTTTGAGTAAGATTTTAGTGTAAAATCATTAGTCAAACTTTGTTGGAATAGCTTCTGATTATAGCCCCCATGTTGTAAAGCTAAGTGGACGTTTCGTGTTTGTTGCAGGTGACGGCGGACGTGCACAGGCGGCTATGGCGCAAATGAACCTGGTGGCGGTCGTGAATGAGAAGGTGGTTGAGGCTTGCAGGGCGGAGAGAGAGGCAGCCGACGCTCGACTTGAGTTAGCCAGGGTCAGGGCTGAGGAGGGGGCGAGATCGCGGGCCGAGCTGGAGGCTGCGCATGCCGAGGAGTTGGCGAGAGTCCGGGCAGCCGAGGGCTCGTGACGCAGGGAGCTGGATAGGCGCGTCGAGATCGATTCCTGCGTCTTTGTCTTGCGGCCGTGACCAGCCGTCGTAGGCTTGGACTTGTGTATTTTGGACTTGTATTACGAATATTAGTATTTGTTTGTATTGGTTTATGTATTAGGACTTGTGTATGGTTGGTTGATTTTTGGTCTTGTGGGTGTTTATGGGCCTAATTCGGTTATTTTGTCTTGCTGCAAAAATGCATTCCTGCGTAGTAGCCGGGTCTAAAATCCTTGCATATTTGCTTGCCGAGCGCATTCGCAAAACATTGTTAGTCGTAAAAGCATATATATACGTCTCGATTGAGACTGACTTGCTAATGACTAAAATTTTGAAAAATGCTGATTTAGCAAAAATTTTAGACTCGTGAAAAAGACGTTTTTGACATAGCCAAAATATGAGCTAAAACGACGTTTTTGAGACGAAAAATTGTGAACGTGAAAATCATATTTTGTGTTGTGTTTAATTTTCGTGTGATTATCGTGTTTTGTGAAAATGAAAAATATGAAAGACGGGAATTGATTACGCAAATCGAGACGACGCGACGGGACCGTAAAAACAGGTTGGAAGTCGGTAGAAAAAGGTGTAGGGGTAATAAGTTAAAGGTTTAGGGCGTAGGGGTGTAAGAGATTGTAAGAAAATCGAATAATTTTGTCGAATAAAGAAAATCGCCGTGAACAGCGATTTGTTTAATCGCCTGCGTACAGGCGATTATTGTTTTGTTTTGTGGTTTTTGTTTGATTTATTTTAATCGCTTGTGCACTAGCGCTTAAGTTTTTGTGTTGTATTTCGTTTTGCAAATCTCGGCTATAAAAGGAGGGCTAAGTTAGTTCATTTCACTCATCCTCTCGTCTTCTATTCTCGATTTTCCAAAAATATTCAGAATATTTACGGAACATTCGTCGAGTTATGGAGATTTTTGAAGGAAATTTACGCCGTTGGTGTGCGGCCTTGTCGCATCGAGAAGAAGCGCTGAAAGATCATGAGTCGGCGTATTTCGTGGGCTAAGGCAGGTTCGAATGGAATACGAGTTCCTGGATGCTTGTCTTGAGTATTGGGACCCAAGTCTTCATGTGTTCCGCTTTCCTTGCGGAGAGGTTTGCCCTTTAGTTGAGGAATTTGGGGCCATTGGCGGGTGGACGCGTATTGGCGTGCCTGTGTGCGTCAGGCAGGAGCTTGGCAATAAGAGGCAAGTTCAGAATTATCTCCAGATGACCCGTGACGAGGTGGAAGAGTTATTTGTCGGGAACCGTATCAACCTCTATCTTTTGTGTCAATGGTTTAGGAATAATGAAAACGTGCATATCTCTGCTGTGGCCAGGAGGAGGGCTTTGGCCTTTTGCTTGGTACATTGCCACATGTTTCCGGACTCTGTGTCCGAGGGGTTGCTGGGAGATCCGCGTTTAATTGCCGTCGTGGAGCAGATGGAAATAGGTTGCAACCCTTCTGCTTTAATTCTGGCTGAGACGATCCTTGGATTGGACGACCGGGCATGTAATAGGGAACATGCGTACCGAGGGTGTCCCGTGATCCTCCAGGTGTGGCTGATGGAGCGTCTAAGTGTGTTGAATGACCTTGGCTTCGATGGCGAATACATCGCAGGAGGTATTACCAATCGTTACATGCGATGGTCGGGTCCAGACGAGCGTCCTGATGACTATTTCCCCGAGTTTGTGAGGTCATGTGCCATCCGTTGGTCGGTATCTTGGTGGGGAGTGGTCAGTGTGACGGCGAGTGCAGTAGGTGATGGTCCCTCTGGAGTTCTATTGTGTGGGTTTGAGATGGGAGTTTACATCCATCCCTCGCGCGAGGCGCGACAGATAGGGTATGCACGATTCATTCCGGCCAGGACACGAAGATACATGACATGGTTGTGTTAAATAACCAGGTGATCGACGAGTGGGTCGATGGTTGGATCATGCGCCCTAAATGGCTTGTGGGTCGGTACTCCCGGGACGATCCGGTGTCGAGGGCTTACCCGAATGGACCGCTGTCGAAAGTGCCGTGGAGAGGGCTCGCCTCCGCGTCAGAGCTTAACGAGCCTCCGCCGACGTCCGCCACGACCCGATCCGCTTTGGCCGCAATGCTGGTAGGGGTGGTGCTTCGAGCTCTGCGGTCTTCTCGCTACCGAGTGCGTGTTTGGTCGTCGCCAGATTCAAGGGCCAGGTGCTCGGATCGTCATGGTAATGCTCTGGGTCGCCAGTAGGGGTTGAGGGCCTGCGTTCCCTATTTAGCCGAGGGTTTCAAGTCTGCTTCGGAGAATAACCTGGTTTCAGTTTATGTGTGTTTTGTTAATATTATGTTCATATTATGTTGTATTATGTAATATATTACCTATCCTAAACCCGATGTACATGCCGGGACTCGTATTGTAATATATAGTGTTTGTTAGCGTATTTCTAAGGTCGTAGTCATGCTCCTACGTTGGAAAATCCAAAATGTAACCGTTCTTTTTAATGTTAATAAAAATCAGGTTTTTATTTACGACTTTGCCTCATTTTGCTTGTTATTTTGTGTGAAATTCCTTGGCTCTAATCTCTTTTCCAAAGGTTTAGAATGCAAGTGTGGTTTTTGTTTTTAGGAAGTTTTTGTGTTGACTATTCCCTTGGCCTTTTTAAGCTTTGGGTTTGTCGCTTTGTGTTGAATGTCGTCCTTTTCACTCTTAGGTTTAAAAGACGAATTTTTGTGTTGACTTTTGTCCTTGGCCCTTTTAAGCTTTAGACGTGTCATTTTTGTGTTGAATATCGCCTTATGTTAACCTATTAGGCTACGAGACGGTTTTTGTGTTGACTATGTCCTCGACTTTTTTAAGCTTTGGACGTGTCATTTTTTGTGTTGAATATCGGTTGCGCTTTTTGTAAAGCTGCCTACGTATCCACGAAAAGTGGAATCAAACCGGCGTAGTTCGGGAATGTATGTTTAAGGGCATACCGGCCCATGGATTGTGTTTGCTTTTTTGTGGTGAATGTGCACGTTTAGGGGCATGCCTACCATGAATTGTGTTTGTTGGATGCATGTTTAGGGGCATGCCGGCCCATGAGCATGTTTAAGGACCTGCCGGTCCATGAGCATGTTTAAGGACCTGCCGGTCCATGAATTGTTTTTGATTTTTGTAGAGAGAGTGAGAGAGAGCACGTTTTAGGGGCATGCCGGCCCATGAGCATGTTTAAGGACCTGCCGGTCCATGAGCATGTTTAAGGACCTGCCGGTCCATGAGTTGTGTTTTTATAAAATTGTATTTTATAGATACATTGCAAGGGGTTTTCAGGGATAGTATTTCTTGAGTTGATCGAGGTTTGTGGCGAGGTTAAACTCTTGGCCGTCGAGATCGGTTAGTTTGATCAAGCCCGCCTCGTGTAAATCTCTTCGACGCAGGTAGGGCCTCGCGAATTAGGTTTAAACTTTCCTCGTGGGTCAACTGGGAGTGGTGCTCGAACTGACTTTAGTACGAGATCCCCTACTTTAATGTTTCGTGGCTTGACTCGTTTGTTGAATGCTCGTTGAAGCCGGGCTTGGTACATACGTACGGTGCTCAGGGAATGCAGTCGGCGTTCATCCAGGAGCATGAGTTGTTAAATGCGGATTCACGCCCATTCTCGCTCCGGATGCTACTTTCCATTAGTATGCGTAGAGACTGTATTTCTATTTCCACTGGTTGGACGGCTTCCATGCCATAGGTGAGAAAATAGGGGGTCATGCCTGTAGGGGTTCGGATGGTAGTTCGGTATCCCAGCAGTGCATATGGTATCTTGTTGGGCCAATCTTTGCAATCGCCGATCATTTTTTCAAGTATGGTGACGACCGCTTTGTTTGTCGCTTCAACGGCTCCATTGGTTTGGGGGTCGATATGGCGAGGATTTGTGATGTTGGATGTTGTATTTTGTGAGTATAGCTTAGTCTCGCGTTGAAAGTCGCGAGCCTTGATCGCCGATGAACTTCGTGGGGTATGCCATATCGGCATATGATGTTTGTCTGGATGAACTTGGCGACTTCTTGGAGCCGAGGGTCCGAAAGCGACGCCGCTTCTACCCATTTAGTAAAGTAGTCGATGGCCACTAGTACGGCGGTGACCTCTGCCCGACGGGGTGGACTTTTCCTATCACGCCGATGCCCCAGGTTGAAAAGGGCCAAAGTGAGGTTAGGCTATATAGTGGTGAAGGTGGTACATCTTTGTACATTCTTTGAAAATTTGGCGATTATGGCGATTTAACGTATTGGATGCACCGCTTCCATAGTCGCCCAATACCATCCTAGCCGTAGAATCTGCTTGCAGAGTGCTCGAGCATTCATGTGGGGTCCGCATTCGCCGTCGTGGACTTGGTTAACGATTTCCGCTCTTCTTGTAGTCGACACATATGAGCGGTGTCCCTTGTGGTGTTTTCTTGAGTAATTGTCCTATTTCTAGCACAAATTGGGAAGCTAGGAGTCCGATAGCCCTCTCCCACGTTTATCGATTGTCGGGTGGGTAAGTGTTGTCTGTTTTGTAGTTGATTATGGCTTGATACCAGGGCTCTGTCTGCTCGGCTTCGTCCAGGTCAATGGTATGGATGTATGCTGGTTCGTCACGTCTTTCGACGATGATGGGTAGTAATTTCATGTCTGGTGGCATGTTGAGGAGGATGATAGCTTTGGCAGCATCGGTGAATCGGGTTTTCTTCCCTTGGGAGGTGGTAGAATTCAACACAGTCGAAGTTGGTTAGGAGTTTCTGTACTTTTGCTTGGTATTTGGTGAGGGTTTCGCTCATGATCTTCCATGCCCCTGTCACTTGATTTATGATGAGGAATGAGTCTCCATGTACCCGTAGGTTCTTTATCTTGAGGGTGATGGTCGCTAGACCATAAATGCAAAGCCAGATTCTGCGGCGTTATTTGTAACGTCAAGTCGAGCTTGATCGAGAGTGGAGTATGATCGCCGTTTGGTGATATTAGAGTATTCCGACTCCATAGCCGCGTAATTTGATGCTCGTCAAGTATATTTGCCAGTATTCCTTTTCTATGGTGAATATCCCATCGTCCGGAAACGACATCGTATCAATCATGGGCTGTTCGATGATAGCATTTTCTGCAAGGAAGTCCGAAACCGCTCTTCCTTTGATTACTTTCAGAGGGAGGTACTTGAGTTCGCATTTCGGCGGTAAGCGAGTCCATCGGCCATGCGTCCGCTCAGATCGGGTTTTTCAAATAGGTATTTGAGGGGTCCATTAGGGAGTAGACTCTTGTAGTCTTTGGTGAGTAGGTAGTGTCCGAGCTTTTTGGTTGCCCAGGACCCGAGAGGCGACTTTCTCGACTGGTTCATACCGAGTTTCGTAATCGTGAAACTTCTTGCTGATGTAGTAGATGGCCCGTTCTTCGTTGTTGACTTCTTGGGCAAGCATGGCACCCATGGCATCGGGCGTGGTTGTTAAGTAGAGCGATAGTGGCAAATCCTTTTGCGGAGGTACCGTAATCCGGGTGGATTTGTAAGCGTGCTCTTGACTTTGTCAAATGCTTGTTGGCGATCGTCGTCCCATTTCGTATGCTCTTCCTTCTTCAATTTCTTGAAGATTGGCTCGCAAATCATGGTGAGTTTGCTGATGTACCGGGAGATATATTGGACTTGTCCCAAGAAACTCCTTATTTCGTCGATGTTGCTCGGCGTTTTCATGCCCATTATTGCTTTGATTTTGGTGGGTCTATTTCGATCCTCGCCGGGCTTACTATGTGGCCTAGCAACTTGCCTGATGTGACTCAAAGGTGCATTTCTGTGGGTTTAATCGCATTTTGTACTGCCTGATCCTGGCAAAGAATTTGCGGAGATTTGTGATGTGGTCATCCCTTTCTTTTGATTTTACGATCATGTCGTCGACGTATACCTCAACCTCCTTATGCATCATGTCATGGAGCAAGGTAGTGGCAGGGCGTTGGTAGGTAGCGCCGCATTTATGAGCCCAAATGGCATGACCGTGTAAGAAGATGTTCCCAGGGGTTACGAAAGTGGTTTTGGCATGTCGTCTGGCCGCCATTTTGATTTGGTTGTATCCTGCATATCCATCCATGAATGACAGTAAGGCATAGTCTGCTGTGTTGTCGATTAGGATGTCCATGTGAGGTAGTGGGAAATCATCTTTGGCGTGCTTTGTTCAGTCCCTAAGTCGGCACATACCGTATTTTGCCGCTTTTCTTCATAATCGGTACCATATTGGAGACCCTCCGAGTATTCGATGACTTGGATGAAAGCAAACTTGTAGTCGCCGATCTCTTCCTTGACCATGAGAGACCATTACGGCTTGATGCGCTTGAGCTTCGCTGACCGGCTTGCTACCCTGCTTGATCGGGATGCGGTGTTCAGCTATCTCGCGGTCTATGCCGGGCATGTCCTTATATGACCAGGCAAAGACGTCCTTAAACTCTGCGAGGAGCTTGGTATAGGTGGCCCTTTCTTCTGTGCTTAGGGAAGCCCCCAGTTGCAGTTCTTGAGGTTCTTCGGGTGTGCCTATGTTGGTGGTTGTTGTGTCTTTAATAATTGGGTTCTGTTCGGGTTTTGAGACAATACTTGCAATGTATCTATATAATGCAATGTTATTTAGTTTAAATTTATCGCAATTATTAGAAAGAGTAGAGTTTGAAAGAGGCAAAGAGTAATCAAAAACTTTCATGTTATTAATGTTATCAAAAGCGGTTACATTTGAAGATAGCTCAGACGAGGGAGCTTTGGACAACCTTAATGACTCTAGTTCTTTAGCTAAAATGACTATGTCAGGGAAGTAGCCCGGGGACTTAGTTGGGGTAAGAGACTTGAGATGACGACGAGGGAGTTTAAACTTTAAGACAGTCTTTTGGTTTGGGGTATTGTCTTCGTCGGAGTCGGAATCTTCGAAAGCGTAGCCTTGACCCGTAGTTATCTTGAAAGTACGGCCTTGTTCGCTTGGTCCATTGGAGGGTTTTTGACCATCCGTTGTGAGTTTTCTCTTCGTAAGGGATGATCGAGGTTGGTAGGGTTGAAGTTGTTGTTGCGCACGATGCCTGAAATGAGCTCAATCCCTGAATGGTGTATGTGGTCGTGTCCTTAGGAATCTTGCTAGTGCCTTCTTTGACGAAGTAGTGGCCGGGGAGGATGTGGTATGGTTGCATATGGAAGTCATGATATTTCTTGCGATCATTGTATGCTTCCAAACCTTGAGAGACTTCGTATGACCATGGTACGTAAGATAGACCCATGGTGGGCCATTTATTGTCATCGTCCTTTGTGTAGAGCGCAATGATTTCCTCTCCACGGTCGAGTACAGATGTTGAAGTCAAAGTCGAACCCACACATGTCGTCGGCTGGATCGGCATTTATCTCTGCAGTACTATCATTGGCTTTTTGCTGCTTGAGGGTAGCTCGAAAGTTCGAGGCGTCGATGGTGACGATCTCGTCATCAAGAGGTATCCTGACCTTTTGATGTAGGGTTGAGGTGACGGCCTTGGTAGCGTGGATCCAAGGTCTTCCTAGTAGCATGTTATAGGTAGGGGGTATGTCGATGATTTGAAATTCGGTTTCTCTCATGACTGGTCCCGTCATAATGGGGAAGGAGATGGTTCCTTTTATCTTTGCGGCGTGTCCGTCAGAGGCCACGACACCGCCTGCGTGCACGGGATGAAGTCGTTTTCCTTAATTCTCAATTTCCTAGCTGTCTCAAGGGGCAAGACATTGACTGCAGATCCATTGTCGATGAGGACGACCGGCAACGTCATGCCATGGCATTCCACGTTGATGTAGAGAGGTAGATTGTGTGTGCCGCCGAACGGAGGGAGGTCCTTATCCGAGAAGGTGACGGCGTTGGCCTGCCATTCGCGCGTAATGTTACTGATAAGTTTCTCCGGAGACATTTCCGATGTCATCGGGGTGACCTGTAATGCTTGGTAGAGGGCTTCACGGTGTCCCATTGAGTCTCTTAAGAGCTGCCAGATTGAAATGTCCGCTTTCGTCTTGTTGAGTTGTTTGTGGAGTGTGTCTCCGATCTCGGGTGTAGGCAAGGGTGTTGGGGTAGCATTTGGTGGAGTTATTTTGTTAACTGGCAAGACAGGTACAGGATTGGTGTCAGGTAATGACACCCTGCTGGCTGGCGGCGTAGGAGCAATGTTTGTAGGTGGGGTTGCAGAGGTAGGCGAAGTAGGCGGCGTATCTTCGTCTATGATTATCCCCTTGTTCTTTTCTTGAGCAGTCAACCTTGGCGGGCGGCTTTGAGGTTCAAGTAACTTTAGAGAAGCTTGGTACGGACGTCCAGAACGTGTTAGGTAGGCTATTTCATCATCACTGTCTGATAGCCTGAATGGGTACTTGTGACGTAACTCTCCGTACTTGCCCGGCGGGGGACGGGGTTGAGCCTCTTCCTCGTAGGGCTCATCTTGGAGACAGGTGCGGATGTCATCATTGTCGGCTTCATCCTCAGAAGTATTCCAGATGCCATTGATTTCGTAATCGTCTGAGACTATCATTTTAGAGCAGTCGATGATAGGGTGTGCTTCCGTAAATATAGCATGGTTATGTAGAGGGTTCAGCTGGTTTGAAGGCTTAGGACTTGGGCTGGGCTTAACAATAGTATTGTCGTCGATTAAGTCTTGAACTATGTTCTTCAGGCGAAAACATTGCTCGGTGTCGTGCCCTTTTCCTCTGTGAAATTCGCAGTATGCGTTCTGATCCCATGACTTCGGTTTCTTGTCTGGGGGAGGTTCGCTAGTAGGCCCTATGAGTTGAAGTACATTGCGGCTCACCAGCTTCTGCAGTGCTTTTGAGTAAGTCATGTATATCGGGTCAAAGTTCCGTCGTGCTTTCATCGAACTGGGACCAGGAGGTGAGTATGATGCTTTTGGCGGAGGCATGGCGTGTCTTGGTGGTGTCGTAAAACCGGTGGTGCTTCTAACGCGCCCAAAGGCGTTGATGGCATGGATGGGCTCGACTTTGGCGGTGGCTCGAGATGAGCTCCTTGATACCCGCGCCCGTACTCTTATTCTGCTTTCTTTACTGAGGTCGCCCTCGATGAGCTCGCCAACGACGCCGAGGGTTGAAAAATTGTCAAAATTTCCGTGATCGTAGGTGTTCTTTGGTATGCGGGGTGAGGTTGTTGATAAACTTAGTGATCAAATCGGTGTCTCTTGGGCGGTTAGGTATTTGAGCACATAGTTTCTTCCAAATAGCGTTAGGTACTCGGTAAACCCTTCTGTCTCTCTCGAGTCGGGACCTCCAAGTGCGTAGCGAGACTTGGATATCATTGTTGTCTCGATCAAGATCGAACGCAACCGTTATGTCCTCGAAACTTCCGGTTTTGTGTGGCTCTAAAGCATAGAACCATGCCCTGGGTTGTGCATCGAGTGAATGCGGAAATAAAGTAGCCCATGCGGGGGGTTCAACGCCCATGATGGCCATTTTGGCTTTGAAGGCTTTGACATGCACGAGCGGACTTTCGTGACCTTTGAAGATGGGAAGATCGCTGAGTGCTAGTTTATCTGGTAGCATGGACCTGACGTTCTTTGGGATGTGCTCGTTTTCTTGATGTATAGAGTAACCCCTTGAATTCGTGAGACGTTCTTCCATGGTTCGGATCCTTTTTGCGTTCCGTTCGGATTCCTCGGCTAAGCGTACGGCGTTTTTCTCTGCTTCAAACTTTTGCATGATAGCCATTTGTTCGATAGTCGGAGTGAGGCTAGCTATCCTATCATTGAGCTGTCGGACCTGCTCGGCAGTTACCTCTGGGGGGGGTGGCGGCGGTCCTCCGAAACCTTCATCGTGTTGAAAGGCCATGACAGGTTTTGGTTTTGATCTGTTGTAGGAGCGCTTCTTTGGAGGCGGAGGTGGGTTTAAGTGACGGTTCTTAGTTCGTCGCGTATCCAGGGTTTTTCAATGAGCGGACCTGACAAAGTTTTCAAACCTTTAGTGATTCTAAAAGAGAAGGAAAAAGACTCAAATGAAAAATCACATTCACGACCAAAGGAAGACACAAAAGTGTAAAAAGGGTGACTCGACTTGACTCGTGTTTTTAGCTTTTAAAAAGACACGGGAAGCTTTTGAGATAGAGGCATGTTGACACGTCCCTATTCTCGAGATAAGAAAATTTGTATGATCATAATCCGATTAACCCAGTTTGGCGGTATGTTGCCGGGGGTTTATCATTGGATTATGATAAAAAAGGATCAGACCGAAGTAGCGATAGGCTAACCGATCTGAGGATGTTAAAATTTGGGTAAAAGGTGATCAATTGTTCGCCTTTTACGTGTGACTCAGGGATTTGAATCAAAAATGACGATAGGTCACTTGATTCAAAGAGTAAATCAACGGGTTCACATCTGAACGATCCCGCGTTTTTTTTTTTGAGAGAAAAAGATCAAGTCGGGATGACTAAAGAGCCACTCGACTTAGGGCTAATTCTAAAGTTCTAAAAGTTAATTTCATTTAAAATCTCCGAAATGAATTGACATATTCGGGTTTTTGCTTTGTGAAAGACTTTTAGCAATAAATGCATTATGACGATACGTCAGTCGCATAATTCATTTACGTTTTGAAAAGGACCTGGGATATAGTGGTTACCCTAGGTCGGTTTTAAATGTAGCGGCACTCTATTTATTAAACTCAAATGACTATAGGTCAAAGAGCCTAACGGCGTGTTTTTAAAAGTATGACCTTTTTTGAAAAAAGTTTGAAAAAGCAATTTCAAAGATGGACGTATTTTAAAAGTATAATGCCTAGGAAAAGTTTTTGCATGCGTAAAGTTTTGAAAGACTACTATAGTGAGGGTACTATAACTTCGCACTTGTACATATAAACACAGGTTTTTGGTTTATAGGGTAAGGTTCCCTCCGCCATTCTCGACACGTTTGGGTAGGGGCACCCGCAAGACTACACACGCCTTAGGTGTGAATTCAAGACGGGCCCTAGAGCATTCGAGTTTGGTAGTTACGATCGTTTGTACGGATGCCGTACTTGTAATCGTGGAGGGTGAGAACAGCAGTGTGTCCGAGTTACCTCGCTTATGAAGCGAGTTACCGGGGCCGTTCCTCAAAGGGTGTGGTTTGAATCAGGAGGATTCGACTCAACGTACTTTTGCCCAAATATCGAAAGCGTAAATGTTTTCAAAGTTTCAAGCTTCACTTCTTTATGTTTTTAAAATAAAAGAAAAACAAGTTTTTCAAAAATAATAAAAATCATGCTCGTCCCAGTGAGTCGCGGTGAAGGTGCAGGAAGCGAGAGAAACCTATCGACGCCATACTGCGCGCCGCCTGCGCCGTCTTGGGGCGTCGGGAAGCGGAATGCGCCTCGCAGGAAAAAGTGCGAAGTTTTGCTAAAAATGGGGGAGATCATTGCATGAATTTGTGATCAAAAAGAAAAAGTATAAAAGTCCTTTTTTGAAATGTATTTTCGGAGTCGCCACCAAATATTAAAGGAATTTGGAACCTATTCAACGCGTCTTGAAATACAAGACACGAGTGTCTCAGATTTCAAGGTGCGTCGATACCTAAAAATCTAAGGTTTGAAACCAGAGAAGGGGTTCGGAGTGAGGTTACTTTTCGAAAGTTTTGACAAAATGAGTTTTGAAAACAGTAATCAAAAAGCCTACGTAAGAGTAGTCTCTACTAATTTGAAAACATTTGTTTAATTTCGATATTTGGGTTAAAGTCACGCTACGTACAAGTGCGAATAAACATGACTCGATTAAAATGCGTAAATAATGTAAATAGTCAAAATAATGACTTTGCTATAGGAAATGTACGTTAAATAATAATTTATTGACTAAATTATTACTATAGACGTTATTTTCCGATCTTATATTTAGAATTTATGGAAAACCCTCAGTTTTGACATGCTAAAAAGACTCTATGAAACGGTACAATTTAGTGTTGGATCCGTGATTCTAGTCGTTATTTAATGCATGAATGAGGACTTGCGTAATTATAAAAGTGACGTCGGTTTGTTTTAGTGATAATGAGTCGTTTATTTATGCGATATTGGCGAGGTTTAGACGGATTAGGAATGACCGCTACAACCGTATTATTTAATACGGCTTCGCTAGTGCCAATATCGGGTTTGGGGTTAATGTAACCCCATTGTCCGAGTCTCAAACGTCCAAAACGTAGGTAAAAGGTTTACCTTTCGAAAATGAAAAGACGGTATTTTTGAGTGGATTTTTGTGAATAGTGTATAAGTGTTAAAAACCGATGCTTTGAAATGAATTACGGGGGTTGGTATTTATAGAGGTTGGCTGGTTTATGGGTGAACAAAATAATAATCGCCTGTGCACTGGCGAATTTTATTTCATTTGGGTTGGATTTTTGTAAGAAAAACACAAAAGGCTGCACGCCAAAACAAATTTTTAATCGCCTGTTAACAGGCGATTAGGTTTTTAATCGCCTGTTAACTGGCGATTTTAAATTTGTTTTGGTGTGCTATTTTCAGCCGCCTTTTGTGTTTTGGGTGTTGATTGAGTAATGATGATGTTTTATTCTTAGCTTAAGGGTTAAGTATTTTTGGGTCGTTCTGTTTTGGTCCGAATCTTGGTTTTCGTGTTTCGGTTTTTGTCGTGTTTTTCGGTTTTGGCTCGAAAATAAAATAATATTAAAGTATATTATTTTATGGTTTTGTAATTTCTAGTTCTGTGAAAATGTGACACGGGACGCACTTTGGCCCGTTTTGCGGGTTGTGTTTTGGGTCGTTTTTGTAAGTTTGGGCCGTTTTGTAGCTAGTTGGGCTGTTTTTGTGGCTTGGCTTAAAAAGACGTTCCTATATTTTGTTCGTGTTATGCTCATAATGATTAAAGTTGACATTCATTTTTATGATTATGCAAGTCCAAATTAATACGCTAAAAATGACCAAATACGTTTTAGACACTTTTGTACCGTTTCGACTCTTTTTTTTTAAAAGCATGTATGACAGTCCTTTTCATCATCGGGTTTGTTTTTGGGGGGTACGGATACGGGTATCTACACTACGTCGTTTAATGCACATATAATTTCGTCGAAGTTGCTTAACAGGGGTTCATTTACTATTCTAGCAAACAAAGAAAAGAAGCAGAAATACTTACCGACAGCATAAGAGGGATTAACAAACGTTAGTAGCAGACGACTAAAATAATAATTAAATACGACTAAATCATGAATAAGTATGAAAAGCACATGAGCATGAAGTAATAATAAGCAGGCACAACCAAGTAGATGGATTAATAACCACATATTCCTAATTATACGTACAAGCACTTGCAGACCCCAACAAATACAAGCACGAGCAAACATACTAAACTAGAAGGTGAATCTAACCAGGCTAACACGACTATACACGCAAATGGTAGCAAGCTAACACAAATAAACGGACAGACTACTAATCAAACCCAATTAACAAGCTCACTAGCATACAGGGATGGCGTAAACACAACTTCAAAAGCAATTAATAAACACACCCACGAGTGCTTAATGACAATCTCGACAACGTGTAAACGAAATAATCAAACACAATTAGATGGTCCTGCTGACATATACGAATGACACGGATACGACTAAAATTAACTAACAGACATGTACGAGCTAAAAACAAAACAAGAAGAACTACACAAAAACATAATACACGTAAGTAACAGCTGCTAGTGGGCAAACTAAATAATTCCAATAATCACACAAACAAAAGACTAAGTAAATAAGCACGACTCAAATGAACAGACAAGCAAATAACGAGTATACCACAGCGTATGAAAACCCAAATTATCCGACCTTACGCAACCTAAAATCTGACAGGCGAAACAAAACTAGCAACCAACAGCAAGACGCCACACACAGCTCTACGAAATTAATTATCATTCAACACTAAGTAATGAAATAAAATCACAACAACAAAGTCGACACACAAACGTGAATTACCAATTTAACAGAAAGCATGACAAATCAGATTTAAGACAAACAACATTACTGACAGAAAAACATGAAAGACTAAGTTTTAGACAACTAACGTAACTAAACACGAGTAAAGTCTTACTATATAATAAGTTAACGAACTAATCAAACTAACGAGGAAACTACGATCATTTTACACAAGGAAATCGAGCATGAATACTAAACAAACAAGGGACACAATCTATCCATACATATATGTGGAAGCATGCGAGGAACATAAATCTAAAACGAACAAGGAACGTAAAAAATACAATGACAAACAATGAAGCGACAGAGAGCAATAAAAATCGACAGAGAGCAATAAAAAGCGATAAAAACAATGACTTAAATGAAGTAAAGTGAGTATTTTGCACCCTCAACTTACATGTATCGTTGACCAAATATCCGAGTCGTAATCGATTGTAAGATTTTATCCCGAGGGGCCGTCGTCGACGAAAACAATTGTAAAAACCGTAGCTTTAAACCAAAACTGACAGCGATTTTCAAAAGCTTGTAACTTCTTCGTTTCTCAACGAAATTTCGAACCGAAAGATGTTTTGGAATCGTGACAAAGTGAACTTTGAGATTATGTAAAGAAATCAGAGAGACTATGGTGTTTTCAACATGAAAAATAGGGTAGAAGTCGTGATAGTTGCACGAAAATCAGAAAATTTCTGCTCTGTTTTTCATACGACTATCCCGACTCCTTTTTGAGTTTTTTAGGGCTTTCTTGTGACTTGTTATGGTGTATGTATGCTGTAAAACTCGTATATCCTGAAGGCTTGTGTATGGGTGTGTATATATAGTGACAGAAGGTAGGGTTTTTGAAGGACAAGAGCAGCTATGCAACGTTTTAAGAGAGCTGTTGTTCACGGTTTTGTTTAGGGTTTTGGAGGGGTTTTCTTGAGGGTTAAGCAAGGGTACGTGGGTCATGTGGATCAGGTACGAGCTTTTGGTTGTGGGCAAGAGTTTGGACTTCAAAAAACGGGTTTTGGGTTGCTCCAAAACAGAGCACGGGGTGGGGTTTTGGGCTGCTACAAAACGAGTTTTTGAGTGTGTTTCGGCTGTATTCTGGGCTGGTTATTCGAAGGGGAGAAAGGGTAGGGAAAAGGCTTCGAAATTCGTGTTGAAACGGGCTCAAAATCGTTCTTAAAATCGAGCTTAAAACGAGTTATAAAACTTGCTGTTAAGAAAACGAATTCGTCGAATACGATTTAATAAACTGTTTTAAAAGCACGAGAAACGACTTTTCAAGTCAAATATAAGAATTTGTAAAAGCGATTTTTCAAGTCGAAATACTTTAAAATGATTTTTCAAATCAAAACGTCTTATTTTCAATAAAACATTACTTGCGATAAAATAAAAAATTTGACAGAACTTATTAAACCAAATATCCTTTGAATTAACAAATATTGTGTCGACAGCGCCTTGCTTACATCGCAATACGAACTCAAATAAATGGTACGAAAACACGTTGTCCTATCATCATAGGGTATTTGTCGGGTTTTCTATAAATTTCCATATCGACAGATACGGGTATCTACAGAGCCCCCACTTTGACTAAGGCTTGGACAGGCGAAAGTCAAAGTAGACCCTCGAGTCGATCGTAGATCACAACTTGAGAGCCTCACGGGTCGTTTATGGTCCCTTAGACCTGTGTATATAAGCTCACCAGCCATAAGAAGAAATCATACCTGAAACTCGATTATGGATGCTTTTATTTTCATCAGGGTGTGGGTTGAGCCTTATCCTTAGGCGCCTACGTATCCGTTGTGACAGAATCAAACCCGTATCGTAGTTCGAGCTCGTTGGCCTGTAGCTTTCTGCTGCTTCGGCCCAAAATAAATGATATTTGTTTACTTGATTAAGTAAAGCTAAAATCTGCATTCTTTTAGGAAGTGTCACTTCGTTTAGCTTCTGCTAAAATTTCAAAGTCTTGAGGATGTCATCCTGTTGTCGGGGTCTAAGGTGGGTGACTTTAGAGCCCCCGGTTGGAGCGTTCCTGCTCAATCTTAACAACAAATCATAGCACACGACTCACATAGTGAAATCTGTGGCATTTTCAAAAGGATGGATCATCGATCCGAGCTGCGAATTTTATTCGAAAATGGGTCGTCGACCTGCTTTTTTTTTTAAAAAAAGATGGATCATCGATCCGACTAAGAATTTTAATTTGAAAATGGGTCTTCAACCAGCTTTTTAAACAAAAGGGATGGATCATCGATCCGAACTGAGAATTTTAATTTTGAAAATGGGTCATCGACCTACTTTTTAAACAAAAGGGATGGATCATCGATCCGAACTGCGAACTTTAATTTTAAGTATTGCTTGAAAATGGATATTGCGCTGGAATTGAGTCATCGACCCGAGCTAAAACCAACATTTGCGTCCTCGATTCGCATTTCAAAATTTTTGTGTCCTCGACCTATTCAAAATTTTGTGTCCTCGACCTATATTTTTAGATTAAAGAGTGGTGGGTCTTCGACCGGAAACTGTAAACATCTTTTGAAAATGAGTCGTCGACTGGAAACATTTTTTTGAAAATGGGTCGTCGACCCGTATCTTGAAAAGTGGATGAGTCATCGACTCGAATTATAAACATCTTTTGAAAATGGGTCTTCAACCCGCATCTCGAAAAGTGGATGAGTCATCGACTCGAACTATAAACGTCATTTGAAAATGGGTCTTCAACCCGCATCTCGAAAAGTGGATGAGTCATCGACTCGAACTATAAACATCATTTGAAAATGGGTCTTCAACCCGCATCTTGAAAAGTGGATGAGTCATCGACTCGAACTATAAACATCTTTTGAAAATGGGTCTTCAACCCGCATTTTGATTTAAGTAGATGGGTCATCGACCCGAGCTATGTTAAATCGACCAGAACTATGTTTAATCATTTGAAAATTGGGGCCATCGACCCGTATTTTGAGGAAAAGGCGGATAGGTCATCGACCCGAACTATAATGGTCATTGAAAACTGGGGCCATCGACCTCGATTTTGAAAGAAAAGGTGGATGGGTCATCGACCCGAGCGCAAGACATCATCTGAAAATAGGTCATCGACCCCTATTTTGGAAAATGGATAGGTCATTGACCCGCATTGCAAATTTCATTTGAAAATCGAAAGAGGTCATCGAATAATTGAGCCATTAACCAAGTTTAAAAACATCATTTTTTAAAGTTAGATTGTGGGTCCCACCTAGACTACAAAATTTACTTGAAAATTGACACGGGGTATTGGTTAGCATGTATCAAATCGAATTGGGTCGTCGACCCGCATTGTAAACATCATTTTAAAAAATCAAGAAGAGTCATCGACTCTGAATGTAGACATCATTTAGAAATTGAAATGGGCCATCGGCCCGCAAGCATCATTTTGAAAATTGAAGTGGGTCATCAACCCACATTTGAAATTTGACCTCGGATCATCGACCCAGATTTTGCAAACAGGTTCTTGAAATGCCAGATATTTTAAAATCGAAGCATGGCCAAGTTAGCATGAAATACGACACGAATGTGACATGAATGCGACGAGAACGTGACACGAGCAACTGACATTTGAACGTTCGACCATGACCGACCCGACCTAAGACAACGTTTCAAAGACGAGTAGACTAGTAACTGTGCAGGGTCCTTTAGGATGATTGACGCGTGGTTTGAAATAGATGTGGGTTAATAGTATCGTGTTCTCCCCCTAGGCAAATTCTTTGTCGAGATGCGAACTAACTGTCAAAGTAAGCCTCTTTGCCAATTCCCAATAAGAAAAAGATCATTCCAAGACTGGACAATTACTTATCTGAATATTGATTCTCATCTCCATCTAAATTGAGCACTAAGACAGACTCAACAGAAGTTGCTTCATTTGGACTTTGTAAAGACCCGTAAAAAATTGACCAGATGACAAATTAGATGATGGGTGGTGGTGGATTGTATCCCTTATTCTAAAGGATTGCCTACATATTCGCGTGGGGGCGAAATCAAATCCGATGTAGTTCGATCGTGGTGCATAAGCATGGCATTTTTCGTGTGTAACACTCGAAGGTTTCACCTAAGGTATCATGTTGTATCTTGTTCTAGCTTGTGAAGTACTGGCGGATCCCTTGTGGACCCTAAACGCTTGGGTGCAACTATATAAGCCAATGATTCTCGGAATTTCAAGACTACGTCTCCATTGCCGTTTTGAGAACGACTTAAAAATGTTTGATGGTACTTTCTGACCGTTTTGGCTTCGCCTTTAATTTTGACTTTGATCTTCGATCTCCGATGTGTAGCCACTCAATTTTTTTGTATTTCTGTATTCTTGTTTGCGTTTTCGAGAATATGCCGCGCCCTTTGTGGCTTGGGCTTGTTCCAACTTCGTGGTCGTATGTATATCACGCTAGACTCCTCTGACAAGTTCGTTTGCTTATTAGGCACGCGATCGAGTACACGGAGGGCGATCCATGAATATTCGTACCTTTGGTCGCGATCAAATTCATGACCACTATGGAGCTCCAAATTAATGGATCCTCCTCCAAAGGCAGAGGAGTAGTATACCACAAGTTGACTACCGGACCTTAGGTTTTTAGTTGTCGGAAACCCTTTTGTCTTTGCTTTTGTCTTGAGTTGGTGTTGCACCTTAGAATTGAATACGTATTTCTACCCCAGGGACACCCTTCGAGTGTGTTGTGCGTTTTCGTCAGTTGGATTATGGAAGCAAATTAGAGACAAGATCAATTTCATTGATTTTGAGAAGGATTTAGAAATAATTGTGAAAAAACGAATCTTAGACTCAGCTCAGACATAAGACTTGAATATGAATTCTGACTTATAATCACCAACCTCGGCTTTGAACTTTTCTCCTTTCAGGAATTGATTCAGATGCTTGGTTTGAAAGTTATCCCACTTTTGCAACTTGACTTTGGCTTAAGGAGGAGAATATGCGACTCAGGTTCAGAAATCGACATGGTTTCGACACTATTTGTAAATTGGTAGAGGTTTCATTCTATTTAACAACTCGGGATGCAAATGGGTGGACGGACTAATCATGAAAAGACTCAGAACTTAACGACATGGTCTACGACCTAATTATGCAAATGCATGCGACATATGGACTTGAAGACAGACTCACAGTATGGGCCTTAGACCTAACTAGATATGGACTTGAAGTAATTAGCTCGTGTTTGGACCAACAAGTTTCTAAGGTTTACATAAAACGTCTAAAAAAAGCCTAGATGAGACGTTATTATTCCCTGACTCAAACTTACTAATTGACATGCATGATTTGGGCCTAAGAATAGGCCTAGGTGGCCCAACTAGTTAAATCCTCTAAGGCTTTTAGATGGACTAGACTTTCTATACACGGCTTAGACTCCAACTAGACTTGACTCGATGCATTTCATGCTTCCTCATGACTCGAGAATGAAACTTGTTTTTTTTTTCTTAAAGTCGATGTTTAAAATGGCAGCACTTCGACTACCAAAAGGGCTTATTTGGTTCGAAAATTCTAGTCCAACTAGGGTTAGATTTTACCTTCGAAAAACTTCGTTTTAGTTGGAAAAAATTCTATTCCTGAATGGGTTACATTTCAAAAGCGTTCGAGATTATTCTAATCCTAAACGTATAGCATTTCAGCTTAAAAACTATTCTTTTTTCGAAAGACGTAGTGTTAAAAATCGTTCGAGATTAATCTAATCCTAAACGGGTGGCATTTCAGCTTGAAAGGATTTTTTTCAAAAGAGTTAGTGTTGGGAACTGTTCGAGATTATTCTAATCTTAAACGGGTAGCATTTCAGCTATAAAAGGATCTTTTTTCAAAAGAGTTAGTGTTGAGAATTGTTCGAGATTATTCTAATCTTAAATGGATAGCATTTCAGCTTAAAAAAGGATCTTTTTTCAAAAAATAAATTTCTTTTAAGGAAAAAAAAATTTTTTTAGGATTTTCTAATCCTAACGAGGAGCATTTCAGCAAACAAAAGGATCTGTTTTCTAAAGACTTAGCGTCGGAGACTGTTCGAGATTATTCTAATCTTAAACGGATAGCATTTCAGCTATAAAAGGATCTTTTTTCAAAAGAGTTAATATCGAAAATTATTTAAGATTATTCTAACCTTAAACGAATAGCATTTCAGCTGGAAGAGATCTTTTTTCAAAAGAGCTAAACTCGGAAATTATTTAAGATTATTCTAATCCTAAGAGGAAAATTATTTAAGATTGTTCTAATCCTAAACGAGTAGCGTTTCAGCTTGGAAAAGATTTTTCAAAAGGGCTAATATCGAAAATTGTCTAAGATTATTCTAATCCTAAGCGAATAGTATTTCAGCTAGGAATAGATCTTTTTTCAAAAGAGCTAATATCGGAAATTTGATTATTCTAATCCTACACGAATAGCATTTCAGCTAGAAATGGATCTTTTTTCAAAAGAGCTAAAATCGAAAATTATTTAAGATTATTTTAATCCTAAACGGATAGCCTTTCAGCTAGGAAGAGATCTTTTTTCAAAAGAGCTAAAAATCGAAAATAATATAAGATTATTCTAATTCTAAGAGGATGGCATTTCAGCCAAGAAAGGATCTTTTTTCAAAAGAGCAAATATTCAGAAAATATCTAAGATTATTCTAATTTTAGAAGGAAAGCGTTTCAGCTTAAACAAAAATCATTGTTTTCCGAAGGAGATAGTGTGGGAAAATATTTAAGATTATTCTAATCCTAAAAAAGAGAGCGTTTCAGCTAGGAATGAATCTTTTTTCAAAAGAGCTAAAATCGGGAATTATTTTAAAATTATTCTAATCCTAAACGAATAACTTTTAGCTTGGAGGAGATCTTTTTTCAAAAGAGCTAACATTGGAAAAAAAAATGTTTAAGATTATTCTAACCCTAAACGAATAACTTTTTAGCCTGGAGGAGATCTTTTTTCAAAAGAGCTAAAATTCAGAAAATTATTTAAGATTAATCTAATCCTAAGAGGATGGCATTTCAGCCAAGAAAAGATCTTTTTTCAAAAGAGCTAATATTCAGAAAATATCTAAAATTATTCTAATTTTAGAAGGAAAGCATTTCAGCTCAAAAAAAAAATCTTTGTTTTTCGAAGGAAATAGTGTGGGAAAATATTTAAGATTATTCTAATCCTAAAAAGGAGAGCGTTTCAGCTTGGACAAAAATCTTTGTTTTTGGGAAAAGATAGCGTTGGAAAGTATTTAAGATTATTCTAATCCTAAAAAGGCAGCATTTCAGCTAAGGAAGGATTTTTGGGAAAATACTCGATTGGACAGAGATCTTTTTCAAAAGAGTTAAAGTTGGAAAAAATTTAAGATTATTCTAATCCTAAAAAGACAGCATTTCCGCTAAAAAAGACACTTTTGGAAAACATTCGATTTGAAAGATGACAGTTTTGACTAAAAAGGATTGAAAACATGGCTTCGGAAATCACAGAGCATTTAGTCATACGCAGTTCAAGGATGCAATGCATGAGCTAGACTATTCTAAGTCTCAAAAAGGGTCCATGCCAATGATCCCACGTTGTTAGGGAACTCACGCATCCGCCATAAGTCAGGGACGAAATGGGGAGATGGGGGTTGCTAACCTCGGTGGAACCACCTTGATATTTAAATCAGACACAGTGAACGTCATTTCCCTACTTTGAGGTCGACCCAAAGGGAGAAATGGTTCGAATCCTAACAGTATGATGCATAAATAACATATAAAAAAAAAAAAAAAAAGGTACTCTAAATAGCCATCATTTTACTTTTCAAGCTTCACTGTCCCCAGCGGAGTCGCCAAATTGTGGACAAGGGATTTTGATCCACGCGATGTTTTATTTCAAAAACATTTTCATTTGAAAAGAGTCGCCACTAAATTTTAGGTGGAATTTAGAAACCAATTTTTAGAGAAAATGAGTTCGTGTGAGTTTACGTGTTAGGAAGTTTAAAAGAATTTCATTAATTTAACGCCTAACCCCGCCCGTTACAGAAACGGTCTCTACTAAGTAAAACCATGGCTATTATGAGTACGCATGCGGATATGCAAACAATATTTTAACCCTAAACAAAATACATCCTTTCTACGTCGTTTAATGCACATATAATTTCGTCGAAGTTGCTTAACAGGGGTTCATTTACTATTCTAGCAAACAAAGAAAAGAAGAAGAAATACTTACCGACAGCATAAGAGGGATTAACAAACGTTAGTAGCAGACGACTAAAATAATAATTAAATACGACTAAATCATGAATAAGTATGAAAAGCACATGAGCATGAAGTAATAATAAGCAGGCACAACCAAGTAGATGGATTAATAACCACATATTCCTAATTATACGTACAAGCACTTGCAGACCCCAACAAATACAAGCACGAGCAAACATACTAAACTAGAAGGTGAATCTAACCAGGCTAACACGACTATACACGCAAATGGTAGCAAGCTAACACAAATAAACGGACAGACTACTAATCAAACCCAATTAACAAGCTCACTAGCATACAGGGATGGCGTAAACACAACTTCAAAAGCAATTAATAAACACACCCACGAGTGCTTAACAGACAATCTCAGCTTAACGTGTAAACGAAATAATCAAACACAATTAGATGGTCCTGCTGACATATACGAATGACACGGATACGACTAAAATTAACTAACAGACATGTACGAGCTAAAAACAAAACAAGAAGAACTACACAAAAACATAATACACGTAAGTAACAGCTGCTAGTGGGCAAACTAAATAATTCCAATAATCACACAAACAAAAGACTAAGTAGATGAGCACGACTAAAATGAACAGACAAGCAAATAACGAGTATACCACAGCGCATGAAAACTCAAATTATCCGACCTTACGCAACCTAAAATCTGACAGGCGAAACAAAACTAACAACCAACAGCAAGACGCCACACACAGCTCTACGAAATTAATCATCATACAAGCACTAAATAATGAAATAAAATCACAACAACAAAGTCGACACACAAACGTAAATTACCAACTTAAAGGAAAGCATGACAAATCAGATTTAAGATAAACAACATTACTGACAGAAAAACATGAAAGACTAAGTTTTAGACAACTAACGTAACTAAACACGAGTAAAGTCTTACTATATAATAAGTTAACGAACTAATCAAACTAACGAGGAAACTACGATCATTTTACACAAGGAAATCGAGCATGAATACTAAACAAACAAGGGACACAATCTATCCATACATATATGTGGAAGCATGCGAGGAACATAAATCTAAAACGAACAAGGAACGTAACAAATACAATGACAAACAATGAAGCGACAGAGAGCAATAAAAATCGACAGAGAGCAATAAAAAGCGATAAAAACAATGATTTAAATGAAGTAAAGTGAGTATTTTGCACCCTCAACTTACATGTATCGTTGACCAAATATCCGAGTCGTAATCGATTGTAAGATTTTATCCCGAGGGGCCGTCGTCGACGAAAACAATTGTAAAAACCGTAGCTTTAAACCAAAACTGACAGCGATTTTCAAAAGCTTGTAACTTCTTCGTTTCTCAACGAAATTTCGAACCGAAAGATGTTTTGGAATCGTGACAAAGTGAACTTTGAGATTATGTAAAGAAATCAGAGAGACTATGGTGTTTTCAACACGAAAAATAGGGTAGAAGTCGTGATAGTTGCACGAAAATCAGAAAATTTCTGCTCTGTTTTTCATACGACTATCCCGACTCCTTTTTGAGTTTTTTAGGGCTTTCTTGTGACTTGTTATGGTGTATGTATGCTGTAAAACTCGTATATCCTGAAGGCTTGTGTATGGGTGTGTATATATAGTGACAGAAGGTAGGGTTTTTGAAGGACAAGAGCAGCTATGCAACGTTTTAAGAGAGCTGCTGTTCACGGTTTTGTTTAGGGTTTTGGAGGGGTTTTCTTGAGGGTTAAGCAAGGGTACGTGGGTCATGTGGATCAGGTACGAGCTTTTGGTTGTGGGCAAGAGTTTGGACTTCAAAAAACGGGTTTTGGGTTGCTCCAAAACAGAGCACGGGGTGGGGTTTTGGGCTGCTACAAAACGAGTTTTTGAGTGTGTTTCGGCTGTATTCTGGGCTGGTTATTCGAAGGGGAGAAAGGGTAGGGAAAAGGCTTCGAAATTCGTGTTGAAACGGGCTCAAAATCGTTCTTAAAATCGAGCTTAAAACGAGTTATAAAACTTGCTGTTAAGAAAACGAATTCGTCGAATACGATTTAGTAAACTATTTTAAAAGCACGAGAAACGACTTTTCAAGTCAAATATAAGAATTTGTAAAAGCGATTTTTCAAGTCGAAATACTTTAAAATGATTTTTCAAATCAAAACGTCTTATTTTCAATAAAACATTACTTGCGATAAAATAAAAAATTTGTGAACTTATTAAACCAAATATCCTTTGAATTAACAAATATTGTGTCGACAATACTTCGCTTACATCGCAATCTGAACTCAAATAAATGGTGCGAAAACACGTTGTCCTATCATCATAGGGTATTTGACGGCTTTTCTATAAATTTCCATATCGACAGATACGGGTATCTACAATATATATATATATATATATATATATCTACATATATATATAGATATATATATATATATATATATATATATATATATAAAGAGAGAGAGAGAGAGAGAGAGAGAGAGAGAGAGAGAGAGAGAGAGAGGATCTTTCATGCCCTAAGTGTAGGGAAAGTCATTGGGCCCAAACATCGGCTTTGAGATTTTAACACAAAATTTGAGATTTTAACACAAAAATTTAGAACTGCAAAATTACAGAATATTTGAGATTTTAACATTGATAAAATCTCAAATATTCTGTAATTTTGCAGTTCTAAATTTTTGTGTTAAAATCTCAAGTTTTTGTGTTAAAATCTCGAAGCGGATTCTGGACTCAATGACTTTCCCTCATTACTTGGGATTCGAGAATATTAAGAATTAGGAAATAATAAAAAAAATATCGTAGATATTCTATTAAGATCGTAATAATAATTTTGTAGAATATTCAGGATTTATTTTTGTATAAATTCTTTATATCCATCTACTATATAATGTAAGCTCGTTATCAATAATAAACAAGCCAATTCAGTACAAAATTATTCAATTTATTACAACTCCACCAGCTTAGTAATAAGGCATTGTACTTTAGGATTAAGTGAAGATATTACAACAGTCGTGAATCGGACGGTTATTGAAAAAACCCTTGAAGACTCTATATTAAGTGATCATATCCGGTCAAAACTCAGACCTAAGAGAGTAAGGGGTGTGTTCCCAAAAATTCTTTTATGGTCAAAATTTCTTTTAAACGTTGGTATTGTGATGTGTTCTCAAATGAACTTAATTGAAAAGAAGACATGAACTTAAATGGCATAAGTGTTTATGGTGTGTTTGGGAACAAGAATTTGATTTGAAATGTTGAATTTGGGCTAAATTAAGTGTTTGGGAACTTGGAGAATTTGAATTTGTATTTAAGTCAAATCATACCCAAATTCATCCCTTAAGAAAATTAGCCAATATCAAATGAAACCCTTTTAGGGTAAAAGGATGTCATTTCCAAATCTTAACTCATACAACTAGTCATTTGATTTTAATACTCTCTATTTTAAATGTTTAATTCTAAATCTGAAATTTGAAATCAAATTTGAATTTTCAAACGCCACTTTTGAAGTACAGGAATCGAAAAATTACCGTTTAATTTCAGGAGATAGAGGTATTAACACAAATTCTCATTTAAGACCACTAAACCCGTTTTAAGCTTAAGATGGGTCGTGTCAACCCGTTTTTCCTTTTTTTTTTTTTTTTTTTTTTTTTTTCAAGACCCAAAATTTTATTTTTAAAAACTTTTGTCGAAAATCGCGTTTATAGGGTTATTGAAAATGGTAACATATTATATTATATTATATTTGTAACATATTATAAAATATAGAAAATAAAAAATTGTCATAACATTTGTTTAATATGTTACCATAATTGTATAATATGTTACCAAAATAGGTTAATTATGTTTTAATTTTTTGAGAATATGTCACCAATATAATATAGTATGTTACCATTTTTATCAATATTGTTACTATTTAAAATTTGTGTTTTATTCGTTATTTGAGTTAAGTTTTTTTTTTAAAAAAATAAATAAATAAATAAATAAATTGTAAAAAAAAGAAGACTAAAACGGATCATATTTGACCCGTCTTAACTTAAAATGGATTGACCCGTTTTATAGGAGACTAATTGAGGTACGGAGTATTAATTATGAGTCCTACCAGTCTGAAAATCAAACAGCACTCTAGAAGTGATACGTGTTAGAATACAATAAGAATTAGTGGTTAGAGTATTCTAGCAACAACTCACCTTTCTTCCTAAAAAAAAAAAAAAAAAAAAAAAACTCCATCATCCAAAACGTTCTAGCACATTCCATTTCACAAAACACCGTTATAAAAACCCTTCTAACTGATCAAAATTATATCACAATCACTCAAAACAAAACCTCAAAAACAATTCTTGATAATTTTAGTAGCAATTAATAAATCAACAACTCCCCTTTAAAAACACAAGAGAGTTGTTATGAAGGCAGCAGGAGCAGCAGCGGAGGAGCCAAAGGAGACGGTGACGGTACGAGCGAAGCACAGAGACGAAGAAGGCCGTATTAAAGTCGAAAAAGTGGAGGTCACATCTCACAAACCCGACACACTGAAACACGTCGAGAAGAAGCTGGTCGACACGGGTGTGCACCGTCTGGAGCGACACTCAGCCGACCCGAGAGCTTCAGTGAAGAAGCTCGCACCGAAAAAGGGTCACGGGGGTAAGTTCACTTGGGAGGGCCCCGCGGGAGAGGCCGAGAACGAGCTCGAAGCTGAGACCGCCATCGACGAGGGTGACCCCAATTATGTCGATGACGAGGAAGAGGATGGCGTTGGTGGCGGTGCTGGAGACGAGGAGGATGTGAAGGAGAGGGTGGTGGGGGAGCTGGTTGCGGCTAAGGTGGCTGAGAGTAGGGAGGGTGTTGCTAGAATTGATGTTGACCCTAAGCTTAATGTTTGATCATTGTGTACTTTAATTTGATCTTATTGTTATGTACTTTCATGTTTTTTCAGTTTTATGGTCATTGTTGTTGTGATTAATTCGTACGGAGTGTTGTGCTTTGAGCACTTAAACTTCTCACTTTCTAAATGGTAAATTGTACTAACATCCTTATGAGTTACTACCTCCATCCACCTTTAAAGTTCCTACTTTTCTTTTTTATCCATCCATATTTAAAGTTCATACTCCATTTCTATCAATGATCCATGGTTATTATCAACTGTGACCTCACGATTTTTCTCAACTTTCATTTTCCACACCAAATCTCACTTTACTCTTAAATTTTGTACCCCTCCACCCATGAACTTTAAATTTGGATGGAGGTTGTATGACACTACATCTTGAAACAATTGTTAATCATTTTAGAAGATACTTTTTTTTTTTTTTTTATTACTCCCTCCATTCCACTATCTTCTTTTCACTTTTCTTAAAAGGAAATTTCACTATTTTCTTCCCATTTCTAATTTTGTCAATTTTCAATTAATCTCATCCATACAATCTACTTTATCATCTTTCAACTTTAATCACACCCACACAATTCACCCACCTTAGTTTTTGAGTCAAACTAAAAGGGAAAGAACAAAGTGGAATGGAGGGAGTATTATTTGTCTAACACGCCCTTATAATAGGTTTAATGCTCCCAAATTATGCATTATGAGCAAACAATAAGTCTTGTGTAAAGCAGATTACCGTTTTACAAGAACAGTCAAATATGACCGTTTTAACCTTTTTTTTTTTTTTTTTGAAAATTTTTTTTAAGACCCAATTTTTTTTTTTTTTAATCTTTTATCGAAAATCATATTTATAGGGTAATTAGAAATGGTAAAGTAGGCCAAAATGGTAGCAATATTACATTAAAATATTGTCATAATATTTGTTTAATATGTTACCATAATTGTTTAATATGTTTCCATAATTATATAATATGTTATCATTTAATATTAACCTATTTTGGTAACATTTTAACCTATTTTGGTAACATATTACATAATTATGGTAACAGATTAAACAATTATGGTTACATATTAAACAGATATTATGACAATATTTTAATGTAATATGTTACCATTTTGGTCTACTTTGTTACCATTTTTAATTACCCTATAAATACGATTTTCAATAAAAGATTAAAAAAAAAAAATTGGGTCTTAAAAAAAATTTTCAAAAAAAAAAGAAAAAAAAAAGAAAAAAAAGGGGGAAAACGGGTCATACCCGACCCGTTTCAAGCTAGAAACGGGTTTCTTGGTCTCAAACAAGAATTTGTGATGACCAAAAACGTTAGAATTTAGCCATTTATTTGGTATCTTACGTGATTGTGTTTAGTGTGACTTTATTTTCCTCTAAAACATACTCCGTACCTTGAAGCTAAAAAAAAATCAATTTTATATTTTAATTTCAAATTTCAAATACAATTGTCTTCTTTTTTATTCTACCCTCACAAATTTTACTTAAAATCCAAAAGATAATTTCTTTCACAAATTTTTATTAAAATCCAAACGATAATTTCTTTCTTCATTAACTTCTGTTTCGGGTGTAAACTACTTAAAGAAATTACAACTCGAAGCTAATATGAAAGAGTTAGTCTCCCATAAAACGGATTATCCGTTTCATATGTAAAACGGGTCAAATAGTTAGACATTTGAATAGAAAAGACAAATCTTTTGTTAATTTTAAGGCTTTTAACTTTATCTTATTCAATTATTTGACCCGTTTCTTGTGTGCTTTTAACTTTTGTCTTATTCAATTATTTGATCCGTTTCTTGTGTGAAATGGATATTACCCGTTTTATACAAGAATTTGTGAATATGAAATTGTATGTAATTCTTTGGGCTGCGGCGCCACTTGGTTCTCTCTGACCGTGCGACCTGCACAAGTGCACAAACCTAGCCTCGGGGGCGTCTGAGGAAAGCCCCTCCGGTACTTAAGTCAGTGTATATCCAAGAGAGAAGTCAGAGAGTTGTTAGAATAGTTCAAGTGTTACCTTTTATGTGTTGTATGAATGCCTTTAGCTGAATGTCTTGCTCATTATTTATAAAATTCAACCTTTGTCTTCTAGCGTGTCATGTCAGCCCTAAAGCCGACTATTTGTCCTCTAGTGTTGTCTTTTAGTGGTTAGGTGGTAACAAACTCTGACACGTCCAGTTTTTGTCTCCAGCGGCCTGCCGTGAAGACCACGCCGCATGATTATGTCACCGCCCGGCTACGGCCACATACCATTCCCATGGGGGAACCTTGGATGAGGGTGATCGGGCGGCTTCACTTCGTTGCTTGATGGACGGCTAGGTGTTCTGGCTGGCTATCCCCCATCAATTTGCCCCCACACAGCTGCTATTAAGAGTTGAAGCTGCGTGACCTACTGTGGTGGATAGTAGCCCTGTCTCTCTTTCTCTTAGCTTGTCGAGGAAGCTTTCTTGTATTTTGAATTTTGAGCTCTCTTTTGGGCTTTCATTTTGGCACCCAAGTTGATGGGCCCTGGCCTTCCTCTACATGCCTGACACGTGGGTGGTGAGGGTTGAGCACGCACTGTTCACCTTCCTATTTTATAAGATGTGGGTGGTGCTGATTAATCGTGTACTGTTCACCTTCCCACTCTATAAATACTCCCCATTTGTTTCATTTTGCTTTTTTACGCTCTCAACATTTTTACAAAAATTTCGCAAACCCTCAGTTATCTTTGCTCCTGCATTTCCTCTCCTGCCACCGTTCGAATCTCGCCGTCTACAGTTGGATCTTAGGTAAATTTTTCAGTCCTTCCTTTCTAGTTTAAGTATGTCCCATGTCGAGGACCCTGATTCTCCCCGTGTTCCTACACGGGCGGAGCTACTAGATGTTTCTGATTTCGAGGTCGATGAGGTGGAGCCTTATGGGGCCGTACCGCTCCGTTGTGCCTTACCTCAGGATCATGTCATTCCTGAGGCCTCTACTTCGTCTGGAGGTCCGTCACTACGTCTGCGCGAGAAGTTGAACAGTAAAACCTACGAGCCTCCTCTCCTTCAATTCCCTGGCGAGAAATATCGTGACCTATTGTTATCCAAGGCTGGGGACCTTGTTGCCGCTGAGCATTATGATCTAGGGGACAGATGGCAGTTCAGGGTGCCCGACCGTTATGACACAGTCTGTAAACCATCGGACGGACATACCGCCGTCTTTACCAAACATTTAGAGTTTGGGCTACGTTTCCCTCTCCATCCCTTCATAGAGCAGCTGATTAAACGCGGCAACGTAGCCCTTTGCCAGATGAATCCCTTCGTCGTGCATTTGATGGTCGCGTTCACTTGGACGTGCCTATTTCTGAACCTCCCCCTGTCCGTGGACGCTTTCCGCATCATGCACACGTTGGGGGTTGCTACAAACAAAGAGGATGCGGGATATCTAAGTATCTTAACGGATCCCGACTATCAAACCGTCCATAAAAGGCTCTCCTTCGTTAAGGACTGGAAGGAGAGATACTTGTACCTATACAGCCCTAAGCCATGGGATATCCCACGCCGTTTTAGGAACTACTTCCACAATCGTTTTGAGACCGCGGCGGAATTCAAACCCGGTGTACCGTTTGACGTGGAGAGTATTCCTCGGACGGCTGAGGTTAAGACTGTCCTGAATTACTTCCGTCTAGGGCCGCGCTCTAAGCCCCAGAACTGGCTGCCCCCTACGGCGGTTATTTTTAATGACAAGTTTCTTGGCAGGGTCGGCCTGATCCCGACCCTCCCAGGGTAATCCGGGGCCGGCTTACGCTTTGTCTTTGTCCTTGCATTTCGTCGTGCTTTTAGTTCTTGGCATCTAACCGCTGCCTTTTATTTTTAGGAGCCTTCGAAGAATTCACATCTGAGGAGCTTGGACGAATTGGTCTAGACGCCAACCGCTAGCCCATCGATTTGAGACTTGACGCCCCTACTTCCGACCGTAAGGAAATACTGCGGAAGGCAATTACGAATGCGAATCCTGCAAAACCTACCTTTCAGCCCTCGGTCAAGCGTAAGAAAATACCTACGCGGGTGCCGAGGGAGAAAAAGAAAGTGAGGAAGGATGACGTTGTTCAACCCCCACCGCAGCAACCACCGCAGCAGCCGCCGCCTGTCCAGACATCCCTGCAATCGCCGCAACAATCGCCACCACCCCCGCCGTCTCCAAAGCATGTTGTTCCTCAAGAGATCGTAACCGTCGAGGATATCCTCGATTCTGAAGAAGATAACGAGGATCAGCAGGTGATCAGGAGATTGCGGACCTCTGCCTCTAAGGTGAAGGTGAGTTCAGATTCTCCTCCGGGCGATCGTGTTTCTGTATGGAACGTCTTGGATATTTCTACGGATAGCTTGTCTGCTATCCCAATTTTCAGTGACATGGACCTGAACTCATCTTCCTTCTTCATGCAGACGGTGGCCGTGACGCAACAGCCTGCCGTGACTGTGGCCTCAGCCCCTACTCCTCCCGACGGGGGCCGTGACAAGAATGACAAAGGGCTATTTGAGAAAGCCCGAAGGATCACCGCCGGCCTCCGCACCCTTCTCAAGCACGCTGAGTTGATGGAGAAGGGTGTCCAGCTGCTCACTTCGCCGCCTTCTGACATCTAGACTACTGTTGACCAGATGTGCAAGGCCTGCGAGAAAGCTAGGGTTGCCATCACTGAGTCCAACCGCCAGCTGGAGCGGTTGAAGGATGTGTAGGTTTATATCGGTATATAGACCTTTAAAATCACAGGATTATAATGAAAAACTTTATAAGATTTAAAGTCATAAATAGAAATTGCATAACATGAAATAGAGATTTAGAATTAACCTTTAATCCTAAATTCCTAATGAATTGGCCTAAGAACAATACCAAAATTTTGGTATCTCCTAATTATCACACCCAAGATGAGATCAAGATATGCCCTTTGATTTGCTAGAAGAATTAGAGGAGAAACTGTTTTCTTTTTCCTCAAGTTTTTGTGTTGTGTGCTAGAGTTAATTATGAATTAGGTTAGATGAGATTAGGAGAGTGATTAGGTTAAGTAGAGAGGAAGAAATCAACTCCCTCATCCACCCTAATCTACACGTCCAAATAGAGGGGAGAAGTGGACTTTTTCACTTCTAAATTTCAAGCCCAAAACTCATTAAAAGGTTTAACCCATTTAATTAGTATTATGTAACTTTTAATATATAATGTAATTTATAATATCCATATATTATAATTAATCATAAATATCCATATGTTTATAATTTGCTAATTTATTATAACTGTTTAAAATTAATTAGCCTACATTATACGCAATAATAAAATATAACCTTTTATATTCAATTTACGAATTACTGCTAATTTCTCTCATCTAATATCATTTAATCATTATTAAATAATACATTTGACTAACCTCTTAGTCATATCCGACTGACCTTTCAGTCTACAACACTGACTAACTATTTAGTCATTAAATAAGGCATCGATATGATTATTTTCTCAAATAATCACATCTCTCAAACACATCCTTTAGGTGTGACTCTTAGGGACCAGTTGATTACCGCCATCTGTATGACAATAACGTCAAACTTATCTAGCAAGCCAACCGTTATCGATAAACGTTAATCAACTGATTAAATACAAAATGTACCTTGTGTACCTTTAGAGATTTATTTATGTTATTGCACTAACTGTGGAGGACACTAACTCCAACAATCTCCCACTTGTCCGTACAAGTGTAGGTGCGATAACCGATTCTCATATCCATAATAAATTTCTCCCACTCAATGTAAACCAATTTGCAAAGTCCGTACTTTCAAAGGTCGTAGTTCACAAGCGATCAGAATCAAGAGTGGTTTCCTCGACTAGAGAGTAACTTAACTGATAAACGAATCAATATTCGAGCATGGCCATGCATTTTCAGTTACAGCTCCTCGAGTGGCCCTGAGAAAAAGTATTATAACTCGATAGAAGTTGGATATTTTCCTCAACTCGAATCCTGCAGATGTAAGCGCAGCATGAAATGACCCAGTGAAAATCTACTTGGCCTCCTGTTACGGTCGACCGTGAGAAAGAAACCAAAGTCACCCAAAATCTGCCTTAATCTCAAGAGACAGTCGATAGTCAAAAGAATCGACTCTAGGAACACTATGGATGTCCTATCCACGACCCGGCACCTAATGTTCTGAAACATTTAGGACTCCATGTAGTCGTCACAAAAATTGTCCTGCGCGATTTCAGTAAACCCGCATCTGTGATCGATCAGTCAACATTTTGACTTATGGCTCGTTGAACCCACCATCAATCGACGTCACAAAATGATTGCCAGAGTTATCAGCTCCTGTAGGCCATCACAGACCAAACAAAATATAAAGCAATTCAGTTCACTATGAGGTGTTCAACGTTGTCTGCACAACCCTCATGAAAAACAAAATATAAAACAAAACGATGATTTTATTAGAAGTTTTAGGAAAAACAAGTGTCAAATCCATACAAACAACTAATACAACTCAGGAACACGCTTAATTCCCATGGATTTAACGTGCCCTTCATGCTTATCTTGTCTCAACGGCTTAGTGAGAGGATCTGCTATGTTATCATCCGTAGCAATCTTGTCAATCACTATCTCTTTCTGCTCCACGTAATCTCGGATCAGGTGAGCCTTCCTTTGCACGTGCCGAGACTTGTTGCTGGACTTCGGTTCCTTCGCTTGGAAGATGGCACCACTATTGTCACAATAGATGGTGATTGGGTCATTCGAACTAGGAACTACAGTTAGTCCTTGTAAGAACTGACGCATCCATATACCTTCCTTCGCAGCCTCTGAAGCAGCATAGTACTCGGACTCAGTCGTGGAATCTGCTATAACTGTTTGTTTGGAGTTTTTCCAGCTGACCGCAGCGCCATTTAGAGTAAAAACGAATCCAGATTGAGACTTCGAGTCATCTCGATCCGTTTGGAAACTAGCATCTGCGAAACCGATTGCGCATAGCTCAGTGTCTCCTCCATAAGTCAATACCCAATCTTTAGTCCTCCGTAGGTACTTAAGAATGTTCTTTTCTGACTATCCAAAGGTGCTTCACCTGGATTGCCTTGGTATCGGCTCGTCATACTCAATGCATATGCCACGTCCGGACGTGTGCATATCATGGCATACATGATCGATCCTATAGCTGATGCATATGGAATCCGACTCATGTGCTCGACCTCTTCCGATGTCTTTGGTGCTTGAGCTTTACTCAAATGCACTCCAGAGATCATTGGAATGTTCCCCTTCTTGGAGTTGGTCATGCTGAACCTCTCAAGAATCTTATCTATATAAGACTCCTGACGGAGGGATAACATCCGTCGTAATCTATCTCTATAGATACGGAGCCCCAAAATACGTTGTGCCTCACCCAGATCTTTCATCTAGAAATGGTTCTTTAACCATACTCTTTACCGAAGTTAAGAGAGGTATGTCATTCCCAATCAAGAGTATGTCATCGACGTACAGTATTAGAAAGACAATCTTACTCCCACTCGACTTGATATATAGGCATGGTTCCTCGACCGATCGAGTGAATCCATTCTCCTTTATCACTTGGTCGAAGCGATGATTCCAACTCCGTGAAGCTTGCTTAAGTCCATAGATGGAACGCTTAAGCTTGCAAACCTTCTTAGGATTTTCAGGATCTGTGTAACCTTCGAGTTGTACCATGTACAACTCCTCCTCCAAATAACCGTTTAAGAAGGCGGTTTTCACATCCATTTGCCAAATTTCATAGTCATGAAATGCGGCAATCGCTAAGAGAATCCGGATGGAACGAAGCATGACTACGGGTGCAAAGATCTCATCATAGTGCAAACCTTGCACTTGAGTGAAACCCTTTGCCACTAGTCGTGCCTTGAATATATCTGGTTGTCCTTCTACAGATCGCTTTATCTTGTAAAGCCATTTGCACTGAAGAGGCCTAGCCTTATCAGGTAAGTCAACGAGATCCCATACATCGTTCTCGTACATAGAGTCCATCTCGGATTGCATGGCTTCTTGCCACAACTTTGAGTCAGAACACGTTGTAACAACCTGGTTTTTAGTCGACTTTAATTACTAAGGCAGAAATTAATTAAGTCTTAAACCAGCGTCATTAATTATACATAAAACCCAAAAGTTACAACAACGTTCAAGAGTTGAATGAAACAACTCAAAATACGGTAATTTCAAAGAGTAAAGTGTTATATATTACAAATCTCTCAAAATACGACTAAAGGTAAAGCATAACATGTAGCGTGGCCCCGTCCAAAATCCAGCTTCCGGTCCACGATCATCCTGCACAATAAATCGATGGGGGATGCATTGAGCTGACGATGACTAGCTATGCTCATACTTACCCTCGATTTCAATTACTTTGGTTTAATATTATCGCTTTATAAACATAACATTATGATAAAAACATAAACATGCTTATTACATATAGCATATAAAGACATATAAGTCATAATAAGCATGCGGTTTAAAGCGATAAATCATATAAGCATGATATTCAATTATGAAGGCAAATAGCATATAATAGCATAACAATAGAGTCACAATAATTCAATAACATTACAAGGCGATATCGGATCGCAATCAATCATACATATCGTATCATTCTCCTCATGCAGACTCGATTCAATTCAGAAAGTTGTGGTCTTTAGTTTTCGAAGATGGTACACACTCGATCTCAATTAATCATACAACAAACAACACATACTGCTTACGAGCCTGACCACTGAGTAGGCCATTGTACTCTAGTCGCTTGCATCTCACTACCATAGTGCAGCGGCTTACTCGACTCGTAAACCACGCCGAATACTATAGTACTTGCATCTCATCTTCTAGTGTTCGAAATGATTCGAACTTCAGATACAATCCCGTCAAGTAATCTTTACGCAGGGTAAGAACGAATGCAAGTGTCGCGCCCACTAAGAACGAAACACGGCAAGGAGACAGAACCGCTATAATCGACCTGAATCCACAAGGTCACGGGTGCCCTGATAACTTTAGCGAAATAGGGGAATAAAACCCTAGTCTAGTATGCATACACTAATATCCACTTTAAGAATAGGCTATGCTAATCATAGAGCACCTTAACTCTGGATAAAACGACTATTTCCTAAAGCCTGACCCACTAAGAGTTGGCATATTCATTATCTTGTACGGCAATGGCGACCGCTACAAGACTATCTTAACCCCACTTCACTTACGATTGACGTTTTCATATCGGAGGCTCAAGCATTTGACCTTTTATTTAACTTACTCAATGTTCATTATTTATTTGATATTACATATCACATGTTACTAGACTCTCCTAGTTTCATCGTCAAACGTTTAAGTATTTTATTTGGTTTCATATGATCACATAACATATTCGTTCATTATTTGAAGTGTTGTTAATTATTAACGTTTTTAAATTTCTAAATTGAAACGTTTATTATTATGTCCAAATTTTATTTAAGTGTTATTCAAAACACTTTAAGTTATTTACTTATTCATTTTAAATTTTTCTATACTTAGTAAAATTTTCAATTATTTTCAATATTTCACTATTCACTATTCACTATTCACCGTATTTTATACGTATTTTTATACGTATTCGTATTTTCATACTTCGTATTTTATACGTATTCGTATTTTTATACTTCGTATTTTATACGTATTTTTATACTTATACGTATTTTTATACTTAAGATACTTTAGGTATTTATACTTAAGATATTTTAGGTATTTATACTTAAGATATTTTAGGTATTATACTAAATCTTTTTATTTCCTAAGTATAAATTCTAGTTTGAAAGTCGTTAAGTTCGTTTTGTACTTAGTGATTTTTGAAAATATTCTAAAAGTCTAGTTTTAAAAACGTTAAGTTCGGTTTGTAAAAAATGATAATGATATTCATTTCATAATTCTAGTTTTAAAAGCGTTAAGTTCGATTTATAAAAAGTGATAATGATATTCATTTTAAAATGAGACTTAGTTAAATTTAGTCGTCTATTTACTAAAGTTAGTGATTTTCATTTTAAAATAATAGTATCGTGGATGATTCATTTTAGTCCGTATGTCCAAGTTCAACAGTCGAAGTGCAAAGGCGGTAGCACACGATTTAGTTCATTTTTATAACGGTTACATACTTTTATCGGTTTATAATATTTCCTTTATAACTAAATCGATTTATACAATATTTCAATTCTAATAACTATTAAACTTTAGTGACTTAGTGATATTTTCATTTTAATCAAATTTAGTCCATTTAAAGTGATTATGTCGTGTGATTCAATATATATGTCAAAATTGATTTATTTCTTTTAATTTCTTAATTCTAACTTATTAACTAATAATTAAATTATTTTAACAATAAACTAAAAAGTGATAAAAACAATTTTTTTGACCTAAAAATAATGGGGATGCCGTGGCTAGGCAAGGTGAAGGTCCAAATTTCATTTTTCAATTTTTATCGGTTTTTAGCTTAAAGTTTTTATATTCTAATTATTCTAATTATACTAAAACGATTTAAACTAAAATGAAATTTACTAAAAATTCATTTATAATTATGAATAGTGTTTTTCTACACTTTAAATTTCTAACTTTTTAATCTTAATGATTTATAATGTTTTAAGTTGTTTTATATCATAATACTAACAATATATAAAACAATAACTAAACATAAACACAAATTATTAACAAACATAAAATAAAACAAGATCAAAGTGAGCAACAATGATGAACACACATGAAGGAAATAAGAACATCAAGAACATGAAAGTTTAAGTCAAGAACACATATGCATTTTCTATAACTTATAATTTATTTTCCTAAATTAATTTTTATAACATAACAATATCCATTTTAACCTAACTTAATCCAACATATTATTTACAAATATTAAAAGTGAAAATTTAAGTAAAAATAGAGGCAAAACCGTGGGCAAGACTGTAACAACCCGGATTTTCCAATAAAATAAAATAAAGAAGTAAAAGGTTCATAAAAGAAAATGAATAAAAATGAAGGCTACGGTGGCGGAAACACCGTGTAATCCGAGTCGTCACTCACTAAACAACTAAACAACGATAAAGAGGTAGGCCTTGAAGCCTAATAGTGGGAAGTAAATACCCCTTACAATCCTTAACCAAAATGAGATAGAAATAAAATAATTACAAATCTAAACCAACAAGTGTAATCCAAGTTCCTCAACATAAGCTAGCTACGGGGTCAATCCTCACAGCTTCTCACACTTCAAAACCCGAACCCGCGCTAACCTGCCACAAAAGAAAGTAACAGCCACAATCAGTGGGGAGTAACTAGGTGCTCCCCAGTCATATTTCAACATAACCAACACAAACAACAATACAACCCAAATGCACAACCAACATAGGTCATCCTCAAGCTAACCCAATAATCAACCAACTCAACTTGTGACCTATAATCAAAATATAAGCAACCAACCATCTTACAAATCATACAAGCTCAACCCAAATACAACTGGTCCAATATGGTCAATCATAAATCAAATAAGCTCAACCTGTCATCAACAAAGTGACAGTCAATAACATCAATCAACAATCAATCGCAAGAGTAAGCACGGAGTACTGGGTGCTACAAAACACCCCGGAACGACAAAAGTCCCAACCCTATGGCGGAACGACAAAAGTTCCTCAACTGTCTAAATTTGGCCAAACCCACCGCGACAAAAACGGTGTCACCGCGACAAAAACGGTGTCGACATTCAAATAACCACCCCTACAAAAGAGTGGCGCCCCTACAAAAGAGCTTTCAATAACCATAGTCTCAGAGCCGCGACAAAAACGGTTGAGAACCCACGACAGGCGGCACCGTCCTACAAAAGACGTCGTAACTCCTCACGTACGTGCCAGAACAGTACCCGTACGCACACTCAACTCAAGCATACAAACAATTCAATTCAACCCCGAGCTAACTCAAAATCAATATCAATTCAATAAACTTTAAACTCAAATCATCACAACATCCATCTTAACTCAATAGCAACATAGTTAACCATTTACTAACCATCCATAACCATCCTGAACATTACAATGACCAAACAATATAGTAAACAACTTAATACGGAGTAATAATCGTAAAAACCCAATAATAATCCAAAATAAACCATCATAATACCCAAAGTTATCATCTTTAATCGATTCGATGACAATACAATCAATCTCAAGTCATTCAAACATCCCAAATCATAAGATTAGACTCAATAGTGTGAGACCGACTCCAAAACATCCCAAGTTCATAGCTTTACATCACATACAACCCAAAGAATATATTTTTGCAACCATACAAACAATTAAAGCATCCATAATCAACACCATGGTCTCACACATGTCAAAATATAGCTAGGGCTACACCCAGTTACCTTATTGAAGCACAAAAAATCAAGCATAGCCTTCCTCCTCGATGTGGATGGTGGCTTCCTCCATGAATTCACCTCTTCCTTTGACCACACACATAATTCATACACAAAATATAAGAAATTAAACCCTAACAGTAAGGAATGATCACTAAACTATCAAAATTATACTAAGAACAAAGAAAGAACGAAAGATTACCGAAGGAAGAATGATAGGAATTGAATTAGGGTGGAAAAGGATGAATCTTGATGAGTTTCCATGAATCAAGTTGTGTGTGAGAATTGATGAGGAACAAGGAGAGAGAAGAGAGGGCTTTGATGTTTAGAATGTTGAATGATGAAAATAATGAGGTAATTAGGGCTCAGGAGAAGTTATAATACGTATAATAGGTTAGGACAAGTTACGGATCGAAAACTAAACAGCCCGCATAAAGCAGTGTTGCCCGCGGGTCGCTCGCGGGTCGTCCGCGGTTTTTGTCTGTTGAAAGTTTGGCAGTTGCGACGGCGTCGAAAAAATACGCAGTTTAGCCTTTTGAATCGCCTGAATCGGAGTCCGTATGAGGAAATTACACCGTTTTTAAGCTAATTACTCCGTTTTTAAGTTCTGACTACAGTCTCGCTTATTCCACGAGCCAAAAATAACAAAATTAAGAGGAATGAAATACGAATTTAACGAAATGAATTATTTAAATAAAAGGGGAAATGTCGGGGTGTTACAATCTCACCACCGAAAAAGAAGTTTCGTCCTCGAAACTTGAGAACAAAACGACACCCAAAACAAATGAGGAAAAGACTACTCCTAACGATTCCTATTCTAGGGACGACTAACTCTACTCACCCCAACAACGAAAGGATAGCTCTCCTAGCCTAGGTCGACTCCACCAAACCACACGCACCTCCAAGACAAGCGCACACTCGGACAACTACTACGCACAAGGTAAGCAACTAGGACGGATTTCCCCAAAAGAAGTAGGGACATCCAAGAATAGGAATGAACAAGGAACAATTTCTCTCGTGGAAGAGTAATAAGAGTATCCACGAAATTAGAGGAAGTGAGTTATGCTTTCTCGATCAACAATGGGGAAATGAATGACAAAGAGGCACCAGTATCACTATAGCATCCTTGAGTCGGCGGATGCATTGCAAGTTGTTGTTAGCTCCTCTTCCGTTTCTGGTCATCTGCAACACAAAAGCATAGGTGATAGCGGCATTTTCTAAACATGCCACTTCAAGAAACTACTCAAACACATACAAAGTTACTCAACCCTCTATAGTGTCTACCCCAACGTTCTCCCTCGGTGTTCTAAGTCAAACCTACTAACTCGACTAAGAGAGTTGGGAGCGTATTCGCTCTGATACCAACTATAACAACCCGGATTTTCCAATAAAATAAAATAAAGAAGTAAAAGGTTCATAAAAGAAAATGAATAAAAATGAAGGCCACGGTGGCGGAAACACCGTGTAATCCGAGTCGTCACTCACTAAACAACTAAACAACGATAAAGAGGTAGGCCTTGAAGCCTAATAGTGGGGAGTAAATACCCCTTACAATCCTTAACCAAAATGAGATAGAAATAAAATAATAACAAATCTAAACCAACAAGTCTAATCCAAGTTCCTCAACATAAGCTAGCTACGGGGTCAATCCTCACGGCTTCTCACACTTCAAAACCCGAACCCGCGCTAACCTGCCACAAAAGAAAGTAATAAATGACAATTGGGGAGTAACTAGGTGCTCCCCAGTCATATTTCAACATAATCAACACAAACAACAATACAACCCAAATGCACAACCAACATAGGTCATCCTCAAGCTAACCCAATAATCAACCAACTAAACTTGTGACCTATAATCAAAATATAAGCAACCAACCATCTTACAAATCATACAAGCTCAACCCAAATACAACTGGTCCAATATGGTCAATCATAAATCAAATAAGCTCAACCTGTCATCAACAAAGTGACAGTCAATAACATCAATCAACAATCAATCGCAAGAGTAAGCACGGAGTACTGGGCGTTACAAAACACCCCGGAACGACAAAAGTCCCAACCCTATGGCGGAACGACAAAAGTTCCTCAACTGTCTAAATTTGGCCAAACCCACCGCGACAAAAACGGTGTCACCGCGACAAAAACGGTGTCGACATTCAAATAACCACCCCTACAAAAGAGTGGCGCCCCTACAAAAGAGCTTTCAATAACCATAGTCTCAGAGCCGCGACAAAAACGGTTGAGAACCCACGACAGGCGGCACCGTCCTACAAAAGACGTCGTAACTCCTCACGTACGTGCCAGAACAGTACCCGTACGCACACTCAACTCAAGCATACAAACAATTAAATTCAACCCTGAGCTAACTCAAAATCAATATCAATTCAATAAACTTTAAACTCAAATCATCACAACATCCATCTTAACTCAATAGCAACATAGTTAACCATTTACTAACCATCCATAACCATCCTGAACATTACAATGACCAAACAATATAGTAAACAACTTAATACGGAGTAATAATCGTAAGAACCCAATAATAATCCAAAATAAACCATCATAATACCCAAAGTTATCATCTTTAATCGATTCGATGACAATACAATCAATCTCAAGTCATTCAAACATCCCAAATCATAAGATTAGACTCAATAGTGTGAGACCGACTCCAAAACATCCCAAGTTCATAGCTTTACATCACATACAACCCAAAGAATATATTTTTGCAACCATACAAACAATCAAAGCATCCATAATCAATACCATGGTCTCACACATGTCAAAATATAGCTAGGGCTACACCCAGTTACCTTATTGAAGCACAAAAAATCAAGCATAGCCTTCCTCCTCGATGTGGATGGTGGCTTCCTCCATGAATTCACCTCCTCCTTTGACCACACACATAATTCATACACAAAATATAAGAAATTAAACCCTAACAGTAAGGAATGATCACTAAACTATCAAAATTATACTAAGAACAAAGAAAGAACGAAAGATTACCGAAGGAAGAATGATAGGAATTGAATTAGGGTTGAAAAGGATGAATCTTGATGAGTTTCCATGAATCAAGTTGTGTGTGAGAATTGATGAGGAACAAGGAGAGAGAAGAGAGGGCTTTGATGTTTAGAATGTTGAATGATGAAAATAATGAGGTAATTAGGGCTTAGGAGAAGTTATAATACGTATAATAGGTTAGGACGAGTTACGGATCGAAAACTAAACAGCCCGCATAAAGCAGTGTTGCCCGCGGGTCGCTCGCGGGTCGTCCGCGGTTTTTGTCTGTTGAAAGTTTGGCAGTTGCGACGGCGTCGAAAAAATACGCAGTTTAGCCTTTTGAATCGCCTGAATCGAAGTCCGTATGAGGAAATTACACCGTTTTTAAGCTAATTACTCCGTTTTTAAGTTCTGACTACAGTCTCGCTTATTCCACGAGCCAAAAATAACAAAATTAAGAGGAATGAAATACGAATTTAACGAAATGAATTATTTAAATAAAAGGGGAAATGTCGGGGTGTTACAAAGACACAAACACACACAAGTTTTCATTTTCGATTTTTATCACTTTAAACTCATTGTTAATATTTCACATAATTTTTATATATGATTATAACATAACTAAAACATAACTAAACATAAAAATCATGAGTCATAATTAAAAATGCTCAAAAGTAATTAAACTAAATATACTAACATATTACTACAATAATCTTTTAAAACATTATTTAGTTATTATCATTATTTATACATCATAAAATCATTCAAGTGCACATAAGTGATGTTAAACATATTTAACATAATCTTCATATTCATAAAAACATAATAACAAAACAAGTTAATTTACTAAGAGGCTAAAACAAGACAAAGCTAGTCACCTTGATTTGGCAAGCTAGAGGTTATCCGGGCCAATGATATTATCTAGGTTAAGTTCTTCACCCGTATACTCGTCTTCACCTTCAAAAACCCGTAAATAGTAAGCTTCAATATACCCACTAATTAACTAAATAATACTAGAGGTTATTAGAATAATATTAGTGTTTTTATTTAAGAGGTTTTTGTAATAAAATGGAAGAAAATCAAAGGGAGAAAAATGGAGGAGTAGCTCGGCAAAAAGGAAAGCAAATGAGTGAGTTTTTCACTTGTGAAATAATAAGGGAACACTAGTATGAAATTAGGTTAAAGACTTTAGGTTAAAGTTTTGTTTTAATTAGAAATATAATGTTTAGTTAAACTAAATAATACATCATTCACTCCATCGTCACCTCTTAAGTCCACATTACTATTTTGGCATTAAAAATGTCTAATTTGTGTTTTAAAATGTTTTCCTCGAATTTGGTCAGTTTTAAAAAGTCGGGCGTCAAAAGCGATAAAAGTTAATGTGTGCGCGTTTGACTATTTTTCGAAATATTTCTACTTTTGAATTCTAAGACTAAAATATTTATTTTATTATTCAAAAATTTCTAAAAGTTTTAAAGAAGTCGAGAAATTTTACGAAACGAAAGTTTTGCAAAAAGTGTGATTTTGAAAGGTTAAAAGGTTAATAAATGATTTAAGACTTGAAATTTATAATCGATGGCTAATCATTGATTTAAATTAACACGGGGTGTTACACACGTCATGGCACCTTTATAGGTTACGGGTTCGTTACTCTGAAGGAGTAAAACGTCGTCTCTCCCATTCTCCTCAACCATACCAATGTATCTATCTGGAGGAATGGAGAGTCTACCCGACCTTCTGGGTTCCAAGGGAATATTAACCGCAGCAGACGAAGAAGGAACAGTTTCCTCCATTGGTTGCTCGGTTGTTGGTTCAGGAATCTCCGACAGATCAAAGGTTCGATCTATTACTTCTCTTGTCCTCGAGAAACTCTTTCTCTAAGAACTTCGCACTAGCCGCAACAAAAACTCGTTCTCTAAGAATTTGTCGTTCCTCGTTAGTCATTGGAGGTGCAGCCATTCTGAAAGAATTAGGAAGCGAAGAAAATTATTAGCATTGCGAGATGTTAGAAGGCATGCTTAACATTGACAGAATTTATTTGAATAAATGCGATAACGGCAGTTATGCAAGTAAGCACAGAAGTTAGGCATTTTATTCCCTTGAGATGTAATTGTTGGTTACATCGGTTTTAGGATTTTTAAATGTATCTAGTACATTTTCTTAGGAAGAATGCAAAAGGTATGAGAGAGGGAGAATGTACATTTTTTTTTTTTTTTTTGTGGAATTGGTTACGAATTTAACAGATGTCTTCACTCCGTGCCGTCTGGTACTTCTTCGATGCTTCAATCCTCGGAAGTTGAATTTATTATTTAGATTTTATATCCGAGGATAGTTGTTAGTTTAAATCAGTCACTTCAGCAAGTAGCAAGCATACGCTAGTTAGTGTATTTTATTTTGAGGGAAGTAGTTTGTTATATTTAAAAATCCTAAGCCTATGGTCGGTCCTTAAGGTTTCTACCCATCCTCACACTTTAAAGCGATTTCAAGTTATTATTTAAGTGATCTAATAAAAGAAGAATCTAATTCATTATTTGATCCTAGTAGTCTTGCGGTTTAGCATGTTAATATGTTAACCCGCCCAGGTGTCTCTCGTTAGGTAAGTATAAATCGCATTAGGCCATTTATGTTACGGTCACGAGTCACTCGATAATTAATCAGAATAACCTGGTTTTTAGTCGACTTTAATTACTAAGGCGGAAATTAATTAAGTCTTAAACCAGCGTCATTAATTATACATAAAACCCAAAAGTTACAACAACGTTCAAGAGTTGAATGAAACAACTCAAAATACGGTAATTTCAAAGAGTAAAGTGTTATATATTACAAATCTCTCAAAATACGACTAAAGGTAAAGCATAACATGTAGCGTGGCCCCGTCCAAAATCCAAATTAGGTCCACGATCATCTGCACAATAAATCGATGGGGATGCATTGAGCTGACGATGACTAGCTATGCTCATACTTACCCTCGATTTCAATTACTTTGGTTTAATATTATCGCTTTATAAACATAACATTATGATAAAAACATAAACATGCTTATTACATATAGCATATAAAGACATATAAGTCATAATAAGCATGCGGTTTAAAGCGATAAATCATATAAGCATGATATTCAATTATGAAGGCAAATAGCATATAATAGCATAACAATAGAGTCACAATAATTCAATAACATTACAAGGCGATATCGGATCGCAATCAATCATACATATCGTATCATTCTCCTCATGCAGACTCGATTCAATTCAGAAAGTTGTGGTCTTTAGTTTTCGAAGATGGTACACACTCGATCTCAATTAATCATACAACAAACAACACATACTGCTTACGAGCCTGACCACTGAGTAGGCCATTGTACTCTAGTCGCTTGCATCTCACTACCATAGTGCAGCGGCTTACTCGACTCGTAAACCACGCCGAATACTATAGTACTTGCATCTCATCTTCTAGTGTTCGAAATGATTCGAACTTCAGATACAATCCCGTCAAGTAATCTTTACGCAGGGTAAGAACGAATGCAAGTGTCGCGCCCACTAAGAACGAAACACGGCAAGGAGACAGAACCGCTATAATCGACCTGAATCCACAAGGTCACGGGTGCCCTGATAACTTTAGCGAAATAGGGGAATAAAACCCTAGTCTAGTATGCATACACTAATATCCACTTTAAGAATAGGCTATGCTAATCATAGAGCACCTTAACTCTGGATAAAACGACTATTTCCTAAAGCCTGACCCACTAAGAGTTGGCATATTCATTATCTTGTACGGCAATGCCGACCGCTACAAGACTATCTTAACCCCACTTCACTTACGATTGACGTTTTCATATCGGAGGCTCAAGCGTTTGACCTTTTATTTAACTTACTCAATGTTCATTATTTATTTGATATTACTTATCACATGTTACTAGACTCTCCTAGTTTCATCGTCAAACGTTTAAGTATTTTATTTGGTTTCATATGATCACATAACATATTCGTTCATTATTTGAAGTGTTGTTAATTATTAACGTTTTTAAATTTCTAAATTGAAACGTTTATTATTATGTCCAAATTTTATTTAAGTGTTATTCAAAACACTTTAAGTTATTTACTTATTCATTTTAAATTTTTCTATACTTAGTAAAATTTTCAATTATTTTCAATATTTCACTATTCACTATTCACTATTCACTATTCACTATTCACAGTATTTTATACGTATTTTTATACGTATTCGTATTTTTATACTTCGTATTTTATACGTATTCGTATTTTTATACTTCGTATTTTATACGTATTTTTATACTTATACGTATTTTTATACTTAAGATACTTTAGGTATTTATACTTAAGATATTTTAGGTGTTTATACTTAAGATATTTTAGGTATTATACTAAATCTTTTTATTTCCTAAGTATAAATTCTAGTTTCAAAGTCGTTAAGTTCGTTTTGTACTTAGTGATTTTTGAAAATATTCTAAAAGTCTAGTTTTAAAAACGTTAAGTTCGGTTTGTAAAAAATGATAATGATATTCATTTCATAATTCTAGTTTTAAAAGCGTTAAGTTCGATTTATAAAAAGTGATAATGATATTCATTTTAAAATGAGACTTAGTTAAATTTAGTCGTCTATTTACTAAAGTTAGTGATTTTCATTTTAAAATAATAGTATCGTGGATGATTCATTTTAGTCCGTATGTCCAAGTTCAACAGTCCAAGTGCAAAGGCGGTAGCACACGATTTAGTTCATTTTTATAACGGTTACATATTTTTATCGGTTTATAATATTTCCTTTATAACTAAATCGATTTATACAATATTTCAATTCTAATAACTATTAAACTTTAGTGACTTAGTGATATTTTCATTTTAATCAAATTTAGTCCATTTAAAGTGATTATGTCGTGTGATTCAATATATATGTCAAAATTGATTTATTTCTTTTAATTTCTTAATTCTAACTTATTAACTAATAATTAAATTATTTTAACAATAAACTAAAAAGTGATAAAAACAATTTTTGTGACCTAAAAATAATGGGGATGTCGTGGCTAGGCAAGGTGAAGGTCCAAATTTCATTTTTCAATTTTTATCGGTTTTTAGCTTAAAGTTTTTATATTCTAATTATTCTAATTATACTAAAACGATTTAAACTAAAATGAAATTTACTAAAAATTCATTTATAATTATGAATAGTGTTTTTCAACACTTTAAATTTCTAACTTTTTAATCTTAATGATTTATAATGTCTTAAGTTGTTTTATATCATAATACTAACAATATATAAAACAATAACTAAACATAAACACAAATTATTAACAAACATAAAATAAAACAAGATCAAAGTGAGCAACAATGATGAACACACATGAAGGAAATAAGAACATCAAGAACATGAAAGTTTAAGTCAAGAACACATATGCATTTTCTATAACTTATAATTTATTTTCCTAAATTAATTTTTATAACATAACAATATCCATTTTAACCTAACTTAATCCAACATATTATTTACAAAAATTAAAAGTGAAAATTTAAGTAAAAATAGAGGCAAAACCGTGGGCAAGACACAAACACACACAAGTTTTCATTTTCGATTTTTATCACATTAAACTCATTGTTAATATTTCACATAATTTTTATATATGATTATAACATAACTAAAACATAACTAAACATAAAAATCATATGAGTCATAATTAAAAATGCTCAAAAGTAATTAAACTAAATATATTAACATATTACTACAATAATCTATTTAAAACATTATTTAGTTATTATCATTATTTATACATCATAAAATCATTCAAGTGCACATAAGTGATGTTTAACATATTTAACATAATCTTCATATTCATAAAAACATAATAACAAAACAAGTTAATTTACTAAGAGGCTAAAACAAGACAAAGCTAGTCACCTTGATTTGGCAAGCTAGAGGTTATCCGGGTCAATGATATTATCTAGGTTAAGTTCTTCACCCGTATACTCGTCTTCACCTTCAAAAATCCGTTAATAGTAAGCTTCAATATACCCACTAATTAACTAAATAATACTAGAGGTTATTTGAATAATATTAGTGTTTTTATTTAAGAGGTTTTTGTAATAAAATGGAAGAAAATCAAAGGGAGAAAAATGGAGGAGTAGCTCGGCAAAAAGGAAGGCAAATGAGTGAGTTTTTCACTTGTGAAATAATAAGGGAACACTAGTATGAAATTAGGTTAAAGACTTTAGGTTAAAGTTTTGTTTTAATTAGAAATATAATGTTTAATTAAACTAAATAATACATCATTCACTCCATCGTCACCTCTTAAGTCCACATTACTATTTTGGCATTAAAAATGTCTAATTTGTGTTTTAAAATGTTTTCCTCGAATTTGGTCAGTTTTAAAAAGTCGGGCGTCAAAAGCGATAAAAGTTAATGTGTGCGCGTTTGACTATTTTTTGAAATATTTCTACTTTTGAATTCTAAGACTAAAATATTTATTTTATTATTCAAAAATTTCTAAAAGTTTTAAAGAAGTCGAGAAATTTTACGAAACGAAAGTTTTGCAAAAAGTGTGATTTTGAAAGGTTAAAAGGTTAAGAAATGATTTAAGACTTGAAATTTATAATCGATGGCTAATCATTGATTTAAATTAACACGGGGTGTTACACACGTCATGGCACCTTTATAGGTTACGGGTTCGTTACTCTGAAGGAGTAAAACGTCGTCTCTCCCATTCTCCTCAACCATACCAATGTATCTATCTGGAGGAATGGAGAGTCTACCCGACCTTCTGGGTTCCAAGGGAATATTAACCGCAGCAGACGAAGAAGGAACAGTTTCCTCCATTGGTTGCTCGGTTGTTGGTTCAGGAATCTCCGACAGATCGAAGGTTCTATTACTTCTCTTGTCCTCGAGAAACTCTTTCTCTAAGAACTTCGCACTAGCCGCAACAAAAACTCGTTGTTCGGTTGGCGAATAGAAGTAATGACCAAACATTCCTTTTGGATAACCAATAAAGTATGTCTTGACCGATTGCGGGCCGAGCTTATCCTCGTATCTCCACTTGACATAAGCCTCGCACCCCCAAACCCGAATAAAGGACAAGTTAGGGACCGTTCCATTCCATAACTCGTATCGAGTCTTGTCAACAGTTTTAGTCGGATTTCGGTTAAGTATAAGGGCAGCTGACAAAAGAGCATAGCCCCACAATGAGTCAGGTACAACTGTGTGACTCATCATGGATCGAACCATATCAAGTAATGTTCGATTCCTGCGTTCGGACACACCATTCAGTTGTGGTGTTCCAGGTGGAGTTAACTGTAGTACTATCCCGCGGTCTTTCAGGTGTCGATCAAACTCAGTTGAAAGATATTCGCCACCACGATCTGAACGTAGTGCTTTTATCTTTCTATCTAGTTGGTTCTCAACCTTATTCTGAAATTCCTTGAACTTGTCGAAGGACTCACTTTTATGCTTCATTAAGTAGACATAACCATATCTACTCAAATCGTCCGTGAAAGTGATAAAGTACCTATAGCCATCTCTAGCGTTGATTGACATAGGACCACACACATCAGTATGTATGAGTCTTAATAGGTCAGCAGCGCGCATTCCAACACCTTTGAAGGAAATTCGAGACATTTTGCCTATAAGACATGATTCACACGTGCCAAAAGTTTCATAGTCAAATGGGGCGATTGTCCCATTATCAATGAGCTTTTTCACGCGTTTTTCATTTATGTGTCCCATACGGCAATGCCATAGATAGGTTTGATCTTTGTCACCAACCTTTGCTTTCTTGTTACTCACATGCATGATTTCTGTGGTTTGATCTAAAACATAAATTCCTTTTATGGAAACAGCTTTACCATAAATCATTTCATTTAAAGGGAAAATACAGCTATTATTCTTTATTAAAAATGAAAATCCTTCTTTATCAAGAACGGACAGAAATAATGTTTTTCGATAAATTAGGTACATAGTAACAGTTATTCAGAAATAACTCAAATCCACTTGGGAGTTGGATTACATATGTCCCATCAAACTAAGCAAAGAACTCTTGCTCCATTCCCCACTCGCAGGTCTACATCACCTCTTGCCAGAGTTTTGATGCTTCTTAGGCCCTGCAAATGATTGCACAGATGAGAACCACAACCAGTATCAAGTACCCAAGTTCCGAAACTTGCATGGTTAATCTCAATCATATGAATAAAAGAAGACATACCAACAGGAGCGACGCGGCCTGCTTTAATGTCCTCAGCATACACGGGACAGTTACGCCTCCAATGCCCAGGCTTGTGGCAATGGTGGCACTCCATGCTCTGCTTTGCTTTTGCCTTGACTAGTGAGCTACCGCTAGACTCACCAGGCCCACTCTTAGCAACCACTGGCTTCTTGAACTTTGGCTTTCCTACAGTTAGGTTAGCCGGAGCCTTACCCTTACCCTTCTTGTTGCCAATCATGAGAACATCTTGTATCATACTCCCACTCAACTTCAGATCACTCTCCATCTGTACGAGGAGTGAGTGGAGTTCATGCAGACTTTTCTGCATGTCATTCATGTAATAGTTTGTCCTAAAGAGGGCATACCCATCATGTAGAGAGTGGAGCACACGATCAACGATGATCTTCTCATCGATCTTGCAACCAAGCTCCTCCAGTTTTTCAACATTCTCGATCATGTCGAGAAGGTGTGGACCAACCGGTTGGCCCTTCTGGAGTCTGGCTTCAAAGAAACGAGTGGTATACTCGTAACTCTTGATTCTCGGTGCTTTTGAGAATTCTTTGGTTAGGGTGGTGAAAATCTTGTTTGCACCTTGGGTAATGAATCGTCTTTGCAAATTGGATTCCATTGCATAGATGAGTACGTTCTGTATCGCACCCGCCTCCATCATGAAATCATTGTAAAGATAGAGTTCATTTGCTCCTGCATTGGGAGCTGGTTTAGTCGGCAGTGGCTCAGTCAAGTACTTGAGCTTGCCGTCAGCTATGGCAGCATTCCGTAATGCGGCCTCCCAATCAGAGAAGTTGGACCCATCACTCTTCAGTCGAGTAGACTGATTCATGCTGTCCATAAACATTCTTAGCCATGATTCGCGAGCTAGTGTGGCACTTGGCATTGGTTAAATCGATCACGTCTGACCATTTGTTATAGTAGTTATATCTGTATATAACGTATTCGAAACTGTGAAAAGAAAGAAGAAGAAGAGAGAAGATAAGAAATCATGGTTTTAAAAGATTAAGTCGTAAAGCAATAACTTTTTAATGCAATGACTCGTGCACTCATATAATCGACCTCCCTCGAGAATTATATAAATGATCCCAAGACTCAATTTCTTTAAATTGATAAGCCAACCTCTTGGCTAATTCTACTGTTAGAATTCTTGGTCGATAGATTTCAGTAAATCCTATCTATTAGTCCACTATAACTACGAGATATTACTCGAACTATAGTGTTGAGGTAAAATAGGTCAACACATACTACTTACGCAACGTAGAAGGGGTCATGTGGAGAGTAAGGTCCTACATGCCTACCGACGAAGAAGGGGCTCATAGCATGCTTTTCCTATAAAGACTAATCTCAATTTTAGAATAAAGGAAGGTCCCATCATCTCATTTTAATTCATTTTAAGTGAACAAATATCTAGCATTTACGTGAATGATTAATTTGAGGTGATAGCCCTAAGCGAATGACATCCGTATGTCCATGATAAAAAATGCAACTATATGATCCATTTTCATGCATATTAGGTGGTTTGGTTTAGTTTAGGCGGAATATGATGCTACTATCTAACGTGAATGCAAAGAAAACGGTGAAGAAAACGCAAAAAGAAAACACCTAGTGTGGCCTATCCCTATGAAAATAAAGACAAATACAAATTGGAATCCATCCATGGACCCTAAAGCTGTCTTCATTCTTCATCTTGGGCTTTAAGTGGGAATCCATCTTGAATCTTCAATCTTGAATCTTCTCAAAATTACATTTTTGAATTACAAAATAAACCTATTTACATTCTAATTCAAAATATGCCAAAAATATTACAAGATGGGAGATTCGAGATCTCAAAAATACAACCAAAATTGTGTTTCCTTCATTACGAAAACACAATCTTCTAAGGCCACTGACGCGCCTTTTACGTCGCTAATAAAAGGGGTCAAATTAACAATTTATAAACCTATTCGATTCACACAAAACACGTAGATTAGTGGTAAGAATAGGGTCGAACCCAAGGGAAGGACTAATCAAGGCTAATGTCACGAAACAAACGAAAGTAAATAAAAGGGGGGTTTTAAAAGGTTGGGTTGATTTAATCGAAAACTAAAATGCAAGTAATAAAAGAAATGAGATTAAACAAGAAGAGAAGGGCACTTTTGGTGTAAAATCAAGGGGTCAACCTTTCCCAAATGATCAAGTGAGTAAAAGGATATTAACTATTTCAAATGAGCAATTCATCGAACACATTCTATGCACATGCGATACTTAAGCTTGAATCGGCAAACAAAAGCATACAATACATTCCACACAAGACGAATCGGCAACCAACATGTTTCATGCACCACATGCAAGAATGAACATAAGATGAATGTAAGAAAACTATGATGAAAACACAAACAAGAATCGGCATGTAGGGTTTCGAATCAAAGATTCATACTTTACTCCTTAAAACACGATTAAAGCAAGAAGAATCAACATTCAAGACAATAATACATGCTATTAGTGCCCAACATGAGGAATTTAAGATATTCTAACATAACCCACAAAACCTCAAGCATGAAAATCAAAGGAATTGCACAAAAGATCAACACTTTATACAAAACCAAAGATTAAATGATAACAAGCACAATAAGGAATAAATACTCAAATGAAATAGATTAAGATAAAGATTCTCACTTTGATCAAAAGGTTTGGGAAGAACACCCAAGAATTACACCAAAAGTTAGGGAATTTAGTTACCCATAATCATACAAACAATACCCAAATTCTTGAGAAAATCCATAAACATTAAATTAAAACTAATTAAAGAGAAAATATTTGAAAACTTAACCTAATCTCACTCTTAATGTTCTCTCTAAAGCTGCCTAGAATAAAGATAAAAGATAACTAGGGTTTAGGAAGAAAGGAAGTATATATACTCCCACAAAAACTAAGAATTGAAATACAAAATGCGGAAAATAAAGTACAAAGGTAGAGGAGCGGGTCGCTCCCCTCAGGGAGCGGGTAGCTCCTTGGGAGCGGGAAGCTCCTCTCAGGAGCGGGTGGCTTCTGATGGAGCTGGTAGCTCCTCTGACGGAGCAGGTCAGTTTTCTGGGCTGACTTGACTCTCTTACTCGTTTTTGCTCCGATTTTCGTCGCTTGCGCTCCGCTCCGTCTCCATGATCCGTCGTGGGTCTTCAAGTATAGGCGTGGTGGCTAGGATGACATTTCAACTCGTCTTTTGATTCGCGCTTTCGAACCCGTTCCGAAGCTTGCATGTGATACGTTTACGCCGATTCTTCAAGTCTTCTGCTTCACACACTAAATGCCTTATTTTCCAACAAATGACCGACAAGTCGAATTATCCATAATTACCGCCAAGAGTGCCTCAAAACTTGCTTAAACTCCACTAAAACCCGCTTGTTAGGCTCACAAATTCGCCTTACATCAATTCCCCCATGCTTAGCCTTTTGCTCGTCTCGAGCAAAACAAGTAACACGCCTTAACTCAAGGCTCATTCCACTCTCTTTTCTCACACCCCTACCTTCTTATCTCTCCCTCACTATCATGTTCCTATCCTCACTTCTCCCTCCTTATATCTCCCCATTTGGTGAGTGCCATGAAACAACAACACAACCCTTCTTAGCATCCAAATGGCCTCACCAAATGCTCCTACCCTACCACCCTCCAAACTCCTCAACTTATACCTCCGCACATGTCATAAAACAAACAAATTATACGATCAAAGCCCATAGTACGGGATATTACTACTAGCCTCATACTTAGGAGGTAATTATGGCCCATTTTTTTCATTTTGCGGCTCTTTTGACCTCGATTTTCTTTGCCAAAAAGACGCATACTACGGCATCCTTATGGCGAGGCCCCCCAAATTTTGCATAGGCCGCCCTTTCGGGTTTTCAACCTATCGGGGTTTCATATTTTTGTATTTTTTTCTCTTTTTCAATTTTTTTTTTTTTTTTTTTTGATGAAATCATAAGTAAAACATCCAAACAAAGCATAAAAATACGTACATACAAGACAAGCTCACTACATCACTTATAACCCCTCCCCCATGCTTAGCCTTTGCTTTGTCCTCAAAGCACATAATTAATTATAATTGAAAACAAGCTAGCGGGAAAGGGGGAAAAAAAATAAAAATAAAAATACTTAACTCAAGTCTAAACTTACAAAACAATTCAACGCTCTAAGTAATTTGTCATGTTCACTTGCAAAGAATCGCGATGAATGAACATAGCAAATTATAACAAAGATAAAGTTGAACCACAAGTTACCAAAGTAAGAACAAGCATACTTGAAACCATCACCATGTTCATCTTTTTCAAAGATGTAACTAATATCAATGTATGATTCTTTGGAACACACCTTTTGTCTAGGCAAGATTGGATAAGGATAAATCAACTCCAAATTTTCAATCTCATCAAGTCTCCTTTTTCACGACCCGCCAAGTGTTATCTTTTGTTGCATTTCATCTTCCTCATCCTCGTCTTCATCAAATATAATGCACTCGACATTAATGTAAAATGGTGAAGAAGTGGGGTTATCACATATTTCCATATCAACAACTTGACATTCTTGAAGGTCAACACTAAACTCATCATTGGCCATTTGCTCATCAAACATCTTAACCAAATCACTACCTTGACTTTCCAACCTTACATTAGACATTGTCTCAAATTGTTGGATGGTGATTTTTATGCTCTCTTGTAAGGTAATGACATCGGTGGCAATAGCTCGGACCATGTCCTCCGTGGACACATATGAGTTATCATGGTAAGTGGAAGTTTCAAAGCATTGGGATTGTAGTTGAGTTTCTCGAGGGAGTGAATGATGAATTTCCCATTCCTTAGTGTCATTAGCCAAATACTCAAACAACTCCCAATTGTACTCATAATTGGTCTCATAAAATTGACCTTCGCTCAAAGAGTGTACAAATCCCCAAGTTTCATTGTTCATTCCATCATAAATCACATGACAAATATCCGGAAGATCATATGAATATCGAGAATGAGTTACATAAGCATGAATTCGATTGAAATAACGATAAAACAACTCATTCTCATATTGGGGTAGGTGAAACGGAGTCATTGAGCAAGAAAAAGTTCAATGAAAATCAACTCTAAGCTAAAAACAAAAATATATACAAACTAAACTAAACTAAACTAAACTACACTACTCTACTCTACTATACTCTACTCTATGCCAAGCCAATTGCCTTCCCCGGCAACGGCGCCAAAATTTGACGCGCCTTTTACGTCGCTAATAAAAGGGGTCAAATTAACAATTTATAAACCTATTCGATTCACACAAAACACGTAGATTAGTGGTAAGAATAGGGTCGAACCCAAGGGAAGGACTAATCAAGGCTAATGTCACGAAACAAACGAAAGTAAATAAAAGGGGGGTTTTAAAAGGTTGGGTTGATTTAATCGAAAACTAAAATGCAAGTAATAAAAGAAATGAGATTAAACAAGAAGAGAAGGGCACTTTTGGTGTAAAATCAAGGGGTCAACCTTTCCCAAATGATCAAGTGAGTAAAAGGATATTAACTATTTCAAATGAGCAATTCATCGAACACATTCTATGCACATGCGATACTTAAGCTTGAATCGGCAAACAAAAGCATACAATACATTCCACACAAGACGAATAAGCAACCAACATGTTTCATGCACCACATGCAAGAATGAACATAAGATGAATGTAAGAAAACTATGATGAAAACACAAACAAGAATCGGCATGTAGGGTTTCGAATCAAAGATTCATACTTTACTCCTTAAAACACGATTAAAGCAAGAAGAATCAACATTCAAGACAATAATACATGCTATTAGTGCCCAACATGAGGAATTTAAGATATTCTAACATAACCCACAAAACCTCAAGCATGAAAATCAAAGGAATTGCACAAAAGATCAACACTTTATACAAAACCAAAGATTAAATGATAACAAGCACAATAAGGAATAAATACTCAAATGAAATAGATTAAGATAAAGATTCTCACTTTGATCAAAAGGTTTGGGAAGAACACCCAAGAATTACACCAAAAGTTAGGGAATTTAGTTACCCATAATCATACAAACAATACCCAAATTCTTGAGAAAATCCATAAACATTAAATTAAAACTAATTAAAGAGAAAATATTTGAAAACTTAACCTAATCTCACTCTTAATGTTCTCTCTAAAGCAGCCTAGAATAAAGATAAAAGATAACTAGGGTTTAGGAAGAAAGGAAGTATATATACTCCCACAAAAACTAAGAATTGAAATACAAAATCACGGAAAATAAAGTACAAAGCGGAGGGCGGGTCGGCTCCCCTCGAGGAAGCGGGTAGCTCCTTGGGAGAGAAGCTCCTCTCGGGGAAGCGGGTGGCTTCTCGATGGGTGGTAGCTCCTCCGACGGAGCAGTCGGCTTTCCGGGCCGACTTGACTCTCTTACTCGCTTTTGCTCGATTTTCGCCGCAACGCTCCGCTCCGTCTCCATGATCCGTCGTGGGTCTTCAAGTATAGGCGTGGTGGCTAGGATGACATTTCAACTCGTCTTTTGATTCGCGCTTTCGAACCCGTTCCGAAGCTTGCATGAGATACGTTTTACGCCGATTCTTCAAGTCTTCGGTTTCACACACTAAATGCCTTATTTTCCAACAAATGACCGACAAGTCGAATTATCCATAATTACCGCCAAGAGTGCCTCAAAACTTGCTTAAACTCCACTAAAAACCGCTTGTTAGGCTCACAAATTCGCCTTACATCAATTCCCCCATGCTTAGCCTTTTGCTCGTCTCGAGCAAAACAAGTAACACGCCTTAACTCAAGGCTCATTCCACTCTCTTTTCTCACACCCCTACCTTCTTATCTCTCCCTCACTATCATGTTCCTATCCTCACTTCTCCCTCCTTATATCTCCCCATTTGGTGAGTGCCATGAAACAACAACACAACCCTTCTTAGCATCCAAATGGCCTCACCAAATGCTCCTACCCTACCACCCTCCAAACTCCTCAACTTATACCTCCGCACATGTCATAAAACAAACAAATTATACGATCAAAGCCCATAGTACGGGATATTACTACTAGCCTCATACTTAGGAGGTAATTATGGCCCATTTTTTTCATTTTGCGGCTCTTTTGACCTCGATTTTCTTTGCCAAAAAGACGCATACTACGGCATCCTTATGGCGAGGCCCCCCAAATTTTGCATAGGCCGCCCTTTCGGGTTTTCAACCTATCGGGGTTTCATATTTTTGTATTTTTTTCTCTTTTTCAATTTTTTTTTTTTTTTTTTTTGATGAAATCATAAGTAAAACATCCAAACAAAGCATAAAAATACGTACATACAAGACAAGCTCACTACATCACTTATAACCCCTCCCCCATGCTTAGCCTTTGCTTTGTCCTCAAAGCACATAATTAATTATAATTGAAAACAAGCTAGCGGGAAAGGGGGAAAAAAAATAAAAATAAAAATACTTAACTCAAGTCTAAACTTACAAAACAATTCAACGCTCTAAGTAATTTGTCATGTTCACTTGCAAAGAATCGCGATGAATGAACATAGCAAATTATAACAAAGATAAAGTTGAACCACAAGTTACCAAAGTAAGAACAAGCATACTTGAAACCATCACCATGTTCATCTTTTTCAAAGATGTAACTAATATCAATGTATGATTCTTTGGAACACACCTTTTGTCTAGGCAAGATTGGATAAGGATAAATCAACTCCAAATTTTCAATCTCATCAAGTCTCTTTTTTTCGCCGACCCCGCCAAGTGTTATCTTTTGTTGCATTTCATCTTCCTCATCCTCGTCTTCATCAAATATAATGCACTCGACATTAATGTAAAATGGTGAAGAAGTGGGGTTATCACATATTTCCATATCAACAACTTGACATTCTTGAAGGTCAACACTAAACTCATCATTGGCCATTTGCTCATCAAACATCTTAACCAAATCACTACCTTGACTTTCCAACCTTACATTAGACATTGTCTCAAATTGTTGGATGGTGATTTTTATGCTCTCTTGTAAGGTAATGACATCGGTGGCAATAGCTCGGACCATGTCCTCCGTGGGACACATATGAGTTATCATGGTAAGTGGAAGTTTCAAAGCATTGGGATTGTAGTTGAGTTTCTCGAGGAGTGAATGATGAATTTCCCATTCCTTAGTGTCATTAGCCAAATACTCAAACAACTCCCAATTGTACTCATAATTGGTCTCATAAAATTGACCTTCGCTCAAAGAGTGTACAAATCCCCAAGTTTCATTGTTCATTCCATCATAAATCACATGACAAATATCCGGAAGATCATATGAATATCGAGAATGAGTTACATAAGCATGAATTCGATTGAAATAACGATAAAACAACTCATTCTCATATTGGGGTAGGTGAAACGGAGTCATTGAGCAAGAAAAAGTTCAATGAAAATCAACTCTAAGCTAAAAACAAAAATATATACAAACTAAACTAAACTAAACTAAACTACACTACTCTACTCTACTCTACTCTACTCTACTCTACTCTATGCCAAGCCAATTGCCTTCCCCGGCAACGGCGCCAAAATTTGACGCGCCTTTTACGTCGCTAATAAAAGGGGTCAAATTAACAATTTATAAACCTATTCGATTCACACAAAACACGTAGATTAGTGGTAAGAATAGGGTCGAACCCAAGGGAAGGACTAATCAAGGCTAATGTCACGAAACAAACGAAAGTAAATAAAAGGGGGGTTTTAAAAGGTTGGGTTGATTTAATCGAAAACTAAAATGCAAGTAATAAAAGAAATGAGATTAAACAAGAAGAGAAGGGCACTTTTGGTGTAAAATCAAGGGGTCAACCTTTCCCAAATGATCAAGTGAGTAAAAGGATATTAACTATTTCAAATGAGCAATTCATCGAACACATTCTATGCACATGCGATACTTAAGCTTGAATCGGCAAACAAAAGCATACAATACATTCCACACAAGACGAATAAGAACCAACATGTTTCATGCACCACATGCAAGAATGAACATAAGATGAATGTAAGAAAACTATGATGAAAACACAAACAAGAATCGGCATGTAGGGTTTCGAATCAAAGATTCATACTTTACTCCTTAAAACACGATTAAAGCAAGAAGAATCAACATTCAAGACAATAATACATGCTATTAGTGCCCAACATGAGGAATTTAAGATATTCTAACATAACCCACAAAACCTCAAGCATGAAAATCAAAGGAATTGCACAAAAGATCAACACTTTATACAAAACCAAAGATTAAATGATAACAAGCACAATAAGGAATAAATACTCAAATGAAATAGATTAAGATAAAGATTCTCACTTTGATCAAAAGGTTTGGGAAGAACACCCAAGAATTACACCAAAAGTTAGGGAATTTAGTTACCCATAATCATACAAACAATACCCAAATTCTTGAGAAAATCCATAAACATTAAATTAAAACTAATTAAAGAGAAAATATTTGAAAACTTAACCTAATCTCACTCTTAATGTTCTCTCTAAAGCTGCCTAGAATAAAGATAAAAGATAACTAGGGTTTAGGAAGAAAGGAAGTATATATACTCCCACAAAAACTAAGAATTGAAATACAAAATGCGGAAAATAAAGTACAAAGGCAGAGGAGCGGGTCGCTCCCCTCAGGGAGCGGGTAGCTCCTTGGGAGCGGGAAGCTCCTCTCAGGGAGCGGGTGGCTTCTCTGATGGAGCTGGTAGCTCCTCTGACGGAGCAGGTCAGTTTTCTGGGCTGACTTGACTCTCTTACTCGTTTTTGCTCCGATTTTCGTCGCTTGCGCTCCGCTCCGTCTCCATGATCCGTCGTGGGTCTTCAAGTATAGGCGTGGTGGCTAGGATGACATTTCAACTCGTCTTTTGATTCGCGCTTTCGAACCCGTTCCGAAGCTTGCATGAGATACGTTTTACGCCGATTCTTCAAGTCTTCGGTTTCACACACTAAATGCCTTATTTTCCAACAAATGACCGACAAGTCGAATTATCCATAATTACCGCCAAGAGTGCCTCAAAACTTGCTTAAACTCCACTAAAAACCGCTTGTTAGGCTCACAAATTCGCCTTACATCAATTCCCCCATGCTTAGCCTTTTGCTCGTCTCGAGCAAAACAAGTAACACGCCTTAACTCAAGGCTCATTCCACTCTCTTTTCTCACACCCCTACCTTCTTATCTCTCCCTCACTATCATGTTCCTATCCTCACTTCTCCCTCCTTATATCTCCCCATTTGGTGAGTGCCATGAAACAACAACACAACCCTTCTTAGCATCCAAATGGCCTCACCAAATGCTCCTACCCTACCACCCTCCAAACTCCTCAACTTATACCTCCGCACATGTCATAAAACAAACAAATTATACGATCAAAGCCCATAGTACGGGATATTACTACTAGCCTCATACTTAGGAGGTAATTATGGCCCATTTTTTTCATTTTGGCTCTTTTGACCTCGATTTTCTTTGCCAAAAAGACGCATACTACGGCATCCTTATGGCGAGGCCCCCCAAATTTTGCATAGGCCGCCCTTTCGGGTTTTCAACCTATCGGGGTTTCATATTTTTGTATTTTTTTCTCTTTTTCAATTTTTTTTTTTTTTTTGATGAAATCATAAGTAAAACATCCAAACAAAGCATAAAAATACGTACATACAAGACAAGCTCACTACATCTCTTATAACCCCTCCCCCATGCTTAGCCTTTGCTTTGTCCTCAAAGCACATAATTAATTATAATTGAAAACAAGCTAGCGGGAAAGGGGGAAAAAAAATAAAAATAAAAATACTTAACTCAAGTCTAAACTTACAAAACAATTCAACGCTCTAAGTAATTTGTCATGTTCACTTGCAAAGAATCGCGATGAATGAACATAGCAAATTATAACAAAGATAAAGTTGAACCACAAGTTACCAAAGTAAGAACAAGCATACTTGAAACCATCACCATGTTCATCTTTTTCAAAGATGTAACTAATATCAATGTATGATTCTTTGGAACACACCTTTTGTCTAGGCAAGATTGGATAAGGATAAATCAACTCCAAATTTTCAATCTCATCAAGTCTCTTTTTTTCGCCGACCCCGCCAAGTGTTATCTTTTGTTGCATTTCATCTTCCTCATCCTCGTCTTCATCAAATATAATGCACTCGACATTAATGTAAAATGGTGAAGAAGTGGGGTTATCACATATTTCCATATCAACAACTTGACATTCTTGAAGGTCAACACTAAACTCATCATTGGCCATTTGCTCATCAAACATCTTAACCAAATCACTACCTTGACTTTCCAACCTTACATTAGACATTGTCTCAAATTGTTGGATGGTGATTTTTATGCTCTCTTGTAAGGTAATGACATCGGTGGCAATAGCTCGGACCATGTCCTCCGTGGACACATATGAGTTATCATGGTAAGTGGAAGTTTCAAAGCATTGGGATTGTAGTTGAGTTTCTCGAGGGAGTGAATGATGAATTTCCCATTCCTTAGTGTCATTAGCCAAATACTCAAACAACTCCCAATTGTACTCATAATTGGTCTCATAAAATTGACCTTCGCTCAAAGAGTGTACAAATCCCCAAGTTTCATTGTTCATTCCATCATAAATCACATGACAAATATCCGGAAGATCATATGAATATCGAGAATGAGTTACATAAGCATGAATTCGATTGAAATAACGATAAAACAACTCATTCTCATATTGGGGTAGGTGAAACGGAGTCATTGAGCAAGAAAAAGTTCAATGAAAATCAACTCTAAGCTAAAAACAAAAATATATACAAACTAAACTAAACTAAACTAAACTACACTACTCTACTCTACTCTACTCTACTCTACTCTACTCTACTCTATGCCAAGCCAATTGCCTTCCCCGGCAACGGCGCCAAAATTTGACGCGCCTTTTACGTCGCTAATAAAAGGGGTCAAATTAACAATTTATAAACCTATTCGATTCACACAAAACACGTAGATTAGTGGTAAGAATAGGGTCGAACCCAAGGGAAGGACTAATCAAGGCTAATGTCACGAAACAAACGAAAGTAAATAAAAGGGGGGTTTTAAAAGGTTGGGTTGATTTAATCGAAAACTAAAATGCAAGTAATAAAAGAAATGAGATTAAACAAGAAGAGAAGGGCACTTTTGGTGTAAAATCAAGGGGTCAACCTTTCCCAAATGATCAAGTGAGTAAAAGGATATTAACTATTTCAAATGAGCAATTCATCGAACACATTCTATGCACATGCGATACTTAAGCTTGAATCGGCAAACAAAAGCATACAATACATTCCACACAAGACGAATCGGCAACCAACATGTTTCATGCACCACATGCAAGAATGAACATAAGATGAATGTAAGAAAACTATGATGAAAACACAAACAAGAATCGGCATGTAGGGTTTCGAATCAAAGATTCATACTTTACTCCTTAAAACACGATTAAAGCAAGAAGAATCAACATTCAAGACAATAATACATGCTATTAGTGCCCAACATGAGGAATTTAAGATATTCTAACATAACCCACAAAACCTCAAGCATGAAAATCAAAGGAATTGCACAAAAGATCAACACTTTATACAAAACCAAAGATTAAATGATAACAAGCACAATAAGGAATAAATACTCAAATGAAATAGATTAAGATAAAGATTCTCACTTTGATCAAAAGGTTTGGGAAGAACACCCAAGAATTACACCAAAAGTTAGGGAATTTAGTTACCCATAATCATACAAACAATACCCAAATTCTTGAGAAAATCCATAAACATTAAATTAAAACTAATTAAAGAGAAAATATTTGAAAACTTAACCTAATCTCACTCTTAATGTTCTCTCTAAAGCTGCCTAGAATAAAGATAAAAGATAACTAGGGTTTAGGAAGAAAGGAAGTATATATACTCCCACAAAAACTAAGAATTGAAATACAAAATGCGGAAAATAAAGTACAAAGGCAGAGGAGCGGTCGCTCCTCAGGGAGCGGGTAGCTCCTTGGGAGCGGTAGCTCCTCTCAGGAGCGGTGGCTTCTCCGATGGGTGGTAGCTCCTCCGACGAGCAGTCGGTTTCTGGGCTGACTTGACTCTCTTACTCGTTTTTGCTCCGATTTTCGTCGCTTGCGCTCCGCTCCGTCTCCATGATCCGTCGTGGGTCTTCAAGTATAGGCGTGGTGGCTAGGATGACATTTCAACTCGTCTTTTGATTCGCGCTTTCGAACCCGTTCCGAAGCTTGCATGAGATACGTTTTACGCCGATTCTTCAAGTCTTCGGTTTCACACACTAAATGCCTTATTTTCCAACAAATGACCGACAAGTCGAATTATCCATAATTACCGCCAAGAGTGCCTCAAAACTTGCTTAAACTCCACTAAAAACCGCTTGTTAGGCTCACAAATTCGCCTTACATCAGCCACACTAGTAAATTACGACCGTTTGTACAAAATTAATGCGTAAAAATAAACCATTCAAACATACATTCAAAAATAGCATCAACTAAACAAAAAAAAAACAATGCATACAAATTGATTAAATCCAAACCACCCTTTTTAAATGATTATAATTATGCAACAATTCCTTAATTGTTCATAATATCTTTTAATCAAAATATAATCCAAAATTTATATTATCAGTATAACATAAATTAGGGCACAAAATATTTTAAATGTAACACCCCGACTTTTTCTAATATATTTTATTCGCTTTCTTTATTCGTTAATTTCCTAAACTAGTGATTTTCCATTTTTAGCTCGGGAAATCATCTCTTACTTTGGTGAGTCGGGTCTTGGTTATGGTTGGATTAGACCCGAGTCCATGAGTGAGCTTAGGAGAGTCTTAGAAGCATGGGTAAGTAAGGGTACAAGTGAGGGTTGAAGAAAAGAAGGGAAGGAACGAGAATATGCACTAACATGGGTCAGAGCTAACAGCTCCGTCAGAGGAGCTAACAGCTCCATCAGAGGAGCGAGCCGCTCCATCAGAGGAGCGAGCCGCTCCAACAGAGCGAGCCGCTCTGAATCCCAGAGCGAGCCGCTCCTCTACGCGGGATCAATTGTTAGGGTTTTCCCGTGTTTTCTTTTGGCTCAAGACAACATTATATTTCGTATACTCCTATTCTAAGCAACCTAATAATCTGATTATCTACCCTAATCTCTCATTCCTCTCATTCATCTCATTACATCCACATTCATTCCTCCCTTATCTCTCAAAATATCTCTCCATTATCATTCAAACTCCATTGATTCTCTTGCAAGCTTCCATCCTATTCATCCTAGGTCTTTCCTAACCTTTTCCCTTGGTGTAGGATCTCTTCTACTTCTTTTATTTTTCTGTTATTATGTTATTTTATGTGTTGTATTTCTTTGTATTCATTATTTGTGTGTTTGGCTTGGATTATCAAAGGAGAAGAGGGCTTTGAAGAAGGAGATACCATTCTAGTTGAAGAGGAGGAGGAGTAGCACGTTTTTGGAGACTCTACAAAGGTAACTAGGTGTGATCTAGTTGTATTTTAGCATGTATGAGGCCTTGCTTGTCTTGTTGTTGTTGTTGTTTACATTGTGGTGATGTTGTTGGTTGGTGTTTGATCATGATTTCATGTAGAATCATTGGCCTCATACTAGGGTTATCATGTTATCATTCATATCATCATCATTAATTGCATAACTATCATATTTGAATGCTAATCATGTTAGTAAATTGATGAGAATCGTGTTGGTGTTGATTTGTTGTTGATGGCCGTGGGTTTGGGTGAGGGCCGAAACCCTAGCCCTTTGTTTCTCTTGTTTTTCTTCCTTGTTTGGCTTAATTATGATTAATCATGATGTTTGTAAGAATCACCTTATGATAAGTATGAGTTAAGTTGATTATAGGATGTCAAATGATGTTTGTATACATGTTTAAGCGAATGAATCACATAAATCGATTATTGGTCACATAAGTATCGATTGTAATGCATGAAAACGGGTTTGGTTGTGCTTGGCCGTGTGTTTGACACATAGGCCGTGTGTTGTGTGCATGAGCCGTGAGGCTTGTGTGTGTATGTTGGTTCATTTGTCGCTTGTTTGAGTCTTGGCATGCCCTAAAACGTTAACTATGCTTTAATGAATCATGTTATACCTTGGTTGATCACTAGAAGATGATTTATGAGCATGTAAACAAATGTATGACTTGTATAGTATGTTGATCTTATGGTACTCCGTATGTATAGTTGAATATGATGATATTGTTGCTTGTGTGTGTATGAGTATGGATGTGGTGGTTGTATGGTTGTGTTGGAGTGTTGGAGACAGGTTAACAGGTTGACAGGTTTATGCTTGGGTTAAGTTTGCACATGGGTACTGTTCTGGCACATGTGTGAGGAGATACAACGTCCTAGGATGGACGGATACCGCTCATGGTCTCCTCGGCTATTCTTGTTGCTTAGCTAGAGCTATCATGGGTTCTCAACCAGAAGGGTTAGAGACTATGGTTATTTATGTCGTCACCGTTCTTGTTGCTCGGTGGAATTTGGCCAAATTTAGACTTGTGATTATTGAGGAACTTCTTGTTCTTTGTTCGCCATAGGGTTTGGGTGATTCTTGTTGCTTCACCCGGTGGTTCTTGTTGCTCCACCCGCCTCCGCGCTTACTCGCAATTGGTTGGAAGAAGGATCGTTGTTTGAGCTCAGTTGGATGGGTCACAACCTTGGTTGTGCCGTGTCGTGTTGCTTGTGTTTGTATTGTTGTTTTATCGTTGCATGTCTTGTTGATCATGTATTTATACTCTGGTTTAGGCCGTAGGCCAGGTGAGCTTGTTGCATTGTTGTTGGTTGCATTCGTTATGTTAAAATATGACTGGGGAGCACCTAGTTACTCCCCACTGATTGTGGTTGTTGCCTCTCTTTTATAGGTACGCGCGGGACGGGCTTATGTGTAAGGACGTTGTGAGGATGTGACCGTAGCTGCCTTTGTTGAGTCGTCTAGCTAGTCATTTGGGAGTTGTTTAGACTGGTTTAGTCCATTTATGTATCCGTTTAGTTGTACTTTGGTTTTGAGTTGTAAGGGGTATTTATTCCCCACTTCTAGGCCTCAAGGCCTATCTTTTTATCGTGGTTTAGTTGGTTAGTGAGTAATGATCCGGATTCCACGGTGTTTCCGCCACCGTGGCTCGCTTTTATTTTCTTTTATTTTATAAATCCTTTTTATTTCTTTATTTTATTTTGTTGAAAAATCCGGGTTGTTACAGTTGGTATCAGAGCGAATACGCTCCCAACTCTCTTAGGTGAGTGAGTAGGGTTTGACCTAGAACACCGAGTGAGAGCGTTGGGTAGACACATTAGGGGGTCTACGTCATTTGTGCATGTGTGTGAGTAGTTGTGTGAATGGTGGTCTTAGGATTTCCACCATTAGATCACAAGTTTACTTTGGACGCAGGTACAAGCATGAAGGAGTCATGCCAGATCGTGTGTCGACTCAATGGATCATCATATTCGAAAATTTATCGTTTTGCCTTTGAACTAATCTTTTTTTTAAAGCTTTTGGTTTGTTCTAATCGTTGGATTTAGTTCTATTTCCTTATCTATTTCAAAATGTTTTACTCTGATAAATGTTTTCTTATCTATTATTTGGTTACTTTGATTTCCTCACAATCGACTTTTGAGCTTAAATATTTTATACTACGATTTCTTATTTGATTATAGTACTAATGACTTTATAATTTCAAAATTAGCCTTTGTTTTTGGGTACTCAACAAAAAGAAGTATTTTACATTTTGTTTTAATATACTTTTATGATCTTTGCTTTTAATGTTATTCATTTGAGAGTTCTGTTTTATCGAAAATTTTAGTCTATTTATGCCTTGTCGATCCCTTGTTTTAACTTTTCGATTTATTCGTTTCTTCAACTTTAATCATTTGAGTATTCTAATTTAAAATACCCCTCTTTCATTTGACCTTTCGAAATATCTAGAAATTTAACTCTTAAAGTCTTTGATTCGTACTGATTGATCAGCTGGAGTAAGAAACTTGAAGCCGAATTGCGAATGTATGGTCCTACCATCAGAGCACGCAGCGGAAGCTCCTAATCTAAGTCACCTATCGTATTCGTAGGGACGTCTTTCAGCTTGTTAGCTACACTTATTCTTAGTATATCCTGCTAGTTCTTGGATCTCACCATACAGCTGTTTTAAAACCATTAGCCGAATTACAACTTGAGCTTCTTTTTCCCCAATAAAATTTCTTATTATGTTCACCCTCATCTTTTTCAATAGATCGTGCTGAAATAATTTCTAAACTCTTTCATTTTAAGAATGTTTTCAGTCAGTTCTATTAACAAAACCTAGTTTTGTATATTTGTGCTATAATGGTTTGTTTATCCTTCTTATACTTTCTTATTTTGTAACTATGTTGAGGAAAATTTTAATCAGTATCGTTTTACTTTTCCATTCATTTTTAAACGCGTCAATACATTTTGATGGCTTTTTACTCAATCAAATTTGAAATGATTGACACTTATCTACTGCTTTCACTTTTAATCAAAACCTCTTTGTTATCCTAAACATTCTTTTATTAAGTTTTCTAATTTGAGCATTTAGTTTATTTAAATACTATTTATTCTACTTGGTATTTCAGCAGCTTTATTCCTCTAAAAATCAATGTCATTTTTGGAAACTCGACTTTAAGACTTCTCTTTGAAATTGTTACTTCTGATAATACTTTATATTTGCCAAACTTTTCAAAGAATTACCTTTAGTCTCTCCCTTATAACGAAACCAATTTGAGTACTTTGTGGAAACGAGTCTTATGCCTTCATTTGTGAACTCTTAAAGAATATTTCTATTTTCCTTCATCGTTTCATATTAAAATTTCTTTTGTCAAATTGGTGGTTATTGAGCGGTTCCTTGCAAAAGATTTATTATGTCATATTTTTGCTTAATTCATTTTTATTCCTTCTTTTTCTTTCTTATTCATCATAACTCATCACTTTTATATCATGACCCTGTCGATCACCTTATTGTCTTGTCATTCGGGTCTTACGTTATTCTATTCCTTAGTTTTCCCTCTAGTGGCTACTTCAGTTCTGTTGCCTTTGAGCCGACTTTTAAGACGTCGATCTTCTATTGTTTTTCATTCCTTCCCGTAGCTATTCACGTTCTTGATTTTGTAAAATCTCTTGATGTATTAACATCTATCTTGTCCTTGATAAATTTCTATAATCGTATTCCTTGGCATCTAGCCGTAAGGTGCTTCACCCTTATCTAGCTCGAAATCTGATCCTTAGGCTGTCGCTGTTATTTGAGCCATAGATGGTACAGTTTGGTTAATACATGGTTGATAGTATGAGTGGTTTACTAGCTAATGCACATGGTTGGTCGTTGTAACTTTTGAGGATTCTTAGTTTTGCGATTCTTAGATAGTGCAACCCGAGACCGCTTTATAATTATGGGTTAATGCACTTGTGAGTCTTAGCCTTTGGGGTTGATGATTTAATTTATGGTGAGCGAACGTAAGGGAGATTACGATCTCTACATAGGGAGGACTTTTTGAACCTTAGGTATGTTGGTATATGGCATATGATAATCATGGGATAGTGAGAATTGGGAAGTGATATTGTGGTGAACAATAATCGGCTTTGAGGAAAACTTAAAGGATATAGTGAGCACGATAAATCTTTGGGGAATGCACTTTAAAGGATAATGTAGGAATGACCCGTGTGCATCTTTGTGGTTTTGTGTATGTGTTGAGTATAAGGAAATTCATTAATGGGAGGAGAGAATTCGAGGTCAGTAAGGAAGTAACATTCGAGAAAGGTGTGGTTAGACTTGTGTATGGTAATAATGGGTGGAGAGAGTAGTAAGCTTTTAACGATACATTTTGATTGCTACGTGTTAGTATACGTGTGACTTGAGAATAAGGCGGTATGGTATGACATATTTATGGTTATTTCGTTGTGGAAAATGTGGAGCTATATGGGAAGCGATATGGACTTGGGTGTAGATCACGTTATGAATTAGGATATGAGGTTTGTCATTAGCATTGATTTGGGGATTAGCTTACGCGTTAGTTGTCTTGGTAACATGGGTAGTGGTGCCTTTTGGGTTAAAACCCGTCCGAGGTTTTGGTTAGACTTGGTGAGGAAGATGCTTGGTTGAACGATATGGTCTTGTGAGGCTAGTATGCCTAATTTGGGAATTGTCGAGCATAAGATGCACCAATAGTATTAAAGGGTTATATGAGTGAGTTGAGCGTCATTCGGGTGTATGTGATGTCGGGTTATCTTAAGCGTCGTTAAGCGTGTCTATGCCCTTGTTATCGAGGTGAGTAGAGTTAGCGATTCTTGTCTTGAGGACCATAGGAGTAGGTAGTTTTCTTAATCCTTTGGGGGTATTCTTTCGTTCTCAAGTTTCGAGGACGAAACTTCTTTTTAGGGGGTAGGATTGTAACACCCCGACTTTTTCTAATATATTTTATTCGCTTTCTTTATTCGTTAATTTCCTAAACTAGTGATTTTCCATTTTTAGCTCGGGAAATCATCTCTTACTTTGGTGAGTCGGGTCTTGGTTATGGTTGGATTAGACCCGAGTCCATGAGTGAGCTTAGGAGAGTCTTAGAAGCATGGGTAAGTAAGGGTACAAGTGAGGGTTGAAGAAAAGAAGGGAAGGAACGAGAATATGCACTAACATGGGTCAGAGCTAACAGCTCCGTCAGAGGAGCTAACAGCTCCATCAGAGGAGCGAGCCGCTCCATCAGAGGAGCGAGCCGCTCCAACAGAGCGAGCCGCTCTGAATCCCAGAGCGAGCCGCTCCTCTACGCGGGATCAATTGTTAGGGTTTTCCCGTGTTTTCTTTTGGCTCAAGACAACATTATATTTCGTATACTCCTATTCTAAGCAACCTAATAATCTGATTATCTACCCTAATCTCTCATTCCTCTCATTCATCTCATTACATCCACATTCATTCCTCCCTTATCTCTCAAAATATCTCTCCATTATTATTCAAACTCCATTGATTCTCTTGCAAGCTTCCATCCTATTCATCCTAGGTCTTTCCTAACCTTTTCCCTTGGTGTAGGATCTCTTCTACTTCTTTTATTTTTCTGTTATTATGTTATTTTATGTGTTGTATTTCTTTGTATTCATTATTTGTGTGTTTGGCTTGGATTATCAAAGGAGAAGAGGGCTTTGAAGAAGGAGATACCATTCTAGTTGAAGAGGAGGAGGAGTAGCACGTTTTTGGAGACTCTACAAAGGTAACTAGGTGTGATCTAGTTGTATTTTAGCATGTATGAGGCCTTGCTTGTCTTGTTGTTGTTGTTGTTTACATTGTGGTGATGTTGTTGGTTGGTGTTTGATCATGATTTCATGTAGAATCATTGGCCTCATACTAGGGTTATCATGTTATCATTCATATCATCATCATTAATTGCATAACTATCATATTTGAATGCTAATCATGTTAGTAAATTGATGAGAATCGTGTTGGTGTTGATTTGTTGTTGATGGCCGTGGGTTTGGGTGAGGGCCGAAACCCTAGCCCTTTGTTTCTCTTGTTTTTCTTCCTTGTTTGGCTTAATTATGATTAATCATGATGTTTGTAAGAATCACCTTATGATAAGTATGAGTTAAGTTGATTATAGGATGTCAAATGATGTTTGTATACATGTTTAAGCGAATGAATCACATAAATCGATTATTGGTCACATAAGTATCGATTGTAATGCATGAAAACGGGTTTGGTTGTGCTTGGCCGTGTGTTTGACACATAGGCCGTGTGTTGTGTGCATGAGCCGTGAGGCTTGTGTGTGTATGTTGGTTCATTTGTCGCTTGTTTGAGTCTTGGCATGCCCTAAAACGTTAACTATGCTTTAATGAATCATGTTATACCTTGGTTGATCACTAGAAGATGATTTATGAGCATGTAAACAAATGTATGACTTGTATAGCATGTTGATCTTATGGTACTCCGTTTGTATAGTTGAATATGATGATATTGTGGCTTGTGTGTGTATGAGTATGGATGTGGTGGTTGTATGGTTGTGTTGGAGTGTTGGAGACAGGTTAACAGGTTGACAGGTTTATGCTTGGGTTAAGTTTGCACATGGGTACTGTTCTGGCACATGTGTGAGGAGATACAACGTCCTAGGATGGACGGATACCGCTCATGGTCCCCTCGGCTATTCTTGTTGCTTAGCTAGAGCTATCATGGGTTCTCAACCAGAAGGGTTAGAGACTATGGTTATTTATGTCGTCACCGTTCTTGTTGCTCGGTGGAATTTGGCCAAATTTGGACTTGTGATTATTGAGGAACTTCTTGTTGCTGTTCCGCCATAGGGTTTGGGTGATTCTTGTTGCTTCACCCGGGGTGGTTCTTGTTGCTCCACCCAGTTCTCCGCGCTTACTCTCGCAATTGGTTGGAAGAAGGATCGTTGTTTGAGCTCAGTTGGATGGGTCACAACCTTGGTTGTGCCGTGTCGTGTTGCTTGTGTTTGTATTGTTGTTTTATCGTTGCATGTCTTGTTGATCATGTATTTATACTCTGGTTTAGGCCGTAGGCCAGGTGAGCTTGTTGCATTGTTGTTGGTTGCATTCGTTATGTTAAAATATGACTGGGGAGCACCTAGTTACTCCCCACTGATTGTGGTTGTTGCCTCTCTTTTATAGGTACGCGCGGGACGGGCTTATGTGTAAGGACGTTGTGAGGATGTGACCGTAGCTGCCTTTGTTGAGTCGTCTAGCTAATCATTTGGGAGTTGTTTAGACTGGTTTAGTCCATTTATGTATCCGTTTAGTTGTACTTTGGTTTTGAGTTGTAAGGGGTATTTATTCCCCACTTCTAGGCCTCAAGGCCTATCTTTTTATCGTGGTTTAGTTGGTTAGTGAGTAATGATCCGGATTCCACGGTGTTTCCGCCACCGTGGCTCGCTTTTATTTTCTTTTATTTTATAAATCCTTTTTATTTCTTTATTTTATTTTGTTGAAAAATCCGGGTTGTTACATTAAACCTTTTTCAAAAATTTGGTATCAAATTTTATGAACTTTTTCATAATAACTTAATATTCATGATCTTTATCACAAATATTACCAAAACATACAATTTCCAAAATTTTAAAAATTTCTGCCAAAATAAAGAAATACCGAAATATTATTATTTTTTAATTAGAAATATACACGGCCAATTATAAAAAAAATAAAATTTACCAAAAATTAAAATAATTCGGCCAACTCAAAAACAACGAATTAAACTGATTTAATTCGATTATGCTAATAATTATATCAATACAAACTCAATTTTAATCCGTATTAAACTATGATTTAAGATATTCAAATTAACTTTTTAAATTAAACATCTTAAACTGATAGATCTAGTGATTAACATCATGATATGTTCATTAACATACAAAAATTTGGTCCTTTTAAGTTTTAATTCAATCGGTATTAAATCAAAACTAATGCAAATTCATATGTTATAGTTTTAACATCTTAAAACATTGATAATTATGAATCAAAGAGACCAAAACAAACCAAAAATAGAACAAAAACTCACGGCCAAAGCATACAAACACACGGCCAAACAACAATTTTTGGTTTAAAATTATACAAAATCGATTTTTATGAAAACCTTATAAAAATTTCATATGCCCTAAGTCTCTAATACCACTTGTAGGTTTATATCGGTATATAGACCTTTAAAATCACAGGATTATAATGAAAAACTTTATAAGATTTAAAGTCATAAATAGAAATTGCATAACATGAAATAGAGATTTAGAATTAACCTTTAATCCTAATGAATTGGCCTAAGAACAATACCAAAATTATGGTATCTCCTAATTATCACACCCAAGATGAGATCAAGATATGCCCTTTGATTTGCTAGAAGAATTAGAGGAGAAACTGTTTTCTTTTTCCTCAAGTTTTTGTGTTGTGTGCTAGAGTAAATTATGAATTAGGTTAGATGAGATTAGGAGAGTGATTAGGTTAAGTAGAGAGGAAGAAATCAACTCCCTCATCCACCCTAATCTACACGTCCAAATAAAGGGGAGAAGTGGACTTTTTCACTTCTAAATTTCAAGCCCAAAACTCATTAAAAGGTTTAACCCATTTAATTAGTATTATGTAGCTTTTAATATATAATGTAATTTATAATATCCATATATTATAATTAATCATAAATATCCATATATTTATAATTTGCTAATTTATTATAACTGTTTAAAATTAATTAGCCTACATTATACGCAATAATTAAATATAACCTTTTATATTCAATTTACGAATTACTGCTAATTCCTCTCATCTAATATCATTTAATCATTATTAAATAATACATTTGACTAACCTCTTAGTCATATCCGACTGACCTTTCAGTCCACAACACTGACTAACTATTTAGTCATTAAATAAGGCATCGATATGATTATTTTCTCAAATAATCACATCTCTCAAACACATCCTTTAGGTGTGACTCTTAGGGACCAGTTGATCACCGCCATCTGTATGACAATAACGTCAAACTTATCTAGCAAGCCAACCGTTATCGATAAACGTTAATCAACTGATTAAATACAAAATGTACCTTGTGTACCTTTAGAGATTTATTTATGTTATTGCACTAACTGTGGAGGACACTAACTCCAACAGGATGAGCATGTCAGGCTCAAGGCTGAGATGCGGGACATGACCCGCAGCGTGCTGGAGTCTGATGCCGTCGCTAAGGCGGCTGAGTAGAAGCTGAGGGTCGTGTCCAGCCAGCTGAACCTTGTTGAGGACAACGCGCGTGCTGCCAAGGCCGCTCTAGAGGAGAAAGAGGTCCTCTTGCGGGAGAAAATGGCTGCGCTGTCTGATTCGAACAGCGAGGGTGAAAGGCTGCGTCAGATGGTGGAGACGCTGTTGCAGGAGAAGGAGCAAGCCTACGCCCGACGCTTCTCCGACGGTTTTACTAAGGGCTATGAGCGCGGCGACGAGGACGCTAAGGGGCTCATCCAGCTTATCTCTCCCTACTTCGAATTTGCCCGGCACAACGATCTTTAGAACGAGAGGGAGGCGAAGCGGAAAAAGATGGGCCTGGGAATGGACATCCCTGTTCCTTGCTACGAAATTAAAGACGCTGTTGAGTCCGACGGCGAGGTGTCCGAGGAGGAGGAAGCTGGCCAGCCCCCAGTGCAGGGTGCTGATTTCGGCCCTCCATAGGAACTCGGGCTGTCGTCATCCGGCTCTTCCTGTACTGTTTAGGAAGGTTTTTGCCGCCGCCCTCATTATTGTATCCAGCTCAGGAAAAGTTATCTCAGGCTGCTTACCGGTGAAGATCATCCCCTGCTGGTCTAGGCTGGGTGTCTTCTTAGTCTAGCATCTTACTTTCTTTTGCGCTAGGCTGTCAGTGGCGGCCCTTCTTTGGGTGACGGCCGCCGACTCCACGTAACTTTGTACTTAGCTTGTATTTTCTTTTCACTAGGTTTCTGTAGCTATTTGTAATATGCTTTTCTTTTTAATGAAGCTTGCCTTTCTTTCTGCTACAATTGTTAGTGTATTTTTTCCGAGAATTTCTCTAAGTGACCCTGCGGTTTTTCATGCATGCGTGTTTACTTTTCATAGTATATTCTCCATTGTTTCGTATATTAGACGTGCTGAGCTCTCTACCCTGCGACCCTTCATGCTCGCAACTTACTTTTTTCCCAGCTTGCGGACCTGTCCCTTATATTTAGGGACCCGTATTCTTAGCCGTGCAGCTTACTTACATACTCTTTTTTGTGCTTTTCTATACTTAGCATCTTTCTTGTTTCTAGTACGTTTTCGGCATTTCGTGCACTCTCCACGGGCTATTTTCGTTTCTATCGTTTTTACTTCGATTAATTTCCTTTGCTCAGCCTATCATCTCTGTTTAACGTAGTGCTTGTCCAGGCCGGTGGCCGTTTCCCTCGTAATTGGTGCCACCTGTGCTTTATGGCCGCAGGTGGTCTTAGTTATTTCTTATTTGTAGTTGGTACTGCCTGTGTTCTACGGCCGCAGGCAGGGTTTTCTAACCTTTTCAGGTTCTAGCTGGTGCTGCCTGTGCTATATGGCCGCAGATATTATCCTGCCTTCTCACTGCCGGTTGGAATTTGATCCGCAGAGGGCTTTGAGTGATCCGAGAGCTTCACCATGATTCGTGGTTGAGGTTCGGGTTCCGGTTCTATGTGAGCTTCCACGGTGGATTGAGCTTCAAGTTGCTTTAGTAGACTCTTGCGCGCAAGGAAAGTACGCTCCGGTCCGGATCAAACTGAATGTCCTTATTGGCTTGAGACGTACGTGTTTTCCTGACCATACACAACACTAGTGGCAACGATGAGAAGCGGCCTCAAGGAATTGAGATTCCTTGAGACAAGAGTAACAATGAGAAAAGAACCAAATAAACAACAAAAAAACAAAGCCGTCTCCCCGGCAACGGCGCCAAAATTTGATAGGCTTAGTCGCGTCACCTAATCAAAAATAAAACCAAACTCAACGCTAGGGTAGCTAGGGTCTATCGTAATCCACAGGGAGAAGGTCGTAATGTTGGTTATTTTGAACGATTCTAGTCTCGGTTCGTGTGAATGATTGAGGTAAACTAAAGCTATAGCGTAAGGTAAGGGTTTAACGATAAGGAAAAGGTCTAGGGAATCGGGGATAGCATAGGCAAAGCTAGGATAAAGGATGGTGACAGAAATGAGTCGGGAATCGCATGTGCTAAGGAATAGGCTTGGCCTCTCGGTCCTAAGCGTCCTCTAGGTCTCAAATGCGGGCTCTCGCAACTTACAAGTGAGGGTCCTAATGGTTAGTCTCATGCCCTACCTTAAACTAGGCTTTCGGTCTTAAGTTTAAGGGTAGCAAACGCTCTCAAAACCTTGGCCAAGGGATCAACGAACACAAACGAAACAAGATAACCAAAACACAAGCAAAACCCTCATCAAAACATCACCAAAATCAACCGAGACTACTCACCCATGATCACCCTTCAACCCTAGATGATGAACTACTCACACATAGCGAAAACAAAGACAAAAGCAAAGGAAAAAGAAGAAAACATGATCAACAACGATAAATATTGATATGACAATCAAATAAGAGAAGTACAAAACAAAAACCAATCAGAAATTGCAAAGAGAAAGAGAAGAATAAAGACAACAATACCGAAATAGGATGATCAAACAACGTTTCCGAGTCGAGAATTCAAAGTACAAGAAGGAAAATTATTTAAACCCTAAGTTTTCGATAGAAAGTACTTCTAAGAGTCTATGAAATGCTGTAAAAATTTCAGACGAAAATATAATGTTTTGATCCTTCAAATTGACGATGTATTTAAAGCACACGAAGAGTCGAAGAGTGTCCCTGAGGTCCGGGACAATGGTCCCGTCCGGGATGAGCACAAAAAAGGTCCCAAGAGCACGGGACAGCCATCCCGTGTGTTTCAGTTTGCAACCTCTTTTTTGGCACTTCTTGTACTTAGATTATTTTGCATTATTTGTCGTCCCAAGGCAAAGGGCCGAGGCTCATGAGTAGGGACGAGTCTTAGGATGATAATGTGAGCTTCAAATCCCGACCCAAGGTCCCGGGACACCTTCATTTAGTGAAACGAGGCTCGTACGCAACCGAAACGCAACAAAACCAACTCGAATCACCTCGAAACTTCACGAAACTTTACGAAACTTCACGAAACCTCCCGAACACCATCTTAAACTCCAAATAGCTGCTTTAACCTAAAAAATAAACACAAAAACGCAGCAGAGCCAAAACGGAGCGAAATAGGAAGCGAAATACAAGTAAAAGCATGGGAAACGCAAAGAAAAGCTCGTGAACAAGGGGGCTATATATAAGTAAATATATGACACATCACTCACCTCTTGGTTTGTGCTGCCTGTGCTTTATGGCTCTAGGCAGACTTATCCTGCCTTCTCACCTCTTGGTTGGTGCTGCCTGTGCTCTATGGCTGCAGGCAGACTTATCCAACCTTCTCATTTCCTGGTTGGTGCTGCCTATGCTCTATGGCCGCAGGCAGACTTATCCAACCTTCTCAGGTTCTGATTGGTGCTGCTTGTGCTATGTGGCCGCAGGCAGACTTATCCAACCTTCTCAGGTTCTGATTGGTGTTGCTTGTGTTCTGTGGCCGCAGGCAGACTTATCCAACCTTCTCAGGTTCTGATTGGTGCTGTCTGCGCTCACGTGGTCATGGCGGAACTTATCCAATCTTCTCGAGGTTACGATTGGTCCGCTGCGCTGCGTGGTCGCATGCAGACTTATCCAACCATCTCAGGTTCTGATTGGTGCTGCAGACTTATCCAACCTTCTCAGGTTACGATTGCGCGACCGCGCCTGCGGGTCGCATGCGCAGACTTATCCAACCTTCTCAGGTTCTGATTGGTGCTGCCTGCGCTCTTGGCCGCATGCAGACTTATCCAACCTTCTCAGGTTCTGATTGGTGCTGCCTGTGCTCTGTGGCCGCAGGCAGACTTATCCAACCTTCTCGGTTTTCAAAAATTTCATGTTTTTTGAATCAAATTATCCTGATTCACCGGCACCGGGGTAGTACCCCCTCCTTGCCCCCTGGCCAGCTTTAGTGTGATGCAAGTCTAAACAAATGCTGGGCAAAGAACTTATCATAAACGAATTGCCTTTTCTTCGTGCGGTGTCAACAAGTCTGAGCACTCGCACGGTTCAAAAAATAATCAGGTCGACTGCCTCGTTAAAACCTTTCTACGAAAAACCCAGTGGGACAAAACTGTAGATAAGGAAAAAGTGTACAGTGACTTACAAGAAATATTTCTTAAGGCTATCAGCATTCCAGTGGGAAGGCAGCTCATAACCATCCATGTTAGTGAGGTTGTAGGTGCCTGGCTGCTTGATGTTGGTGATTCTGTAGGGGTCTTCCTAGGTGGCCGACAGCTTGCCGTGTATGTTTCCTTTCCCTGTTGCGCTTGCTTTCCGTAGTACAACGTCTCCCAGTTCAAAGTCTCTGTGGTTGACCCTGCAGTTGTACATTCGGCGCATCCTATTCTGGTAGATTGCCAGGTTTAGGCATGCTTGCTCCCTGGCTTCCTCCAATAGGTCCAGAGATTCCTTTCTTGCTTTCAGGTTGCCAGCCGCCTCAAACAAATCGACCCTTGGGCTGGGGGACTGGATCTCCACCGGCAGGAGGGCTTCCGCGCCGTACACTAGGTTGAAAGGTGTATAGCCGGTTGCCTCCTTCTCCGTTGTCCTGAGGGACCATAAGACGCTTGGTAATTCATCAGCCCAAGCTCCCTTTAATTCGTCCAGCCTCCTTTTCATACCATTTAGCATTTGTTTGTTGGCCGCCTCAGCTTGGCCATTGCACTGGGGGTGAGTCATCAAAGAATACGCGACTACGGTACCGTTACGCTTCAACCAGTCCCTTATCTTGTCATTATCAAACTGCCTTCCAGGATCAAAGACTACCACTTTTGGCACGCCAAATCTAGTGATGACATTTCGCCAAATGAACTTTCTCACCGCAGGCTCTGTTATCTGTGGGACGGCCTCTGCCTCAATCCACTTTATAAAGTAGTCCACCGCGGCAATAACAAATTTCCTGCCCCAGTGGCCGTTGCAAACGGTCCCAAGATGTCCATCCCCCATTGATCGAAAGGGATGGGACTCAGGACGGTACGCAGGTCTCTGGCTGGCAGGTGGATGTCTGGTCCGTGAATCTGGCAGTTCCTGCATCGTTTTGTCAATTCCTTCGCATCCTTGTTCATGGTTGGCTAAAAGTATCCGACTCTTAAAACTTTATGGGCTAAATTCCGCCCTCCTATGTGGTGGCCGCTGGCCCCTGAATGGATTTCTTCAAGTATGTAGGCTGCTTCGGTATGGCCGACGCACTTCAGGAGTGGGTCTGAGAAAGACCTTCTGTATAGCTCTCCGTTTACAATGATGAATCTAACCGCCGCCCGCTTTATCTTAGCGGCTTCTACCCTATCCGCTGGTAGCTCTCCCGTTGTTTTGTACTTAATGATGGGTCGCATCCAGCCGTCTCCGTCGGTTATCGTATTGACTGTCAGTACCCCCTTCTGTCTTCTAATGTCCACGGTCACTATCTTTGGTTTGTTGTCGGCTGTTGCGCTTGCCAGTTTGGCGAGGGCGTCAGCCTTGTTGTTTTCTGACCGTGGAATGTGATGTACTTCAAAGGATTTCAAACTCGCTGTCAGGCCCTTGGCCTTGTGTAAGTACTGCATCATGCCGTCGTCCCTAGCCTCGTACTCGCCTCTCACCTGACTGGCTACTAGCTGGGAGTCAACCCGTAGAACCAACTTTTCTGCCCCCATTGCAATTGCTAGTTCGAGTCTGGCCAGAATGGCCTCATACTCTGCTTCGTTGTTTGTTGCTGGGAAAGCAAATTTCAATGCGTGCTCAAATTCATGTCCTTCCGGGCTGACTATGACAACTCCTGCCCCCGAGCCGTGTATGGTGGCGGAGCCGTCTGTGTATACCTGCCATTCTCCGTCTGGCTGATGCCCCCAGCCGGCTGGGTACATTTGGCTAGGAAGTCGGCGAGAGCTTGAGCTTTGATGGTCGTGCGGCTGGTGTACTGTATCCCAAACCCCGATAATTCTATGGCCCACTTGAGGAGCCGTCCCGATTTCTCAAATTTCTCCAGCGCCTTTTCTAGCGGCTGGTGCGTTCTCACTTCCACTGGGTGTGCATCAAAGTAGGGTCTGAGCTTGCGAGTAGCCAAAACCAGTGCGTATGCCGCTTTCTCAATCATCGGATAATTTCTCTCGGACTGTCCCAGCGCATGGCTGATGAAGTATATAGGTTGCTGCTGCTTTCCATCCTCGCGGGATGACCGATCTGAGTCTCGCCGTTCTATCGCTATGTACTGATCTTAGCGTTTCCAAATCCACCGGCTTTGCCAGAGTCGACAAAGTAATGAGGTGCTGCTTGAGCTGATCGAACGTTGTCTGTTGCTCTGCCCCGCAGTCAAATTTCTTGTTCCCCTTCAATACTTGAAAGAAGGGTGTCGACTTGTCGGCCGACCGCGATATGAATCTGGATAGGGCAGCCATTCTCCCAGTGAGGATTTGGATGTCTTTAATGCTCTTAGGTGACGGTAGATCGATGATGTAGGGATCTCATCCCAATCACTAATCAAATATTAGTGAAAATCAAATTACTCTAATTTGATTTAGCAAGATCTATGTAGTTAACAAAAGTATTTTGTTACAAGCTTAGAAATTTATACCTTTCCTTAAAAGGGAAATAGGGCACAAAACTAGAACTCCTTTCTAGTTTTGTTTCTTGAGCTAGGTATTAGGATGATCTTCCAAAACCGAGTTTCCAAATAAGGAAACCTCCTTTGAGATGCACCCAAGAAGTACTCCAAAATATACTAGTGATTTTGATCTAGAAATCACTTAGTATATAAATGATAATATGTGAATAATATAAATACTAATACTTAGTAAAATATAAGAACTTGTTTCTTATTTTAGAGAGAAAGTTTTGTGTGAGAGAAGGAGAGACTTGCATGAATGAATACTCTCACTTTATCACATGGTTTTATAAGAGAAAATGAGCAAATTAGAAGTGTACAATACACTCTATTTGGCCGGCCCATATGGTCAAGAGAAGGTGGAAGAGTTTTCTCTTGGTTAGAGTATTTTGTTGCATGACAATCATTATGTTTGCATGCATCAACAAAAAGCTAACTTACAAAACAAATAAGACAAAACAAGAAGAAGCTTCTTCTCCTTTCTTGCTCATTTGGACGGTCCATGTGTGTAACATGGGTCCATTTTGTTTATCAATATTTGTCTCACAAATACTTGTAATTTATCACTTAATTATCTAATATAATAAAGTGTAAATTAATTAAACTCTTCCTTAATACATATGTACACTTACACACATATTAAAAATGTACTTTTACTAATCTCATTAGTAAAATATAAATAATTAGTGAATTAACGTTTAATCACTAATTCCATCTCCACTAATAATTTTATCAATATAAAATTCAATCGTTCGAGTTCACAACTCGATTTCTCTCTAAATTAATTCACCGACTAACCGTTAGTCAAATTATCAAGTCACTAATCTAATCGTATCTCATACAATTAATTAGCTTTAATATTTGGAGTACATTCCTATAGGTGTGACTTAAAGGGATCAATTGATTACCGCCGTTCTCACGACAATAACGTCAAACTCTAGTCAGCCAACCGTTATTGATTTACGTCAATCAATTGACAATAATACAGGATTATCCCCATGTATTCCTTAATTGAGATTTATTAAGTAATTGCACTATTGTGGAGGACACATACTCCAACAATCTCCCACTTGTCCGAGACAAGTTGTGCATTACCAATTCTCATGTCCGTTTCACATCTCCCACTCAATGCAAGGTGTCTTACAGGTCGTACTTGCATCCTGAGATATATATCATGAGTGGTTTCCTCGATAGGGAGAGTAGCTGTCTGACCGGGGAATCTACCGTAGATTCTTACCGAGCGTGGCCACGCATTTTCAGCGACTTCTCCTCGAGTGGCCCAAAGATGTTTTACCCTGACGAGGGTGGACATTTCCCTTCCACTCGATTGTACTGTATGATGCAGATCACCATGACCCCAAAGATGCCCTTATAACCCCCTTTCACGGCATGGTTTAGGACAAAAATGAAAGTCACTCTAAACCGCACCGACTGCATAATCATTTCGGTCAAAGAATCGACTCAAAGGAATACTATAGAATTCCCACCACGACCAGGTTTCAATCTCATTGAAAAAGAATTCTATAAGCGTCACTGCCCGACAGAGTGTTTTCACAGTCTGCCTATGCAAACGATCAGTCATCTCATATGACCCTATGGTGTTGAACCCACAATCGATCGACTTGCAATCTAGTCTCTCCGAGACGTCGCCTCATGTGGGAGACTAGGGACCAAATACTTGGTTTATGCCGTTCACTTGAATACGTTCAAAGTTGTCACACAAATATTCGGATAAACAAAGTATGCATTCATAATGACTTAAGATAAAAACAATGAATGTCATTTTCATATATGTAATAAGATACATCGTTCAATTACATATTACGAAACTAAAGGAAATCTGGCATACGCCGCAACCCCATGGAGGCGGTGTGCGCGTCATGCTTTGCCCTCGAAAGAGGCTTGGTTAAAGGATCAGCGATATTATCGTCTGTCCCAACCTTACAAATATCTATTTCCTTCCTTTCCACATTATCTCTAATAACGTGGTATTTCCTCAAAACGTGTCTAGACTTGTTACTAGACTTGGGCTCCTTTGCTTGGAAAATAGCCCCACTGTTATCACAATAAACAAAGGATGTGATCCATGCACTAGGGACTACTCTTAGTCCATCCAAGAATTGCCGAATCCACACAGCTTCTTTAGCATGCAGCTTCAGATGCTGCCAAATACTCAGCTTCTGTCGTAGAATCCGCAGTGACACTCTGTTTGAAGCTCTTCCAACAAACAGCTCCTCCATTCAACATAAAGACATATCCGGATTGGGATTTCAGATCATCCCCATCGGTTTGGAAACTTGCATCCGTGTAACCCTTTACACGTAGCTCAAGTTCTCATCCAAACACAAGAAACGAATCCTTAGTTCTTCTCAAGTACTTAAGGATGTTCTTTACAGCTATCCAGTGACTCTCACTGGGATTAGCTTTATACCGGCTCGTCATGCTCAAAGCGAAAGCGACATCGGGACGAGTGCACATCATAGCATACATGATTGATCCTACAGCGGAAGCATAAGGGATCAATTTCATGCGTTCAATTTCCGCATGAGTCGTAGGACATTGAGATTTCTTCAATGTTATTCCTACACTCATCGGAAGAAAGCCTCTCTTTGAGTCTTTCATATTGAACCTATCAAGAATCTTATCAATATAAGTTTCTTGACTCAATGCTAGTATCCTCTTGGATCTATCTCTATAGATCCGGATACCCAAGATGCGTTGTGCCTCTCCCAAGTGCTTCATTTGGAAATGGTTTCCCAATTCCACCTTTACCGAGTTCAGATTTGGAATATCATTTCCAATCAATAGTATGTCATCCACATACAAAACAAGGAAAGTCACCTTGCTCCCACTAAACTTCATGTACAAACAAGGTTCCTCGGCACTTCGAGCGAATCCATGTTGTTTGATAACATGATCGAATCTGTGATTCCAACTCCTTGATGCTTGCTTAAGACCATAAATGGATCTCTTAAGCTTGCATACTTTCTTAGGGTTGGATGTATCTACAAAACCTTCAGGTTGTGTCATAAACACTTCCTCTTCTAGAATCCCATTCAAGAAGGCGGTTTTTACATCCATTTGCCATATTTCTTAGTCATGAAATCGCAAGAACCGCTAAGATTATCCTTATGGATCGAAGCATTGCAACCGGTGCAAAGGTTTCATCATAATGAATACCTTGGACTTGTGAAAAGCCCTTTGCCACCAGTCTAGCTTTGTAAACATCTATATGTTTATCTATGCCGAGTTTGATTTTGAATATCCATTTACGCTGAAGGGGTCTCACTCCTTCAGGTAAATCTACCAAGTCCCAAACTTGGTTCTCGTACATAGAATCCATTTCGGATTTCATGGCCTCAAGCCATTGTTCGGAGTTGGGGCTACTTATAGCCGCCTTGTAGGTTGAGGGTTCGTTGCTTTCGAATAACAACAGATCACCCTCCTCCTCGATGTTACCGAGGTAGCGGTCAGGTTGATGACTAATTCTTCCTGACCTCCTAGGGATTATAACCGTGTCAGGAGACGAGGGAACAGTTTCCTCATTTTCTGTCTCGGTTTGTGGCTCTTGAACTTCATCAAGTTCAAATTTTCTCCCACTCTGTTCTTTAGAAATAAATTCATTTTCTAGAAAAACAGCATCACGAGCCACAAACACTTTGTTCTCGTGAGGGTTGTAGAAGTAATAACCACAGGTTTCCTTAGGATAACCTACAAATAGACATTTGTCAGATCTTGGAGCGAGTTTATCGTCAGTTTTATTCATGACGAATGCCTCACATCCCCAAATTCTCATGAATGACAAATAGGGAGCCGTTCCCGTCCATATCTCATATGGAGTCTTATTGGCCGCTTTAGTCGGACTTCGATTTAGTGAGAAAACAGCAGATAACAGTGCAAAGCCCCAAAATGAACCAGGAAGCTCAGTTTGACTCATCATAGACCGAACCATGTCTAGCAAAGTTCGGTTTCTCCTTTCTGCAACACCATTCAATTGTGGTGTGCCCGGAGGAGTCCGTTGTGATATTATACCACAATTCTTAAGATGTGAATCAAACTCATTACTTAGCTATTCGCCACCACGATCCGATCGTAGTGCTTTTATCCTTTTGTTTAATTGGTTCTCAACCTCATTTTGAAATTCTTTAAATTTCTCAAAAGCATCACTTTTATGCCTTATTAAGTAGACATAACCATATCTACTTAAGTCATCGGTAAAAGTAATGAAGTAATGATATCCTCCTCTAGCGGTGATGTTTAATGGACCACACACATCGGTATGTATGAGTCCTAAAACTTCACTTGCTCGTGTCCCTTTACCACTAAAGGGTTGACGAGTCATCTTGCCTAAGAGGCAAGATTCACATGTACCATATGATTCGTAATCAAATGGTTTGAGAACCTTGGTCGCAACAAGTCTCTTTATGCGTTTGTCATTTATGTGACCTAAACGACAATGCCAAAGGTAGGATTTGTTTGATTCATTCATTTTGAGCCTCTTGTTCTCGACATGATAAACATCATTAACATCATTTAAAACATAAATACCTCCAATTGAAATAGCTTCACCATAAACCATTTCATTAAACGAAAAAGTACAACGGTTGTTCTTAATCATAAAACAAAAGCCTTCCGCATCTAACACGGAGACAGAGATAATGTTTTTAGTTAGAGTTGGTACAAAATAACAGTTATTCAAAAGCAACTCTAATCCACTAGCAAGAGCGAGTACATAAGTTCCCACGGAAACGGCCGCTACTCTAGCTCCATTGCCCATGCGGAGATCTACATCACCCTTGGCTAGAGCTCGCACGTTTCTCATCCCCTGCAAATGATTACAAAGGTGAGATCCACATCCGGTATCCAATACCCATGTAGAAATGCAAGCATGATTGATGTCTATCATATAGAGATTAGAAGGAAGAATACCTTTGGATGTCGCACATCCATCTTTCAAGTCCTTCTTGTATTTGGGACAATTGCGCTTCCAATGACCCACTTCATTGCAATACTTGCAAGTGTCATTGAGAGGTTTTCCTTTGTTGATCTTGGGCTTAGGCTTATGTGGAACACCTTCCACAATAGCCTTGCCCTTACCCTTGCCTTTGACGGATGGCGTTTTCTTAGCCACCTTCCCCTTCTTAACTCCAAGAGACATGGTCATCATTTTCATGGAGAGAACATCTTTCCTCTCCACCTCATTCACTTCCATATCCCTCTCGGCTTGGACCAAGAGTGCATGAAGTTCATGGTAACTCTTATCCATGTTGTTCATGTTATAGTTTACTCGAAAGTGAGCAAACTTGTTGGGAAGAGAATGAAGAATGCGGTTGATCGCAAGAGCCTTGGGTATAGAACACTCTTGACGCTCAAGAGTGTCTATGTACTCAATCATTTTGAGCACATGAGGACCAACTTTTTGGTTCCTCTCAAGCTTTGCATCGAAAATCGCGACCGCGGCTTCATAAAGCCTAATTTTCGGTGCTTTGGAGAACATGGTTGTCACTCGAGTGAATATCTCATATGCACTCTTTTGTGTGACAAAACGGAGTTTGAGAGCGGGTGCCATGGACCAAATCAAGACGTTTTTCACGTCATTGTCCACTTTCACATGCTCATCATAGGCGGCTCGTGCCGCCCCGGATCGAGATGTGGGTTCGGCGGGGTGTGGTTCGGTAAGGTGTTTGAGCACATTGTCGGATGTAGCGGCGCCACTCATCGTCGAATCCCATTCGACAAAGTTGCTACCGTCATCCTTAAGGATACACTTATCCATCACGGTTCGCAACCATGAATCTTTGCCCAAAATGGGCGCGGGAGTTGATGATGATGATGCCATTGCGATTTGAAATAAACGATTCTACAACAAATATGAGGAAATATGTAAGCATTCATTGTTCATTTATAACATTTGCTAAAACGGTTTTAAAACAAATGTCCATTTATATAATGATCTCCCACGAAATTATATAAATGATTCCAAGACTCGTTTTCCATATAAAATTAGACATCTCATGTTTCCTTTTATATAAAAACGATAAGTCAACACTTGACTAATTCTACACTAGAATGCTTGGTTGATGATTTTCTTTAAAATGCATCGATTAGCCCCAAATAACTCTTATTCGGTTGAGTCCAAACCAAATTAGCATGGGACTTCCTCCCACTACTTACTCATGGTAACAAGGTTCCACGTCGCGGAGGTCCTCACGAACATGGGGTTCATAGTCGCTACATTTGGAAAGGCTTAATCTCAATTCATTTTGATAAATAATGTGGGTGATCTTGTCAATTTTAGTCATAAAATTCTTTATAAGTGAACTAATTTAGGAATCGTGACTTAAATCGACAATCATAGTGGGATATCGTGGCATGCATGGCGATTTTGGCATGTGAGCGGAAAATAAGCAAACAAACAAGCATGAACAAGTATAAGCATAAACCTAGTATGGCCACCTAAAAATAATTAAAATTACAAGGAGTTACAAATTGGAAACCAACTCCTTTGGTCCCTCTTCAAAAGGACTTCATCCGAGCTCCTCCTTGCAAGCTTTAGAACTCTTCTAAGGCTCCATGTCGATCTCCATCGCCGGTCTTCAATTTTACAAATAGTTACAAGTATGAATTACAAATGAATATATAGCAATCCTATTATACATTTATAAATGAAATAAACTATTAAAAATTACAAACCGGCGATACGAGATCGCATTTAATTACAAACCACACGATATTCCCTCTCATTACGGGCAATATCGGTAAAAATAAAACAAACTATGGCCATACTAGTAAGAACAAACATTCATTCAATAATAAACATTCATCCAAACATGCATAATGAAAAGCTTATAAATAAAAACACGCCAAAATCGCCCTAAACTATAATCGCATTAACTCGTTTCAAACCGATCTCATTTTTAATCGATTAATCTTATATTAATCAATAATGCTTAAAACACCTTTTAAGCTTGAACTAAAACTTCTAAACTGATTTTAGAACACCCAACATTAGTTTATACTAACTTATGGTGATTTTAGTTCATAAACATGGTCATTTGCTAATTAGAAGTACTTTAATCATAACTATTTATGAATAAAGCTTTATAAAATCAAAATAAAATAAAATAAAATCATTTTTATTTTGACATAATTTTGTATATTCTGAAACACTTCCAAAATATCAGAAAAGAAAAGTTTGGTCAGAAAATATTTACGAATTATTTTATATAAAATAACATACGATTTCATCGATTTTATCTCATAAAATCAAGAAAACGTCTAAAACAGTGAGCAAAAATCCCAAATTTATACGAGAGCATCCTCATAATGTATAAAAATATTGGTATAACTTTCATGTCCATAAAACCACGTTTACTATATTTTTCGACATAAAATGCATATCATACTGATTTTAAACAAAAATATGAATAAATATTCAAAACTCAAGATCTGACTCTGAAAATTTACATGTGGAATGTATAAATATGAAATATCACTGTGTAAAAATTTCGTGACCAGATTCCAACTATAACTATTTACAGTAATTATTTTAGCCAAAAACACACTTTTTGACTCGGTTTTGTATAAAAATCATTTAAATTAGGAAACAAATTTTAAAAATTACGAAATTTGACCAGTAACTTCATGAGACCAGAAACTTTGCTTGCAATAAAAATCTCGTGTTAAAACAACGTTTAACACCATTTTCGGATTTTATCATATTTATTCTCAATAAATATATAAAATTCCAAAAACAACAAAATAAATTTGTAACTACAAGCCTTGGCTCTGATACCACTTGTAGGGATCTCATCCCAATCACTAATCAAATATTAGTGTAAATCAAATTACTCTAATTTGATTTAGCAAGATCTATGTAGTTAACAAAAATATTTTGTTACAAGCTTAGAAATTTATACCTTTCCTTAAAAGGGAAATAGGGCACAAAACTAGAACTCCTTTCTAGTTTTGTTTCTTGAGCTAGGTATTAGGATGATCCTCCAAAACCGAGTTTCCAAATAAGGAAACCTCCTTTGAGATGCACCCAAGAAGTACTCCAAAATATACTAGTGATTTTGATCTAGAAATCACTTAGTATATAAATGATAATATGTGAATAATATAAATACTAATACTTAGTAAAATATAAGAACTTGTTTCTTATTTTAGAGAGAAAGTTTTGTGTGAGAGAAGGAGAGACTTGCATGAATGAATACTCTCACTTTATCACATGGTTTTATAAGAGAAAATGAGCAAAATAGAAGTGTACAATACACTCTATTTGGCCGGCCCATATGGTCAAGAGAAGGTGGGAGAGTTTTCTCTTTGTTAGAGTATTTTGTTGCATGACAATCATTATGTTTGCATGCATCAACAAAAAGCTAACTTACAAAACAAATAAGACAAAACAAGAAGAAGCTTCTTCTCCTTTCTTGCTCATTTGGACGGTCCATGTGTGTAACATGGGTCCATTTTGTTTATCAATATTTGTCTCACAAATACTTGTAATTTATCACTTAATTATCTAATATAATAAAGTGTAAATTAATTAAACTCTTCCTTAATACATATGTACACTTACACACATATTAAAAATGTACTTTTACTAATCTCATTAGTAAAATATAAATAATTAGTAAATTAACGTTTAATCACTAATTCCATCTCCACTAATAATTTTATCAATATAAAATTCAATCGTTCGAGTTCACAACACGATTTCTCTCTAAACTAATTCACCGACTAACCGTTAGTCAAATTATCAAGTCACTAATCTAATCGTATCTCATACAATTAATTAGCTTTAATATTTGGAGTACATTCCTATAGGTGTGACTTAAAGGGATCAATTGATTACCGCCGTTCTCACGACAATAACGTCAAACTCTAGTCAACCAACTGTTATTGATTTACGTCAATCAATTGACAATAATACAGGATTATCCCCATGTATTCCTTAATTGAGATTTATTAAGTAATTGCACTATTGTGGAGGACACATACTCCAACAGATGATGGCTTTCACTTTCTTCGGATTAGCGTCTATTCCTCTTGAACTCACTAAGTATCCAAGAAATTTTCCAGACCGCACCCCGAAAGTACACTTTTTGGGGTTCAGCTTCATTTTGTATTCCCTGAGCGAACTGAAGGTTTCTTTGAGGGCTTCCAAATGCTGTTGGTCTGACCGGCTTTTGACGATTGCATCGTCTACATATACCTCCATGTTGCGTCCCTTTTGCTTGGCGAAGACAGCGTCCACCAACCGCTGATAAGTGGCCCCGACATTCTTCAGTCCGAAAGGCATCATTCGGTACATGAAGACCCCGTGGCTTGTGATAAAAGCACACCGCTGGCGGTCTTCCTCATTTAGGTAAACCTGATGGTAGCCTGAGAAAGCGTTAGGGAAGCTCAGCGTTGAGTAACCGCTGGTGGAATCTACCAGCTGGTCAATTCTAGGTAGCGGGTAGCAGTCTTTGGGGCAGGCCTTGTTCAAGTTAGTGAAGTCCATACACATTCGCCATGCCCCCGACGCCTTCTTCACCATGACAACGTTCGCCAGCCATTCCGGGTAATCACATACTTCAATGAATTTCGCCTCTGGCAGCTTGTTTATCTCTTCCAGAATGGCAACATCCTTCTCTACGCTCATGGGCCTCAGCCTCTGCTTGATCGGTTTGAAACTAGGATTCACGTTCAGACTGTGAACGATGACCGTTGGGTCGATTCCTGGCATCTCGGTGGCCGAGTATGCAAACACATCCTTATTTTGCTCCAGAATATTAACAAGTTGCTCTTGAAATTGTTCCTCTAAATCTGCACCCACGATGACCGCCCGGCCTGGCGATAGTTCTATCTCCCTTGTCTCGCTGCCCGGTCCCGGGCTTATATTCAGTCCCTTCTTCTCGTTGATTTCTTTGGCTGGAGGTGCTCTCACTTCGGCCACAGATTTGCCCTTCACCTTTTCCGCGGTCATCGAATTGCAGGACCGGCCGGCTTTCTGGTCACCGTACAGCTTGCCGGCGGTCCCTTCGTCTGTCACATACGCCATGGCCAATGCCCTCACTGACACTACGGCGTGGATCTCGTCCAGGGTTACTCTGCCAATCAAGAAATTGTATGCGGATGGTGCGTTGATGACAATAAAGTCCGCATGCACATTCCTGGCGTCCTTTCCTTCTCCCACGGTTATAGGAAGTGAGGCCGTCCCCAAGGGTTTGATGCCGTTTGTGGATACCCATATCCGTACCCTCCCAAACTAAACCCTGTGATGTAACTCGGACTTTTACTATGCATGTTTTAACGTTGACTTAAACGGTTCTAACTATGTCGAATTTATTTTTGAGTCTATTGAAATGTTAAATAGATGTTCATTTTGTCCATTTAGAGTCTAACTTGGTCCGCGTCCTGCTTCGTCTGGCATGAGTTTCGCATTTGCATTACAATTGGCCCTTTTATATTAACAAGGTCCAATTCAGCATTCCTAAAATTTCCAAATTTAGGCCCGGTGACTAAATCCCCCCTTTAGCTCCCTCTCACACAAATTATAGCCTCACGGGTTATCTCATTTCACAAAATACTACAAAATACACCCTTTTTACATTTTCGGGTCTCGGGCCCAGAATCGAGCCCGAACCCGCCTTTGGCCCTCACTCCAAAGCCCTCAGCCCTCAAAATATCTTGGAGAGCCCCCATACAGCCTTCTTGACGTGCAAGTCAAGGATTATACTGTATCTTTTCGAGATATAATCAAACCGGAATTAGGAAATTCCAACCACAGCTAGGCCCCTAAACCGCATGGCCTTATGCGGTTTAGGGTCCAAACTGCAGAGCTCTATGCGGTTTACCTGGCCAACCACATAGGCTTGTGCGGTTTGCCTGCCTGGTTCTATCTTGAGATTTTCTATTTTCTCCGAGGTTTTAGTATATATACCCCCCTATACCCGACCTCATAACACACAATTCACAATCAGAAATCACCAGCAACCTCTCAAAGTCTCAAGCACTCAAAATCCTAGAGTTCAACACACCATCCCGTGTGGAATTCATCCTCCTTTTTAGTTCAAGAAGCGAAGCTCTGTCCAGATCTGAAGCGCCAGGACCAGGTAGGTACCGATCCACTTGGATCAAAGCTTTTTCTTATTTTCTATGGACTAACAAAGGGAACTACACTTTAGCGCCCCCCCGGCTTTGAGCAACCGAGCCCGCTTGCCGCCAAGTGGTCTTATTAATTCGGGTACACACCATATCCGATGACCTTGCCAAAGTCGCATAAGCAACCGACCCTTCTAAAATAAACCAATGGACAATTGAACGTTTATTTTATTTGCATGCATCTTGCTCCTTCTCCTTTGCATTAAATCAACTTAAACAATGAATTCGACCTTTAACTGAACCGTGTTCGTTAACAAGTTAAACATGCTAAACTGAGGGTTTTAATCAATCTTTTTGATGCGAGTTTGGATAATGCATCGGCGAATTGGTTTTCCTCGCGTGGGAGGTGTATGAACTCCACGCGATAGAACTCGTTGATGAGCTCTTGTATCTTGCTTTGGTATTGCGCTAGGTTTTTGTTCAATATCTTCCATGCTCCGGATACCTGGTTGATGATAAGGGAGGAGTCCCCGTATACCCGTACGTTGCGGGCGTTTAGTACAAGCGCTGCTTGGAGACTGTGCAAGCATGCTTCGTACTCGGCGGCGTTGTTTGTTACGTCGAAATCATGTTTGATGGATAAAGGTGTGTGTTCGCCATTTGGGAATATAAGAAGTATTCCTACTCCACAACCTCGATAGTTGGATGATCCATCGAAGTATAATTCCCATTGCTCTTGGTCAATGTTGTAAATCCTATCGTTAGGAAGGGATGTCGTGTCGATGATTGGTTCTTCGACAATTGCGTTTTCGGCTAGAAAATCGGAGACTGCTCATCCTTTGATAGTTTTGAGGGGTACGTACTTAAGGTCGAATTCGGCTAGGAGCAAGGTCTTTCTGGCCATTCGTCCATTAAGTACAGGTTTCTCGAATAGGTACTTCACGAGGACCATTTTGGAGTAGACCTTCGTTTAGTGTGCTAGCATGTAGTGTCGGAGTTTCTTGGATGACCACACTAATGTTAAGCAGCTTTTCTCGACGGGTGAATATCGAGTTTCGTAATCGAGAAACTTTTTGCTTGTGTGGTAGATTGCATGTTCTTCGCCATTAACTTCTTGTGCGAGCATGGCTCCCATTGCGGTAGGGGTTGTTGTTAGATATAAGGATAAAGGCAAATCCTTTTGCGGGGTCGTAGAACTGGTGGGTTGGACAGTAATTCCTTGACCTTGTCAAATGCTTTTTGACATTCTTCGTCCCATTCAACGTGGCCTATTTTCTTGAGCTTCTTGAAAACTGGTTCACATATCATGATGAGCTTGCTTATGAAGCGTGAAATGTATTGGATTTGTCCCAAGAATCTTCGGATTTCGTCGAGATTCTTGGGGGGTTGCTTTTGGAGGATTGCTTTGACTTTCGAGGGGTCGACCTCGATGCCTCTTCGTTTCACTACGTGTCCTAGTAGCTTGCCGGATTTTACTCCAAAAGCGCATTTTTGGGGTTGAGTCGCATTTTGTATTGTCGTAGGCATGTGAAGAACTTGCGGAGGTTAGTGATATGACCACTTCTCTCCTTTGACTTCACGATCATGTCGTCGACGTAGACCTCGACTTCCTTATGCATCATGTCGTGTACAAGGGTTGTAGCGGTGCGTTGGTATGTTGCACCGGCGTTGATAAGGCCAAAAGTCATGACCATGTAGTAGTATGTGCCCCACGGTGTAATGAAGGCCGTCTTTGCCATGTCTTCGCAAGCCATTTAATTTGGTTATAGCCTTTGTAGCCGTCCATGAAGGATAGGAGGGCGTGATCAGCGGTATTGTCAACTAAGACATCCACATAGGGTAGTGGGAAGTCATCTTTGGGACTAGCTTTGTTCAAGTCACGGAAGTCGACGCACACCCAAATTTTACCATTCTTCTTCAAGATTGGGACCATGTTTGAGACCCATTCTGGATATTAGATGACTTGGATGAAACCGGCTTGTAGTTATTTCTCGATTTCTTCCTTCACTATAAGGGACCATTCTGGACGTAGTCTCCTTGGTTTTTGTTTGATTGGTTTATAACCGGGTTTAATGGAGATGCGGTGCTCGGCAATGCTTCGTTCGATTCCGAGCATATCCTTGTACGACCATGCGAATACATCCTTGAATTCGGTTAGGAGTTGTGTGAATTGAGCGCGTTCATCCTCGTCGAGTGAGGCGCCTAATTGTAACTCCCTTGGCTCTTTGGGGGTTCCCACGTTTATGGTTATGGTTTCCTTGATGACCGGATCCTGTGTTTTTGGAGACACAATGTTTGCAATGTATTTGTTTAATGATTCATTGGTTTGTTCATTTTCATCGCATGAGTTAGTGTCTTTTGTGTTTTGTAATTTGTTCATTGTTTGTTGTTTGTTATTTATTGTTTGTTTATTGTTGTTTGATTTAGCTTGAGACAAGACGTAAGCAAATTCGTTCATTTTATTGATTTTGAAAGAATTATTTGACAACTTTGAAAATTGTTCGGAGCTAGCCTCCGTAAAAAGAAAATCTAAGCTAAAACTAGACTCTGAGCTAGGTGTGTAACACCCGGTGTTGTCCGAGGTTATTCGGGCCGGGTTCCCCCTTGAATTGGTCCATGTGATGAGCTCAAGTGACCTAGTGCTTAAAAGGATTGTAAGTATTACTCATATCAACAAGATGCATCTTCTTTCTGGTGGCTCATCTTAAGAACTCTTCAGTTAAGCGTGCTTGCTGGAGAGTAGTCTTAGGATGGGTGACCTCCTGGGAAGTTCTCAGGATGCACACGAGTGAGGATAAAGTGCGCTGGAAAGGGCCCGTGTTGGTTTGTTGGCGATGTACGCAGCCTGGCGAGCTACCGTGAATGACATTTCGACCTTTAGTTGGGGCCGGGGTGTTACAAATGGTATCAGAGCAACCCGGCGACCGTGTGGTCGAATCCTGTGTCTTGTTGGCCAGGTACGCATCTAGCTGGGGAGGATTCTGGAATGCTATATTGTAAGTAGCTACCATGCGCAACGAGGACGTCGCGTTCTTCAAGTGGGAGTGTGTAACACCCGGTGTTGTCCGAGGTTATTCGGGCCGGGTTCCCCCTTGAATTGGTCCACGTGATGAGCTCAAGTGACCTAGTGCTTAAAAGGATTGAAAGTATTACTCATATCAACAAGATGCATCTTCTTTCTGGTGGCTCATCTTAAGAACTCTTCAGTTAAGCGTGCTTGCTGGAGAGTAGTCTTAGGATGGGTGACCTCCTGGGAAGTTCTCAGGATGCGCACGAGTGAGGACAAAGTGCGCTGGAAAGGGCCCGTGTTGGTTTGTTGGCGATGTACGCAGTCTGGCGAGCTACCGTGAATGACATTTCGGCCTTTAGTTGGGGCCGGGGTGTTACAAATTAAGATGGGTGACCTCCTGGGAAGTTCTCAGGATGCGCACGAGTGAGGACAAAGTGTGCTGGAAAGGGCCCGTGTTGGTTTGTTGGCGATGTACGCAGCCTGGCGAGCTACCGTGAATGACATTTCGGCCTTTAGTTGGGGCCGGGGTGTTACAAGGTAGGTCGACAGATGACCCGACACTAAGAGCATTAGATGTTAAGAGGATCTCTTCTTCTTCTTCGTCTTCATCCTCGTCGGTGCTTGAGCTGTTGGAGCTTGCGTCACTCTCGTCCTTGCCTTTGAGGTCGGTGACATGGTCGAAGAGCGGTCCTTCACCGGTGATAAGCTGAGAGTGATGTCCTTGTGGGTCGGTCCATTTCAGTGTTTTATACCATCCGTTAAAGGTTTTGTCGGTGGCATCGACTATAAGTAGGTTGGGATCAAAGCGACGGTCGCGCATGATCGAGAAGACAAGCTCCTCATTCTTGGTGCTCGGTGAGGCCTTTGACGTGTCTGGTCCGGCCTCACTAGAGATGCAGGCTTGGGATGAATGAATAATGTCTCGAAAGGAGGTGCTTGCATCGACCTTTCCTGTAAGGATCGGATCCCATTCACTAATCAAATATTAGTGTAAATCAAATTACTCTAATTTGATTTAGCAAGATCTATTGTAGTACAAATTCACTTTGTTACATGTTTAGAAATTATACCTTTCTTGAAAGGGAAATTTAGGGCACAAAACTAGAACTCCTTTCTAGTTTTGTTTCTTGAGAATAAGCTTAGGATGATCCTCCAAACCCGAGTTTCCATAATAGGAAACCTCCTCTTAGTTGCACCCAAGAACATCTCCAAATACTACAAGTGATTTAGACTAGAAATCACAAATAGCTACTTGATAATGTGAATATTATTGTTACTAATACTTACTAACACTTAATAATACTAGTAGTAATATATTAGAGAGTTTTAGAGAGGTTTTGAGAGAAAGAGAGTAATGAAAATGTTGCATGCATTCTTCTCTCTCTATTCTCTTCTCATATAAAGGAAAAAGAGGAAAAGCAAATGTATGTTTCCCACACATGGGGGCCGGCCACCTAGAGAAGAGAAGAGGGTGAGGAGTGTTCAACTTGGTAAGAACAATTGCAAGCTTTTTAATCATGATGCTAAAGCATGCATGTGAATAACAAAAGCTAAAAGACAAATGAGAATCTTATTCTCCCTCTTCCCTTGCATTTGGACGGTATTAGGGCCCCTATTATGGGTCCAATTTGTTTTCAATATTTGTCCCACAAATACTTATAATTTATCACTTAATCATCTAATATGATAAAGTACAAATTATCAAATTGAACTCACTACTCTTCTTTAATATATATGTACACTTACACATATTTAAGAATTGTACTTTTACTAATCTCATTAGTAAAATATATATGATTAGTGAATTAACAGTTAATCACTAATTCTTATTTCCTCAAATAATTTTATCGATATAAAATTAAATCACTCGAGTTCACAACTCGATTTCTCTCTAAATAAATTCACTGACTAACCGTTAGTCAAATTATCAAGTCACTAATCTAATCGTATCTCATACAATTAATTAGCTTTAATATTTGGAGTACGTTCCTATAGGTGTGACTTAAAGGGATCAATTGATTACCATCGTTCTCACGACAATAACGTCAAACTCTAGTCAGCCAACCGTTATTGATTTACGTTAATCAATTGACAATAATATAGGATTATCCCCATGTATTCCTTAATTGAGATTTATTAAGTAATCGCACTATTGTGGAGGACACTTACTCCAACAATCTCCCACTTGTCCGAGACAAGTTGTGCATTACCAATTCTCATGTCCGTTTCACATCTCCCACTCAATGCAAGGTGTCTTACAGGTCGTACTTGCATTCATAAGATATATATCATGAGTGGTTTCCTCGATAAGGAGAGTAGCTGTCTGACCGGGGAATCTACCGTAGATTCTTACCGAGCGTGGCCACGCATTTTTCGGCGACTACTCCTCGAGTGGCCCAAAGATGTTTTACCCTGACGAGGGTGGACATTTCCCTTCCACTCGATTGTACTGTATAATGCAGATCACCATGACCCCAAAGATGCCCTTATAACCCCCTTTCACGGCATGGCTTAGGACAAAAATGAAAGTCACTCTAAAGCGCACCGACTCGCATAATCGGCCCAGTCAAAGAATCGAATCAAAGGAATACTATAGAATTCCCACCACGACTGTGTTTCAATCTCATTGAAAAGGAATTCTATAAGTTGCCACCGTCCGACAGAGTGTTTCACAGTCTGTCTATGCAAACGAGCAGTCATCACGTATGACCCTATGGTGTTGAACCCACCATCGAACGACTTGCAATCTAGTCTCTTCGAGACGTCACCTCTTATGAGAGACTAGGGACCAGATACTTAGTTTATGCCGTTCACTTGAATATGTTCAATGTTGTCACACAACTATTCGGATAAACAAAGTATGCATTCAAAATGAATTAAAAGAGTAAATATACTCTAAACAATGAATGTTATTTTCATATATGTAATCGGATACGTTATCCATTACATATCACAGAAACTAAAGGAAATCAGGCATACGCCTCAACCCCATAGAGGCGGTGTGAGCGTCATGCTTAGCCCTCGAAAGAGGCTTGGTTAAAGGATCAGCGATCTCATCGTCTGTCCCAACCTTACACATATCTATTTCCTTTCTTTCCACATTATCTCGTATAACATGGTATTTCCTCAAAACGTGTCTAGACTTGATACTAGACTTGGGCTCCTTTGCATGAAAGATAGCCCCACTATTATCACAATAAATAGTGATTGGATCTGCGGCACTAGGGACTACTCTTAGTCCATCCAAGAACTGCCGAATCCATATAGCTTCCTTAGCGGCTTCCTAAGCTGCTAAATATACAGCTTCTGTTGTAGAATCCGCAATGACACTTTGCTTGAAACTTTTTCAGCAAATAGCACCCCCATTCAACATAAAGACATAGCCGGATTGGGATTTCAAATTATCCCCATCGGTTTGGAAACTTGTATCCGTGTAACCCTTTACACGCAGCTCAAGTTCTCCTCCAAACTCTAGAAACGAATCCTTAGTTCTTCTCAAGTACTTAAGGATGTTCTTTACAGCTATCCAGTGACTCTCACCGGGATTAGCTTGATACCGGCTCGTCATGCTCAAAGCGAAAGCGACATCGGGACGAGTACACATCATAACATACATGATTGATCCAACAGCGGAAGCAAAAAAGGGATCAATTTCATGCGTTCAATTTCCGCAGGAGTCGTAGGACATTGAGATTTCTTCAATGTTATTCCTACACTCATCGGAAGAAAGCATCCATTGGAGTCTTTCATATTGAACCTATCAAAAATCTTATCGATATAAGCTTCTTGACTCAATGCTAGTATCCTCTTGGATCTATCTCTATAGATCCGGATACCCAAGATGCGTTGTGCCTCTCCCAAGTCCTTCATTTGGAAATGGTTTCCCAATTCCACCTTTACTGAATTTAGACTTGGAACATCATTTCCAATCAGTAGTATGCCATCCACATACAAAACAAGGAAGGTTACCTTGCTCCCACTAAACTTCATGTATAAACAAGGTTCCTCGGCACTTCGAGCGAATCCATGTTGTTTGATAACATGATCGAATCTGTGATCCCAACTCCTCGATGCTTGCTTAAGACCATAAATGGATCTCTTAAGCTTGCATACTATCTTAGGGTTGGATGTGTCTACAAAACCTTCAGGTTGTGTCATGAACACTTCCTCTTCTAGAATCCCATTCAAGAAGGCGGTTTTTACATCCATTTGCCATATTTCATAGTCATGAAATGCGGCAACCGCTAAGATTATCCTTATGGATCGAAGCATAGCAACCGGTGCAAAGCCCTTTGCCACCAATCTAGCTTTGTAAACATCAATATGTTTATCTATGCCGAGTTTGATTTTGAATATCCATTTACACTGAAGGGGTTTCATTCCTTCAGGTAAATCTACCAAGTCCCAAACTTGGTTCTCGTACATAGAATCCATTTCGGATTTCATGGCCTCAAGCCATTGGTCGGAGTTGGGGCTACTAATAGCCGCCTTGTAGGTTGAGGGTTCGTTGTTTTCGAATAACAACAAATCACCCTCCTCCTCGATGTAACCGAGGTAGCGGTCAGGTTGATTACTAATTTTTCCTGACCTCCTAGGGATTACAACCGTGTCAGAAGACGAAGGAACGGTTTCCTCATTTTCTGTGTCGGTTTGTGGCTCTTGAACTTCATCAAGTTCAAATTTTCTCACACTGCTTCTTAGAAATATATTTATTTTCTAGAAAACAAAGATCACGAGTCACAAACTCTTTGTTTTCGTGAGGGTTGTAGAAGTAATAACCACACGTTTCCTTAGGATAACCTACAAATAGGGAACCTTTCCCATCCATATCTCATATGGAGTCAGACTTCGATTTAGTGAGAATACATCATACGATAGCGCATAGTCCCAAAACGATCCAGGAAGCTCATTTTTGACTCATCATACACCATTCAACTGTGGTGTGCTCGGAGGAGTCCATTGTGATACTCTACCACAATGCTTAAGATGTGAATCAAACTCATTAATTAGATATTCGCCACCACGATCCGATCGTAGTGCTTTTATCTTCTTATTCAATTGGTTCTCAACCTCATTTTGAAATTCTTTAAATTTCTCAAAAGCATCACTTTTATACCTTATTAAGTAGACATAACCTATCTACTTAAGTCATCGGTAAAAGTAATGATGTAATGATATCCTCCTCTAGCGGTGATGTTTAATGGACCACACACATCGGTGTGTATAAGTCCTAAAAACCTCACTTGCTCGTGTCCCTTTACCACTAAAGGGTGCACGAGTCATTTTGCCTTAAAAAGCAAGCATCGCACGTACCATATGATTCGCAATCAAATGGTTTGAGAACATTGGTCTCAACAAGTCTCTTTGTCGCCTATCGTTTATGTGAACTAAACGACAATGCCAAAGGTAGGATTTGTTTGATTCATTCGTTTTGAGCCTCTTGTTCTCTATATGATAAACATCATTGACATCATTCAAAACACAAATATCTCCAATTGAAATGGCTTCACCATAAACCATTTCATTAAATGAAAAAGTACGTCGATTGTTCTTAATCATAAAACAAAAGCCTTCCGTATGAAACACGGAGACGGAGATAATGTTTTTGGTTAGAGTTGGTACAAAATAACGCTTATTTAAAAACAACTCTTAAACCACTAGCTAGAGCGATTACATAGGTTCCCACGGAAACGGCCGCTACTCTAGCTCCATTACCCATGCGGATTTTACATCACCCTTGGCTAGTGCTCGCACGTTTCTCATTCCTTCCAAGTGATTGCAAAGGTGAGATCCACATCCGGTATCCAAATACCTATGTAGAAATGCAAGCATGATTTATGTCCATCATATAAAGACTAGAAGGAACAATTTCTTTGGATGTCGCACATCCATCAATCTTTTCCTTCAAGAATTTTGGACAATTGCACTTCCAACGACCGGGTTTGGACTTGCTATTCTCAATAGCATTCCTTTACCCTTATCTTCCTTGAACCGAGCTTCATTAGCTCCCTTCCCTTTCTTGACCCCAATGTTTATGTTCTTCAATCTCATTGAAAGAACATCATTTCTCTCAATCTCATTCACTTTGATGTTCTCTTTGTTTGAAGCACATCGTCGTCACTCTAGTGAATATCTCATATGCACTTTAGCGAGTAACGAAGCGAAGTTTGAGAGAATGTGACATTGACCAAATCAATATATTTTTAACGTCATTGTCAACCTTTAGGTGTTCATCGTAGGCGGCTCGCGCCGCCGCGGTGACCCTAAGTCCGGGTTCAGAGGGAGGTGGTTCGGTAAGGTTCTTAAGCACATTGTCGGATTGAGCGGCGCCCCTTATAGTCGAATCCCATTCGACAAGGTTGCTACCGTCATCTATTAGGATACGTTTATCCGTCACGGTTCTCAACCATGAAACTATTACCCAAAATGGGTGCGGGAGTTTAGGTTGTCATTGCGATTTCAAATAAATCATTCTACAACAAATATGAGGAAATTAACATTCATTGTACATTAATGACATTTGCTAAAACTCATTTTTTAAATCAAATGTCCATTTATATAACGATCTCCCACGAAATTATATAAATGATTCCAAGACTCGTTTTTCATATAAAATTAGACATCTCATGTTTCCTTTTATATAAAAACGACAAGTCAACACTTGACTAATTCTACACTAGAATGCTTGGTTGATGATTTTCTATAAAATGCATCGATTAGCCCCAAATAACTCTTATTCGGTTGAGTCCAAACCAAATTAGCACGGGACTTCCTCCCACTACTTACCCATGGTAACAAGGTTCCACGCTATGAGGTCCTCACGAACATGGGGTTCATAGTCGCCACATTTGGAAAGGCTTAATCTCAATTCATTTGTTAAAATGTGGGTGATCTTGTCAATTTTTAGTCATATAAATTCTTTATAAGTGAACTAATTTTAAGAATGGCGACCTAAAAACGACAATCAACGTGGGATATCGTGGCATGCATGGCGATTTTGGCATGTGTGCGGAAAATAAGCAAAAGTAAGCATAAGCATAAACCTAGTACGGCCACCTAAAGTAATTAAAATACAAGGAGTTACAAATTGGAAACCAACTCCTTTGGTCCCTCTTCACATGGATCTCATCCAAGTCTCCTCCTTGCAAGCTTTAGAACACTTCTAAGGCTCCATCTCGATAAATCGCCGGTCTTCAGTTTACAAATAGTTACAAGTATAAATTTACAAATGAATACATAGCAACCCTATTATACATTTATAAATGAAATAAACTATTAAAATTACAAACCGGCGATGCGAGATCGCATTTAATTACAAACCCACACAATATTCCCTTTCATTACGGGTAATATCGGTAAAAATATAACAAACTATGGCCATACTAGTAAGAACAAACATTCATTCAATAATAAACATTCATCCAAACATGCATAATGAAAAGCTTAGAAATAAAACATGCCAAAATCGCCCTAAACAATAATCGCATTAATACGTTTCAAGACCGATCTCATTTTAATCGATTAATCTCATATTAATCAATAATGCTTAAAACACCTTTTAAGCTTGGACTAAAACTTCTAAACTGATTTAGAACACTCATAATTAGTTTTCACTAATTCATGGTGATTTTAGTTCACAAACATGGTCATTTGCTAATTAGATGCACTTTAATCATAACCTTTTTATGAATAAAGCTTTATAAAATCAAAATAAATTAAAATAAAACCATTTTTATTTTGACAAAATTTTGTATATTCTGGAACACTTCCAAAATATCAGAAAAGAAAAGTTTGGTCAGAAAAATTAACGAATTTATTTTATAACAAATAACATACGATTTCATCGATTTTATCTCATAAAATCAATAAAACCTCCAAAACAGTAAGGAAAAATCCCAAATTTATACCTTAGCATCCTTTTAATGTATAAAAACAGTGGTATAAAATTTATGTCCAGAAAACAAATATTACTATATTTTCAACATTAACATGCACTTTATACCGATTTTTATCAAATAAATGAATAAATAATCAAAACTCAAGATCGGAATTTGAAACTTTACATGCAGAAATTATAAATAACAAGTTTCACTGTGTAAAAATTTCGTGACCAGATTCCAACTATAACTATTTATAGTAATTATTTTAGCCAAAAACACACTTTTTGACTCGGTTTTGTATAAAAATCATTTTAATTAGCAAACAAATTCTAAAAATTACGAAATTTGACCAGTAACTACATGAGACCAGAAAATTTGCATGCTATAAAAATCTCGTGTTAAAACCATTTATAACACTATTTTCGGATTTTATGTCATTTATTCTCAATAAATACATAAAACTCCAAAAACAACAAAATAAATTTGTAACCACAACCCTAGGCTCTAATACCACTTGTAGGGATCGGATCCCATTCACTAATCAAATATTAGTGTAAATCAAATTACTCTAATTTGATTTAGCAAGATCTATTGTAGTACAAATTCACTTTGTTACATGTTTAGAAATTATACCTTTCTTGAAAGGGAAATTTAGGGCACAAAACTAGAACTCCTTTCTAGTTTTGTTTCTTGAGAATAAGCTTAGGATGATCCTCCAAACCCGAGTTTTCATAATAGGAAACCTCCTCTTAGTTGCACCCAAGAACATCTCCAAATACTACAAGTGATTTAGACTAGAAATCACAAATAGCTACTTGATAATGTGAATATTATTGTTACTAATACTTACTAACACTTAGTAATACTAGTAGTAATATATTAGAGAGTTTTAGAGAGGTTTGGAGAGAAAGAGAGTAATGAAAATGTTGCATGCATTCTTCTCTCTCTATTCTCTTCTCATATAAAGGAAAAAGAGGAAAAGCAAATGTATGTTTCCCACACATGGGGGCCGGCCACCTAGAGAAGAGAAGAGGGTGAGGAGTGTTCAACTTGGTAAGAACAATTGCAAGCTTTTTAATCATGATGCTAAAGCATGCATGTGAATAACAAAAGCTAAAAGACAAATGAGAATCTTATTCTCCCTCTTCCCTTGCATTTGACGGTATTAGGGCCCCTATTATGGGTCCAATTTGTTTTCAATATTTGTCCCACAAATACTTATAATTTATCACTTAATCATCTAATATGATAAAGTACAAATTATCAAATTGAACTCACTACTCTTCTTTAATATATATGTACACTTACACATATTTAAGAATTGTACTTTTACTAATCTCATTAGTAAAATATATATGATTAGTGAATTAACAGTTAATCACTAATTCTCATTTCCTCAAATAATTTTATCGATATAAAATTAAATCACTCGAGTTCACAACTCGATTTCTCTCTAAATAAATTCACTGACTAACCGTTAGTCAAATTATCAAGTCACTAATCTAATCGTATCTCATACAATTAATTAGCTTTAATATTTGGAGTACGTTCCTATAGGTGTGACTTAAAGGGATCAATTGATTACCGCCGTTCTCACGACAATAACGTCAAACTCTAGTCAGCCAACCGTTATTGATTTACGTTAATCAATTGACAATAATATAGGATTATCCCCATGTATTCCTTAATTGAGATTTATTAAGTAATCGCACTATTGTGGAGGACACTTACTCCAACATTTCCTCCGGAGGTGAAGTACGTGCCTAGGTCAAGGGTGTACGGTCGTAGGGTGATCTTATGGGTTGACTTTCGCCTTTGGACTTCTCTGACCATCTCCTCATGGTCGTTGTCTTTGGGTTTATAGCCTAGACCCATGGTAAGCCAAAGACTATTGTTGTCCTTTGTTTCAAAGGGCTTATGAGTCTTGATCGGTGCACGTGTAATGGCGCCAATCTCAAAGTCAATGCCGCATAAAACTTGTGTAGGCTCAGCGACGATTTCTGCGGTGTTGGGCTCTTTTGGTGTGTCAAAGAGAGCTCGGAAGTTTGAGGCGTTCAAGGTTATGACCTCATCGTTAAGAGGGACCTTAACCTTTTGGTGAAGGGTGGAAGTGACGGCCGTGGTGGCGTGAATCCACGGCCGTCCCAGGAGTATGTTGTAGGAAGGGGTAATGTCGATGACCTGGAACTCGACCTTCCTTTCTATTGGGCCGGTGCGTATGTGAAGGGAAATGGTTCCTTTCATATGACGTCGGGTCCCATCAAAAGCTTTGACTCCATCCGTGCTTGGGGTGAAGTCTTTGTCAGATAGGCCCAGGCGATGTGCGGTGGCTAATGGTAGAACATTAACCGCAGACCCATTGTCCACAAGGGACACGGGTAGAGTTTTCTTCATGCACTCTACACTAATGTAAAGGGCAAGGTTGTGGTTTGATCCGAATGCAGGCAGATCGTTGTTCGAGAAGGTAATGGCTCCAGGTATCCAATCCCTTGTGACTTGGCTGACCATTTGATCTGGGGAGATCTCAGAATCGGCACATGCTATTTGTAAGGTGCGGATGAACGCATTCCGATGTTCCACTGAGTCTCGTAGGAGAGCCCAAATAGAGACATCGGCTTTTGTGCGAGCGAGTTGCTTTTGAAGCACCTCGCTCGTGCTTGGTGGCGGGACCACTGCAGATGTGGAGGGCGTGATTGTGGAGGGAGCATCCTCTTGAATTACGGCCTTACCCTTCTCGGCCGCAGTGGCTTTTCGAGCATGCTCGTCAGTAAAGATGTTTTGGTAAGGACGGCCAGAACGTGTGAGGTGTGAGACCTCGTCTTGGTCCTTCTCTTTGGGCTGTTTGCCCTTCTTCTTCTTCTTCTTCTTCTTCTTCTTCTTCTTCTTCTTCTTCTTCTTCCCCTTCTTCTTCTTTTTGTTCTTGTTTGTAGAAGGGGTGCTTGAGAGTTGGGCTACCACTTTGTTGGCGGGTGGCCACTCCTCGTCTTCGTCATCGATAAACCAAACCCCATTGATTTGGTCATTAGTAGGTGTGATCAAGTAGGAGCAATCTATTATGGGAACGGATCCCACAAAGATTGCGTGGTTACCAAGCGGGTTGTCGTTGTTAGACGGCTTGGAGGGTTGTGATGGCTTGTTAAGCTTTCCTTGATCTATAAGATCTTGGATAGCGTTCTTAAGCCTAAAGCAGTTCTCAGTGTCATGCCCCTTGCCTCGGTGATTGTGGAACCCGGGATTGAGGGGGACCCAACTCGGCGTCTTGCATAAGGGCGGATTAAGTTAAAAAGATTAAGTTAGAAAAACCTTTAAAACTGTTTAGGAGTTTGTAGGTACCGGGGTTAAATCGGACCACTCGACGTCTTGCGAAGGGTGTAAAAGTTAAAAAGATTAAGTACGAAAAACCTTTAAAAACTGTTATGGAGCCGCCACTAAATTATGAGGGGAATTTAGAACCCGCCTCCGTGTCCTCATGCTCAAAGACACGTCTTAGAGTTCAAGGCACGTCGACACCCATCCGTCTAAGGCTATTGTGAAACCAGATTCGGATTCGGGTGAGGGTACTCTTCTAAAGTATAATTCAAAATAATGTTTTTATGAAAGATCTTTTGGAAAAGCCTATCAAAAGATAGCCTCTACTAGACTTGAGAACAATGCAAATAATCATACGTGAGCCTAAGTAATTCGCTACGTACAAGTGCGATACAAATTGTAAAAGTAATGCAAAAGTGATTGTTTAAAACCCTCAGTTAAGCACGCTTAACTTGTTAACGAAAACAGTTCAGTTAATGACGAATTCATTTTAAGTGATTTAGATGCAATAAGAGGATTTGCTAAAATGCATGCAATAAAATAAAGTTCAATTATCCATTGATTTATTTTAAAGAGGTCAGTTGTTTATGCGACTTTGGAAAGGTGTTACGAATAGGGTGTGTATTCGAGGTGCATGGCCGCCTTATGAAAAGCACTGCTGCATCAAAGTCGGGGTGAGCCTAATGTAGGCCCTTGCTAGTCAAAGAAGTAAAGAAAACCTTAATCCATGTTAGGATTAAGACCTACCTGTCTCAAGTCAGGAAACCGGCAGCGCTTCGCTTCAAAGGGGAAGAATTCAACACTAAGAAAATGAAGAATTCTAAGGATGTTTATGCGTGAGGCTTTGAGTTGTGAAATTATGCTGTGAATTGAATGTCGAATTGTGTGAAAATTGTCTCTTTGAAACGTATGTGGAGGGGTGTATTTATAGTGTAGAGCTCGTCAAGATTTAGGAAAGCCAGGGGATAAAACCGGACGTAAGAATCGCAAGGCTCCTTGCGAATGCTTGGGGCAATCGCAAGGCTCCTTGCGGCTGCCTGCCCTAATCGCAAGGCCTCTTGCGATTGGTAGGACGGGCATTATCCTTTTATTCCGTATATTTCCAAATTATATTTTAGGATATACGGTATAATCTTGCTTGAGCTTTAAGTTACGGATGGTGGCTGGTTGTAGGGTTTTGATTAGGTTATCCTGGACCTTAGGAAGCGGGCCAGGAATGGGTTTGGGCTCGGTTCTGGGCCCGAGCCCTGAAAATGTAAAAAAGGGAGTATCTTGTAGTGTTTTGTGAAATAGGACATTCCGTAAGGCTATCCTAGGTGTTTGCCAGTCCTAAAAGGTGGTTTTAGCGACCGGGCCTAAATTTAGGGATTTAGGAGAATCGAACTGAACCTTGTTAATGTAAGAGGATCAATTAGACTGCGTGTTTAGAAAGGGATGTGCGCTTGCCGATTAGGACCTGAACCTGAGACAAACTAGACTCTAGACCTAAGGACATTAAGAGTGATGACCCATAAAGAAACCTCATTTGCATTTCAAAACATTTAACTTGAATTCGTCACAGTTAGAACCATTTAAGTCAACATAAAAGCATGCAATAAAAGTCCATTGTTACATCACTGGGTTTTTGGCGGGAGGTACGGATGTGGGTATCCACAGAGCCCCCAGTTTGACCGAGCTTAGGACTAAAGTGAAAGTCAAACTACACGACAACATCCGGACCGTTACAGTCTCGATGTTATCAGCGGCGCGGAGTATGTGTCCATGGGTGAGACGGGGACTCCGAACCGGGTTTATCCGGGGAGGGACAAACATGTTTAGGGACATGACGGTCCTTGCATACTTGTAAGGGCATGCCTGCCTGCCAAATGCCTTTGCGTGCTATTGCTGTTGCTTGGTCTCGTGAAAGAGCGCAGATGCTTGGTCTCGTAAAAGAGCGCAGATGCTTGGTCTCGTAAAAGAGCATAGATGCTTGTGCTTCGTGCTAGCGCTTATGCTCGTGCTTGGTCTCGTAAAGAGTGCTGATGTCCGCCGGGAATTATCGTCCGAGGAAAGATGTTCATGCTTAGTGCTTATGTGTAAACGCAAAGGTTGTGCTTATGCTTAGACTCGTTTAAAGAGTGTGTGTGGCGGACTTTAGGTGACGCCTTAACCGAGCGACGTGACCTGAAAAAGCTTCTAAAAGGACTATAAGTGGACTAGGAATCCAAATTAGACCTAAAAATGGAAAAAACACGAAAATGCCTAAGGCTGAAATCGCAAGCGTCCTTGCGAATCAATTCCCAAATCGCAAGCGTCCTTGCGATTAGGGTTTTGGGTTTTTTCGTCATTGTAAAACACGGTAAAGCCGAATTCAATACTTCATTTCCATTTTTCACTCTTTCTCTCTTAAAATCGATTCCTTGCGATTTCAAGACGGTTTTCGCTCGTTTTTCTTGCTTTGCATTAAAATGGATCAAGGTAACATTCCATTTAACTTGTTTTTACGCATTTTGATGTTGTAAATTGTTAGATCGCTCTTGAAATGTAGAAAAGATGTTTTTGGTGAAAAACCGTCTTTTTCCTTGAAATTTGTCGTTTGATTACTAGAGAACGATGCCATTCCCTTGTATTATGCTACTCTTGAATGCTTGCGTGAAGTGTGTATCATTTGAGACGTTTTCGGACCATTTTCGTATGAAATGGTCCCGAGCCAAAAATCGGGACCGGATTTTTGGTCTCGGAATTGCAATTAAATTTCGCCATAGGTTCCCCTTGACTAGTATAATATGTGTATGGTGTTAGTTTTTGAAAAATGCTAGTAATCGGTCCTTAAATCGTGGTTTAAAGTCGATTAAAACAGAGAACTTAAGTCAAAATTAGGGGTTTTTGATCGGTAAGTCCAAAATGCAATTAATTGTTCTGGGGAGTAATTGAAAGTTAATGTATTGTATAGAAACCATCAGGTTGAAATTTTGATGTGTATAGAGCGGCTTTCAGCGAAATTGTGAATTAAGCCTGAAAGGGCCTTGTGAAGGGTGTTCTTGTTGGATTGTTGTTACTTCTGTGTCTTCGTCTTATGCTTATGTTCTTGAAATGTCTTAGATGAGGATTGGTCTGGTCCTTTTACGACGAGGGCTCAGTCTCGTCGGAGTACGGGTTCTAGAGCTGAGGAGCCTACTACTCCTGGTGGTTCGAGTTTGCGTCGTGCTTTTAGTGCGAGGGATCCTTCTCCTGGATCTGTTGACTTCCCGACCTAGAGGGGTCGCGGGCGAGGTATGGGCGCTCGTGGCCGTCATGGTGGTGTGATTTGCGAGGAGGAGCGAGAGGTAGAGGCCATGGAGGAGGGTGAGTCTTCACAGGCTTCAGGGTCTCGTGGTCGTGGTAGGGGTCGTGCGAGTCATGGTCCGCATGTTGACCGTCCTTTTTCTAAGAATTGGGATGGTCACACCCTGTTGGCGGACCGTGAGCGTCACTTGTCGCATCGGGCCCTTACCGGGCTTGAAATAGGATATATGAGGACGTTTTCTGGCATTTCGTCTGTCATTTGGGCATATCGAGAGGTTCTGTCTCCCGGGGCGAGAGAGAAGATAGATAGGTGTGCTTTGGGCCCATTGGTTGAGCATTGGGTTCAGATTGTAGATATGCCGACTACGGCAAACTTGAGGGTCGTCCGGGCGTTCCTTGACCGGTACTGGGACACAACCACGACGTTCCATTTGCCGGGCTTTGAGGCAGGCATTACTTTGTCTGCGTACGCTATCATCACAGGTCTCCCCTTTGGCGACCGTGATATGAACTTTGGTTTGGCGCCGCCTATTGACGACAGCGCGGTGCTTGAGGCTGTTGGTGCTGGTTTGGAGGTGCCCTATCAGGGAAGGGCGCCTAATTCCGTTAAGACGAGCTACATCATGGAGTACTTCGAGGGGAAGACTCAGAATGGGCCTGGGGCTTGGAGCGACGAGCAGAATGCTCGTATGTGGCTCTGGTGGTTTGTTAGCTCTGCCTACTTCGGTGAGAAGGGGGAACGGGCTGCTACGTCGGTGCTGATGTATCTTCTAGATTGGAGTGCAATCGGGGCGTATGACTGGGTGTCCCCCGCCTTGGGCTTGTGCATCCATTTCTGCATGGATGCTGTGAGGCCACGGAAGATGGATGGGGGGTCTAGGATTCCCCTAGTGTCCCCTGGTTTGTTGATGGAGGTACGTCATTCTTGTCTTTAATTGATTTGTCCAAAATGCATTACTGTGCAGTGCTGGATCTACAGTCATTTTCCTTTCTTCCTGCCCGAGGAGGCGATTGCGATGGAGAAGAAGTATCTCGCGGTGTGGACGTGGGGTACTTGTAGCCGTATCGGGTTCGACTGGTCGTACGACTTTGTTCGGGGCCAGCTGAAGCAGCTGAGAAGTGGTTAGGTATGTATTGAAACCTTCTAAATAGCATGCATTTAGATGATTTTGCTTGAAATATGTTTGACACGTGTCGTCTTGTAGTAGTTCCGCCCGCGTCCATGGCAGCAGTACACGGGCGTTCCTGAGGGGTTGTGGGTGCGCTTTCGGGAGCGTGACTCCCAGCGGTTGTACTTAGCTACGCCGTATGGGTATGTTGGTACTTGGGTGAGCGTCTGGCGATTCAGACGAGGTATCCGGACTTCGTCGTGCCTCTTGATCCTCCTAAGGTTTTTTTCGAGACACGGGTCTTGACTCGGCAGCAGAGGCAGCTGCATCTCGAGGGGGAGTCGGAGAATCTCATCCTTCGTTAGCTGGATTATACGCAGTTTGCGTGGGGTAGGCTTGCTAGTGGGCCTATCGAGGTATGTCTTGTTCTTTTGTGTAGAGTAAAAATTTGTGAAATTTTTTTCCTAATTTTGTTGTGTTTCATGTTGTAGCTGCCAGATGCTGACTTGGCGTTCCAGCCCCCAGACTTCCCTACGACTGTGGAGTGGGATAACGCTGGGACACGAGAGACTTGGCACGTGCCCGAATATCTGCCAGTGATTACGGATGCTGACATGGACAGTTGGGGAGACAAGGTGAAAAAGGTATGTTTTTGTGTTTTATTTTTCATCTGTAATCTATGTAAGCCCCCAGTTTGACCGAGTTAGTGGTTAACGAAGGGCAAACTTAAGTGTAAGCATGTTTTTCGTGTTACTCCCTGAGTTTGACTGTAGTTTAGTGAAACTGTAGTCAAAATGAAGATTTTGGGTTTGAAAGTGTGAGTTTGAGGTTTAGCCCCCGTAGTTTGTCTTAATTGGTATAAAATTAAGGCAAAATGGAGCAGAAAGGCTTTTGTTTTGGGAAAGGTGTGAAATTACCCCCGTAGTTTGACTTAAATTAGTGCATATTTAAGGCAAAATGGAGTAAAATGTTCGTGTTTTGGGTTTACCCCCGTAGTTTGACTTAAAGTAGTGTATATTTAAGGCAAAATGGAGTAAAAATTGTTTGAAAATGTCTTGTGTAGGTTGCGAAGGATGTCCATAAGAAGTTGTGGCGGACAACCCATCGCTGGAGGATGGCTTGGGCAGAGCAGGCGGCTCAGCTATGTCAAAGTCGGGCGGAGGTGGCTCGTCTTCAGAGGGAGGTTGATGAGCTTCGTTGTCGTCATCCTTAGTCGCTTTATGTCCTGTAGCTTGAACTTGTGGCCGTTTCTGTTGTAGTTGTACATTCTATTTCTTCTTGTACCTGCTTAGTTAGTAGCTAGAAAAAATTTGAAAATGATTCCCGAGTGGGAGACTTTGCTTTGAAAATGTGTGTTGAAAAAGTAGTGTAAAATGTTCATTTGAGACGTTAAAATTTCGAAATGAGCTTTAAACGAAATATAAAATGATGTGTTATGATCGGATCAATCATGATTTGTGATGTATCCATGTTTGATTGTTTGTAATTAGGCCCGAATTAGGGAGCCCAATTAGAGTGTACGTCGTAATTTCATGCATGCTAGGATTTGGAAAGTCGAAAACATGGAAATTTGGGGATAAAACCGCCCTTAAGAATCGCAACATGTGTTGCGAATGGGAGTGGTAATCGCAAGGGGTCTTGCGATTGGTTCCTCCAATCGCAAGGCTTCTTGCGGCTTGGACTGCCGGTTTTATCGTCAAATTTTCCTAATTCGAGATTTTGTTTTCCTATATAAAGAGGGGAGGTACGAGTTATAATCCTCATTCAATCTCAACTCTTTTCTTTGCTTGTTTGGTATTCTTTTAAATAGCTTAGTATTTTTAAGAATATTTTTTGTATTTTTGAAGGATGGACCATTTTGATGGTCTTTTGAAGCGGTGGACGTCTTCCCTTAGTGATTCGGAGAAGAAGGCGTTGTCTTCGAATGGTGCGGGTGTCTTCATAGGTTTTAGGCAGATGCGCGTCGAGGTGGACTTCCTTGACGCTTGTCTTGATTATTGGGATCCTAGGGTGCATGTTTTCAGGTTCCCGGGAGGCGAGATATGTCCGTTGCTAGAGGAGTTTTCGGCTATAGCAGGATGGTCTAACCGTACTACCCCGGTAGTGGTTAGGAGTGAGTTTGGCTATAACGGGAGATTGCGACAGTATCTCTCGATGACCAATGCTCAAGCTGAAGGTTTGTTCGAGGGAGGTGTGGTGAACATGCGACGGTTGTGTGAGCGTGACATGAACTTGGGTGACGTGAGCATTTATGCTCGTTCTAGGAGGAGGGCCCTAGGGTTTTGCTTGCTACATCGATACTGCTTTGCTGGATCGATGGAAGACGGTGTGCATGGCCATGCAAGGTATGCACGGGTCATGGAGGAGATGGAGCTGGGCCATGATCCTTCAGCTTTGATCCTTGCTGAGACCATTTTAGGCTTGGACGACCGTCATGCGAATCGTCTAAACTCGTATCGTGGATGTGCTAAGATTCTGCAGATTTGGCTGTTGGAACGTTTACGTGTGTTGGCTCCACCGGGGGGTGAGATGTACATTCCGGCTGGGGTGACGACCTGTGGTCTTCATTGGGCCATGCCTCGGGAGCGGTCAGTGAAGTACTTCTAAGGGTTTGATCGGGAGAGGACGATTAGGTGGGTCGTGTCGTGGTGGTCCATTCGACACATCACGGCACCGTCGGTTGCGGATGCGGCTAGTGGGATAATGTTGTGTGGGTTCGAGCGAGGCGTATGGATCCACCCACATCGGCTGAGGAGGCAGATTGGTCTAGCTCAGGTTATTCTAGCGCAGGATACTCGGATATACGAGTCGGTTGTTCTGAACAACCGGATGATTGATGCTTGGGCGCGAGGATGGTCTGATCGAGTGACTTGGACAAGACCAGCTGGTTCCGAGACTACTCGTGTCTCGGACTTCTATCGGAGGTGGTGTATTTCTCTAGATACTCGGGATAGGGAGAACATGCGAAGGCGCGAACGGACGGGTCCAAGACCGTCGTTGGCGCATGCGGCGGTGCGTGGGAGACGGGATTACAGAGACTTGGGAGCTTCTTCATCCAAGCCACTTAGAGAACGACTCGGACCTAAGGTGACCGTGAAGGATCGTCTGGGCGAGAAGGTAGATGATGCTGCTGGAGAGGACCCTGCTGAGCCCCCAGGATTCGAGAGGAGTATTCCGAATCCGGTGATTGTTTCGGTTGTTGTTCGTGCAGATGCTGCAAAGGACGAAGATGAAGAGGACCATCCAAAGCGCCGTAAGAAGGACACTTAGACTTTAGACTATAGATGTTTTATTCAAAGAATTCCTTCTTGTTTATTTAAAGGTTCAATGAGTTTGAAAGCTAGTTTTAAACTCCTACTTAAAATGTAAACATTTTCAAAATTCATGATTAATAAAGAAAGTGTTTGCCTATTGTCTCGTCTTATTGTTTCGTGTTTATCCTCGACCTTATTAAGCTTTGGATATGTGTTTTTGCTTTAAGTCCTCGACCTTTTTAAGCTTTGGACTTATGTTTTGTGTTGACTGTGCTCTCGACTTTTTTTAAGCTTTCAGCGTGTCATTTTGTGAGTGCATCGTCCTCGACCTTTTTAAGCTTTGGGCGTATGTTTTGTGTTGACTGTGCTCTCGACTTTTTTAAGCTTTGAGAGTGTCATTTTGTGAGTGCATCGCCCTCGACCTTTTTAAGCTTTGGGCGTGCGTGCAAAGAAGTTCGGTTGCGCTTTGAAAAGCTGCCTACGTATCCATGTTTTACACAGAATCAAACCGGCGTAGTTCGTGATTTTGGTTGGGTTTCTTGCGAAACTGCCTACGTATCCACTTTCGTGGAATCAAACCAGCGTAGTTCGTCCGTGCGTTGTGTTGTGTTCGTTGTGGAATACATTGCAAAGTTGTGTTGAGCCTAAGGGTAGTATTTCTTAAGCTGATCGAGGTTTGTGGGCAAGTTGAATTCTTCACCGTCGAGATCGGTTAGCCTTGCAGCACCTCCGGGGAGGATTTCTTTAACCAAGTATGGTCCGGCCCAATTAGGTTTGAATTTCCCTCTTGGGTCGACCGGTAGCGGTGCCCTTACCGATTTAAGGACCAAGTCACCCACGTTGATATTGCGTGGTTTGACTCGTTTGCTGTACGCGCGTTGTAGTCTTGATTGGTACATGCGAACGGTGCTTAGTGAGTGTAAGCGCCTTTCGTCCACGAGGATGAGTTGTTCGTATCGTTCGCGTGCCCATTCTGCTTCTGGTATGTCTGCTTCCATTAGAATTCGAAGTGATTGCATTTCAATTTCTACAGGTTGTACAGCTTCCATGCCGTAGGTTAGGAAGTAAGGTGTCATCCCTGTTGGTGTGCGTATTGTGGTTCGATATCCCAATAAGGCAAAAGGAATATTGTGTGGCCAGTCATGGCATGTGTCAATCATCTTTTTGAGGATGGTGACGACAGTCTTGTTTGCAGCTTCTATCGCTCCGTTGGTTTGGGGTCGGTATGGTGACGATTTATGTCTTTGGATGTTGTACTTGGTGAGGATGGGTTCAACTTCTCCTCGGAAGTGTGAGCCTTGGTCGCTGATCAGCTCGTGGGGTATACCGTATCTGCATATGATATTGTTTTGTATAAAACGGGCGACCTCCTTGGTGTCAAGCTTACAGTATGACGCGGCTTCGACCCATTTTGTGAAATAGTCGATGGCCACGAGGATGAAGCAGTGTCCTCCTGCTCCAACCGGGTGTACTTTGCCTATGACGTCGATTCCCCATGTCGAGAATGGCCATGGCGATGTGAGGCTGTATAAAGGTGAAGAGGGTACATGTTGTACATTTGCGAAAATTTGGCAATTGTGGCAATGTTTGACATATTTCGCGTAGTCGGCTTCCATGGTGGTCCAATACCATCCTAGCCTAAGGATTTGTTTGTGTAGGGCTCGAGCGTTCATGTGCGGTCCGCACTCGCCGTCATGGACTTGAGATATAATCTCTCGTCCTTTGTTGTGGTCGACGCACAAGAGTAGTGTACCCTGGGGCGTTTTCTTGAGTAGTTTGTCCACTTCCAGCACGAATTGTGATGCTAGAAGCCGGAGTGCTCTTCTGCCGCGTTTGTCAGTGTTTGGCGGATATTCTCCATTTCGTTTGAAGTTGATTATTGCTTGATACCAAGGTTCTGTTTGTTCTTCCTCGGCTTCGATGTCACATATGTATGCAGGTTCGCTGCTTCGTTCCACAATGATGAGAATGGTCTACATTCCCGGGGGGATCTTCAGTAGTGATGCCAGTTTTGATAGGGCATCGGCGAATTGGTTTTCTTCGCGAGGCAGATGCAAGAACTCTACGCGGTAAAATTTGGCGACAAGTTCTTGGATTTTGCTTTGGTATAGTGCAAGATTTTCGTTGAGTATCTTCCATGCTCCAGATACTTGGTTGATGATTAGCGAGGAATCCCCGTATACTCGTAGATTCCTTGCGTTTAGTATGAGTGCGGCCTGTAGTCCATGCAGGCAGGCCTCATATTCTGCGGCGTTGTTCGTCACATCAAAGTCCAATTTGATGGAAAGGTGTGTATGTTCACCGTTCGGGGAAATAAGTAGTATTCATATTCCACAACCTCGGTAATTTGATGAACCGTCGAAGTACATTTCCCATTGTTCTTCGTTTATGTTGTATATTCCTTCGTCGGGAAATGATGTAGTGTCGATGATGGGTTCTTCGTCGACTGTGTGATCGGCAAGAAAGTCTGAGATTGCTCGTCCTTTGATGTGTGGAACCCGGGAATCGGAGACGAGGGACCCAACTCGGCGTCTTGCTTAAGGGCGCATTAAAGTTAAAAAAGATTAAGTTAGAAAAACCTTTAAGAACTGTTTTGGAGTCGCCACCTAATTATCGCGGAAATTAGGAACCTGCTACCATGTTCTAAGCTAAAAACATGTCTTAGATTTTGGAGCACGCCGACACCCCTAGATCTAAGGCTTGTGAAACCAGATTGGATTCGAGGTGAGGGTACTTTAGAAAAAGAGTTAATTCAATTAATGATTTATGAAAACCTTTTAGAAAAGCCTATGTAAAAATAGCCTCTACTGACCTAGAACAATCCAAATAAGATGATAATTGAGCTAATGTTATCGCTACGTACAAGTGCGAAAAAGTTTGTAAAAGAATGCAAAAAGGATTGATTAAAACCCTCAGTTAAGCATGTTTAACTTGTTAGCAGCAGTTGATTAAAGGTCGAATTCATTGTTTAAGTTGATTTTAATGCAAAATAAGAAGGTGCAAGATGCATGCAAATAAAATAAAGTTCAATTGTCCATTGGTTTATTTTATAAGGGTCGGTTGCTTATGCGACTTTGGCGTGTCATCGGATATGGAGTGTACCCGAAGTAAATAGAACACTTGGAGTGCAAGCGCGCTGGGTGCCAAAGCGGGGGGGGGGGGGGCTAGAGTGTAGTCCCCTTTGTTAGTCCATAGAAAATAAGAAAAAGCTTTGATCCAAGTGGATCGGTACCTACCTTGTCCTGACGCTTCGGATCTGGGCAGAGCTTCGCTTCTTGAACTTAAAAGGAGGATGAATTCAACACGGGATGGTGTGTTGAACTCAAGGATTTGAGTGCTTGAGGCTTTGAGAGGGTTTTGTAGTGTGTTTGCTGTGAAAACTGGTTGTGAATTGTGTTTTTCGAGGTCAGGTATAGGGGTGTATATATACTAAAAACCTCGGAGAAATTAGGAAATCCGGGGATAAAAACAAGCCAAGAAACCGCATAGCCTTATGCGGTTGCCACCCCAAACCGCATAAGACTTTGCGCTGTGAAAAGATTTAGTATAATCCTTACTTGCGCGTCAAGGAAAAGGCCTAGGATATTTCTGAGATATTTTGATGTTCAGGGCTTTGGAGTGCGGGCCAAAGGCTGGGTTTGGGCTCGGTTTCGGGCCCGAGACCCGGAAAAATGAAAAGGGTGTATTTGCATAGATTTTGTGAAATTAGGTAAGACGTGAGGTTGTATTTTGTGTAAGAGGAGGCTAAAGGGAAGATCTAGCCGCCGGGCCTAAATTTAGGGATTTAGGAATGTTGAATTAGACCTTGTTAATGTAAAAGGGCTAATTGTAGTGCAAATGTGAAGCTCATGCCAAATGAAGCAGGACAAGGACCTAGCTAGACTCCAAATGGACAAAATGAACGTTATTTAAGTGTGATGTGAAGCGACCTTAATCATTTTAACATTTCGCATTTACTCAAAATGAATTCGACATTAGTTAGGACCGTTTAAGTCAACGTTAGAGCATGCGTAATAAAAGTCCGTGATACATCACAGGGTTTTGTGTGGGAGGGTACGGATATGGATATCCACAGAGCCCCCAGTTTGACTGAGCTCGGACTAGAGCGCTAGTCAAACTCCACGACCATATCCGGACCATTACAGTGTCGATATAGTCAGCGGAACGAAGCATGTGTCCGTGGGTGAGACGAGGACTTCGAACCGGGCTAAACGGGGAGGGGCGTACATGTTTAAGGACGTGACGGTCCATGCATGCTATAAGAACTGGGCCTGCTTTGAATGTCTTTGTCGTGCTTGTTGTAATCGCCGTTCTTTGGTGCCTTTGTATATGCGCGTGGTATCGTCGGATGCTTAGTCTTCGCTTGTAATGTCTTCGTATTGCATGTGTTGAAATGTAAAAGGGGCTAAAGTGCAGGGGTGCATGTGCTTGTAAGATGTTTGGGTTTGTGTGAGGTGTATAATTGAGTAGGGGTGTTCATGTAGGTGTTGGTGTAGGTCTCGTGAAAGAGCGTCCATGTAATGCTTGTGTTTGAACTCGCCGAGGAGCGTCTATGTAGAGTGAAATGCTTGGAGTTAGGTGTATATTGCAGAGTGCTTGTGCTTGGGCTCCGTCGAGGAGAAAATGATGTAATGCTCGTGAAGAGCGTTCGTGCTTCTGCTTCTATACCGTACATTAAATGCTTAATATACGCGTATGGTGGACTGTAGGTGACGCCTTAACCCAAGCATGGGACGTACTTGGAGTTGTATTAGGGCCAAAATGAGTTAGGAATTCGAAAGTAGGCGTAAAACGAGAAAAAGCCCGAGAAAAACCACAGGCTGAAACCGCATAACCTTATGCGGTTCGTGGAGCAAACCGCATAAGGCTATGCGGTTTGCCATGCTGGCTGTAGGGGGCTTATAAAGGCACGAGAGCACCGTAAGTTACTCATTATACTTCATTTCGGTTTTTCACTCTAAAAAACACCAAAATTCGATTTCTCAACTGTTTTTGATCAGTTCTCTTGCGTTGTCTTGCTATGGAACCGGGTAATGCTCCATTTTAACTTGCTTTTTCGTTATTTGTCGTTGTAATTAGCTAGTTTTGCCTTGATATGTTGAAAAGACGGGTATTGAATGAAAACCCGATTTTTGCATGAAATTTGCCGTTTGAATGCTTGAAATTGACGTCATTGTGTTGCATTATGCTATGTGAACGTGTATGTGCGAATTGATTGTGATTTGGACCGTCTTTGTGTGAAAAACGTCCAAATTAGGTTTCGGGCCCGAAAACGAGCCCGGATTTTCCGACCCGGAATTTCAATTAAACTTCGGTGTAGGATGCCTATAGTGTGTATAGCATGCCTATAGCGTTAATTTTGCGAAAATGTCGAGCTAAGGCTTTCAAATGTCGAGCTAAGGCGAATTGGGGGTTTTTTGATCGGGGTGACCAAAATGCAATTGCTTGTAATGGTTTGTTGCTGGGGACTATTATGGCGCACAGAAACCATAAAGTTGTAATTTCGAGGTGTAGAGAACGATTTTCGGCTTAATTGTGAATTAGGCCTAAAAATGCTCTGTAGGGCGTATAGTGCAATGTGTTAAAGGATGTATATGTGTATAAGAAGGGTGTATATGTATTATGTGCGTATTATTTGTGTATTTGTGTATGTGTATGCCAAGTTGTATGCTTGCATGTATTATAGCTGTATGTATTGGTTGTGTTGGTTGCAGGAGAGGGTTCTGGTCGTATTACGAGATCAAGATCTCGTAAGAGTACTAGCTCGAGGACTGAGGGTGCCTCTAGTTCGAGTAGTTTGAGGCGTTCGCGTAGTGAGAGGGATGCTGACCCTCGGGACCTGCCCACGAGACGTGGTCAGTCACGAGGTAGGGGTCAGGGCCGTGCGAGGCGTGACCCTGTGCCTGATCCTGAGGATGAGCTTGCTCAAGAGCTGGTGGAAGAACTGGAGGCTGAGATGGATGTTGTTGAGGAGGAGGCTGAGGAGGCCGAGGAGGCTGTGCCTAGGGCGAGTAGCTCTAGGCCGCGAAAGTCACGTGCGAACAGGGCGTTCGCCAAGGGCTGGGATGGCCATGACCTTCTACTTGCTCCGGAGAGACACGTTTCCTATCGGGCGACGATGGGTTGGCGGAAAGGTCCGATGAGGACTTTCTCGGGCGTCTCGTCCGTGATGTATGCTTTCGAGAAGAAGCTTTCGGAGGGTGCGCAAGCTCGGGTGTTGCGCAATGCTTTTGGTCCTCTAGTCGAGCACTGGAGGGCGATTGCGAGGTCGAAGCTGACGGCAAACCTGATGCTGATCAGGGCCTTCCTTGATAGGTATTGGGATACCACGACGACGTTTGACATGCCCGGCTTTGAGGCCGGTATTACTTTGTCAGGGTACGCGGTCATGACGGGGTTTCCGTTCGGTGACCATGATATGAGTTTTGGGTTTGCGCCGTCCATTGAGGACGAGGTGGTGACTGCCGCGATTGGCGGTGGTTTGGAGGTGGAGTACGAGGGTAACCCACCTTATGTGATCAAGACTAGCTTCATCCTGGAGTACTTTGAGGGGAAGACTGAGCGAGGCCCCTCCGAGTGGACTGACGAGCAAAACGCTCGTTTGTGGTTGTGGTGGTTCGTTAGCGCCGTGTACTTCGGCGATAAAGGTGAGAGGGCGACGACGTCGGTCCTGATGCATCTCGTAGATTGGGATGCGATCGGGACACTCGACTGGGTGTCGCCATCCTTGGGCTTGTGCATTCGATTCTGCATGGACGCGGTGAGGCCGCGGGTCATGAATGGAGGGTCGAGACTGTCCTTAGTCTCGCCTGGGTTTGTGATGGAGGTATGTATTGATTTTGTTTTTGTTTTAGATGCATTGTTATTCGTCTTTGTTGTCTTGTAATGTGTTTTTGTATGTGCAGTCGTGGATCTTCAGTCACTTTCCTTTTCTACAGCCTCCGCATGCTGTGACGATTCCGCGGGTGTATCCGGCGGTGCGTACTTGGGGCATGTGCAACCGTGCGGCCTTTGACTGGTCGTATAACGAGGTTCGGGTGCTTCTGAACCAGATGCAGTTTGATCAGGTTTGTGTTTGAACCATTTTAAATAAAGTGTACTTAAAATGATTGTATTTATGAGTGTTTGAACCATTTTAAATAGAGTGTACTTAAAATGATTGTGCTTATGAGTGTTTGTCCTTGTTGCAGTTCGTGCCGTTCCCGTGGGGCCAGTATGCGGGCATTCCGGAAGGCATCGGGGCGCGATTTGCATTGCGAGATACTCAGCGTCTGTACTTGGCGACGCCGTATAGGCCGGTTTGGTACCTTGGAGAGCGTTTGGTCTTTCAGGCAGGGTGGCCAGCTCCAGTGGTGCCTAAGGACCCGCCGAGGGTCCTGTTTGAGCGAGGGGTTTCCGCTCAGGATCGGATGGCGTTGTACGGGGAAGGAGAGTCGGTGAGTCTTCTCTGTCCTGGGGAAGATTATGGCCAGTTTGCTCAGTCTCGGCTTGCTTGTGGGCCGATTGAGGTATGCTTGCTTCTTTCTTTTGAGGGTGCGTAAGGTAATTTGTGCGAAAAATTTCCCTGATGTGTGCATGACGTGTACTTTTGTAGTTGTTTGATCCCGAGATGGCGGAGCAGCCTGGCGACTTTCCTACCACCGTTGAGTACGACGAGTCGGGTGTCCGTCGTACCTTCACTTTGCCGACGTACTTGACGGTGACTACTGACGCGGGCATGGACAGCTGGACGGGCAAGGTGAAGAAGGTATGTATCTTTGTCTTTGTATATGTGAGTGAGCTCCCAGTTTGATCGAGGTATGAGTTATAGTGATGATCAAACTTGTAAGAGTCGTGTGTTTGTGTTACCCCCTCGAGTTTGACTTAATTTGAGTGAAATTAAGGCAAAGTGGGGTTGGCTGCTTTTGTAGTTGAAATTTCCCCCCTAAGTTTGACTTAATTTGAATGAAATTAAGGCAAAATGGAGAAAATGCGCTTTGTTTTTGAAATTTCCCCCATAAGTTTGGCTTAATTTGAGTGAAATTAAGGCAAAATGAAGAAAAATGTGAAGTGTGTATGTGTTTTGTATTGCAGGTGGCTAAGGAGGCGCATAAGAAGCTATGGCGGATAGCTAACAGGTGGAGGATGGCTTGGGCTGAGCAGGCAGCTCAGTTGTGTCAGAGTCGGGCTGAGACGGCTCAGATTCGACGTGAGTTTGACGAGTATCGTCGTCGTCATCCTGAGTGAACTTTTGTAATAAAGATTGTATGAACCTCTAGTTTACATGTCTTTGTAGCTTGAACTTGAACTTGAACTTGATTGTTGTTGTGAACCTGTCTAGTAAGCTTGTTTGAAAAACAAATGATTCCCGAGTGGGATGCTTTGATGTCGAATAAGATTGTGAAAATGTTTTTGCAAAAAGTTCATTTTAAATGCGAAATGAGCTTGCATGAATGTCGAAAATGTTATGTGTTGACTCGTGGCAGGAATCGTGGTTACTAAAGCGAAGTGTAGTGTTGCATTCGTCGGTATCAACAAAGAATGCCGTAGCCTAATGTAGATTGTAGTGTTTAGGAAAGACGAAATTAGGAAAGTCGCGAGAAAACCCGCCCCTAGAACCGCATAGCCTTATGCGGTTTAGGGGTCAAACCGCATAAGCTTATGCGGTTTGGGGTGCAAACCGCATAAGGCTATGCGGTTTGGTGGCTTGGCTGGTAACGCTGTGTTTCCATATTTCGTATTATGTTTTCGTATATAAGGAGGGGTGGTGCGTGCCATAATCTTCATTCACAATCACTTCTTTTCTTTTCTTTTAGTACAAGTTTTTGCTCTCATAAATATTTTAGGCATATTTACAAAAGTTTTTTTTGTATCCAAAAAAATGGTTGAGCATTTTGATGCTCTTTTGAAGAGGTGGACTTTCTCATTAAGTCCGGCGATGAAGAGGGCGGTGTATGATGATGGTGCGGGTGTTTTCATTGGCTTTCGCCAAATGAAGGTCGATCTAGACTTCCTGGATGCGTGTTTAGAGTATTTGGGATCCCAGCTTGCATGTGTTTAGGTTTCCCGGGGGAGAAGTGTGTCCTTTGATGGAGGAGTTTGCGGCCATTGCGGGGTGGTCGAAACGGACTACTCCTGTGGTTGTGAGGAGCGAGCTTTGCTATAACGGGATGTTGCGAAATTTCCTTGGAATGACAAATGCTCATGCTGCAGGTTTGTTTGAGGGAGGTAAGGTGAACATGCTTCTTTTGTGTCAACGTTACATGAATAAGGTAGACACCAGTATTTCGAACCGTTCTAGGCGGAGGGCCCTTGCTTTTTGTTTGGTTCATCGTTATGCTTTTGCGGGGTCCATGCCAGATGGGGTGTTCGGGAGCGCGAGGTATGCTCGCGTTGTCGAAGAGATGGAAAGGGGATATGATCATACGCCTTGATTCTAGCGGAGACCATATCGGGCTTAGACGGCCAGATTATGCTAATCGTCTGAGCTCGCATCGGTTGCGCTAGGATTCTTAACATTTGGCTCATGGAGAGGCTAAGTGTGTATAAAGCTCTTCCCCTTGGTGGTGTCTTCAAGGCTGCGGCGACGACGTCGCGAAAGATGGAGTGGGCTGACCCTCGGGAGCGTTCACTCAACAATTTCCGGGGGTTCGTGAAGGAGAGCGCCATTCGTTGGTATGTGTCATGGTGGCACATTACAGCGATTACGGCGCCGTCTGTTGCGAATGCAGCTTGTGGGTTGATGTTGTGCGGGTTCGAACGAGGGGTGTGGATTCATCCTCTTCGCTTGAAGAGGCAAATCGGGCTTGCGCAAACCATCCCTGAGCAGGATACTCAGGTTGGAGGGGTTGTTGTCCTAAACAACCAGATGATCGATGCTTGGATCCGAGGATGGTCGGACCGTGTTACTTGGGCTGTTCCGGAGCATATAGAGTCTACTCGTGTTACAGGCTTCTACACGCGGTGGTATCGTTCCAATGATCCTCAGGAGCGGGAGAACCAGAGGAGGAGGGAGAAGAATGGGCCAAGGCCCTCCTTGGCGTATGAGGTGGTGCGCGAAAGGAGGGACTATGGTGATCTTTGCGCTGTTAGTGTGGATGCTTCTACTTCGAGGCCTGCGCGGGAAAGGCTTGGAGCAAGGGTGACCGTTAGGGATCGCCTAGGGTCAAGGATCGAGGAGCCCCCAGTCGAGCAGGACGAGGATCCGATCGAGCCCCCAGGATTTGAGAGGACTGCTCCCGTGATTAGTTCGAAGATTGTGGCGGATCGGCCTCTTGAAGATGAAGAGGCTAATCCGAAGCGACAGAAGACGGCTTAGTTTGTCTTGTTTTGTTTAGAAAATTTTCTTTATTCAAATACATGTTCTAGATTCGAATAAAGGGTTAAGGAGGCTTGTTCCTAACTCATTTCTAAATTGCGAAAAATTCTAAATAAAGTAATAAAATTGAATTAATTTGCTTTTGCCTTGTCTCGTTGCTTTCTTTTGTTTTGCTTTGAAATGTTCTCAACCTTTTTAAGCTTTGAACATTCGTATTTTGTCTTAAAATCCTCGACCTTTTTAAGCTTTGGATTTGTTTGTTTGATTTGTTTGTTCTTAAGCCCTCGACCTTTTTAAGCTTCGGACTTAGATCATTGTTTTGTGTTGACTGTGCTCTCGACCTGTTTAAGCTTTAAGCGTGGCTTTTGTGAGTGCATCGCCCTTGACCTTTTTAAGTTTTGGGCTTGCGTGCTAGGAAGTTCGGTTGTGCTTTTGACAAGCTGCCTACGTATCCGCATTTCACGGAATCAAACCGGCGTAGTTCGTGTGATTCAGTTGAGCTCTTTGCAAAGCTGCCTACGTATCCACAGTGCGTGGAATCAAACCGAGCGTAGTTCACCCATGCGAGAGTGAATTTTTTTTTTTTTGAAATACATTGCAAATTTGTTTGTGTTTAGGGGTAGTATTTCTTGAGTTGATCAAGATTTGTTGGCAATCGGAAGTCCTGGCCGTCAAGGTCAGTTAACTTCACGGCTCCTCCAGGGAGGATTTCCTTGACCAAGTACGGTCCGGCCCAATTGGGTTTGAATTTTCCTCTTGGGTCGACTGGTAATGGTGCTCGGACTGATTTGAGTACTAGGTCACCCACTTTGTTATTTCGTGGCTTGACCCGTTTGTTGTAGGCGCGTTGTAAGCGAGATTGGTACGCTCGGACTGTACTTAGTTAATGTAACCGTCTTTCGTCTAAGAGGATGAGTTGTTCGTATCGTTCGCGTGCCCATTCGGCTTCAGGAATGTCTGCTTCCATGAGAATTCGAAGGGATTGCATTTCGATTTCTACAGGTTGGACGGCTTCCATCCCGTAGGTTAAGAAGTAGGGTGTCATGCCTGTGGGTGTGCGGATTATTGTGCGATATCCCCATAATGCGAATGGGATTTTGTTGGGCCAGTCATGGCAGGTGTCGATCATCTTTTTAAGGATTGATATGACGGTTTTGTTTGCTGCCTCGACCGCGCCGTTAGTTTGTGGTCGATAGGGTGATGATTTATGTCGTTGTATCTTGTATTTGAAAAGAAGTGGCTCGACTTCTCCTTGAAAGTGCGTGCATTGGTCGCTTATGAACTCGTGGGGTATGCCGTAGCGACAAATGATGTTGTTTTGTATGAATTTCGCAACTTCTTTTGTGCCAAGCGTACGGTATGATGCGGCCTCGACCCATTTGGTGAAATAGTCGATAGCCACGAGGATGAAGCAGTGTCCTCCTGCTCCTACGGGTTGAACTTTGCCTATGACGTCAATTCCCCAGGTTGAGAATGGCCATGGCGAGGTTAGGCTGTATAGTGGTGAAGGGGGTATGTGTTGCACATTTGCGAAAATTTGGCAATTATGGCAATGTTTGACATATTTTGCGCAATCGGCTTCCATGGTGGTCCAGTACCATCCTAGCCTTATGATTTGTTTGCACATGGCTCGTGCGTTCATGTGTGGTCCGCACTCGCCATCGTGTACTTGGGACATGATTTCGTGTCCCTTTTTGTGGTCGACGCACAAGAGTAGTGTGCCTTGAGGCGTCTTTTTGAGTAGTTTGCCCCTTTCCATTATGAATTGTGATGATAATAGGCGTAGGGCTCGCTTGGCTCGTTTGCCAATGTTTGGTGGATATTCGCCGTTTGTTTTGTAGTTGATGATTGCTTGGTACCAAGGGTCAGTTTGTTCTTCCTCGGTTTCAATGTCACAGATGTAGGCAGGTTCGTTCCGTCGTTCCACGACAATGGGTAGTGTTTCCATCCCCGGGGGTATGTTGATTAGTGACGCGAGTTTGGATAACGCGTCGGCGAATTGATTTTCTTCGCGAGGGAGGTGTATGAATTCTACGTGATAGAATTCGTTTATGAGCTCTTGTATTTTGTTTTGGTATAGTGCCAGGTTTTCATTAAGTATCTTCCATGCTCCGGATACTTGGTTGATTATGAGGGAGGAGTCCCCATAGACTCTTATGTTGCGGGCGTTGAGTACAAGCGCTGCTTGGAGACCGTGCAAGCACGCCGTGATTCTGCGGCGTTGTTTGTTACGTCAAAATCCGGTTTGATGGATAAGGGTGTGTTCGCCATTCGGGATATGAGAAGTATTCTACTCCACATCCTCGATAGTTAGAGGAGCCGTCAAGTATAACTCCCATTGTTCTTGGTTGATATTGTAAATCCCATAAATGCGGAAGGGATGTCGTGTCGATGATTGGCTCTTCGTTGATTGCATTTTCGGCTAGGAAATCAGAGACTGCTCGTCCCTTGATTGCTTTGAGGGGTACATACTTAAGGTCGAATTCGGCTAGGAGCAATGTCCATCTGGCCATTCGTCCGTTAAGCACGGGTTTCTCGAAAAGGTACTTTACGGGGTCCATTTTTGAGTAGACCTTCGTTTGGTGTGCTAGCATGTAGTGACGGAGTTTTTTGGATGACCATACCAATGCTAGACAGCTCTTCTCGACGGGTGAATATCGAGTTTCGTAATCGAGAAATTTCTTGCTTATGTAATAGATTGCGTGTTCTTCGCCGTTTATCTCTTGAGCGAGCATGGCGCCCATGGCGGTAGGGGTTGTTGTGAGGTATAAGGATAGTGGTAAATCCTTTTGGGGTGGTCGTAGAACTGGCGGGTTGGTTAGTAATTCTTTGACCTTGTCAACTGCCTTTTGACATTTTTCGTCCCATTCAACGTGGTCGGTTTTCTTGAGTTTCTTGAAAACTGGTTCACATATCATGGTGAGTTTGCTAATGAAGCGTGAGATGTATTGGATTTGGCCCAAGAAACTTCGAATTTTGTCGAGGTTCTTCGGGGGTTGCATTTCTAGGATTGCTTTGACTTTAGAGGGGTCGACCTCGATGCCTCTTTGGCTCACTACGTGTCCTAGTAGTTTACCGGACTTGACTCCAAAAGTACATTTTTGGGGATTAAGGCGCATTTTGTATTGTCGTAAGCGAGTGAAGAACTTGCGGAGGTTAGTGATGTGACCACTTCTCTCCTTTGACTTCACGATCATATCGTCGACGTAGACTTCGACTTCTTTGTGCATCATGTCATGTAGAAGGGTTGTGGCGGTGCGTTGGTATGTAGCACCGGCATTGATTAGGCCGAAAGGCATGACCGTGTAGCAGTATGTGCCCCACGGTGTAATGAAGGCCGTTTTTGCCATGTCTTAGCAGGACATTTTGATTTGATTATAGCCTGCGTAGCCGTCCATGAAGGATAGGAGGCGTGGTCGTGGTATTGTCGACTAGGACGTCGACATGGGGTAATGGAAAGTCATCTTTGGGACTAGCTTTGTTCAAGTCGCGAAAGTCAACGCATACTCGAATCTTGCCATTCTTTTTCAAGACTGGGACCATGTTTGAGACCCATTCAGGATACTCGATGACTTGGATGAAACCGGCTTGCAGTTGCTTCTCGATTTCTTCCTTAACCAAAAGGGACCACTCGGGGCGTAGTCTCCTTAGCTTTTGTTTGATGGGTTTAGCTTAGGGTTTAATGGGGATGCGGTGCTCGGCTATGCTTCGTTCGATTCCGGGCATATCTTTGTACGACCAAGCGAATACGTCCTTGAATTCGCTCAGAAGTTGTGTGAATTGGGCGCGCTCGCGTTCATCTAGTGAGGCACCTAGTTGTAGTTCTCTTGGCTCTTCGGGGGTTCCCACGTTTATGGTTATGGTTTCCTCGATGATTGGGTCTTGTGTCTTTGGGTGAACAATGTTTGCAATGTATTTGTTTAATGATTCATTTGTTTGTTCATTTTCATCGCATGGGTTAGTGTCTTTTGTATTTTGCGTTTTGTTTGTTGCTTGTTGATTTTTGTTTGTTTGTATTTTGTTGTTTGTTTTAGCTTGAGACAAGGCGTAAGCAAATTTATTCATTTCATTATTTTGAAGAGAATTATTCGACAAATCGGAAAATTGCTTGGAGCTAGCCTCCGTAAAAAGGAAATCTAAACTAAAGCTAGAGTCTAGGATAGATGGGTCGATAGATGGGTCGACAGATGACCCGACACTAAGAGCATTAGAAGCTAAAAGAATCTCTTCTTCTTCTTCGTCGTCTTTGTCGCTGCTTGAGCTGCTTGAGTTGTGATGTAGATTGCGTCGTTGCTGGAAGAAAGTGTGGTTTTCATCCGAGGTTTCTTGATTCTTCCTTGATCGATGAGATGTTGGATGGCATGTTTGAGTTTAAGACAACTCTCAGTGCTATGCCCCATGCCCCGATGGTATGCACAGAAGGCGTTGGGGTCCCATGATTTGGATTTCTTTTTCATGGGTGGTTCATTGATAGGTCCGACTGGTTGAAGGTATTCCTTTTCGACCAATTTTTGTAGTGCTACGGCGTAAGGCATGTAGAGTTTGTCAAAATTCCTTGTAGAGTCGTTTGAGTTGAGTCTGTTTCGGCTTTTGATCCTGTGAGCATGTTCTCGATAAGCGGGATCCTCGTAGCTAGACGTGAGATCCTTCTCGATGTGAGTGCCAATTTCGACGAGATGTTCAAAATTTCGAGCATTGCAGAAGTGGAAGTAATATCGCCAGGCGGGTCGTAGACTGAAAAGGAAGGTGTGTATGAGCTCGTCCTCGTGTGGGTGGTCCGGCACTCGGGCGAGTAGTTTCCTCCATCGGATGAGATGTTTGACGAAGCCTTCGTTATCCTTTTGATGAAGAGCTTCGAGGGCATCAAGAGAGGCTGGGTTAGCTAGTTCTTTCTCGATGCGTCGTTCCAAACGTTCGACTTCGGTTCGATGCAAAGCCTTTAGGTGATTGATGTCTTTTGCAAGTTGATTGATGTGGCTTATCACCACATCGGTGGGTAGCCAGTATTCGTCATCTTCATTATCACTAGACCACACCGCATTGATTTGGTCGTCCGAGGGTGTGATGAGGTAAGAGCAGTCTAGTATAGGGATTGACCCCACGAAGATTGCATGATTGCCAAGCGGGTTTTCGCTGTTTGAAGGCTTGGTGGGTTGAGATGGTTTGCTAAGCTTTCCTTGATCAATGAGATCTTGGATAGCGTTCTTGAGCCTAAAGCAGTTCTCGGTGTCGTGCCCCTTGCCTCGGTGGTATGCACAGAAGGCATTGGCGTTCCAAGATTTAGGCTTCTTGTCTTCGGGCGGCTCGCTAGTAGGCCCAATCGGTTGTAGGTAGTTTTTCTCGACCAACCTTTGAAATGGCTTGGAGTAAGACATAAAGAGAGGGTCGAAGCTTCGCTTGGCCTTGGGAGGCGGCGAGAAGGTAGTTGCAAAGGCGTCGAGGGTGTCATCGTCGAGGTTACCGACGGTGCGATTTTCGTCGTTCTTGACCGCGCGGGAAGACTTAGAGGAGCTCCCTTGATAAGCATGGCCGGTGTATTTAGCCATGGTGCCAGTCCTAAGGTCATCTTCGATTTGAGTGCCGACCTTAGTTAGTTCTTTGAAGTTCACGAATGTTCTTTGTACCTCATGTAGAATTGATACACGGGTCGCAGGTTATTTATGAACTTCGGTACGAGCTCGTCCTCGCGGGGACGGTTGGGGATTTGAGCGCTTAACTTCTTCCAACGAGTGAGATAGTCGGTGAAGCCTTCATTGTTCTTTTGAGATAGGACTTCTAGGGTGCGAATTGAGACTTGAGTGTCTTCATTGTCTCGGTACTGTCGGTCGAACTCGGCTGTGAGTTCCTCGAAGGTGGGGACCCGCTGTGGGTCGAGTGAGTAGAACCATGTCTTCGGCACTGCCGCAAGGGAGTGCGGGAAGAGAGTGAGCCAATGCTTGGAGTTGACCCCCTTGATGGCCATTTGGGATTTGAAAGCTCGGATGTGAATGATCGGGCTCTCATGTCCTTGAAAGATAGGAAGATCACTAAGGGCGAGCTTGTTTGGGAGCTCGTCCTTAATGCTAGTAGGTACGTTCTCATTCTCCTTGTGGATAGAGTAAGTGCTCGAGATAGAGCCTCTCCTCCATAGCTTGGAGTTTCTTAGCATGCCTATCTGCTTCCTCCTTAATCTTGAGTACCATACGTTCCACCTCGAATGTATGGTGGGTCAAAAGGCCCTCAAGGTCAGCGGTCAGCTTTGCAACTTGGTCACGGAGTGCGTTGACTTCTTCGTTGTTGCCGGCCATTTTGCGGGTGTAGGTTCGTTTCTTGTAAGGGATTATTACACGTTGTTTAGTGCGTCGAGTATCCAGCTGAGGCCTGCATTTCACTTCGTATATTAGGGACACGACTCGACCCACTAGACTCACATTCATTTTTAAGCATTCATTTTTAGCTCATTTCTTTGTTTAGATAGACCTTTTATGTTTTGAAAAGAGGAGACTTTCGAAAAGGTTTTAGCTAAAGGAAGCTTTTGAGACGAGGATGTGTGCGCACATCTCGCCTCGATGTTAAAACGTTTTGCTTTGCATCCGTCGAACTAGTATCGGTAATTTGCCGAGGTGAGCTCGAGTTCGGATGTGTAAGAGAGAAAGGATTCGACTCGAGAGTGGTTAACAAGTCGAGTCGAGGATGTTAAAAGCGTAGTGTAGGCCACATGACCTAGAGGATTGAATTCCACGAGCTCGGGTTCTAATCCTTGCTCGGGTTTTTGCTTGTTAGTAAAAAAAAGAGAATCTTGAGAAAGCTTATTTCAAAAATTCGCGATAGTTTTGTTTGAAAAGGTGTTAGATGTTAGATGTTAGATTCATTTATCTTTGATAAGTTTAAGCGAGTTTTCGAAGATATGAATGCAAATGCTCGTTTTGAAAAAGAACATGGAGTGCATAGCCTCGAACTTGTACGTATGACTCAAAAGGGTGAAAAATGAGTCAGTCGGGTACACCTCCAACTACCTCGAGTACGCTTTGGCAGATACTTAACCCCTTCATTTCCTTACGCTGGGGCGATAGGTTTTCGGAAAGGAGCACTGGGGCGGTCGAGATAGCCGTTTACGGCAAGCCGTGGAGGGGCGAGAGGAAAGCTAGTCCGGCATGTGCTTTATCGAGTGGACAAGCCTGCACGTGGGAACCACCTCTCGAGGGTGCAAAGGGCGCCTAGATTCTAAAAGGAATGGACTCTAAACGAATGTGCATAGCTCAAATATGTATACTTGGATTGTTCAAGGCTTTCAAGTTTCACCTCTACATTTTTAAAAAGAAAAAAAAGCTAGTTTTAAGTTTTAAAAATAAAATCTCCCCAGCGGAGTCGCCAAACTGTGGAACCCGGGAATCGAAGACGAGGGACCCAACTCGGCGTCTTGCTTAAGGGCGCATTAAAGTTAAAAAAGATTAAGTTAGAAAAACCTTTAAGAACTGTTTTGGAGTCGCCACCTAATTATCGCGGAAATTAGGAACCTGCTACCATGTTCTAAGCTAAAAACATGTCTTAGATTTTGGAGCACGCCGACACCCCTAGATCTAAGGCTTGTGAAACCAGATTGGATTCGGGGTGAGGGTACTTTAGAAAAAGAGTTAATTCAATTAATGATTTATGAAAACCTTTTAGAAAATCCTATGTAAAAATAGCCTCTACTGACTTAGAACAATCCAAATAAGATGATAATTGAGCTAATGTTATCGCTACGTACAAGTGCGAAAAAGTTTGTAAAAGAATGCAAAAAGGATTGATTAAAACCCTCAGTTAAGCATGTTTAACTTGTTAACGAAAACGGTTCAGTTAAAGGTCGAATTCATTGTTTAAGTTGATTTTAATGCAAAATAAGAAGGTGCAAGATGCATGCAAATAAAATAAAGTTCAATTGTCCATTGGTTTATTTTATAAGGGTCGGTTGCTTATGCGACTTTGGCGTGTCATCGGATATGGAGTGTACCCGAAGTAAATAGAACACTTGGAGTGCAAGCGCGCTGGGTGCCAAAGCCGGGGGGGGGGGGGGGCGCTAGAGTGTAGTCCCCTTTGTTAGTCCATAGAAAATAAGAAAAAGCTTTGATCCAAGTGGATCCGTACCTACCTTGTCCCGACGCCGGATGCAGGCAGAGCTTCGCTTCTTGAACTTAAAGGAGGATGAATTCAACACGGGATGGTGTGTTGAACTCAAGGATTTGAGTGCTTGAGGCTTTGAGAGAGTTTTGTAGTGTGTTTGCTGTGAAAACTGGTTGTGAATTGTGTTTTTCGAGGTCAGGTATAGGGGTGTATATATACTAAAAACCTCGGAGAAATTAGGAAATCCGGGGATAAAAACAAGCCAAGAAACCGCATAGCCTTATGCGGTTGCCCAGGCAAACCGCATAGGCTTATGCGGTTGCCACCCCAAACCGCATAAGACTATGCGGTTTGAAGGTGTGGTTTTCTGCGTAGTTTCCTAGTTCCGGTTTGATTATATCTCGAAAAGATTTAGTATAATCCTTACTTGCGCGTCAAGGAAAAGGCCTAGGATATTTCTGAGATATTTTGATGTTCAGGGCTTTGGAGTGCGGGCCAAAGGCTGGGTTTGGGCTCGGTTCCGGGCCCGAGACCCGGAAAAATGAAAAGGGTGTATTTGCATAGATTTTGTGAAATAAGGTAAGACGTGAGGTTGTATTTTGTGTAAGAGGAGGCTAAAGGGAAGATCTAGCCGCCGGGCCTAAATTTAGGGATTTAGGAATGCTGAATTAGACCTTGTTAATGTAAAAGGGCTAATTGTAGTGCAAATCTGGCTCATGCCAAATGAAGCAGGACAAGGACCTAGCTAGGCTCCAAATGGACAAAATGAACGTCATTTAAGTGTGATGTGAAGCGAACTTAATCATTTTAACATTTCGCATTTACTCAAAATGAATTCGACATTAGTTAGAACCGTTTAAGTCAACGTTAGAGCATGCGTAATAAAAGTCCGTGATACATCACAGGGTTTTGTGTGGGAGGGTACGGATATGGGTATCCACATGATGGCTTTGAGGGGAACGTAGACAATGTCAAACTCGGCTAGAAGTAGGGTCCATCGTGCCATGCGTCCATTTGGCACAGGTTTCTCGAAAAGGTATTGACGGGGTCCATTTTTGAGTAGACCCTCGTTTGATGTGCCAGCATATAGTGACGGAGCTCTTTGGATGCCCACACTAATGCTAAGCAACTTTTCTCGACGGGTGCGTATCGGGTTTCATAGTCGAAAACTTCTTGCTGATGTAGTAAATTGGATGTTCTTCACCGTTGACTTCCTGAGCGAGCATGGTGCCCATTGCAGTTGATGTTGTTGTGAGGTAGAGTGACAAGGGTAGGTCATTCTATGGTGGTCTTAGGACTGGGGGGTTGGATAACAACTCCTTAACCCTGTCGAATGCTTGTTGACACGCTTCGTCCCATTCTACATGGTCAGTCTTTTTCAGCTTTTTGAAAATTGATTCGCATATCATGGTTAGTTTGCTTATGAAGCGGGAGATGTAATGGATTTGACCCAAGAAACTTCAAATTTCGTCCAGGTTCTTAGGAGGTTGCATTGCCATAATTGCTTTTATTTTCGAGGGGTCGACCTCGATGCCTCTTTGGCTCACTACGTGTCCTAGTAGCTTGCCGGATTTTACTCCAAATGTACATTTTTGGGGAATGAGACGCATTTTGTATTGGTGGAGTCGTGTGAAGAACTTGCGAAGGTTGGCGATGTGGTTACTTCTCTCCTTGGATTTGACGATCATGTCATCTACATATACTTCGACCTCCTTGTGCATCATGTCGTGTAGAAGTGTGGTCGCGGTGCGCTGGTAGGTCGCACCTGCGTTGATTAGACCAAAAGGCATGACGGTGTAACAGTATGTGCCCCATGGTGTAATGAATGTGGTCTTGGCCATGTCCTCGCGGGCCATCTTGATTTGATTGTACCCTGTATACCCGTCCATGAAGGATAGAAGGGCATGATCAGCGGTGTTGTCGACTAGAACGTCTACATGTGGTAATGAAAAGTCGTCCTTTGGACTTGCCTTGTTTAGATCGCGGAAGTCGACACATACTCGTATCTTGCCGTTTTTCTTTAGAACTGGGACCATGTTTGAGACCCAATCTGAGTACTCGATGACTTGAATGAAGCCGGCATGTAATTGCTTCTCGATTTCTTCCTTGACCATAAGGGACCATTCGGGTCGTAGTCTCCTTAGTTTTTGTTCGATAGGTTTGAAACCGGGTTTGATGGGGATGTGATGTTCGGCTATGCTTCTGTCGATGCCGGGCATGTCCTTATATGACCATGCAAAGACGTCCTTGAACTCGGTTAAAAGTTGGGTGAAGTTTGTGCGCTCGTCCTCACTCAGTGAGGCGCCTAGCTGCAGTTCCCTTGGTTCTTCGGGGGTTCCTATGTTAATGGTTATGACGTGTCATATATTTACATACGTATAGCCCCTTGTCGTTAGCGATTCTTTGCGTTTCTCGTGCTTTTATATGCGTTTTGGCTCCTATTTCTCTCCGTTTTGGCTCTGCTACGTTTTTGTGTCCATTTTGCAGGTACACACGCTAATTTGGAGTATAGGATGCTTGTCGAGAGGTTTCATAAAGTTTCGTGAAGTTTCGTTAAGTTTTGAGGTGATTCGAGTTGGTTTCGTTGCGTTTCGGTTGCACACGAGCCTCGTTTCAACGAATGAAGGTGTCCCGGGACCTTGGGTCGGGATTTGAAACTCATGTGATCATTATTGACTTCGTCCCTACCCCTTGGGACGACCTTGGCCTTGTCCCTTAGCCTTGGGACGAGAAAGAAGCAAAGAAAAACTAAGTACAAGAAAGTGCATATTGAAGTCCAAAACTGAAACCTACGGGATGAGGTTGTCCCGGGCGGGGTGGGTCTTGCCCCGGCCGGGGTGGCCTTCCTGGACCCCAGGGACAGCTCTGACTCTTCGCGTGCTTAAATTAGATCGTCTATTTGAAGGCTCAAAACATAATATTTTTGCACGAAATTTTGACAGCATTTTCCTAACACTTTAAAGTACTTCCTCACAAAAATTTAGGGTTTGATAAATTTTCCTTCTTGTATTTTCAATTCCCGACTCGAGTACGTTGTTTAGATCGTCTATTTGGTTTTGTTGCTTGGATTCTTCTTGTTCTCCTCTGAATTTTCTGATTGGTATTGATAATTTCTTCTCCCTTTTTATTGTCAATTCATTATATATCATTGTTGATCATGTCTTTCGTTATTTCCCTTGCTTTTGTTGTCATATTCGCTATGTGTGAGTAGTTCATCATTTAGGGAGAGAGGGTGAAGCATGGGTGTTGGTTTTGCTTGAGTTTGATGATCATCTTGAGTTAGGTTTTGTGTTGCTTTGTTTATGTCTTGCTTGATTGCTCTCGTTGATTCCTTGATCACGTTTTAGCGAGTATCTAGCACCCTTGAACTTAAGACCGAAAGCCTAGTTCTAGGAGAGGCGCGAGACTAAACATTAGGACCCTCGTTTGTAAGTTGCGAGAGCCCGCATTCGAGACCTAGAGGAGCTTAAGACCGAGAGGCCGAGCTTTATCCTTAGCATGTGCGATACCTACTCATTCCGATCATCACCCTTGGCCTTGACTTACCCATTACCTAACCCGACTCCCTAGACCTTTTCCTTATAGTTTATACCCTTATCTTTCGCTATAGCTTTAGTAACCACAACTACTCGAACCGAGACTAGAATCATTCAAAATAACCAACATTACGACCATCTCCCTGCGGATACGATACCCGACTTACCCTTGCTACCCGTTAGAGTTTGTTCGGATTTACTTTTGATTAGGTGACGCGACTAAGCCTTATCAAATTTTGGAGCCGTTGCCGGGGAGATGGCTTTTGTTTTTGTTGTTTATTTGGTTCTTTTCTCATTGTTACTCTTGTCTCAAGGAACCGCAATTCCTTGAGGCCGCTTCTCAAAGTTGCCTCTAGTGTTGTGTATGGTCAGGAAATCACGTACGTCTCAAGCTAATAAGGACGTTGAATTTGATCCTGAACCGGAGCGTACTTTCCTCACGCGCAAGAGTCTACTAAAGCAACTTGAAGCTTCATCCTCCGCGGAAGCTCACATTGAACTCGAACCTCCACCGCCTAAAATCATGGTGAAGCTCTCGGATCACTCAAAGCCCTCTGCGGATCAAATTCCTACCGGCAATGCTATGCCGGCTATTGCGGCCAACAATTTCGAGATAAAGCCGGCCTTTATTAGCCTCATTGAGCGTAATTAATTTGGGGGAAGCCCCGGGGAGGATCCTAACCTCCATGTGCAAAATTTTTGCGACTATTGCTCAACAATCAAGCAAGCCGGAGTCACACAAGACCAAATCCGCGAAATGCTTTTCCCGTTCTCACTTAGGGACAAAGCAAAGCTATGGTTGAACTCGTTGAATCGAGTTGCTCATGGAGTCACCGATTGGAGCACTCTTGCATTGGCCTTCTATCAAAAATACTTCCCACCGGAGAAGACGCCAATGCTAAGGAGCCAACTGACTAGCTTCCGACAACGAGGAGATGAGAGCTTATTCGATGCATGGGAACGCTACAAGGAGCTTCAACGCCAATGTCCACATCATGGCCTCGACAAATGGTTCTTGGTTATGCAATTCTATAATGGATTGTACAATGAGTCTCGCCAAGTGCTTGACTCGGCCGCGAATGGACGCTTTGATAATATCGACGTTGAGGAGGCCTTTGATACAATCGAGGCCATGGCTATTCACGATGCTCAATATGGCAATGCTAGGAATGTTCCTAGGAGTGGAGGTAAGCATGTCGTAGACGCGGTGGCTTTACTTACGGCGAAGGTGGATGCCATGACCGCGATGTTGATGAGTCAAATGCAAGCTAGTTCCTCCCAAGATTGAGGACAAACGGTAGCCGCTATGCACACTACTTATGATCCTCTATGTGATTCTTGTGGAGCATCCGGTCACGCTTCCATGGAATGCCGAGGTATGAATTCTCAAATGCACCATGTGCATGCTTTTCAATCACAAAACAACCCATACTCGAATTATTACAATGAAGGCTATAGGAATCATCCAAACCTTTCCTACAAGAGCCAAAATGTCTTGAATCCCCAACAACAACAACCTCAAAACAGCCCACAACAAAATTTCAGCTCATATAATGCTCCTCGCCCCTACAATCCACCCGGTTTTGTTAGACCACAATACCAAGCGCCCGTTGCTCCTCCTCCGGTCTCCGATCCCATGGCCGAGATGAAAGCCATGATGTTTGCCATGCAAAAGAATCAAGAGGCCATGATGGCCAAAATGGAAAAGGAGGCACAAGCTAAAGACGCTACCATTCAATCCTTGGTTGCTCACAATAAAGCCATGGATACCCAATTGGCTCAATTAGCGTCGTCTAGCAACACGAGGGCGCCCGGAACGCTTCCGGCTCAGCCCAAGCAACCTCACGAGACCGCCAACGCCATCTCTTTAAGAAGTGGAACGAGCTACGATGGGCCACCTATGCCCAATGTTGATGTACCTCCCGTAAAGGTAAGCAAGGTAAATTCTAACGTTTCCACTAACGATTTGAGTGTTGAATTTGATGGTAGTGCAAGTGGTGGTGTCGTGCAAGGTGGACCAGCCGTGTGTGGGCCCCACGAGGCCAAGGAGGGGGCCGTGAAGAGTGGTGATGAGGGGGCCATGGAGAAGGAGAAAGAAAAAGCGCAGGCGACAGCTAAGCCGCAAGAGCCGCCGATTCAAATTCGTTTACCATTCCCGAGTCGAGTGGTAAAGTCTAAACTTGACGACCAATTTCGTAAGTTCATGGAGGTTGTCAAAGACTTGAAGGTAACGGTTCCTTTCACAGATTTAGTTACTCAAATCCCGGCCTATGCTAAGTTTCTAAAAGACATACTCACTCGTAAACGATCTTTCAATGAGGTCGAGACTGTCGCTTTTACCGCAGAATGTAGTGCACTTTTGCAAAACAGGTCTCCTCCTAAATTGAAAGATCCGGGTAGCTTCTTAATTCCTTGCACCATTGGTACTGTTTCCATTGATAATGCGTTATGTGATTTAGGTGCAAGCGTGAGCGTCATGCCGTACTCGGTGTGCGAGAAGCTGAACATGGGGCCTTTAAAGGTCACAAATATCACTCTCCAGATGGCGGACCGTTCTGTAAAACGTCCTTTGGGCGTTCTAGAGGACGTCCCCGTCCGTGTTGGTAAATTTTTCATCCCTGTCGATTTCATAGTTCTTGACATGGTCGAAGACTCCCAAATTCCTATCATATTGGGTCGGCCTTTCTTGCACACTGCTGGTGCAATTATTGACGTCAAGAACGGCAAATTGACATTGGATGTAGGAGGTGATACTATAACCTTTAACTTGTCTAGTGCCTTAAAGCGCCCCATGTTCGAGGAGTCTGTTTACTCTGTTGATATTGTGGATGAGTGCGCTGCGGAGAACTTACCTAGGGTCCTTGCTAGGGACCCTCTCGAGAGTGTACTTTGCTGTGATTCGTTTGCAGGTGGCATAGGAGGGACGGAAGCAGGATGTGATGTGATTAAAGACGCATTGAGCGCAGACGGAGTTGGCTTTGCTGCAAGCCAACCAATTGGAGCTGTTGATGATGATGGCCGAGGGAATGACGATGATGGATATGACGATGATGAGGAGGATGATGGTAGTGGGTTCGTCTACGACGAGACCCACGGATGGTGGTACTTCTAGTACCCACTGCTAAACCCCCCGTTTGAAGCTGGTTTGGGGGGGCGTTTCATTTTGTAAATAGCATGTATGTACTTTATTTTTCTTGAGACTCTTTATCGTTTTTTTTCTCCCTTATATTATGGTCCCCGTTTTGATGTGCTTTAGGACACATTGGGGACAATGTGTCGTCTGGTTTGGGGGGAGAAACGCTTTGCTTTCCGTTTCGCTTTATTTTTGCGTTTTCTTTTTCGTTTTTCGCTTTTCAAACAATCACAAAATCCAAAAAAAATCTGAAAAATTTCCAAAATACAAAAAAATCAGAAATTCTCAAAAATACCAAAAATACGTATCACGAATCGTTGTGCGAGTTTGTTTTTATCTTGATCTTTCCCGACATCCCTTCCCTTGTTTGCTTTTAGCTTTGGCATGTTTTATATTGTTTGGTTTAGCGCTTTCGGGGATGTTTTGACGCTTGTCGATGATGGCATGTGCTTTTACTTTGTTGGCTTTATCATTCATGGACTATAGCTACTTATATTGTGAGGTTTCTAGCCTCCAGAGGCCGGTTCATCTATCCTGGTCCCTGTGCTTTTATTGTGAGTAGTTCTCCTCGTGGGGTACGTAACATCAACGCGCATAAGTGTGGCCCCTATCCCGTGTTTCCCGCGATTTTGTCACTTGTTTTCGCATATGAGGCTTTAGATGATTTCTTACTTTTCACCTTGTTCATACATTGCTTTTATTCCTCTCATATATGATCCTTTCGCCCTTATACACATGAGTTTGCTAGCTACATTGCCAAATAGCCTACCCTAGCCTTGCTAGTGACCGCTTTTGCTTACTCTTGTGCTTGTTCTTCGGGTTTTGATCATGCTACGACTTGCTGATGTCGTGTGCTTGGAGAGTGTTGGTGGATTTGAGTCGGGATTGCTGTTTCCCCGACCTTTGATGAGGTATTTCCGCAACTTACTAAGTGTGCTCTTTTGCTCAAGAAAAAAGAAACAAAAATCTGAAAAAAATAAACACAACACAAAAAAATCAAAGAAAAAGAAGTTGTGTGCACGAAAATAATAGTTGTTGTTGTTGTTACATGAGTGAGCACTTGAAATTTGTTTCTATGTTGCATTGATGTGTAAAGGAGACCGATATGCTGCTTTCGGTCCATTTTTCATGAGAGTTGGGTTCCGTTTTGGTTGGACGAGCACTTGAGTAGCACGAGTGGTTTCTAGTGGCTTAGCTCCACGATTCCATAATTATTTGTTCCACCTTATCACCCTTATCCTCTCTATGGCCTTTACACCCTCATTTCCTATGTAAGCCCTCATGTTTGATTTGTTTTTGTGACATTATTTGTGTACGGGAATACGAGATTTGGTCCACATTAGATTGCGAGCGTGCTTCCACTAGTCGAGTAGGTGAGTGTCATCATATTTATCATCTTGTTCATCATTTGTGTTAGAGTGGAAACCGCGAGAGGTCCGTGATTTGATTGCTAGAGAGTCTTTGTTTAAGCCATGCAATTTCATTCTGCGCCGTCTTGTAATTCTCATCCGTTAGCTAGCTATTTCCATACGTCCCATGTTGCTTCGGGATCGATTGCCATTTGCTTAAGCTGCTTGCGGTTTGGTGATTGTTGGGGAGTTTCATTTTCCTCGCTTTGTCCTCTATTTTTCTGTCACACTTGGTTGCTTGAGGACAAGCAACGGTTCAGTTTGGGGGAGTTTGATGTGTCATATATTTACATACGTATAGCCCCTTGTCCTTAGCGATTCTTTGCGTTTCTCGTGCTTTTATATGCGTTTCGGCTCCTATTTCTCTCCGTTTTGGCTCTGCTGCGTTTTTGTGTCCATTTTGCAGGTACACGCGCTAATTTGGAGTATAGGATGCTTGTCGAGAGGTTTCATAAAGTTTCGTGAAGTTTCGTTAAGTTTTGAGGTGATTCGAGTTGGTTTCGTTGCGTTTCGGTTGCACACGAGCCCCGTTTCAACGAATGAAGGTGTCCCGGGTCCTTGGGTCGGGATTTGAAAATCATGTGATCATTATTGACTTCGTCCCTACCCCTTGGGACGACCTTGGCCTTGTCCCTTAGCCTTGGGACGAGAAAGAAGCAAAGAAAAACTAAGTACAAGAAAGTGCATATTGAAGTCCAAAACTGAAACCTATGGGATGAGGTTGTCCCGGGCGGGGTGGGTCTTGCCCCGGCCGGGGTGGCCTTCCCGGACCCCAGGGACAGCTCTGACTCTTCGCGTGCTTAAATTAGATCGTCTATTTGAAGGCTCAAAACATAATATTTTTGCACGAAATTTTGACAGCATTTTCCTAACACTTTAAAGTACTTCCTCACAAAAATTTAGGGTTTGATAAATTTTCCTTCTTGTATTTTCAATTCCCGACTCGAGTACGTTGTTTAGATCGTCTATTTGGTTTTGTTGCTTGGATTCTTCTTGTTCTCCTCTGAATTTTCTGATTGGTATTGATAATTTCTTCTCCCTTTTTATTGTCAATTCATTATATATCATTGTTGATCATGTCTTTCGTTATTTCCCTTGCTTTTGTTGTCATATTCGCTATGTGTGAGTAGTTCATCATTTAGGGAGAGAGGGTGAAGCATGGGTGTTGGTTTTGCTTGAGTTTGATGATCATCTTGAGTTAGGTTTTGTGTTGCTTTGTTTATGTCTTGCTTGATTGCTCTTGTTGATTCCTTGATCACGTTTTAACGAGTATCTAGCACCCTTGAACTTTAGACCCAAAGCCTAGTTCTAGGAGAGGCGCGAGACTAAACATTAGGACCCTCGTTTGTAAGTTGCGAGAGCCCGCATTCGAGACCTAGAGGAGCTTAAGACCGAGAGGCCGAGCTTTATCCTTAGCATGTGCGATACCTACTCATTCCGATCATCACCCTTGGCCTTGACTTACCCATTGCCTAACCTGACTCCCTAGACCTTTTCCTTATAGTTTATACCCTTATCTTTCGCTATAGCTTTAGTAACCACAACTACTCGAACCGAGACTAGAATCGTTCAAAATAACCAACATTACGACCATCTCCCTGCGGATACGATAGCCGACTTACCCTTGCTACCCGTTAGAGTTTGTTCGGATTTACTTTTGATTAGGTGACGTGACTAAGCCTTATCAGGTTACGGCGTCCTCGATGATCGGGTTCTGCGTTAGGTTGCTTACGATGTTTGCAATGTATTTGATTAACGATTGTTCATTCGTTGGTTCATTTTTATCGCACGGATTTATGTGTTGTGTTGTTTTGTTCGTTTGTTTAAATTTTGTTTGTTGTTTGTTGTTTGTTTGTTTGTTTGTTTGTTTGTTTTTAGCTTGAGACGAGACATAAGCAAACTTATCTGTATTATTCATTAAAGAAGAAGAATTGTTTGACAAATTAGGCGAAGAGCAGGAGCGAGCCTCCGAAAATAAAAAGTCTAAGCTAAAACTAGAAGGTGGGTCGACAGGTGACCCGACAGTTAGAGGATTAGGTCCTAGAAGAATTTCCTCCTCGTCGTCTTTGGTGTTGCTTGAAGTATCCCCACTTGAGTTTTCGTCATTTTGTGAGGTTATCTTGTCAAAGAGGGGTCCTTCCCCTGTGACCAGTTGGTATTTGTGGCCCTGCGAGTCAGTCCACTTGGTAACTTTGTACCAACCGTTTAAGGTTTTCTCGGCGATGTCCGTGATGAGGTCATCGGGATTGAAGCGGCGGTCTCGAATGATGGACGAGACCAAGTCTTCATTGGTTTTGTTGGTGAAAGGGAGTCCGCTTTCACTAGCAAAACAGTGCTCCTGAGGTTTAGCTAACGTGTCTTCATCATACCCTCCTCCTGAGACGAAGTACTTGCTCATGTCAAATGAGTATTTCGGTAGGTTGAACTTGCGCGCGAACTTGCGCTTTCTGTCTTTCTTAGTCATTTGCTCGAAATTACCTTCCTTCGGCTTGTAGCCTAGACCCATAGTGGGCCAAAGGCTATGGTTATTTTTAGTTTCGAAAGGCTTGTATGTTCGGATAGGCGTGGTTGTGATACCGCCTATTTTAAAGTCGAAACCATAGTGTTCTTGGTTTTCTTCGATTGTGATTTCTGCGGCGTTGCGCTCCTTGGGTGAATCGAGGAGGGCACGGAAATTGGAGGCGTTGATAGTTATGACCTCGTCATTGAGAGGTAGCCTCACCTTTTGGTGTAGTGTGGATGTCACGGCTCGCACGGCGTGAATCCATGGGCGTCCTAAGAGCATATTGTAGGATGGTGTCATGTCGATTACTTGAAAATCGACTTTTCGTTCTATGGGGCCTGTGCGCACATGGAGGGAGATTGTTCCTCTCACGCTACGTTTGGTCCTGTCAAAGGCTTTGACGCCTTCATTGCTTGGTTGAAAGTCTTTGTCGTCGAGATCCAGACAACGTGCGGTTGATAGAGGTAGAACGTTCACTGCGGACCCGTTGTCAATTAAGGTCACGGGTAGGGTTCGTTTCCCGCATTCAACGCTAATGTATAGAGCCAAGTTGTGATTAGCGCCAAATGTTGGGAATTCATTATTTGAAAAAGTGATGGCCCCGGCAAGCCAATCCCTCGTAACATGGTTGACCATTTGGTCAGGTGAAATGTCCGCATCCGCGCTTGCTATTTGTAGGGCGCGGATGAATGCCTTCCTATGCTCGGCAGAGTCTCGAAGAAGAGCCCAGATAGAAACATCAGCTTTTGTGCGAACGAGCTGCTTTTGAAGCGTCTCGCTCGTGCTTGGCGGTAGGATTGTTGGAGCAGAGGGTGTGTCTTTGGAGGGGACGTCCTCCTGGACTACGGCTTTGCCCTTGTCGGGGGCGGCGGCCTCCTCGGCATGGGCATCCGTGAAGATATTTTGATAAGGTCGCCCGGAGAAAGTGAGGTGCGAAACCTCGTCCTTAGTCTCGGGCTCAGTGGTGTTAACTTTGACTTGGGGCTTATTGTATTTCTTCTTCCCCTTTTTGTTCTTGCCCTTCTTTTTGTTCTTAGAGGCAGAGGAAGAACTGCTGGTGTTGTTGATTTGGGCTATGGCTTTGTTAGGTGGTGGCCATTCGCCCTCGCTCTCGCTACTAGAATACCACACTCCGTTGATTTGTTCGCCATAGCATTCGTTCAAATCGTCTTCGATTTGTGTGGCGATGTTGACAAGATGCTGGAAATTACGTATGTTAGCATACCAAAGGTGGGCTTGGTATATTGGATGTAGGTCTTCGATGATATCATGCACGAGTTCATCTGGGTGCACTAAGCCTACAAGGTGTGCATTGAGTTCCTTCCATCTAGCTAGAAAATTGGTGAAACTCTCGCCGTCATTTTGAACATTACTCTCCATGATTGGTTGATCAAGAGAGATAGTGTTGATCTGGTCATCGGTAGGCGTAATGAGGTATGAGCAATCAATGACAGGTATGGAGCCCACAAAGATCGCATGGTTGGCCAAAGGGTTATCTTTGTTGGACGGCTTACCATTGGCCGTCGGCTTATCGAGCTTTCCTTGGTCGATAAGATCCTAGATAGCATGCTTCAGTTTGAAGCAGTTCTCAGTGTCGTGGCCCTTGCCTCTGTAGTATGCACAGTAAGCGTTAGAATCCCACGACTTAGGCTTCTTGTCCTCGGGCGGTTCGGTGGTAGGCCCTATGGGTTGTAGATAGTTCTTGTCAACTAGCCTCTTAAATGCCTTAGTGTAAGACATGTAGAGTGTATCAAAACTTCTCCTAGGTTTGAAGGGAGAAGAAGTAGTAGTGGCAAATGACTCTGGATCGCCAAGTGACTCTAGGTTGGCGACGGTATGGTTCTCATCGTTCTTAGTTGTACGCGTTGATTTAGACGAACTCCCTTGATATGCATGACTAGTGTACTTGGCCATGGTCCCCGTTCTAAGATCGTCTTCAATCTGAGTGCCGACCTTAGTAAGTTGTTTGAAGGTTTGTATGTTTCTATACCGCATGTAAAATTGGTACACGGCTCGCATGTTGTTGACGAACTTTGGCACAAGTTCGTCCTCTCGCGGACGATTCGGAATTTGTGCACTGAACTTCTTCCACCTAGTAAGGTACTCGGTGAATCCTTCGTTGTCCCTTTGTGACAGGACCTCCAGGGTGCGGATAGAAACCTGGGTGTCGTCGTTGTCCTTGTATTGGTTGTCAAATTCGACCGTGATCTGTTCAAATGAAGAGACCCTTTATGGGTTCAAAGAGTAGAACCATGTCTTGGGTATAGCGGCGAGAAAATGTGGGAATAGTGATGGCCAGTATTCCGGCTTGACCCCTTTGATTCCCATCTGTGATTTGAAGGCCCTAATGTGAGTAATCGGGCTCTCGTGACCTTGGAAGATTGGAAGATCACTAAGGGCGAGCTTGCTGGGCAGTTCATCCTTGATGTTTTGGGGAATGTTTTCATTCTCCTTGTGTATGGAGTAGCCTCCTGGGCACGAGGCGTTCCTCCATAGCCTGGAGCTTCTTGGCGTGTTTATCCGCCTCATCCTTGATTTTCAGCTCCATTCGATTGACTTCAGTCTCGTGGTGGGTCAGTAGGCGTTCAAGTTCATTGGTTAGTTTGGTGACTTGTTCGCGGAGTGCGTTAACATCTTCGTTACCGGCCATTTTTCGTTTGTAGGTTCGTTTTCTGTAGGGGATGACAATTCGGTTCTTAGTGCGGCGGGTATCCAGTTGAAGTTCCCTGCATTTGCATGGAGTGCATCAGCTATATGACAGACCCGACTAACACATTCATTTACACATTCGTTTTTAGCTCACTTCGTTTGAAAAAGGACTCCTTTAAATTTTGAAAAAGAAGGAAGTTTTCGAAAATAAGCTAAGAGTGTTTTTGAGACGAAAGTGCGTGCGCGCAGCTCGCCTCGATGTTGAAAGATTTTGCTTTGCATCCATTTAGCCCGAGCGACGGTATGTTGTCATGGGCTAAAGATGGATGCGAAAAGGATTCGACTTGGGTTTAGTCAAGTCGAGGATGTTAAAAAAAAGATTTGAGCCGCGAGGCTCAAAGAATGAAATCCACGAGTTTAGGTTAAAAAAACCTTGACTCGGGTTTTGCTAGTTTTGTAAAAGGAAAATTTGAAAAATGTTTGTTTCAAAAGTTCGTGATTATTTTGTTTGGGAAAAATGTTAGCTTGTTAGTTTGTTAGGTTGATTATTTTTGAAAGTTTAGAGCGACTTTTCGAAAATATGCAAATGAATTTTGAAAAAGACAATATTGTATAGCCTCGCACTCGTACGTATGACTCTTGATCGTTTGGTCAAGTCTTGTACGCCTCCAACTGATTTGAGTACGCTTTGGCAGGTGCTTTTAGCCCTTCGCCCACACAGTATAACGTGTAGGATACGAAGGAAGCCCTGGGGCGGTCAAATCAGTTTGCTACGGCAAGCCGTGGAGAGGTGAGAGGAAGGTTAGTCCAGTACGTGCCTTGTCGAATGGACAATGCCTGCGTTTGGAACCACCTCTCGAGGTATTCGTGTGTGAATCCGACTAGATTCGACTCTAACGGATATGCTTAGCTCATGTATATTGATTGTTCTCAAGTCGTTCAAGTCTCGTTTTTATTTTTAAAAAGAAAATGCTAGTTTTAGTTTTAAAAATAAAACCAGTCCCCAGCGGAGTCGCCAACTGTAGGTACCGGGGTTAAATCGGACCACTCGACGTCTTGCTAAGGGCGTAAAAGTTAAAAAAGATTAAGTACGAAAAACCTTTAAAAACTGTTATGGAGCCGCCACTAAATTATGAGGGAAATTTAGAACCCGCCTCCGTGTCCTCATGCTCAAAGACACGTCTTAGACTTCAAGGCACGTCGACACCCATCCGTCTAAGGCTATTGTGAAACCAGATTCGGATTCGGGTGAGGGTACTCTTCTAAAGTATAATTCAAAATAATGTTTTTATGAAAGATCTTTTGGAAGAGCCTATCAAAAGATAGCCTCTACTAGACTTGAGAACAATGCAAATAATCATACGTGAGCCTAAGTAATTCGCTACGTACAAGTGCGATACAAATTGTAAAAGTAATGCAAAAGAGATTGTTTAAAACCCTCAGTTAAGCACGCTTAACTTGTTAACGAAAACAGTTCAGTTAATGACGAATTCATTTTAAGTGATTTAGATGCAATAAGAGGATTTGCTAAAATGCATGCAATAAAATAAAGTTCAATTATCCATTGATTTATTTTAAAGAGGTCAGTTGTTTATGCGACTTTGGAAAGGTGTTATGAATAGGGTGTGTATTCGAGGTGCATGGCCGCCTTATGAAAAGCAGACTCGCGTACCAAAGTCGGGGTGAGCCTAATGTAGGCCCTTGCTAGTCAAAGAAGTAAAGAAAACCTTAATCCATGTTAGGATTAAGACCTACCTGTCTCAAGTCAGGAAACCGGCAGCGCTTCGCTTCAAAGGGGAAGAATTCAACACTAGGAAAATGAAGAATTCTAAGGATGTTTATGCGTGAGGCTTTGAGTTGTGAAATTATGCTGTGAATTGAATGTCGAATTGTGTGAAAATTGTCTCTTTGAAACGTATGTGGAGGGGTGTATTTATAGTGTAGAGCTCGTCAAGATTTAGGAAAGCCAGGGGATAAAACCGGACGTAAGAATCGCAAGGCTCCTTGCGAATGCTTGGGGCAATCATGAGGCTCCTTGTTTGCACTGCCCTAATCATGAGGCCTCTTGCGATTGGTAGGGCGGGCATTATCCTTTTATTCCGTATATTTCCAAATTATATTTTAGGATATACGGTATAATCTTGCTTGAGCTCTAAGTTACGGATGGTGGCTGGTTGTAGGGTTTTGATTAGGTTATCCTGGACCTTAGGAAGCGGGCCAGGAATGGGTTTGGGCTCGGTTCTGGGCCCGAGCCCTGAAAATGTAAAAAAGGGTGTATCTTGTAGTGTTTTGTGAAATAGGACATTCCGTAAGGCTATCCAAGGTGTTTGCCAGTCCTAAAAGGTGGTTTTAGCAACCGGGACTAAATTTAGGGATTTAGGAGAACCGAACTGAACCTTGTTAATGTAAGAGGATCAATTAGACTGCGTGTTTAGAAAGGGATGTGCGCATGCCGATTAGGACCTGAACCTAAGACAAACTAGACTCTAGACCTAAGGACACTAAGAGTGATGACCCATAAAGAAACCTCATTTGCATTTCAAAACATTTAACTTGAATTCGTCACAGTTAGAACCATTTAAGTCAACATAAAAGCATGCAATAAAAGTCCGTTGTTACATCACTGGGTTTTTGGCGGGAGGTACGGATGTGGGTATCCACAGAGTCGCCACCTAATTATCGCGGAAATTAGGGACCTGCTATCATGTCTTAAGCAAAAAACATGTCCTAGATTTTGGAGCACGCCGACACCCCTAGATCTAAGGTTGTGAAACCAGATTGGATTCGGGGTAAGGGTACTTAACTAAAGATTAATTCAAATGATGATTTATGAGAACCTTTTAGAAAAGCCTATGTAAAAATAGCCTCTACTGACCTAGAACAATCCATGTAAGATGATATTTGAGCTAATGTTATCGCTACGTACAAGTGCGATAAAGTTTGTAAAAGAATGCAGATGCAAATGCAAAAAGATTGTTTAAAACCCTCAGTTTAGCATGTTTAACTTGTTAACGAAAACGGTTCAGTTAAAGGTCGAATTCATTGTTAAAGTTGATTTAATGCAAAAGAAGAAGGGTGCAAGATGCATGCAAATAAAATAAATGTTCAATTGTTCATTGGTTTATTTTAGAAGGGTCGGTTGCTTATGCGACTTTGGCGGTGTCATCGGATATGGTGTGTACCCGAAGTAATAAGACCACTTGGCAGCAAACGGGCTCGGTTGCTCAAAGCCGGAGGGCGCTAAAGTGTAGTCCCCTTTGTTAATCCATAGAGAATAAGAAAAAGCTTTGATCCAAGTGGATCGGTACCTACCTGGTCCTGGCGCTTCAGATCTGGGCAGAGCTTTGCTTCAGATCTGGGCAGAGCTTCGCTTCTTGAACAACAAAGGATGAGTTCAACACGAGATGGTGTGCTGAACTCAAGGATTTTGAGTGCATGAGCCTTTGAGAGATAGTGTATGTATTGTGATTGTAAGTTGTGAATTCTGAATTGTGCGTTATGAGGTCGGGTATAGGGGTATATATACTAAAAACCTCGGAGAAAATAGAAAATCTCGGGATAGAACCAGGCAAGCAAATCGCACATGGCTATGCGATTTGGCCTGTAAACCGCATAAGGCTATGCGGTTTGGCCCCTAAACCGCAAAAGGTTATGCGGTTTGGGAGGCTGGCTGTAGTTGGAATTTCCTAATTTCGGTTTGATTATATCTCGAAAAGATACAGTATAATCCTTGACTTGCACGTCAAGAAGGTTTTATGGAGGGCTTTCAAAGATATTTTGAGGGTTGAGGGCTTTGGAGTGAGGGCCAAAGGCGGGTTTGGGCTCGGTTATGGGCTCGAGACTCGAAAATGTGAAAAAGGTTTATTTTGTAGCGTTTTGTGAAATGAGACAACCCGTGAGGCTATAGTTTGTGTATGAGGATGCTAAATAGCGGATCTAGCCATCAGGCTTAAATTTAGGAATGCTGAATTGGACCTCGTTAATGGAAAAGGGCCAATTGTAATGCGAATGCGAAGCTCTTGCCAAGTGAAGCAGGATGCGGACAAAGCTAGACTCTAAATGGACAAAAGAACATTTATTTAAGCATGACGTGAAGCGACCTAAATCATTTTAACATTTCAAAACGACTCAAAATGAATTCGACATAGTTAGAACCGTTTAAGTCAACGTTAAAACATGCATAGTAAAAGTTCGAGTTACTTCACAGGGTTTGGTTTGGGAGGGTACGGATATGGGTATCCACAGAGCCCCCAGTTTGACTGAGCTCGGAGTAGAGCGTAAGTCAAACTCCACGACCATATCCGGACCATCATAGTCTCGATATCGTCAGCGGAACGAAGCATGTACCCATGGGTGAGGCGAAGACTTCGAACCGGGCTATCCGGGGCGGGACGAACATGTTTAAGGACATGACGGTCCGTGCGTACTGCAAGGGCCTGGCGACCTGCTGTGTGCCGTTGTTATGCTTGTTTCTATTGTGGAATGCTATGTCGCCGTATTTGCTTAGTGTCGGAGTTGTTGTGTAATGCTGTTGTGTAATGTTCGCATGCTTATTAATGTTGTGCTTGTGTCGAGTCTCGCCATGGAGCGCAGGTGTAGTGCATTGTCTCGCTGAGGAGCGTGAGTGCTGAGTGTATTGTATTTCGCAAGTGCATGTGTAGTTGTGTAATTGTAGGGGTGCATGTATAGTTGTATTTGCTAGTGCTTGAGTATGTTTTATAGGATGCTTGTGCTTGAACTCGTTGTTTAGAATGCTTGTACTTTAAAATCGCCGGGGGCGTCTATGTAGTTGCTATATGATGTCTTAAGACTCGTGAAGTGCGTATGTGCTTTTGCAGTTGCTTCGCTTGAAGCTTGTTGAGGAGTGTTAATGTTTGAACGGACTTCTTTTGAGGAGGGTCTGCATAGGTGTGTAGACTTCATGGGGAGGAAGTGATATTCGTGAGGATGTATATAATGGGGTGTAAGGGCTCGTAAAGTGTGCAAGGGCTCGTGAAGAGTGCTTATGTATCTGCTTCTGTACCGTATATTAAATGCTTAATATACGCGTATGGCGGACTGTAGGTGACGCCTTAACCCAAGCATGGAGCATACTTGGAGGTGCATTTGGGCCAAGATGAATTAGGAATCCAAAAGTAGGTCCAAAACGAGAAAAACCAGGGGGGCAAACCGCACAGCCTTATGCGGTTTGCAGGGTAAACCGCATAGGCTTATGCGGTTTGCCTTAGTGGCAGTAAAATGCCTATAAAGGCTCGAGCATGACCGTTGCTACCCCATTATACTCTTACTCGGTTTCTTACTCTAAAAAACACCAAAATTCGATTTCTCAACCGTTTTTGATCATTTCTCTTGCGTTGCCTTGCTATGGAATCAGGTAATGCTTCATTTTAACTTGTTTTTACGTTATTTGTTGCTGTAATTAGCTAGTTTTAGCTAGAAATGTTGAAAAGACGGGTTTTGGATGAAAACTCGATTTTCGCTTGAAATTTGCCGTTTGAATGCTTGAAATTGACGTCATTATGTTGCATTATGCATGCTAGTGTGTATGTGTGAAGTGATTGTGATTTATACCATCTTTGTGTGAGAAACGTCCAAATTAGGGTTCCGACCCGAAAACGAGCCCGGATTTTCCGACCCGGAATTTCAATTAAACTTCGGTGTAGGATACCCATAGTGTGTATAGCACGTATCTAGCTTCAATTTTGCGAAAATGTCGAGCTAAGGCTGTAACAACCCGGTCGGGGTGTTACAATGGCTTTCAATTTGACGATTTTTCTTAAATGAATAAGGAGTGTTCATGCGAATTGGGGGTTTTTGATCGGGGTGACCAAAATGCAATTAATTGCTAGGGGGTGTAATTGAAGGTTAATGTCGCGTGTAGAAACCATCAAGTTGTAATTTTTATGTTTAGAGAACGGTTTTTGGCTTAATTGTGAATTAGCCCTAAAAATGCTCTGCAGGGCGTATAATGTCATGTTTGAGCATGTGTAATAGTCGTATATGTTTGTCGTGTCTATTGCAGGAGAAGGTTTTGCGTGTTACGAGGTCGAAATCGTCTCGTAAGAGTACAGGTTCGAGGGCCGAGGGAGCCCCCTGCACGCGTGACTTGAGGCGTTCGGTTAGCCAGCGGGATGTTGACCCTTTTGACTTACGTACTAGGCGTGGCATGTCACTGGGTAGGGGTCGTGCGAGGCATGACCCTGCTGCGGAGGATGAGCATGTAGACGAGCTGGTGGCCGAGCTGGAGGCCGAGCTAGGTGCTGAGGAGGAGCCTGAGGAGGCGGAGGCCGTGCCTAGAGCGAGTAGTTCTAGGGCACGTGGCTCGCGTGTAGACAGGTCGTTCACCAAGGGCTGAGACGGCCATGTTGGACCAAAAATGGTCAAGTCGAGCGGAGGCGGTTTTTGTCTAGATCACGGTTTGGGTCCTTGGGCTCGAACCATGGGCTAGGCCACGGTCCTAGGGTCCACCCAAGCTTATTTTGAGTGAATTAAACAATAATATTTTGGTCAAGCTTGGTGGGTCAAGGAAAGTCAAGGGAAAGTCAAGAAGGAGAGCAACAAATGCAACCACGAGCTATTTTTGAGTGTGATCGCTTGAGTGCACCCATGTGGGTTCGAACCCCAATAAAACACGAGCCAACAAGGTCCAAGAAAGTCAGCTATGGGGAGAAATTCGGCTGACCCAAGAATTCCTCAAATGATACATTATTTTGAAACAAGTCCCTTTCACCACATGTCACTATCTTCCTTTATGCTTTATGCTTTATGTATTTGTTTGTTTGTTTTCAAATTTTCAGATTTGTAAGGTCTTTAGGACCATATAATTCGGCTGATATAAGGAGACTTTAGGGCCCTTAGATCAACTTTAAATTGTAGGACTTAGATTAGAACAAGGGTATTATATAAACCCCTTCTCTTACATTGTAATTTTCAGATTTGATGAATGAATGAAAAAACCCTAGAGTTTGTGAGTTTCCTTCATTTTCTCTTAGCTATGTGCTTGAGTTAGTGAGTGATTAATTAGTGGCTTTGTGCTTGATTAATCAAAACCTAAATCTATTGCTTTGTGCTTAGATTTAGCCTATCCATTTATACTTTTACTTACAAAAAATCAGAAAATTTATCACAAAAACATCACTTTGGCCGAAAATTTTCAAGGGTTTACAAGTTTGATTTTTGTTGTTCTCTTGAGTGAAATCAAACCCCATAGGTTTCACTCCAAATTGGTTATCAAAGCTTTGGTTCAAGAGCACAAGATCCACCCTTGTGTTAGTTTTTGTTTCGGTTCAAGCAAAGGTATAAACTTTATCTCAAAATCAGTTTTTGTTTTTGAGTTACAATGGATCTATCTTTCCGATTTGGTTCTCCATCATTTTCTTATGGTACTTCATGTGAAACCCCTTGTGTTGAGACCATTTTTGAGTCTATGGAGAGGACTAGAAATGAGTTGAATGCCAAAGTGGCTAAGATGAAGGGAAGGGCTGATAATTTCGGTGTGGGTAAAGGGATGGCTATTTTACTTGACCCTCCTACTAAAACACCACCCTATGAGCCACCAAAGAGAGCCAAAATTGTTGAACCAACCGCTTCTCCTAAAACACCAGCCCTAAACCCAAGGGAAATAACTGATTTTAACCACAAAAAATTCGTTCCCCTTGAGAAATGCTCTCAATGTCATGGTTTTGGTCACCTTGCTATGGGTTGTCCTACAAAGAGAGCCCTTAGTGCATTAGAGATTGTTCATTGGGGTAAAGAAGACGTCCATGCTAGTGAGGAAGAAGAGGTTGTGAGTCAAGGACAAGTTGATATGTTGTCGTGTGATTTGGTCAAGGATGGAGGTAGTTCGATCAAAGTGGCTCCTAAGACTCAAAGTGAAGACCAAGCCTCGCCTTCACAAAAATACCCTAATCCTTTCAAGCTAGAGTACTTAAACAAAGAAGCCGAGTTGAGGGACCATGGTGATGAGGTTTTGGGTGATTTGCTTGTAATGGGTGCTTGTCATCCCATCCTTGATAAGCCTTGTGAACCATGGAAGTATGAAGATGGTTTAGTCCATGGAGAGAAGGGTAGCACCTACATCTTTAAGGTTGGGTGGAAGGAGGTCATACCTACACCCATTCCTACTACTTTGAAGTATCCCAACCCACCCTCCATGGCTAAGCATTGCAAAAATGTTGTGTTGAGTAGGGAATCAGATTTGGAGCTTGGTTTTAGTCATGGGAAAGTTGTTCTCTTCGTCAAGGGAACCTCAAGTGATCAAGAAAGGCTACCCTCAAAAGAAATACAAACCTTGCTAGAATCCTATGAGTTTAAACATGTTGTCCTAGCTCCATTTCCTTCTACTTTGGGGTACACGGCTGCCCCTTGCTTGTTTGAGGCTTCCAAAAGAATGTTAGTAAGTGAAGAGGCCGAAATAAGTGAAGAGATGAATGTTGGGGAGAAATTGATCATTCACTTTGCTAATGATGATCCTAAAAATCAAGATGAAAGCAAGGTAGAGAATCTCAAACGTAGGAATGAGTTTGGAATAGAAAGCCTACCTATGCTCAAGGAAGGAGATGACTTGGGGATGAGAAGTCTACCTAAGTTCATGGAAAAGAGAATTATGTGGAGCGGGAATGTTGTTGCAAGCAAAGAGTCGAGGGAATTTCTAAAATGGAAATTCAAAGTGAACACTAACAACAACAAAGGAGAGGAGGATAAGAACGATCATTTGAAAAATCCGAAACATTGCAAGGAGGATGAGTCCATTGAAAGTCAAAGGATTGAATTGTGGAAGAGAGACACGGCCCACAAGGCCATGCATGAATTGGTCACACTTCTTAGGTCGTCTAATTCAACAAGTACCTTCATGATCGAGAATGTAGCCCTCCATGTGATCAAAGACAATCCTAGAGCAATAAGGGGAAGCCAAGGAGAGGAGGCCAATGAAGTCAAAACTGAAAATTTGGGAAACTCAATCAAGTGCAAAGGAAGTGAATCATTTAGAGATGCAAAGGTCGATGTGTTAGAAAGTTCAAGTGAGTCCTTGAAATGGGAGAAAAACGTGGGGCTCATCCTTGACAAACGGTGGCTAGAAGACGATTCTAAGCATGAGGAACTTCGAGTTGTGCTAGGGGATAATTGTGAATCCAAGGAAACCATGAGTAAGGGAGAGAGCAAGTTCAATTCAATGAACCGAGTCTACAAGGATCAACCTCTCACTCAATCTCTAAGCAAGTGGTGTTCTTGGAAATCTCGAGTCATGGAGCCCAAGGTTGGTCAAGAGGCTCATGGGGCGCCACTCATCATGGTCTACGAATCAAGTCATGAAGTCAACAAGAGTCCGAGTCGAGAAGAAGGCAAAGGTTCCAATCATAAGTCGAGCAAGAGGATCTCCGAGGATTTGAGGGCAAATCCTTTTCAAGGAGAGGAGATTGGACCAAAAATGGTCAAGTCGAGCGGAGGCGGTTTTTGTCTAGATCACGGTTTGGGTCCTTGGGCTCGAACCATGGGCTAGGCCACGGTCCTAGGGTCCACCCAAGCATATTTTGAGTGAATTAAACAATAATATTTTGGTCAAGCTTGGTGGGTCAAGGAAAGTCAAGGGAAAGTCAAGAAGGAGAGCAACAAATGTAACCACGAGCTATTTTTGAGTGTGATCGCTTGAGTGCACCCATGTGGGTTCGAACCCCAATAAAACACGAGCCAACAAGGTCCAAGAAAGTCAGCTATGGGGAGAAATTCGGCTGACCCAAGAAGTCCTCAAATGATACATTATTTTGAAACAAGTCCCTTTCACCACATGTCACTATCTTCCTTTATGCTTTATGCTTTATGTATTTGTTTGTTTGTCTTCAAATTTTCAGATTTGTAAGGTCTTTAGGACCATATAATTCGGCTGATATAAGGAGACTTTAGGGCCCTTAGATCAACTTTAAATTGTAGGACTTAGATTAGAACAAGGGTATTATATAAACCCCTTCTCTTACATTGTAATTTTCAGATTTGATGAATGAATGAAAAAACCCTAGAGTTTGTGAGTTTCCTACATTTTCTCTTAGCTAAGTGCTTGAGTTAGTGAGTGATTAATTAGTGGCTTTGTGCTTGATTAATCAAAACCTAAATCTATTTCTTTGTGCTTAGATTTAGCCTATCCATTTATGTTTTTCTTTTACTTACAAAAAATCAGAAAATTTATCACAAAAACATCACTTTGGCCGAAAATTTTCAAGGGTTTACAAGTTTGATTTTTGTTGTTCTCTTGAGTGAAATCAAACCCCATAGGTTTCACTCCACATGTCCTTTTTTTGGCGCTGGAGTTGCACATTTCGTACCGGGCGAGGATGGGCTTGGCGAAGGGTCCGATGAGGACTTTCTCGGGCATCTCGTCCGTCATGTGTGTCTTTGAGGAGAAGCTTTCGCCGGGGGCGAGAGCTTGGGTGCTTGATTGTGCTTTCGGCCCGTTGGTCGAGCACTGGAGGGAGATTGCGAGGTTGAAGCTGACGGCGAACCTATTGCTGATTCGTGCCTTCTTTGATCGGTATTGGGATACTACCACGACGTTCCATGTGCAGGGCTTCGAAGCCGGTATTACTTTGTCGAGGTATGCGGTCATGACGGGCCTGCCGTTCGGTGACCGTGATATGAGCTTCGAGTTTGCGCCGTCGATTGTGGACGACGTGGTGACTGCCGCAATTGACGATGGTCTGGAGGTGGAGTATAGGGGTAGGCCCCTGACAAGGCTAAAGTCGTCACGCCTAATCAAAATAAACCTAGACAAACTACTAACAGAAGCTAGTGGCAAGCAGGGTCGAATCCACAGGGAGAAGGAGTAGTCAATAGGATGCTCAGCTAATCTAGGTCGGTCTCAAAGGATGTGAAAGAGGGTATTTAAGAGTGAACTAAACTAGGACAACAAACGAAAGAGTAATGAAAGTGTGTGAGAAGAGAGATTAGGGCATCGGGGTCATGTGACATCGATTCAGGAACCAACTAAAAAGGGATTATCAATCAATTGAAGTCATGCAAGTGATTAGGTTTGGGAAAACGCTCTCTCGAGTCAATTTTAACCTTAAGCAAATTTAGCGGGCTCTCGCTACGTACTAAATTCAACTTATCAATTACGCGTGAGTCTAGTTTCAATTAGGCTTTCGATCTTAAACTGAAACAACCTAAATTCAATTCAATAAAGGCGTCCCTAAATTCAATTGATTATAAAACGCGCAGGAAGAAATCAACTTGTACAAATTCAATCGATAAAAGCAATTAAAACATATTCCGAATCAATATCACAATCACCCTAAACCCTAATTGAAGAATTAGCTAGACATGGAAAGGGGGAGAACAAAGCAATTAATAAATATACACATAATGAAATAGAAATAGAACAATGAAATTAAACCTGGAGTAATTCAATGATTGCAATGTAAAAGATCGAGTCTTGCAAGATAAATCAAAGCTAAACCTAGAGTTTATGAGTTTGAAAAGAGAGAAAACTTATTCTAATGTAAAGCAGAAAACAATAATGAAAAGCATAAAATGAAACCCTAAGTTCGAATTGTATTTATAGGCCTCGCAAATCCGGAGAAACAGGGCAAGCAAACCGATCGGTTCGGGGCCAAACCGATCGGTTTTGGGGGCAAACCGATCGGTTCAACCCTAAACCGATCGGTTCTAAGGAGCTCAGCAGATTCCAGCAACTTTAAGCCTTGTTCACGTATCCTGAACCTATAGGTTTCGCTCTGAACCTATAGGTTTGACGTCCCAACTTGTCGTATTGACTCCGAATCGACTCTCGGGCTTCGTCTTGACTTCACGATACTCGATAACGCTCTCTCAACCTCAGGTTTTAGCTCAGGACCGCCAAAACCTGCAAATTACACACAAGGAACGACAGTATCGCAATATAAAGCAAATAGCTACTAAAACAATAGTGAAATCAAGCGAGTGTGAGCTAAATGCAACAATAACGGGGGCATAAAAGCTATATAAATAACATGTATCAAACTCCCCCAAACCAAACCTTTGCTTGTCCTCAAGCAAATAGCGTCGGAGAAAATCAAAGCATAGCTAGTTAATCACGTTAGCATCTCGAAGTGGACGACCTATGCACGCAGGCTTACAAACCATAGTCTATTTCACCGGAACAGAGCACAAGTCTCAACCATTCACACCAACATCATAATGCTAGCCTCTAACGCTTTCGCAAAAATTAAACTTTACGACAAATGGATTCGAGCAAGGCCAACCACGCATACCACTTCCATTCAACCATACTTTCCAAATCATTCCATTTCTTTCTTTTTTTTTCTTTTCTTTCTCTTTTTTTTCTCAAATGTGGAGCATCCCTCGTATGTAACACCGTTTAGCTTGACATTCACTCGGTAAAGATCGCGCTCGGGTACATATTTCCTTAAGGGTTACATCATTGCTCATACTCTCGGTCGCAACCAAATTCATGGCCATTGTGGTTACTCAAATCAATGAGTCCCCTCCGAGAGCATCGAAGCATTGCTCCAACATTAAATGATCCTTCCAAGCAAACCACATACCATCTTTCCAACTTTCCACAAACCAAATGCCTCGCAAGAATACCAATATCGAAAGTAAAAGAAACGAAAAGCGATAAGAATTAAGCAAATGAGTGGGCTAGTGTTTGAGGCTCGCAATCTATTAACAGGAAACAAACATATAGTGCAAGCTACGACGATAGAAAGTCGACTCGGAGATACTAAAGATCAAAATAGCACACTAATCAATTCTCCAAACGGGACAAGACAAACCGAAATATTTATAAAATTTTCGAAATTTTTAATTTTTTTGGGTTTTTATATAAAATAATGCACACAAAAACGAAAAATGCAAACAAACAAAAAGCGCGCAAGTGCTTTCCTCCCCCAAACCAGAACTACACATTGTCCTCAATGTGAGCTAAATGCACAGATAAGCGGGTAAAACAGAGGACACTAATCATAGGGGGGGTGGAGATAAGAGCGAGGAAGTGAGGGAAAAAGAGTAAGAAAGCTCACATGCTCGTGAAGGAGCTCCCCCAAACCGAAGTAAAGCGTGGAGTGCGGCTTATAATCCACGAATTTGCATCCAATTCAGTCCAGCTGTGAGGTACTTCGGAGCAGCAGGTGAGAAAGGGTAGGCCGAATAGCAGGGGCCGTTCTCAACAATACTAGGGACGCAGAGTCCGTAGGTACCTGCGTGCTAAATCAATCATAAAATCCCTCATCCTCACGCGCTCAAATAAAAGTAGACTAAAAATGTCAATGTCAAAAGCAAACCAAAACCAAAAGAAAGTACAACAAATTACAAAAAGTCATCGGGTTGCCTCCCGGAAAGCGCTGGTTTATAATGGTCCCGCACGACCGTCGTCAAGCTCATCAAATCATGTATAATTTGGCCAAGGACGTTGGCCATTAGCAGCAGCTTCACTTGGCGAAATAGCATCCGTTCGCCATAAAACTCGATCTCCACGCGGAAGAGCAGCATAATCCATCACGCACGGTAAGCCATCGCGAAAGGGCTCGCCATAACAACTTCGTGCACCACGCACCGCAGACCGTGGGTTTCCTCCTCCATCGCCATGATCATAGACATCCGCCCTCGTGACCTTCCGTTCCCCCAAACCAAGATCACAGCCACCCTGCGTAAGACCTGCACACGGAAAGACAGAAGAAACAACCTCCAAAGTGTCTCCAGTAGAGTGAGACGGAGGGGCAAGGTCAATAGCAGCCACAGACGCAGGCTATTGTGATTTATGGGTTGGGTCTGTGTCAGCAAATATGGGTTTCTGGCTTCCTGTAGCGTTTTTCCCTCTTCTGCTATTTTTGGGTTAAAAAGGCCTGCTTTCTGCTGTTTTGGCCAATTCTCTGCTGCTTTTGCGCGTGCTTGCTCTTAACTCGACTGAGTAGGACGTATATATCGTATACGTCTCATGGATTTTGGTTTCCTGTGCTTCTGCTCCGTTTTGGCCTTATCTGTAGATAATGTAGGCCTTGCTGCTTGCTTCCCGTTGTCTTTGTTTGCTTCTGCTTTCTTGAGTGACTTGCTGTTGCCGTCGTCTGAGCGTGCCCTTGATTCTTGTGCAGGTGATCCTAGGCCTTCAGTACCTACTTCCAGTGACATGGATCGGGTTTTGGCCGGCGTTGACTTTAGATTACGAGGACGAGCATACTCCGCCGGGTATGCTGCGCGCTTTGGAGGTTTCAGATGGTCCGTCTCGGTCGGACTTCTTGAGAGCTTTTCCTCAGGGCGCTGGAGCTTCTACGGCGCCAGGTGAGTTTCGAGTATTCTTGTGGAGTCTCTGCGCTTTACGCTAGTGGTGTCGGTCTTTGTCGACGCCGTCAAGACTTCGCAGTGGCCTTGGACATGGTCTTTATTCGGTGGTCTGAGCCGTTAGTTAGTGTTGCGGGTCGTGGCGTTCTTTGACGAGTCGCCGCTTTTCGGTAATGTGATGCGTGAGAGGCCGTCGTTGGCGGACGCGGTCTTCTGGTGATGCTAGCGGTAGTGGAGCTGCCGCTGGGCCGTCGAGGTCTCCTGCTGGTGGCCGAGGTCAGGCTCAGGGTGTCGTCTCAGAGTCTTTGCCGGGCGTGGGCGTGGCCATTCTTGTGGAGACGTCTGAGGTTCTGGCGGCCGTGGTGGAGAGTCGGAGCGTAGCCGCAGGTCTTCGCAGGGCGTGGCCGTGGCGATCTTTGGAGGACGCTGCGGCTCGGAGGGGGCGAGGCAGAGGTCGTGGGCGCTGCGGCAGGGCGCCGCAGGACGGCAGCGTTGCCAGGGCGCTGCGGCTCTGGAGGGGGCCAGGTTAGAGCCGCGGCCGTGGTCGCGGTCGGAGGAACCCGAGGCCGCGCAAGGTGGATGTGGCCACGGTGAGGCGGCGGCCGAGACGTCGAGCTCGTGTCGCCGCAGGCGGTGGATCGGACGCAGGCCGAGGTCGCCGGTGTTTTGAGGAGGTTGGAGCGGGAGACCTGTGGAGAGTCACGCGAGGCGTGGTCGTGCTCGGTCCGGAGCCGTTCTGAGGATCCTCCCGAGTCGGAGGGTCTTTGAGTAGCGAGGATGAGGATCTTGACGAGACTGCGGCGGAGGCCACTGCCGAGGTTGAGATTGCTGAGGCGGCTGCCGGCTGCCGCCGCCATTTCTTCTTTCGGTATTCTTGATGCCGCCAGTTCTTCTTTATTCTTCTGCGGGCTTTGTGCCAGGTCGATTCGGGGCCAGGCTCGAGAGCGAGTTCGGGATGAGGTTGGTGGGGGCCATCACGGGTGAGAGGCGAGGCCGAGGCAGAGGCGAGGGTCATGCCCAGGGATGCAAGTCTGGCGGCTCTTGAGGCCGCAGCGGAGGTTTCATGGGGATGGTCGACGAGCCGGGCGCGAGGCCTGACTACCCTCATGGTCGCGTTTGTGGTCGCGGTGGCCTGGGTGGGACGGCGTGACTACGGTTTGGAGTCCCTTGGAGCACTTGTCGATCCGGGTGAAGGTCGGCTTCCGTTAGGCTCGATGAGGACCTTCTGCAGGTTTGGACGGTGTTTGGCGTCTTTGAGGGTAGGCTCGCGGGAGGCGGGACATAGTGCTTGGGGCGACTTTGGTCCCCAGTGCGAAGTGGAGGAGGTGCGGGGAGCGGGTGAACTCGCGCCATCAGACTGTGCCGGGCGTTGTTGGATAGGTTTTGGGATACGACCAACACCTTCCACATGCCTGGTTCTGAGGTTGGCGTGACTCCTTCCTCGTGGGCGATTGTCACTGGTTGCCTCATGGTGGCCAGCGTGCTTGACTGGGGCGTGGCGACCTCCTATCGATAACCAGCGCGTCGTGCGCTGATTAGCGACGGGGTCAAGTGCGGGACGGACGAGGAGCACACGTTCCAGCCTCGTACTATATGGTTTGCGGACTTCTTCGAGGGGAAGAGGAAGAAGAAGGGGTCTACTCGAGCGAGCGCTGAGCAGAGGGCCCGGCTGTGGCTGTGGTGGTTCTTGACGGCCACCCACTTTGGCGATAAGGGGGAGCGAGCTTCGACGGCTGTGTTGATGGCGTTGTCTGACTTAGCGAGTCTAGGTGACTTTGGTAGGTCACTCCGGCTTTTGGGCTGTTGATCCGTTACCTGAGGGATGCAGTGCGCCCTGACCGGATCGACGAGAAGTCGGATGTGTCGCTTGTGGGTCCTGGTCTTCTGATGGAGGTAAGGCTTGATTTCGCAGCATCTTGTTGTCTCGTCTCTGCTTTTCTTTTGTAACGTGTGTTCTGTTTGCTTGCAGGCTTGGTGCTACGCTCACTTCCCTTCTCTGCTTCCGGACACGTTCCAGGTGACGGCTGCGTATGCGTACGCGACAGCGGATCGGAGGGGTATGGGCCTGAACTATGACGCGGCTCGTGTGCGCTTCAACGGGATGACGATGGATAAGGTAAGGGTGATTGTGTTTTGTATTCTGGTCATTTGTAGCTTGTTTTTTTTTGGGTTTGTGTTTGTTTTTGTGGTTTATAATTTGGTTTTGTTTTGTAGTTTGTTCGCGACCCTTGGAGGAAGTTTACCGGCGTCCCTCCGACGATTGCAGCTCGCTTTGGTCCCCTTGACGGACGGCGGCTGTACATCGAGACCCGACGGCTCGTCTTGGTACTTGGTGGCGTCTGTCTGCTGTGACAGTCGTGGCGGCTTTATCGTACCTGCTCCTCCGCCCTCGGTTTTGTTTGTGGAGACGCCCGACGCTAATGAGCGTCGTGACGTGTATCACGAGGGTGAGTCCGACTCCTTACTGCGGCGGGGTGGGGATTACGGGACTTGGGCACAAAGATGCCCTTCTTGTATTTGTGATCGAGGTATGCTTGTTTATCCCTTTTGCTTGTATGTGTTTTGGTTTTAGGAAGCAAAAATTTTACCCTATTTTTGTTTCGTAGCGACGTGATCCTGATCTTGAGTTCCAGCCTCCTCCGTTCGTTGAGGACCTGCTGGTTGTTCACGAGGGCTGCTCTCATTCGATCGTGCTGCAGCCTTGTCTGTCCGTGGTCATCGATGCGGGCCTTGAGAGTTGGGATCCGCGCGTGAAAAAGGTATTAACCTTCCTCTTTGTACAGCATGAGTATTATGTAGTATATAGCCCCCAGTTTGAATTAGATTTTATTGTAAAATCATTATTCAAACTCTGTTGAAGCAGGTTTTTGATTATAGCCCCCAGTTTGAGTAAGATATTATTGTAAAATCAGTATTCAAACTCTGTTGAAGCAGGTTTTTGATTATAGCCCCCAGTTTGAGTAAGATTTTATTGTAAAATCATTAGTCAAACTCTGTTGAAGCAGGTTTGTGATTGTAGCCCCCAGAAAGCTAAATTGATTTCTCGTATTGCTGCAGGTGACAGCTGAGGTCCACAGGAGGCTGTGGCGGGCGGCAAACCGGTGGCGGGCGGTCGTGAATGAGAAGGTGGTTGACGCTTGCAGGGCGCAGAGAGAGACGGTCGAGGCGCGGCTTGAGTTAGCCAGGTCGTGGTGAGGGGGCGAGATCGCGTCGAAATGGAGGTCGCGCATGCCGAGGAGTCAAGTAGGTCCGGGCAGAGCTAGAGGGTCGGTACGCAGGGGAGCTGATAGGGCGCGTGCTGAGATTGATTTCCCTGCTGTCTTGCAGCGTCGTGACCAGTCGTAGTAGGCTTGGACTTGTATATTTCAGACTTGTATTATGAGTATTAGTATTTGTTGGTAACGGTTTTATGTATCAGGATTTGTTATGGTTGGTTGGTTTTTTGGACTTGTAGGTGTTTATGGGTATAATTTGGTTATTTTGTCTTGTTGCGAAAATGCATTACTGTGTCGTAGCCGGGTCTGAAATCCTTGCGTATTTGCTTGCCGAGCGTACCTGCAAAACATTGTTAGTTGTAAAAGCATATATATATGTCTCGATTGAGACTGACTCGCTAATGACTAAAATAAATGTGAAATGAAGAGTTTTTTGAAAAATGCTGGTTTGGAAAATATTCTAGACTCGTGAAAAAGACGTTTTTGACATAGCAAAAAATTTGAGCTAAAACGACGTTTTGAGACGAAAATTGTGAATGCGAAAATCATATTTTGTGTTGTGTGATTCATTTTTGTGTGGTTATCGTATTTTGTGGAAATGAAAAATACGAAAGACGGGAGTCAATCACGCAAATCGAGACGACGCGACGGGACCGTAAAAACAGGTCCAAGGTCGGTAGAAAGGATAAATGGGGTAATAAGTTAAATATTTTAGGGTATAGGTGTGTAAGAAGTGTAAGAAATCGAATAATTTTGTCAGGAGGAAAAAGAAAATCGCCTGTAAACAGGCGATTTTATTTTTAATCGCCTGTTTACAGGCGATTCAATTTTTGTTTTGGGGTAATAAGTTAAATTTTATTTTTAATCGCCTGTTTACGCATAAGTGTGGCTCCTATCCCGTTTTTCCCCGCGATTTTGTCACTTGTTTTGCATATGAGGCTTTAGTCGATTTTCACATGATTCACCTTGTCTTACTTTGATTTATCCTCTCATTTTTGATCCTATTACCCTTATTCACATGAGTTTGCTAGCCACATGCCATATAGCCTACCCTAGCCTTGCTAGTTACCGCTTTTGCTTACTCTTGTGCTTGTCCTACGGGTTTTGATCATGCTACGACTTGCTGATGTTGTTAGCCTTGAGAGTGTTGGTGAATTGGAGTCGGGATTGCTGTTTCCCCGACCCTTGATGAGGTATTTTCCGCAACATATGAGAGTGTTCTTTGCTCAAGAAAGAAAAAACACAAAAATCAGAAAAATATAAACACAACTCAAAAAAAAAAATCAAAAGAAAAGAAAGCGTGTGCACAAAAATGCAAAAGTTGTTGTTGTTTTACATGAGTGAGCACTTGTACTTGATTCTTATGTTGCGTTGATGCGTAAAGGAGACCGTTATGCTGTTTCCGGTCCGTTTATTATGAGAGTTTGGGTTCCGTTTTGGTTGGACGAGCACTTGAGTAGTATTAGTGGTTTCTAGTGGCTTAGCTCCACGATTCCATAACTATTTGATCCACCTTTTTACCCTTTACCTCTCTATGGCCTTTACACCCTCATATCCTATGTAAGCCCTCATGTTTGGTTCGTTTTTGTGACATTATTTGTGTACGGGAATACGAGATTTGGTCCACATTAGATTGCGGGCGTGCTTCCACCAGTTGAGTAGGTGAGTGTCACTATATACTTCGCCTTGTTCATCATTTGAGTAGAGTGGAAACCGCGAGAGGTCCGTGATTTGATTGCTAGAGAGCCTAAGTCTAAGCCATGCTGTTCATTCTGCGCCGTCTTGTAATTCTCATCCGTTAGCTTGCTATTTCCATGCGTCCCATGTTGATTCGGGATTGATTGCCGTATGCTCATGCTACTTGCGGTTTTGGTGATTGTTCAGGGAAGTTTTCTTTTGCTCGCTTTGTCCTCTATTTTCTGTCATGCTTGGTTGCTTGAGGACAAGCAACGGTTCGGTTTGGGGGAGTTTGATGTGTCTTATATTTATATGTTTTTATAGCCCCTGTCGCTTGCGTTTCTTTGCGTTTCCTGCGCTTTTACATGCGTTTCAGCCCCTATTTCTCTCCGTTTTGGCACTGCTGCGTTTTTGTGTCCATCTTGCAGGTACACGCACTTATTTGGAGTATAGGAGGCTTGTCGAGAAGATTCGTGAAGTTTCGTGAAGTTTGGAGGTGATTCGAGCTGGTTTCGTTGCGTTTCGCTTGCGCACGAGCCTCGTTTCAACCAATGAAGGTGTCTCGGGACCATGGGATGGGATTTCAAACTCACATTATCATCCGAGACCTCGTCCCTACTCATGAGCAAAGTACATTAGCCTTGGGACAACAAGAAGAAAGGAAGTTGGCTTTGCTGCAAGCCAAAAGGAAGCAAAAACAAGAAAAAAAACTAAGTACAAAAGAAGCACAAAAGAGGACTTGAACTGAAGGCTCCGGGATGACCTTGTCCCGTCCGGGGTGCACTTGTCCCGTCCGGGATGGCCCCTGTCCCGTCCGGGACCACCTAGGGACAGCTGAGAGACGCTTCGTTAGCTTAAAATGTTTCGTCTATTTGAGGGGGCAAAACATATTATTTTCGCACGAAATTTTGAGAGGATCTTCCTAACACTTTAAACTACTTTCTATCAAAAATTTAGGGTTAGATTAATTTTTCTTCTTGTACTTTGAATTCTCGACTCGGATTGCTTGTTTGATCGTCCTATTTCGGTATTGTTGACTTTGTTCTTCTCTTTCTCTTGCAATTTCTGATTGTGTTTTGTTTTATACTTCTCTCCTTTGTTTATCATCTCAATATATATCTTCGTTGATCATGTTTTCATCCATTGTTATTGCTTTTGTTGTTGTTTACGTCATGTGTGAGTAGTCCTCTATCTAGGGATGAAGGGTGATCATGGGTGAGTAGTCTTGGATGAACTTGGTGATGATTTGATGAGGGTTTTGTGTGTGTCTCTGGTTTTCTCGTTTTGTTTGCGTTTGTTGATCCTTTGGCCAAGGATTAGTGAGCCTTTGCTACCCTTAAACTTAAGAACGAAAGCCTAGTTTAAGGTAGGGCATGAGACTAACCATTAGGACCCTCACTTGTAAGTTGCGAGAGCCCGCATTTGAGACCTAGAGGACGCTTAGAACCGAGAGGTCGAGCCTATTCCTTAGCACATGCGATTCCCGACTCATTTCTGTCACCATCGTTCATCCTAGCTTTGCCCTTGCTAACCCCGATTCCCTAGACTTTTCCCTAATCGTTTAATCCTTTATTCCTTCGCTCTAGCTTTAGTTAACCAACCATACTCGAACCGAGACTAGAATCGCTAAGAATAACCAACATTACGACCGTCTCTCTGTGGATTCGACCCGACTTACCCTTGCTACCTAGTAGAGTGAGTTTGGATTATCTTTGACTAGGCGAGTGCGACTAAGCCTTATCAAATTTTGGCGCCGTTGCCGGGGAGACGGCTTTTGTTTTCATTTGTTATTTGGTTCTTTTCTCATCTGTTACTCTTTTGTCTCAAGGAACCTCAATTCCTTGAGGCCGTTACTTATCGCTTCCTCGAGTGTTGTGCATGCCCAGGTTATCTCGTACGTCTCAAAAAGGCTTGGCAATTCCATTTGACCCGGAGCCGGAGCGTACATTCTTGTGGCGCAAGAACTTGCTCAAAGACTTGGAAGCTACTTCCTCATCTACTTCATCACCAAAGGAAGCTCACATTGAACCCATACCTGAACTCAAGAAAATGGTGAAGCTATCCGATCACTCGAGGCCTACCGCGGCTCAAGTTCCTAGGGGCAATGCCATGCCAACTATTGCGGCGAACAACTTTGAAGTGAAGCCGGCCTTTATCAATTTGATCGAGCGCACTCAATTTGGAGGGAGTCCCGGTGAGGACCCTAACCTTCACATCCAAAATTTCTGCGATTATTGCTCAACAATAAAGCAAACGGGGGTCACGCAAGATCAAATCCGGGAGATGCTCTTCCCGTTTTCCCTCCGAGACAAGGCAAAGTTGTGGTTGAATTCTTTAAATCGTGTTGCGCTTGCTATTGTGGATTGGAACTCCCTCGTGTTGGCTTTCTATCAAAAGTACTTCCCTCCGGAAAAGACCGCAATGCTTAGGAGCCAAATCACGAGCTTCCGACAACGAGGCGATGAGTCCTTATTTGATGCTTGGGAACGATACAAGGACCTACAACGTCAATGCCCTCATCATGGCATGGACAAGTGGTTTATTGTCATGCAATTCTACAACGGTCTTTACAATGAATCGCGCCAAGTCCTAGACTCCGCCGCTAATGGGAGATTCGATAATATTGATGTGGAGGAGGCTATTGACACGATAGAAGCTATGGCCATCCATAATGCGCAATATGGGAGTTCTAGGAATGTCCCTCGTGTCGGTGGTAAGACCGATGGTGATATGGTAGCCATGCTCAATGCAAAAATGGATGCTATGACCGCTATGATTATGAGTCAAATGCAAGCGGGTAGTAGTTCCTCAAATGCGGGGGGACAATCGGTAGCGGCGATACACACTTCCCATGATCCAACTTGCGGGTCATGCGGCGTTTCCGGTCATTCTTCCTTAGAATGCCGAGGTATGTATCCTGTTCATGCTTATCAAACTCAACAAAACAGCGCCTACTCGAACTACTACAATGAAGGCTACAAAAACCATCCCAATTTGTCATACAAGAGTCAAAATGTCTTGAATCCTCCACCACAACAACCATACAACAATCCTTCACAAAATTTCAGCCCACAATACAACAACCAACGACCCTACAACCCTCCGGGCTTCAATCGCCCTAATTTTCAACCACAAAATGCTCCGCCACCCGTGCAAGCCGCTCCAGTCCCCGACCCGATGAGCGAAATGAGGTCAATGATGATGCAAATGGCCAAAACACAAGAAACAATGATGGCTCAAATGCAAAAGAGCGATCAAGCTAAAGACGCCGCCATCAAGATGCTTGAAACTCAAATGGCCCAACTTGCTTCTTCGAGCTCTCAAAGGAAGCCGGGTTCTCTTCCTTCTCAAGGCACGCAACCGCAACATGAGTCGATCCATGCCATCTCGTTGAGAAGTGGAACGAGCTACGATGGTCCTCCAATGCCTACGGTGGTAAGTGAGGTAGACCCTCCTCTTTCTCCTAATGTTATGCATGCTTCTAGTGATGGTTTTGCAGGAGCAGGTACGAAGACGAATGGAGCAAGCACGAGTGGAGCAGGGAAAGGAGATGGAGCCGTGGAGCCCAAGAGGGCCGTGAATGGTGGTGGTGTGCAGGGGGAGGCCGAGAATGAGAAGGAAAGGGCCAAGGAGACGCCGCAAGCGCAGAGCAAGCCGGTTGAGCCGCCGGTTCAAATCAAATTACCATTCCCGAGCCGAGTGGTAAAGTCAAAGCTCGACTCACAATTCGGTAAGTTCATGGAGGTCGTCAAGGATTTAAAGGTAACCGTTCCCTTCACTGAACTTGTTACGCAAGTCCCTGCTTATGCAAAGTTTCTCAAAGACATCCTCACCCGCAAACGATCCTTCAATGAGGTCGAGACTGTTGCTTTTACTGCTGAATGCAGCACACTTTTACAAAACCAGTCTCCTCCTAAATTGAAAGATCCGGGTAGCTTCTCGATCCCTTGCACTATTGGTACTACTTTCATTGATAAAGCTTTATGTGATTTAGGTGCAAGCGTGAGTGTCATGCCGTACTCGGTATGCGAGAAGCTCAACATGGGCGAGTTGAAAGTAACTAATATCACGCTCCAGATGGCGGATCGTTCTGTCAAACGCCCTCTCGGTGTCTTGGAGGACGTTCCCGTCAAGGTTGGTAAGTTTTTTATTCCCGTCGATTTCATCGTTCTTGACATGGCCGAGGACTCCCAAATTCCAATCATATTGGGTCGGCCTTTCTTGCACACTGCTGGTGCAATCATAGACGTCAAGAACGGTAAATTGACTTTGGATATCGGAGGTGATAAAGTTACTTTCAACCTTTCTAATGCTTTAAAACGCCCCATGTTAGAGGAGCATGTCTTTGCGGTTGATGTCATTGATGATTGTATAGACGACTACTTACCTCAAGTCCTCGAGAGGGATCCTCTTGAGGCCGTGCTTTGTTGTGATATGATCGCAGGTACTTTAGGGAGGACGGATGCGGGTCGAGCTGTGATCAAAGACGATGTGCGTGGTGAGGACAAAGGTGGCCGTGTGGGCCATGGTGATGCTGCTCATGTTTGTGCTATGGATGATGATGATGGAGACGACGATGAGGACGATGGTAGTGGGGTCATTTATGACGAGGCCCACGGTTGGTGGTACTTCCCGTACCCTGCTGCGCCCCCAGTTTGATGCTGGTTTGGGGGAATGTTTTGCTTGTAAATAAATTGTATGTACTTTGCTTTCTTTTGAGACTCCTTTGCTCGTTTTTCTCCTTTTTTTTTTTTTTTAGGGGTCCCTGGTTGATGTGCTTTAGGACACATTGGGGACAATGTGTCGTCTGGTTTGGGGGAGAAACGCTTTGCTTTGCTTTGCTTTATTTTTGCGCTTTCTTTTTCGTTTTTCATTTTTCAAAAAAATCACAAAATCCCAAAAAAAATCTGAAAAATTCAAAAAATACAAAAAAATCAGAAAAATTCTCAAGAAAAAACACAAAAATACGTATCCCGTTCTGTTGTTTGCGAGCTCTTTTTACCTTGATTTTTCCCGACATCCCTTCCCTTGTTAGCTTTGAGCTTTGGCATGATTTATATTGTTGGATTAGCGCTTTCGGGGATGTTTAGACGTGCTTGCAGATGATGGCGTGCTTTTACTATAGGCTTTATCATTCATGGACTATAGCTACTTATATTGTGAGGTTTTGAGCCTCTTGCGGCCGGTTCATCTAACCCGGTCCCCATGCTTATTTTGTGAGTAGTTCTCCTCGTGGGGTACGTAATATTAACACGCATAAGTGTGGCTCCTATCCCGTTTTTCCCGTCTGGTTTGGGGGAGAAACGCTTTGCTTTGCTTTGCTTTATTTTTGCGCTTTCTTTTTCGTTTTTCATTTTTCAAAAAAATCACAAAATCCCAAAAAAAATCTGAAAAATTCAAAAAATACAAAAAAATCAGAAAAATTCTCAAGAAAAAACACAAAAATACGTATCCCGTTCTGTTGTTTGCGAGCTCTTTTTACCTTGATTTTTCCCGACATCCCTTCCCTTGTTAGCTTTGAGCTTTGGCATGATTTATATTGTTGGATTAGCGCTTTCGGGGATGTTTAGACGTGCTTGCAGATGATGGCGTGCTTTTACTATAGGCTTTATCATTCATGGACTATAGCTACTTATATTGTGAGGTTTTGAGCCTCTTGCGGCCGGTTCATCTAACCCGGTCCCCGTGCTTATTTTGTGAGTAGTTCTCCTCGTGGGGTACGTAATATTAACACGCATAAGTGTGGCTCCTATCCCGTTTTTCCCCGCGATTTTGTCACTTGTTTTGCATATGAGGCTTTAGTCGATTTTCACATGATTCACCTTGTCTTACTTTGATTTATCCTCTCATTTTTGATCCTATTACCCTTATTCACATGAGTTTGCTAGCCACATGCCATATAGCCTACCCTTGCCTTGCTAGTTACCGCTTTTGCTTACTCTTGTGCTTGTCCTACGGGTTTTGATCATGCTACGACTTGCTGATGTTGTTAGCCTTGAGAGTGTTGGTGAATTGGAGTCGGGATTGCTGTTTCCCCGACCCTTGATGAGGTATTTTCCGCAACATATGAGAGTGTTCTTTGCTCAAGAAAGAAAAAACACAAAAATCAGAAAAATATAAACACAACACAAAAAAAAAATCAAAAGAAAAGAGAGACCGTTATGCTGTTTCCGGTCCGTTTATTATGAGAGTTTGGGTTCCGTTTTGGTTGGACGAGCACTTGAGTAGTATTAGTGGTTTCTAGTGGCTTAGCTCCACGATTCCATAACTATTTGATCCACCTTTTTACCCTTTACCTCTCTATGGCCTTTACACCCTCATATCCTATGTAAGCCCTCATGTTTGGTTCGTTTTTGTGACATTATTTGTGTACGGGAATACGAGATTTGGTCCACATTAGATTGCGGGCGTGCTTCCACCAGTTGAGTAGGTGAGTGTCACTATATACTTCGCCTTGTTCATCATTTGAGTAGAGTGGAAACCGCGAGAGGTCCGTGATTTGATTGCTAGAGAGCCTAAGTCTAAGCCATGCTGTTCATTCTGCGCCGTCTTGTAATTCTCATCCGTTAGCTTGCTATTTCCATGCGTCCCATGTTGATTCGGGATTGATTGCCGTATGCTCATGCTACTTGCGGTTTTGGTGATTGTTCAGGGAAGTTTTCTTTTGCTCGCTTTGTCCTCTATTTTCTGTCATGCTTGGTTGCTTGAGGACAAGCAACGGTTGATTTGGGGAGTTTGATGTGTCTTATATTTATATGTTTTTATAGCCCCCGCCGCCATGCGTTTATGCGTTCCTGCGCTTTTACATGCGTTTCAGCCCCTATTTCTCTCCGTTTTGGCACTGCTGCGTTTTTGTGTCCATCTTGCAGGTACACGCACTTATTTGGAGTATAGGAGGCTTGTCGAGAAGATTCGTGAAGTTTCGTGAAGTTTGGAGGTGATTCGAGCTGGTTTCGTCGCGTTTCGCTTGCGCACGAGCCTCGTTTCAACCAATGAAGGTGTCTCGGGACCATGGGACGGGATTTCAAACTCACATTATCATCCGAGACCTCGTCCCTACTCATGAGCAAAGTACATTAGCCTTGGGACAACAAGAAGAAAGGAAGTTGGCTTTGCTGCAAGCCAAAAGGAAGCAAAAACAAGAAAAAAAACTAAGTACAAAAGAAGCACAAAAGAGGACTTGAACTGAAGGCTCCGGGATGACCTTGTCCCGTCCGGGGTGCACTTGTCCCGTCCGGGATGGCCCCTGTCCCGTCCGGGACCACCTAGGGACGGTGAGAGACGCTTCGTTAGCTTGTAATGTTTCGTCTATTTGAGGGGGCAAAACATATTATTTTCGCACGAAATTTTGAGAGGATCTTCCTAACACTTTAAACTACTTTCTATCAAAAATTTAGGGTTAGATTAATTTTTCTTCTTGTACTTTGAATTCTCGACTCGGATTGCTTGTTTGATCGTCCTATTTCGGTATTGTTGACTTTGTTCTTCTCTTTCTCTTGCAATTTCTGATTGTGTTTTGTTTTATACTTCTCTCCTTTGTTTATCATCTCAATATATATCTTCGTTGATCATGTTTTCATCCATTGTTATTGCTTTTGTTGTTGTTTACGTCATGTGTGAGTAGTCCTCTATCTAGGGATGAAGGGTGATCATGGGTGAGTAGTCTTGGATGAACTTGGTGATGATTTGATGAGGGTTTTGTGTGTGTCTCTGGTTTTCTCGTTTTGTTTGCGTTTGTTGATCCTTTGGCCAAGGATTAGTGAGCCTTTGCTACCCTTAAACTTAAGAACGAAAGCCTAGTTTAAGGTAGGGCATGAGACTAACCATTAGGACCCTCACTTGTAAGTTGCGAGAGCCCGCATTTGAGACCTAGAGGACGCTTAGAACCGAGAGGTCGAGCCTATTCCTTAGCACATGCGATTCCCGACTCATTTCTGTCACCATCGTTCATCCTAGCTTTGCCCTTGCTAACCCCGATTCCCTAGACTTTTCCCTAATCGTTTAATCCTTTATTCCTTCGCTCTAGCTTTAGTTAACCAACCATACTCGAACCGAGACTAGAATCGCTAAGAATAACCAACATTACGACCGTCTCTCTGTGGATTCGACCCGACTTACCCTTGCTACCTAGTAGAGTGAGTTTGGATTATCTTTGACTAGGCGAGTGCGACTAAGCCTTATCAGGTGTCCATTGATCCTCCAGGTGTGGCTGATGGAGCGTCTAAGTGTGTTGAACGACCTTGGCTTCGATGGCGAATATGTCGCAGGAGGCGTTACCAATCGTTACATGCGATGGTCGGGTCCGCACAGCGCCCTAATGACTATTTCCCCGAGTTTGTGAGGTCATGCGCCATCCGTTGGTCGGTATCCTGGTGGGGAGTGGTCAGTGTGACGGCGAGCGCAGTAGGTGATGGCCCCTCTGGGGTCCTATTGTGTGGGTTCGAGATGGGGGTTTACATCCATCCCCTGCGGGTGAGGCGACAGATAGGGTATGCACAGTTCATTCCTGGCCAGGACACGAAGGTACAGGACATGGTTGTGTTAAATAACCAGGTGACCGATGAGTGGGTCAGTGGTTGGATCATGCGTCCTAAGTGGCTTGTGGCTGGTACTCCTGGGACGATCCGGGTGTCGAGGGCTTACTCTAAATGGACCGTTGCTGAAAGTGCTGTGGAGAGGGCTCGTCTCCGTGCCATAGAGCTTAACGAGCCTCCGCCGACGTCCGCCTACGACCCGATCCGCTTTGGACGCAATAGTGGTAGGGGTGGCGCTTCGAGCTCGGTGCCCCTCTCGGCGGCTGAATGCGTGTTCGGTCGTCGCCGTATTCCAGGGCCAGGTGCTCCGGATCGTCATGGTAATGTTGGGGGTCGCCGTAGGGGTTGAGGGTTGGTGCTCCCTTTATCCAGCTGGAGAGGTCTCGAGTCTGCTTCGGAGAATAACCTGGTTTAGTTTATGTGTGCTTTGTTAGTATTATGTTCATATTATGTTGTATTATGTAATATATTACATATCCTAAACCCGATGTACATGCCGGGACTCGTATTGTAATATATAGTGTTTGTTAGTGTATTTCTAAGGTCGTAGTTATGCTCCTATGTTTGAAAAATCCAAAATGTAACCGTTCTTTTTAAGATTAATAAAAATCAGTTTTTTTTTATTTACGACTTCGCCTCATTTTGCTTGTTATTTTTTGTGAAATTCCTTGGCTCTAATCTCTTTTCAAAGGTTTAGAATGCAAGCATGGTTTTTGTTGTTTTAGGAAATTTTTTTTGTTGACTATTCCCTCGACTTTTTTAAGCTTTGGGTTTGTCGTTTTGTGTTGAATGTCGTTCTTTTCACCCTTAGGTTAAAAGACGAATTTTTGTGTTGACTATGTCCTTGGCCTTTTTAAGCTTTAGACGCGTCATTTTTGTGTTGAATATCGCCTTATGTTAACCTATTGGGTTATGAGACGGTTTTTGTGTTGACTATATCCTCAGCCTTTTTAAGCTTTTGGACGCGTCATTTTTGTGTTGAATATCGGTTGTGCTTTTTACAAAGCTGCCTACGTATCCACGAAAAGTGGAATCAAACCGGCGTAGTTCGAGAATGTATGTTTAAGGGCATACCGGCCCATGAGTTGTGTTTGCTTTTTTGTGGTGAATGTGCACGTTTTAGGGGCATGCCGGCCCATGAGCATGTTTAAGGACCTGCCGGTCCATGAATTGTGTTTGGTGGATGCATGTTTAGGGGCATGCCGGCCCATGAGCATGTTTAAGGACCTGCCGGTCCATGAATTGTTTTTATGAAATTGTATTTTACAGATACATTGCAAGGGGTTTTTAGGGATAGTATTTCTTGAGTTGATCGAGATTTGTGGCGAGGTTGAACTCTTGGCCGTCGAGGTCGGTTAGTTTGACTGCTCCGCCCGTGTAGATCTCCTTGACGAGGTAGGGCCCTGCCCAGTTAGGTTTGAATTTTCCCCGTGGGTCGACTGGAAGTGGTGCCCGGACTGACTTTAGTACGAGATTACCTACTTTTATGTGTCGTGGCTTAACTCGCTTGTTGAATGCTCGTTGTAGTCGGGCTTGGTACATTCGTACGGTGCTCAGGGAATGCAGTCGGCGTTCATCCAGGAGCATGAGTTGTTCGTATCGTTCACGGGCCCATTCTGCTTCCGGGATGCTACTTTCCATTAGTATGCGTAGAGATTGTATTTCTATTTCCCTTTGGTTGGGCGGCTTCCATGCCGTAGGTGAGAAATAGGGGTCATGCCCGTAGGGGTTCGGATGGTAGTCACGGTATCCCGCAGTGCATATGGTATCTTGTTGGGCCAATCTTTGTAGTGTCGATCATTTTCTCGAGTATGGTGACGATTGTCTTGTTTCTTTGTAGCGGCTCCATTGGTTTGGGGTCGATAGGGTGAGGATTTGTGATGCCGGATGTTGTATTTTGTGAGTATGGCTTCTGTCTCGCGCTGAAAGTGCGAGCCTTGATCGCTGATGAACTCATGGGGTATGCCATATCGGCATATGATGTTTGTCTGGATGAACTTGGCGACTTTTTTGGAGCCGAGGGTTCGAAAAGATGCTGCTTCTACCCATTTTGTGAAGTAGTCGATGGCCACCAAAGACGAAGCGGTGACCTCTGCTCAGATGGGGTGGACTTTTCCTATCACGTCGATGCCCAGGTTGAAAAGGGCCAGGTGAGGTTAGAATTTGTATAGTGGTGAAGGTGGTACATGTTGGACATTCTTTGAAAATTTGGCGGTTGTGGCGGTGCTTGGCGTATTGGATACTGATGCCTTCCATGGTCGCCCAATACCATTCTAGCCGTAGAATCTGTTTGCAGAGTGCTCGAGCGTTCATGTGGGGTCCGCATTCGCCATCGTGGACTTGCGTGATGATTTCCTGCCCCTTCTTGTAGTCGACACATATGAGCAGTGTCCCTTGTGGTGTCTTCTTGAGTAATTGTCCCATCTCTAGCACAAATTGGGAAGCTAGGAGTCTGATAGCCCTCTGTCCGCGTTTATCGGTGTCGGGTGGGTAAGTGTTGTCTGTTTTGTAGTTGATTATGGCTTGATACCACGGCTGCATGCGCTCGGCTTCATCGGATCAATGGTATGGATGTATCTTTGGTTCGCGTCTTTCGACGATGATGGGTAGTAACTTCATGTTTGGTGGCATGTTGAGGAGGGATGAGAGTTTTGACAGTGCGTCGGCAAACTGGTTTTCTTCCCTTGGGAGGTGGTAAAATTCAATGCAGTCGAAGTTGGTTAGGAGTTTTTGTACTTTTGTTTGGTATTTGGTGAGGGTTTCGCTCATGATCTTCCATGCCCCGGTCACTTGATTTATGATGAGGAATGAATCTCCATGCACCCGTAGGTAACTTATTTTGAGGGCGATGGCTGCTTGCAGGCCGTAAATGCAGGCTTCGTATTCCGCGGCGTTGTTTGTGACGCTAAAATCGAGCTTGATCGAGAGCGGAGTATGGTCACCATTTGGGGATATTAAGAGTATTCCTACTCCGTAGCCGCGGTAATTTGATGCTCCGTCCAAGTATAATTGCGGTACTCCGCTACATGGCGAAGATCCCATCGTCCGGAAATGACATTGTATCGATCATGGGTTGTTCGATGATAGCATTTTCTGCAAGGAAGTCGGAAACTGCTCTTCCCTTGATCACTTTCAGAGGGAGGTATTTGAGTTCATACTCGGCGAGGAGTAGAGTCCACCTGGCCATACGTCCGTTCAGGACTGGTTTTTCAAATAGGTATTTGAGGGGGTCTATTAGGGAGTAGACTCTTGTTGTGCTAGTGAGTAGGTAGTGTCTGAGCTTTTTGGTTGCCCGCACGGCAGGCGACTTTCTCGACCGTTCATACCGAAGTTCGTAATCGTGAAACTTCTTGGCGATGTAGTAGATGGCCCGTTCTTCGTTGTTGACTTCTTGGCGAGCATGGCACCCATGGCGTTTGGCGTGAGTCGTCAAGTATAGCGGCGATGGCAAGTCCTTTGTGGGGTATGAATGGGTGGGTTTGTAAGTAAGCTCTTGACTCTGCCGAACGCTTGTTGGCGATCATCGTCCCAGCCGTATGCTCTTCCCTCTTCAATTTTTTGAAGATTGGCTCGCAAATCATGGTAAGCTTGCTGATGAACCGGGAGATATATTGGACTTGTCCCAAGAAACTCCTTATTTCGTCGATGTTGCTCGGCGTCTTCATGCTCATTAATGCTTTGATTTTGGTCCGGTCTACTTGATCCTCATTGGCTTACTATGTGGCCTAGCGACTTGCACGATGTGACTCCAAAGGTGCATTTCTGTGGGTTTAATCGCATTTTGTACTGTCTGATTCTGGTGAAGAACTTGCGGAGGTTGGTGACGTGGTCGTCCCTTCCTTTTGACTTTACAATCATGTCGTCGACGTATACCTCAACCTCCTTATGCATCATGTCGGGGAGCAAGGTGGTAGCAGTGCGTTGGTAGGTAGCCAGGCATTTATGAGCCCAAATGGCATGGCCAGGTGTAGCGACGTTCCCAGGGGGTTCTGAAGGTGGTTTTTGGCATGTCGTCTGCGCCATTTTGATTTGGTTGTATCCCGCGTATCCATCCATGAATAGCGATGGGCGTGGTCTGTTTGTGTTGGCGATTAGGATGTCCATGTGGGGTAGTGGGAAATCATCTTTTGGGCAGGCTTTGTTCAGGTCCCGGAAGTCGGCACATACTCGTATTTTGCCCTTTTTCTTCATATCCGGTACCATATTGGAGACCCGACCGAGTATTCGATGACTTGGATGAACCCGACTTATGGCTGCACCGATCTCTTCTTTGACCATGAGAGACCATTCTGGCTTGATGCGTCGGAGCTTCTGCTTGACCGGTCTGCTACCTTGCTTGATTGGGATGCGATGTTCAGCTATCTCACGGTCGATGCCGGGCATGTCTCTGTATGACCATGCGAAGACGTCCCTGAATTCTGTGAGAAGCTTAGTATATGTGGCCCTTTCTTCCGTGCTTAGGGAAGCCCCCAGTTGTAGTTCTTGAGGCTCTTCGGGTGTTCCTACGTTGATGGTCGTTGTGTCTTCAATAATGGGGTCCTGTTCGGGTTTTGAGACAATACTTGCAATGTATCTATATAATGCAATTTTATTTAGTTTAAATTTATCGCAATTATTAGGAAAGGTAGAGTTTAAATGAGGCAAAGAGTAACCAAAAACTTTCATGTTATTAATGTTATCAAAAGCGGTTACATTTGAAGATAGCTCAGATGAGGGAGCTTTGGACAACCTTAATGACTCTAGTTCTTTAGCTAAATTGACTATGTCAGGGAAGTAGCCCGGGGGCTTAGTTGGGAGTAGAGACTTGAGATGACCGAGGAGTTTAAATTTTAAGGCAGTCTTTTGGTTTGGGGTGTTGTCTTCGTCTTCGTCGAGTCGGAATCTTCAAGGCGTAGCCCGACCCGTAGTTATCTTGAAAGTGCGGCCTTGTTCGTCGGTCCATTCGAGGGTTTTGACCATCCGTCGTGTGTTTTTCTTCGTAAGGGATGATCAGGTTGGTAGGGTTGAAATTGTTGTTGCGCACGATGTCAGAAATGAGCTCAATCCCGGCGATGGAGTACGTGGTGGTGTCCTTAGGAATCTTGTTAGTGCCCTCTTTGTCGAAGTAGTGGCTGGGGAGGATGTGGTATGGTTGTATGTGGAAGTCATGATATTTCTTGCGATCATTGTGTGTTTCCCAACCTTGAGAGACTTCGTACGACCATGGTACGTAGGATAGACCCATGGTGGACCATTTGTTATCGTCGCCCTTGGCGTAGAGTGTAGCGATTTCTTCTCTACGAGTCAGAGTACAGATGTTGAAGTCGAAGACGAAACCACACATGTCGCTACCGGATCGGCGTTTATCTCCGCAGATTATCGTTAGTCTTTGTCGCTGAGGGTAGCACGAAAGTTCGAGGCGTCCGATGGTGACGATCTCGCCATCCGCAGGTATCGACTTTTGATGTAGGGTTGAGGTGACGGCCTTGGTAGCGTGGATCCAAGGTCTACCTAGTAGCATGTTGTAGGTAGGGGGTATGTCGATGATTTGAAATTCAGTTTCTCTCATGACTGGTCCTGTCATAATGGGGAAGGAGATGGTTCCCTTTATGCTGCGACGTGTTCCATCGTAGGCCCTGACACCGTCCGTACATGGGATAAAGTCATTTTCTTTAATTCCCAGTTTCCTGGCTATCTCAAGGGGCAAGACATTGACTGCGGATCCGTTGTCGATGAGGACGACTGGTAATGTCATGCCGTGGCATTCCACGTTGATGTAGAGAGGTAGGTTATGCGTGCCACCGAACGGAGGGAGATCTTTATCCGAGAAGGTGACGGCGTTGGCACGCCATTCGGCGTGTGATGTTCTTGATAAGCCTCTGCGGAGACATTTCCGATGTCATTGGGGTGACTGTAATGCTTGGTAGAGGCTTCACGATGTCCCATTGAGTCCCTTAAGAGCTGCCAGATTGAAATGTCTGCTTTTGTCTTGTTGAGCTGCTTATGGAGCGTGTCTCCGATTTCAGGCGTGGGTAAGGGTGTTGGGGTAGCACTTGGTGATGCTACCTTGTTAAGTGGCAAGACAGGTACAGGATTAGTGTCAGGTAATGACACTTTGTTGGCTGGCGGCGTAGGAGCAATGTTTGTAGGTGAGGTTGCGGAGGTAGGCGAAGTAGGCGGTGTATCCTCGTCTATGATTATTCCCTTGTTCTTCTCTTGGGCAGTCAACCTTGGCGGGTGGCTTTGAGGTTCAAGTAACTTTAGAGAAGCTTGGTATGGACGTCCGGAACGCGTTAGGTAGGCTACTTCGTCATCACTGTCCGATAGTCTGAATGGGTACTTGTGACGTAACTCTCCGTACTTGCCTGGCGGGCGGCGGGGTTGAGCCTCTTCGTCGTAGGGCTCATCTTGGAGATATATGCGGATGTCATCATTGTCGGTTTCATCCTCAGAAGTATTCCAGATACCGTTGATTTCGTGGTCATTCGAGATGATTAGTTTAGAGCAGTCGATGATGGGGTGTGTGCTTGCAAAGATAGCATGGGTATCACGAGAGGTTAAATGGTTTGAAGGTTTAGGACTCGAAATTTGGGCTTTACGATGGTATTGTCGTCGATCAAGTCCTGAACTATGTTCTTCAGGCGGAAGCATTGCTCGGTGTGCCCCTTTCCTCTGTGGAACTCGCAGTATGCGTTTTGATCCCACGACTTTGGCTTCTTGTCCGGGGGAGGCTCGCTAGTAGGTCCTATGAGTTGAAGTACATTGCGGCTCACAAGCTTCTGTAGTGCCTTTGAGTAAGTCATGTATATTGGGTCAAAGTTTCGTCGTGCCTTCATCGAACTGGGACCAGGAGGTGAGTATGATGCTTTTGGCGGGGGCGTGGCAGGCCTTGGTGGTGTCGTAAAAACCGGTGGTGCCTCTAACGCGTCCAGTGCGTTGATGGCATGGATGGGCTCGACTTTGGCAGCGGCTCGAGATGAGCTTCCTTGATACCCGCGACCCGTGTTCTTATTCCTATTTTCTTTACGGAGGTCGTCCTCGATGAGCTCGCCGACGACGCTGAGGGTTGAGAAGTTGTCAAAATTCCGTGCAAGTAGGAGTTGTTGGTATGCGGGGGTGAGGTTGTTGATGAACTTAGTGATTAAGTCAGTGTCCCTTGGACGGTTAGGTATTTGGGCACACAGTTTCTTCCATCGCGTCAGGTATTCGGTAAACCCCTCATTGTCTCTCTCAGTCAGGACCTCCAAGGTACGTAGCGAGACTTGGATATCATTGTTGTCCCGGTACTGTAGATCGAACGCAACCGTTATGTCCTCGAAACTACCCGTCTTGTGTGGCTCTAAAGCGTAGAACCATGCCCTGGGTTGTGCGTCTAATGAGTGAGGGAATAAGGTAGCCCATGCAGGGGGTTCGACACCCATGATGGCCATTTTAGCTTTGAAAGCCTTGACGTGAACGAGCGGGCTTTCGTGACCTTTGAAGATGGGAAGATCGCTGAGTGCTAGCTTGTGCAGTAGCATGGACTGGCGTTCTTTGGGATGTGCTCGTTTTCTTGGTGTATGGAGTAACCCCTTGAGTTCGTGAGACGCTCTTCCATGGTTCGAATCCTTTTGCATTCCGTTCGATTCTCGGCCAGCGTCTGGCGTTTTCTGCTTCAAACTTTTGCATGATAGCCATTTGCTCGATCGTCGTAGTGAGGCTAGCTATCTTATCATTGAGTTGTCGGACTTGTTCGGCAGTTATCTCCGGGGGGGGTGGTGGTGGTCCTCCGAGACCCTCATCGTGTTGAAAGGCCATGACAGGGTTTGGTTTTGATCTGGTGGAGGGGCGCTTCTTTGGAGGCGGAGGTGGGTTCAAGTGACGGTTCTTAGTTCGTCGTGTATCCAGGGTTTTTCAATGAGCGGACCTGACAAAGTTTTCAAAACTTTAGTGATTCTAAAAGAGAAGGAAAAGACTCAAATGAAAAATCGCATTCACGACCAAAGGAAGACGCAAAAGTGTAAAAAGTGGGTGACTTGACTTGACTCGTGTTTTTAGCTTTTAAAAGGACACGGGAAGCTTTTGAGGTAGAGGCGTGTTGACACGTCCCTATTCTCGAGGTAGGAAAATTTGTATGATCATAATCTGATAGACCCGGTTTGGCGGTATGTTGCCAGGGGTTTAACATTGGATTATGATAAAAAAAAGGATCAGACCGGAGTAGCGATAGGCTAACCGACCTGAGGATGTTAAAATTGGGTAAAAGGCGATCAATTGTTCGCCTTTTACGTGTGACTCAGGGATTTAAATCAAAAATGACGATAAGTCATTCGATTCAAAGAGTAAATCAACGGGTTCGTATCTGAACGAGCCCGCGTTTTTTTGTTTTTGAGAGAAAAAGATTAAATCGGGATGACTAAAGAGTCACTCGACTTAGAGCTAATTCTAACGTTCTAAAAGTTAATTTCATTTAAAATCTCCGAAATGAATTGACATACTCGGGTTTTTGCTTTGTGAAAGACCTTTAGCAATAAATGTATTATGACGATACGTCAGTCGCATAATTCATCTACGTTTTGAAAAAGACCTGGGATATAGTGGTTATCCTAGGTCGGTTTTAAATGTAGTGGCATTTTATTTATTAAACTCAAATGACTACAGGTCAAAGAGCCTAACGGCGTGTTTTCAAAAGTATGACCTTTTTTGAAAAAAGTTTGAAAAAGCAATTTCAAAGATGGACGTATTTTAAAAGTATAATGCCTAGCAAAAGTTTTCACATGCAGAAAGTTTTTGAAAGACTACTATAGTGAGGGTACTATAGCTTCACACTTGTACATATAAACACAGGTTTTTGGTTTATAGGGTAAGGTTCCCTCCGGTCATTCCCGCGACGTTTAGGTAGGGGCACCCGCAAGACTACACACGTCTTAGGTGTGAATTCAAGACGGGCCCTAGAGCGTTCGAGTTTGACTGGTTACGATCGTTTGTACGGATGCCGTACTTGTAATCGTGGAGGGGTGAGAGAACAGTGTGTCCGGAGTTACCTCGCTTATGAAGCGAGAGTTACTGGGGGCCGTTCCTCAAAGGGTGTGGTTTGAATCAGGAGGATTCGACTCTACGTATTTTTGCCCAAATATCGAAAGCGTAAATGTTTTCAAAGTTTCAAGCTTCACTTCTTTATGATTTTAAAATAAAAGAAAAACTAGTTTTTCAAAAATAATAAAAATCATGCTCGTCCCCAGCGGAGTCGCCAGCTGAAGGTACCGGGAAAAATAAAAAATGTGATGATCGCTGGTCCCTATCGATGCCCTGCGCGCCCGCCCTCGCCCCGTGTGGGGGCGCCGGGGCGGAATGCGCCTCGCAGGAAAAAGTGCGAAGTTTTGAGAAAAATGGGGGAGATCATTGCATGAATTTGTGACCAAAAAGAAAAGTAGAAAATCCTTTTTGAAAGTGTATTTTCGGAGTCGCCACCAAATATTAAAGGAATTTGGAACCTATTCAACGCGTCTTGAAATACAAGACACGAGTGTCTCAGATTTCAAGGTGCGTCGATACCTATCTATCTGAGGTTTGAAACCAGAGAAGGGGTTCGGAGTGAGGTTACTTTTCGAAAGTTTTGACAAAGTGTATTTTGAAAACAGCAATCAAAAAGCTTACGTAAAAAGTAGTCTCTACTAATTTGAAAACATTTGCTTAATTTCGATATTTGGGCTAAAAGTCACGCTACGTACAAGTGCGAATAAGTATGACTCGATTAAAATGCATAAATAATGTAAATTGTCAAAATAATGACATATTGATATAGGAAATGTACGTTAAATAATAATTTATTGACTAAATTATTACTATAGACGTTATTTTCCAACCTCGTTTTAGAATTTGTACAGAAAAACCCTCAGTTTTGACATGCTAAAAGACTCTATGAAACGGTACAATTTAGTGTTGGATCCGTGATTCTAGTCGTTATTTAATGCATGAATGAGGACTTGCATAATTATAAAAGTGACGTCGGTTTGTTTTAGTGATAATGAGTCGTTTATTTATGCGATATTGGCGGGGTTTAGACGGATTATGAATCCGAATTGCTACAACCAGACATTTAATACGGCCGCTAGAGCCAATATCGGGTTTGGGGTTAATGTAACCCCATTATCCGAGTCTCAAACGTCCAGCCCGTAGGTAAAATGTTTACCTTTCGAAAATGTAAAGACGGTATTTTTGAGTGGATTTCGTGAATAGTGTATATGTGTTAAAAACCGATATGTTGAAAATGAATGAAGGGGGTTGGTATTTATAGAGTTTGGGTGGTTTTTGTGGGTGCACAAAATTAAATCGCTTTGTAATTTGGCGTTTAGTTTTGTTTGAGTTGGATATTTTTAAGAAAAATCAAAAAGTGGTGGTATGAAACAAAATAATAATCGCTGTTAACAGCGATTAGAAATTTAATCGCTTTGTCAACCGCGATTGTTATTTTGTTTTGGTGAAATTTGTTTATGCCGCCATTTGGTTAATGACGTATTATAGGGTAATGATGGTGTTTTGTGATGTAATTATCTTAGTGGTTAAGTCATTTTGTTTTGGTCCGAATTTCGGTTTTCGTGTTTCGGTTTTTGTCGTGTTTTTCGGTTTTGGCTTGAAATAAAATAATATTGGGTTATATTATTTAATGGTATCGTGGAGTTTTGTTTTGTGAAAATGTGACACGGGACGCACTTTGGCCCGTTTTGAGTGTTGTGTTAGTGTGCGTTTTCGGGTCGTTTTTGTAAGTTTGGGCCGTTTTGTAGCTAGTTGGGCTGTTTTTGTGGCTTGGCTTAATAAGACGTTCCTATATTGTGCTTGTGTTACGCTCATGACGACTAAAATTGACATTCATTTTTATGATTATGCAAATCCAAATTAATACGCTAAAAATGACTAATACGTTTTAGACACTTTTGTACCGTTTCGACTCTTTTAAAAGCATGCATGAAAGTCCTTTTCATCATCGGGTTTGTTTTTGGGGGGGTACGGATACGGGTATCTACAATGACTCGACTCGTGTTTTTAGCTTAAAAAGACACAGGAAGCTTTTGAGGTAGGGGCATGTTGACACGTCCCTAATCTCGAGGTAGGAAAATTTTTATGATCATAATCCGATTAACCCAGTTTAGCGGTATGTTGCTAGGGGTTTATCGTTACGATAAAAAGGATCAAACCGAAGTAGCGATAGGCTAGTCGATCTGAGGATGTTAAAATTGGGTAAAAGGCGATCATTTGTTCGCCTTTCACGTGTGACTCAAGGAATTAAATCAAAATGACGATAGGTCACTTGATTCAAAAATTAAATCAACGGGTTCGCATCTGAACGGGCCCGCGTTTTTGTTTTTTGAGAGAAAAAGATTAAATCGGGATGACTAAAGAGTCACTCGACTTAGGGCTAATTCTAACGTACTAAAGGTTAATTTCATTTAAAATCTCCAAAATGCATTTGACATTGTCGGGTTTTTGCTCTATGAAATTTTTTGCAATAAATGTATTATGACGATACGTCAGTCGCATAATTCATTTACGTTTTGAAAAAGATCGGGGATCTAGTGATTATCCTGGATCGGTTTTAAATGCACTGGCTTTTTATTTATCAAACTCAAATGACTATGGGTCAAAGAGCCTAACAGCGTGTTTTTAAAAGTATGACCTTTTTGAAAAAAGTTTAAAAGTGAATTTTCAAAAATGGACGTATTTTAAATGTAAAATGCCTAGGAAAAGTTTTTGCATGCAAAGGTTTTGAAAGACGACTATAGTGAGGGTACTATAGCTTCACACTTGTACATATAAACACAGGTTTTTGGCTTATAGGGTAAGGTTCCCTCCGGCCATTCCCTTAACGTTTCGGTGGGGGCACCCGCAAGACTACACACGTCTTAGGTGTGCATTCAAGACGGGCCCTAGAGCGTTCGAGTTTGACTGGTTACGATCGTTTGTACGGATGCCGTACTTGTAATCGTGGAGGGGTGAGAGAACAGTGTGTCCGGAGTTACCTCGCTTATGAAGCGAGAGTTACTGGGGGCCGTTCCTCAAAGGGTGTGGTTTGAATCAGGAGGATTCGACTCAACGTACTTTTGCCCAAATATCGAAAGCGTAAATGTTTTCAAAGTTTCAAGCTTCACTTCTTTATGATTTTAAAATAAAAGAAAAACTAGTTTTTCAAAAATAATAAAAATCATGCTCGTCCCCAGCGGAGTCGCCAGCTGAAGGTACTGGGAAGGCGACCTATCGACGCCTACTAGCGCGCCGCTCGCCACGTCTTGGGGGCAAGAGCTTGAATGCGCCTCGCAGGAAAGAGTGCGATGGTTTTGAGAAAAATGGGGGAGATCATTGCATGAATTTGTGATCAAAAAACAAAAGTAGAAAAATCCTTTTTGAAAGTGTATTTTCGGAGTCGCCACCAAATATTAAAGGAATTTGGAACCTATTCAACGCGTCTTGAAATACAAGACACGAGTGTCTCAGATTTCAAGATGCGTCGATATCTATCAATCTGAGGTTTGAAACCAGAGAAGGGATTCGGAGTGAGGTTACTTTTCAAAAGTTTTGGCAAAAATGTGTTTTTGAAAACTGAAATCAAAAAGCCTACGTAAAAGTAGTCTCTACTAATTTGAAAACATTTAGTTAATTTCGATATTTGGGCTAAAATGACGCTACGTACAAGTGCGAATATATATGACTCGATTAAAATGCATAAATAATGTAAATCGTCAAAATAATGACTTTTCTATGGGAAATGTACGTTAAATAATAATTTATTGACTAAATTATTACTATAAACGTTATTTTCCGACCTCATATTTGACTCTTTAAGAATTTGTGAAAACCCTCAGTTTTGACATGCTAAAAGACTCTATGAAACGGTACAATTTAGTGCTGGATCCGTGATTCTAGTCGTTATTTAATGCATGAATGAGGACTTGCATAATTATAAAAGTGACGTCGGTTTGCTTTAGTGATAATGAGTCGTTTATTTATGCGATATTGGCGGGGTTTAGACGGATTATGAATCCGAATTACTACAACCGTATTACGAATACGGCTTCGCTAATGCCAATATCGGGTTGGGGTTAATGTAACCCCTTTGTCCGAGTCTCAAAACGTCCCAGAGCGTAGGTAAAATGTTTACCTTTCGAAAGTGAAAAGACGGTATTTTTGAGTGGATTTTGTGAGTAGTATATGTGTTTTGTAAAACCGATATATTGAAATGAATGAAGTGGGTTGCTATTTATAGAGGTTGGCTGGTTTATGCGTAGACAAAAACTTAATCGCCTGTGTACAGGCGAATTTAATTTCATCTAGATTTGTATTTTGTAGGAAAAACAAAAAGATTTGCACCAAAACAAAACTTAATCGCCTGTTGACAGGCGTTTAAGTTTTTAATCGCCTGTCAACTGGCGATTTGTATTTTGTTTTGGTGTGCTGTTTTAGCCGCCTTTTAGTTTTGGACGTATGATTAAGTAATGATTATGTTTTGTGATGTATTATACTTAGGGGTTAAGTCTTTCGTTTTGGTCCGAATTTCGGTTTTCGTGTTTCGGTTTTTGTCGTGTTTTTCGGTTTTGGCTCGAAATACAATAATATTGAATTATATTATTTTGCGGTATTATAGAACCTAATTTTGTGAAAATGTGACACGGGACGCACTTTGGCCCGTTTTGTGTGTTGGGTTTTGGGTCGTTTTTGTAAGTTTGGGCCGTTTTGTAGCTAGTTGGGCTGTTTTTGTGGCTTGGCTTAATAAGACGTTCCTGTATCGTGCTCGTGTTGTGCTTATAATGACTAAGAGTGACATTCATTTTTATGATTATGCAAGTCCAAATTAATACGCTAAAAATGACTAATACGTTTTAGACACTTTTGTACCGTTTTGACTCTTTTAAAAGCATGCATGAAAGTCCTTTTCATCATCGGGTTTGTTTTTGGGGGTTACGGATACGGGTATCTACACAACCGTGGAGGGGCGAAAGGAAAGTTAGTCCTGCACGTGCTTTATCGAGTGGACAAGCCTGCGTGTTGGAACCACCTCTCGAGGGTGCAAAGGGTTCCTAGATTCCAAAAGGAATGGACTCTAAACGAATGTGCATAGCTCAAATATGTGAACATGGATTGTTCAAGGCTTTCAAGTTTCACCTCTTTATTTTTAAAAAGAAAAAGCTAGTTTTTGGTTTTAAAAATAAAATTTTCCCAGCGGAGTGTTGGAGTGAGTGTCCTCCACAATGTTGCGAATACTTAATAAATCTCATTAAGAGGAATACAGGGAATATATCTTTATATAAGTCAGTTGATTAACGTATATCGGTAACGCTCGGCATGCTAGAGTTTGACGTTACTGTCATGAGATGGCGGTAATCAACTCATCCCTTTCGGTCACACCTAATGGGAGGAAGACCAACAGAGACTAGTTATTTATATTTGATATAGTATAACTAGATACTTAATATTGAGACTAATACGTTAGTCAAGAGGTAATAAATTATGAGACGCATATAAGATACGGAACTAGAGTGTTATTATTCTTTTATGCGATAATTGAATAAGTGATTTTGTGAATTAATAATTAAGTGTTAATTTACTAAAAGGGTTATTTGTCATTAATAAAGATTAATTGTAGGGATCTCATCCACATTCACTAATCAAATATTAGTGTAAATCAAATTACTCTAATTTGATTTAGCAAAATCTATGTAGTACAAATTCACTTTGTTACAAGATTAGAAATGTTATACCTTTCTCAAAGGGAAAATAATGGGCACAAAACTAGAACTCCTTTCTAGTTTTGTTTCTTGAGCTTAAGCTTAGGATGATCCTCCAAAAACCCGAGTTTCCAAAGTAGGAAACCTCCTAAAAGATGCACCCAAGAACACTCTAAAGCTACTAAAGATTTTGGACTAGAAATCACTTAGTATCACTTGATAATATGTAATATTATTATTACTAACTCTTAGTAATATTATAAATAATGTGAGTATTAGTTTAGAGAGAAAAGTGATAGAGGAAGGAAAAATGAATTGCATGCTCTCACATTTTATGGCCCAGAGTTTTTATAAGTAAACAAGCAAAATAGAAGTGTATCCAACACTCTATTTTTTCGGCCAACATGCATGTGAGGAGAGAAGAGAGTTTGTCTTGTGAAGAGTAATTCTTTGCATGTTAATCATTGTGTTCGTACATGCAAAAGTTAGACAAACAAAAAGGAATCTTCTCCTCTTTGCTCTCCATTTGGACGGTCCATTAGGACCTATCATGGGTCCATTTTGTTTTCAATATTTGTCCCACAAATACTTATAATTTATCACTTAATTATCTAATATAATAAAGTGTAAATTAATTAAACTTTTCCTTAATATACATGTACACTTACATATATATTAAAATTATACTTTCACTAATCTCATTTGTAAAATATACATGATTAGTGAATTAACGTTTAATCACTAATTCTCATCTCCTCTAATAATTTTATCGATATAAAATTCAATCGTCCGAGTTCACAACTCGATTTCTCTCTAAATTAATTCACCGACTAACCGTTAGTCAAATTATCAAGTCACTAATCTAATCGTATCTCATACAATTGATTAGCTTTAATATTTGGAGTATGTTCCTTTAGGTGTGACTTAAAGGGATCAATTGATTACCGCCGCTCTCACGACAATAACGTCAAACTCTAGTCAGCCAACCGTTATTGATTTACGTTAATCAATTGATATTAATACAGGATGATCCCCATGTATTCCTTAATTGAGATTTATTAAGTAATTGCACAATTGTGGAGGACACATACTCCAACAATCTCCCACTTGTTCGAGACAAGTTGTGCATTACCAATTCTCATGTCCGTTTCACATCTCCCACTCGATGCAAGGTGTCTTACAGGTCGTACTTACATCCTGAGATTTATATCATGAGTGGTTTTCTCGATATGGAGAGTAGCTGTCTGACCGGGGAATCTACCGTAGATTCTTACCGAGCGTGGCCACGCATTTTCAGCGACTTCTCCTCGAGTGGCCCAAAGATGTTTTACCCCGACAAGGGTGGACATTTCCCTTCCACTCGATTGTACTGTATGATGCAGATCACCATGACCCCAAAGATGCCCTTATAACTCCCTTTCACGGCATGGTTTAGGACAAAAATGAAAGTCACTCGAAAACTGCACCGACTCAGACAATCAGTTTCCAGTCAAAGAATCGACTCAAAGGAATACTATAGAAATTCCCACCACGACCAGGTTTCAATCGCATTGAAAAGGAGTTCTATAAGCGTCACTGCCCGACAGAGTGTTTCACAGTCTGTCTATGCAAACGATCGGTCATCTTATATGACCCTATGGTGTTGAACCCACCATCGATCGACTTGCAATCTAGTCTCTCCGAGACGTCACCTCATGTGAGAGACTAGGGACCAAATACTTAGTTTATACCGTTCACTAGAATACGTTCAAATTTGACACACAAATATTCGGATAAACAAAGTATGCATTCATAATGACTTAAGATAAAAACAATGAATGTTATTTTCATATATGTAATAAGATACATCGTTCAATTACATATTACGAAACTAAAGGAAATCTGGCATACGCCGCAACCCCATGGAGGCGGTGTGCGCGTCATGCTTAGCTCTCGAAAGAGGCTTGGTTAAAGGAACAGCGATATTATCGTCTGTCCCAACCTTACAAATATCTATTTCCTTCCTTTCCACATTATCTCTAATAACGTGGTATTTCCTCAAAACGTGTCTAGACTTGTTGCTAGACTTGGGCTCCTTTGCTTTGAAAATAGCCCCACTGTTATCACAATAAACAGTGACAGGATCCACGGCACTAGGGACTACTCTTAGTCCATCCAAGAATTGCCGAATCCACACAGCTTCTTTAGCAGCTTCAGATGCCGCCAAATATTCAAATTCGTCAGAGAATCCGCAGTGACACTCTGTTTGAAGCTCTTCCAACAAACAGCTCCTCCATTCAACATAAAGACATAGCCGGATTGGGATTTCAGATCATCCCCATCGGTTTGGAAACTTGTATCCGTGTAACCCTTTACACGTAGCTCAAGTTCTCCTCCAAACACTAGAAACGAATCCTTAGTTCTTCTCAAGTACTTAAGGATGTTCTTCACAGCTATCCAGTGATTCTCACCGGGATTAGCTTGATACCGGCTCGTCATGCTCAAAGCGAATGCGACATCGGGACGAGTGCAAATCATAGCATACATGATTGATCCTACAGCGGAAGCATAAGGGATCAATTTCATGCGTTCAATTTCCGCAGGAGTCGTAGGACATTGAGATTTCTTCAATGTTATTCCTACACTCATCGGAAGAAAGCCTCTCTTGGAGTCTTTCATATTGAACCTATCAAGAATCTTATCAATATAAGTTTCTTGACTTAATGCTAGTATCCTTTTGGATCTATCTCTATAGATCCGGATACCCAAGATGCGTTGTGCCTCTCCCAAGTCCTTCATTTGGAAATGGTTTCACAATTCCACCTTTACCGAATCCAAACTTGGAATATCATTTCCAATCAATAGTATGTCATCCACATACAAAACAAGGAAGGTTACCTTGCTCCCACTAAACTTCATGTACAAACAAGGTTCCTCGGTACTACGAGTGAATCCCTTTTGTTTGATAACATGATCGAATCTATGATTCCAACTCCTTGATGCTTGCTTAAGACCATAAATGGATCTCTTAAGCTTGCATACTTTCTTAGGGTTGGATGTATCTATAAAACCTTCAGGTTGTGTCATAAACACTTCCTCTTCTAGAATCCCATTCAAGAAGGCGATTTTTACATCCATTTGCCATATCTCATAGTCATGAAATGCGGCAACCGCTAAGATTATCCTTATGGATCGAAGCATAGCAACCGGTGCAAAGGTTTCATCATAATGAATTCCTTGGACTTGTGAAAAGCCCTTTGCCACCAATCTACCTTTGTAAACATCTATATGTTTATCTATGCCGAGTTTGATCTTGAATATCCATTTACACTGAAGGGGTCTCACTCCTTCAGGTAAATCTACCAAGTCCTAAACTTGATTCTCGTACATAGAATCCATTTCGGATTTCATGGCCTCTAGCCATTGGTCGGAGTTGGGGCTACTAATAGCCGCCTTGTAGGTTGAGGGTTCGTTGCTTTCGAATAACAACAAATCACCCTCCTCCTCGATGTTACCGAGGTAACGGTCAGGTTGATGACTAATTCTTCCTGACCTCCTAGGGATTATCACCGTGTCAGAAGACGAGGGAACAGTTTCCTCATTTTCTGTCTCGGTTTGTGGCTCTTGAACTTCATCAAGTTCAAATTTTCTCCCACTCTTTTTTTTAGAAATAAACTCATTTTCTAGAAAAACAGCATCACGAGCCACAAACACTTTGTTCTCGTGAGGGTTGTAGAAGTAATAACCACAGGTTTCCTTAGGATAACCTACAAATAGACATTTGTCAGACCTTGGAGCGAGTTTATCGTCAGTTTTATTCTTGACGAATGCCTCACATCCCCAAATTTTCATGAATGACAAATAGGAAACCGTTCCTGTCCATATCTCATATGGAGTCTTATTGGCCGCTTTAGTCGGACTTCGATTTAGTGAGAAAACAGCAGATAACAGTGCAAAGCCCCAAAATGAACCAGGAAGCTCAGTTTGACTCATCATAGACCGAACCATGTCAAGCAAGGTTCGGTTTCTCCTTTCTGCAACACCATTCAACAGTGGTGTGCCCGGAGGAGTCCATTGTGATATTATACCACAATTCTTAAGATGTGAATCAAACTCATTACTTAGATATTCGCCACCACGATCGGATCGTAGTACTTTTATCCTTTTGTTTAATTGGTTCTGAACCTCATTTTGAAATTCTTTAAATTTCTCAAAAGCATCACTTTTATGCCTTATTAAGTAGACATAACCATATCTACTTAAGTCATCGGTAAAAGTAATGAAGTAATGATATCCTCCTCTAGCAGTGATGTTTAATGGACCACACACATCGGTATGTATGAGTCCTAAAACCTCACTTGCTCGTGTCCCTTTACTGCTAAAGGGTTGACGAGTCATCTTGCCTAAGAGGCAAGATTCGCATGTACCATATGATTCGTAATCAAATGGTTTGAGAACTTTGGTCGCAACAAGTCTCTTTATGCGTTTGTCGTTTATGTGACCTAAACGACAATGCCAAAGGTAGGATTTGTTTGATTCATTCGATTTGAGCCTCTTGTTTTCCACATGATAAACATCATTGACATCATTTAAAACATAAATACCTCCAATTGAAATAGCTTCACCATAAACCATTTCATTAAACGAAAAAGTACAACGGTTGTTCTTAATCATAAAATAAAAGCCTTCCGCATCTAACACGGAGACGGAGATAATGTTTTTAGTTAGAGTTGGTACAAAATAACAGTTATTTAAATGCAACTCTAAACCACTAGCAAGAGCGAGTACAAAAGTTCCCACGGAAACGGCCGCTACTCTAGCCCCATTGCCCATGCGGAGATCTACATCACCCTTGGCTAGAGCTCGCACGTTTCTCATCCCCTGCAAATGATTACAAAGGTGAGATCCACATCCGGTATCCAATACCCATGTAGAAATGCAAGCATGATTGATGTCAATCATATAGAGATTAGAAGGAAGAATACCTTTGGATGTCGCACATCCATCTTTCAAGTCCTTCTTATATTTGGGACAATTGCGCTTCCAATGACCCACTTCATTGCAATACTTGCAAGTGTCATTGAGAGGTTTTCCCTTGTTGATCTTGGGCTTAGGCTTATGTGGAACACCTTCCACAATAGCCTTGCCCTTACCCTTGCCTTTGATAGATGGCGCTTTCTTGGCCACCTTCCCCTTCTTGACTCCAAGAGACATGTTCTTCATTTTCATGGAGAGAACATCTTTCCTCTCCACCTCATTCACTTCCATATCCCTCTCGGCTTGGACCAAGAGTGCATGAAGTTCATGGTAACTCTTATCCATGTTGTTCATGTTATAGTTTACTCTAAAATGAGCAAACTTGTTAGGAAGATAATGAAGAATGTGGTTTATCGCAAGAGCTTTCGGTATAGCACACTCTTGACGCTCAAGAGTGTCTATTTGCTCAATCATTTTGAGCACATGAGGACCAACTTTTTGGTTCCTCTCAAGCTTTGCATCGAAAAACCGCACCGCGGCTTCATAAAGCCTTATTTGCGGCGCTTTGGAGAACATGGTTGTCACTCGAGTGAATATCTCATATGCACTCTTTTGTGTGACAAATCGGAGTTTGAGAGTGGGTGCCATGGACCAAATCAAGACGTTTTTCACGTCATTGTCCACTTTCACATGCTCATCATAGGCGCCTCGTGCCGCCCCGGATCGAGATGTGGGTTCGGCGGGGTGTGGATCGGTAAGGTGTTTGAGCACATTGTCGGATGTAGCGGCGCCCCTCATCGTCGAATCCCATTCGACAAAGTTGCTACCGTCATCCTTGAGGATACACTTATCCATCACGGTTCGCAACCATGAATCTTTGCCCAAAATGGGCGCGGGAGTTGATGATGATGATGATGCCATTGCGATTTGAAGTAAATGATTCTACAACAAATATGAGGAAATATATATAAGCATTCATTGTTTATTAATAACATTTGCTAAAACGGTTTTAAAACAAATGTTCATTTATATAACGATCTCCCACGAAATTATATAAATGATTCCAAGACTCGTTTTTCATATAAAATTAGACATCTCATGTTTCCTTTTATATAAAAATGATAAGTCAACACTTGACTAATTCTACACTAGAATGCTTGGTTGATGATTTTCTTTAAAATGCATCTTTTAGCCCCAAATAACTCTTATTTGGTTGAGTCCAAACCAAATTAGCATGGGACTTCCTCCCACTACTTACCCATGGTAACAAGGTTCCACGTTGCGGAGGTCCTCACGAACATGGGGTTCATAGTCGCTACATTTGGAAAGGCTTAATCTCAATTCATTTTGATAAAAATATGGGTGATCTTGTCAATTTTAGTCATTAAAATTCTTTATAAGTGAACTAATTTAAGAATCGTGACATAAATCGACAATCGGAGTGGGATATCGTGGCGTGCATGGCGATTTTGGCATGTGTGCGGAAAATAAGCAATCAAACAAGCATGAGCAAGCAAGCATAAACCTAGTATGGCCACCTAAAAGTAATTAAAAATACAAGGAGTTACAAATTGGAAACCAACTCCTTTGGTCCCTCTTCATATGGACTTAATCCAAGCTTCTCCTTGCAAGCTTTAGAACTCTTCTAAGGCTCCATGTCGATCTCCATCGCCGGTCATCGATTTTACAAATAGTTACAAGTATGAATTACAAATGAATACATAGCAATCCTATTATACATTTATAAATGAAATAAACTATTAAAAATTACAAACCGGCGATACGAGATCGCATTTAATTACAACCCACACGATATTCCCTTACATTACGGGTAATATCGGTAAAAATAACAAACTATGGCCATACTAGTAAAAAAAAACATTCATTCAATAATAAACATTCATTCAAACATGCAAAATGAAAAGCTTATAAATAAAAACATGCCAAAATCGCCCTAAACAATAATCGCATTAAATCGTTTCAAACCGATCTCATTTTTCAATCGATTAATCTTATATTAATCAATAATGCTTAAAACACCTTTTAAGCTTGAACTAAAACTTCTAAACTGATTTAGAACACCCAAAATTAGTTTTCACTAATTCATGGTGCTTTTAGTTCATAAACTTGGTCATTTGCTAATTAGTTCTAGCTTTAATCATAACTATTTATGAATAAAGCTTTATAAAATCAAAATAAAATAAAATAAAATCATTTTTATTTTGACAAAAATTTGTATATTCTGGAACACTTCCAAAATATCAGAAAAGAAAAGTTTGGTCAGAAAATATTTACGAATTATTTTATATAAAATAACATACGATTTCATCGATTTTATCTCATAAAATCAAGAAAACGTCTAAAACAGTGAGGAAAAATCCCAAATTTATACGTGAGTATCCCCATAATGTATAAAAATGTTGGTATAAATTTCATGTCCATAAAACAAGGTTTACTATATTTTTGGACATAAAATGCATTATATACCGATTTTAAACAAGTAAATGAATAAATATTCAAAACTCAAAATCTGACTTTGAAAATTTACATGCAGAATGTATAACTATGAAATATCACTGTGTAAACATTTCGTGACCAGATTCCAACTATAACTATTTATAGTAATTATTTTAGCCAAAAACGCACTATTTGACTCGGTTTTGTATAAAATTCATTTTAATTAGCAAAAAAATTTCAAAAAATACGAAATTTGACCAGTAACTTCATGAGACCAGAAACTTTGCAAGCAATAAAAATCTCGTGTTAAAACCATTTTTAACACTATTTTCGGATTTTATCATATTTATTCTCAATAAATATATAAAACTCGAAAATTAACAAAATAAATTTGTAACTACAAGCCTTGGCTCTGATACCACTTGTAGGGATCTCATCCCATTCACTAATCAAATATTAGTGTAAATCAAATTACTCTAATTTGATTTAGCAAGATCTATGTAGTACAAATTCACTTTGTTACAAGATTAGAAATGTTATACCTTTCTCAAAGGGAAAATAATGGCCACAAAACTAGAACTCCTTTCTAGTTTTGTTTCTTGAGCTTAAGCTTAGGATGATCCTCCAAAAACCCGAGTTTCCAAAGTAGGAAACCTCCTAAAAGATGCACCCAAGAACACTCTAAAGATACTAAAGATTTTGGACTAGAAATCACTTAGTATCACTTGATAATATGTAATATTATTATTACTAACTCTTAGTAATATTATAAATAATGTGAGTATTAGTTTAGAGAGAAAAGTGAGAGAGGAAGGAAAAATGAATTGCATGCTCTCACATTTTATGGCCTAGAGTTTTTATAAGTAAACAAGCAAAATAGAAGTGTATCCAACACTCTATTTTTTCGGCCAACATGCATGTGAGGAGAGAAGAGAGTTTGTCTTGTGAAGAGTAATTCTTTGCATGTTAATCATTGTGTTTGTACATGCAAAAGTTAGACAAACAAAATGAATAAAAACAAAAAAGGAATCTTCTCCTCTTTGCTCTCCATTTGGACGGTCCATTAGGACCTATCATGGGTCCATTTTGTTTTCAATATTTGTCCCACAAATACTTATAATTTATCACTTAATTATCTAATATAATAAAGTGTAAATTAATTAAACTCTTCCTTAATATACATGTACACTTACATATATATTAAAATTATACTTTCACTAATCTCATTAGTAAAATATACATGATTAGTGAATTAACGTTTAATCACTAATTCTCATCTCCTCTAATAATTTTATCTATATAAAATTCAATCGTCCGAGTTCGCAACTCGATTTCTGTCTAAATTAATTCACCGACTAACCATTAGTCAAATTATCAAGTCACTAATCTAATCGTATCTCATACAATTGATTAGCTTTAATATTTGGAGTATGTTCCTTTAGGTGTGACTTAAAGGGATCAATTGATTACCGCCGCTCTCACGACAATAACGTCAAACTCTAGTCAGCCAACCGTTATTGATTTACGTTAATCAATTGACAATAATACAGGATTATCCCCATGTATTCCTTAATTGAGATTTATTAAGTAATTGCACTATTGTGAAGGACACATACTCCAACATTAATGACAAATAAGATTTATAGGTTAATAAAATGGAGAATATTTGAGTCCAAAGTGATAAATTATATATTGATATAATTGTCATTTATATTACTTAAATTGTTAAGTATATATATTATTTTTATTAATTAGTTTATTTAAGTGTTAAATGGACTAAATAATATCAAATGGACTCATAAAATGGACCAAAAATGACCCAAATGGGCCTAAGTTGGCCAACCAAAACAAGCTCATTTTGAGCAATTTTTGGTCAAATATGTGCTTAATTCTTCCACTAACTTTTGCCTATAAATACTCCACTATTCTCATTCATTTGGATGAATGAAAATCACTCTAAAAACTCACAAAATTAAGCATTAAAATCAGCCAAAGTTAGCCCATTTTGGCCAAGTGTTTTAGTGTCAAATTTGGTCAATTTTGTTGATCTTTTTCTACTCTTTTTTCCTCATAATAATACCTACATATTATTAAGTATAATACTAATATAATCTAGCTAAATTATATAGTATTAGTTGGTTTAATCCTAGGGTGGATTAAGGAAGGAGGTGTTCTACTTTGAGCACTAAAAAGAATCTCCATTTTGAGGCCTTAAAGAAGGTCTATTCTCTTTGTGTTTTAAATTACCGTAATTTAATTCAATTATATACTGTTTAGTTTAACATCCACAACTAAGTCCGAAAGTCCACTATAAGTGAATAGTGGCATGGTTAGAGGAGTCCTTTAGGGCCATGATCCTAACAAGTGGTATCAGTGTCATCTGTTGTTGCATGTTCTACTAAACCGTAAAAGTGAGCTTTTTCGGCCTAGAGCTGAAATTTGTGACCAAAATGAGTTTGATCACATTTTTATGGATTGTATGTTCATTTTATGATCTTTATAACATTCTGGTTGTAAATTAATTTTTACAAAATTTCGCTTTATTTATCGCTTATACGACTAAAAATGGCTAAAATACGATAAAAACGACAATTTTGACAATTAAACGGTTTAATTGACTAAATTGCATGTTAATTTTAGCTAAAATGTAAATTTGACATACCATAAGTATACTCAAGTGTTTGAGATTAAAATTTTGAAATTAAAAGAATTAATCTCATTTAGTTTAGTAAGTTTTTAACGGTTAAAAACAGCTAAATCGGTAAAGTCAAATTTATTCATTTTTAGTCGAAATGCTGCCATTTTATATTTTTTTTTGTTTTTGAACTACCACCCATTTATGGGGTCGAGTTCATTTTAATCGAACTACCACCCATTTATGGGGTCGAGTTCATTTTAATCGAACTACCACCCATTTATGGGGTCGAGTTCATTGTATCCGAATTACCACCCAATTTATTGGGGTCGAATTCGTTTTTATTCTTTTGTAAAACTTGGACCATAATTCAAAAGTTTGAGTTTGGTATATTTCATAAGGGTTATGATAGTGTTGGCAAGCAATCGTAACAGTTACGATAAAAGCGATAAAAACTAGCAATTTTGATCAAATTATGCTAAGTAAATTAGTGGTGACTAAACTATCATTCTAAATCAGTTTAGAAACTTAGTATAAGCTCAAAATTGGTTTGAGTGTTGATCCAACTTTTTAAATGGTTAAAAATTTGTTTTAATAAAAGATAAAGATCATAAATCGATATTCAAGTTAAATTGGTAAATTGATAGTTTGGCATGTTTTATTTTATTTTATATAATCGGATTATATTGTTTATGCATGTGGTTTGAATGTGATTCGTATTTAATGCATTAATTCTAGTATGGCCTAGTTTAATTGGTATTTAGGACCCGTAATGAAAGGGAATACCGATCGGTTTGTAATATAATTGTGACCTCGTATCACCTTTGTATTTGATTATTTATTCTTTTTAGAAATATATGTATAATAGGATTATATTTGTAATTTTTTTTTTTTTTTTTTAAGAAGACGGTGATCCAATTACAAGACGGTGCCATTTTGGAAAGGAGTTCCAAACGAAGATTCCATATAGGGGCCAAAGGAGTTGGTTTCCAATTTGTAAATAATTGTATTACACTAGTTAATTAGATTAGCTAGATGGTCAGGGACGGAGGTGTTAGTAGGCTAAACAGGCCGTAGCCGGGTTGCGTTTTCGTATAATAAATATTAGCAGAAGATATTGGTCACATGAATATGATAGCAAAGATGGCCTGACTCTCTTGCTTAAGGCTTGATGTGGGAGGTTGGATGCTCGATTCTCTCCAGCTGTATTTTTTGCCCCTTCCCTCCTTTTTCCTTTTTTTTAACTTGCTTTTTTTTTTTTTTAATTTTTTTTATATTTTTTTTTACAACATACTAGTACTTCGTAGTGTTGTAGTCGTAGGGTTTAATTCTAAATTTTCCCTTAAACATGTCTTATTATCTTTTTTAATGTTTATAAAATATAATTGTGCAATAAATACACTTATTTTTCCTAATTATTTAATAATTTAAATTTTAGTTTATCATTTTGAAAAAATGTAAAAAATATAAGTGTATTTTGAGTCCATCTTATACCATTAAGACCTACCGTCTCATACAACTCTTCATATAACACGTCTTGGCGTCTTGCAATAAACTTATCGTAAGATCGTCTCGTATGAAGATTTATGTTTATAAAACTAAATAACATAAAATAATGTCGGCACTCAATTATTTTTTTAAATACATATAATAGTGATTTATGGAAACGACTATTTTTACGCTTCTATAAACTCCAAATATAATGATTTATTTCTGTAAATCACATTTGGTAAAAGCTCATATGAATAATGTGAAAGGAATGAATGATAAGGCAAAAAAGTTTGACCCACTATTTTGTAGCTTATATATTTCAGCCCTGGTGGCGTTTTATTTCTGGCTTCGTCCCTGTAGATGGTCATACTAGGAATTCTTGTTTGTTTCATTTTATTTTAGCGCGTTAGTGTCACCTGCTAAAACATGCCAAACTAATCAAATAACCGACTAGTGTAGATAGATTGTCGATAAAAATCGTCTAGAATTCGCCTATTTAGTTCACTTTAAAGGGAATTAACGATTAATCGACAAGATCTCTCACCTTTTTAAAATTGAGATTAGCCTTACCAATTAGTAGCACCTATAAATCCCTTGTTCGTCAGATGCAGGTCCGCCTTCGCGGGATGTAATCTTTCTACCTTGGGTAAAAAGGGTAATAAACGAGTTATTACGAGTGAAAATTGGTTGGACTCAATAGAATGCAAGACAAGTCTTGTATTCTAGGGCTAGTAGTCGGATTTAAGTAAAATCTGATGACCGAGAGTTCTAAAAGAGTTTGAATCATTCAAAGGTTGACTCACCAAGATTACTTAAGATTGGTATGGAACGGCTAAACCGTCCCCAATTTTAACTAAATTGGATCTCGGGATCATTCATATAAATCAGTGGGAGATCTTTATATGGATGCTTTTATGTTTAAATCGTTTATCATGAATGCTTATAGTTTTTCCTTTTTCGCTTGTAGATTTACTATTTATTATGGCGTCTTGATACACTCTATTTACATTCATTTTATGCCCCCGGTTCAGTCACATTTAGCTCGTATTTATTCGTATTTACTATGACTTTAGGAGCTATATGTTATGTTTCTCGTTACTGCTGCATTTCATTTACATATTGCAGGTTTTGGTGGTTTTGAGCCAAAACCCGAGACAATTGGAGCAAGTACGAGAACTGAGCCGAAAAGACCAAGCTCGAGCACGCATGAGAGCTCGGGAAATCGAGCCAGGACCCGAAGGGAGAGAGGGCCACGAGTTATTATGGCCCAAGAAGTTAAGGATACGTATAATAAAGGCCCAAGTGAAGTTATGGGCCAAGGAAGAAGAGAAGCAAGAGCCGGCCCATTTAAGTGGTCGGTAGGTGCAGCCGGCCATTGGCCTACTGGTTCATGTTTTCTGGCTTCGCTTTGATTTATTTCGAGATTTAATTCTTGGAACCTATAAATAAGACTTTAGGACGAAAGTTATAACTTATGCTTTATTTTCCTAGTTTAGTTTACTGCTTAGTTTTATTTTCTCTCCTTCAAAACTCTTAGTTTTAGTTTTATTTCAAGTTGGATTCAATTGTAACCGTCGGTACTCCGTAAGTTTTCAGGTTTATTTCAATTGCTTTTATTCATCCTTTTGCTATGTCTTCTTTATATTGTTTTGCCTTGCCTTTAATTATGAGTAGCTAATCTCCTTATTAGGGTTTAGGGGAATTTGTGACATATGATTTAGGAACATGTTTTGAGATTAAACTGGTTGATTAAATTGTGCTCTTGATTTCTTTCTACGCGTTTTATGTCAATTGAATTAGGTTTATTTACTTTGATCACCGATTTAACTGAGTTTAATTGAACTGAGTATGTTTTAATTTAAGATCGAAAGCGAGTTAAAACTAGACTTATGCGAGTTAGATGAGTTGAATTTAGTAAGTCATGAGAGCCCGCTAAATTTGCTTAAGGCTAAAATTGACTCGAGAGAGCGCTTTACAAACCTAGTCAAGTTACGCTTTATCTCTTCCGTCTTATGAACTTGCGTTCCTGAATCATTGTCATATATGAACCCGATGCCCTAATCTCTCCCTTATTATATCTTATTTATCTGCTTTATTGTCTGCCTTAGTTATAGCTTATACTAAACACCCTTTTCACACTCTTGAGATTGACCTGTTCTGCCGACTTTAGCTTAGAACTACTCCGTTTCCCTGTGGATTCGATCCCTACTTGCTGCTATCTGCTGTTAGTTGTCATTTAGGTTTATTTTGATATAGGCGATACGACTTATACCTTATCAATTTTGGCGCCGTTGCCGGGGAAACGGCTTTGCTAGTTTTAGTTCTTGTTAGTTTTCGCAGGTTTTTCTCCCTTGTCTCAAGGAACCTAGTTCCTTGAGACCGTTCTCACCTTTTTCCTTTGAGTTATATATGCGCAGGTCACCTACAGGTTTAGTCCCTTTTGATTCTGAACCTGAGCGTACCTTTCACCGTACGCGTAATTTCTTCAAGGAAATCGCTGAGACTTACGCAGCTGAGAGCGTGCACAGTTCAGAGGAGGAATCTCGCTCCGAACGATCGTCCTACGAAGAGGACAACATACACGTTGTGATCGACTTAGAGGAGCCAGTGACAATGCCTAAACTTTCGAGTCACTCGGTGCCTAAACCCGAGTCCATCCCGAATGGATTCACGATGCCCGCTACACTTACGGGCAACTTTGAGATTCGCCCCGCCTTCTTAACTTTGGTGGAGCGGAATCAGTTCGGAGGCTATCCTACGGAGGATCCTGGTCGACATATGCAGGTTTTTACGGACTATTGTTCGACTATAAAGCAGGCTGGGATTACGCAGGATCAAATAAGGGAAATGCTGTTCCCTTTTTCATTAAAAGATCGAGCCCGCGAGTGGATTACTGATCTAAACAAAGAAGCCGCCGGTATTACTGATTGGAGGAGTTTGGCTCTCGCATTCTACTCGAAGTTTTATCCTCCCGAGCGCACTAATCAAATGCGCAGTCAGATTCAGGGGTTCAAACAAACTTACGATGAGACTTTTGCTGAAGCTTGGGAAAGGTATAAGAAGCTGATACGGGATTGTCCTCATCATGGGCTGAACGATTGGCTCGTGATTATGACTTTCTACAATGGTCTTTATGCGGACAGTAGAGCCATTCTTGATTCTGCTGCGGAGGGACGTTTTGCTAATAACGTCGACGACGATAAGGCTTGGGGGTTGATTGAAGATATGGCTATTCACTCATCTCAGTTCGGGAAGCCTAGGGGGAACTCGCGGTCCGCACATGATGACCGTGATAAGGGGAGCGTCAGCGCGCTCACGAGTCAAGTTGCTGCGCTAACTGCGCAGATTAGCCAAATGACAGGTGGTGGTTCCTCCAGTGCTCATGTGAATGCTGTCACAGGGCACGATATGGGTTATACTACGGGGTATGCTGCGCCCCAAGAGCAGGTTTTTGCGTATCAAAACTACAACCAAAACTTGCCCTACCAAAACCAACCTGGTTACGATCGATCACTCTTGTCTTACCGTAACCAGAATGTCCTAAACCCAACCACCCAACCACCACAAAATCAACCTTACATTCCCCCACATAAAAATTTCCAACAAACCCCTCCAAACTACCAAAGACCCCCATATGTCCAACCAGCTCAACCTGCTCCTGTTGTTGATTCGGGTGTGAGTGAACTGAAGGCCATGATGCTGCAGATGGCCAAGTCGCAAGAGATCATGATGCAGCAAATGCAAAAGGACGGGCAAGCTAAAGACGCGGCGATTAAGAATCTAGAGAACCAAGTGGCTCAACTGGCCGCTTCGCAAGCTACGCGTCAACCGGGCACCCTGCCGCCCCAAGGTAACCCTCCCCATGATACCGCATGTGCTATAACTTTGAGGAGCGGTACGTTCTATGATGGCTCTAAGCACTTGGGGGAGAAGGATGATGAAAACGTGGGCGATCCGGAGAAAGAGGTCCCAAATGGTCGGCCGCGGCCGGCCGTCAAACCTACTGGACTCGTGGTCGCGGGGAAAGATGATTCGGGTGTAACTTCGGATGCTACTCCAACGCCCCCGTTTCAAGTCAAGCTTCCGTTTCCTGGTCGTCAACGAGGTGCCGAGCCCGAGGCGAAGTTCAAAAAGTTCGTGGACGTCATTAGAGCGCTTCAGGTAAACGTCCCTTTTATTGACCTCGTTACTCAAATACCTGCGTATGCTAAATTTTTGAAAGATGTTTTAGCTCGTAAGCGTACGTTAGATGACTTGTCGACCGTGGCTTTTGTGGGGGAAGCTAGTACTAGGCTGCAGGGTAGTAAGCCCCCTAAGCTTAGCGATCCAGGTACATTCTCTATTCCGTGCTCTATTGGTAGGTTTCAGGTTAGGAATGCTTTATGTGACCTTGGAGCTAGTGTGAGTGTCCTCCCCTACCCCTTGTATCAAAAGATGAGCCTGTCAGCTTTAGAACCCACTAGCATTACCCTGCAGATGGCTGACCGCTCCGTTAAGCGCCCTTTAGGCATCCTACACGACGTCCCCGTACAGGTTGGAAAGTTCTTTATCCCTGTAGACTTTGTCGTAGTTGACATGCCCGAGGATGCCCGTATTCCTATCATTTTGGGGAGACCCTTCCTGCACACTGCTGGTGCAGTTATTGATGTGGGTAGCAAGACGATAGCCTTTAAGGTGGGGGGTGAGAAGCTCACGTTTACTCATTCTGACACTCCGCGGTCCCCTATGTGTCTCGAGTCAGTTTGTTCTATTGACTCTATACTTCCGTCTCACACTACTGGAGACACATTGGAGGTTTTGCATGTCTCTTTTCTTGTTGCAGGTTCTTCACAGAATAGCTGCAAGGATGGTTTGGGGGAGAGGAAGCTGCTGAAAGCTGATTTGTACGACGCTAGCAATGGGGATGGAGGGCCCACAGTCGAGCCATTTCGTGATCGAGGGCCTACGATAATAGACTATGCTGCTTTACCTAGAGTTGGAGAAGTTCTATGGCGATCATCTGCTATTTCGCCGAGTGAAGCTGTTGCAAATGGCCAACAACCTTGGCCTGCTTATACATGATTTTTCGGTCGTGAAGAGTCGTGCGGGACTATAAACCAGCGCTTCCGGGAGGCAACCCGATGACGTTGTATTCTCAATTAGCATTTGTACTTTTGGTTTGCTTGTTTTATGACTTTTGGATTTTATTGAGCGCGCGAGGACGAGGGTATTACTTTATGATTTTTAACGCGCAGGTATTCATGGACTTTTAAGTCCTTGTTATGTTGAAAAAACTCACGAGGAAGGCCCTTAGCCGGCCTACCGGCTGCCGGGCCAGGACCGGAGCCGTAGCTGAAATTTGAAACAGAGGAAAAAACGCAAAAAAATCGAAAATTGGGGTGCCAGCCGGCCGGCCGGCTGCCGGTCTGGACCGGCCCCCTTGGTCTGCTCTTCTGTTTTGCGTATTCTTGCGTGCTATGCCGAAGTACTTCGACGTTGGACTGAATTGGACGCATATACGGGGATTCTAAGCCCCACTCCACGCTTCACTTCGGTTTGGGGGAGCTCCTACTCTACATTGTGAGCACTCTTTACCCCATTTTCCCTCGTTTTCTCGTTTTACTTTCCTTCCCTCTTATGATTTATGTCCTCCTCTGTTTTTGTGGTTGTGCTGTTTTCCACATTGAGGACACTGTGTGATTTGGTTTGGGGGAGGGAAACACTTTCGCGTTCATTGTTCATTTGCTTTTTCATTTTCGTGTGCATTTATTATAAAAACCCAAAAAAAATCGAAAACTTCAAAAAATTACAAAAATACGAGTCTTTTTGATCCGCTTTGTCCTGCTTTGCCTAGTTTGGAGAATGGATTAGTGCATTAACTTTGATCTTTAGTATCTTTGAGTCGACTTTCTATTGTCATAGCTTGCACGATTGGTTTGTTTCCTGTTACTAGATTGCGAGCCTTAACACTAGCCCACTTGTATTTGCTTAAATCTTTCTGCTTTTCGCTTGTTTACTTTCGACTTTGACATTCGAGCTTGGCATTGGTATGTTGGTATGTTGGTTTGTTGGCATGTGGTTTGATTTGGAAAGATCACTTTATAATTGTTGGAGCAATGCTTCGATGCTCTCGGAGGGGACTCATTGACTTGAGTAACCACAGTGGCCATGAATTTGGTTGCGACCGAGAGTATGAGCAATGACGTAATCCTTAAGGAAATATGTGTACCCGAGCGCGATTTTTACCGAGTGAACGTCAAGCTAAACGGTACTACATACGAGGGATGCTCCACATTTGCGAAAAAGAATATACAGAAACAGAATAAAAGAAAAAAGAACAGAAGGAAATGATTTGGAAAGATTGGTTGAATGGAAGTGGTTTGTACGGTTGGCCTTGCTTGGATTGATTTGTCGTTAGTTTTACTTTTGCGTAAGCGTTAGAGGCTAGTGGTATAATGTGGCGTGAACGGTTGAGACTTGTGCTCTATTTTCGGTGAAATAGACTATGGTTGTATGTTTATGTGCATAGGTCGTCCACTTTGAGATACTAGCGTGATAAGTTTGTGTTGCTTTGATTTTCTCCGACGCTGTTTGCTTGAGGACAAGCAAAGGTTTGGTTTGGGGGAGTTTGATACACTCTATTTACATTCATTTTATGCCCCCGGTTCAGTCACATTTAGCTCGTATTTATTCGTATTTACTATGACTTTAGGAGCTATATGTTATGTTTCTCGTTACTGCTGCATTTCATTTACATATTGCAGGTTTTGGTGGTTTTGAGCCAAAACCCGAGACAATTGGAGCAAGTACGAGAACTGATCCGAAAAGACCAAGCTCGAGCACGCATGAGAGCTCGGGAAATCGAGCCAGGACCCGAAGGGAGAGAGGGCCACGAGTTATTATGGCCCAAGAAGTTAAGGATACGTATAATAAAGGCCCAAGTGAAGTTATGGGCCAAGGAAGAAGAGAAGCAAGAGCCGGCCCATTTAAGTGGTCAGGCCGGTGCCAGGCCGGCAGCCGGCCGGCCGGCTGGTTCATGTTTTCTGTCGGTTTTTGATTTATTTCGAGATTTAATTCTTGGAACCTATAAATAAGACTTTAGGACGAAAGTTATAACTTATGCTTTATTTTCCTAGTTTAGTTTACTGCTTAGTTTTATTTTCTCTCCTTCAAAACTCTTAGTTTTAGTTTTATTTCAAGTTGGATTCAATTGTAACCGTCGTTACTCCGTAAGTTTTCAGGTTTATTTCAATTGCTTTTATTCATCCTTTTGCTATGTCTTCTTTATATTGTTTTGCCTTGCCTTTAATTATGAGTAGCTAATCTCCTTATTAGGGTTTAGGGGAATTTGTGACATATGATTTAGGAACATGTTTTGAGATTAAACTGGTTGATTAAATTGTGCTCTTGATTTCTTTCTACGCGTTTTATGTCAATTGAATTAGGTTTATTTCGCCTGATCACCGATTTAACTGAGTTTAATTGAACCTGAGTATGTTTTAATTTAAGATCGAAAGCCGAGTTAAAACTAGACTTATGCGAGTTAGATGAGTTGAATTTAGTAAGTTGCGAGAGCCCGCTAAATTTGCTTAAGGCTAAAATTGACTCGAGAGAGCGTTTTACAAACCTAGTCAAGTTGCACAGTTTAACTCTTCCGTCTTATGAACTTGCGTTCCTGAATCATTGTCATATGTGAACCCGATGCCCTAATCTCTCCCTTATTATATCTTATTTATCTGCTTTATTGTCTGCCTTAGTTATAGCTTATACTAAACACCCTTTTCACACTCTTGAGATTGACCTGTTCTGCCGACTTTAGCTTAGAACTACTCCGTTTCCCTGTGGACGTCTCCAACTAATGATACTCCTCCTCCTCCTCCTCCTCCTCCTTCTACCGTTGCACATCTAGTGCGAGATTCTTGGCTACGCTCCTTTATGGATAAGTTTATCCTGAAGGACGATGGTAGCAACTTTTTGGATTGGCATGCCAATCTCCGTAGTGCTGCCATAGCAGATGGCAAATTATGGTACTTGGTTGACCCTTCCCCTCCTGTACCGACGCCAACGTCCACCTCTGTTGTTAAGGACGCCTATGATGAGTATCATAGGGAGTCCAATGCGATCCGGAATGTTATACTCTTTTCGATGGAACAAGAACAACAGAGGAGGTGTGTGGGTTTGACATCGCATCAAATCTACACAAGGTTGACAAACAGTTTCTCAAAAGCTCCCTGAATCCTGCAGTACGACGCGGCTGCTAAATTCTTCGAGTCTCGCCTCGCAAAGGGGCAGTCCGTATCGACCCACGTACTCAAAATGATTGAGTATGTGGAAACACTGCAGAGGTTGGGTATTGCGATCACGCAAGAAGTTGCGGTTGATCGAGTTCTACACTCTCTACGTGAGGGCTTTGCTCACTTTCGTATGAACTATAATATGAACAATATGAGCAAAAGCCTACATGAGCTTCACTCTCTGCTTGTACAAGCAGAGACTGATATGAGAACTAGTGGGAGTAGTCGTAGAGAGGTATACAATATGTCGGTTAAAGGTAAAGGGAAGTTTAAGCCCGGTCCAAAAAGAGGGAATAAATCGGCTAGTACGAAGGATAAGGGCAAAGCTACTGTAGCGAGTACGTCCAAATCCTCGAAGAACGGGCCCAAACCGGACACGAAATGTTTCTATTGCTCTAGTGTCAGACACTGGCAAAGAAACTGTCCGAAATATTTGGAGGACATCAAGACTGAAAAGGTTGTCCCCAAAAGTAAGCTTTCCTACTCAATCTATGTGATAGACGTTAATTATACTTCAGCCAGTACCTGGGTACTTGACTCAGGCTGCGGTTCTCACCTTTGTAATCATTTACAGGGGCTGGAAAGAACAAGAAAACTAGCTAAAGGAGATGTGGACCTGCGGCTAGGGAATGGAGCTAAAGTAGCGGCCGTCCTAGTAGGAACATATGTACTTGTTTTGCCTTCCGGTTTAGAGTTGTATCTTAATAACTGTTATTATGTACCAACTTTAAGTAAGAATATAATATCTATGTCTGTATTAGATACAGAAGGTTTTACTTTAGTAATTAAAAATCAAAAATGTACTATTTCATCCGATGAAATGATATATGGTTGTGCAATATCGATTGCTGGTATTTATATTCTAGATTTGGCAAAAGACGTCTACCAAATAGAAAATAAAAGGCTCAAAACAGGTGATCTAGATACAATTTACCTATGGCATTGTCGTTTAGGACACATAAATGACAAACGCATAAGACGACTAGTTTCTACTGGTCTTCTGAAGCCATTTGACTACGAATCATATGGTGTTTGCGAATCTTGTCTTTTAGGCAAGATGACTCGTAGTCCTTTTACTGGAAAAGGAACACGAGCTAGTGAGTTGCTAGGACTGATACATACAGATGTATGTGGTCCTATGTCAATTTCAGCCAGAGGTGGGTACAGCTACTTCATTACTTTCACTGATGATTTAAGTAGATACGGTTACGTCTACTTAATGAGGCATAAGAGTGAAGCCTTTGAAAAGTTCAAAGAGTTTCAAAATGAAGTAGAAAATCAAATAGATAGGAAAATCAAAGCTTTACGATCAGATCGCGGAGGTGAATACCTATCTAATGATTTTGATGATCATCTTGTAAGTTGTGGTATTTTATCACAATTGACTCCTCCAGGAACACCACAATTGAATGGTGTTGCCGAGAGAAGAAACCGAACTCTATTAGACATGGTTCGGTCGATGATGAGTCTGACTAAACCTGAATCGTAGCCCGACTAAAGCAGCTGAGAAAACTCCATATGAATTATGGAGAGGGAAAGTCCCTACTCTATCATTTCTCAGAATATGGGGTTGTGATGCCTATGTCAAGAGTAAGTCTGACGATAAGCTAGCACCGAGATCTGAGAAATAATGTATCTTTGTAGGATACCCGAAGGAAACTCGTGGCTATTACTTCTACAACCGCCACGAGAACAAAGTGTTTGTGGCTCGTGAGGCTGTCTTCCTAGAAAAGGAATTTATTTCTAGAAGACAGAGTGGGAGAAAATTTGAACTTGACGAAGTTCAAGAGCCACAAACTGAGGTTGTGACACAAGAACTCGGTTCTTCTGTTGCTAACTCAGTTGTCACGCCTTCTGAGCCTAGAAGGTCAGGGCGTGTTAGTCACCCACCTGATCGGTATCTAGGTTTGATTGAAGAAGGAAATGAACAGGACGTTTCACTTCTTGAAAGTGACGAGCCTGCTACCTACAAAGCGGCTGTTTCTGGTACTAACTCCGAAAAGTGCATTGAGGCAATGAAATCTGAAATGGATTTGATGTCCGAAAATCAGGTTTGGAACCTGACAGATTTACCTGAAGGAGTCAGACCTCTTCAGTGTAAATGGATCTTTAAAATCAAATACGGACTGGATGGAAACCCAGATGTTTTCAAAGCTAGACTAGTAGCTAAAGGTTTCACTCAGATTCATGGTTTACACTATGAAGAGACATTTGCTCCAGTCGCTATGCTTCGATCCATTAGGATAATTCTTGCAGTTGCTGCATTTCATGACTATGAAATTTGGCAGATGGACGTTAAAACCGCTTTCCTGAATGAGATTCTGGATGAGGAGGTGTATATGACACAACCTGAACGTTTTATCGATCATAAAAATCCTAAAAAAGTTTGCAAGCTCAAGAAGTCTGTAGATACCCGTATCCGTACCCCCCCCCCCCCCCCCCCCCCCCCCCAAAAGCAAACCCGATGACGAAAAGGACTTTCATGCATGTTTTAAAATGAGACAAAACGGTACATAAGTGTCTAAAACATTTTAGTCATTTTTAACGTATTAATTTGAATTTGCATATTTCGTAAAAATGAGTATTAATTTAGTCATTTTAAATCGTAAGTCAACACAATACGCACGAGCACGACCAAGGGCGCCTCACAAAAATGACCCAAGAACACAAAAACGACCCACACACACACAAAAACGGCCCAAAACACATAAAAGGCCCAAACACCCGAGCGGGCCAAAATACGTCCCGGGTCACATTCTTACAAAACAAAATCCCACAAAGTCGTAAAATAATGCATTACAATATTATTTTACTTCGAGCCAAGATCGAAAAACACAACGAAAAACCGAGACACGAAACACGAAACACGAGAAACTAAGCAAATCAAGTTGACTTGATCAACTTGCATCAAATTGACATCAAATTAGGCACAAAAGTCAGCCCATTTGCTCGACAAACAGCATTAGCCTTACACTCATACGATAACGTGTTACGGCGCAACAAACCTGTCAGAACAGAGGAGGAAAATCGCCAGAATACTGGCGATTTTCTGGTAAATCGCCAGACTTCTGGCGATTTTCTGGTCCTCCTCTGACATTCTGGCGATTGTTTGGTTAATCGTTGGTTCACTGGCGATTTTCTGATCAATTAGGCATAAAACACGAAGCATTTGCTATAAATAGCAGCCCTCATTCGACTCAAAACACATCAATTCTTCATTCAATCATCAATCGTACCTACAACAACACTTACAATCAATTCGATCCGATACTTATACTCACAAAAAGCCTCTCGCACTTATAAAATTCCACTCTAAAAACCGTCTTTGCAATACAAGGTAAAGAAATTTTACCTTCCGATTGGACGTTTGAGACTTATAGGGTTACTTTAACCCACCCCGATATTGGCATTAACGAACTCGTATTCGCAATACGATTGTAGTAATTCGAATCAAATGATTCGTCTAAACCCCGCCAATATCGCATAAATGAATGACTCAAAATCACTAAATTAAGCACCCACTTTTACATTATGCAAATTCTCGATTCATGCATTAAATTACGACTAAAACACGGATTCGACATTTAACTGTACCGTTTCATATAGTCTTTTAAACATGCAAAACCGAGGGTTTTACAAAATCTTAGAATTGAATACAAGTCAGAGAATAACGTTTAGTTATTAATTCAAATACAATGAATTAGTAATTTTACGTATATTTCCTATAGCAAATCGTCATAGCTTTGACGGCTTACATTTATTTTACATATTTATCGAGTCATATATTTGCATTTGTACGTAGCGTCCTATTAGCCCAAATATCGAAATTAAAGCATTTGTTTTCAAATTAGTAAAGACTACTTTTACGTAGGCTTTTTGATTACAGTTTTCATAATACATTTTGTCAAAACTTTCAAAAAGTAACCTCACTCCGAATCCTCTCTGGTTTCACAATAACCTCAGACGGATAGGTATCGACGCACCTTGAAATCTGAGACACCCGTGTCTTATATTTTAAGACGCGTTGAATAGGTTCCAAATTCCTTTAATATTTGGTGGCGACTCCAAAAATACATTTCAAAAGAATTTTTATATTTCTTTTTTACATGCAATGACATTCCCCCATAAGCAAAAGAACGCTCGAGCGAGCGAGCTGAGCTGCTAACGCCAAAAGCGGCTTCGGCGCCATGAGCTTCTTGCAAAATTCATTTTCCCGCGCCGTGCATTCCGCCCCATGACACGAAGGCGGGCGCGAGCGGGGCGTCGAGAAGGGATCACCCCAAGTCCGGTATCCTCAGTTGGCGACTCCGCTGGGGACGAGCATGTTTTTTTTTTAAATTATTTTGAAAACTAAACTTTTCATTTTATTTTAAAAAAACATAAAGAAGTGAAACTTGAAACTTTGAAAACATTTCTGCTTTCGATATTAGGGCAATAGTACGTTTGAGTCGAATCCTCCTGATTCATAACCACACCCTTCGAGGGACGGCCCCAAGTAAGAACTCGTTTCCTAAGCGAGTATACTCTGGACACGTCGATCTCTCACCCTTCCACGATCACAAGTATGGTATCCGTACAAGTGAATCGTAGCAGTCAAACTCGAACGCTCTAGACCCCGTATTGAATCCACACTGATGTGTGTGATCTTGCGGATAACTCTACACAAACGTTGCGGGAATGACCGGAAGGAACCTTACCCTAAAAGCCAAAAACCCGCGTCTATACGTACAAATCCAAAGCTATAGCACCCTCGCTATGGTCGTCTTCCAAACAAAATGCATGCAAAAACATTTTCATATAGCATTACACTTTCAAAAGACGTCTATTTTGAAAGTACATTTTTCAAACATTTTTCGAAAAGGCATATTTTTAAGCATACAGTCAGGGTCATTGACCTATAGTCAACTGAACCTGACTAACATTACACCACGATGTTCAAAACCGATCGGAAATAATCACTACATTTCCGATCCTTTACAAAACATAAAGGCATTATACGACTGACGTATCGTCATAATACATTTATTGCAAAAAAACATTTCGCAAAGCAAAACCCGAAAATGTCAACTCATTTCGGATATTTCAATTAAGCAAACACTTTTACATTTTTGAGATAGCCCTAAGTCGAGTGACTTACTAGTCACCCCGACTTAAACAAACTATCTCTCTCAAAAATGAACAAAACGCGGGCTCGTTCAAACATGAACCCGTTGATTTACATGTCAGGTCAGGTGATTCATCGTCATTATGGCCCGACCTCCTGTGTCACACATAAAAAGCGGACAACAGCCGCTTTTTACCCAATTTAACATCTTCAGACCGACTAGCCTATCGCTACTTCGGTTTGATTCCTTTTTACATCACGATTTAACGATAAACCTCTGGCGACATACCGCTAACTTGGGTTAATCAGGTCGTGATCATACAAACTTTATTTACTTCGAGGCTGGGGACGCGCCAACGCATCCTTACCTCAAAAGCTTCCCGTGTCTCTTAAGCTAAAAACACGAGTCGAGTCCTGCACACGCTCTTCACACTTTTTACTTTTCTTTACAACAAATGCGATTTTTCTTTGAGTCTTTATTTTCTTTTGGAGGGCACTAAGGTTTGAGACTCTGCAGGTTCATCCCCTAAAAAGTCCTGGATACACGACGCACTAAAGACCGTCATCTGAACCCTCCGCCACCTCCAAAGAAACGTACCTACAACAGATCAAAACCTAGAACAACCATGGCACTTAACAATGAAGAGAATGCCGGAGGAATCCCTACTCCTCCCGTCGATGAATTCTGCGAGAACATGTTCAACGACTCAACAAAGAAGATCCTTAGCCTCACCACCGCAATCGAGCAGGATGGCCACTACGCAGAAACTTCGGTAGAGAAAAATGCCAAGTACCTTCTTTGAAGAGGTGAACGAAATGCCAAAAGAATTATTCGATGGAAGAACGCCTCACTAACTCAAAAGGGTATTCCATTTATGAGGAAACTGAACACGTCCCGAAAAGTGTCAAGTCTTTACTGCCAGCCAAGCTCTCACTCAGCGATCTCCCCATTTTCAAGGGTCATGAAAGTCCGCTTGTACACATCAAGGATTTCAAGGCTAAAATGGCCGTCATGGGCGTCGATCCCTCGGCCTGGGCTACTCTATTCCCACATTCTTTGGATGCACAACCTAGAGCCTGGTTCTATGCCTTGGACCCACACAAGATTACTACGTTCAAAGAAATCACGGTCCAGTTCGACAATCAGTATCATGACAATAACGATACTCAAGTCTCGCTACGTACCCTGGAGGTTCTGTCACAAAAGGACAATGAAGGCTTCAGTGAATACCTCACGCGTTGGAAGAAACTCAGTGCCCAGATATCTAACCGTCCCAAGGACGCAGAACTGATCACCAAGTTCATTAATAATCTCACCCCTGCATATCGCTGACATTTGCGCTTACGGCAACTTTGTGATTTTGCTTCGCTCGATGCGGTGGGTCAATTGATTGAAGACGACCTCGTAAGGAAGACCAAGGTTGCAAGCCGAGGTTACCAGGGCAGCTCGTCACGAGCCGTCACCAAAGCGGAACCAGTTCACTGCATTAACGCTCTGGAAGAACTAGCGCCTTCCCCAACTTACACCACACCAGCAAAGTACACCACACCTCCTACTAAGGCGTCATACTCATCTGCAGGCCAGACTTCGTCAAAGCCACGACGGAGTTTTGACCCGATCTACATGACTTACTCTAAAGCACTACAGAGACTTGTGAGCCGAAACGTGCTTCAACTCCTGGGACCTACTAGCGAGCCTCCTCAGGATAAAAAGCCCAAGTCATGGGATCAGAATGCGTACTGTGAGTTCCACAGGGGAAAAGGACATGACACTGAGCAATGCTTCCGTTTAAAGAACATAATCCAAGATTTCATCGATGACAATACCATCGAGAAGCCTACTCCAGGTCCTAAACCCTCGAACCAGCTCAATCCTCTGCACACCCATGCCATCTTCGTGGGTACACACCCCATCCTCGACTGCTCTCACCTGATCGTCTCGAAAGACCACGAAATCAATGGCATCTGGGACAGTTCTGATGAGGAGGACAATCACACGGACAATACCGGTTACCTATTCCCGCCAGAAGAAGAAGAAGAGGAAGATCGAGAACCCACAGGGATATACGGGAAAATGCCCCACAAATACCCAATCAGGTTGTCTGATAGTGACGATGAGATAGCCTATGTAACAACCCGGATTTTCCAACAAAATAAAATAAAGAAATAAAAAGGATTTATAAAATAAAAGAAAATAAAAGCGAGCCACGGTGGCGGAAACACCGTGGAATCCGGATCATTACTCACTAACCAACTAAACAACGATAAAAAGATAGGCCTTGAGGCCTAGACGCGGGGAGTAAATACCCCTTACAAATCCAGCTCCAAAAATGAAAGTAAAATAATAATAATAAAACTAAACATCCTAACAAGTCTAGTCAAAAATCACTTCAAGGCTAGCTATAGGTCATCCTCACGGCATCCTCACTTGACAAACCCGATCCCGCGCTAACCTGCCACAAAGAATGTAATGACAATCGGTGGGAGTAACTAGGTGCTCCCCAGTCATATTTCAACGTAACCAAAATAGACAACAATACAACAAACAACCCAAAGGTACAGTAACCATAATGCAACCTCAAGCCAACTCATTAGCTACCAAACTCAACCAACTGTCACCCAACAACCTATAAACATGTATAACCAATACAACTCGACAATATCTAGTCCACTGACATACAAGCTCAAACTGTCAACAACAAGATGACAGACAACCATCAACAACCTGCAAGGTAAGCACGCGAACCGGGTGAAGCAACAAGAATCACCGGATGAAGCAACAAGAATCATCCAAACCCTATGGCGGAACAGCAACAAGAAGTTCCTCAAACTCATTAGTCTAAATTTGGCCAAATTCCACCGAGCAACAAGAACGGTGACGACATTATATAAACCATAGTCTCTAACCAACATGGTTGAGAACCCATAGTCGCTCTAACTAAGCAACAAGAATAGCCGAGGGGATCATGGGCGGTATCCGTCCACAAAAGACGTCGTAGCTCCTCACGCGTGCGTGCGAGCGATGCCGTACGCACACTCAACTCAAGCAATCAAACAGGTAAATTCAATAACCTGAATCAACTCACAATCAACAATAAACCAATCATCCTTTACTCAAAATCATCACAATGTCCATCATATACACAACTACAACATAATTGACCCCTTTTGTAAGCAATCTCAACACTAACCATAATCAACATGTTAAATACGGAGTAATAACCATAAGAACTCAAGAGTAGCCATAATAAACCATTATAATTCCCAAAGTTATCATCTTTCATCAACTTAATAACAATATAACCCAAATTCAAAGTACACAAACATCCCAAATCGCATTATTAGACATAAGAGTGTGAGACCAACTCAAACAAGACCAAAGACCGCAACTTTACATCTCAAACATCCCAAAGGTAACACCCTTTTCATTCATATCAACAATCAAGACATCCTCAATCAATTATATGGTCTCACACAAGTCAAAATATCACTAAGGCTACACCTAGTTACCTTTTCCAAACAAGCCAAAGAAAAGCACAGTTTTCACCCCTTCTGTCCAGACGCGATAACAGACGATCCAGAGCTCCAAATGAAAAACTGAACGGTGAAAAGGTAGCCCCAAGAGTCAGGAACATGCTGTAAAAATTTCGGCAAAATCGGATGGTCGGATCTCCGGCGATCTCCCGTTTAGTGAACCTGGGTCAAAGAAATCCGAACTTGGGTTTTCTCTCCAATTTCCTCCTATTGATTAGGACACACATAAATCATTCAATACATATAAAATAATACAAGATCAGAAAAATAAAGAGATAAAAAGAGACCATACACTAATGGAAAAGACTAGGAAAGGATTAGGGCACAAAAGATGAGAGCTTGGATGAATAACAATGGAGTTTTAGGAGCTTTGAGAGAGTTTTTGTGAGAGGATTAAGGGGGATGAATGGGGATGAGTTTAGGGAGAGATTAGGAAGGGAGAAATCAGATTATAATGTTGCTAAGTTTAGGAGTTAATAGGATATCCAATGCCTTGATCAAAAAGCTACCCAAAAACCCTAAACCCAACCCGAGCTGGGAGTTTCGGTTCGGTCCAGGGTGGACCGGTCCAAACTGACTTCTGAAAATTTGGCAGTTGCGACGGCGTCGAAAAAATACGCAGTTTAGCCTTTTGAATCACCTGAATCGGAGTTCGTATGAGGAAATTACACTGTTTTTAAGTTAATTACTCCGTTTTTAAGTTCTGACTACAGTGTAGCTTAACCCACGCGACAATTGAACTGATTTTCTCGAGCTAAGAATGAGAAAATCAAGAGAAATAAATTATGAATATAAATGAGACGAACAATAATTATTAGGAAAAGTCGGGGTGTTACAATCTCACCACCTAAAAAGAAGTTTCGTCCTCGAAACTTGAGAACGAAAGAATGCCCCCAAAGGATTAAGAAAACTACCTACTCCTATGGTCCTCAAGACAAGAATCGCTAACTCTACGCACCTCGATAACAAGGGCATAGACACGCTTAATGACGCTTAAGATAACCCGACATCACATATCACCCGAAAGATGCTCAACTCACTCATATAACCCTTTAATACTATTGGTGCATCTTATACTCGACAATCCTCAAATTAGGCACACTAGCCTCACAAACCATATCGTTCAACCAAGCATCTTCCTCACCGAGTCTAACCAAAACCTCAGACGAGTTTTAACCCAAAAGGCACCATTACCTATGTTACCAAGACAAACTAACGCGTAAGCTAATAATCCCCAAATCAATGCTAATGTTAAACCTCATAACCTTAATCATAACGTGATCTAAGCTCAAGTCAATATCGCTTCCCATATAGTTCCACATTTTCCACAACAAAATAACCATAAATGTGTCATACCATGTCGTCTCATTTCCAAATCAAAGGTATATTATCACGTAGCTATCAAAATATGTCGTCAAAAGCTTAATACTCTCTCAACCCATTGTTACCATACACAAGTCTATCCATACCTTCCTCGAATGTCACTAACTTACTCACCTCGATTTATTTCCTTCCATTAATGAATTTCCTTATACTTTACACATACACAAAACCACAAGATGCACACTTATCATCCTTTAAAGTACGAACCCCAAAGTTTTATCGTGCTCACTATAACCTTTAAGTTTTCCTCAAAGCCGATTGTTGCTCATCACAATATCACTTCCCAATTCTCACTAACTCATGATTATCACAACTCATCTAGCAACATAATTAAGTCCTAAAAATACTCCCTACAAATCTCCTTAACGTTCACTCACCATAAATTAAATCATCAATCTCAAAGACTAAGAATCTCAAAAGTTACAACGATTAACCATGTGCATTAGTTAGTAAACCACTCATACTATCAACTACTTATTAACCAAACTCTATCATCTATGACTCAAATAACAGCGACAGCCTAAGGATCAGATTTCGAGCTAGATAAGGGTGAAGCACCTTACGGCTAGATGCCAAGGAATACGATTATAGAAATTTATCAAGGACAAGATTAATGTTAATACATCAAGAGCTTTTACAAAATCGAGAACGTGAATAAATACGGAAAGGAATGGAAAATAATAGAAGATCGAGGTCTTAAAAGTCGGCTAAAAGGCAATAGAACTGAAGTAGCCACTAGAGGGAAACCTAAGGAATAGAATAACATAAGACCCGAATGACAAGACTAAAAGGTGATCGATAGGGTCATGATATAAAAGTGATGAGTTATGATGAATAAGAAAGAAAAGAAGGAATGAAACGAATTAAGTAAAAAAAATATGACATAATAAATCTTTTGCAAAAAATTGCTCAACAACCACCAATTTGACAAAAGAAATTCTTAATATGAAACGATGAAGGAAATGGAAATATTCTTTAAGAGTTCACAAATGAAGGCATAAGACACGTTTCCAACAAAGAAATCAAATTGGTTTCGTTATTAAGGAGAGACGAAAAGGTAATTGCTGAAAAGTTTGGCAAATATAAAGTATGATCATAAGTAACAATTTCAAAGAGAAGTCTTAAAGTCGAGTTTCCAAAATGACATTGATTTTTAGAGGAATAAAGCTGCTAAAATACCAAGTAGAATAAATAATGTTTAAATAAACCAAATGCTCAAATTAGAAAACTTAATAAAAGAAGGTTTAGGATAACAAAGAGGTTTTGATCAAAAGTGGATGCAATTGATAAGTGTCAGTCATTTCAAATTTGATTGAGTAAAAAGCAATCAAAATGTATTGACGCGTTTAAAAATGAATGGAAAAGTAAAACCTTACTGATTAAAATTTTTCCTCAACATAGTTACAAAATAAGAAAGTACAAGAAGGATAAACACACCATTGTAGCACAAATATACAAAAATAGGTTTTGTTAATAGAACTGACTGAAAACATTCTAGAAATAAAAGAGTTTAGAAATTATTTCAGCACGATCTATTGAAAAAGATGAGGATGAACATAATAAGAAGTTTTATTGGGGAAAAAGAAACTCAAACTGTAATCACGAGCTGATAGTTTTAAAACAACTGTATAATAATATCAAGATTTAGAAGGATATACTAAGGACAAGTGTAGCTAGCAAGCTGAAAGACGTCCCTACGAATACGGTAGGTGACTTAGATTAGGAGCTTCCGCTGCGTGCTCTGATAGTAGGACCATACATTCGCAATTCGGCTTTAAGTTTCTTGCTCCAGCTGATCAATCAGTACGAATCAAAGACTTTAAGAGTTAAATTTCTAGATATTTCGAAAGGTTTTAAATCTGAATAATCAAATGATTAAAGTCGGATAAACCAATAAATCGAAAAAGAATTAAGACAGTAAATCATCAAGGAATAGATAGATTAAAATTCTCAAAGTAATTGAGCGGTCAAACAAATATTGTTAAAAACAAGCGTTATTAATAATAAAGGAAAAATGCAAGAATACATTTGAAAGGAAAAAAAGGAGTATTATCATTCGGTAAGAAAATAGAAGTATAAGGTATTTAATCTTAAAAGAGGAGTTTTGAGGAAATCAAAGATGTCGGATAATAACTAAAAATGTAATTATCAGAGTGAAACATTTTGAAATAAAGAAATACATTTAAAAACGATGATTAAATCAAATCAAAAGCTTTTTAAGACTGTTTTAGAGGCAGGACTAGTAAATTTTTAATGTAGAGATTTATCGAGTCGACACCCGACCTCGCATGGCTCCATCATCCCTGTACCTGCATCCAAAGCAAACATATGATCTAATGATGGGAATCCTAAGACCACCATTCACACAACTACTCATACATATGCACAAATAACGGAGACCCCAAATGTGTCTACCCCACTCGGTGTTCTAAGTCAAATCCTACTCACTCACCTAAGAGAGTTGGGAGCGTATTCGCTCTGATACCAACTGTAACAACCCGGATTTTCCAACAAAATAAAATAAAGAAATAAAAAGGATTTATAAAATAAAAGAAAATAAAAGCGAGCCACGGTGGCGGAAACACCGTGGAATCCGGATCATTACTCACTAACCAACTAAACAACGATAAAAAGATAGGCCTTGAGGCCTAGACGCGGGGAGTAAATACCCCTTACAAATCCAGCTCCAAAAATGAAAGTAAAATAATAATAATAAAACTAAACATCCTAACAAGTCTAGTCAAAAATCACTTCAAGGCTAGCTATAGGTCATCCTCACGGCATCCTCACTTGACAAACCCGATCCCGCGCTAACCTGCCACAAAGAATGTAACAGCCACAATCAGTGGGGAGTAACTAGGTGCTCCCCAGTCATATTTCAACGTAACCAAAATAGACAACAATACAACAAACAACCCAAAGGTACAGTAACCATAATGCAACCTCAAGCCAACTCATTAGCTACCAAACTCAACCAACTGTCACCCAACAACCTATAAACATGTATAACCAATACAACTCGACAATATCTAGTCCACTGACATACAAGCTCAAACTGTCAACAACAAGATGACAGACAACCATCAACAACCTGCAAGGTAAGCACGGAGCACTGGGTGAAGCAACAAGAATCACCCCGGATGAAGCAACAAGAATCATCCAAACCCTATGGCGGAACAGCAACAAGAAGTTCCTCAAACTCATTAGTCTAAATTTGGCCAAATTCCACCGAGCAACAAGAACGGTGACGACATTATATAAACCATAGTCTCTAACCAACATGGTTGAGAACCCATAGTCGCTCTAACTAAGCAACAAGAATAGCCGAGGGGATCATGGGCGTGTATCCGCCCACAAAAGACGCCGAGCTCCTCACGCACGTGCGAGCGATGCACGACGCACACTCAACTCAAGCAATCAAACAGGTAATTTCAATAACCTGAATCAACTCACAATCAACAATAAACCAATCATCCTTTACTCAAAATCATCACAATGTCCATCATATACACAACTACAACATAATTGACCCCTTTGTAAGCAATCTCAACACTAACCATAATCAACATGTTAAATACGGAGTAATAACCATAAGAACTCAAGAGTAGCCATAATAAACCATTATAATTCCCAAAGTTATCATCTTTCATCAACTTAATAACAATATAACCCAAATTCAAAGTACACAAACATCCCAAATCGCATTATTAGACATAAGAGTGTGAGACCAACTCAAACAAGACCAAAGACCGCAACTTTACATCTCAAACATCCCAAAGGTAACACCCTTTTCATTCATATCAACAATCAAGACATCCTCAATCAATTATATGGTCTCACACAAGTCAAAATATCACTAAGGCTACACCTAGTTACCTTTTCCAAACAAGCCAAAGAAAAGCACAGTTTTCACCCCTTCTGTCCAGACGCGATAACAGACGATCCAGAGCTCCAAATGAAAAACTGAACGGTGAAAAGGTAGCCCCAAGAGTCAGGAACATGCTGTAAAAATTTCGGCAAAATCGGATGGTCGGATCTCCGGCGATCTCCCGTTTAGTGAACCTGGGTCATAGAAATCCGAACTTGGGTTTTCTCTCCAATTTCCTCCTATTGATTAGGACACACATAAATCATTCAATACATATAAAATAATACAAGATCAGAAAAATAAAGAGATAAAAAGAGACCATACACTAATGGAAAAGACTAGGAAAGGATTAGGGCACAAAAGATGAGAGCTTGGATGAATAACAATGGAGTTTTAGGAGCTTTGAGAGAGTTTTTGTGAGAGGATTAAGGGGGATGAATGGGGATGAGTTTAGGGAGAGATTAGGAAGGGAGAAATCAGATTATAATGTTGCTAAGTTTAGGAGTTAATAGGATATCCAATGCCTTGATCAAAAAGCTACCCAAAAACCCTAAACCCAACCCGAGCTGGGAGTTTCGGTTCGGTCCAGGGTGGACCGGTCCAAACTGACTTCTGAAAATTTGGCAGTTGCGACGGCGTCGAAAAAATACGCAGTTTAGCCTTTTGAATCACCTGAATCGGAGTTCGTATGAGGAAATTACACTGTTTTTAAGTTAATTACTCCGTTTTTAAGTTCTGACTACAGTGTAGCTTAACCCACGCGACAATTGAACTGATTTTCTCGAGCTAAGAATGAGAAAATCAAGAGAAATAAATTATGAATATAAATGAGACGAACAATAATTATTAGGAAAAGTCGGGGTGTTACAATTGTAACACCCGGTGTTGTCCGAGGTTATTCGGGCCGGGTTCCCCGTTGAAGTGGTCCATGTGATGAGCTCAAGTGACCTAGTGCTTAAAAGGATTGTAAGTGCTACTCATAGCAACAAGATGCATCTTCTTTTCTGGTGGCTCATCTTAAGAACTCTTCAGTTAAGCGTGCTTGCTGGAGAGTAGTCTTAGGATGGGTGACCTCCTGGGAAGTTCTCAGGATGCGCATGAGTGAGGACAAAGTGCGCTGGAATGGACCCGTGTTGGTTTGTGGGCGATGTACGCAGCCTGGCGAGCTACCGTGAATGACATTCCGACCTTTGGTTGGGGCCGGGGTGTTACAAATGGTATCAGAGCAACCCGGCGACCGTGTGGTCGAATCCTAGGTACGCACCTAGCCGTGTGGTCGAATCCTAGGTACGCACCTAGCTGGGGAGGATTCTGGAATGCTATATTGTAAGTAGCTACCAGGCGCAACGAGGACGTTGCGTTCTTCAAGTGGGGGTGTGTAACACCCGGTGTTGTCCGAGGTTATTCGGGCCGGGTTCCCCGTTGAAGTGGTCCATGTGATGAGCTCAAGTGACCTAGTGCTTAAAAGGATTGTAAGTGCTACTCATAGCAACAAGATGCATCTTCTTTTCTGGTGGCTCATCTTAAGAACTCTTCAGTTAAGCGTGCTTGCTGGAGAGTAGTCTTAGGATGGGTGACCTCCTAGGAAGTTCTCAGGATGCGCATGAGTGAGGACAAAGTGCGCTGGAATGGACCCGTGTTGGTTTGTGGGCGATGTACGCAGCCTGGCGAGCTACCGTGAATGACATTCCGACCTTTGGTTGGGGCCGGGGTGTTACAGCCTACTTAACTCGCTCCGGTCGTCCATACAGAGCCTCGCTGAGTCTGCTGGAACCCCCAGGTTTTCCGTCAAAAACCACTAGCCAAGACAAAAGCAAAGGCGTAGTCATAAGCGAGGCTACAACACCGCCTACAATGATTACACCATCACCTCAAGTAGCTACACCTTCGCCTGCAGCTACTACACCTGTTCAATCGCAAACTGACATGGCATCGTCAAGCGCCACTCCAGCACCTATGCCTGAAATTGGAGACTCAATTCAAAAACAGCTCCTAAAAACAAAAGCAGATATCTCAATCTGGCAGCTCTTAAGGGAATCATTGGGACACCGTGAAGCTCTCTACCGAGCTTTGCAGGTCACCCCTATTACAATAGAGATCTCGCCTGAAAAACTAATCAGCCACATCACCCGTGAATGGCAAGCTAGCGCCATCACTTTCTCTGACAAAGACCTCCCGCCATTCGGAGGCACTCACAACCTAGCACTCTACATTAACGTAGAATGCCATGGCATGACACTACCTGTTGTCCTCATCGACAACGGATCTGCAGTCAACGTCCTGCCCCTAGAAACAGCTAAAAAGCTAGGAATCAAGGAAAATGACTTCATCCCCTGTGCAGACGGCGTCAGGGCTTACGACGGTACCCGCCGCAGCATAAAAGGGACCATCTCTTTTCCTATCATGACAGGACCCGTCATAAGGGAAACTGAATTCCAGATAATCGACATACCCCCGGCATACAACATGTTATTGGGTAGACCCTGGATCCACGCAACCAAAGCAGTCACCTCAAGCTTACACCAAAAGGTTAAGCTTCCCCTGGATGACGAGGTCGTTACCATCCATGCTTCGAACTTCCGGGCTTCCCTACAGCAGCAGAAGCTCGACAATGACACTGCAAGAATAAGCACCGAAACCCCGGACATCACCTGTGGTTTTGATTTCGACTTTGACATCTGCACATTGACTCGCGAGGAGGAAATTACAGCACTCTATGAAAAAGATAACGACAACAAATGGCCTACCATGGGCCTAGGTTATGTGCCATCGTCCTACGAAGTTACCCGTGGGGAACAAGCATTCAATGACCGTAAGAGAGGTCGTGACTTTCGCATAGAGCCATATCACATATTCACAGACAAATACTTCGTCAAAGAGGGCGCAAGCGAGATGCCCAAGGACTACTTCTCTTGTACCATTGCAGGGATTGAACTCGTTTCTGACATCCTGCGCAACCACAGCTTTAACCCCACCGACCTGATTGTCCCGTTTGAGGAGAAGACGCACGACGGATGGTCAAAAACCCTTAAATGGACTGACAAACAGGGTCGCACTTTCAAAATCACTACGGGAGAAGGCTACACTTTCCAGAACTCTGACTCAGGAGAAAACGAAGGAGAGAACCCTGACGGCAAATCCATCGTAGAGTTTAGGCCCCCACGTCGTCACTTCAAGTCTTTCACCCCAACTAAGCCTCCGGGCTATATTCCCGATGTGATAGATATAGACAAAGAACTAGAGTCTCTAAGGTTATCTAAAGCTCCTCTGTCTGAGCTATCTCCAACTGTAACTGCTTTCGAAAACAATAATAACAATGTTTCTGGTTACTACTTGCCTTGTTTTCCTCTAAAAACTGCATTTTCTAATACTCAGGATAACATTAAGCATAATAGCGTTGCGTTACATAAATACATTGCAAGTATCGTCTCAAAACCCGAACAGGACCCCATCATTGAAGACACAACAATCATTGATGTGGGAACACCTGAAGAACCCCGAAAACTACAGCTGGGGGCTTCCTTGAGCATGGAAGAAAAAGCTGCGTACACCGAACTACTCACAGAATTCAAAGACATCTTTGCTTGGTCCTACAAGGATATGCCTGGCATTGATCGCGAAATAGCAGAACACCGCATCCCACTCAAACCAGGTGCCAAGCCTGTTAAACAAAAACTCCGCCGTATTAAACCAGAATGGTCTCTCATGGTCAAAGAAGAAATCGAAAAGCAACTACAAGCAGGCTTCATCCAAGTCATCAAATATTCAGATTGGGTATCAAACATGGTCCCAGTCATGAAGAAAAACGGAAAGATACGAGTGTGTGCAGACTTTCGTGACCTTAACAAGGCTTGCCCAAAAGATGATTTCCCATTGCCCCACATGGACATACTTGTAGACAACACGGCCGACCACGCGTTACTGTCATTCATGGATGGGTATGCGGGTTACAACCAAATCAAAATGGCAACAGATGACATGTCTAAGACCACCTTTGTGACACCCTGGGGCACGTACTGCTATACTGTCACGCCTTTCGGACTCATTAACGCCGGCGCCACTTATCAACGTACCGCAACTACTCTGTTACATGACATGATGCATAAAGAAGTAGAGGTCTATGTTGACGACATGATCGTGAAATCAAAGCAAAGGGAAGATCACATTACAAACCTTCGTAAGTTCTTCACCAGAATCAGGCAACACAAAATGCGCCTCAACCCACAGAAATGCACTTTCGGGGTTACATCAGGCAAGTTATTGGGTCACATCGTAAGCCAACGTGGAATCGAGATCGACCCTGTCAAAATCAAAGCAATACAGGAGATGAAACCTCCAAGCAACATTGATGAGATCAGGAGTTTCTTGGGACAAGTCCAATACATCTCTCGATTCGTTAGCAAGCTCACAATGGTCTGCGAGCCAATTTTCAAGAAGCTAAAAAAGGAAGAACACACGAAATGGGACGACAACTGTCAACAAGCCTTCGACAAAGTCAAAACCCTACTCACCAATCCACCTGTTCTGATGCCACCCCAGAAAGAGCTACCTCTTTCACTCTACCTAACAACTACACCGAACGCCATGGGCGCCATGCTCGCCCAGGAACTTAACAACGAAGAAAGAGCAATCTACTACATTAGCAAGAAGTTCCAAGACTAAGAGACTCGCTACGAACCTGTGGAGAAAAGCTGCCTCGCTCTAGTCTGGGCCACCAAAAAGCTTAGACATTACCTCCTCGCTCACACAACCAGAGTATACTCCCTAATGGATCCACTCAAGTACTTATTTGAAAAACCAGTACTAAACGGCCGCATGGCCAGATGGACGCTACTGCTAGCAGAATATGAGCTCAAATACTTACCTTTGAAAGTCATTAAGGGAAGAGCTGTTTCAGACTTTCTCGCAGAGAATGCCATCATTGAACAACCTAAAATTGACACAACATCATTCCCTGTTGATGGAATTTTCGCTGTGGAAACTGAGTACTGGCAACTACCGCGGCTATGGCGTGGGAATACTTCTAATATCTCCCAATGGCGATCACACACCCATCTCAATCAAGCTCGACTTTAACGTCACCAACAATGCCGCAGAATATGAAGCTTGCATATACGGCCTACAAGCAGCCATGGCCCTCAACATAAAACACCTCAGGGTACACGGAGACTCCTTCCTAATCATAAATCAAGTAACAGGAGCATGGAAAATCATGAACGAAACCCTAGCAAAATACCAAGCAAAAATACAAGTACTCCTGACAGAATTTGACTGCATAGAATTCTATCACCTCCCAAGGGAAGAAAATCAATTTGCCGACGCGCTGTCAAAGCTCTCATCCCTCCTCAACATGCCGCCAAACGTTGACACACTACCCATTATCGTCGAAAGACGTGGTGAACCCGCCTACATCCACGCCATTGACATCGACGAAGCTGAGCACACAGAGCCATGGTACCAAGCCATACTCAACTACAAAACAAGCAATTCTTACCCACCTAACACCGACAAGCGAGGTAAGAGAGCCATTAGACTTCTTGCATCCCAATTCGTACTAGAAATGGGGCAGTTACTCAAAAAGACACCACAGGGCACCTTACTCATGTGTGTCGACTACAAGAAAGGGCAAGAAATCATCGCCCAAGTACACGATGGCGAATGCGGCCCACACATGAACGCAAGAGCCCTATGCAAGCAAATCCTACGACTTGGATGGTATTGGACGACCATGGAAGCAGAATGCATTCATTATGTCAAACACTGCCATAATTGTCAGATATTCAGCAACGTACAACATGTACCTCCCTCACCCCTCTACAGCCTCACGTCTCCATGGCCTTTCTCAACCTGGGGCATTGACGTGATAGCCAAGGTCCATCCCATCGGAGCAGGAGGACACTGCTTCGTACTAGTGGCGATCGACTATTTCACGAAATGGGTAGAAGCAGCGTCCTTCCGCACCCTCGGCTCAAACGAAGTCGCCAAATTCATACAAACAAACATCATATGCCGATACGGCATACCGCACGAATTTATAAGCGATCAAGGTTCACATTTTCAAGGCGAGACGGAAGCCATACTCGCCAAATACAGCATACAACATCACAGATCCTCTCCTTACCGACCCCAAACCAACGGAGCCGTGGAAGCAGCCAACAAAACTGTAATCACCATCCTGGAGAAAATGATCGACAGTTGCCGGGACTGGCCCAACAAGATTCCTTTCGCACTATGGGGATATCGCACAACCATACGCACTCCCACGGGCATGACGCCTTATTTTCTCACCTACGGTATGGAAGCCGTGCAACCAGTAGAGATCGAGATGAAATCCCTACGAATACTAATGGAAAGTAACATCCCAGAAGCAGAATGGGCCCGCGAACGCTATGAGCAACTCATGCTCTTGGACGAACGCAGGCTAAATTCTTTAAGCATTGTACGAATGTATCAAGCACGACTACAAAGAGCATTCAACAAGCGAGTTCGACCACGAAACATAAAAGTGGGAGATCTAGTGTTGAAATCAGTACGCGCGCCACTTCCTGTTGACCCGCGAGGAAAGTTCAAACCAAATTGGGCTGGACCCTACCTCGTCAAGGAAATCTACACAGGAGGAGCAGTCAAGCTAACTGACCTAGACGGTCAGGAACTCAATCGGGCAACCAATCTCGACCAGCTGAAGAAATACTACCCATGAAACATTTTGCAATGTATTTATAACACGTAATTAAACAATTCCACGGGCCGGCACGCCCTTAAACATGCACACACACATCACAAAAAGCAAAACACGATTCTACGGGCAGGCATGCCCCTAAACATGCGTTCAAAATAATACAACTCCGAACTACGCCGGCTTGATTCCATTTATATGGATACGTAGGCAGCTTTTTCAAAAGCACAGCCGACATTCAACACAAACTCACATACTCGAAACGCCTCAAGGGTATGGCAAACATAACAGGATTTAAAACACGAAACACGCATGTCTCTAACCTTAAAAGAAACAAGGCAAGTTACACAAAAGAGATTTTTGTTTTATTATGCTGAAAAGGGAAACATTTACATTTGGATTTTGCAATTGGGAGCACGACCATTACACTACTAGCACACACGACACCGACAAGCATTACATGATCCCGGCATTACCTTCGGGTTTAGGGAATATAAAAACAAACAAACAACTAACAACAAGCATTCAGATAACATTCTTCGACTGGGAGGAGAACTCAACCCATATGAGGAGCACCATCACTACCATCCTGGCCTGGAGCGTTAACCATGATGAAGCCAAGATGACTAAGCTCCGCCTCCATTGACGGCACGCTTCCAGAACTCGAACTTCCCCGACTTCCACGGCCAAAACGCACTGGGTGGAAGGCAGACGTCGGCGGCGGCTCATTTTGCTCTATAGCGCGAAGGCGGGCCCTCTGGCGAGTAGTTGTGGCCGTAGTCCACCGGATATACGACCTCGAAACCCTCACCGTGGCCGGTATCCCTGCCACCTGCCACCGGGGACGCAGAGCCCATCCCCGCGACCATGCATCAGTGATCTGGTTATTAAGCACGACCAAATCTTGGATCGTGGTATCCTGCCCTGGGATAAACTGGGCGTAGCCCATTTGCCTTCTCACCCTCAACGGGTGAATGAACACTCCAATGTCAAAACCGCATAACATGACCCCGGCGACCATCGCCAATCAGACCGCCTGTCACCGAGGTAACCTCCCACCATGGCACAACCCAACGAATAGCCGACGCCCTCACAAAGGTGGAAAAATAGTCACGAGGACGGCCATTGGGACCCATCCACCTCAGGCCCGACCGTTACGTTACGCCGCCGTAGGATACACCGTGAGGATGGCTCCAAGCACGCCAAACGTACCATCAGCCAAACCTGCAAAATGACGGGACAACCACGATAAGCATGCACTCTATTACACGCCCGATCATCTAGGCCTAAGATCGTCTCCGCAAGGATCAACGCCGCAGGATTGTACCCCATCTCCATCTGCTGCACGACGCAGACCAAACGCGCCTCGCCAAGCCCCATCGCTGGCCCATCGAATCGGGAACATGAAGCGATTGCACAAGGCAAAGGGCCAAAGCCCTCTGCGAGCAACGGCCAATGCTCCCATCATCATAATTCATGAACTTTTGACAGAGTCGGATCATATTCAAGCGCCCGTCCAGGAACAAATCCTCCGTCTCGGGCCTCATCATCTTAAGGAAGTTTTGCATGTTCCTTTGATAACCAAGCTTCTGACGAACACACACTGGGGTCACAGTGCGGGTCCAACCTCCGATGGCAGCAAACTCCTCGACCAGGGGGCAAACCTCCCGCCGTGAAGCGAAATACGTGGTATGCCAAGTCCCAAAGAAGTGCGCATGTGCATCCAGAAACTCCGGCTCCATCCGAACCTGCCTTAAGCCTAGGAATATGCCCAAGCCACAGCCCCTGAGGTTCCTCTTCTCGATACCCGATAGCATAGCACACCACATCCTCACAAGTCCCTCCAAATGCTCCATTACTCACAAAAAGGAAGGCGCTCTGCAGGATATTATGAATACTATTATAATACGAGTAATGAAGTTGCAAGTTAAAACGTAATATGAAGTATGGTTGGAGAGATGGATGAATGAACTAACGCGAGCATCCTTCTTATAGGCAACGTCTTCAAGAGGCAACAACACAACATATAATCGCTAGTGAACCAAATGATTAACCAAAAATCAAAACAAAAGCCAAAACAACCCAAAATCGCCAGAGCGGCGATTTAGACAAAATCGCCCGATTGATGGCGATTTACATAAATCGCCTGTTTTCTGGCGATTTTGGGAGAATCGTTGGTATACAGGCGATTTTCTATGCTTTTCCGACAGATTTGACGCGACGATCGCGACACCGCCTTGCAGCCTACGAGTTGCAGAAAGTTTTTCACAGCCTACGCACCGCTGTTTTTACTTTTTACGACGCATTATCGATTACGTTTCCGATACCCGGCTTTACGTCGTATTGGGTCATTCTGTGGTCGACTCTCGACTAATGTTTTGCACATACGCTTCACAAAATTCAACCGTCTCATTACGCAAGCTTACGTTAAAGCACGACGTTCTTAATTAACATTTTTACGAACGTCAAAAAACACCTTTTACGGTCTCGCGAAATTCAATCGTCGTTTTTCGCAAGCTTACGTTAAAGCACGACGTTCTTAATTAACATTTTTACGAACGTCAAAAAACACCTTTTACGGTCTCGCGAAATTCAATCGTCGTTTTTCGCAAGCTTACGTTAAAGCACGACGTTCTTAATTCACTCTTTACGAACGTCAAAAACGCCTTTATAGTCTCACAAAATTCAACCGTCATTCTTTGCAAGTTTACGATAAAGCACGACGTTCTTAATTTACATTTTTATGAGCGTCAAAAGCGTATTTTACAGACTCAAAATATTTTCTTCAAAATGCATGTTATATAAAAATCTTTACGTATGCATACTCTTATTACGGGTCAGAAAAATCTCAATCGAGATTTGTGTTCTTTTTACGACTAACAATCTAATTGCAGGAACACTAGATGAGCACGTCGCGAAGGTTTCAAGTAAAAACGGCAACACAAGCGGTCGTACTACAAAACGAGGCAACATAACCAATAAAGCCTCCGACATCGCACGCATGATCATTAATCACGAAAGCTACGCCAACAGGGGCGCTTACCATAGTCAACAAATACACCTGCTACACAATCAAAGCGCGCGTACTAGGTCACGTAACCTACTCATGTCAAGCCATGGATGCAAATCAACGTCGTACGACTCCTGCAAGTATGCCCATACAAAAATACCAAAACACGCACACGAGGTCACAGGGCCTTTTCGCGTCAAGCCGCAGTCACAAAAATGGACCTCACGTGGACTCCTACATGTCCAAATACATACAAATACAACCACAACATAAAACAAGTCCATAAGAATAGGCCTACGATCCTAGCATACATCCCAAATCAATTAGCTTGATCTCGACGACCGAGCTCGCAAGAACGAATCAATCGAGCACGGTAATGACTAGCTCCTGCTCCCGCTGTAGCTCAAATTCCGCTCGCAGACGCGCCTCCGCAGCCCTGGCCCGCCCTAGCTCTATCGACTGCGATCATTGCGACTGCAACTCTGAAGCATACTTCTGCGCCTTGCAAAGCGCAACCGCTTTATCATTAAAAGCCACGCGCCACCGGTTAGCTACCCTCCATAAATTCTTGTGGACATCTACGGCCACCGGCAAACAAATACGGCCTTCATATGCTCAAACTGGGGGCTATAATCAAAAGCAGCTTCATTTCAAGTTTGACTAACGATTTTGAACCAAATCTAACTCAAACTGGGAGCTATAATCAAAAGCAGCTTCATTTCAAGTTTGACTAACGATTTTGAACAAAATCTAACTCAAACTCGGGCCTATAATCAAAAGCAGCTTCATTTCAAGTTTGACTAACGATTTTGAACCAAATCTAACTCAAACTGGGAGCTATAATCAAAAGCAGCTTCATTTCAAGTTTGACTAACGATTTTGAACAAAATCTAACTCAAACTCGGGGCTATAATCAAAAGCAGCTTCATTTCAAGTTTGACTAACGATTTTAGGACAAAATCTAACTCAAACTGGGGGCTATAATCAAAAGCAGCTTCATTTCAAGTTTGACTAACGATTTTGAACAAAATCTAACTCAAACTGGGGGCTATAATCAAAAGCAGCTTCAACAAAGCTTGAATAATGATTTTAGGACAAAATCTTACTCAAGCTGGGGGCTATATACCACATAACACGCAAGCATAGAAGACGAGTCATACCTGTTTCACCCGAGGGCTCCAACTATCCATACCAGCGTCAGTCACCACGGATAAGCACTGCGGCAGTGGCATCGAATGCCGACAGCCATCATCATGCTCAAAATCCAGGCTCTCATAGAAAGGAGGAGGCTGAGCCTCAAGGTCAGGGTTACGAGGCTACAAGATACAAAAATCACGATCAAATTTTGCCTTTTTAAGCCAATAACGTACACAAGCATTACGTGGCTACAAGACACAAAAATCACGATCAATTTTTGCTTTTTAAGCAAATAACATGCAGAAGCAAACGCGAAAACAACAACAAACCTCAATGACAGCAGGCGCCAAAGCAAGACGCGCCCACGACGAATAATCCTCATCCAAATTTCAGAGAATCTGACTCACCCTCGTGATATACATCACGACGAACATCAAAGATCCGGCGTCAACAAAGAGGACCTTAGGAGGAGATGCAGCACAACAAACTCACCTGGTCGTCATACGACAGACGCCACCTAAGAACCAAGATTTAATCATACTGAGTCGCAATGTACAACCTCTGTGTATCGCGAAGAGCAAAGCGAGTCGCGATCGACGCAGGGATATCCGCATAATTTGCCCAAGGGTTACGAACGAACTACAGAAACAAGAAATAAATCAAGACCTGCAACCACGATCAAAGCAGGAACACAAAGCATAAAAAGGAATACAAATTCCTTATACCTTATCAACGGTCATCCCGTTGAACCGCACTCGAGCATCCTCATAAGTCAGGCGAATACCTTTCCTATTTGCCGTCGCATACGCGTGAAAAGCAGGGTACTTCGCCTTCACGGAAAACTTGTCGGGAAGCAGCGACGGGAAATGAGCATAACACCAGGACTACATAAAAACAGAAAATACATCACCAAAAAAAAAACAGCAGCAAAACAATAGGGCATCACAGAAAGGAGAGAGCAAAACAAACACACCTCCATCAGCAGGCCGGGGCCAACCAAGGACGGTTGAGATCCATCATCGATCCGATCAGGACGAACCGCGTCCCTGCAGAATCGAATCAGGAGGCCCATAGCAGGAGTAACCCAGTCAAAATCACCCAATCTGGACAAGTCCCTCAACGCCATTAAAACGGCAGTTGACGCCCGCTCTCCTTTATCTCCAAAGTGAGTGGACGTCAGAAACCACCATAGCCACAACCGAGCATTCTGCTCATGACTAACTTTGCTCACCTGCTTCTTTCCCTTGCCCTTAAAATAATCATCAAACCATGATGTCCGAGGCTGAAAAGTGTGCCTCTCGTCCCTCGCACACCTAATACCACCCCCGATCAAACGAACAACCGTAGGGCTCGAGATAGCAGGGCGTACTCTGTCCCACTTAATCACCTCCTCTCCATGGGGAAGCCCCGAAACAACCGCAAGAGACGAGAAAGTAATGCCAACCTCGTACCCTGGCATATGGAACGTGTTAGTGGTGTCCCAAAACCTGTCTAGCAACGCTCGAAGCACAGAAAGATGAGAATTCACATTCTTCTTACGCGCCTCCCCCCACTTCGTCACCAACGGACCAAAGGCCGTGCCAAGGATTATCTTCCGTGACTCAGGAGGCAACTGCTTATTAAAAACATCCATAACAGTGCGGAAACCAGAAAAGGTCCTCATATTACCCAGCTCGAAGCCAACCTTCACCCGGGTAGACAAATGCTCCAAGGTGTTCCAAACTAAGCTTACACCATCCCAATCCTTGGCAACCTTCGCCCACAGTCTCGGGCCATGAGGAAACGATGGCCTCAAGCCCAGCTCATCAACCACGCCCATGAACATATTTTGCGCGGAAGCGGCCCAAAGATCGGCACTCACCTCACCACCTACGGCGCACCGGCCAGATCACCTCCAACATCACCTACAACCTGCTCATCATCCTCCTGCTCCTCCTCGGGCTCAGGGATGTCCTCAAAGGCATCCTCAAGTCGACGAGGAGGACCACGTCTCGGCTTATCAACAGCAGAATCGTCTCCCTCCTCAGCCTCGTCAGAGCTCACCTCCCCTGAAACACCAGCACTATTATCCTCACCTCGCTCACAACTACCACTAGCCTCTGCTGCACGACGACCACGCGTCCGAACACCACCCTCAGCACTACCAGCAACATCAGCTACTTTACGCTTCCTACTAGGCCTATCATTCTTACGTCCACGATCTCTACCTCGACCTCTCCCGGCGGACGCCGGTGACTCTACAGCACTATCGCGCCCGTGTCCAACATCTTGCAAAGGCACCGACCCAACTCCAAGCCCACTAACAGGAGGCCTAGGCAACTCAACAGTAACCCCACGTCCACCTACGGAAGGCATAGATAACTCTACGGCCGGCTCCACAAGAACCCCGGTCATATCTGCAGCGCGCCCTGCATCACCAACAGAAGCCCCTGTCGGCTCCACGGTAGTGCTATGCTCGCTAATAGAAGGCATATGAGACTCTGGAACAGCCCCCTGTACCTCATTCCCTGGCGTCAAAACAGGAGGAGTCTTGAACAAATCAGACTGAGACGGACCCTCTGAAGTCGCTAAATGATGACGCAGCTCAGAAATTGGAGTAAGCTCCTCCCCTGTAGCACTAAAATCGATGCTCTGGATAACATCCTGCATAGCGCTGGCCGTAGGTATCACGATCTCAGGGTCGCCTGCATAGATTCAAGAAACACTCTTAAGCAACGCAGTCATATGATATGACAAAATACAATTCGGTCAAGGCAAATTCACAACCAGCAGAAGAATGCGCATATACAAAGGCAACAGGAAAGCAAGCTTCAGGCCTATCTTTGACAGACAAGGCTAAAAAGGAACAGAAACACAAAAATGCATGTTTCGTGACACAGATGCAATATCTACGGAACAAAGATGCACAAAGAACAGAGAAAAATCAAGCAAAACGGCAAAAAGTGAGCCTCAGGCCTATCTTTGACAGAAAAGGCTAAAAAGAAGCAGAGACACGAAAATACATATTTTATGACACCTACACAATGTACACGGCATGCACGTTCAAGACCAAAGAGCAAGGATACGCAAAAGCAAAGAAAAAGCAGGGGAAACAGCAAAAAAGCAAGTTTAGGCCTATTTTTGACAGACAAGGCCAAAAGCAACGCAGGAATACAGAAATGCGTATATTATGACACGTATACGATATATATGTCATACACGGCCAATACAAAGAGCTAGAAAGTACAAAATGACAAAGAAACCAAGCAAAACAACAGAAAATACGCTTTAGGCTTATTTTTTACAGATAAGGCTAAAACAGCGCAGAGACACAGAAACGCCCATTGCATGACACGTATACGACATACAAGCCATAATAAACACCTACAAAAAGTTTCGTACAGAAATCACGCCCCGAACACATCGACTGAATAGCTTTTGTAAAACGCACGCAAGCTACAAAAACGGTCTCTTCATGACCTTTCCTTGACCAAAGAGGCCCTAGCTTCCCATGAAACAACATCCTCGCCAACCCAAGCAACACGCGTGACAACGCATCCAAGACTTGAAGCGCAAAAAGCAAGAAAAACGGTTTCAAGAAGCCTAGCTCGACTACACAAAAACACTCCAAAACGCTCCAAAACACCTCCAAATGACGCGCGATCAGCAAAAATGAGCAAACCATACACCATACAAGTCATCATGACCCAAGACAGAAAATGTCGACAAGTTTCGGAACCGAAAATTTCGACCCAAAAACCATATCTCACACAAAAACACACGAAAATTACAGATTTTCAAACCGTATTTCGCACACAAGACACCCATAGCCTCATCATTAGCATGCAACGACGTTTCAAAAACAACCAAGCCAATCGGTGTTGTTTTACACGACAAAAACAGAGCAAAACCCCGACAAAACCCCCTGTCACACGGTTTTTGGCCCAAAAAACCCGACTTTCGCGCCAATTTCAACGAAACAAATTCACCCATACATTATACTACTAATGGGTAACCTACACTGAAACTTTGAGCCTGTTCCGAGACGGAAAACTAAAAATGACCAAAATACCCTTGACCTTCTACACGAAAAACAGCCCTAATACACGGGTTTTTCACATACAACCATCAACAATGGCAAGACAAGCTTCTTACTACTCCCAAGTATCGATTTCAAGCAACAATAATAGCAAAATTCGAATCATGCAAAACAAATCGACATAAACCCTAAAAAAACGAATTTTCAGTTAAGACCGACTCAAACTGACTCCAAAACACAAATTAGCAACTTGATTGAGCGTATACCTTGGTCCATTGCAAATCGTAGGAGTCGGAATCACGAATTTTGGTTGGAATATCGCTGAGAACGAGTTTTTCGATTTGAAGGTATTTGTGTGTTTTGTTTTCGGCTGCCTTGCTCTCTTCCCCTTCCCGTGTTTTTGAACCAAGAATCACACACACACACTAAATCGCCAGACCTCTGGCGATTAAGTGGTCAAGCGCGGGTCAATTTTTAGTTTGGGCTGGTTATTGCGGTCCATTACGCTGTTATTTCACTCTTTTATGCGCTACTATGACAAAACACGAGAATACACATGCTCGTCACAAGCCGAGAGCCCAAATTTTACAAAATAATAACACATATACACTCTTTACGAGTTACAAATCAAAATACGTATACTCCTCACGAGTTAATTACGTATATTTTCAAAAACAAATACACTCTTTACGAGTCACAAAATCAAAATACGTATATTTCCCACAAGTTAAATACGTATATTTTTCAAAACAAATACACTCTTTACGAGTCACAAAATCAAAAATACGTATATTCCTCACGAGTTAAATACGTATATTTTTCAAAACAAATACACTCTTTACAAGTCACAAAATCAAAATACGTATATTTCCCACAAGTTAAATACGTATATTTTTCAAAACAAATACACTCTTTACGAGTCACAAAATCAAAAATACGTATATTCCTCACGAGTTAAATACGTATGTTTTTCAAAAACAAATACACTCTTTACGAGTTACAAATCAAAATACGTATACTCCTCACGAGTTAAATACGTATGTTTTTCAAAAACAAATACACTCTTTACGAGTTACAAATCAAAATACGTATACTCCTCACGAGTTAAATACGTATATTTTCAAAACAAACACACTCTTTACGAGTCACAAATCGAAATACGTATACTCCTCACGAGTTAAATACGTACATTTTCAAAACAAACACACTCTTTACGAGTCACAAATCGAAATACGTATATTTCCCACAAGTTAAATACGTATATTTTCAAAAACAAATACACTTTTTACGAGTCACAAAATCAAAATACGTATATTTCCTACAAGTTAAATACGTATATTTTCAAAAACAAGTACACTCTTTACAAGTCACAAAATCAAAATACGTATATTTCCCATAAGTTAAATACGTATATTTTCAAAAACAAATACACTTTTTACAAGTTACAAATCAAAATACGTACACTCCTCACGAGTTAAACACATATACTTTTCAAAACAAATGCACTCTTTACGAGTTACAAATCAAAATACGTATACTTCTCACGAGTTAAATACGTATACTTTTCAAAACAAATACACCCATTACGAGTTACAAATCACAATACGTATACTCCTCACGAGTTAAATACGTATATTCCTCAAATGCACACACTTTTTACACCAACAAAATATACACTTCTTATTTCAAATCAAGGATGCAGAAACACAGATTTTCTTTGCATATCAAGAACGCTAACACCCATTCTCTCTGCGAGAAGGAAAGGCAAATCACAGATACACAAGCAAGCACGCAGCAAGCATGCGAGACGCAGGATATGACCAAGCTACAAAACGCCATCAAATGACATCTAAGCAACAGCAGGCCGGCAAGCCCTTAAACATGCAGGACTGTCATGTCCTTAAACATGCCGTCCCTCCCCGCATTCCCAGCGCTAAGTCCTCGTCTCTCCCCGAGACACATACTTAGCGTCGCCAGGTAGTATCGAGACTGTGATGGTCCGGATACTATCTTCTAAGTTTGACTAGCGCTTTAGTCCAAGCTCAGTCAAACTGGGGCTCTGAGATACCGTATCCGCATTCCCCCAAAAGCAAACCCGATGACGAAAAGGACTTTCATGCATGTTTTAAAATGAGACAAAACGGTACATAAGTGTCTAAAACATTTTAGTCATTTTTAACGTATTAATTTTAATTTGCATATTTCGTAAAAATGAGTATTAATTTAGTCATTTTAAATCGTAAGTCAACACAATACGCACGAGCACGACCAAGGGCGCCTCACAAAAATGACCCAAGAACACAAAAACGACCCACACACACACAAAAACGGCCCAAAACACATAAAAGGCCCAAACACCCGAGCGGGCCAAAATACGTCCCGGGTCACATTCTTACAAAACAAAATCCCACAAAGTCGTAAAATAATGCATTACAATATTATTTTACTTCGAGCCAAGATCGAAAAACACAACGAAAAACCGAGACACGAAACACGAAACACGAGAAACGAAGCAAATCAAGTTGACTTGATCAACTTGCATCAAATTGACATCAAATTAGGCACAAAAGTCAGCCAATTTGCTCGACAAACAGCATTAGCCTTACACTCCTACGATAACGTGTTATGGCGCAACAAACCTGTCAGAACAGAGGAGGAAAATCGCCAGAATACTGGCGATTTTCTGGTAAATCGCCAGACTTCTGGCGATTTTCTGGTCCTCCTTTGACATTCTGGCGATTGTTTGGTTAATCGTTGGTTCACTGGCGATTTTCTGATCAATTAGGCATAAAACACGAAGCATTTGCTATAAATAGCAGCCCTCATTCGACTCAAAACACATCAATTCTTCATTCAATCATCAATCGTACCTACAACAACACTTACAATCAATTCGATCCGATACTTATACTCACAAAAAGCCTCTCGCACTTATAAAATTCCACTCTAAAAACCGTCTTTGCAATACAAGGTAAAGAAATTTTACCTTCCGATTGGACGTTTGAGACTTATAGGGTTACTTTAACCCACCCCGATATTGGCATTAACGAACTCGTATTCGCAATACGATTGTAGTAATTCGAATCAAATGATTCGTCTAAACCCCGCCAATATCGCATAAATGAATGACTCAAAATCACTAAATTAAGCCACTTTTACATTATGCAAATTCTCGATTCATGCATTAAATTACGACTAAAACACGGATTCGACATTTAACTGTACCGTTTCATATAGTCTTTTAAACATGCAAAACCGAGGGTTTTACAAAATCTTAGAATTGAATACAAGTCAGAGAATAACGTTTAGTTATTAATTCAAATACAATGAATTAGTAATTTTACGTATATTTCCTATAGCAAATCGTCATAGCTTTGACGGCTTACATTTATTTTACATATTTATCGAGTCATATATTTGCATTTGTACGTAGCGTCCTATTAGCCCAAATATCGAAATTAAAGCATTTGTTTTCAAATTAGTAAAGACTATTTTTACGTAGGCTTTTTTATTACAGTTTTCATAATACATTTTGTCAAAACTTTCAAAAAGTAACCTCACTCCGAATCCTCTCTGGTTTCACAATAACCTCAGACGGATAGGTATCGACGCACCTTGAAATCTGAGACACCCGTGTCTTATATTTTAAGACGCGTTGAATAGGTTCCAAATTCCTTTAATATTTGGTGGCGACTCCAAAAATACATTTCAAAAGAATTTTTATATTTCTTTTTTACATGCAATGACATTCCCCCATAAGCAAAAGAACGCTCGAGCGAGCGAGCTGAGCCAAGCAACGCCAAAGCGGCTTCGGCCCATGAGCTTCTTGCAAAATTCATTTTCCCGCGCCGTGCATTCCGCCCCATGACACGAGGGCGGGCGCGAGCGGGGCGTCGAGAAGGGATCACCCCCAAGTCCGGTATCCTCAAAGTCCATTTATGGTCTTAAGCAAGCATCCAGGAGTTGGAATCACCGATTTGATCAGGTGATTAAACAGAACGGATTTACTCGAAGTGTTGAGGAACCGTGTCTGTATACGAAATTCAGTGGGAGTCAAGTTGTATTTTTAGTATTGTATGTAGATGACATACTGCTAATTGGGAATGATATACCTATGCTCACTTCTGTAAAGGACTGGCTAGGAAATCATTTCCAGATGAAGGACTTGGGAGAAGCTAAGAGAATTTTGGGCATCAGGATCTATAGAGATAGATCCAAAAGGACGTTAGCGATAAGTCAAGAAGCTTATATTGATAAGATTCTTGACAGGTTCAACATGAAGAACTCTAAAAGAGGGTTCTCACCTATGGGTCATGGGACTACTCTGAGCAAATCACAGTGTCCTACTGAACAAAAGGATGTCGAACGCATGAAATCAATTCCATATGCTTCGGCAGTTGGATCAATCATGTACGCTATGATGTGTACACGTCCAGATGTGTCATATGCTCTTAGTATGACGAGTAGGTACCAAGCTAATCCAGGTGAGAGTCACTGGATAGCGGTAAAGAATATCCTTAAGTACTTGAGAAGGACTAAGGATTCAGTTATTGTTTATGGAGGAGATAATGAGCTACGTATAAAAGGTTATACGGATGCTAGTTTTCAAACTGATCGAGATGACTTGAAATCTCAATCAGGATATGTCTTCATTATGAACGGAGGTGCAGTTTGTTGGAAGAGTTCCAAACAGCCAGTAATAGCGGACTCTACAACGGAAGCTGAGTACATAGCCGCATCGGAAGCTGCGAAAGAGGCAGTTTGGATTCGACAGTTTTTAGAGGGTCTAAAAGTAGTCCCCAAAGCTGAAGAACCAGTTCCCATATTTTGCGACAATAATGGGGCGGTCTTTCAAGCTAAAGAGCCCAAGTCTAGTAATAAATCTAGACATGTGCTTCGTAAATTCCATGTAATTAGAGATTATGTGGAAAGAAAGGAAGTTATGATATGTAATGTAGGGACAGACGACAATGTCGCTGACCCATTAACCAAACCATTACCTCAATCGTAACATAACCGTCATGTAGTTTCGATGGGTATAAAAAGGGTTTTGGATTTGTAAATTATTTTGATATATGATCATCTAATTTTATTACATATATAGCATTTAAGATTTACTTTTATTCGTTTTTTATTTTGTTTATACTCAATTTGTCCCAATAAGTTGTGGAGACAACACTGAACCTTGTTAAAGTGAGCAAGATCAACCTAGTATTTAGCCCCTAGTCACTTATATGAGGTGACGTCTCTCTAGTGACTGGTTTGTAAATCGATTTGATGGTGAGTTCAGTAACCATAGGTCATAGACAGTATGACCAATCGATTATTTTGGCAGGCTATGGGATACTTTGCTGGGCAGTGACCATTAACCAGAGTTCTTTTTGTTGCCTGGTCGTGGCTAGAATCTCTGAAGTATTCCTTTGAGTCGATTCTTTAAATTGTTGACTGTTAGTCTGAGTCAGTACAGTTTCCGAGTGACTTTGGTTTATATCCTATGTCGTGCCGTAAAAGGAGGCTACAGGGTGTATTCTGGGTCATGGTGATCTATGTTCGATTGCAGGCCTACAGGGTAACAGGAATTGTCTACCCTCGTCGGGGTTCAGTATCTCAGGGCCACTCGAGGAGAAATTGTTGGAGTTAGTGTCCTCCACAGTTAGTGCAATAACATAAATAAATCTCTAAAAGGTACACAGGGTACATTTTGTATTTAATCAGTTGATTAACGTTTATCGATAACGGTTGGCTTGCTAGATAAGTTTGACGTTATTGTCATACAGATGGCGGTGATCAACTGGTCCCTAAAAAGTCACACCTAAAGGATGTGTTTAAGAAATGTGATTATTTGAGAAAATAATCATATTGATGCCTTACTAAAAAGACTAAAAGGTTAGTCGGTGTTTTTGACTAAAATGTTAGTCAAGTGTGATAATGATACGGCCGTTTAATAAGGATTAAATGATATTAGCTAAGACGAATTAAAAGTAATTCGTAAATTGAATATAAAATGTTATATTTAATTATTGAATATAATATAAGCTAATTGGTTATAAACTGTTATAATTAATTAGAAAATTATAAATATATGGATATTAATAATTTAATGATATATTATAGTGGATCATTTTTATGACACTAGTAATATTATATTATATTATAAAGCTAAAGGAAACCTCCAGGAAAGAGCCTTATTGCTCTTTGACTCCTGGTCAACAAGGAATTGATTTTTGGAAAGTGATTTTTGGAAAGAAAAATTACTCCCCATAATTAATTAAGAGGGTCAAATTTTGAGTATATTAGGGAGAGTTTTGACTCAACTTAATTCTCTAATTAATTCATCATAATTCACACACACAAATTAGAAAATCGCTTTCTTCTCTCTAAAGTTTTCTAGCAAGAACTAAGGGCATATCTTAAGTAATCTTGGGTGCAACTTTTAGGAGATATCAAGCTTCTTGATATTTGATCTTAGGCCATTAAGCAAGGACTAAAGGTTGTTTTTCTTAATCTTATACTTGTTTATGCAATTTCTTTTATGACCTTTAAATCTTATAAAGTTTTTCATTATAATCCTGTGGATTTTAAAGGTCTATATACGGATATAAACCTACAAGTGGTATCAGAGCCTTAGGGCACATGAAATTTTTATAAGGTTTTCATAAAAATCGATTTTGCATGATTTTAATAAAAATTTTGATATGGCCGAATGTTTTGTTGGTTTGGCCGTGAGTTTTCTTGCAATTTTTGGCTTGTTTTGGTCTTTTTGATTCATAATTATCGATGTTTTAAGATGTTAAAACGATCACATATGACTTTGTATAAGTTTTGATTTAATACCGATTGAATTAAAACATAAAAGGACCAAATTTGTGTATGTTAATGAACATATTGTTTTGCTAATCACTAGATCTAACACCTTCAGTTGTTTAATTTAAAAGGTTAAATTGAATCTCTTAAGTCAATGTTTAATACGGATTAAAATTGAGTTAGGATTGATCTAATTATTAGCATAATCGAATTAAATCAGTTTAATTCATTTTTATTACTATTTATGATTGGCCGTGTGTTTTTCAAATAAAAAAAAAAAATATTAGAATTTTAATTTTATTAATTTGGCCGAAAATTATTTATTTTTGGAAATTTGTTATTTTTCAATTTTTGGTAATATTTGTTATAAAGATAATGAATATTATATTATTATGAAAAGGTTCATAATTTTGATACCATATATTTTAAAGTAGTTTAAAATATTTTATGACCTAATTTGTATTATACTGATAATATAAATTAATTTTGGATTATTCTTTTGATTATAAGATATTATGAACAATTAAGGAATTGTTGCATAATGATATTTTTTTTTTAAAAAAAGAGGTGGTTTGGATTTAATCAACTAGTTTGCATTGATTTTATTATGTTTAGTTGATGCTTTATTTTTTGTGAATGAATGTTTGGATGAATGGTTTAATTATACGCATTAATTATGTACAAAAGGTTGTAATTTACTAGTGTGGCCTTAGAAGATTATGTTTTCGTAATGAAAGGAAACATAATTATTGGTTGTAATTTTGAGATCTCGAATCTCCAATCTTGTAATATTTTTAATTTTGGCATATTTTGGATTAGAATGTAAATAGGTTTATTTTTGTAATTAAAATATGTAATTTTGAGAAGATTCAAGATTGAAGATTCAAGATGGATTCCCACTAAAGCCCAAGATGAAGAATGAAGACAAGCTTAGGGTCCATGGATGGATTCCAAATTGTATCTTGTTTTTATTTTCATAGGGATAGCCACACTAGGTGTTTTTCTTTTGCTTTTTACTTTACCGTTTCGTTGCATTCACGTTAGATAATTGCATCATATTCCGCCTAAACTAAACCAAACCACCTAATATGCATGAAAATGGATCATATAGTTGCATCTTTTTCATAGACATACGGATGTCATTCGTTTAGGGCTATCACCTCTATTTAATCATTCTCGAAAATGCTAGATATTTGTTCACTTAAAATGAATTAAAATGAGATGATGGGACCTTCCTCTATTCTAAAATTGAGATTAGTCTTTATAGGAATAACATGCTATGAGCCCCTTCTTCGTCGGTAGGCATGTAGGACCTTACTCTCCACATGACCCCTTCTACGTTGGGTAAGTAGTATGTGTAGACCTATTTTACCTCAACACTATAGTTCGAGTAATATCTCGTAGTTATAGTGGACTATTAGATAGGATTTACTGAAATCTATCGACCAAGAATTCTAACAGTAGAATTAGCCAAGAGGTTGGCTTATCAATTTAAAGAAATTGAATCTTGGGATCGCTTATGTAATTCTCGAGGGAGGTCGATTATATGAGTGCACGAGTCATTGCATTAAATCGTTATTGCTTTTCGTCTTAAACCTTTAAAAACGATGTTCTCTCTCTTCTTCTTCTTCTTCTTTCTTTTCACAGTTTCAAATACGTTATATACAGATATAACTACTATAACAAATGGCTGTACGTATTGACGAACCAATGCCAAGTGCCACACTAACACGCGAATCATGGCTTAGAATTTTCATGGACAGCATGAATCAGTCCACTCGACTGAAGAGTGATGGGTCCAATTTTTCTGATTGGGAGGTTGCATTACGGAATGCCGCCATCGCTGACGGTAAGCTCAAGTACTTGACTGAGCCACTACCGACTAAACCAGCTCCCGATGCAGGAGCAGATGAACTCTATCTTTATAATGATTTCATGATGGAGGCGGGTGCGATACAGAACGTACTCATCTATGCAATGGAATCCAATTTGCAAAGAAGGTTCATAACCCAAGGTGCAAACAAGGTTTTCACCACCCTAATAAAAGAGTTCTCAAAGCTCGAGAATCAAAAGTTACGAGTATACCACTTGTTTCTTTGAAGCTAGACTCGAGAAAGGGCCAACCGGTTGGTCCACACCTTCTCGACATGATCGAGAACGTTGAGAAGTGGAGGAGCTTGGTTGCAAGATCGATGAGAAGATCATCATTGATCGAGTGCTCCACTCCCTTCATGATAGGTATGACCTCTTTAGGGCAAACTATTACATGAATGACATGCATAGAAGTTCGCATGAGCTTCACTCACTCCTCGCATGCACGGAGAGTGATCTCAAGTTGAGTGGGAGCATGAAACAAGATGTTCTCAAGATAGGTAACAAGCATAAGGGTAAGGGTAAGGCTGCTAACCTAACCGTAGGAAAGCCAAAGTTTAGGAAAGCCGGTGATTGCGAAGAGTGGGCACGATGAGTCTAGCGGTAGCTCACAAGGCAAGGCAAAAGCAAAGCAAAGCATGGAGTGCCACCATTGCCACAAGTCTGGGCATTGGAGGCAGAACTGTCCCGTGTATGCTGAGGACATAAAAGAAGGCCACGTCATTCCTGTTGGTATGTCTTCTTTTATTCATATGATTTAGTTTAACCATGCAAGTTTCGGAACTTGGGTACTTGATACTGGTTATGGTTCTCATCTCAGGCGTAGTAAGGACTGGAGCAAGAGTTGCTGCCATTTCAGTAGGAACATATGTAATCCAACTCCCGAGCGGATTTGAGTTATTTCTGAATAACTGTTACTATGTACCTAGTTTATCTAAAAACATTATTTCTGTATCCATACTTGATAAAGACGGATTTTCGTTTTAAGGAATAATAGCTGTATTTTCTCTTTAAACGATATGATTTATGGTAAAGCAGTTTCCAAGAACGGAACATATGTTTTAGATCAAACCACAGACATAATGCATGTGAATAACAAGAAAGCAAAGGTTGGTGACAAAGATCAAACCTATCTATGGCAAAATGTCTCAAATTTCCTTCAAAGGTGTTAGAATGCGCGCTGCTGACCTATTAGGACTCATACATACTGATGTGTGTGGACCTATGTCGATCAACGCTAGAGATGGCTATAGGTATTTTATCACTTTCACGGACGATTTGAGTAGATATGGACATGTCTACTTAATGAAGCATAAAAGTGAGTCCTTCGACAAGTTCAAGGAATTCCAGAATAAGGTTGAGAACCAACTGGATAGAAAGATAAAAGCACTACGTTCAGATCGTGGTGGCGAATATCTTTCAACGGAGTTTGATCGACACTTGAAAGACCGCGGGATAGTATTACAGTTAACTCCACCTGGAATACCACAACTGTATGGTGTGTCCGAACGCAGGAATCGAACATCACTTGACATGGTTCGATCTATGATGAGTCACACGGTTGTACCTGACTCATTATGGGGTTATGCTCTTTTGTCAGCTGCTCTTATACTTAACCGAAGTCCGTCTAAAGCTGTAGACAAGACTCCATATGAGTTATGGAAGGGAACTGTCCCTAACTTGTCCTTTATTCGGGTTTGGGGGTGCGAGGCTTATGTCAAATGGAGACACGAGGATAAGCTCGGCCCGCGATCGGTCAAGACATACTTTATTGGTTATCCAAAAGGAATGTTTGGTCATTACTTCTATTCGCCACCGAACACCGAAGTTTTTGTTGCGGCTAGTGCGACGTAGTTAGAGAAAGTGTTTCTCCAAGTCAAGAGAGGTATTAAAACCTTCGACCTGGCGGAGATTCCTGAACCAACACCCGAGCAACCAATAGAGGAAACTGTTCCTTCTACGTCTGCTGCGGTTGATATTCTTTTGGAACCCAGAAGGTCGGGTAGACTCTCCATTCCTCCAGATAGATACATTGGTATGGTTGAGGAGAATGGGAGAGACGACGTTTTACTCCTTGAGAGTAACGAACCCGTAACCTATAAAGGTGCCATGACATGTTCCGACTCAAAGCTTTGGCAAGAAGCCATGCAATCCGAGATGGACTCTATGTATGAGAACCATGTATGGGATCTGGTTGACTTACCTGATAAGGCTAGGCCTCTTGCAAATGGCTTTACAAGATAAAGCGATCTGTAGAAGGACAACCAGATATATACAAGGCACGACTAGTGGCAAAGGGTTTCACTCAAGTGCAAGGGTTGCACTATGATGAGATCTTTGCACCCGTAGTAATGCTTCGTTCCATTCGGATTGTCTTAGCGATCGCCGCTTTTCATGATTATGAAATTTGGCAAATGGACGAGAAAAGCGCCTTCTTAAACGGTTATTTGGAGGAGGAGTTGTACATGGTACAACCCGAAGGTTTCATCGATCCAAAATATCCTAAGAAGGTTTGCAAGCTTAAGCGTTCCATCTATCGACTTAAGCAAGCTTCACGGAGTTGGAATCATCGCTTCGACCAAGTGATAAAGGAGAATGGATTCACTCGATCGGTCGAGGCACCATGTCTATATATCAAGTCGAGTGGGAGCAAGATTGTCTTCCTAATACTGTATGTAGATGACATACTCTTGATTGGGAACGATTTACCTCTCTTAACTTCGGTGAAAGTATGGTTACAGAACCATTTCCAGATGAATGATCTGGGTGAGGCACAACGAATTTTGGGACTCCGTATCTATAGAGATAGATCACAACGGATGTTAATCCTCAGTCAGGAGTCTTATATAGATAAGATTTTGAGAGATTCAGTATGACCAAGTCGTGTTCCTTATGCTTCGGCAGTAGGATCGATCATGTATGCCATAATGTGCTCACGTGCAGACGTGGCATCTGAAATGGGTATTGACTTATGGATGTGCTATAAGGCTATGCGCAATCAGTTGCGCAGACGCTAACTTCCACACGAATCGAGATGACTCGATATCTCAGCTCGGATTCGTCTTTACTCTTTATGGCAATCGCACAAGAAACAGCCTAAAATATAGTGTCATAGTAGATTCTACGATCGTGTCCGAATACTATGCTATTTAGTTGCAAGGGAAGCTGTATGGATGCGTCAGTTCTTACAAGGACTAACTGTAGTTCCTGGTTCGAATGACCCTATCACCATCTATTATGTTAATAGAGGTGCCATCTTCCAGGCTGCAGAGCCTAAAGTCTAGCAACTAGTCCAGATATGTACGTCGGTATATGATAAGCTTGAAGGGCACGTTATCTTCATGAGAATTAAACGTGTTCATAATAGTACTTGACGTGGATTGGATAATTGTATCTTTTTCATATACTATTTATAACATCATCGTTTTGTTTTATATATTTTGTTTTTCCATGTGGATTGTACGGACAACTTTGAACACCACAAAGTGAACTGGAAAATATTATATTTGTGTTGGTCCGTAATCGCCTACATGAGCTGATAACTCTGGCGATTATTTTGTGACGTCGATTGATGGTGGGTTCAACGAGCCATAAGTCAAACTGTTGACTGATCGATCACAGATGCGGGTTTACTGAAATCGCTACAGACATTTTTGTGACGACTACATGGAGTCCTAAATGTTTCAGAACATTAGGTGCCTGGTCGTGGATAGGACATCCATAGTGTTCCTAGAGTCGATTCTTTTGACTATCGACTGTCTCTTGAGATTAAGGCAGATTTTGGGTGGCTTTGGTTTCTTTCTCACTACGACCGTAACAGAGGCCAAGCAGATTTTCACTGGTCATTTCATGCCGCGCTTACATCCGCAGGATTCGAGTTGAGGGAAATATCCAAATCGCTATCGAAGTTATAATATTTATTCTCGTGGCCACTCGAGGAGTCAGAATCGAAAATGCATGGCCATGCTCGAATATTGATTCGCTTATCGCTTAAGTTACTCTCTAGCCTGGGAAACCACTCTTGATAATCGATCGCCATGAACTACGACCTTTGAAAGTACAGACTTTGCAAATTGGTTTACATTGAGTGGGAGAAATTTATTATGGATATGAGAATCTAAGATCGCACCTACACTTATGCGGACAAGTGGGAGATTGTTGGAGTTAGTGTCCTCCACGCTTAGTGCAATAACATAAATAAATCTCTAAAAGGTACACAGGGTACAATTTGTATTTAATCAGTTGATTAACGTTTATCGATAACGGATGGCTTGCTAGATAAGTTTGACGTTATTGTCATACAGATGGCGGTGATCAACTGGTCCCTAAAAAGTCACACCTAAAGGATGTGTTTAAGAAATGTGATTATTTGAGAAAATAATCATATTGATGCCTTACTAAAAAGACTAAAAGGTTAGTCGGTGTTTTTGACTAAAATGTTAGTCAAGTGTGATAATGATACTACTGCTTAATTAGGAATAAATGATATTAGCTAAAACGAATTAAAAGTAATTCGTAAATTGAATATAAAATGTTATATTTAATTATTGAATATAATATAAGCTAATTGGTTATAAACTGTTATAATTAATTAGAAAATTATAAATATATGGATATTAATAATTTAATGATATATTATAGTGGATCATTTTTATGACACTAGTAATATTATATTATATTATACAGCTAGAGGAACTCCAGGAAAGAGCCTTTATTGCTCTTTGACTCGGGTCAACAAGGAATTGATTTTTGGAAAGTGATTTTTGGAAAGAAAAATTACTCCCCATAATTAATTAAGAGGGCCGAAATTTTGAGTATATTAGGGAGAGTTTTGACTCAACTTAATTCTCTAATTAATTCATCATAATTCACACACACAAATTAGAAAATCAGTTTTCTTCTCTCTAAAGTTTTCTAGCAAGAACTAAGGGCATATCTTAAGTAATCTTGGGTGCAACTTTTAGGAGATATCAAGCTTCTTGATATTTGATCTTAGGCCATTAAGCAAGGACTAAAGGTTGTTTTTCTTAATCTTATACTTGTTTATGCAATTTCTTTTATGACCTTTAAATCTTATAAAGTTTTTCATTATAATCCTGTGGATTTTAAAGGTCTATATACGGATATAAACCTACAGAAATAACTGGAAATGCGTGGCCACGCTCGGAAGTAGTCAATGGTAGATTTTTCCGGTCAGACAGTTATTCTCCAGATCGAGAAAACCACTCTAGATCAGATCAATTGCAAGTGCGACCTGAAAGACACCTTGCATTGAGTGGGAGATCAAAGTGACAAGAGAATCAGTGTCGCAACACTTGTAAGGACAAGTGGGAGATTGTTGGAGTGAGTGTCCTCCACAATGTTGCGAATACTTAATAAATCTCATAAAGAGGAATAAAGGGAATATAGCTTTATATAAGTCAGTTGATTAACGTATATCGGTAACGCTCGGCATGCTAGAGTTTGACGTTACTGTCATGAGATGGCGGTAATCAACTGATCCCTTTCGGTCACACCTAATGGGAGGAAGACCAACAGAGACTAGTTATTTATATTTGATATAGTATAACTAGATACTTAATATTGAGACTAATACGTTAGTCAAGAGGTAATAAATTATGAGACGCATATAAGATACGGAACTAGAGTGTTATTATTCTTTTATGCGATAATTGAATAATAAAAGGTTTTGTGATTTTGTGAATTAATAATTAAGTGTTAATTTACTAAAAGGGTTATTTGTCATTAATAAAGATTAACGACTAATAAGATTTATAGGTTAATAAAATGGAGAATATTTGAGTCCAAAGTGATAAATTATATATTGATATAATTGTCATTTATATTACTTAAATTGTTAAGTATATATATTATTTTTATTAATGGTTTTTCCCAGCTGTACCCCAGTACTATTGGGTTTTCCCAACTGTACCCCCGCGTATATCGTATTCCCAACTGTACCCCTAAGTTTTTTAATTACTCCCAACTGTACCCCTGAGTTTCTTTAATTTACCCAAAATCGTAACTAAAATCATACTTGAAATTGAACAGAGGAAGGAAGGACTGCAAAAGTTCGACGATGAAGATGTTGCAACGACGATGAACTGCAAAAGTTCAATAGCAAAAGGAAGGAGATGAAGAGAACAGAGGAAGGAAGGTGAAATGGTTTCAAAGGGTTTTAAAAAAAATTGAATCAAAAGAAAGAAATGATGGTTAATAAATTGACTCAACTTCTAATTTACAACTAATCCATCCACGTAGGCAAATTAGGCGCTCCACGTAGGCAAATTACGCATCCTAATTGGCAATTAACGATGATATTTAACGGCTTAAGCATAATTAGTTACGGTTGGGAGTAATTAAAAAACTCAGGGGTACAGTTGGGAATACGATATACGCAGGGGTACAGTTGGGAAAACCCAATAGTACAGGGGTACAGCTGGGAAAAACCCATTTATTAATTAGTTTATTTAAGTGTTAAATGGACTAAATAATATCAAATGGACTCAAATAAAATGGATCAAAAATGACCCAAATGGGCCTAAGTTGGCCAACCAAAACAAGCTCATTTTGAGCAATTTTTGGTCAATATTTTTGGTCAAATATGTGTCTAATTCTTCCACTAACTTTTGCCTATAAATACTCCACTATTCTCATTCATTTTTTTTTTTTTTTTTTTTTTGGCAAGAGTGAAGATATTTGTATTACAATAACTGTTCCCAACCGTCACAGTCAGGTTTTACAATTACAATACAAATACAACATAAACTACAAACAACTTCATATATAATAATTAGTTCTACTACAAATTTAGATCTGCATTCGGTAGCCAAAACAGGTAGGTGGAGTACGGAAACTTGGGCTCGAGCAAAGTCGCCAATCGTATAAACATCGCTGATGACTTCTAGTGGTCCTCTCAACTTCTGGGCTAGCGAGTGACAAGAACAAGATATACTTACGCTAATAAAGCGTAGAAATTTAAGGTGGAATGCAAAACAAAGTTCGCCTCCGATAGAGTATGAACTCCTACATCTTGGTGATCTAACCTGTTTTGGTAAAAACTTAACAAGTATGAAAATGGTGAAAAGTGGATCAACTAGTACTATTCGCGGAACAGAACAGAACTGAGCTAAATGGGACAGAACTAACACTTCAACAAATTAACACTTGGGCCACGAATTATGCCACGGTAATTAGTGAAACGTGGCATAATTTGCTTTAGCCACGGAAAAAACTATTTTGATTGGCCACGGGAGAAATTTAAGCCACGGATGAAATATGTCGTGGCAAATAATCACTTGCGCCACGGAAAAAGTTAAAATCGTGGCAAAAACATTCAATTAGCCACGATTATAACTTTTTCCGTGGCGCAAGTGAGTATTTGCCACGACATCATTTTTTAGTGGCGAAAAAACTCTTCTTTAGTTATATTAGATTATAACTTGTATGTCACATAATAAAGTTAAAATAAACCGTTACACGATAATAAGAAAAAAAAAATTGTGTAAAATTATAAATTTCTTATTAAATCTATCATTTTATTTTATATGTGCTTAAAACTATCGTATTTTATTTTATTTTTTTATTAAAGCAAAATAAATTTCATTAGTTTGAAAGATAATAACAATTAAAATTGACTTTCGTGTTAACAGAACTCAAATGTATGCGCAAAATACATATATAATATTTTTTTTCTCATATGTGTTTAATAATCAAAAATTTATAATACGTTAATGGTGTAAGTGTTATAACATTAACCTTAAAAATTAAAGTGTAACCAAATATCTAACGGCATTTACTCTTAAATAATGTTTTAAGAAATTTTTTTGAACTCAAAAAATAAAACGGAGTATATATATTTATCATATAAATCAAACAAAGAAAGGGACATAGTTAGTGCTTAGAAATAATTTTAAAACGAGGTCAATATAAAAGAAGTGATAAACATAATCTCATAGATATTAAGTACAAAAATTTTATCACTGGTATGTTTATATATCACCTCATTTATTGAAAAATATTGAGAAATAATTATTTTTAAAAAAAATTTACTATTTCAAATTTAATAATGTAAAAAATATAAAATTATTACTTCAAATATTATAGCTAAATCGCAAAATAATAACATGATTAAAGTTTAAGTAACTATTGATTGCGTAATTAGTCAACAATTTCCAAGTGGCACAATGGTTAATCCATCAACTTGTAAGTGAGAGGTCAGGGGTTCAAATCATATCTCCAACATTTTTTTTTTGCCACGGAAAATTTGTTTCGTGACAAAAGAAATGTAAGCCACATAATTTCTTAGCCACAGGATTATCCGTGGCAAAAAACTTAGATTTAGCCACGGGATAATGCGTGGCAAAAAACTGAAATCTCGCCACGATTTAGTTTTTTCCGTGGCTATTTTTTTGTCACGGCCACTTGCGCCACGATTAAATTTTCGTGGCAAAGTGTCACAGCCACGGAAATTTAGTACTTGCGCCACGAATTTTGTCGTGGCGCAAGTGACAAATTGTTGTAGTGATAAGGACACAGAGATTTGATGACGCAGAAGCCCCGAGAAGAAGATGGGGAAAACTGCGGGCTACCAAGCCAGGAGTACTTTTATTAATATCAGAGTTGGGGTTACAGAGTACAACTGTGAGAATGATCACTTCTGTAGTAATTAAATGTAATCGAGTATAATTATCGTATTGTGATTATCTAGTGCTTAAGTATGCTAGTGAGAGTAAAAAGATAAATGAAAATGTACAAATGAGCCTCTATATATAGGCAAAGCTAGCTGAGAATTAGTTCCTATTTTCTAGGGCACGTTTCCATGACTTCCATTATCTTTGGCGGTTGAATAACTTCCATTGACTCCATACCGCCACGGTGATTACTTCCATTATCCCATGATCTTTGTAACCGCTATAGTTGACCTTCTCTGACCATAACTGCCATGCCTCTTCTGACCCGTTCTGGGCTATAACTGCCATTTGTTCTTCTATCCTGCTCTGTACCATATTCTTGACGTCTATCCAGAACTGCCAGTTCTGGGTAGTGGAAAATCTGGTCATAACAAATGCCCCTTGTTTTCTCAAGTGCAGTATTCAGCAAACTTGAGGAAATAATCCTGTACAAACACTTCTATACAGAACAGACTAGAATGGAGACAACAGCTATAAAATTCGAATCAACTATGCATTTAACCAAACTTGTGTACTACATTCAAAGGGATAACGTTTAAATTAGAAGTAGGTGAGCATTTGAACCTGATTTGACTCCTAAACAGTAGCAACGGCTAACTCTAGGCTGTTTCGAATTTTACCAACGGTAAAATCCTAATCCCACTTGAACTCTTTTACCCTTGAATATAAATAGGAGCCTCCAGTAATTTCTCGAGAACTCACCTTGCCAACTTTCGTTTTTACCTTCTACTGTTCATCATCTTCCTCTTTTGTTATTTCAATCATCAAATCAAATCAAAATCATCTGAAAAATCATGGCTGAACAAGTGATAGATCTTGAGAAACCTGAGATCACTGAGATCATGTTTGGCGATTGTAAGTTCATCAAAGGTGATTCCTTTGATGACGAAACCAAGAACACTCTTTCTCAATTAATCATCAAACATTTGAAAGATCATGAGATCGTGCCTTCATCGGCTGTTATCTTCGTTCCCTGTGATGATTATGTCACAGCTTCTTGGACCTGTCCAGGATGGGTCTGCATCTATGAGTTCCCTTTCAGGGCTGGTCTGAGGATCCCCTGCAACTCCTGGATGAGTGGGGTACTCTCTTCGATGAAGCTTGCCCCTTGTCAAATAATGCCAAGCATGTGGAAAATTATCTGTTTGGTCGACAAACTCTGCACAAAGCACAGCCGCCGACAAAGCGTGATCTCAAAACGCTTATTCCGTGAGGGCCCAAGGTCGTGGGAGATTTATCTTAGGATCGAAAGGGCGAACAACTTAGTAGAGCACCCGGACATTGGGGATGACAAAGACTGGAAGACTGGTTTCTGTTTCAAGAGTGACACTCTTGACGATTCGCTGTTTGGATTACCCTATTCTTTGAGAGGGGTAAGCCACTTCTGTTTCAACTTTGTTGTTTCTAGTTTTTCTATTCTGTGCTGGGCTGATGGTTTTCTATGTTTATCTTTCTAGCGGATTCCTGGCTCCCCGAGCACAGTGAGGAGTCTAAGGCCAGGATTGTTGCTTTTATGGCTTTGCCCCTTCTGGAGAGGACTTGGTCTGAGGGGGATAACAAGACGTGTTTCCCTACTTTCTGCAGGCCACCAAGTAGGACTGTAAAGGTTCATGCGCCTATGGTTTCTGCCATCAAGGGTAAGTTTCTCAACTATTCTTTTGATTAGGTCTGGTCTAGTATGATTTGGATCTGTAGTTCTAAGATGTATGTGGTTTTATGCTAGGTGAATCTTCTAGGCCAATTACTAGGGGTAGGCTGAATCCTGCCCTCCTTCAAGAGAAAATGGATGCTATTCTGGCTGGGGGTCCAGATGTAAAACCCCAATTCATTCCTACCGGTGTTGCTATTCCTACTCCAGGATTTAAGGAGTTGAAGATTGAGGAGCCTAGCAAAGGAAAGGCTCAAGCTAAAACAGTGAAGGACACACCAGACAAAAAATCAAAGAAGAGAAAGGTTGAGGAGGTTGAAGGGTTGTCACTACCAGGGACATTTACATCAAAGACGCCATCAACAAAGCGTAGAAAGAATAATCCAACAAGCGACTAAGAGGGTCAACCCAAACTCGATCGGGGTTGGCACCACGTAATCGGGCGTTTAGAGCCACTCACTCGCTCTGCAGGTAATAACTGATATACTTCTAGTACAAATTCTCATGATAATTCTACCACTATTGTACCTTACACCATTACATTTGCGGACTCTTGATCAGATCTCGAAGTTTGGGGCACATAATTTCCACTTACGGGGATCGTGATCAAGGCTAGAGACCAGGTTGCTCACGAAAGAGCAAGCCTGCATGAACTTGGAGAAAGCTCGACGGGTATAGGCGCTACCGAAAGCTGGTACGCCGCTAAGTTCGAGGAGAAATCGATCTCATTGAGGTCGAAACGAGTCTCCAGCGCGCGTGTTCAAGAGCTTGAGGCCGCCCGTAACCAAGAGACTGATCTGGCGATGTTTTACACAGCCCAGACCAGAATTCAGATGATGCGTGCCTCAGAGTCCGAGCGTGAGGAGTGGGATATTGATGCTGCTGTGGAGAAGTTTAAACAGCTCTTCCCAGGCGTATCGGCCCAGGAGAAGAAACACCGCATCGAGAAGAGAGCTCTGCGCCGGTGACGGTGGTGTCTTGGCGAAGATGCCTGTGTCGATGACAATCCTTCGAAGAAGAAGAATAATGAAAAACAATTATGAACTTTACGTGTAATTATTGAACAATTTGCTATTCAGGTCCGGCCTGGACTTGTATGTCCAGGTCCGTAAATATTCTGTGAACTTACATGCCTTCCTCGTGGAACTTTTGCTTAGTCTGGCAGAGCAAGACATTTTTCTAGTCCGCTCGACAGATCCGGTTGCTTAGTATTTAGTCGGCCTTGGTGGTCCAAGGACTTAACTACTATCGCTTCGCTGCTTCTATTGCTTCTATTGTTCTCGTGAATGTACTAACCTCGCGGTGTACACCCTGGACTTATGTACGCATGATCATGGCTTACCTTAAGGGATATTATAGGACATCTCTTAACGGCGCTAAGCCCTGGTCCGTCAATCCGAGGACGCATCCTCTACAAGCAGATCGCCGCTTCGCAGATCGGCCGCGCTGCTTGTGGATCGGAGGAAGATCTCCACCGCAGATCGGGCCGCATAAGGCCGAGGACTAAGCTCAAGTCTGGAAGACAAGTTCCTAAGGTCCGGGACTAGGCCCGTAATCGGAGGTTGAACTCCTGAGTAGAATCGGAGGATAGACTCAAAGGTACCGGAAGCGAGAGAACCTATCGACGCGCCTTGCGCCAGCCCTCGCCGTCTTGGGCGTCGGGAAGCGGAATGCGCCTCGCAGGAAAAGGGGTGCGAAGTTTTGTAAAAATGGGGGAGATCATTGCATGAATTTGTGACCAAAAAAGAAAAGTAGAAAATCCTTTTTGAAAATGTATTTTCGGAGTCGCCACCAAATATTAAAGGAATTTGGAACCTTTTCAACGCGTCTTGAAATACAAGACACGAGTGTCTCAGATTTCAAGGTGCGTCGATACCTATCAATCTGAGGTTTGAAACCAGAGAAGGGGTTCGGAGTGAGGTTACTTTTCGAAAGTTTTGACAAAATAAGTTTTGAAAACAGTAATCAAAAAGCCTACATAAGAGTAGTCTCTACTAATTTGAAAACATTTGCTTAATTTCGATATTTGGGCTAAAAGTCACGCTACGTACAAGTGCGAATAAACATGACTCGATTAAAATGCATAAATAATGTAAAATGTCAAAATAATGACATATTGCTATAGGAAATGTACGTTAAATAATAATTTATTGACTAAATTATTACTATAGACGTTATTTTCCGACCTCGTATTAGAATTTGTGAAAAACCCTCAGTTTTGACATGCTAAAAGACTCTATGAAACGGTACAATTTAGTGTTGGATCCGTGATTCTAGTCGTTTATTTAACACATGAATGAGGACTTGCATAATTATAAAAGTGACGTCGGTTTGCTTTAGTGATATGGGGTCGTTTATTTATGCGATATTGGCGAGGTTTAGACGGATTATGAATCCGAATTGCTACAAATCAGACATTTAATACGGCCGCTAGTGCCAATATCGGGTTTGGGGTTAATGTAACCCCATTATCCGAGTCTCAAACGTCCAGCCCGTAGGTAAAATGTTTACCTTTCGAAAATGTAAAGACGGTATTTTTGAGTGGATTTTGTGAATAGTGTATGTGTGTTGAAAAACCGGGTTTAGAAATGAATGAAGGGGTTGGTATTTATAGAGTTTGGGTGGTTTTTGTGGGTGCACAAAATTAAATCGCCTGTGTACAGGCGTTTAATTTTGTTTGAGTTAGATATTTTTCAAGAAAAATAAAAAAGGCGGCTGGTACAAAACAAAAAGTAAATCGCCTGTTGACAGGCGATTGTATTTTTAATCGCCTGTCAACTGGCGATTTCATTTTTGTTTTGGTGGGCTGTTTATGCCGCCATTTGGTTTTGGGGGTTTGATTAAGTAATGATTATGTTTTGTTGTTTACTTATGAGCTAAGTCTTTGTTCAGTTTTGGTCCGAATTTCGGTTTTTGTGTTTCGGTTTTTGTCGTGTTTTTCGGTTTTGGCTTGAAATAAAATAATATTAGGTTATATTATTTTATGGTTTCATAAAACCTAATTTTGTGAAAATGTGACACGGGACGCACTTTGGCCCGTTTTGAGTGTTGTGTTAATGTGCGTTTTTGGGTCGTTTTTGTAAGTTTGGGCCGTTTTGTAGCTAGTTGAAATTTTTTGTGGCTTGGCTTAATAAAACGTTCCTATATTGTGTTCGTGTTACGCTCATGATGACTAAAATTGACATTCATTTTCATGATTATGCAAATCCAAATTAATACGCTAAAAATGACTAATACGTTTTAGACACTTTTGTACCGTTTCGACTCTTTTAAAAGCATGCATGAAAGTCCTTTTCATCATCGGGTTTGTTTTTGGGGGGGTACGGATACGGGTATCTACAGAGCCCCCAGTTTGACTGAGCTAGGACAAAGCGTTAGTCAAACTTAAAGATAGTATCCGGACCATTACAGTCTCGATACTACCTGGCGGCGCTAAGCATGTGTCTTATGGGAGAGACGAGGACTTAGCGTCGGGAAATGCGGGGAGGGACGACATGTTTTTAAGGACATGACGGTCCTACATGTTTTAAGGGCATGTCAGCCTGCATGTGGCCTGAGTACTCCCAGCTGGCGCCTTGCTTGTGTTTCCGTTTGTGCTCCTTGCTTTGCTTGCGCTTCTGGCTTGCGCTCCTTCGCTTTGCTTGCGCTTCTGGCTTGCGCTCCTTTGCTTTGCTTGCGCTTCTGGCTTGCGCTCCTTGCTTTGCTTTCCTTGCTGGACGTCTCGTAGAAGAGGTTACGCGTTTTGGGGTTTGGTTTATAAGAATGGTTTAGGTTTTTGTGAACGTCTCGTAAGGAGGCTACGCGTTTTTTTTTTTTTTTTTTTTTTTTTCTTTTTTTTTTTGTTTTTTTTTTTTTTTTTGTGTTTTAACGTCTCGTGAGGAGGCTACGCGTTTTTGTGTTTCTCATAAAAAGTTAGTTTTTTTATGAACGTCTCGTGAGGAGGCTACGCGTTTTTTGGTTGAAATTCACGTCTCGTGAGGGGGCTACGTGCTTTTCTTTTTCTCATAAAAATTTAGGTTTTTATGAACGTCTCGTGAGGAGGCTACGCGTTTTTTGGTTGAAATGCACGTCTCGTGAGGAGGCTACGTGCTTTTCTTTTTCTCATAAAAAGTTAGGTTTTTATGAACGTCTCGTGAGGAGGCTACGCGCTTTTTGGTTGAAATGCACGTCTCGTGAGGAGGCTACGTGCTTTTCTTTTTCTCATAAAAAGTTAGGTTTTTATGAACGTCTCGTGAGGAGGCTACGCGTTTTTTGGTTGAAATGCACGTCTCGTGAGGAGGCTACGTGCTTTTCTTCTTCTCATAAAAAGTTAGGTTTTTATGAACGTCTCGTGAGGAGGCTACGCGTTTTTTGGTTGAAATGCACGTCTCGTGAGGAGGCTACGTGCTTTTCTTCTTCTCATAAAAAGTTAGGTTTTTATGAACGTCTCGTGAGGAGGCTACGCGTTTTTTGGTTGAAATGCACGTCTCGTGAGGAGGCTACGTGCTTTTCTTCTTCTCATAAAAAGTTAGGTTTTTATGAACGTCTCGTGAGGAGGCTACGCGTTTTTTGGTTGAAATGCACGTCTCGTGAGGAGGCTACGTGCTTTTCTTCTTCTCATAAAAAGTTAGGTTTTTATGAACGTCTCGTGAGGAGGCTACGCGTTTTTTGGTTGAAATGCACGTCTCGTGAGGAGGCTACGTGCTTTTCTTCTTCTCATAAAAAGTTAGGTTTTTATGAACGTCTCGTGAGGAGGCTACGCGTTTTTTGGTTGAAATGCACGTCTCGTGAGGAGGCTACGTGCTTTTCTTTTTCTCATAAAAGTTTGGTTTTTATGAACGTCTCGTGAGGAGGCTACGCGTTTTTTGGTTGAAATGCACGTCTCGTGAGGAGGCTACGTGCTTTTCTTCTTCTCATAAAAAGTTAGGTTTTTATGAACGTCTCGTGAGGAGGCTACGCGTTTTTTGGTTGAAATGCACGTCTCGTGAGGAGGCTACGTGCTTTTCTTCTTCTCATAAAAAGTTAGGTTTTTATGAACGTCTCGTGAGGAGGCTACGCGTTTTTTGGTTGAAATGCACGTCTCGTGAGGAGGCTACGTGCTTTTCTTTTTCTCATAAAAAGTTAGGTTTTTATGAACGTCTCGTGAGGAGGCTACGCGTTTTTGTTTGGTTTTGTGGGTATATATGGGTATATTTGTGGTTCGGTTTTGATTGTAGTTGTTGGCTTTGTGTGTGACGTCCTAGGCCTCGAATATTTCGTCTTGTTGCAAAAATGCATGTTCGGGTTGTAGCCGGGTCTGAAATCCTTGCGTTTTTGCTTGCCGAGTGTACCTGCAAAAAGTCGTTAGTCGTAAAAACACATATATATATGTCTCGATTGAGACTGACTCGCTTAGGACTAAACTAAATGCAAATGCAGGGTTTTAAAATATGCTGTTTAGAAAGTATTTTAGACTCGTAAAAAGACGCTTTTGACATTGTAAAAATGTGAGCTAAAACGACATTTTGAGACGAAAATTGTGAATGCGAAAATCGTGTTTTGTGTCGTGGTTAATTTTTGTGTTGTAGATTGTTTTGCAAATTCGGCTATAAAAGGAGGGCTAGGTTAACTCATTTTACTCATCCTTTCAACGTTCTATTCTCGGTATTCCAAAGATATTCAAAATATTTACGGAACGTTAGTCGAGTTATGGAGAATTTTGAAGGAAACTTGCGCCGTTGGTGTTCGTCGTTTGTCGGGTATAGAAGAGAAAGACTTTGAAAGATTGCGGTATCGGGGTACTCCTGGGTCTGGGGTAGGTTCAAATGGAGCCCGAGTTATTGGAGGGTTGTCTCGACTATTGGGACCTATGTTTTCACGTGTTCCGCTTTCCTGGCGGGAAGGTCTGTCCATTGGTCGAGGAGTTTGGAGCTAATGGTGGCTAAGGGAATCTGGTGTTTGTTTTATTGTGTTGTTGTTAGTATTATGTTCATATTATTTTGTATTATGTTCGTATTATGTCTATCCTAAACCCGACGTAAATGCCGGGTTAAGTATAAGTATTATAATATATTGTAGTGTTGTTAGTGTATCTCTAAGGTTGTAGTTACGCTCCTACTTTTGAAAGATCCAAAATGTAACCGTTCTTTTTAAGATTAATAAAAATCAGGTTTTATTTACGACTCTGCCTCATTTTGCTTGTTATTTTGTGTGAAATTCCTTGACTCTAATCTCTTTTCAAAGTTTAGAATGCAAGCATGGTTTTTGTTTTTAGGAAATTTTTGTATTGACTATTCCCTCGACTTTTTTAAGCTTTGGGTTTGTCGTGCATTGTTGAATGTTGTTCCTTTTACCCTTGGGTTATGGAACGTTTTTGTGACGACTGTATCCTTGGCTTTTTTAAGCTTTAGATGTGTCATTTTTGTGTTGAATATCGCCTTATGTTAACCCATTAGGTTACGAGGCGGTTTTTGTGTTGACTATGTCCTTGGCTTTTTTAAGCTTTAGACGTGTCGTTTTTGTGTTGAATATCGCCTTATGTTAACCCATCAGGTTACGAGACGGTTTTTGTGTTGACTATGTCCTTGGCTTTTTTAAGCTTTAGACGTGTCATTTTTGTGTTGAATATCGTCCTTTTAACCCTTCAGGTCTAAAAGACGAATTTTTGTGTTGACTATGTTCTTGGCCTTTTTAAGCTTTGGACGTGTCATTTTTGTGTTGAATATCGGTTGCGCTTTTTGCAAAGCTGCCTACGTATCCACGAAAAGTGGAATCAAACCGGCGTAGTTCGAGAATGTATGTTTAAGGGCATACCGGCCCATGAGTTGTGTTTGCTTTTTTGTGGTGAATGTGCACGTTTAGGGGCATGCCGGCCCATGAGCATGTTTAAGGACCTGCCGGTCCATGAGTTTTTTTTTTTAAAATTGTATTTTATAGATACATTGCAAGGGGTTTTTAAGGGTAGTATTTTTTGAGTTGATCGAGGTTTGTGGCGAGGTTGAACTCTTGGCCGTCGAGGTCGGTTAGTTTGATCGCCCGCCTGTAGATCTCCTTAACGAGGTAGGGCCCAGCCCAGTTAGGCTTGAACTTTCCTCGTGGGCCGACTGGGAGTGGTGCTCGAACTGACTTTAGCACGAGATCCCCCACTTTAATGTTTCGTGGCTTAACTCGTTTGTTGAAGGCTCGTTGTAATCGTCGTCCCATTTCGTATGCTCTTCTTTCTTCAGTTTTTTGAAGATTGGTTCGCAAATCATGGTGAGTTTACTGATAAATCGGGAGATATATTGGATTTGTCCCAAAAGGCTCCTTATTTCGTCGATGTTGCTTGGCGGCTTCATGCCCATTATTGCCTTGATTTTGGTCGGGTCTCGAAAGTCGGCACATACCCGTATTTTGCCGTTTTTCTTCATAACTGGAACCATGTTGGAGATCCAGTCTGAGTATTCGATGACTTGGATGAATTCAGCTTGTAGTTGCTTTTCGATCTCTCTTTTGACCATGAGAGACCATTCTGGCTTGATGCGTCGGAGTTTCTTTTTGACAAGTCTGGAGCCTTGCTTCATGGGGATGCGGTGTTCGGCTATCTCGCGGTCGATGCCGGGCATGTCTTTGTACGACCATGCGAAGACGTCCTTGAATTCTATGAGGAGCTTAGTATATGTGGTCCTTTCTTACGTATAAGAGAAGCCCCACCGTAGTCCTCGAGGTTCTTCAGCGTGCCCATGTTGATGGTTGTTGTGTCTTCAATAATGGGGTCTGCTCGGGTTACGAGACAATGCTTGCAATGTATCTATATAATGCAATGTTATTTTGTTTAAAATTATCGCATTCATTAGAATATGTAGATTTTAAATGAGGCAAAGAGTAACAAAAACTTTCATGTTATTAATGTTATCAAAAGCAGTTACATTTGAAGATAGCTCAGACGAGGGAGCTTCGGATAACCTTAATGACTCTAGTTTTTCAATTAGGTTTACTACTTTAGTAATGTAACCTAGTGATCCTGCCGTTAAGAAAATTTTGGCGTCATAAGGACGCCTGACCCTATACTCTAGGTGTAAATACTTGAATTGAAACTGCCTAGGTCGTTAGTAGATTGGGCAGCGTTTTCTTCGAGCTTTAGCTGTTGGAGGGCGGCTTGGAAGTCTGAGGCCTTTGTGGTGATGATCTTGTCATCTAAAGGTATCCTAACCTTTTGGTGGAGGCGCGGCAGGCCTTGGGGGTGCTGGAAGAATCGGCGGTGCCTTTAGTGCGCCCAGGGCGTTGATAGCGTGTATGGGCTCGACTTTGGCAGTGGCTTGAGACGAGCTTCCTTGATATCCATGACTCGTGCTTTTATTCCTATTTTCTTTGCGGAGGTCGTCTTCAATGAGTTCACCGACGACGCTGAGTGTTGAGAAGCTGTCGAAGTTCTTGTACCGTAGATGTTGTTGGTATGCAGGGGTGAGGTTGTTGATGAACTTGGTGATTAAATCAGTGTCCCTTGGGCGGTTAGGTATTTGGGCAATGAGTTTCTTCCAACGTGTCGTGTATTCGGTAAACCCTTCATTGTCCTTCTGAGTCAGGACCTCCAAAGTACGTAACGAGACTTGGATGTCGTTGTTGTCCCGGTACTGCAGATCGAATGCCACTGTTATGTCTTCGAAACTACCAGTCTTGTGTGGCTCTAAAGAATAGAACCATGCTCTGGGTTGCGGGTCCAGTGAGTGTGGGAATAAAGTGGCCCAGGCGGGGGGGTCGACCCCCATAATGGCCATCTTGGCTTTGAAAGCTTTGACGTGTACGAGCGGGCTTTCGTGACCTTTGAAAATGGGAAGGTCGCTGAGCGCTAGCTCATCGGGTAGCATGGATCTGACGTTCTTTGGGATGTGCTCATTCTCTTGGTGGATGGAGTAGCCCCTTGAGTTCGTGAGACGCTCTTCCATGGTTCGAATCCTTTTTGCATTCCGTTCGGATTCCTCGGCCAGGCGCACGGCGTTTTTCTCTGCTTCAAACTTTTGCATGATAGCCATTTGCTCGATCGTCGTAGTGAGGCTAGCTATCCTATCATTGAGCTGTCGGACTTGTTCGGCAGTTACCTCCGGGGGGGGTGGTGGTCCTCCGAGGCCCTCATCGTCGTGAAAGGCCATGGCAGGTATTGGTTTTGATCATTGTAGGAGCGCTTCTTTGGAGGCGGAGGTGGGTTCAAGCGGCGGTTCTTAGTTAAATCGTGTATCCGTGGTTTTTCAATGAGCGGACCTGACAAAGTTTTCAAAACTTTAGTGATTCTAAAAAAAGGAAAGACTCAAATGAAAAATCGCATTCACGACCAAAGGAAGGCACAAAAGCGTAAAAAGTGGGTGACTTGACTTGACTCGTGTTTTTAGCTTTTAAAAGGACACGGGAAGCTTTTGAGATAGAGGCGCGTTAACACGTCCCTGTTCTCGAGGTAGGAAAATTTGTATGATCATAATCTGATTGACCCAGTTTGGCGGTATGTTGCCAGGGGTTTAACATTGGATTATGATAAAAAAAAGGATCAGACCGAAGTAGCGATAGGCTAACCGACCTGAGGATGTTAAAATTGGGTAAAAGGCGATCAATTGTTCGCCTTTTACGTGTGACTCAGGGATTTAAATCAAAAATGACGATAAGTCACTCGATTCAAAGAGTAAATCAACGGGTTCGCATCTGAACGAGCCCGCGTTTTTTGTTTTTGAGAGAAAAAGATTAAATCGGGATGACTAAAAAGTCACCCGACTTAGAGCTAATTCTAATGTTCTAAAAGTTAATTTCATTTAAAATCTCCGAAATAAATTGACATACTCGGGTTTTTGCTTTGTGAAAGACCTTTAGCAATAAATGTATTATGACGATACGTCAGTCGCATAATTCATTTACGTTTTGAAAAAGACCTGGGATATAGTGGTTATCCTAGGTCGGTTTTAAATGTAGTGGCATTTTATTTATTAAACTCAAATGACTATAGGTCAAAGAGTCTAACGGCGTGTTTTTAAAAGTATGACCTTTTTTGAAAAAAGTTTGAAAAAGCAATTTCAAAGATGGACGTATTTTAAAAGTATAATGCCTAGGAAAAGTTTTCACATGCAGAAAGTTTTTGAAAGACTACTATAGTGAGGGTACTATAGCTCCTCACTTGTACTTATAAACACAGGTTTTGGTTTATAGGGTAAGGTTCCCTCAGGTCATTCATGACGTTTAGGTAGGGGCACCCGCAAGACTACACACACGTCTTAGGTGTGAATTCAAGACGGGCCCTAGAGCGCTCGAGTTTGGTAGTTCACGATCGTTTGTACGGATGCCGTACTTGTAATCGTGGAGGGTGAGAGAGCGGTGTGTCGGAGTTACCTCGCTTATGGCGAGGATTCTTGGGGCCGTTCCTCAAAGGGTGTGGTTTGAATCAGGAGGATTCGACTCAACGTATTTTGCCCAAATATCGAAAGCGTAAATGTTTTCAAAGTTTCAAGCTTCACTTCTTTATGATTTTAAAATAAAAGAAAAACTAGTTTTTCAAAAATAATAAAAATCATGCTCGTCCCCAGCGGAGTCGCTAGCTGAAGGTACCGGGAAGCGAGAGAACCTATCGACGCCCTGCGCGCGCCTCGCCCGTCTTGGCGTCGGGAAGCGGAATGCGCCTCGCAGGAAAAGGGGTGCGAAGTTTTGTAAAAATGGGGGAGATCATTGCATGAATTTGTGACCAAAAAAGAAAAGTAGAAAATCCTTTTTGAAAATGTATTTTCGGAGTCGCCACCAAATATTAAAGGAATTTGGAACCTATTCAACGCGTCTTGAAATACAAGACACGAGTGTCTCAGATTTCAAGGTGCGTCGATACTATCAACTGAGGTTTGAAACCAGAGAAGGGGTTCGGAGTGAGGTTACTTTTCGAAAGTTTTGACAAAATAAGTTTTGAAAACAGTAATCAAAAAGCCTACATAAGAGTAGTCTCTACTAATTTGAAAACATTTGCTTAATTTCGATATTTGGGCTAAAAGTCACGCTACGTACAAGTGCGAATAAACATGACTCGATTAAAATGCATAAATAATGTAAAATGTCAAAATAATGACATATTGCTATAGGAAATGTACGTTAAATAATAATTTATTGACTAAATTATTACTATAGACGTTATTTTCCGACCTCGTATTAGAATTTGTGAAAAACCCTCAGTTTTGACATGCTAAAAGACTCTATGAAACGGTACAATTTAGTGTTGGATCCGTGATTCTAGTCGTTTATTTAACACATGAATGAGGACTTGCATAATTATAAAAGTGACGTCGGTTTGCTTTAGTGATATGGGGTCGTTTATTTATGCGATATTGGCGAGGTTTAGACGGATTATGAATCCGAATTGCTACAACCGTATTTAATACGGCCGCTAGTGCCAATATCGGGTTTGGGGTTAATGTAACCCCATTATCCGAGTCTCAAACGTCCAGCCCGTAGGTAAAATGTTTACCTTTCGAAAATGTAAAGACGGTATTTTTGAGTGGATTTTGTGAATAGTGTATGTGTGTTGAAAAACCGGGTTTAGAAATGAATGAAGGGGTTGGTATTTATAGAGTTTGGGTGGTTTTTGTGGGTGCACAAAATTAAATCGCCTGTGTACAGGCGTTTAATTTTGTTTGAGTTAGATATTTTTCAAGAAAAATCAAAAAGTAATTTGGTACAAAACAAAGTAAATCGCTCGCTGAATGACGATTGTATTTTTAATCCTCGTCATTGGCGATTTCATTTTTGTTTTGGTGAAATTTGTTTATGCCGCCATTTGGTTTTGGGGTTTGATTAAGTAATGATTATGTTTTGTTGTTTACTTATGAGCTAAGCCTTTGTTCAGTTTTGGTCCGAATTTCGGTGTTTGTGTTTCGGATTTTGTCGTGTTTTTCGGTTTTGGCTTGAAATAAAATAATATTAGGTTATATTATTTTATGGTTTCATAAAACCTAATTTTGTGAAAATGTGACACGGGACGCACTTTGGCCCGTTTTGAGTGTTGTGTTAATGTGCGTTTTTGGGTCGTGTTTGTAAGTTTGGTAGTTTTGTAGCTAGTTGAAATTTGTTTTGTGGCTTGGCTTAATAAAACGTTCCTATATTGTGTTCGTGTTACGCTCATGATGACTAAAATTGACATTCATTTTCATGATTATGCAAATCCAAATTAATACGCTAAAAATGACTAATACGTTTTAGACACTTTTGTACCGTTTCGACTCTTTTAAAAGCATGCATGAAAGTCCTTTTCATCATCGGGTTTGTTTTTGGGGGGGTACGGATACGGGTATCTACAACTCCTTAACAAGTCTGGAGGATAAACTCCTTTATTTGTAATATGTAGCGTACTATTTACTTTGTTTTTATTTGTGATAGAAAATATTTACGTTTGAACCAAAGATGTAATCTGCAAAACTAGAAATAAAGTTAAACTACACCATTGGAGTTCAATGGTTTTTATTGAATGGAAAAGAAATATTTACAAAAAAAAATTAAGGAGTGCAGAATTGAAATTACAGAATTGAAAGTTCAGAACTGAAAATACCGTATTAACAAAGATAAAGTTTGAGGTTGGTTGCATTCCATGCTCTAGGAATCAACTCCCCCTCCAGAGTTACCAATCTATAGGCTCCTTGGCCTACAACAGAATCAATCAAGTATGGTCCTTCCCAGACTGGGGCTAGCTTTCCTGCAGACTTTTCCTTTGTGTTTTCAATTACTTTCCTCAGAACTAAATCTCCTTCTCTGAAAACTCTGGCCTTGACATGCTTGTTGAAAGTCCTGGCCACATTCTGGCCGTAAGTCGCTAACCTTATCCTGGCTGCATCTCTTAATTCCTCTGCAAAATCAAGACTGGAAGACAACAACTCTGGGTTAGCTTCTAAACTGTTCAGACCATACCTTGCTGTTGGAACAGACACTTCTGCTGGAATCACCGCTTCACAACCATACACCAAAGAGAACGGAGTGCCCCTGTAGAAGTCTTTGGTGTAGTTCTCTCACCACGTAACTAAAGGTAGCTCTTCCGCCCATCTCCTCGCTGCCTCTTGACCTTCTTTTTAGGACCTTGATGACAATCTTGTTGCTAGATTCTGCCTGGCCATTACACTGAGGATATCTTGGTGCAGAAGTAAGCAGTTCAATATTCCAGTCGCATGTAATTCTCTGGTCTTGTTCCCTACGAACTGTGTACCATTGTCACATACGATCTGGCTTGAAATTCCAAATCTGCAAATGATGTTCCTCTTGATAAACGAAATGACTTCCTTTTCTGTTACACTTCTGAACGCTTCAGCCTCAATCCACTTCGAAAAGTAGTCTGTCATTGCCAACATAAACACCTTCTGTCCTGGAGCCATTGGAAGCTTTCCAACTATGTCCATGCCCCACTTCATGAAAGGCCATGGTGCAGAAATAGGGTGTAGGACTTCAGCTGGTTGGTGAATCATTGGAGAATGCTTTTGACATGCTTCACATTTGCTTGCGTACTCCACAGCCTCCTTTCTCATAGTTGGCCAGAAGTAACCAAATCTGAGAGCTTTGCTGGCCAAACTTCTTCCAGCACTGTGGTTGCCACAATCTCCTTCATGTAACTCTTCCAGAACAGTTCTGGCTTCTGCTGGTTCCAGACAACGCAAATATGGACCTGACATAGACTTCTTGTACAGAACATCATTAATCAAGACATACCTCGAGGCTTTAAGCCGAAAAGCTCTAGCCTCAAGTCTGTCTGGGGGTAAAACACCATCTCTAAGAAAAGCATAAAAAGGTGCAGTCCAAGAGCTAAGAGTGGGGGTAGACAGGTTCAGAACAGGATCAGACTTCTCTATAGAAGGTCTGAGGAGGTGTACTATGGGAATCCTGTCCAGGTCTGCAGGTTTGAAACTAGAGCCAAGACTAGCTAGAGAGTCTGCCTGTGAGTTCTGGTCTCTGGGGATCTGGTCAATCCTAAACTGGTCAAACTTCAAAACCAAGGTCCTAACCTTCTCAAGGTAGAGCAACATCTTAGAATCTTTGGCCGCAAAAGAACCATTAATCTGATTGACAATAAGTAAAGAGTCTCTTTTTACCTCTAGATTCTTGACACCAAGACCAATACAGACCATCAAACCTGCGATTAATGCCTCGTACTCTGCCTCATTGTTGGTGGTACGAAATTCACAACTGACAGCCTGGGCTAGTATGTCCCCTTGTGGCGATTTCAGGACAATGCCCAGACCAGAACCTCTAACATTAGCTGCTCCATCAAGATTATCTGACACCAGTGTTTCTCCTTTTACGCCTGTGTGAGCTTCAACACTTCCATAGCACCACTTTCTTCCAGGGTCGGTGAAATCGACCACAAAATCGCCAAAGCTTGTGACTTTATCGCTTTTACGGGTTCATAATCGATGTCTACGCATCGAGCCGCAGCACCACTTAGCCATTCTCCCAGGCGAGTTCGGGCTTTCTCAAGACCGACTTAAGCTGGAAGGTTAGTTCTAACACGATATGATGACTCTCAAAATAAGGTCTAAGCTTAGTAGTTGACATAATTAAAGCGAGAACAAACCTTTCCGTAAGAGAATACGGTTTCAAAGATTCTAGCAAGCTCTTGCTCACGTAGTATATTGATATCTGCAAACCATCTTCTTCCCGACCAGTAACTGCACTTCATCGAATGCTCCGTGGATCGATGGTGCATGACTTAACGGTTCTCCCTCTTCTGGTCTGGACAGCAGCGGTGGGGTTGACAGGTAACTCTTCAGATCCTGGAATGCTTCCTCGTGCTTTTCACTCCATTGGAATTCTTAGTTCTTCTTGAGCATATCATAGAAGGGTTTGCACCTTTCTGAGGATCTAGAAATGAATCTGTTCAGAGCTGCTACTCTCCCTGTCAACTTCTGGATGTCTTTCACAGATCTGGGGGGCTCCAGATCCAGGATTGCCTTTATCTGTTCTGGACTTGCTTCTATTCCTCTTCTGGTGACCAAGTAACCCAAGAACTTGCCAGAAGATACTCCAAAATTGCACTTGGTGGGATTCAGCTTCATATTGAACTTGTCCAGAATAGCAAACGCTTGCTCTAGATGCTTCACATGATCTTTGGCATCTTTAGACTTTACCACCATATCATCGATATAAACCTCCATTGTGTCCCCAATTAGATCTTTGAACATCATGTTGACTAGCCTTTGGTAGGTGGCACCAGCATTTCTGAGTCCAAAGGGCATGGCGGTGTAGCAATAGATACCACGGTCTGTCATGAAGGATGTTCCCTCCTGGTCTGGAGGATACATCTTGATCTGATTAAAACCACTCGAGGCATCCATGAACGTCAGAACTTCATGGCCAGCAGTCTTGTCCACCATGGCATCAATGTGAGGAAGAGGGAAAGGATCCTTGGGACATGCTTTGTTCAGATCTGTGTAGTCAACACAGACTCTCCACTTTCCATTCTTCTTCTGCACAACAACCACATTAGCTAACCAGTCAGGATACATTACCTCGCTTACCATATTCATGTCCAGCAGCTTCAAGACTTCCTCATTGATGATAACATTTCTCTCTAGCGCAAACTTCCTGCGTTTCTGGTGCACTGGTCTGTACTTAGGATCAATGTTGAGCTTGTGCGTGATCACGTCAGGACTGATTCCAGTCATGTCAAAGTGGCTCCATGCAAAACTTGATTTCTTAGACTTCAGGAAACCGATCGGATCGGATCCGAGCATCGAAAGCACATAATCGCCCACCAATACTTTCTTTTCGGGCAAGACTGGTCTACACTGATCTGGTCCATCTCCAATCCCGACTTCTCTGGCTCCACAACCGACTTGACTGGTTTACGTAATTGCTATGCGGCGATTTGTTGGTGATTTGGGGGCTTCAAGGTCGCTCAGTAGCACTCTTGAGCGGTTGCCTCTCTCCCTTGATCACCGTAACTCCCCATTGAGTTGGGACCTTCACACATTGATGGTAAGTAGACGCCATGACCTTAAGATTGTGGATCCAAGGCTGCCTAACAAAACATTATACGAAGTCATAGAATCAATAACATTAAACTTCTCGAACGAAGAAACTCCCTGGGCATAGGTTGGAAGTGAGATCTCTCCCAAGCTGAGCTTGGCCTCGCCATCAATCCTACCGTAACATTGGAGTTCTTGGTCACTTGTCCTGGCCTATACCCATCTCCTTTAACGCATCCATCATGATCGAGTTCACGTAATCGCCTCCATCAATCGAACTTCGACGCATAAGGGTGCTTCCAATGCGCAACTTGATCACTAGTTTGTCATGATGCGATCTTGGGATGCCTTCACAATCTTCATGATCAAAAGTGACAACTTCCGAATTCTTCTCTACTCTGGTTGGAGGCTGCATCTTCTCTTGCTTTGCTATCCTCTTGGCTGCAGAATAGGTCAAACCACAGATATCAGAACCACCATTAAAAAAATTTACCTCGTGTGTGTAGGGTGGAGGATTTGGCGGCTTTTCTGACTCTTGTCCCCTGGAACCCTGGGACTTGGCGCTTTCAGTTCTGGTCTGACTCCTCTGGACTGGTCTGATGATGTCCTTCAGACGTCCAGTTCTGAGCTGGTAAGATATCTCCTTCTTGAAGGCATAGCAGTCTTCTGTGATGTGGCCGATGTCTCCATGGTACTCACAATACTTGTTTGGATTTCTGTTTGGATTTGGATTATCATTCCTCTTGGGCCATCTTGCACCATTCCCAAAGTTCTCCAACTTTGCTATCAACTGTGGAACCTCCACACCGAGACTGCTGATATCAAGGGAGTCATCAGAGTTGACTGTCTCAGAACTGACGGCATGCACTTGTGTTCTAGGTGGCTCTTTGTATGGCGGCCGCTTTGCCTGGGTGCGTCCACTATCAGACTTCCTGTTCACCTTCTCATACCCAGAACTGTCCTACCGGCTAAAAGCATCTTCTTCAAGTCTAATCTGGGCCAAGGTCTTTGCCTGCACAACTTCAAAAGTAACACAAGGCGATACTTGGTTAGTTCACGATAAAGCTCAGAATTGACCACCAAACCTTGCTTATAAGCCTGGATAGCAGTTGCAACGTCACAGTTGGGGATGGAAATCTTCTCCTTGTTGAATCTTTGGAGATAATCTCGTAGGGACTCATCTTTCTTCTGTACAATTCTGTACAGATCACTTGTTTGCTTTTCTAACTTCCTGCTGCTAGCAAACTGGGCAACAAAGACATTCACAAGATTAGCAAACGATTTAATAGTACCATTAGGAATATTGACAAACCATTGCGGTGGCCCACCAGTAGAACCAAAGCCTTTGCACATGCAGGCTTCTCTGTACTCTTTTGGAACTGGGACCGTGTACATCCTTTGCTTGTACTAGGCAACGTGGTCCTGTGGATCTCCTGTTCCATCATACAACCTCATCCCTGGAACACTGAACTTCTTTGGGATGTCCTGCATGGTTATAGCCTCGCTGAAGGGTGAATCTGCATAACACTCTTGGGAAGCCTCTTCAATTGGTGCTGGAACTCCTGGGATCTTTGCAACCTTGTCATGTAACTTCTGGAGTTCTTGCATCATCATGAGGGTGAAGTTGAACTTCTTCTTGCCCTTCCTTTTGTCAGCATTCTCGGACGTTTCTTCCTCATCCTCACCACCTAGGAGTTGGTCCTCGAGATCCTCATCTTCGTCCAGATTAGAGAAGTCTATTCTCTTGATTATAGAACTCGAGGATGCCCCAGGTCTGATCTTTGATGTACTGCCCTTGGCAGAATCTAATTTAGTCTTCAGAACAGACTCTGTTTCCTTCAGTTTTGCATTCTCTTCTGAGATTTGCTGAATCTTGGATTGCGCATCTTGTAACTCCTTGGACAATTGCTCCAAAGTTCTATCAGCCATTTGAATATGGAAAAGGTGATTTTTGTGAGATTTTTGTGAGAAAGGTTACGCAAATTAATAAACTAGTTGCCCCACGGTGGGCGCCAATTTGTTTTGGTAAAAACTTAACAAGTATGAAAATGGTGAAAAGTGGATCAACTAGTACTATTTGCGGAACAGAACAAAACTGAGCTAAATGGGACAAAACTAAGGACACAAGGATTTGATGACGCAGAAGCCCCGAGAAAAAGATGGGGAAAACTGCGGGCTACCAAGCCAGGAGTACTTTTATTAATATCAGAGTTGGGGTTACAGAGTACAACTGTGAGAATGATCACTACGTAGTAATTAAATGCAGGCGAGTATAATTATCGTATTGTGATTATCTAGTGCTTAAGTATGCTAGTGAGAGTAAAAAGATAAATGAAAATGTACAAATGAGCCTCTATATATAGGCAAAGCTAGCTGAGAATTAGTTCCTATTTTCTAGGGCACGTTTCCATGAGTTCCATTATCTTTGGCGGTTGAATAACTTCCATTGACTCCACTTCTGCTCAGCTGATTACTTCCATTATCCCATGATCTTTGTAACCGCTATAGTTGACCTTCTCTGACCATAACTGCCATGCCTCTTTTGACCCGTTCTGGGCTATAACTGCCATTTGTTCTTCTATCCTGCTTTGTACCATATTCTTGACGTCTATCCAGAACTGCCAGTTCTGGGTAGTGGAAAATCTGGTCATAACATAACCCAACACCCAAAAAAGCTACAAACCGAGAAGACTAGCAACCAAATAGATCGTATTGAACAATGCTCCTCAACCAAACTCCTGGCCACAATCGTCATGGAAAGCTTTCCAAGAACGAAACATACCAAAACCGAACACTTACAGAGCATCCATGCCTTACACATGCTTATTAAGCCTACGTAACTCATCCACCGCAGAATTAGGGACAGGACACCCCAACTCATAAAATTTATTCTTTTATTTGGACTGAAAACTAGAAGAGCGAAAACAAGAGTTAAGAGCCAGGACCCTCTCAACCAACCAAACATACGTTATAAGCTTTTAAGAGCCCCTAACCGACCAACCATAACCATCAACCAAAGCAACCCTACAACTCGGGCAAACAATAAACACTCGTAACACACCATAGAAGATTGGCTATAGAAAAACGGAGCCACTTCGAGACACGTCCCTATGGAACCAATAGACAGGCCAGGTCAAAATCTCTAAAACGACAACACCTAGACCCCATAAAGAAGCTACAAAAACCAACCCACCACCACAAGACATCAATCAAAAAAACGTCCAGAAGGACCATCCCCCTGCTGAAGCTAAACTACTATTTATATATTATTAAATAATATTATTTTATTAACTATTTCATTTTTTTTCTTTTTTTTTTGCAAGATATTATTTTATTAACATGAAATAGGAAACACCTTCTTCTTTATAAAAAAGAGATATACTTTCACTTAAGGGAAAGTTTTAGTAGAAAAAAGGTGAGACAACCAACCCAAAACCCGACTCAAGATGAACACAACCGACAAAGAACACTGATAGGTGGGGGAAGGGGCGAGGGAGAGGGGAACACCATACCAGATTCAAGGAGCCACCGATAAACCGGAGAGAGGGCTTGGCTGGAGGAGGTGGGGGAAGGGGCGAGGGGAAGGGGAACACCTCCTCCAAGCCCTACGGTGGCCGCCGACGTCGGGGGGAGATGGAGACTTCCGACAACAAACAAGACCGCACGGGAGTTAATAAAAGGGATAATACAGGAGCTTGAGATGTCATACTAAGCCGGTGGTCTGTAGAACAGAGGTGGAGACGGACCCTCAACAAAAAGGCGGGGACGGAAACAGTGGCCCGAAAGGATGCATGCAAGCCAACTCAAAAGAAGTGCGTTATGGAGCATTTAAAGTCGATCCACCAGAGATGGGCCAAAAGATGGCCACATCTCCGGTAATGCCCGAGGTTGAAGGGGGCGATGGGAGTGGAGGGCGGCGGCGGAGGCTTCTAGGTTAGGGTGTTTTGGAGAGAGAAGAGAGAAAGACTTTTTAGAGAGAGAAAGTTTTTTTGATCTTTAAATTGAAATGGTATTCTCATTCATTTGGATGAATGAAAATCACTCTAAAAACTCACAAAACTAAGCATTAAAATCAGCCAAAGTTAGCCCCTTTTGGCCAAGTGTTTTACTGTCAAATTGGTCAATTTTGTTGATCCTTTTCTACACTTTTTATCTCATAATAATACCTACATATTATTAAGTATAATACTAATATAATCTAGCTAAATTATATAGTATTAGTTGGTTTAATCCTAGGGTGGATTAAGGAAGGAGGTGTTCTACTTTGAGCACTAAAAAGAAGCTCCATTTTGAGGCCTTAAAGAAGGTCTATTCTCTTTTTGTTTTAAATTACCGTAATTTAATTCAATTATGTACTGTTTAGTTTAACATCCACAACTAGGTCCGAAAGTCCACTATAAGTGATTAGTGGCATGGTTAGAGGAGTCCTTTAGGGCCATGATCCTAACACGGAGTCGCCAAACTGTGGAACCCGAGATCGAGGGGGACCCAACTCGGCGTCTTGCATAAGGGCGCATTAATTTAAAAGATTAAGTTAGAAAAACATTTAAAACTGTTTTGGAGTCGCCACCTAATTACCGCGGAAATTAGGAACCTGCTATCGTGTCCTAAGCTATAAAATACGTCCTAGATTTTGGAGCACGCCGGCACCCCTAAATCTAAGGTTGTGAAACTAGAATGGATTCGGGGTGAGGGTACTTTACTAAAGATTAATTCAAATAATGATTTATGAAAACCTTTTAGAAAAGCCTATGTAAAAATAGCCTCTACTGACCTAGAACAATCCATGTAAAATGATATTTGAGCTAATGTTATCGCTACGTACAAGTGCGATAAAGTTTGTAAAAGAAAGCAAATGCAAATGCAAAAAGATTGTTTAAAACCCTCAGTTTAGCATATTCAACTTGTTAACGAAAACGGTTCAGTTAAAGGTCGAATTCATTGTAAAAGTGTTTTAATGCAAAAGTAGAAGATGCAAGATGCATACAATTAAAATAAAGTTCAATTGTCCATTGGTTTATTTTAAAAGGGTCGGTTGCTTATGCGACTTTGGCGGTGTCATCGGATATGGTGTGTACCCGAAGTAATAAGACCACTTGGCGGCAAGCGGGCTCGGTTGCTTAAAGCCGGGGGGGAGCGCTAAAGTGTAGTCCCCTTTGTTAGTCCATAGAAAATAAGAAAAAGCTTTGATCCAAGTGGATCGGTACCTGCCTGGTCCTGGCGCTTCAAATCTGGGCAGAGCTTCGCTTCTTGAGCTAAAAAGGATGAATTCAACACGGGACGGTGTGTTGAACTCAAGAATTTTGAATGCTTGAGGCTTTGTGAGATTGCTGGTGAATTGTAATTGTAAATTGTGTGTTATGAGGTCGGGTATAGGGGGTATATATACTAGGAACCTCGGAGAAAATAGGAAATCTCGGGATAGAACCAGGCAGGGAAACCGTACATGCCTATGCGGTTTGGCCAGTAAACCTCATAAGGCTATGCGGTTTGCCCCCTAAACCGCATAAGGGCATACGGTTTGGGGGTCTGGTTGTAGCTCGAATTTCCTAATTCCGATTTGAGAATATTTCGGAAAGATACAGTATAATCCTTGGCTTGCCAGTCAAGAAGGCTGTATGGAGGGCTCTCCAAGATATTTGTGAGGGTTGAGGGCCTTGGAGTGCGGGCCAATGGCGAGTTTGGGCTCGGTTCTGGGCCCGAGACCCGAAAATGTAAAAGGGGTGTATTTTGTAGTGTTTTGTGAAATGAGATAACCCGTGAGGTCGTATTTTGTGTGTGAGGATGCTAAATAGCGGATCTAGCCACCGGGCCTAAATTTAGGAATTTAGGAATACTGAACTGGACCTTGTTAATGTAAAAGGGCCAATTGTAATGCAAATGCGAAGCTCATGCCAGACGAAGCAGGACGCGGACCAAGCTAGACTCTAAATGGACAAAATGAACATTTAATTAAGCGTGATGTGAAGCAACCTAGATCATTTGACATTTCAAACGACTCAATATGAATTCGACATAGTCAGAACCGTTTAAGTCAACGTTAAAACATGCATAATAGAAGTCCGTGTTACATCACAGGGTTTGGTTTGAGAGGGTACGGATATGGGTATCCACAACGGTCGTAGGAGGCTTCAACCAAGGGAATGTAACATGCGTCACATAATGCGAAACAACCCGACCCAAACGGAAACTCAACTAAAAGACCCAGTAGATAAGAGGGTTACCGGTAGAGCATCTAAACCAAGGCAGAAGACGGTTAGGAAACGTGCCGAGGCGAATTACCACACAGTCCTGTGGAACCCGGGATCGAGAGGGACCCAACTCGGCGTCTTGCGTGAGGGCGCTTTAAGTTAAAAAGACTAATTTAAAAGAAACCTTTAAAACTGTTTTGGAGTCGCCACCTAATTATCGCGGAAATTAGGAACCTGCTATCATGTCCTAAGCCTAAAGACATGTCACTAGTAGAAAATGTACTTACGGTGTCGACCCTTTTGTGGCGGTTCCCTGAAAAAACGACACAAAAGCTTTATTTGTGGCGGTTCTTAAAACAAACCGACGTAATTGGGACACCATTTGTGGCGGTTCTTTTTTGAAACCGACACAAAAGCTTAATTTGTGGCGGTTCTTGAGTTAACGACACAAATTTTCGACACAAAAATTTACAATTTGTGGCGGTTATAAATTAGAACCGCCACTTATTGTTTAAATTAAAAAATATTAAAAGAGCTCCTCACCAACTCAAAGTAACTCAGATCTAAGAAAAACAAAAAAGCTACTCCGTATTTGCCTTCTTCTCTTTCTTTTTGAAGCTTCTTCTTTGTTTCCTCTAATTCAGATGATACAGCATTCAAAGTGGTCACCTTTTCACCATCTTTGTTAACTCAGATCGATCTTTTATCTTTTCCACTTATTGTCGACATCATTCAAAGTCGATCTTTGTTAACTCACTTCCACTTATTGTCGACATCATATAACCAAAAAACAAAAAAGCTCCTGACAACTTTTCACTTCAACACTTAAACTCAGCTCTTCATTGTCGACATTGTTAACTCAGCTCCTCACCATCTTCTTCATCCACCACCTTCGTTCGTCCGCCAGCCATTGTCTACAACCACCTTCGTTCGTTCGTTCGACAGCCACCTCTCATTGTCGACAGCCATTTTCTACACCATTTTCCACCGTGTTCTCCACCCCTTCCTCTGTCATTGTCGACAACCACCGTGTTCTCAATCGTCTTCACACGTCTCGTCGTCATTGTCCTTGTTTTTTTGTTGCAGGTATGTGTTCCTTTGTTGTTGTTTTTATTGTGCCTTGTATGTGTTCGATGAAATGCCTTGTATTAATTGATTTAATTTTATTTTTTTTATAGTTTGAGGTGGTTTAATTTTGAACTTGCTCCGCCTGCCACCTCCGTCGTCTGAGTAATCACTGCCGGCCGGACACCTCCGACCACTGTCGCCCGGACACCTCCCACCACTGTAGGTATGTCGTGTATTTGTGAAATTTGAATTATTGAATTATTGAATTTGGGTGTGTGAAATTTGTGAAATAAGTACCAGTAGTGAAATAGGCTGCCATCTCTTCTGTTAAAGGTGAAATTTGTGAAATAAATTGATTTCACACTTACAATTTCATAAGTTAAGGTGAAATGTTAATATAATATTGCTTATTGTGAAATACTGTATTTTTTGTGAAATACTGTATTTTTTGTTATGTTGTATCGATTAATATAATATTGCTTATTGTGACACTAATATATTTTTTCTTATGTTGTATTTAATTTTTTTATATGTAGTTAATAGCAAGTTGTACAATATCGACTGATAACCTTAATGAGATGAAGGAAATGTGGGCTAACAAATGTGTTGAGAACATGTAATACAGGTTCGTCACTTATTAGTTTGTAAGCTTAAGTCAATGTCGGAATTTATAGCTTTAATCTTCGTTGTGTACAACTTTTATATGGTTTTTTTGTCTTTGTATAGTATTTGCATTGAAGACAAAGATTGTTGAATGTATTCGTTGTAAGGGTTCTCCTCATTCTCGAGGTAAGGGTTGAACCTTACTTAGCTTGTATGTGTGCTGGTGTGTATTAATTGTTGAATGTATTCGTTGTAGTTGAATGAATATGTGTGTGTGTTATGTAAAATAATCGGTGTTTTGGTCAAGCTATACTCGAGAATTTAAAACGTGTTTTGTAGCCACGGTGGGGACGTATTGTAAATTTGTCCATTCTCGTCGTTGTAGTCGTTATAAATTTGTACTTCTTCTTTGTCCTTCTTCTTAATGTCTGCCTTCAAAATGTTACTGATTTGCCGTGCTTTTGGCTGCTGTAATCTGCTATTTTGTGGTTGTTCTGTGCTCCTAATTTGTTCTTTGTTTCCCAGTAGCCCACTCGCTTGGGCCTCGTTTTGTCTGCAGTAACCACCATGTTTGGTCTTTGTTGGAGATCGTTTAGGTCTTTGTAACCCGCCACATTTGGCTACTGTTTGGGCCTCGTTTGGGCTGTTGTAACCAGCCATGTTTGGCAGCTGTGAAGCCTCGCTCGAACTCTTTGTTTTCACCAGTTTGGTCGCTAATTGGCCCTCCTTTGGTCGACGCGTTTGATACTGTTTTGGCTGCTATTTTTGCCCAGTTGGATACCTAACCTTGAGGGTATATACGTTTTCTGAGTGAGATACACTAATTAACCTTACGTTTTTTTTGTTTTTGATTTTTTTTTTCAGGTACTTAACACGAGCGGCGTTCAGGGTTGTCGCGAATGAAAAGAATTTAATAGTTCAATTTCTGATGTACATAGCTTAGTGAGGGTTAGTTATTTAGCATATTTGTGATTGTTTATACTCTTAGGTTAATCAAATTTGTACTAAAAACTTATTTCGTCAAATTGGATTATGCAAATTATGTAAGATTGTGTCTCGTGAATTAAATGAAATTGCATATGACGTTTTTATTTGTAGTTGTTAATTTGTAAAATTTGGATTATGTAATTTATATTAAAGTGCTGGCAAAATTATGGCAAAATATTAATTATAAAAAAAAAATAATAAAATAAAAATATTGAGCATTTGTGGCGGTTCTTTAAAATAACCGCCACTAAAAGTGGAAAATTTGTGGCGGTTCTTTACAAGAACCGACACTAAAAGTATAGCATTTGTGGCGGTTTTTGAAACAAGCGCCACTAAAAGTATGAGATTTGTGGCGGTTGTTTAAAAGAACCGCCACAAATACTACACTTTTTGTGGCGGTTGTTTTTAAGAACCGCCACAAAAAGTGTAGTATTTGTGGCGGTTCTTGTAAACAACCGCCACAAATTATTGACTTTTTGTGGCGGTTTTACAACCGCCACAAAAAGTATACGACCCCTTGATATACGACGCCTCAAAACCGCCACAAAAGGTCTATTACAACCGCCACAATAGGGTCTTTTTCTACTAGTGTGTCCTAGATTTTGGAGCACGCCGACACCCCTAGATCTAAGGCTTGTGAAACCAGAATGGATTCGGGGTGAGGGTACTTTAGAAAAAGAGTAATTCAATTAATGATTTATGAAAACCTTTTAGAAAAGCCTATGTAAAAATAGCCTCTACTGACCTAGAACAATCCGTGTAAGATGATAATTGAGCTAATGTTATCGCTACGTACAAATGCGAAAAAGTTTGTAAAGAATGCAAATGCAAATGCAAAAAGATTGATTAAACCCTCAATTTAGCATGTTTAACTTGTTAACGAAAACGGTTCAGTTAAAGGTCGAATTCATTGTTTAAGTTGATTTTAATGCAAAATAAGAAGGGTGCAAGATGCATGCAAATAAAATAAAGTTCAATTGTCCATTGGTTTATTTTATAAGGGTCGGTTGCTTATGCGACTTTGGCGTGTCATCGGATATGGAGTGTACCCGAAGTAAAAAGAACACTTGGAAGGCAAGCGCTCGGTGCCAAAGCCGGGGCGCTAAAGTGTAGTCCCCTTTGTTAGTCCATAGAAAATAAGAAAAAGCTTTGATCCAAGTGGATCGGTACCTACTTTGTCCTGACGCTTCAGATCTGGGCAGAGGTTCGCTTCTTGAACTTAAAAGAAGGATGAATTCAACACGGGATGGTGTGTTGAACTCAAGGATTTGAGTGCTTGAGGCTTTGATGGAGTTTTGAAGTGTGTATGCTGTGAGAAATTGTGTGTCAAAGATGTATTCTGGTTGTAAATTGTGTTTCTGAGGTCGGGGTATAGGGGTGTATATATACTAAACCTCGGAGAAATTAGGAAATCCGGGGATAAAAACAAGCCAGGAAACCGCATAGCACTATGCGGTTTGCCAGGGAAACCGCATAGGCTTATGCGGTTGCTACACCAAACCGCATACGGCTATGCGGTTTGAAGGTGTGGCTTTTAGCTGGCTTTCCAAGTTTCGGTTTGATTATATATCTGAAAGATACGGTATAATCTCGACCTTGCACGTCAAGAAAACACCTGGGATATTTCTGAGATAGTTATGATGTTCAGGGCTTTGGAGTGCGGGCCAAAGGTTGGGTTTGGGCTCGGTTTTGGGCCCGAGACCCGGAAAAATGAAAGAGGTGTATTTGCATAGATTTTGTGAAATAAGATAACCCGCGAGGCTACATTTTGTATAAGAGGGGGCTAAATGGGGGAATTAGCCACCGGGCCTAAATTTAGGAATTTAGGAATGCTGAATTAGACCTTGTTAATGTAAAAGGGCTAATTGTAGTGCAAATGCGAAGCTCATGCCAAATGAAGCAGGACGTGGACCAAGCTAGACCCTAAATGGACAAAATGAACATTTATTTAAAGCGATGTGAAACGACCTAAATCATTTTAACATTTCAAAACGACTCAAAATGAATTCGACATAGTTAGAACCGTTTAAGTCAACGTTAAAGCATGCATAATAAAGTCCGTGTTACATCACAGGGTTTTGTGTGGGAGGGTACGGATATGGGTATCCACAAGTCCTTTGAGCCAAAGAAGTAGAGTATCGACCGAGTTAGATTTATTTCGTTGAGTCGTTGTACTTTTTGTTCACTGACTTAATTCGTTGAGTCGTTTTCGTTGAGTCGTTCTATTTTGTTGAGTATGCGTCCGAGTTAGATTTCTTTCGTTGAGTCGTTGTATTGTCCGATTTAGATTTATTTCGTTGAGTATGCATCCGAGTTAGATTTATTTACTCTATGAATCCTATTTTATTGTAGTTCACTGACTATATTAATTACAATTGCAAATCAAAACCATACTTGCAAACCATTATAGTATTCAATAGATCGAATACAAACTATTGATTACAAACTATTGATTACAAACCATTGATTACAAACCATTATAAGCCAAAGATCATGATTACAAACTATTGATTACAAACCATTATAAGCCAAAGATCAATTACACTTGCAAATTATAATAATATTAGTCGATAAAAAACCATCATGATTACAAACTATTGAACAATCACCAAATTATCAAAACCATACGCAACATGCAACATCCGATTCATCAAAGACCAACTATCAATTTCACCCCCTAATTTCACAGCTTCAAACCAAGAAACATTAACAACATTCACATGTAACCAAAAAACGACTTATCATTTGATCTTTTCCCATAAGCTAACCTAAACCTAAAAATACCATAATTACAATTTTAAAACGTACTAAAATCCATCATTGATGGTGTCGTCATTCTTCCCCCAACCCAACCTTAACCTCCTTACCTTGTACTTGTCCTCAAACCACCAAATTGCCCATCTCTTGTATGCAATGACCATGGTGTCATAAAAATGCACCATTCGAGGGAAAATCTCGAACATCATCAGTTCACGGTTATTAGCAACCTCTGCCCCAGGGTTTCGACGCCTTTCACTCATAAGCTTAATAGACCGGTTACTTGGTTGCTGGACACATGCAGGGACAGGGTATGGCCCTCGGAGACGTCGACCACCCCTAAGCCATTTCTCATTAGTAGATTCATCGGAGATCATGTCCATTTTTTATTTTTTATTTTTTTGTTTAGGGTTTTTTTTTTATTAAAAAAGGTAGAAGCCGAAAAGATTTGTAGAGAAAGGTTTGGAAGAAAATAGAAGAAAGGAGAAGGAAGATTAATAATTTAAAGAGGAAATAGTTCATAAATAGTATAAAATAAATAGTTTATATAGAGTAAAATATTATTATACACTTTAAGTATAATTAGATTATATTTACTTAAAATATTAATATCATAAAAATAATTAATTTGACTTTTATAACTATATTTATAATTTAAAATTTCAATTTATCATAAAAATAATTAATTTGACGTATTATATAACACTACTACAATTCCCTTACTCTTTTGACACTTTTTAATCGACGCTTTTAAAAGCGTGGACACATTTATGCATTCACACCCACATTTTTGTAAAATACAAATTCTTGTGTAAGTCGAGCCTTACAATAAATTATTGTAAGTCGACTTATTTGTACTAGATTATATACGTTTTGTACCATTTTCTAAATAATTATGATTAGTATTACTAAATTCTCTTTAGTACCCTTATAAGCAACTTTTGTATATTTTTTGTTTATTTTTGTACCTTTTAAACTGCAATTTGTACTTTAGTCTTACATTAATTTAATGTAAGACCTGTCTTACAGGAGACTTACTGTTTGTAAAATAATAATGATTTTTAATTAAAAAAAAAAGGACTCTCGCGCTCTAATCTAATTTAGGCGCTCTTCATTCCTCCAAAAAAAAAAAGAACGAAGTCAAATATTAATCCAAAACCTAATCTCTCCAAAACTGCGCTCGATCGTCTCCTTCATCATCGTCTATCATCTCCGTCATCATCGTCTATCATCTCCATCATCATCGTCATCAGGTACTACGAATTTTCCCCCAATTGAAAGCTGCTGGAAATATTATTATTAGGGTTTAAATTTCGCGGAGGTTTCGCGGAGGGTGAATTTTGTGGAGTTTTAGTTGATGATTTAGGGTTTACGATTGATTAGATGTTGTTTTTTGATTCGATTTGAGTTATTAGGGTTTAAATTTCGCGGAGGTTTTGGTATTTTGAGTGTGTAGTGTCCGATCTATTGATCGCTTTATCGAATCGTTCGTTTGTCGTATTTCACTGAAATTGATTGTTTTCGTGCTTGAGATTGTGCTTTCGTCGATTCTCTGATATTGGCCGTTGATTTTTGAGTGACATGAGCAGAGTATTGTGAATGAACTGTTTCACTGGTTACTTATTGTTTCGAAGTTTCGTATATTTTGTTAGAAATTCAGATATTTGTCGCGTCGTTGATTTTCATGTAGCTCAAGCATTTGCCACCTCGCTTCAGGTTGATTTTTTGCGCAATATGATCATCATTCGTTGATTTATCGTCATTTCTACTGTCGTAATGCTTCTTAGAACCTTTTTAAAAGAAGTTTAATATACCGTGTGATTGAATTTGTGTATTTATGTGCTTAGGTAGCTACTTTAGGGCACGGGACAACGTTTCCATGGTAAAGGATGGCGTTTTTTAGGGATCATTCCAGTGAAACAACCACTCATAGAGCTATGGAGGACAAAAATATTAGCCATCTTTGTGAATAGAGTACAAAATCCGATTGATATAGACCTGAATTCAAGCGAAAATGATTTTGATATGACGGTGGATGGGCATTATCAAAGCTATGGTGAGCGAGACGATAGCAGGCCTCAGAATGAGGGAGACGTTAACGGTGGTGTTGACATGGTGCCCTCGACTTCCCACACATACGAGAGAAGAACTGGAGGTTCGGGTAAATGGGGCTCTACATTGTTTCAAAACAGTCAACGTCACGGGTTCTCAAAGCGATTCGATTCGGGACATGAATCGAGAAGTGGGTCCGAGTATAGAAACGATGAAGGGTCGGATGGTAACTCTTCGCTTGGTGAGGATGATTACGAGCGAGAGCTTGAGAAGGAAATGGAGAAGATTCTCACGAGGAGATGTTGTCTGATGAGTATTATGAGCAAGATGGCGATGACCCGAATGATTCGCTGCAATATAGAAACTCTAAGCCTACTACTTCGAATTCACGACCACATTCGAGGCTTCCACCGACCACCAAGCTAGTTTTAAAAAGTCGTAGGACGGCTGATGATGATGTTTATGCAGATGAAGAAGATGATGATGACGAGGACGTAGCAGATGGTAAGCGTTTCGTGGATGTTGTGAACTTGTTTCTAGGGGACAGGTGTTTTACGCACATGCTAATTAGGTAGTTTGGGTTTTAAAAGTTGTCCAAAGTATCTCCTGTTTTGAAAATGATATTCGTTTTTTTGGCAGGAGATGACCCTGAAGATGCAGATTTCGATCCCGATTATGGAGATACTGATGGTCGTGCGATAAATAAGGTTGGCATCATGTGAAAATGTCACATATATTCGCATGAATTGTATGTTGTATGGTGTTAGCTAACCTTTGATACGGTAAATTTTAATTAATTTGATGGACACTCTAGGATGACGACTGGGAGGTTGAAGAGTCCGATGAAGATGTTGCAAGTGACGGGGATTTTGATAATTCAGACGATGACGACAATGATGATGCATACTTTAAGAAGAAGCCTAGGGGTGGGCCTCGAGGCAAGTTTGGACGTAGTGCAGAATATGGAAAAGATGCAACATATGGAAAATGTTGTTGTAAATCTGACAAAGGACAACAAAGAGTTACAAAACAAGTTAAATGAGACCAATTAAATGTTGTCAAAAATCTTGGAAGGTATGAGTTCAGGAAGACCGTCGCCCGACTTAGCTGAACTTGCAAATTCAATATTAAACAAACAGGTATTTTTATGTTCTCCTTATTAAGATATATACAAAATAAGAACAAAGTTGCAATAATCAGCCAAAGTATGGTAGCTTAGATATAGGCCGTTTTATGTGAATTAAACCTTTGTTGACGTTAACATAGTTAAGAGTAAATAATTGCCGATTATGGGTAAAATTTGAATTTCACACATCGTTTGCGTGTCTACAACACCTATATATGTTATGCGGTTGTAGTCAGTGTTGGCGAGCCCCTTCCCTCTTCTCCTGAATTCCATTGAGTAGAATTAATTATTAATGGCTAGTAGGCATGCAGGACCAATTATATTTATATAATATTATTGTTACAAGTGTTGTTTCTCGAGTACAACTTTCTGAGTTGTGAGTGTGACTGAATGTAGCAGTGCACGACAACTGATCATGTAGAGCATTAGTAAGCACTAGGATTGCTAATTTCTATTTGTTGATATTCTTCGTCGCATGTATGTTATTATAATAATTACGGCCTGAACACTGTTCTTCTTAAATAGTGAGTACTAATTATCGTGAAAATCACACCATGAATTATATTTTGGTTATCTGAGACGCATCGACTTATAACGCTCAACTGTGTTTTTTTTTTTTTTTTTTTTTCTCTAAAGAATGTTATATAATATAATGTCATATAGTATACTGATGGATGGATGTTGATGTAATATTGACGATGAGGTATTGTTCTTTGCAGGGTACATAGATCACATTATAAGGTTGAAGCTCCACTTTCATGGTTTCTTAAGCATTGTTGTACGTCGTGATTTAATTGGCGTTGCATTGAGACGAAAGAAGCAATTTCTCAAATTTGGTTTTAATTAAGAGATAGTCGCATCGATCTTTTGGTTGTGATTTTCATCTGCTTGGCAACATTATTTAAGCTTTTTTGTTGGTGAACATTAAAAAACCAATATTTTTTCTAATGTAGCTTGCTCGGATGCTTGATCATTGATGATTTTTGTTATTGTATTCTTTTTAAATTATTATCAATCTAATTTAATGATGATGCAATTTTTAATGTTATTATATAATTTTGTTTTGAGTATATTCTTAGAAAATTAATTTTACTTTAATTATGATATCACCATTATTGAAAGTATTGATAATACTGACAAAAAGGGGAGATCGTTGTTGTGACGAAAAAAAGTGTCGAGAAATTTCTAAATTACCGACATAAAGAAGTGTCGAGAGCTTAGACACTAGTAAACGTCGCGAATCGTGACACAGAAAAGTGACGCCAACGTTGACAAAAAAAAGCGTCAAAATTTCTTGACACTGAAAAAAACCACGCTTTTCTAAGCGTCGAGAAATTATATGGCGACGCTTTTAAGCGTCGATAAAAGCCAAAAAAAGCGTCAAGAAAGTAAGGGAATTGTAGTAGTGTAACCTTACGTCAAAGTACGCCTACAAGGTTCAATTATATCGTTAAATAATATTACTACTTACTCCCTTCGTTCCGGTGATTTATTTACAGTTTGATTTTTTTTTTTTTGGTGAGGGGATTTGAGAGAAGTGTAAACAAATGACTGAGACAGAGGGAGCTTCACGTATTATATAACCTTACGTCAATTTACGCCTACAAGGTTCCATTATATCGTTAAATGATATTTCTACCTATCACGTATTATATAACTTTACGTCAAAGTACGCCTACAAGGTTCAATTATATCGTTAAATGATATTACTACTTATCACGTATTATATAACCTTACGTCAAATTACGACTACAAGGTTCAATTATATTGTTAAATGATATTTCTACTTATCACGTATTATATAACCTTACGTCTACCTATCACGTATTATATAACCTTACGTCAAAGTACACCTACAAGGTTCAATTATATCGTTAAATGATATTTCTACTTATCACGTATTATATAACCTTACGTCAAATCACGTATTATCACGAATAGGGTTTTTTAATTTGAACCAACTAATGTGTATATTATATCAACTAAACACATCATTTACAACACAAATTACACCTTAAAGGTTCAATTAGACCGTATCATGATATTTGTACTTATCACGTACTATTATATAGCCTTAACTAAAACGATTACTCGATATGGATTAAATACATTCTCTAAATCACAAATTACGCTTTCTATTTCAAATTTACGTTTAAAGCATTACTCTTTTTCCGTTAAAATCACTAACCCATTTTCTGTTAATAATATACACATTAGTCGGTTCAAAAAACCCTATTCCCATTACAAAATTAAATATCCGTTACAAAAAACCCTAAAACCGTTAAAACAGTAACCCTATTTCTGTTAACCCTCCTATTTCTCTACCCTATTTCCATTAAAAATCCTAACTCCGTCACATGAAACCCTAACTCCGTTAAATCCACTACTAACTATAAACCCTAATTTTTTGGCGCAAAAGTAAAAAATTTCAGGAAAATTTTGGAGCCAAAATTGCATTATATAAGCACACCCCCATTACTTCCCAAAATCACTCAACCATTTACAATAAAAAGAAAAACCATAACCCTTCTTCATCCAATTACTCTTTTTCCTCATTATAATTCGAAAAAAGGATACATCATCCGTAGAAAACGTTAAACACTCCGTTCTCCTTCGATACTTCATGCGCGAAATGATGAAAGAAGTGGGTCACAACAAGGTCAGAAACGTCATCAAGAGGGTAGCCCCAAACACCACGAAATTACTCCAAACTATGTACGAGGAGGAATATAATGTCCACAACCCATACATAGCGTTGGACAAAAAATATTAGGTCACCATTGACGATGACATATCAATGGTGGCTACACCAAAAGTTGAAGATTTGTTATCAAAAGAGAAGAATCGGATGATGAAGTGCAAATATTGGAAACTACATCGACATCAACTTCAACAAGGCCTACGAAACGCGGGCGACCTTCAAAGAGGAGTTCCGTCGTCAAGAAAATTAAGTTTTAGAAATAATTTGGCATTATTAGTCCTTAATTTATGCAATTCTCGTTAATCCTATTTTGTCAATTTAATCAACCGCTTGTAGTCTTCTACGATTAATAAAGATTGTTTTAAGTTTTATATTTCAACGTTGTCTTCTTCAATTTGCTTATCTAAAATTTGCAATGATCTATTCAACAATCCAATGAACCCTAAAACGAAAATATGGAAAAAACCGAAATAAAAAAAAAAAATCTAAAAAAAAAAAAAACTCAACAGTTGCCTAGAAACTTTAATTTTAATAATAATGACATTGAAAATTACAAAAAAAAATTAAAAGACTCAATTAATCGAACAAAGAATTAATGATAAATTGTTAATACCAATGAAACACGTAAATTAAAAAAAATTAACTTTAACTCGGAAATATTAAAGTCTTTCAATTTAAAAAAAAAATTAATAATAACCAAAACTAATGTATTTATACAAATGCAAACGAAATAAGAACGTGCTGATATGACTTGGTCCACTGGATTCAACGTCATACAAAAGATTACCCAAACAGCCAAAGGTCAATGGTTCGAATCTCTTGGGTAGTCATTTTCATTTATTTTTTTTTAAAACGACTAATTCTCAAATTAAAATTTTCAAGCAACAACCAAATCTTAATAAAACGATAATAGAATCAAATCAAATCAAATCAAATTTGTAATTGTAATCAATTCGAAAATTAAACTGACTTAATTGACAAAACAAACAAATAAATAAACCCTAAATTAATTTGGGGAAGAACACAATCCCTAATCTATTCTATATCTATACATCTATATCTATATATATAATTAAAAAAGAATCCTTTCCATATAACAAACTTCACTTAAAATGCTACTATGTGTGCTTCTGCCACATCAGCAAAATCATTGAAATCTATATATATAATTAAAAAAAAAATCCTTTCCATATAACAAACTTCACTTAAAATGCTACTCCGTGTGCTTCTGCCACATCAGCAAACACACATCAGCAAATCATCAAAATGATATATTAAGTGTGCCACGTCTAAATTCCAAAGCAGAAATAATAAGGGGCATCCTTTTACTTGCTACACCCCTAATTTGCCTTCTGAATGAAAACGAAAAGTCGGTCGTCAAATCGTCTTGAAATCAAATTCTGAACGCCTAACCTCAATCAATTAATCAGGCCGCCTCCACCGCATTCGTCAGCCGCCACCACTAATGTCCGGTCCAAATTCTCAGACTTCATCAAGAACACGTTCTGTTATCTGTTTGTTTGTGATGAATTTTAAAAAAGCTTTTAATCGGCGTAAGGAGAATGAAGATGAAGAAAACCTATAGCAATACTCAGAAACTTCGATGAAAAAACCAGCCGCACCAAATCAGTCGCAATCCTGAGTCCATGCTCGACATCATTAGTCAAATTTTGAGCCACCACTGACGTTTGTGATCAGGTACTAGCTTTTTTGTGTGGTACTTTAAATTAATTTTTGTGGGTGGTTGATTTCTTTGAGTGAATAGTAATATTTGTTTAGATTTTGACAAGTATTGGGTTTGTGTTTTTGGGTTGAATTTGTTTAATTCAAATTAGTTTTGTTTGTGATTGCTATTTAACTGATTATTTTACTCCTTTGTAAATTTCCATTTTTTATAATTGGGCACCACTCAATCGAACTATTGTAGTATGAATGTATGACTATTTATTATTGAAATTAAGAAATTCCATCGATTTTTAGCTTTGCCAAAGACTATGAAACATTTATGATTTCGCTATTTAAGACTTATAACTCAGATGCACTTTGGTCGTTTCAGGCCTCATAATCCGTATGAGATAAAACTAATGTCTGATAGCGTTGGAATTTGTAACTGCCATTGAAGTATAGTTCTTAACTGCTGGTTTAGAGTGTTCATGTGTACTAAATATGTTACTTGAAGTAAGGCATACCAATTGTGGACCATGTAAGATTGCTACTGTGAATTTTCACATGATAATTAAAATGTTTCTGAGCTGGATTCTAATTCAAAACTGATCAAATGTTGGTACAATATGTTTAACACTCAAATGTTGGCACGTTTGATGTTGTTGGGAGGGTTCTAAAGTATAGTTTTTGTTATATAGTTTCAAATTGGGTGTGTAGAGCACCACATATTGAATTGATATACAACTACTAACAGATCAACACCGGCCTTATCAATGGCACAAAGAAGTTAGTGCGTCAATGTAACAAGTTCAGATGTAGTTGGATACGTGGCTTCATCAAAGGGCACAAAGAAATGAGCGTGTCAATATAAAAAGTTCAGACGTAGTTGGATATTAGCTCAAAGATTGCGTAGATGAAGTCTTTATGGTTCAAAGATCTGCCCTTCTCTTTTAACACAATCAACTTACAATTTGAAATACGGTATTTTAATATGCATATGTTTTAATTTTGTAAACCCCAAAATGGTACTTCAAAATATACGCCTGTTTTTCTGTTGTAAATATGTCATGTTAAATCTACACGTATGAATTATCACAATTAAAATTTTAGGACCATATCCCTTTTTTTCTTTTTTATTGTATACTCCCTCTGATTAAAACATTTGTTTAAACTCATATTTTGGGACAAGTAAATATTGACGTTTTTATATGACTTAAAATAATTTTTGATCAAGAAATTACCAAAATAACATAGGTACGTCTCTTTTCTTCCCTTCTAATCAATTTTAAAGTATTGAAAGATAATTTTATATGATGAAAAATCGCCAATTTCTCCCTCTTTCCAAAGTAGAAAGGTAAACAAATGAATGAATCAAAAGGAGTATATCCATAATAGCTATGCACATACAATTTTTAGAATTTCGAATGCTCAAAAATTCATCCTTTGTGTAAGTTTTTGGTTAGTTTGCTTACGCATAAGCCCATTCTATTTTTTAAATATGTTCTTTTCCCTTTAGTTGTACAAATCATCACTTATAAGCAGGGAAAAAATAAATGACGATAAATAAAGTCACTTACTAAGATGTAGAAAAATGAGTTTGCCGACTAAAGATAAAGGTGACGTAGTAGGATATCATTTTTAAATAATGTATAGTTTTACGTATGTTAGTATAATGATCGATACACTTCAGATGTAGTCTTGTAGATGCAACCAGATAAAAGAGGAGAAACAAAATTAAAGCTGATGTTAGTGACAAACCCAAACCGGAACAAAGAAGATTGTCTACGTAAGTCGAAGGCAATGTGCTAGGCCGGATTCAGAATATCTTATGATATTAAACATGCAAATAAATAGGTTTGCTCCATTCGCAGAAAAACCTAGAGAGTTAAAAAAAACCTGAGGAAAACGAAGGTGGCTTCATAAGATAAATTTGATGTTGTAAGATATTATTTTTGATTTTAAATTGTTGTACATATGTGAGTTCAATTAACGACGCACATTCAATTGCAATTACAGCCAAAAAAAGAGGAAAAACATAATAGAAGATGGTGTTTGCATGAAGCGTGGATCGTAATGAGCGGGATCGACGACACAAGTTGAAGACAATATAATAGGTTTGAAATATAAATACCTTATGATAATAACTAAATAGTCATGCATAAAAGTATTTCTAAATAAGTTGGATTACTTTGCTTTGCATAAGCATCAAGTGGGTCTAAAAATAGCCGAGAAAAATGACAGTTCATGAGATAAGTGTAACTTTGTTGGATATTGTTATAAGGTTTGTGTTGTTTGCTATATACGAGTATAATTATCATGTGATAGTGTGGTAAGCTTTGATCTTTAGCTGCAACCAGGAAAAAGAGGAATAACATAGCATTGCCACGTCATAACCAGCATTGCCACGTAAGAAACCATAAAACAGCCTCCCTTTTCTACTTTCCTCACCTCCTACGTTTCTTCTATGGAGAAAACCAAAAGCCTCCGTTTAAAAACGTTTTCGTTTGCAATCAATTCGAAGCTTTCAATTCAATTCAATTCCCATTCGTTCAACTCACAATACATTATAGGGGTGATTATTCAACTGTTTCCGACATCGTTCTCGCGGATCCGATTTATCATCCGAACTTTGAATGGATCCAATTCTAATTTCAGTTCAACATCCAATGATTTTATTTCTCCGGTACACCCTATGCTTTTGTATTTTGAAGTCGGCTTTGTTGACGCTTGTATTTGTCGGCGTTGGTAGGAATTTCCATTATATTCAAATTTACCCCTATCTCGAGCGTACATATAATTGGTGTTCGTAGATGATAATCAATTTGGAGTTCTTATCGCTGTCGTTGTACGCTGTTGTTTTTGTTGTTGCTGTGTGTTGTTACTGCTGCTAAATTTTAGCGTATGGATCGACGGTTAGACCATAAACACCAGTTTAATTTGCATACATTTACGTTTAAAAATTTGGAGTTGACAGGAAAACCATGTAAATTTGACTCGTAATCATATTCTGATTTGACAATCAACAAATTGCTCTTTATTCAAGTAGTAAAATAAATCTCCTTACTGAATATATCTCAGAAGGTGGGTATGAGTCAGTTGAACGAGGAGTTATACCGACGGCGAGGTGATTGCTGTGAAGTAGAATAAACTGGCTAGCTCGTAGAGTGACATTGAGTTATGCTCGGTAGTTGAGGTTTTAATTGTATGTAGCACAAGAAGGTCGTAATGCTTATTAGGTAATTTATTGGGGATGAAAGGCGGTTGCTGGTGTTTGAATTTATTTGCAACAGATTCTTGGAGACACATTTGTATAGAAAACGCCCTTTTTAGGCAATTAGAGTTTTTATGTGACAAATATTCATAATTAACGTTTACTGAATTCCTTAGGTAATTGCTGGAAGGAGTTAAACTCCACTTGAATTGTATGCTCAGTACAAGGTCGTTGTCTGAGCTGTACTGGTTTGTAGTATGTTCATGAAGAGTGTACAGTTGACTGCATTATTCACTGTGACTTGCGCCCTAACAATATCTTGCTTACTCACGACTATGAGCTTTTGTTCCTTGGGAAAATAAAAGTATAACAAGTTTTGTTTTGGTTACTTGACTTAAATAAGTGGCGTTCTCGTGTCCTTTAGTGACTTCTCGTGCTTTGTTATTTCAGGTTGGTGATTTAAGCTTGCAAAGTGGCAACTTGATAGTAACATTAGAGACGAAACAAGAGAGCTTCCCGCATTTAGGTATACTCTTAAAGTCTAAGTACTTTGTATGCTTTCTTTGTTATGTACGACAAAATGTCTTGTGTTCTGGATTTTTGTTAGGGTTCATGAGTTTGTAGTTTCTATTTTCAAAAGCGTACTAAGAAACTTGGATGTGATTTTGCTACTATTTAAAGTTTTAAAAGTGCAAACATGTTAAATGATATCCTATGATACAATACTTTTTCGCTTGGATGTAATTTAAATTAAAACGTCAAGATTTGACACCTCATCGTCGAATTAAATCGATAGGCTTAGATTGTGTACCAATAAATGTTTATGGCTGTCGTCTTTGGGATGATGACCCATTACATTGTACATGAGTAAGGATCATCTAAATTTCTCAAAAAGAAATTGAGGGTCCATTACTCATCAACGGTTGAGATTAAATCTAGGCTAGATTGGATGGTTGTAGATTTAATTGGTAATAAAAAGGTAACTTAATGAGATAGAAATATATAATAAAATAATGTATTATGAGATGAAATGTAGAGAAAAGAAATGGAGTGGATCCATTTTGATTGTACAGACCAAAACCGAAGGTCTTGTGCAAACTTATCATTGAGCTTTGGAATACTTCATGTTTTCGATTATATGAATTGCAGTGCACCGACAGTTATATGATTCTAAGCAGAAATAATAATCGCCTTGATAGGTCAAGGTTATAGGCTTATAGCTGCTGTTTTTACATGTGTAATAGTTGGCTCCTAATTAAATTGTTTTTCTTTTTACGGTTTTTTTGCAGGGAGTTAGAGTCGATAGACATTTATATCTCAGTGACGAGATTGACAATTTAGCCACCAATTCGCCGAGTAAGAAGTGTTAAATCATCCGCAGAAGAGAAGAAAGTGACTTGGTTTATATGAAATATTAGTGTCGTTGCTACTCTTGACGTGGGGTCATCGCATTACTTTGCCAGTTTGCCTACTGTGAATGTGCTTAACAAACGCCTTGTGAAAAACTTCACCGCAATGTTGTAATTTGTATATTAAGTTCTGTGTTTCTCCGTTATCAGCGGCGTTTTGAATAATCGTACTCTGCAATAGGATCACAGGTGCCTTCATCAATTGCTCGATGTTTTTCCAAGTTGAATTATGTAACACAATATTATTTATATATGTTTTTTGAGTGTGTGCAGGACCTTGCTTAAATAATGGAGTTATCCCAACAATTAGACGCTGGATCGTCATTGCATCACTCCCTTTTGACGGAAAGACCGAGCAAGCCTACAAAACATACACCCAAAAAAAGAGGAACTACACAAGATAGAATAACATTATTCGTTAGCATCTTAATTTTTGTATTGCATTTCATATGCTTTTCAAATTCCCATGTTCCGCGCCACGCTTTTGCAGTATCACCAAAACGCAACAAAAATCTAAGAGAAGGACAATCAGGTTGCACTAACGAGCCCGGAACACAACTCGTGGAATCATAGACTGAAGTTACAGAAATTGTCTCAGGTTTTAAGATGGGCTATTTTATGAAGTTACCTAGATACTGATACACTCTTTTTATATTCATTTTATGCCCCCGGTTCAGTCACATTTAGCTCGTATTTACTCGTATTTACTATGACTTTAGGAGCTATATGTTATGTTTCTCGATACTGCTGCCTTTTATTTACATTTTGCAGGTTTTGGTGGTTTTGAGCCAAAACCCGGGACGATTGGAGCATTTGAGAATCGAGACGATTGGACTAAGCTCGAGCGCGAACGAGAGCTCGGGAAACCAAAGATCAAAGGCCAAAGACATGAAGGACGAGTTAAATAAGGCCAAGACAAAGAGGCCATACGAAATAATAAAGGCCCAAATGAATGCATGGGCTCAAGAGGAAAGAAGAAGAGCCGGCCCAACATTAAGGGTCAGGCCGGTCCAGCCAGGCCGGCAGCCGGCCGGCCGGCTGAGGGCCAATTTCTGACGGTTTTTGATTTAATTCGAGTTTAATTGTTTTGGAACATTATAAATAGACCCTTAGGTCGAAAACATAAGTTATGCTTTATTTCTTCTAGTTTAGTTTCCACTTAGTTTATTTCTCTCTCAAAACTCTTAGCTTTAGTTTTATTTTTTTCGAGTTGGATTCAATTGTAACCGTCGGTACTCCGTAAAATTCCAGGTTTTAATTTCAATTGCTATTTTCATTATGTTTACTCTATTTAATTGTTTTGCTTGCTTTATTACCATGTCTAGCTAAACTCCTAATTAGGGTTTAGGGGAATTTGTGATATTTGGTTCAGGAACATGTTTTAGGATTAAATTGGTTGAATAAATTGTGCACTTGATTTCTTTCTACGCGTTTTATTATCAATTGAATTTAGGGACGCCTTGATTGAATTGAACTTAGGTTGTTTCAATTTAAGATCGAAAGCCTAATTGAAACTAGACTTACGCGAGATTGATAAGTTGAATTTAGTAAGTTGCGAGAGCCCGCTAAATTTGCTTAAGGCTAAAATTGACTCGAGAGAGCGTTTTATAAACCTAGTCATTTGCACAGTTTATCACTTCCCTCTTATAAATTTGCGTTCCTGAATCATTGTCATATATGAACCCGATGCCCTAATCTTTCCTTCTTATATTTTTTTATTCAACTATTTTATTGCCTGCTTTAGTTTATAGCTAAACCAACACCTTTTTCACACCCTTGAGATTGACCTGTTTTGCCGACTTTAACTCTAAACTACTCCGTTTCTCTGTGGATACGATCCTGCTTGCCACTTGCTATTGTTAGTTGCTTGTTAGGTTTATTTTGATATAGGCGATACGACTTATACCTTGTCAATTTTGGCGCCGTTGCCGGGGAGACGGCTTAGTTAGTTTTAGTTTTTGTTAGTCTTACAGGTTTTTCTCCTTTGTCTCAAGGAACTTAGTTCCTTGAGACCGTTTCTTATCGTTTTCTTGTAGTTTTGTTTATGCACAGGTCACCTACAGGTTTAGTTCCATTTGAGCCTGAACCTGAGCGAGCATTTCACAGACTACGTAAGGAAGCAAGAAAGTTAATTGATCTTGATTTCGAGGAAGCGTCGCATTCGGAGTCTAGTGCGTATGATCGTCCTACGAAGAGGACACACCTCCTATTACTCCAACTTGTTCTCCTCCACGCGTGACTATGCCTAAATTATATAGTCACTCGTTGCCGAAGCCCGAGGCGATCCCGCAAGGGTTCACAATACCAAATACGGTCCAGGGTAATTTTGAGATTCGCCCCGCCTTTCTTACTTTGGTGGAGCGTAATCAATTCGGCGGCAATCCTACGGAGGATCCCGGTAAACATATGCAGGTTTTTACGGATTACTGCTCTACAATTAAGCAGAACGGGATCACTCAGAACCAGATTAGGGAAATGCTGTTCCCTTTCTCGCTACGTGATCGCGCTCGTGAGTGGATCACTGATTTGAATAAGGAAGCCGCGGGTATTACGGATTGGCCAAGTCTAGCTCTTGCCTTCTATCGCAAGTATTATCCACCAGAGCGGACTAACCAACTCCGTAGTCAAATTCAGGGGTTTCAGCAGAGCTTTGATGAGACGTTAGCTGAGGCGTGGGACCGTTACAAACGGTTAATTCGTGAATGTCCTCATCACGGGTTCGATGGTTGGTTGGTGATAATGACCTTTTATAATGGGTTATATGCTGAGAGTCGCGCTATTCTTGACTCATTGCGGAGGCCGATTTGCTAATAATACCGAAGCGATGATAAGGCGTGGACATTGATCGAGGAGATGGCTATCCATTCATCCCGATTTGGTAAGCGGGGTAATTCACGGTCGCGCTGCACCAGTGGAAGTGAGAGTATAAGCGCGGTAATGAGTCAACTTTACGAGTGAATAGAAAGTTTGATGCTATGCGGGGAGTTAAATCAGTGCCCATGTAAATCTTTGTTGCAGGGCACGATTCAGGTTATACTACGGGGTATGCTGCACCCCAGGGGCAGGTTTACGCTTATCAAAACCTGCCGTACCAGAATCAACCGGGTTATGATAGGTCACTATTATCTTACCGCAACAACAACATACTTAACCCGACTCCCCAACCACCTCAAAATACCCCCTATCAACCTCCTTACAAAAGCCAACCACAACCCCCACTTAACTACCAAACCCCCGTGTCCACACCACCACCCCCTCCTACTCAACTACCCGATCCTATGGCCGAGATGAAGGCCATGATGTTGCAGATGTCTCAAGTGACCATGGCCGTGCAAAAGTCACAAGAGATGATGATGCAGCAAATGCACAAGGATGGGCAGGCTAAAGACGCTGCAATTAAATTGTTGGAAAATCAAGTGGCTCAATTAGCCGCCAAGCGCCAAGGCAACCGGGTACACTTCCGCCACAAGGAAACCCTCCTAAAGCTCCACACGACACGGCGTGTGCAATTACGATGAGAAGTGGGTCCATGTATGGAGACCAGTGAATTTGGAGGAAGAAGAGAAGGATGAGGGTCAAAACACGTTAAATCAGTGTTCACAGAGGTCACCGCCGGTCGGCCGTGCGGTCGTCGGCCAAAATTTGGACACGTAGGCTGAGGAAGAATGATTCGGGTATAAAATTTGGTGATTCTAGTTCTACTCCCACGCCCAGTTGATTAAATTTGCCATTTCCTGGTCGTCAACGAGGTGCAGAGCCCGAGGCAAAGTTCAAAAAGTTCGTGGACGTCATAAAAGCTCTTCAGGTAAACGTCCCTTTTATTGACCTCGTTACTCAAATTCCTGCGTACGCTAAATTTTTGAAAGATGTTTTAGCTCGTAAGCGTACGCTTGATGATGTGTCGACTGTGGCCTTTGTAGGGGAAGCTAGTACTCGGCTGCAGGGTAGTAAGCCTCCTAAGCTTAGCGACCCTGGGACCTTTTCTATCCCGTGCTCCATTGGTAGGTTTGTGGTTCGTAACGCTTTATGTGACCTAGGAGCTAGCGTCAGTGTCCTCCCCTACCCCCTCTATCAAAAGATGAGCTTGTCAGCTTTAGAACCCACTAGTATCACTTTGCAAATGGCTGACCGCTCAGTTAAGCGTCCCTTAGGAATCTTACATGATGTCCCAGTACAGGTTGGAAAGTTCTTTATCCCTGTCGACTTCGTAGTGGTAGATATGCCCGAGGATGCCCACATTCCTATCATTTTAGGAAGACCCTTCCTGCACACTGCTGGTGCAGTTATTGATGTGGGTAGCAAGACGATAGCCTTTAAGGTGGGGGGTGAAACGCTCACATTTACTCATTCGGACACCCCGCGGTCCCCTATGCGTCTCGAGTCAGTTTGTTCTATTGACTCTGTACCTCCGTCTCACACTACTGGAGACACATTGGAGGGTTTGCATGTCTCTTCTCTTTTTGCAGGTTCTTCACAGGATGGCTGCAAGGTTGGTTTGGGGGAGAGAAAGCTGCTCAAAGCTGACGTCTACGACGCTAGTGATGGGGATGGAGGGCCTACAGTTGAGCCATTTCGTGATCGAGGACCTACGATAATGGACTATGCTGCATTGCCTCGAGGAGGAGAAGTGTTATGGCGAACGGAAGCTGTATCGCCAAGTGAAGCTGTTGCAAATGGCCAACGACCTTGGCCTGCTTATACATGATTTTCTGGAGCTGTGAAGAGTCGTGCGGGACTATAAACCAGCGCTTCCGGGAGGCAACCCGATGACGTTGTATTCTCAATTAGCATTTGTACTTTTGGTTTGCTTGTTTTATGACTTTTGGTTTTCTTATGAGCGCGCGAGGACGAGGATATTACTTTATGATTTTTAGCGCGCAGGTATTCATGGACTTTTAAGTCCTTGTTATGTTGAAAAAGCTCACGAGGAAGGCCCTTAGCCGGCCTCAGTGCCGGGCCAGACCGAGCCGTCGTGAATTTGAAACAGAGGAAAACGCAAAAATTGAAAAATGGGGTCCAGTGGCCGGCCGCCGTCTGACGGTGGCCACCTCTGCTCGTTTCTGCTGCTTCGTTTCGTGTCTTCTTGCGTGCTATGCCGAAGTACTTCGACGTTGGACTGAATTGGACGCACATACGGGGATTTTTAGCCCCACTCCACGCTTCACTTCGGTTTGGGGGAGCTCCGACTTTACATTGTGAGCACTCTTTACCCCATTTTCCCTCGTTTTCTCGTCTTTACTTTCCTTACCCCTTATGATTTGTGTCCTCCTCTGCTTGTGTGGTTCTGCTGTTTTCCACATTGAGGGCAATGTGTGATTTGGTTTGGGGGAGGGAAGCTCTTTCGCGCTTTGCATTTTTATTTTTGTGTGCTTTTATTATAAAAACCCAAAAAAAATTGAAAATTTCAAAAAAAAACCCACAAAAATACGAGTCTTTTTGGTCTGCTTTGTCCTGTTTCATCTAGTTTGGACAATTGATTAGTGCATTTACTTTGATCTTTAGTATCTCCGAGTCGACTTTCTATCGCCTTAGACTGGACGATAATTTTTGTTTCCTGTTACTAGATTGCGAGCCTCAACACTAGCCCACTTGTATTTGCTTAATTCTTTTTGCTTTTCGCTTGTTTACTTTCGACTATTGACATTCGAGCTTGGCATTGGTTCGTGGAATGTTGGTTTGTTGGCGTGTGGTTTGGTTCGGAAAGATCATCTTATATATGTTGGAGCGATGCTTCGATGCTCTCGGAGGGGACTCATTGACTTGAGTAACCACAGTGGCCATGAATTTGGTTGCGACCGGGAGTATGAGCAATAATGTAACCCTTAAGGAAAAATGTGTACCCGAGCGCGATTTTTACCGAGTGAACGTCAAGCTAAACGGTACTACATACGAGGGATGCTCCACATTTGAGAAAAGAAAAAAGAAGAAAAATTATACAGAAAAGAAAAAAAAAAGGAAAAAGGAAATGATTTGGAAAGATTGGTTGAATGGAAGTGGTTTGTACGGTTGGCCTTGCTCGAATTGATTTGTCGTTAGTTTTACTTTTGCGTAAGCGTTAGAGGCTAGTAGTACAATGTGGCGTGAACGGTTGAGACTTGTGCTCTATTTTCGGTGAAATAGACTTTGGTTGGATTGTTTATGTGCATAGGTCGTCCACTTCGAGATACTAGCGTGATTAGTTCGTGTCACTTTGATTTTCTCCGATGCTGTTTGCTTGAGGACAAGCAAAGGTTTGGTTTGGGGGAGTTTGATACACTCTTTTTATATTCATTTTATGCCCCCGGTTCAGTCACATTTAGCTCGTATTTACTCGTATTTACTATGACTTTAGGAGCTATATGTTATGTTTCTCGACATCACGCCTTTTATTTACATTTTGTGTTTTGGTGGTTTTGAGCCAAAACCCGGGACGATTGGAGCATTTGAGAATCGAGACGATTGGACTAAGCTCGAGCGCGAACGAGAGCTCGGGAAACCAAAGATCAAAGGCCAAAGACATGAAGGACGAGTTAAATAAGGCCAAGACAAAGAGGCCATACGAAATAATAAAGGCCCAAATGAATGCATGGGCTCAAGAGGAAAGAAGAAGAGCCGGCCCAACATTAAGGGTCAGGCCGGCCAAATGGCAGTGACTACTACTGAGGGCCAATTACTTCGCTTTTGATTTAATTCGAGTTTAATTGTTTTGGAACATTATAAATAGACCCTTAGGTCGAAAACATAAGTTATGCTTTATTTCTTCTAGTTTAGTTTCCACTTAGTTTATTTCTCTCTCAAAACTCTTAGCTTTAGTTTTATTTTTTTCGAGTTGGATTCAATTGTAACCGTCGGTACTCCGTAAAATTCCAGGTTTTAATTTCAATTGCTATTTTCATTATGTTTACTCTATTTAATTGTTTTGCTTGCTTTATTACCATGTCTAGCTAAACTCCTAATTAGGGTTTAGGGGAATTTGTGATATTTGGTTCAGGAACATGTTTTAGGATTAAATTGGTTGAATAAATTGTGCACTTGATTTCTTTCTACGCGTTTTATTATCAATTGAATTTAGGGACGCCTTGATTGAATTGAACTTAGGTTGTTTCAATTTAAGATCGAAAGCCTAATTGAAACTAGACTTACGCGAGATTGATAAGTTGAATTTAGTAAGTTGCGAGAGCCCGCTAAATTTGCTTAAGGCTAAAATTGACTCGAGAGAGCGTTTTATAAACCTAGTCATTTGCACAGTTTATCACTTCCCTCTTATAAATTTGCGTTCCTGAATCATTGTCATATATGAACCCGATGCCCTAATCTTTCCTTCTTATATTTTTCTATTCATCTATTTTATTGCCTGCTTTAGTTTATAGCTAAACCAACACCTTTTTCACACCCTTGAGATTGACCTGTTTTGCCGACTTTAACTCTAAACTACTCCGTTTCTCTGTGGATACGATCCTGCTTGCCACTTGCTATTGTTAGTTGCTTGTTAGGTTTATTTTGATATAGGCGATACGACTTATACCTTGTCAGATACACGTGTTATTCAATACTCTTAAGTGAACACGCCACTATCTATTCTACAGAAATATCGCATGACCCTAAGAGACACCTAGGAAAAAAAGAAACTGCTTGCGCATGATAAATGTAATGTTATGTTATATCTCCTTTAGCTTTGTACCAAACGACAAAAAATTTAAACCAACGCCTCCATTCAATTCAATTTATTACTTTACCTTCATTCAATAGCTAACGTGTCTCCACCGCTACCACTACCGCCACCACTAAAGTTCCAAAACCTCCAAACTCCACCAGCAACATGCCGAGGTTCGTTTTATTCTACTTTTGATTCGTCAATTAAACATTGATTGTCGATTGCAAAACTAATTTATTATCTGTTTGTTTGTGAGAAATTTCTAGTCCTTTATCAAAATTTGAGTGATAGAATTCTTAAAGAAGCATATAAGCAGATGGATATTAAAGATTAAGAAAACCTACAGTGACCGGTTGTAGCTGCTATTAATGCTCTCGATAAAGTTTTGTTGATTTTAGACGATAAAGATGATGGCGTTGATGATGCTGTGGTACTATAAGTCAATTTGGGGGTTCTTGAATTAATTTAATGTTCATTTATTTTTAAATCATTTTTTAAAGGTTTTGCGCGGTGTTAATAGTGCAATTATTGTCATTAGATTAATCAGGATGGTGACAGATTGTTGGACGCGATATTGTAATACCACCCGAGTTTGATTCATATATGTTGAATAGCATATCTCTATGTATCATGTAGAACGACAAAATTGGTAAACAATTTGATGTTGCGACACTGCCGGTAAGCATAACGTTTCAACGTCTCAATGACAGACTGCATTATGGACGATAAACATATGCTTTTCACGGACATTTCAAGAGGCAGGCCGTGCAACTCATTTGGAACAGGTACTTTGTCGTCCATGCCCAAGATTATAGCCTTTTTTTCTACACTAACCTTCTATGCTTGCGCTCAGTTTTTCATTCTCTTTGGTCTCAAAGTATGATGTCTATTTAAATCGGTTCACTTACATTTGCGTTCTTATTATAACACTTAACTGTATGTACACGCATCAACTTGGTATTGTACACTAAGTTAGACACTGAGGTTCGATCTCTGGGCAATTACGGAGTATATGTGTGTGTATACCATCCCTAGGTGCAATGATGAAAGTCGACTAATTTTAGATATTCTTTGCTATTTTAGTGAATTTCAAATCATTTTGTGTGAGTATGCTAGTTTAAATGTGTCTCCTGACATAAATGTGAAACTTGTGATGTTGCATACCCAGTAGTAGAAACTAAGCACACCGTTTTGACGTCTCGATAGCAGACTACTTTACGTGTGACGAGGATCCACTTCTCACAATTATTCGCAAGACAGGCTGCAAATCCATTAGAACAATATGTCCCTAAACAATCGGTCATGACCTTTATTGTTGTATGCTTTGATATGACTTATTATTTCTTTGGACTTCGTGCAGCTGAGGTCATAGTTCGCCTCTCGTGATTCAATGTTATAACTCAAGACTAAAACCTCGAAAGGTAAATAATCGATAGTTGGTGTTGTTTCACTCTTTAGTATCTTGCTGCTGTTGTTACCGTATGTGTTTTTGTCGTTGTCATTGTTATTGTTGTTGCTGTCGTTGATGGTGTGCGTTGCAATTGCCGCCACTGCCATTGTGTTGTTTTCCATGTCGTTGGTTTATTTAAATACAAATGGCCATTTCGTTTGTTTAATAATTGTATCATCAGTTGATAAGATTACGCCGCATTTAACCGTAAACTTCCAAGAGTCGAATTGAAAACCTTTTTAGCCCAAACCGTAGTCTCTTCCTGAGCTAAGAAGGAATGTCCCCTAATTATCTGTTGTAACTGAGGTTCAAAGCAATTTTCAGGCTCGACAACATGCTTAACTGTCACCGGTTTGCTCTTGTGTTGCTATCGTTGCGTTGTTGTCCTTGTGCCACTATTCTTTGTTCTTTGGATGTGTGATGTTCTTTGCACTGCGTGTTGCTACTACCTTAGTGCTTATTTCTTTGCTATAATCCCTACACGTTCTCGCTGCAGGTGTCTTTCTGTTGTTGTTGTTACTTAAATCATTCTTTGTTGTTAGTCTGTTATTGTCCCTGTTGTTGACGCTACATTGGTGTTGTTGCCGTTGCACGCTGCACTACCAACAGTAGTAAACCCCTTTGGAAAATAGTATGTTGAATCGCTTTGTCCGGCCGAATTGAAACTATAAGATTTGTTCCTTCCACTTTTTTGTATTTCTTTCCATTTTGACGTACTCAATTATGAGATGAAGCAATATTTTTCACCACGGTGCATAATCTTTCAAAAATTGTTTATACTATAAACAGATAACTGCTAAACATGAGCACTGACAACTGTATATAACAGAAAACACAACTAAAATAGACCGTCCAAAAAAAAAAAAAAAAAAATACTTCTAATAATGACCGTGATTTTCACGGGTCGCACCACTAGTTACATTAAATTATACAAAGTACAATACAATACAATAGCTAATAACAAAAAATTATATTTCAAAGCAATCGATGCTCTTTTTTGGTACTTCTCAATATCAGATTTTATCTTCAACAACTTAGCTTTCTTAGAAGAATTTTTTACCACTAAATATTTGTTTTCTTCTTCCAAAACCTTGCATTTCTGATTAAGTTCTTCAATCTTTTGTAACAAATCAACATACAAATCTCTTTCTCACTTGAAAAACCCACAATCTTCATTCGTCTTCCAAAAACAGCACCTCAAAAAACGCCTACCATAATTATCATTCCTTTTCTTCACTGTCTCTAAGCTGCTTGGAATTACATGACGACATAGGGTAGTAGAAAAAGATGAAGACGATGTGAAACTCATATATATTAGTAGAAGAAAATAAATAACAATAACTTTTCAATAATTTATTAAATTATCGAAATATATTTTTAAAGAAAGTATTTCTGTTTCAAAAAAAACAATCATAATAAAATAGAAAATCTGAGGAAATTAAAGAAGGAATTTGGATGGTTTTTTTTATAAGGAAGTTTAAAATAGTTTAAATTTTGAATTTGAAATAAATACGGATGGAGGGAACTTAATTAACCTAAATTAATAAATCAGTTTTATTTTTAATGGCCACATGGCGCCCTGCTATTGGTCATGTACCAATGGCTACGGTACATGACATGTACCTGTAGCCTTTTCGTATATCATACATATTAAATGATAAAAACATTTAGTTACTCCCCACTGATTATGGCAGTTTATTAAATAAACTGACAGGTACAGAGAGCTCTGGGATCATATTGTGAGATCAATCGAGTATTTTTGAAGTGAAGAAAATTATTTCTTTGCCGAAATTGTATTTCGTTATATTTTTAAATATTAATATATTTTCAAAGGTTTTGTAATATTTCTTATAATGCCTTGATTTTTAGCGTTTATTATTTATAAGTTTAGTTTTAAAATGGCCGAAATTTTCAGGGTGTTACAATATACTTAGTCTTCTATTAGAATTTGAGAGGGGAAGATTTATAAAGACGGGAATGTTCAACTTTTTTTTAACCCACATTGAATCATGTGTAGCTCGCCAGCCAAATTCTCATTGGACGGGAAAATCATCAGCCAATTTGATCAGCAAGGGAATGTTAAGCTTTTCGAACCTTTGAAAATAATTATCATTACGACAGAATTTTAAACCACTCAATCACAGTGTAAGGATTAAAAAGAAAACATAAAACTTTAAAAAAATATATATAATATATAATCATGGTTGAAAATCCCACCGGTGGGGGACACATAAATTTTTCTGCCCACCGGCAAGACAACGAAATTTAATTTATTAGGCCTTAAGAGCGTGAGTCTCTGATACTATATAAGAATTTGAGAGAGAAAAATTCATAAAGAGAATGGTTTCATTAATAGTAGTTGTGATAAGTACGACAAAGTGTTAACAATATATGTAATGTTTAATATAAGATAAACCTAAATCTCGAATATCATAGAAATACGGAACACTATAATATATTATCACTACCATAATTCGGTATATTTTCATATACCGTACTATTCCCTAACACCTTTAGGAACGACATAAGCAGCAGCAACCAGGCAAAGGCATTCAGCCGACATGTCCTTAAATATTCACATACCGTCATATAGTGGGTACCGGGGTGCGGGCCGGCATGCCCTTAAATAGCGGTTTTAGCTACCGGGCCTAAATTTAGGAATTTAGAAGAATTGAATTGGGCCTTGTAAATGTAAAATGGCCAATTAAATTGCAAAGGGGATGCTCATGCCTGTTGAATCAAGACGCAAACAAGCTAGACTCTAAATGAACCAAAGGACATTTAATTAAGCGTCGTGACACATTTCGACTCATTTCGACATTTAAACGACTTAATTAGAATTCGACATAATTAGTACCGTCTAAGTCAGTGTTAAAGCATGCATATTAAAAGTCCGTTACATCACGGGGCTTATTTTGGGAGGGTACAGATACGGGTATCCACACATATCCTTAAACGTGTTGTCCTACCATAAGGCCAGTTCAGAGTCCTCGGCTCTTCCCAAGACAAATGCTCTATACCGCTGATGGTATCGAGACTATGATGGTCAAGATACTGTCTTCTAAGTTTGACTAGCGCTTTAGTCAAAGCTCAGTCAAAATGGGGGCTCTGTGGATACCCGTATCCGTACCCTCCCAAAACAAGCACTGTGATGTAACGAACTTTTAACATGTTTACTTTTACATTGACTCAAACGGTAGTATTAATTTGTAAAAATGCTAAAATGAGTCGAAATGTGAAATGTCGCTTGAATAAATGTCCTTTGCTTCATCTAGAATATAGTTCGATCCATGTTTTGTCCCAACACACATAAGCACCTCAAACACAATTCATTAGACCTTTTCTTTTACAGAGGACCAATTCAATCCTCCATAACTCCTAAATTTAGGCTCGGTAGCTAAAACCGCTATTTAACATTTTAATTTTCAAAAATCATGGGTCGTCTCGTTTCACAAATTCCACTAAAATGCACCATTTTCATATTTATCGGGCCCAAAACCGAGTCCGTTCCACTTTTCGCCCGCTTTCCAAGGTCCTAACCTTCCACAAAATATCTCAAAAGTTACTTTAATGTTGTATGTGTGTTGGAGTATTTTGGCATGAGAATTGTGGAGAACCACGAGTTCACGTGGGTTTTGAGCTGAAGCACGGGAAAATCTGACTGTCCCGACCGGGACAGTCATCCCGGTGCATCAGGACAACGTCCCCAGGGGACATAAACTTTTTCGTGTCCTGAAAACTTGGCAGTTGCGACGGCGTTGAAAAAATACGCTGTTTAGCCTTTTGAATCACCTGAATTGGAATTCGTATGAGGAAATGATGTTTTCATATTATGGACTATATTTTCGTTTATTTCTCATGACGAATCGTATAATTATTTGTTGTTGAGTGTGTGTGTGTGTGTTAAATGGATGAATAAGATGACGTAATGAGACTGTTTTTGAGTTCAGTTCATGTTTGAATTGACTTGTTTGTATGTTTGGAATGAGTGTGCGTACGGGTACTGTTTGGCACGTACGTGAAGAGCTACGATATCTTTTGTAGGACGTATACCATCCTTTGGGTTCTCAGCTGTTTTGAGCGGCTAGAAACTATGGTTATTGATTATTATGTCTCCACTGTTTTGTAGCAGTGGGCCACCGTTTTGTAGCGGGTGGGATTTGGCCAAATTTAGACAATTGTTGATGAATTTTGTAATTCCGCCATAGGGTTGGATGATTCTGGTTATTTCATCTAAGGTGATTCTTGTTGCTTCACCCAGTGCTCTGTGTTTTCTCTTGCGTTGCTGGTTGTCGTTTCGTTGTTGACAGTTAAGCTTAAATAACTAAAATGGATTAATTTGGCTATGGATAACTTTGGGTTGTATGGTGTTTTTGTTTACACTCTAATTATAGGCCATAGGCCAGGTGAGATATATGTTGTATTGTTGTCTATATCGGTTATGTTGAAATATGACTGGGGAGCACCTAGTTACTCTCCACTGATTGTGGATGTTGCATTCTTTTGTGACAGGTATGCTTGCAGGGATGGGTAAAGGGTGAGGATAGCCGCAAGAATGGCTGTATTACTATAGTTGTTTACCGGTGTGGTCCTTTCATTAGTTTAGAGCTGTTTTCAGTCAACCTTTGTAAGGGTATTTGTTCCCGCTCATTTAGACTTTGAAGTCCAGACCATTTGTTTTAGTTAGTGGCAATCCGGATTCCACGATGTTTTCGCCGCCGTGGCTCACTTTTATTTCGTTTTTCATTTATAAAACCTTTTATTTCATATTTTAATATGTTTAGATAATCCGGGTTGTTACAGAGAATCTCATTCACTGCAAGAAGAGAGTCGAGATCCTTTTGCGACATGACCACCGGTGGTGTGGTCTCGTCCGGAGGTATGGTCCGGGTCGCAGGTCTCCCTCTGGTTTTCTTAAAAGACATCGCTGAAATTACAAGCGATGACCAAGTACGAGGAATTCAAAGGTATGCATACAAGGCGACGCTAACAAACAAACGGACTTCAATTCAAGCAACCGCTGACAACTCAATACGATAAGCATACAGAATGTCAACTTAGTATTCATACAAGTACCACGCATAATCAACCAATATTAAATATGACTATATATATATATATATAGAAACCAAATCCACAGTCCCAAAATCAAGGGAACTAAATATTAAATTATAAATATGTTATTTATTTAATTTTTTTTTATAAATTTATGGATTAAAATTATTGAATGTTAATTTAAATATTTAAAATCTAGAATTATAATATTCACAAAATCTAACTGACATGTTCACTAAGTCGAACAGACATATTCATACAATAAGCGTGATGTTCACAAACTGTAATAGACATATTCAACAATGAATATAAGTATAAATTTATGAATCAAATAAAAAAAAAAAAAATTAATTGTATAAAAATATATCAAATAGGATCTTTATGTAAAATGAACGAAAAATATGAATTTTAATATAGATTTATAAATTTTTCATTTGATATAACTAAAGTTAAAAACAATTAAAATCATTAAAATAATATGAAATAAATAAATATATAAATAAAAAAGAACAACAATAATAAATAGGACTCACAGGGAGTATGTAACTACATACTCCCGGGTGCACTAAAAAGGGATTATCCCGGGTGTATCAAAAAATTTGCGACCAAACAACCCCTTAGGGATTTAGTTAAAACACCATCTTCTTCACTTCTATTGTTCAAAAACAGAAAGAAAGGCAAGTAGCGTGTTCAAAAATCAACAAATACAAGTAATAGTTTTTCTTCTACTAAATTTTCTTTTTCTTTACTTTTTCTTTGGAACTTATTTACGGTTTACAATGTTTATGTACAAAGGCGAAAAACGAGGACAAAAAATAATTGAACTTGTTCGTCTTCCATCAGAACCATATTCTTATCACTGAGCACCGTGTCGCCAACTCCGTGTTCACCTGCAGAATCTTCCATAAGTAAAATTAGATGGTTCATTTTTATGCATTTATCGGATATAACACAAATAAAATGTAGAAATACAATACCTAGGTTGGTTGAGAAATGATTTTATTGCTCTCCAGTTAGATTAGACGCAAAATCCTCGTCCACAAATCAAATGACATCAGGAGGCGGCAGTCTCCAAAAATTCCACGAGTTGAAATCCTCCTGGAGACGATGAAGCAAAAACTAAGTCCCAAAGAAATCCAATCGATAGTCGTCGTTCAATATTGTGAAGGATGAAATTATTTAGTGGGTCATAACTCATAAGTATGCCCTTGAAACAAATACTCTACTAGATAAAGTATGTAGACAAACAATAACTGTCAGAAAATCAATGAAGGTATTCGGTGGGTCATAAGTATGCCGACCAAACAAGGTCAGTTAGGGTTGTGTTACTTGGATTATCATCATATCGAATTACTTCGAATCATTTCCAGTTTCGGAGAAGTTTTGGGTTTATTGTTTTATCAGGGGTCAAGGGCATATCATTTCAGAACAGGTACTATGGATCTTGTCATCAGCGGTTCAAATCAGTTCATTTTCAGGTCATCAATAATGGGCAAGTACACCCATAAAAAAGTGACCTTTTGGGTCATTTTACTCGGGTAAAATTTCAGGTTGGCTTGTTTTAGATTTGGTCAACAACGGGCTTAACTCGGTTGACGAATCATCCAACTCATGGATGACGAAACAAAACAATGAAATTATCCAACTATGAAACAGCAGTCCACTGCGCCTTTCCCTTGTACATCATCTGATTTTGGCTACTCGTATAAGATTCCCAGATGGCCACCCACAAGGTGCTTTAGAGTGTCATATGGTTTTCGGCAATAAAACTGCAAGGGTAACACACAAACAATCCATTGTACAATTTTACCAAGCTAAGGAGTGAGCGGACAAATTGAACCTTAAACCCTCATGGCCGTAATATGGCTTCAAGGGAAAGGATGAACAGGGATAAGGGAAGGCGGTGATGATGACGGAGAAAGCACACTTAATCTTTGGCAAACAACAGGTTCACTAGAATCCTCCTTTAATATGGTTCAGGCTGACATTTATTATTATGAGGTACCCTTTTTTTTATAGGGCCGATGCTTGACGGTGAATTTGATGGGCTTATGATACAAAACTGGGAGTTTTATGCGTTGGTTGTGAAGACATGCAAATATCACTGAGAGAGTTATTAGCATTTCTACCATTATTATCACGAGTTGGGTTTGGGTTGGGTCAACACCGGTCAGATTTGCAACTCAACTAAATACGAACAAAAAAGGAAATAGGTTTGCAGCTGCCCTAAATACCAAAGATTATTCAACGAAAAGCTATATGTATTTTAATCATACTTAGTTAAAGCAATTACTAAAACATTTGATGTTCATTTCATATTCTTATCTACTCTTTTTCACTTTCTGCATGTGTTAATGTTACTACATTCTACGTGGAAGTGGGTATGGGACAAAGCTATGCTTAAGGAAAGTGTCATACCGCCATGTCTAAATCTCACAGAATATGCCAGAGTCAAAGCACACAGGGTTTGGTAACCATCTTACTAACACCACAACAGCTACTTACACAGTTGCGGATAATATTGTCGTCTATGCTCAATTTTAAGCTCCTATGGCCTATGCAGCTATGACTTACAAATATGAGAGCAATGATGACTATATAAAGTGGTTAACAACATTAAAGATGATTGCTATTCAAAGAATACAGAAAAAGAGATAATGATGGAGGACAATGACAGAGTATTGTGTATTGAGCTTTATTCCCATGTGTATCAGAGAGCAAACAAAGTCCCACATCGGCAGACTAATAGTGAGGTGACATGTTGATAAGTTAGTGGGCTGTAATTCACATTGTAGATATTATTCCCGTCCGGCTTAGGCATAAATGAAATGGCTAATCAAAGTTAAGATCAACCGAAAGAGAAACTCTATAAAATTCCTCCTGCCTAATAGTAAAAATTCAGTAATTGATTTTTGTATATGAGTTCAGATGTTCTCAAGAAAATCTTTGAATTAATGATGTAAATAGAAATCCATAGGAGTGTGTAACTTTACAAGCCGTGGATTGCATGGACAATAAAATGAGTAGACGATAAAGTAAGCATAAACAAAACGTCATAACTTCAATATCAGCACCATACAGCAACATCCACCGTTGACAACTATTTGTAGCAGTAACAAAGGGGAGAGGAAGTTATCAAACAAAACAGAATAGACACGAACTTAAATAGAGAAATTACCTGTTCGGTTACAGGTGCTGGTGGAAACATTCCATGTACAAGTGAATGAAGAGAAGTGTATGACTTTGTATCCACTCGTCGGTTCACAGCAATTTGACCCTACACAAAGATAGTATCACTTAATTTCATTTTTGTACTACATAAAGTAGGATTCGCAACTGTACTCGGGGTTGGAGGCTACCTTGGGATTAATGATAAAGATCTTCCCTAACGGAATTCCAACTCTAAGATAGCTGATTTCATCTGTGTCTCTATTTCCGAAACCAGCGTAGAATGGGTTGTGATCCGGAGGAAATAACACCTTAATATCCTGGACACCAGCAAAAACAAAAACCATGAGCAACATGTCCTGTGTATTGTCAATAAATAGAGGAACAAATGTTCAATATTCACGGGTCGCTTTGAGCCCTGTTTAATTCATGGGAATATGTGAGGGCCCAATCAAGATGTAAAGTTCTATGTTGTCAAAAGTTTTAAGACCATCAAATTGATATGTGAAAGGGCAAGATATGCATATGTCATCATGGATGTTTATACCTCGTAAAGTTTCCTCTTGCGCAATTTTATTAAAGTAAGGGGGATATTATGAAAAGGAAAACTTTAGGTGCTAATAAGGGAAGAAAAAAACAGCTGCAGTTAAGAAAAAGACTCGCTGCAGCCAAAAAAAAAGCTTCTATTCAATTAAAGTTACTGCCATACTCAAACAGAGCAAACTATAGAGTGAAAAATATATGGTCTTATGATTGATGTGCGATTTTCATGTACAAGTTGTCAGGGAAAGAATTTATTCTCCTAGAAAGTACGTCAAATGTATGGATCCCCGCGCATAAGGTTACAAAAATATGAAAGAGGGCAGGTACAGGTATTATACAGTAGTATTAGTGATCCTAGTGTTGAGAAACATTGTTCTTGTTTGAATTTTACATTTTTGTGTGATATATTTTGACATCATTTCTAAATGCCGTATGGCTTTTGATGTGATGTTCTGTTTGGAAAACGAATTGCAGTAGTCACCGAGGGGCCAACTTTCCTAGAATCCTAGAATTGACAATATTTACAAGGCAAGCTGAGAATTTAATAGCACTTTATCACCCTTGTTTTTGTATGTGGACCCAAAATGGATAATAAACTGGATTCCGTAAATGCAGTAGCAAGGATTGTGGACTAAATCTTGCTTTAAAACACGATCTCGAGATAGATTGTTGCGCCATCATGATTAGGAGCGAAACTGAGATTCAATACTACTGCAATAATCATGTAGCTATTCCAACGAAGGCAAAAAGTTGGTAATTTTAGCTATGGAGTTTGGAACATGATGGGGTCGAGCAAAATGATTCAAAGTACTACTCATCTTATATTGCGAAGTAAAAGGCAACAGATGCAATTCCTAACACAAAGTTGCACTAAGGATCATTTGGAGAAAACCTCAAGTTCCAACTCACGGATAAATTTTTGTATATTGAGCCTTCTGCGTGTTCAATGCAGGAAACCTTTGAGGCCCTACGGCTAATTGGATGTCCCATAAAAAATCCCAGAAACATGATTGTAAGTTTAAAATCGAACACAAATCACACTTTATAAGTAAAATCAAAGTAGTATAAAAAACACAGGAACGCACCTCTAAGCATGAGATCTTGAATTCATGTGGAGCTCTTCTAATTACTGCACACAGCAGATTCAATACAATCATAAGAGTTAAGGCTGAGCATGATGTGTGTTATTATGTGAAAGGCGGTACACCGGTGAACAACAATTAGAGCACAGAAGATTAGGTGTATCACCTAATCAGACTTAGAGATAGAGAGTAGAAATTGAATTTTGATTGTGCCTTCACATTAGTTATGTAATTAAAAGTTCAAATTTGTCAAACAGAAATAATTTAATAATAATGCCTCCTCTGTGATTAAGAAAAGAAAAAGAGCGAGAGGGAAAGGAACTGATTATCAAAATGAAGAAAAAGGAGTCTTCAATCATAGTGTTAGGGTGCAAACCCAAGTCCCACATCGGTGGAGAATAGATGAATGATCATCTATATAAAGGGTTACCAAATATAATAGTAAGAGGCCTTTTGGGAAGGAGCCCAAGAGTAAATCCGTGAGGGCTAGGCCCAAAGCGGACAATATCATACTATTATAGACCGTTGACACCTATGCAGCAGAGGCCCAACGTCAGTCGTCACAACGTCAGTCGTCAGCGCTTCCGTTATAACAATTGGTATCAAAGCCCAAGGTCGACTTGGGTTGGGCACCAGTGGAGAAGCATTTGGCCCAAAGACTTGAAGGTGGCCCGAAACTCCTAGCTCGAGTGGAGTCTTGAGCAAGTTTGGTTCATGGTGAAATGGACCAAGAAAGCGCCATAGGTCAAGCGGAAGACCGTATGTGTACTAGAACTGTTGATTAGGTGGGCCCTTATCAGATTGGGTGCCATGGGTCTAGTGGATCCTTATCAGATTGGATGCCAGAGACCGTTGTGTTCTAGGACTTCTGAAGTGGCGGACCCGGTCCAGGGTATATTGGATGCAGAGGAGTTTAATATGTCCGTTAAGGGGAGGGTACCTAGTCTTGGTGGTGCTACAGGTGCCTAGAAGTTGGGAGCTGCAAAGTGTGGGAAGGTTCTCTAAATAGTTCAAGGTTCGAGTCATGATGATGGTCCTTGGTTTGAGGGGAGGATTGTTAGGGTGCAAACCCAAGTCCCACATCGGTGGAGAATAGATGAATGATCATCTATATAAAGGGTTACCAAATATAATAGTATGAGGCCTTTTGGGAAGGAGCCCAAGAGTAAATCCGTGAGGGCTAGGCCCAAAGCGGACAATATCATACTATTATAGACCGTTGACACCTATGCAGCAGAGGCCCAACGTCAGTCGTCAGCGCTTCCGTTCTAACACATAGGAAGCTTAAAAAAAATGGGATAATATTTATCAATTCGAACAAATATCCCCATGAATCAGACACTGACCTTCTCGATATAGAGAAGGAAAAAGTCCATCAGGAGAAATAATGACTGGACCCTCAGGCAGCTCTTTCCCGTCCTGCAAAATCATGAAGCATGTTATCCTTTACAGAACGAAGAACACCTAATTAACCTATAAAAATCACACATTGTTCATCTTTGATTACCTGCTTAAGGTTGAATAAGAACTGCCTGGTGTGATAGGCTTGTGAAATGGAGCGAGCGCTTAGAAAAAGTAACTGATAACCATTTTCCTGTAACAAGATAATAAACAATGTAACATGATAACAAAGGGCATGTGGACTGCAAAGAAAATAGTAAGTGTTTGACGATAACAATGGTATGATATGACTCATATGAGTTTTTTGGTTCTAATATATTACATACGCCATCAACCAGTTCCTTCACATGTCTTCTTCATTAAAGGACAGAGGAATCAAAAAATCAATACGTGGCCCCAGTAAATCAAGAAAGAATCCAAATAAATAGGTTTAGCACCCAAATAAACAGATAATAGTTGATTAATCAAGCAATGTGAATCCTAAACCACAAAATCCAACTCAAGGCATAACGCAAAATAGCATATGACTATTCTAATGACTACCTCCTGCAGTTTCAGAGTGACATCTACAAAGAAAGGAGAACCAGAAGGGAGAGTTGTATTGGGTTTTTTAGTAAAAAGCCGAATTTTTCAGAACAAATAAGCTTGACATTTTTCAGAACTATCCAAATAGTGCCACTCTGTATTTATTACTCCGTAATAGTTACTCATAAACATTACAAAAAGAGAATTTAGGTCAATGTTACTTGTCAAAACAAGCTTGACACTTTCAGAACAAATAAGCTTGACATTTTTCAGAACTATCCAAATAAGCTTGACACTTTCAGCATCCTGTTTACTTGTCAAAACAAGGTTGATAAGTATTCCATGTTACACTGCGTACTCTTCATCACAAAAAGAGAATTTAGGTCAATGTTACACTATTTCCTGTTATTACGCTAGAAAAATGATGGCCATGTCTGTTGATTTTCCTATCGCTTAATTTAAACTACTAGTTCCTTTTGGAAACAATTATTGGGAAACATATTTACCAAATCAAGTACGTATTTGGGAAAATACAAGTTCCTTGTAAGAGGATTTGAATTACAAAAATGGAATCCCAACTCAAAGTTTAAGCAACTTAGAATTGGAGGTTTTTTTTTCTTTTTTTTGGCATTCAGTAAACGTTTTTGTATTGCCAGCCACATTGGCCACTACCCAGTATATTAAATCCATGAAATTGCGATACCAATATTTCGGAACCGATAAAAAGTATCAGGGGTATCAGCAACCAATAATGCATTTTAACACCATGGTTAAAACGTAAGTGGCTGCTATCACACAAATATACCGTAATCTTGCTGAGGATTGGATATATGACGAAGTCCATCATATATTACTCCATTCATAATTGGAAAAAAGACATGTCAAATGCAACATTGTACCGCAAGAGAAAGCTGCAGCAATATTCTAAAAGAAATGCTGAAAATAGACCTTGATAGCTGAGAAGAGATGTGTCACACCCGTCTGTGACCAATCCATACCCATCAACGGCATGAATTGACCCAGTACATCTGACCTGCACAATAAATGCTGAATAAATTAGGGCAATGTTGAAATAACAATGATAGCCTCTATGTCGTAAGTACTTGTAAAAAACAGACATGAAACTATTAATAACAATGAAGGATGTAATGATATAATAAAAACACCTAGCCTCCAAAAACAAACAATAATTTGAAGTTAGAATTATAGTTGAAACAATTCGTACTTGGTAATGGTCCCATCAACGTCTGAGATCACAATCCGCGTATTCCACTTCCACAAAAAAATTCTCGCATCCACCTGTTGTAAAACTAGCATGTTGGATTGCATAGAAAAAATACAAGAGTGAAATGCATTGTGCCAAAAACACAAGTTTAAATTGATCAACTTAATTAACCTGCTGCTTTCCAAGCATCGCTGTTGAAAATGTGAAGGTCACCTCATTCTTGCCCTCTTTCAATTTCAAAGATGCCAGTTGTTCAGAAGTAGGAGCTTTTGCCCGCATCTTCTTTTTTGAGGGTTTAGCCCGAGCCACATCCACGTTGTCAATCTTGACTGAAGGGCTTTCGGAAGCAGGTTCAGAGTCTGCAGATCTCCCTCGCATACTATTTGATCGCTTGAACAAGAAAGGCCACCAAGACCCACCACCGGAATTTATAGGCTTTTGGGTCGCACCTTCCGAACTTGAATCATCCATTTGACCAACTGCTATCATACCCGTGGGTTCCAACATTTTTTCCCTATCCTCTGAACCTATAGCAGAAGCGATAGGCAAAGCCGCATCCCAGGGAAAATAGAGGCCACCAATTCTTACAACTAATTCATCATTTTTCACAATCTCGGGACCAAGAGAGTAAAATATGTCAATGTTAATTTTTCCGGAATCAAACGCAGCGGCCGCTGCTTCATAGCCCATTCCGTCAGATAACAAGTGTCTGCAAAGTGATAACTCTGCATAAACAGCAAATCAAGGCACTTTTTAATTTCAAATGCTTAAATCATTATTCAATCCTCGGAAATGTTTAGTGGGCGCCACCTCTACATCAATTTTATTCGTATTGGATCCACTTCGAATGATTCCAATGTTAGGTATCAATCCCTCCCAATATATTGGAAAAAAAAAATGGGTTTCTCGTAATAGTCCGTATCATTTATTAAGATTTTGTAACTTAACACCATGTATTTCTTCTACCTTCTTTAGTCATGTATACAAGGAAATTTGATATATTTCTAGGAATATAATACCAGCCTTTTCAATAAGTGAGTTCCACAAAATTGTGGACAAAATTTACGAAAATTCGAAGAGTACAGAAAGGTTAGCTATATTGGCTAGCATAAAATATATCGGCTTGCTGTGTAAAGTTGAGTTGTGATGCTTTTTTTTAGAATAAATATATGGACAAGGGTAAAATGTCGCTTCAGCGCTGCAAGCTATCGTATAGAGACATGGTGATAATCGAACAAAAAGTGCGGTAAAAGAGAAGTTGAGTAAAGTGAGTGACACAAAGAGAGTACCTAGTCAAATGAGGCCAGTGGAGTGCACTCTAAACCGCTATAATGTCTAACGCTTAGCTATACTAATCCATATAACCATAGTTGGACGGAAAAGAAGGGATCTCCTCTCCTCAAGCTAAATCGAAATCTTTCCAACATTGGGAAACTTTGAAAAGAAAATTCCATAACTAAATTCGCACCTCTCCGACATCGAAAAGATTTAGCCAAAAAATACTATAATTACATTCAGGCCAGCCGCCCTATTCCAGCATCTCCATCCCCATAAATTAACTTTAAACAAGTTTAAGTGTTATAAACCTTAAAGTTCAAACATACAGAGTATCTTTAATATGCGGACATGAAGATTAACATTAGATAAAAGACATAGCATGATCTTAAACCTCCATTTACCAGTGTTCCATCAAAATTCAGATACAAGTTTGCTCTAATCATAATGCCTTTGTAGCTTCTCTATAATCTAAATTCTAAAGTGCATATAAGAATGATGATGAAAGCGGTAGTTGACTTACCAACTGCAGGATCTGAAATGATCTTTTTTATGTCCTCCGGGATCTGTGAGCTATCAGTTTCAAGCTGTACATGCTTTATTTGTTGCTGAGCTACATTACACTCTGAAGCAGCTAACGCATCTTCAACTAATTTGATAGCCTCAAGGTTTGTATCCAAAGAATGCCCAAGGCGCTCCGGACCACCATAACCACTCTCGCCATCACCATCAAACAACAAATTGGGCATAGACTCCATAAACGATGTCAACGACTTCTCATTAGTATCTCTAGGAAGTTTTGAAATACTAATAGGACTACTACATACCTTATTCAAGTTCTCTTTATCTGTTGAATGAACAGTATCCCCTTCAGTCCGTTCGTCTTCACTGCTTTCAGAGGAATTGTGATCCGGTGTCAATCCCTCAACTCGTTCATTTTTGCCAACTTTCTGATCGTCAAGATCACTAAAAGCGAACTGTTCATCCTCGGAATCATTCGACAAGGTTAGATTGCGACTCCCATGAGAGGCAGAATCCGCAGACGATTTATTTGCAGCATTTCCCCCTCCGTTGATTACGCCATTATCAACTATATTCGATATATCAGATGTATCCGAAGAAAGATCAAATTTCATGCATGTTTCCTCCAAAGAATATGCTCCCACGTAATTTAATGGGTTCGTAGATGTAGGAATCTCAGTATTGGCGCTTTCATCTAAACGTGCCCTATTTGAATCATCACCCCTATGAGAAGACTCATTTTTGCTGATGGTCTCAGCAGCTGACTTAGGAGGAGGCAATTTGGGTGCACCACCACGTAAATTTGTTGTCCACCTTACTTCTAATAAGTCAGCAGCAATCTCAGCCCGTTCCATAGAGCTAACCCTGTCAGCTCCAGAACCATCCTCTCCACCCTGAAACACGTTTTCCTTCACCGACCGCCTACCAAACGAAAGCCCAAAAAGCCTCCGTCGACGACTATTATTCAGTGGCACAATTGCACCGTTACTAGACTCAAGTTCAGAAACCAAATCACTTCGATTAGCGTCAAAATTATAACTCTTAGACTTAGGAACCCTCCAAACTTCAGTCTTAACTTCCATCTCATCTCCAGACGAAGCATACGTAACCAAATCTCCGTCCTCACCCTCCACCTCTCGAAGAAAAAACGCCTCCCCCTTATGATCCAAATGCATGATAAACTCAGCATCGATTCCATCTACATTGATACTAACAACCTTCTCAGATGCCTTTAAAACCCCCTGAAACTTCCCAAATCGAACGTACCATGGGGACGATTTAAAGGTGCCGTCTGGTTGTTCAACCACGACGATATCGACTGCACCACCAAAGGGGTGAAATGGTCCAGACACTGTATACACCCCTCTGCTGATATAACTCCCTAATTTCCCCACAGCAAACATATTCACTCATTCACCCAAACTTCAATTTCCAGACAAATATCGAAATTCCGGAAATTAACTAACTAAACATTCCTCCACAACAAATTTGGGAAGCCAAATAACAACAGACTATTTCAAGTTTATATTCTAAATTTTAATCCTAAACACCATTTGTAAAACCTACAATATACACCATAGACTATATAATCTCTAAGCAATTGTCAGCTTAAAATACGGGAAACCCAGATCAAATTGCACATAACCCAGATCAAATTGACCTCCAAAGCATTCAAAAATTGAGAATTATGATATCAATCAATGAAAAGGTCCAATTTTTTTTATACCTATTTATGCAGGTAAAGCTGTGGATTTTAGTGAAATTCAGCTCAAAAGTAAAAGAAACGTAGATAAGAGAATCAAAAACAAAATTCAAACAACCTTCCAGTAACCTCAACAGAAATCATCAGAAATTTTAATTAAAATTCTGATAAAGTGTTGAATACCCAACCAAAATAAAGGGGGGCCCACGGAAAAAAAAAATAAATGGTTTCGAAGGAGAATATTCGATTGAAATTATTCGAATGTTCAAAGTTTGACAATAATTTACGTATGATCAAATGAAACGAATTTGATGGTAACTTAGGAAGATTTACCCTCTTGAAGACAGAGACAAAAAAGAGGATGTAAAAAATTTTGTGATCTTTTAAATGCGTGGGATGATGATGATGATGATGATGATGATGATGATCGTGGAATTTTTTGGGTGAAAAAAAAGGGAAGGAGTTATCTAAGGTCGCATTGTTTTTTCTGGGTGAAGAAAAAAAAAAGGGAAGGAGTTTAAATTTTTGTTACAGAGTACAAAATTTATCTCCACGTAATTCGTTTATGGCTTATCAAAGAAGACTACAATTCACCAATTCAACGATCTTATCATAAATTAATTGTAACAATGACATTTTAAGTAATTTTTTTTTTTTTTCTAAAGAAAAAACTAGTTTAAATCCCATGCATCAATGCAAGGTAATTATAATATTATTGTTTTTAACTAATAAAATTATAAGTAATAAATCAACTGAAAAATAAGAAATTTGTTAATTTGTATGATATTCAAGTGTAAATTTAGTAACAGAATGAAATTTAAAAAAATATTAAAATAAGTAAATAGAATAAAAAGTAAAAAATATTTATTTTTAAATAGAATGAAAAGTAAAAAATATTTAATTTTGTACAAAATTTATATAAAATATTACTTTTTGATTAGAAAAAATAGAATGAAATATAAAAAATATTAAATTAACAAATATTTAGTTTAGGAGAAATATTTTTTTTAAAAATCTAAAATAAATATTAAAGATACATAATTGAAATTAATAGTGAAGTAATATTAATGTGAACATGATTATTTAATTTTTTTTTTTTTGAAAAATCGTATGAACATGATTATTGAGTAATGTGTAACAATAGAAATGAATTCTCTAGAGGCAAGGTTTCACAAGGCCAACCGATCTTGACCCATTCGTAGCCCAACAATGCCGTTAACAACACCTATGCATTCCAATCTCCATTCATGTTTTTGAATATCACGGGAAAAGGTGGAGGGTACAACATCGCGCTCATAATCAGGAGTAATGTTCACAACAACGTCACATGCACCTTGTTTCGTGAGAAGATGGAACTGAACAGGATTTTCAAATTCAGAATACTTCAAAAGAAGAGGTACATCACCTTGAGCGGCCAAATGCATGGCGTACTGAAAACCGTAATGTTTCTTAACAAATTCATCGTCCCAAATGAGAGCATACCAACGTTTAGAAACACATTTCCATGGCAACAAGTCTTTTACTGGGAGCCTCAACAGTATTTTCTCAATCACGTGGTCAGGAAGGACGACACTTTTTTCCATCTATTTAATTAACCAATAAGTGCAAATTGTAAAACTTAAAAAATACGGAGTATCAAAGAAGAGAAAAACAAAATGAATACAAAATAATAAGAGTGAAAAGCGAACCTCAGCCTGAGGTTGCTCGCAAAGAGCTTTAATGAACTTAAACCTCTTTAGTAAAAACCCAACCTTTTTCACTCAGCTTAAATCTTGTTTTTTATTTTATTTTTTTAACTTGACATTTTGGTGTTAGGTTCAACGCGAGAAATGCATGTGGTGTTAGGTTCAACGCGGGAAGTTCATGTAGTGTTAGGTTCAACACGAGAAATTAATTGATGTGGTGTTAGGTTCAACACGAGAAATTCACAAGAAAACCCTTGACTAACTACTGCATTAGATTGTGATTTATTGGTAATATGGGGATTTTTGACTATCATGCTATGTTGTTGTGTATACTTCTGAAATTATCTTTATGACAATGTTGTAGTGCATAACTACTCTTAATTGAATCGACGGCTTTCAAAGTTTTCAGTTTAATGATTAAGGTGATGAGTTTATATTAATACTTAAGATGACTACTTTTATAAGTTTTAAAGTGGTCACCATTTACGCGCATCATTCTTGTACACCAGACTTACTTAATTTTGATTGTATTTTGGCGGTTATTGAAGACAAAAGCCTGAGGTTGGGGTAATAGATGGAAAAATATTGGGACGAATCAATACTTGGACCCCTAGCGTTGGAAGTGTCGATCAGCACCGTTGAATTTCATATATACTCACTAAATGCATATTCTTGGAAGAGGATTACGAACACTCTAAGGACTAACATGTTCTTATTCTGTTCGACTACAGATGCATACTTTAAGAACGGTGTTTATTATTGGGTTGCTGAAATTGATAATGATGTTTCTATGTACAGTATCGTGTCTTTCAATTGTAGCAGCGAGATTTTCAAGGAATTTGAACTACCAGCGAGTGCTGAAACATGGGTCGATTGTCGTTTGGGGATCGGTAAGTACAAGGAGGGCCTTGCACTCTTAGTGACCCGTACACTGAAAAGGAGCGAAACTGTTTTGTAATATGGACAGTGACTAAATTTCGAGATGCTGAATATGAAGTTCCCTCGTCCAAAGGGCACTTTTTACATTTTGCATTATTTTTAATGGTATTCAGAAAAAAAAAAAAAAATATGGCCACGCTATACTACATTCTTCATCATCTAGTAGAAAAAAAATACATATCTTCTACATTATAAACTTAATAGAATGAAAACAAAAAAAAAAAAACACGAAAACAACCACAAAAAAAAAACCACAAAAACAACCACAAAAAAAGAAAACCACGAAAACAACCAAAAAAAAAAAAAAAAAAAAAAAACCACGAAAACAACAAAAAAAAAAGTTTGTGGTCATTTTTAAAAATTATTTTATTTGAAAAAAATAATTTAACGGTACTAATTTAACACATGCTCCATCAATACTATAACGATAAAAATTATAAAAAATAGACAAAATTTTCGTACGAAGGATAATTATCCAATTCGTATTAAGATTATATGTCATTTCTTACACATGACATATCGATATGTAATATCCTTCTCGATAGTATGTAATGATATTTTTGGTATATTAGTTTAGGATTGTAAAGAATAATCAAGACGACTTATGGGTAGCCCGAGCATGACCGAGAAAACAGCCAATGGTCCGACGGCCATCGTGCGCTTCTCCCTGCGGTGTTGTTGGTTGTATCGTACAATTCATTTCTCGGGCTGGAGAGTTGAATTTCTATTGGGATGAGCATACACTAAGTTGAAATGTGTATGGCCGATTGCTTCCTTCACCGTTGTTCTGATCGACCAGAGAACGCTGGGAAACTCACATCTGCTTGGTCAATTCTTTCGCGTCCTTGATCATAGTCGGCCAATAATATCCAGCTTTGAATGCTTTGTGGGCCAAATTCTAACCTCATTATTTTTAATTTAATTATAATTAATTCAAAAAAATAAGAATGCAATGAGAAATAAAATACGATGAGTTGAAAAGTTTGATTTTTTGTTTATAACTATTTGTTGTGAAATAATAAGAACAATAGAGAGAATAGAGGGAAGAGAATAGATGTGTGTTATTCATCCTTCATGAGGGTGAATATATATAGTACATCAGTAATGAGGGTTTCACCCAAACACTAGATACATAGAAATAGTAATGGGCTTGGGGCCCGATGGACATCCACACAATATATTATTTATAACACTCCCCCTTGGATGTCCATTATTAAAGAATATGTCTCATTAAAAACCATCCTAAAAAAACCACATGGGAAAAACACTAGCGAAGGAAAAAGACTAAAACATTCTCGAAACACGCATAAATGATAAGCTGCCTCGTTAAAACCTTTCCATGGAAAACCCAGTGGGATAAAAACCATGGTCAAGGAAAAAGAGTACAGCGCGTGTCTACTCCCCCTGACGATTGCATCAGTTGCTTGACTTGTCTTGATATGTACCATTATAATGAAACTTTTTGTCTTCAGTAAATAATTCTTCGTAGTAGATAAATTCGAAGCAATCGTTAATCGTATAAATCATGACCACCATTTTCCTTTAAAGCTCGCAATATGTAGAAGACCGTAATTCTTGACTTCATTTGAAATAATATTTCTTTCCTTGTTTGAGAATATCTCAGTTTTCACCATGCTTAGGCGCAACTTCCTATAACACTTGTCGTCCAGGAAAAGTGATAATCACAAATATCGCCAATTTGTGTGTCGACCATGCTGCCTCGTTAAAAACCTTGCTAGGAAAAAACCCATTGGGACAAAAAACCTAGTCGAAAGGAAAAAGAGTGCAGCAACCATTCGTATATCATTGAATAATTTTATCTCTTCAGGAGATACCTTTTTAGAATTAGGATAATAATCTGAAATCCGCAATAAGTATTTCAAGAAGATCGATCGCATGGATTAATAATTCCATCATAAATCAGATTTATCCCTCCAATATTATGGTTCTTCCAAACCGTGAATTCCTTTAGTTTTGTAACCATTCAAAACATTTCACAGTCTCAAACTTCAGGTTGAGACAACAAGGAATGAATTTCAATTCTTCAAGAGTTTCAGAGTTCCTCTATATGAATTCAAACCATAAAATTCAATTATACTACTCCGTAGTATTAAATTGATGCGTGATAGGATTCGTCGCACTCTCCTAATCAAAAGTAAAACCAAACTCAACACTAGGTAGCTAGGGTAAGTCGGGATCGTATCCACAGGGAGATGGTCGTAATGTTGGTTATTTTGAATGATTCTAATCTCGGTTCGAGTGTAGGTTGAGTTACTAAAGCTAGAGCGAGGAAATAAGGGTTTAAACTTAGGGAAAATGGTCTAGGGAATCGGGGATAGCAAGGGTAAGGCAAGGATAAAGGATGGTGACAGAAATGAGTCGGGAATCGCATGTGCTAAGGGTAAAGCTAGGCCTCTCGGTCTTAAGCTTCCTCTAGGTCTCAAATGCAGGCTCTCGCTACTTACAAATGAGGGTCCTAATGGTTAATCTCGTGCCCTACCTTAAACTAGGCTTTCGGTCTTAAGTTTAAGGGTAGCAAAGGCTCACTAATCCTTGGCCAAAGGATCAACAAACACAAACAAAACAAGATAACCAAAACACAAGCAAAACCCTCGTCAAAACATCACCAAAAGCATCCAAGACTACTCACCCATGATCACCCTTCACCCCTAGATAATAGACTACTCACACATCGCGAAAACGGAAACAAAAGCAAGGGAGAAAGAAGAAAACATGATCAACAACGATAAATATTGAAATGATAAACAAAAGAGAAGAGAAGAATACAATACCAAATCAGAATTTGCAAGAGTAATCAAAGAACAAAGACAACAAAACCAAATAGATGATCGAAACCAAAGTAATCCGAGTCGGGAATTCAAAATACAAGAAGGAAAAATGATCAAACCCTAAATTTTTGATAGAAAGTACTTTGAAGTGTCCTAAGAATGCTCAGAAAAAATTAGACGAAAATATGATGTTTTGCTCCTTCAAATTGACGAAGTATTTAAAGCACACGAGGAGTCGGAGCCTGTCCCAGGCATACGGGACAAGCATCCCGGACGGGACAAGGAGGAAGTTGGTCCCTAGAGCACGGGACAGCCATCCCGTGTTGTTCAGCTTGCAACCTCTTTTTGCACTTTTCTTTCCTTAGCTTATTTTTGCTTCTATCTCGTCCCAAGGTGTAGGGACAAGGCCTAGGTCGTCCCAAGGCATAGGGACGAGTTCCAAAATGAGAATATGAGCTCCAAATTCAGTCCCGAGGTCCCGGAACACCTTCAAATGCTAAAACGAGGCTCGTGCGCAACCGAAACGCAACGAAACCAACTCGAAACACCACGAAACTTTACGAAACTTCACGAAACTTCTCGACCAGCCTCCTATACTCCAAATAAGCGCGTATACCTGCAAAATGGATACAAAAACGCAGCAGAGCCAAAACGGAGAGAAATAGGAGCTGAAATGCATATAAAAGCACAAGAATCGCAAAGTAAAGCTCGTGAAGCAGGGGCTAAATATATGTAAATATATGAGACATCAAACTCCCCCAAACCGAACCGTTGCTTGTCCTCAAGCAACAAAGCATGACAGAAATAGAGGACAAAGCGAGATAAGAAAAACTTCCCCAACAATCACCTCACCGCAAGTAAAATGAGCAAATGGTAACCAATCCCGAATCGACATGGGACGTATGGAAATAGCAAGCTAACGGATGAGAATTACAAGACGGCGCAGAATGAATAACATGGCTTAAACAAAGGCTCTCTAGCAATCAAATCACGGACCTCTCGCGGTTTTCACTCTACTCAAATGATGAACAAGGCGAAGAATATAGTGACACTCACCTACTCGACTAGTGGAAGCACGCCCGCAATCTAATGTGGACCAAATCTCGTATTCCCGTACACAATAATGTCACAAAAACGAACCAAACATGAGGACTTACATAGGATATGAGGGTGTAAAGGCCATAGAGAGGTTAAGGGTGATAAGGTGGAACAAATGATTATGGATTCGTGGAGCTAAGCCACTAGAAACCACTCGTACTACTCAAATGCTCGTCCAACCAACAAAGAGCCCAACTCTCATGAAAAACGGACCGAAAACAGCATATCGGTCTCCTTTACACATCATCGCAACATGACAACAATTTTCAAGTGCTCACTCATACAACAACAACAACTTCTTCAATTTTTGTGCACACATTCTTTCTTTTCTTTTGATTTTTTGTGTTGTGTTTCTTTTTTTCAGATTTTTGTTTCTTTTTTCTTGAGCAAAAGAGCACACTCACAAGTTGCGGAAAATACCTCATAAAAGGTCGGGAAAACAGCAATCCCGACTCAAATTCACCAACACTCTCCAAGCACACGACATCAGCAAGTCGTAGCATGATCAAAACCCGAAGAACAAGCACAAGAGTAAGCAAAATCGGTCACTAGCAAGGCTAGGGTAGGCTATTTGGCATGTAGCTAGCAAACTCAAGTGGAAAAGGGGTATTAGGATCATATATGAGAGGATAAAAGCAATGCAAGAACAAGGTGAATAAAATGAAAACATCTAAAGCCTCATATGCAAAACATGTGACAAAATCGTGGGAAACAGCGGGATAGGGGCCACACTTATGCGTGTTGATGTTACGCACCCCACGAGGAGAACTACTCACAATATAAGCACGGGGACCGGGATAGATGAACCGGCCGCAGGAGGCTAAAAACCTCACAATAATAGTAGCTATAGTCCGGAAATGATAAAGCCAACAAAGTAAAAGCACATGCCATCATCTACAAGCGTCTCAACATCCCCGAAAGCGCTAATCCAACAATAAAAATCATGCCAAAGCCAAAAGCAAACAAGGGAAGGGATGTCGGGAAAGAATAAGGTAAAAACAGCTCGCAAACAACGATCGGGATAACGTATTTTTGGTATTTTGTGAGAATTTTTCTGATTTTTTTGTAATTTTTGAAATTTTCAGACTTTTTTGGATTTTTTGAAGTTTTTGGAAAAGCGAAAAACGAAGAAGAAAATGCAAAACGAAAAGCAAAGAGTTTCTCCCCCCAAACCAAACGACACATTGTCCCCAATGTGTCCTAAAGCACATCAACCAGGGACCGTAAAAATAAGGGAGAAAAACGAGTAAAAAGTCTCAAAAGAAACAAAGTACATACAATTTATTTACAATGAAAACGCTCCCCCAAACCAGCTTCAAACGGGGAGCTCAGCACGGGTACTAGAAGTACCACCAACCGTGGGTTTCGTCATAGACGAACCCACTACCATCGTCCTCTTCGTCATCAAATCCATCTCCATCGTCCACATCATTCACACGGCCAACAGCAACAAGGCCCACATGTGCACTCGCTTGGCTTGCAGTAAAGCCAACGCCATTGCCCCTCAACTCATCCTGCAGTGCATCTTTACCCGCTTCCGTCCTCCCTAAGGTACCTGCAACAAAATCACAGCAAAGCACGGCCTCAAGAGGGTCCCTCTCGAGGACTTGCGGTAAGTACTCATCCACACATTCATCAATGACATCGACAGCAAAGACATGCTCCTCCAACATGGGGCGTTTTAAAGCATTAGAAAGGTTAAAAGTAACTTTATCACCTTCTATATCCAACGTCAATTTACCGTTCTTGACGTCTATGATTGCACCAGCAGTGTGCAAGAAAGGCCGACCCAATATGATAGGAATTTGGGAGTCCTCGGCCATGTCAAGAACGATAAAGTCAACGGGGATGAAAAACTTACCCACTTTGACAGGAACGTCCTCCAAAACGCCTAGAGGGCGTTTGACAGAACGATCCGCCATCTGGAGCGTGATATTAGTTACTTTTAACGGCCCCATGTTGAGTTTCTCACATACGGAGTAAGGCAAGACGCTTACACTTGCACCTAAGTCACATAAAGCGTTAGGAATCGAAACTGTACCAATAGTGCAAGGTATCGAGAAGCTACCCGGGTCCTTCAGTTTAGGAGGAGACTGGTTTTGTAAAAGTTCACTACACTCGGCAGTGAAAGCCACAGTCTCGACCTCACTGAACGACCGCTTACGGGTGAGGATGTCTTTCAAAAATTTAGCATATGCGGGAACTTGTGTGACTAGCTCGGTAAAGGGAACCGTTACCTTGAGGTCCTTCACTACCTCCATGAACTTACCAAATTGTGAGTCAAGTTTAGATTTTACCACTCGACTCGGGAATGGCAACTTGATTTGAATGGGCGGCTCACTTGGCTTGTCTTTCTCGGCCTCCTTCTTCTTGGGCTCACCTACGGCTCCTCCCCCACCCTCATTCTCGGCCCTTGGCTGCCCCACTTCCCCTCCTTGCTTGGCTCCATGGCTCGTACCTGCAACATCACCACTAGAAGCACTAAAACCATTAGCAAAAAGAGAAGGGTCTACCTCACTTACCACCTTAGGGGGTGGAGCATCGTAAGTAGGCATAGGTGGACCGTCGTAGCTCGTGCCGCTTCTCAAGGAAATTGCATTAACGGTATCGTGAGGTTGTGACCCTTGCGAAGGAAGATTACCCGGCTTCCTTTGAGAACTTGAGGACGCAAGTTGAGCCATTTGCGTCTCGAGCATTTTGATGGTCGCATCCTTGGCTTGATCGCTCTTTTGCATTTGAGCCATCATAGTTTCTTGCGTTTTGGCCATTTGCATCATCATGGCCCTCATTTCATTCATCGGGTCGGGGACCGGAGCGGCTTGCACGGGTGGTGGAGCGTTTTGGGGTTGAAAATTGGGGCGATTAAAGCCCGGAGGGTTGTAGGGTCTTTGGTTGTTGTATTGTGGGCTGAAATTTTGTTGGGTGGTGTATTGTGGTTGTTGTTGACTGAAATTTTGTTGTTGTGGAGGTGGATTCAAAACGTTTTGGCTTTTGTAGCTCAAATTTGGATGATTCTTGTACCCTTCATTGTAGTAGTTAGAGTACGGGCTGTTTTGAGTATGTAAAGCATGCACATGATGAGATTGTGTGTTCATACCTCGGCATTCCATTGAAGTGTGACCGGAACCGCCACAAGAATTGTAAGGCACGTCATGAGAAGTGTGCATTGCCGCTACCGTTTAACCACCCGCATTTGAAGAACCCGCTTGCATGTGACTCATCAATCATCATCATCGCGGTCATGACATCCATCTTAGCATTTAGCATGGCCACCGCGTCGCCATCATTCTTACCTCCGCTTCTAGGAACGTTCCTCGAGCTACCATATTGAGCATTGTGAATGGCCATGGCCTCAATCGTATCAATGGCCTCCTCCACATCAATGTTATCGAACCTCCCATTAGCGGCGGAGTCTAGCACTTGACGTGACTCGTTGTATAGACCGTTGTAAAACTGCATGACGATGAACCACTTGTCCATGCCATGATGAGGGCATTGACGTTGGAGTTCCTTGTATCGTTCCCATGCTTCAAAGAGAGACTCATCTCCCCGTTGTCGGAAGCTCGTGATTTGGCTCCTAAGCATTGCGGTCTTTTCCGGAGGAAAATACTTTTGATAAAATGCCAACACGAGGGAGTTCCAATCGGTGATCGCAAGAGCTACCCGGTTCAATGAATTTAGCCACAACTTGGCTTTGTCTCGGAGGGAAAATGGGAAGAGCATCTCCCGAATTTGATCTTGAGTCACACCCGTTTGCTTTATCGTGGAGCAATAGTCACAAAAATTTTGGATGTGGAGATTAGGGTCCTCACCGGGACTCCCTCCAAATTGAGTGCGCTCAATAAGGTTGATGAACGCGGGCTTGACCTCAAAGTTGTTGGCCGCTATGTTGGGCATAGCATTGCCCGTTGGAATTTGATCCGCGGTCGGCCTCGAGTGACCGGAAAGCTTCACCATTTTCTTTATTTCGGGCATGGGTTCAATGTGAGCTTCCTTTGGTGATGAAGTGGATGAAACACTAGCTTCCAAATCCCTCAACAAGTTCTTGCGCCTTAAGAATGTACGCTCCGGTTCCTGGTCAAACTGAATTGCCAAACCGTAAACACTTGCTTGTGTATTATGGAAAGATTACCAGGCTTGTATATTGAAAACACATCCTAAAATTACTGAAATAAAATATGTTGCATAACAAATATAGATCAAAGTCAATCTTGTGGGTGCTACGGTATTTTGGACTCTGCTCTAAGATTCAAAACAAAACATGAAGTACCTATTTCAGCTGCCATATTTCAACACAAAGTATTGGAACCTGTTCTTCAAAGCTTATTTTCAAAGACATTTGATTCGATTCATTCCATTCACTTCACTTCACTTCGATTCACTCCATTCGATTCATTCCACTTGATTCGATTCAAAGATGATTATATTATTTAATTGAACTTCATTCGATTCGATTTAGTTCGATTCGATTCGATTCATTTCGATTGATTCGATTCGATTCATTCGATTGATTCGATTGATTCGATTCACCTCAGCTCTAAAAAGTCCGAAAGAACAGGTTCTTGGTCAACATACTTTTATAGTCATGCACAAGTAAAAAAAAAATCAATAATAATTACTGTATGTACGGTTATCACATTGAAGTGGTAATCGTGATAAATTCGCGATACATTTGAGAAAATACCCATGTCAAATACATTCTAAAGAATCTCATGGGCACTTAGTTTACACAGGGAAGTGATCGTAGACAACCACATTTAAATAAATTCAAAATTCAAAGCAAAGACACATACCCAAACAATTACAAATTAAAGGATTCGCTCCACTATAGAGATGAAATTGAAAGAAATCCATACAAGTCAGTTATTGTGGTTGTAAGTGGACCAATATAAACACAATTCAATAAAATCAAATGAAGGCGAACATAGACACAAATGCAAATAAATTCAATTCTGAGAATTCGCTCATTTATAAGCCAATATAATTAAAATTATTCAATGAGAGGCCAACTTACGTGGGTAATTGTACCACTACAGCCACAATTCGATAAATTCGAACGTAGACCAACAACGACAAAATCAAAGCAAATACAATTCGAAATATTGGATCATCTACACAAAATAACGACTACACCAAATATAGCTACTTCACGTACGCATATAGATTAATTAGTGAATATACCTTTCAAGGCGAGAATTTGAGTGCTCGGGTTCATGAGAGCGAAATTAGCAGTAATAGGTCGTCGTAGAGGCTGCATCAGCATGCTCATATCAACCATGACACCGTTGTTCTGTAGTGAAAGAAAGTAAAACCCCTTACAAATACATTTCAAACTTCAAAGAATTTCATGGGGATTCATTTCTCCGGGAGAAGTGAACCAACACGACCAGAGTTCAACATTAATTAGATTTTATGATTTGAATAAAATTACACAAATTCAAAAGCATAAATCTTTGACAATTTTACAGTTAGCCTTACCATAATCAAAAAAATAATTGACCATATAGATATCTCAAATGATTAGAAATTTAGTATTGGTGTAATGTCAACTAATAACTCATTAAGTGGTTTTTTTTTTTTGAAACCACTCATTAAGTGAATTTTGAATAATTAACTGAAAAATGCATAGAAGTTACGATCAAATTTTCCAAGTTTACATATTTGATAGAAGAAAGCATCAATTTTTTTAATTTTGTTTTGAGCATTTATGTGTCAAAATATTGGTATTTAAAATTACGATTTTTGGATATTGATTACGCCGTACTCATACTTCACATTTGGGGTCAGACCCATGTTCGATGCAACGTGATAAGGATGTGGACCACAGTTCATGGAATCGTTTGGTTGACCATGTTTTAACATTTGGGTGGGAACGAAAGCTATCTTATAGTTCGTTAAGGACTCTTCGATTTCATCTTTGACACGCTTGTAACCCTCAGCTCAAATATCTTTGACTATACACGCTAAAGCTTTAGATGAGCGTGCGATTTGTTGGCCCAACTTATTTTTCATAGCCTGGAATACTACACAAACCGACCCCAATTCTCGGGTTCAGTCAGATAAAGAACCTCTTTAATTTAGCCGATGCATATATATGCGTTCCAATTTAAACATTCTGACCTTGACAAATTAAATATAACATACCTATAACTTCTTTTTCATTCAATCTGATTATACCACCAAGGTAAATATATTCATGATGACCAACAATGACCGAAAACAGCACCTGAAACACAACCCCGAAAGATCCATGTCCAACAACATGCTCCGCCATGTAGCTAATAGTCTGAAATAGAGTCAGTACATCCTGTTAAAACCCGCTTTAGACAGCGATACAACAGTAAAATTAGAATTATAACCTGCCACTTTACCTGCTTTGGCTGGCCATTTCGGCCACCGATTGTAGTATCTATAATATGTCCGGTCTCAGTACCATTACCATCGACAACTGTGGGTTCCATGTCTTGAGAATCATGGAAGCTTGCCAACGGTGGACACCAAACAACAAATGTTACAAAGCCATACGTGAGAAGAATAGCAAAATGTTGGAAAATTGAGTATTGCTCACCTTATCATCCCTAATTTTCATTTCATTCAGTTCATCGGGAAGCCTATCCACACCATGTCCATTAGATTCCCTCATACCCGTTGTAGGCGCTACCCCAACAGAAGCCATTTGTTAAACCTTTTCTTCTCACTCGACTCGGTCTCTCATTTATCCGACAAAACCAATGAAAACATACATATTTAGCACAATCATTAGATTCATTACATAAGAATGTTTGTATGGTGATATATACATAATCAACGCATGAAAACAATAGTGCGCTTTCTTTAACAAATTAAATACGATTTAAGTATCGAATCATGAACCCTTTCCGAATCTTGCTAGTATTTACAATTTTACACAAAGAAAATATGATGCTGGAAACATTACACATAAAAGTATCAAACTAATTGATTACAGAGCAAAATTTAACTAACCACAAATCTAAGTAACTCACTCAAAATCAAAGCATATAGAGCACAAAAACTTTTTTTTTTCAACGATGATAAATTACCTTTAATTTCTTTTTCGTTCAATGAGCTTATACCACCACAGTAAATATATTCATGATGACCAACAATGACACAAAACAAAACACATAGTCGAATTTGAGAAATTTGAATGGAGACCAACAATGACACAACCAAAACACATAGAATTCGCTGAACACACTAACTTAATTTTCATACGGAGTAATTTCTAAAAAGGCACAAATGGTAGTGCTATGACTTCCTACTTCTCCGCAATTCCCATTGATTATTAAGATTTAATTAACAAAAGCATGACAATTTTTCAAACTAAAATTACTCCAAAACAATCAAAATTAACACAAAATCCAACAGTATTCAAGAACCATAAAAAAGAATCATGAACCTAACCTTCATAAATTCATGAGAAGTTCAGGAATTTCCTCAACAAACAAACCAAGTTTCTTAAATGGTGCTTTAATAATTGGATCGCTCAATTTTTGATAAATCGCTTGAAATTATCACAAATAAACAGATAACAAATTAAGTATACAACTGACAATCAACTTCCAATTGAAGAATCGAAAGTAGAGCACAACAAACCTTGACATATTGTTGGTGGGGTTTGGGGGATTTGGATTGAACTTTGGCAGCGACTTTGTGAATGACTTGTATTAATCAATTAAATTGGAAGTTTATAATTGATAGCAAATTTACAAGACACATGAATGATGACTTTTCGTTTTCATTAAAAATGGGAACGGCTACGCTACTATAACAAATGAAATAGGCCCGTTCAGTTGGCCCTAAAGTGTGACGTGGAGACTTTTGCTGAGGTGGCGAAAGCAAACGCAATTTGAAGTGAAGTTTTGTGTAATGTTGTATAGAAAAGACTAGCATACGGAACGTATAAAAATAAGTTAATAGTTAATTGAAAATTTTGGTAATTGAATTAAATATTAAATTAAAATAAGAATACTTCGTAGTAATAATATAAACGCAACTTAAATAAACATGTATTCTTAGACCCAAAATACAACAAATTGTATTTTACCCGACCGCGTATTTATTTATCATGTAACCCGCTTATTCAACCCGTAATTGTCTTCTAATTAACCCGTTTAATAGGTTTAAAAGTGTCAATTTTGATTTTTCTTAATTAACTATCAAAATTTAGATGATAGAATTGTTGAAAATTATAACAAAACAATTAAAATAATGGCACATCTATATTTATTTTTATACAAATACAGTTATAAATTTATTTTAAAATATATCATAATGTGACAAATACCGATCAAAGTATCGCAATACATTGTCTTAAAATTCATCATTTATTATAATAATATGGTAAAACGCGCTAAAAAAGTTATATTGAAAACACATTAAACAAAAATGGATAGTCTAAGAGATAAAAATAAAAAATATTTTGTTGTACATAGAAGATATTGACTTACTAACATAATTTCAAAAAGGAAATAAAATAAAAGGGGTAAAAAAAAAATAAAAGGGTAAAAAATGTTGGAGGGAAAATTTATGTAGGATGGTTTTTGTTATATATAATTAATATAGATAGATAGATATAGATTTTGTTTTTATAGTTTATATAGATATAGATGAGTACGGAGTATAAATTAATGGGCTTTTTTTTCAGTAAGTCTCCTGTAAGACTAGCCTTACATTATAGAAATTTTTTTTACTAAAGTCACTTTTATGGGTACTAAAAAAAATTAATTACAATTAATAATAAATATCACTAAAATGGTACAAAAACTATATAATCGAGTACAAATGAAGCTGACTTACAATAACTTATTGTGTGGCTTGACTCACACAAGAATTTGTATTTTTCATATGTATTGTAAGTTGATTCAATAAGATTATTAATTTGAAATAACTTTGTCTAAAAAATTTTACTTGGTTCGATTTTAGTTTTATTGAAAGAAAATGGTTCATTTACGCAAATTTGGGGGAAACCAAGATCAAATGAAGTTGATTTGTAGCTTTTTTCAAGACATCACGGGCTAGAGTGGAGAGGGTCACGGGCTAGAATGCCTCCACAATTTGGACAAAGGCTTGAATTACAATTGCATCGGCACGTTGTATGCATACTATGAGATGTTTTCTTATTAAAATCTGACAAGTATTACGTACTATTCCGTACTCTGTAACTTTTATGAACTAAATTGATCATTTCACACATTTAGTTGTTTCAAATGGTTCAAGGACTAAAATAATTGAATCGGGCTGAGACAATTGAGCACATATTCAGTGGTGAGTGATTGAGTGAGACTACACAAAAAATATGAGCGAGCTCACAAATAGGTATAAATTTGAGTGTTGGGGTTCAAATCGACATACATCCATACAGGTGTGGGTCATGAACTGCATCTGGGAAGTACGACTCGAGTTTTCGGGAAGACATTAGAGGCTTAGAGCCATTTTGCACAATGCCTTAAAAAGAAACGAGGAAACTTCAACTTATGTAACTGAAGTGCGGCATTTACAACATGATAGGGTCAAAAGTAGTGGAACGGAAGTAGACTGTAGACCCAAAACGATATGGAACCAACGACTTTATGTCCATGACTCCATGAGCAACGAGTTGATGCAGCTTGGATTTATGAGCCGGCTATAACATGAGCCAAAGAAGTATCCCCCTACAGGCAGGAGTTATGAGGGTACTGTCAAGGAATAAAGGGATGTATCTTCCCTACAGGCGGGGTCAATGCCGTCAAATAAGTGTTTCATTGGGCCACAAAAGGAGCATTCTTCGCGTAGAAGTACTTGCGGATCGGGTTGTGGGATCTTGCCCAAAACATCATTCCATCATCAATGTGGTGGACGATATTTGGGTGATTACGCCAAATTTTCTTTACTGTAGTATAGCGGTAAATCTAGATCGGTTAATAAAAGGGGGGCATGGGGTAGCCAAACAATCAGTAAGGCCGTAATTATGTACTCCGTACAAGTTTTACTTGACGGCAAAAAAAAGTAATATAATCGTAAATAATAGTCAAGCATTAGAGCCATTTTGTACAGTTGAACATCAAGGCCAAGATGTATCGCTGAGAAATTCAAGTTCTTTGACTATTAACGATTACCATAGTACACCCGCAATAATCGCAATTTTGAAGCGAGAAGCAATAAGAGAATTTCCGGGATGAAAATTGGAATTTCTGGGATGAAAATGTACTCAATCTCACACAGTGAAAGCTTTGAAATCGCGTCTACCCTCTCATTTTGAAACAACCATATATTAAATTCACGAAATGAAACATATGCAACGAGCATACGCATATCAACTAACCATGTAGGCAGTTCAAAACACGTACCGGAAACTGTACAAAATGCGGCGACCACCTCAACATAGAATATCAATTGCGAATAACATTCTACTTCCAGACATTATCGCCGAAAATCTCAATTTCCTGGGGATATAACTCAGCAGATATTACAGTTTATCTAAATCAACAGGCGAACAACATCGAAATATGACTCGCTTTTCAATTCACGTAAAGGAAACCGCGGAAAATGTCGCAGCCAAACATGAGAATATGAACTGCAAAAAAAAAATTCAGACCTCTACTTCCAGACATTATCATCAAATCTCAATGCCCTTAATCATGAACTCATCGAAACAATACAAACATGTGATTCAAATTAACAGGTTGAACAGCAGTGAAATATGATATTTGCTTTTCAATTTCATCAGCATCCAAAACGAAATCTCGGAAAATGGAGAGGATCCTAACTCTGCTAAGACGTATGATCAGTGAAAACAATATAAGATGTCCAACAAAGACTTGTAGCAAATATAAAATGCAGCCACTTCTACAAAAATTTTCCAGAATTCTACTAAAATCTTTCGCATCAACATCTCAAATTCATAGAACAAACGAAGCAAATCATGCCTAGATATAAGTTAACTTCGATGAGCTGGAAAAACGTAGTGACATTGTTACACAGCTTTATTCTACACGAAAAAAAAAAAAAAAAAAAACTGAATTTGATTCAAACGCGTGATCTAAAACTCGAATCAAGCAAACAAAACAGGAAGACGAAAACGAAAATGCCTTGAAATAATTTAGAGAAGTTTGAGGATATCTTCGGCGCTGCTGAAGGTGAAAGCGCCACCTTCCTCCATGTTAACAGCCTTAGCAACACCGTCATCGACGAGCATAGCGTACCTTCTAGACCTAACGCCTAAACCAATAGGCTTATCAGTAAGGTCTAATTCAGCTCCAATCGACTTCGTAAACTCGCCATTGACGTCGCAGAGAAAGAGGACGCTGTCGTCGGTGACGCCGAGGGAATCCTTCCACGCTTTCATGACGAAGGCGTCGTTGACGGCGACGCAGGCGATGACGGAGACGCCTTTGGATTTGAGTGAGGCGGAGTGTTGGATGAAGGAAGGGACGTGTTTTTGGGAGCAGGTAGGGGTGAATGCGCCGGGGACGGCGAAGATGACGGCGGTTTTGGCGGCGGTGATGTCGGAGGTGGTTAGGGTTTGGACGTTGTTTTCGGCGTCGAGGTAGGAGAAGGTTGCGTCAGGGAGCTTGTCTCCGGCTGAGATTGCGGCGGAGATTGTGGTGGAGAAGCGGCGGCGGCGGTGGTGGGCGTGGTGGTGGATGTTGCGGCGGAGAGAGAGGGAGGGAGTGGTGGTGGTGCGGCGGAAGGTGAGAGTGGAGAGGGTGGATTTGGTGGTGGTGGTGGTGAGAGAGAAGAGGCGTGACATGGCGGTGGCGGTTGCGGTGGCGGTTGCGGCGGCCATGGTGAAAGGTCAAAAGGAGATGGGGGTGACTGGTGAGTTGTTGAGAGTGTGAGGAAATGTGTGGGGTTATGAAATGGGAGAGTTGGACACCTCAAAGTGATAAAAGATTAATAAAAGAAGTTGTGTGATTGAGATCCTTTCTACGGAGTAACTTTCTTGTAATCTGTCGTTAGCTGGCGGGGCAACTAAAATAGCAACGATTCACAAGAATAATACTCCGTACTACGAATTTTCATTATCTTTTAAAAACAATCTCAACTCAAAATAATCTCAACTATTTAAAGTTATTTCAATAATATATTTTTGTCAATTTTAACCGACTCAAAAAGTACAAAAGAAGGTTAAACCGATTTATTTTTCTTCACTCTTATTCTATCTAAAATTAAAATCGGTTTGACTTTCTTTTGTACATATTTGAGCCGGTTATCATTGACGAAAGTATGTTATTGGAATAACTTTCAATAGATGAGATTATTTTGGGATTATTTTGAGTTGAGATTATTTTTGGAAGATGGCTGTTAGTTGAGATTATTCTTGTAAATTTTTCCAACTAAAATAAGGCTATGTCTTTAAAAAAAAATCTTTTTTTTAGACCGTATATGTAGAATGTAGTTGTATGGTGACTCCTGCTGAATATTTATTAACATTTGTCTAACACTCGTCTAAGAAAAGACAATATGTTACAAGATCAGTTAAATGTTGTGTGTTTTTTCATTTATCATGTAGGTATTTATATAATAAAATATATTGTGTATATATTTATTGGAGCAAAGACTTTTGCTACATTTATTACAATAACTGTAGACTTTACAGAGGACGGTAGAGTAAATCCCAAAGGTAAGATTTTCATCTCAATTTTCTTTACATTTCTCCTTGCAAATTTCACTTTTCTAGTTATTTGGTTTATACTAATTCTCGGGATAATCCAAATTATTCGCAGTCTACTCAAAATAATCTATACTATCATTTATCTCAAAATAATACCAACTACTCCCTCCGTTCTAGTGATTCGTTTACAGTTTGACTTTTTTATGAGAGAAATTTGAGGAAAGTGTAAACAAATAACTGAGACAGAAGGAATATGAGTGGTATCTTCTCATAATAGACTCACATTACTTGTAACTTGTTAGATTTGTAAACACTTAACTTTAACTGTGAATGACCTCCACATATAAGGTCTCACATTGGTTAACCATAAAAGTATTGTCTAGCTTATAAAATAAAGGAGTCATTTCACCTATGCCTATTGATTTTGAGATGGAACCTCCGACGGTTAAAGAAGCGGACGTTATCTTTGTTATGAGCGTGGCTCAAGCCCATTTGTGGTTCTAAAATGGTATCAGAAGAATCAGAACTCATGGTTTTGTGACCTGGGTTGTGAGTCAAAATTGGGCCAATTAATTAAAGAAAAAAAAATTGACACATGGTTGTGTGACATGGGTTGTGAAGTAATTTAAACTAATGGAGCCACTCCACCCTTTGCCAATTGGTTTTGAGATGAAACTTTCGGCGGTTAATGAAGCAGACACTCTCCTTGTTATGAGCGTAGCCCAAATCCATTTGTGGTTCTAACATTAACCTTATCCATTTACATTTTTCAATCACTAACTTACTTTACTCCTCCACATCTTTATTATACTAAATGACAGTTTTCGCTGACATCATCAATGCCACATGTCGCGATTCTATGCATTTTTTTCCCGCCAAAATGCACTGCTGACATCATTCATCATACTCTACTTTTTAAGTCTAGATTCATTATTTATGATTATAATTTCTCAATAATCATATTCACACTTATGTTATACATAAAATAATAAAAGTTTAGTTTTATTAATAATTTAGTAATATGTATTTTAAATTAATTACTTCTTTTATTTAATATTTTACTTCTCATTAAATAAATCTAAAATATAATATAAAAATAAGTACATAATCTATTATTTCGTTTATAACTCATATTAAAGTTCCAAATATGTACTTGGAATAGCTAATTAACTTTTATTTAACAATATATTTATTCTCTATTCATTACTTGCTTATTTTTAATATTTATTTCATTTATTATTTTTCTAATAGAAAATAAATGTTGTAAAGTCTATAAAATAAAATTTATGCCGGTCATATATTTTAGCTATTTTATATAGATTATTCTTTATTTTTTCATTAATAGATATATATGTACGGTAAAATATCATTAAAGTGATTATTATATTATTTTTCTATTGATTTATTACTTATATTTTTATTAGTTAAAAATAATATAAATCTATAGTAACCGTGCATCAATGCACGGGATCTAAACTAGTTCTATTCTATTTTAAAATATAAATTAATCACATATTCATCATATCCATTCATCACAATTTCTCCAATTTTTACATAAAATCATATCTTTGTACACTTTGTTTCTCCACTTTTTTTTTTTTTTTTTTTTTTTTTTTTTTTTTTGATTTAATATTTAAACTGATCCAAAAGTTAGATATAATGAATTTTAAATACAAAACTATGTCAAGGAAGCCTGTAATTTCTAATTCTATAATTCAATATTGTGTAGTTACCGGAAAGAGAAGAACTTGAAAAGTGAAGGTATTTGAAAACTACTCCGTAATGAATTTCTACTTTCATAATTCCATAGAGATGAAATCCATATTACAATTTTCAGAAAAATAACATATACGAATGATCATTAATTTAGTAAATGAAAAGCCCGGTGGTTGAGTGTGACCGGATGTTGTGTTGTGAATGGCGTAGTTGAGTGCGGATTCGAGTAGTGATGGAGGGAGTTTGTGTTGCTTGGTATCAGAGATTGAATCAAAGTTCAAAAGGATGGTTTTTCAGACTGTTTTTGAGACGACTACGAAATCTCTGGCATAGTTTTTTCACGGTTGTTGTACGTTTGGTTGGTTTAATTATAAGATTTTGTTTGCATTAATGACCTTTTTTTTTGGTTTTGATGGTTGTAGTTGACTAGTTGTCATTGTAGCTAGGTTGGTGATGATGATTGGAATGAAGGTAATGTTTGGGTATTATCGGATCTATAAACACAACATTTATATATACAAAGTACATACGGAGTACGGAGTACTAGATAATAATATATTATTTCGAAAACTTATATATAAATTAATAGATACGAAATTAAAAAATAATCTCATGAATTTCACTCCTAAGTGTTAAGGTAATACGGAGTATACCTTACATTAAAGTCATTTTATTAGGAAATAGTGGTATGCTGATAAAAAAAATTATTTTAAAAAAAATAAAATAACTCATTACTTTATCTATACACAACTATAAAAATAATATTTTAAACAAATTATTGATTTTATATACACATACAAGCGTCTTATTGTTAGACTGTAACTCTCTAATTCTCAAATTATACTTATTTCATCCCATTGAATTACTCCGTGTATACATCTTTGTTTTTTTAGTACTATTCCTTTAATTATAGATAAATATCGATATAACTTCTAACATACAGAGTGTAAAATAATAAAATAGTCATGAGATTATGATTTAACTGTTAACTCGAGAACATTATTAAAATTAAATTTTATAATATTTTGTACGTAACTAATGAAAAGAACAACTAAGAGCAAGTACAATGGAAGAACTATATATATAGTTCTTCCTTTTTCCAACACATTTTTATACAATTTAAAATTTAAAGACTTTTTAACACAATGAAAAAACTTTTTAATTTGTTCTTAATTGGCCCCACTCCTATTTTTATTCACCAATAAATTATTTTACTTTACATTGTAACTTGAAAAAACTTAGTTCTTAAATAAGAACCTAGTTCTTTCTTCAACAAACCCAATAATCATCACAATGGAAAGAACTTTATTTATAAAGTTCTTATTGAAGAACCCAATGCAAAAACTCACCATTGTACTTGTTCTAATGATGTCTTGATTTAGTAGTTAATTTTAAGTCAATCATCATCATATCATTGATTCATTGAAGGAAGACCAATATTTTACGGAGTACTAGATGGAGAACCAATAGCATATTCGAAGATGCCAAAAGCAAAGAAAGGGAATCTAGTACTTCATGTTATACCTGACGAACATTTTAGGTCGGGTCAGGTCATGTCGTATTCGTGTAATAAGTGAACCAAAAATTCTTGTGTGGGTAATCTCTTATACGGAGTAATAATTATTGTAAGTCAACTTCATTTGTACTCAATTATATACCTTTTGTACTATTTAAGTAATAATTATGATTAACTGTTACTCCCTCCCATTTTTTTTTATCTTCCCACAAGTTTTTTGGGAAAAAAATAAGGAAAAAGGATTGTGAGGTGGAGATTAGAAGTTGAGAAAAAAAAGTGGGGTCACAAAATATGGAAGCCATATGATTTGGACCAAAAAGGAAAGGGGAAGATTAAATAAAATGGGTCCAAAAAGGAAAGTGGGAAGATTAAAAGAAATGGGAGGGAGTACTTAATTTTTTTTAGTATCTCGTAACTCAGTAAGTAACTTTAGTAGATTTATTTCATATTTTTGTACCCATTTAACTGCAATTTGTAACTTAATCTCACATTAACTTATTGTGAGTTTTATCTTAAAAAAATTATTGTAGGAAAACATGTTACGAACTTTTTCAAGTTAAATTCAACTCAATTAAATTTTATATTATATTTATGTTGATCAACTTATATAACTAAATTATGCCTTAATTCAAACGTAAATAATTTTAACTATACGCGCCCAAAGGCAAATCAAATAAAATCATACGTGAAGCCATCGAATCGAATTTGAAGATTGTACCGTACCAGAAATTGGATTATAAAATGTCGCACACACCCCACGCTCACAAAGCCACAACACAACTACCAAACTCCATATTTAGTTTCCCAAACTCTCGTACGTGATTCCAGCAGAAGAATGGTGACCATCTCCTCCGTCAAAGCTCGGCAGATCTACGACAGCCGTGGTAACCCTACCGTTGAGGTCCTCCCCTTCGCTCTCTTTCTCACTTTTTTTTTTTTTTTTTAATAAAATTTTAATTCTTCGTTCCTCGTTATCATCGATTTAATTTCCATCTGTTATTTCGTTCCATTTGTTCGTGATTTGTTCGTTTCATCCATGTAATTGTTATGTTACGTTTCTGATTAGTGAAATGAACTGTGGTTTTGAATTTTGATTATGATTTTTCAGAATTTTATCGGTTAATTGCTGTTATTGTTTGTTATTTTTGTTGTTTGATTTGTTAAATGTATTATGATCTTGTTTATTTGTGACGATTAACCTAACTTTGATCATATATGATGTACGTAGGTTACTTTTCAGTAATCGACGACGCGAATTTATGATAACATGAGTGAAGTAGGCGAAATTGTGTGCATGTCTGTGTTAATCGTCTGTTTATGATTTGTTTGATATGTTTTTCTATTTTAGTTCTCAATTGTTTTGATCAAATGATTATAAATTAATTAGTGCCGTATATCTAAAAATGTAAAGCCTGCGATAATTGAAATCATATTCACGTAGTTATATCGTAACAGAAACTCTGTTATTTCTTTTCGAGAACTGTAGTTTGTTACGTTTTGTGTTTTTACGTTATTATCTCACTAACTCTAGCGGCATTTATGAATTCATCACTTTAAAAATCAAATTTAGCTTCTATGTTCATGCGTTTGATTTGAATATTTGATGGATCGGTGTGGTTTACATGATTATTGAATTTTCTCTGAGCATTGTTTGTGTTGCCTTTTTTCACTATGTCTCTTTCTGCAATGTTATCATACAGGGTTATTCCGATTTGTAATTAGGCGATTTAGTTGATAATCTAATCTGCGGCTGAATGATGTGAAATGTACATGGGTTTGGTTGATTAACCAAGTTTTTCTGGTCATCAGCTCTGAGAAATTGAGGCCTTATTATTCCCGACATTGGATAGATTTGAAATCTATGGACTCATTTAAATAAGTTAACTGTCAAAAGGATTGAGAAACAGATAAATGACTTGTGATGTTATGTTTGTTGTAAAATATTCTATAAATGGCTGGTTGTATGGTTCGTTAACTGTAACTTTCTGTATAGGCTGATGTTCATCTGGACGACGGAACTTACGCTAGAGCTGCTGTTCCAAGTGGTGCATCCACTGGTGAGTTTCCCATAAGAAACCATCTGAATCTGCCCATTTATATTGATGTTTTCGGTCTTTCTAAAACATTATCCTGTGACATTGTGAATATCAGGAGTCTATGAAGCTCTTGAACTCAGGGATGGAGGTTCCGACTTCATGGGAAAAGGTGTTCTGAAGGTCAGTTTTCTTGCTTTACTAGCTCATATAAGTTTTCTGGATTGATTGGTCATTAACATTGTTCATGTTGTTTATGTTGACCGTGTTTGGTTTGCTTTTAATAGGCTGTCAAGAATGTAAATGAAATCATTGGCCCTGCATTGATCGGCAAGGTATGAGCTTAGCAATCGGTTTATTATTTTGAGATCCTGATTTATGCAAGATCAACAGGTTTAGGCACTTCAAACGTTTAGATTCGGCTATTTTAGCCGTTGAGAGAATTCTCCGTGGTTCATTTTTCCTTCTAATTGGACACCATCACATTTTTGATGTTTGTTTTGGCGAAGGACGTTAATCTTTTGTGTCACTCTCTGCAGGACCCAACTAAGCAGACTGAAATCGACAACTTTATGGTTCAGCAACTTGATGGAACTGTCAATGAGTGGGGTTGGTGTAAGCAGAAGGTTAATACTGTTTCTATTGTTGCCGCCTTTGTTGGTTACTGATGTACAGTATATAATAAATTGCTGGTCTAGATCACCTTTTTTTGAATCATTTTTTGTTTTCCTCTTTTAGTTGGGAGCAAATGCCATTTTGGCTGTTTCCCTCGCTGTATGCAAAGCTGGAGCCCAAGTCAGGAAGATTCCATTGTACAAGGTATCTTAACGTTATATCTCATAAAGATTGCTTTTCTTGATATTCCTAGCTGTCTGAGTCATTCCGACGTTCGTTTTGATGCAGCACATTGCCGACCTTGCTGGTAACAAGAAGATGGTCCTTCCAGTCCCAGCTTTTAACGTTATCAACGGTGGATCCCATGCTGGCAACAAGCTTGCCATGCAGGAGTTTATGATTCTTCCTATTGGAGCTTCCTCATTCAAGGAAGCAATGAAAATGGGCAGTGAAGTCTATCACCATTTGAAGGTAGTTTTTTTTTTTTTTTTTTTCCATATATGTCTTCTCTGTGCATTTTCCTCTCCCAGTCACTTCGTGATAATCACTGAGTTTAATATTTACGAGGCATGGCTGGCTTCTCCATTTGTGAGCGTCATTTGATCAACTTTATCACTCCTTAGGAATGAAAAGCAGAAACCATGTATCTTCCTTATTTCCTGTGCTTCATGATGTAGCGATATTTGGTGTATGTCCATAAAGACCAGTCGACTTTTTGTCAGTTTTTTCTAAATAGACATTTTTTTTGTTTATTTGATTATTTCAAATCCACCTGCCCTTGATACCGGCATTGCAGGGTGATCATTTATCTGTGCTGTGTTCTTTGTATGCTGCTTGAAACTTTGAATTTCCCCTTTACTATTTATCTCAGTTTTACTCTTGTACTTATGGGTTTCGTGAATTATTCTGTTAATTCAGAGCGTGATCAAGAAAAAGTATGGCCAAGACGCAACCAATGTTGGTGATGAGGGTGGCTTTGCACCTAATATCCAGGTTTTTATCACGTATCTTCTGTATTATTTCTATTTTACGCTTTCATCTGAGATTGTATTCATGCTGCTGTATATATATTTTATCCTCAACACCTCAGGAGAACAAGGAGGGTCTTGAACTGCTCAAGACAGCCATCGAGAAGGCTGGATACACAGGCAAGGTAAGCGCAGTCTTGTCAATGGTAGTAACGTCAATACTAATGTGGGAATTGGGATAAGGTGATGGTGATGGCGATGGAATGAGCTAAATGTTTAGTTTTCGTCCTAAGGTGGTTATCGGGATGGATGTTGCTGCATCTGAATTCTACAAGGAGGACAAGACCTATGACTTGAACTTCAAGGAAGAGGTATGCTTCAGTTGCAGTTGTTGAATTCAATGACAGTATAATAATATTAACATGTCATCTATTGTGTTTTGTGAACTCCTCAAATCATTTCTATTTTTGTAGAACAATGACGGGAAACAAAAAATCTCTGGTGACGCCCTCAAGGATCTTTATAAATCATTTGTGGCTGAGTACCCTATCGTTTCAATTGAAGATCCTTTTGACCAGGATGATTGGGAGCACTATGCCAAGATGACCGCTGAAATTGGAGAGAAAGTACAAATTGTCGGAGATGATCTCTTAGTCACGAACCCTAAGGTATTGTTTGTTTCATTCACGTTTGACTTTTGCGTATTTGTGTATTCTTAACAATAACTTATTCAATCTGTGCAGAGAGTTGAGAAGGCAATCAGCGGAAAGTCTTGCAATGCACTTCTTCTCAAAGTCAACCAAATCGGGTCTGTGACTGAAAGTATTGAGGCTGTGAAGATGTCCAAGCGGGCTGGATGGGGTGTGATGGCTAGCCACCGAAGGTATGCAATCCACACTAAAAACTTCTACAAAAACAAAGAAAAAATATTCCAACTTACCATTGTTGCTGTTCTACAATGTTTGATTTAATTCTTCATTTTTCTGAATAACAGTGGTGAAACAGAGGACACTTTCATCGCTGACCTTTCTGTGGGTCTCTCAACGGTATGAGACTGCTCCGTGACATCTCTATGCTAGAGTGTCTGGTTTTCCTTTACGATGTGACATTAGCCTTTTGTTCTTTCCAAATCAGGGTCAAATAAAGACGGGAGCCCCATGCAGATCTGAGCGCCTTGCCAAATACAACCAGGTCAGCATTTGTCTTTACTAATCGTCTTATATGAAGACTGTTGTCATCCAGTGTAAATTTGGTGAATTACTTGGTTTGAGACTGAACATGTTTTTGCTGAGCACACGTATACCATATTTTCACGTGCTTGAATCATTAATCTTCTTTTTACCATTTCTCATAAGTTTAGTTTGCATTTGACTTTCTGAGGATATTAAATAGATGCTTCCTTTTCCCTTCGAGCCTCCAACCTGTTTCCTTCCCTTTTCCCCACTGTATCTGTCCATCAAAACGAGGCCAGTCGAAACTATAGAATGCAAAAATGGGGTTGCCGAGAAAAAGATGGTGAGATAGCCATTAAAAAAGCCTGGGCACTAAATTTGTGACTTCCTGCCTGTAATGTAGAAAGCAGAAATCGGTTTCAAAATGGTGACTTAAACTGTAGCCTGACCCTAGCGTTTCCAATTAGTGTTGATTGTGAAATCTGACGCCATGGTATTATGACATGCAGCTGTTGCGTATTGAAGAGGAGCTTGGAGCAGAAGCTGTGTACGCTGGAGCAAGCTTCCGTGTGCCTGTTGAGCCCTACTGAGAACTGCCGGTGATACATCTCTACTAGTTTTCGACGGAAGATATTAGCTGTTTCTCTTTTCATAATAATAAGTAGGTTTCAGTGTCTTGCGTCGTGATGGTTTTCTTGTTAAATCTTTCGTTGAGAGCATTGTCAGCTGACATTTACCTCAATCGATCTTATTTTCAAAGGATTGAATTTGTGAACATTTTAATAGCTTTTCACCTTTGCTTATGAAATACAAGTAGTAACTCCAGCAATCACTTGGGCCTTATTTAGATAACAAAATATAAGTGAAAGGGAAGAAGGGAAGGAGGAGAGGATAAACATTTTCCTCCTAAATATTGCCTTCAATGAAGGAAATAAAATTCATTTGGAGGAGGGGAATATAATAATCTATTTTCCCTCGCGCTCAAATCCCCCAAGGCCCCAACTAATCAAACAAAAGAAATAGTGGTGTGTTTGGAAACATGGAATTGGAATTCAATTCCGGAATTGGGCCAATTCCCATGTTTGGGAAGCTTTAGGAATTGGAATTGGAAATGGCTCAATTCCATCCCAATTTCCACCTAGTTCATTTTAGGGCCTTCTCAAATTCTAGGTAGGAGGTAGTCATTTGAATTCCTCATTCAATTTTTTTTTACACTTACGACTAAAAATATAAAAATTTCAAAATATTTTTTTAGAAGTTGGTACAATATTTATTAAATTTCATTTTTTTTCAAAATTTTTAACAAAATTTCATATATAAGTTGTCAATTCCAATTTCAATTCCATGATTAGCCAAACATCATCATGAAATTGGATTTGGAATTGAAATACAACATTTTAAATCCTACAATTCAATTCTAGTATTTCAAATCAATTCCAAGTTTCCAAACGCAACCTAGAGGGATTTAGGCTGAAAAGAATTGGGGACTTTACAATCCATCTATTTTCCCTTCCTCCCATTTTCATAGAGAGTGGATTTTATGTTCTACTTTGTGTCATGTTTTGTTCTATACACTTTAGATTTTGATATATACTCCTTCCATTCCAAATTACTTGTCCCTTTTTGGTTTTTGAAAAATCCTAAATTAATTGTTCCATTTGGAAAAATTACTAAATTACCTTAAGGTCACTTATTGTGAGATTGCAATTTCCTTGATTGCTACTCTTTTACTTTCTACCAAGCCCTTTTACCCATATTAGTAGTATAACTGTATAAGGATAAAATTGAAATTATAGGTAAATATTGTGAAAATTAAGACATGATTGTGTGGAACTTTTTCATTTATTGTGAAAATTAAGACATCCTAAACAAATTACTTTCGATAGTTTGCAAACATTATTCACACATGATGAAATCAATAGTTGTGTGGAACCTTTTTATTTATCAGCTGCTAATCACGAGTCTTGCTCAGAGGCATGTATTACAGACCCATTCCCTGCTGACTTACCATCAAATATTTTGAAACTTTTGCGCAACAAAGAGCATGTATTCCAGCCACCGACAGGCTTTCACCGCACCGAGTCTTTGACCATTGTGTTTATCTTCTTCCGAACTCTAAATCGGTAAATGTTCGTCCTTATAGATATCCTCATTGCCAGGAAGGGGAAATTGAAAAACTTGTTCATGAAATGATTATCGGTAAAATAGTCTTGAAGACATTGAAACAGCATGTGTTTTACATTAAACTTAGTAAGTACCTCTTTTGTCGCACTTCTGTGGAATACCTTTGTCATATTATTTCAAACGAAGAAATACATGCTAATCCAGAGAAACTAGGTGCTATAGAAGATTGGCCAACACCTACAAACGCCAAACAATTACGAGATTTTCGCGGCTTGATAGGGTATTATAGATGTTTCATTCTCCATTATGCAAGCATTGTCGCACCACTGACAAAACTACTAAAGAAAGACTCATTCAAGTGGACAGCGGTCGCAAGCGAAGCATTCATCAAACTTGAAATTGGCGATGACTATAACCCCAGTTCTAAAACTCCTCGATTTTGAGGAAACATTTTTGGTCGAAACGGACGCTTCGTCTGTAGGAATTGGAGTCGTCCTTAGCTTATGCAAGACGAAAGACTGGTTGCATTCTTTAGTAAGAAATTAAACCCACGAATGCAACCAACTTCAACTTATAACCGAGAACTCTATGTAATCGTGAAGGCAGTGAGTAAATGACGTCAATATTTGTTGGGTAAGAAATTTATCATACGGACTGATTAAAAGAGCTTAAAAGAATTACTACGACAGGTCATATAAACACCAGAACAACATCAATACATCCAAAAATTATTGGGCTATTAGTTCGTGATTGAATTCAAATCTGGCACTACAAACAAAGTCGTTGACGCTTTATCTAGCTGCTACAAAGAGGTTGAAGAAAACGACTCCACCGTTTCCATGTTTATGATACTATCTCGACCAATTCACACACTATTGGATAAGATACGGGCTGAGAATGCTAGCCAAGCAGACATGGTCCAATTTCATAACCATGCTCTTGATGGCTCTTTACTACATCACTTATCCATTCGAGACGGTATCCTTTCTATCGGGATAGATATTATTTCAGTACACTTGACGTCGTGCATAAGTGTTTTGGTGAATAAAGAGGAGGTGCTTTAAGTTAAAAAGATTAAGTTAGAAAAACCTTAAAAACTGTTTTGGAGTCGCCACCAAGTTTACGCGGAACTTGGAACCCGCCTACATGTCTTGAGCTCTAAGACATCGTCTTAGAGTTCAGGACACGTCGACATCTCTCCGTCTAAGGTTATTGTGAACCAGATTCGGATTCGGGGTGAGGGTACTCTTCCAAAGATTAATTCATTTGTTTTAGAAAACCTTTTAGAAAAGCCTATTTTGAAAATAGCCACTACTAGGCGGTTGACCTTGAGATCAGTTCAGGAGGAGAAGGATCAACCAAATACCGCAACTTGCCATCAGTTGTGGCAGCATTACGGAGGTTTACCTCCTAATCAATGAAATTGCTCCGTCGCCTTTCAAGGAAACCTTTTCCATAAAGGAACGGAGCCATGAGTCTTTAGAGAGAGGAGCAGGAGTGGTAGAAGATGATGCCATTGCAGAAATAAACAACTGCAAACGGAAAAGAAAGAAATCAATCATTCATCACAAACAACATACTTGGTAAAACGGTTTTAGCAAGTTTTAATAGAGCATTTATATAATGACCTCCCACTAAATTATATAAATGATTTTGAGATCCATCTTTACTTGATTTTGGGGACGGTAAGCCGTTCCATACCAATCTCAAGTAAATACGGTGAGTCAACCTTTGACTGATTCTACCTTAGAACTCTCGGTGGACAAAATTTCAAGTAAATTTCGTCTGCTAGCCCGGAAACACAAGACTTGTCTTAATGTTCCGTTGAGTACAACCACTTTTCACATGTAATAACAGTTTTTACCTTACTTATCTAAGGTAAAAATAGAACACTTCGCGGAGGCGATAGTGACTCTAATGAACAAGGGATTCGTAAGTGTAACTTGTTGGTAAGGCTATCTCAATTTTAAAAGTGAGAGATCTTGTCAATTAGTTATCTACTCCCTTTTAAGTGAACTGAATGGGTGAATATCTGATAACATATCGACAATATAACGTGTATCTCCCATTTTGAGACGACATACCCTTTCGGGTGCACTAGATGTAGGCAATTTGGCATGGGAAACAGGCAAACATGGAAGCGCACAAGCATATAGGAAAACAATAAATATCCTAGTATGGCCACCTATCTTAGTTAATTCTATTAACTATACAACGAGACTTCGAAAATAAAATATCTTTGACCTCCTTTGGCCACCATTTTCTAGAACGCCTTAGGCATCGTCTTATTGGATCACCAGTCTTCTCAAAATACAAATAATTTATAAAATAATCCTATTATACATATTTTCCTAAGAAAACAATAAATTATACATGTCGGCGATACGAGATCGCAATAATTTACAAACTAACTGGTATTCCCTTACATTACGGGTAATACGGGTTCTAACTAGGCCATACTAGGTACAAAATTCATCACATAAATAAATAAAAGCATTCATACAAACCACAATAATCAAATTATCTATCTAATATATATATATATAGAATTAGGATCACGTACATCCTTAGTAAAAAAATACATCCTACATCCTGCTACAGCCTGAAAAAATAACACTGAATATAACTAAAAGTATCACTTAATATAACTAAAAGTATCACTCCTGAGACCTAAAAGTATCACAACAAGTATCACTAAATATAACTAAAAGTATCACTCCCGAGAGCTAAAAGTATCACAAAAAAAAAAAAAAAACTAAAAGTATTACTCCTGAGACCTAAAAGTATCACTAAATATAACTAAAAGTATCACTCAGAAAGCTAAAGTATCACACAAAAACACTCATTTTATATAGTACTACTAGACAGATGACTGGCCTAATCGACCTACTGACACTTTTTTTTTTTTTTTTGCTCGATTAATCTCAGCCCTCCATTGCATTGATCTAACGGCTTAGATTAGGATGTAGGATGTATATATATATAAGGATGTACCGGATCCTATCTCTATATATATATATATATATATATATATATATATAGAGAGAGAGAGAGAAGAGTTATATAGAGTCCTAGGTTTCTAAAGAGTCTTAGAGTCCTAATTACAACCCTTGGATTAAAGTGAGTTGGATGGCTGAGATTTGTTTTTGATTAATTAGAAAAAAGATTAAAAGAAATAAAAACATGACCAATAGAAAAATTAGTTCCCTTGCTTCCTTGTTTTTTGGGCGGCATTTGGGTGAAACAAGAAACAAAAAAACCATTGAGCTCCCTCTTAATTATTTCTTCTTCCAAGTATGTGGTTTCTACTGCTTCTTCTATTTTCCTTTTACTGCTTTTTATTTTTCTTCTTCAACGTTTAATTTTAAGGTTCTTGTGTTCCACTTTTTTTTTTTTTACAAAATTTCAAATTTCCATTAAAATTAACTGCTTGGAAAAGGAAAAGTGAGAAGAAAATTTCGTATTTCAATTTTAGTGTAATTATTTGTCTATTTCGGTTATGGGTGATATGGTAGTAGTGAATTTTGATGAAGGTATTTGAATTTCTCTTTTGAATGTTTAAGGTTCCATTGAAGGTGTTGGTAATTCATTTTTTTTTCCTTGATTTACTTTTTTTTTTTTTTTCGTGTAAATTGTACTTTTTTTTTTTTTTGAGTTTTTATCTTTTTAAAAATGTTGTAAGATCGTATTTAATAACTAATTTGTTGAATGTTTAAGATTTCATTGAAGGTGTTGATTTAACTGGAATAAATGAAGAAGATTTGTGCGAGAATGTTGAAAAGGATTTCAAGCCTTATGTTGGGCAGAAATTTGGTGAATGTTTAAGGTTCCATTGAAGGTGTTGAATGTTTAAGGTTCAAGGAACCAAGGTGTTGATTTAACTGGAATAACCATGAGCTTTTTTCAGTTCAGGATAGGGAGTTCAAGAAACTTGCTTCAAATTTGACTGATTATTACAAAGATTTCATTATCTCGAATATAAGGGTGAGTATGTTACTATTCTATTTTTCTATGTTAAAATGCTTTAATTGTTTATTGGAATTTCATTTTAGTTCATAGTTCTTTGACTAGCAATTTACTTCTGAAATTGGAGTTTCAAATTTTGCTTTGAAATCTTATTTTTTGAATTTATAGTTTCGTTTTAAAATTTCATGAAGTTGGAAAGCGATATTTGGAAGTTGTTGCTGTTGTATGTGGGAACAAATTCTTCTGATGTTATTTTTAGTTGGAGTTTCAATTTTAGCTTTGAAATCTTATTTTTTGCATTGAAGTTCGTTTTTTTATTTGAAATTCTAAATTCTGATTTTAAAATTTTTGAAATTACTATGTAATTGGAATATGATGTGTACTGTTTTCAGCTAACATTTATCTCCCTCTTTGAAATTTTATAAATTGCTATTGAGATTCTAAATATTTCTGTTGGTATTTTATTTTAACATATCATTGTAATTGTCAATGGCAACTGAATATCGGTGCTACGAAGACGTATAGGATGATTAAAGAACATGTTAACGGGTTCCAAAACATAGGGGCCACACTTAACCAGTTCAAAAATTTTCAGCGAGACATGAAATGTTCCATTCACGAGAAAGATGGCCAGTTGTTCATTGATCGGTTTAAAAGTATGGCGGAGAACATATCTGGTTTTTTCTTTGATTACGATGTAGATGAGAATGGTAGTTTACGTCGGGTTATATGGGCTGATGGAGTGGCGCGAAGAAATTACGAGTTCTTCGGCGATGCGTTGTAAAATTATCCTTTGTAAAATTGTTCTTTGTAAATGACAGTTTGGAATTCTAATAATATTAGTTACAATTCGTTTTTTTCTATTTGAAATTTCATTTTATTGTAGAAGTTATTTTAGTCTGTAGAAATGTTATAAAATTACTTAGTAAATGTTCAATTTCATAAAATAGTAGTAATACTTGATATTAACATTTTAAAATCTTGTTTAGATTATTGAAATATGAAAGTAGCTTTATTTGGTAAAGTTATAATCAAAATTTTACTAAATATGGTTGAAATCTATTGTAGATGTGTTAATATTCTTGATGTTTTTTTAGTCTTGATATCTGAAAAATTTGGAATAAGTCAGTGACAGATTGTTAGTATTAAAAAATTAAAATCTTGTTTTGGTTATTAAAATTTTTAAAAACCCTTTTAAAATCTCATATAAATGTGTTAAAATTCTGAATTAGGTAGAATATCTGAAATGAACGACTGAAGTAGAATACAAAAGCTTAACTTTTAAAATTGAAACCATAATACATACCAAATTAAAAATTAAAACAAAATCAGCAGATCAATGTTAACATAGTTGAATGGAGTCACAGATTGAAAACTAAAGTACAACTCAAAACAAAATCAAAAGTTCAATGAGCAGTTCAATGTTGACAACACTTCATTTAGAGGTTTTTTGAATCTTTCGTTGGACTTGACGCTGCGCTTTAATCACCTTCCATAGGCCAGGTTTGGTTTTCACAAAGTTGAAGACGTTTTCAAGTAAAACGTCGCACTTCAAATTGCAGTTGGCTAGAAGAAGGGCTGCAGCTAATTGGCAAACAAGGTAACGCCGATATTTCTTTGATACTATGTTACTTGATTCGGGTCATCAATGGCATCTCCTTCATAAAGAAGCATGGGCATCATAGTGAAAAAGGCAAATTCATTATCGTTCGGGTCGTCATCTTGCCATTTCAATTTCAGAAAATGCGGCTCAAATTCTGAAATCCTAACACCCTTTTCGAAGGACCACTTTTCAAAGTACTCACTTAGCCATTCAGCCTGGATGGTAAAAAAATAAGTGAATACGTTGTCTAGTAGGGTTAGAGAATAATGTAAACACTACAGAAAAAATATAAAGTAAAGAAACACTTACAGCAGCAACCTCCGAATAAACGAGGACTATTGATTCTTCTTCACACGTTGTGAAATTCCAATATGAAAAAACAGACTTACAAACACAATCTAAAATTCCAAATTTAGGAGCAGAATTATAAAAACATAATCTGAAATTCTATTATGAAAAAAAAGAATTATAAACACATAATCTGAAATTCCATTTTCAAGACAGAATTATAAACACAATAAAACTATATATAAAAAAAAAATTACCTAACAAAAGAATTGTAAACATAGAACCTGAAATTCCAATCGGGAAAACAGAACGTATGCACTTCTAGGGTTCTCAGACTGATCATCACCAACTTCGGAGGTGTCACCATTATCCCCCACAACGTCCTCTAACTTCTTTACCTCATCAACCCCAACTTTTTCAGACGAGTCACCCTCGTACTCAACCTCGAAAGCAGAACTGCTAGAAGAAGTCATCTATAAATGTATTTGATAAAGTAGATTAGCAAAGAATAATCGAAACACCAATAGAAGAAAAAATGTGGGAAACTTGAAATCACTGAAAATAGAGTGGTTCCAGAAATAGGAAGGTATAAAATTTCAATTAAAAAATTCGAAATACCAAGAGGAGAAAACGGAATACCAATCAATTTTTAGGGATTTTCAATTTTTTAATGAGAATCGACAAAAAACCAGAAAAATACACAAATTCATTAACAAATTAACAGAAAAACTCAAAAAATTCAAAATGCACAAAAAAAAGTGAAGAACAAAACATAAAAATTAAACCTTTAACTAAAAATTTCAATCTAATTCGAAATTAAACAAAACACAAAAAATGGAAAACTCAATTAAATTTTTACTTAAACATTTAAAAACAACTTGAAAACTCAAGCAAATAAATCTAAACTGAAGAACTAGTAATAAATTAAAAAAAAAATACGAAAACACATAATTAATTCAAAAAGAAAAGTATGGAACTAACCTTTAATTAAGCCGATATAAGGAAGTAAAGTTCAATAAAGAAATCGAATGATAGCAACGGCAAAGAAGATGAAATCGGTGTTGAAAAAGAGATGAAAAAAGGGATGATGAACTGGATTTGAAGATGAATTGGAGCAATGGAAAGAGAAGAGTCACTCAAAATTGAAGAGAGAGGAATTTTTTTTGAAATAGGGTAAAATTGATTCTGAAGAAAGTTTTTGGGACGTTCACCTGCTTGTTGTTTGTGCCCTTCTTTGTTTTTTGTTTTTTTTTTTGTTTTTAATTTTTTTTAATTTTTTTATAGGAGACAATGCATTAATTGCTGAATGAATCTAAACCATTGATCTAATTAGATCTAACGGTTGATATTAGGACTCTAGGACTCTAGGACTCTAACACAAGACTAGGACTCTAAAGAACCTATATATATATATATATATAGAGTCAAATTCAATTAAGTTGACAAATATTGGTAAGCTGGCTACGGTGGTGAAACTGTTATTAATGTTTTGTGAAACTGTTGTTCTTTGTAAATGAAACTGTAAATTTAATACCAGACTTATAAAGAGAGAAATACAGTTTCATTTACAAAGAACGACAGTTTCACAAAATATTAATAACAGTTTCACCACCGTAGCCAGCGTACCAATATTTGTCAACTTAATTGATCTTATTTCTATATATATATATATATATATAAAGTAGAAACCATGGTCTCTATGGTCGACATTTGTCACAATATAATTGGTCTAAAAAATTAATATTAGTATTATTTATAATTCTACTATTGCTAGGATTTTAGATGAAAAAATATTAACATATGTAACTTAAAATATAAAACTAAATCTACAATTGAAATCTTTACTATATTAGAACTTTCCAAAAAAAATTAATTGAAGATGTTTTTAATTGAGAAGAAAAATAATAATTTCAAAATAAACAATTATATGACACATAATTACTCTTGTATATGAGTAATTATTAGGTGAGACCGTCTAACATTTAGATAGTGTTAGACCGGCACTCTAAACAAGAAACACAAAATTAGAGATATTCTTGAATTTAAAAACTGGTTGGTTGCATTAAATAAGAATATTAAAATTAAAATTATAAATTGAATAGGCTGAATTAATAAGTGAATAAATGTAATTAAACTACCAATAAATTTTTCGGGTTCCAACAAAATTACACTAGAAAGATCTCTTAACCTTCTCCCAACCTTAAATACTCACAGCTCAAATAATTTGTCCCTTCATTTTCATTTCTACTAGTCGTCATTTTCGTTCTCCCACAACTTGCTCCATTTCTTTGCAAGTGTTTTTTTTAATTATTAATTTTTTTTTAACTTCTTCCGTAGTATCATTTTTATGTTCTTTTTTTAATATAATTTGAGACATTAAATAAAACACCACTATGATTGATATTAAGATCAATTTATCTTGTTGTTTCAAGGAATTATCGTGAGGCGGCAAAGGATGTTACAGAAGAAAGATGATTGTGGTAATTGCTCTACATTATACATGATTTTTTTATTTGTTTAATGTTACTACATGCATTTATGATATACGGAGTATATGATACTATAAGTATGCTTGTATTTTTATTTTAATTCTTTTTTTTTTTTTGTCATAGGTTACATTATTTGACAATGAGGAGAGCAAAGGTACTGAAGAAAAAATCTCAATACAACCAATATTCAAATCAACAAACTCATGAAACTACACTGTCTTGACCAATTATCTATAAGTGGATACAATCTAACAATATATAGTCGCCACATTATTGTAATTATGTAAATGATGTCATGTATAATTTTTTAATATATGTCACTAGTTACCGAAATATCGTTACGGTAAAAAGATATCAAGTCACCATATATTATATTGTTTGGTAATGTGATATGACAAAATAGTGACTATAATTGAAGTCAGGGTAACTCATTTTTGTCGATTTTTAATTGTGACTACTTTAACAGCTATGGTGATGCTAATTCAAAAAACAGTGGGTACTTTATATAAATGGTGTCACATGTATGTTATTTTTAGTTTATGTCACTAGTTATCAAAATATAGTTACGTTAAAAAGATATCTAGTCACCATATATTATACTGTTTGGTAATGTGATATGACAAAATAATGACTACGGAGTATATAATTGAAGTAAGGGTACTTCAATTTTGACAATTTTTAATCTTGACTACATTTGACTTCCGTGAATGTAACATTAACAAATAAATAAAAGAACTATAAAACTAATCTTAGTCACGAATTATCTACAAGTAGATACAATTTAACAATCTTTAGTCACCACGTATGAGTATATATACTTACCATATAAACTAACAATTGAATTATATTATAAACCAGACAAAAATCAATTAAAAAAATAAAAACTATTTATTTGAATACAAGTAGTCAAGTACTGTATAAAAAATGCAGTGTAAGTTGGGATATAGGGAGTAGTTGTCAAAATATTTACACGAAATACGAAACATAACATGGAGAATATAAAAGTTAATTAATAATTAATTTGTTTTAATAGATAAAATTTATTAACTGAACATAATTAAATTTACAATTTCCAACATAATATTTTATTTTAAAGCAATGATTGATGTAGTTGGTGCTATAATTAAGACCGTCTAACAATAGTGAAAGAGTTAGACGGTCTCATTCAAGTCTTGTTCTTTGTATATATATACATCAAAAACTTTAGCTAGATCTTTTTAGGTACGTACTATGTTAAATAGTTTTACTTTATTATATTTTAATTATGATTACAATGTGTGTTAAATTTATTTTTTATGGTGTATTGGATAAGAGTGTTTAAAATTTGAATATTTTTATTGCTTAATTACTATGTTTGATACTTAAACATAGCTTGATTAAATTACTGCTGATTTTTTTTCTTTGTATGTTGTAGATTTATATTTTACGTTCAAGATTTGAAGTTTTTTATTGAACAAACTTGATTATAACCCAATAGAAAAACTAATGAATATGTAACATGAAAGGTAAGAATATGTAACATGAAAGGTAAAAGTGATGTACAATATCTATCGATTGTCTTATTTTTAAATCAAGTTATTAGATATGGTTGTATAATAATATTTGTAATGTTTAATGCATGCGTAATCATTTAGTTAGTTTAATAGTATTAAGTTTTGATTTGATTGTTCATCTCAATTATGTATGAGAACATCTGTTAATTAAGGAAAAAAAAAAACAAAAAAAAACAAGTTTAGTATAGTGATAGGGTAAAGTTTAATTTAATGACAAAATTCCAATTTCTTTATTACCCCATTTTAACGTAACAAAAAGAAAATATATGTAATTAACAAAAAAACAAACAAACAAAAAAAAATAAAAAAGAAAAAAGAAGAAGATGGTGTATATAATTAACATATGTAATCTAAAATATAATACTAAATCTACAATTGGAATCCTTAAAATTGTAGGATATCAAAATTGAAGAATACATATTTTGCCTTAAATATATTGGATTAAATATTCAAGTTAAGGGAAAAAAATATAACTAAGTTATATTTTAAAATATTAAAAAAAATAAATGAAAGAGCAAAAGAAACATGGTAATTCATAGAATTTTAAAAAGTCAAATAATATTTGATTTAATAAATAAGTTAAGGGAAAAAAATAGTATTAAGTAAGTATTATAAAATATAATTAGCAAATAAATGAAAAACAAATATGATAAATCATAGATTTTAGAAAATTATCATATTAAATGCGATAAAAGCCGAAAAAAACATGACCTTAGTATTTATATTTTAGAAATTTTGTCATATTAAATATCATAGAAAATTATATCATAATTATTAAATATATAAACTAAAAAAAATATATAAAAATTACATTTTATACTTATTTTTAAATCTTAATAATAATGATAGATAGCCCGGACGGGAACGGGCACGCCAACTAGTTGAATAAATAAAACATAAACATGCCAAATTGCCTTTTATAACATTTCCTTAGTGGTTGCTCATAATTAATGGAATTTAATTAATTTTAGACCGTTGAAAATTATTTGAATTAACACTTAAATCAAATTTAAGCTCAAACTAACATTCTAAACAATTTAGAACTTAAAATTAGTCAATACTAATTTATTGAGTAATTGTTAGTTTGATTAATTCATTTTTCTAGTTTTATCGATTTAATTGTAACTATTACAATTAAAAATAAAATTAGCAAATAAATTCCAAAAAGAAATATAAAATTCGACCAAAACACTTTTAAGGTCATATTTAGCATCCATTATGAAAAAATTCGTAATAAACCCATTGTATCATATTTTTCAAAAATTATCCGATAATTCGTTTTAAGCTTAATTTCAAGCATGAATGCACAAATGAGCTTTGATACCACATAAAGTTATGTTGCCATAAATTAAACCATTTAATTTCCCACTAAATTACTCTAATATAGTAGTGGCAAGGATCTAGTGAAAAACATGCTTAATATAAAGCTTAAAAACTATATGATAACAGAAATTCCTTACATTACTATGAGATGATTAGTACAACAGTTATACTAAAATAACCACCAAGGATAATATAGTTGTTACCGTAAAAAAAACCGAGTTTCCAAAGTAGGAAACCTCCTCCTAGTTGCACCCAAGAAGTACACCCAATATGTAAATAATATTAACTCGATATTATTTAGACTAACTAGAATATTAATTACTATACTTTTAGTAATATTTGTGAGTGTATTTTTGTGGAGATTGAAGCAACAATTTGCTCCTAAAATGCCTTAGCATCACACGACCAGGAGAAGAAACAAAGGGAGATTATGATCAAAAATACAACTTATGTAAATGATCATAAAAACATACATATATATAGGAAATGTTAAAGGGAGACACTTTTAAGAAGTGTCATCACTTTTGACAAGTGTTAAATCCCTTTTTAACAAGTGTCATCGAAGCATGTAACAAGTGTACGATCACCATATCGGTGATATTCTACGGTTTATTACAGACGTTTTGAGTCTGTTTTGTTTTATAATATTTGTCCGACAAATATTTATAAAACAATCATTTAATTATCTAATAGTTAAATATAATCATTTAACGTTTAAATGATGAATAACATACACTTAACTCTTAAGTGATCTGTGGATACCCGTATCCGTACCTCCCACCAAAACCCCACTGATGTAACCACGGACTTTTACATGCATATTTTACGTTAACTTAGACGGTAGTAACTGTGTCGAATTCGAGTTAAGTTGTTTAAAATGCAAAATGAGGTTATTATGAGTCATCACGCTTAATAAATGTCTTTTAGTTCACCTAGAGTCAAATTTGCCTCAAATCGTTCCGAATCGGCATGCGCTTTCCCTTTACAATTCACAACTAGCATCTAATTGGCCCTTTTACGTTAACAAGGCTCAATTCGATTACCTAAATTCCTAAATTTAGGCCCGGTAGCTAAAACCGCTATTTAGCATCCACAAACGCAAAATACGGCCTCGAGGGCCTTCTCATTACAAAATATACAAGCAAATGCACCCAACTTACATTTTCGGGTCCCGGGCCCAAACCGAGTCCAAACGCATTCTTGGCCCGCTTCCCACAAAGCCTTTAGACTGATCATACTCAGCCTTATTGAGGCTTAAGCAAAGGATATTGCCGAATACTTTCAAGATATATCAAATCGGATTAAGGAAATACGAGATCTCGAGAAATTGCCCGCCTGAGGAGCCGCAAGGAGTGTTGCGATTCACCCTTGGAATCGCATTGTTTATTGTGATTTCAAGACCTAATCGCCACCACTCTTGCGATTTCATTGGCCGGCATTTTCTCGTGATTTCCTAAATCTCTTCGGCAATTCTACTATATATACACCCCTTTGCTTGACCTCTTTAGGATAAGTTTTTCACACAAGGAAAACACAACTTCTCAAGCATGGTTTCACACCATTAAGCACCCACACATGAGTTTTACACACACAAAAACTCTCAAAAGCCTCACGCACAAACACTTGAATTCACTACACATCTCTTGTTAAATTCTCCTCTTCTGAAGAAGCGAAGCGCTGCCGGATTTCTAGCTTGAGACAGGTAGTTCTTAATCCTAACTTGGATTAAGGTTTTCTTTCTTTACTTATTTAGACTTACAAAGGGTCTACATTCTAGTACCCACCCGACTTTGGTACGCAAGTCCGCTTTGCATAAGGCGGTCATGCACCTCGAGTACACACCCTATTCGTAATACCTTTCCAAAGTCGCATAGCAACTGACCCCTTTAAAATAAACCAATAAATGGACTTTATTTTAAGTTTATGCATTAGCAAATCCTCATCTTGCATTAAATCAACTTAACAATGAATTCGACACTAGCATAACCGTTTTCATTAACAAGTTTAAGCATGCTTAACTGAGGGTTTTAAACAATCTTTTGCATATGCATTCATACATCTTTTACAATTTAGATCGCACTTGTACGTAGCGAATTACTTAAGCTCACACATCTCTTGCATTGTTCTCAAGTCAGTAGAGGCTATTTTTTGAATAGGTTTTTCCAAAAGATTTTTCATAAAACATTAATTGAATCATTCTTTAGAAAAATATCCTCACCCGAATCCGAATTTGGTTTCACAATAACCTTGGACGGATAGGTGTCGACGTGCCTTGAAATTTAAGAAGTGTCTTAGTGCTAAAGACACGAAGGCGGGTTCTAAATTTCCCTCATAATTTAGTGGCGACTCCAAAGCAGTTTTAAAAGGTTTTTTCCAACTTAATCTTTTTCAACTTTTAACGCCCTTAAGCAAGACGTCGAGTGGTCCCTTAAACCCCGGTACACACAATTGGCGACTCCGCTGGGGAGGTTTTTATTTTTAAAATTAAAACTAGCATTTTCTTTTAAAAATAAAAGGTGAGACTCGAAAACTTGAGAACAATCCTTATATGTGAGCTACGCATATTCGTTATAGTCGAATCCAGTGGATTCAAAAGCACAAACACCCTTGAGAGGTGGTTCCAAATGCAGGCGTCATCGATTCGATGAAGCACGTTCTGGACTAAGTTTCCTCTCACCCCTCCACGGCTTGCCGTAGCAAACTAGTTTGACCGCCCCAGGGCTTCCTTCGTATCCTACACGTTTTACCGTGTGGGCGAAGGCTCAAAGCACCTGCCAAAGCGTACTTAAATTAGTTGGAGGCGTACGAGGCCGACCAAACGACCAAGAGTCATACGTACAAATGCGAGGCTATACACTATAGCCTTTTTCAAAATCCATGTGCATTGCATATCTTCGAAAAATCGCTTAAAAATTGTCAAGATATAAATGAACCTAAATGACTCACAAGGTAATATGCTTTTCAAACAAACCTCTCGCGGATTTTTGAAATAAACATTTTTCAAAATTCTTTTTGCAAAACAAGCAAAAACCCGAGCAAGGTATGAAACCTGAGCTCGTGGATTTCTCTCGTGGATTTTTGAAATAAACATTTTTCAAAATTTCCCTTTTACAAAACAAGCAAAAACCCGAGCAAGGTTCAAAACCTGAGCTCGTGGGCTTTTCTTCTTGGGTCACACGACCCAATCCCGTTTTCAACATCTTTGACTCGAATACGCTAACCGCTCTCGAGTGGAACCCTTTTTCATACATCCAAGCACGAGCCCTAAACGACATACCAAGTCAAGTGATAATCATAAACTCATAACCAAGTCAATTTACTTAACAAGTTAGTAACTTTATTCATTCCAACATCATACTCAACATTGCCAAGTGATCATATAAGCCTAAACATGCTTCTAGACTCACGCAAGTATGAGGCCGACTCACCAATTCGAGTACAATGATTAGGGCACAACCAAACACGCCAAAGCATGCAACTTTATCAATATACAACCATTCAAAACATCCTAGACAACATCTAGGGCCTCATACATGTCAAAATATCACTAGGGCCACACCTAGTTACCTTATTCAAAGCGAAGTCGTCCTATTCTTCGTCCTCCTCCACAAGTATGGTATCCTCCTCGGTGATTTCGCCTTCTCCTTCGATAAATCATCACATATAACACATACAATATATAAAATCATAAGCAAACAATAATAAACACATAAAGTAATGCAAAAACTAAGAAAACATAACCTTGGATGATGAGAGATTGAAGGAATACCAAAGGAGATTGAATGGAAGAAAATTAGGGCTTGAAAGAAGAGAATTGAATGAATTTGAATGAAGTTTTGAGGGAAAATTAATGGAGTTTTAGGAGAGAGAAGAGAGGATTAGGGTTTTAGAATGATGATATGAGAGATTAATGAGGTAATTAGGGCTTAGGAGAGGTTAAAATACGTACAAGATAAGTTATAATAAGTCACGGATCGAAAAACAAACAACCCGCTAAACGCAGAGTTTCCCGTGGGTCGATCATGACCGATCACGGCCGATCATGGACCGATCGCGGCCGATCATGACCGACCGCGGTTTTGGTCTGTTTTCTCCGGATGACTCTCTTTTCTTCCCCAGCTCGCGCCTAGCTCGCCCCTAGGTCGCCAAAACACCTCTGACCCACTCAAGACCTCCTAATCACCCCTACACTCACTCACACACTCGGAATTCACCTTGGTTAGCGCAACCACAACAAAATCTACTATACGCAAGCTAACGAAGCGACTTTCTCGAGCTAAAAATGAGAACATCACTAGAAATAAAATTTAAACTTAAACGAAATGAATTATTTAAATAAGAGAAAATGTTGGGGTGTTACAGCATTAGCAAATCCTCATCTTGCATTAAATCAACTTAACTCTGAATTCGACACTAGCATAACCATTTTCGTTAACAAGTTTAAGCATGTTTAACTGAGGGTTTTAAACAATCTTTTGCATATGCATTCATACATCTTTTACAACTTAAATCGCACTTGTACGTAGCGAATTACTTAAGCTCACACATCTCTTGCATTGTTCTCAAGTAAGTAGAGGCTATTTTTTAAATAGGCTTTTCCAAAAGGTTTTTCATAAAACATTAATTGAATCATTCTTTAGAAAAGTACCCTCACCCGAACCTGGTTTCACAATAACCTTAGACGGATAGGTGTCGACGTGCCTTGAAATCGAAGAAGTGTCTTAAAGCTAAAGACACGAAGGCAGGTTCTAAATTTCCCTCATAATTTAGTGGCGACTCAAAGCAGTTTTAAAAGGTTTTTCCAACTTAATCTTTTTCAACTTTTAACTCCCTTAAGCGAGATGTCGAGTGGTCCCTTAAACCCTGGTACACACATGATCTTATCACATTACAACCCAATTAAGCAAAAAAGTTTAAACACTTGTCATACAATATATATACAACATTGTACTATCACTAATTAACTATTAGTAATATAGTACTTAACTTAGTGATTTAACAATTAAATCACCAATCTCCCATTTAATCTCATCAAATGAGATTATGAATTTATTTAATAATAAATTCACTTGGCCTGAGTTTCGAACTCAATATTATAAATTACACTCACTTGACTAACCTTTTGTCTTATATTGTAATGACTAATCAAATTATATCTCATACAATTAAATTATATTTCCATTGGGTTTCCTTCCTCTAGGTGTGACCGAGAGGGATCAGTTGACCACCGCCGTCATACGACAGTAACGTCTAACTCTAGTCAGCTGAGCGTTACCGATTTACGTTAATCAACTGACAAGTATAATAATAATAATAATATCCCGTGTGTATTTCATAAATGAGATTTACTAAAAGACGCACCTATTGTGGAGGACACTCACTCCAACACAACCAGCACCAGCAAAGTCAATATGCAACAGCATTACGCAACCGCAACGGCACAAGCACACAAAAAGAAGCAAAGACACCAAGCGGGCCGTCATGCCCTTAAACGTGCAAGAACCATCATGTCCTTAAACATGTTGTCTCACCCCGGATAGCCAGGTACGGAGTCCTCGTCTCTCCCCGAGACACATGCTCCGTGTCGCTGATGGTATCGAGACTGTTATGGTTCAAATACTGTCATACTAGTTTGACTAGCGCTTTAGTCCAAGCTATCCTTACACTCCCAACAAAATCTTGTGATGTAACAGGACTCATGTATTGACGCTAACTTAGACGGTTTACTGATTTCAAGTTCTTGTTTAATCGTGTTAATGCATAAACGAGTCGAAATGGGAAATGTCGCTTAATTAAATGTACGTTGGTTCATTCAGAGTCTAGCATGATTATCATGGCAGAGCATCCAAGCCATATACACAAAAGTAAACCCAAACACAAATCATTCGACATTTTTCTTACAAGAACTCAATTATCCTAAAGTCAAAAAGTTAGGTTCGGTAACTAAAACTACTATTTAGCATCCTCATTTACAAAAGCCGACCTCATGGGTCATCTTATTTTAACATTTCTTTTAAAATGAGTATTTTTCATATTTTAGGGGTTCGAGCCTAAAACCGAGCTCAAGTCTGCTTTTGGCCCGCTTCTCAAGGCCCTGAGCCCAACACAACCCAATTAGGCCCTCAAAAAGCTCTCCATCCGAGTGCCTTAGAGCATAAGAAAAGCAAGTGTACTGTATCTTTTCTAAATCTCACGAAATCAAAACTAGACAAGATTCAGAATGAGGCAAAAGAAGGCCCCGAAACCGCCTTAGCACATGCAGTTTCCTCAGGAAGATGCCTCAGCTGAGGCGGTTTCCATGTCCTCCTTTTCCAAATTACTATATATACGTAGAGGTGGCAATCGGGTCAGTCGGGTCGGGTTTGGGTCGGGTCAAGTCGGGTCGGGTCATGTCGGGTTCGGGTCATGTCGGGTCAAAGTGCCCTTTCGGGTCGAGTCGTGTTCGGTTCGGGTCGTCAACGGGTCGGGTCATATCGGGTCAAATAGTGTATCGGGTCGGGTCGGGTTTGGGTCGGGTCTTTATCGGGTCAGCGCGATTTTATCGAATTATTTCAATTTTTAACCACTAAAATAAGTATTTTGATCGTTATTTTATTTAATTACTTCATTATTAAGTCAAATATATCATTCTAAATAATAATTTGCTTTAAATCCAATAAAATTAAGCTTAAAAATTATCGGGTCGTCAATTTAGTCGGGTCGATATCGGATTAGTCATCATCTGCCTGGGTGGGGTTCTGCCCGGTCACTGATTATCGGGTCATGTCGGGTTACGGGTCGTCATCGGGTCGGGTCGGGTCAGTTCTCGGGTCACAATATTTTCGGGTCAATCGGGTCGGGTTTTGCTCGGGTTCGGGTCGGGTCACTCGGGTCGGGTCAAACTTGCCAGCTCTATTAATATACGAGCCTTTACACGAGGTTTCAACACACAATTCACACATCAATTCACTATTACACATAGCAAAACTCTCTTTTTCAAGCCTCACACACAAAACTCAGAATTTTTCACAGTTTATGTGTTGAATTCCTTCCTTCTTTGTTACAGCGAAACTTTGCCCATTTTTCTTGGTGAATCAAGTAGTATTCGACCCACACATGGGTCGATCTTTCTTATCTTGACTTACAAATGGTTCACATTAATGCCCCTCGACTTTGGCACCTGAGACCTTTTTCATAAGATTGTCTTGCAATGGGGTGGATACATTATTCACCTCGTACCTCGCCAAAGTTGCATAAGCAACGACCTTAAACTAAATTAACCAATGGATTTTAATTTGAGTTTATACATCAGCATCTTCTTTTTATGTATTAACACGATACAACGAATTCAACATTAACTAACCATTTTCTTTAAACATCGTTAAAACATGCCAAAACTGAGGGTTTTAAACAACTTAAACAATTTTTTGCATCCTACATTACGTGAGCCGACCAAGCATTGGCGGTTTGCCCATGAAACCACCAGTACTCAAGCGGTTTACGGTGGAAATCACATGGCACTAAACAGTTTCTGCCACTACTTTTGCACTTATCTTTTTTACTTTAATATCGCATATGCATGTAGCGAATAACTTCAGCTGAAATAGCCTCTTAATGCGTTTTTCGTTTATATGACCTAAACGACAATGTCAGAGGTTGGTTTGATTAGGGTCACCTATTTTAAGCCTTTTTGTTCTATTTGATATATATCATTTGCCATATTAAGAATATAAATGCCACTAATTGGAATTGCATGACCATACACTAATTCATCATATGAAAAAGTACACCTTTTGTTTTTAAACACAAAAGTAAAACCTTCAGTATCTAATACTGAAATAGAGATAATATTCTTAGTTAGAGTTGGTACATAATAACAGTTATTCAGATACAACTCTAAACCATTAGGCAAAATAAGGACATAGGTTCCCACGGATACAGCTGCTACTTTGGCTCCGTTTCCAACGCGTAGGTCAATGTCACCTTTAGCTAGCTGCCTTGGGTTTCTTAGACCCTGCAAATGATTGCATAGGTGAGAACCGCAACTTGAGTCGAACACCCAAGTTGAGGTGCCAGCATAATTAACGTCTATCATATAGATAAAAGAGGAAAACATACTTTTCGAGGACACACGCCCGACTTTTATGTCATCCAAATATTTTGGGCAATTATTTTGCCAGTGTCTGACACTGGAGCAATAAAAGCAAGGTTGATCAGGCTTAGGCCCTAATGTGAACTTAGGCTGGCTATTCACAATAGCTTTACCCTTATTCGCCTTTTGGGCAACTTTTTTACCCTTTCCAGTCTTAGGCTTAAATTCCTTTTCCCTTAGCCGACACGGTCAACAAATCTCTACGACCGCTCCCACTAGCTTGTATATCCTTCTCTGCTTGAACAAGAAGAGAATGCATCTCATGAAGACTTTTTTTTCATGTTGTTCATGTTAAAATTCACCCTAAATTGGGCAAACCCATCATGAAGCGAGTGGAGAATACGATCTATCGCAATCCCTTCAGGAATCGGACTACCCAACTGCTCTAGCATTTCCACATGCTCAATCATTTTGAGCATGTGGGTTGACACAGACTGTCTTTTCGCGAGGCGAGCCTCGAAAAAATTAACAGCCGCGTCATGCTGAAGTATGCGGGGTGCCTAAGAAAACATAGTCGTCAGACGAGTATAGATCTCATGGGCAGTGAGATTGATACGTCATCGCTGTAAAGTGGAGTCCATAGCGTATATCATAACGTTTTTTTTATAGCGCTAGACTCCCGTTGGTATTCATCATATGAAGCCCTTACAAGGGCGGTTGACCTCAAGGTCGGTTCAGAAGGAGAAAGATCAACCAAATACCGCAACTTGCCATCAGCTATGGCAGCATTACGGAGGTTTGCCTCCCAATCAATGAAATTGTTCCCGTCACCTTTCAAGGAAACCTTTTCCATAAAGGAATGGAGCCATGAGTCTTTAGAGAGAGGAGCAGAAGGAGTAGTAGGAGTGGTAGAAGAAGATGCCATTGCAGAAATAAACAGCTACAGACGGAAAGGAAAGAAATCAATCAATCATCACATATCTTAATTTAATAAAATTAAGTTTAGCATAAATTTGTAAAATATGTACTTTCTTCATTCCACTATTTTCTTCCCATTTGATTTTGTATATAGTTAATTTTTTTTTTTTAAAAAAAGGGTATTCAAAAATTGAATACGAGTGAATTATATGATTAGTAAATAGTATAACCATCAAAATAAATTATCAAATAAATTGGTAAAAAAAGAAAAATCAAATGCAAGTAAATTGATAAAGATGAGTTTATGAACCTAAATGAGTTTATGATTTAAATGTTAAAGTAGGCTAAGATTATTATGAACCTTGCACTGGTATTAGGTTAGTATTAGACCTGGTCAAGGGCCAGGCTGGGCTGCACGTTAAGAGCCAGGCCTTAAAGTTTGAGCCCGGGCATAGCCCGTATGATATGGAGGGTCGGGCCTTACGAGTCGGGTTTAAACAATGAGGCCCGCGGGCCGACCCGCCATTTTAACTTAAAATTGTTAAAAAAAAAAACGTAAAACAATGGACGTTATAAAAAAGGGTTTGCTCAACATTGTTATAATCTTATTATTTCAAAAATTATAACAATTAAGATGTCTACGTATCTTAAAAGAATCAAAGCCCACGTAATTCTTACTTACCTGACTTACCTGAATGGCTGAATTACTTGACTTACCTGGTGCTTCTGATCGTGGTCGGGTCGGTGTCTCTATTAACACCGTGTTGCTTGACCAAGTGGCGATAGAGTGCTTCATACCCTTGGCTGTGTTGTCAAATAAACATTTTCATTGTTCCTTGGGCATAAGATATTGTACAAGTTGCATAAGATTTGTTTGGATCTTCTAGTATGAAGTCTTTGTCATAGTAGTGCCAAATGAAAGATGTATTTCTAACAGCACCAGGCACCGACAAGTCCGGCAATACCACCACCACCGGAAGCACCGCCACCAACATCGGAACTTGAACCATTAGTTTTCATTTTTAAACCATTATAAAATATTTAATTAGTATTTTTTGTACAAAGTAATATTTATTATTTAATAAGAATTAAGTAATAAACTAATAATTAAGAAGTAATTAGATAAGTAGATAAGTTTGAGAATATGAAATTATGAGAAATAAAGTTGTAGTAAAGTTTTTGGAATTAGATATGTGTATAGTGTATTTATAGAGAATTAGAGAGAAATTTGAAAAAAAAAAAAAACATTGTGTGAAGTCGCCGTAGGCACCAACAGTCACTTAGGCCCGTGGGTGTGCTTACGTGCCGGGCCTAATAAGGGCCGGGTTAAATTTTGCGTGGGCTGAAGCGGGATCCGTTTATTAGAACCCTAAAGGCGGGCCAAGTCGGGTAGGGCCGACCCGCACAAATGGTTAGCTCTAGCTAGTATAAATTATGAAACTAAGAATTGCGTAAGCTTAATTGATAAAGATGAGTTTATGAATACATGGTTTAAGGTTCGATTGTCTGCAGTGACAATTTTTTTTTAGATTCACCATAGGAATGCTAGGGAGAACAATAGTTCTAGAATAAACAAATAAACTTTCCTCGAACGTTTACTCTTTTCATTCACATATGTTCATATAAAATCGTCTCACGCGTACGACAAGATATTTGCAACTAAAATGTGCTTACTTTAAGGTTTAAAGTAACTATTTTACGGGGCTTTAAAGTGGCCACATATAACGTTTAAGTGATCGCTTTATGCATTAAAATAGTCAAATTTTAGCCGCAAGAACTTCAACACACGCGTGAGACAATTTTATGCGAGATTTACTCCTAAACCTAATTCAAACGACCCATGGAACTATGGGAGTCTCCTAAATAGATAAGGTGAGGCGAGGATAATAGTAATATAAATGAGAAAGGAGAGAAATCAGAAACCCTAGAATCCTAAAGAAAACAGATCTGCCGACGAAGAACAAGAATGGCGGAACACTTGGCATCGATATTTGGGACAGAGAAGGATAGAGTGAACTGTCCATTCTACTTCAAGATAGGCGCGTGTCGTCACGGAGACAGATGCTCGCGTCTACATACGAAACCCAGCGTCAGCCCAACCATCGTTCTCTCAAACATGTATCAACGCCCCGACATGATGACTCCTGGTGTTGATCCTCAAGGCGCTCCTCTCGATCCTCGCAAGATCCAGCAACATTTTGAGGTTTTCATGCTTTTATTTTTATTCATTCATTCATTCTTGTTTCTCTTCAACTCGTTTGATTTTTCTGTTTCTTGTTTTTCCTTAATTTTCTGCTGTTGAATCTTCTTACGAAGATCCAGCATTATTTTGAATTTTCATATTTTTATTTTTGTTTTTGTAATTGTTTTGTAGATTTATGCTTTGATTGTTTTAGGCAGTTGATTGTAATTGCTTCTTAATCATCCGCTGAATTGAATTTTTATCTATTTATTTACTGCTGAATCACATACGTGACATGTTTTATGTGAATATTTTTCTGCTTTTCCTAATTTATTGGTATTTTAATCACCTTGAAAAATCAATCATGCATTGATACAAAACTAAAGAAAGATTTTCAAGTTTCATCTTTTCTACATGTTATTAGGTAGTTGATTGTATTGAAATTGTTTGGGTAATCAAAATTGATATTGTTGCTGAAGAATCACTTGATAAATTCCGTTTTGTAAACATCGGTTTACGGTTTAGTTTTGTGTCATTTTAATTCCTTTTCCTTCTCTGATTTTATGTTTGTGTCACTGATTATTATATCCTTCATTCCTTCCTTCCACTCAATCCTTTTCATTTCGTTTTTCACATCTCCTAGGCGGTACTTTTAGTGTATCTATTTGTATTTATATGCACCCTTTGTAGTCAAGAATATAATTTTGTGAATTATTTTTTTATCAATACATCGTAATATGTTACGGAGTAATATCATACTCCTATATACATTTTTAGATTTTCATATATCAATGGTTGAACTTTTTTAAATTTTAAATGGGAAGAAAAGAGTGATCTAGAGGGAGTATCTGTTTTTTTGTGGTGATCTAGAGGGAGTATTTGATATTTTTTTTTGGCGGTTGTTTGTATTGATTTGTCAAAATTGGTTGTATTTTGTTGGTGCTCAATCATGGGGTAATTTAAAATCAACCTCAAGAAATTTAATTACCGTATCTTTTTCATAAAGTTCTCAATTGCATCTACCTCTTATCTATTTCGTCCGACTTCACTTTTGAATCATCACACTGTAATCTTCATACTTTATCTCCATACTTCCATAGTGATCCCATTGTCCCAAAGCTATTCGTTAGTGATCTTTCTTCGCTTTGCTATACACTGACTCTAATGTTTTACTCCCTCCATTTCTTTTATATCCTGCCATTTCTCAAATTATGTGTTGGTCTGTGGAGAAGTGGAGAATCCAGAATGTGAAGAGAACATATATATGGAGAGATTAGATATTGGTTCCGACAGTAAATAAAATGTGGAAGATAAATTTTGGACGGAGGGAATATAGTGTTATCTTCCACAGGCTAATATTGTTTTTTTCTGGCTTGTTATTGAGCCCTTTGTTGGCTTGTAGCTATGCACTGACCTATTGATATTTATGCATTTCACTGCGTTGTTAATGCTGCTGCTATTGTTTTTGGAATCATCTGACTTTTGGAATCGTCTGCAGGATTTCTATGAGGATTTGTTTGAGGAACTTAGCAAATACGGGGAGATTGAGTCTCTCAACATTTGTGACAATTTGGCTGACCACATGGTATGCTCCAGAATCATCTCAAGTGATGCTGTTTTAATTTGAATGAGATGCTTAATTTTTTTAATGTTAATCTACTATTGATCACTTTTTATTTATTGAAATCTGTGTGCAGGTTGGTAATGTTTATGTTCAGTTTAGAGAGGAAGAACATGCTGGCGAAGCAGTAAGGAACTTGACTGGTAGATTTTATGCTGGGCGTCCTATCATTGTTGACTTCTCTCCTGTGACGGATTTTCGTGAAGCTACATGCAGACAGTACGAGGAAAATGAGTGCAACCGTGGAGGATATTGCAATTTTATGCACTTAAAAAAAATTAGCCGGTAACCTTTCTCATCATATATTTTCTCTCTTCTTATGACTATTTCTAAGGATTATTTTTGGTTACTTATTGCTCTGGTTCTTTCTTCAGGGAGTTGAGGAGGCAGTTATTTGGGAGGTACAGACGTAGGCGCAGCCGTAGTAGGAGTCACAGCCCTAGACCTCGAGGCCGAGGCATGGGTCGTGGGGATCAGTCATTTGGTGGTCGTGGCTATGGTAGACGAGATGATGACAGAGGTCAGCGGTACGGTGATAAGGGAAGAAGGCCTAGGAGTCGTAGCCCTGGACACAGGCGTCGAAGCCGTAGCCCTGCTGGGAGAAGGGACAGGAGTCCAGTGAGGGAGAATAGCGAAGAAAGGAGGGCAAAGATTGCACTATGGAACAGAGAAAAAGAACAGGCGGACACCGGTAATAATAATGCTGATAATGGGGAGGATCAGTATGACCGTCAATAGTGATGAGGAATGCTGCAGGGTCTCCAGGTCCCGCTGTGACAATGTTTTGCTGATTATGGTATGCACTTGTCACGTAGAAATAAGTTCCCTTAATCCCTTTCTTTATTTAACGGAAACTAGGCGTTTATTTTCTTTACTTTTCCTTTTTTTTTCCCCCCATTTTTTATAAGCCCTTTTAAGATAGGCTCATAAAAGATTATATCTTACCACCCACTTTCCACTGTGCAGGTGGAGTACAGGTTTTCTCCTACTTTAAAAATGGTTACAGAAAGAACACTGCAATAACTCCCTCACACCCCTTCCACTGCACAAAATTGTTTTTCTATGCACCTATTTACACGAGCAGTCCCATATAAAAAAAAAAGAATCTGACAAATTTTTAGAACAGTTTCCTTACGTCTGGATTAATCAAATATCTATATAATTACAGACCACTTTGCCCCGCCCTTTCCCTCTTAGTCCCATCCAATCTTTAGTCGTCATTTCCCATCCTCCTTTCGGCCCTCTCCTAGTATTATATTTATAAACTATTCAATAGTTTTTGTTAGTTGTGTTTGGCGGCCCCAAATATTGGGTTATTGGTGGCGGTATTCGGTGGGGGGTTCTGGTTTTAGGCTCGTAGCTGTAAGTTGTACCCTTTCATGAATTTGACATCCAAAAGCCGACTTTTAGGACTGACCTATATTCTGTTTTGTGGCTCATGGATATTTATATAGAGGTAGGATGTTTAAAGCAGTAGTAAATAGCTTTCTATTTCAGAATTCTCAGGTATTCCTCGGCATCGTTAACTTTATTCCACCCACAATTCTGCAAGTGTATACTGAACTAGACAGGCGTGAATATGTTTGTGAACACAATCAACAGCTAGGTCTTAGCCCCCTTATGTGTAAAGGATGGCTTCTTTTTCCGTGTTTATTTTACGGTGTAATCTTACATAGCATTCAAGTTTGTGCAGGTCCAGGTTATCCTGCATGAGGACCGAGTCGTGTTTTCATAGCCAGCTCATAGTGATATTTGTATACAGGTTTTGCTGTTGTCCTCTGCAGAGCTGTTTGCAGGATCTTTTCCAAGCTAGAAGACAAATCCCGGTGATGAAGCTTATATAGTCATTCTAGTTTTCTGTTATTTGATTTCGGTTTGCCTATTAGTGCTTTTAGAGCTTTTGTGGATGATTATGAGATTGTATGTTATAGTTTCTTGTTTTGTGGCACCTTTCATGAACCTTCGGTCTGATTGTGGCTTAAACCTATCACCGTCTTTGTAAAACTTTTGACGTAAAATGTTTTCGGAGTATTATTCATTTCACGCTTGTCAACCCGCTTTGCATCAATCCCTTTCAAATCGAAACATATACACATTATAACGCTATTTGATATTCATAAATTTAGAGAATTTTTAAAATTTGGAATAATTTTGTCATAATTTCAACCGCTTCAGAAACAAGAGAAAATAAAATAAAATTGAGGAGCAATGAATTTAAAGAACCACCTTGCTGCACTGCTGCTGTACCCCATTGTCACCTCCTGCGACCCCACCAACACTGCCCGTGCGCCGCCATGTTGCCGCCTCCTGTGCTGCCATGTTGTTGCCCCCTTCTCTGCTTTAGTCCAATGCTAAAACATTCCCCCTCTGGCAGTGCTGCTACTCCCGCCGGTTGGTACCGCCCCACCCCCACCACACACCCGGCAAATTAGACCTTCAATAATCATAACCCTAATTTTGAATTATTTTTAATCAATAAAATTGTTAAAGATTGATAAAATTTTAAAAAGTTGAAATTAATGGAACTTATTGCATCGTTTTAATAATTAAATATGTTGGAAAAGTTATGATGAATTTGATTGAATTTACATGAATTTTGATTGACTTTGTTTTCTTTTAAAAGATAAAACCACTTATGATGAAATGGTAGATAGTGGAAGTTCTATGGTAAAAATAAAGCATAATTAATCGAAAAATTTGGGCACAATTGTACAATAACGTAATGAATATATAGTTGAAGGTACCGAGAAGCGGGTCACTTCCTCGACGCATCGCGCGGGCCCGCCCAAAAAGAGGCGAACGTTACCCAAGAAAGTATAAGTAAAATACGCGAGTTGCTATGGGAGTGTCATTGCTTAATTTGATTAAAGCTTTTTTTAAAGAAATGTCGAAAATATTTTAAAAACTGTTTTCGGAGTCGCCACCAAATTATAAGGTAATTTGGAACCCGTTTAACGCGTCTTGGACTCAAAGACGCGAATTTTAGAGTTCAAGGTTGTTGATACCTATCCGTCTAAGGCAATTGTGAAACCAGAGCAAATTCGGGGCGAGGGTACTTTCCGAAAGTTTGTCATAATGCGTTATGAAAAACTGTAATCGAAAAAAACCTACGTAAAAAGTAGCCTCTACTAGCTTGAAAACAGTATATAGTTCGATGTTTGAGCAAATGTAAACCGCTACGTACAAGTGCGATAAGTGACTCAATAAAATTGCATGAAATTAAATGTAAACGTCAAAGCTATGACGGGTTGCTATAGGAAATATGCATAAAGTGATAATTCATTGCTTGAATTATCGTTTAAGTGCTATTTTCCGACGCATGTGTGTGTAAAATTTTGTTAGAAACCCTCAGTTTTCCATGTTTAAAGAACTAATGAAAACGGTACAAGTTTTGTCGAAATCATGTTTAGTTGTGTTTAAGGCATGAATGAGAGTTTGTGTAATGTAAAGTGGTGTCCATTAGTTCATTTTATTTGAGTCGTTGCTTATGCAATATTGGCGAGTTAAGACGGATTAGGAATCTGAATTGCTACAACCGTATTACAAATACGGATTCGCAATACCAATATCGAGTCAGGTTAATGTGACCCGTTTGTCCGAGTCGGTGTGAATAGTGAAAAGGTAGAGAGAGAGAGAGAGAGAGAGAGAGAGAGAGAGAGAGGGGGAGGGGGAGGGGGGGAGAGGGCTCGAGAGAGGGACCCCCTTTCAAATGTCAAAAGGGGGTGGACATTTATAGTGGTTTTGTCGAGTTTTTGAGGAAAAACAAGCAACAAATCGCCAGTGCTCTGAAAATTTGTTTTCTGGAGTGTAGCCAGGCTGCAGGCCTATTTAGGCTAGATTCGTACTTGTGTCGGGTGATGGGTTTTTTGGGGCAGGTTTTGTTGTCTCGTGTTTTTTTCGGGTTTCGGACCGAAAAATGTTTTCGTCTTGAACTGAATTATTTTTGTGATGTGTGTTTTGACGTGAGCTCGGCTAGAGCGTATGACGTCTCGAGGATTTGTTTTTGTGGTTGTTTATGGGCTTTTGCGTGGAAAAAGGCTTGTTTTTGTGTTGGGTCGGCTTGGATAAAACGGCCATACGAATACTCATTTTACACGACATGAAAATAAATCATTTTATGCATTAAATGACTTAAAATGTTTTTGACAAATTTTACCGTTTTGACATTACATTAAAAACATGTTTTTTTGTGAAAGTCCATTTCATCACAGGGTTTGTGTTTGGGGGTTCGGATACAATTACTTACTGAGCCTCCAGTTTGACTAAGCTTGGACTAAAGCGCTAGTCAAACAAAATGATAGTATTTGGATCCTTACAGTCTTGATACTACCTAGCGGCGCTAAGCATTTGTCTCGAGGGAGAGACGAGGACTTAGTGCCGGTAAATCCGGGGATGGACAACGGGTAGATGATTAAGGACATGACGGTTCGTGCATGTTTAAGGGCGTGCCGGCCTGTTAGTGTTATGGTGGCTTCGAGACATCTGTTGATGGCGCTTTGTAGTCTAGCCAAACTTTTGCATTTTCAACGCCCGCTTGCGTGCTCGTGCTTAGTCTTGCGTGCGAGTTCTTGTGCTTTGACTCGTGTGTTTGTGCTCGTGTTTGGATGCTTGTCTCCTAGAAGAGGTATGTGCTTGGATGCTGGTCTCGTGAAAGAGTGCTTATGTCTTGGTGCTTGTCTCGTAAAAGAGCACATATGCCTGGATGTTTGCCTCATAAATGAGTGCGTATGCTTGTCTCGTAAAAGAGTGCGTATGCCTGGTGATGGGGCTAAGTCGTATCACCTCAATAAAAAAAAAAAAAACCTACAAAACAACTAACTAGTAGCTAGCAGCATGCAGGGTCGAATCCACAGAGAAACGATGTAGTTAAAGGATTACTTAGTTAAACTCGGCTATGGGCTTTTGCGTGGAAAAAGGCTTGTTTTTGTGTTGGGTCGGCTTGGATAAAACGACCATACGAATACTCATATTACACGACATGAAAATAAATCATTTTATGCATTAAATGACTTAAATGTTTTTGACAAATTTTACCGTTTTGACATTACATTAAAAACATGTTTTTTGTGAAAGTCCATTTCATCACAGGGTTTGAGTTTGGGGGTTCGGATACAATTACTTACTGAGCCTCCAGTTTGACTAAGCTTGGACTAAAGCGCTAGTTAAACAAAATGATAGTATCTGGACCCTTACAGTCTTGATACTACCTGGCGGCGCTAAGCATTTGTCTCGAGGGAGAGACGAGGACTTAGTGCCGGGAAATCCGGGGATGGACAACGGGTAGATGATTAAGGACATGACGGTTCGTGCATGTTTAAGGGCGTGCCGGCCTGTTAACATTATGGTGGCTTCGAGACGTCTGTTGATGGCGCTTTGTAGTCTAGCCAAACTTTTGCATTTTCAACACCCGCTTGCGTGCTCGTGCTTACTCTCGCGTGCGAGTTCTTGTGCTTTGACTCGTGTGTTTGTGCTCGTGTTTGGATGCTTGTCTCCTAGAAGAGCGTATGTGCTTGGATGCTGGTCTCGTGAAAGAGTGCTTATGTCTTGGTGCTTGTCTCGTAAAAGAGCACATATGCCTGGATGTTTGCCTCGTAAATGAGTGCGTATGCTTTTCTCGTAAAAGAGTGCGTATGCCTGGTGATGGGGCTAAGTCGTATCACCTCAATAAAAAAATAAACCTACAAAACAACTAACTAGTAGCTAGCAGCATGCAGGGTCGAATCCACAGAGAAACGGTGTAGTTAAAGGATTACTTAGTTAAACTAGGCTATCTATAAAGGTAATAATCAAGGTTTAGGAATAAGAACTAAACTAAGAACGAATAATAAGCAGGAGTAAAATATATGAGAGAAAGATTAGGGCATCGGGTTCAATGTGATATCAGTTCAGTAACTCAACTCAATAAGAAATAATAATCAAATGAAGCTATGCAAGTGATTAGGCATAAAATACGCTTCTCTCAAGTCAATATTAACCTTAAGCAGATTTAGCGGGCTCTCGCAACTTACTAAACCTAACTCATCAAATACGCGTAAGTCTAGTTTCAATTAGGCTTTCGATCTTAAATCAAAACTACCAAGGTTCAATTCAATTTAGGCGTCCCTATATTCAATTGATAATAATAATAACGCGTACGAAGAAATCAACTTGCACAAGTTCATTCAATCAAAGCAATTAAAACATGTTCCCAAAGCAATTATCACAAATCACCCTAAACCCTAATTAAGAAATTAGCTACTTATAATTAAGGATGAAGCAAAACAATAATAATTAAACATGATGAAGGAAATAAAAGCAATTGAAATAAACCTGAAATTAATCTTGAAATCTTAAAATAATGATCGAATCTTGCCAACTAACTAATTGGGTTTTTGAATGTAAAAGAGAGAAAAACAATCTAAGTCTAAACTAATATTATCAACTCAAAACATAAAAGAAAGCATAAGTTTCCGAATCTCGTCCTAATATATTTATATACAACTTTCCAAAAACCAATTCGGGCAAAGATCAAAACCCGCATACGAGACGGCCCAGCCGGCCGGCCGGCCACCGGTCTGCTTGGACCGGCCGGTCCCACTCATTCGGGCCGGACTTCTTCAAATTCATCTAGGCTTGTCATTCATTTGGGCCATAATTCTTTGAGTCTTTATTCTTATCCCGAGCTCCCGTATTGGCTCGAGCTTGGTCTTGAGGTCTCGGTACTCGTATGTGCTCCACTCGACTCGGGTTTTGGCTCAGGACCGCCAAAACCTACAAAATATAAACGGGAACAGCAGTACCGCAATATAAAGTAAATAGCTCGTAAAACAATAATAATCTCGACTAAAAGTAAGCTAAATGCAACTAAATCGGGGGCATATAATCTATATGAAATGCACGCATCAAACTCCCCCAACAAACCTTTGCTTGTCCTCAAGCAAACTACCCAAACATAGCACATAATCACGAGGACAAACTAGTACAGGAAATCGCAACTCAAAGCCACAAGCATCGTCGTCTCATACAAAAGTGAATCAAATCAATACTCGCTTCGTTCCTCTTCAATAAATTGAAGAGTTTGGGAGCAAACTAAACAAATAAACGACGGCGGAACATTATAACGCAAACTCCATGCAAAGTCTTTCGACCGTATGCATCCACTACGACACTGAGACTATAAATAATCTCACAAACTCGATCGCTAGGAAGACTACTAGAACTAAGCAAGTCGTTGATGTGTCGTTTATATATATGCTTATAGCCCCCTTGTTCACGAGCGATTCTTTGCGTTTCCCATGCTTTTATTTGCATTTCGCCTCCTATTTCTCTCCGTATAGGCTCTGTTGCGTTTTTATGTCTATTTTTTAGGGAAACACGCTTATTTGGAGGATTGGATGCTGGTCGGGAAGTTCGTGAAGTTTCGTTAAGTTTCGTGATGTTTCGAGTTGGTTTCGTGCCGTTTCGGTTGCGTACGAGCCACGTTTCAATGTTTGAAGGTGTCCCGGGACCTTGGGACGGAGTGTGAAGCTCATATACTCAATTTTGATCTCGTCCCTACCCCTTGGGACGACCTAGGCCTCGTCCCTATGCCTTGGGACGGCATACAAGTGAAGAAAAGCTAAGTAAAGAAAGGAGCAAAAAGCTGGAAAATTCTGAACTACTCGGGACAGCCATCCCGTAGCTGAGGGATGAGCTGTGTGGTGGTCCCGGTCGGGACACCTGTCCCGGACCCCAGGGACGCCTCTCGACTCCTCGTGTGCTTCATTTGCTCGTCTTATTTGAAGAGGTTTTGAGCCTTATTTCGACACCATCTTTTTACATTGTTTTAAGCACACTTTAAATATTGTTCTCTCCAAAACCTAGGTTCCAATACTTTGAATTCCCGACTCGAATATGTTGTTTGATCATCCTATTTGGTATTTGTTGTCTTTGTTCTTCCATTTTCTCTTTGAATTTCTGATTGGGTATTGTTTTCTACTTCTCTCTTTTGATTATCATTTCAATTTATATTGTTGTTGATCATGTTTTCATCCATTTCTTTTGCTTTTGTTATTGTTTTCGCCATGTGTGAGTAGTTCTTTATCTAGGGAGAAAGGGTGATCATGGGTGATTAGTTTAGGATGATTTTGGTGATGTTTCGATGAGGGTTTTGCATGTGTCTCTGGTTATCTTGTTTGAATGTCTTTGTTAACCCTTTGGCCAAGGTTTAGCGAGCGTCTAGCACCCTTAAACTTAAGAACGAAAGCCTAGTTTAAGGTAGGGCACGAGACTAACCATTATGACCCTCGGTAGTAAGTAGCGAGAGCCCGTTTCCGAGACCTAGAGGACGCTTAGGACCGAGAGGCGGCCGAGCCTATTCCTTAGCACATGTGACTCCCGACTCTTATCTGTCACCATCCTTAAGCCTATCTAAACCTATGCTATCCCCGACTTCCTAGACCTTTCTCCTATTGTTAAACCCTTATCTTTCACTCTAGCTTTAGTAAACCACGAACACTCGAACCGAGACTAGAATCACTCAAAAGTAACCAACATTGCAACCATCTCCCTGTGGATACGATCCCGACTTGCCCTAGCTACCCTAGTGTTTAGTTTGGTATTATTTTTTATTAAGTGACGCGACTTGAGCCTATCAAATTTTGGCGCCGTTGCCGGGGAGGCGGCTTAGTTTTTGTTGTTTATTTGGTTCTAGTCTTTTTCGTTCTCTTGTCTCAAGGAACCTCAATTCCTTGAGGCCGCTTCTTACGTCTACTCTAGTGTTGTTTATGCCCAGGCAATCACGTACGTCTCAAAAAGGTTTGGCAATTCCTTTTGACCCAGAACCGGAGCGTACATTCCTTAGGCGAAAGAACTTGCTGAGGGACTTGGAAGCTACTTCCCCTTCTACTGCATCCACCGAGGAAGCTCACACCGTACCCATACCCGAACCAAAGAAAATGGTGAAGCTATCCGATCATTCTAAACCCACTGCCGCTCAAATTCCAACTGGCAATGCTATGCCGAATATAGCGGCCAACAAATTTGAGGTTAATCCCGCGTTTATAAACCTCATTGAGCGTAGTCAATTTGGGGGAAGCCCCGGTGAGGACCCTAATCTCCACATCCAAAACTTTTGCGACTATTGCTCCACAATAAAACAAACCGGAGTGACCCAAGATCAAATACGAGAGATGCTTTTCCCGTTCTCACTTCGGTACAAAGCCAAGCTGTGGTTAAACTCTTTGAACCGCGTTGCGCTTGCCATTGTTGATTGGAACTCCCTTGTCCTAGCCTTTTACCAAAAGTACTTTGATGTGTCATATATTTACATACTTATAGCCCCTTGTTCGTAGCGTTTCTTTGTGATTCTCGTGCTTTTATTTGCGTTTCAGCTCCTATTTCTCTCCGTTTTGCCTCTGCTGCGTTTTTGTGTCCATTTTGCAGGTACACGCGCTTATTTGGAGTATAGGGTGCTTGTCGAGAAGTTTCGGAAAGTTTCGTGAAGTTTCGTGAAGTTTTGAGGTGATTCGAGTTGGTTTCGTTGCGTTTCGCTTGCGTACGAGCCTCGTTTCACTAAATGAAGGTGTCCCGGGACCTTGGGATGGGATTTGAAGCTCTCATATTCATCCTAAGACTCGTCCCTACTCCTAGGCCTCGTCCCTTAGTCTTGGGATGACAAAAAAGCAAAAATAAACTAAGTACAAGAAGGAGCAAAAAAGAGGAAGAAAGCTGTAACCCACGGGACAAAGGTGGTCCCGGTCGGGATAAATGTGGTCCCGGACGGGACAAGCTTCCCGGACCCCAGGGACGGGTCTTGACTCTTCGTGTGCTTAAATTACATCGTCTATTTGAGGGGGTTAAACATCATATCTTTGCACGAAATTTTCACAGCATTCTTAGGACTCTCTAAACTAGTTTCTCTCCAAAATTTAGGGTTTGATTAATTTTCCTTCTTGTATTTTCAATTCCCGACTCGAGTACGTTGTTTAGATCGTCTATTTGGTTTTGTTGCTTAGATTATTCTTGTTCTCCTCTGAATTTTCTGATTGGTATTGATTGTCTCTTCTCCCTTTTGATTGCTATTTCATCTTTTATCATTGTTGATCATGTTTTCATCCATTGTTATTGCTTTTGTTGTTGTTTTCGTCATGAGTGAGTAGTTCTTTATCTAGGGAGGAAGGGTGATCATGGGTGAGTAGTCTTGGATGATTTTGGTGATGATTTGATGAGGGTTTTGCTTGTGTTTTGTTTATCATGTTTTGATTGTGTTCGTTGATCCCTTGGCCAAGGTTTTGCGAGCGTTTGCTACCCTTAAACTTAAGACCGAAAGCCTAGTTTAAGGTAGGGCACAAGACTAACCATTAGGACCCTCACTTGTAAGTTGCGAGAGCCCGCATTTGAGACCTAGAGGACGCTTAGGACCGAGAGGCCGAGCCTATTCCTTAGCACTTGCGATTCCCGACTCATTTCTATCACCATTCTTCATCCTAGCTTTGCCTATGCTATCCCCGATTCCCTAGACCTTTCCCTTATAAGTTTAATCCCTTGTCTTTCGCTATAGCTTTAGTAAACCAAACCACACTCGAACCGAGATTAGAATCGTTCAAAATAACCAACATTTCGACCATCTCCCTGCGGATACGATACCCGACTTACCCTTGCTACCGTTAGAGTTTGTCCGGATTTACTTTTGATTAGGTGACGCGATTAAGCCTATCAAATTTTGGCGCCGTTGCCGGGGAGACGGCTTTGTTTTTTGTTGTTTCTCATTGTTACTCTTTGTTTCAAGGAACCTCAATTCCTTGAGGCCGCTACTTAAAGCTTCCTCTCGTGTTGTGCATGCCCAGGTTATCACGTACGTCTCAAAAAGGCTTGGCAATTCCATTTGACCCGGAGCCGGAACGTACATTCCTAAGGCGCAAGAACTTGCTAAAGGACTTGGAAGCTGTTTCTCCTTCTACTTCATCACCCAAAGAAGCTCACATTGAACCAACGCCCGAGCCTAAGAAAATGGTGAAGCTTTCGGATCACTCAAAGCCAACCGCCGCTCAAATTCCTACGGGCAATGCTATGCCCAACATAGCGGCCAACAACTTTGAAGTGAAACCCGCATTCATAAACCTTATAGAGCGCAGTCAATTCGGAGGGAGTCCCGGTGAGGACCCCAATCTCCACATCCAAAATTTCTGTGACTATTGCTCTACAATAAAACAAACGGGGGTCACTCAAGATCAAATTAGGGAGACGCTCTTCCCATTTTCCCTCCTAGACAAAGCCAAGCTGTGGCTTAACTCCTTGAATCGGGTTGCGCTTGCTATTGTGGATTGGAACTCTCTTGTACTTGCATTCTATCAAAAGTATTTTCCTCCGGAAAAGACCGCTATGCTACGGAGTCAAATCACTAGCTTCCGGCAAAGAGGGGATGAGTCTTTGTTTGATGCGTGGGAACGATACAAGGAGCTTCAACGTCAATGCCCTCACCATGGCATGGACAAGTGGTTCATTGTCATGCAATTTTACAACGGTCTCTACAACGAGTCGCGTCAAGTGCTAGATTCAGCGGCGAATGGTAGTTTCGACAATATTGATGTGGAGGAGGCCATTGATACGATTGAGGCCATGGCGATCCACAATGCGCAATATGGGAGCTCTAGGAACGTTCCTAGGAGTGGAGGTAAGAATGATGGCGACGCGGTGGCTATGCTTAATGCTAAGTTGGATGCCATGACCGCGATGATGATGAGTCAAATGCAAGCTGGTTCTTCAAATGCGGGTGGACAAACGGTGGCGGCTATGCATACTTCCAATGATCCCACTTGTGGCTCATGTGGCCTTTCCGGTCATTCTTCCTTAGAATGCCGAGGTATGTATCCGGTCCATGCATTTCAATCTCAACACAACAACCCATACTCTAACTATTATAATGAAGGCTACAAAAACCATCCGAACTTGAGCTACAAAAGCCAAAACGTCTTGAATCCTTCATCACAACAACCACAACACCAACCACAACAACAAAACAGCCCTTACAATAACGCTCCACAAAATTTCAGCCCTTATAATGCTCCTCGACTTTACAACCCTCCGGGCTTTAATCGCCCCAATTTTCAACCTCAAAACGCTCCGCCACCGGTGCAAGCCGCTCCGGTCCCCGATCCCATGAATGAAATGCGAGCCATGATGATGCAAATGGCTAAAACGCAAGAGACAATGATGGCTCACATTCAAAAGAGTGACCAAGCAAAGGACTCGGCCATCAAGATGCTTGAAACGCAAGTGGCTCAACTTGCTTCTTCTAGTTCTCAAAGGAATGCGGGTTCTCTTCCTTCGCAAGGCACACAACCGCAACAACATGAGTCGATCAATGCCATCTCCTTACGAAGTGGGACAAGCTACGATGGTCCTCCAATGCCTAAGGTGGTAAGTGAGGTAGACCCTCCTCTTTCTCCTAACGATTTTAGTGCTTCTAGTGATGGTTTTTCAGGAGCGAGCACGAATGGAGCACCACAAGGAGGTCAGGCCGTGGGTCCCCAAAGAGAGCAGGCTATGGGCCCTCCTGGAGGTGGTGCAGCCGTGGCATCCAAGGGAGGGGCAGCCGTGAGTGGTGGTCATGTGCACGTGGAGAACAAGACGATGGAGCAAAACGCAGCTAAGGAAAATGAGCCGCCAATTCAAATCAAGTTGCCATTCCCGAGCCGAGTGGTAAAGTCTAAACTTGACACGCAATTTGGTAAGTTCATGGAGGTAGTGAAAGACTTGAAGGTAACTGTGCCCTTTACTGAACTAGTTACTCAAGTCCCTGCGTATGCAAAATTTTTAAAAGACATACTCACTCGTAAAAGATCGTTTAGTGAGGTGGAGACTGTGGCTTTTACTGCGGAATGCAGCGCACTTTTACAAAACCAGTCTCCTCCTAAACTAAAGGATCCGGGTATTTTCTCCATACCTTGCACGATTGGCACTGTTTCTATTTCTAACGCTCTATGCGATTTAGGTGCAAGTGTAAGCGTCATGCCTTACTCCGTATGCGAGAAACTCAACATGGGCGAGTTAAAAGTAACTAATATCACGCTCCAGATGGCGGATCGTTCCGTCAAACGCCCTCTAGGCGTTTTGGAGGATGTTCCTGTCAAAGTGGGTAAGTTTTTCATTCCCGTCGATTTCATCGTTCTTGACATGGCCGAGGACTCCCAAATTCCTATCATATTGGGTCGGCCTTTCTTGCACACTGCTGGTGCAATCATAGACGTCAAGAACGGCAAATTGACGTTGGATATAGGAGGTGATAAAGTTACTTTCAACCTTTCTAATGCTTTAAAGCGCCCTATGTTGGAGGAGCATGTCTTTGCTTTGGATGTTATTGACGATTGTGTAGACGAGTACTTACCTCAAGTCCTCGAGAGGGACCCTCTTGAGTCCGTGCTCTGTTGTGATGTGATCGTAGGTACTTTAGGGAGGACGGATGCGGGTAGAAATTTGTGATCAAAGACAGCGTGCATCTTTGTCAGTGTGTTGATGGCGAGTGGATCTTTGTAGATCTTTGTCGAGCTGTTGATGATGGAGATGGATATGATGATGAAGAGGACGATGGTAGTGGGTTCGTCTATGACGAGACCCACGGATGGTGGTACTTCTAGTACCCGCTGCTGAGCCCCCGTTTTAAGCCGATTTGGGGGGGCGTTTTCATTGTAAATATCTTGTATGTACGCTTTTCTTTTTGACTCGCTTTTGCTCGTTTTATCTCCCTTATTTTATGGTCCCTGGTTGATGTGCTTTAGGACACATTGGGGACAATGTGTTGTTTGGTTTGGGGGGAGAAACGCTTTGCTTTCTGTTGCTTTATTTTTACGTTTTATTTTCGCTTTCCTTTCTGTTGCTTTATTTTTACGTTTTATTTTTACGTTTTCTTTTTCGTTTTTCATTTGGAAATCCAAAAAAAAAATCTGAAAATTCAAAAAATACCAAAAAAATCAGAAAATTTCTCAAAAATACGTATCCCGATCGTTGTTTGCGAGCTGTTTTTACTTTGATTCTTTCCCGACATCCCTTCCCTTGTTTGCTTTGAGATTTGGCATGTTTCTTATTGTTTGGACTAGCGCTACGGGGATGTTTTGACTGTAACACCCCGGCTTTTCCTAATATTTATTATTTGTCTCGTTTATATTCGTAAATTATTTCTCTTGATTTTCTCATTTCTTTTAGCTCGAGAAAATCAGTTCTCTTGTCGTGTGATTAAGCTACTCTGTAGTCGGTACTTAAATACAGAGTAATTTAGCTAAAAACGGTGTAACTTCCTCATACGAACTCCGATTCAAGTGATTCAAAAGGCTAAACTGTGTATTTTTTCGACACCGTTGCATCTGCCAAATTTTCAGAAGCTAATTTGGACCGGCCCAACTTGGACCGAACCAAATCCTCCTTTGCACGGATAGGGTTCAGGGTTTTGGTTGGCTTTTTGAGCAAGGCAATTAATTATCCTATAATCTCCTAATCTTGGCATTATGATAATCTGATTTCTACCCTAATCTCTCATTCCTCTCATTCCATCCACATTCATTCCTTCTTCATCTCTCAAAATATCTCTCCAACCTCATCCAAACTCCATTATTGCTCTTCCAAGCTTTCATTCCTTTCATCCTAAGTCTTTCCTAGCCTTTTCCCTTGGTATAGGATCTCTTTTACCCCTTTTATTTTTCTGTTATTGTGTTATTTTATGTGTTATTGTGCTATGTATTCATTATTTGTATGTTTTGGCTTGGATCATCAAAGGAGAAGAAGGCTTTGAAGAAGGAGACACTATCCTAGTTGAAGAAGAAGAGGAGTAGCACGTTTTTGGGATCTCTACAAAGGTAACTAGGTGTGATCTAGTTGTGTTTTAACATGTATGAGGCCTATATGTTGTTGATCTAGTATTCTACATTGTCGATCTATATTGTGAGTGTAAATTCATGTTGTTTGATTAGGGTTTTGTTATGAAATCATGCTAGAATCTTTGGCCTCATACTAGGGTTTGTCATGTTATCATCATTAATTGCATAATACACATAAATTAATGCTAATCATGTTTGTAAAACTAAAAAAAAATGATTGGGTGTTGAATGATGATGATTGCCGTATGTTTGGGGAAAGGCCGACACCCTTGCTCCTTGTTTACCTTGTTTTTCTTCCTTAATTTTTGGCTAGTTATGAATGGATTAGGATGTATGCATGATTTAACTAAAGATAACTATGAATTATGATGATTGATTAAGTCTAAAAAGGTTTGTATGCATGCTTTAGTGGGTTAATCACATGAAATCAATAATGGGTCACATGAGTGTGGTGTTGGTTGCATGAAAATGGACGGGAAGTTGTGTTGACCGTATGTGTGTGTTCTGGCCGTATTGTGTGGGTGTGTATAATGGTTCGTTTGTCGCTTGTTTTGGGTCTTGGTATGTCTTAAAGTGTTGTACAAGCTAAATTGAATCGAGTTACACTTTGTTTGATCACTAAACAATGAATTATGAGCATGTTAATTGAATATATGACTTGTAAAGTATGTTGATCATATTGTACTCCGTATGTATGGTTGTTTTGGTTGCGTGGTTGTGTTGGAAGTGTTGGAGACAGGTTACCAGGTTAACAGGTTATGCTTGGGTTAAGTTTGCACATGGGTACTGTTCTGGCACATGTGTGAGGAGATACAACGTCCTAGGATGGACGGATACCGCCCATGATCCCCTCGGCTATTCTTGTTGCTTAGCTAGAGCGACTATGGGTTCTCAACCAGAAGGGTTAGAGACTATGGTTATATTTATGTCGTCACCGTTCTTGTTGCTCGGTGGAATTTGGCCCAAATTTAGACTTGTGATTATTGAGGAACTTCTTGTTGCTGTTCCGCCATAGGGTTTGGGTGATTCTTGTTGCTTCACCCGGGGTGATTCTTGTTGCTTCACCCAGTTCTCCGCGCTTACTCTCGCAATTGGTTGGAAGATGGATCGTCGTGTGCGCTCAGTTGGTTGGGTCACAACCTTGGTTGTGCCGTGTGGTTGTGCTTGTGATTGTATTGTTGTTTTATTGTTGTATGATTTGTTGTACATGTATTTATACTTTGGTTTAGGCCGTAGGCCAGGTGAGCTTGTTGCTTTGTGGTTGTTTGCATTTGTTATGTTAAAATATGACTGGGGAGCACCTAGTTACTCCCCACTGATTGTGGTTGTTGCTTCCTTTTTTATAGGTATGCGCGTGACGGGAATCGAGTGAGGATATGCGAGGATATGACCGTGCTATACCTTAGAAGAGATGTGTTTTTGTTGGACTATTCGGATTTGTATTTTGGATTGTTTTAGACTTTATTTCGGACTTTGGACTTTGTTTTGGATTTGGTTGTAAGGGGTATTTATTCCCCATGTTTTTGCTAGGCCTTAAGGCCTACTCTTTTCTTTCTGTTTAGTTTTAGTAGTTGTTTGAGTAATAATCCGGGCTACGGTGTTTCCGCCACCGTGATTTCAGTTTTAAAACCTTTATCTTTCCTAAAACCTTTTTAAATCGTATTTTATTCTATTTTAAAAACCCGGGTTGTTACATTAACGCTTGCGGATGATGGCGTGCTTTTACTTTGTTGGCTTTATCATTTCACGGACTATAGCTACTTTTATTGTGAGGTTTTTACCCTCCTGCGGCCGGTTCATCTATCCTGATCCCCGTGCTTTGATTGTGAGTAGTTCTCCTCGTGGGGTACGTAACATTAACGCGCATAAGTGTGGTCCCTATCCCGTTTTTCTCCGCGATTTTGTCACTTGTTTATGCATATGAGGCTTTAGTTGATTTTCACATGATTCACCTTGTCTTACTTTGATTTATCCTCTCATATATGATCCTTTTACCCTTACCTACATGAGTTTGCTAGCTACATTGCTAAATAGCCTACCCTAGCCAAGCTAGTTATCGCTTTTGCTTACTCTGGTGCTTGTCCTACGGGTTGTGATCATGGCTACGACTTGCTGATGTCGTGAGCTTGAGAGTGTTGGTGATTTTAGTCGGGATTGCTGTTTCCCTGACCTTTTATGAGGTATTTCCGCAACTTTCTAAGTGTGCTCTTTTGCTCAAGAAAAATCAAACAAAAATCTGAAAAATCAAACACAACACAAAAATACAAAAGAAAAGAAAAATGTGTGCACAAAAATGAAAGAGTTGTTGTTGTTGTTGCATGAGTGAGCACTTGTAATCATTTGTTTTGTTGCGATGATGTGTAGAGGAGACCGATATGCTGTTTTCAGTCCGTTTTCCATGAGAGTTGGGTTCCGTTTTTGTTGGACGAGCACTTGAGTAGTACGAGTGGTTTCTAGTGGCTTAGCTCCACGATTCCATAATCATTTGTTCCACCTTCTTGCCCTTTTCCTCTTTATGGCCTTTACACTCTTCATATCCTATGTAAGTCCTCATGTTTGTTTCGTTTTTGTGACATTATTTGTGTACGGGAATACGATATTTGGTCCACATTAGATTGCGGGCGTGCTTCCACTAGTCGAGTAGGTGAGTGTCATCATATATATCACCTTGTTCATCATTTGTGCTAGAGTGGAAACCGCGAGAGGTCCGTGATTTGATTGCTAGAGAGCCTTTGTTTAAGCCATGCTATTCATTCTGCGCCGTCTTGTAATTCTCATTAGTTAGCTTGCTATTTCCATACGTCCCATGTTGCTTCGGGATCGATTGCCATTTGCTTGAGCTACTTGCGGTTAGGTGATTGTTTGGGGAAGTTTCCTTATGCTCGCTTTGTCCTCTATTTTCTGTCATGCTTTGTTGCTTGAGGACAAGCAACGGTTCGGTTTGGGGGAGTTTGATGTGTCATATATTTACATACTTATAGCCCCTTGTTCGTAGCGTCTCTTTGCGATTCTCGTGCTTTTATTTGCGTTTCAGCTCCTATTTCTCTCTGTTTTGCCTCTGCTGCGTTTTTGTGTCCATTTTGCAGGTACACGCGCTTATTTGGAGTATAGGATGCTTGTCGAGAAGTTTCGGAAAGTTTCGTGAAGTTTCGTGAAGTTTTGAGGTGATTCGAGTTGGTTTCGTTGCGTTTCGCTTGCGTACGAGCCTCGTTTCACTAAATGAAGGTGTCCCGGGACCTTGGGACGGGATTTGAAGCTCTCATATTCATCCTATGACTCGTCCCTACTCCTAGGCCTCGTCCCTTAGCCTTGGGATGACAAGAAAGCAAAAATAAACTAAGTACAAGAAGGAGCAAAAAAGAGGAAGAAAGCTGTAACCCACGGGACAAAGGTGGTCCCGGTCGGGATAAATGTGGTCCCGGACGGGACAAGCTTCCCGGACCCTAGGGACGGGTCTTGTCTCTTCGTGTGCTTAAATTACATCGTCTATTTGAGGGGGTTAAACATCATATCTTTGCACGAAATTTTTACAGCATTCTTAGGACTCTCTAAACTAGTTTCTCTCCAAAATTTAGGGTTTGATTAATTTTCCTTCTCCTTCTTTTATTTTCAATTCCCGACTCGAGTACGTTGTTTAGATCGTCTATTTGGTTTTGTTGCTTGGATTATTCTTGTTCTCCTCTGAATTTTCTGATTGGTATTGATTTTCTCTTCTCCCTTTTGATTGCTATTTCATCTTTTATCATTGTTGATCATGTTTTCATCCATTGTTATTGCTTTTGTTGTTGTTTTCGTCATGAGTGAGTAGTTCGTTATCTAGGGAGGAAGGGTGATCATGGGTGAGTAGTCTTGGATGATTTTGGTGATGATTTGATGAGGGTTTTGCTTGTGTTTTGGTTATCTTGTTTTGATTGTGTTCGTTGATCCCTTGGCCAAGGTTTTGCGAGCGTTTGCTACCCTTAAACTTAAGACCGAAAGCCTAGTTTAAGGTAGGGCACAAGACTAACCATTAGGACCCTCACTTGTAAGTTGCGAGAGCCCGCATTTGAGACCTAGAGGACGCTTAGGACCGAGAGGCCGAGCCTATTCCTTAGCACTTGCGATTCCCGACTCATTTCTATCACCATTCTTCATCCTAGCTTTGCCTATGCTATCCCCGATTCCCTAGATCTTTCCCTTATAAGTTTAATCCATTGTCTTTCGCTATAGCTTTAGTAAACCAAACCACACTCGAACCGAGATTAGAATCGTTCAAAATAACCAACATTTCGACCATCTCCCTGCGGATACGATACCCGACTTACCCTTGCTACCGTTAGAGTTTGTCCGGATTTACTTTTGATTAGGTGACGCGATTAAGCCTATCATACTTCCCACCAGAGAAGACCGCCATGCTTAGGATCCAAATCACGAGCTTCCGCCAACGGGGGAACGAGTCCTTGTTCGATGCGTGGGAGAGGTATAAGGACTTGCAACGCCAATGCCCGCACCATGGCATGGACAAATGGTTTATTGTCATGCAATTCTACAACGGTCTCTACAATGAGTCACGCCAAGTGCTAGACTCCGTGGCGAATGGTCGGTTTGACAACATAGACGTTGATGAGGCTATTGACACGATCGAGGCCATGGCGATTCATAATGCGCAATATGGTAGTTCTAGGAATGTTCCTAGGAGCGGAGGTAAGCATGATGTTGATGCGGTGGCATTGCTTACGGCGAAAATGGATACAATGACCGCAATGATGAGTGAAATGCGAGCGGGTGGTAGTTCCTCACATGCTAGTGGACAAACGGTAGCGGCAATGCACACTTCCCATGATCCAACTAGCGGTTCATGTGGCATTTCCGGTCATTCTTCCCATGAATGCCGAGGTATGTATGCCCCCGTTCTTGCTTTTCAATCTCAACCACATTCACAAAACAACCCTTACTCAAACTTTTACAACGAAGGTTACAAGAACCACCCAAATTTGTCCTACAAAAGTAACAATGTCTTAAACCCTCCACCACAACAACCACAACATAACACTCCACAAAATTTCAGCTCATATAATCCCCCACGACCTTACAACCCGCAGGGCTTTAATCGCCCCAATTTTCAACCTCAAAATGCGCCGCGCCACCGATGCAAGCCGCTCCGTCTTCGAGTGTTGATCCGATGATGAGTGAAATGAGAGCCATGATGATGCAAATGGCTAAGACACAAGAGACTATGATGGCTCACATGCAAAAGAGTGATCAAACGAAGGATGCGGCCATCAAAATGCTCGAGACACAAGTGGCTCAACTTGCTTCATCTAATCCTCAAAGGAAGCCGGGTTCCCTTCCGTCACAAGGGTCACATGTAGGGATCTCATCCCATTCACTAATCAAATATTAGTGTAAATCAAATTACTCTAATTTGATTTAGCAAGATCTATGTGGTACAAATTCACTTTGTTACAAGTTTAGAAATGTTATACCTTTCTCAAAGGGAAATATTGGGCACAAAACTAGAACTCCTTTCTAGTTTTGTTTCTTGAGCTTAAGGTTAGGATGATCCTCCAAAAACCCGAGTTTCCAAAATAGGAAACCTCCTAAAAGATGCACCCAAGAACACACACCAAAATACTAAAGATTTTTGACTAGAAATCACTTAGTATCACTTGATAATATGTGATAGTATTATTACTAACTCTTAGTAATAAAAGTATTATTTAGAGAGGTTTTTGTTTAGAGAGATTAGTAAAACAATTGCATGAATGATTTTCTTTCTTTATCATATCATTATATAAGAGAGCAAGCAACAAAATGAAGTGTATGAAACACTCCAAAGTGGCCGGCCCCCTTGAGAAGAGAAATGGAAGAGTTTCTCTCTTGTAAAGAGAAAATACTTGCATGCTAATGATTGTGTTTCTTGCATGCAAAAGTAAACAAAATGAATAGGACAAAAGAGGAATCTCTCCTCTTGTGTGCCCATTTTGGACGGTCCAAGGACCTCCTAGAAGGGTCCATTTTGTTTGATAATATTTGTCACACAAATAGATTTAATTTATCACTTGAATCATCTAATATGATAAAGTATAAATTAATTAACCTCTTCCTTAATATACATGTACACTTACACATGTATTAAAAATATACTTTCACTAATCTCATTAGTAAAATATACATAATTAGTGAATTAACGTTTAATCACTAATTCTCATCTCCTCTAGTAATTTTATCGATATAAAATTCAAACGTACTAGTTCACAACTCGATTTCTCTCTAAACTAATATCACCGACTAACCGTTAGTCAAATTATCAAGTCACTAATCTAATCGTATCTCATACAATTAATTAGCTCTAATATTTAGATGCGTTCTATAGGTGTGACTTAAAGGGATCAATTGATTACCGCCGTTCTCACGACAATAACGTCAAACTCTAGTCAGCCAACCGTTATTGATTTACGTTAATCAATTGACAATAATTCAGGATTATCCCCATGTATTCCTTAATTGAGATTTATTAAGTAATCGCACTATTGTGGAGGACACATACTCCAACAATCTCCCACTTGTCCGAGACAAGTTGTGCATTACCAATTCTCATGTCCGTTTCACATCTCCCAGTCGATGCAAGGTGTCTTACAGGTCATACTTGCATACTTAGATATATATCGTGAGTGGTTTCCTCGATATGGAGAGTAGCTGTCTGACCGGGGAATCTACCGTAGATTCTTACCGAGCGTGGCCACGCATTTTCAGCGACTACTCCTCGAGTGGCCCAAAGATGTTTTACCCCGACAAGGGTGGACATTTCCCTTCCACTCGATTGTACTGTATAATGCAGATCACCATGACCCCAAAGATGCCCTTATAACCCCTTTCACGGCATGGTTTAAGACAAAAATGAAAGTCACTCGGAAACTGCACCGACTCAGACAATCAGTTTCCAATCAATGAATCGACTCAAAGGAATACTATAGAAATTCCCACCACGATCATGTTTCAATCTCATTGAAAAGGAATTCTATAAGCGTCACCGCCCGACAGAGTGTTTTCACAGTCTGTCTATGCAAACGATCAGTCATCTTATATGACCCTATGGTGTTGAACCCACCATCGATCGACTTGGAATCTAGTCTCTACGAGACGTCACCTCTTTATACGAGACCAGGAACCAAATACTTAGTTTATGCCGTTCACTTGAATACGTTCAAAGTTGTCACACAAATATTCGGATAAACAAAGTATGCATTCATAATGACTTAAGATAAAAACAATGAATGTTATTTTCATATATGTAATAAGATACATCGTTCAATTACATATTACGAAACTAAAGGAAATCTGGCATACGCCGCAACCCCATGGAGGTGGTGTGCGCGTCATGCTTAGCCCTCGAAAGAGGCTTGGTTAAAGGATCAGCGATGTTATCGTCTGTCCCAACCTTACAAATATCTATTTCCTTCCTTTCCACATTATCTCTAATAACGTGGTATTTCCTCAAAACGTGTCTAGACTTGTTACTAGACTTGGGCTCCTTTGCTTGAAAGATAGCCCCACTGTTATCACAATAAACAGTGACTGGATCCACGGCACTAGGGACTACTCTTAGTCCATCCAAGAATTGCCGAATCCACACAGCTTCTTTAGCAGCTTCAGATGCTGCCAAATACTCAGCTTAGTCGTAGAATCAGCAGTGACACTCTGTTTGAAGCTCTTCCAACAAACAGCTCCTCCATTCAACATAAAGACATAGCCGGATTGGGATTTTAAATCATCCCCATCAGTTTGGAAACTTGCATCCGTGTAACCCTTTACACGTAGCTCAAGTTCTCCTCCAAACACTAGAAACGAATCCTTAGTTCTTCTCAAGTACTTAAGGATGTTCTTCACAGCTATCCAGTGACTCTCACCGGGATTAGCTTGATACCGGCTCGTCATGCTCAAGGCGAATGCGACGTCGGGACGAGTGCAAATCATAGCATACATGATTGATCCTACAGCGGAAGCATAAGGGATCAATTTCATGCGTTCAATTTCCGCAGGAGTCGTAGGACATTGAGATTTCTTCAATGTTATTCCTACACTCATCGGAAGAAAGCCTCTCTTGGAGTCTTTCATATTGAACCTATCAAGAATCTTATCAATATAAGTTTCTTGACTTAATGCTAGTATCCTTTTGGATCTATCTCTATAGATCCGGATACCCAAGATGCGTTGTGCCTCTCCCAAGTCCTTCATTTGGAAATGGTTTCCCAATTCCACCTTTACCGAATTCAAACTTGGAATATAATTTCCAATCAATAGTATGTCATCCACATACAAAATAAGGAAGGTTACCTCGCTCCCACTAAACTTCATGTACAAACAAGGTTCCTCGGTACTTCGAGCGAATCCATGTTGTTTGATAACATGATCGAATCTATGATTCCAACTCCTTGATACTTGCTTAAGACCATAAATGGATCTCTTAAGCTTGCATACTTTCTTAGGGTTGGATGTATCTACAAAACCTTCAGGTTGTGTCATAAACACTTCCTCTTCTAGAATCCCATTCAAGAAGGCGGTTTTTACATCCATTTGCCATATCTCATAGTCATGAAATGCGGCAACCGCTAAGATTATCCTTATGGATCGAAGCATAGCAACCGGTGCAAAGGTTTCATCATAATGAATACCTTGGACTTGTGAAAAGCCTTTTGCCACCAATCTAGCTTTGTAAACATCTATATGTTTATCTATGCCGAGTTTGATTTTGAATATCCATTTACACTGAAGAGGTTTCACTCCTTCAGGTAAATCTACCAAGTCCCAAACTTGGTTCTCGTACATAGAATCCATTTCGGATTTCATGGCCTCAAGCCATTGTTCGGAGTTGGGGCTACTTATAGCCGCCTTGTAGGTTGAGGGTTCGTTGCTTTCGAATAACAACAAATCACCCTCCTCCTCGATGTTACCGAGGTAACGGTCAGGTTGATGACTAATTCTTCCTGAACTCCTAGGGATTACAACCGTGTCAGAAGACGATGGAACGGTGTCCTCATCTTCTGCTTCGGTTTGTGGCTCTTGAACTTCATCAAGTTCAAATTTTCTCCCACTCTGTTTGTTAGAAATATATTCATCTTCTAGAAAAACAGCATCACGAGCCACAAACACTTTGTTCTCGTGAGGGTTGTAGAAGTAATAACCACAGGTTTCCTTAGGATAACCTACAAAAAGACATTTGTCAGACCTTGGAGCGAGTTTATCGTCAGTTTTATTCTTGACGAATGCTTCACAACCCCAGATTCTCATGAATGACAAATAGGGAACCGTTCCCGTCCATATCTCATATGGAGTCTTATTGGCCGCTTTAGTCGGACTTCGATTTAGTGAGAAAACAGCAGATAACAATGCAAAGCCCCAAAATGATCCAGGAAGCTCACTTTGACTCATCATAGACCGAACCATGTCTAGCAAAGTTCGGTTTCTCCTTTCTCCAACACCATTTAATTGTGGTGTGCCCGGAGGAGTCCATTGTGATATTATACAACAATTCTTAAGATGTGAATCAAACTCATTACTTAGATATTCGCCACCACGATCCGATCGTAGTGCTTTTATCCTTTTGTTCAATTGATTCTCAACCTCATTTTGAAATTCTTTAAATTTCTCAAAAGCATCACTTTTATGCCTTATTAAGTAAACATAACCATATCTACTTAAGTCATCGGTAAAAGTAATGAAGTAATGATATCCTCCTCTAGCGATGATGTTTAATGGACCACACACATCGGTATGTATGAGTCCTAAAACCTCACTTGCTCGTGTCCCTTTACCACTAAAAGGTTGACGAGTCATCTTGCCTAAGAGGCAAGATTCGCATGTACCATATGATTCGTAATCAAATGGTTTGAGAACCTTGGTCGCAACAAGTCTCTTTATGCGTTTGTCGTTTATGTGACCTAAACGACAATGCCAAAGGTAGGATTTGTTTGATTCATTCGATTTGAGCCTCTTGTTTTCCACATGATAAACATCATTGACATCATTTAAAACATAAATACATCCAATTGAAATAGCTTCTCCATAAACCATTTCATTAGATGAAAAACTACAACGGTTGTTCTTAATCACAAAACAAAAGCCTTCCGCATCTAACACGGAGACGGAGATAATGTTTTTCGTTAGAGTTGGTACAAAATAACAGTTATTTAAATGCAACTCTAAACCACTAGCAAGAGCGAGTACAAAAGTTCCCACGGAAACGGCCGCTACTCTAGCTCCATTGCCCATGCGGAGATCTACATCACCCTTGGCTAGAGCTCGCACGTTTCTCATCCCCTGCAAATGATTACAAAGGTGAGATCCACATCCGGTATCCAATACCCATGTAGAAATGCAAGCATGATTGATGTCTATCATATAGAGATTAGAAGGAAGAATACCTTTGAATGTCGCACATCCATCTTTCAAGTCCTTCTTGTATTTGGAACAATTGCGCTTCCAATGACCCACTTCATTGCAATATTTGCAAGTGTCATTGAGAGGTTTTCCCTTGTTGATCTTGGGCTTAGGCTTATGTGGAACACCTTCCACAATAGCCTTGCCCTTACCCTTGCCTTTGACGAATGGCGTTTTCTTAGCCACCTTCCCCTTCTTGACTCCTAGACTCATGTTCTTCATTTTCATGGAGAGAACATCTTTCTTCTCCACCTCATTCACTTCCATATCCCTCTCGGCTTGGACCAAGAGTGCATGAAGTTCATGGTAACTCTTATCCATGTTGTTCATGTTATAGTTTACTCTAAAATGAGCAAACTTGTTGGGAAGAGAATGAAGAATGCGGTTAATCGCAAGAGCTTTCGGTATAGCACACTCTTGACACTCAAGAGTGTCTATTTGCTCAATCATTTTGAGCACATGAGGACCAACTTTTTGGTTCCTCTCAAGCTTTGCATCGAAAAACCGTACCGCGGCTTAATAAAGCCTTATTTGCGGTGCTTTGGAGAACATGGTTGTCACTCTAGTGAATATCGCATATGCACTTTTTTGAGTAACAAAACGGAGTTCGAGAGTGGGTGCCATGGACCAAATCAAGACGTTTTTCACGTCATTGTCCACTTTCACATACTCATCATAGGCGGCTCGTGCCGCCCCCGATCGAGAAGTGGGTTCGGCGGGTGGTTGATCGGTAAGGTGTTTGAGCACATTGTCGGATGTAGCGGCGCCCCTCATCGTCGAATCCCATTCGACAAAGTTGCTACCGTCATCCTTAAGGATACACTTATCCATCACGGTTCTCAACCATGAATCTTTGCCCAAGATGGGCGCTGGAGTTGATGATGATGATGCCATTGCGATTTGAAATAAACGATTCTACAACAAATATGAGGAAATATATAAGCATTCATTGTTCATTTATAACATTTGCTAAAACGGTTTTAAAACAAATGTCCATTTATATAATGATCTCTCACGAAATTATATAAATGATTCCAAGACTCGTTTTTCATATAAAATTAGACATCTCATGTTTCCTTTTATATAAAAGCGATAAGTCAACACTTGACTAATTCTACACTAGAATGTTTGGTTGATGATTTTCTATAAAATGCATCCATTAGCCCCAAATAACTCTTATTTGGTTGAGTCGAAACCAAATTAGCATGGGACTTCCTCCCACTACTTACCCATGGTAACGAGGTTCCACGTTGCGGAGGTCCTCACGAACATGGGGTTCATAGTCGCCACATTTGGAAAGGCTTAATCTCAATTCATTTGTTTGATTATGTGGGTGATCTTGTCAATTTTAGTCATAAAAATTCTTTATAAGTGAACTAATTTAGGAATCATGACTTAAATCGACAATCATAGTGGGATATCGTGGCATGCATGGCGATTTTGGCATGTGTGCGGAAAATAAGCAATCAAACAAGCATAAGAAAGCATAAGCATAAACCTAGTATGGCCACCTAAAAGTAATTAAAATTACAAGGAGTTACAAATTGGAAACCAATCCTTTGGTCCCTCTTCATCTGGGCTTCATCCAAGGCCCCTCCTTGCTAGCTTTAGAACACTTCTAAGGCTCCATCTCGATCCATCGCCGGTCTTCGGATTACAAATAGTTACAAGTTTAAATTACAAATGAATACATAGCAATCCTATTATACATTTGTAAATGAAATAAACTATTAAATTACAAACCGGCGATACGAGATCGCATTTAATTACAAACCACACGATATTCCCTTTCATTACGGGCAATATCGGTAAAAATATAACAAACTATGGCCATACTAGTAAGAATAAACATTCATTCAATAATAAACATTCATCCAAACATGCAAAATGAAAAGCTTATAAATAAAAAACATGCCAAAATCGCCCCAAACAATAATCGCATTAAATCGGTTCAAACCGATCTCATTTTTAATCGATTAATCTCATATTAATCAATAATGCTTAAAACACCTTTTAAGCTTGAACTAAAACTTCTAAACTGATTTAGAACACCCAAAATTAGTTTTCACTAATTCATGGTGATTTTAGTTCACTTTAGTGGTCATTTTGCTAATTACTTTAACTTTAATCATAACATTTTATGAATAAAGCATTAAAAATCAAAATAAAATAAAATAAAACCATTTTTATTTTGACAAAATTTTGTATATTCTGGAACACTTCCAGAAAATCAAAAAAGAAAATTTTGGTCAGAAAATATTTACGAATTATTTTATAACAAAAAACATACGATTTCATCAATTTTATCTCATAAAATCAATAAAATATACAAATCAGTGAGGTAAAATCCCAAATTTATACTTGAGCATCCTGATAATTTATAAAAATATTAGTATAAATTTCATGTCCAGAAAACAACGTTTACTATATTTTGGACATTAAAATGCATATTATACCGATTTTAAAAACAAATATGATTAAATATTCAAAACTCAAGATTTGATTCTGAAAATTTACATGCAGAAAGTATAAATATAAAAAAACACTGTGTAAAAATTTTGAGACCAGATTCCAAATATAACTATTTATAGTCATTATTTTAGCCAAAAATACACTTTTTGACTCGGTTTTGCATAAAAATCATTTTAATTAGCAAACAAATTTCAAAAATTACGAAATTTGACCACAAACTTCATGAGACCAGAAACTATGCATGCAATAGAAATCTCGTGTTAAAACAACTTTTAACACCATTTTCGGATTTTATCATATTTATTCCCAATAAATATATAAAACTCCAAAAACAACAAAATAAATTTGTAACCACAAGCCTAAGCTCTGATACCACTTGTAGGGATCTCATCCCATTCACTAATCAAATATTAGTGTAAATCAAATTACTCTAATTTGATTTAGCAAGATCTATGTGGTACAAATTCACTTTGTTACAAGTTTAGAAATGTTATACCTTTCTCAAAGAGAAATATTAGGCACAAAACTAGAACTCCTTTCTAGTTTTGTTTCTTGAGCTTAAGGTTAGGATGATCCTCCAAAAACCCGAGTTTCCAAAATAGGAAACCTCCTAAAAGATGCACCCAAGAACACACACCAAAATACTAAAGATTTTTGACTAGAAATCACTTAGTATCACTTGATAATATGTGATAGTATTATTACTAACTCTTAGTAATAAAAGTATTATTTAGAGAGGTTTTTGTTTAGAGAGATTAGTAAAACAATTGCATGAATGATTTTCTTTCTTTATCATATCATTATATAAGAGAGCAAGCAACAAAATGAAGTGTATGAAACACTCCAAAGTGGCCGGCCCCCTTGAGAAGAGAAATGGAAGAGTTTCTCTCTTGTAAAGAGAAAATACTTGCATGCTAATGATTGTGTTTCTTGCATGCAAAAGTAAACAAAATGAATAGGACAAAAGAGGAATCTCTCCTCTTGTGTGCCCATTTTGGACGGTCCAAGGACCTCCTAGAAGGGTCCATTTTGTTTGATAATATTTGTCACACAAATAGATTTAATTTATCACTTGAATCATCTAATATGATAAAGTATAAATTAATTAATCTCTTCCTTAATATACATGTACACTTACACATGTATTAAAAATATACTTTCACTAATCTCATTAGTAAAATATACATAATTAGTGAATTAACGTTTAATCACTAATTCTCATCTCCTCTAGTAATTTTATCGATATAAAATTCAAACGTACGAGTTCACAACTCGATTTCTCTCTAAACTAATATCACCGACTAACCGTTAGTCAAATTATCAAGTCACTAATCTAATCGTATCTCATACAATTAATTAGCTCTAATATTTGGAGTACGTTCCTATAGGTGTGACTTAAAGGGATCAATTGATTACCGCCGTTCTCACGACAATAACGTCAAACTCTAGTCAGCCAACCGTTATTGATTTACGTTAATCAATTGACAATAATTCAGGATTATCCCCATGTATTCCTTAATTGAGATTTATTAAGTAATCGCACTATTGTGGAGGACACATACTCCAACAATCTCCCACTTGTCCGAGACAAGTTGTGCATTACCAATTCTCATGTCCGTTTCACATCTCCCACTCGATGCAAGGTGTCTTACAGGTCGTACTTGCATCCTTAGATATATATCGTGAGTGGTTTCCTCGATATGGAGAGTAGCTGTCTGACCGGGGAATCTACCGTAGATTCTTACCGAGCGTGGCCACGCATTTTCAGCGACTACTCCTCGAGTGGCCCAAAGATGTTTTACCCTGACAAGGGTGGACATTTCCCTTCCACTCGATTGTACTGTATAATGCAGATCACCATGACCCCAAAGATGCCCTTATAACCCCTTTCACGGCATGGTTTAAGACAAAAATGAAAGTCACTCGGAAACTGCACCGACTCAGACAATCAGTTTCCAGTCAATGAATCGACTCAAAGGAATACTATAGAAATTCCCACCACGACCAGGTTTCAATCTCATTGAAAAGGAATTCTATAAGCGTCACCGCCCTACAGAGTGTTTTCACAGTCTGTCTATGCAAACGATCAGTCATCTTATATGACCCTATGGTGTTGAACCCACCATCGATCGACTTGGAATCTAGTCTCTACGAGACGTCACCTCTTTATACGAGACCAGGAACCGTTCCTTTTACTGAATTAGTCACTCAAATCCCCGCATATGCTAAATTTTTGAAAGACATCCTCACCCGTAAGCGATCTTTTAGTGAGATCGAGACTGTGGCTTTTACTGCGGAATGCAGCGTTCTCTTGCAAAACCAGTCTCCTCCTAAACTGAAAGATCTGGATAGTTTCTCCATACCTTGCACTATTGGTACCGTTTCTATTGCTAACGCTCTATGTGATTTAGATGCAAGTGTAAGTGTCATGCCTTACTCCGTATGCGAGAAACTCAACATGGGCGAGTTAAAGGTTACGAACATCACGCTCCAAATGGCGGATCGTTCTGTCAAACGCCCCTTGGGTATTTTAGAGGACGTTCCTTTCAAAGTGGGTAAGTTTTTTATTCCCGTCGATTTCATTGTTCTTGACATGGCCGAGGACTCCCAAATTCCTAACATTTTGGGTCGGCCCTTCTTGCACACTGCTGGTGCTATTATTGATGTCAAGAACGAAAAATTGACGTTGGATGTCGGAGGTGATAAAATTACTTTTAACCTTTCTAACGCTTTAAAACGCCCAATGTTGGAGGAGTCTGTCTTTTCTATAGATGTCATTGATGATTGTGTGGACGAGCACTTACCTAGGGTCCTCGAGAGGGATCCTCTTGAGGTTGTACTTTGTTGTGATTTGCATGCAGGTGAGCTCGGGAGGACGGACGAGGGTAGAGCTGTGATCAAGGATGAGTTGAGCGGTAATGGAGTTGGCTTTACTGCAAGCCAAGCGAGTGTACGTGTGAGCCTTGACGATGATGGCCGAGTTGCTAATGTGGATGATGAGGACGGACGAAATGAAGAGGACGATGGTAGTGGGTTCGTTTATGACGCGACCCACGGTTGGTGGTACTTCTAGTACCGTTGCTGAGCCCCCGTTTGATGCTGGTTTGGGGGGCGTTTCATTTTGTAAATATCTTGTATGTACACTTTTTCTTTAGACTTTGCTCGTTTTTCTCCCTTATTTTAAGGTCCCCGTGTTGATGTGCTTTATGACACATTGGGGACAATGTGTCGTCTGGTTTGGGGGGAGGAACGCTTTGCTTTTTCATTTTTGCTTTTTATTTTTGCGTTTTCTTTTTCGTTTTTCATTTCCAAAAAAAATCACAAAATCACAAAAAAAAATCATAAAATTTCTCAAAAAAATACCAAAAATACGTATCCCGAATTGTTGTTTGCGAGTTGTTTTTACCTTGATCTTTCCCGACATCCCTTCCCTTGTATGCTTTTAGCTTTGGGATGATTTTATTGTGTTGGATTAGCGCTACGGGGATGTTTAGACATAGTAGATGATGGCATGCCTTTACTTTTTGGCTTTATCACTTTGCGGACTATAGCTACTCTTTTAGTGAGGTTTTGAGCCTCCAGTGGCCAGTTCATCTATCCCGGTCCCCGTGCTTTTATCGTGTGTAGTTTTCCTCGTGGGGTACGTAACATTAACACGCATAAGTGTGGCCCCTATCCCGTTTTTCCCCGCGATTTTGTCACATGTTTTGCATATGAGGCTTTAGTCGATTTTCATATTATTCACCATGTTCATGCATTGTCTTTACCCTCTCATATATGATCCTATTACCCTTACCCAAATGAGTTTGCTAGCTACTTGCCAAATAGCCTACCCTAACCTAGCTAGTTACTGCTTTTGCTTACTCTTGTGCTCGTTCTTTGGGTTGTGATCATTGCTACGACTTGCTGATGTCGTTTGCTTGGAGAGTTTTGGTGAATATGTGTCGGGATTGCTGTTTCCCCGACCTTTGATGAAGTATTTTCCGCAACTATGTGAGTGTGCTCTTTGCTCAAGAAAAGAAACAAAAATCTGAAAAAACAAACACAACACAAAAATACAAAGAAAAGAAAGAAGAAATTGTGTGCACAAAATGAATAGTTCTTGTTGTTGTTACATGAGTGAGCACTTGTATTCGATTGTTTTGTTGCGATGATGTGTAGAGGAGACCGATATGCTGCTTTCGGTCCATTTATCATGAGAGTTGGGTCCCTTGTTGGCTTAGACGAGCACTTGAGTAGTACTAGTGGTCTCTAGTGGCTTAGGTCCACGATTCCATAATCATTTGTCCACCTTCTTACCCTTACCTCTCTTTAGCCTTTATACACCTCATTTCCTATGTAAGCCCTCATGTTTGAATCGTTTTTTGTGACATTATTTGTGTACGGGAATGCGAGGTTTGGTCCACATTAGATTGCGGGCGTGCTTCCACAAGTCGAGTAGGTGAGCGTCACTACATACTTCACCTTGTTCATCATTTGTGCTAGCACTAGTAGAAAATAGCCCTATCGTGTCAAGGTTATCGTGGCGGTTCTTATAATAACGACACAAAAAGTAAGGTAAAAGACCTTTAGTGGCGGTTTCAAGGTAAAACCGCCACTAAAGATAAAGGTGGAAGAGGTTTTTAGTGGCGGTTCTAACAAACAACCTCCACCAAAAGGTCTATAGTGGCGGTTTTTAGATAAAACCGCCACTAAAGGTTACATTTTTTTTGTCTTTGTAATAAGGCTTTTAGTGGCGGTTCTTGCAAAAAACCGCCACCAAAAGGTCTATAGTGGCGGTTTTTAGATACAACCGCCACTAAAGGGTACATTTTTCTTTGTCTTTCTAATAAGGCTTTTAGTGGCGGTTCTTCCAAACAAACGCCACCAAAAGGTCAATAGTGACGGTTTTTAGATAAAACCGCCACTATAGTGTACTCTTTTTTTTTAAAGTTCGAAATATGTATTCCAAACAAAACCCTACTTCTTCTTAGTGTTACTCTTCTCTCTCGTCCAAACTAAAGCCGTCGGAGTTCGTCTTCGCCGGAGTTCGTCTTCTCCTCTCTCCTCTCTCCTCCGCCGCCCATCTATTCTCTCTCCCAGCGTCGTCTTCGCCGGAGTTCGTCTTCTCTCTCATCCACCGTCGTCTTCTCTTCGCTGCTTCACCGTCGTCTTCTCTTTATTTTGGTCCGTTTTTCTCTTTAATTTCTCATTTCATCTCGCATAAACCCTAATTTCTAATCTCCTATAAACCCTAATTTCATCTCCTTCATTTTAATTGTATTCTTGTTATTATTATTATTACTACTACTTCAACCATGTCTGTTTTAATTTCTCAAGGTATCTTTCGTTTTCGATTTAATCCTCGATTTCAGTTTCAATTTTATTCCAATTTTGTTGGCCATAATTTGTCTCATGATAATGTTGTTGAAAATCCCCAATTGTTTGTTGAATTTGTTAAGAATCAATGCAAATTAGCTTGAGCTTTCTGATTTACGCCCCGATTCGTATTCAGTTGGTATTCTCGTGAATTGTTACTGTTGTTTGGGTTGTCTTGATTTTTCATTTTCGCTCGTTGGTAAGCTCATTAAGCTCGGGCAGTTGCTGCGTTTTCAGGAGATTGCCTACCACCAGAATTTATGCTGGTGAAGGCGGTGCTGGTGGTCGAGTTGAAGCGCTATTCAGCTGCCGGAGTCGCCTGCTGAGGACGGCAATGTTGGCCAAATGCTTTATGTTTGTCATTCTAATTTTATTACTTTTTTTTTTTCTGAAGATTAAAATTAGCATAAGTGGGTTCATGTAGCCATGTAGGTATAAAATGATTGACGGACACGAATTACAAAGTATTTAGTTACGTAACTACTCCGTACTAGAAACGTGAGTTGAATTAAACTGAACTAGCCGAACTAGTGATGCTGATTGAACGATATTGAACTGAACTTGTTAATGCAATAGCGTTAGTCTCCTTTACATTACAAGGATTGAAGTCTACTTTATAGGTTGTCCAGATAAAAAAGCAAGAAAAGAATGGTGTGGTTAATTGGGTGAGGCTCACAAGTCACAGACAAACATATCTGAATTTTCATTTCATCTCCACTTTGTTTGTCTTCTCTTCAGTCACCAACTCCACCATACACTTTCACATTCACATTTTGTATTACGAGTTTGAGTTTGAGTTTGTTTCTCCAGCTACTTGTACTTGTACTGCTAACCCTACATTTCATTTCAGGTGAAGCTGTTTCCTCCTTGTTGATTGATTATTAATTTGGTTTAGGGTTTTCAGGTTACTTTGTTTAATCAACAAGCTCATTTTTTTGCCATGGATTTGGATTTGGATTTGGATTTGGATTTGGATTTGGAGTTTGAGTTTGAGGAGGTTGGTTTTGCTATGGTATATGATGGCCCACCTGTTACTCACCACATTCCTCGCGCCCTTCCTCTTAATGTTTCCACCTTACCTGTTGTTGCTTCCACTGTCTCCCAATTCCCTTTTCCCGACACCACCGCCACCGTCTCCTTCCCCGTTATCCAACCCCTTCTCCCTTCCGATCCTCTCCCCGACCACTTCTCCACTGACCTTACCAAACTTCTTTCTACTTCTAATACTAATGTCTCCCCCATTTATGTCATTGATTTTGAGACTCTTTCTATCGACTGCGACAATGAGGCCGACTTAGCCTCCGAAGCTACTCTTTCCCCTACCTCTGTTGCTGTTTTTGCTCATAGAGCTGCTGCTTGAGATTCTCGCCTCTGTGTTTCTCCGGGAGATTTATGTTCTTCTGCTCCTTTTGACTCTCATTCTGGGGACTGGTCTGGTTTGATTAATAGCTCCGCTGAACTTGGTTCTTCTTCCATCAGCCGTCAACATTCCCATGATTTGGGCGCTCAAAATGATAGTTTTTGCCCCTCTGACTACTGCGACAGCTTTGACAAATTTCAACATCTGTCGGCAGTTTCAGAGTCGTCTCATAATAACTTCAGCTTCATGTCGATATATAACAGTTTATCGTTGTTATTAGTAGATGTCGGATGTTGGATATCATTGCATTGCACCTGATTGGATTGGGTTTGGATTCAGTGATAAGCCATACCCGAAATTTGGTTTCGACTACACAGGTTCGTGTAATTTAAACTTGCACAGTCTAGGCTTCTACAGATATCGTAACTGATGTAATTAAGATGTATTGAAACAGAGAAGGAGTTCCACAATGAGCTTGATAAGTTACTGGAAGTACTTAAAGTGAAAGCGCCTTTCCTTCTGGTAGTTCAGGTGTGAACATTGACCATTACTCGTCGACTACATCACTGTATACGAGTGTTAAGCGAGTTTTTATTCGTCTGGTAGTTCAGGTGTTAATTGTGTTGTGTTGAACATTTGAGTTAATTGGCTTAATGTTTAATTATTGTGTTAATTCTGTTAATTGTGTTAATTCTTGTCCAACCACATAAGGGTACTTTTCTGCAGCCTTTTATACTCACAATTCAATTCAATTTCATAGAACTCTCGTTCACAGAAATTGCATCATTTTAAGAAAGGTACGTACCTGTTGAGGTGATGCCCAAACATGGAGGTGTGAATCAATGACATGATTACCCAAACAATTTACATTTGCAGTTGTAGTCATGTTTTTGGGTGATAAAGTTTGGAAATGAGGAGGTTTTTTATAAAGAGGTTTGCAAAGGAGTAGTTTGCTCCACTCACTCGCTCTTAACCCCATTTCTATTCTATTCTATTCACTGTATCACGGTCTATTAGGCTCTCTATCTGTTGCTTGCTTCGTCCCACTAATTTTCTCCCTTTGAATTGTATACTCTATCTAACAATTTGCTTGTATAGATGAAAGAGAACATGTAGTGTTGGTTAGTCATTAATACATCTTAATGTGACGATATTTTCATTTTGTGTTTTTAGGTGGTTTTGAGAAGATCAATAACGGGAAGTTGCTCAGTTTGACATTTGATCTCACGGAGTTATGGATTAGAGAAGAGGTGTTGTAGTGTATGTATGTTTGCAAATTATTGTTGTGTTTTATATATATTTGTAGTAAACTTAGAATTTTTATGTTGCATATTCGAAATGAATTTTTATATCGTGTTGTTGGATATATTGTTGTTGGATGTATTGTGGTTGGATGTTTTAATTGAAACATTTGGTGTATTGTGGTGTGTTTCGGATGTGGTACGTGCAGGAACGTATTCATATGTGGATCGTCAAATTTAGACGAGGTCATGCCGAAATTTTTTCGTATTAAAAATAATAATAATAACATACAGTGGCGGTTGTAGCTTAAAACCACCACTAAAAGTCTAAAATATGACTCTTTTGAACAACTTTTAGTGGCGGTTGTAGCTTAGAACCGCCACTAAAAGGACCTTTTAGTAGCGGTTCTAAGCTACAACCGCCACTAAAAGTTGTTCAAAAGTGTCATATTTTTGACTTTTAGTGGCGGTTTTTCCAAAGAACCGCCACTAAAAGGGAGGCCTTTTGGTGGCGATTTTTTACAACCGCCACTAAAACTATACGACCCCCACATACACGTCGCTTCAAAACCGCCACTAAAACCTATTTACAACCGCCACTAAAAGGTGTTTTTCTACTAGTGTAGAGTGGAAACCGCGAGAGGTCCGTGGTTTGATTGCTAGAGAGCCTAAGTTTAAGCCATGCTATTCATTCTGCCCCGTCTTGTAATTCTCATCCGTTAGCTAGCTATTTCCGTACGTCCCATGCTGTTTCGGGATCGATTGCCATTTGCTAAAGCTACTTGCGGTTTGGTGATTGTTTGGGGAAGTTTTCTTGTTCTCGCTTTGTCCTCTATTTTCTGTCACGCTTGGTTGCTTGAGGACAAGCAACGGTGCGGTTTGGGGGAGATTGATGTGTCGTGTATATATATATGCTTATAGCCCCCTTGTTCACGAGCGATTCTTTGCGTTTCCCATGCTTTTATTTGCATTTCGCCTCCTATTTCTCTCCGTATAGGCTCTGCTGCGTTTTTATGTCTATTTTGTAGGGAAACGCGCTTATTTGGAGGATAGGATGCTGGTTGGGAAGTTTCGTGAAGTTTCGTTAAGTTTCGTGATATTTCGAGTTGGTTTCGTGCCGTTTCGGTTGCGTACGAGCCACGTTTCAATGTTTGAAGGTGTCCCAGGACCTTGGGACGGAGTGTGAAGCTCATATACTCAATTTTGATCTCGTCCCTACCTCTTGGGCGACCTAGGCCTCGTCCCTATGCCTTGGGACGACATACAAGTGAAGAAAAGCTAAGTAAAGTAAGGAGCAAAAAGCTGGAAAATTCTGAACTACTCGGGACAGCCATCCCGTAGCTGAGGGATGAGCTGTGTGGTGGTCCAGGTCGGGACACCTGTCCCGGACCCCAGGGACGGCTCCCGACTCCTCGTGTGCTTCATTTGCTCGTCTTATTTGAAGGGGTTTTGAGCCTTATTTCGACACCAATTTTTTACATTGTTTTAAGCACACTTTAAATATTGTTCTCTCCAAAACCTAGGTTCCAATAATTTGAATATTTTGTACTTTGAATTCCCGACTCGAATACGTTGTTTGATCATCCTATTCGGTATTTGTTGTCTTTGTTCTTCCATTTTCTCTTTGAATTTCTAATTGGGTATTGTTTTCTACTTTTCTCTTTTGATTATCATTCAATTTATATTGTTGTTGATCATGTTTTCATCCATTGCTTTTGCTTTTGTTATTGTTTTCGCCATGTGTGAGTAGTTCTTTATCTAGGGAGAAAGGGTGATCATGAGTGATTAGTTTAGGATGATTTTGGTGATGTTTCGATGAGGGTTTTGCATGTGTCTCTGGTTATCTTGTTTGAATGTGTATGTTAACCCTTTGGCCAAGGTTTAGCGAGCGTCTAGCACCCTTAAACTTAAGAACGAAAGCCTAGTTTAAGGTAGGGCACGAGACTAACCATTAGGACCCTTGGTAGTAAGTAGCGAGAGCCCGTTTCCGAGACCTAGAGGACGCTTAGGACCGAGAGGCGGCCGAGCCTATTCCTTAGCACATGTGACTCCCGACTCTTATCTGTCACCATCCTTAAGCCTATCTAAACCTATGCTATCCCCGACTTCCTAGACCTTTCTCCTATTGTTAAACCCTTATCTTTCACTCTAGCTTTAGTAAACCACGAACACTCGAACCGAGACTAGAATCACTCAAAAGTAACCAACATTGCAATCATCTCCCTGTGGATACGATCCCGACTTGCCCTAGCTACCCTAGTGTTTAGTTTGGTATTATTTTTGATTAGGTGACGCGACTTGAGCCTATCAGTCGTCACCCAAAATGTCTCAAAATCACATCGAGCGAGGTTTCCAAGGGTTGTAATGTTAGGCTCGGGTCAAGAGGGTAAAACGGTTGTAAATGCTTTTTCTTTTCTGTTTTTTTTTTTTTTTTTTTTTTTTTTTTTTTTTTTCCTTTTTTTAAAAATGAAATAAGATCGGGTAAAACTTGAAATTCATTGGAAAGCGTAAAATTAACAGGAATACTCACATAACATCAACCCGTAACTCCAACTCACATAACAAACAATCACGGACTTAATCAACTTCCTTCCCAACCAAATACTCCGTGATAACTCAAGATCCCTAATGCAACTGATCGGCCCAGGTAGGATAAATTCTGGAATGTAGCTAAATATATAATATAATGTGGCTGAAAAACGGGCTGCAAAGGCTAGGACGGGCTACAAAATGAAGAACCTAAGTCTAAAGGGTAAGAAAGATAGGCCATTTGGCTATGTGGAGTTAAAATAATATTGTAATAAAAAAACAAGTACCTCTTCGTGCAATGCTCGATCATTTAAGTACAAGTAGGCTCAAACAATGGCATAAATTCAAGTTTTCATTTCACTAGTACGAGTATATACAATGTCAAGTGGATGGGTAGTCTAAGAAACGCGCCCTGTCTACGTCACATGTCCCTATGTCAAAATATAAGTTAGTTTACTCAAATCACCTCAAGGATGAAAGTAAAGGGTAGGCAAAACATATCAAATCAACACAATCAAGAAACTCAACATAGCGACAATGAGCGTATCTCAAAAGACACTAAAGCTAATCCTGCACCAAAGGTTTCTAAGACGACCAAAAAGGACTAAAAGACTCGTATTTTTGTATTTTTTGAATTTTTTAATTTTTTTGGATTTCTATTTAAAGCACACAAAACAAGAAAATGCAACTAACAACGCGAAACGCTTCCCTCCCCCAAACCAGAATCGCACATTGTCCTCAATGTAGAAAACGGCACAACTACAAGTAGCAGAAAAGAGGACACGAAATATACGGGGTAGGAAGATAAAGCAAGGAGTGTGGCGAAGAATCCACGAATGATAAGCAATGCATCCTTGCTATGAAGTACTTCGGGGAAAACAAGTCGCAAGAATCACAAAGTTAGAAAATCAAAGAACGGATAGGAGAAGGGGGACCGGCCGGTCCAGACCGGCGGCCGGCCGGCCGGGACCCCAATATCCAATTTTTTTGCGTTTTTCCGTGTTTTCAAATTTGGGCTACGGCCCCGGTCCATGCCCGGCCGCCTGGTGGCCGGCTGAGGCCAATCCTCGAGCTTCTTCTCTAAAATTCTAAGTATAAAAAATCATTAAGTACCTGCACTCTAAACCAAATTATGAGACCCTCATCCTCGCACGCTCAGTAGAAACTTAAAAATGTCAACACACAAAGCGAACCAAAGTACAATTATTACAACGTCATCGGGTTGCCTCCCGAAAGCGCTGGTTTTACGGTCCCGCACGACCGTCTTCATAACTCAACTCAAATCAAATCATCATAAGCTCGCCAAGGTCGCTGGCTACTCGCGACCCCTTCACTTTCCGTCACGGCATCAGAACGCCGTAGAACTCTACCCTCCCGAGGTATATCATCAAGGCTCAGCACACACGGGACTCCGTCTCGAAATGGCTCCACATAACGTCCTCGTACGCCCGATGACTCATCCGTGGGACGTACACTTCCAAAGCTAGCATCATAAACGTCGGTCGTAAAAAGCTTTCTCTCCCCCAAACCACTCTTGCAGCTGCTCATCAACGAACCTGCACAAGGAGAGACAACAGAAAAGACCTCCAAAGTGTCTCCAGTAGAGTGAGACGGAGGTATAGCATCAATAGAATTAACCGACTCTAACTACATAGGCGACCGCGGGGTACTCGACTGCGTATAAGACAACTTTTCACCCCCTACCGAGAACGTTAAAGTCTTATTCCCCACATCAATAACGGCTCCTGCAGTGTGCAGAAAGGGTCTCCCTAAAATGATCGGGATGTGGGTGTCCTCAGGAATGTCAAGCACCACAAAGTCTACGGGAATAAAGAACTTTTCAACTCGTACCGGAACGTCTTCTGGGATACCAAGAGGGTGCTGAATTGAAGGATCGGCCATTTGCAATGTAATCGAACTGCAACCCAAATTAGTCATATTAAGCTTTTGAAAACAGAATAAGGGATGACACTCACGCTAGCTCCTAGGTCACAAATGGCGTTCTTAACGACATAATTCCCAATAGAACAAGGAATAGAAAACTGAGCTTAGAGGGTAAACTACCCTGCAAGAACGCACTACCCGCCCCCAGAAATGCTACAGTCTCAACATCGTCAATTGTACGCTTTCAAGCTAAAACTTCTTTCATAAACTTAGCGTACGCAGGAATTTCTCTAATTAAATCAATAAAGGGAACGTTTACCTGCAGGCCTTTGACGATCTCAAAGAACTTACTAAAGTGGAAATCCACCTTAGCTTGACGTACACGACCCGGAAAAGGAAGCTTAATCTGAATTTTCGGAGCCCTATCCTTAGCAACATCATTCGTAGCTCGCTGTCGTAGCTGCTGCTCAGTTGGCCGGTCCCGGACCGGTGCCGGTTGACCGGCGCTAGCTCGTCTGCTTCATCTTTTCAGCTGCGTCTTCCTCCTCATTACCCACGACATCCTCCTTAACCAACTCATCCGTCCTGGGCATTTCAGGACCATCGTAGGCCCTCCCGCTACGTAATTGAATGGCATTCACATGCTCAAAATTATTCGGTTGGTCGCCCTGCGAAGGTAATTGCCCCTTTTGGCGGGTTGCCTACGACGTAGCAATCTGGGCCACCTGCGTCTTGAGATGTTTAACGGCCTGATTCGTCTCCATTTGCATGGCCATCATCATAGTGCGCATCTCGGCTAGAGGGTCACTCGCGACTGGTGGTGGTCGCGGTGGAGGAGCATAAGAAGGATTATAAGCTGGAGGACCCGAATTACTACCTCGGAAGGGCGGAGGAACATACCGTTGCGGGCCCGGATTTAACACATTCTGACTTCGGTACGAAAAATTAGGATGATTGCGCATCCCCTCATTATAAGTGTTAGAATATGGGTTGCCCTACTGAGACTGAAAACCATGAGCCTACTCCATCGATGTACGGCAATCCTGAAAATAGTGTCCATGTTCCCCGCAATGCTCACAAATCGGGGTGGGTGAGGAAAAAAAATGATGACCCACCGCATTTACCTCGTACACAGGTTTAGATGATGAACCTGCGAGTTTAGCCTGAATACCGTTTATTTGCTGAGCTATTTGGCTCATCTAAGCGTCTAACCGTGTCATCGCATCAACCTCATATTTCCCACCTTTCGTGGGTCCCCACGGCTTAGCATATTGGGCGTTGTGAACTGTTGTATTGTTGCTTGACTTGTGATAACTTGTGATGGCTTGACTTGAGACCGTTGTATTGTTGCTTGTGCTACTATTTGAGTATGCTTTGAGGATACATTTGTTGTTGTACTTTGATCATAGGCCGTAGGCCAGGTAAGGTGCTTGTTGAGTTGTCGGTTGAGTCCATTATGTTGAAATATGACTGGGGAGCACCTATTTACTCCCCACTGATTGTGGCTGTTACTTTCTTTGTGGCAGGTTTGCATGCGAGGACGGGTAAGTGTGGGAAGCCGTGAGAAATGACGACCCCGTAGCTAGCTCTTGATTGTTTTGGATTAGACTTTGGTTTAGACTTATACTTGTTTATCGTTTTCATATTTATGTTGGTTTTGGATTTGTATGTAAAGGGTATTTAATCCCCATTTGTTAGGGTCAAGGCCTACTGTCTTTTGTTATTTGTTTGAGTAGGGGGTAATGACTCGGATTCACGGTGTTTCCGCCACCGTGACTTTCATTTTATTTTCATTTTCTTACTTAAAACCTTTTAAAACGTATTTTATTTTATTTGGAAAGTCCGGGTTGTTACAGTTGGTATCAGAGCAATCCGGCGACCGTGTGGTTATGCATCTAGCTGGGGAGGATTCTGGAATGCTATACTGCGGGTAGCTACCAGGCGCAACGAGAACGTTGCGTTCTTCAATTAAGGGTGTGTAATACCCGGTATTGTCCGAGGTTATTCGGGTCGGGTACCGGTGTTGCCCGAGGTTATTCGGGCCGAGCACCCCGTTGAAAAGGTTCATGTGTTAGTTCAAGTGACATAGTGCTTAAAAGGTTTGAACGTGCTACTCATACCAACAAGATGCGTCATCTTTTCTGATGGCTCATCTTAAGAACTCTTCAGTTAAGCGTGTTTGCTGGTGAGTAGTCTTAGGATGGGTGACCTCCTGGGAAGTTTCTAGGATGCACACGAGTGAGGACAAAGTGCGCTAGAAAAGACTCGTGTTGGTTTGTGTGCGATGTACGCGGCCTGGCGAGCTACCATGGGTGACATTTCGGCCTTCAGTTGGGGTGATAAGCTTAAGTCGCGTTACCTAATCAAACATAGACCGGACAAACTCTAACAGGTAGCAAGGGTAAGTCGGGGTCGAATCCACATGGAGAAGGTTGCAATTGTAGGTTACTTATGGAGTGTTTCAAGTCTCGGTCGGTTCGATAGTTGAGGTTTACTATAGCTAGAGTGAAATGTAAGGGTTTAACTTATATGGAGAAAAGTCTAGGAAGTCGGGTTAGACACGGGTAAGGCTAGGTCAAGGATGATAATCGGGTTGAGTAGGAAATCGCGCATGCCAAGGGTAAAGCTCGTCCTCTCGGTCTTAAGCTTCCTCTAGGTCTTGAATGCGGGCTCTCGCAACTTACAACTGAGGGTCCCAATATTTAGTCTCGCGCCTCTCCTACAACCAGGCTTTCGTTCTTAAGTTCAAGGATGCTAAACGCTCGCTAAAACTTGATCAAGGAATCAACAAGCACAATCAAGCAAAGACTAAACAAAGCAAGCACAAAACCTAACTCAAAATGATCATCAAACACAACCAAAACCAACACCTACGCTTTACCCTTCTCCCTAGACGAATAAACTACTCACACATGACGAAAACAATAACAAAAGCAAGGGAGAAGGATGAAAACATGATCAACAACTATATGAAATGAAATTGAAATCAAAAGAGAGAAGAAAACTACAATACCAATCAGAAAATCAAAGGAGAAACGGATGAATTCGAGCAACAAAAACCCAATAGATCAACGTAGTAGCGAATTTCGTCTCGGGAATTGAAAGTACAAATTATGAAAAGTATGAAAACCTAGGTTTGAGAGAGTGTTCTTTAGAGAGCCCTAAAAGTAGTGTAAAAAGCATAGGAGAAAATAATGTACGAAACCCCTCTAAAATAGACGTAGAATTAAAGCACACGAGGATTCGGGACCCGTCCCAGGGGGTCGGGATGGCCATCCCGACCGGGACACCCCTCATGCCGACCGGGACCACCTTGTCCCGTGGCTTACAGCAAAGTTCAGCTTTTTGGCACTTCGTTTGGTTGATTTCTTTTCACTTGTAAGTCGTCCCAAGACATAGGGACGAGGCCTAGGTCGTCCCAAGGGGTAGGGACGAGGTCTAAATCGATCACATGAGCTTCACATCCCGTCCCAAGGTCCCGGGACGGCTTCAAACACACAAACATGGTTCGTACGCAACCGAAACGGCACGAAACCAACTCGAAACACTACGAAACTTCACGAAACATCAGAAAACTTCCCGACCAGCATCCAATCCTCCGAATAAGTGCGTTTCCCTACAAAATAAACATAAAAACGCAGTAGAGCCATACGGAGAGAAATAGGAGGCAAAATGCATATAAAAGCACGGGAATCGCAAAGAATCGCTTGTGAACCAGGGGCTAAAAGTAAATATATAAATGACACATCAAAATCCTCCAAATCGAACCGTTGCTTGTTCTCAAGAATCCAAGTATGACAGAAAATAGAGGACAAAGCGAGAATAAGAAAACTTCCCCAAACAATCACCAAACCAGTAGTAGCTCTAGCAAATGGCAATCGATCCCGAAACAGCATGGGACGTATGGAAATAGCTAGCTAACGGCTGATAATTACAAGACGGCGTAGAATGAATAGCATGGCTTAGACTTAGGCTCTCTGGCAATCAAATCACGGACCTCTCGCGGTTTTCACTCTATCACAAATGATGAACAAGGTGATATATGAGATGACACTCACCTACTCGACTGGTGGAAGCATGCCCACAATCTAATGTGGACAAAATCTCGCATTCCCGTACACAAATAATGTCACAAAAATGAAACAAACATGAGGGCTTACATAGGAAATGAGGTGTGTAAAGGCCAAAGAGAGGTAAAGGTAGGAAGGTGGACAAATAGTTATGGAATCGTGGAGCTAAGCCACTAGAAACCACTAATACTACTCAAATGCTCGTCCAACCAAAACGGAACCCAACTCTCATGATAAACGGACCGAAAACAGCAAATCGGTCTCCTCTACACATCATCGCAACAAATGCATCGAATACAAGTGCTCACTTATGCAACAACAACAATAACTTTCACATTTTGTACACACATTTTTCTTTTCTTTTGCATTTTTGTGTTGTGTTTGTTTTTTCAGATTTTTGTTTGTTTTTCTTCTTGAGTTAGGAGCACATTCACAAGTTGCGGAAATAGCTCATCAAAGGTCGGGGAAACAGCAATCCCGACACATATTCACCAACACTCTCCAAGCAAACGACATCAGCAAGTCGCAGCAATGATCACAACCCAAAGAACGAGCACAAGAGTAAGCAAAAGCGGTCACTAGCTAGGCTAGGGTAGGCTATATGGCAATATAGCTAGCAAACTCAAGAGGGTAAAGGGCAATTAGGATCATATATGAGAGGATAAAGACAATGTAAGAACAAGGTGAATCATATGAAAATCAACTAAAGCCTCATTTGCAAAACATGTGACAAAATCGCGGGGAACAACGGGATAGGGGCCACACTTATGCGTGTTAATGTTACGCACCCCACGACGAGAACTACTCACAATAAAAGCACGGGGACCGGGATAGATGAACCGGCCACTGGAGGCTAGAAACCTCACAAAAAGAGTAGCTAAAGTCCGAAAATGATAAAGCCAACAAGTAAAAGCATGCCATCATCTACTATGTCTAAACATCCCCGTAGCGCTAATCCAACAATATAAAATCATGCCAAGCTAAGAGTATACAAGGGAAGGGATGTCGGGAAAGATCAAGGTAAAAACAAGCACGCAAACAACGGAACGGGATACGTATTTTTGGTATTTTTTTGAAATTTTCTGATTTTTTTTGGAGTTTTTGGTGTTTTTTGAAAAATGAAAAACGAAAAAGAAAACGCAAAAAGCAAAGCGTTCCTCCCCCCAAACCAAACGACACATTGTCCCCAATGTGTCCTAAAGCACATCAACACGGGAACCTCAAAATAAGGGGAGAAAAATGATAAAAGTCTTAAAAGAAATAAAGTACATACAATTTATATACAACGAGAAACGCAAAGATCACAACCCAAAGAACGAGCACAAGAGTAAGCAAAAGCGGTCACTAGCTAGGCTAGGGTAGGCTATATGGCAATATAGCTAGCAAACTCAAGAGGGTAAAGGGCAATTAGGATCATATATGAGAGGATAAAGACAATGTAAGAACAAGGTGAATCATATGAAAATCAACTAAAGCCTCATTTGCAAAACATGTGACAAAATCGCGGGGAACAACGGGATAGGGGCCACACTTATGCGTGTTAATGTTACGCACCCCACGACGAGAACTACTCACAATAAAAGCAAGGGGACCGGGATAGATGAACTGGCCACTGGAGGCCAGAAACCTCACAAAAAGAGTAGCTAAAGTCCGAAAATGATAAAGCCAACAAGTAAAAGCATGCCATCATCTACTATGTCTAAACATCCCCGTAGCGCTAATCCAACAATATAAAATCATGCCAAGCTAAGAGCATACAAGGGAAGGGATGTCGGGAAAGATCAAGGTAAAAACAAGCTCACAAACAACGGAACGGGATACGTATTTTTGGTATTTATGTGAAATTTTCTGATTTTTTTTTTGGAGTTTTTGGTGTTTTTTGAAAAATGAAAAACGAAAAAGAAAACGCAAAAAGCAAAGCGTTCCTCCCCCCAAACCAAACGACACATTGTCCCCAATGTGTCCTAAAGCACATCAACACGGGAACCTCAAAATTAGGGGAGAAAAACGACAAAAGTCTTAAAAGAAATAAAGTACATACAATTTATATACAACGAGAACCTCCAAAAAAAAAAACCAAGAACAAACTGGGGCTCAAGAAAGGTACTAGAAGTACCACCATCCATGGGTCGCATCATAAATGAACCCACTTCCATCATCAAGTCCGTCGTCGTCATCCACATTAGCAACTCGGCCATCATCGTCAAGGCCTACACGTACACTCGCTTGGCTTGCAGTTAAGCCAACTCCATTTCCACTCAACTCGTCTTTAAACACATCTTGTCCAGCTCCCGTGCCTCCGAGGTCACCTGCAAACATATCACAACAAAGAACAACCTCGAGAGGGTCCCTAGCAAGGACCTTCGGTAAGTTCTCAACAATACAATCCTCAATGACATCTATAGAAAAGACAGTCTCCTCTAACATAGGGCGCTTCAAAGCATTCGACAAGTTAAAAGTTATTGAATCACCTCCTACATCCAACGTCAACTTCCCGTTCTTGACGTCAATGACTGCACCAGCAGTGTGCAAGAAAGGCCGACCCAAAATAATAGGAATTTGGGAGTCCTCGGCCATGTCAAGAACGACAAAGTCGACAGGGATGAAAAATTTACCAACCTTGACAGGAACGTCCTCCAAAACACCTAAAGGGCGTTTGACAGAACGATCCGCCATTTGGAGCGTGATGTTTGTAACTTTCAAAGGCCCCATGTTAAGCTTCTCGCACACCGAGTAAGGCATGACACTCACGCTTGCACCTAGATCACATAAAGCATTGTCAATAAAAACAATTCCAATGGTGCAAGGGATAGAGAAGCTACCCAGATCCTTCAACTTAGGAGGAGACTGGTTTTGCAAAAGTGCGCTACATTCAGCAGTGAAAGCCACAGTCTCGACCTCGTTAAAAGATCGTTTACGAGTGAGGATGTCTTTTAAAAATTTAGCATAAGTGGGGACTTGTGTAATGAGCTCGGTAAAAGGGACGGTTACCTTCAAGTCCTTCAAAACCTCCATGAACTTACCGAATTGTGAGTCAAGCTTAGACTTTACCACTCAACTCGGGAATGGCTGTAACACCCGGTGTTGTCCGAGGTTATTCGGGCCGGGTTCCCCGTTGAAGTGGTCCATGTGATGAGCTCAGGTGACATAGTGCTTAAAAGGATTGTAAGTACTACTCATATCAACAAGATGCATCTTCTTTTTCTGGTGGCTCATCTTAAGAACTCTTCAGTTAAGCGTGCTTGCTGGAGAGTAGTCTTAGGATGGGTGACCTCCTGGGAAGTTCTCAGGATGCGCACGAGTGAGGACAAAGTCGTTTGGAAAGGGCCCGTGTTGGTGCGTGGGCGATGTACGCTGCCTGGCGAGCTACCCTGAATGATATTTCGGCCTTTAGTTGGGGCCGGGGAGTTACAAATGGTATCAAAGCAACCCGGCGACCCTGTGGTCGAATCTTGTGTCTTGTTGGCCAGGTACGCACCTACCGGGTAGGATTACGGAATGCTATATTGTTGGTAGCTACGGGCGCCAGCGAGGGCGTTGCGTTCTTCAAGTGGGGGTGTGTAACACCGGTGTTGTCCGAGGTTATTCGGTAGGGTTCGCGTTGAAGTGGTCCATGAGATGAGCTCAGGTGACATAGTGCTTAAAAGGATTGTAAGTACTACTCATATCAACAAGATGCATCTTCTTTTTCTGGTGGCTCATCTTAAGAACTCTTGATTAGCGTGCTTCTTTGGAGAGTAGTCTTAGGATGGGTGACCTCTGGGAAGTTCTCGGGATGCGCCGCAGTGAGGACAAAGTGCGGCTTTGGAAAGGGCCCGTGTTGGTGCGTGGCGATGTCTGTGACTGGCGAGCTACCGTGAATGACATTTCGGCCTTTAGTTGGGGCCGGGGTGTTACAATGGCAATTAAATCTTGATCGGTGGCTCCACCGGCTTAGCTTTCTCCTTCTCTACGGCTCCTTCCTTGGCCACATGGGCTCCACCCTTCTCGGCTCCATCATGCACGGCCTTGGGCTGCCCCATGGAGGTCCCTCCTAGCTCGGCACTCCCCTTGCTCATATCACCTGCGAAACCATTACGTGTAACATGCATATCATTAAGGACAAGAGTAGGGTCTACCTCACTTACCACTTTTACGGGCGGTGCATCGATGTTTGGCATTGGCGGCGCGTCATAGTGAGTACCGCTTCGAAGTGTAATAGCATTGGCGGTCTCATGAGGGGACTTCGGTTGAGATGGAAGGGTCCCGGGCGCCCTTGTTTGGCTAGAAGAAGCCAATTGCGCAACTTGAGTATCCATCATCTTATTCTGAGCGACGAGTGATAGTAGTGTCTTTAGCTTGGGCCTCCTTCTCCATTTTGGCCATCATAGCCTCTTAATTCTTTTGCATAGTGAGCATCATGGCTCACATCTCGGCCATGGGATCGTAGGCGGGTGGAGGAGCAACGGGTGCTTGGTAAGGTGGCCGCGCAAAACCCGGTGGATTGTAAGGTCGTGGAGCATTATATGGAGTAAAGTTTTGTTGTGGGTTGTTTTGAGGTTGTTGTTGTTGGAGATTGAGGACATTTTGGCTTTTGTAGGAAAGGTTTGGATAATTCCTATAGCCTTCATTATAAAAGTTCGAGTATGGGTTGTTTTGTGAGTGAGATTGAAAAGCATGGACGGGATACATACCTCGACATTCCAAAGAAGAATGACCGGAAACGCCGCAAGAATCACATGGGGCATCGTAAGAGGAGTGCATAGCAGCTACCGTTTGTCCCCAAGCATGTGAGGAACTACCACTCGCCCGCATTTCACTCATCATAGTGGTCATTGCATCCACCTTCGCCGTAAGCAATGCCACCGCATCGACATCGTGCTTACCTCCACCCCTAGGAACATTCCTAGCATTACCGTATTGCGCGTCATGGATAGCCATGGCCTCTATCGTATCGAAGGCCTCCTCAACATCAATATTATCAAAGCGTCCATTGGCGGCGGAGTCAAGCACTTGGCGAGACTCATTGTACAATCCATTGTAGAATTGCATGACGAGAAACCATTTATCAAGACCGTGGTGAGGACATTGGCGTTGGAGCTCCTTGTATCTCTCCCATGCATCGAACAAAGACTCATCACCGCGTTGTCGGAAGCTCGTTAATTGACTCCTTAGCATAGCCATCTTCTGATGAGGCTAAAGTCATGGTCACCTAATCAAAATAACCTAAAGACAACTAACTAGGTAGCTAGTGGCAGTAGGGTCAAGATCCTCAGAGAGATGGTGTAGTCAAAGGGATGCTTAGTGGTCTAGGTTAGTCTCAAAGTAACTAAAGTCGGTGGTTTGAAGGTCTAAACTAAGAACGATGAGTAAAAAGGTATGAAAAGGTATAAGAGAGGAGATTAGGGCATTGTGATCAATGTAACATCGATTCAAGAACTTAACTCAAAAGGAAAAAACAATCAATTGAAGCCATGCAAGTGATTAGGTTTAGGAAAACGCTTTCTCGAGTCAATTTTAACCTTAAGCAAATTTAGCGGGCTCTCTCTACGTACTAAATTCGACTTATCAATTACGCGTGAGTCTAGTTTCAATTCGGCTTTCGATCTTAAACTGAAACAACCTAAATTCAATTCAATAAAGGCGTCCCTAAATTCAATTGATTATAAAACGCGTAGGAAGAAATCAACTTGCACAAATTCAATCGATAAAAGCAATTAAAATAATAATAATAAACATGATGAGAAGAAGAACAATTAAATTAAACCTGGGAGAAATCTTGAATTATAATGTAAAGATCGAGACTTGCAAGAATGATTAAAGCTAAACTAAGGTTTTGAGAGAGTTTTAAAAGAGAGAAAAGTAATTCTAATCTAAAGCAGAAAAATATAATGAAAAGCATAAGTGAAACCCTAACTTCGAACTCTATTTATAGGCTCACGAAAATCCGGAGTATAAAGAAGAGAGAACCGAGCGGTTCGGGGCTGAACCGATCGGTTCAGGGGTGGGAACCGATCGGTTCTAGGGTGAACCGAGCGGTTCTAAGCTCTGCAGAAAGTTCCAGCAAGTTTTGTTCCTAATTAACGTATCCTGAACCTATAGGTTTGCTCTGAACCTATAGGTTTGACGTCCCAACTCATAGTATTGCCTCCGAATCGACTCTCGGGCTTCGTCTTGATGTCACGATACTCGTAAATGCTCCAATTGACTCAGGTTTTAGCTCAGGACCGCCAAAACCTGCAAAATACACACAAGGAGCAGCGATGCTCGCAATATAAAGCAAATAGCTCCTAAAATAACAATGGAATCGAATGAACGTGAGCTAAATGCGACTGAACTGGGGGCATATAAGCTATATAAATGACATACATCAAACTCCCCCAAACCAAACCTTTGCTTGTCCTCAAGCAAACAGCGTCGGAGAAAATCAAAGTGTAGCTAATTTATCACGCTCGCATCTCAAAGTGGACGACCTATGCACATAAACTTACAAACCATAATCTATTTCACCGAAAACAGAGCACAAGTCTCAACCATTCACACCAAAATCATATTACTAGCTTCTCACGCTTTCGCAAAAATAAAGCTTACGATAATTGAATTCAAGCAAGGCCAACCGAACATACCACTTTCCATTCTACCTTTCTTTCCACATAAATCCTTTTTTTCTTTTCTTTTATTTCTCTTTTTTTCTCTTTTTTTTCTCTTTCTTTCAAATGTGGAGCATCCCTCGTATGTTATACCGTTTAGCTTGATATTCACTCGGTAAAGATCGCGCTCGGGTGCACATATTTCCTTAAGGGTTACATCATTGCTCATACTCCCGGTCACAGCCAAATTCATGGCCATTGTGGTTACTCAAATCAATGAGTCCCCTCCGAAAGCATCGAAGCATTGCTCCAACATTATTAGCATCCATCCATTCATTCCACAAGCCAACTTTCCAAACATTCCACAAACCGTTGCCTCACAAGAATACCAATATCGAAAGTAAACAAACGAAAAGCGATAAGAATTAAGCAAATACAAGTGGGCTAGCGTTTGAGGCTCGCAATCTATTAACAGGAAACAAACATATAGTGCAAGCTACGACGATAGATTTTCAACTCGAAGATGCCAAAGATCAAAATAAGCACACTAATCAATTCTCCAAACTTGACAATTCAAACCAAAATAAGTTTGGGATTTTCAAAATTTTTAAATAATGCACACAAAGAAAAGGAAAAAGCAAATGAAAAGCGCGAAAGTGCTTTCCTCCCCCAAACCAGAATCACACATTGCCCTCAATGTGGAAAACAGCACAACCACAAGTAAGGAAGGACAAATAAAAGACGAGGGTAAGAAAAGTAAAGCGAGGAAACGAGGGAAAAGGGGTAAGAAAGCTCACATTATCAAGTCGGAGCTCCCCCAAACCGAAGCGAAGCATGGAGTGCGGCTTATGATCCACGAATATGCGTCCATTTCAGTCCAGCTATGAAGTACTTCGGAGTAGCACGCGAGAAAAGGTAAGGCCAAATCAGCAAGGGCCTGCGTGCTAAAACAATATAATTCCCTCGTCCTCACGCGCTCAATAAAAGCGAACTAAAAATGTCAAAGTCAAAAACAAACCAAACCAAAACAAAGTACAACAAATTACAAAATGTCATCGGGTTGCCTCCCGGAAAGCGCTGGTTTATAATGGTCCCGCACGACCGTCTTCAAACTCGTCAAATCATGTCAAATTAGGCCAAGGACGTTGGCCACTAGCAAAACCTTCACTTGGCGAAATAGCTTCCGTTCTCCATAAAACTCGACCGTCTCGCGGAAGAGCAGCATAGTCCATCACGCACGGGAGTCCGTCTCGAAATGGCTCGCCATAGCGTCCTCGTGCTCCCGGCGACTCAACCGTAAGGTGGACTCCTCCGTCGCTAGCATCGAACAAGTCGGCTTTCAGCAGCTTTGTCTCCCCCAAACCATCCTTGCAGCCATCCTGAAAAGAACCTGCACACGGAGAGACAGCAGAAACGACCTCCAAAGTGTCTCCAATAGAGTGAGACGGAGGTATAGAATCAATAGCAGAAACCTGCTCTAGCTGCATAGGGGATCGCGGGGTGCTAGACTGTGCGTAGGTCAACTTCTCACCCCCCACCAAGAACGACAAGGTCCTATTCCCCACATCGATTACAGCACCTGCAGTGTGCAGGAAAGGTCTCCCTAAAATGATCGGGATGTGGGGGTCCTCGGGTATGTCTAGGACAACGAAGTCGACCGGGATATAAAACTTCCCTACCTTAACCGGGACGTCCTCTAATATACCTAAAGGTCTCTGAACGGTACGGTCTGCCATCTGTAGAGTCATGGAGGTAACTCCTAGCTTAGTCATATTAAGTTTCTGACAGATGGAGTAGGGAATGACGCTGACACTAGCCCCCAAGTCACACAAGGCGTTCTGCACGACATATTTTCCTATATAGCAAGGGATGGAAAAGGTCCCAGGGTCACTCAGCTTAGGAGGTGAACTACCCTGCAAAAGAGCACTACCCTCCCCTACAAAGGACACAGACTCGATTTCATTAATCGAACGCTTCCTAGAGATGACCTCCTTAAGAAACTTAGCATACGCAGGAATCTGTTTAACCAAATCAATGAATGGAATATTTACCTGCAGTGCTTTGAGGATCTCAAAGAACTTACCGAGCTGGGGGTCCACATTAGCCGGGCGTACACGACCCGGAAAAGGAAGCTTGATTTGAATCGGGGGCGAGGGAGTAGCAACAGGAGCACCAGAATTAACACCCGAACCATTCTTCCCCGTAGCAGCAGGTCCATCCACGTTTCTACCCCCCTCCTTCTCCTCTACCTCCAAACGCTTGGGGCCATCATAGATCGTACCGCTTCTCAAGGTTATGGCGCATGCGGTATCATGTGGGGGATTAGGAGGATTACCTTGGGGTGGTAGGGTACCTTGCTGACGAGATGCTTGCGAAGCGGCGAGCTGCGCCACTTGATTCTCCAACATCTTAATTGCCGCATCCTTAGCCTGGTCACTCTTTTGCATATGTTGCATCATCGTTTCTTGCGACTTTTGCATGCTCAACATCATTTGTTGCATTTGCAACATCATAGCCTTTGTCTCGGCCGAAGGATCGGGTACGGGGGTAGGTTGTGGTGGTGGTGTATAGGGTGGTTTTTGGTAATTTGGAGGGGATGATTGGTAATTTTTGTGGGGAGGGATGTATGGGGTGTTTTGTGGAAGTGGGGGAGTCGGGTTCAACACGTTTTGGTTACGATAGGAGAGAAGCGATCGATCATAACCGGGTTGATTTTGGTAAGGCAAGTTCTGTGAATAGGATTGGTAAGCATGAACTTGCTCGTGGGGCGCAGCATACCCCGTAGAATAACCCATATCGTGCCCCATAACAGCATTCACGTGGGCACTAGAACAAACACCCCTATGCAGCATATCAATCGTCGTGGTTAGCGCGGCAACCTGACTAGTGAGCGCGCTAATGCTTTCCTTATCACGGTCTTGGTGAGCCGACCGTGAATTACCCCGCGGCTTCCCAAACAGAGATGAATGGATAGCCATCTCCTCAATCAAGCCCCAAGCCTTGTCGTCGTCGACGTTATTAGCAAAACGTCCCTCTGCAGCTGAGTCAAGTATAGCATGGCTCTCAGCATATAACCCATTATAGAACGTCATGATGACCAACCAGTCATTTAGCCCATGATGGGGACAATCACGGATGAGCTTCTTGTATCGCTCCCAAGCTTCAGCAAGTGACTCATCGAACGTTTGTTTGAAGCCTTGAATTTGACTCCTCATTTGATTAGTACGTTCAGGAGGATAGAACTTTGAGTAGAACGCAAGAGCTAACCCCCTCCAATCTGTGATAGCAGCAGCCCCCTTGTCGAGGTCCGTGATCCACTCACGAGCTCGATCTTTCAACGAGAAAGGGAATAGCATTTCCCTTATTTGTTCTTGGGTAATCCCGGCCTGCTTTATCGTCGAACAGTAGTCGGTGAACACTTGCATATGCCAACCAGGATCCTCGGTGGGATAACCACCAAACTGGTTCCGCTCCACCAAATTTAAGAAGGCGGGGCGGATCTCGAAGTTGCCCTACAGAGTAGCGGGCATCGTGAATCCATTAGGAATGGATTCCGGCTTAGGCACCGAGTGACTATATAGTTTTGGCATAGTCACAGGCGGTGAAGTAGAAATTGGAGTAACCGGAGGTGTGTCCTCTTCGTAGGACGATTGCGTTGCGCTAAACTCCCCTTGCGACGCTTCCTCAAAATCAAGATTAACTATTTGTATTGCTTCCTTACGTAGACGATGTAATGCTCGTTCAGGTTCGGGCTCAAATGGAACTAGAGTCCGAGGTGACCTGCGCATAAACACAACTACACGAAAACAATGAGAAACAGTCTCAAGGAACTAGGTTCCTTGAGACAAGAGAGAAAAACCTAAACTAACTACTAAGCAAAACTAAAACTAGCTAACCGTCTCCCCAGCAACGGCGCCAAAATTGATGAGGCTAAAGTCGTGGTCACCTAATCAAAATAACCTAAAGTGTAACAACCCGGATTTTCCAACAAAATAAAATAAGCTTTTAAAAAGGATTTATAAAAGAAAATGAAAAAAAATAAAGGCCACGGTGGCGGAAACACCGTGTAATCCGAGTCGTCACTCACTAACCAATTAAACAACGATAAAAAGGTAGGCCTTGAGGCCTAGAAGTGGGGGATAAATACCCCTTACAATCTAGCTCAAAAATGAAAGTAAGATACAATAAGAAATCAAAACATCCTAACAAGTCTAAACCAAAATCACTTCAAGGCTAGCTATAGGTCATCCTCACGGCATCCTCACTTGACAAACCCGATCCCGCGCTAACCTGCCACAAAGAATGCAACAGCCACAATCAGTGGGGAGTAACTAGGTGCTCCCCAGTCATATTTCAACATAACCAAAATAGACAACAATACAACAAACAACCCAAAGGTATAGTAACCATAATACAACCTCAAGCCAACTCATTAGCTACCAAACTCAACCAACTGTCACTCAACAACCTGTAACCATATATAACCAATACAACTCGACAATAACTAGTCCACGGACGTACAAGCTCAAACTGTCAACAACAAGATGACAGACAACAATCAACAACCTGCAAGGGTAAGCACAGAGCACTGGGTGAAGCAACAAGAATCACCCCGGATGAAGCAACAAGAATCATCCAAACCCTATGGCGGAACAGCAACAAGAAGTTCCTCAAACTCATTAGTCTAAAGTTGGCCAAATTCCACCGAGCAACAAGAACGGTGACGACATATATCAAACCATAGTCTCTAACCAACATGGCTGAGAACCCATAGTCGCTCTAACTAAGCAACAAGAATAGTCGAGGGGATCATGGGCGGTATCCGTCCAAACTTGAACGTCGTAGCTCCTCACATACGTGCCAGAACAGTACACGCATGCAAACTTAACTCAAGCATGAGCAACACAATCAACCAACTCCAACAATGCATCGTAACCCCATCTCCAATACCAACAATACAACAATTACAACCATTAAAGCAAACCAAGTAACCCCAATTCATAACATATCTCAACAAAACATAATTATAACAAGGTAAACATGCTCAACAATATACCAACTCATAATCCATATCATATCAATCATCCTTTACTCGCCACCCCAATATAATATCCATCTTAAACTCATTACAACGTAGTTATCCAATTTATACTCATTCTCAACATGACCTATGATCAACCATACAATAACAAGCTTAATACGGACTAATAACCAAAAGAACTCAAGAGTAACCATAATAAACCATTATAATTCCCAAAGTGATCATCTTTAATCAACTTAATAACAATATAACTCAAATTCAATATGACAAACATCCCAATTCATTCCATTAGACACAATAGTGTGAGACCATCACAATTAAGACCAAAGATCATAATTTCATAGCACAACCAACCCAAAGATCATAGCTTTGCATACATAACAACAACCATTTCATCCTCAATCAATCATATGGTCTCACACAAGTTAAAATATGTCTAGGGCTACACCTAGTTACCTTTTCCAAACAAGCCAAAGAAAAGCACAGTTTTTAGCCCTTCTGTCCAGATGCGATAACAGACGATCCAGAGCTCCAAATTCAATTCTGAACGGTGAAAAGGTAGCCCCAAGAGTCAGGAACATGCTCACAAAATTTCACCAAAATCGGACGGTCGGATCTCTGGCGATCTTCATTTTAGTTAACCTGGGTCAGAGAAATCCGAATTTGTGGTTTTCTCTCCAATCCTCTCCTATTGATTAGGGCACACATAAATCATACAATACATAAGCACACCACAATAAACACATATAATAACAAAATTTACAGAAAACTATACCAAGAGTAGAGGATTACCAAAGGATTAAGCAAGGAAGAGATTAGAATCAATTAGGGTTTGATTAGGAGATGAATTGAATGAATTTTATGAGATGTTTTGATGAGAACTAATGAGAGAGTGAAAATAGAGAAGAGAGGCTAGGATTGAATGAGAAACATCAGAAATAATAAAAGAGGAATTAGGGTTTAAAAAGCCTTATAAGTATAAAGAGTTTCGTGTATACAACAAACACAGCCCGATCAAGTGAAATGCACTGTAACCGGTCGGTTCGGGCTGGCCTGAACCCGATCGGTTCAACTTGTAAATTTGGCGATTATGCGTGTCGAAAAAATCTGTGATTTAGCCTTTTGAATCACCTGAATTGGAGTCCGTATGAGGAAATTACACCGTTTTTAAGTTAATTACTCGTTTTTAAGTTCTAACTACAGTGTAGCTTAATCCACGCGAAAAGTGAACTGATTTTCTCGAACTAAAAATGAGAAAATCAAGAGAAATGAATTACGAATATTATTGAGACGAATAATTAATATTAGGAAAAGTCGGGGTGTTACAATCTCACCACCTAAAAAGAAGTTTCGTCCTCGAAACTTAAGAACGAAAGAATGCCCCCAAAGGATTAAGAAAACTACCTACTCCTATGGTCCTCAAGACAAGAATCGATAACTCTACTCACCTCGATAACAAGGGCATAGACACGCTTAACGACGCTTAAGATAACCCGACATCACATATCACCCGAATGATGCTCAACTCACTCATATAACCCTTTAATACTATTGGTGCATCTTATGCTCGACAATCCTCAAATTAGGCACACTAGCCTCACAAAACCATATCGTTCAACCAAGCATCTTCCTCACCAAGTCTAACCAAAACCTCAGACGGGTTTTAACCCAAAAGGCACCATTACCTATGTTACCAAGACAAACTAACGCGTAAGCTAATCCCCAAATCAATGCTAATGTCAAGCCTCGTAGCCTTAATCATAACGTGATGCAAGCTCAAGTCTATATCGCATCTCATATCTATCCACACTCTCCACAACGAAATAACCATAATTATGTCATACCATATCGTCTCATCCCCAAATCAAAGGTATATTATCACGTAGCTATCAAAATGTGTCGTCAAAAACTTAATACTCTCTCAACCCATTGTTTCCATACACAAGTCTATCCATACCTTCCTCGAACGTCACTACCTTACCGACCTCAAATTCTCTCCTCCCATTAATGAATTTCCTTATTCCTAACACATACACAAAACCACAAGATGCACACTTGTCATTCCTACATTATCTTTTAGAGTGCATTCCCCAAAGATTTATCGTGCTCACTATATCCTTTAAGTTTTCCTCAAAGCCGATTATTGTTCACCACAATATCACTTCCCAATTCTCACTATCCCATGATTGTCACAACCCATCTAGCAACATAACTAAGTCCTAAAAATACTCCCTACGCAGATACTATAATCTCCCTAACGTTCACTCACCATAAATTAAATCATTAATCTCAAAGACTAAGAATCACATGTGTATTAACTCATAATTATAAAACGGTCTCGGGTTGCACTAGCTAAGAATCGCAAAACTAAGAATCCTCAAAAGTTACAACGACCAACCATGTGCATTAACTAGCAAACCACTCATACTATCAACTATTTATTAACCAAACTCTATCATCTATGACTCAAATAACAGCGACAGCCTAAGGATCAGATCTCGAGCTAGATAAAGGTGAAGCACCTTACGGCTAGAATGCAAAATACTCCCCTTTTTGTCGATATTTAAAAATGAAGGATAACATGATTTGGTAAGAAAATAGAAGTATAAAGGATTTAGTTTAGAATGGTGAGTATGATGAAAGCAAAGAAACCAAGTAGTACATAAGAAAACAATTATCAGAGTGAAACATTTTGAAATAAAGAAATAAATTTAAAAACGACGATTAAATCAAATCAATAGCTTTTAAAGACTATTTTAGAGGCAGGACTAGTAAATTTTAAATGTAGAGATTTATCGAGTCGACACCCGACCTCGCATGACTCCATCATTCTTGTACCTGCATCCAAAGCAAACATATATGATCTAATGGTGGAAATCCTAAGACCACCATTCACACAACTACTCATACACATGCACAAATAACGTAGACCCCCTAGTGTGTCTACCCAGCACTCTCACTCGGTGTTCTAGGTCAAATCCTACTCACTTACCTAAGAGAGTTGGGAGCGTATTCGCTCTGATACCAACTGTAACAACCCGGATTTTCCAACAAAATAAAATAAGCTTTTAAAAAGGATTTATAAAAGAAAATGAAAAAAAATAAATAAAGGCCACGGTGGCGGAAACACCGTGTAATCCGAGTCGTCACTCACTAACCAATTAAACAACGATAAAAAGGTAGGCCTTGAGGCCTAGAAGTGGGGAATAAATACCCCTTACAATCCAGCTCCAAAATGAAAGTAAGATAACAATAAGAAATCTAAACATCCTAACAAGTCTAAACAAAAATCACTTCAAGGCTAGCTATAGGTCATCCTTACGGCATCCTCACTTGACAAACCCGATCCCGCGCTAACCTGCCACAAAGAATGCAACAGCCACAATCAGTGGGGAGTAACTAGGTGCTCCCCAGTCATATTTCAACATAACCAAAATAGACAACAATACAACAAACAACCCAAAGGTATAGTAACCATAATGCAACCTCAAGCCAACTCATTAGCTACCAAACTCAACCAACTGTCACTCAACAACCTGTAACCATATATAACCAATACAACTCGACAATAACTAGTCCACGGACGTACAAGCTCAAACTGTCAACAACAAGATGACAGACAACAATCAACAACCTGCAAGGGTAAGCACAGAGCACTGGGTGAAGCAACAAGAATCACCCCGGATGAAGCAACAAGAATCATCCAAACCCTATGGCGGAACAGCAACAAGAAGTTCCTCAAACTCATTAGTCTAAATTTGGCCAAATTCCACCGAACAACAAGAACGGTGACGACATATATCAAACCATAGTCTCTAACCAACATGGCTGAGAACCCATAGTCGCTCTAACTAAGCAACAAGAATAGTCGAGGGGATCATAGGCGGTATCCGTCCAAACTTGAACGTCGTAGTTCCTCACATACGTGCCAGAACAGTACACGCATGCAAACTTAACTCAAGCATGAGCAACACAATCAACCAACTCCAACAATGCATCGTAACCCCATCTCCAATACCAACAATACAACAATTACAACCATTAAAGCAAACCAAGTAACCCCAATTCATAACATATCTCAACAAAACATAATTATAACATGGTAAACATGCTCAACAATATACCAACTCATAATCCATATCATATCAATCATCCTTTACTCGCCACCCCAATATAATATCCATCTTAAACTCATTACAACGTAGTTATCCAATTTATACTCATTCTCAACATGACCTATGATCAACCGTACAATAACAAGCTTAATACGGACTAATAATCATAAGAACTCAAGAGTAACCATAATAAACCATTATAATTCCCAAAGTGATCATCTTTAATCAACTTAATAACAATATAACTCAAATTCAATATGACAAACATCCCAATTCATTCCATTAGACACAATAGTGTGAGACCATCACAATTAAGACCAAAGATCATAATTTCATAGCACAACCAACCCAAAGATCATAGCTTTGCATACATAACAACAACCAATTCATCCTCAATCAATCATATGGTCTGACACAAGTTAAAATATGTCTAGGGCTACACCTAGTTACCTTTTCCAAACAAGCCAAAGAAAAGCACAGTTTTTAGCCCTTCTGTCCAGATGCGATAACAGACGATCCAGAGCTCCAAATAAAATTCAAAACGGTGAAAAGGTAGCCCCAAGAGTCAGAAACATGCTCGCAAATTTTCAGCAAAATCGGACGGTCGGATCTCCGGCGATCTTCAGTTTAGTTAACCTGGGTCAGAGAAATCCGAATTTGTGGTTTTCTCTCCAATCCTCTCCTATTGATTAGGGCACACATAAATCATACAATACATAAGCACACCACAATAAACACATATAATAAAAAATTTTACAGAAAACTATACCAAGAGTAGAGGATTACCAAAGGATTAATGATGTAGAAACCAAATTCTAGGTTTGATTTCTCCAGACAATCAATCAAGGGAGCTAAGCTCAACTCTAATTTGATTTTGGGGAAGAACAAAAACAGAGAATTTTGATTGCAAGGATAGTGTTTGCAGAATGAAAAAGTAAAACTGAATGTTTGTTGTATTGATGATTGAAAACTTTACAGTATGTTTGGTATTTATATTGTGATGACAACTATATAACAGACTCAACACTTCTAAAATGAATGCAACTAATTTGTTAACAGACTACTAACAGCCTTTACTGATCCACCTACAACAAATCTTCCCCCTCAAAAATTGACTTGTCCTCAAGTCAAACCATCAAGGATCAACTTGAAAATCAGGAAACTTCTTTTCAAAATCAAATGCAAACTCCCAAGTAGCCTCATCAGCAGAAAACCCTTCCCACTGAACAAGATATTGAACCTCAGCTCTGTTCTGGTGTTTCACTGTCCGTCTTGCTAAGACGGCCAAAGGGTAAAGCTTGAGCTCAAAAGACTGTCCTTGCAGCCAAGGAGGAACCTGTATCGCTACTGGTAAAGACCCAACAAATTTCTTCAACTGTGACATATGAAAAGTGTCGTGAATCTGTGCATGACTTGGCAAACTCAACTTGTAGGCCACAGCCCCAACTCTTGCCTTCACCTGAAAAGGACCATAATACTTGTGACTCAGTTTCTGGTTGCTTCTTTGTTGCACAGAAGTTTGTCGATATGGCTGTAACTTAAGCCAAACCCAATCCCCCAATGAAAACTCCTTCTCAGTCCTGTGACTATCTGCTAATTGCTTCATTCTTGCTTGGGCTTTGACCAAGTTGTACTTTAGCATAGAAATCATTTGCTCTCTTCTCTGAAGTGTTCTATCAACTGCAGCAACTTCAGATTCACCCGGAAGATAGGGCAGATGCAAGGGAGGAGGTTGATTGTAGATGATCTCATAAGGAGTATACCCCGTTGCTGTACTGTAGTGAGTATTGAACCACCATTCGGCTAAGGGAAGCCACAAGCTCCATTCTTTAGGACTACTCCCACACATGCACCTCAAATATGCCTCGAGGCACCTATTCACCACTTCGGTTTGCCCATCAGTTTGTGGATGGTATGAAGAAGACAACCTGAATTCTGTCCCATGCAAAGAGAAAAGACCCTGCCAAAACTGACTTAAAAACACCGCATCCCGGTCACTAACGATACTTCTAGGCCACCCATGAAGCTTGAATACATTATCTAAGTATGATTGAGCAACTTCCAAAGCAGAGAAAGGATGTTGTAATGCCATAAAGTGAGCGCCTTTACTTAGCCTATCCACCACCACAAATATCACTTCTTTCCCATTGGATTTTGGAAGACCAGTAATAAAGTCCATGGAAATGTCCACCCATACCTCTTCCGGTATAGGAAGTAGCTGCAAAAGACCTGGGTATGCTCCACTATTAGCCTTGGCTACTTGGCAGGTGAAGGTACCGGGAATAAACCTATCGACGCCCTGCGCGCGCCCGACCTCGCCCCGAGCGGGGGCGTAGGGTGCGGAATGCGCCTCGCAGGAAATGTGCGCGATGTTTTTGTAAAAATGGGGGAGATCATGCCCTGGGCTGCGCGTCTAATGAGTGTGGAAATAAGGTGGCCCATGCAGGGGGCTCAACACCCATGATGGCCATTTTAGCTTTGAAAGCCTTGAGGTGAACGAGCGGGCTTTCGTGACCTTTGAAGATGGGAAGATCACTGAGTGCTAGCTTGTCTGGTAGCATGGACCTGACGTTCTTTGGGATGTGCTCGTTTTCTTGGTGTATGGAGTAACCTCTTGAGTTCGTGAGACGTTCTTCCATGGTCCGAATCCTTTTCGCATTCCGTTCGGATTCCTCGGCTAGGCGTACGGCGTTCTTCTCTGCTTCAAACTTTTGCATGATAGCCATTTGCTCGATCGTCGTAGTGAGGCTAGCTATCCTATCATTGAGCTGTCGGACTTGTTCGGCAGTCACCTCCGGGGGGGGTGGTGGCGGTCCGCCGAATCCTTCATCTTGTTGAAAGGCCATTACAGGTTTTGGTTTTGATTTGTTGTAGGCGCGCTTCTTTGGAGGCGGAGGTGGGTTTAAGTGACGGTTCTTGGTTCGTCGTGTATCCAGGTTTCGTTCAATGGGTGGTTTGTTGTGTATCCAGGGTTTTTCAATGAGTGGACCTGACAAAGTTTTCAAACCTTTAGTGACTCTAAAAAGGAAGAAAAGACTCAATGAAAAATCGCATTCATAGAAGTAAAAAAGTGGGTGCATGACTCGACTCGTGTTTTTAGCTTAAAAAGACACAGGAAGCTTTTGAGGTAGGGGCATGTTGACACGTCCCTAATCTCGAGGTAGGAAAATTTTATGATCGTAGTCCGATTAACCCAATTTAGCGGTATGTTGCTAGGGGTTTATCGTTACGATAAAGAGGATCAAACCGAAGTAGCGATAGGCTACTCGATCTGAGGATGTTAAAATTGGGTAAAAGGCGACCAATTGTTCGCCTTTTACGTGTGACTCAGGGAATTAAATCAAAAATGACGATAGGTCACTTGATTCGGAATTTAAATCAACGGGTTCGCATCTGAACGAGCCCGCGTTTTTTTTGGTTTTTTGAGAGAAAAAGATTAAATCGGGATGACTAAAGAGTCACTCGACTTAGAGCTAATTCTAATGTACTAAAGGTTAATTTCATTTAAAATCTCCGAAATGCATTGACATTGCCGGGTTTTTGCTCTATGAAATTTTTGCAATAAATGTATTATGACGATACGTCAGTCGCATAATTCATTTACGTTTTGAAAAAGATCGGGGATCTAGTGATTATCCTGGATCGGTTTTAAATACACTGGCATTTTATTTATCAAACTCAAATGACCATAGGTCAAAGAGCCTAACGGCGTGTTTTTAAAAGTATGACCTTTTTGAAAAAAAGTTTAAAAGTGAATTTTCAAAAATGGACGTATTTTAAATGTATAATGCCTAGGAAATGTTTTTGCATGAAATGGTTTTGAAAGACGACTATAGTGAGGGTACTATAGCCTCGCACTTGTACATATAACCACGGGTTTTTGGCTTATAGGGTAAGGTTCCCTCCGGCCATTCCCGTAACGTTTAGGTAGGGGCACCCGCAAGACTACACACGTCTTAAGTGTGAATTCAAGACGGGCCCTAGAGCGTCCGAGTTTGACTGGTTACGATCGTTTGTACGGATGCCGTACTTGTAATCGTGGAGGGGTGAGAGAACAGTGTGTCCGGAGTTACCTCGCATGGCGAGAGTTCCGGGGCCGTTCCTCAAAGGGTGTGGTTTGAATCAGGAGGATTCGACTCAACGTATTTTTGCCCAAATATCGAAAGCGTAAATGTTTTCAAAGTTTCAAGCTTCACTTCTTTATGATTTAAAAATAAAATAAAAACAAGTTTTTCAAAAATAATAAAAATCATGCTCGTCCCCAGCGGAGTCGCCAGCTGAAGGTACCGAGAAGAAACCTATCGACGCCCTGCGCGCGCCCGACCTCGCCCCGAGCGAGGGCGTAGGGTTGTAGATACCCGTATCCGTACCCCCCCAAAAACAAACCCGATGATGAAAAGGACTTTCATACATGCTTTTAAAAGAGTCGAAACGGTACAAAAGTGTCTAAAACGTATTAGTCATTTTTAGCGTATTAATTTGGACTTGCATAATCATGAAAGTAAATGTCAATTTTAGTCATCATGAGCGTAACACGAGCACAATATAGGAACGTCTTATTAAGCCAAGCCACAAAAACAGCCCAACTAGCTACAAAACGGCCCAAACTTACAAAAACGACCCAAAAACGCACACCAACACAACACATAAAACGGGCCAAAGTGCGTCCCGTGTCACATTTTCACAAAATCAAACTTTACAAAACCATAAAATAATATACCTTAATATTATTTTATTTCGAGCCAAAACCGAAAAACACGACAAAAACCGAAACACGAAAACCGAAATTCGGACCAAAACTGAACAAAGACTTAGCTCATAAGTAAACAACAAAACATAATCATTACTTAATCAAAACCTCCAAAACCAAATGGCGGCATAAACAGCCCACCAAAACAAAAATGAAATCGCCCGGTTGACAGCGATTAAAAATACAATCGCTGTCAGCGGGCGATTTACTTTGTTTTGTACCAAATTACTTTTTAATTTTTCTTTAAAAATATCTAACTCAAGCAAACTTAAACGCTTTGTATACAAAGCGATTAAGTTTTGCTATCCCACGAAACCACCAAACTCTATAAATACCAACCCACTTCATTCATTTTCAATACGGTTTTTAGCACTCATACACTATTCACAAAATCCACTCAAAAATACCGTCTTTACATTTTGAAAGGTAAACATTTTACCTACGGGCTAGACGTTTGAGACTTCGGACAGTGGGGTTACATTAACCCCAAACCCGATATTGGCACTAGCGGCCGTATTAAATAATACGGTTGTAGCAATTGATTCATAATCCGTCTAAACCCCGCCAATATCGCATAAATAAACGACTCATTATCACTAAAGCAAACCGACGTCACTTTTATAATTATGCAAGTCCTCATTCATGCATCAAATAACGACTAGAATCACGGATCCGACACTAACTTGTACTGCTTCATAGAGTCTTTTAGCATGTCAAAGCGAGGGTTTTTCACAAATTCTAAACGAGGTCGGAAAATAACGTCTATAATAATAATTTAGTCAATAAATTATTATTTAACGACATTTCCTATAGCAATATGTCATTATTTTGACTATTTACATTATTTATGCATTTTAATCGAGTCATGTTTATTCGCACTTGTACGTAGCGTGACTTTTAGCCCAATTATCGAAATTAAGCAAATGTTTTCAAATTAGTAGAGACTACTCTTATGTAGGCTTTTTGATTACTGATTTTCAAAACTTATTTTGTCAAAACTTTGAAAAGTAACCTCACTCAGAACCCCTTCTGCGGTTTCAAACCTCAGTTGATAGGTATCGACGCACCTTGAAATCGAGACACTCGTGTCTTGTATTTCAAGACGCGTTGAATAGGTTCCAAATTCCTTTAATATTTGGTGGCGACTCAGAAAATACACTTTCAAAAAGGATTTTCTACTTTTCTTTTGGTCACAAATTCATGCAATGATCTCCCCATTTTTCTCAAAACTGCACCTTTTTTTCCTCGCGAGGCGATTCCGCTTTCCGGCGCCCTTCAAGACGGCGAGGGCGGCGCGCGCAGGCGTCGATAGGTCTATCACTTTCCGGTACCTTCGGTTGGCGACTCACTGGGACGAGCATGATTTTTATTATTTTTGAAAAACTAGTTTTTCTTTTATTTTAAAATCATAAAGAAGTGAAGCTTGAAACTTTGAAAACATTTACGCTTTCGATATTTGGGCAAAATACGTTGAGTCGAATCCTCTGATTCAAACCACACCTTTGAGGAACGGCCCCTCAAAGAATCTCGCTTCATAAGCGAGGTAACTCCGGACACACCGTTCTCTCACCCTCCACGATTACAAGTACGGCATCCGTACAAACGATCGTAACAGTCAAACTCGAGCGCTCTAGGGCGTCTTGAATGCACACCTAAGGCGTGTGTAGTCTTGCGGGTGCCCCTACCTAAACGTCATGAATGACCGGAGGGAACCTTACCCTATAAACCAAAAACCTGTGTTTATATGTACAAGTGCGAAGCTATAGTACCCTCACTATAGTCGTCTTTCAAAACCTCTGCATGCAAAAACATTTCCTAGGCATTATACTTTTAAAATACGTCCATCTTTGAAATTACTTTTTCAAGCTTTTTTCAAAAAAGGTCATACTTTTAAAAACACGCCGTTAGGCTCTTTGACCTATAGTCATTTGAGTTCAATAAATAAAATGCCGCTACATTTAAAACCGACCTAAGATAACCACTATATCCCAGGTCTTTTTCAAAACGTAAATGAATTATGCGACTGACGTATCGTCATAATACATTTATTGCTAAAAGGTCTTTCATAAAGCAAAAACCCGAATATGTCAATTCATTTCGGAGATTTTAAATGAAATTAACTTTTAGAACATTAGATTTAGCTTTAAGTCGAGCGACTCTTTAGTCGTCCCGATTTAATCTTTTTCTCTCAAAAACAAAAAACGCGGGCTCACTCATATGTGAACCCGTTGATTTACTCTTTGAATCGAGTGACTTATTGTCATTTTTGATTTAAAACCCTGAGTCACACGTAGAAGGCGAACAATTGATCACCTTTTACCCAATTTTAACATCCTCAGGTCGGTTAGCCTATCGCTACTTCGGTCTGATCCTTTTTTATCGTAATCCAATGATAAACCCCGGGCAACATACCGCCAAATTGGGTTAATCTGATTATGATCATGCAAATTTTTCCTACCTCGAGAACAGGGACGTGTTAACGCGCCTCTATCTCAAAAGCTTCCCGTGTCCTTTTAAAAGCTAAAAACACGAGTCAAGTCGAGTCACCCACTTTTTACGCTTTTGTGTCTTCCTTTGGTCGTGAATGTGATTTTTCATTTGAGTCTTTTCCTTCTCTTTTAGAATCACTAAAGGTTTGAAAACTTTGTCAGGTCCACTCATTGAAAAACCCCGAACACCCGGGCCATGAAACACAAGATGAATTTCCGTTTCAACCTCGCGAATGATGAAGCGCCTTTCCACCACCTCCTCCGCTAATGGCGATCCACCAGAGCACGTAAAGCTTTCGACCACAAGGTAGCCAATCTTACCGCTTTGTTCGAACATCCGCCGCCATGCAAAAGATCGAAACCGAGATACACGCAAGACTATTCGCCGAAGAGTCTGCTCGACACATCAAAAGAATCCGATCCTTGGAGGATGAAATTCACAAGTACAAACTGGCCAAAACCTCAGATCATGGCCGCCAGACAAACGCTTTTCCCACTACAACAATGACTGAACCGTTTGACACTATAAACTCAAGGCACTAGCGGCACGACCGGTATTCCTAGCCTGACCCATTCTCGCCTCACCCAGGTCATCATCAGTTGGACCATTTCCGTTGCAACAGCGACGAAGGTTCGACCCCCTCTTTATGTCCTACTCAAAAGCATTAGAGAAGCTCGTGAAGAGGAACATTCTCCATCTTCCCAAACCCACCACTGTACCACCTGAGGATAAGAAGCCGTTATCATGGCACGAGGACTCGTACTGTGAATTCCACAGGGGAAAGGGACATGACACGGAGAACTGTTTTCGCTTGAAGAACGTGATCCAAGACATGATCGACAACGAAACAATCGATAAGCCAAGCATAGCCCCTAAATCATCAGATCAGCGTGACACCTCCCTTGCTCGCCCCATTTTCGTAGGAGCTCATCCCATCCTCAATCATCCCCTCCTGGCTCCCGCAAGCGATCACGAGGTCAACGTCCTTTTCGACAGCATCAACGACAACGGTAGCAACATTGATTACATTCGCCGAGCTAGGACGAGAACAAAACCAAGACACGAGGACCGGAAGGAAATTTTCACCCAAATCCCTCATCAACGTCCGCATCAGTCTCCCTTAAAACCTACAAATACCGCCGGGATTCCCTCCCAAACGCACAAGCAAAGACGAGAGCATAGTCAAGGATATGACTAACCTACCCATAACCAACAGCCTTTCCTTTAACACAACATGGCGAGATACCAAGGAGATCCTCCCAGCACAACTCATTGGCCGCATTATCCGGGATTGGCTACCAGGTGCCATAACTTTCTCCCACGCAGATCTGCCGTCCTTCCAAGATCTAAGATAACCCAAAGACTCTCCATAACCGTAGAGTGCCGCAACATGATATTACCCGTTACCCTCATCGACAATGGCTCCGCGATCAACATCCTGCCCCTAACAACTGCCCTCAAGCTAGGACTAAAGGAAAGTGATGTCACCCCTTGCTCCAACAACATAAGAGCGCATTTACGGTGCACTCGCGCGACATAGAAGGTGTCATATCACTACCCATCATGACAGGATTCATCAAGACAAAACCGAATTCCAACTCATGGACATCCCCGGCATAATATGTTACTAGGAAGGACATGGATTCACGCCAGGGGCCATAACATCAACTCTCCACCGAAGGTTAAAATCCCTTTTACAACGAGGTTATCACTGCAGAAGCCTCAGTTTCCGAGCCGCCCTCCATCACCGGTGAAGCTTGAAGAAAATGCCACCCAATCTACCAAAGGCCGGGGAAGTCCCAATTCAAGCACCGCACCTAGAGCCCAGTGGTCCTCAAGGCCATCATGACGCCAATTTTCTAAAAATCAGCTAGGTTACTCGTTCATTTTCCTAATGTAGTAGGTCTTAGTACAGAGCTAGAGTCATTAAGGTTGTCCAAAGCTCCCTCGTCTGAGCTATCTTCAAATGTAACCGCTTTTAATAACATTAATAACATGAAAGTTTTTGGTTACTCTTTGCCTCATTTAAACTCTACCTTTTCTAATAATTGCGATAAATTTAAACTAAATAAAATTGCATTATATAGATACATTGCAAGTATTGTCTCAAAACCCGAACAGGACCCCATTATTGAAGACACAACAACCATCAACATAGGCACGCCCGAAGAGCCTCAAGAACTGCGGTGGAGCTTCCTTGCCACGTAAGAAAGGGCCACATATACCAAGCTCCTCGCAGAGTTTAAGGGCGTCTTTGCCTGGTCATATAAGGACATGCGGCATAGACCGAGATAGCTGAACACCGCATCCCGATCAAGCAAGGTAGCGAGCCGGTCAGCGAAGCTTTCGACGCATCAAGCCAGAATGGTCTCTCTTGGTCAAGGAAGAGATCGAAAAGCAGCTACAAGCTGGGTTCATCCAAGTCATCGAATACTCAGACTGGGTCTCCAATATGGTACCGGTTATGAAGAAAAACGGCAAAATACGAGTATGCGCCGACTTAGGACTGAACAAAGCCTCGCCAAAAGATGATTTCCCACTACCTCACATGGACATCCTAATCGACAACACGGACCATGCCTTCTTGTCATTCATGGATGGATATGCAGGATACAACCAAATCAAAATGGCGGCCAGACGACATGCCAAAACCACCTTCAGAACCCCCTGGGAACATATCTTACACGGTCATGCCATTTGGGCTCATAAATGTCGGCGCTACTTACCAACGCACTGCTACCACCTTACTCCACGACATGATGCATAAGGAGGTCGAGGTATACGTTGACGACATGATTGTAAAGTCAAAAGGAAGGGATGACCACATCACAAACCTTCGGAAGTTCTTCACCCGAATCAGGCAGTATAAGATGCGATTAAACCCACAGAAATGCACCTTTGGGGTCACGTCAGGCAAATTGTTAGGCCACATAGTGAGCGGTAGCGGGATCGAAATGGGCAGACCAAAATCAAAGCAATAATGGGCATGAAGACACCGTGCAACATCGGCGAAATAAGGAGTTTCTTGGGACAAGTCCAATATATCTCCAGGTTCATCAAAGAAGCTCACCATGATTCACGTGAACCAATCTTCAAAAAGTTGAAGAAGGAAGAGCATACGAAATGGGACGATGATCGCCAAAGAAGCATTCGACAAAGTCAAAAGCCCGCCACAAACCCACTGTTCTTGTACCCCACAAAAGGACACATCGCTGTCACTATACTTAACGACTACGCCAAACGCCATGGGTGCCATGCTCGCCCAAGAAGTCAACAACGAAGAACGGGCCATCTACTACATCAGCAAGAAAGTTTCACGACTACGAAACCCGGTATGAACTAGTCGAGAAAAGCTGCCTCTCACTGGTCTGGGCAACCAAAAAGCTCAGGCACTACCTCCTCACTAGCACAACAAGAGTCTATTCCCTAATGGACCCCCTCAAATACCTATTTGAAAAACCCGATCTGAGCAGACGCGAGGGCAGTGGACTCGCTTCTCACGAGCACGAACTCAAGTACCTCCCTCGAAAGTAATCAAAGGAAGAGCGGTTTGGACTTCCTCGCGAAAAATGCTATCATCGAGCGACCCATGATCGATACAATGTCATTTCGGACGATGGGATCTTCGCCATAGAAAAGGATTACTGGCAATTATACTTCGACGGAGCGTCAAACTACCGGGGCTATGGAGTCGGAATACTCCTAATATCCCCAAACGGCGACCATACCCCACTCTCAATCAAGCTCGACTTTAGCGTCACAAACAACGCCATGAGTACGAAGCTGCATCTATATTCGCAGCGACCATCGCCCTCAAAATAAAGAACCTACGGTACACCTGAGATTCATTCCTCATCATAAACCAAGTGACAGGAGCATGGAAGATCATGAGCGAAACCCTCACCAAATACCAAGCAAAAGTACAAAAACTCCTAGCCAACTTCGACTGCATTGAGTTCTATCACCTCCCAAGGGAAGAAAACCAGTTTGCCGACGCACTGTCAAAACTCTCATCCCTCCTGAACATGCCACCAAACATGAAATTACTACCCATCATCGTCGAAAGACGTGACGAACCAGCATACATCCATACCATTGACCTGGACGAAGCCGAGCAGACAGAGCCGTGGTATCAAGCCATAATCAACTACAAGACAGACGACACCGATAAACGCGGACAGAGGGCTATCAGACTCCTAGCTTCCCAATTTGTGCTAGAGATGGGACAACTACTCAAGAAGACACCACAAGGGACACTGCTCATATGTGTCGACTACAAGAAGGGGCAGGAAATCGTCACGCAAGTCCATGATGGCGAATGCGGACCCCACATGAACGCTCGAGCACTCTGCAAACAAATCCTACGGCTAGGATGGTATTGGACGACCATGGAAGCAGATCAGATCGACGTCAGGCATCGCCACAATCGCCAAATTTTCAAAGAACGCCCAACATGTACCACCTTCACCACTATACAGCCTAACCTCACCCTGGCCCTTTTCAACCTGGGGCATCGACGTGATAGGAAAAGTCCACCCCATCGGAGCAGGAGGTCACTGTTTCGTGCTGGTGGCCATCGACTACTTCACTAAATGGGTAGAAGCAGCGTCTTTTCGGACCCTTGGCTCCAAGGAAGTCGCCAAGTTCATCCAGACGAACATCATATGCCGATATGGCATACCCCACGAAGTTCATCGGCGATCAAGGTTCGTGACTTTCAACGCGAGACCGAAGCCATACTCACAAAATACAACACCCAGCATCACAAATCCTCACCCTATCGGCCCCAAACCAATGGTGCCGTTGAAGCAGCGAACAAGGCGGTCGTCACCATACTTGAGAAGATGATCGGCTGCTGCAAAGATTGGCCTAACAAAGTACCATATGCACTCACGGGGAATCACCGGTACTTACCATCAGAACCCCTACGGGCATGACCCCTATTTCTCACCTACGGCATGGAAGCCGCCCAACCAAAGGGAAATGAGAAATACAATCTCTACGCATACTAATGGAAAGTAGCATCCCGAAGCGAGAATGGGCCCGTGAGCAGTGCGAACAACTCATGCTCTCGGATGAACGCTACTGCATTCCCCGAGCACCGTGCGAATGTACCAAGCCCGACTACAACGAGCATTCAACAAACGAGTTAAGCCACGACACATAAAAGTAGGTGATCTCGCATTAAAATCGATCAGGGCACCACTTCCGGTCGACTCCACGAGGAAAATTCAAGCCTAACTGGCCGGACCCTACCTCGTCAAGGAAATCTTCACGGGCGAGCGATCAAACTAACCGACCTCGACGGCCAAGAGTTCAACCTCGCCACAAACCTCGATCAACTCAAGAAATACTACCCCTAAAAACCCCTTGCAATGTATCTGTAAAATACAATTTTATAAAAGCAATTCATGGACCGGCAGGTCCTTAAACATGCTCATGGACCGGCAGGTCCTTAAACATGCTCATGGGCCGGCATGCCCCTAAAACTGCTCTTCCTCTCCACAAAAATCAAAAGCAATTCATGGACCTGGGTCCTTAAACATGCTCATGGGCGGCATGCCCTTAAACGTGCACATTCCATAAGCAAACACAATTCATGGCGGCATGCCCTAAACATGCATCCACCAAACACAATTCATGGACCGGCAGGACCTTAAACATGCTCATGGGCCGGCATGCCCCTAAACGTGCACATTCACCACAAAAAAAAAAAGCAAACACAACTCTTGGGCCGGTATGCCCTTAAACATACATTCTCGAACTACGCCGGTTTGATTCCACTTTTCGTGGATACGTAGGCAGCTTTGCAAAAAGCGCAACCCATATTCAACACAAGAATGACGCCTCCAAAGCTTAAAAGGCCGAGGATATAGTAAACACAAAAACCGCCTCTCATAACCTAATGGGTTAACATAAGGCGATATTCAACACAAAAATGACGCCTCAAAGCTTAAAAAGGCTGAGGATATAGTCAACACAAAAACCGTCTCATAACCTAATGGGTTAACATAAGGCGATATTCAACACAAAAATGACGCGTCTAAAGCTTAAAAAGGCCAAGGACATAGTCAACACAAAAATTCGTTTTTTAACCTAAGGGTAAAAAGAACGACATTCAACACAAAACGACAAACCCAAAGCTTAAAAAAGTCGAGGGAATAGTCAACAAAAAAATGCTTGCATTCTAAACCTTTGAAAAAAGATTAGAGCCAAGGAATTTCACACAAAATAACAAGCAAAATGAGGCAGAGTCGTAAATAAAAACCTGATTTTTATTAATCTTAAAAAGAACGGTTACATTTTGGATTTTTCAAACATAGGAGCATAACTACGACCTTAGAAATACACTAACAAACACTATATATTACAAATACGAGTCCCGGCATGTACATCGGGTTTAGGATAGGTAATATATTACATAATACAACATAATATGAACATAATACTAACAAAGCACACATAAACTAAAACCAGGTTACTTTCTCAAGGCCGACTCGAGACCTCTCCGGTGGATAAAGGAGCACCAACCTCAACCCCTACGGCGACCCCAACATTACCATGACGATCCGGAGCACTGGCCCTGAATACGGCTGACGATCGAACACGATTCACCGCCGAGAGAGCACCGAGCTCAAGCGCCACCCCTACCACTATTGCGCCCAAAGCGGATCGGGTCGTGGCGGACGTCGGCGGAGGCTCGTTAAGCTCTATGGCACGCGAGACGAGCCCTCTCCACAAAGACTTTCAAAGAACGGTCCATTTGGAGTAAGCCCTCGACACCGGATCGTCCCAAAGAAGCATTTCACCAGAAGCCACTTAGGACGCATGATCCAACCATCGACCCACTCGCTTGGCCACCTGGTTATTTAACACAACCATGTCCTGTACCTTCGTGTTCTAGCCAGGAATGAATCGCATACCCTATCTGTCGCCTCACCCGCAGGGGATGGATGTAAACCCCCATCTCGTACCCACACAATAGAACCCCAGAGGGCCATCACCTACTGCGCTCGCCGTCACACTGACCACTCCCCACCAGGATACCGACCAACGGATGGCACATGACCTCACAAACTCGGGGAAATAGTCATTAGGGCGCTCGTCTGGACCCGACCATCGCATGTAACGATTGGTAACGCCTCCTGCGACATATTCGCCATCGAAGCCAAGGTCGTTCAACACACTTAGACGCTCCATCGCCCACACTGGAGGATCAATGGACACCCTCAGACGCATGTCCCCTATTACATGCCCGGTCGTCCAATCCAAGGATCGTCTCAGCCAGAATTAAAGCAGAAGGATTGCAACCTATTTCCATCTGCCCCACAACAGCAATTAAACGCGGATCTCCCAACAACCCCTCGGACACAGAGTCCGGAACATATAGCAATGAACCAAGCAAAAAGCCAAAGCCCTTCTCCTAGCCACAGCAGAGATATGCCCGTTTGCATTATTCCTAAACCATTGACACAAACGATAGAGGTTGATACAGTTCCCAACAAATAACTCTTCCACCTCATCGCGGCTCATCTGCAGATAATTCAACCTCGCCTCTTGTAGCCAAGTTCCTACCTGACACATACAGGCAGGCCAATCTGCGTCCACCCGCCAATGGCCCCAAACTCCTCGACTAAGGGACAAACCTCTCCGCAAGGAAAGCGGAACACGTGAAGGCTTGGATCCCAATACTCAAGACAAGCGTCCAGGAACTCGTACTCCATTCGAACCTGCCTTAGCCCACGAAATACGCCAACTCCGCAATCTTTCAAGAGCTTCTTCTCGACACCCTATAAGGACGCACACCAACGACGCAAGTTTCCTTCAAAACTCTCCATAACTCGACGAATGTTCCGTAAATATTCTGAATATTTTTGGAAAATCGAGAATAGAAGACGAGAGGATGAGTGAAATGAACTAACTTACCCCTCCTTTTATAGCCGAAATTTGCAAGACGAAATACAACACAAAAACTTAAACGCTGGTGAACAAGCGATTAAAATAAATCAAACAAAAACCACAAAACAAAATTCTAATCGCCAGAACAAAGCGATTAAAAATCAAATCGCCTGTTTACAGGCGATTTTCTTTTTCTTTTCTGACAAAATTATTCGATTTCTTACACTTCTTACACGCCTACACCCTAAAATATTTAACTTATTAACCCCTATTACTTTTTACCGACCTCATGACCGACTAAAATTGGTCCCGTCAAGGCTGCGTCTCGATTTGCGTGATCGATTCCCGTATTTCGTATTTTTCACTTTTTACAAAACACAATAATCACACAAAAATTAAACACAACACAAAATATGATGTTCGCATTCACGAATTTTCGTCTCAAAACGTCGTTTTAGCTCGCATTTTTACTATGTCAAAAACGTCTTTTTACGAGTCTAAAATATGTCCTAACCAGCATTTTTCAAAAAACTCTTCATTTTACATTTAATTCAGTCATTAGCGAGTCAGTCTCAATCGAGACGTATATATATGCTTTCACGACTAACAATGTTTTGCAGGTACGCTCGGCAAGCAACACGCAAAGGATTTCAGCATCTTGCCACGATGCAGGAATGCATTTTTCGCAACAAGACAAAATAACCAAATTATACCCATAAACACCTACAAGTCCAAAAAACCAACCAACCATAACAAATCCTGATACATAAACCAATACAAACAGATACTAATACTCATAATACAAGTCTGAAATATACAAGTCCAAGCCTACTACGACTGGTCACGACGCTGCAAGACAGCACGCAGGGAATCAATCTCAGCACGTGCCCTATCCAGCTCCCCTGCATACTGACCCTCCAGCTCGGCGGACCGCTGACTCCTCGGCATGCTGCAGCCTCCATTTCGGCCGCGATCTCGCCTCCTCACCACGACTTAGCTAACTCAAGTCGCGCCTCGGCCGTCTCCTTCTGCGCCCTGCAAGCGTCAACAACTTTCTCGTTCACGCATCGCCGCCACCGGTTTGCGCCCGCCAGAGCCTCTGTGGTACCTCAACCCACACCGCAACAATGCGAGCAATCAATTTAGCTTTACGGGGCTATAATCAAAAACTCGTTAACAGAGTTTGACTAATGATTTTACATTAAAATCTTACTCAAACTGGGGGCTACAATCAAAAAACCTGCTTCAACAGAGTTTGACTAATGATTTTACACTAAAATCTTACTCAAACTGGGGGCTATAATCAAAAAACCTTAACAGAAGTTTGACTAATGATTTTACACTAAAATCTTACTCAAACTGGGGCTATAATCAAAAACTCGTTTAACAGAGTTTGACTAATGATTTTACACTAAAATCTTACTCAAACTGGGGCTATAATCAAAAACTCGTTAACAGAGTTTGACTAATGATTTTACACTAAAATCTTACTCAAACCAGGGCTATAATCAAAAACACCTTGACAGAGTTTGACTAATGATTTTACACTAAAATCTTACTCAAACTGGGGCTATATACTACATAACACTCATGTCAGTACAAAGAAGAAAGTGAATACCTTTCTCACGCGGATCCCACCTCTCAAGACCCGCGACGGTGACCCGCAGACAGGGAAAGCGCAAGAAGACGATCGAACGAGAGCACCCTCGTGAACAACCAACAGTCCTCAACGAGCGGAGGAGGTGGAACTCAAGGTCGGGATCACGCCGCTACAAAACAAAAACAGGTGAATTTTTGCTTCACGGAACCAAAACAGATACAAGCGAAAAAGGATAATCAAGCACACCTCGATCACGCGTCGGCGAAGGGCATCTTTGTGCCCAAGTCACGTAATCCTCATCCCGCCGCGGCGAAGTCGGACTACGCCCTCGTGATACACATCACGACGCCATTAGCGTCGGGCGTCTCTGAACAAAACCGAGGGCGAGGAGCGAGTGCACGATGAACCCGCCGCGACCCGTCTGCGCAGACAGACGCTCACCCAAGTACCAGTACGAGCCGTACTGGGTCTCAATGTACAGCCGCCGCCCGTCAAGGGGACCAAAGCGAGCTGCAATCGTCGGAGGAACGCCGGTAAAATTCCTCCAAGGGTCGCGAACAAACTGCAAAACAAAACCAAATTAGAAACCACAAAAACAAACCCAAAAACAAGCTACAAAAAGACCAAAATACAAAACACGATCACCCTTACCTTATCCATCGTCATCCCGCTGAAGCGCACACGAGCCGTCATAGTTCAGGCCAATACCCTCCGATCCGTCGTGATACGCATGGAAAGCCGGGTATGTAGCCGACACCTGGAACGTGTCCGGGAGCAGAGAGGGGAAGTGAGCATAGCACCAAGCCTGCAAGCAAACAAAACACACGCATGTAAGAAAAGCGTAAACAAAACAACAAAACTACAAAAATCGAACCTTACCTCCATCAAGACCAGGGGCCTGGCGACACACATCCGAATCCTCGTCAATCCGATCAGGGCGCACTGCGTCCCTCAGGTAACGGATCAACAGACCCAGAGCAGGAGTCACCCAGTCAAAGTCACCTAGGCGTGACATGTCTGACAGCGCCATCAACACAGCCGTCGACGCCGGCTCGCTTGTCGCCAAAGTGGGTGGCCGTCGGGAACCACCACAACCACGGTAAGACCTACCTTTCGGCGCTCGCTCGAGTAGACCCTTTCTTCTTCCTCCTCCCCTCGAAGAAGTCAGCAAACCATATCGTACGAGGCTGAAACGTGTGCTCCTCGTCCTTCCCGCACTTAATCCCGTCGCCAATCAGGCGCACGACTCGTGGGCTATCAATAGGAGGTCGCTCACGCCCCACTGGCACGCCGCCATGAGGCGGCCAGTAACGTTGCCCACGAAGAAAGAGTCACGCCAACCTCGTAACCAGGCATGTGGAAGGTGTTGGTCGATCCCAAAACCTATCCAACAACGCCCTAAGTGCGGTGAAAGCGAGTTCACCCGCTGCTCCGCAGACTCCCTCCACTTCGCACCAAGGGACCGAAACCGCCCCAAGCACTATGTCCCGCTCCTCCTGGGTGAGCCTACCCTCAAAGACGCCAAACACCGTCCAAACCTGCAGAAGGTCCTCATCGAGCCTAACTGAAAGCCGACCTTCACCCGGATCGACAAGTGCTCCAGGACTCCAAACCAGAGTCACGCCGTCGATCCCAGTGGCCACCGCGACCACAACGCGGGCCGTGAGGATAGTCAGGCCTCGCGCCTAACTTCGTCAACCATCCCCATGAAAACCTCGGTCGCGGCCTCAAGACTTGCCGCTGCATCCTGGCGCGCCCACCGGCCTCGCCCTCGGCCTCGCCTCGGCCACTGCACCGCCTCACCTCAGGCTCATCCCGAACTCGCTTCCCGAGCATGGCCACGAATCGACCCGGCCACAAAGGCACTTCCGCAGTTAGCCGACAAAGAAGAATCGAGCATCGCCGAAGAATGGCAAAGAAGCGGCGGCAGCCTCAGCAGCCTCTCAACCTCGGCGACCACCTCACCACGGGCCTCGCCAGAACCCTCTCGCCACCGAAGACTCCTCCGACTGGAAGTGTCCTCGTAACGGCTCCCGGACCCGAGCACGACCACGCCTCGCGGAACCTCCACGGAGCTCCCTCGCTTCCAACCTCTCAACAACACCGGCGACCTCGGCCTCGTCCGGTCCACCACCAGCGGCGACACGAGCTCGGCGCCTCCGACTGGCCGCCTCACCGTGGCCACATCCACCTTGCGCCGGCCTCGGGTTCCTCCGGCCGCGACCACGCCTCAACCTGGCCCCCTCCAGGGAGCCGCAGGCTCCCTGAACGCTGCGGCCACGTCCTGAAGCCCCTGCGGCGGCACCACGACCTCCGCCTCGGCCCTGCCGAGCCACAGGCGTCCCTCCAAAGATGACCGGCCCACGCCGCCTGCAGAGACCTGCAGCCTACGCCGACCTCCGCCACGGCCTCCTCAGAGCCTCCAGGACGTCTCCACAAAGAGCCGCCACGCCCACGCCTCGCAAAGACTCGAGACGACACCTGAGCCCGACCTCGGCCACCAACAGAGACCTCGACGACCCGGCCAGACTCCACTACCGCTAGCGCCACCGTAAGACCGCTACTCAACGACGGCCTCTCACGCATCACATTAGCCGAAAAGCGGGCGACTTCGGCAAAGAACGCCACGACCCACACCACTGGCGGGCGGCCAGACCACCGGAACAAAGACCACGCCCCAGGCCACTAGCGTAAAGCCCAGGCGACGCACCAACAAAGACTAGCACCACTAGCGAAAAGCGCCGAGACTCAGACCGGGCGCCACAAACTCACTCCCTGGCGTCGTAGAAGCTCCAGGCGCCTGAGGAAAAGCTCTCAAGAAGTCCGACCGAGACGGACCGTTTGAAACCTCCAAGGCGCGCAGTATCCCGAGTAAGTGTGCTCGCCCGAACGATAAAGTCAACGCCGCCAAAACCCGATCCATGTCATCGAAGTAGGCGCTGAGGCCTAGGATCACCTGCACAAGATTCAAAGACATACTCGTAAGCGGCAACAAAGAAATCATTCTAGAAAGATCAAGGCAAAGCAGCAAAAAGCAAGCCATAGGCCCATTTTTGACAGATAAGGCCAAAACGGAGCAGAAGCACAGGAGGCAAAAATCCATGAGACGTATACGATATATACGTCCTACTCAGTCAAGTTAAGAGCAAGCACGCACAAAAGCAGCAGAGAATTGGCCAAACAAAGCCAGAAGCGTGCCTTTTTAAACCAAAAATAGCAGAAGAGGGAAAAACGCTACAGAAAGCCAGAAACCCATATTTGCTGACACCAACCCAACCCATAAATCACAATAAGCTCATGCAAAAAATTTCGTGCGAAAACGATGTCCCGAACACCTCGACTGAATAGCTTTTACAAAACACCTCCAAACTACAAAAACGACCTTTACTTGACCATAACTCAACCCAAAAAGCCCCACTTCCCACAAAACAACCCCCTAGCCAACACAGACAACATACATTACCATACATTCCATTAACGGGGCACGAAAAGCGAGGAAAAGCGACTTTTTGAAACCTAGCCTAAACTACAAAAAACGCTCCAAAACACCTCCAAACAACACATTTCCTGCAAAACAAGACTAAAAGTGTACCATACTAGCCATGAAAACACAATAAAGAGAATTCGGGCAAGTTTCGGAACCGAAAAATTTCGACCAAAATCGGCCCCTATACCAAAACGCACGAAAATGACCTTTTTTCGAGCCGTTCTTCGCATACAAGCCACCCAAACCTTCACACTAGCATACTACAACATTTTCAAAATAACCAAGCCACTCGGGATCGCCTTACGCTACAAAAACATAGCACAAGCCCCGACTTAACCCCCTTCTACACGGTTTTCACCCAAACGAACCGCTTTTCGTGCCCATTTCAACAAACCAAGCTCACCAACGTATTGTACTACCAACGGGTAAGCTCCACTGAAGTTTTGAACCAATTCCGAGACATTTTCGAAAATGACCAAAATGCCCTCCGAGTCAAACGCATTTAAAATCGAGACCACAAGCCGGGTTTTCACACAACGACAAAGAAACAAGCAATGCAAGCACAATACCGACCATGGCTAACGTTTTCAAGCAAGGCCGTGAGCTAAACTCGAATCAAACCGACATTTTCGACCCAAACCCTAGAAAACGGTATTTCGAGTTAAAACCGACTCAAACAAACTTCAAAACCCGAAAAACCAAGTGAGTTGAATACGTACCTTGGTCCATGACGAATTGTAGGAGTCGGAAAATCGATTTTTGATCAAGAAAATCGCCAAGACGAGTTTTAGAGGGTTTCGATTTTGTTTTTATTTTTCGGATGAAATGAACCAACCTCTCTCCTTTCCCGTGTTTTAAACAAAAAACACCAAACAAATTTCTAATCGCTGCTTATTAAAGCGATTATATTTTTGTTCTATGGGTTTCAGCTTTGTTTTGGGCTGTTTTCCTCGGCCCATTACGCTTTCAACCCGTTCCAAACACAATTTCAACCCAAAAAACAAAAACACGTAGCCTCCTTAAGAGACGTTCATAAAAACCTAACCTTTTATGAAAAATACCAAAAACACGTAACCTCCTCACAAGACGTTCATAAAAACCTAACTTTTTATGAGAAAAACACGTAACCTCCTCACGAGACGTTAAAACACAAAAAACACGTAACCTCCTCACGAGACGTTCATAAAAACCTAACTTTTTATGAGAAAAACACGTAACCTCCTCACGAGACGTTCATAAAAACCTAACTTTTTATGAGAAAAACACGTAACCTCCTCACGAGACGTTAAAACACAAAAACACGTAGCCTCCTCACGAGACGTTCATAAAAACCTAGCCCTTTTTATGAGAAACCAAAACACGTAGCCTCCTCACGAGACGTTCATAAAAACCTAGCCCTTTTTATGAGAAATACAAAAACACGTAGCCTCCTCACGAGACGTTCATAAAAATCTAACCTTTTATGAAAAATACAAAAACACGTAACCTCCTCACGAGACGTTCATAAAAACCTAACTTTTTATGAGAAAAACACGTAACCTCCTCACGAGACGTTCATAAAAACCTAACTTTTTATGAGAAAAACACGTAGCCTCCTTAAGAGACGTTCATAAAAACCTAACCTTTTATGAAAAATACAAAAACACGTAGCCTCCTTAAGAGACGTTAATAAAAACCTAGCCCTTTTTATGAGAAATACAAAAAACACGTAGCCTCCTCATGAGACGTTCATAAAAACCTAACCTTTTATGAAAAATACAAAAACGCGTAGCCTCCTTAAGAGACGTTCATAAAAACCTAGCCCTTTTTATGAGAAATACAAAAACACGTAGCCTCCTCACGAGACGTTCACAAAAATCTAAACCACTCTTATAAACCAAACCCCAAAAAACGCGTAACCTCCTCTACGAGACGTCCAGCAAGGAAACCAAAGCAAAGGAGCGCAAGCCAGAAGCGCAAGCAAAGCAAAGGAGCGCAAGCCAGAAGCGCAAGCAAAGCAAGGAGCACAAACGGAAACACAAGCAAGGCGCCAGCTGGGAGTACTCAGGCCACATGCAGGCTGACATGCCCTTAAACATGTAGGACCGTCATGTCCTTAAAAACATGTCGTCCCTCCCCGCATTTCCCGACGCTAAGTCCTCGTCTCTCCCATAAGACACATGCTTAGCGCCGCTGTAGTATCGAGACCGTAATGGTCCTGGATACTATCTTTAAGTTTGACTAACGCTTTGTCCGAGCTCGGTCAACCGGGGCTCAGATACCCGTATCCGTACCCCCCAAAACAAACCCGATGATGAAAAGGACTTTCATACATGCTTTTAAAAGAGTCGAAACGGTACAAAAGTGTCTAAAACGTATTAGTCATTTTTAGCGTATTAATTTGGACTTGCATAATCATGAAAGTAAATGTCAATTTTAGTCATCATGAGCGTAACACGAGCACAATATAGGAACGTCTTATTAAGCCAAGCCACAAAACAAATTTCAACTAGCTACAAAACGGCCCAAACTTACAAAAACGACCCAAAAACGCACACCAACACAACACATAAAACGGGCCAAAGTGCGTCCCGTGTCACATTTTCACAAAATCAAACTTTACAAAACCATAAAATAATATACCTTAATATTATTTTATTTCGAGCCAAAACCGAAAAACACGACAAAAACCGAAACATGAAAACCGAAATTCGGACCAAAACTGAACAAAGACTTAGCTCATAAGTAAACAACAAAACATAATCATTACTTAATCAAAACCTCCAAAACCAAATGGCGGCATAAACAGCCCACCAAAACAAAAATGAAATCGCCAGTTGGCAATGACGATTAAAAATCTGTCACTTTGTCAACGGCGATTTACTTTTGTTTTGTACCAGTACTTTTTAATTTTTCTTTAAAAATATCTAACTCAAGCAAACTTAAACGCTGTATCTGACGATTAAGTTTGCTATCCCATTAAAACCAAACCAAACTCTATAAATACCAACCCACTTCATTCATTTTCAATACCCGGTTTCTAGCCCTCATACACTATTCACAAAATCCACTCAAAAATACCGTCTTTACATTTTCGAAAGGTAAACATTTTACCCTCTGGGCTAGACGTTTGAGACTCGGACAATGGGGTTACATTAACCCCAAACTCGATATTAATATTAGCACTAAGGCCGTATTAGAATATCTGGTTTGTAGCGGTCGGATTCATAATCCGTCTAAACCCGCCAATATCGCATAAATAAACGACTCATTATCACTAAAGCAAACCGACGTCACTTTTATAATTATGCAAGTCCTCATTCATGCATTAAATAACGACTAGAATCACGGATCCAACACTAAATTGTACCGTTTCATGTAGTCTTTTAGCATGTCAAACCGAGGTTTTTCACAAATTCTAAAGCGAGGTCGGAAAATAACGTCTATAATAATAATTTAGTCAATAAATTATTATTTAACGCATACATTTCCTATAGCAATATGTCATTATTTTGACAATTTACATTATTTATGCATTTTAATCGAGTCATGTTTATTAAGCACTTATGCGTAGCGTGACTTTTAGCCCAAATATCGAAATTAAGCAAATGTTTTCAAATTAGTAGAGACTACTCTTATGTAGGCTTTTTGATTACGGTTTTCAAAACTTATTTTGTCAAAACTTTGAAAAGTAACCTCACTTCAGAACCCTTCTTCGGTTCAACCTCAGTTGATAGGTATCGACGCACCTTGAAATTGAGACACTGCGTGTCTTGTATTTCAAGACGCGTTGAATAGGTTCCAAATTCCTTTAATATTTGGTGGCGACTCCGAAAATACACTTTCAAAAAGGATTTTCTACTTTTCTTTTTGGTCACAAATTCATGCAATGATCTCCCCCATTTTTCTCAAAACTTCGCACCCCTTTTCCCCGCGAAAGCATTCCGCTTCGCCCCAAGACGGGCGAGGGCGGGCGCGCGCAGGGCGTCGATAGGTCTATCACTTTCCCGGTACCTTCAAGGGTGCGGAATGCGCCTCGCAGGAAATGTGCGCGATGTTTTTGTAAAAATGGGGGAGATCACTGCATGAATTTGTGACCAAAAAAGAAAAGTAGAAAAATCCTTTTTGAAAATGTATTTTCGGAGTCGCCACCAAATATTAAAGGAATTTGGAACCTATTCAACGCGTCTTAAAATATAAGACACGAGTGTCTCAGATTTCAAGATGCGTCGATATCTATCAATCTGAGGTTCAAAACCGTATATGGATTCGGAGTGAGGTTACTTTTCAAAAGTTTTGACAAAATGTGTTTTGAAAACTGAAATCAAAAAGCCTACGTAAAAGTAGTCTCTACTAATTTGAAAACATTTAGTTAATTTCGATATTTGGGCTAAAATGACGCTACGTGCAAGTGCGTATATATATGACTCGATTAAAATGCATAAATAATGTAAATCGTCAAAATAATGACCTTTCTATGGGAAATGTACGTTAAATAATAATTTATTGACTAAATTATTACTATAAACGTTATTTTCCGACCTCGTATTTTGACTCTTTAAGAATTTGTAAAAACCCTCAGTTTTGACATGCTAAAGGTCTCTATGAGACGGCAGAAATTTGAGTTGGATCCCTGATTCTAGTCGTTATTTAATGCATGAATGAGGACTTGCATAATTATAAAAGTGACGTCGGTTTGCTTTAGTGATAATGAGTCGTTTATTTATGCGATATTGGCGGGGTTTAGACGGATTATGAATCCGAACTACTACAACCGTATTACGAATACGGCTTCGCTAATGCCAATATTGGGTTGGGTTAATGTAACCCTTTGTCCGAGTCTCAAAACGCCCCAAAACGTAGGTAAAATGTTTACCTTCGAAAATGCAAAGACGGTATTTTTGAGTGGATTTTGTGAGTATTTAGTGTGTTTTGTAAAACCGATATATTTGAAATGAATGAAGTGGGTTGGTATTTATAGAGGTTGGTGATTTGAAGGTGGACAAAACTTAATCGCTCGTGAACAAAGTAATTTAATTTCATCCGGTCGTATTTTGTAAAAAAACAAAAAGTGCACACCAAAAAAAATTTAATCGCTGTTGCTGACAGCGTTTAAGTTTTTAATCGCTGTCAACCGCGATTTGTATTTTGTTTTGGTGTCTTTGTTTTGCTTTAGTTTAGTTTTGGGGACGTTTGATTAAGTAATGATTATGTTTTATTTAGATATTTTGGGCCAAATTGGTTTTTGGCTCAATTTTGGTTTTCGTGTTTGGTTTTGTCGTGTTTTTCTGGTTTGGCTCGAAATAAAATAATATTAGGTTATATTATTTTATGGTATCGTGCGATCTTGTTTTGTGAAAATGTGACACCTGAACGCACTTTGGCCCGCTTTGAGTGTTGGGTTTTGGGTCGTTTGTAAGTTTGGGCCGCTTTGTAGCTAGTTGAATGTTTTTGTGGCTTGGCTTAATAAGACGTTCTGTATCGTGGCTCGTGTTGTGCTTATAATGACTAAGAGTGACATTCATTTTTATGATTATGCAAGTCCAAATTAATACGCTAAAAATGACTAATACGTTTTAGACACTTTTGTACCGTTTTGACTCTTTTAAAAGCATGCACAAAAGTCCTTTTCATCATCGGGTTTGTTTTTGGGGGGTACGGATACGGGTATCTACAGAGCCCCCAGTTTGACTGAGCTTGGACAAAGCGTTAGTCAAACTTAAAGATAGTATCCGGACCATTACAGCCCCGATACTACCTCGCGGCTAAGCATGTGTCTTATGAGAGAGACGAGGACTTAGCGTCGGGAAATGCGGGGAGGGACGACATGTTTTTAAGGACATGACGGTCCTACATGTTTAAGGGCATGTCGGCCTGCATGTGGCCTGAGTACTCCCAGCTGGCGCCTTGCTCGTGTCTTCGCCAGGCTTCGCTTGTGCTTTGCTTGCGCTCGCTTGCGCTCTTGGCGTGCTTTGCTTGCTCGGTTTGCGCGACTTGGTCGCTTTGCTGGCGCGCCGCTTGCGCTCTTGGTCGTGCTTTGCTTGCGCCGCTTGCGCTCTTGGGCGTGCTTTGCCGGCTGCGCCGCGTGACTGGTCGTGCTTTGCTTGCGCTTCTGGCTTGCGCTCTTGGCTGTGCTTTGCTTGCGCTTCTGGCTTGCGCTCTTGGCTGTGCTTTGCTTGCGCTTCTGGCTTGTGCACTTGGCTGTGCTTTGCTTGCGCTTCTGGCTTGCGCTCTTGGCTGTGCTCGTACGGACGTCTCGTAAAAGAGGTTACGTGTTTTTGTGTTTGGTTTATAAAAGTGGTTTAGGTTTTTGTGAACGTCTCTTGGGGAGGCTACGCGTTTTTGTGTTTCTCATAAAAAGGGCTAGGCTTGTATGGACGTCTCGTGAGGAGGCTACGTGTTTTATCATAAAAAGGGCTAGGCTTTTATGGACGTCTCGTGAGGAGGCTACGTGTTTTTTTTGTATTTTAACGTCTCGTGAGGAGGCTACGTGTTTTTCTCATAAAAGGTTAGGTTTTTATGAACGTCTCGGGAGGAGGTTACGCGTTTTTGTATTTTAACGTCTCGTGAGGAGGCTACGCGTTTTTCTCATAAAAAGTTAGGTTTTTATGGACGTCTCGTGAGGAGGTTACGTGTTTTTCTCATAAAAAGTTAGGTTTTTATGGACGTCTCGTGAGGAGGTTACGTGTTTTTCTCATAAAAGGTTAGGTTTTTATGAACGTCTCGTGAGGAGGCTACGCGTTTTTGTATTTTAACGTCTCGTGAGGAGGCTACGTGTTTTTCTCATAAAAGGTTAGGTTTTTATGAACGTCTCGGGAGGAGGTTACGCGTTTTTGTATTTTAACGTCTCGTGAGGAGGCTACGTGTTTTTCTCATAAAAGGTTAGGTTTTTATGAACGTCTCGTGAGGAGGCTACGTGTTTTTCTCATAAAAGGTTAGGTTTTTATGAACGTCTCGGGAGGAGGTTACGCGTTTTTGTGTTGGGTTGAAAATGTGTTTGAAATGGGTTGAAAGTGTATTGGGCCGAGGAAAACCAGCCCAAAACAGAAATAGGAACCCAGAAACAAAAATAAAATCGCCAGTAAACTGGCGATTTTGTTTTTGTTTTGTGAATTTGTATAAAAATCGGGGAAGAGAGGGGAGCTTTATTCATTTCATCCGAAAATAAAAAACAAAATCGAAACCCTCTAAAACTCGTCTTGGCGATTTTCTTGATCAACAATCGATTTTCCGACTCCTACAATTCATCATGGACCAAGGTACGTATCCAACTCGCTTGGTTTTTCGGGTTTTGAAGTTTGTTTGAGTCGGTTTTAACTCGAAATACCGTTTTCTAGGGTTTGGGTCGAAAAATGTCGGTTTGATTCGAGTTTAACTCTCGTCCTTGCTTGAAAACGTTAGCCATGGTTGGTATTGTGCTTGCATTGCTTGTTTTGCTGTCGTTTGTGTGAAAAACCCGGCTTGTGGTCTCGATTTTCGTGCGTTTTGACTTGGAGGGCATTTTGGTCATTTTTGAAAATGTCTCGGAATTGGCTCAAAACTTCGGTGTAGCTTACCCGTTAGTAGTATAATACGTTGGTGAGTTCGTTTTGTTGAAATGGGCGCGAAAAGCGGTTCGTTTGGGTAAAAAACCGTGTGGAAGGGGGTAAAGTCGGGGCTTGTGCTCTGTTTTCGTAGCGTAAGGCGATCCCGAGTGGCTTGGTTATTTTGAAAATGTTGTAGTATGCCTGTGTGGAGGTTTGGGTGGCTTGTGTGCGAAAAACGGCCTGAAAAACCGTGATTTTCGAGTGATTTGGTATAAGGGCCGAAATTTTGGTCGAAATTTTTCGGTTCCGAAATTTGCCCGAATTCTCTCTATTGTGTTGTCATGGCTAGTATGGTATATATTTGTTCTTGTTTTGTGGGAAATGTGTTGTTTGGAGGTGTTTTGGAGCGTTTTTTGAAGTTTAGGCTAGGTTACCAAAAATCGCTTTTCCTCGCTTTTCGTGCCCTGTTCATGGAATGTATGGTAATGTATGTCGTCTGTGTTGGCTAGGGGGTTGTTTTGTGGGAAGTGGGGGCTTTTTGGTTGAGTTACGGTCAAGAAAGGGTCGTTTTTGTAGTTTGTAAGCATTTTGTAAAAGCTATTCAGTCGAGGTGTCCGGGACGTCATTTTCGCCTGGATTTTTTGTACGTGCTTATTGTGATTTATGGGTTGGGTCCGTCTCGGAAAATATGGGTTTCCGACTTTCTGTAGCATTTTTCCCTTCTCTGCTATTTTTGGGTTAGAAAAAGGCTTGTCTTCTGCTGTTTTGGCTAGTTCTCTGCTGCTTTTGCGCGTGCTTGCTCTTGACTTGACTGAGTATGAAGTATATATCGTATACGTCTCATGGCATCTGATTTTCTGTGTTTTTGCTCCGTTTTGGCCTTATCGGTGGATAATGTAGGCCTTAACGTTAGATTTCCGTCGTTTTGCTTGTCGCTTCTTTCAGTTGACTCATCGCCGTTGTCTGAGTGTGCCCTTGAATCTTGTGCAGGTGATCCTAGGCCTTCAGTACCTACTTCCAGTGACATGGATCGGGTCTTGGCTGGCGTTGACTTTACTGGATTACGAGGACGAGCATACTCCTGCCGGATATGCCCGCCCTTGGAGGTTTCAGAAGGTCCGTCTCGGTCGGACTTCGAGAGCTTTTCCTCAGACGCCTGGAGCTTCTACGACGCCAGGGAGTGAGTTTCAGGGCGCCGTTGTGGAGTCTCCTGCCTTTTCTGCTAGTGGTGCTAGTGCTGTCAGTGCGTCGTCTGGGCCTTCTGCGAGTGGCCTGGGACGTGGTGCTGTTCCTGGTGGTCCTGAGCCGTCAGTTAGTGGTGTGGGTCGTGACGTTGCTGCCGAGTCACCTGCTTTTTCAGCTAATGTAGTACGCGAGGAGACCGTCGCTGAGCGGACGCGGTCTTCTGGTGATACTAGCGGTAGTGGAGCTGCTGGGTCGCCGAGGTCCCGTTGGTGGCGGCCGAGGTCGCTCAGGTGTCGCCTCGCAGTCTTTGCGGCGTGGGCGTGGCGCCGCTTTGTGGAGACGCCTGAGGCTCCCGGGAGGCCGTGGTAGAGGTCGGGCGTAGCCGCAGGTCTCTCGCAGGGCGTGGGCCGTAGCGGCAGCCGAGGACGCTGTGGCTCCGGGGAGGGGCGGCGAGGCAGAGGTCGTGGTGCTGCGGCAGGGGCTTCGCAGGACGTGGCTGCAGCGTTTCAGGGTGCCCGCGCTACGGAGGGCCAGGTTAGAGGTCGCGGCCGTGGTCGGAGGAACCCGAGGAAGAAGCGCAAGGTGGATGAGGCCACGGTGAGGCAGCAGAGCCACGACGCCGAGCTCGTCTTCGCTTCGAGGGTGGCGACCGGACGAGGCCGAGGTCTCCTGTTTTTGAGGAGGTTGGAGCAGGGGGAGACCCAGAGGAGGTCACGCGGAGGCGTGGACGTGCTCGGGTCCGGAGCCGCATGAGGATCCTCCCGAAGTCGGAGGGTCTTCGAGTGACGAGGATGAGGATCTCGACGATCGCTGCAGAGGCCACCGCCGAGGCCGAGATTCTTGAGGCCGCTGCCGCCGCCGCCAGCCGCCGACGCCGCCAGGTTCAGCTTTATTCTTCGCTGCCGCTTTGGTCGGGGTCGTTCAGGGCCAGGCTCAGGAGCAGGTTCAGGATGAGGCTGGGGGCCACGCGGAGGCTGAGGCAGAGGCTGAGGCTGAGGCAGAGGCCGAGGGTGAGGCCCAGGATGCATGTGCGGCAGCTCTTGAGGCCGCAACGGAGGTTTTCATGGGGATGGTTGACGAGTTGGGCGAGAGGCCTAACTATCCTCACGGTCCTCGTTTGTGGTCGCAGGTGGCCATTGACTGGGATGGCGTGACTCTGGTTTGGAGTCGCTTGGAGCACTTGTCGATTCGAGTGAAGGTCGGCTAGTTAGTCTCGATGAGGACCTTCTCTGGGTTCGGACGGTGTTTGACGTCTTTGAGGGTAGGCTCACGGGAGGAGCGGGATATAGTGCTCGGGGCGGCTTTGGTCCCCAGTGCGAAGTGGAGGAGGTGCGGGGTAAGCGGGTGAACTCGCGCCTCATCATGCCAGGCGTTGTTGGATAGGTTTTGGGATACGACCAACACCTTCCACATGCCTGGTTACGAGGTTGGCGTGACTCCTTCTTCGCGTGGCGATTGTCACTGGTCGCCTCATGGTGAGGGCGCATTTGATCGGGGGCGTGGCGACCTCCTATCGATAGCCCACGAGTCGCGGCGCCGATCGGCGATGGGGTTAAGTGCGGGGTAGGTAAGGAGCACACGTTTCAGCCCCGGACTATTTGGTTTGCTGACTTCTTCGAGGGGAGGAGGAAGAAGAAGGGGTCTACTCGAGCGAGCGCTGAGCAGGGGGCCCGACTGTGGTTGTGGTGGTTCCTAACCCGCCACCCACTTTGGCGACAAGCGGGGAGCGAAAGGCCGACGGCCGTGTTGATGGCTATTTGTCGGACATGACGCGTCTAGGTGACTTTGACTGGTCACTCGCTCTGGGTCCGGCCGATCCGGTACTCGGTGGACGCGGCAGGCGCTCGACCGGATTGACGAGGATTCGGGATGTGTCTCTCGTGGGCCCCGGTCTTCGATGGAGGTAAGTTTTGATTTCGCAGTCTTGTTATCTTGTCCTCGCTTCCTTTTGTAACGTTGTATTCGATTGCTTGCCTTGGTGCTACGCCACTTCCTTCTCTCGCTCCGGACACGTTTCAGGTGACGCCACGTGCCCGCTTTCCATGCGACGCGATAAGCGGACGGAGGGTATTGGCCTGAACTATGATGCGGCTCGTGTGCGCTTCAGCGGGATGACGATGGATAAGGTAAGGGTGATTGTGTTTTGTATTACGGTCTTTGTAGCTCGGCTTTGGGTTTGTGTTTGTTTTTGTAGTTTATGATTTGGTTTTGTTTTGTAGTTCGTTCGCGACCTTTGGAGGAAGTTTACCGGCGTCCCTCCGACGATTGCAGCCCGCTTTGGTCCTCGACGGACGGCGGTCAGACATCGAGACCAGACGGCCATACGGCACTTGGGTGAAGCGTCTGTCTGTATGGCGGGTCGTGGCGGCTTCATCGCACTGCTCCTCCGCCCTCGGTTTTGTTCGTGGAGACGCCCGACGCTAATGAGCGTCGTGACGTGTATCACGAGGGCGAGTCCGACTCCTTGCTGCGGCGGGATGAGGATTACGTGACTTGGGCACAGCATGCCCTTGCTGACGCTATGATCGAGGTATGTTTTGTTGTTGTTTTTCTTTTTTGCGTTTTTGGTTTTAGGAAGCAAAAATTTACCCTATTTTTGTTTTGCAGCGACGTGATCCTGATCTTGAGTTCCAGCCTCCTCCGTTCGTCGAGGATCTGTTGGTTGTACACGAGGGCTGCTCTCATTCGATCGTGCTGCCGCCTTGCCTGTCTGTGGTCACCGATGCGGGCCTTGAGAGATGGGATCCGCGCGTGAGAAAGGTATTCACTTTCTTCTTTGTACAGCATGAGTATTATGTAGTATAGCCCCCAGTTTGAATTAGATTTTATTGTAAAATCATTAGTCAAACTCCGGTGAAGCAGTTTTTTGATTATAGCCCCCAGTTTGAGTTAGATTTTAATGTAAAATCATTAGTCAAACTCCGGTGAAGCAGTTTTTTGATTATAGCCCCCAGTTTGAGTTAGATTTTATTGTAAAATCATTAGTCAAACTCCGGTGAAGTAGTTTTCAATTGTAGCCCCCAGTTTGAGTTAGATTTTAATGTAAAATCATTAGTCAAACTCCGTTGAAGCGGTTTTCAATTGGAGCCCCCAGGGTGGAAGGCTAAGTATATTTTGCGTGTTGTTGGCAGGTGATCTACCGAGGCACGTAAGGGTCGTGGCGGCAAACCGCAAGTGGTCGTCGTGAATGAGAAAGTGGTTGACGCCGCAGGCGCAGAGGAGGCGCCGACGCCGACTTGAGTTAGCGAGGTCGTGGTGAGGAGGCGCGAGATCGCGTCGAGCGAGGTCACCGAGGAGGCTGGCGAGAGTCCGGCAGAGCTAGAGGGTCGGCATGCGAGAGTGAGCAGATAGGCGCGTCTTTGAGATCGACTCATGCGTCTTTGTCTTCTGGCCGTGATCATTCTTGATGAGCTTGGACTTGTATATTTTGGACTTGTATTATGAATATTAGTATTTGTTTGTAACGGTTTAATTACGCAAATCGAGACGACGCATCGGGGCCATAAACGTCGGCTTAGGAGGTCGGTAAAAATAGTGTAGGGGTAATAAGTTAAAAATTTTAGGGTGTAGGTGTGTAAGAAATGTAAGAAATCGAATAATTTTGTCAGAAAAGAAAAAGAAAATCACCTGTAAACAGGCGATTTTACTTTTAATCGCCTGTTTACAGGCGATTAGAATTTTGTTTTGTGGTTTTTGTTTGATTTATTTTAATCGCTTGTTCACTAGCGTTTAAGTTTTTGTGTTGTATTTTGTTTTGCAAATCTCGGCTATAAAAGGAGGGCTAGGTTAACTCATTTCACTCATCCTTTCGTCTTCCATTCTCGGTTTTCCAAAAATATTCAGAATATTTACTTTAACATTCGCTTTAATTATGGAGGATTTTGAAAGGAACTTGCGCCGTTGGTGTGCGTCTTTGTCTGCATCGAAGAAGCTTTTGAAAGATCATGGAGTTGGCGTATTTCGTGGGCTAAGGCAGGTTCGAATGGAGCCAGAGTTCTTGGATGCATGTCTTGAGTATTGGGATCCAAGCCTTCATGTGTTTCGCTTTCCTTGCGGGGAAATCTGCCCTTTGGTTGAAGAGTTTGGAGCCATTGGTGGGTGGGTGCGTATTAGCTTGCCGGTATGCGTCAGGCAGGAGTTTGGATATAAGAGGCAAGTTCAGAACTACCTCCAGATGACCCGAGACGAGGTGGAAGAGTTGTTTGTTGGGAGTCGTATCAACCTCTATCGCTTGTGTCAATGGTTTAGGAATGGCGAGAATGGGCATATCTCAGCTGTGGCCAGGAGGAGGGCTTTGGCCTTTTGCCTGGTACACTGCTACATGTTCCCGGACTCTGTATCCGAGGGGTTGTTGGGAGATCCGCGTTTAATTGCCGTTGTGGAGCAGATGGAAATAGGTTGCAATCCTTCTGCTTTACTTCTGGCGGAGACGATCCTTAGATTGGATGACCGGGCATGCAATAGGGAGCATGCGTACCGAGGATGTCCCTTGATCCTCCAGTTGTGGCTGATGGAGCGTCTGAACGTGTTGAACGACTTCGGCTTCGATGTTGAGTATGTCGCAGGGGGTATCACCAGCCGTTATATGCGGTGGTCGGGTCCGCATTTAACGCACGGTGATTATTTCCGAAGTTTGTGAGGTCATGTGCCATCCGCTGGCCTGCCCCGTGGTGGGGGATAGTTGACGTGACGGCTAGCGCAGTAGGCGATGGTCCCTCCGGAGTTCTCTTATGTGGGTTTGAGATGGGCGTTTATATCCACCCTCTGCGAGTTAGGCGACAAATAGGGTATGCACAGTTCATCCCTGGCCAGGACACAAAGGTACAGGACATGGTTGTGTTGAATAACCAGGTGACTGACGAGTGGGCTGGTGGTTGGATCATGCGCCCTAAGTGGCTTGTGGCTGGTACTGCTGGGACGATCCGGGTATCGAGAGCCTATGTTAAATGGACCGTTGCTCAAAGTGTTCATGAGAGGGCTCGTCTTCGTGCCTTGGAGCTTAACGAGCCTCCGCCGACGTCTGGCTACGACCCGATCCGCTTTGGACGTAACAGAGGTGGGGGTGATGCTTCGAGCTCGGCGCCTCTCTCAGCGGCGGAGTGTGTGTTTGGTCGTCGTCGCATACCAGGGCCGGGTGCCCCAGGTCGTCATGGTAATGTTGGGGATCGCCGCAGGGGTTGAGGGTTGGTGCTTCCCCGCTCAGTCGAAAGGTTCGGTGGCTTAAGGGAATCTAGTGTGGTTTTGTTGTTGGTTTGTTAGTATTATGTTCGTAGTATTTCGTATTATGTATTATATTATCTATCCTAAACCCGATGTACGTGCCGGGACTTGTATTGTAATATATTGTAGCGTTGTTAGTGTAGTTTATGCTCCTACGTCTGAAAAATCTAAAATGTAACCGTTCTTTTTAAGATCAATAAAAATCAGGTTTTTTATTTACGACTTTGCCTCATTTTGCTCGTTATTCTGTGTGAAATTCCTTGGCTCTAATCTCTTTTCACAAGTTTAGAATGCAAGCGTGGTTTTTATGCAAGCACGGTTTTTAGGAAATTTCTGTATTGACTATTCCCTCGACTTTTTAAGCTTTGGGTTCGTCGTTTTGTGTTGAGTGTCGTTCTTTTTACCCTCAGGTTTAAAAGACGAATTTTTGTGTTGACTATGTCCTTGACTTTTTTAAGCTTTGGACGCGTCATTTTGTGTTGAATGTTGTCCTTTTAACCCTTCAGGTTTAAAAGACGAATTTTTGTGTTGACTATGTCCTTGACTTTTTTAAGCTTTGGACGCGTCATTTTGTGTTGAATGTTGTCCTTTTAACCTTTCAGGTTTAAAAGACGAATTTTTGTGTTGACTATGCCCTTAGCCTTTTTAAGCTTTGGACGCGTCATTTTGTGTTGAATATCGGTTGCGCTTTTTGCAAAGCTGCCTACGTATCCACGAAAAGTGGAATCAAACCGGCGTAGTTCGGAAGTGTACGTTTAGGGGCATACCGGCCCAGGAATTGTGTTTGCTTTTTTGTGGTGAATGTGCACGTTTAGGGGCATGCCGGCCCATGAATTGTGTTTGGTGGATGCATGTTTAGGGGCATGCCGGCCCATGAATTGTGTTTGGTGGATGCATGTTTAGGGGCATGCCGGCCCATGAATTGCTTTTGATTTTTGTGGAGAGAAAGAGCATGTTTAGGGGCATGCCGGCCCATGAATTGTGTTTTTGATTTTTGTAGAGAGAGAGCACGTTTAGGGGCATGCCGGCCCATGAACATGTTTAAGGACATGTCGGTCCATGAATTGTGTTTTAGAAAATTTCGCATTTTATAGATACATTGCAAGGCATTTTTAAGGGTAGTACTTTTTTAGCTGGTCGAGGTTCGTTGCGAGGTTAAACTCTTGACCGTCCAAGTCGGTTAGTTTTACTGCTCCGCCTGTGTATATCTCTTTGACGAGGTAGGGTCCAGCCCAATTAGGCTTGAACTTTCCTCGTGGGTCAACTGGAAGTGGTGCTCGGACTGACTTTAGTACGAGATCACCTACTTTTATGTTTCGTGGCTTAACTCGTTTGTTGAATGCTCGTTGTAGTCGGGCTTGGTACATTAAATGACGGTACTCGGGGAATGCAATCGGCGTTCATCCAGGAGCATGAGTTGTTAAATGCAGTTCACGGGCCCATTCTGCTTCCGGGATGCTACTTTCCAATAGTATGCGTAGAGACTGTATTTCTATTTCCACTGGTTGGACGGCTTCCATGCCATAGGTGAGGAAATAGGGGGTCATGCCTGTAGGGGTTCGGATGGTAGTACGGTATCCCCAGAGTGCATATGGTATCTTGTTGGGCCAATCTTTGCAGCTGTCAATCATTTTCTCGAGTATGGTGACGACTGCCTTGTTTGCTGCTTCAACGCCTCCATTGGTTTGGGGTCGATAGGGCGAGGATTTGTGATGTTGGATGTTGTATTTTGTGAGTATGGCTTCCGTCTCGCGCTGAAAGTGCGAGCCTTGATCGCTGATGAACTCGTGGGGTATGCCATATCGGCATATAATGTTTGTCTGTATGAATTTGGCGACTTCTTTGGAGCCGAGGGTTCGAAAAGATGCTGCTTCTACCCATTTAGTAAAGTATTCGATGGCCACCAAAGACGGGCGGTGACCTCCTCGCCCGATGGGGTGGACTTTTCCTATCACGTCGATGCCCCAGGTTGAAAAGGGCCAGGGTGAGGTTAGGCTGTATAGTGGTGAAGGTGGTACATGTTGGACGTTGCTGAAGATTTGGCAATTGTGGCAGTGCTTGACGTATTGGATGCAGTCTGCTTCCATGGTCGTCCAATACCATCCTAGTCGTAGAATCTCTTTGCAGAGTGCTCGAGCGTTCATGTGGGGTCCGCATTCGCCATCGTGGACTTGCGTGACGATTTCCTGCCCTTTCTTGTAGTCGACACATATGAGCAGCGTCCCTTGTGTTGTTTCCTTGAGTAATTGTCCCATTTCTAGCACAAATTGGGAAGCTAGGAGTCTGATAGCTCTCTGTCCACGTTTATCGGTGTAGGGTGGGTAAGTGTTGTCTGTTTTGTAGTTGATTATGGCTTGATACCAAGGCTGCATGCGCTTCGGCCGCCCAGGTCAATAGTATGGATGTATGCTGGTTCGTCACGTCTTTCGACGATGATGGGTAGTAACTTCATGTCTGGTGGCATGTTTAGGAGGGATGAGAGTTTTGACAGTGCGTCGGCAAACTGGTTTTCTTCCCTTGGGAGGTGGTAAAATTCGATGTTGTCGAAGTTGGTTAGGAGTTTTTGTACTTTTGTTTGGTATTTGGTGAGGGTTTCGCTCATGATCTTCCATGCCCCGGTCACTTGATTTATGATGAGGAATGAATCTCCATGCACCCGTAGGTTCTTTATTTTGAGGGCGATGGCGGCTTGCAGGCCGTAAATGCAGGCTTCGTATTCTGCGGCGTTGTTTGTGACGCTAAAATCGAGCTTGATCGAGAGCGGAGTATGGTCACCATTTGGGGATATTAAGAGTATTCCTACTCCGCAGCCGCGGTAATTTGATGCTCCGTCAAAGTATAATTGCCAGTACTCCCTTTCTATGGCGAAGATCCCATCGTCCGGAAATGACATTGTATCGATCACGGGTTGTTCGATGATAGCATTTTCTGCAAGGAAGTCTGAAACTGCTTTTCCCTTGATTACTTTCAGAGGGAGGTACTTGAGTTCGTACTCGGCGAGGAGCAGGGTCCATCTGGCCATGCGCCCGTTTAGGACTGGTTTTTCAAATAGGTATTTGAGGGGGTCCATCAAGGAGTAGACTCTTGTTGTGCTAGTGAGTAGGTAGTGCCTGAGCTTTTTGGTTGCCCAGACTAGCGAGAGGCAGCTTTTCTCGACTGGCTCGTACCGAGTTTCGTAATCGTGAAACTTTTTGCTGATGTAGTAGATGGCCCGTTCTTCGTTGTTGACTTCCTGGGCGAGCATGGCACCCATAGCGTTTGGCGTGGTCGTTAAGTATAGCGACAATGGCAAGTCCTTTTGTGGGGGTACCAGAACGGGTGGACTTGTGAGCAGGCTCTTGACTTTGTCGAATGCTTGTTGACAATCGTCGTCCCATTTCGTATGCTCTTCTTTCTTCAATTTTTTGAAGATTGGCTCACAAATCATGGTGAGTTTGCTGATAAATCGGGAGATATATTGGACTTGTCCCAAAAAGCTCCTTATTTCGTCGATGTTGCTTGGCGGTTTCATACCCATTATTGCCTTGATTTTGGTCGGGTCTATTTCGATCCCGCGCTGGCTTACTATGTGGCCCAGCAACTTGCCTGATGTGACCCCAAAGGTGCATTTCTGTGGGTTTAGTCGCATCTTATACTGCCTAATTCGGGTGAAAACTTCCGAAGGTTTGTGACGTGGTTGTCCCTTTCTTTTGACTTCACGATCATGTCGTCGACGTATACCTCGACCTCCTTATGCATCATGTCGTGGAGCAAGGTGGTAGCAGTACGTTGGTAGGTAGCGCCGGCATTTATGAGCCCGAATGGCATGATCACAGAAGAATAGGTTCCCAGGGGGTTACGAAAGTGGTTTTTGGCATGTCGTCTGCTGCCATTTTGATTTGGTTGTATCCTGCATATCCATCCTATGAATGACAGTAAGGCGTGGTCTGCTGTGTTGTCGATCAGGATATCCATGTGAGGTAGCGGGAAATCGTCTTTTGGGCAGGCTTTGTTTAGGTCTCGGAAGTCGGCACGTACTCGTATTTTGCCGTTCTTCTTCATGACTGGAACCATGTTGGAGACCCAATCAGAGTATTCAATGACTCGGATGAATCCAGCTTGTAGTTGCTTTTCGATCTCTTCTTTGACCATGAGAGACCATTCTGGTTTGATGCGTCGGAGCTTCTGTTTGACGGTTCTGGAACCTTGCTTGATCGGGATGCGGTGTTCAGCTATCTCGCGGTCTATGCCGGGCATGTCCTTATATGACCAGGCAAAGACGTCCTTAAACTCTGCGAGGAGCTTGGTGTATGTGGCCCTTTCTTCTGTGCTTAGGGAAGCCCCCAGTTGCAGTTCTTGAGGCTCTTCGGGAGTGCCTATGTCGATGGTTGTTGTGTCTTCAATGATAGGCTCCTGTTCGGGTTTTGAAACAATGCTTGCAATGTATCTATATAATGCAATGTTATTTAGTTTAAGTTTATCGCAATTATTAGAAAGAGTAGATTTTAAGTGAGGCAAAGAGTAACCAAAAACTTTCATGTCATTAATGTTATCAAAAGCGGTTACATTTGAAGATAGCTCAGACGAGGGAGCTTTGGACAACCTTAATGACTCTAATTCTTTAGCTAAATTGATTATATCGGGGAGATAGCCCGGAGGCTTAGTCGGGGCATAAGACTTAAAATGACGACGGGGAAGTTTAAATTCTACGACGGTCTTTTTGTTGAGGGCGTGGTCTTCATCTTCGTTGGAGTTAGAATCTTCGAAGGTGTAGCCTTGGCCGGTAGTGATCTTGAAAGTGCGGCCTTGTTCGTCGGTCCATTCAAGGGTTTTTGACCATCCGTCGTGCGTTTTTTCTTCGTAAGGAATGATTAGGTCAGTGGGGTTGAAGTTGGAGTTGCGTATGATGTCGGAGACGAGTTCAATTCCGGCGATGGTGTATGTGGACACGTTTTTGGGAATTCTGCTAGTGCCCTCCCTGACGAAGTAGTTGCTGGGGAAGATGTGGTATGGCTGCATGTGGAAGTCATGACGCTTCTTGCGATCGTTATATGATTCCCAACCGTGAGAGACTTCGCAGCCCATGGCACATAAGATAGACCCATGGTGGGCCATTTATTGTCGTTGTCCCTGGCGTAGGCGAAGCGATTTCCTCTTCGCGAGTCATGGTGCGGAATCTTTGAAGTCGAAGTCGAAACCACATATGTCATCTACCGGATCGGCGTTTATTTCTCGCAGCATCTTGTTGCTTCCTTTGTGTTGTTTAAGCATAGCACGAAAGTTTGAAGCGCCGATGGTGACAATCTCGCCACCTAAAGGCATCCCGACCTTTTGATGTAGGGTCGAAAGCGGCCTTGGTAGCGTGGGATCCATGGCCTTCCTAATAGCATGTTGTAGGTTGGGGGTATGTCAATGATTTGAAATTCGGTTTCTCATGATCGCCCTGTCATAATGGGAAAGGAGACGGTTCCTTTATGTCGCGATGTGTTCCATCGTAAGCCCCGACACCGCTTGCACATGGAATGAAATCGTTCTCTTCAATCCTTAGTTTTTTGGCTGTTTCCAGGGGTAGGACGTTGACTGCGGATCCATTGTCGATGAGGACGACTGGTAATGTCATGCCGTGGCATTCCACGTTGATGTAGAGAGGTAGATTGTGCGTGCCGCCGAAAGAAGGGAGGTCCTTATCCGAAAAGGTGACGGCATTAGCCTGCCATTCGCGCGTTATGTTACTGATAAGTTTTTCTGGAGACATTTCCGATGTTATTGGGGTGACCTGTAATGCTTGGTAAAGGGCTTCACGATGTCCCATTGAGTCCCTTAAGAGCTGCCAGATTGAAATGTCCGCCTTTGTTTTGTTGAGCTGTTTGTGGAGCGTGTCTCCGACCTCAGGCGTGGGTAAGGGTGAAGGGGTGACGCTTGGTGATGCTATTTTACCAGCTGGTGGAGCAGACGTGGGATCAGCGTTAGGTAATGATGCTTTGCTGGATGGCGGCGTAGGGGTAGGAGCAATGCTTGCAGGTAAACTAGTAAAGCTTGTAGGAGCGACGTTTGGGAGTGAGGCCGCAGAGGTAGGCGAAGTGGGCGGCGTATCCTCGTCTATGATTATTCCCTTGTTCTTTTCTTGAGCAGTCAGCCTTGGCGGGGGGTTCTGGGGCTCAAGTAACTTTAGAGAAGCTTGGTATGGACGTCTAGAACGTGTTAGGTAGGCTACCTCGTCATCACTGTCTGATAGCCTAAATGGGTACTTGTGACGTAGCTCTTCGTACTTGCCTGGAGGGCGACGGGGTTGAGCCTCTTCTTCGTAGAGCTCATCTTGGAGACATATGCGGATGTCATCATTGTCGGCTTCATCCTCAGAAGTATTCCAGATGCCGTTGACTTCGTGGTCACTTGGGATGATCAGATTAGAGCAGTCGATGAAGGGACGTGTCCCTATAAATATAGCGTGGTTATGCAACGGATTGAGCTGGTTTGAAGGCTTAGGGCTTGGGCTAGGCTTCACAATGGTGTTGTCGTCGATCAAGTCTTGGACTATGTTTTTTAGGCGGAAACACTGCTCGGTATCATGCCCCTTTCCCCTGTGAAACTCGCAGTATGCTGCTCGATCCCATGACTTTTTCTTGTCCGGGGAGGCTCGCTAGTAGGTCCTATGAGTTGAAGTACATTGCGGCTCACGAGCTCAGTAGTGCCTTTGAGTAGGTCATGTATATTGGGTCAAAGTTTCGCTTCTGCCAAAGGAACCGGGACCCAGAGGTGAGTATGATGATTTTGGTGGAGGTGCGGCAGCTTTGGTGGTGTCAGAAACCGGTGGTGCCTCTAGCGCGCCCAAAGGCGTTGATGGCATGAATGGGCTCGACTTTGGCAAAGTGGTTCGAGATGAGCTTCCTTGATATCCTCGACTGTACTTTTATTCCTATTTTCTTTACTGAGGTCATCCTCGATGAGCTCGCCGACGAATCGAGGGTTGAGAAGTTGTCAAAATTTCCGCATCGTAGGTGTTCTTTGGTATCTTGGGGGTGAGGTTGTTGATGAACTTAGTGATTAGATCGGTGTCCCTTGGGCGGTTAGGTATTTGAGCAATACGCTTTCTTCCAAATGTGTCGTACTCGGTGAACCCTTCAAATTCCCTCTGAGTTAGGACCTCCAAGGTACGTAGCGAGACTTGGATATCATTGTTGTCCCGATACTGTAGATCAAACGCGACCGTCATGTCCTCGATACTACCCGTTTTGTGCGGCTCTAAAGCATAGAACCATGCCCTGGGTCGCAAGGCCTAATGAGTGTGGAAATAAGGTGGCCCACGCAGGGGGCTCAACACCCATGATGGCCATTTTAGCTTTGAAAGCCTTGAGGTGAACGAGCGGGCTTTCGTGACCTTTGAAGATGGGAAGATCACTGAGTGCTAGCTTGTCTGGTAGCATGGACCTGACGTTCTTTGGGATGTGCTCGTTTTCTTGGTGTATGGAGTAACCTCTTGAGTTCGTGAGACGTTCTTCCATGGTCCGCATCCTTTGTGCATTCCGCTCGGATTCTCGGCCAGCGCACGCTGCTCTTCTCTGCTTCAAACTTTTGCATGATAGCCATTTGCTCGATCGTCGTAGTGAGGCTAGCTATCCTATCATTGAGCTGTCGGACTTGTTCGGCAGTCACCTCCAGGGGGGGTGGTGGCGGTCCGCCGAATCCTTCATCTTGTTGAAAGGCCATTACAGGTTTTGGTTTTGATTTGCTGTAGGCGCGCTTCTTTGGAGGCGGAGGTGGGTTTAAGTGATGGTTCTTGGTTCGTCGTGTATCCAGGTTTCGTTCAATGGGTGGTTTGTTGTGTATCCAGGGTTTTTCAATGAGTGGACCTGACAAAGTTTTCAAACCTTTAGTGACTCTAAAAAGGAAGAAAAGACTCAATGAAAAATCGCATTCAAAGAAGTAAAAAAGTGGGTGCATGACTCGACTCGTGTTTTTAGCTTAAAAAGACACAGGAAGCTTTTGAGGTAGGGGCATGTTGACACGTCCCTAATCTCGAGGTAGGAAAATTTTATGATCGTAGTCCGATTAACCCAATTTAGCGGTATGTTGCTAGGGGTTTATCGTTACGATAAAGAGGATCAAACCGAAGTAGCGATAGGCTAGTCGATCTGAGGATGTTAAAATTGGGTAAAAGGCGACCAATTGTTCGCCTTTTACGTGTGACTCAGGGAATTAAATCAAAAATGACGATAGGTCACTTGATTCGGAATTTAAATCAACGGGTTCGCATCTGAACGAGCCCGCGTTTTTTTTTGGTTTTTTGAGAGAAAAAGATTAAATCGGGATGACTAAAGAGTCACTCGACTTAGAGCTAATTCTAATGTACTAAAGGTTAATTTCATTTAAAATCTCCGAAATGCATTGACATTGCCGGGTTTTTGCTCTATGAAATTTTTGCAATAAATGTATTATGACGATACGTCAGTCGCATAATTCATTTACGTTTTGAAAAAGATCGGGGATCTAGTGATTATCCTGGATCGGTTTTAAATGCACTGGCATTTTATTTATCAAACTCAAATGACCATAGGTCAAAGAGCCTAACGGCGTGTTTTTAAAAGTATGACCTTTTTGAAAAAAAGTTTAAAAGTGAATTTTCAAAAATGGACGTATTTTAAATGTATAATGCCTAGGAAATGTGTTTGCATGAAATGGTTTTGAAAGACGACTATAGTAAGGGTACTATAGCCTCGCACTTGTACATATAAACACGGGTTTTTGGCTTATAGGGTAAGGTTCCCTCCGGCCATTCCCGTAACGTTTAGGTAGGGGCACCCGCAAGACTACACACGTCTTAGGTGTGAATTCAAGACGGGCCCAGAGGCGTCCGAAGTTTGATCGTTACGATCGTTTGTACGGATGCCGTACTTGTAATCGTGGAGGGGTGAGAGAACAAGCGTGTCCGAGTTACCTCGCTTATGAAGCGAGAGTTACTGGGGGCCGTTCCTCAAAGGGTGTGGTTTGAATCAGGAGGATTCGACTCAACGTATTTTTGCCCAAATATCGAAAGCGTAAATGTTTTCAAAGTTTCAAGCTTCACTTCTTTATGATTTAAAAATAAAAGAAAAACAAGTTTTTCAAAAATAATAAAAATCATGCTCGTCCCCAGCGGAGTCGCCAGCTGAAGGTACCGGGAAGAAACCTATCGACCGCCCGACCTCTCCCCGAGCGGGGGCGTAGGGTGCGGAATGCGCCTCGCAGGAAATGTGCGCGATGTTTTTGTAAAAATGGGGGAGATCATTGCATGAATTTGTGACCAAAAAAGAAAAGTAGAAAAATCCTTTTTGAAAATGTATTTTCGGAGTCGCCACCAAATATTAAAGGAATTTGGAACCTATTCAACGCGTCTTAAAATATAAGACACGAGTGTCTCAGATTTCAAGATGCGTCGATATCTATCAATCTGAGGTTTGAAACCAGAGAAGGGATTCAGAGTGAGGTTACTTTTCAAAAGTTTTGACAAAAATGTGTTTTTGAAAACTGAAATCAAAAAGCCTACGTAAAAGTAGTCTCTACTAATTTGAAAACATTTAGTTAATTTCGATATTTGGGCTAAAATGACGCTACGAACAAGTGCGAATATATATGACTCGATTAAAATGCATAAATAATGTAAATCGTCAAAATAATGACCTTTCTATGGGAAATGTACGTTAAATAATAATTTATTGACTAAATTATTACTATAAACGTTATTTTCCGACCTCGTATTTTGACTCTTTAAGAATTTGTAAAAACCCTCAGTTTTGACATGCTAAAAGACTCTATGAAACGGTACAATTTAGTGTTGGATCCGTGATTCTAGTCGTTATTTAATGCATGAATGAGGACTTGCATAATTATAAAAGTGACGTCGGTTTGCTTTAGTGATAATGAGTCGTTTATTTATGCGATATTGGCGGGGTTTAGACGGATTATGAATCCGAATTACTACAACCGTATTACGAATACGGCTTCGCTAATGCCAATATCGGGTTGGGGTTAATGTAACCCCTTTGTCCGAGTCTCAAAACGTCCCAAAACGTAGGTAAAATGTTTACCTTTCGAAAATGCAAAGACGGTATTTTTGAGTGGATTTTGTGAGTATTTTAGTGTGTTTTGTAAAACCGATATATTTGAAATGAATGAAGTGGGTTGGTATTTATAGAGGTTGGCTGATTTGAAGGTGGACAAAAACTTAATCGCCTGTAAAAAAAAAAAACAAAAAAGGCTGCACACCAAAACAAAAATTTAATCGCCTGTTGACAGGCGTTTAAGTTTTTAATCGCCTGTCAACTGGCGATTTGTATTTTGTTTTGGTGTGCTGTTTTAGCCGCCTTTTAGTTTTGGGACGTTTGATTAAGTAATGATTATGTTTTATTTAGATATTTTGGGCCAAATTGGTTTTTGGCTCAATTTTGGTTTTCGTGTTTCGGTTTTTGTCGTGTTTTTCGGTTTTGGCTCGAAATAAAATAATATTAGGTTATATTATTTTATGGTATCGTGCAGTCTTGTTTTGTGAAAATGTGACACGGAACGCACTTTGGCCCGTTTTGAGTGTTGGGTTTTGGGTCGTTTTTGTAAGTTTGGGCCGTTTTGTAGCTAGTTGGGCTGTTTTTGTGGCTTGGCTTAATAAGACGTTCCTGTATCGTGCTCGTGTTGTGCTTATAATGACTAAGAGTGACATTCATTTTTATGATTATGCAAGTCCAAATTAATACGCTAAAAATGACTAATACGTTTTAGACACTTTTGTACCGTTTTGACTCTTTTAAAAGCATGCACGAAAGTCCTTTTCATCATCGGGTTTGTTTTTGGGGGGTACGGATACGGGTATCTACAGCAGGTTGTACAGTTTCTAATGAATCGAGCCACATCGCGAGTCAGCCCCTTCCAATAGAACAAAGATTTGACTCTTTTTAGGGTTATGTCTCTACCAGAGTGTCCTCCCTCTCCCGAAGAGTGCATCCACTGTAAGATTTGTGTCCTCAATGAAGAAGTATTACCCACCACTATCTTCCCTTTCCTTCTCAGAAAATCATCGTGAAAGGAAAAGTGTGGAACGTTGTGCTGAGATTTCACCTTCTGGATTAAATTGTTAACCAGAGCATTAGAGACATAACTATCCATGATCCGCTGCCTAAGGTCAGAGGAAGGAATGGAAATAGCCATTAAAAGTATCTCAGACCCTTGCACTCTTGACAGTGCATCTGCAGCTAGATTCTCTTTACCACCTCTATATTGAATCTCATAATCAAATCCCATCAACTTAGAAAGCCAAAACTGTTGAAAGGGAGTGGAGATTTTTTGTTGTAACAACCATTTAAGGCTCTTTTGATCAGTTTTGATGACAAAGTGCTGGCCAAACAAATATTGCTCCCATTTCTGCACTGCAAATACTATAGCCAACAATTCCTTCTCATACACTAAAAGCTTTTGCCATTTAGGACCCAAAGTCCTACTGATAAATGCCAAAGGGTGGTCATCCTGCATTAACACTGCCCCAATGCCACTACTCGACGCATCAGTCTCCACAATAAACTCTCTCGAAAAATCTGGAACTGCTAACACAGGCGCTGAGACCAAGGCTTGTTTCAATTGCTCAAAAGCAATTGTAGCTTCTTCAGACCAATTAAACGCTCCTTTCCTCAACAAATTTGTCAGAGGTTTGCAAATTAGCGCATAAGATTTGACAAATTTCCTGTAATAGCCAGTCAACCCCAAAAAACTTCTTAACTCCTTAACATTTTTGGGAATAGGCCATGCAACCACCGCCTCAATTTTCCTTGGGCCAGTCTCAACACCCCGACCAGATATAAAATGTCCCAAATACTCCACTTTTGTCAAGGCAAAAGCACACTTAGACATCTTAGCAGACATGTGATTCTGCTGCATTAACTGAAAAACTTCCTCAAGGTGCTGCCAGTGGTCTTCTGGTGACTTGCTGTACACTAAAATGTCATCAAAGAATATCAGCACAGACTTCCTTAAAAGCTTCTTAAAGACGGCATTCATCCACCCTTGAAAGGAAGCAGGGGCATTAGTAAGCCCAAAAGGCATGACAAGGAATTCATAATGGCCCTCGTGGGTCTTAAAAGCTGTTTTATACACATCCTTGTCATGAACCCTCAACTGATGATACCCTGCTCTAAGATCCAATTTACTGAATATGTGTGCTCCAGCAAGTTCGTCAATAAGCTCATCAATGACTGGAATAGGGAACTTGTCTTTGATTGTGTTCTTATTCAATTCCCTATAATCCACACATAACCTCCACGACCCATCCTTCTTACCCACCAACACGACAGGGGAAGCAAAGGGACTGTTGCTATGTTGTATTATCCCATTCTCCATCATTTCAGAGACCAGCTTCTCAATAATGTCTCTTTGCTTCAGAGGGTACCTATATGGTCGAATATTCACAGGCCGTGCGTCATCCTCCAAAGGAATTCTGTGATCAAACACCCCCCTAGAAGGTGGAAGTGTCTTCGGTTCAGCAAAAACCCCCTCATATTTTTGCAACGACAGTTGCAACTCGGGGTAATTAGTCGGACATGTAGTCTGACGCAGAGAACAGAAATCAGAGAGTTCAGAGAAAGCAGTGACAATATTAGGCTCAGTTTGAACCACCTGTAGTAAACATAACTGAGACGCTTGGCTTAACATCTTTTGAGTGACTTTACCCCTGTGTATTTTAATCTGACTGGCAGGAAGACCCTGTAGTCTAAGGCCTACACCCTTCCAATTAAACTCCATTAACAACCTTTTGAAGTCCCACATGACAGGACCTAAAGCACTTAACCATTGTACCCCCAAAACCATATCACAATTTCCTAGCGGTATTAACAGAACATCAGCTGTAAAATGATGTCCTTGCAATCCCCAAGTAAAGTTTCTACACATGAACTGACAAGCCAAATGATTACCATCAGCCACTGTTACAGCTTGAGGAGGGATCTTATCCATCTTACAACCCCATTTCTGAGCGAGGGAAATGTCCAAAAAGTTATGGGTACTCCCTGAGTCTATCAAAACATGCAATGGTTTCTTACCATAAGTGCCTACTACCCTCATGGTTTGATAACCAGGGTTACCAGACAAGGCATTGACAGAAATACAAGGCTCAGGCATCCCCCCAGCATCACGATGTTCCACCACACCATCAGAATCATCAGTCACAACACAGTCATCACAGTCATCTTCCCCTAAAACCTCCACTGTAAACAACTGGGTTTTCTTAAAAGGGCACTTATGGTTTCTATCCCATGGTTGATTACAGTAATAACACTCTCCTTTTGCCAATTTTTCAGCTCTAACAGATGCAGGAATATAAGTTCTCTGAGGAACTGCAGAAGTATCAGAAATAGCAGGTGACTCCTTCATCTTAACAGTAGTAGAAGGAGAAGGCTTAAAGGAGTAAGGTTTACCACCAACAGACAAAGATTCCTCTTGTAACCGAGCATACTCAATGGCATCAGCAATGGAAGAGGGTTTAAAAGCCTTAACAAAAGGTTTTAATGTAGGTTTTAACCCTCCCACAAAGCAATCTAAGAAAAAATCATCAGTTAACCCAGGATTTCGTTGACTCATCAAACCCCTTAAATTCTCAAACTCATCCACGTAAGTGTCAATTGATCCATGTTGCTGTAATCGATTGAATTTTTCAACAATATTATGACAAACTTCATCACGAAATCGAGCCATTAAATCCACCACAAACATATCCCAATCAATACCACGATGAACAGCCAAGTAATTAATCACCCACTTCTCAGCCTTTCCAACCATATTCAATGAAGCTAAATCAACTTTCTGATTATCAGGAATTTTACAAAGAGAAAAGTATCGAACACACTTCTTTACCCACAAAGAAGAATTGGTACCATCAAACACAGGGAATTCAATTTTGGGTATATAACCTAGGGTTCGAGAGTGATTCTCAGAATTATGCGAATTAACACCAGAATTAGGAGAATTAGGAATATTAGCAGAAGTTCTGTTCAATACCTCTTGCATGCTTTGCATCATCGCCATCATCTGCGTAATTTCATGCTGAAGTTTCTGGGTTTGCCCGGATTGTTCCGCTAATTGTGCCTGCAATTGATGAATCTGATTCTCCATGGTTGCGTTTTTTGATCGTGGAGCCAGGATTAAATGTAGGAGAAAGAGTAATTGGAATTTTTCTGGGTATTTCCACAATTTGGGGAAGAAATTGGGAAATTAGGGTTACAAAGGCAGTGAATTCTGATACCAGTGATGTAGAAACCAAATTCTAGGTTTGATTTCTCCAGACAATCAATTAAGGGAGCTAAGCTCAACCCTAATTTGATTTTGGGGAAGAACAAAAACAGAGAATTTTGATTGCAAGGATAGTGTTTGCAGAATGAAAAAGTAAAACTGAATGTTTGTTGTATTGATGATTGAAAACTTTACAGTATGTTTGGTATTTATATTATGATGACAACTATATAACAGACTCAACACTTCTAAAATGAGTGCAACTAATTTGTTAACAGACTACTAACAGCCTTTACTGATCCACCTACAACAATTAAGTAAGGAAGAGATTAGAATCAATTAGGGTTTGATTAGGAGATGAATTGAATGATTTATGAGATGTTTTGATGAGAACTAATGAGAGAGTGAAGAGAGAGAAGAGAGGCTAGGATTGAAGGAGAAACATCAGAAATAATAAAAGAGGAATAAGGGTTTAAAAAGCCTTATAAGTATAAAGAGTTTCGTGTATACAACAAACACGAAAACTGATGCGGAAAACAGACCAGAACCGGTCGGTTCGGGCCTGAACCGGTCGGTTCAACTTGTAAATTTGGCAGTTGCGACAGCGTCGAAAAAATACGCAGTTTAGCCTTTTGAATCACCTGAATTGGAGTCCGTATGAGGAAATTACACCGTTTTTAAGTTAATTACTCCGTTTTTAAGTTCTGACTACAGTGTAGCTTAATCCACGCGAAAAGTGAACTGATTTTCTCGAGCTAAAAATGAGAAAATCTAGAGAAATGAATTATGAATATTATTGAGACGAATAATTAATATTAGGAAAAGTCGGGGTGTTACAATATCACCACCTAAAAAGAAGTTTCGTCCTCGAAACTTGAGAACGAAAGAATGCCCCCAAAGGATTAAGAAAACTACCTACTCCTATGGTCCTCAAGACAAGAATCGCTAACTCTACTCACCTCGATAACAAGGGCATAGACACGCTTAACGACGCTTAAGATAACCCGACATCACATATCACCCGAATGATGCTCAACTCACTCATATAACCCTTTAATACTATTGGTGCATCTTATGCTTGACAATCCTCAAATTAGGCACACTAGCCTCACAAAACCATATCGTTCAACCAAGCATCTTCCTCACCAAGTCTAACCAAAACCTCAGACGGGTTTTAGCCCAAAAGGCACCATTAACTATGTTACCAAGACAAACTAACGCGTAAGCTAATCCCCAAATCAATGCTAATGTCAAGCCTCGTATCCTTAATCATAACGTGATGCAAGCTCAAGTCTATATCGCATCTCATATCTATCCACACTCTCCACAACGAAATAACCATAATTATGTCATACCATATCGTCTCATCCCCAAATCAAAGGTATATTATCACGTAGCTATCAAAATGTGTCGTCAAAAGCTTAATACTCTCTCAACCCATTGTTTCCATACACAAGTCTATCCATACCTTCCTCGAACGTCACTACCTTACCGACCTCAAATTCTCTCCTCCCATTAATGAATTTCCTTATTCCTAACACATACACAAAACCACAAGATGCACACTTGTCATTCCTACATTATCCTTTAGAGTGCATTCCCCAAAGATTTATCGTGCTCACTATATCCTTTAAGTTTTCCTCAAAGCCGATTATTGTTCACCACAATATCACTTCCCAATTCTCACTATCCCATGATTGTCACAACCCATCTAGCAAGATAACTAAGTCCTAAAAATACTCCCTACGCAAATACTATAATCTCCCTAACGTTCACTCACCATAAATTAAATCATTAATCTCAAAGACTAAGAATCACATGTGTATTAACTCATAATTATAAAACGGTCTCGGGTTGCACTAGCTAAGAATCGCAAAACTAAGAATCCTCAAAAGTTACAACGACCAACCATGTGCATTAACTAGCAAACCACTCATACTATCAACTATTTATTAACCAAACTCTATCATCTATGACTCAAATAACAGCGACAGCCTAAGGATCAGATCTCGAGCTAGATAAGGGTGAAGCACCTTACGGCTAGAATGCAAAATACTCCCCTTTTTGTCGATATTTAAAAATGAAGGATAACATGATTTGGTAAGAAAATAGAAGTATAAAGGATTTAGTTTAGAATGGTGAGTATGATGAAAGCAAAGAAACCAAGTAGTACATAAGAAAGCAATTATCAGAGTGAAACATTTTGAAATAAAGAAATAAATTTAAAAACGACGATTAAATCAAATCAAAAGCTTTTAAAGACTATTTTAGAGGCAGGACTAGTAAATTTTAAATGTAGAGATTTATCGAGTCGACACCCGACCTCGCATGACTCCATCATTCTTGTACCTGCATCCAAAGCAAACATATATGATCTAATGGTGGAAATCCTAAGACCACCATTCACACAACTACTCATACACATGCACAAATAACGTAGACCCCCTAGTGTGTCTACCCAGCACTCTTACTCGGTGTTCTAGGTCAAATCCTACTCACTTACCTAAGAGAGTTGGGAGCGTATTCGCTCTGATACCAACTGTAACAACCCGGATTTTCCAACAAAATAAAATAAGCTTTTAAAAAGGATTTATAAAAGAAAATGAAAAAAAAAAAAAAAGGCCACGGTGGCGGAAACACCGTGTAATCCGAGTCGTCACTCACTAACCAATTAAACAACGATAAAAAGGTAGGCCTTGAGGCCTAGAAGTGGGGAATAAATACCCCTTACAATCCAGCTCCAAAATGAAAGTAAGATAACAATAAGAAATCTAAACATCCTAACAAGTCTAAACCAAAATCACTTCAAGGCTAGCTATAGGTCATCCTCACGGCATCCTCACTTGACAAACCCGATCCCGCTCTAACCTGCCACAAAGAATGCAACAGCCACAATCTGTGGGGAGTAACTAGGTGCTCCCCAGTCATATTTCAACATAACCTAAATAGACAACAATACAACAAACAACCCAAAGGTATAGTAACCATAATGCAACCTCAAGCCAACTCATTAGCTACCAAACTCAACCAACTGTCACTCAACAACCTGTAACCATATATAACCAATACAACTCGACAATAACTAGTCCACGGACGTACAAGCTCAAACTGTCAACAACAAGATGACAGACAACAATCAACAACCTGCAAGGGAAAGCACGAGCATCGGGTGAAGCAACAAGAATCACCGGATGAAGCAACAAGAATCATCCAAACCCTATGGCGAACAAAGAACAAGAAGTTCCTCAAACTCATTCGTCTAAATTTGGCCAAATTCCACCGAGCAACAAGAACGGTGACGACATATATCAAACCATAGTCTCTAACCAACATGGCTGAGGACCCATAGTCGCTCTAACTAAGCAACAAGAATAGTCGAGGGGATCATGGGCGGTATCCGTCCAAACTTGAACGTCGTAGCTCCTCACATACGTGTCAGAACAGTACACGCATGCAAACTTAACTCAAGCATGAGCAACACAATCAACCAACTCCAACAATGCATCGTAACCCCATCTCCAATACCAACAATACAACAATTACAACCATTAAAGCAAACCAAGTAACCCCAATTCATAACATATCTCAACAAAACATAATTATAACAAGGTAAACATGCTCAACAATATACCAACTCATAATCCATATCATATCAATCATCCTTTACTCGCCACCCCAATATAATATCCATCTTAAACTCATTACAACGTAGTTATCCAATTTATACTCATTCTCAACATGACCTATGATCAACCATACAATAACAAGCTTAATACGGACTAATAACCAAAAGTACTCAAGAGTAAACATAATAAACCATTATAATTCCCAAAGTGATCATCTTTAATCAACTTAATAACAATATAACTCAAATTCAATATGACAAACATCCCAATTCATTCCATTAGACACAATAGTGTGAGACCATCACAATTAAGACCAAAGATCATAATTTCATAGCACAACCAACCCAAAGATCATAGCTTTGCATACATAACAACAACCAATTCATCCTCAATCAATCATATGGTCTCACACAAGTTAAAATATGTCTAGGGCTACACCTAGTTACCTTTTCCAAACAAGCCAAAGAAAAGCACAGTTTTTAGCCCTTCTGTCCAGATGCGATAACAGACGATCCAGAGCTCCAAATACAATTTTGAACGGTGAAAGGGTAGACCCAAGAGTCAGGAACATGCTCACAAAATTTCAGCAAAATCGGACGGTCGGATCTCCGGCGATCTTCAGTTTAGTTAACCTGGGTCAGAGAAATCCGAATTTGTGGTTTTCTCTCCAATCCTCTCCTATTGATTAGGGCACACATAAATCATACAATACATAAGCACACCACAATAAACACATATAATAACAAAATTTACAGAAAACTATACCAAGAGTAGAGGATTACCAAAGGATTAAGCAAGGAAGAGATTAGAATCAATTAGGGTTTGATTAGGAGATGAATTGAATGAATTTTATGAGATGTTTTGATGAGAACTAATGAGAGAGTGAAGAGAGAGAAGAGAGGCTAGGATTGAATGAGAAACATCAGAAATAATAAAAGAGGAATTAGGGTTTAAAAAGCCTTATAAGTATAAAGAGTTTCGTGTATACAACAAACACGACAACTGATGCGGAAAACAGACCAGAACCGGTCGGTTCAACAAATACGCAGTTTAGCCTTTTGAATCACCTGAATCGGAGTCCGTATGAGGAAATTACACCGTTTTTAAGTTAATTACTCCGTTTTTAAGTTCTGACTACATTGTAGCTTAATCCACGCGAAAAGTGAACTGATTTTCTCGAGCTAAAAATGAGAAAATCAAGAGAAATGAATTACGAATATTATTGAGACGAATAATTAATATTAGGAAAAGTCGGGGTGTTACATAAAGACAACTAACTAGGTAGCTAGTGGCAGTAGGGTCGAGATCCTCAGAGTGATGGTGTAGTCAAAGGGATGCTTAGTGGTCTAGGTTAGTCTCAAAGTAACTAAAGTCGGTGGTTTGAAGGTCTAAACTAAGAACGATGAGTAAAAAGGTATGAAAAGATATAAGAGAGGGAGATTAGGGCATTGGGATCAATGTAACATCGATTCAAGAACTTAACTCAAAAGGAAAAAATAATCAATTGAAGCCATGCAAGTGATTAGGTTTAGGAAAATGCTCTCTCGAGTCAATTTTAACCTTAAGCAAATTTAGCGGGCTCTCGCTACGTACTAAATTCGACTTATCAATTACGCGTGAGTCTAGTTTCAATTTGGCTTTCGATCTTAAAGTGAAACAACCTAAATTCAATTCAATAAAGGCGTCCCTAAATTCAATTGATTATAAAACGCGTAGGAAGAAATCAACTTGCACAAATTCAATCGATAAAAGCAATTAAAACATGTTCTGAATCAATATCACAATCACCCTAAACCCTAATTGGGAATTAGCTATGCATGATTAAAGTAAAAGCAATGAAAATAATAATAATAAACATGATGAGAAGAAGAACAATTAAATTAAACCTGGGAGAAATCTTGAATTATAATGTAAAGATCGAGACTTGCAAGAATGATTAAAGCTAAACTAAGGTTTTGAGAGAGTTTTAAAAGAGAGAAAAGTAATTCTAATCTAAAGCAGACAAATATAATGAAAAGCATAAGTGAAACCCTAACTTCGAACTCTATTTATAGGCTCACGAAAATCCGGAGAATAAAGCGAGAAGAACCAGCGGTTGAAATTTGGCTTGTCGGTTCAGGGGTGGGAACCGATCGGTTCTGGGGTGAACCGAGCGGTTCTAAGCTCTGCAGAAAGTTCCAGCAAGTTTTGTTCCTAATTCACGTATCCTGAACCTATAGGTTTGCTCTGAACCTATTGGTTTGACGTCCCAACTCATAGTATTGCCTCCGAATCGACTCTCGGGCTTCGTCCTGATGTCACGATACTCGTAAATGCTCCAATTGACTCAGGTTTTAGCACAGGACCGCCAAAACCTGCAAAATACACACAAGGAACGACAGTATCGCAATATAAAGCAAATAGCTCCTAAAATAACAATGGAATCGAATGAACGTGAGCTAAATGCGACTGAACTGGGGGCATATAAGCTATATAAATGACATACATCATCTTCTCCGGTGGAAAGTATTTTTGGTAGAAGGCTAATGCAAGAGTACTCCAATCGGTCACACCATGAGCTACACGGTTCAAAGAATTGAGCCACAACTTTGCCTTGTCTCGGAGTGAAAACGGGAAGAGCATCTCCCGAATTTGGGCTTGAGTGACTCCGGCTTGTTTAATCGTAGAGCAATAGTCGCAGAAGTTTTGAAAGTGGAGGTTTGGGTCCTCACCGGGGCTTCCCCCAAATTGACTATGTAACACCCCGTGTTAATTTAATTCAATATTTAGCCATCAATTTCTAATTTCAAATTATAAATCAAATCCTAACCTTTTATACTTCTAAAATCTCTATTTTTGCAAAACTTTCGTTTTGTAAAATTTATCGACTTATTTAAAACTTTTAGAAATTTTTGAATAATAAAATAAATATTTTAGTCTTAGAATTTAAAAGTAGAAATATTTCGAAAAATAATCAAACGTGCACACCTTGACTTTTATCGCTTTTGACACCCGACTTTTTAAAACTGATAAATTTCGTGAAAAACTTTTATCACCAAAATATCACCTAAGAACCTTCCTAAAGACATCAAGTGTACCAACTTGATTTCATGACTCATTTTTTTTAATTAAATTAAACTTTATTTCTAATTAAAACAAACCTAAACCTAATTCATTTAACCTAAAAATCATACTAGTGTTCCCTTATTATTTCACAAGTGTAAAACTCTCATTTTCTTCTCCTCTCTTGCCGTGACTCTTCCTCCCATTTCTCCCTTTGATTTTCTTTCATTTTTACTCTAAAACATCCTAAATAAAACCCTAAATATTACTCTAATAATTCCTAGTATTATTTAGCTAATTAGTGGATATAGAAGCTTACTACTTTGGGTATATTTTTGAAGGTGAAGACGAGGACTTGGGTGAAGATATAAACCTAGATAATATAATAGACGCGGATAACCTCTAGCTTGCCAAACCGAGGTGACTAGTTATATCTCATTTTAACCTCTTTGTAAATTAATTTGTTTTGTTATTATAATTTTATGATTATGATTTTTATGTTAAATATGTTAAACATCACTTATATGAACTTGTATGTTTATGTGTTGAATAATAAATGATAATAACTAAATATATAGTTTACTAGTAATGATATAGTAAAATGGTAGTATGTTTAGCTAAATTAATTTTGAGCATTTTAATTATGATTCATATGATTTTTATGTTTAGTTATGTTTTAATTAAGTAGTGGTCATATATAAAAATTATGTGAAATATTAACAATGAGTTTAAAGTGATTAAAATCGAAAATAGAAATTATATGTTCATATATATTCTACTCGGCATTTCCCTTTTATTTTGACATATTTTCACTTTTAATTTTTGTAAATAATATGTTAGAATAAGTTAGTTAAAATAGATGTTCCTATGAAAAAAAAACTAAAATAGGAAAACAAATTATAAATTATTAAAATCGAAATTTGTGTTCTTGAGCTTTAATATGATCTTCATGTGTGTTCTTGATTTATTCATGTTGATGTTCATCATTCTTGCTCATTTTGATCTTATTTTATTTTATGTTTGTTAATAATTTATGTTTATGTTTAGTTATTGTTTTATATATCACTTAGTATTATACTATAAATCAACTAAAACATTATAAATCATTTAGATTAAAAAGTTAGAAAATTAAAGTGTTGAAAAACACTATTCATAAATATAAATGAAATTGTTAGTAAATTTCATTTTAGTTTAAATCGTTTTAGTATAATTAGAATAATTAAAATATAAAGACTTTAAGCTAAAAACCGATAAAATCGAAAAAATGAAAATTTAGGACTACCTAAGCTTGCTCACGGCATCTTCTTCATTTTTAGGTTAAATTTTGCTTTTATCACTTTTTATTTTAATTGTTAAAATAATTTAATTAGTAGTTCATAAATAGAATTAAGAAATTAAAAGAAATAAACCAATTTTGTAACATATAGATATACCACACGACATTGCTATTTAATTTGACTAAATTTGACCAAAATGAAATTATCACTAAGTCACTAAAGTTAAATAGTAATTAGAATTGAATTTTTGTATAAATCGTTTTAGTTATAAAGGAATTATGTTAAACCGATAAAAAAAGAGTAACCGTATAAAAATGAACTAAATCGTGTGTTACTGCCTTTGCTATTTGGACTGTTGATATTGGACTTACGGACCTAAATGAATCATCCACGATACTATTATTTTTAAAATGAAAATCGCTAAATTTAGTGAATGTATTACTAAATTTAACTAAGTCTCATTTTAAAATAAATATCATTACCACTTTTTACAAATTGAACTTAACATTTTTAAAACTAATATTTTAAAATGAAAATCATTATCACTTTATACAAAATGAACTTAACGTTTTTGAAACTAGACTTTTAGATATTTTCAAAAATCACTAAATACAAACCGAACTTAACGTTTTTAAAACTAGACTTTTGAAATATTTTCAAAAATCACTAAGTACAAAACGAACCTAACGACTTTGAAACTAGAATTTTTGTACTTAGCAAATAAAATGAAATTTTAGTTTATACTTAGGAAATATATTAATATATATGAATACGTATAAAAATACGTATAAATGTAAAATACGTACAAGTATAGGAATACGTATAAGTATAAAAATACGTATAGAATACGAAGTATAAAAATACGAATACGTATAAAAATACGTATAAAATACGAAGTATAAAAATACGAATACGTATAAAATACGATGAATAGTGACCAATGAATAGTGTCAAGTGAATAGTGATTTATGAATAGTAAAAAGTGAATAGTGAAATACTGAAAATAATTGAAAATTTTACTAAGTATAGAAAATTTAAAATGAAGAAGTAAATAACCTAAAGTGTTTGAAAAACACATAAATAAAATTGGACATACTAATAAACGTTTCAATTTAGAAACTTGAAAACGTTAATAATTGACAACACTTCAAATAATAAACGAACGTGTTATGTGATCATATGAAACCTACAAATACTTAAACGTTTGACGCTGAGACTAGGAGAGTCTAGTAACATGTGATATGTAATATCAAATAAATAATAAATCATGAGTATGTTTAAATAAAAGGTCAAGCTTGGGCCTCAGATAAGGGAACGTCAATCGTGAGTGAAGTGGGGTTAAGATAGTCTTGTGCCGGTCGCCATTGCCGGACAAGATAATTGAATATGCCAAGGCTTTTGTCTCAGGCTTTAGGAAATAGTCGTGTTATCCTGAGTTAAGGTGCTCTATGATTAGCATAGCCCATTCTTAAATTGGATACTAGTGTACATGTACTAGACTAGGGTTTTATTCCCTATTTCGCTAAAGTTATCGGGCATCCGTGTCGATTTGGCGATTATAGCGGTGGTCTCCTTGCCGTGTTTCGTTCTTAGTGGGCGCGACACTTGCATTCGTTCTTGCCACATGTAAAGATCACTTGACGAGATTGTATCTGAAGTTCGAATCATTTCGAACACTAGAGGATGAGATGCAAGTATTATAGTATTCGGCGTGGTTTACGAGTCGAGTAAGCCTCTGCACTATGGAAGTGAGATGCAATCGATCAGAGTACAAAGGCCTACTCAGTGGTCAGGCTCGTAAGTAGTATGTGTTGTGTGTTGTTTGATTAAATGAGAACTAGTGTGTACCATCTTCGAAAATTAAAGACCACAAGTTTCTGAAGTGAATCGAGTCTGCATGATGAGAACAATACGATACGTATGTATGTATGCGATCTGATATCGCTTTGTAATCTTGCTGATATGTTGTGATACTATGGCTATGATATTATATGTTATTTGCTTTCATAACTGAGTATCATGCTTATATGATTTATCGCTTTAACCGCATGCTTATTATGACATATATGTCTTTACAAGCTAATTGTATTAAGCATGTTTATGTTTTATCATAATGTTATGTTTATAAAGCGATAATATTAAACCAAAGTAATTGAAATCGAGGGTAAGTATGAGCATAGCTAGTCATCACCGCTCAGTGACGCATCCCCATCGCTTTATTGTGCAGGTAATCATGGACCTGAAGTCGGATTTTGGGCGGGTCCTTGCAACGTTTTTACGCTTTACTTTATGTCATTTGCGAGAGATTTGTAATATATAAGACGCTACTCTTTTAAATTTCCGTACGCAGAGTTGTTTTATTCAACTCTTGAATTACGATGTAACATTTTGGGTTTTCTGTATAATTAATAACGCTGGTTTAAGACTTAATTAATTTCCGCCTTAGTAATTAAAGTCGATTTAAAACCAGGTTATTCTGATTAATTATCAAAGCTGACTCGTGACCGTAACATGAATTGCCTAATGCGATTTATGTTTACCTAACGAGAGACACCTGGGCGAGTTAACATATTAATATGTTAAACCGCTAGACTACTAGGATCAAATAATAAATTAGATTTTTCTTTATTTAGATCACTTAAATAATAAACTTAAAATCGCTTTAAAGTGTGAGGATGGGTAGAAACATTAAGGACCGACCATAGGCTAAGGATTTTTAAATAACAAACTACTTCCCTCAAAATAAAATACACTAACTATCGTATGCTTGCTATTTGCTGAAGTGACTGACTAAAACTAACAACTATCCTCGGATATAAAATTTGAATAATAATTCAACTTTCGAGGATTGAAGCGTCAAAGGAGTACCAGACGGCACGGAGTGAAGACATCTGTTAAATTCGTAACCAATTCCACAAAAATACATTCTCTCTCTCTCCTACTTTTATATCCTTCCTAAGAAAATGTACTAGATACATTTTAAAATCCTAAAACCGATGTAACCAAAAATTACATCTCAATGAAATAAAATACCTAACTTCTGTGCTTACTTGCATAACTGCCGTTATTGCATTTACTTTCAAGTAAAAGCTATCAATGATAAGCATGTCTTCTAACCTCTCGCAATACTAATAAATTCCTTCACGTCTTAATTCTTTCAGAATGGCTGCACCTCCAATGACAGACGAGGAAAGACACCTCCTGGCAGAAGAATCTTTGATCCGGTTGGCAGAAATAGCCACGGACAACGCAAACCGTCAACATCATCCCAGCGCGTTCGACCGTTTCTCACGTCATCGACCAAGAGAATACTCAGGTTCTAATAATCCTATCGATCTCACGAACTGGCTTGAAGAGATGAAAAGGTTAATGGACCTAAGCAGGACACCTCCTGAGGATAGGGTCAACATAGCCGCCTATTACCTGAAGGCCGAGGCTAATGACTGGTGGAACGTAATCAAGACTAATGAACCTGACACCACGTTCACCTGGTACGAATTCGTCGAGAAGATCAAGGGGAAGTACTTTGGGTATGAGCTCCGGTGTCAGAAGGAAGAGGAGTTCATAAGTCTTAAGATGGGAGACATGACACTCCAGGAATACACCAAGAAATTTCAACAGCTGGCCAAATTCGGAGCTGCGATTGCTCCCAACGATAGAGCCATGACACAGAGGTACCTGCGCAATATGTCCGCAAGTATGCGTACTCATATGAGCAGCAATACCTACACCACCTTTGCTGCAGCATATGAATGTGCGTGCAGTGTCTGGGCTTCCATACAATCGGAAGAGGCTGAAAAGAAGAAGAAGAAGGTATTTGTGCCTTCCGTATCACCGTCGAGCTTCATTCAGAAGCCGAACTACCAACGCCCGAACCAACAGAGGCCAAATTTTCAGAGGCCTGCGTTCCAGCGTGGGCTCTGGGAATAATCAGAGAGCAATGGTTGCAGGAAGGGCTCCTCAACCAAGGACCTTACCGGGGAATTGTCACATGTGTGGTAAGGCATCTCATGAAGGGAAACAGTGTAATGGGCAGCCAATCACCTGTTACCGTTGTAAGAAGGTGGGGCACAAGGCAAACGTATGTCCTAACTTTTCGAACGAGACACCTATTACGGGGGTACCACATTCTGTAGTGGTACAGGGTCGAGTATATGTCCTCACAGAAGCTGAGGCAGAGGAGTCATCTGAGGCTGACGTCATCACTGGTATTTTCCCTATAAACTCTGTTAACGCTATCGTTTTGTTTGACACGGGGGCATCATTGTCCTTTATATCTTCTAAGTTTGTTTCAAAGGCTAATCTCACAAAATACGAATCAATCAACGCAAATATTTCGTTACCAAACGGAAAAATTTTCAAATGCTCCAAAATTTTCAAAGAAACTCCAATCACAATCCATAAAACAACCTTTCCTTCTGACCTTATTCTTTTCGACATGCTTAGGAGTTCGATGTCATCTTTGGGTATTGATTGGTTGACTAAGTACCATGCGTTGTTCGAGTGCCGAGATCGGAAAATTCGCGAAGCATCCTACTGAGGACTAGAGTCACGTGTCGAAGACTTCGCCAATTAAGGGGCGAAAATCATCTCTATGCTACAACTTCAGCGGTTAGAAAGAAAAGGGCACCAAGTGTACCTATGCGGCACATCGAAGTCAAGGAAAGCGTGGACATCGAAGGTATTCACGTGGTACGGGAATTTCCTGACGTTTTCCCGGACGACTTACCAGGCTTACCACCTGCTCGCGACGTTGAATTCTCTATCGACCTTGTGCCAGGCACGGCCCCAATCTCAAAGGCACCCTATAGGATGGCACCGGTAGAACTACAGGAATTAAAGAAACAACTGGAAGAAATGATTGAAAAGGGTTTTATAAGACCGAGTGTCTCACCCTGGGGAGCACCGGTTCTCTTTGTGAAAAAGAAGGATGGCAGTATGAGACTCTGCATCGACTACAGAGAGTTAAACAAGGTGACCATTAAGAACCGCTACCCTCTGCCAAGGATTGACGACCTTTTTGATCAGCTAAAAGGCGCGGGAGTATTTTCTAAAATCGACCTGAGGTCAGGTTATCATCGACAAGCAGAAGAGAACAGGACATTCGTAAAACCGCCGTGGAGCAGATATGGTCATTATGAGTTTAAGGTCATGCCTTTTGGTTTGACAAATGCACGGCCGGTGTTCATGGATCAAATGAATGTAACCTTCCACGAATACCTTGACATTTGCGTGGTTGTATTCATTGACGATATCCTAATCTACTCAAAGACTGGAGCGTAACACGAGGAACATCTCCGTATCATCCTCGGGAATACCGAGGAAATATAAGTGGTATGCTAAATTTTCCAAGTCGCGAGTTTTGGCTTGAAAAGGTAGCATTCTGGGTCACGTCATCTCGAAGGGCGGAGTGATGGTAGGTCCCGCAAAGATCGACGCAAAGAAAAGAATGGAAGGCTCCCACAAATATAAGCGAGATACAGCGACTTCCTAGGATTGGCAGGATACTACAGGAGGTTCGTTCCGGATTTCTCTAAGGTAGCACGACCAATGACAAAGCTGCTACAAAAAGAATCCAAATTCATATGGAGCGACGAGTGCGAGAATGCGTTTCAGGAACTCAAGACAAGGCTTACCACAAATACCGCCTTAGCTCTCCCTCTGAGATGGAGACGAGTATGAAGTCTACAGTGACGCCTCACTGAATGGCCTGGGTTGCGTACTGATGCAACAAGGGAAGGTCATTGCTTATGCGTCAAGGCAGTTAAAGGTTCATGAACGAAACTACCCAACTCATGACCTTGAGTTAGCAGCTGTGGTGTTTGCTTTGAAAATCTGGCGTCATTACCTCTACGGAGTGAGCATCAAGTTCTACACTGACCACAAAAGCCTGAAATATATATTCACGCTTGAAGGAACTCAACATGAGACAACGCCGGTGGTTAGAAGCGATCAAGGACTACAAGATTGAGCCATCGTACCCACGAGGGTAAGGCGAACGTCGTTCTTTGACGCTACGAGTAGAAAGACTACGATACCCTTAGCAACATTTGGGAAATTCCTACTGGTATTGTCGAGAGACTTCAAGAGAATGAACTTAGAGTTGGTTCGATCGACGATCTTGATTTGAACGCCATGATCGCAGAGCGGAGTTATATTACGAGATAAGAGCTCTACAATGGGAAGATGAAGAACTTGTTAAGATCAGACGGGAAATTCCTTCAGAAAACCGAGAAGGGTTTGAGATTAAACCTGACGGGAGTTTGAGATTCAAAGAAAGGTGGTGTGTGCCTGACGTACCTGTGTTGAAAAGAAAGATCCTCGACGAGGCACATAGTACACGATACTCCATACATCCTGGGTCTGATAAAATGTACCAAGACTTAAAACTGAAGTTTTGGTGGGTCCGAATGAAAGCAGAGATTGCTGAATACGTTGCGAAATGCTTAATCTGTCAAAAGGTGAAGTTTGAACATCAACGACCTGGGGGACTATTACAACCTTTGGACATCCCTTTGGGGAAATGGGACTCCATCTCCATGGATTTTATAACAGGTTTGCCAAGAACTCACCGAAGCAATAATGCGATTTGGGTAATAGTGGACCGCTTGACCAAATCGGCCCACTTTCTACCAATCAAAGATACTTGGAGCCTTGAAGAGCTAGCTAAGGCTTATGAGAAGGAGGTGATTTGACTACACGGTGTACCGTTACACATTATCTCGGACAGGGATCCGAGATTCACCTCTCACTTTTGGGACAAACTCCAGGCAGCATTGGGAAGCCAACTGAAGATGAGCACCGCTTTCCACCCTGCAACTGATGGTCAAACTGAGCGAACTATCCAAACGGTTGAAGACATGCTCAGGGCTTGTGCTTTAGAATTCAACGAGAACTGGGAGAAAAGCCTACCTTTGATTGAATTCTCCTACAACAATAGCTTTCATGCAAGTTTGGGTTGTGCTCCATTCGAGGCACTATACGGGAGAAAGTGTCGTAGCCCAGTCTGTTGGGACGATGCTAGTGATAACGTGGGTACTGGACCAGAGGTTATTCAAGACCAGATTGAACACATCAAAATCATTCGTGAACGACTACAGGCGGCCCAGGACCGTCAGAAGATGTATGCTAACAAGCATCGCCGACCTATTGAATTCAAAGTCGGAGATCATGTTTTCTTGAAAGTATCGCCCATGAAGGGGGTTCGACGTTTCGGATTGAAAGGGAAGCTAAGTCCTAAATACGTTGGACCATACGAAGTACTTGAAAGGATTGGTGAGGTAGCCTATCGCCTAGCACTACCCCCCAATTTATCCAAGGTTCACAACGTGTTCCACGTTTCTCAACTAAGGAGATACAGGAGTGACCCAAGTCATATCATTACTCCCGACGTGATCGCAGTTGAGCCTAACTTGCTATACTCAGAAAGGCCTGTCAAGATTCTAGCACGAGAAACCAAAGTGCTGAGGCGGAAGACGGTTCCTTTAGTGAAGGTGCTATGGAAGGGTCAATTGACCGAACAAGCAACTTGGGAGACCGAGACCTCTATGAAGGAAAAATATCCCGAGCTGTTTATCTCAGGTGAAAATCCTATTCTTCATTCAAGTTTCGGGACGAAACTTTTCTAAGGGGGGAGGTTTGTAACACCCCGTGTTAATTTAATTCAATATTTAGCCATCAATTTCTAATTTCAAATTATAAATCAAATCCTAACCTTTTATACTTCTAAAATCTCTATTTTTGCAAAACTTTCGTTTTGTAAAATTTATCGACTTATTTAAAACTTTTAGAAATTTTTGAATAATAAAATAAATATTTTAGTCTTAGAATTTAAAAGTAGAAATATTTCGAAAAATAGTCAAACGTGCACACCTTGACTTTTATCGCTTTTGACACCCGACTTTTTAAAACTGATAAATTTCGTGAAAAACTTTTATCACCAAAATATCACCTAAGAACCTTCCTAAAGACATCAAGTGTACCAACTTGATTTCATGACTCATTTTTTTTAATTAAATTAAACTTTATTTCTAATTAAAACAAACCTAAACCTAATTCATTTAACCTAAAAATCATACTAGTGTTCCCTTATTATTTCACAAGTGTAAAACTCTCATTTTCTTCTCCTCTCTTGCCGTGACTCTTCCTCCCATTTCTCCCTTTGATTTTCTTTCATTTTTACTCTAAAACATCCTAAATAAAACCCTAAATATTACTCTAATAATTCCTAGTATTATTTAGCTAATTAGTGGATATAGAAGCTTACTACTTTGGGTATATTTTTGAAGGTGAAGACGAGGACTTGGGTGAAGATATAAACCTAGATAATATAATAGACCCGGATAACCTCTAGCTTGCCAAACCGAGGTGACTAGTTATATCTCATTTTAACCTCTTTGTAAATTAATTTGTTTTGTTATTATAATTTTATGATTATGATTTTTATGTTAAATATGTTAAACATCACTTATATGAACTTGTATGTTTATGTGTTGAATAATAAATGATAATAACTAAATATATAGTTTACTAGTAATGATATAGTAAAATGGTAGTATGTTTAGCTAAATTAATTTTGAGCATTTTAATTATGATTCATATGATTTTTATGTTTAGTTATGTTTTAATTAAGTAGTGGTCATATATAAAAATTATGTGAAATATTAACAATGAGTTTAAAGTGATTAAAATCGAAAATAGAAATTATATGTTCATATATATTCTACTCGGCATTTCCCTTTTATTTTGACATATTTTCACTTTTAATTTTTGTAAATAATATGTTAGAATAAGTTAGTTAAAATAGATGTTCCTATGAAAAAAAAAACTAAATTAGGAAAACAAATTATAAATTATTAAAATCGAAATTTGTGTTCTTGAGCTTTAATATGATCTTCATGTGTGTTCTTGATTTATTCATGTTGATGTTCATCATTCTTGCTCATTTTGATCTTATTTTATTTTATGTTTGTTAATAATTTATGTTTATGTTTAGTTATTGTTTTATATATCACTTAGTATTATACTATAAATCAACTAAAACATTATAAATCATTTAGATTAAAAAGTTAGAAAATTAAAGTGTTGAAAAACACTATTCATAAATATAAATGAAATTGTTAGTAAATTTCATTTTAGTTTAAATCGTTTTAGTATAATTAGAATAATTAAAATATAAAGACTTTAAGCTAAAAACCGAAAAAATCGAAAAAATGAAAATTTAGGACTACCTAAGCTTGCTCACGGCATCTTCTACATTTTTAGGTTAAATTTTGCTTTTATCACTTTTTAGTTTAATTGTTAAAATAATTTAATTAGTAGTTCATAAATAGAATTAAGAAATTAAAAGAAATAAACCAATTTTGTAACATATAGATATACCACACGACATTGCTATTTAATTTGACTAAATTTGACCAAAATGAAATTATCACTAAGTCACTAAAGTTAAATAGTAATTAGAATTGAATTTTTGTATAAATCGTTTTAGTTATAAAGGAATTATGTTAAACCGATAAAAAAAGAGTAACCGTATAAAAATGAACTAAATCGTGTTATTCGCCTTTGCTATTTAATTTGTTGATATTGGACTTACGGACCTAAATGAATCATCCACGATACTATTATTTTTAAAATGAAAATCGCTAAATTTAGTTAATAGGCATTTACTAAATTTAACTAAGTCTCATTTTAAAATAAATATCATTACCACTTTTTACAAATTGAACTTATCATTTTTAAAACTAATATTTTAAAATGAAAATCATTATCACTTTATACAAAATGAACTTTACGTTTTTGAAACTAGACTTTTAGATATTTTCAAAAATCACTAAATACAAACCAAACTTAACGTTTTTAAAACTAGACTTTTGAAATATTCACAAGAATCACTAAGTACAAGACGTACCTACCGACTTTGAAACTAGAATTTTGTACTTAGCAAATAAAATGAGATTTTAGTTTATACTTAGGAAATATATTAATATATATGAATACGTATAAAAATACGTATAAATGTAAAATACGTACAAGTATAGGAATACGTATAAATATAAAAATACGTATAGAATACTTAAGTATAAAAATACAAATACGTATAAAAATACGTATAAAATCTGAAGTATAAAATACGAATACGTATAAAATCGATGGCGAATAAAGTGACCAATGAATAGTGTCAAGTGAATAGTGATTTATGAATAGTAAAAAGTGAATAGTGAAATCGAAAATAATTGAAAATTTTACTAAGTATAGAAAATTTAAAATGAAGAAGTAAATAACCTAAAGTGTTTGAAAACACATAAATAAATTGGACATACTAATAAACGTTTCAATTTAGAAACTTGAAAGCGTTAATAATTGACAACACTTCAAATAATAAGCGAACGTGTTATGTGATCATATGAAACCTACAAATACTTAAACGTTTCGCCGAGACTAGGAGAGTCTAGTAACATGTGATATGTAATATCAAATAAATAATAAATCATGAGTATGTTTAAATAAAAGGTCAAGCTTGGGCCTCGGATAAAGGAACGTCAATCGTGAGTGAAGTGGGGTTAAGATAGTCTTGTGGCGATCGCCATTCTTAGGACAAGATAATTGAATATGCCAAGGCTTTTGTCTCAGGCTTTAGGAAATAGTCGTTTTATCACGAGTTAAGGTGCTCTATGATTAGCATAGCCCATTCTTAAATTGGATACTAGTGTACATGTACTAGACTAGGGTTTTATTCCCTATTTCGCTAAAGTTACCAGTGGCACCGTGGCGATTAATGCCGATTATAGCGGTTCAAGTCTCCTTGCCGTGTTTCGTTCTTAGTGGGCGCGACACTAGCATTCGTTCTTGCCACATGTATGCAGATCACTGACGAGATTGTATCTGAAGTTCAATCATTTCGAACACTAGAGGATGAGATGCAAGTATTATAGTATTCGGCGTGGTTTACGAGTCGAGTAAGCCTCGCACTATGGAAGTGAGATGCAATCGATCAGTACAAAGGCCTACTCGGTGGTCGGGCTCGTAGCGATTATGTGTTGTGTGTTGTTTGATTAAATGAGAACTAGTGTGTACCATCTTCGAAAATTAAAGACCACAAGTTTCTGAAGTGAATCGAGTCTGCATGATGAGAACAATACGATACGTATGTATGTATGCGATCTATATCGCTTTATAATCTTGCTGATATGTTGTGATACTATGGCTATGATATTATATGTTATTTGCTTTCATAACTGAGTATCATGCTTATATGATTTATCGCTTTAACCGCATGCGTATTATGACATATATGTCTTTACATGCTAATTGTATTAAGCATGTTTATGTTTTATCATAATGTTATGTTTATAAAGCGATAATATTAAACCAAAGTAATTGAAATCGAGGGTAAGTATGAGCATAGCTAGTCACTGTCCGCTCAGCGGGCATCCCCCCATCAGTTTATTGTGCAGGGTAATCATGGACCGGAAGCTGGATTTTGGACGGGGCCTTGCAACGTTTTTACGCTTTACTTTATGTCATTTGCGAGAGATTTGTAATATATAAGACGCTACTCTTTTAAATTTCCGTACGCAGAGTTGTTTTATTCAACTCTTGAATTACGATGTAACATTTTGGGTTTTCTGTATAATTAATAACGCTGGTTTAAGACTTAATTAATTTCCGCCTTAGTAATTAAAGTCGACGAAAAACCAGGTTGTTACAGACTACATTCGATCAAGCTAATGAAAGCCGGCTTGATCTCGAAATTATTGGCTGCAGTAGCCGGCATAGCATTGCCGGTTGGAATTTGAGCCGCGGTTGGCTTTGAGTGATCGGAAAGCTTCACCATTATTCTAGGCGGTTGAGGTTCTGACTCAACGTGGGCTTCCTCGGTGGATGTAGCTTCTAGTTGCCTTAGTAGACTCTTGCGTGCAAGGAATGTACGCTCCGGCTCAGGATCGAATTGCACGTCCTTATTAGCTTGAGACCTGCGCGTTTGCCTGACCATACACAACACTAGAGCAACTATGAGAAGCGGCCTCAAGGAATTGAGGTTCCTTGAGACAAAAACTAAAGACTAGAAACAAGCAAACTAACAAAAAGCAAAAGCCGTCTCCCCGGCAACGGCGCCAAAATTTGATAGGCTTAAGTCGCGTCACCTAATCAAAAATAGACCGGACAAACTCTAACGGGTAGCAAGGGTAAGTTGGGGTCGAATCCACAGGGAGAAGGTTGCAATTGTAGGTTACTTATGGAGTGTTTCAAGTCTCGGTCGGTTCGATAGTTGAGGTTTACTATAGCTAGAGTGAAATGTAAGGGTTTAACTTATATGGAGAAAAGTCTAGGAAGTCGGGTTAGACACGGGTAAGGCTAGGTCAAGGATGATAATCGGGTTGAGTAGAAAATCGCGCATGCCAAGGGTAAAGCTCGTCCTCTCGGTCTTAAGCTTCCTCTAGGTCTCGAATGCAGGCTCTCGCAACTTACCAATGTTTAGTCTCGCGCCTCTCCTAGAATTAGCTAGGCTTTCGTTCTTAAGTTCAAGGATGCTAAACGCTCGCTAAAACTTGATCAAGGAATCAACAAGCACAATCAAGCAAAGACTAAACAAAGCAAGCACAAAACCTAACTCAAAATGATCATCAAACACAACCAAAACCAACACCCATGCTTCACCCTTCTCCCTAGATGAATAAACTACTCACACATGACGAAAACAATAACAAAAGCAAGGGAGAAGGATGAAAACATGATCAACAACTATATGAAATGAAATTGAAATCAAAAGAGAGTAGAAAACTACAATACCAATCAGAAAATCAAAGGAGAAACGGATGAATTCGAGCAACAAAAACCCAATAGATCAACGTAGTAGCGAATTTCGTCTCGGGAATTGAAAGTACAAATTATGAAAAGTATGAAAACCTAGGTTTATGAGAGTCCCAAAAATAGTGTAAAAAGCATAGGAGAAAATAATGTACGAAACCCCTCTAAAATAGACGGAGAATTAAAGCACACGAGGATTCGGGACCCGTCCCAGGGGGTCGGGATGGCCATCCCGACCGGGACACCTCTCATCCCGACCGGGACCACCTTGTCCCGTGGCTTACAGTAAAGTTCAGCTTTTTGGCACTTCGTTTGGTTGATTTCTTTCACTTGTAAGTCGTCCCAAGGCATAGGGACGAGGCCTAGGTCGTCCCAAGGGGTAGGGACGAGGTCTAAATTGATCACATGAGCTTCACATCCCGTCCCAAGGTCGCGGGACGGCTTCAAACACACAAACATGGCTCGTACGCAACCGAAACGGCACGAAACCAACTTGAAACACTACGAAACATCACGAAACTTCACGAAACTTCCCGACCAGCATCCAATCCTCCAAATAAGCGTGTTTCCCTACAAAATAGACATAAAAATGCAGCAGAGCCATACGGAGAGAAATAGGAGGCGAAATGCATATAAAAGCACGGGAATCGCAAAGAATCGCTAGTGAACCAGGGGCTAAAAGTAAATATATGAATAACACATCATGGGCCTGGGGTGTTACAAATGGTATCAGAGCAAATACGCTCCCAACTCTTTTAGTCGAGTGAGTAGGATTGACTTAGTACACCGAGTGAGAGCGTTGGGGTAAACACTATAGGGGGTTGCGTTGCTTTTGTATGCGTTTGAGTAGTTACTTGAAGTGGCATGTTTAGTAGGTGCCGCTAGTAACCAAAGCTTTTGTGTTGCAGATGGCAAGAAACGGTAATGTCGCGCAACAGGAGTTACAACGCATCCGTAGGCTCGAGGATGCAATTCTGGCCATGACCGAGGCGCAAGCCAACAACAACTCGGTCTTCGATCGTTTCAACCGTCATCACCCTCCTACGTATGACGGTAAGGCTGACCCTATAGTGCTGGAATCATGGGTCCGTGAGATAGAGAAACTCTTCGTGGCTACAAGATGCCCCGAGGCGCAGAAGGTGGATATCGCCACCTATTATTTGAAGCTAGAGGGCGACAACTGGTGGGCCTTATCTAGAGCCACTCTCCAGGCTCAGGTTGGGTTCAACTGGACCGTTTTCTGCGAGGCGTTGAAGAAACGCTTCTACCCCGATGAGCTCCGTTGGCAGAATGAGCAAGAGTTCATAAATCTGGTACAGGGTTCTATGTCGGTACAGGAGTATGCCGATAAGTTCGTGGCTTTAGCTCGTTTTGCTCCTAACGTTGTGCCCGATGAAGCTGCTCGCGTTCGTTGATTTGAGAAGAACCTAACCCCAAGGGTTAGGACGGTGCTAGCTGGAGCCCCTTCTACTGCTTTCCAGCAAGCCTATGATCATGCTTTGAGTGTTTATGAGTCGGTCAAAGCTGAAGAAGCCGACGCTGCTGCTAGAAGTCGCTTGGAGAAGAGGCATTTTGATTCACAGGAACCTTTTCGAGCTGAGAAGAAGGGGAGGTTCGAGCCAAGGCCGACGGGGAACCATGCTCAGGTTGCTTCCAAGCCAGTCGCGTTCTGTTATCGTTGTAGGAAAGCTTACCACCCGGGTAAGATGTATGATGGGACGCCTATCACTTGCTTCACATGTAACGAGCCGGGGCACAAGTCTTCTAAGTGTCCTAAGGCCGTGAAGCTTGCTGTTGCTGGTTCTTCAGCTATAGTTTCTTCTACTATTGCTATGAAGGCTAACCCTCATGCTAAGAAGGGTCATATCTTCGTCATGAGTAGAGCTGAGGCCGAGCGTCATCCTCACGTTGTCACCGGTATATATCTTGCTAACTCTATACCTATTTCTTTGTCCTTTTTATAGTAGTACCTCCGTGTCATTCCTTTTTTCCTTCATTGATCGATCAAACTCAACTTACTTCCTTTATTTCCATATATACTCTCATTACTCTTTCCGCAATTGAAACAGTTTCATGTTCACTCCTATTCGAAGATGTCCCTACTTCTTTTGGGAAATCCGTCCTAGCTCCTCTCTGTGTGTGTTTAGGTCCGACCGAGTTAGGTGTCAGTTTGGGGTATGCGAGGTTTGGTGGAGTTGACCTAGGCTAGGAGAGCTATCCTTTCGTCGTTGGGGTGAGTAGAGTTAGTCGTCCTTAGAATAGGAATCGTAGGGAGTAGTCTTTTCCCCCACTTGTTATGGGTGTCATTCTATTCTCAAATTTCGAGGACGAAACTTCGTTTTAGGTGGTAAGATTGTAACACCCCAACTTTTTCCCTTAATTAAATAATTCATTTCGTTAAAGTTCATATTTTATTTCTAGCGATTTTCTCATTTTTAGCTCGAGAAAGTCATTTCCTTAGCTTGCGTGTCGTGTTTTCGGGTCGAGGTTGCGTGGTTCAAGGTGGTTGTCGGGGGTGTGATTGAGTGTGGGGTGAGTTAGAGGTGTATGAGTGGTTAGGGAGGAGTTTAGGGGAGTAGAAGTATGAAAAACTAAGTTAGGAGGAAGAATTCGGAGACGAAAATTTCTGATCAGGAAGTGAAGCTTGGAACCGACCGGTTCACCTGAGAGCCGACCGGTTCGACTTGGTTTGCGGGTAATTTTCCGTGTTTGCTTGTGATTCTTTTTATATTAAATCCTTATTGATATATATACTTCCTAACCCTAATACACTTCCTAAACATCAGAAAACACTCATCCTCTCATCATCCTCTCTTCTCTCTCTTCAAAACATCATTTAATCTCATTCATTTCATCCTTTATCTCTCTCAAGTTCTCACCTTTTTGCCCTATTTCTCATCCATTTGCTATTCCTTCGGTAATCCTTTCATTCTCTAATGTTTTAGGTTTACTTTACCTAGTATTTATATTATTTTATGTGCTTTTATTGTATGCTTATGATTTTATGTGTTGTATGTATTCTATGTGATGTTTGATCGAAGGAGAAGGAGACTTGACCGAGGAAGACACCATCTTGATCGAGGAGGAAGAAGTTTGATTAGCATTGGAGCGTTAACAAGGTAACTAGGTGTAGCCCTAGTGATATTTTGACATGTATGAGGCCCTAGTATTGTCTAGGATTGTGGATGATGATTGTTTCATTGTAAAGTTGCATGCTTTGGTTGTAAGGTTGTGAGTCGGCCTCATACTTGTGTGAGTCTAGAAGCATGTTTAGGCTTCTATGATCACTTGGCATTATTGAGTATGATGTTGGAATGAGTAAAGTTACTAACTTGTTAACTAAATTGACTTGGTTATGAGTTTATGTTGATCACCTTGACTATTACTCTGTATATAACTATGTTTAAGATATTGAGTAGTGTAGTTATGAGTATGCTATTGAATTGTGAATGGTTTGTCATGGCTTGGTGATGTTGGAGGTTGGATTTTGGTTTGATTTGACCTTGGATTGTATTGGTTTGATTGGATTGTGTTGGGCACGTGCGTGAGGAGATACGACGTCCATTGTAGGACGGATACCGCCCTTAGGGGTTCCCATCCGCTTTTGTCATGGATAGGGACTATGGTTTGATTATATGTCGACACCGTTTTTATCGCGGTGACACCGTCTTTGTTCGCGGTGGGTTTGGCCAAATTTAGACTGTTTAAGGAGCTTTTGTCGTTCCGCCATAGGGTTGGGACTTTTGTCGTTCCAGGGAGATTCTTGTTGCTTCACCTAGTCCTCCGTGCTTACTCTTGCGTTTGACTATTGATGATTGAGATAACTTGTGATGGCTTGACTTGAGACCGTCGTATTGTTGCTTGTGTTACTATTTGAGTATGCTTTGAGGTTACATTTGTTGTTGTACTTTGATCATAGGCCGTAGGTCAGGTAAGGTGCTTGTTGAGTTGTAGGTTGAGTCCATTATGTTGAAATATGACTGGGGGCCCCACTGATTGTGGCTGTTACTTTATTTGTGGCAGGTTTGCATGCGGGGACGGGTTAGTGTGAGAAGCCGTGAGAAATGACGACCTCGTAGCTAGCTCTTGATTGTTTTGGATTAGACTTTGGTTTAGACTTATACTTGTTTATCGTTTTCATACTTATGTTGGTTTTGGATTTGGATGTAAGGGGTATTTATTCCCCATTTGTTAGGCTCAAGGCCTACTGTCTTTTGTTATTTGTTTGAGTAGGGAGTAATGACTCGAATTCACGGTGTTTCCGCCACCGTGGCTTTCATTTTATTTTCATTTTCTTACTTAAAACCTTTTAAAACGTATTTTATTTTATTTGGAAAATTCGGGTTGTTACATAAACCGCTACGTACAAGTGCGATAAGTGACTCGATAAAAATGCATGAAATCGAGTGTAAACGTCAAAGCTATGACGGGTTGCTATAGCAAATATGCATAAAGTGATAATTCATTGCTTGAATTATCGTTTAAGTGCTATTTTTCGACTCATGTGTGTGTGTAAAAGTTTGTTAAAAACCTTCAGTTTTGCAGGTTTAAAGGGAAGGCAAAAGAACCAAAAAGTTCTATCCTTAAATAAAATACATTTTTAGGGCTACGATTAGACTAATGAAGACGGTACAAGTTTTGTTGAAATCATGTTTAGTCGTGCTTAATGCATGAATGAGAGTTTGCGTAATGTAAAGTGGTGTCCGTTTGTTCATTTTATTTGAATCGTTGCTTATACGATTAGTTCATGTAATCGCCAGTGAACTGTCACCCTGATTTGTTAACAGCTAGTGTCTGTCACCCTGAGTTGTTAACAGCCAGTGCACTTGTGGTAATCGCCAGTGCTCTGGCGATTTGTTTTGTGGGGTGTAGCTAGGCTGCAGGCCTATTTAGGCTAGATTCATACTTGTGTCGGGTGATGGGTTGTTTTGGGTCAGTTTTTGTCGTTTTGTGCTTCGTGCTTTTTTGGGTTTCGAACCGAAAAATATTTTTGTGTTGAACTGAATCATTTGACTCTGTACACGTTTTTCCATTTTATACCTTTCATTCTTTCATCTTATAACCTCTCTTATTCTCTCTTTTCTTTCTCTTTACTCTCATCCTTTTAAACGTACTCATTTTTGTACACCTTTTTTTACTCATTAATATACATTTTTTTAACTCATTTTTGTACACTTTTTTTTTACTCAATTCAGTACACTTTTTAAAATTAGTTTCTATTTTTTTTTTATATATATTTTAGTTACTTAGTTATTTTATTAAGTTTTAAATATTTTTTTATTAATTTATTTTTTGAATTTATTTATTTAAAAAGTATGTTTGGGACATATGCTAATTAAATTTTGAATTATTTATTATAATCTTTACTTTGAATTACTTATTATACATTAAAAAAATTAAATATTTGAAATATAAATTATAAAAAATAAACCATTAAATTAATTCACTAAAAAAAATGCACTATCGTGTAAACCCCCCCAACCTGCCAAGAAAATTGCTTTTTGCCAAGACACATCGACATGTACCACTATTAATGCCGACCTTATCCCGTGAAAGGGTAGATTATTCGCCATAATTGCTTGATTAGAGTGAAACTATGTAATATAATTGTGAATATAAAAGAGAGGAAAAAAATTGTAATTGAAAAGAAAACAAGGGGTATTGAATGAAAAAATTAAGGTAAAAAGTGTACAGGATTGAGTAATTGTGTACATAAATGACTAATTCCATTTAAATTTTATCCAACACTTAAACCTCTAAAAATTTAATTTAATTGTTATATTTTTGTTTTTCTATATTGCAATTAACTTTTTGATTATTTTTAAATTATTTTCTTTTGATTTGAGATGCTTACCGTCTTTAGAAATTTTAAAATTTTGATTCAACCTTTCGACATACTTTAATAATCGAGTGAAATGAAGTTGTCCATCTAAATTTATTCACAAGTATTAGTTGTTAGAATATTTTATAATATTCGAGTGTCCTATGTGTTACGGGTTTAATTAATAATTGAGATTATTAAATATATAAGACTTTAATATGAAAGACGATATTGTGATGGTTCGATTTCGATAAATGTCATTAAAGTCCGGGAATTAATGTTCCCTCCTACCTTACCTGATATATCCCGTAACCCTTTTATTTTGACTGTCAAATAAGTGAAGAGATATGACTCTTCACTAAAAAGAGATTAACTGCCTAACAATCTCTTATTAAAAGAAGGCAGCAGTAACGTTGTTTTTCTAATTGTGATCATCATTGTTATTTTACAGAATAACAAACTCACAGTAAAAACACACAAGAAAAATAACATTGAAAGGATTAATTGAAGGGTGTTCTTATTCCATCTCTCAAGAACAAATTAAAGCGGGTTAAGGAGGAGAATTATATTTGGTCTTTATTATCTTTATTATCGAATTGTATCATGGATCAAGGTATGTTTCAATCTCTACTTTGTATTGTATTAGGGTTGAATTAATTTGAGTCTTTAATCGATCCTGTGATTAATTTCATAATAGAAATTATTAGAGAAAAACTTACAGTTGGTATCAGAGAGGTTTTAGTCTTGATTAATTTACCCATTAAAGAATTATGATGCACTTAATTTCTGCCTTACACGTTATTACTTGTGAATGATTTTGGTTAATTATGGTAGTGTTAGTGTATCATATTTGCGGCATCAATATTCTGTACCCATATGCTTTTGATTTGATTACATAGATTAAAGCCATGACTTTGTGCATATTATAGATTAAGATATACTCGTATTATCTTTTTGGGCAATTTTGTGATACTCTGCCCTTATCCTTTTCTATTGTTGTTTGTTGGTGCTACTATTCTTTAATACTCCGTATATTAATTTTGGGTACTGTTAAAGGATTATTATTTCATGAAAGCAAATTATATGATGGACTTGGGTAGAGAAATTACTTGATTATGTGTTTCATACGTATGGTATGCCTGACAAGTGGGATCTCACTATGATAAATTCCGCAGTAAACACGTTCTCTATTTATTTATTTTTAATTTATTTTACAGCATCCAATATGCATGTTTGATTAAATAAGTTTTTGATCTGACTTTTATCTCTTTAATTATTCCTTGTATTTAGGAGTATTATATGTTGATATAAGAGTCTTTTACTGTATAATTTGGCATGACTATTACGGAGTATATGTGGATTAAACTTATGTTATGTATGATGTATAACAGTTTCCTTTATACATTTATTTTATGTGATATATGAGAATATATATGATACGAGTAATTTTGTGTTTTGTAATATTAACACATTAATGTAAATTTACTTATGAATGAAAAATGTGTATGTTGTGTATAATATGTTAGTCACCAAAGTGGCCTTATTATAGTGCAATTTATACATTTTAAAATTAAAGTTTGTTTGATTTTTTATCATAATTAAAGAGATGTTAAAATTAAGATGACATATTTTATTGTTTGTTATATCGTTTATTGTCTTTATTTTATAAGATCACCCAAAGGTGGATCATTAAATATAGATAATAAAATAAAAGGGTTAATCATTAGTACTAGGTTTAATTAGTATGTATATCCAAAGATAACATGCTTGTTTGACTCTTGTATATATGATTGATTATTAAAGTATAAAATTTAACATCAATAATAGTGTTTTTCGTGTTTAAGTATTGCCCAAAGGTTACTTGAATACGTACTTTAAAGTTTATTTTATGAATCTGTATGAATTGTCAAAACACTAATAGGTGAACATGTGTGAATGTTTGCAGCTTCATCAAATTTATATGCATCTGCTAACTCTGTTGTCAAATTTAACGGGCTTAACTATGACGAATGGTCTGAGCAAATCCGGTTCACACTGGGTATTATGGCTATAGACTTTGCCATTATTACAGATGAGGAACCTCCAGCCATAACTGATGAGAGCTCCAAGGATGAAATTTCCTTATATGAGACATGGGAGCGCTCTAATAGGCTGAGTTTAATCCTTATGAGAATGACTATGGCAGAAAGTATTAAGCCATCAATGCCTAAAACAGAGAAAGCTAAGGAATTCATGACAAAGATTAAGGAGTGCTCTCAATCTGAGTTGGCTGACAAGTCTATTACTGGAAGTCTTATGAGTGAATTAACTAATAAGAAATATGACTTGAACAGCTCAGAATCAATGCACACTCATGTGACAGAAATGTCAAATCTGGCAGCGAAATTAAAGAAACTCGGGATGGAAGTAAGTGAAACCTTCTTGGTGCAATTTGTCATAAACTCTCTACCTGTTGAGTTTGGCCAGTTCCAAGTGAATTATAACACATTAACAGTTAAATGGAACTTTCAAGAGTTAAAGGCCATGCTTATTCAGGAGGAAGCGAGATTAAAGAAGGCAAAAGGCAGCCAAGTTGTTCATCTTGTAGGTCATGACGGTGCCAGTAGCAGCAAGACTCATCCAAGTAAGAAAAGTAAGAACAAGAAGGGTAAGAACTTCATCAAAGGTCCTGCAGGGAAAATCACAAAAGAAAAGAAATGTCATTTTTGTAATAAAAAAGGACATATAAAGGTTGATTGCCCTAAAAGGAAGGCTTGGTTCGAAGAGAGAGGTAAACCTTATGTTTTTGTTTGCTTTGAATCAAATCTTATTGAAGTTCCTAGTAATACTTGGTGGTTAGATTCTGGTGCTACTACTCATGTATCTCATATTATGCAGGGATTCAGTACGATCCGGCCCATAAGCGGACCTGAACAGTTTTTATCCATGGGAAACAGGATGAAGGCACAAATAGAGGGCATTGGGACTTATCGTTTGATCTTAGACACTGGATGTCGAATTGATCTATTAAATTGTCTTTATGTACCTGAATGTGCTAGAAACCTTGTATCGTTAAGTAAATTGGATAATTTAGGTTTTAATGTTAAGTTTGAACATGGAACATTTTCATTGTACTTTAACAATTGTTATTATGGTAGTGGTACTTTGAATGATTCTCTTTATAGATTCAATCTTGACGTTAAATTTTCTGAATCTTTGTCTCTTATTGAAAATAGAGGTATTAAACGTAGTGCAACAGATGAAAATTCAGCTTACTTGTGGCATCAAAGATTAGGTCACATATCCAAAGAAAGGTTAAAAAGGTTGACTAAAAATGAAATTCTTCCTCAATTGGATTATAGTGACCTAGATGTGTGTATAGACTGTATTAAGGGAAAACAGACTAAACACATAGTAAAGAAGAAAGCCACGAGAAGTTCTCAGCTTCTTGAAATAATACACACTGATATTTGTGGACCTATAGACATTCCTTCCTGGAGTGGTCAAAGTTACTTTATCACCTTTATAGACGACTTCTCACGTTACGGATACATATATCTACTGCATGAAAAGGCTCGATCAGGATCGTCTCGAGACATTCATAAATGAGGTAGAAAGGCAGCTAGAAAAGAAAGTTAAAATTGAGAGATCAGACCGAGGTGGTGAATATTATGGAAGGTTCACAGAAAATGGTCAATGTCCTGGTCCTTTTGCAAAGCTTCTCGAAAGTAGAGGCATTTGTGGACAATATACTATGCCAGGTACACCTCAGCAGAACGGTGTTGCTGAAAGGCTAATCGCATTTCTTGGATATGGTTAGGAGTATGTTAAGTAATTGCTCTTTACCTCCTTCATTATGGATTTATGCACTTAAAACTGCAGCCTATGTTTTAAATCGAGTACCTAGTAAAGCAGTTCCAAAAACTCCTTATGAGCTATGGACTGGAAGGAAACCGAGTTTAAGACATTTAAGAGTATGGGGTTGTCAAGCTGAAGTGAGGTTATATAATCCTCAAGAAAAGAAGCTAGATCCAAGGACAATCAGTGGTAATTTCATTGGTTATCCTGAAAAGTCGAAGGGGTATACTTTTTACTGCCCTAATCATAGTACGAGAATAGTTGAGACAGGTAATGCTAGATTCATTGAAAATGGTCAAATTAGTGGGAGTAATGAACCACGAAATGTTATTAAAGAAATTCAAGCTGAAGTTCCTTCAGCTGACATTGCACCTAAAGTGAATGTCCCAATTGTGTCATCACAGCTGAACAACACAATTGAGCAAAATAATGACGTGCAACAACCACTAGATGTCCAGATAAATGATGAACAAGTCACAATTCAAGGGGAGAATGACATACCTCAGAATAATACAGAGCAATTAAGGCGATCTATAAGAGAAAGAAGATCAACTGCTAATCCTGATTATGTATATTCTGTTGAAAGTGAATGTGACTTGAGTATCAATGAGGATCCCATCTCGTTCCGAAAAGCCATGGAAAGTGACAATTCTGAAAATTGGTTAAATGCTATGAAAGAGGAGATGAAATCTATGGATGACAACAAAGTTTGGGATTTAGTTGTGTTACCTGAGGGTTCCAAGACCGTTGGGTCGAAATGGGTCTACAAGACCAAACGGGACTCAAAAGGTAACATTGAAAGATATAAAGCTCGACTTGTCGCCAAAGGTTTTACTCAGAAAGATGGTATTGACTATAAGGAGACCTTCTCTCCGGTGTCGAAGAAGGATTCATTAAGAATTGTTTTGGCTATGGTGGCTCATTATGACCTTGAGCTTCACCAAATGGATGTTAAAACCGCTTTTTTAAATGGTGAACTTGAGGAAGAAGTATACATGAAACAACCTGAGGGCTTTATAGCTTCAGGTGATGAGGATAAGGTGTGTAGGCTGAGAAAGTCGATATATGGTCTAAAGCAAGCTTCCCGACAATGGTATTTAAAGTTTAATGACACTATCACATCATATGGTTTTGTAGAGGTCACTGTTGATCGGTGCATCTATATGAAAATTAGTGGGAGTAAGTTTGTTATTTTAGTTCTATACGTCGATGATATTTTGCTTGCTGCAAATAACATGAGTATGCTACTTGATGTAAAGAAGTACCTTTCTAAAAAACTTTGAGATGAAAGATATGGGTGAGGCATCCTATGTGATTGGAATAGAAATAATCCGTAATAGATCACAAGGAACGTTGGGGTTGTCTCAGAAGGCTTACATCAATAAAGTTTTAGAGAGATACAGAATGGAGAGTTGCTCAGCTGGAATCGTTCCTATACAGAAAGGGGACAAATTCAATAAAATGCAATGTCCCCAAAATGAGCTGGAACGAAAAGAAATGGAAAGAATTCCTTATGCGTCAGTGGTGGGGAGCTTGAACTATGTTCAGACTTGTACTCGACCAGATATCAGCTTTGCTGTTGGAATGTTAGGTCGGTATCAAAGTAATCCCGGAATGGATCACTGGAGAGCTGCAAAGAAAGTGCTCAGGTACTTGCAAGGAACCAAGGAGCTCATGCTTACATATAGGAGATCCGATAATCTTGAGGTCATTGGATATTCAGATTCAGATTATGCTGGTTGTGTTGATAGTAGAAAATCAACATTTGGTTACGTCTTCCTATTAGCTGAAGGAGCAGTGTCATGGAAATGTGGGAAACAATCGATCATTGCTACCTCCACTATGGAAGCTGAATTTGTGGCATGTTTTGAGGCTACTATTCATGGATTGTGGATGCGGAATTTTATTTCAGGACTTGGAATCATCGATAGTATAGCCAGGTCAATAAAATTTATTGTGATAACTCGCAGCTGCTTTTCTTCTCTAAAAACGACAAGTACTCCAAGGGTGCTAAACACATGGAATTAAAATTCTTGGCGGTTAAAGAGGAGGTGCAGAAACGTAGAGTGTCATTTGAGCATATTAGGACGGACATGATGGTTGCCGATCCGTTGACTAAGGGATTACCACCTAAAGCGTTCATTGGCCATGTAGAACGTATGGGTGTTTGTAAATAAAGCCTTGCTTATATAAGTGTAGTATGCTTATTATATTTATGACTTTAGATATCATTTATTGTTATGTTTCTGTATAATGTACGTGTGATCATTAAGATATGTATACATTTATGTTCATAAGATTACATGTGATTATTATGAGAAGTATTGTATTTTCTCAAATTATATATAACCTTGAGTTAAACTGATTTGTGATACATGGAAGGAATCATGTCGCTTAATGACTTGTGACCGCCATGATCCGATTAGTTCTAATTCGATTACGTATATGACAGTTAATGAGCTCAATATAAATGTGCGCATTATAGTTACTAAACCATAAAGTCAACACATAGGTCAAGTGGGAGAATGTTAGAATATTTTATAATATTCGAGTGTCCTATGTGTTACGGGTTTAATTAATAATTGAGATTATTAAATATATAAGACTTTAATATGAAAGACGATATTGTGATGGTTCGATTTCGATAAATGTCATTAAAGTCCGGGAATTAATGTTCCCTCCTACCTTACCCGATATATCCCGTAACCCTTTTATTTTGACTGTCAAATAAGTGAAGAGATATGACTCTTCACTAAAAAGAGATTAACTGCCTAACAATCTCTTATTAAAAGAAGGCAGCAGTAACGTTGTTTTTCTAATTGTGATCATCATTGTTATTTTACAGAATAACAAACTCACAGTAAAAACACACAAGAAAAATAACATTGAAAGGATTAATTGAAGGGTGTTCTTATTCCATCTCTCAAGAACAAATTAAAGCGGGTTAAGGAGGAGAATTATATTTGGTCTTTATTATCTTTATTATCGAATTGTATCATGGATCAAGGTATGTTTCAATCTCTACTTTGTATTGTATTAGGGTTGAATTAATTTGAGTCTTTAATCGATCCTGTGATTAATTTCATAATAGAAATTATTAGAGAAAAACTTACATTAGTATCATATTTTATTTCATTTTCATATTTTTATTTAATTTTTAAATAACTCGCCACGTGGATAGTTAGAGTAGAAATATGATTGGTTATTGGTAGAGTCAGGTTGGAAATCTGGCTGATCTTAGGGCTGGTCAAGTGAGAAATATGTCTCGCCTAATGATAAGTCAGTTTTCTTTCATGTCTTGGCTTGGGGTAAGTCATTTTTCTACCACGATTATCTTTTTTCTGGGTTAATTATTTGAAAAAATAAATTATAACATGAAATATAATTAAGATTAGGTTTCATGTCCTAATCTCCGTGGCAGGCTACCTTTGTCTCGTATGGGAAGCGTCCGTTTTCGATGGTAAGGGTTTCTTGTTCCTTGACTACCAAACAAACTTCTGGACTATTTTATCGTCATCTATAATGAATACACAACAAGGGTGGATGTCATATCCCTATACTAGGTCAATACCCGTGCATAAATACACGGGCATGTATAGACCTATTTATTAGTTCGCTGAAATAAATTAATGATTTAATTAAATTTTTAATTAAAATTAAGGATAATGATAATATAATTATCATAATAAAATTACTATATTTTACTCGTTCATGCCATATATGTTTATATGGATCAACAGTCAGAATCCAATAAAAATGTTCAACCCGTCTTAGAATTAAAATACTGTATCAAAATATAGGCTAGTCTTGTGTTCTTCTCTAACTATAGTAATTTTATTTTAAATAGTATAATTGGGAAACATCATTTTAGTACGAATTGAAATTATATTGAATAAATTTATCATAAATGTTGGAGTAAACGAATTAGGATCGGCCTATTTGCGAAAAAAAAAAAAAAAAAAACATGTGTTGAGCTTAATGTAGATATTAGTCCTAGAACATATATATATATATAGGGTTAAGATCCGGTAAGAACACTAGCTTTGGTAAGAACGGTAAGAACAGTCAAAGTACATAATAATTACACGTAAGGTACATTTAATTAACACACAAAAAGTACATTTCCTAAGGTACATTATAAATATATGTTAATATATGTTATGTACTTTTCAAAATAATGAGATATATTCAAAATTTATACGTATATTCGAAGTTTAAAAATAAAATGTACTTTTGGTATAGCATAAATGTACCTTAAAATTTTGTCATATATCTACAATATAAAGAGATTATACAATATAAATTTAAATTTCGTGTCACATAATTTTCATTACTAATATAAATGATAAATTTAAAATGTACATTATGTGTATATATCATGTATTTTGAATGTTCTTACCGTTCTTACCTAAAGGACTGTTCTTATTTGATCTTATTCCTTATATATATATATATATATATAAATATATATATATATATATATATATATATATATATATATATATATATATAGGGTTAAGATCTGTATAAGACTAATCTTACTATAAGCACTTTAGCATTCATTAGATACACAAATTTGTGTATTGGGTACACAAACCTGAATGTTAGGTACACAACTATATATATTAGATACACAAATTTGGGCATTAGGTACACAGAAAAACAAGTTAAATACACATAAATTACTAATAAATCCAGTGTTTTTATTTATGTATTTCTCATAGTTATTTATAATGACGATAAATTGGATACACAAAAATTTAACTCGGATACACAAAAAACGAGTCTAGGTACACAATACGTATACGTCCCCTACTGCATTTACCACCACTACCGATGCCACCGCCGCGCTGTCACCACCGTAATTATTACTCCTTAATATTCTTTTAAAATGAAGATTAAATAGTAGATCTGAAAAAATGAAGATTTAAAAATGAAAAAAAGTAGATCTAAAAAAATAACACAAAACAGGGGAGAAATAGAGGAGGTCGAGGACGACGGTCGTCAAGCTAGTAGCTCCGGTGGCTGGCGGTGGTGTCGTACACGGTGGGATACACAAAAAATTAAGTCGGGTACACAAAAATCTGATTTAGATACACGGCAAAACATTAGCCACAACATAAACAACCACTGACACAATCGACCTCCCTATGCTTCGTCGTCGTTCTTCCTTCACCGGAGTAGTCCACCAGTGACCACGCGCGACCTAGACCTCTTTCCTCGTCCCCGATCTTCGTTTTCAATAGATCTGAAAAATGGTGTACCAAATGAAAGCCGGCGACTCGACGGCGTAGGGCTACCTTGATGCGGCAGCGAATTAGATGGAGTAAGGACCTATGGTGGTGACGGTGGCCACAAGATCTTCGTTTGGTCCATGTTTCTCAGATCTGCTCTCACGGTGTATTTTATGGTGGATTGTTGTGAATCTTGTGATGTTTTTTTTTTTTTTTGCGGTGGTCCCATGGTGGTTGTCGGTGGTTGTCATGGTGGTTATTGTAGTGAGATATTGAAAATAAATGAGGAAGGAAGGTGGAAGGTGAGATGAAGAATGAATGAAAGATGTGGGAATAAATAAAAAAATAAAATAAAAGAAAGCAGGAGGATTTTGTGCGATGTAAATAATGGGTAGGATTTTGCTTACAGTGCATTTGCAGTGCAAGTAAGGTTAAGACGGGATAAAGTATTCTATATATATATATATATATATATATATATATTATTATAATATTATGTATGAGTTTTAACATTTACAGAAATTTTGATCAAATAGAAAACAGGAAGACTTTTAAAGTTTTTAATTTTAAATTCAACTAACCCGTGTCAAAATTTTGATTTAATTACGTTAAAGGCTATAAAATAAATTAATACGGAGTAGAATGAAATACAATTAAATTTTTATATATGGAGGCAAAATGAAATTAGAGTAAATACTTTAAAAGATAAATAAGAAATATATGTTAAAGATATGATTAATTTAAAGTGTTTAATGGTCAGAACTCATATAAAAATATATAATTTGTAAATGGAAAATCAATATATAACAATAGTTCATAATCTTCTTTTTAATAACAAATTATTTCAATTATAAAATTATAGATCATGTAAATGTTAAATAATAAAAATCATCTTCCTAAATTAAATATTTGAATTAAAACAATACTCCCTCTCATTTAGTTTGATGTTCCCAAAAGTTTTTTGGGGAAAAAATAAGGAAGTTGGATTGTGGGGTGAAGATTAGAAGTTGAAATAAAAAGTGGGGTCACAAAACATGAGAACCATAAGATTTGGACCAAAAAGGAAAGGGGAAAAACAAATAAAATGGGTCCAAAAAGGAAAGTGGAAAGATCAAAGAAAATAGGAGGGAGTAGTTCATATACTTATTTTAAGTAACAATAAGTTATAAAATTGTATACCAAGTAAATGCAAAATATTATATAAAATAATATAATATTGATTAATTTTGGAAACATAACAAATGTTAAATTGGGCATGAATTAGTTTGGCGGGAAAAATTTGTGGGGATGGTTTTTGCTTTATATAATTAATATAGATTCTTGGTGGTTAATACGGAGTAGTTTTTATAATAATAAAGCGTTTTGAGTCCTACGAAGCATAACAAATATCGGCTTCTTTTGGTGTTCATGGTCACAGGATTAGTTGAGGGCCTTTTTGTTCGCCTTGCAATTCGCATGTGAAATTTCTTAGGTCAATTGATCGTTTGCATTGAAGCTCGATCAACAAGTTGTAGTACTGAAGGCAAACCTCTTTGCCACCCTCATCATTGTACGCCCATGCTACGCAAGCAGTTCAGACTTTCCGTTGGCTTATGGAAATTGTTATAGCAAACAGAGCAAGTTGCTAAAGCTCGTGCCCAATCTGCTGTTTCAACCAACAACTAATTACAACCCGATGCTTCTTAATTCTATATAGTTTCAGTTTTATGTCATTCTGTACCGCGATATATCATAGTTTGTAAATATGAATTCAAGTGTCACACAAGTAGTTAGCTGGCAAAGTCGCAAATAAAGAAAAGGTTTGGAAGATAATTAGAATGTGCCAATAAACTCAAAGTGCATCAATTGGTAAGAAATCGAAATACCAACATCATTCAGGGAACTCTAAATTCCCGTTAATAATATGAATGTTGAATCTCCCTTGAGGCGAAAGTAAACTCAGTTTAGATCAAAACGATCTCAAAAAGAGCCATAACAGGGATCCCTTCTGCTACATTGTACTGTACGAATGCTCTGAGCACATGTAAAAGATGTAGAGCCAATAATATTGAATCTCAAGTGAACTTTGCACAGACAAAAACATTAAAGGGAAGATGCGAAGAGTCGAGTGTTTGTGATACTCGCGACAAGGAGAACCTGAGGCTCAAAATTCACCGAGAACCGTGCCATAAAGGCCAAAAAGAGAAAAACCATGGCACACCCTTAACACTACCCCTACGAGACTATCCATCGGAACTCAAGACAACTCTATGAAGGGCGCCACGTGTCTGAATCACCTCAGCCAACCCTGTTGTTAACAGTTAGATACAATGATTTAAGCTGCGTGTTCCACTTGTCAATGGCTGTATACTTCTTCATTCCCTTTGACCTGTAATAATAAAATCAAGAGCTCGAGTAGGTAAGATGCACATAAATGACATCAGAGGGTGAAACTCCAAATGCAGCTATATATTAATAATATTTACCGATCACTGCGTTCCAATAGCCTGTTGACTTGATCAATGTGTCCTTGAACTCGATTGTCCAAAATTAGTGACACCAACAGCTGTTCAACATCTTGTTCTGGGACGTTAAGCTCCTGCAAAGAGAAATATGAAATCACAAAATTCTTTAGTCGTCCCCTTCATTCGTGTAAAGCAGACAGGAAAACATGTGCAGTACATGAGCACATCATTCTATAAATGAATGGACACCTCAACTCCACTCCATTAATAACAAAATCTAACAGAGTCCATTTGCAAGGTTTATAAAAATCTATGAGGCACATCGACAACAATAATTAACTAAGTGCCACCTCAAAGTCTCTTGTAGTGGTGGAATAAGTAAAGGTCATATGTACCAACCTTATCCCTATGACGTCATATTAACAATACGTGTAGAGCTTTCCGAAAACTAACAGCAGAGGGGTACCTAATATACATAATCTTCCTGTTGTGATATATCTTTATGTCTAGCAAGTAATGGAACCTACATCCCTGTTAAACTTGCCCTTGAATTCTACTCCCTCCATTCCAAAATAATTGTCCCCTTTCTATTTTGGGTAGATTTAAGGAGTGGTAATGAAAATGATTTTTTTTTTTTTTAAAATCCTTTGTTAAAACCTACTATAAATAGAAAGGGAACAATTAATTTGGAAAAAAATTTGGTGGAAAGGGGACAATTATTTTGGGATGGAGGGAGTATCATTCAGCAAACTTTAAGAATAGAAATCACCACACATGCAACTACAAGAGATATCCACTATCTAAATAGCAAGTGAAGCGATTATGTTCACCTTGGATATAAAAGGTATTCTAATTCTGGTGTAAGGTTTGATCAACTTGAGCAACACTTGTGTTCTGATGTTTTTCAAGAGGTCTTCAATATAATTCCGGATGAAGGGATCGTCCATGATAGTTCTTCTGTTACTCTGAAACACAGAATTTTTATTAGAACCAGAAGTGCATACATACACAGCGATATACTAAGGTAAGATAACAAAGCCCATCATACCTTCAGAATCTTTTCAAACTCAAGAATCTCATTTCGTTGATAAGCTGCTATCAAATTCGTCATTGCCAAAATTTCAGGATCATTTTTGTATCTGCAATGAAGTATTGAGTAAGCAACATGGACCAAAAGAACTCACAATGACACAAGAGTAAAGAACATACGGTTTAGCTTCCTGCCCATCAAATGGGTTGACTTCAGATTCCATCAGCATGTTAGCCAGGACTAAGTACCTGAAAAAAAGGCAAAGAACTATATAGTTAGACAAGGTATCCGCAAACCATCCACCTTAATTGGTATATACTGCAAAAAATTATGGTTTCGTGTTCCAAACGAAAAAAGCCCGATTTGGAATAGGTACTTCCATTTCTAATGACACCAAAGAAGTAATCCATACCAGTAGTATTATTTTGCTTAAGTGAATGATAGAACAAACCAAAACAAACAACTCGTTTAATGTCTAGGCTTTTATAATAAAGTATCAGTCGATCAGTGCAAATCTCAGCATTTCGTATGGATTATCAGGAGACAATCTCTCCGCCACATGCACATGTACACCCATTGCAGCTTCATAGGCAGGATGGCTTTAGGAAGTTAATATTGTTACTTTTACCTCCAAGGAAATTTTTTCAGGTACATGGAATGAATTAACCAAAAGATGTGCAAGAAAATGCAGAAGCTGGCAGGCAGAAAACCAATATTTTGTCACTCAAGTACACACCAGCACTGGTATAAGCATGACCTCCTAGATTTTGGATACTACAATATCTACGCATCTAGTCAAAATTGTGTTGATGAAATCAGAAGCTACAGGCAGAGAAATGGTGCCTTTCAGAAGAAAGCTTCTGACACAATATGTAACAGTACGAGGACAAATGATCACAAAAGCCGAGTCCATTTTTGTTATTATGACACAGAAAAAACTTTCAGAAAGCAGTATAGAGAAAATTCAGAAGGGTCAGATGAGTTATTTGCAGGAAACAAGGCTTAACTTGATCCTCCCAGTCAGAAGGTTGATATGCAAATGCCTAATATGAACATTAGATGAGGTGCATTGAACAGAGTCGATGGCCATATAAAAAAGCTAATGTTGCCAAAACCACGAAATACAACATGAAACAAAAGACGCCTTGGTACATACTTTAAACACTGGATTCGACGCAAGTTTCCAGCCTCGTCATAATTCTTGAATGCCTCGAAAAAATCAGTGGCTGCTTCAGCCCATTGACGCTCTGCCATGTGCATTTTCCCGCCACATTCATGAATAATTCCCATTATTCTTGGATGTGGTATTGCGGACTTCACAGTGAGAGCCTTCTGGTATAGTTGCTGCAATTTATACACAACCACATAAATACAATGAATGTAATAGTTAAAACTACATGAAGAAGAGCACTTAACTGACATGGAAAACCTCAAAGAAAACATAAGAGAAACACCAATTCAATACTCTCTCAGTCCCTCCATCCGACTCAATTCCTATATTTGATTTTGAACCAAATTTGTAATAAAACGAAAACTAGAAAAGACTAGGGACCCAGAATTTCATGGATTTGTTTCTGTAGGTTATTTTTTACAGTAACACAAATTCAAAAAAGGTATTTGTATGTCCCAAAAGGAGTATGGAGTACTCCCTCCATCCCAAATTACTTGTCCCTTTTCTATTTTGGGTGGATTTAAGGAATAGTAATGAAAATGATTTTTTTTTTAAAAATCTTTTGTTAAAACCTACTATAAATAGAAAGGGGGCAAATTAATTTGGGATGGAGGGAGCAACTTAAATGAGAATTCCATGTTGCTTCAAAAGCTATGTTATGTTACTCAGACCAAGGATCAAGTGTCAAATGGGAATGTGTGTGGATGAGGCTACTTTCTAAAGAGAAAAATAATACAAACTACTATGCCATGCTGCGTCAGAAGAAGTGTAGTGCTCACACAACACTTAGCAGTGACGGCAAGCAGCAAAGTGAAGTCTAGAAGCAACATAACTCCAAATAGAAACCTATCCTTTAACTTTATTAGGTCATCATACTTCAGAGATGATTGCCACACATTGAACTTTGAATACCCACTGGCAATAAACACATATAACACTCTAAAATACTCCCTCCATTGCAGAGATACTTTCCATTTGTACAAAATTTATGTAGCACATAGACAGCAGCATAAACCATTGTAATCTCAAAAAAGAAAAAATAAAGGAATTATCAATACTTGTACTTGGTTCACTTGATTTAACTTGATGGAACTAAAAGGAGGGTAGTGATGTAAGTTATTTGAAAGGTTTTTCTCAATTAGCCAAATACTACAAAATGAAAGATTTGTCTATATCTGCAGAGGTTTACGGTTTACCACATGAACTGCTAAGCCCTGATAAGACCACAACAAAATGTCGTAAAATACAGTCACTATGTAAGCAAGGGATAAGACCACAACAAAACGTCGTAAAATACAGTCATCCACAAACCTCTAACTCCTTTTGGAGGAGGGAAAATGGATCCCTTCAAATCCCACCCCCTCCATATCTCTCCTTCCAATTATAGTCGGTCATTATATAAGAAAATCAGTCACTATGTAAGCAAGGGATATAGTAGATCCAAACACATCATGATGATTTACCTTTAGTTTCTTGTTGTTCTTGGTCTCGGTGTACATTTGGATTTCTATTGCATAAACTTCTAACAGCTGAGTTCCTTTTTTCTGGTCATCAGTTCCATCTTCTTTTTGACAAGATTTGTGGAGCTCCTTCAATATCTTTGAACAATTGAAAAATAGTTAACTTAAAAAGAATTGGAAAGCCGCTCGATGTCCTAGAGGAAACTACAAGCAAATTCATGATACCTTGTTCATTCTCCCATATTCACCCATATCAAACCAGATCTTGCAAAGCTTTAGATTTGTCTTGAACCAAAGTCTCTGTAAAATATTAACACATGATGGTGAGTGAGTTATCCTAACAAGAGAGGTATCATTGTATCAAAGCCTAGAACAAGCGAGCTATATAGGATCTTGAGCATGGACCTCGTTCTTAGCCTCTTCAAGAGCTCTTAAAGTTGTTTGGTAGAACTCTTGCAGGAGATCAAAATTATGGCTTGCTGACCCAGAAACAAAATCCATAATATTGTTGATACATTTCTCACTATAATTTCTAGTTACTGCAGATTTGATATATGTTAACATCTCCGTGTACGCTTCCATCATCTCTTTATACCTTCCTAGCTTGTAATATAGCTTCACAGTTTGTTTTAATGCTTTGAATCCCCTGAAAGATTACCGGCAATAACCAAAATATTGTAAAACATACGGAGAATTATTCACCAGTAAAAGTTGAACCATGTTATACATAAAAGTTGATGTATCAACATTATCGTCAATAACCTTCTAAAGACAATGCAGAATAAAAGTGTGCTCAACAAAATTAAAAATTGATGCTTCAATGATTATGGGGTATTGAAAAGCTCAACCTAGTTAAAAGCTTCCCTCGTTGATTCACCCAAGAGGTAAAAAAAGGTCAATACATTTATACTATTATTATATTTGACACTGCCCACGCGACGATTGTTAAATTTATTTTCAGGATACCACGATCCACTACAAGATAATTCACTTTCCCATAGCATGACAACTGGAATTTGTGATATTTGGATAGAGACGTGGACTGGCTGAAGGCCATGCATATTTTATATATAGTAGTTCCTCGAAACATATGAAATGAAATTCTTGAGCAAAATGGTTTTAAATAGCTTACCATTCAGCCTTATCAGGTTCCATGCTAACCACCTGAGCAAATCCAGCAAGAGCACCTTCAGGATCAGTCTCAACTAACCCTGAGAACAATAAAATAAAGCCAGATGGTAAGCCTCGAGAACTATAGTAGCTACACACATGGTATTAAATATGGTTTTGATGTTTGATCTCATAATCGCTCATCACAGCAAATGTGGAAGTGGTAACCTCCAAAACCTTGATAAATCGTTTCTGTATCAGTATCACAACCAATACTTAAACCGCGGTAACAAAAGCAAGATGCGAGCAACTAAAACTTCACCGAAAACAAAGCAAGAAAAACTACGGACAAACCAGATAACAAGTTCAAAGTACGCTGGATTGGAACACATCGATCAAATCAAGAATCAAGATAAGCGAAATTCTATAAAACTTCCAAAACACAATTACAGTACAGATTTTTGTCATTAACATGTGACCAAAAGAATGGTCAGTATGACTTGATTTCTGAACACTACAAACAGGCAAGTTATATAGAAAGAACGAGCTTGGTTGAATATGTTGGACTATCGCAACATCACCAACTTTTCCGTTGGCATCATCTTCCGTAGAAAGCCTAATACAACCGACATTGTGAAAAACAATTGCAGCAACTTCGATCCAAAACGGGATTAAAAAAAACCACATACAGATCAAACCCTAAAATCTCTACAAATCATGAGTAAAACTAGCAAGTCACAATTTATCATATTAACGTCAATTTAAAGAGCAAATAAATCAACGATATTTCAATACAGCAATAGCAAATTATAGCAGTAATTGAAAAGTGCAAGGCAATTAACTAACTACAAACTCAAAAGAAAAGAAGAAGAAAAATCGAAAGTAATAATATTTTGTAATATTAAAACTAAAAGAATCAACCTTTAGAATTATAGTATTGATTCTCAATATCAACATCCTGTTCATCTGCATCCTCGTCTGAGTATTCAAATCCATAATCTTCCATATCTGCATCTGCGGCATCAAAATTACCAAATTTAATCGACGAAATCGAGTCCATATGTTATAGCGCAAAACCTAATTAATTGTAAAATATAATTCAAGTGTACGACTCACCGGAACCCATTGTTGTAGAGATAATCGAAGCAACAGATTAGATCTTCGCTGTAATTTTGAAGTGATAATTAGGGTTTTGTGTTCTAGAGAAGTTGGGGGAGAAATCAGAAATAAAATTTGCGTTTTTTTAAAGGGGTTTTTTAGGTGCCTTGTGCCTAAACCTCCTAGTCCTACGTCGTCTACCAAAAGGGACGACTCGCTATTGCTTAATTGCATTTGTACTTTCGCTATAGGTGTAAATTACAAGGAGTTTATTTCCAATTTTTAATTTATTTATTTTTTTTTTTTTTTTTGGCAAGAGAATGATGCAGAAGGTAGTTATTTATTTAGCTTTAACAGTTAGATTACGAGCTAACCTATTTTAACGAATCGTGGAGTATAATTAATTTTATAACAGTGAAAAAAGGAAACTAAATAATTATATATAAGAGAATACTTCCAGTTTGGTGCGAAATTGGTACTTGACCTGCGAGCTACAAATTTGTCTGTAAGTAGTTAGAGTTCAGATGAATATGTAACAATCTATTTGAAATTTTGCCATTCAATTGTCATTTTAAGGGTCTTCGATTCTACTTATAGCGCGGATTCCGCAAAACCTAAAGCACTTAAGGTAGTAAGTGTGTTACCCCAAGGATCATAAATAATCCATCCATAACCCGCTTTTTCAGTAACGTCACTGTAGACACCAAAATTTTGTATTTTTGGTAGTTATTTTATTTGCATTATTATCTTTAATATTTAGAGATAATTATCAATAAATATTGTGATAATATCTTAGATATTTTAGGAATGCTTATCTTGCTCTCTAAGTCATCGTAACTCTATAAATACAGGCCTTGGATTTAGGGTTTAGGAGAAAGGATGGATTAAGCCAAATTAAACGACCCCGTCTTCCTACTACCAAATTGTAGGTAGGATGGAATAAGTCACAAAAAGGCCCCATCAATTCCCTACGAGATTAAGTCGATAAGACCCTCGTAGAAACTATCAAAACCCTAATCTTTAGGATGGAATCAAGAGATCTACGAAAGTTGTAACCCTCAATCTTTTGATAATAAATAAAATTCTTGTTTTCCATATTAGTTTTGTTTATGAATTTTTATGGTTTACAGTCACACCCTGCATCACATTTAATACTATAGACCATGCAATCATATTATCACCAATTAAATGGAAAGGTTTGTAATTTATGATATCAACAAGGGTTGATTTCTCCGGATTCATAGTTTTATGTTTGATTACATGTGCACATTTCCAAGTTATTTCCAAATTTGTCTTATATAAATATGATCCATTGTTGTCAAAGAAAAGTTTTATGTTTGATTTCTCCGAATTCATAACTTTATGTTTGATTTCTCCGGATTCATAGCTGTATGTTTGATTACCTTTCCAAGCTATCAAAGAAAAGCCATTGTTGTCCATTTTGAATCATCTTTCTTAATAAGAAAAAGTAACTGGTTAATAATCCATAATTTAAGATCCACCTCCATGCCCAAATCTGATCTAATTCCTAAAGGACATCCTACGTAAATTCTCTTTGCAATGTGGCACTCTCTAAATATATGGCTTGTTGTTTCCAAGACAGTATTGTTACAAACTTTGCAACTGAAACTGTCTCCAATATTCCTCTTGGGAAATTCTTCCTCTACGGGTAGTGTATTTGTAACACCCCGTGTTATTTTAACACAAATATGGTAATATGATTTAATTCCTCAAATTAAATTCATTTTTTTTCCATATAATAAAAATGTGACTAAAATTTTTTCGTCAAATAATATTATATTTCTTAGGTCCAGATTTAAAATTTTTGAAATATAAAATAAAATATATTATCTTTAGAATTCAAAAAGAAACACATTTCAAAATTTTATAAAAATCAACCACAAGACTAATATCGTCTTTCAAATTTAAAAAAGGTTAAGTCGTGTTAACTATTCATAAAAATAAAAGTAAAACCTTTTATTCATAAAATTCAATTTCGAACATTTTTTATTTTCGAATAAAAATGGACCCTTATACTTTTCTCATCTTTGAAATTCAACTCAACGTTTTCAAACACGCAAATCATGGCCAAAAGTGTCCGGTACAAAGGTGGTGACTAAGCCATCTTATCCTTTTCCATTTTTTTCTTATTTCCAAAAGTAAACTTAACATCAAAAAAGTTTGATTAAAATGCAATCATTTTGCTAATTTAATTAAATCATTTTATCTTAATATCAAAATTACTATTCCATTTCTATTTTACTAACTCTTTTGTAAATTAGCAAAATTTATGTAAAATCCCTAATTTAAGTTAATTAACTTTTTGACGATTAAATATAATTCTTTAAATCTAAAACATTCAACGAAAAAAATATAGATTTCGACTTAGGAAAATTTTATTTGAAATTTCTTGATTTAGAACTCGATCTTGTTTTAGTGCCCTTTCGAAAATTATTTTTATTTTTATTTTTGATTTTATTTCAAAACACTATTTTAAGATCATATCTTTTATTTCGAAACTTTTCGCGTTCGCGCAAATCAAAAACTTCGAAAACGAAAAACAAGCCCAAAAAAAAGGCCCTTTGACTGTAGCATTTGGACACAAGTCAAAGTTCTATCCTCTTCCATTTTTTCTTACACAAGTCCAATTTTACTTACACATCTAATTAGTCATCATCATTTTTGAATTTGTAATTAAATTTAAAACAATAATACATACATACAAAATACATTACTAATACAATGTTACTACCATTTCTTTTCCACACAAACACTTACAATATTTCATAAAATCATTTTAAAAATTTATATCTAAAATAAAATGAAATTTAATAGTATAATTCAATTTCTATAGTAATTATATATCTTACGATCATTTAAAATCACTTTTAACTAAAACTTTCGTTTTGAAAATTTTATCAACGTTCCTTAACTTTTAAATATTTTCTTGAATAGTAAATAAAATATTTTAGTTTTAGAATTCCAAAATAAATATTTTTCAGAAAATCGTCAAAACAGCACACCTTAACTTTGACCGTCTTTCTTACCCGATTTATTTCGTAACACGTTTTTCGAGAACGAGATATTTAAAAACATCGAGGGGACAAATTTTTAGCCAAATAGTGTCTTGGTCATTTAAGTCAAAAGTGATGATGAGTTTTGATTTTCTTTTAATTAAACTTAAATTAATTAAAAATCTAAGTTAACACCTAAAATTTTATAACTTACATGACAAGTTTTACAAAGACAAAATCCTCTCCTTTTCCTCTTCCTTTGGACGTGGCCTTGCTTCCCTTTTCTCTCTTTTATTTTCTTCCATTTTCCTCCAAAAACAACTTAAATAAAACCCTAATATTATCTCTAATAAATCCTAAGTATTCTAATTATATTAGTGGGTTTTGGAGCTAACATTCTCGGGTTTAATTTGGGTGAAGAACTTGGGTATTATGGGTGAAGACTTTTCGGGTCTAAAATTTATTTTAGATCCCCCGACGATTAACATCTAATTTAAGGTGCCCCCGCACACTAGTTTATTTTCAAGTATTATGATTTTTATTATGTGTTTTTAGAAAATAATAATTTCTTATAAAATATATATTTTGATTTTGCACTAAGTTATCATATGTGATGTTTAATAAAATGATAATAAATAATAACATGATAATAACTAATAATAATGCTGGTAAACTTAATATGTTTCATTTTTGCATCATATTGTTTTTTATTTTATTTATACACTTTAAATTGTTGTTTCTATGTTTTGTTTATGTTTTATGAGTTTTAAATATATATAAGTTTATATGTAAAATTATGTTAAATATTAATTATGAGTTTAAAGTGAAGAAAAAGCGAAAATATAAATTTTGTGTAACATTTTAAAGGCCACGGTTTTCCCCTTTATTTTTGATCAAATTTTATTTTTAATTTTTGTAAATAATATATTATGTTAAGTTAGGTTAAAATGGTTATTAATATGTTATAAAAATAAAATTTGGAAAATAAATTATTAGGTGTAAAATGTCCATTTGTGTTCTTGAAATATTTTTGGTGTTCTTCATGTTCTTGAAATACTCATGTTGATGTTCATGTTGTTCTTGATAAGTTTGTTCATTTTGATTCATAATGGTTTTATGTATGTTTGTTATTATGTATTGTTTTATTTCACTAGTAAGTATTTATAATACTAAAGATATAACTTAAACAATCTAAATCTTTAAGATTTAAAAGTTAGAAATTTAAAGTGTTGAAAAACACTATTCATTAATATAATAAAACTTTTAGTCAAAGTATAGATTAGTTTATATCTTTCTAGTATAAAAATATCATAATTTAAATAAACTTAAAGTTATATAAATAAAAATCTAGGTTATAGTATCACTAAATCACTTGGCCTAAAATTTATTAGTTAAATGAAATTTCTATAAAATTTCATTTTAGTTTAAATCGCTTTAGTAAAATTAAAACTTTAAGCTAAAAACCGATAAAAATCGAAAGATAAAAATTTACCACCACCATAAGAACCCCACGGCATTTTTGGACATTTTAGGGTTAAAATTATTTTTATCACTTTTTAGTTTATCGCTAGAGTAATTTAATTAACTAATTAACGAGTTAGATTTTAAAAGTAAAAGAAATAAATGAATTATATGTTACACTTACATCACACGACATTTCTAATTAAAATGGGTCTATTTTGATCAAAATGAATTTATCACTAAGTCACTAAAATTGAATAGTTAATAGGATTAAATTTAATTGTAAAACGGATCGATAATAAAACGAATTGACGTAACCGATTAAAACTTGTTAGCGATATAAAAATGAATGAAATCGTATGCTACTGCCTTTGCATAAAATTGGACTGTTTGACTTGTACGATACAGACTTAATGAACCAACCACGACACTATTCTTAAAAATGAAAATCGCTAAATTTAGTTAAATAGATGACTAAATTTAACTAAGTATCATTTTAAAATAAATATCGATTATCACTTTTTACAAACCGAACCTAACGTCTTTAAAACTAAGATTTTACTTAGCGACTAAGTTTATGATTTTAGACTTACAAAATATCTAGATATTTTATTAACTTAATGACTAAGTAGCAATCATGAATATTGACCGATGAATAGTGACTGAGGTGAATAGTGACCGACGAATTGTAACCGTCATGAATAGTAACCCGGGATGAAACTTGTTGAACAAGTAACGTCCCAAAAGTTTAAGAACTTATTTTAAGGAGAATTGGAGGTAACTTGTTGAACAAGTTATCTTTTAAAATCCCGAGACGTGAAAATTTACCTAAGTATAGAAAATTGAAAATGAATAATTTAAATAATTAAAGTGTTTCGAAAAACAAATAAATAAAATTGGACATACTAATAAACGTAACAACTTAGAGACTTAAAAGCATTAATATTCAACAACACTTCAAATAATAAACGAACATGTTATGTGATCATATGAAACCGAATACAAAATTTTAACGTTTGACGATAAGACTAGGAGAGTCTAGTAACATGTGATATAAAATATAAAATAAAATAATAAATCATAAGTGAGTTAAAGAACAGGTCAAAAGCTTGAGCCTCTGTTATGAAAACGTCAATCGTGAGTGAAGTGGGGTTAAGATAGTCTTGTACGGATACCACTATCTCGACCTTATTGCGATTGTCATCTCGAATAGTGTGGTTTCAAGCCGGCAGCTTTATTGCTTAGTCATCCTGCCCATGCCTTTGCGCCTTAAGTCGCACTGCCTAAGCCGTACAAGATAATGAATACGCCAACTCTTTTGGGTCAGTCTCTAGGAAGTAGTCACTTTATTCAGAGTTAAGGTGCTCTATGAATAGCATATAGCCCATTCTTAAAGTGAATATTAGAATATGCCTATTAAACTAGGGTTGATTCCCCTATTTCACTAGAGATATCAGGGCCACCGCGACCTTATTGCAATTGTCATCTCGCGGTTCTGTCTCCTTGCCGCGTTTCGTTCTTAGTAGGCGCGACGCTAGCATTCACTCTTGCCACATGTAAAGATCACTTGACGGGATTTTAACTGAAGTTCGAATCATTTCGAACACTAGAAGATGAGATGCAAGTACTATAGTATTCGGCGTGGTTTACGAGTCGAGTAAGTCGCTGCACTATTTTAGTGAGATGCAAGCGATCAGAGTACAAAGGCCTACTCAGTGGTCAGGCTCTTAAGCAGTATGTATTGTTTGAATTATGTGGAAGTGAGTCGGAACATCTTTAAAAATTAAAGACCACAAATTTATGAAGTGAATCGAGTCAGCATGATGTGATTGTTATACTACGTCTAATAATTTGCGATCTGATATCGCCTCGTAATTCTTTTGAATGCTTATGATATTGTTGTTAAGAATTTACTTGTTAATTGCATTATAACTGTATATCATGTTTTAATTGTTTTATAATTGTATATCATGTTTTATATGATTTATCGCTTTAAATCGCATGCTGATTTAGGACTTACTAAATCTTTAAATGCTATATGTTTACCGGTATGGGTTTATATGGCTTAACGTGTGCGGGTTGAAATCGAGTCTGACGGAGTTATGCCGTAGGTACCCCGAGGCTATTTGACGATCTGATCCGGTGATAAAACCGAGTTTACGCTTGGCACCCAAAGCATTACGGAATCCTTTCGACCATTCGGAATAGTTGGACCCATTGAACTCCACGTGGGTCAATTTTGCTCCGAGTGTATCATGGCTGGAAAGGGCGTAAAGAGGGTTGACAGTATGTGTTTGGGAAGTTTTCTGTGCGTCGGACATCGTGAGAGGTAAAGAGACAAGATCACAACCTAAAACTTGATACCATGTCAGGTACACGATTATACAGCAGTTCCTAGGGAGTTTTACCATCGAGAATTCGAGTTGGAGTTCGATTAATAAGATGAGCCGCCGTGAGAACACATTCGCCCCAAAAATCGATTGGAAGACCACTTTGAAAACGTAAAGCACGCACCACATTGAGAATGTGACGGTGTTTATGTTCCACCCGAGCATTCTGTTGTGGTGTGGATTTGGTGCGTACTAATAAAGGCAAAGCTGGTCAAAAGTGAGTTATATTTTTTATTAGAATTCAGTATATAGTCTGTTATCCTTTATGTCTTCTTTTTTTGCTTTTAAATATGTATTTTTTATTTTATTTCCAGAATTTCGTGTTCTGTATTTCAATTTGTGTTGTTCATGTTTTGCTTTCTGTTTTTTATTTTTCTGCAGGAGCACTCCTTACCTGACGAAATGTCGGCCAAACAATTTGGTTAAGCTTATTGAGAAGTTGTCGTCCGCACAAAAGCAGGCTGTTAAGGACATCGGTTTTGGAGGTTTATTGGATTTGAAAATTACTGTAGTGCCGCAATCAATAGTGGAATGGTTTGTGGATGCCTTTTTTGATTCAAGCCATCTATTTCATGCTTCTGCAACTAAAGAATTCCTACTCTCTAGTGATGATGTGCATGATGTTTTTTTACTACCGAGGGGTCCTCGAAAGATTGATTTAGTCGCCACTGGTCGTAGTAAAATGTCTTCCCAGGAGGACATAAAAGCTGTTTGGCGTAAGAAGTTTGGGATCAGATGGTACCGTGTTATTTCTCTGTCCGAAATACATGATATTTTGTCTAGGCATAAGCATGCGGATGATCATTTCAAGCGCTTGTTCGTGTTGTACTCTATGTCTTGTTTTCTGGCTCCAACAGCAAATCATAGTCTTGATTTGAGGCTGTTGAAATCAGTGGACGATTTGTCTGCTGTTAGTCAGTTAGATTGGTGTACACACGTGCTTGACGATCTTGTGTCTGCATTTCAAACTTGTAAGTCGGGTGAACGATCCGTTCTACGTGGCTGTATTGTCTTCTTGATGGTGGCGTACTTTCATCGTTTTGATTTTAGAGGGGTTGCGATGCCTACTGAACTCCCTCTCATTCAACATTGGTCGGATGAGAGCTTCAAAAAACGGATTAATGATGAGTTGAAGACGGGGTCTTTGGGTAATGCACCTCTTAGTAAAAATCATTACCCTCGTAGTGGCAGTGTCCCTGAAGCTTCTCCAGTCAGACATCAAGCTGAAGTACCAGATATGGCAATTTCTTGATGTAAGTTGTGTTTTAAGTTTACATATTCTGTGTTACTTTATTATGTATTCAGTGTTACTTTAGTTTATATTCTGTGTTACTTCAGTGTAATATCCTGTGTTACTTTAATATATAGTCTTTTACTTGAATACATATTCTGTGTTACTTTAGTTTATATTCTGTGTTACTTTAGTTTATATTCAGTGTTACTTTAACATATTTCATCTTTAATTCATTTTTAGGATCTTGGAGAACTATTACTTGAATACATATTCTGTGTTACTTTAGTTTATATTCTGTGTTACTTTAGTTTATATTCAGTGTTACTTTAACATATTTCATCTTTAATTCATTTTTAGGATATTGGAGAACTATTAATAATGTTGAAAGGGGTTTCTGTAGAGTACCATCAGAAATCCACTGCCATCATTAACTTGATCAAGGGCAAGTGGAATGAATTTCAAGTTCGGGAGTCGTCCCCTTCTTCATCTCCAACACTTACTCCCACCCAAAAATTTTTCGCGGACCCTCTTCTGCACTTATATGTAGATGGGATATATCGGCACCTTGGTCCTATGAAAGCGGCTGCTGATAGTATTCCGTCATTTGATTAGTTTTGTGAGAACCTCAAAGAAGCCAGTCGTGCTGGATTCGGTTCTAATGATGGTGCTGCGAAAAATGATGGTGGTCATGATGGTGATGTCAACTTAGGGGATGATGGTGCTGCTAATGATGGTGGTCATGATGGTGCTAATGATGGTGGTGATGATGGTGCTAATCGTGTTGATTTAGTCGTTGGGAGTGTTCTGCGTGAATTAAATTCTTTTGGTGCTGGTGATGATGGTGCTGGTGATGATGGTGCTGCTGCTGAATTAAATTCTTTTGATGCTGGTGAAGATTTTGTTGGTGTTGATGATGCTGCTCCTCATAATGGTGGTGTCGGAGTTGGTCCCTATCACCCGTATTTGTTGCATTCAAACATAGAGGAGAGCATAATGAAAATAGTACCTGAAGAGTTTGGCTGTAGCATTAACTGTGGTGAACCTGACGGCAGCTGTAATGTTGTCTCAGCACACTTAATAGAGAACAATAGTTTGTTCGCATGTGTCTTGAAGCTTCGAAAGGATGTCATTGACTATTGCTTTGTCGATGATAATGACTTTAGTCAAGGGTTAGATTTCTTTCCTTTTTAAAATTTAAAAAAATAAACTTACATTAATATGATTAACTTGTATTTTTTATTTCCTGTTACTTTAACCTGTATACCTTGTTACTCTAGTTTGATATGTCTGTTACTTTTGCTCCTGTTACTTTAACTTGTATTTGTTGTTACTCTAATATGATGTCTGTTACTCTATTTTATTTGACATCTGATGTGAATTTTATTGTCTCTTTCAGTGAAGTCCTTTTTAGTTATGGACTTTACAATCTCATCTGTGAGAGCGACATTTTGACGCTGATGCCGGATAAAGAGATTACTTCACCAGTTATTGAGGGCTGGTGTATTCTTCTAAATGCTCTTAATTTTCAAACCAAATCGTCGAATAAGGTTTCTCGGCTATTCATCGGGTTAACTCACTGTGTATGTCATCTATCACGTACTTTTTTTAGTTCTTACTGTACTGTTTTGCTTTTTTATTATTGTTTCTTTTTTTTTTTTTAATTTTTTTTTTTTTTTTAATTTTTTTTGCAGGATTCTTTAAGAAATTTTTTATTTGCGAGTACACGGAAAGATAAAAATACCCTGTCAAAATAAGTTCATGCGGCATGGGACAGTTGGATATCCATTCAACCTGACATGTGCAATTTGAATTCAGATTTGGTAATATCATCTATCATTTTAAAATTAATTGAATTAAACTAAATCAGTTTCATTGTCCTTGTCTTTAAAATTTCTGCTTTTTTTTTTTTTTTTTTTTTTTTGTAGGTATTTATTCCCATTCATTCTGGTACTCATTATAGTTGTGTATGTATCAACTTTTTGAAGAAGAGGTTTGAGTATTTAGACAATCAGGATTATGGTGATGGATGGGAAGATTCTGTTTTAGAATCATATGCCAAACGATCTGTAAGTGTGCCTCGCTGCAATTGTTTTTCCCTCCTATTATTCTTTAATTATTATTTTCATTTCATAAATTAATATTTTTTTTTGTTGTCTAGGCTCAATTGATGTGTTCGTACTTAACGAAAAAGGGTATCAAAAAAGCTAAGAATTCTCGTTGTTTTGAACTTGTCAACATACCGTTTAGTTGGCAATTGGATAAGACTGTAAATAACGACTGCGGTTTGTTCGCAATGTTTCACATGACTTTCTACCAGGGGGACGTTTTTTGTTGCGGGCTGAATGATGTCGTCATGAGGACCTTATATAGAGTGGAAATTGCTTCCACTCTTATTCTTAGCGACATCAACATTTTGAGGTCAGATGTTCTTGAGAAAGTGAATCAGTTCACAAACATCAAGATGTCACTGTTGCCTCAACTTGAAGAAAAACGAAGAAAGGCAGCAGAAGAAAAACGAAGAAAGGCAGCAGAAGATGACCAAATTCAGCCTGATGTGACGGAAAATGTCGCTGTGAATGAAGGAATGCCTAGTGTTGTCACAGAGAATGGCCCTGTGAATGACCCGGTGAATGTCGCTGTGAATGAAGAATTTTCAACACCCACAGCCCAACCAAAATCGAACTTGACTGAAGTCACGTCATCTCCTACTACTGTTTTGGGTAGCAGGAAGAGGAAGACAGGAGATGGACTGGGTTGTAGTTTGGACTGTGGGGTGGAAGACAATGAGGTCCTACTTATTTCAGAATATATGAGGTTACATAAATCGCTATTTTCTAAAATGCTGAAGTTGAGGAAGGAACTCCTTGACTACGTGTTTTTAAATGATCATGAATTTAAAAATCAGTAAGTTTTCTCATTTATTTTGATTTCTATTATTTTATTTTATTGTCTGTGTTACTTTAGTGTATGTTCTATGTTACTTCAGTGTAATATCCTGTGTTACTTTAATATATATTGTCTTTTACTTGAATACATATTCTGTGTTACTTTAGTATATATTCAGTGTTACTTTAGTGTATGTGTCTGTTTATTGAATTTCCCCTTTGCAGGGAGATATTGTGTTCATTTGGGGATTTTCCCTTCTTAGCAAGGGATGATTTTCTTACGATGCAACTCGATAAGAATTTGAGCACAAGGGTTGTAGAATGTTGGTCAGTGTTGCTCAATGAGCTTGAATTGAAAGATCCATTATCTCCATCCAAAATGTATTTTGGAATTCGTCACATGGTAATAATTCTTATCTTTGTGCGTGTGTGTTTTTTATTCTTGTTTTCTTTGAAAGTTTTCAGTTACAGTAAATTATTTCATTTTCACTTATATGGTCTTGTTTTATGATAGGATGCTCTTCATCGTATCTATGAAGCATCGTTCGACGGAAGTCAATCAGACGATATGTATGGGAAATTGTTTGAAATTTGGAAGTCTTTCCTTAATACAAATCTTCATGACTGCAATCTAATGGCGGACATAATTTTCATCCCCTTACTCGTTGATGATCACTATTTTTGTGTATGTGTTTTATTCAAAGAGTGGCTTGTTCATGTCCTCGACAATGACGTCTATCGTACTTGGGACAGTAGTGAAGTCTACAAATGGTCCAAGATGGTGGTATGTTCTAGTCTTTGTTCAGCAGTACAATCTAATGCATGTTATTTTTGTATATTATTAATGTTACTCTAGCTTATTTTTATTGTTACTTTAGTGTGTTTTTGATGTTACTGTAATACATTTTGCTGTTTTATTTATTTTGTTTTAGGTTGGTCTTCATCGACTTTTTCGACATCTTTGGGCATTCAAAGAGATGAAGATTGTATTCATTTTGAAGTTCAGCACATCAGATTTCCTTGGCAGAAACAAGGAGATTTGAAACTGGAATCTGGAATATTTCTATTAATGCACATGGTCTGTTACGAAGGGAAGTTATTTGAATCTGAGTTGAAGAAGAAGCCATGCAGACGGAGTTATGCTGCTGAAATTGCTGCTTCCTTGATATTATGTGACTACAACGATGAAAGAAGTGAAGTTCTTAAGAAAGTTCAAACATTTATCAAGGAAAAGCGTATAATATGGAGTCCTTCATTATATCAGTCACGAATCAAAGGCAAACCGGCTCCGACTTTGGTAAATAAAAGGAAAGCCGTTGTAGATGGGAAAGCAACTAAGCCACGTTCAAAGAGGCCAAAACCTAATCTTGATTCAAAGATACCTTCCGATGTTGACGATGATGAGGACTCTACCTTTTTGGTAATTAATGAGTCTTTATCATGGCTTAAGACTTTCTTAACTGATCCTCCTAAGGAGTATGTGTACCAAAAAAAAAACTGATCCTCCTAAGGAGTATGTGTATTTGTGTTTTGTTTATTTGTTTTTTAAAATTTTTCCTTTCTCTAAAAAAGTCTAATTTCAATCTTGTTTTTTGGTCTTTTCTAACAGCGACGTTCCAAAGAGCATACAGTACCACAAAAGGGTGAAGCAAATCGCAAGATCAGGAAGAGGTAGACGTAAAGCTGAAATGGCCAAGAAACAGATTGTTGTTTATAAATGATTCTGATTTTTGTACAACTCTGTTTGTAAATGTTATTTTGTGTGGAGCTAGCTAGTCTTGATTTAAATGGCTTATTTTGTTTATAAATGATTCTGATTTTGTAGAACTCCATTTGTAAATGTTATTTTAAGTTCTAGTGATTGTTACTTTAACATCTGTTATTTTATGTTACTTCAATACATTCCCCTTGTTACTCTAATGTAGTTTCATTGTTACTTTAACAGTAATGTTACTTCAATAGTATTAATTTATTTTTCTCTTACTTAGCTCCAAATCATTTTTGTTACTTTATCATTCAAGTAATTTAGTCAATTAATTCAAATTATAGGATTGAAAACTACCAACTATCATCTATAATAAAAATTGAATTACTATATGCCTATACCAATAATATAAATTGAAAATTACAAGCATGATAGAGAAATTAATAAGGTATTTGATGTTACTTAAACAAAAACAATAAAAATTCAACTATAAAAAAAATAAAATAAAATACTATAATCTATACTGATGTTACTTTAACACGGTAACCGTGTAACTTTAATACTATATTAATGTTACTCTAAAAAAAATTATAAAAGTTCAACTATAATAAAAATTCAAATACTATAAGTCTATTTTTCCTATACTTTATTTCTTGTATGTTCTTTTGATCTTTTCCATGATCCTGCAAAAAAAAAAAAAAAAAATAAAATTAAATATATATTAATAATGTCACTCTATTAATATGTAAAATAGAGCTATTGTTACTGTAATGTGTAACAGTTGTTACAGCAATGTACATTAAGTGTTATTGTTACTGTAATGTGTAAAGGATGTTATTATAAGATATACTTACATTTACTCATCGTTTTCATCTTCTTCTTCTCCATCTGCTGCTTCTTCTTCTTCAGTTGCATTTTGATTTTTTGGCATCTTTTCAACAAAAGGAAAAGGGCAGTTTCTCTTATCATGATTAGCCATTTGTTTGCAATTGTTGCAAAGCCTTTTCAGTTTTTTCGCTTTGGCAATTGATTGCTTTTTGTTGCTAATCAGCCTTTTACCACTTCCTTTGTTTTTCGAGTGATTCGGTGGCAATATATTAACTTGTTCAGGATCCTTACAGCCAAGCAACATCTCCAATTCCTTCTCCTTTGTGTTGTTTTACGTTGATGATCCATTTTGATTACGAATTGTTTCAAAGATTTCAAAGAAATTCTCTTATTGGACACTCATTCTTTGAAGATAGGACACCAATAATGCCATAGAACTCAGACCAAACTTTGGATATCTCTACCTTCGTAACGTCAATCACGTCGCAATCATCAACATCATAGGCACCTCTCTTAAGTGCGTCTTTGGACCATCTCAGCATGATGTACCGTTCAGGTATCTGTTCCACTCGCTTTCCCGACAGCACCCAAATTACGTGCCTACACAGAAGCCCTTTCCTCTCAAACAACTTGCAGGAGCACTTTACTTCAACGTTCACTCCGCTATACTGAACTTCATACGTCTTCTCTCTCAACGTATCTTCAACCAAAGTAGTTTCACATACACTCGTCTTTGTGTACCCAACAACACAACAACTACACATCGAGTACTTTATTTCCTCTTGAAATTCAGAAAACACTTTGTGAGTGTATACCTTTGAAGCATGAAGTTCTAGTTTCAGCGGGGTGATTGTCTGAGGTAATGAGCTGTCATTTTGAATATCAAGTAGCTTTTGAGTGTGCCTTTGCTGATCCATTGCACTTTGGTACCTCATCCAAAATTCAACCAAAGTTCCAAATTGATTCTCAAACTTCTTGAAGAAACTATTTGCACTTTCGGACCTCTGCGTAGTTCGAAGGATACATCCCATCTCCAAGTCTACGTGGTACGCAGAATCCAATTTAAATCGATGTGGAACATATACGACAACCACCTATGCTCTTCCAAATCAAACTCCTTCATTATCTCAGTCCATTGACTCTCAAAATCTGATGGTTCTAAGTCGTTGTTCCACACAACTCCACCAAACTTCGTGAGAAACTCGGTATCCTCAGATATAGCACTCCCCACTTTATCAACGACTTTTTCCATTATGTGCCACATGCAAAATCTGTGTCTTGCTGTTTTAAAAACAGCTAGGACATCATTCTTTATTGCTGGGTCTTGGTCTGTTAATAATATTTTCGGCTCTTTGTTTCCCATGGCATCCAGAAATTTAGTGAAGGCCCATGTAAATGAGGCTTCATCCTCATTAGACAGCAAAGCACCAACAAAAGTAACAGATTTTTTGTGGTTATCGATGCCAGTGAAAGGAGTAAATACCATCATATACTTGTTCGTACCATAAGTGGGATCAAATGTAACAAAGATATTCAAAACTGAGTAATTTCTCCTAGCTAATCGTGATCGACCAAAAGACACGACATAAATTCGCCAAAGATCAACATCATACGCCAAAGTAGAAGCCCTTTCTCGTTTCACTAAGTTTGTGAAGATTATTCACAAACATTTCAAATCCCTTTGTGGAACAGGAACCGCGTCGAGGGACCCAACTCTGGCCTTGCTTAAGGGGGCTGATTTTAAAGTTAAAAGATTAAGTTGGAAAAACCTTTAAGAAGCTGTTATGGAGTCGCCACCTAATTATCACGAAATTAGGAACTCGCTACCATGTTCTAAGTTAAAAACATGTCCTAGATTTTGGAGCACTTGACACCCCTAGATCTAAGGTTGTGAAACCAGTTGGATTGAGGTGAGGTACTTTAGAAAAGAGTTAATTCAAAAAATGATTTATGAAAATCTTTTAGAAAAGCCTATGTAAAAATAGCCTCTCTTGACTAGAACAATCCACGTAAGATGATAATTGAGCTAATGTTATCGCTACGTACAAGTGCGATAAGTTTGTAAAAGAATGCAGATGCAGATGCAAAAAGATTGATTAAAACCCTCAGTTTAGCATGTTTAACTTTGTTAACGAATACGGTTCAGTTAAAGGTCGAATTCATTGTTTAAGTTGATTTAATGCAAAATAAGAAGGTGCAAGATGCATGCAAATAAAATAAAGTTCAATTGTCCATTGGTTTATTTTATAAGGGTTTCGCTGCTTATGCGACTTTGGCGTGTCATCGGATATGGAGTGTACACAAGTAAATAGAACACTTGGAGTGCAAGCTATTTGGGTGCCAAAGCCAGCGCTAAAGTGTAGACCCCTTTGTTAGTCCATAGAAAATAAGAAAAAGCTTTTGATCCAGGTGGATCGGTACCTACCTTGTCCTGGCGCTCAGATCTGGCGCAGGTTCGCTTCTTGAACTTAAAAGGAGGATGAATTCAACACGGGATGGTGTGTTGAACTCAAGGATTTGAGTGCTTGAGGCTTTGTGAGTGTTTTGTGGTGTATGATGTGAAAGCTAGGTGTAAATTGTGTTTTTCTGAAGAGAAATTGTGTGTTTGAGGTCGGGGTATATGGGTGTATATATACTAAAAACCTCGGAGAAATTAGGAAATCCGGGGGTAAAACCAGGCGTAGAAACCGCATAGCCTTATGCGGTTGCCAGGGCAAACCGCATAGGGTTATGCGGTTGCCTCCCCAAACCGCATAAGCTTATGCGGTTTGAGGGTGTGGTTTTAGCCTAGTTTCCTAGTTTCGGTTTGATTATATCTTTGAAAGATTACGAGATAATCCTAAGCTTGCGTGCCAAGAAATCCCCTAGGATATTTCTGAGATATTTTGTGATGTTTAGGGCTTTGGAGTGCGGGCCAAAGGCTGGGTTTGGGCTCGGTTTGAGACCCGAGAAAAAATGAAAAGGGTGTATTTGCATAGTTTTTGTGAAATAAGGTAAGACGTGAGGTTGTATTTTGTGTAAGAGGAGGCTAAAGGGAAGATCTAGTCACGGCCTAAATTTAGAATTTAGGAATCTTTGAATTAGACCTTGTTAATGTAAAAGGGCTAATTGTAGTGCAAATGCGAAGCTCATGCCAAATGAAGCAGGACAAGGACCTAGCTAGACTCCAAATGGACAAAATGAACGTTTATTTAAGTGTGATATGAAGCGACCTAAATCATTTTAACTTTTCAAACGACTCAAAATGAATTCGACATTAGTTAGAACCGTTAAAGTCAACGTTAAACATGCGTAATAAAAGTCCGTGATACATCACAGGGTTTTGTTTGGGAGGGTACGGATATGGGTATCCACAGAGCCCCCAGTTTGACTGAGCTCGGACTAGAGCGCTAGTCAAACTCCACGACCATATCCGGACCATTACAGTCTCGATACAGTCAGCGGGACGAAACATGTGTCCATGGGTGAGACGAGGACTTCGAACCGGGCTGAACGGGGAGGGGCGTGCACAGTTTAAGGACTTGGCGGTCCGTGCATGCTATAAGGGCCTGCCGGCCTGCTGAATGTCTTCGTCGTGCTTGTTGTACTGTCGTTGATGGTGCCTTTGTATATGCTTGGTGTCGTCGGATGCCTGGTGCTGTTGCTTGTAATGTCTTCGTATTGCATGTGTATAAGGGGCTAAAGTGCAGGGGTGCATGTGCTTGTAAGATGTTTGGGTATGCGTGAGGTGTATAATCGAGTAGGGGTGCTTATGTAGGTGTAGGTCTCGTGAAAGAGCGTCCGTGTAATGCTTGAACTCGCCGAGGAGCGTCTATGTAGAGTGAGTGCTTGGAGTTAGGTGTATATTGCAGTGTGCTTGTGCTTGGGCTCGCCGAGGAGTGTCTATGTAGTCGTAATTGCATATGATTGCCTTCCGTTGAGGGGAAAATGATGTTGTAACAACCTGGTTTTTAGTCGACTTTAATTACTAAGGCGGAAATTAATTAAGTCTTAAACCAGCGTTATTAATTATACAAATAACCCAAAATATTACATCATCGTTTAAGAGTTGAATAGAACAACTCTAAGTACGGAAATTAAAAGGAGTGGCGTTATATATATTACATATCTCTCAAAAGTAACAAAAGCAAAGCGTAAAAACGTCTCGTGGCCCCATCCAAAATCCAGCTCCTGGTCCACGATCGTCCTGCACAATAAACTATGGGGGGATGCCCGCTGAGCGGACAGTGACTAGCTATGCTCATACTTACCCTCGGTTTCAATTACTTTGGTTTAATATTATCGCTTTATAAACATAATATTATGATAAAAACATAAACATGCTTAATACACATAGCATATAAAGACATATAAGTCATACTAAGCATGCGGTTTAAAGCGATAAATCATATAAGCATGATATTCAATTATGAAGGCAAATAACATATAATAGCATAAAGAACAGATCACAATAATTCAATAGTATCCCAAGGCGATATCGGACGCAAACAAACATAAAGATTATATCATTCTCCTCATGCACTGATTCAATTCGTAAAGTTGTGGTCTTTAGTTTTCAAGATGGTACACACTCATTCTCATTTAATCAAACAACACACAACACATACCGCTACGAGCCACGACCCTTTGAGTAGGCCCTTGTACTGATCGATTGCATCTCACTTCCATAGTGCAGAGGCTTACTCGACTCGTAAACCACGCCGAATACTATAATACTTGCATCTCATCCTCTAGTGTTCGAAATGATTTGAACTTGAGATACAATCTCGTCAAGTGATCCGTACATGGCAAGAACGAATGCTAGTGTCGCGCCACTAAGAACGAAACACGGCAAGGAGACTTGAACCGCTATAATCGGCATTAATCGCCACGGTGCCCTGGTAACTTTAGCGAAATAGGGGAATAAAACCCTAGTCTAGTACATGTACACTAGTATCCAATTTAAGAATGGGCTACGCTAATCATAGAGCACCTTAACTCAGGATAAAACGACTATTTCCTAAAGCCTGAGACAAAAGCCTTGGCATATTCATTATCTTGTCCTAAGAATGGCGACCGCCACAAGACTATCTTAACCCCACTTCACTCACGATTGACGTTCCCTTATCTGAGGCCCAAGCTTGACCTTTTATTTAAACGTACTCATGATTTATTGTTTATTTGATATTTACATATCACATGTTACTAGACTCTCCTAGTCTCACCACAAACGTTTAAGTATTTGTAGGTTTCATATGATCACATAACACGTTCGTTTATTATTTGATGTGTTGTTAATTATTAACGTTTTCAAGTTTCTAAATTGAAATGTTTATTAGTATGTTCAATTTTATTTATGTGTTTTTCAAACACTTAGGTTATTTACTTCTTTAATTTAAATTTTCTATACTTAGTAAAATTTTCAATTATTTTCAGTATTTCACTATTCACTTTTCACTATTCACTTTTCACTATTCACCGTATTTTATACGTATTTTTATACGTATTCGTATTTTATACTTCGTATTCTATACGTATTTTTATACTTATACGTATTCCTATACTTGTACGTATTCTTATACTTATACGTATTTTTATACTTAAGATATTTTAAGTATAATACTAAACTTGTTTTTATTTCCTAAGTATAGATTTCTAGTTTTAAAGTCGTTAGGTTCGGTTTGTACTTAGGCGATTTTTGAAAATATTCTAAAGTCTAGTTTTAAAAATGTTAGGTTCGGTTTGTATTTAGCCATTTTTGAAAATATCTAAAAATTCTAGTTTCAAAAATGTTAAGTTCATTTTGTATAAAGTGATAATGATTTTCATTTTAAAATATTAGTTTTAAAAATGTTAAGTTCAATTTATAAAAGGTGATCAATGATATTTATTTTAAAACGAGACTCGGTTAAATTTAGTCGTCTATTTATTTAAGTTAATGATAGTATCGTGGATGATTCATTTATAGTCCGTATGTCCAAATTCAATAATCCAATAGCAAAGGTAGTATCACACGATTTAGTTCATTTTTATAACGGTTACATATTTTTATCGGTTTATAATATTTTGTTTATAACTAAATCGATTTATACAAAAATTCAATTCTAATTACTATTTAACTTTAGTGACTTAGTGATAATTTCATTTTAGTCAAATTTAGTCAATTTTAAATGTATATGTCGTGTGATATAATGTATATGTCAAAATTGATTTATTTCTTTTAATTTCTTAATTCTAACTTATTAACTAATAATTAAATTATTTTAACAATTAAACCAAAAAGTGATAAAAACAATTTATAGTCTAAAAAACATCACAAATGCCGTGAGCACTAAGGTGGATGTTCAAATTTTCATTTTTCGATTTTATCGGTTTTTAGCTTAAAGTCTTTATATTCTAATTATTCTAATTATACTAAAACGGTTTAAACTAAAATGAAATTTACTAAACTTTTTATTTATAATTATGAATAGTGTTTTTCAACACTTTAAATTTCTAACTTTTTAATCTAAATGGTTTATAATGTTTTAAGTTGTTTTATATCATAATACTAATAATATATAAAACAATAACTAAACATAAACACAAAATAATAACAAACATAAACTAAAACAAAATCAAAGAGAGTAAAAATGAAGAACACACATGAAGATAATAAGAACACACATGAACATTAAATAATACTCAAGAACATCAAGAACACATTTAAGCATACAAATGCATTTTTTTTTTTAACTTATAATTTATTCTTCTAATTTAATTCTTTTTACATGATAACATCCATTTTAATACAACTTAACACTACATATTATTTACAAAAATTAAAAGTGAAAATATATTAAAAATAGGGCAAAATGCCGTGACATATGTATGTATATATATATTTTGTTTTTTTCGATTTTTAATCACTTTAAACTCAAAGTTAATACTTAACATAATTTTTATATATAACTACAACATAACTAAAACATAACTAAACATAAAAATCATATGAACTTAAATTAAAAATGCTCAAAAATGAATTAAACTAAACATGTGAATATTTACTACAATAATCTATTTAACATATTATTTAGTTATTATCATTTTATTATACAACACATAAACATACAAGTGCATTTAGGTGATGTTTAACATATTTAACATAATTTTCATACTCATAAAATTATAATAACAAAACAATTTAATTTACTAAAAGGATAATACAAGACAAGGCTAGTCACCTTGATCGGCAAAGTTAGAGGTTATCCGGATCGATGATATTATCTAAGTCTAAGTCTTCACCCAAGTACCCGTCTTCACCTTCAAAAATGGACCCGAATTAAGCTCCAAAATACCCAAGAATGAACTTAGAACACTAGTAATATATTAAGGTAATATTAGGGTTTTGTTTTAATGTGTTTTTAGAAGGAAATGAAAGAAAATAAAAGGAAGAATAGGAGGGAGTATCTCGGCTCAATGGAGGGAAGAAATGGAGTGTTTTTGACTTAGAAAATAAATGAAAACAAGTTGTAACCAATTGTGAAGAGTATTGAGTAAGTTTGTTGATTTATTAGAAGAAATGTTTTATTATAATTAAGGCATGTGAATGATGTATTAGAAGTGATGTTGTAGTATGTTTTAGGGTGGCTTGTGTAAGAGTAGAGGGGGCTAAAGCATGCTCATGTGTGAGCTAGAGTGGACCGGCCATGTGCTCACATGTGTACCCGGTTTTCGTTTTCGGAATTTTCGATTCTGTGTGTGAAAAAGTCTTGAAATAAAATATATGGTTCTAAAATAATGTTTAGAAGTAAGATTGAAAATAAAAATGAAAATAAGACTTGAAGTGTGATTAAAATAAAAATCGGGTTTTGGCTCCTCGAATTTTGATTAAAATCTTACTAGTCAAAATATATATTTTTGGATGGAAGTTAATGATTTAAATAATTAGAATCAAACGTCAAAAAGTTTATCAGCTTTGAATAAGTGAGGCTCATTATTTCGAGTTTTACCTAAAGTGTTAGTTAAATCAAAAAGGAATAGTAATTTGATAATATTATAATATGTTTTGTTAGTTATGATCAAAATGATTAAGGCTTAACTAATCTTTGTTAGGTTTGGATTATGAGTAAGTAGGTTTGAAAAAGATTAGATGGTTAGATCACTTTAATGGTGCTCGGCATTTTGGGTCAACATTGACCTCGATTTGCGTGCCAAAATTTGCCGTTGAGAAATTTGTCGAGTATTCATCATTTGATTTATCGAGTTTGAAAATGTAGGAATTAGGTTCAAATTCAAAGTATATCAAAATGGTTTTAATTTAGGTGCGAGGAGAACTTGTAGTATATTGTTTAAGGATTTGAATGAGTAAGATGGTCTAATTATCGATCTATTAATTATAATTAGATTAATTTAACACGGGGTGTTACAAACCTCCCCCCTTAGAAAAAGTTTCGTCCCGAAACTTGAATGTAGAAAAGAATTTTTCACCTGAGTTAAAAAGTTCGGGGTATTTCTCCTTCATTGAGGCCTCGGTCTCCCAAGTTGCTTGCTCGGTCAATTGACCTCTCCATAGTACCTTTACTAAGGGGACCGTCTTCCGTCTCAATACCTTGGTTTCTCGAGCTAGAATCTTCACTGGTCTCTCGGAGTAAAGCAGGTTAGGCTCAACCGCAATTACGTCAGGAGTAATGATGTGACTTGGGTCACTCCTGTATCTCCTCAGTTGAGAAACGTGAAACACGTTGTGAACCTTGGATAAGTTGGGGGTAGCCAGCGATAGGCTACCTCGCCAATCCTTTCAAGTACTTCATAAGGTCCAACGTACTTAGGACTCAGTTTTCCTTTCAATCCGAAACGTCGAACCCCCTTCATGGGCGATACTTTCAAGAACACATGATTACCGACTTCGAACTCAACAGGTCGGCGATGCTTGTTAGCATACATCTTCTGACGGTCCTGGGCCGCTTGTAGTCGTTCACGAATGATTTTGATGTGTTCAATCTGGTCTCGAATGACTTGGGGTCCAGTCCCCACATTATCACTAGCATCGTCCCAACAGACTGGGCTACGACACTTTCTTCCGTAAAGTGCTTCGAATGGGGCGCAGCCCAAACTTGCATGGAAGCTATTGTTGTAGGAGAATTCAATCAAAGGTAGACTTTTCTGCCAGTTCTCATTGAATTCTAAAGCACATGCTCTGAGCATGTCCTCGAGCGTTTGGATGGTTCGCTCAGTTTGCCCATCGGTCGCAGGATGGAAAGCGGTGCTCATCTTCAGTTGGCTTCCCAATGCTGCTTGAAGTCTTTCCCAGAAATGAGAGGTGAATCTCGGATCTCTATCCGAAATAATGTCCAGCGGTACGCCGTGTAACCGGATCACCTCCTTCTCATAAGCTTTAGCTAGCTCTTCCAGACTCCAAGTGTCTTTGATCGATGCATTTAAATGGGCCGATTTTGTCAAGCGGTCCACTATCACCCAGATCGCATTATTTCCTCGGTGAGTTCTTGGTAGTCCCGTTATGAAATCCATAGAAATAGAGTCCCATTTCCCCAATGGAATGTCCAACGGTTGTAGTAGCCCTCCGGGTCGTTGATGTTCAAACTTCACCTTCTGACAGATTAGACACTTTGCCACATACTCGGCAATCTCAGCTTTCATTCGAACCCACCAAAACTTCAGCTTTAAGTCTTGGTACATTTTATCTGATCCTGGATGTATTGAGTATCGTGTACTGTGTGCCTCGTCAAGGATCCTTCTTTTCAATACTGGTACGTTGGGCACGCACCACCTTTCTTTGAATCTCAAACTCCCATCGGGCTTAATCTCAAACCCTTCTCGATTTCCTGAAGGAATCTCCCCCCTGATTTTTACGAGTTCCTCATCCTCCCATTGTAGAGCTCTAATCTCGTGATATAACTCCGGCTCTGCGATCATTGCGTTTAAGTCAGCATCATCCGACTGAACCAACTCTAAGTTCATTCTTTTGAAGTCTCGGACAATACCAGCCGGAATTTCCCAAATGTTGTTGAGGGTATGCGTTGTCTTTCTACTCAGAGCGTCAGCAACGACGTTTGCCTTACCCTCGTGATACAGTAGTTCAATCTTGTAGTCCTTGATCAGTTCTAACCACCGGCGTTGTCTCATGTTGAGTTCCTTTTGTGTGAAAATATATTTTAGGCTCTTGTGGTCTGTATAGAACTTGATACTCACTCCGTAGAGGTAATGACGCCAGATTTTCAAAGCAAACACCACGGCTGCCAACTCTAGGTCATGAGTGGGGTAGTTTCTTTCATGGACTTTCAATTGCCTTGATGCGTAAGCAATGACCTTCCCTTGTTGCATCAGTACGCAACCCAGGCCATTCAGTGAGGCGTCACTGTAGACTTCATACTCGTCTCCATCAGTGGGGAGAGCTAACACTGGTGCTGTGGTAAGCCTTGTCTTGAGTTCTTGGAATGCATTCTCGCACTCGTCGCCCCAAATGAACTTGGACTCCTTCTGTAGTAACTTGGTCATCGGTCGTGCTACCTTAGAGAAGTCTGGGACGAATCTTACGTAGTATCTGCCAAACCTAGGAAGTCACAGATTTCAGTTATATTTGTAGGAGCCTTCCATTCTTTCACTGCGTCGATCTTTGCAGGATCTACCATGACTCCGTCCTTTGATATGACGTGACCCAGGAATGCAACCTTTTCGAGCTAAAATTCGCACTTGGAGAATTTAGCATACCACTTATATTCCCTTAGTATCCCCAAGATGATACGGAGATGCTCCTCGTGTTCTGCCCCAGTCTTTGAGTAGATTAGGATATCGTCAATGAAAACCACCACGCATATGTCTAGGTACTCGTGGAAGGTTCTGTTCATTTGATCCATGAACACTGCTGGTGCGTTTGTTAAACCGAACGGCATGACCTTAAACTCGTAGTGGCCATATCTGCTTCTGAAAGCAGTCTTCTGAATGTCCTGTTCTCTTACCGCAATTTGATGATAGCCTGACCTCAGGTCGATCTTAGAAAACACCCCTGCTCCTTTCAGCTGATCAAAAAGGTCGTCAATCCTTGGCAGAGGGTAGCGGTTCTTAATGGTCACCTTGTTTAATTCCCTGTAGTCGATGCAGAGTCTCATACTGCCATCCTTCTTTTTCACAAAGAGGACCGGTGCTCCCCAAGGTGAGACACTTGGTCGTATGAAACCCTTTTCAATCATTTCCTCTAATTGTTTCTTCAATTCCTGTAGTTCTACTGGTGCCATCCTGTAAGGTGCCTTTGAGATAGGTGCCGTGCCTGGTGCAAGATCGATAGAGAATTCAACATCACGTGCAGGAGGCAAGCCTGGCAACTCATCTGGGAAGACATCAGGGAACTCCCGTACTACGTGGATATCTTCAATGTTCACACTTTCCTTTACTTCGTTGACGCTACATAGGTACACTTGATGCCCTTTTCTTTCTAACCGTTGCAGTTGTAGCACAGAGATGATTTTCGCCCCCTTAATTGGCGATGTCTTCTGATACGTAACTCTAGTCCCTGTAGGATGCTTCAAGCGAATTTTCCGATCTCGGCACTCGAACAAGGCATGATACTTAGTCAACCAATCGATCCCCAGAATGACGTCGAACTCCGGCATGTCAAAAAGGATAAGGTCGGAAGGGAAGATTGTTTTATGGATTGTGATTGGAGTATCTTTGAAAATTTTGGAGCATTTGAAAATTTTTCCGTTTGGTAAAGAAATATTTGCGTTGATTGATTCGGATTTTGTGAGATTAGCCTTTGAAACAAACTTAGAAGATATAAAGGACAATGATGCCCCAGTGTCAAACAAAACCATAGCGTTCACAGAGTTTACAAGAAATATACCAGTAATGATGTCAGCCTCAGGTGACTCCTCTGCCTCCGCTTCTGTGAGAACATATACTCGACCTTGTACCACAACAGATTGTGGTACTCCCGCAATAGGTGCCGCGTTTAGGTTGTTGGGGCATACATTTGCTTTATGCCCTATCTGTTTACAACGATAGCAGGTAATTGGTTGGCCATTACACTGTTTCCCCTCATGTTTCGCCTTGCCACACATATGACAATTCCCCGGTAAAGCCCTTGGTTGAGGAGCCCTTCCTACAACCATTGCTCTCTGATTATTCCCAGCAGGAAGCCTGTTTTGGAACGTAGGCCTCTGAAAATTTGGCCTCTGCTGAATCGGGCGTTGATAACTCGGCTTCTGAATGAAGCTCGACTGTGCCACAGATGGCACAAACACCTTTTTCTTCTTTTTCTCCTCGGCTTTTTCCAACTCCAAGGAAGCCCATACCCTGCACGCACACTCGTAGGCTGCGGCAAAAGTAGCGTAGGTGTTGCTGCTCATGTGGGTACGCAGATCGTTAGACATATTGCGCAGGTACCTCTGAGTCATGGCCCTATCGTTGGGAGCGGTCGCGACCGAATTTTGCGGCCATTGGAATTTCTCAGTGTATTCCTGGAGTGTCATGCCTTCCATTCTGAGACTTATGAATTCCTCCTCTTTCTGACACCTGAGCTCATACCCAAAGTACTTCTCCTTGATTTTTGCTGTGAACTCGTACCATGTGAACGTGGCGTCAGGCTCATTGGTCCTGACCACGTTCCACCAGTCATTTGCCTCGGCCTTCAGGTAAAAGGCGGCTATGTTGACCCTATCTTCTGGAGGCGTCCTTGTCAGATCCATGAGTTTCTTCATTTCCTCCAGCCAGTTCGTGAGATCGATAGGGTCAGTAGAACCCGAGTACTCTTGTGGACGATGGCGGGAAACACGATCAAACGCGCTTGGATGATGTTGGCGGTTTGCGTTGTCCGTGGCTATTTCTGCCAAACGGATCAAAGATTCTTCTGCCAGGAGGTGTCTTTCCTCGTCTGTCATTGGAGGTCCAGCCATTCTGAAAGAATTAAGACGTGAAGGAATTTATTAGTATTGCGAGAGGTTAGAAGACATGCTTGTCATCGATAGCTTTTACTTGGAAGTAAATGCAATAACGGCAGTTATGCAAGTAAACACAGAAGTTAGGTATTTTATTTCCTTGAGATGTAATTTTTGGTTACATCGGTCTTAGGATTTCAAAATGTATCTAGTACATTTTCTTAGGAAGGATATAGTAGGTAGGAGAGAGGGAGAAAGTAATTTTTGTGTAATTGATTACGAATTTAACAGATGTCCTCACTCCGTGCCGTCTGGTACCTCTTCGATGCTTCAGTCCTCGGAAGTTGAATTATTATTTAGATTTTATATCCGAGGATAGTTGTTAGTTTTTGTCAGTCACTTCAGCAAGTAGCAAGCATACGATAGTTAGTGTATTTTATTTTGAGGGAAGTAATTTGATATTTAAAAGCACTAAGCCTATGGCCTGGCCCCAAGGTTTCTACCCATCCTCACACTTTAAAGCGATTTGAAGTTTATTATTTAAGTGATCTAATAAAAGAAAAATCTAATTTATTATTTGGTCCTATTAGTCTATGCCTGACATACAATATGAATGTCTGGCCCAGGTGTCTCTCGTTAGGTAAGCATAAATCGCATTAGGCCTTTTATGATACGGCCACGAGTCACCGATACTAATCAGAATAACTCTGGTTTTTAGTGGACTTTAATTACTAAGGCGGAAATTAATTAAGTCTTAAACCAGCGTTATTAATTATACAAATAACCCAAAATATTACATCATCGTTTAAGAGTTGAATAGAACAACTCTAAGTACGGAAATTAAAAGGAGTGGCGTTATATATATTACATATCTCTCAAAAGTAACAAAAGCAAAGCGTAAAAACGTCTCGTGGCCCCATCCAAAATCCAGCTCCTGGTCCACGATCGTCCTGCACAATAAACTATGGGGATGCTCATTGAGCGACAAAGATGACTAGCTATGCTCATACTTACCCTCGGTTTCAATTACTTTGGTTTAATATTATCGCTTTATAAACATAATATTATGATAAAAACATAAACATGCTTAATACACATAGCATATAAAGACATATAAGTCATACTAAGCATGCGGTTTAAAGCGATAAATCATATAAGCATGATATTCAATTATGAAGGCAAATAACATATAATAGCATAGCAACAGTATCACAATAATTCAATAGTATCCCAAGGCGATATCGGATCGCAAACAAACATAAAGATTATATCATTCTCCTCATGCAGACTCGATTCAATTCAGAAAGTTGTGGTCTTTAGTTTTCGAAGATGGTACACACTCATTCTCATTTAATCAAACAACACACAACACATACCGCTACGAGGCACGACCAATCGAGTAGGCCCTTGTACTCGATCGATTGCATCTCACTTCCATAGTGCAGGCTTACTCGACTCGTAAACCACGCCGAATACTATAATACTTGCATCTCATCCTCTAGTGTTCGAAATGATTCGAACTTCAGATACAATCTCGTCAAGTGATCTGTACATGTGGCAAGAACGAATGCTAGTGTCGCGCCCACTAAGAACGAAACACGGCAAGGAGACTTGAACCGCTATAATCGGCATTAATCGCCACGGTGCCCTGGTAACTTTAGCGAAATAGGGGAATAAAACCCTAGTCTAGTACATGTACACTAGTATCCAATTTAAGAATGGGCTACGCTAATCATAGAGCACCTTAACTCAGGATAAAACGACTATTTCCTAAAGCCTGAGACAAAAGCCTTGGCATATTCATTATCTTGTCCCAAGAATGGCGACCGCCACAAGACTATCTTAACCCCACTTCACTCACGATTGACGTTCCCTTATCTGAGGCCCAAGCTTGACCTTTTATTTAAACGTACTCATGATTTATTGTTTATTTGATATTTACATATCACATGTTACTAGACTCTCCTAGTCTCAGCGTCAAACGTTTAAGTATTTGTAGGTTTCATATGATCACATAACACGTTCGTTTATTATTTGATGTGTTGTTAATTATTAACGTTTTCAAGTTTCTAAATTGAAATGTTTATTAGTATGTTCAATTTTATTTATGTGTTTTTCAAACACTTAGGTTATTTACTTCTTTAATTTAAATTTTCTATACTTAGTAAAATTTTCAATTATTTTCAGTATTTCACTATTCACTTTTCACTATTCACTTTTCACTATTCAATCGTATTTTATAATGTATTTTTATACGTATTCGTATTTTATACTTAGTATTCTATACGTATTTTTATACTTATACGTATTCCTATACTTCAGACGTATTCTTATACTTATACGTATTTTTATACTTAAGATATTTTAAGTATAATACTAAACTTGTTTTTATTTCCTAAGTATAGATTTCTAGTTTTAAAGTCGTTAGGTTCGGTTTGTACTTAGGCGATTTTTGAAAATATTCTAAAGTCTAGTTTTAAAAATGTTAGGTTCGGTTTGTATTTAGCCATTTTTGAAAATATCTAAAAATTCTAGTTTCAAAAATGTTAAGTTCATTTTGTATAAAGTGATAATGATTTTCATTTTAAAATATTAGTTTTAAAAATGTTAAGTTCAATTTATAAAAGGTGATCAATGATATTTATTTTAAAACGAGACTCGGTTAAATTTAGTAAATCTATTTATTTAAGTTAATGATAGTATCGTGGATGATTCATTTATAGTCCGTATGTCCAAATTCAATAATCCAATAGCAAAGGTAGTATCACACGATTTAGTTCATTTTATAATTGATTTACATATTTTTATCGGTTTATAATATTTTGTTTATAACTAAATCGATTTATACAAAAATTCAATTCTAATTACTATTTAACTTTAGTGACTTAGTGATAATTTCATTTTAGTCAAATTTAGTCAATTTTAAATGTATATGTCGTGGTGATATAATGTATATGTCAAAATTGATTTATTTCTTTTAATTTCTTAATTCTAACTTATTAACTAATAATTAAATTATTTTAACAATTAAACCAAAAAGTGATAAAAACAATTTATAGTCTAAAAAACATCACAAATGCCGTGAGCACTAAGGTGGTTGTTCAAATTTTCATTTTTCGATTTTATCTGCTTTTTAGCTTAAAGTCTTTATATTCTAATTATTCTAATTATACTAAAGCGGTTTAAACTAAAATGAAATTTACTAAACTTTTTATTTATAATTATGAATAGTGTTTTTCAACACTTTAAATTTCTAACTTTTTAATCTAAATGGTTTATAATGTTTTAAGTTGTTTTATATCATAATACTAATAATATATAAAACAATAACTAAACATAAACACAAAATAATAACAAACATAAACTAAAACAAAATCAAAGAGAGTAAAAATGAAGAACACACATGAAGATAATAAGAACACACATGAACATTAAATAATACTCAAGAACATCAAGAACACATTTAAGCATACAAATGCATTTTTTTAACTTATAATTTATTCTTCTAATTTAATTCTTTTTACATGATAACATCCATTTTAATACAACTTAACACTACATATTATTTACAAAAATTAAAAGTGAAAATATATTAAAAATAGGGCAAAATGCCGTGACATATGTATGTATATATATATTTTGTTTTTTTCGATTTTTAATCACTTTAAACTCAAAGTTAATACTTAACATAATTTTTATATATAACTACAACATAACTAAAACATAACTAAACATAAAAATCATATGAACTTAAATTAAAAATGCTCAAAAATGAATTAAACTAAACATGTGAATATTTACTACAATAATCTATTTAACATATTATTTAGTTATTATCATTTTATTATACAACACATAAACATACAAGTGCATTTAGGTGATGTTTAACATATTTAACATAATTTTCATACTCATAAAATTATAATAACAAAACAATTTAATTTACTAAAAGGATAATACAAGACAAGGCTAGTCACCTTGATCGGCAAAGTTAGAGGTTATCCGGATCGATGATATTATCTAAGTCTAAGTCTTCACCCAAGTACCCGTCTTCACCTTCAAAAATGGACCCGAATTAAGCTCCAAAATACCCAAGAATGAACTTAGAACACTAGTAATATATTAAGGTAATATTAGGGTTTTGTTTTAATGTGTTTTTAGAAGGAAATGAAAGAAAATAAAAGGAAGAATAGGAGGGAGTATCTCGGCTCAATGGAGGGAAGAAATGGAGTGTTTTTGACTTAGAAAATAAATGAAAACAAGTTGTAACCAATTGTGAAGAGTATTGAGTAAGTTTGTTGATTTATTAGAAGAAATGTTTTATTATAATTAAGGCATGTGAATGATGTATTAGAAGTGATGTTGTAGTATGTTTTAGGGTGGCTTGTGTAAGAGTAGAGGGGGCTAAAGCATGCTCATGTGTGAGCTAGAGTGGACCGGCCATGTGCTCACATGTGTACCCGGTTTTCGTTTTCGGAATTTTCGATTTACGCGCACGCGAAAAGTCTTGAAATAAAATATATGGTTCTAAAATAATGTTTAGAAGTAAGATTGAAAATAAAAATGAAAATAAGACTTGAAGTGTGATTAAAATAAAAATCGGGTTTTGGCTCCTCGAATTTTGATTAAAATCTTACTAGTCCGAAATATATATTTTTTTGGATGGAAGTTAATGATTTAAATAATTAGAATCAAACGTCAAAAAGTTTATCAGTTTTGAATAAGTGAGGCTCATTATTTCGAGTTTTACCTAAAGTGTTAGTTAAATCAAAAAGGAATAGTAATTTGATAATATTATAATATGTTTTGTTAGTTATGATCAAAATGATTAAGGCTTAACTAATCTTTGTTAGGTTTGGATTATGAGTAAGTAGGTTTGAAAAAGATTAGATGGTTAGATCACTTTAATGGTGCTCGGCATTTTGGGTCAACATTGACCTCGATTTGCGTGCCAAAATTTGCCGTTGAGAAATTTGTCGAGTATTCATCATTTGATTTATCGAGTTTGAAAATGTAGGAATTAGGTTCAAATTCAAAGTATATCAAAATGGTTTTAATTTAGGTGCGAGGAGAACTTGTAGTATATTGTTTAAGGATTTGAATGAGTAAGATGGTCTAATTATCGATCTATTAATTATAATTAGATTAATTTAACACGGGGTGTTACAGATGTAATGCTCGTGAAGAGCGTTCGTGCTTCTGCTTCTGTACCGTACATTAAATGCTTAATATACGCGTATGGCGGACTGTAGATGACGCCTTAACCCAAGCACGGGACGTACTTGGAGTTGCATTAAGGCCAGGATGAATTTGGAATTCAAAAGTAGGCGTAAAACGAGAAAAAACCGAGAAAAACCAAGGGCAGGAACCGCATAGCTTTATGCGGTTGCCAGGGCAAACCGCATAAGGCTATGCGACCCTTTGGCTGGGAGAGCTGTATAAAGCTCGAGTGAGCCGTGAGTGAAGCTTATTATACTCATTTCGGTTTTCAACTCATAAAAACGCCATTTTTCGATTTCTCAACCGTTTTTGCTCATTTTCGTTGCGTTGCCTTGCTATGGAACCAGGTAATGCTCCATTTTAACTTGCTTTTACGTTATTTGTCGTTGTAATTAGCTAGTTTTGCCTTGAAATGTTGAAAAGACGGGTTTTGAATGAAAACCCGAGTTTTGCTTGAAATTTGCCGTTTGAATGCTTGAAATTGTCGTCATTGTGTTGCATTATGCCATGCTAGCATGTATGTGTGAATTAATTATGATTTAGACTGTCTTTGTATGAAAAATGTCCAAATTAGGTTTCGGGCCCGAAAACGAACCCGGATTTTCCGACCCGGAATTTCAATTAAACTTCGGTGTAGGATGCCCATAGCGTGTATAGCATGCCTATAGCGTTAGTTTTGCGAAAATGTCGAGTTAAGGCTTTCAAATCGCCGTCTTAAGTCGTAGTTATACGGAGTAATTAAGGCGAATTGGGGGTTTTTGATCGGAGTGACCAAAATGCAATTGCTTGTAATGGGTTGTTGTTGGGGACTATTATGGCGCGTAGAAGCCATAAAGTTGTAATTTTGAGGTGTAGAGAACGGTTTTCGGCTTAATTGTGAATTAGGCCTAAAAATGCTCTGCTGGGCGTATAGCGCAATGCGTTAAAGGACGTATATGTATTATGTGCGTATTATTTGTGTGTATTTGTGTATATGCATGCCAAGTTGTATGCTTGCATGTATTATAGCTGTATGTATTGGTTGTGTTTGGTTGCAGGAGAAGATTCTGGTCGTGTTACGAGATCGAGATCTCGTAAGAGTACTAGTTCGAGGACTGAGGGAGCCTCTAGCTCGAGTGGTTTGAGGCGTACGCGTAGTGAGAGGGATGCCGACCCTCGTGACCTGCGCACGAGACGTGGTCAGTCACGAGGTAGAGGCCGTGGGAGGAATGTCCCTGTGCCTGATCCTGAGGGGGAGGAGGCGGATGCGCTTGCTTTAGTTGACGAGATAGAGGCTGGGATGGATGTCGAGGAGGAGGCTGAGGAGGCTGCGCCTAGAGCGAGTAGCTCTAGGTCGCGAAAATCACGCGTGAACAGGGCCTTCGCCAAGGGTTGAGATGGCCATAACCTTCTACTTGCTCCGGAGAGACACGTTTCCTATCGAGCGACGATGGGTTGGAAGAAAGGTTCGATGAGGACCTTCTCGGGCGTCTCGTCCGTGATGTGTGCTTTTGAGGAGAAGCTTTCGCCGAGAGCGCAAGCTTGGGTGCTGCGTAGTACTTTTGGCCCGTTGGTCGGCCATTGGAGGGAGATTGCGAGGAAGAAGCAGATGGCGAACCTGATGTTGATCAGGGCCTTCTTAGACAGGTACTGGGACACCACGACGACGTTCCATATGCCCGGCGTTGAGGCCGGCATTACCTTGTCTGAGTATGCGGTCATAAAGTGCCGCTCGGAGAGACCGTGACATGAGCTTCGAGTTTGCGCCGTCCGTTGTGGACGAGGTTGTGACTGCCGCGATTGGCGGTGGTTTGGAGGTGATTTGTGAGGGTGCTCCACCTTACACTTTCAAGACGAGCTACATCTTGGAGTACTTTGAGGGGAAGACCGAGCATGGCCCCTCGGAGTGGAGTGACGAGCAGAATGCTCGCATGTGGTTGTGGTGGTTTGTCAGTGCCGTATACTTCGGCGATAAGGGTGAGCGGGCGTCGACGTCGGTCCTTATGCATCTCCTGGATTGGAGAGCAATTGGGACGTTTGACTGGGTGACGCCGTCTCTGGGTTTGTGCATTCGTTTTTGTATGGATGCCGTGAGACCGCGGGTCATGGATCGAGGGTCGAGACTGTCCTTAGTCTCGCCTGGATTCTTGATGGAGGTACGTGTTGATTTTGTTTTTGTTTTAGGTGCACTGTTGTTTGCTTGTCTTTGTCTTTGTTCTCTTTGTAACGTGTTTTTGTTTCTTGTGTGTGCAGTCGTGGATTCTTAGCCATTTTCCTTTTCTACTGCCTCCGCATGCTGTAACGATTCCGCGGGTATATCCGTGATGCGTGGGGTAATGCGTCTGGCAACCGTCTTTGCGTTTAATCGGGTCGTGAGTCGTATGACGAGGTTCGGGACCGTCTGAACCGGATGCAGTTTGATCAGGTTTGTGTTTGAACCATTTTAAATAGCGTGTACTTAAAATGATTGTATTTATGAGTGTTTGTTTTTGTTTTGTGCTTGTAGTTCGTGCCGTTCCCGTGGGGCCAGTATGCGGGTATTCCTGAAGGCATCGGAGCGCGGTTTGCGGTGCGAGAGACCCAGAGCCTGTACTTGGCGACGCCGTATGGGCCGGTTTGGTATCTTGGGGAGCGTTTGGTCTTTTAGGCAGGGTGGCCAGCTCCAGTGGTGCCTAGGGATCCGCCGAGGGTCCTGTTTGAGCGGGGGGTTTCCGCTCAGGATCGGGTGGCGTTGTACGGGGAAGGAGAGTCGGTTAGTCTTCTCTGTCCTGGGGAAGACTATGGCCAGTTTGCTCAATCTCGGCTTGCTTGTGAGCCGATTGAGGTATGCTTGCTTCTTTTGAGGGTGCGTAAGGTAATTTTTGCGAAAAATTTCCCTGACGTGTGCGTTTTGAGCTTGTTTTGTTGGAATTTGATCCCGAGATGGCGGAGCAGCCTGGTGACTTTCCTACCACCGTTGAGTACGACGAGTCGGGTGTGCGTCGTACCTTCACTCTGCCGTCGTACCTGCCGGTGACCACTGACGCGGGCATGGAGAGCTGGACGGGCAGGGTGAAGAAGGTATGTATCTTTGTGTATCTTTGTCGTTGTATATGTGAGTGAGCCCCCAGTTTGATCGAGGTATGAGTTATAACGATGATCAAACTAGTGAGATGCGTGTTTTTGTGTTACCCCCTCGAGTTTGACTTAATTTGAGTGAGATTAAGGCAAAATGGAGAATAATGTGAAATGTTTTTGTGTTGCGTATCACAGGCGGCTAAGGAGGCTCATAAGAACCTATGGCGGATAGTCAACAGGTGGAGGATGGCTTGGGCTGAGCAGGCTGCTCAGTTGTGTCAGAGCCGTCTTTGAGGCAGGCCAGATTCAGCGAGTTCGACGAGTATCGTCGTCGTCATCCTGAGTGAACTTGTGTAATAAAGATTGTATGAACCTTTGTGTACATGTCGTTGTAGCTTGAACTTTGAACTTGATTGTAGATGTGAACCTGTTTGGTAAGCTTGTTTGAAAAATGAAATGATTCCCGAGTGGGATGCATTGATGTTGATTTTAGATTGTGAAAATGCGTTTACAAAAAGTTCATTTTAAGTGCGAAATGAGCTTGCATGAATGTCGAAAATGTTATGTTTTGACTCGTGGTGTGAACCGTATTTGCTAAAGTGAAGTGCAATGTTGCTGCATGGGGAACAACAAGAGAATGTCGTAGCCTAGTGTAGATTGTGGTGTTTAGGAAAGACGAAATTAGGAAAGTTGCGGGAAAACCCGCCCCTTGAACCGCATAGCCTTATGCGGTTTAGGGGTCAAACCGCATAGGCTTATGCGGTTTGGGGTGCAAACCGCATAGGGCTATGCGGTTTGGCGGGCGTGGTGTAATCTTTGAGTTTCCATATTCCGTAATATGTTTTGTATATAAGGAGGGGGGGTGCGTGCCATAATCCTCATTCACAATTACTTCTTTTCTTTTCTTTTATTACAAGTTTTTGCTCTCATAAATATATTAGGTATATTTATTAAAGTTTTTTGTATTCAAGAAAATGGTGGAGCATTTTGATGCTCTTTTGAAGAGGTGGACTTCCTCATTAAGTCCGGCGATGAAGAAGGCGGTGTATGACGATGGTGCGGGTGTTTTTATTGGCTTTCGCCAAATGAAAGTCGATCTTGACTTCCTGGATGCGTGCTTAGATTATTGGGATCCTAGCTTGCATGTGTTTAGGTTTCCCGGGGGAGAGGTGTGTCCTTTGATAGAGGAGTTTGCGGCTATTGCGGGGTGGTCGAAACGGACTACTCCTGTGGTTGTAAGGAGTGAGCTTTGTTACATCGGGATGTTGCGGAATTTCCTTGGGATGACAAATGCTCAGGCTGCAGGTTTGTTTGAGGGAGGCAAGGTAAACATGCTTCTCTTGTGTCAACGATATATGAATAAGGTTGATACTAGTATTTCGGACCGTTCTAGGCGGAGGGCCCTTACTTTTTGTTTGGTTCATCGTTATGCTTTTGCGGGGTCCATGCCAGATGGAGTGTTCGGAAACGCGAGGTATGCTCGTGTTGTCGAAGAGATGGAAAGGGGATATGATCCTTCTGCGTTGATCTTAGCGAGACCATCATCGGGCTTAGGCGACCAGTTGTGCTAATCGCCCGAGCTCGCATGCGAGTTGCGCTAGGATTCTCAACATTTGGCTCATGGAGAGGCTAAGTGTGTAACAACCTGGTTTTTCGTGACTTTAATTAAACTAAGGCGGAAAATTAATTAAGTCTATATATTACAAACCAGCTGTTAACGTCTTACAAACTCAATATTCATGATAAGAGTTTAAGGTTAAAACAGAGTATTTATATTACAATTTCTCTCAAAATAGATTACAAAATAAGGCCTTCAATCCCCTGATAGATCAACGGTCAAGACTCGGGGTACCTGCATTTAAATTCTCATCATTTTCCCGCACACTCTTTCGATACATGCAATTTCTAAAGCAATATGCAGTATAATTAATGAATAATAAATAAACAAGGAAAAACAAATAGCAAGTATGCAAGTAAAAACACATAAGGAGATCATGATGATTTAATACTAGTATAAACCAATCAAATAACATACCACGCTCACAAATAATCATACTCAACAAATCGTACTCCAATACTCAGTCAAGTCATTCAAATCATCATCAAACAAACGAGGAAATACATTTAACATGTGATAACAAATGAGTCTTCGTTAGTAAGGCGGAAGCATGCAGACATAATCCAGCTTGATAGCGGCCAGGGCGAACGAAGTCAGACGTGTCTGGATTATCTACTAAAGATATCTAAGGCAATAAGGACGGCCTAATCCATTGTCTAATGTATGCATACACTACCTATCGAGGATCATACTTATTCGCTATTCAAAAGGTATCACCGACGAAAAAGTTCGACTATCACCAGAGACGGGTACCCCCGGATGGGGTTGGCGTTTCCAATTACTATTCCATGGGCCCGGAAGTATCAAGTATGCCCCATCCCCGAGGTTGATACCACACGCCAAACAAAGAATCTTAAGATCGTTGAATAGCCTTGGGCAACTCGGGTAGGAGCCCAAGTCCCCATAGACGGCTACCTCGTTAACTTCGAATTTCAGGAGTCGCAACATGGCGAACAATCCTAGTATTTTATGCAAGTACTTGCTTTCTCAATTCCTCATTCTCTCGTTCATAGATAAAAATAATGACGAACTGATAATATAAATATAACGTTTAACTTGTATAATGAAATTTTAGTAATGAGCTTCTTCGTAAAACAGAACACATAGAAAAACTTAATTATTTATTTTGAGTCCGTTCGTAACTTTTAAATATTTTTCACTATTCATTATTTTACTATTCACCGTATTTACTATTCACTGTATTTACTATTCATCGTATTTACTATTCATCGTATTTACTATTCCTCGTATTTACTATTCCTCGTATTTATACGTATTCGTATTTTCGTATTCCGTATTTGTACGTATTTTTATACTTCGTATTTTATTCGTATTTTAGATGTATATGTATTCTTATACTTAGTATTTATTATTTTATTTCCTTTATACTAGTATTTTTATTATGTTTTCCTTTATACTAGTATTTTTATTATATTTAGGAGATTTTAGAGGTAAAAGCTAAATTTTATTTTCTAAGTATAAAATCCTAGTTTCAAAGTCGTTAGGTTCGTTTTGTATTTAGTGATTTGAAAAATTGACTTCGGAAGTAAAATTTAATATAATCTAAGTACAAAATTCTAGTTTTAAGGTCGTTAGGTTCGTTTTGTATTTAGCGATTTGAGAATTTATTTTAAATGTGAAACTCGATTTTGACTTAAGTATGAAATCAAATTTCAAAGTTGTTAAGTTCATTTTGTACTTGGTCAATTTTAATAACATTTCAAAAGTAACACTCGGTTAAATTTAGTCGTATACTTAACTAAGATTTTAGCGGTTTCCATTTTTAGCGAGGTTGTCGTAGTTCATTTTAAATAGTCCGTATGTCCACATCCAAGTTTAAGCATAGGTAGTAACACTCGATTTCATTCATTTTAATACGTGTAACGTTTATTTTTATCGGTTTTGTCAATTCTTTTTATTAACGATTTAATACATAAACAATTATAAACCTAATTACTATTCAAATTTAGTGACTAAGTGATAAATTTATTTTGACCAAAATTGACCCAAAAATAACCCTAATGCCGTGAGCCTTTATTTATTTAGCCATTTATTTCTTTTGTTGTTTTTATTAATAAATCACTACTTTAACTATTTTAATTTCTTAAGTGGTAAAAATAAAAAGTGACAAATTCATTTTAGGTCTAAAATTCAACCCAAAACCGTGGCCTATTATACTTACACCATTTATTTTCGTTTTCTAATTTTATCGGTTTTTGATTTAAAGTTTTTATATACTAATTAATCAAATTAATCTAAGGTGATTTAAACTAGTAAACAAAAACGATAAATACTAAAACTTATAAAATTTATAAATCAAAACTTAGTCATATGATGAAGAACACAATGAAGATGTGATGAACTCTAATGTTTTTAATATGAACATTATTTAGTCAAATTTTTATATGTTTATATAATTTTCTCAAATTTTTCATACAAGTCTAATTTAACTATACTAATCATAATATGTTATTTAGAAAAATTAAAACTAAAAATTGGTCCATATAAATCAATTTGGCGTGTATATATATATATGTTCATAAATTTTGATTTTTGATTTTTATACTTCTAATTCAATAACTAATTTATCTTATATTATTTATGTATTTAATCATAAGTAGAAAACATAACAAAAACATTAACACACAAAAATAAAATCATTCAAACACAAGAATAATAACCAATATTCAAGAACACACATAACACCTTAAAACACTTAAAAATTCATAGCAATTTCATTTTAAATCCTAAACAAAAACTAATTATATCCTCATGTTCATTTCATTATAAGTATTTTAAGCATGCAATTTACAAAAATTAAAACGAAAAATTAGACAAAAATTAAGGGGGATGCCGTGTGGTGTTTAAATGTTACTCAAATATTATTTTTCGATTTTTGTCTCCTAATTTAACATATGAATACTAGGTGATATAATAAAACAATACATGCATCAAAAACAATAACACATAATCAAATTCGAGGCGCTTATCATATAAGTGTGCGGGAAGCACCTTAGTTAGGTTATGAGTGAAAAAGATTAGCAGTTGTCGGGATCAATGATATGATCGAATTGGCTAAGATCGACTCCACCACCTTGCTCCTCGTCTTTGATTAGGAGAGTACATAAAAATGAAATACACAAGTTAGTAATTTATTTTATAACTAAACTAACTAAAATTAAAATTTAAAGTGTTGTAGTATTTTATGTTTAGGTGAGGTTTGTATTTTAATTAATTTGATTCATATTCTTAAATAAACATAAGCATAAAGAGGATGTGATTACTAACATAATTAATGAAGGATTTATTTATGAGCTTAAATGATTTAATGAGTAAGAAATAAATGAGTTAAAGGAAGAATAAGAAAATATGGAAGGTTGGTGTTCTTGAGGTTGCATAAGAACAAGGCTTACTTGTTCTTGAGTTAGGTTTTTATTTAGAGAGAAAAATAAGTTGAAGTGTTTGTTGTGTGTGTTTGTTTTGTGCGTGTGATATGTATGTATGTAGTAGTAGTTTGTGTTTTTGTTTTAGTTGTAAGTTTAGGTATGAATGCAAAGTATTAACTAGTTACTAAGTGATGATGATTTTAGTAGGGTGTAAGAAGGATTAGACATAGAAGAAAAGGAGGTAAGGTGGTGTAAGAGGAAGGAAGAAAAATGAGCCAAAGTCAAGCTCATTTTTTCGGCCAACATGCATGTCACAAGTCCCGATTTTTCGTTTTTGAAATTTTCGATTTACGCGTACGCGAAAAGTCTCAAAATGAAATATATAGTCTTGAAATAATGTTTAGAAGTGAGATCGAAAATAAAAATGAAAATACACCTCAAAACGAAATCAATATAAAAATTGGGTATTAGATTCCTCGCAAGTTTGAAATAAAATTTTATTTGATCGAAATATATATTTTTTTTGTTGAATGCTATCGAATTAAATCATTATGCTCAGACGTCAAAAAGTTTATCAGTTTAGGCTTAGTGTAACTCAATATATCGAGTTTTAGTGAATGTGTTAGTTAAATCAAGGTGGAATAGTAATTTGATATTATTATTATATGTTGTGTTAGTAATAATCAATATGATTAAGTCTAAGCTACTTTAATTAGGTTTGGATTATGAGTAATTACATTTAAGAAAAGATTAGGTGACTTAATCATATTTAGGTGGCTTGGCCATTTAGTCAACGTTTGACCTCGATTTGCGTGCCAAAATTTGTCGTTGAGAAATTTGTCGTGTGTGCTTCATTTGATTTATCGAGTTTGAATATGAAAGAATAAAGTTCAAATTCTAAGTAATTCAAAATGGTTTTGGTTTAGGTGCAAAAAAATAATTGTAGTGTAATGTTTTAGGAATATAATGAGCGAGGATGATTATTTATTGATTTCCTAATTATAATTAGCTTAAATTAACACGGGGTGTTACAAAGTGTGTATAAATCTCTCCCCCTTGGTGGTGTCTTCAAGGCTGCTGCGACAACGTTGCGAAAGATGGAATGGGCTGACCTTCGGGAGCGTTCGCTAAACTACTACCGGGGGTTCGTGAAGGAGAGCTCCATTCGTTGGTATGTGTCTTGGTGGGGTATTACGGCGATTCTGGCGCCGTGCTGTGCGCGAACGCGGCTCGTGGAGTTGATGTTGTGCGGGTTTGAACGAGGGGTGTGGATTCATCCTCTTCGCTTGAAGAGGCAAATCGGGCTTGCTCAGACCATACCCGAGCAGGATACTCAGGTTGGAGGGGTTGTTGTGCTAAACAACCAAATGATTGATGCTTGGATCCGAGGATGGTCGGACCGCGTTACTTGGGCTGTTCCGGAGCATATAGAGTCTAGTCGTGTTTCGGACTTCTATACACGATAGTACCGTTCTAATGATCCTCAGGAACGGGAGAATCAAAGGAGGAGGGAAAAGAATGGGCCAAGGCCCTCCTTGGCGTATGAGGTGGTGCGCGAAAGGAGGGACTATGGTGATCTTTGTGCTGTTAGTGCAGATGCTTCTACTTCGAGACCGGCGCGGGAAAGGCTTGGACCGAAGGTGACTGTTAAAGATCGTCTAGGGTCAAGGATCGAGGAGCCCCCAGTCGAGCAGGACGAGGATCCGATCGAGCCCCCAGGTTTTGAGAGATCTATTCCCGTTCTTAGTTCGAAAATTGTGGCGGATCGGCCCCTTGAAGATGAAGAGGCTAATCCGAAGCGTCAGAAGATGACTTGAGTAGTTTGCTTTGTTTTGTTTAGAAAATACATGTTTTAGATTTGAATAAAGGGCTAAGGAGGCTTGTTCCTAGCTCATTTCTAAATCGCGAAAAATTCTAAATAAAGTAATAAAATAGAATTAATTTGCTTTTGTCTTGTCTCGTTGCTTTCTTTTGTTTTGCTTTGAAATGTTCTCGACCTTTTTAAGCTTCGAACATTCGTATTTTGCCTTAAAATCCTCGACCTTTTTAAGCTTTGGATTTGTATTTTGTCTTAAAATCCTCGACCTTTTTAAACTTCGGATTTGTATTTTGTCTTAAAATCCTCGACCTTTTTAAGCTTCGGACTTGTATTTTGTCTTAAAATCCTTGACCTTTTTAAGCTTCGGATTTGTATTTTGTCTTAAAATCCTCGACCTTTTTAAGCTTCGGATTTGTATTTTTGTTTTGTTTTGTGTTGACTGTGCTCTCGACTTTTTTAAGCTTTGAGCGTGTCCTTTTGTGAGTGCATCGCCCTTGACCTTTTTAAGCTTTGGGCGTGCGTGCTATGAAGTTCGGTTGTACATTTGACAAGCTGCCTACGTATCCGCGTTTCGCGGAATCAAACCGGCGTAGTTCGTGTGATTCGGTTGAGCTCTTTTCAAAGCTGCCTACGTATCCACAGTGCGTGGAATCAAACAGAGCGTAGTTCACCCATGCGAGAGTGAGTTTTGTTTGCAAAGTTGTTTGTGTTTAGGGGTAGTATTTCTTGAGTTGATCAAGATTTGTTGGTAATCGGAAGTCCTGACCGTCGAGGTCAGTTAGTTTCACGGCTCCTCCGGGGAGGATTTCCTTGACCAAGTACGGTCCGGCCCAATTGGGTTTGAATTTTCCTCTTGGGTCGACTGGTAATGGTGCTCGGACTGATTTGAGTACTAGGTCACCCACTTTGATGTTTCGTGGCTTGACCCGTTTGTTGTAGGCGCGTTAGAAGTAGATTGGTACATTCGGACTATACTTAGTGAATGCAACCGTCTTTCGTCTACAAGGAAGAGATGTTCGAATCGTTCGCGTGCCCATTCGGCTTCAGGAATGTCTGCATCCATGAGGATTGAAGGATTGCATCTCGATTTCTACAGTTGAGCGGCTTCCATCCCGTAGGTTAGGAAGTAGGTGTCATGCCCGTGGGTGTGCGGATGGTTGTGCGGTATCCCCATAATGCAAATGGGATTTTGTTGGGCGATCGTGGCGGTGTCGATCATCTTTGAGGATTGATCACGACGGTTTGTTCTTTGCCTCGGCCGACCGCTACCGTTAGTTTGTGGTCGGTAGGGTGATGATTTGTGTCGTTGTATCTTGTATTTGAGGAGAAGTGGTTCGACTTCTCCTTGGAAATGTGTGCCTTGGTCGCTTATGAATTCGTGGGGTATGCCGTAGTGACAAATGATGTTGTTTTGTATGAATTTCGCAACCTCTTTTGTGCCTAGCGTACGATATGATGCGGCTTCAACCCATTTGGTGAAATAGTCGATGGCCACGAGGATGAAGCAGTGTCCTCCTGCTCCCACGGGTTGAACTTTGCCTATGACGTCAATTCCCCAGGTTGAGAAAGGCCATGGCGAGGTTAAACTGTATAGTGGTGAAGGAGGGATGTGTTGTACGTTTGCAAAAATTTGACAATTATGGCAATGTTTGACATATTTTGCGCAGTCGGCTTCCATGGTTGTTCAGTACCATCCTAGCCTTATGATTTGTTTGCACATGGCTCGTGCGTTCATGTGTGGTCCGCACTCGCCATCGTGTACTTGGGACATGATTTCGTGTCCCTTTTTGTAGTCGACGCACAAGAGTAGTGTACCTTGAGGCGTCTTTTTGAGTAGTTTGCCCATTTCCATCACGAATTGTGATGATAATAGGCGTAGGGCTCGCTTGGCCCGTTTGTCAATGTTTGGTGGGTATTCACCGTTTGTTTTGTAGTTGATGATTGCTTGGTACCAAGGGTCGGTTTGTTCTTCCTCGGTTTCAATGTCACAGATGTAGGCGGGTTCGTTCCGTCGTTCCACGACAATGGGTAGTGTTGCCATTCCCGGGGGTATGTTGATTAGTGACGCGAGTTTGGATAACGCGTCGGCGAATTGGTTTTTTTCGCGAGGAAGGTGTATGAATTCTACGTGATAGAATTCGTTTATGAGCTCTTGTATTTTGTTTTGGTATAATGCCAGGTTCTCATTAAGTATCTTCCATGCTCCGGATACTTGGTTGATTATGAGGGAGGAGTCCCCATAGACTCTTATGTTGCGGGCGTTGAGTACAAGCGCTGCTTGGAGACCGTGCAAGCACGCTTCGTATTCTACGGCGTTGTTTGTGACGTCAAAATCCAGTTTGATGGATAAGGGGGTGTGTTCGCCATTCGGGGATATGAGAAGTATTCCTACTCCACATCCTCGATAGTTGGAGGAGCCGTCGAAGTATAACTCCCATTGTTCTTGGTTGATGTTGTAAATCCCATCGTCTGGAAGGGATGCTGTGTCGATGATTGGTTGTTCGTTGATTGTGTTTTCAGCTAGGAAATCGGAGACTGCTCGTCCCTTGATTGCTTTGAGGGGTATGCACTTAAGGTCGAATTCGGCTAGGAGCAATGTCCGTCTGGCCATTCGTCCAGATTAGCACGGTGTTTCGAAAAGGTACTTTACTGGTCCATTTTTGAGTAGACCTTCGCCTGGTGTGCTAGCATGTAGTGACGGAGTTTTTGGATGACCATACCAATGCTAGACACTCTTCTCGACGGGTGAATATCGAGTTCGTAATCGAGAAATTTCTTGCTAATGTAGTAGATTGCGTGTTCTTCGCCGCTTTATCTCTTGAGCGAGCATGGCGCCCATGGCGGTAGGGGTTGTTGTAAGGTATAAGGATAGTGGTAAATCCTTTTGGGGTGGTCGTAGAACTGGTGGGTTAGTTAGCAATTCCTTGACCTTGTCAAATGCTTTTTGACATTCTTCGTCCCATTCAACGTGGTCGGTTTTCTTGAGTTTCTTGAAAACTGGTTCACATATCATGGTGAGTTTGCTAATGAAGCGTGAGATGTATTGGATTTGGCCCAAGAAACTTCGAATTTCGTCGAGGTTCTTCGGGGGTTGCATTTCTAGAATTGCTTTGACTTTCGAGGGGTCGACCTCGATGCCTCTTTGGCTCACTACATGTCCTAGTAGTTTACCGGATTTGACTCCAAAAGTACATTTTTGGGGATTGAGGCGCATTTTGTATTGTCGTAGGCGCGTGAAGAACTTGCGGAGGTTAGTGATATGACCACTTCTCTCCTTTGACTTCACGATCATATCGTCGATGTAGACATCGACTTCTTTGTGCATCATGTCATGTAAAAGGGTTGTAGCGGTGCGTTGGTATGTTGCGCCGGCATTGATTAGGCCGAAAGGCATGACCGTAAAGAAGATGCGCTACACGGTGTAATGAAGGCCGTCTTTGCCATGTCTTCGAGTGACATTTTGATTTGGTTGTAGCTGCGTAGTCAATCCATGAAGGATAGGAGGGCGTGGTCGGCGGTGTTGTCGACTAGGACGTCCACATGGGGTAATGGAAAGTCATCTTTGGGACTAGCTTTGTTCAAGTCACGAAAGTCAACGCATACTTGAATCTTGCCATTCTTTTTCAAGACTGGGACCATGTTTGAGACCCATTCAGGATATTCGATGACTTGGATGAAACCGGCTTGCAGTTGTTTTTCGATTTCTTCCTTGACCATAAGGGACCATTCGGGACGTAGTCTTCTTAGCTTTTACTTGATGGGTTTCAGAATCGTTTAATGGGGATGCGGTGCTCGGCGATGCTTCGTTCGATTCCGGGCATGTCTTTGTATGACCAAGCGAATACGTCCTTGAATTCGCTCAGAAGTTGTGTGAATTGGGTGCGCTCGTTTTCGTCTAGTGAGGCACCTAGTTGTAGTTCCCTTGGTTCTTCGGGGGTTCCCACATTTATGGTTATGGTTTCCTCGATGATAGGGTCTTGTGTTTTGGGAGAGACAAGGTTTGCAATGTATTTGTTTAATGATTCATTTGTTTGTTCATTTTCGCATGAGTTAGTGTCTTTTGTATTTTGTGTTTTGTTTGTTGCTTGTTGATTTTTGTTTGTTTGTATTTTGTTATTTGTTTTAGCTTGAGACAAGACGTAAGCAAATTTATTTATTTCATTATTTTGAAGAGAATTATTCGACAAATCAGAAAATTGCTTGGAGCTGGCCTCCGTAAAAAGGAAATCTAAACTAAAGCTAGAGTCTAGGATAGATGGGTCGACAGATGACCCGACACTAAGAGCATTAGAATCTAAAAGAATTTCTTCTTCTTCTTCTTCATCGTCTTCGCATTACCGAGTCGCCGCTGAGCTGCTTGAGTTGCTTGAGTTTGAATCACTCTCGTCCTTGTCTTTGAGATTAGTGACATGGTCGAAGAGTGGTCCTTCACCGGTGATAAGCTGGAAGTGGTGACCTTGTGCGTCGGTCCATTTCAGCGTCTTATACCATCCGTTGAGGGTTTTGTCTGTGGCGTCAGCTATAAGTAAGTTAGGATCGAAGTGACGGTCTCGCATGATCGTGGAGACAATCTCTTCGTTTTTGGTGCTCGGTGAGGCCTTGAGTGTATTGGGCTCGGCCTCACTAGAGAAACAAGTTTCAGATGAATGGATGATATCTCGAAGGGAGGTATTCCTGTCGACCGTTCCTCCGGGGGTGAAATATGCGTTCAGTTCGAGGATATAAGGTCGTAGGGTGACCTTGTGAGTTGATCTTCGCTTTTGGATTTCTTTAGCCATATTTTCCTGGTCATCGTCCTTGGGTTTATAGCCTAGACCCATGGTGAGCCAAAGGCTGTTGTTGTTTTTTGTTTTGAAAGGTTTGTAGGTTTTGATTGGTGTGCGTGTGATAGCGCCGACCTCAAAGTCGAAACCGCATAAGTCTTCCACGGGTTCGGCCACAATTTCCGCAGAATTGGGCTCTTTTGGTGTATCGAAAAGGGCTCGGAAATTTGAGGCCTTCAAGGTTATGATCTTCTCGTTGAGAGGGATCTTAACCTTTTGATGTAGAGTGGAAGTTACGGCTTTGGTGGAGTGAATCCACGGTCGCCCCAGGAGTATGTTATAGGAAGGGGTCATGTCGATGACTTGAAACTCGACTTTTCTTTCTATGGGACCGCTGCGTACGTGAAGAGAAATGGTTCCTTTCACGTGACGTCGGGTTCCGTCGAAAGTTTTGACTCCGTCCATACTCGGGGTGAAGTCTTTATCGGATAGGCCGAGGCGATGTGCGGTGGCCAATGGTAGAACATTGACTGCAGATCCGTTGTCAACAAGGGACACGGGCAAAGTTTTCTTCATACACCCTACGCTAATGTATAGAGCGAGGTTGTGGTTTGGTCCGAATGCGGGGAGATCATCATTTGAGAAGGTGATAGCTCCTGGTAACCAATCCCTTGTGACATGGCTGACCCTTTGATCTGGTGAGATCTCAGCGTCTGCGCATGCTATTTGTAGAGCGCGAATGAATGCATTCCTATGTTCCGCCGAGTCTCGTAAAAGGGCCCAGATGGAAACATCGGCTTTTCACTAGTGGAAAAAACCCCTATAGTGGCGGTGCTATAGTGTCGGTTTTAAAGGAAATGACACTAAATGTTCAAAGGAAGATATATTGTGTCGGTTTAAGCTAAAAACGACACAAAAAGGTAGAGTATTGGTGGCGGTTTTTATATAAACCGCCATAATATACCTTTTGGTGGCGGTTTGTGTATAAACCGACGTATTATTTGGCAAATTGAATTAATATATAGTGGCGGTTTTTAACAAAACCGACACTATATGTCAAAGTGAATAAACATATGGTGGCGTTTCTTGAGGAAACCGACACTATAGAATCTTGAAATAATATATAGTGGCGGTTTTTAAAAAACCGACACTATATGTCAAAGTAAATAAACATATGGTGGCGGTTCTTTTGGAAACCGACACTATAGGTATTAATATATAGTGGCGGTTTTTAACAAAACCGACACTATATGTCAAAGTGAAGGAACATATGGTGGCGGTTGTTAATAAAACCGACACTATAGTCACAACAATACAAAACACACAAACAAAACAAATAAATTTCTCAGCCTATTTCATTCACCATTTTCATTCATCATTTTCATTCATCGACCTGTTCTCTTCTACTTCTTCCTATTTCATTCATCATTTTCATTCAATCATCATTCATCGTCTCCTTCGTTGTCTTCTTCCTTCATCATCATCGTCTTCATCATCATCGTTTTCATCATCAAGCACTCTCAGCGACCACTACCAGTGCTCTACTCCGGTGTTTCGTTTTCGTCAACCTTGAGTCGATTCCTAGGGTTTCGACTTCAATTCATCGATTTTATTTCAGTTTAAACCTCCCTATTCAATTAATTAAGGTATACTTCGTTTTCAAATCTTCAATTTCAGTTTTAGTTCGTTTTTAACCTAGTATTTGGGGCTTTCTCACTCAAAAGCTTTTGGTTTGATTTGGAGATTCAATTGGGTCGGTTTTGAGATGCTAAATTCATTTCAAGCGAGCGCATATCAGTTTACTTCATCGATTTTGCGTCGTCAGTCAATGTTCATTCGGTTTTAGTGCTTTTTCGGTCTATACTCGTAGTGTTGCGTTTTATTTGATACTAAACTCTCTTGTTGCTGTCATTGGGTCGATTTCTGGCTTCTACGTGCACCCCACAAGTTTGACGCGAGTTACATCCTCGGTATTGCTTGAGGACGCGTCGTTTACAGCAGTTTTGGTGTTATCGAGTTCAAGTTTCGCGGTTTCCTCCTCGCAAGGTAAGGGCCTAACCCTTGATGAATTATTGATTGTATGAACTTGTGTTTGTGGTAATGTGTGATGAATACTAGGTGTGGGAACCTGTATGAGTGTGTGATGAATACTAGGTGTGGGAACCTGTATAAGTCAATTACTTGGCTTATGTCCTCACTTGTATGTAACGCTACTTATGTCCATACAGGTCAACAAAATTTGTATCATGACTTACACATTTTATTTATTTATTTGTTTATATTGAGCCATCTTATGTCCATACAGGTCAACAAAATCTGACTTGCAGTCAGGATGATATTGGTGATTACAACAAGTCTGTTGCAAATTCAAAACCTGAGATCTGTAAGTGTCCGGTGCCTCCTTATGCTTGGGTCTGTAACTTCTTCGTGACTGTAATTTGTTGTGCTGTGCAATTTTCGCTTTGATTGAATATCAGACACTCGGTAATGTTGTTTTTGTATGTGTAAGTTACTCAAGGAGAAAGGCTAGATGGCATTGGTAGTGAAGCTGCTGCACAGAAGCTTCGAGGGCGTGCTGGAACAAATGTCAGGGTGAAAATCCACACATATGATGGTCTTATATTAGAATTTGTCTTCTAAACATTATATATTTATCGTTTATGTATTTGTGATGCCAAGTTGCCTATACTGCCATAGCTTTGCTAATTAGCTATTGCAAATTTGCAATGATCGGCAGAGTCAGAGATCTCGATAATTATTTGACAGCTATCCAGAGAGATCATGCACAGCGATCACAGATTGAAGGAAAAAGAATTAAAGATGATGCTGCTGTTGAGGAAGCTAAACGTAAGGAGAAGGCTCGACACGAAGAGAATCTACGCCAACGGAAAGCAAAGGCAGAGGAAGAGGTATTTAAATCCAACCTTATTAAACAGGTGATTGGAAAACGTAATAGCCAACGCTTGTAAAATAAGTTGCTGTCGTTGAGATTCTGCCTGCATCTGCTGCTCGTAAAGCTATCCAGCACTCCATGTATGTTCCGATACCTACTGCGCCCATATATAGTTCATTCATTCCTCGTCGACTGACTTTGGCATGAGGATTGTTGTAACTTGCTGTGAAGCGCTACAGATAGACAAATAATGGTTGCATCTTATTTGTCAATTGAGTATGAAATTTTTGAGCGCCTTTTTGCAGATATGAGAGTCAGTTGGAAAGCGTCTGTAAGTTCCTCGATCCTATTATTGATTCACATGCTTAATGGCTACTTAATGTTCTTCACTGACTCAATTTCTTTATTTTTCCATTGCTGCTATAGGATCTCATTGATCCCCTAAATTTTCTTTGTTCCCAAGTATGCAGTATGTTCTGCATATGATTACTCTTTCTCAATATGTGTATGAGTACTCTTGCTTACGATAATCTCCTGTTGTCTTTGTTTTGGGTGATGGAATCTCTTGTTAGTACCAACCTTATTGTTGGAGCCTTTTATAGGCTTTTTAACTCCTTATTTTTCTTAACGGCTCAAATTTTTAACCGTATACCGCACCTCCATACTTGAAAAGTGTAATTGTCGTGGAACTGCTCAAGGACGCATCTCGAGAAGTAATTGATTTAATTTATCAAGTTACAGTCGCTTAGTTGGTTCATTTACACTTGTGTTATTTGTTCAAACTGTCATCCCAAATTATCCTACTACCTGCTATCCACATGGGTATGCTCTCTTATGTTAACAAGTGATTGGGTTTTGTTTAAACCATGTTATCTCTTACGTTAAGTTATATGTTCGTTGTGCTACTGGTTTCTGCTCTTAATTTAAGTTCAACGTCAATGTTATTGTCGTAATCTATATCTTCAAAACCTCTTATATAATGCAGGGTTTTGATAGGGAAAGGAAATTACGGGCCATTTGTGGTACCAGCAGATGTTGGAAAAGGCTATTGCAGAAAAGAGCAAGGAGTACCAGCAGAACAAGCCCACCGAAATAGTATGTTTCTTTTCCATATTGTGGCACTAAGCTTTTAAACATACAGCCGGCTTATTGAAATCTGTTATTTCATCTTTGTTATGCATACTCTTGGAGCCAAGTTATGGTTTTTAACGGTATCATACTGCCCTTAGCTTTTGTGTGGCTAGTGAGGAAGTATAACGATGGAAATGAATTGGAAAATGGTACTGCTGAACTAATAGTTTGCCGTTCTTTCTTTTGTTAATTATACTGAAGGAAAATGATGGAACCCAAGTCACAGAAAGCGAGTTGTGTTCGTAATCATGCACGATTGGCCATATTTGGTTTGTCTGCAAAGGTTATCTTATCTATCACGAGGTATGTCTTTCATTCCACTTCAATCGTTTGTTGCAGATCGCTGACCTTTTCTTTAAATTATCGGTGTTTCTTTTCTTTGTGCCAAAAAAGTGCCCTTAATTCATTTGTCGCCCGTAAATATGTCATGAAGTTATGACACCAAAAATGGTTAAATTATAAAGGTTTTGAAGATCACCAAGATAGTATTTTTCTATTTCTTTTTATCCTTTATGCTAAAACTTTTAGTGTTATTGAGGACTTAATTAAGTGCCAAGTTGTGTTTTATGACTCAGGTTGTTGAAAATGACGGTCTTTAAGATTTGAGGGCTCAAGTGGTTGTGTTGTTTATCCGGATGACTCATGTTTATTGCAGAATAAGAGAGTCGTGACGGTTGAGAGGAACTCAAAGATAGCGTAAATTTTAGTGATCGTGTATGCGGTATATTGTACGTTAATTACTTTAATTATTGGAGTATTAAACATAGTGTGCCTATGACTTGCAAGTATAATTTGTACGAAAATACATATTTTTGTCTTGTTCGATGATGAGTTTTTGGCCCTTGGACTTATAATTTTGAGGAGTGTGTTATTTGGATTATTAAATTTGTAAAAGTATTGGCTAAAATTGGCTCTTTAAGTAGCAAATTTTAAATATTTTTTTTTTAAAAAAAAATTAACCTTATTGTGGCGGTTCTAGCAACAACCGCCATTGTAAGTTAGACCAATGGTGGCGGTTCTAGCAAAAACCGCCACTATAAGTAAGACAAATAGTGGCGGTTCTAGCAACAACCGCCACTATAGGTCTTACCTATGATGGCGGTTCTAACAAGAACCGCCACTATAGGTCTCACCTATGATGGCGGTTCTAACAAAAACCGCCATTATAGGTCTCACCTATGATGGCGGTTCTAACAAAAACCGCCACTATAGGTATCACCTATGATGGCGGTTCTAACAAGAACCGCCACTATAGGTCTCACCTATGATGGCGGTTCTAACAAAAACCGCCACAATATGTTTATTTATGGTGTCGGTTTTCGAACCGACACGAATACCATACACGTCCCCCATATATACGTCGTACCATAACCGCCACTATAGGGTCCTTTGAACCGCCACTATAGGGGTTTTTTCCACTAGTGTTTGTGCGAGCGAGTTGCTTCTGAAGCACCTCACTCGTGTTTGGTGGTGGAATTATTGTAGAGGTGGAGGGTGTACTTGTAGAGGGGTTATCCTCTTGGGCTACGGCCTTGCCTTTCTCGGCCGCAGTTGCTTTTCTGGCATGTTCATCTGTGAAGATATTCTGATAAGGACGACCAGAGCGTGTGAGGTGTGAAACCTCGTCTTGGTCTTCCTTCTCGGGCTGCTCGCCCTTTTCTTTTTGATCTTTGTTTTCGGACTGCTTCCCTTCTTTTTCTTTCCCTTCTTGTTCTTTTTGTTTTTATTCGAGGAAGGAGTAGTTGAGAGTTGAGCCACCGTTTTGTTAGTGGGTGGCCACTCTTCGTCTTCGTCATCACTGAACCAGACCCCGTTGATTTGGTTATTATCGGGTGCGGTTAAGTAGGAACAATCTATAGTCGGAACTGATTCAATGAGGGTTGCGTGATTCTGGGCTCGGATACCGATTTCAATGAGTTCCTCGAAGTTCTCGGCATTTTCGTAGTCGAAATGTCTTTGCCATTTGGATTGTAGGCTGGAGAGAAATATGTCCATGAGTTCATCTTCATGCGGAGGATTCGGAACTTGGGTAAGTAGTCCTCTCCATCGTGCAAGGTAGTGGATAAAGTCTTCCTCGTCCTTTTGACGTGGAGCCGTGAGAGCATAGAGGGAGACATGCTTGTTGACCTTGTTCTTAGCGCGTTGCTCTAGGCGTTCAACTTCGATCTGATGCAAGGTCTTCAAGTTGTCAATGTCTTTGGTGAGCTGATTCACACGGTCACGGAGAGTTCTCAAACTATTGAGGTTAGCCATTTTTGAGGTGCGTTTGAAACGAGGAGTGACGATGCGATTCATGGTGAGTATTCAGCTGAGGCCTGATCAAGCCCTAGTCCTGCATTTCACTTGTATATTAGTGACACGACTCGACCCACTAGACTCACATCCATTTTTAAGCATTCATTTTAGCTCATTTCTTTGTTTAGAAAGACCTTTTATGTTTTGAAAAGAGGAGATTTTCGAAAAGGTTTTAGCTAAAGGAAGCTTTTGAGACGAGAATGTGTGCGCACATCTCGCCTCGATGTTAAAACGTTTTGCATTTGCACCCGTCGAACTAGTATCGGCGATTTGCCGAGGTGAGCTCGAGTCGGATGTGTAAAAGAGGAAGGATTCGGCTCGAGCAAGTCGAGTCGAGGATGTTAAAACAGAGTCTAGGCCGTGTGACCTAGAGGATTGAAATCCACGAGCTCGGGTTTTAATCCTTGCTCGGGTTTTTGCTTGTTAGTGAAAAAGGAGAATTTCAAGAAAGCTTGTTTCAAAAATTCGCGATAGTTTTGTTTGAAAAGTGTTAGTTTAAATGTTAGATGTTAGGTTCATTTATCTTTGAAACGTTTAAGCGAGTTTTCAAAGATATGAATGCAAATGCTCGTTTTGAAAAAGACCATGGAGTGCATAGCCTCGAACTTGTACGTATGACTCAAAAGGGGTGAAAATGAGTCAGTCGGGTACACCTCCAACTACCTCGAGTACGCTTTGGCAGATACTTAACCCCTTCATTTCCTTACGGCAGGCGATAGGTTTTCTGAGAGAACCTTTGAAGGCGGTCGAGATAGCCGTTTACGGCAAGCCGTGGAGGGGCAAGAGGAAAGCTAGTCCGGCATGTGCTTTATCGAGTGGACAAGCCTGCATGTGGGAACCACCTCTCGAGGGTGCAAAGGGTGCCTAGATTCCAAAAGGAATGGACTCTAAACGAATGTGCATAGCTCAAATATGTATACTTGGATTGTTCAAGGCTTTCAAGTTTCACCTCTTTATTTTTAAAAATAAAAAGCTAGTTTTAAGTTTTAAAAATAAAATTTCCCCAGTGGAGTCGCCAAACTGTGGAACCCGGGAACCGCGTCAAGGGACCCAACTCGGCGTCTTGCTTAAGGGCGGATTTTAAAGTTAAAAAAGATTAAGTTGGAAAAACCTTTAAGAACTGTTATGGAGTCGCCACCTAATTATCGCGGAAATTAGGAACCTGCTACCATGTTCTAAGTTAAAAACATGTCCTAGATTTTGGAGCACGCCGACACCCCTAGATCTAAGGTTGTGAAACCAGATTGGATTCGGGGTGAGGGTACTTTAGAAAAAGAGTTAATTCAAATAATGATTTATGAAAACCTTTTAGAAAAGCCTATGTAAAAATAGCCTCTACTGACCTAGAACAATCCTTGTAAGATGATATTTGAGCTAATGTTATCGCTACGTACAAGTGCGATAAGTTTGTAAAAGAATGCAGATGCAGATGCAGATGCAAAAAGGTTGATTAAAATCCTCAGTTTAGCATGTTTAACTTGTTAATGAATACGGTTCAGTTAAAGGTCGAATTCATTGTTTAAGTTGATTTAATGCAAAATAAGAAGGTGCAAGATGCATGCAAATAAAATAAAGTTCAATTGTCCATTGATTTATTTTATAAGAATTCGATTCTTATGCGACTTTGGCGTGTCATCGGATATGAAGTGTACCCAAGTAAATAGAACACTTGGAGTGCAAGCGTACTGGGTGCCAAAGCGGGGCGCTAAAGTGTAGACCCCTTTGTTAGTCCATAGAAAATAAGAAAAAGCTTTTGATCCAAGTGGATCGGTACCTACCTTGTCCTGACGCTTCAGATCTGGGCAGAGCTTCGCTTCTTGAACTTAAAAGGAGGATGAATTCAACACGGGATGGTGTGTTGAACTCAAGGATTTGAGTGCTTGAGGCTTTGTGAGTGTTTTGTGGTGTATGATGTGAAAGCTAGGTGTAAATTGTGTTTTTCTGAAGAGAAATTGTGTGTTTGAGGTCGGGGTATATGGGTGTATGTAGATACCCGTATCCGTACCCCCCCAAAAACAAACCCGATGATAAAAAGGACTTCCATTCATGCTTTTAAAAGAGTCGAAACGGTACAAAAGTGTCTAAAACGTATTAGTCATTTTTAGCGTATTAATTTGGACTTGCATAATCATAAAAATGAAATGTCACTCTTAGTCATTATAAGCACAACACGAGCACGAAACAGGAACGTCTTATTAAGCCAAGCCACAAAAACAGCCCAACTAGCTACAAAACGGCCCAAACTTACAAAAACGACCCAAAACCCAACACACAAAACGGGCCCAAGTGCGTCCCGTGTCACATTTTCACAAAATTAGGTTCTATAATACCACAAAATAATATAATTCAATATTATTGTATTTCGAGCCAAAACCGAAAAACACGACAAAAACCGGAGCACGAAAATCGAAATTGGACCAAAAACCGACTAGGCCCAAATTATACTTAACCCACACGTAAATATCTAAATAAAACATAATCATTACTTAATCATACGTCCAAAACTAAAAGGCGGCTAAAACAGCACACCAAAACAAAATACAAATCGCTAGTTGACAGGCGATTAAAAACTTTAATCGCCTGTCAACAGGCGATTAAGTTTTTTGTCTACGCATAAACCAGCCAACCTCTATAAATACCAACCCACTTCATTCATTTCAACAACAACAACTCGGTTTTACAAAACACACTAAAATACTCACAAAATCCACTCAAAAATACCGTCTTTGCATTTTCGAAAGGTAAACATTTTACCTACGTTTTGGGACGTTTGAGACTCGGACAAAGGGGTTACATTAACCCCAACCCGATATTGGCATTAGCGAAGCCGTATTCGTAATACGGTTGTAGTAATTCGGATTCATAATCCGTCTAAACCTCGCCAATATCGCATAAATAAACGACTCATTATCACTAAAGCAAACCGACGTCACTTTTATAATTATGCAAGTCCTCATTCATGCATTAAATAACGACTAGAATCACGGATCCAACACTAAATTGTCTGCTTCATAGAGTCTTTTAGCATGTCAAAACTGAGGGTTTTCACAAATTCTTAAAGAGTCAAATATGAGGTCGGAAAATAACGTTTATGGTAATAATTTAGTCAATAAATTATTACTTAACGTACATTTCCCATAGAAAAGTCATTATTTTGACGATTTACATTATTTATGCATTTTCATCGAGTCATATATATTCGCACTTGTACGTAGCGTCATTTTAGCCCAAATATCGAAATTAACTAAATGTTTTCAAATTAGTAGAGACTACTTTTACGTAGGCTTTTTGATTTCAGTTTTCAAAACACATTTTTGTCAAAACTTTTGAAAAGTAACCTCACTCCGAATCCCTTCTCTGGTTTCAAACCTCAGATTGATAGATATCGACGCATCTTGAAATCTGAGACACTCGTGTCTTGTATTTCAAGACGCGTTGAATAGGTTCCAAATTCCTTTAATATTTGGTGGCGACTCCGAAAATACATTTTCAAAAAGGATTTTTCTACTTTTCTTTTTTGATCACAAATTCATGCAATGATCTCCCCATTTTTACAAAACTTCGCACCCCTTTTCCTGCGAGGCGCATTCCGCTTCCCGACGCCCAAGACGGCGAGGATGGCGCCCATGGCGTCGATAGGTTTCTTCCCGGTACCTTCAGCTGTCGACTCCGCTGGGGACGAGCATGATTTTTATTATTTTTGAAAAACTAGTTTTTCTTTTATTTTAAAATCATAAAGAAGTGAAGCTTGAAACTTTGAAAACATTTACGCTTTCGATATTTGGGCAAAAATACGTTGAGTCGAATCCTCCTGATTCAAACCACACCCTTTGAGGAACGTCCCCAGCATTCTCGCTTCATAAGCGAGGTAACTCCGACACACCGCTCTCTCACCCTCCACGATTACAAGTACGGCATCCGCATAAACGATCGTAGAAGTCAAACTTCGAGCGCTCTAGGGCCGTCTTGAATGCACACCTAAGACGTGTGTAGTCTTGCGGGTGCCCTACCAAACGTTAAGGGAATGGCCGGAGGGAACCTTACCCTATAAGCCAAAAACCTGTGTTTATATGTACAAGTGTGAAGCTATAGTACCCTCACTATAGTCGTCTTTCAAAACCATTTCATGCAAAAACTTTTCCTAGGCATTTTACATTTAAAATACGTCCATTTTTGAAAATTCACTTTTAAACTTTTTTTCAAAAAGGTCATACTTTTAAAAACACGCCGTTAGGCTCTTTGACCTATAGTCATTTGAGTTTGATAAATAAAATGCCAGTGCATTTAAAACCGATCCAGGATAATCACTAGATCCCAGATCTTTTTCAAAACGTAAATGAATTATGCGACTGACGTATCGTCATAATAAATTTATTGCAAAAAATTTCATAGAGCAAAAACCCGTAAATGTCAATGCATTTCGGAGATTTTAAATGAAATTAACCTTTAGTACGTTAGAATTAGCTCTAAGTCGAGTGACTTCATTAGTCATCCCGATTTAATCTTTTTTCTCTCAAAAAAACAAAAACGCGGGCCCGTTCAAATGCGAACCCGTCGATTTAATTTTTGAATCAAGTGACCTATCGTCATTTTGATTTAATTCCCTGAGTCCCACGTGAAAGGCGAACAAGTAATCGCCTTTTACCCAATTTTGACATCCTCAGATCGACTAGCCTATCGCTACTTCGGTTTGATCCTTTTTATCGTAATGATAAACCCCTAGCAACATACCGCTAAACTGGGTTAATCAGATTATGATCATAAAATTTTCCTACCTCGAGATTAGGGACGTGTCAACATGCCCCTACCTCAAAAGCTTCCTGTGTCTTTTTAAGCTAAAAACACGAGTCGAGTCATGCACACACTTTTTTACTTCTTTGAATGCGATTTTTCGTTGAGTTTTTTCTTCCTTTTTAGAGTCACTAAAGGTTTGAAAACTTTGTCAGGTCCACTCATTGAAAAACCCTGGATACACCACAAACCCCCCATTGAACAAAACCTGGATACCACGGCGAGACCAAGAACCGCCACTTAAACCCACCTCCGCCTCCAAAGAAGCGCCCCAACAACAAAACATAACCGAAACCTGTAATGGCCTTCCAACAAGATGAAGGTTTCGGAGGCCCACCACGCCCCCCCCCCCCCCCCCCCCCCCCCGGGAGGTAACTGCCGAGCAAGTCCGACAGCTCAATGATAGGATAGCTAGCCTCACTACGACGATCGAGCAAATGGCTATCATGCAAAAGTTCAAGCGAGAGAAAAATGCCGACGCCTAGCCGAGGAATCCGAACGGAATGCAAAAAGGTTTCGAACCATGGAAGAACGTCTCACGAACTCAAGAGGTTACTCCATACACCAAGAGAATGAGCACATCCCAAAGAACGTCAGGTCCATGCTACCAGACAAGCTAGCACTTAGTGATCTTCCCATCTTCAAAGGTCACGAAAGCCCGCTCGTTCACGTCAAGGCTTTCAAAGCTAAAATGGCCATCATGGGTGTTGAGCCCCCTGCGTGGGCTACCTTATTTCCACACTCATTAGACGCACAGCCCAGGGCATGATTCTACGCTCTAGAGCCACACAAAACGGGTAGTTTCGAAGACATAACGGTTGCGTTTGATCTACAGTATCGGGACAATAATGATATCCAAGTCTCGCTACGTACCTTGGAGGTCCTGACTCAGAGGGACAATGAAGGGTTTACCGAGTACCTGACGCTACCGAAGAAGCGGTGCTTAAATACCTAACCGCCCAAGGGACACCGATCTAATCACTAAGTTCATCAACAACCTCACCCTCAAGATACCAACAACACCTACGGTACGGAAATTTTGACAACTTCTCAACCCTCAGCGTCGTCGGCGAGCTCATCGAGGACGACCTCCGTAAAGAAAATAGGAATAAAAGTACAGGTCGAGGATATCAAGGAAGCTCATCTCGAGCCACTGCCAAAGTCGAGCCCATCCATGCCATCAACGCACTGGACGCGTTAGAGGCACCACCGGTTTTTACGACACCACCAAGGCCTGCCGCACCTCCGCCAAAAGCATCATACTCACCTACGGGTCCCAGCCCACTAAAAGCCCGACGAAGCTTTGACCCCATATACATGACCTACTCAAAGGCACTACAGAAGCTTGTGAGCCGCAATGTACTTCAACTCATAGGACCTACTAGCGAGCCTCCCCCAGACAAGAAACCAAAGTCATGGGATCAGAACGCATACTGCGAATTTCACAGAGGAAAGGGGCATGATACCGAGCAATGTTTCCGCCTGAAAAACATAGTCCAAGATCTGATCGACGATAACACTATTGTGAAGCCCAGCCCGAGCCCTAAACCTTCGAACCAGCTCAATCCTTTGCATAACCATGCTATATTTACAGGGACACACCCCATCATCGACTGCTCTAAAATGATAGTCTCAGACGACACGAAGTCAATCTAGATCTGGAATACTTCAAGATGAAGCCGACAATGATGACATCCGTGATATGTCTCCAAGATGAGCCCTACGAGGAGGAGGCTCAACCGTCGCCCGCCAGGCAAGTGCGAGAGCTACGTCCACAAGTACCCATTTAGGCTATCGACGGTGATGACGAAGTAGCATACCTAACACGTTACGGGCGTCCATACCAAGCTTTCTAAAGTTACTTGAGCCCCGTAACCCCCGCCAAGGTTGGATCGCTCAAGAGAAGAACAAGGGAATAATCATGAGACGAGGATACGCCGTCTACTTCGCCTACCTCGTGGCCTCACTTCCAAGCGCCGCCCCGCAAACTTTACTAGTTCACTGCAAGCATTGCTCCTACCCCACGCCGCCATCCAAAGAAAGTATCATTACCTAACGCTAACCTCGCGCTTACTCCACCACTAATAAAATAGCATCACCAAGCCGCCACCCCTTCACCCTTACCCACGCCTGAGATCGGAGACACGCTCCAAAAATTTCAATAAGACAAAGGCGACATTTCAATCTGGCAGCTCTTAAGCGACTCAATGGGACATCGTGAAGCCCTTTACCAAGCCTTACAGGCCACCCCAATGGCATCGGAAATGTCTCCACAAAAACTTATCAGTAACATAACACGCGAATGGCAGGCTAATGCCGTCACCCTTTCGGATAAAGACCTCCTCGCTTTCACAAGACGCACAATCTACCTCTCTACATCAACGTGGAATGCCACGACATGACATTACCGGCCGCCCCCAACGACAATGGATCCGCAGTCCACGTCCTACCCCTGGAAACAGCCAAAAAACTAAGGATTGAAGAGAACGATTTCATTCCATGTACCGGCGGTGTCAGGGCTTACGATGGAACACGTCGCAAAGATAAAGAGGAACCGCCTCTTTCCCATTATGACAGGGCTACCATGAGAGAAACCGAATTTCAAATCATTGACATACCCCCAACCTACAACATGCTGTTAGGAAGGCCATGGATCCACGCTACCAAGGCCGTCACCTCAACCCTACATCAAAAGGTCAGGATGCCTTTAGGTGACGAGATTGTCACCATCGACGCTTCAAACTTTCGTGCTACGCTTAAACAACACAAAGGAGGCAATAGTACTGCAGAAATAAACGCCGATCCAGCCGATGACATATGTGGTTTCGACTTCGACTTCAGTATCTGCACCATGACTCGCGAAGAGGAAATCGCTTCGCTCTACGCCAGGGACAACGACAATAAATGGCCTACTATGGGTCTATCTTATGTGCCATGGGCACACGAAGTCTCCCACGGTTGGGAATCGTACAACGATCGCAAGAAGCGTCATGATTTCCACATGCAGTCATACCACATCTTCCCCAACAACTATTTCGTTAGGGAGGGCACTAGCAGAATCCCCAAGAACGTATCCACATACACCATCACCGGAATTGAACTTGTCTCCGACATCATACGCAACTCCAACTTCAACCCCACTGACCTAATCGTTCCTTACGAAGAAAAAACACACGATGGATGGTCAAAAACCCTTGAATGGACCGACGAACAAGGCCGCAATTTCAAGATCACTACCGGCCAAGGCTACACCTTCGAAGATTCTAACTCCGACGAAGATGAAGACAACGCCCTCAACAAAAAGACCGTCGTAGAATTTAAACTTCCCCGTCGTCATTTTAAGTCTTATGCCCCAACTAAACCCCCGGGATATCTCCCGGATATAATCAATTTAGCTAAAGAACTAGAGTCATTAAGGTTATCCAAAGCTCCCTCGTCTGAGCTATCTTCAAATGTAACCGCTTTTGATAACATTAATAACATGAAAGTTTTTGATTACTCTTTGCCTCATTTAAAATCTACGTATTCCAACGATCACGATAAATTTAAACTAGAAAACATTACATTATATAGATACATTGCAAGCATTGTCTCAAAACCCGAACAGGACCCCATCATTGAAGACACAACAACCATAGACATAGGCACGCCCGAAGAGCCTCAAGAACTGCAACTGGGGGCTTCACTGAGCACAGAAGAAAGGGCCACATATATCAAGCTCCTCGCAGAGTTTAAGGACGTCATTGCCTGGTCATATAAGGACATGCCCGGCATAGACCGCGAGATAGCTGAACACCGCATCCCGATCAAGCAAGGTTCCAGACCCGTCAAACAGAAGCTCCGACGTATTAAGCCAGAATGGTCTCTCATGGTCAAAGAAGAGATCGAAAAGCAACATAAGTCGGATTCATCCGAGTCATTGAATACTACGATTGGGTCTCCAACATGGTGCCAGAATGAAGAAAAGCGGCAAAATACGGTATGTGCCGACTTCGAGACCTAAACAAAGCTCGCCTAAAAGACGATTTCCCACTACCTCACATGGATATCCTGATCGACAACACAGAGACCACGCCTATCGCTATTCATGGAGCGGATCACGCGGATACAACCAAATCAAGATGGCGGCAGACGACATGCGAAAAACCACTTTCAGAACTCCCCTGGGGAACATATTGCTACACGCCATGCCATTTGGGCTCATAAACGCCGGCTACCTACCAACGCATCGCCACCACCTTGCTCCACGACATGATGCATAAGGAGGTCGAGGTATACGTCGGCGACATGATCGTGAAGTCAAAGGAAAGCGGACAACCACGCCACAAACCGGAAATTCTTCACCCGAATCGAGCAAAGATAAGATGCGATTGAACCCACAGAAATGCACCTTTGGGGTCACATCAGGCAAGTTGCTGGGTCACATAGTAAGCCAGCGCGGGATCGAAATAGATCCAACCAAAATCAAGGCAATAATGGGTATGAAACCGCCAAGCAACATCGACGAAATAAGGAGCTTTTTGGGACAAGTCCAATATATCTCCCGATTTATCAGCAAACTCACCATGATTTGTGAGCCAATCTTCAAGAAATTGAAGAAAGAAGTGCATACGAAATGGGACGACGATTGTCAACAAGCATTCGACAAGGTCAAGAGCCTGCTCACAAATCCACCCGTTCTGGTACCCCCACAAAAGGACTTGCCCCTATCGCTATACTTAACAACCACGCCAAACGCTATGGGTGCCATGCTCGCCCAGGAAGTCAACAACGAAGAACGGGCCATCTACTACATTAGCAAAAAGTTTCACGATTACGAAACTCGGTATGAACCAGTCGAGAAAAGCTGCCTCTCGCTAGTCTGGGCCACCAAAAAGCTCAGGCACTACCTACTCACTAGCACAACAAGAGTCTACTCCCTGATGGACCCCCTCAAGTACTTATTTGAAAAACCAGTCCTAAATGGGCGTATGGCCAGATGGACTCTACTTCTCGCCGAGTATGAACTCAAATACCTCCCTCTGAAAGTAATCAAGGGAAGAGCAGTTTCCGACTTCCTTGCAGAAAACGCTATCATCGAACAACCCATGATCGATACAATGTCATTCCCTGACGATGGAATCTTTGCCATAGAAAAGGAATACTGGCAATTATACTTTGACGGAGCATCAAACTACCGCGACTCACGAGTAGGAATACTCTTAATATCCCCAAATGGCGACCATACTCCGCCTCGATCAAGCTCGATTTTAGCGTCACAAACAATGCCGCAGAATCACGGCTTTGCATTTACGACCGCAAGCCGCCATCGCCCTCAAAATAAAGAACCTACGGTGCATGGAGATTCATTCCTCATCATAAATCAAGTGGCCGGGCATGGAAGATCATGAGCGAAACCTCACCAAATACCAAACAAAAGTACAAAAACTCCTAACCAACTTCGACAAAGATCGAATTTTACCACCTCCCAAGGGAAGAAACCGCTTGCCGACGACCGCCAAAACTCATCCCTCGCTCAACATGCCACGGACATGAAGTTATTACCCATCATCGTCGAAAGACGTGGCGAACCAACAGATACATCCATACCATTGACCTGGACGGCCGAGCGCATGAGCCTTGGTATCAAGCTATAATCAACTACAAAACAGACAACACTTACCCACCCGACACCGATAAACGTGGACAGAGAGCTATCAGACTCCTAGCTTCCCAATTTGTGCTAGAGATGGGACAATTACTCAAGAAAACACCACAAGGGACGCTGCTCATATGTGTCGACTACAAGAAGAGGCGAAATCGTCACGCAAGTCCATGATGGCGAATGCGGACCCCACATGAACGCCCGAGCACTCTGCAAACAGATTCTACGGCTAGGATGGTATTGGACGACCATGGAAGCAGACTGCATCCAATACGTCAAGCACTGCCACAACTGCCAAATTTTCAGCAACGTCCAACATGTACCACCTTCACCACTATACAGCCTAACCTCACCCTGGCCCTTTTCAACCTGGGGCATCGACGTAATAGGAAAAGTCCACCCCATCTGAGCGAGGAGGTCAACTGTTTCGTGTTGGTGGCGTCGACTACTTTACTAAATGGGTAAGCAAAGATCTTTTTCAACCCTCGGCTCCAAAGAAGTCGCCAAATTCATACAGACAAACATTATATGCGGTATGGCATACCCCATGAGTTCATCGGCGATCAAGGCTCGTGACTTTCGGTAGCGAGGCGAAGCTATACTCACAAAATACAACATCCAACATCACAAATCCTCGCCTATCGACCCCAAACCAATGGAGCCGTTGAGGCAAAGAAACAAGGCGGTCGTCACCATACTCGAGAAAATGATCGATTCTGCAAAGATTGGCCCAACAAGATACCATATGCATTATGGGGATACCGCGACTACCATTCGCACGCCCACGTGCATGACCCCTATTTCCTCACCTATGGCATGGAAGCCGCCCAACCAGTGGAAATAGAAATACGATCTCTACGCATACTAATGGAAAGTAGCATCCGAGCGAGAATGGGCCCGTGAGCGATACTGCATTGACTCATGCTCCCGGACTTAACGCCGATGCATTCCCCGAGTACCGCATTTAATGTACCAAGCCCGACTACAACGAGCATTCAACAAACGAAAGGTTAAGCCACGAAACATAAAAGTAGGTGATCTCGTACTAAAGTCACCCGAGCACCACTTTAATCGACCCACGAGGAAAATTCAAGCCTAACTGGACCCTACCTCGTCAAGGAAATCTTCCGGCGAGCAAAGAAACTAACCGACTTGGACGGTCAAGAGTTTAACCTCGCAACGAACCTCGATCAACTCAAAAAGTACTACCCTTAAAAATGCCTTGCAATGTATCTATAAAATGTAAAATTTTCTAAAAAAAAACAATTCATGGACCGACATGTCCTTAAACATGTTCATGGACCGACATGTCCTTAAACATGTTCATGGGCCGGCATGCCCCTAAACGTGCACTCTCTCTACAAAAATCAAAAACACAATTCATGGGCCGGCATGCCCCTAAACATGGATCCATCAAACACAATTCATGGGCCGGCATGCCCCTAAACGTGCACATTCACCACAAAAAAGCAAACACAACTCTTGGGCCGGTATGCCCCTAAACGTACACTTCCGAACTACGCCGGTTTGATTCCACTTTTCGTGGATACGTAGGCAGCTTTGCAAAAAGCGCAACCGATATTCAACACAAAACGACACGTCCAAAGCTTAAAAAAGTCAAGGACATAGTCAACACAAAATTCGTCTTGCAAACCTAAGGGTAAAAAGACGATATTCAACACAAAATGACACGTCCAAAGCTTAAAAAAGTCAAGGACATAGTCAACACAAAATTCGCCTTGCAAACCTAAGGGTAAAAAAAAAAAACGATATTCAACACAAAATGACACGTCCAAAGCTTAAAAAGGCTAAGGACATAGTCAACACAAAAATTCGTCTTTTAAACCTAAAGGTAAAAAAGAACGACATTCAACACAAAACGACAAACCCAAAGCTTAAAAAAAAGTCGAGGGAATAGTCAATACAAAAATTTCCTAAAAACCATGCTCGCATTCTAAACCTTTGAAAAGAGATTAAAGCCAAGGAATTTCACACAGAATAACAAGCAAAATGAGGCAAAGTCGTAAATAAAAAAACCTGATTTTTATTAATCTTAAAAAGAACGGTTACATTTTGGATTTTTCAGACGTAGGAACATAGACTACACTAACAAACACTACAATATATTACAGCACAAATCCCGGCATGTACATCGGGTTTAGGATAAACAATATATAATACATAATACAACATAATATGAACATAATACTAACAAACCAGCAACAAAACCACACTAGATTCCCTTAAACCACCGAACCTTTCGACTGAACGGGGAAGCAACAACCCTCAACCCCTGCGACGATCCCCAACATTACCATGACGACCTGGAGCACCCGGCCCTGGTATGCAACGATGACCAAACACACACTCCGCCGCTGAGAGAGGCGCGAGGCTCAAGCATCACCCCACCTGCATTACGTCCAAAGCGGATCGGGTCATAGGCAGACGTCGGCGGAGGCTCGTTAAGCTCTAAGGCACGAAGACGAGCCCTCTCATGGACACTTTCAGCAACGGTCTATTTAACGTAGGCTCTCGATACCCGGATCGTCCCAGCAGTGCCAGCCACAAGCCACTTAGGGCGCATGATCCAACCACCAGCCCACTCGTCAGTCACCTGGTTATTCAACACAACCATGTCCTGTACCTTCGTGTCCTGGCCAGGAATGAACTGTGCATACCCTATTTGTCACCTAACTCGCATAGGGTGGATGTAAACGCCCATCTCGAACCCACATAAGAGAACTCCGGAGGGACCATCACCTACTGCGCTAGCCGTCACGTCAATTATCCCCCACCACGGAACCGACCAACGGATATCACATGACCTCACAAACTCAGGGAAGTAGTCACTAGGACGTTCGTCTGGACCCGACCACCGCATGTAACGGCGCATGATCCAACCACCAGCCGATGTCGTTCAACACATTCAGACGCTCCATCAGCCACAACTGGAGGATCAAGGGACATCCTCGGTACGCATGCTCCCTGTTGCATGCCCGATCATCCAATCCAAGGATCGTCTCCGCCAGAATTAAAGCAGACGGATTGCAACCTATTTCCATCTGCTCCACAACGGCAATCAAACGCGGGTCTCCCAACAACCCCTCGGATATAGAGTCCGGGAACATGTAGCAGTGTACCAAGTAAAAGGCCAAAGCCCTCCTCCTGGCCACAGCAGAGATATGCCCATTCTCGTCATTCCTAAACCATTGACACAAGCGATGGAGTTCGACACGGCTCCCAACAAATAGCTCTTCCACCTCATCCCGGGTCATCTGGAGGTAGTTCTGAACCTGCCTCTTATAGCCAAACTCCTGCCTGACACATACCGGCAAGCTAATACGCACCCACCCACCAATGGCTCCAAACTCCTCAACTAGAGGGCAAACCTCTCCGCAAGGAAAGCGGAACACGTGAAGGCTTGGATCCCAATACTCAAGACAGGCGTCCAGGAACTCGTACTCTATTCGAACCTGCCTTAGCCCACGAAATACGCCAACTCCGCAATCTTTCAAAAACTTCTTCTCGACACCCGACAAGGACGCACACCAACGGCGCAAGTTTCCTTCAAAATTCTCCATAATTCGACAAACGTTCCGTAAATATTCTGAATATTTTTGGAAAATCGAGAATGGGAAATGAAAGGATGAGTGAAATGAGTTAACCTAGCCCTCCTTTTATAGCCGAGATTTGCACAACGAAATACAACACAAAAACTTAAACGCTAGAGAACAAGCGATTAAAATAAATCAAACAAAAACCAAGAAACAAAATTATGTAATCGTAAGAACAAAGGATTAAAAGTAAAATCGCTTGTTTACAGGCGATTTTCTTTCTGACAAAATTATTCGATTTCTTACACTTCTTACACACCTATACCCTAAATTTTTTAACTTATTACCCCTACACTATTTTTACCGACCTCCTAGCCGACGTTTATGACCCCGACGCGTCGTCTCGATTTGCGTAATCGACTCCCGTCTTTCGTATTTTTCATTTTTTACAAAACACGATAATCACACAAAAATTAAACCCCACACAAAATACGATTTTCGCATTCACAATTTTCGTCTCAAAACGTCGTTTTAGCTCACATTTTTATAATGTCAAAAGCGTCTTTTTACGAGTCTAAAATATTTTTCTAAATAGCATTTTTCAAAGCTCCACATTCGCTTTTAGTTCGGTCATTAGCGAGTCAGTCTCAATCGAGACATATATATATGCTTTTACGACTAACAATGTTTTGCAGGTACGCTCTAAGCAAATACGCGAGATTTCGTAATCTTGGCCACGACGCAGGAACGCGTTTTTCGCAACAAGACAAAATAACCGAATTAAACCCATAAACACCCACAAAACCAGAAAATCAACCATACACAAGTCCCAATACATAAACCGTTACAAAAAAATATACTAATATTCATAACACAAGTCCAGTACATATACAAGTCCAAGCTTCATGGCGAATGGTCACGACGCCATTTGTAAGGCGACGCAGTGAGTCGATCTCAAGACGCGCATCTATCCAACTCCTCTGCGTGCCGACCCTCTACCTCTGCCCGGACTCTCGCCAGCTCCTCGGCATCGCGACCTCCATTTCGACGCGATCTCGCGACCTCCTCACCGACCTCCTAACTCAAGTCGAGCGTGGCACGCTTCCTCTCGAGCCCTGGTACATCCACAACCTTCTCGCGACGACCGTGCCATCGTTCGCGCGCTCCGCCACCTCTCCCGTGGCACCTCACCAGCCACCGCCACAACCACGAGAATTACATTTAGCTTTCCAACCTGGGGGCTATAATCACAAAACCGCTTCAACAGAGTTTGACTAATGATTTTACAATAAAATCTTACTCAAACTGGGGGCTATATTCAAAAACCGTTTCAACAGAGTTTGACTAATGATTTTACAATAAAATCTTACTCAAACTGGGGGCTATACTACATAATACTCATGCTGTACGAAGAAGAAAGTGAATACCTTTTTCACGCGCGGATCCCACCTCTCCAGGCCCGCATCGGTCACCACGGACATAGACGCAGGCAACACAATCGAATGCTGGCAGCCCTCGTGCACGACCAATAGATCCTCGACGAACGGAGGAGGCTGGAACTCAAGATCAGGATCACGTCGCTACAAAACAAAAACAGGGTAAATTTTTGCTTTTAAAAACCAAAAACGCAAAAAAGAAAAACAACAACAAAATATACCTCGATCACACACAAGAAGGGCATCTTGTGCCCAAGTCACGTAATCCTCGGCCGCGGCGAGGAGTCGGACTCACCCTCATGGTACACGTCCACGACGCCGTTAGCGTCGGGCGTTTCCACAAACAAACCGAGGGCGAGGAGCAGTGCGATGAAGCCGCCACGCGACCCGTCTGCGGCAGACAAACGCCACCACCAAGTACCAAGATTTGAACCATACTGGTCTCGATATCTGACCGCCGTCAGTCAGGGGACCAAAGCGAATGAAATCGTCGGAGGGACGCCGGTAAACTTCCTCCAAGGGTCGCGAACGAACTACAAAACAAAACCAAATTATAAACCACAAAAACAAACACAAACCCAAAAACAAGCTACAAAAGACCAAAGTACAAAACACAAATACCCTTACCTTATCCACGGTCATCCCGTTGAAGCGCACACGAGCCGCGTCGTAGTTTAGGCCAATACCCTTCCGATCCGCTGTCGCATAGGCATGGAAAGCCGGATACTGCGCCTCAACCTTGAACGTGTCCGGGAGCAGAGAGGGGAAGTGAGCGTAGCACCAAGACTGCAAGCAATCAGAATACAACGTCACAAAAGGAAAGCAAAGACAAGATAACAGGACTCTGCGAAATCAAAACTTACCTCCATCAGAAGACCAGGGCCCACGAGAGACACATCTGAATCCTCGTCCCGATCCGGTCGGGCGCGCGCGTCCCTCGAGATCTGGATCAACGGACCCAGAGCGGGAGTAACCCGGTCGAAGTCACCAAGACGTGACATGTCGGCAGAGCCATCGCCACGGTGTCGGCCTTTCGCTCCCCGCCATCGCCAAACCGGGTGGCGGGTTAGGAACCGCCTGACCAGTAAGACCCTGCTCGGCGCTTCGCTCGAGTAGACCCCTTCTTCTTCCTCTTCCCCTCGAAGAAGTCAGCAAACCAAATAGTCCGGGGCTGAAACGTGTGCTCCTCACCTATCCCACACCGAACGTCGCTACCAATCAACCGTACCACGCGCGTGGACTATCGATGGGAGGCGCCACGTCCCCGAGTCAAACGCGCTCACCATGAGGCTGACCGTGACAATCGCCCACGAAGAAGCGGCCACGCCCACTCGTAACCAGGCATGTGGAAGGTGTTGGTCGTATCCCAAAACCTATCCAAAGAACGCCCGGCACGCAGCGCGCGAGTTCACCCGCTTACCCCGCACCTCCCTCCACTTCTGCACCAGGGGACCGAAAGCCGTCCCAAGCACTATGTCCCGCTCCTCCTGCGTGAGCCTCCCGTCAAACACGTCGAACAGTCAGGAAACCCAGAGAAGGTCCTCATCGAGCCTAACGGGAAACCGACCTTCACTCGGATCGACAAGTGCTCCAAGCGACTCCAAACCAGAGTCACGCCATCCCAGTCAATGGCCACCTGCGACCACAAACGCGGACCCTGGGGATAGTTAGGCCTCACGCCCAGCTCGTCAACCATCCCCATAAAACCTCGTCGCGACCTAAGAGCCGACTGCGCCTCAGATCTGGGCGGACCCTCGACCCTCTGCCTCCCGGCCCTCCGCGTAGCCTCGGCCTCTGCCTCACCGGCCTCGCGTAGGCCACTCGGCCCTCGATCACCCTCCGCGCGCTCCAGCCTGGCCCGAACTGACCCGACCTGGCGGCCGCTGATGCAGCGGCCCGGCCTGAGCAGCGTCGGCCGGCCGAAATGGCGGCGGCAGGCGGCACCTCGGCATTTGTCTTGTCAAAATCCTCATCCTCGTCACTCGAAGACCCCTCCGACTCAGGAGAGTCCTCGTAACGGCTCCCGGACCCTGGGCACGCCCACGCCTCCGCGTAGCCTCAGCAGGTGCTCCCCCTACTCCAACCTCCTCAAAAATAATGCGTGACCTCGACTGGTCCCGGCCACCACCCTCGAAGAAAGACGAGCTCGACGCCGTGGCATACTGCTACCCTCACCAGAAGCCTCATCCACCTTGCGCTTCTTCCTCGGGTTCCTCCGACCGCGACCACTACCTCTAACCTGGCCCCCTCTAGGAGCGCGCAGCACCCTGAACGCTGCGTGGCCACGCCCCTGCGAAGCCCCTGCAACAACGCCCCGACCTCTGCCTCGGCCCCCTCCCGAAGCCACAGGCATCCCTCCAGCACCGCTACGACCACGTCCCTACAAGGACCCTGTAGCTACACCTCGACCTCCACCACGGCCTTCCCCAGGAGCCTCAGACGTCTCGCAGTATGCGTCACGCCCACGCCCGCAAAGACTACGAGACGACACCTGAGCGACCTCGGCCACCAACAGAGACCTCGACAACCCAAAGAGCAGCCTCCACTACCGCTAGCATCACCGTAAGACGCGTCCGCCAACTACTCGCCTCCTCACGCACTACATTAATAAAAAGCGGTGACTTCGGCAAAGAACGCCACGACGCAACACTAATCGACGGCTCGGGACCACCAGAACAGCGCCATGTCCAAAGCCACTCGCGAGAAGGCCCAGACGACGGCACCGGCACAAGACTAGCGAGAAAAGGCGCAGGAGACTCCGGCGGCGCCACGAAACTCACTCCTGGCGTCGTAGAAGCTCCAGCGCCTGAGGAAAAGCTCTCAAAGAAGTCCGATCGAGAGCGGACCATCTGAAACCTCCAGAGCGCGCAGGCATACCCGGAAGTGGTGAGTATGCCGTCCCTCGTAATCTGCAAAGTCAACGCCCGCCCAAGACCCGATCCATGTCACTGGAGGTAGGTACTGAAGGCTTAGGATCACCTGCACAAGATTCAAGGGCACACTCAGACAACGGCAATAGCAGATCACTCAAGAAAGCAGAAGCAAGCAAAAACGACGGAAATCGAACATTAAGGCCTACATTATCCACCGATAAGGCCAAAACGGAGCAAAAACACAGAAAATCAAATTCCATGAGACGTATACGATATATACGTCCTACTCAGTCAAGTCAAGAGCAAGCACGCACAAAAGCAGCAGTAACCAGCCAAACAAGAAGACAAGCCTTTTAACCCAAAAATAGCGAAGGGAAAACGCTACGTAAAGCGAAGCCCACAGTTTCTGAGACAGACCCAACCCATAAATCACAATAAGCACGTGCAAAAAATTTCATACGAAAACGATGTCCCGAACGCCTCGACTGAATAGCTTTTACCAAATGCTTACAAACTACAAAAACGGCCTTTTCTTGACCATAACTCAACCAAGAAGCCCCAACTTCCCACAAAACAACCCCCTAGTCAACACATACGACATACATTACGATATACTCAGCCCTTGAGGCGCGAAAAACGAGGAAAAAACGGTTTTTGTAAACTTAACCTAAACTACAAAAACGCTCCAAAACACCTCCAAACAACACATTTCCTACAAAACAAAGCCAAGTATGTACCATGCTAGCCATAACAATGCAATACAGAGAATTCGGCAGAAGTTTCTGAATCAAAAAATTTCGACCAAAATTTCGGCCCTTATACCAAATCATTCGAAAATCACGGTTTTTCAGACCGTTTTTCGCACACAAACCACCCAAACCTCCACACAGGTATTCTACAACATTTTCAAAATAACCAAGCCACTCGGGATCGCCTTACGCTACAAAAACAGAGCACAAGCCCCGACTTTACCCCCTTTTACACAGTTTTCCACCCAAACGAACCGCTTTTCGTGCCCATTTCAACAAAACGAACTCACCAACACGTTATACTACTAATGGGTAAGCTACACTGATGTTTTGAGCCATTTTCGAGACGTTTTCAAAAATGACCAAAATGCCCCTACACTACAAAACGCACGAAAATCGAGACCACAAGCCGGGTTTTCACACAACGACAGCAAGACAAGCGAGGCAAGCACAATACCAACCATAGCGAGCGTTTTCAAGCAAGGACGAGGGCTAAAATCGAATCAAACCGACATTTTCGACCTAAACCCTAGAAAACTGTATTTCAAGCACTCAAACCAAACTCAAAATACGAAAAACCAAGTGAGTTGAGTACGTACCTTGGTCCATGATGAATTGTAGGAGTCGGAAAATCGATTTTTGATCAAGAAAATCGCCAAGACGAGTTTTAAAGGTTTTCGATTTTGTTTTTGTTTTTTTACGGATGAAAATGAGCCAACTCTCTCTCTCCCGTGTTTTAACCAAGAAACACTGAACAAAAGTTTAATCGCCTGTGAACAGGCGATTAAAATTTAATTCGCCTGTTTACAGGCGATTATATTTTTGTTTATGGGTTTCAGTTTTGTTTTGGGCTGTGTTCCTCGGCCCAATACACATTCAACCCATTTCAAACACAATTTCAACCCAAACCAAAAACACGTAGCCTCCTCACGAGACGTTCATAAAAACCTAACCCTTTTTATGAGAAATACAAAAACACGTAGCCTCCTCACGAGACGTTCATAAAAACCTAGCCCTTTTTATGAGAAATACAAAAACACGTAGCCTCCTCACGAGACGTTCATAAAAACCTAGCCCTTTTTATGCGGAATACAAAAACACGTAGCCTCCTCACGAGACGTTCATAAAAACCTAGCCCTTTTTATGAGAAATACAAAAACACGTAGCCTCCTCACGAGACGTTCATAAAAACCTAGCCCTTTTTATGAGAAATACAAAAACACGTAGCCTCCTCACGAGACGTTCATAAAAACCTAACTTTCTATGAGAAAAACACGTAGCCTCCTCACGAGACGTTCATAAAAACCTAACTTTTTATGAGGAAAACGCGTAGCCTCCTCACGAGACGTCCATAAAAACCTAACTTTTTATGAAGAAAAACACGTAACCTCCTCACGAGACGTTCATAAAAACCTAACTTTTTATGAGAAAAACCGAACCAAAAGCGCGTAGCCTCCTCACGAGACGTCCATAAAAACCTAACTTTTTAGCGCGTAGCCTCCTCACGAGACGTCCATAAAAATCTAACTTTTTATGAGAAAAGCGCGTAGCCTCCTCACGAGACGTCCATAAAAACCTAACTTTTTATGAGAAAAGCGCGTAGCCCCCTTTAAGAGACGTTCATAAAAGCCTAAACCACTTTTATAAAACCAAACCAAAAGCGCGTAGCCTCCTTTAAGAGACGTTCATAAAAGCCTAAACCACTTTTATAAAACCAAACCAAAAGCGCGTACCCTCCTTTAAGAGACGTTCATAAAAGCCTAAACCACTTTTAAAAAACCAAACCAAAAGCGCGTAGCCTCCTTTAAGAGACGTTCATGAAAGCCCAACCACTTTTATAAAACCAAACCAAAAGCGCGTAGCCTCCTCACGAGACGTTCATGAAAACCTAACCTTTTATGAGAAAAACACGTAGCCTCCTCACGAGACGTTCATAAAAACCTAACCCTTTTTATGAGAAACACAAAAACACGTAACCTCCTTTACGAGACGTCGCGGCCAAACAAGTCGTGCCGTAAGCCAAAGCACCCAGGAGCGCAGTTTAAGCGCAAGCAAAGCACACCCAGGAGCTGAAGCCGGCGCAAGCAAAGCACGCCCAGAGCGCCGTTTAAGCTCAAGCAAAGCACAGCCAGGAGCGCAAGCCAGAAGCGCAAGCAAAGCACAGCCAAGAGCGCAAGCCAGAAGCGCAAGCGGAGCGCAAGCCAGAAGCGCAAGCGAAGCCCAAGCGAAGACACAAGCAAGGCGCCAGCTGGGAGTACTCAGGCCACATGCAGGCCGACATGCCCTTAAACATGTAGGACCGTCATGTCCTTAAAAACATGTCGTCCCTCCCCGCATTTCCCGACGCTAAGTCTGTAGAAATATGAAACACGATATTGCTACTAAAATGTTAATCGTATTAACATGCCCAAGATTATACAAAACGATAATAATATGAATTAGAAAAGAATAGAAATAACCTTTCTAAACTTCGATGGAAGGCCTAAGAACTTCCTAAAAACGTACCCAAAATACGTTTACAAGACCAATATTCAACGTAGAATATCTCTTATCAATTGCACCCAAAACGCTTAAATGAAATGCCTTGAGTTTATGCTAGAAAACCAAATGAAATATATTACGATTAATATATGAAGTGAATTTGGAAATTAGATGAGTGAAAAAAAAATATGAGAATTCACTCTCTTTTTCTCTCCTCTTTCTCGGCTCACACACACCCCCAAAACACCCACATTTTCTCATCATCATATAATGAGTAGAGTAGTTAGTTTATTAGTGTGTTTAGTGGGGAAGTTACTTAGTTAGTGGGGAGAGGTTATGAAGGAGAGGTTAATCAACCATTAAGCACTCATCACAACTAAATAAATAAACTAAAAACAATATGCATATACACACATCACACGACACACTTGTCTAGTGTGTGTGTGTATTTTGTTCTTTGTTTCTTAATGTACATTACATGTAAAATCATATGTATAATACGTATTTAATTAATTGATTATCGTATAATACAATAAATTAAATGACATAACTTATAGCATCATTTTAACTATAAATATCAAATATATTTATAATATAAATGTAGCTCATAACTATTATACATATGTGAATTAACACTTAATCCAGTTTCATCTAAATTAATTAACATTTAATCTCAAATTTCACCTAATTAATTTATGTAATCGTATAACAATAATCAATTTAATCACATTAAATAATTATTCGAATACATTTCCAAATTTCTAACTGCTTAGATATATTTAAGACATCAATGTAATCACATTACATTTCATAAAATCGTCCTATAGGTGTGACCGATAAGGACCAGCTGATCACCGCCATCTATATGACAAGAACGTCAAACTTTCTAGCAAGCCAACACATCTTGATATACGTTAATCACCGATTTTAAATACAAGTATCCTTTGTGATCTGTAAGAGATTTAATAAATTAATCACACCGATTGTGGAGGACACTAGCTCAACAATCTCCCACTTGTCCTACAAGTGCTCGTGTGTGATTAACGATTCTCATATCCATATAAATCTCCCACTCAATGGTAGACATATTTGCAAAGTCGTACTTTCGCAAGGTCGTATCTATCAAGCGATCGTATCAAGAGTGGTTTCCTCGACTAGAGAGCAACTAAGCGATATACAAATGTATTCACAACATTCGAGCATGGCCATGCATTTGATTACTACTCCTCGAGTGGCCCCGAGATTAAAAAAGCGATAAGATTGGATATTTTCCTTGACTCGAATCTTGCAGACAAAGCACGTGATGAAATGACCCAGAAAAAAACTACTCGGCCTCCTTTTACGGTGCGACCACGAGAAAGAAACCAAAGTCACCCAAAACTGCCCTTATCTCAAGAAACAGTCGACAGTCAAAAGAATCGACTCTAGGAACACAATGAACGTCCTATCCACGACCAGGCAAAAATGTCTGTACATTTAGGACTTCATTTAAGTGGTCACTATGTCCTACGCAGTATTCTCTATACCTCGCATATGTGTTTGATCAGACATCACATGTCCTTATGGTTATTGAACCTACCATCAATCAACCCACAATGTAATCACCTAGAGTTATCAGCTCACTTTGGTGATTATGGACAAAACATATATAAAGTAAATCAGTTCACTCAGTGGCGTTCAAAATTGTCACACAATCCACATGAAATACGATATATAAAATAATAATTTTGATGATTACAAAGTAGTAGTTTTAACAGATACATTATCTAAAAACAAACTAATGAAAATCAGGAACACTCTTCAGTCCCATTGATACAACATGTTCAACATGTTTATTGTACGACAATGGCTTCGTGAGAGGGTCCGCTATGTTGTCATCCGTGACAACCTTGCAAATCTCTATCTCCTTTTGCTCCACGTAATCTCGTATCATATGAGCCTTCCGCAACACATGTCTAGACTTATTGCTAGATTTAGGCTCTTTATCTTGGAATATAGCACCACTGTTATCACAATAGACAGTGATCGGGTCATTCGCACTAGGAACTACCATTAGCCCTTGTAAGAACTGACGCATCCATATTGCCTCTTTAGCTGCCTCGGAAGCTGCAATATACTCAGATTCTGTTGTGGAATCTGCTGTGACTGATTGCTTGGAACTTTTCCAACTCACTGCCGCACCATTAAGTGTAAAAATGAATCCGGATTGAGACTTAGAATCATCTCTATGCGTTTGGAAACTAGCATCTGTGAAACCTTTTGCACATAACTCTTCGTCTCCACCATATACTAACATCCAACCCTTAGTTCTTCTCAAGTACTTAAGGATGTTCTTAATGTTAATCCAGTTGACTTTCACCTGGATCCTTTGGTAACGACTCGTCATACTAAGTGCGAATGCCACGTCTGGACGGGTACACATCATAGCTTACATAATCGGTCCTACGGCCGAAGCGTATGGAATTCGATTCATGCGATCTACTTCATCTGGTGATTTAGGTGGTGGTGTCTTACTTAATTGCTCCCCATGAACCATCGGAAGATTACCCCTTTTGAGTTCACATAATCGAACCTCTCAAGAATTTTATCTATATAAGATTCTTGACTTAACGCCAACATTCTCTTGGATCTATCTCTATAGATTTGAATACCGAGTATTCTCACGTGTTCACCTAAGTCTTTCATCCGAAAATGATTCTTTAACCATTCTTTTACAGAAGAAAGCATAGGAATGTGATTCCCTATTAATAGTATGTCATCTACATACAAAACTAGGAATGCAATATAGCTCCCACTTGATTTGACATATAAACATGGTTCCTCGACTGATCGTTTAAAACCATATTGTTTAATCACTTGGTCAAATCGATGAATCCACATTCACGATGCTTGCTTAAGTCCATAAATGGAACGCAAGTTTGCATACTTTCTTAGGATATTTTGGATCCGTGAAGCCTTCGGGTTGTACCATGTACAATTCCTCGTCTAAATAACCATTTAAGAAGGCGGTCTTCACATCCATTTGCCATATTTCATAATCATGAAATGCAGCAATCGCTAAGATAATCCGGATAGATCGAAGCATGACGACAGGTGCAAAGATATCATCGTAGTGTAAACCTTGCACTTGGGTGAAACCTTTTGCAACAAGTCGTGCTTTATAGATATCTGGTTGTCCACCTAGTGAATGTTTTATCTTATAAATCCATTTGCACTGAAGAGGTCTAACCTTTTCAGGCAAATCAACCAGATCCCATACTTCGTTCTCGTACATGGAGTCTATCTCGGAATGCATGGCTTCAAGCCATAGCTTCAATCGTAACTAGTCATTGCACCTTCGTAGGTAGTCGGTTCATTACTTTCAAGAAGTAATAAATCATCTCCATTTCCTTCTTCAACGATACCAATGTATCGATCCGGAGGATAAGAGACTCGACTTGACCTCCTAGGTTCCGTAGGAATGGCTACTGCAGTGGAGGTTGAAGGAATATCTTCCTCCATCACATGTGCGTCCTGCAGTTCGAGATTTGACAACTCAAAAACCCTATTACTTTGGTTATTCGTGATAAACTCTTTCTCTAAGAATTTAGCACTAGTGCAACAAAAACTCGTTGTTCACGGTGAATAAAGTAATGACCAAACATTCCTTTTGGATATCCCACAAAGTATGTTTTGACCGATCGTGGGCCTAGCTTATCGTCAGGTCTCCACTTAACGTAAGCCTCACATCCCCAAACCCCAATAAAGGACAAATCAGGAACTTTTCCTTTCCACATCTCATACGGGGATTTGTCTCACGCTTTAGTCGGACTTCGGTTTAGAATGAGTGCAGCAGAATTTAGAGCAAACCCCCACAATGAATCCGGTAAAACTGTGTGACTCATCATGGAGCGAACCATGTCTAACAAGGTCCGATTTCTCCGTTCGGACACACCATTCAATTGTGGTGTTCCAGGTGGAGTTAATTGTGATACAATACCACAATCCTTTAGGTGTTGATCAAATTCATTAGATAGATATTCACCACCACGATCTGATCGTAATGCCTTTATTTTCCTATCTAATTGGTTCTCAACCTTATTTTGAAACTCCTTGAATTTCTCAAAAGATTCACTTTTATGTTTCATCAAATAGACATACTCGTATCTACTTAAATCATCAGTAAAAGTGATGAAATATCTATAGCCATCTCGTGCTGTGACAGACATTGGTCCACACACATCGGTATGTATTAGTCCTAGTAAGTCACTGGCTCGCATTCCAATACCTTTAAAAGATATACGAGTCATCTTTCTAATGAGACATGATTCACAAGTACCAAATGATTCATACCCAAATGGTGAAATAATCCCATTCTTAATGAGTTTCTTTACTCGTTTTTCATTCATGTGTCCCATACGACAATGCCATAAATACGTTTGATCTTTATCACCTAATTTAGCCTTTTTATTATCCACATGATATATTTCTTGCGTTTGATCTAGAACATAAATACCATTCATGGAAAACGCTTGACCATAAACAACATCATTTAAAGAAAAAGTACAACAATTGTTCTTAATAATAAATGAAAACCCATAAACATCCAACATGTTAATCTAAATAATGTTCTTTGACAAACTAGGAACATAATAACAATTATTCAAACAAAGTTCCAAACCACTAGGTAAAAACAAGATGTAAGTTCTACAGAAACGCAGGCAACCTTTGCTCCATTCCAACACGTAAATCAACATCGCCTTTAGCCAGACGTCTTACGTCCAGGAGGCCCCGCAAAGTGATTACAAATGTGAGAACCACATCCAGTATCAAATACCCAAACAGAGGAACTCGCATGATTAATTTCTATCATGTGAATATTAGATGACATACCTTGAGCTGTCGCACGTCCAGCTTTTATGTCCTCGAGGTACTTAGGACAATTCCTTCTCCAATGCCCAGCATCACGGCAATGGTGACATTTTCCCTCCTTTTCTTTGCTCTTCTTGCCTTTTGCGTGACTTGTCTCCCCAGGACCACTCTTGGGCTTAGGCTGACCTTTCTTCTTGAAATGAGGTGGCTTAGCATTCGAGCCAGCAGGTGCCTGTCCCTTTCCCTTAGACTCTATCACAAGAACATCTTTCTTGTGACTCCCACTCAAATTAAGATCTTTCTCACTTGCACAAGCGAGAGAATGAAATGCGTGAAGACTTTTCTTCAATATCATTCATGTTGTAATTCACCCTAAACCGAGTGAATCCATCATGAAGAGAGTGTAGGATACGGTCAACAATGATTGACTCTTCAATCTCGCAACCAAGAGCGTCTAATTTCTCCACATTCTCAATCATATTAAGCATGTGAGCTAATAGTTGGCCGCTTTGCGACTTAGCTTCAAAGAAGCGTCTGATCATACCCAACAATTCCTGAGCTTGCGAGAATTCATTAGACAGCGAGGTGAAAATGCGATTTGCACCTTGGGAAATGAAGCGACGTTGCAAATGTGAATCCATTGCATATATGAGTACGTTCTTAATCGCACCCGCTTCTTTAACAAACTCATCGTATGCAGTTCGTTGAGCTCCAGATCTAGCGATGGTTCAAATTGGAATTGGCTCCATGAGATACTTTCAATTTTCCGTCTGCGATGGCAAGATTCTTTAATGCCGCCTCCCATTCGGTGAAGTTACTACCATCGACTTGAGGCGGTAGTTTGGTTGTAGGAGACATGGTCCATAAAGGAACGTAACCATGACTCCCTAGTCAAGAAACGGCACTAGAGTAGGGTAGCAGTATTATCAGCCATAATAATGCAGAAATAGCAACAAATATATCTACAATATAAGAAGATAAAACAAACATAAGCAATCACCAAATTTAAAGCGTCTATTTAAAACATGTAAATAAACTAAAAGCATTTATATAATTGATCCCACTCAAGAATTATATAAATGATTCCAAGACTCAAATTTCAATAAATCGATAAGTCAACCATTTGACTAATTTTTAACTTTTAAAAACTCTTGGTTCATAAATTTCTCAAATTTATTAATAGTCCATTTCGATTCCCACATCTTAGTGAAAAACAAATGTTGAGTTCAACTAACATCGACATCCACTACTTACCCAAGGTAGAATGGTTACACATGGATTTAACAACAGGTCCTATATGCCCACCGACGAATAAGGGATTCATAATGATTCGATTTAGAAAGACTATATCTCAATTTTAATAGTAAAAGAGTGAGATCTCATCATCCATTAAAAACTCATTTAAGTGAACAATTTAGGTGAGTCTAAGTGAACGATGACTTGTTAAAACATCATATGTTTAAAAAGGTTAAAACATCATATGTTATAACTATTTTAACTAACACGTGGGAATGAATCAATATTCATCTATTTAGGTGGTTTGATTTTAGGCGGAATATGACGAAAAACATAAATAAAACAAGCACATAAAACCTAGTGTGGCCTATCAAAAACAGTATAAGGCGGAATCCAATCAAATTGGACCCTATAAAATACAAATTGGAATCCTTGAAAGAAAGGACCCTAACTCCAAAAGCAAGGCTCCAAAACCTCCGTCTTTGGATCACCAAAAGGAATGGCAAACCTTCAATCTCCTCTTCTTGTACCACTAGCTATTACATTGTAAATCCTATCTAATATATATATATAAAGTCGAAACCATAGTCTCTATGGTCGACATTTGTCCTAATATAATTGGTTGATAAAAAAATATTATTTTAATATATATAATCTAAGTTATTATATTAATATATAATAAAACTTATTAATCTTAATATAATTGGATATTTTAATATTATTAGGATTCTAAAATAAAATAAGTTTTTTTTAGTAAAGCATTTAAAAAAAATTACCTTAAACATAAGCAAATTACCTTAAAAATATATAATCAAATATTGTAACAAACAATCTATATTTCCAAATTAAAATTGGAAAAAATAGATATATTATATTTGGAAGGTGTGAAAAATAAAATAAATAAATTTTTGAAAGTAATATATTTTTTAATGAAAATTAAATTAGTTATGATATATTAGGAAAATTTAGTATTTAATTCTTAGTGTTATTTAAAACAACTAATTCTCTATGATATTTAAATAAAAACTTACCTAAAAATATTATGACTCACATTAGGAAAAATTTAGTATTTGTGAGTTTATATTTGAAATAAAACACCAAGAAAAACTAATAGATTTAATATCATTAATTTTATATCAAGATAATATTTTTCATGAGAGTATACATTGATAATGTATGCATTGAGAATAATTTTATATTAATTGAAGTATGATTAACAATTATAATTATGATTTCAAGAATTTTTATACAAATATGTAAATGTATATAAACTGGACAAGTATTTAATATAATGCTAATATGTCATAAATAGTAAATGTATAAACTGGACAAGTATTTAATATAATACAAATTTATATATAATTAAATTTTTAATGTAAATATAGTTAGCCCGGGCGGGGCCGGGCATGCAAACTAGTTTACAAATAATCTAGGATAAAAGAAAATTACAAGTTGGAGATGTGAAAATCCCAAAATCACATTTTCATCATTACGAAAATGCAATTAAAAGAAACTTAGGCCACACTAGATATAAAACGCAATCAAATATAAACGCATTCATCAACTAAAACAAAAAAAAAAAATTTCATACATCCAAATGCATGAAAAACACAAACCACCTACTAAAAATATGTTTAAGTGAAAATTTCATAAAAAATTCACCTATTAACATAAAAATCAATCATGTCATACATAAATTGATAAATAAGAATTAATTCAACATATCATATATAATGAATCAATTCAATAATTATTTTAAACTACTTTAAAATAAATGGCATCATATACACTCACATATCATAAACAATTTTATGACAATAGAATAAGGCATTTTAAAACAAAATCAATTTGACAATCCAAATTAAAAGAAAAAAAAATGAATTAAACGAATTAACTTAATTTAATTCGGCCAAATTAAATTTTTATACACATATATATAAACAATTATTTTATTACATCATATTTAACAACAAAAATTGACATGTATAAATATATATATATATATATATATATATATATATATATATACATATATATATATATATATATATATATATATATATATATATATATATATATATATATATATATATATAAATTTCGAAATTATTAATATATGCAAAAAGAATTGATTTCAATATAATTTCATAAATTACATCACAATTTTTATTATCATATAATAAACTTTATAATTATCATATAATCATATTATTTTGATTTTAATCATATTTAAACCAAAAAAAAAATGTTATACATTTTAAATAATGACCATATCAAAATATTTACATATAACAAATTTGCATATCAATTTAATTTAATCATTCTAACAATTTAAAATAATTAAATTAAAACAAAAAAAATTTCGAAAATCATAAAAAAAATGCCGTGAGGTATATAAAATAAATAAACGATTTTATTTTTCAATTTTAATCCATATTAAAATCATTTTGAGCCTAATGCTCTGATACCACTTGTAGAAATATGAAACACGATATTGCTACTAAAATGTTAATCGTATTAACATGCCCAAGATTATACAAAACGATAATAATATGAATTAGAAAAGAATAGAAATAACCTTTCTAAACTTCGATGGAAGGCCTAAGAACTTCCTAAGCATTACCCAAAATTCGTTTACAAGACCAATATTCAACGTAGAATATCTCTTATCAATTGCACCCAAAACGCTTTATGAAATGCCTTGAGTTTATGCTAGAAAACCAAATGAAATATATTACGATTAATATATGAAGTGAATTTGGAAATTAGATGAGTGAAAATATGAGAATTCACTCTCTTTTTCTCTCCTCTTTCTCGGCTCACACACACCCCAAACACACACATTTTCTCATCATCATATAATGAGTAGAGTAGTTAGTTTATTAGTGTGTTTAGTGGGGAAGTTACTTAGTTAGTGGGGAGAGGTTATGAAGGAGAGGTTAATCAACCATTAAGCACTCATCACAACTAAATAAATAAACTAAAAACAATATGCATATACACACATCACACGACACACTTGTCTAGTGTGTGTGTGTATTTTGTTCTTAGTTTCTTAATGTACATTACATGTAAAATCATATGTATAATACGTATTTAATTAATTGATTATCGTATAATACAATAAATTAAATAACATAACTTATAGCATCATTTTAACTATAAATATCAAATATATTCATAATATAAATGTAGCTCATAACTATTATACATATGTGAATTAACACTTAATCCAGCTCATCTAGCTGAATTAACATTTAATTCAGCTCACCCACTAATTTATGTAATCGTATAACAATAATCTATTTAATCACATTAAATAATTATTCGAATACATTTCCAAATTTCTAACTGCTTAGATATATTTAAGGCATCAATGTAATCACATTACATATCATAAAATTGTCCTATAGGTGTGACCAATAAGGACCAGCTGATCACCGCCATCTATATGACAGTAACGTCAAACTTTCTAGCAAGCCAACCGTTACTGATATACGTTAATCAGCTGATTTTAAATACAAGTATCCTTTGTGATCCTGTAAGAGATTTAATAAATTAATCACACTGACTGTGGAGGACACTAGCTCCAACAAAGTCCTCGTCTCTCCCATAAGACACATGCTTAGCGCCGCCAGGTAGCATCGAGACTGTAATGGTCCGGATACTATCTTTAAGTTTGACTAACGCTTTGTCCAAGCTCAGTCAAACTGGGGGCTCTGTAGTTACCCGTATCCGTACCCCCCCAAAAACAAACCCGATGATGAAAAGGACTTCCATTCATGCTTTTAAAAGAGTCGAAACGGTACAAAAGTGTCTAAAACGTATTAGTCATTTTTAGCGTATTAATTGGACTTGCGTAATCATAAAAATGAAATGTCACTCTTAGTCATTATAAGCACAACACGAGCACGAAACAGGAACGTCTTATTAAGCCAAGCCACAAAAACAGCCCAACTAGCTACAAAACGGCCCAAACTTACAAAAACGACCCAAAACCCAACACACAAAACGGGCCAAAGTGCGTCCCGTGTCACATTTTCACAAAATTAGGTTCTATAATACCACAAAATAATATAATTCAATATTATTGTATTTCGAGCCAAAACCGAAAAACACGACAAAAACCGGAGCACGAAAATCGAAATTGGACCAAAAACCGACTAGGCCCAAATTATACTTAACCCACACGTAAATATCTAAATAAAACATAATCATTACTTAATCATACGTCCAAAACTAAAAGGCGAAAGCAAAACAAAGACACCAAAACAAAATACAAATCGCCAGCTGATTGGCGGCGATTAAAACTTAAACGCCGTCAGCGAGCGATTAAGTTTTTGTTTTGTGTGTGCAACCTTTGTTTTTCCTACACAATACTGACCGGATGAAATTAAATTCGCTCATGCATAATGTGCGATTAAGTTTTTGTCTACGCACAAACCAAACCAACCTCTATAAATACCAACCCACTTCATTCATTTCAACAACAACTCGGTTTTACAAAACACACTAAAATACTCACAAAATCCACTCAAAAATACCGTCTTTGCATTTTCGAAAGGTAAACATTTTACCTCCGTTTTGGGACGTTTGAGACTCGGACAAAGGGGTTACATTAACCTCAACCCGATATTGGCATTAGCGAAGCCGTATTAAGTAATCTTGGTTGTAGTAATACGGATTCATTAACCGTCTAAACCTCGCCAATATCGCATAAATATACGACTCATTATCACTAAAGCAAACCGACGTCACTTTTATAATTATGCAAGTCCTCATTCATGCATTAAATAACGACTAGAATCACGGATCCAACACTAAATTGTACCGTTTCATAGAGTCTTTTAGCATGTCAAAACTGAGGGTTTTCACAAATTCTTAAAGAGTCAAATATGAGGTCGGAAAATAACGTTTATGGTAATAATTTAGTCAATAAATTATTACTTAACGTACATTTCCCATAGAAAAGTCATTATTTTGACGATTTACATTATTTATGCATTTTCATCGAGTCATATATATTCGCACTTGTACGTAGCGTCATTTTAGCCCAAATATCGAAATTAACTAAATGTTTTCAAATTAGTAGAGACTACTTTTACGTAGGCTTTTTGATTTCGATTTCAAAACACATTTTTGTCAAAACTTTTGAAAAGTAACCTCACTTGAATCCCTTCTCACGGTTTCAAACCTCAGATTGATAGATATCGACGCATCTTGAAATCTGAGACACTCGTGTCTTGTATTTCAAGACGCGTTGAATAGGTTCCAAATTCCTTTAATATTTCGTGGCGACTCCGAAAATACATTTTCAAAAAGGATTTTTCTACTTTTCTTTTTTGATCACAAATTCATGCAATGATCTCCCCATTTTTACAAAACTTCGCACCCCTTTTCCTGCGAGGCGCATTCCGCTTCGGCGCCCCGCGTAAGATGGGCGAGGGCCAGCCTATGAGGCGTCGATAGGTTTCTTCCCGGTACCTTCAGTGTATATATACTAAAAACCTCGGAGAAATTAGGAAATCCGAGGGTAAAACCAGGCCTAGAAACCGCATAGCCTTATGCGGTTGCCAGGGCAAACCGCATAGGCTTATGCGGTTGCCTCCCCAAACCGCATAAGCTTATGCGGTTTGAGGGTGTGGTTTTAGCCTAGTTTCCTAGTTTCGGTTTGATTATATCTTTGAAAGATTACGAGATAATCCTAAGCTTGCGTGCCAAGAAAGCCCCTAGGATATTTCTGAGATATTTTGTGATGTTTAGGGCTTTGGAGTGCGGGCCAAAGGCTGGGTTTGGGCTCGGTTTCGGGCCCGAGACCCGGAAAAATGAAAAGGGTGTATTTGTATAGTTTTTGTGAAATAAGGTAAGACGTGAGGTTGTATTTTGTGTAAGAGGAGGCTAAAGGGAAGATCTAGCCGCCGGGCCTAAATTTAGGAATTTAGGAATGCTGAATTAGACCTTGTTAATGTAAAAGGGCTAATTATAGTGCAAATGCGAAGCTCATGCCAAATGAAGCAGGACAAGGACCTAGCTAGACTCCAAATGGACAAAATGAATGTTTATTTAAGTGTGATGTAAAGCGACCTAAATCATTTTAACATTTCAAACGACTCAAAATGAATTCGACATTAGTTAGAACCGTTAAAGTCAACGTTAAACATGCGTAATAAAAGTCCGTGATACATCACAGGGTTTTGTTTGGGAGGGTACGGATATGGGTATCCACACCTTTTCTCCTATGAAACACTTTACATCCCTCTGAAAATTCTTGAAATGAAGAAGAGAAGCTCCCACATTTTCGTATCCATTTGCAAACTCTTTGCAAATTCTGAATGTTTTGGTCGGCCCAATATTGACCTTCGAGTTGTTCAGTATCATCTGTTTATGATACAGCGATTAGTTTGCAGACTGCTTTGAAAACAGTCGATGCTTTGCAGAGCAGAGTTTGTGATTGTGTGCCTCCTTGAATCTTTCAATCACATACATTTTGTCAAGAAACTTAATCCGAATCATTGCTTTGCATCCAACTCTAGTGATTTTTGTGTTTCTCTCTTTTTTCTGTTTTTTCCTGTTTTTTGGAGCTGCTATTTCAGAACTCTCCTGTGTTTCTGAAGAAACACTCAGACAGTTTCTCTTCGACTCGTTAAATCCTTGTCGATGGCAGAGAAGATCCTTTCTTCTTATGGTATTATCTTTAAACATCCTTTGTGTTCCAAGCCTATATTCAAATCCACATGCCAATGCATATGTCTTACAAAAGTCGATAAATTTCCTCAACTGTGTAAAACTTTTTCCCAACTGTAGGAGTAATTTTCTTTTCAATCGTTCTTATCCATTCTTCACTCCCATTTGGTGTGTATTGAGGCAAAACTGGCGTTGTCATGCTCTCATAAGCGTCTGTTGGGACAGTAGGGGTTACTGGTACGCCGTTTTGGTTTGTCACCTCGTTTACATTAGCACTGATATCCAAGTCTGTCAAAGAATCTGTGACATACCAACACTTATTATTATCAGAATTAAATGTTACTCCAAAGCTATAATAATGTAACAGTAATACTATTCTAGTGTTACTATAATAGAAATAATAATAATTCAGACTTCATTTTATATCAAAATTAATTCACGTAATGCATATGAAAAATAATTGTTACTCTAACATGTTACTTGTGTAACTTTAATGTAATTTCATTGTTACTCTAACAGATTTTAATTAAAAAAAAAAATCATCATCAATTGAAATTACGATTTACCTGATCCTTCGATCAATTCCTCTTGATATTGTTGTTCTTGTTGTTGTTCTTCCTCCATAGGTAACAAATCTATATACCAATACAAAATTCATCAAAAATAATCAACTTATTAACATGCAGAAACATTAGAGATGATTTCGATGAATTCATTATTACAACTGATTAACATGCAGAAACAAAGTAATTTGATCCTTGATGAATTCATTGTCACAACTGATTCATTGTTACAATTGATGAATTCATTAACATGCAGAAACAGAGTAATATGCAGAAAACGACAATCAGAAAACGAAACAAAATTTACCTGGTGTTAGAGACGATTTTGATGGATTCTGATCAATTTCAAAGAAATTTGATGTTGAGCATCTGGTAACGAAGTTGAGATGATGATTTTCCATTTATTCGAAGTTTTTAGTGATGAATTCGTAGTACTTCAGGATGATTTTTGGTAATTGCAAACGAATTTTAAAATTTCAGTCGATGATTTTGAATGATTTTGGATGATTTTATTCAATTTCAGTCGAAGTATTATAGCGTCAGATTTAGTCGAATATTTTAGAGGGAGATTTTGGGATTATTTTTTTGGGAGATTTTGAGATTATTTTAGAGAGAGATTTGGTGTTTATTTTTTAGAAAGTTTCAAATGAGGTAGGATTCTTTGGACCCCTATTAGATTTTTTGAGATTTTATTATCTTTAGATCTCAACCATTGATTTGATTAAATCTAAGGGCTCTAAGGGTGTACAAGGGATGCACCAAATATAAGGGATTCATGTGATCCTCTCTGTATATATATATATATATATATATATATATATATATATATATAGAGATAAGATCTTTTAAGCCCAAGTAATGAGGGAAAGTCATTGAGTCCAGAATCCGCTTTGAGATTTTAACACAAAAATTTGAGATTTTAACACAAAAATTTGGAATTGCAAAATTCCAGAATATTTGAGATTTTAACATTATTAAAATCTCAAATATTCCTGAATTTTGCTGATTCTAAATTTTGTGTTAAAATCTCAAATTTTGTGTTAAAATCTCAAAGCGATGTCCTGACTCAATGACTTTCCCAAAACTTAGGCTTGAAGATCTTATCTCTATATATATATATATATATATATATATATATATATATATATATATATATATATATCTATATATTTGAGATCTGGTACGAACTACCCATTCATTACGAACCGTACGAACTCATCCTACAACATTGGATCTTGATCTGACGGCGTACAACAAATTAGTGTTCTGGCCCAAAAATAATTTAAAGTCTCTAAGCTTTACAGGCCCAAAGCAAACTTTCACCATAACCTTATGCTGTACTACTTTGTAAACCCTAAAAATAAAAAAATAAACCCCTAGAATTCTCTCTCTCTCATCTCATCAGCCACCATCACCACTTAAACCACCGTCACCGGCATCACCAGAGAAATAAACCCAAATACATCGGAGAAACGCCGACGAAAACGTCTTTTATACTGTTGATCCGCTTTTCTCTAACCCTTCGATTTTCCGGCGGTCATCCTCGATAGTCGTCGTTCACTGCCCTCGCTCTGTTTTCATCCATGTTTTGGTATTACTTTAACCTCCACGACCCACTCTTTCTCTCTCCATCACCAAGGGCGACCACCTACACCCGGTGGTGACGACGGTGTTTGAAATCTGGCGTTGAGGACACGAAGGGGATGGTAATGAAGGGAGTTATGGAGTAGATCTATAATAATGTGAGCAAAAAGGTCGATTTCCGGCGAGTGGTGGTGGTGACCTTCAGGTTTGTCGTCTTCCGTAAGCTTGGTGGTTCAAGGGAGTTACAAAGCAGATCTTAAATGGAGGGATCGAGGAGGTTGATTTCCGGCGAGTGGTGGGTGGCCGGAACTCGGTGGTCACTCTAGATGGACCTTCCGTCGAGCCAAAGAGGGAGGTTATGGTATTGGCTATTGTGGGCATATTGAGGGAGAACTCTGTCTCGGTGGTTGTTCACGGTGGCGGTGGTGGTGGGTGGTGATGAGGTGGTGGCTTCGTGCATCATGGTCCACGGATACATAGAATATCGGTCCACATACACATGAATTAATCGTAGGTGGCTGTTCACGGTGGTTGTTGGTTGTGATTTGGTGAGGATTCATGAGATACATTAAATGTCAGTCCGGATACATTAAATGTTAGTCCGGATACGTAAAATATCAGTCTAGATACATAAAATGCTAGTCCAGCTACGTAAAAAGCGAGTCCGGATACGTAAAATGTCGATCAGGATCGTAAAATAACCGATCGAATCGTAAAAAAATCGATCACGGATACATAAATGTTATTTTGTGTGATATAATGTAATAAAAAAAAATCTAAGACAATAAATTAGTTATTATCAAAATGTTGATTGTAATTAAAAATAATATCAGATACATTATTTTTGATAGTAGATACGTTAAATGTAGCGTAGAGAAAAATGTATATGAACCATAGGTTAGTGTACGAGTCCGACTACGCAAAATATGAGTCTGGATACGCGAAATACGAGTCCGGACATGCGAATTACGCGAAATATGAGTTCGGATACGCAAAATACGAGTTCGGATACATGAAATACGAGTCCGGATACACGAAATACGAGTTCGGTTACACGAAATACGAGTCCGAATACATTAGATACACGAAATACGAGTCCGAATACAAAGAAATACGAGTCCGGATACATGAAATACGAGTCCGGATACAGGAAATACGAGTCCGGATACATGAAATACGAGTCCGGATACAGGAAATACGAGTCCGGATACATGAAATACGAGTCCGAAACACGAAATACGAGTCCGGATACACGAAATACGAGTTCAGATACACAAAATACGAGTCCGAATACATTAGATACACGAAATACGAGTCCGAATACACGAAATACGAGTCCGGAAACACGAAATACGAGTCCGGATACACGAAATACGAGTCCGGATACACGAAATACGAGTCACGAGTCCGGATACACGAAATACGAGTTCGGATACACAAAATACGGGTCCGAATACATTACAAATAATCAAATAATAAGTATTAAAACAATATTAGATACATTAATTTAGTGCGAAATACAAGCCCGGATACGCGAAATACGAGTCCGGATACGCGAAATACGAGTCCGGATATGTGAAATCCGCGAAGTACAAGTCCGGATAAGCGAAATACGAGTTCGGATACCCGAAATACGAGTCCGGATACGCGAAATACGAGTCCGGATACGCGAAATACGAGTGGATACGCGAAATACGAGTCCGGATACACGAAATATGAGGCCGGATACGCGAAATACGAGTGGATACATGAAATACGAGTCTGGATACGCGAAATACGAGTCCGGTTACATGAAATACGAGTCCGGATAAACGAAATACAAGTCCAGATACATGAAATACGAGTACGGATACACAAAATACGAGTCCGGATACACGAAATACGAGCTGAATACATTAAAAATAATCAAAATAATATGTATTAAAACAATATTAGATACATTAGATACATTAATTTTGCATATAGATACATCAAATATAATGTTAGATATAATAAACAAAAAATGTATTTGGACCATTATTTAGTGTATCTACAGCTTAGATTAGTGTAACAACCTGGTTTTTAGTCGACTTTAATTACTAAGGCGGAAATTAATAAAGTCTCAAACCAGCGTTATTAATTATACAATAACCCAAAATATTACATCATCGTTTAAGAGTTGAATAAAACAACTCTAAATACGAAAATTCAAAAGAGTAGCGTTATATATATTACATCTCTCTTGAAAACAACTAAGGAAAAGCAATAAAAACGTCTCGTGACTCCATCCAAAACCCAGCTCCTGGTCCACGAATGTCCTGCACAAAAAAACTGATGGGGGGGTGCCCGCTGAGCGGACAGTGACTAGCTATGCTCATACTTACCCTCGATTTCAATTACTTTGGTTTATTATTATCGCTTTATAACTATAACGTTATGATAAAAACATAAACATGCTTATTACAAATAGCAAATAAAGACATATCAGTCATAATAAGCATGCGGTTTAAAGCGATAAATCATATAAGCATGATATTCAATTATGAAGGCAAATAACATATAATATCATAGCAATAGTATCGCAATAATTCAACAGGATTACAATGCGATATCAGATCGCAAACATACATACGCATTGTATCATTCTCATCATGCGCACTGATTCACTTCGTAAACTTGTGGTCTTTAATTTTCGAAAATGGTACACACTGCTCTCATTTAATCAAACAACACACAACACATACGCTAACTGAGCCTGGCCAGCGAAAGTAGGCCATTGTACTCTAGTCGCTTGCATTTCACTACCATAGTCGCAACACTTACTCGACTCGTAAACCACGCAGTAATACTATAATACTTGCATCTCATCCTCTAGTGTTCGAAATGATTCGAACTTCAGATACAATCTCGTCAAGTGATCTGCATACATGTGGCAAGAACGAATGCAAGTTTCGCGCCACTAAGAACGAAACACGGCAAGGAGACCACCGCTATAATCGCCCAATCCAAGACGGATGCCACGATAACTTTAGCGAAATAGGGAATAAAACCCTAGTCTAGTACATGTACACTAGTATCCAATTTAAGAATGGGCTATGCTAATCATAGAGCACCTTAACTTCAGGATAAAGCGACTATTTCCTAAAGCACGAGACAAAAGCCTTGGCATATTCATTATCTTGTCCGTGAGAATGGCGTACGCCACAAGACTATCTTAACCCCACTTCACCACGATTGACGTTCCCTTATCCCGAGGCCCAAGCTTGACCTTTTATTTAAACATACTCATGATTTATTATTTATTTGATATTACATATCACATGTTACTAGACTCTCCTAGTATCATCGTCAAACGTTTTATTTGAATTGTAGGTTTCATATGATCACATAACACGTTCGTTTATTATTTGAGGTGTTGTTAATTATTAACGTTTTTAGATTTCTAACTTGATATGTTTATTAATATGTCAAATTTTATTTAAGTGTTTTTCAAACACTTTAAGTCATTTACTTATTCATTTTTAATTTTTTATACTTAGTAAAATTTTCAATTATTTTCAATATTTTATTATTCACTTTTCACTATTCCTCGTATTTTACTATTCATCGTATTTTACTATTCATCGTATTTACTATTCATTGTATTTATACGTATTTTTATACTTAGATACTTTAGGTATAAAACTAAATCTTTTATTTCCCAAGTATAGATTTCTAGTTTCAAAAACGTTAAGTTCGTTTTGTACTTAGTGATTTTTGGAATTATTTTAAAAGTCTAGTTTTAAAAATGTTAAGTTCGATTTGTATTTAATGATTTGTGAAAATATTTAAAATGTAAAACTCGGTTAAATTTAGTCATATACTTAACTAAAATTTTAACGGTTTCATTTGTTAGCGGTGTTGACGTAATTCATTTTAAATAGTCCGTATGTCCAAATCCATCAATCCAATTGCAAAGGTAGTAGCACACGATTTAGTTCATTTTTATAACGGTTAAACATTTTAATCGGTTTAACATAATTCATTTATAATTAAAACGATTTATACAAAAATTCAATTCTAATTACTATTTAACTTTAGTGACTTAGTGATAATTTCATTTTGATCAAATTTAGTCAATTAAAAATGGAAATGCCGTGTGATAATGTATATGTACAAAATTGATTTATTTCACTTAATTTCTTAATTCTAACTTATTAATTAATAATTAAATTATATTAACAATAAACTAAAAAGTGATAAAACAAATTTTAACCCTAAAACATAAGGGATGCCGTGGACAATGATGGTGGTGTTCAAATTTTCATTTTTCGATTTTAACGGTTTTTAACTTAAAGTCTTTATTTTTTAATTATTCTAATTATACTAAAACGATTTAGACTAAAATGAAATTTACTAAAAATCTCATTTATAATTATGAATAGTGTTTTTCAACACTTTAAATTTCTAACTTTTTAATCTAAAGATTTATAATGTTTAAGTTATATATTTAGTATTATAGTTACTTATTAGTAAATATAAACAATATATAATAACAAACATAAAGTAAATCAAAATCAAAATGAGCTACTTTAAGCAATATAACATGAACACCAACTTGAACACATATGAATACCAAGAACACAAAAACAAGTTAAGAACACATTTTGCATATTTAATAACTTATAATTTATTTTCCTAAATTAATTTTTATAACATAACAACATCTATTTTAACTAACTTAACACTACATATTATTTACAAAAATTAAAAGTGAAAATTAAAATAAAAATAAGGGGAATGCCGTGGGAAATCATATGTGTACATAAATTTCATTTTCGATTTTTCTTTACTTAAACTCATTGTTAATATTTATCATAATTTTACATATATTTATAATATGTTTAAAACTCATAAAAACATAACTAAACATATGAACATCAATTTAAAGTGAAAAAACAATATGATTCAAAAATGAAAACAATAAAGTATACTAACATTATTATTAGTTATTATCATTTTATTATCATCACATAAACATAAATAGAATCAAGTTGATGTTTAACATAATTTTAACATAAAGTTCATACTCATAAAATTATAATAACAAAACAAATTAATTTACTAAGAGGCTAATATAAGACAAGGCTAGTCACCTTAATTTGGATGTTAATCGTCGGGGATCTAAAATAAATTTTAGATCGGATTTTCTTCACCCATAAAACCCAAGTTATTCACCCAAATAATCTAAGTAATGTTAGCTCCAAAATACCCAAGGATAAGCTAGAAGTACTAGTGAAATATTAAGAAAATAATATGAGTTTTATTTATGAGGTTTTTGGAAGAAATAAAATATAAGAAAAACAAAGAGAGGGAAAAGGAGTGTGAGGCTCGACATTATGAGAGCAAAGTGAGGTTGAATTTGCTCCTTGAAAAAAGATGAGGATGTGTTAGAAATAAATGAGGTTAGAAAGTGTATTGTGTAAGTTTTTATTAAATTAGAAAAAATAATGTTGTAAATAAAGAAATTAGGGAACAAAATAAGTAGGGTGGCTTACTAGAGTGTGCTCACCATTATTTGGAAAAGAAGGTGTCCATATTGTGTTAAAAAATGTTTTTCACAATTTGAGTCGCTTTAAAAGCTCGGGTGTTAAAAGCGATAAAAGTTAAAGTGTGCGCGTTTGACGACTTTTCGAAATATTTCTACTTTTAAATTTTAAGACTAAAATATTTTATTTACTATTGAAGAAAATATTTAAAAGTTAAGGAACGTCGAAAAATAGACGAATAGAATGTTTCGAGGAATGAAATTTGACCTTTGAAAGAAAACAGAAAAATGAATTTAGCTCGGTCTGTCTAAAATTTATGAAAACTGTACCATTAAATCCGTCTCGAAAAATTAGGTGGTTTAGGCTTTTGTTTCGTTAAATTACGAGTCCGTATGACCACTTTTCGGACCTCGTAAGTTAGGGTCTAAAAATTTATACGGGTAACATTAAATCACATGGAAATTAGTTTTGTTTTAATTAATTAAAAGAAAAGGCATGTGATGATGTTGTAGTGTAAAAGTAGAAGTGATGTTGTAGTATAACTTAGGGTGGCTTGACTAAGGAAAAGTGAAGACTAAACTTGGTCATGGTGAGCTAGGAGGGCCGGCCTACATGGAGCACAAGTGGGCTCGATTTCGTTTTTCGGAATTTTCGATTTACGCGAACGCGAAAAGTTTTGAAATAAAAGATACGATCTTAAAATAGTATATCGAAGTAAGATTGAAAATAAAAATGAAAATAAAACTCGAAGTGTGATCAAAACAAAAATTGGGTTTATAACCCTCGAAATTTTGATTAAAAATTTACTAGTCCGAAATATATATATTTTTTTTGGATGAAAGTTAATGATTTAAATAATTAGAATCAAACGTCAAAACGTTTACCAGTTTAAATTAAGTATAACTTAGAATTTCGATGTTTTGTGAAAATGCTAGTTTAATAGAATTGAAATAGTAATTAGATATTAATATAATATGATTTATAAATAATAATCAAAATGCTTATATATTTGATGTGTAAGTTTGCTTTTCAAAAGTAAAAAGAAAGTGGAAGATGATAAGATGGTTTGATTTTTGATTTGCGTGTTTGAAATTGTTGACCCGAATTTCAGAGACGGAAAAAGTATAAGGGTTCATTTTTATTCAAAAATGAAAAATGTTTGAAAATTGAATTTTAGGAATAAAGGTTTTACATTTATTTTTATGAATAGTAAACATGACTTAACATTTTTGAAATTTAAAAGGCGATATAAATTTTGTATTGATTTTTATAAAATTTTGGAATGTGTTTCTTTTCAATTCAAGATAATAGAACAAACTTTATTTTCAAAATTTTTAATTTGGTACTTAGGAAAATTTATTATTATTTGGCGAAAAAAAAATTGAGGCATTTATTTTTATTATAAGGAAAAAGGATGAATTTAATTTAAGGAATTAAATTCTTTTATCAAATTGTGTTAAAATAACACGGGGTGTTACAAACCTACCCCCTTAAGAAAAGTTTCGTCCCGAAACTTGGATAGAATGGATAACTGCTCGAGGTTAAACATGGCAGTTTGAGAGAATGTCAAAATTTTACAAGTTTTGATAGTAACATTTTATTTGGGTAGAATAAGACTTTTCAAAATGTTTGTATTTCTGAATTACTAAAAAGGTGTTAGATTGAGTTGGAAGACTTGAAGGATACAATCGTTTTATATTTATAAATGAGATATTTTGAATTAATATAGAAATATTGCTAGATTATCATTTCTGAAATTGACTTCAAAAGGATTTTCAAAAAGATGGGGCATAGAAGTTTTGTACGGAATTAATTTAAATTAAAATTATAATGGTTTTAAAATAAAACAAATTATAATTTTATTTGAAATTAAATATATAGTTTAAAGTTGGCTGAAATAACAATTTTAAATAATTTTAATCAATGATTTTAAATTATCATATTTTGTCCTACCCCCTTAAGAAAATTTTAGACATATTTACTAAGTTCAAGTAGTAAGGATAAAAATTCATTTTAGAGGTTGAGATTTTGGAAAACGTATTGATAAGTTCAGAAATATGAGAATAATCAAATTCGATAGCAAAAGAAGTAACGAATGTACGATTTAAAACAAAATAATTTCGAAGATATTGGAGATTACAAAATAAAGTTTTAAGAAATAATTGAATAAGTTTCAAATATGTTTTAAAGGGAGAACATGAAAGTTTATTTTAGAGTATAATTAGAAATTATAAAATTTTCAAAGATCTTTAAATTTTGAAGAGATAGCAAGTTTAAGAGGTTAATAAGTTATAAAATTTCAAGGTTTTCAGACTAAATTAAGAGGAGTTTATGAAATTGAAACCAAAAGTGAAATTATTTTGCGAGATTAAAGAATAGGAATAAAAGTTCATTTGAAAAGTTGTTATTCGGAATTATAGATTTAGGAAATTAGAGAGTTAGAAGAAAAGGTTAGGAATGATAAAATTTTTAAAAGAGAACGAAATAAAAATTTTGGTTAGAGAGAATAATTAGATGAAGTTGTAGAAATCCTTTCTGCGACAGAAACCTTCTAGATCTTCAACGTCTCATCAGTTGTAAGGTCCTTGATAAATCGATTCTTTGCGTTTGAGGTCTTGTCGTCATGTATTCGATTAATGGATTCGTTCTTCGAGAATTAAATTTATTACTTAGATTTTATATCCGAGGATAGTTGTTAGTTTTAGTTAGTCACATCAGCATGTAGCAAGCATACGATAGTTAGCGTATTTTATTTTGAGGGAAGTAGTTTGTTATTTAAAAGTCCTAGCACATGGTCGGTCCTTAAGGTTTCTACCCATCCTCACACTTTAAAGCGTTCTATGTTATTATTTTAGCGAGCTAAGATTTCTAATTTATTATTTGATCCTATAAGTCAGCCTGACATACGATATGAATGTCCGGCCCAGGTGTCTCTCGCTAGATGAAATAACTATTAAGTTACTCACGGTCGCAAGACAGCTTTGATACCAACTGTAACAACCTGGTTTTTAGTCGACTTTAATTACTAAGGCGGAAATTAATTAAGTCTCAAACCAGCGTTATTAATTATACAATAACCCAAAATATTACATCATCGTTTAAGAGTTGAATAAAACAACTCTAAATACGAAAATTCAAAAGAGTAGCGTTATATATATTACATCTCTCTTGAAAACAACTAAGGAAAAGCAATAAAAACGTCTCGTGACTCCATCCAAAACCCAGCTCCTGGTCCACGAACGTCCCCGCATAAAAACTGATGGGGGTGCTCACTGAAATGACAAAGGACTAGCTATGCTCATACTTACCCTCGATTTCAATTACTTTGGTTTATTATTATCGCTTTATAACTATAACGTTATGATAAAAACATAAACATGCTTATTACAAATAGCAAATAAAGACATATCAGTCATAATAAGCATGCGGTTTAAAGCGATAAATCATATAAGCATGATATTCAATTATGAAGGCAAATAACATATAATATCATAGCAATAGTTGTAACACCCCGTGTTTTTATAGCAAAATATTATGAAAGAATTTGATTCCTTAAATTAAATTCATCCTTTTTCCTTATAATAAAAATGCGACTGAATTTTTTTCGCTAAACATGTAACACTCCATGTTAAGTTAAGCCTTTATAATTGCGCAAATCATTAATTAAACATCCTCGCTCACTTATTTCCCTAACACATTATACTACAAGTTATTTTGCACCTAAATTAAAACCGTTTTGAATTACTTTGAATTTGAACTTTATTTTTACATTTTCAAATTCGATAAATCAAACAAAGAATCTACGACAATTTTCTCAACGACAAATTTTGGCACGCAAATCGAGGTCAAACGTTGACCAAATGGCCAAGCCACCTAAATGTGATTAAGTCACCTAATCTTTTCTTAAATATACTTAATCATAACCCAAACCTAATTAAAGTAGTTTAAGCTTAATCATTTTGATTATTACTAACAAAACATATAATAATAATATCAAATTACTATTCCATTTTGATTTAACTAACACTTTCACTAAAACTCGATCTATTGAGTTACCCTAAGCCTAAATCGTAAACTTTTTTGACGTTTAAGCATAATGATTTAATTCAAGAACATTCCACAAAAATATATATTTCGATCAAACAAGATTTTATTTCAAAGTTTCGAGGATCCTAAGGCCAATTTTTGTTTTGATCACCCTTCAACGTTTTTCTTCATTTTTATTTTTGATCTTACTTCGAACCATTATTTTAAGACTATATATTTTATTTCGAGACTTTTCGCGTGCGCGCAAATCGAAAATTTCAAAAACGAAAATCGAGCCACTTGTTTGTCAAGTAGGCCGAAATTTTGGGACCTTGCTTGGTCCAACCTTAGCCTCTTCCATTCTTCACTTCTCTTACACCACCATGTCTCCTTTTTGCACCATGTCAAGTCCTTCTTACACACACCTAAGACTTACACTCCTATATTACTTTCATCATCACTTTTAATTACAATTAAATTTAATGATTTATACAACTAAATACACAAACACATTCACACCTTATATTACATTACTAGTATACATACATACTACTACTACTTCTACATAAACTTACAACATAAAAACAAAACAACAACTACTACTACTACTACATACATCACACGCACAAAACAAATACAAACACAACCAAAACTTAGCTTATTTTCTCTCTAAATAAAACCAACCCAAGAACACAAGTAAGCAATATTCAAGCAACCTCAAGAACACCACTTGAATCTTCATCCTCTTTAATTCTTTTCTTCCTTAAAACTTTCATTTTATTGTTTTAAATTTCTTAGAACACCTAAATTTTATTCTCCACCATTTATATTTAATAAACATTACATCTTTTAAACATGTAAATAAATATAAACTTGGATCAAAATATTTAAAATATATATACTACCTAAACATAAAAATGATACTACACTTTAAATTCTTAATTTAGTTAGTCTAGCTTAAATAAAACTTACTAACTTGTTATTCTCATTTTTATGTACCACTTCTAACCAAAGACGAGGAGCAAGGTGGTGAAGTCGACTTGAGCCAATTTGACCATATAGTAGACCCGGATAACTGTTAAGCTAAAGTCATACCGAGCTAAATTAAGGTGCCCCCGCACACTAGGTTTTAATTTTGTTAATCGCATGCTAGAAATGTCTATGTGTTATATTTATTGTGTATATGACCACCTAGCTTCATATGTTAAATTAGGAGACAAAAATCGAAAAATAAAATTGTTGCTCACTAACAAAACCCCACGGCATTCCTATTGTTTTTCACTTAATTTTTCGATTTAATTTTTGTTAATTGCATGCTTAAAATACTTGTAATAAAATGAACATGAAAATATAGTTAGTTTATGTTTTAGACTAAAAATGAATTTGTTATGAAATTTACATGTTTTGAAGTGTTTAGTTGTGTTCTTGAAATATTGTTATTCTTGTGTTTGAAATGATTTTTATTTATGTTTGTTAGTATTTTGTAAATGATTTTCACCTTAGTTAAATATATAAATGATATAAGATAAATTAGTTGTTGAATTAGAAGTATAAAAATCAAAAATAAAAATTAGAACATATACATACATATACACGGCCACTTTTATTTTAATGGACCAATTTTTAGTTTTAATTTTTCTAAATAACATATTATGATTAGTTTAGTTAAATTAGACTTGCTATAAAAATTTGAGAAAATAAAACGATAATATAAAATTTGAGTTAAAATGGTGTTCTTTAGAAAATCATAAGTGTTCTTGAAAAATTCATGTGTTCTTCATTTATGTAACTAGTTTGATTCACAAATTTTATAAAGTTAAACTTAAATGTTGTTTTAATCTATTAGTGAATAAACATAATAATGAATATATAAGTTAAATAGACTAAATCACTAAATTATAAAAGTTAGAAATTTAAAGTGAGTAAAATCACTATTCATAATTGAAATAAAATAATTAGTGAAAATCGTAAACTACTTAAGTCACTTTAGAATAACTTGAATAAATTAGTATATAAAAACTTTAAGTCAAAAACCGATAAAATTAGAAAACGAAAATAAATTGTGTAAGTATAGAAGGCCACGGTTTTGGGCTGAAATTTTGACCTAAAATAATCTTGTCACTTTTTATTTTTATCACTTAAGTAATTTAATTAGTTAAAGTAATGATTTATTAATAAAAACAAAAAAAAAAAAGAAATAAATAAACACACACTATGCAACTCACGGTTTTACCACTTAAAATAGGTCAATGTTGATCAAAATGAATTTGTCACTTAGTCACTAAAGTTGAATAGTAATTAAGGATTATATTTGATTGTATAATAAATCGTTAATAAAAAGAATCAACGAAACCGATAAAAATAAACGTTACATATATTAAAATGAATCATATCTGTAACAACCCGGTTTTTCGTGACTTAATTAAACTAAGGCGGAAAATTAATTAAGTCTAATACATGCCGGATGTTAATTAAATTACATTCAAATGGCATAGGATACAAATATATGTTACAATCTCTCAAAGAAAACAAATGAAACATCCCAATCGTCCCGATAATCCTGAGTCTCGAGGAATTTGCCTGCATGGAGACAAAAACACAAAATAGGAGGATCTCCCACTCCGCAGGAAGTGGACTGCTCTAACTAACAACCTCTAAACCAAAGTTTTGGTTTATTTAACCTATGATTAAAAGTAACTTGGCAAAGACTAAACGCGTATAACTCAAAGTAGCATATTTCAATAAAATTGGACAATTAGCATATAATATCAGTTCTCACATATAGATATTTAAATCTCATACAACATGCAGTTCATAAAACGTAACGTAGAATATAGAAAATAAATAAATAAAAACACATTGCAATTAGGCAAGCAAAACACATAAGGAAATCATGATGATTTAATCACGAGTATACATCCAATCACATAACGTACAACACTCATAAATAATCATTCTCAATAAGTAGTATTTCAACACTCAGGAAACCAAGTCATTCAGACAATACTCAATCAAAACAAGGAAAATACATTCAACATGTGATAACAAATGAGTCTTCGTTAGTAAGGCGGAATCATGCAGACCTCATAAGCATCCGCGCAATAGCCATCAGGGCCAACATAACTTGGACATGACTGACAAGCTAGAGATATCTAAGGTAGTAAGGACGGCCATATCCCAAGTCTAATGTATGCATACACCACTATAGATAGGATCGTAGCATACTTGCTATTCAAATATGTATTCACCTAATAATTCGACTACCACCAGAGACGGGTACCCCCGGTGGGCCGGATTTTCCAATTACCAGTAGTATGGGCTCACGGAGATATCAATGATGCCCCATCCTCGAGGTTGTATATCCATACCGAAATAATACTTTAGAAAAATATTAGATCGCCTTTAGCAACACAAGTGAGGAGCTAAAGTCCCCATGCATGAGCGACTACCTCATTAACTTCAATTCAAGAGTCGCGACATGGCGAACAATCCAAGTATTTATCAAGTAGTTCGCTTTCTCAATTTCTTATTTCCTCGCTTATTCAAATCAAGTGACAATTAAAAACTTAAATAATATCGTCGAACTTTGTATAATGAAATATTAGTTCTAGCAGTTCTTCAGGTAAGCATAACACATAGGAAAAACTTAAATATTTATTTTGAGTCCGATCGTGAATTTAAATATTTTCACTATTCATTATTTTGTACGTATTTTTATAATGTATGTATTTTTATACTTTGTACGTATTTTTATAGTTTATACTTCTACGTATTTTATTATACTTGTACGTATTAGTATTTTATATTTTAGTAAATAATAATAGTTCATTTTATTTATAAGTTTGATTAAGTTTCATTTAAATTTTAAGTAATTTAAAGTAGATTAGTAATTAGTGATTAGTGATATAAATAATTGAATTTTATTATAACCCACACTTATTTCTTCCTTTTTATTTAAATCGTAAAATGTTAAGTGATTTAGTATTCATAACATTTATTTTAACTTAGAAATATTACTTAAACGATATTTGTCAAATTTTAATATTCTTGATAAAAATAAAGTATATTTTAAATTTTAATGATAGTATTCAATTTTACAAGTTTTTCTAAAAGTAAACTTTTAGAAATTAATTTTATTATAATAATACTTCCACTTACATATTAATTCTTTTTATGGTTTTTATAACTTAAATTTTCTACTAAGTCATTTTACTTTATCTTTTTATAGGATTATCATTTTAACACTTTATCTTTTTGTTAAACATATTTATAATACAAATTTCTAACTTTATTCAATAAAAGCTTTACTTAGGTTTATTTTATATTTCGAAGTACTTTATTTCTTTTTATTATTTTAACTAAATACTTATTTAGTATATTTTAAGTTCATTGTAAATTTTAGAGTTTTAACAAAGTAATCTTTATAGTAGTTGTGAGATATGACTTTTTATATAATTATTTATTTTTAGAAACTTTAATATGAGTAACTTAATTTATATTTTTACTTTTAGTATGATTTAATATTAATTTAAACTTAATATTCTTTTAACTTAATTCTTTATTTTTAGTTATATTTCGATTTAACATTTTAGTGACGATAGATAAGTTATGTTAATTTAATTTATTTACTTAAGTTATTTAATAATATTTTAAGTTTTATTTTATACTTGTGATACATAAACCTTATATATTTTAATTTACACATAACAAATAATTTTAACATGAAAATATTACAATTAAATTCAACAACACATTTTTCACTCAAAACATATTATCACAAAATCAGATAAATATCATATTTCACAAATCAATTCAACATTATATTATAACTAAAATTAACACCCAATTTCATACTATAGCAAATCATATAAAGTTATCAAATTAAACTGAAACGGGACTCATACGTGTCTAATGCATACTAGCTCACTTTTAATAACAAATTAATTAACATAACCAAAGTGTTAAAGTTAGAGATTTTTGAGGAAGAAATCGAGTCACCTAAGTTTGGCTCACGAACTGAGGCCTCCAAATACGGTCCTAACCCAAATACTCGTATACCCAAAATCAGTAACAGTAGTAGTAGTGAGGTCAAATAAAGACAACAGTAGCTCGTAGTGAACCAAGAAGACACGATCAAGGTCACGGCACCGATCACCCACGGTGGTCAGAAAAACGAGTCCAAGCCGAGGAGACAGCCTCACAGCTCAGGACGGTCTCGGAGCACTGACGCGACATTTCATTCACACACGAGCGGAAACGAAGTGAGAATCGGTCGATAATTACTTGATCGACAAAATAAAATCGAAACCGAAACGAATCAAATCATAAAATTGAAATCGAAAGCGGCTCACCAAATGGAGGCTAACAAGGCGGTGTGAGTAGTGGTCTTGGCCAGTGCGGTGGCCATGGTGGTGGCAGGTGATTCGGTGCTCGGCCAGATGGCCGCGCCGGAAGCGAGAGAGTGAGTACAAGGCGTGGGAAACAGAGAAGGAGGAAAAGGAGAGCTCGAGGAGGCGCAGAGCACGGTGGTGGCCGAGGTAGTGCTCGGCGAGGCTCGGCGAGCAAGGCGATTTCGGTGCAACTACGGTGAGGGTAGGTGGTGGCCACCGTGGTGGGGTTCGACGCCAGGGGCCGAGGAGCAGGGGATCTGGCGGTGGTGTCTCACTGGTGGACCACGGGTGAGATGAAGAGGAAGAGCAAGACCGAGGTGGTGGTCATGGTTGCGGTTGTCGGGATCCGTGGTGGCCGGGGCCACGGTGGTGCTTCGCGTGGTTGTTCGTTTGTGTTGTGTTGATGTTGTTATTATTGTCGCTGCTTGTGTTGTTTGTTGTTGTTCAAGGCCGCCATCATTATTATTATTATCATTAATATTATTATTTGTTATTTATGTTGGTTTAATTGTTGTGTGTTGTGTATATGTCGTTGTTTGTGTGTTGTTGTTGTCCATTTTATTTGATTTTAATGGAGGAAAATGAGTATAGAAAGAAGAGGAGTAAGTAGGAAGGGAACGAAATCAAAATTAAAATGAATGGATGAGTGTGTTGTAGAAGATGATAAAATATCTAAAAAAAGAGTGGATGAGAAGGCAATGGATGTCGACATACATGGTAGTGTTTTGGGTCAGTTTTCCGATTTGCTCTGTTTCATTCGCTCTTATTTATAAATCTTTATATTTTATAAAATTCACTATACTTTAAATTATTTGTTTTAAATTTTAGTTTCATCATTAGTGTTATAAAATTTATAATTCGAAAATATAAATGTATAAAAGTTGTCAGTTACAAATTGTATTACGGTATCACATATTTTCAAACGGCTTGTTTATTTACAAGATACATTTCAATAAAATTATATTTATTCAAGTAATAACAATTTTTAAAGTAAAACGCAATCTTATTAAGTTTAATAAAACCAATTGAATCAAGGTTTTTGTTTGACAAGTATTTTAAAAATAAAAATATAATACAGATTAATATAAAAATCGAGAAAGTTTAATTAGAAATATCTTGAGAAAGTTTATTTAATCGAAAATTTTTAGCCGCGTTTTTGAAGTAATTGAATAAAAGTTAATTTATATAAATTTTAATTTAAGAATTTTGTTAAAATAATTAATTAGTATTAATAAAAACACGGGGTGTTACAATCCTACCCCCTTAAGAAAAGTTTCGTCCCCGAAACTTGATTAGGACAGATAACTGCTCGAGATTAAAAAGCAGTTGGAGAAGAACATCGAGGTTTTTAGAATTGGAATATTAATATCAAAGTTTTTGGAATTGAAATAGTAATATTGCTCTTGATTGGGTATGAATTTTCTAAAAAGGAAAGATTGATGAATTTAATAATTTTAAAATATAAATAATTCTTTTTCAAGTTAATATCTAAATGTTGCTGCATTGTCATTTTCAAAATCAGCGATAAAGAGGTTTTCAAAAGAGTAGGGCCTAGAAGTTTTGTACAGAAACAAATTAAATAAAAATAATAAGCGTTTTAAGAATTAAAACAATTTATTTAAATTTGAAAATAAATGTCAACCTTAAAATAGGTTGAAATAAAGAGTTTTAATATTTAATTAGGATTGTGATATAATCAAATTATTGTCCTACCCCCTTAAGAAGTTTTAAGCGTATCTATATAATATTATTATTGTTACTTTTAATGATCATGTGTACATGATATATAGCCTTAGGAAAAACGGCATTTAGGAAAAATAAGTACAAGTCGTAGTGATCATGATGAAAATATGAGCTTTAATGAAATTAAGAAAATATAGGTTACCGTTGAATGAATAAATAAAATTTTCGAGAATGATGGATAACCTTGTTGATATAGCTCATTTTCTTAAAATTATTATTATAATGTTATTAGATGAAACAGAAATGTTATAAATCATATTTAGGATAAGATTCGAAATTTACAATAAGGGGTTATATAAAAGAAAAAGCAAATGATATATGTATATATACTTCGAAGAGAGATAATTGTAATAGATAGGACAGGTTCAAAAGGTACTTAAAATTTAAAGACAACGAGGTTGAAGCCAATAAGTTTCAAAATTATCTAAAATTTAGAAATAAGGAATTTATGAAGGGAAGTGAAAATACGAAATCCAATTTAGTGATTTAAAACGTAGATAACTATAAGTTTAAAAAGGGATGAAAATTTCAAGAAAGTAATAATAAGTTTAAAGAAGCTGAAGAAAAATAATAAAGTTCGAAAGTATATGGTATATAAATAAGCAATTTATGACAATTAAATATCAAAGAAATTTTGAATTACGAAATAAAAATTTACGTAATAAACGAATAATTTTCAAAATTATTAAATGAGATAGTAAGGCTAAGGATTTGAAGTGATCAAGTTAAAAATATTTAAATTTAAAGCATAAGGAGTTTGCGAAATTCGAAAGCAAGGGTGATAAAATTTTACGAGATTAAAAGGAAGAGATGAAAATCATTCTAAGAAGTTAGTTATTGGAAATCATTGAATTAGGAAATCAACAATTTTGAAGGAGTTAAAATTTTTACGAGGTTGTAAAATCATTGAGTTAACTTCTTTTTGGTAGGGAATTTAAAATGTAAAAAGGAAACACTAAAATCATGGGGAGATTAAATATTAGGAATTTTTTTATGATTAGTAGAGATGAAAAATGAAAAGCGTTGAAATGCTGGTAATCATTAGAGATCGATTTTGATATAGCTGTAGAAATCTTCAATGCTAAAGAAATCTTCAAAGCCTTGAATATTGTCTTGGTTAGCGTGATCCTTGATACGTCTCTTCGCATGCGCTTCTGGTCTTGTCTTCAAGTCTTATATTTGCGAGGAAATGAAAAGCGATAAAAATTCATTTATGAAGTCATTATAGGAGTATTAGTTAGGGAAGTTATATTTTAGAAGAAGAAAATAAGTTAAATAGATTTAAAAATTTGGAGGAGATGAATAATAATTTAGTTAATAGGGATGTTTGAGAAAGTTATAGAGGTCTTCACGACAATAGAATTCTTCAAGGTCTAGAGCATCACCTCAGATCGTTCGACTCTTGTTGCGTTCAACTGCAAGTGCTTGAGTCCTTGTCGTCTTGTCTTCGATTTATACGTCTCGATGTTGGGTAACGTTAGTATAAAGGACTTGTTAGTCAAAAAGGTCAGTCATAGAGCACTTAGCAAGCAAGAAAAGAGAAATAAAAATCAATCGAGGTTGAATGACGGTCGAAAATTCTAAAATCTAGGTCAGTCGGTCAATCCTTAATATTTCTACCCATTAACACTTTTAAAGCGATCTATATTATAATTTTAGCGATCTAAGATTTCTAATTCATTATTTGATCCTATAAGTCTATGCCGGACATATATATTAATATGTATGTCTAGCCCAGGTGTCTTCTCGCTAGATGAGATAACTATAAGTTACTCACGGTCGCAAGACTGACTCGATACCCAGAATAACAACTTAGGTTTTAGTGACTTAATTAAACTAAGGCGGAAAATTAATTAAGTCTAATACATGCCGGATGTTAATTAAATTACATTCAAATGGCATAGGATACAAATATATGTTACAATCTCTCAAAGAAAACAAATGAAACATCCCAATCGTCCCGATAATCCTGAGTCTCGAGAATTTGCCTGCAACGGAGACAAAAACACAAAATAGGAGGATCTCCCACTCAGAGGCGGGAAGTGACTGTTCTAACCAACAACCTCTAAACCAAAGTTTTGGTTTATTTAACCTATGATTCAAAGAAACTTGGCAAAGACTAAACGCGTTATAACTCCAAAGAATTGTGATATTTCAATAAAATTGGACAATTAGCATATAATATCAGTTCTCACATATAGATATTTAAATCTCATACAACATGCAGTTCATAAAACGTAACGTATATATATAGAATATAGAAAATAAATAAATAAAAACACATTGCAATTAGGCAAGCAAAACACATAAGGAAATCATGATGATTTAATCACGAGTATACATCCAATCACATAACGTACAACACTCATAAATAATCATTCTCAATAAGTAGTATTTCAACACTCAGGAAACCAAGTCATTCAGACAATACTCAATCAAAACAAGGAAAATACATTCAACATGTGATAACAAATGAGTCTTCGTTAGTAAGGCGGAATCATGCAGACCTCATAAGCATCCGCAATATTAGCCATCGGGGCCAACATAACTTGGACATGACTGACAAGCTGTAGATATCTAAGGTAGTAAGGACGGCCATATCCCAAGTCTAATGTATGCATACACCACTATAGATAGGATCGTAGCATACTTGCTATTCAAATATGTATTCACCTAATAATTCGACTACCACCAGGCGGTACCCCGGGTGAAATGGATTTTCCAATTACCAGTAGTATGGGCTCACGGAGATATCAATGATGCCCCATCCCCGAGGTTGTATATCCTCAGACCGAAATAATACTTTAGAAAAATATTAGATCGCTTTAGCAACACAGGGAGGAGCTAAAGTCCCCATGCATGACTACCTCATTAACTTCAATTCAAGAGTCGCGACATGGCGAACAATCCAAGTATTTATCAAGTAGTTCGCTTTCTCAATTTCTTATTTCCTCGCTTATTCAAATCAAGTGACAATTTCAAACTTAAATAATATCGTCAACTTTGTATAATGAAATATTAGTTCTAGCAGTTCTTCGTAAGCATAACACATAGGAAAAACTTAAATATTTATTTTGAGTCAGTTCAGTAAATTTAAATATTTTCACTATTCATTATTTTGTATTTATTTTTATACGTATCGTATTTTTATACTTTGTACGTATTTTTATAGTTTATACTTCTACGTATTTTATTATACTTATGCATTATTAGTATTTTATATTTTAGTAAATAATAATAGTTCATTTTATTTATAAGTTTGATTAAGTTTCATTTAAATTTTAAGTAATTTAAAGTAGATTAGTAATTAGTGATTAGTGATATAAATAATTGAATTTTATTATAACCCACACTTATTTCTTCCTTTTTATTTAAATCGTAAAATGTTAAGTGATTTAGTATTCATAACATTTATTTTAACTTAGAAATATTACTTAAACGATATTTGTCAAATTTTAATATTCTTGATAAAAATAAAGTATATTTTAAATTTTAATGATAGTATTCAATTTTACAAGTTTTTCTAAAAGTAAACTTTTAGAAATTAATTTTATTATAATAATACTTCCACTTACATATTAATTCTTTTTATGGTTTTTATAACTTAAATTTTCTACTAAGTCATTTTACTTTATCTTTTTATAGGATTATCATTTTAACACTTTAGCTCTTTGTTAAACATATTTATAATACAAATTTCTAACTTTATTCAATAAAAGCTTTACTTAGGTTTATTTTATATTTCGAAGTACTTTATTTCTTTTTATTATTTTAACTAAATACTTATTTAGTATATTTTAAGTTCATTGTAAATTTTAGAGTTTTAACAAAGTAATCTTTATAGTAGTTGTGAGATATGACTTTTTATATAATTATTTATTTTTAGAAACTTTAATATGAGTAACTTAATTTATATTTTTACTTTTAGTATGATTTAATATTAATTTAAACTTAATATTCTTTTAACTTAATTCTTTATTTTTAGTTATATTTCGATTTAACATTTTAGTGACGATAGATAAGTTATGTTAATTTAATTTATTTACTTAAGTTATTTAATAATATTTTAAGTTTTATTTTATACTTGTGATACATAAACCTTATATATTTTAATTTACACATAACAAATAATTTTAACATGAAAATATTACAATTAAATTCAACAACACATTTTTCACTCAAAACATATTATCACAAAATCAGATAAATATCATATTTCACAAATCAATTCAACATTATATTATAACTAAAATTAACACCCAATTTCATACTATAGCAAATCATATAAAGTTATCAAATTAAACTGAAACGGGACTCATACGTGTCTAATGCATACTAGCTCACTTTTAATAACAAATTAATTAACATAACCAAAGTGTTAAAGTTAGAGATTTTTGAGGAAGAAATCGAGTCACCTAAGTTTGGCTCACGAACTGAGGCCTCCAAATACTGGCCCTAACCCAAATACTGTATACCCAAAATCAAGAATTGAGTAGTAGTGAGGTCAAATAAAGACAACAAAGAGCTCGTAGTGAACCAAGAAGACACGATCAAGGTCACGACCGATCACCCACTTGGTCGTAAAAACGAGTCCAAGCCGAGGAGACTGACCTCACAGCCAGACTCGGTCTCGATAATTGACGCGACATTTCATTCACACACGAACTAAAACGAGAGAAGTGAGAATCGGGTCGATAATTACTTGATCGACAAAATAAAATCGAAACCGAAAGCGAATCGAAATCATAAAATTGAAATCGAAAGGGCTCACCAAATGAGGCTAACAAGGCGGTGTGAGTAGTGGTCTTGATCGGTGCGGTGGCCATCGACGGTGGCGTTGGTGGCGGTTCGGCCAGATGGTCAGCCGAAACCAGAAAGTGAGTACAAGGCGTGGGAAAACAGAGAAGGAGGAAAGGAGGGAGCTCGAGGAGCGGCAGAGCACGGTGGTGGCCGAGGTAGTGCTCGTGAGGTCTCCGGCGAGCAAGGCGATTTCCGGTGCAACTACTGAGGGGTAGGTGGTGGCCACCGTGGTGGGGGTCGACGTCAGGGGCCGAGGAGCAGGATTCACGGCGGTGGTGTCTCGCGGTGGACCACAGGTGAGATGAAGAGGAAGAGCAAGACCGAGGTGGTGGTCATGGTTGCTGGCCGTCGGGATCCGTGGTGGCCCCGTGGGCCACCGGTGGTCTTCGTGGTTGTTCGTTTGTGTTGTGTTGATGTTGTTATTATTGTCGTTGCTTGTGTTGTTTGTTGTTGTTGCTGCTCATCATTATTATTATTATCATTAATATTATTATTTGTTATTTATGTTGGTTTAATTGTTGTGTGTTGTGTATATGTCGTTGTTTGTGTGTTGTTGTTGTCCATTTTATTTGATTTTAATGGAGGAAAATGAGAGAGAAAGAAGGAGAAGTAGGAAGGGGAATGAAATCTGAAATTAAAATGAATGGATGAGTGTGTTGTAGAAGATGATAAAATATCTAAAAAAAGAGTGGATGAGAAGGCAATGGATGTCGACATACATGGTAGTGTTTTGGGTCAGTTTTCCGATTTGCTCTGTTTCATTCGCTCTTATTTATAAATCTTTATATTTTATAAAATTCACTATACTTTAAATTATTTGTTTTAAATTTTAGTTTCATCATTAGTGTTATAAAATTTATAATTCGAAAATATAAATGTATAAAAGTTGTCAGTTACAAATTGTATTACGGTATCACATATTTTCAAACGGCTTGTTTATTTACAAGATACATTTCAATAAAATTATATTTATTCAAGTAATAACAATTTTTAAAGTAAAACGCAATCTTATTAAGTTTAATAAAACCAATTGAATCAAGGTTTTTGTTTGACAAGTATTTTAAAAATAAAAATATAATACAGATTAATATAAAAATCGAGAAAGTTTAATTAGAAATATCTTGAGAAAGTTTATTTAATCGAAAATTTTTAGCCGCGTTTTTGAAGTAATTGAATAAAAGTTAATTTATATAAATTTTAATTTAAGAATTTTGTTAAAATAATTAATTAGTATTAATAAAAACACGGGGTGTTACAATATCGTGTGTTACTACCTATGCTTAGTTGTGGATATGGAGATATGGACTATTTAAAATGAACTACGACAACCTCGCTAAAATTTGAAACCGCTTAAATTTTAGCTAAGTATACGACTAAAGCTAAACCTAGTTTTACTTTTGAAATATCATTTAAATCACCAAGTATAAAAATGAACTTAACCACTTTGATTTAAATATATTTCAAAATCACTAAATGCAAAATGAACTTAACAACTTTAGAACTAGACTCCTAAAATATTTCCAAAAATCACTAAGTACAAAACGAACTTAACGACTTTAAAACTAGAATTCTACACTTAGAAGAAAATAAGCTTAGTTTAGTAACTAAATAAAATACTAAGTATAAATATCACGAATAAAATACTAAGTATAAATATACCTAATAAAATACTAAGTATAAATATACTGAATAAAATACTAAGTATAAAAATACATTATAAAATACGATGAATAGTAAATACGATGAATAGTAAATACGTGAATAGTAAAATACGCGAATAGTAAAAATATTTAAAATTTACGATTGGACTCCAAATAAATTATTTAAGTTTCTATGTGCTTAGTTTACTCAAGAATCGCTAGAACTAAATTTTCATTATACAAGTTCGACGATGATTTACTATGAATCATCGATTTATTTGAGAATAAGAAAATAAGAAGGGAAGTACTTGTTAAATACTCAAAGGGTTGCAATCATGCGTATGCGAATCTATTGTGGCCATCGTTAGAAAGGTAGTCAGATATGGGGACACTTGGCACCCTATGAATTGCCAAAGTGGTAATCTAATGACTCTCTCGATCGTTATTTAACGTGACTCTCGCCTCTATGAATCGAGTTCGTTCACCGCCCATATGAGGTAATTGGAAAATGACCATTCCCACCCGGGAATCATTGTCAGAGTGTAATAGTCGTACCACTCAGGTAGTGTATGCATACATTAGACAAGGGATTTGTTGTCCTTATTACCTACTTGATATCTTTAGCTTGAATGACTTGACCAGTTGAATGTTTCCAGAGCCGCCCGACCTTCTTGAGGCCTTGCTTTTGTAAGGTTTTGCATGTTTCCATCCCGACTTGTTGTGGCTCATAGGACAACGTATGATAGATTATCCATGTTGTATTGAATATTAGGTAGTTATCACGCACGCTACTTAGTGTTTGATTTGATGTGCAGTCCTGAGCGGCTAGTGCACTTTGATAGAAGATTATATGGGTAATTATCTATGAGAGTACACGAGCCAATTGTAGTCAAGACTCGCGAGTATATGTTGCTATATGAATAATTGAAAAGGGTCGACTACCAGAATATGAATGAAATGATAATGATTTGCCTATATGATTATGAATTGAGATAATTTGATGATTCAATTGCTACGTTATATGATTTATGATATGTTATGTTTTATAAATTGCATTATTGTATGTTTTATTTATACCGATTTAATTACATGCGCATATGTTAATTATTATGTGTTTACCGCTATGGGTTTTATGTGGCTTAGCGTGCAAGTGGGTCATAATCGAGTTTGAACGGCATTTTCAGTAGGTACCCAGAGGCTACATCGATTGAATTATATCGTGATCAAGGCCTTATTTTATATTTTGAGAGAATGTAATCAATTAAACTCGCTTTATCTATGACTCTTATTAAGTATAATGAGTCAGAATACGATGACACCGGTTTTGTAATAAATAGACTTAATTAATATTCCGCCTTAGTTTAATTAAAGTCACGAAAAACCAGGTTATTATGATTGGTATCAAAGTCGTCTTGCGACTGAATGACTTAAAGTTATTTCATCTAGCGAGACGACACTGGGCAGAACATTCATATCGTATGTCGTGCATAGACTAATAGGATCAAATAATGAATTAGAAATCTTAGATCGCTAAAATAAATAACTTAGATCACTTTAAAGTGTGAGGATGGGTAGAAACTTTAGAAATCACCCAGGCCATACGCTAAAATCTTCTTAAATAAACGAGCTACTACCCTAAAATAAAATACACTAACCATCGTATGCTTGCTACTTGCTGATGTGACTGACTAAAACTAACAATTACCCTCGGATATAAAAATTGAAATAATAAACTTAACTCTCGAGAAGTGAAACGCTGAAGGAGTACCAGGCTATACGAAGTAGGGACATCTACTAAATCCTTAACCAAATTCACTAATAAAATCCTTAAACCCTTGTTAATCCTGTTTTCGTTCAATCAAAAATTTATGTTTTCTTAATAGCCATTTTATTTCCGTTCAAACAATGTTTTTGTTGTTGTTTGACTCCTTTCCTTAAAATCCCTTGTAGATGTCATCAACCGGCGATTCACCAGCATGTGGAGACGGAAGGAATCATCGTTCGATCAACTGGAAGCTGAGTGCTCTCCGTGCCATTCCTGTGCGTTCTACTACTCCTGGGCTTGGGCGAGGTACCCCTGTCAGAGTTGCGGCCTACAGGAGATTCTATGAAAACCCTCCGCGCAAATTCACAGGAGACCGCGACACTTGCGTGAGCTGGATACATGAGCTAGAGGCGAGGTTCGTTGAAGCAGGAGTTCACGAAGAGTGGAAGGTGCGCCTAGCCGAGAAGTTTCTTAGGGGCGAAGCTTGCCTTTGGTGGTTTACGGTACGTCACCTTTCTACAGTTCGAGGAGGAAAGTTTCACGAGTGGAACTTCTTCAAATGCTCCCTCAGACTTGCATGCCGTGCCATTGCTCAGGGACACACCTTTGATGATGAGCAGGAGGTCGCTGACGCGGGTCTTCAAACGGGCTCTAGATCCTTTTAGCCTTATGAACTACTAGTATGGGTGACATTTTGTAAAATCTCTAGATTTTAACTACCTAACCTCAGTGATTCTGTATGACACTATTAGGAGTCGTTATCCCTACCTTCTACTTTCAGTTATCTTTCTAGGAAATGTATCGGATTGCTTCTGCTACACAGAATCGATGTAACCAACTTTTACCTTGTATTCTATGTTATGCCTCTCTTAGAACTACTCAAATTCATCTGATTTAATATTTTCGTAATGGGCGCAAGCGGTATCCCCAGGACAATGACCTTAACCAACAATTCCTCGAAGAGAGGCAAGAAGAAAAAGGCTTCGAGGATGCAATCACAAAGATTGCTCAAGGCATGTACCAACATCGGTGGCGAGAAACAACCAATCCGCATTTGAGAGGTTCTCAGCCACGCACTCAACCATACTCGAGGCTCAAAATCGACCTGCAGATTACATGAATGGATTGAAGAGATGGAGAAGCAGATGGAGCTCAGTAAGACACCGCCTACAGAGAAGGTGAGTGTGGTAGCATACTACCTCAAGGGAGAAGCCAGCAGCCGGTGGCGCTTGATCGAGTCCACCTTTTCCCTGAGGATATACAATTGGAGCGAGTTCAAAATGCTGCTAGAGAACAAGTACTTCGGGGAAGAGCTAAGATGGGAGATGGAAGAGAAATTCAGGAACTTAGATCAAGGTGATATGTCTCTGCAGGCATACACCGAAAGATATCGAGGAGCTATCTAAGTTTGCTCTAGAATATTAACTAACGAGGAGGAACTTCATGACTTCGTTATGTAAGGGCATGACTAATGATCTAAGGATAAACATGGCGGGTTCAATCAGAAGAACTTTGCGAGGCCTACGAAAAGGCAACAAGTATCTGGCGTCAATCCGAAGGGAGAAGCGGAGAGAAAAGAAAAAGAGAGTTTTTACGCCTCCTGTGGCAAGCGCTAGCTATATATTCGAGCGGACTTCCAACAAAGCGAGCTTCCAGAGACCGAATTTTCAAACAGAAATTTCAACAAGCCGGTTTATAACCGTGACAACAAACCGAGTCGAGGAAGGTTGACTTGGCGTTAGAAGGGCTCCGCCGGGTGTCTCATTTAACAAATGCCGCTTCACACAAAGCGATACACTGAAAAAGCGGTCACGGACGGATCGCCGGTCGTCTGTTTCTTTTGCAATGTTGAGGGACACAAATCTTCTGTGTGCCCAAGGAAAGCGAGGAGAAAGGAAGACACGGGACCGCTACCCGCAGCTTAAAGTACAAGGGCGTGTTTACGTCTTGTCGAGTTTGACGAAGACATCGAGGGTCGCTCGACGTGAGACGACATTACTGGGTAAATTCCTGGTTAACTCAGCACCTACCTTTATTTTATTCAACATAATTATGTCCTTGTCCTTCTTCTCGTCAAAGTAGTTAACAAGATCCAAACTGACAAAGACCTGAACAAATATTTACTAAGTTAGATTTTCATAAAACCCCTTTCTATTAAAATTTTTGAATTTTACCCAAAATACGACTTATAACATTTCCGTTCCATCTAATAACATTATAATAATAATTTTTAGGGGAATAAGCTATATCAGCTAGGTTATCCAAAATTCTCTAAAATTTTTATTTAACCACTCAACGATAACCAATATTTCTCCTTAATTTCAATAAAGTTCATATGCTTCTCATGACCACTACGATTTTTATCCATTTTCCCTAATTGCCGTTCTCCTCCTAAAGGCTATGTATCTTGATTTGGTGGTCATTAAAAGTAACAATAATAATATTAGGTATATACGTTTAAAACTTCTTAAGGGGGTAGGACTATAATTTGGCTATATTAAAGTCCTACTAAAATCTGAAATTTCTTATTTTCAAACTATCTTTTGGTTAACATGTATTCTCAAAAATTTAATAGGTTATTTTTATTCCTAAAACTCTTATTATTTTAATTCCATTTAAGCGTCTGCATAAAACTTCTAGGCCTCTACCTTTTGTGAGCCTCTTTGTCGTTTTCAAAAATAACATTCTAGTAACATTTCCATATCTATTTAAATATCTCATTAATAAATCAAACGCGATTTTGCCCTCTAATATTTTCACTCTCTCCTGCGTTTCCATATTAACTTGAAAAGTCAAATTTTTCAAAAGGCTTATCCAACAAAACCAAATGTTATTATCCAAATCTGTAGAATCTCGATATTCTCTCTAACTGCCTTGTTTAAACCTCGAGCAGTTATCCACCCTATCCAAGTTTCGGGGACGAAACTTTTCTTAAGGGGGTAGGATTGTAACACCCCGTGTTTTTATAGCAAAATATTATGAAAGAATTTGATTCCTTAAATTAAATTCATCCTTTTTCCTTATAATAAAAATGCGACTGAATTTTTTTCGCTAAACATGTAACACTCCATGTTAAGTTAAGCTTTTATAATCGCGCAAATCATTAATTAAACATCCTCGCTCACTTATTTCCCTAACACATTATACTACAAGTTATTTTGCACCTAAATTAAAACCGTTTTGAATTACTTTGAATTTGAACTTTATTTTTACATTTTCAAATTCGATAAATCAAACAAAGAATCTACGACAATTTTCTCAACGACAAATTTTGTACGCACAAATCGAGGTCAAACGTTGACCAAATGGCCAAGCCACCTAAATGTGATTAAGTCACCTAATCTTTTCTTAAATATACTTAATCATAACCCAAACCTAATTAAAGTAGTTTAAGCTTAATCATTTTGATTATTACTAACAAAACATATAATAATAATATCAAATTACTATTCCATTTTGATTTAACTAACACTTTCACTAAAACTCGATCTATTGAGTTACCCTAAGCCTAAACTGGTAAACTTTTTGACGTTTAAGCATAATGATTTAATTCAGTAACATTCCACAAAAAAAATATATATTTCGATCAAACAAGATTTTATTTCAAAGTTTCGAGGATCCTAAGGCCAATTTTTGTTTTGATCACCCTTCAACGTTTTTCTTCATTTTTATTTTTGATCTTACTTCGAACCATTATTTTAAGACTATATATTTTATTTCGAGACTTTTCGTGTCAAGTATGAATGAAAATTTCAAAAACGAAAATCGAGCCACTTGTTTGTCAAGTAGGCCGAAATTTTGGGACCTTGCTTGGTCCAACCTTAGCCTCTTCCATTCTTCACTTCTCTTACACCACCATGTCTCCTTTTTGCACCATGTCAAGTCCTTCTTACACACACCTAAGACTTACACTCCTATATTACTTTCATCATCACTTTTAATTACAATTAAATTTAATGATTTATACAACTAAATACACAAACACATTCACACCTTATATTACATTACTAGTATACATACATACTACTACTACTTCTACATAAACTTACAACATAAAAACAAAACAACAACTACTACTACTACTACATACATCACACCCACAAAACAAATACAAACACAACCAAAACTTAGCTTATTTTCTCTCTAAATAAAACCAACCCAAGAACACAAGTAAGCAATATTCAAGCAACCTCAAGAACACCACTTGAATCTTCATCCTCTTTAATTCTTTTCTTCCTTAAAACTTTCATTTTATTGTTTTAAATTTCTTAGAACACCTAAATTTTATTCTCCACCATTTATATTTAATAAACATTACATCTTTTAAACATGTAAATAAATATAAACTTGGATCAAAATATTTAAAATATATATACTACCTAAACATAAAAATGATACTACACTTTAAATTCTTAATTTAGTTAGTCTAGCTTAAATAAAACTTACTAACTTGTTATTCTCATTTTTATGTACCACTTCTAACCAAAGACGAGGAGCAAGGTGGTGAAGTCGACTTGAGCCAATTTGACCATATAGTAGACCCGGATAACTGTTAAGCTAAAGTCATACCGAGCTAAATTAAGGTGCCCCCGCACACTAGGTTTTAATTTTGTTAATCGCATGCTAGAAATGTCTATGTGTTATATTTATTGTGTATATGACCACCTAGCTTCATATGTTAAATTAGGAGACAAAAATCGAAAAATAAAATTGTTGCTCACTAACAAAACCCCACGGCATTCCTATTGTTTTTCACTTAATTTTTCGTTTTAATTTTTGTTAATTGCATGCTTAAAATACTTGTAATAAAATGAACATGAAAATATAGTTAGTTTATGTTTTAGACTAAAAATGAATTTGTTATGAAATTTACATGTTTTGAAGTGTTTAGTTGTGTTCTTGAAATATTGTTATTCTTGTGTTTGAAATGATTTTTATTTATGTTTGTTAGTATTTTGTAAATGATTTTCACCTTAGTTAAATATATAAATGATATAAGATAAATTAGTTGTTGAATTAGAAGTATAAAAATCAAAAATAAAAATTAGAACATATACATACATATACACGGCCACTTTTATTTTAATGGACCAATTTTTAGTTTTAATTTTTCTAAATAACATATTATGATTAGTTTAGTTAAATTAGACTTGCTATAAAAATTTGAGAAAATAAAACGATAATATAAAATTTGAGTTAAAATGGTGTTCTTTAGAAAATCATAAGTGTTCTTGAAAAATTCATGTGTTCTTCATTTATGTAACTAGTTTGATTCACAAATTTTATAAAGTTAAACTTAAATGTTGTTTTAATCTATTAGTGAATAAACATAATAATGAATATATAAGTTAAATAGACTAAATCACTAAATTATAAAAGTTAGAAATTTAAAGTGAGTAAAATCACTATTCATAATTGAAATAAAATAATTAGTGAAAATCGTAAACTACTTAAGTCACTTTAGAATAACTTGAATAAATTAGTATATAAAAACTTTAAGTCAAAAAACCGATAAAATTAGAAAACGAAAATAAATTGTGTAAGTATAGAAGGCCACGGTTTTGGGCTGAAATTTTGACCTAAAATAATCTTGTCACTTTTTATTTTTATCACTTAAGTAATTTAATTAGTTAAAGTAATGATTTATTAATAAAAACAAAAAAAAAAAAAAGAAATAAATAAACACACACTATGCAACTCACGGTTTTACCACTTAAAATAGGTCAATGTTGATCAAAATGAATTTGTCACTTAGTCACTAAAGTTGAATAGTAATTAAGGATTATATTTGATTGTATAATAAATCGTTAATAAAAAGAATCAACGAAACCGATAAAAATAAACGTTACATATATTAAAATGAATCATATCGTGTGTTACTACCTATGCTTAGTTGTGGATATGGAGATATGGACTATTTAAAATGAACTACGACAACCTCGCTAAAATTTGAAACCGCTTAAATTTTAGCTAAGTATACGACTAAAGCTAAACCTAGTTTTACTTTTGAAATATCATTTAAATCACCAAGTATAAAAATGAACTTAACCACTTTGATTTAAATATATTTCAAAATCACTAAATGCAAAATGAACTTAACAACTTTAGAACTAGACTCCTAAAATATTTCCAAAAATCACTAAGTACAAAGCAGAAACTTATGACTTTAAAACTAGAATTCTACACTTAGAAGAAAATAAGCTTAGTTTAGTAACTAAATAAAATACTAAGTATAAATATCTGAATAATATACTAAGTATAAATATACGAATAAAATACTAAGTATAAATATACGAATAAAATACTAAGTATAAAAATACGTATAAAATACGATGAATAGTAAATACGATGAATAGTAAATACGTGAATAGTAAAATACGTGAATAGTAAAAATATTTAAAATTTACGATTGGACTCCAAATAAATTATTTAAGTTTCTATGTGCTTAGTTTACCAGAAGAACTGCTAGAATTAAATTTTCATTATACAAGTTCGACGATGATTTACTATGAACTGTCACTGATTTATTTGAGAATAAGAAAATAAGAAGGGAAGTACTTGTTAAATACTCGGGTGTCTGTCATGTTGCGAATCTATTGTGCCATCGTTAGAAAGGTAGCCGCATATGGGGACACTTGGCACCCTATGAATTGCCAGTGGTAATCTAATGACTCTCTCAGTCGTTATTTAACGTGACTCTCGCCTCATGAATCGAGTTAGTTCACTCGCCCATATGAGGTAATTGGAAAATGACCATTCCCTTTGGGGAATGCAAGCGTAGTGTAATAGTCGTACCACTAGGGTAGTGTATGCATACATTAGACAAAGGGATTTGGGCATCCTTATTTCCTACTTGATATCTTTAGCTTGAATGACTTGACCGTTGAATGTTTCCGGCCCTTCAGCTTCTGCGCAGGCCTTGCTTTTGTAAGGTTTTGCATGTTTCCATCCTAACTGGTTGTGGCTCATAGGACAACGTATGATAGATTATCCATGTTGTATTGAATCTTAGGTAGTTATCACGCACGCTACTTAGTGTTTGATTTGATGTACGAGTCCGAGCAAATAGTGCACTTTGATGTAAGATTATATGGGTAATTATCTATGAGATACCACGAGCCACTCAGAAGTCAAGACTTCGAGTATATGTTGCTATATGAATAATTGAATAGGTCGACTACCCCGAATATGAATGAAATGATAATGATTTGCCTATATGATTATGAATTGAGATAATTTGATGATTCAATTGCTACGTTATATGATTTATGATATGTTATGTTTTATAAATTGCATTATTGTATGTTTTATTTGCGCTGATTTAATTACATGCGCATATGTTAATTATTATGTGTTTACCGCTATGGGTTTTATGTGGCTTAGCGTGTGCGGGGTCATAATCGAGTTTGAACGGCATTTTCCCGTAGGTACCCCGAGGCTACATTATTGAATTATATCGAGGATCAAGGCCTTATTTTATATTTTGAGAGAATGTAATCAATTAAACTCTGCTTTATCTATGACTCTTATTATGTATAATGAGTTGTAATACGATGACAGCTGGTTTTGTAATAAATAGACTTAATTAATATTCCGCCTTAGTTTAATTAAAGTCACGAAAAACCAGGTTGTTACAATAGTATCGCAATAATTCAACAGGATTACAATGCGATATCAGATCGCAAACATACATACGCATTGTATCATTCTCATCATGCAGACTCGATTCACTTTAGAAACTTGTGGTCTTTAATTTTCGAAAATGGTACACACTCGTTCTCATTTAATCAAACAACACACAACACATACTGCTTACGAGCCTGGCCACTGAGTAGGCCATTGTACTCTAGTCGCTTGCATCTCACTACCATAGTGCAGTGGCTTACTCGACTCGTAAACCACGCCGAATACTATAATACTTGCATCTCATCCTCTAGTGTTCGAAATGATTCGAACTTCAGATACAATCTCGTCAAGTGATCTGTACATGTGGCAAGAACGAATGCAAGTGTCGCGCCCACTAAGAACGAAACACGGCAAGGAGACCACCGCTATAATCGCCAAATAAACACGGATGCCCTGATAACTTTAGCGAAATAGGGGAATAAAACCCTAGTCTAGTACATGTACACTAGTATCCAATTTAAGAATGGGCTATGCTAATCATAGAGCACCTTAACTCAGGATAAAACGACTATTTCCTAAAGCCTGAGACAAAAGCCTTGGCATATTCATTATCTTGTCCGGCAATGGCGACCGCCACAAGACTATCTTAACCCCACTTCACTCACGATTGACGTTCCCTTATCTGAGGCCCAAGCTTGACCTTTTATTTAAACATACTCATGATTTATTATTTATTTGATATTACATATCACATGTTACTAGACTCTCCTAGTATCATCGTCAAACGTTTTATTTGAATTGTAGGTTTCATATGATCACATAACACGTTCGTTTATTATTTGAGGTGTTGTTAATTATTAACGTTTTTAGATTTCTAACTTGATATGTTTATTAATATGTCAAATTTTATTTAAGTGTTTTTCAAACACTTTAAGTCATTTACTTATTCATTTTTAATTTTCTATACTTAGTAAAATTTTCAATTATTTTCAATATTTTATTATTCACTTTTCACTATTCCTCGTATTTTACTATTCATCGTATTTTACTATTCATCGTATTTTACTATTCATCGTATTTACTATTCATTGTATTTATACGTATTTTTATACTTAGATACTTTAGGTATAAAACTAAATCTTTTATTTCCCAAGTATAGATTTCTAGTTTCAAAAACGTTAAGTTCGTTTTGTACTTAGTGATTTTGTAACAACCTGGTTTTTCGTGACTTTAATTAAACTAAGGCGGAAAATTAATTAAGTCTAAATATTACAAACCAGCTGTTATCGTCTTACAAACTCAGTATACCTAATACGAGTTTAGAGATAAAACAGAGTGTTTAGATTACAAGTTCTCTCAAAATAGATTACAAAATAAGGCCTTCAATCCCCTGATAGATCAACGGTCAAGACTAAAATTTTTGCATTAAATTCTCGTCATTTTCCCGCACACTCTTTCGATACATGCAATTTCTAAAGCAATATGCAGTATAATTAATGAATAATAAATAAACAAGGAAAACAAATAGCAAGTATGCAATTAAAACACATAAGGAAATCATGATGATTCAATACGAGTATAAACCAATCAAATAACAACCCACGCTCACAAACAATCATACTCAACAAAATCACATTCCAATACTCAACCAAGTCATTCCGATAATCATCAAACAAACAAGGAAATACATTCAACATATGTTAACTATTGAAAGTTCATTAGTGAGGCGGAAGCATGCAGACGTAATTTCGCAATAGTAGACAGGGCCAAGCAGTTGGGCGTGTCGACACACTGAACAACGATGGAGCGGGGGCCAAAGCAGTTGGGCGTGGTCGACATACTAGACGTCGCACAATAGCGGTCGGGGCTAACAAAGCGGGCGTGTGCGAACAGGCTAAGGATACCTAAAGCGATAAGGGCGGCCAAATCCCGAGTCTAATGTATGCATACACCACTATAGATAGGTTCGAGATCATACTGCGCCCTCGAGTAAGTAGTCACCTAATAATCGACTATCACCTTAGGCGGGTACCCCGGGTGGCTGGAGTTTCAATGCAGTAGTATGGGCTCACGGAGATATCAATCATGCCCCATCCCTGAGGTTGTATATCCCGCACCGAAATAATACTTTATAAAAATATTAGATCGCCTTTAGCAACTCTGGGAGGGAGCCAAAGTCCCCATAGACGGCTACCTCATTAACTTCGAATTCAAGAGTCGCGACATGGCGAACAATCCAAGTATTTTATTCAAGTATTTCATTTTCTCAATTTCTTATTTCCTCGTTCATACAAGATAGGTGACAATTCTGTAACTTAAATATATCGTCTAACTTTGTATAATGAAATTTTAGTTCTAGCAGTTCTTCAGGTAAAACAGAACATATAGTAAAGCTTAATTATTTCTTTTGAGTCCATTCGTAAATTTTAAATATTTTTCACTATTCATTATTTTACTATTCACCGTATTTACTATTCATCGTATTTACTATTCATCGTATTTACTATTCATCGTATTTTATACGTATTCGTATTTTCGGATTTCGTATTTGTACGTATTTTTATACGTATGCGTATTTTTATACTTCGTATTTTATTCGTATTTTTATTAAGTACATGTATTATTGGTATTGATTACTTTATTCTTATACTTAGTATACTTACATTTTATACACTTTTCATACTTAGGTATTTTACTAAAGTATCAAAATCACTTTTATTTTCTAAGTATAAAATTCTAGTTTTAAAGTCGTTAGGTTCGTTTTGTATTTAGTGATTTGAGAATTTATTTTAAATGTAAAACTCAATATAATCTAAGTACAAAATTCTAGTTTCAAAGTTGTTAAGTTCATTTTGTACTTGGTCATTTTAAATAACATTTCAAAAGTAAAACTCGGTTTTATTTAGTCATATACTTAACTAATCTTTTAGCGGTTTCCATTTTTAGCGAGGTTGTCGTAGTTCATTTTAAATAGTCCGTATGTCCACATCCAAATTTAAGCATAGGTAGTAACACACGATTTAGTTCATTTTAATACGTGTAACGTTTATTTTTATCGGTTTAGTTGATTCTTTTTATTAACGGTTCATTATACAATCTAATATAATCCTACTTATAAATCAATTTTAGTGATTAAGTGATAAATTCATTTTGACCAAAATTGACCCAAAAATAACATAGATGCCGTGTGCCTTTATTTATATTTGCTATTTATTTCTTTTGTTGTTCTTATTAATAAATCATTACTTTAACTATTTTAATTCCTTAAGTGATAAAATTAAAAAGTGACAAATTCATTTTAGGTCTAAAATAACCCTCAAAACCGTGGCCTTCTATACTTACACAATTTATCTTCGTTTTCTAATTTTATCGGTTTTTGACTTAAAGTTTTTATATAATAATTAATCAACTTAATCTAAGGTGATTTAAACTAGTAAAAAGAAACAACAAATAACTAAAACTTATAAAAATTATAAATCAAACTAATTATATAAATGAAGAACACTTGAACAAATGAAGAACTCTAATATTTTTCATATGATTATTAATTAGTCAAATTTTCATATGTTTATATAATTTTCTCAAATTTTTCATACAAGTCTAATTTACCTAAACTAATCATAATATGTTATTTAGAAAAATTAAAACTAAAAATTGGTCCATTTATTTCAATATAGCCGTGTATATGTATATATGTTTATGATTTTTGATTTTTGATTTTTATACTTCTAATTCAACAACTAATTTACTTAAATCATTTGTACATTTAACAAAAGTGAAAATCATATACAATCATTAACATACATAAGTAAAATCATTCAAACACAAGAACATCAACAAAAACTCAAGAACACACATAAATACTTTTAAAACATTTAAATTCATAACAAATTCATTTTAAGTCCTAAACATAAACTAATTATATTTTCATGTCCATTTCATTACAAGTATTTTAAGCATGCAATTTACAAAAATTAAAACGAAAATTAAACCAAAATAAAGGGTAAAGCCGTGTGGTTTCATGTTGAGCAATATATTTTATTTTTCGATTTTTGTCTTCTAATTTAACATATGATTACTAGGTGATAAAATAAACTATGCATGCATCAAAATATTAACATATAATCAAATTCGAGGCGCTTATCACATAAGTGTGCGGGAAGCACCTTAGTTAAGTTTATGAAAATGAGCTTAGCAGTTGTCGGGATCAATGATATGATCAAACTGGCTTAAATCGACTCCTCCACCTTGCTCCTCGTCTTTGATTAGGATTAGTACATAAAAAAAATGAAATAAGCAAGTTAGTAATTTTATTTAAGCTAGACTAACTAAAATGAAAGTTTAAAGTGTAGAAGTATTTTATGTTTAGGTGATGTTTGTGTTTTATGTAATTTGATTCATTTTCTTAAATAAATATAAGCATGAAGAGTATGTGATTAATAAACTAATTGGTGAATGATTTATTTATGTGCTTAAAAGATTTTAAAGAGTAAGAAATAATGATTTAAAGAAGAAGAAGAAATGGAAGGATGGTGTTCTTCATGTTCTTGAGAATGAAGACAAGCTTACAAAGGTTCTTGAGTTGAGTTTATTTTAGAGAGAAAAGTGTTAGCAAAATTTGGTTGTGTTTGTGTGTGTTTATGCGTGTGATTGTATGTAGTGTAGTAGTAGTTTGTGTCTTGTATTATGTTGTATGTATTTATGTTTTAGTAATGTATAATCTTTATTTTTATTTAAGCTAGAAACAATGATGAATTTAGTAGTGTGTAAGATGGATTAGACATGGTGTTAAAGGGGACATGGGTGTGTAAGAGAAAGGAAGAAAAAAAATGGAAGAAGATAAGCTAAGACCATGGAGAGTCCAAAATTTGACCATACATGCATGTACCATGGCTCGATTTTTCGTTTTTGAAATTTTCGATTTGCGCGTACGCGAAAAGTATCAAAATAAAATATATAGTCTTAAAATAATGTTTTGAAGTAAGATCGAAAATAAAAATGAAGAAAATCGTTGAAGGGTGATCAAAACAAAAATTGGCTTTAGGATCCTCGAAACTTTGAAATAAAATCTTATTTGATCGAAACACTTATTTTTTTTGTTGAAAGTTATCGAATTAAATCATTATACTCAAACGTCAAAAATTTTACCAGTTTAGGCTTAGTGTAACTCAATATATCGAGTTCTAGTGAAAGTGTTAGTTAAATCAAAATGAAATAGTAACTTGATATTATTATTATATGTTTTGTTAGTAATAATCAAAATGATTAAGCTTAACTAGTTTTTAATTAGATTAGGATTATGAGTAAGTATATTTAAGAAAAGATTAGGTGACTTAATCACAATTAGGTGGCTTGGTCTTTTAGTCAATGTTTGACCTCGATTTGCGTGCCAAAATTTGTCGTTGAGAAAATTGTCGTAGATTCTTTGTTTGATTTATCGAGTTCGAATATGAAAGAATAAAGTTCAAATTCGAAGTGTATCAAAATGGTTTTAGTTTAGGTACGATAAAAGTTGTAGCGCATTGTGTTAGAAAAATATTGGGCGAGATTGTTGAATTAATGATTTGCGCAATTATAATAGGCTTAACTTGACATGGAATGTTACATGTTTAGCGAAAAAAAATTCAGTCGCATTTTTATTATAAGGAAAAAGGTTGAATTTAATTTAAGGAATTAAATTCTTTTATAAAATTGTGTTACAAAAACACGGGGTGTTACAATCCTACCCCCTTAAGAAAAGTTTCGTCCCCGAAACTTGGATAGAGTGGATAACTGCTCGAGGTTGAACAAGGCAGTTAGAGGGAATATTGAGATTTACGCATTTGGATAATAATATTTGGTTTTATTGGAATAAGACTTGTTGAAAAGTTTTGAGTTTTCAAATTAATATCGAAGCGTCGGATAGAGGGAAAATATTGGAGAATAAAATCGTGCTTGTTTTATAAATGAGGTATTTAAATAAGTATAGCAATGTTACTAGAATGTTATTTCTGAAAATGACATGAAAGAGGTTCACAAAAAGGTAGGGTCTAGAAGTTTTGTACGGATTTAAATGAAGTTAAAATATTAAGAGTCCTAGGAATAAAAATAACTTATTTAGTTTTGAGAATACGTGTTAACCATAAAATAGTTTGAAAATAAGAAATTTCAGATTTTAGTAGGACTTTAATATAGTCAAATTATAGGCCTACCCCCTTAAGAAACTTTAAACGTATATATCTAATATTATTATTGTTACTTTTAATGACCACTTATATAAAATATATAGCCTTTAGGAAAAGAACGGCAATTAGGGAAAATGGATAAAAATCGTAGTGGTCATGAGGAGAATATGAGCCTTAATGAAATTAAGAAAATATTGGTTATCGTTGAATGGTTAAATAAAATTTTAGAGAATTATGGATAACCCGGTTGACATAGCTCATTTTCTTAGAATTGTTATTATAATGTTACTAGGCGAAACAGAAATGTTATAGGTCATGTTTCGGGTAAGATTGAAAATTTATAATAATGGATGACGTAAGAATCTAAAATTCTTGTTTATATATGTTTCTAAAATAGAGGAAATAGTAGAAAACAATTTCAAGGATTTTAGAAATAAAGGAATAAAAATTTTGAACCATGAAGTTTCAAAAATGTTTCAAATTACGTTACAAAGATTTGACGGAACAAGCAAAAATTTTCAAGGGTATTTTTATAGAGAACGTGTGAAAACAATTTTTAGAAGCAAATATTTAAGAGGTTGATAAGAATCTTAAATATAGGGGGTCAAAACAAAATGAGGTCGTAAAGGAAATTTGTGTGAGTTGATCAGAATTCGTACATTATCGTATTTTTGAAAAACAAGACATATCTTGCCCTTCGGTAGGGGTATATTGGTTTTGATTTGCTTGTGACTTGTGAGTTTGATTTGTTTGATAATATTGGAGGAAACAAAATATAGTGAGTCTCCTTTATTGAGTAAAATAAAAGTAAGTATAGAGTTAACTAGGACTTTTACCGGTGATGTCGTCAACATCGATAACGTCTTCAGCACCCTCTTCCAATTCGGTCAAAATGTGCACACGCCCTTGAACCTTCACAGTGGCGGTGGTCAGCGTTTGCCTTTATGTCGCATTACCCTTCTTTGGGCATTCATTTGACTTGTGCCTCACTACATTGCGGGAAAACACACTACTGGTTCTCCATTACATTGTTCTCCGGGGTGAGCCGGTTGTCGGCAGCGCCGACACTGGCTTGGCTGTAAGGTTGGAGCCACAGGAATTTGTTGGTTGTTCCTTGCGACGAATGTGGTGGGGTTTCGGTTGAAATCTTGGGATGCCTCTGGTTCTTATTGCGGTTGTGCAATTACGATAGCTCGGGCGACCATAGAATGGCTTCGAATGAAGCTAGCACTTGCCTGCAGGAGTAGTGAAGACCTTCTTTTTCTTTTTCTCTTCGACTTCTCCCTTCCGGATCGAGGCCCAAATACTTGTTGCTTTTTCGTAGGCCTCTGCAAAGTTCTTCTGATTGAATCCGCTCATGTTCGTCCTCGCACCGTAAGTCATGCCTCTTACGCATTGCACAGTTGCGAGTTCCTCCTCGTTAGTTATTATCTTGGGAGCAAATTTGGATAACTCACGATACTTTTGGTGTATGCTTGTAGAGACATATCACCTTGGTTCAAGTTTGAACTCTTCTTCCTTATCCCATTTTAGTTCCTCCCAAAGTATTTGTTCTCCAATAGAGTCTTGAACTCACTCCAATTATAGATCCTTAGGGGAATGTGGATCGATTAGGCGCCACCGACTATTGGCCTCCCCTTTCAAGTAGTGCGCTACTACATTCACCTTTTCATTAGGTGGCGTCTTGCTTAGTTCCAAAGCTTCTCCATTTCCTCGATCCATTCCGTCAAGACGGATAGGATTGGCGAACTGAGTATGGTTGAGGTCTATGTTTTGAGAATCTCTCAAATGCGGATTGGTTGTTTCCGCCACCCTGATGTTGGTACATGCCTTGAGCAATCTTTGTGATTGCATCCTCGAAGCCTTTTCTTCTTGCCTCCTCTTCGAGGAATTGTTGGTTAAGGTCATTGTCTGGGATACCGTTTGCGGCCATTCTGAAAAATACCAAAATCAAAAGTTACAAAGCTTCATAATTCTTTCTCGATGAAGTGAACTATGACGGAGGGTTAGAAACCAAGCTCAGAAAATAACATAAGAGTTCAGGTATATGTTCGAGGGATATGGAGTTGAGTCTGAGAATTGACAAAAGTGAGGAAGAAGTTTATGAAATCGTAGAGTAAGGTTGAAACCATTCTACTAAATTGAGGGAAAAGAAGATCAGTTTACGAAGGGAATCACTGATTTAGAATATCAATCGTTTCTAAGAATTAAAAATTTTCTGAGATTGATAAATCATTGAGTTGACTCTATCTTAAAATCATGGAAAGATTAGATGTCAGGAAATTTTTATGATTTAGAAAATGAGAATTGAAAAGCGTTGAAATGATGGTGACAATTCAAGAACGGTTTGATATAGTTGTAGGAACACTTTTAGTTCAACAGAACTCTTCAAGTCTTGAATGTCTTCGTTCCACATAAATCTGTTGCGTCCATTTGTTGCACTTGAATTCTAAATCGTCTTGACTTTGATTTATACGACTGCTTTTTGAAGTAACGTTAGCATAAGAGATTTGTTAGTCAAGCGGGTTAGCCATAGAGCATATAGCAAGTAAAAAGAATTATAACACGATAAGAATCTATCGTTCATCTAACTAGTCTTTTATTATTAGGTCGATCCTTAAGTTTCTACCCTTTCTCACAATTTAAAGTGATCTAAGTTATTATTTTAGCGATCTAAGATTTCTTATTCATTATTTGATCCTATTAGTCTATGCACGACATACGATATGAATATACGGCCTGTGTCGTCTCGCTATGTGAGATAACTTTAAGTCATTCACGGTGCAAGGCGACTCTCGATACCATGTAATAACCTGGTTTTTAAGTGACTTTAATTAAACTAAGGCGGAAAATTAATTAAGTCTAAATATTACAAACCATTTGTTATCGTCTTACAAACTTCAGTATACATAATATGAGTTTAGAGATAAAGCAGTGTTTAGATTACAAGTTCTCTCAAAATAGATTACAAAATAAGGCCTTCAATCCCCTGATAGATCAACGGTCAAGACTCGGGGTACCTGCATTAAATTCTCGTCATTTTCCCGCACACTCTTTCGATACATGCAATTTCTAAAGCAATATGCAGTATAATTAATGAATAATAAATAAACAAGGAAAACAAATAGCAAGTATGCAATTAAAACACATAAGGAAATCATGATGATTCAATACGAGTATAAACCAATCAAATAACAACCCACGCTCACAAACAATCATACTCAACAAAATCACATTCCAATACTCAACCAAGTCATTCCGATAATCATCAAACAAACAAGGAAATACATTCAACATATGTTAACTATTGAAAGTTCATTAGTGAGGCGGAAGCATGCGGGCGTAATTTCGCGAATAGTAGACGGGCCAAGCAGATTGGGCGTGTCCGACACACTGAACAACGATGGGCCAGGGGCCAAGCAGTTGGGCGTGGGCGACATACTAGACGTCCGCATGATAGCGGTCAGTAACAAAGCGGGCGTGTCCAACAGGCTAAGGATACCTAAAGCGATAAGGGCGGCCAAATCCCGAGTCTAATGTATGCATATACCACTATAGATAGGTTCGGATCATACTCGCCCTCGAGTAAGTAGTCACCTAATAATACGACTATCACCTTAGGCGGGTACCCAGGGTGGGCCGGAGTTTCCAATTACCGTAGTATGGGCTCACGGAGATATCAATCATGCCCCATCCACGAGGTTGTATATCCCAAGACCGAAATAATACTTTATAAAAATATTAGATCGCCTTTAGCAACTCGGGAGGAGCCAAAGTCCCGTAGACGGCTACCTCATTAACTTCGAATTCAAGAGTCGCGACATGGCGAACAATCCAAGTATTTTATTCAAGTATTTCATTTTCTCAATTTCTTATTTCCTCGTTCATACAAGATAGGTGACAATTCTGTAACTTAAATATATCGTCTAACTTTGTATAATGAAATTTTAGTTCTAGCAGTTCTTGAGTAAAAGCAGAACATATAGTAAAAAAGCTTAATTATTTCTTTTAGTCCGTTAGTAAATTTTAAATATTTTTCACTATTCATTATTTTACTATTCATAGTATTTACTATTCATCGTATTTACTATTCATCGTATTTTATACGTATTAGTATTGGATTTCAGATTTAGTATTTCAGACGTATTTTTATAATGTATCGTATTTTTATACTTAAGTATTTTATTAGTATTTTTATTAAGTACATGTATTATTGGTATTGATTACTTTATTCTTATACTTAGTATACTTACATTTTATACACTTTTCATACTTAGGTATTTTACTAAAGTATCAAAATCACTTTTATTTTCTAAGTATAAAATTCTAGTTTTAAAGTCGTTAGAGTTCGTTTTGTATTTAGTGATTTGTGAATTTATTTTAAATGTAAAACTCAATATAATCTAAGTACAAAATTCTAGTTTCAAAGTTGTTAAGTTCATTTTGTACTTGGTCATTTTAAATAACATTTCAAAAGTAAAACTCGGTTTTATTTAGTCATATACTTAACTAATCTTTTAGCGGTTTCCATTTTTAGCGAGGTTGTCGTAGTTCATTTTAAATAGTCCGTATGTCCACATCCAAATTTAAGCATAGGTAGTAACACACGATTTAGTTCATTTTAATACGTGTAACGTTTATTTTTATCGGTTTAGTTGATTCTTTTTATTAACGGTTCATTATACAATCTAATATAATCCTACTTATAAATCAATTTTAGTGATTAAGTGATAAATTCATTTTGACCAAAATTGACCCAAAAATAACATAGATGCCGTGTGCCTTTATTTATATTTGCTATTTATTTCTTTTGTTGTTCTTATTAATAAATCATTACTTTAACTATTTTAATTCCTTAAGTGATAAAATTAAAAAGTGACAAATTCATTTTAGGTCTAAAATAACCCTCAAAACCGTGGCCTTCTATACTTACACAATTTATCTTCGTTTTCTAATTTTATCGGTTTTTGACTTAAAGTTTTTATATAATAATTAATCAAATTAATCTAAGGTGATTTAAACTAGTAAAAAGAAACAACAAATAACTAAAACTTATAAAAATTATAAATCAAACTAATTATATAAATGAAGAACACTTGAACAAATGAAGAACTCTAATATTTTTCATATGATTATTAATTAGTCAAATTTTCATATGTTTATATAATTTTCTCAAATTTTTCATACAAGTCTAATTTACCTAAACTAATCATAATATGTTATTTAGAAAAATTAAAACTAAAAATTGGTCCATTTATTTCAATATAGCCGTGTATATGTATATATGTTTATGATTTTTGATTTTTGATTTTTATACTTCTAATTCAACAACTAATTTACTTAAATCATTTGTACATTTAACAAAAGTGAAAATCATATACAATCATTAACATACATAAGTAAAATCATTCAAACACAAGAACATCAACAAAAACTCAAGAACACACATAAATACTTTTAAAACATTTAAATTCATAACAAATTCATTTTAAGTCCTAAACATAAACTAATTATATTTTCATGTCCATTTCATTACAAGTATTTTAAGCATGCAATTTACAAAAATTAAAACGAAAAATTAAACCAAAATAAAGGGTAAAGCCGTGTGGTTTCATGTTGAGCAATATATTTTATTTTTCGATTTTTGTCTTCTAATTTAACATATGATTACTAGGTGATAAAATAAACTATGCATGCATCAAAATATTAACATATAATCAAATTCGAGGCGCTTATCACATAAGTGTGCGGGAAGCACCTTAGTTAAGTTTATGAAAATGAGCTTAGCAGTTGTCGGGATCAATGATATGATCAAACTGGCTTAAATCGACTCCTCCACCTTGCTCCTCGTCTTTGATTAGGATTAGTACATAAAAAAAATGAAATAAGCAAGTTAGTAATTTTATTTAAGCTAGACTAACTAAAATGAAAGTTTAAAGTGTAGAAGTATTTTATGTTTAGGTGATGTTTGTGTTTTATCTAATTTGATTCATTTTCTTAAATAAATATAAGCATGAAGAGTATGTGATTAATAAACTAATTGGTGAATGATTTATTTATGTGCTTAAAAGATTTTAAAGAGTAAGAAATAATGATTTAAAGAAGAAGAAGAAATGGAAGGATGGTGTTCTTCATGTTCTTGAGAATGAAGACAAGCTTACAAAGGTTCTTGAGTTGAGTTTATTTTAGAGAGAAAAGTGTTAGCAAAATTTGGTTGTGTTTGTGTGTGTTTATGCGTGTGATTGTATGTAGTGTAGTAGTAGTTTGTGTCTTGTATTATGTTGTATGTATTTATGTTTTAGTAATGTATAATCTTTATTTTTATTTAAGCTAGAAACAATGATGAATTTAGTAGTGTGTAAGATGGATTAGACATGGTGTTAAAGGGGACATGGGTGTGTAAGAGAAAGGAAGAAAAAAAATGGAAGAAGATAAGCTAAGACCATGGAGAGTCCAAAAATTTCGGCCATACATGCATGTACCATGGCTCGATTTTTCGTTTTTGAAATTTTCGATTTGCGCGTACGCGAAAAGTATCAAAATAAAATATATAGTCTTAAAATAATGTTTTGAAGTAAGATCGAAAATAAAAATAAAGAAAATCGTTGAAGGGTGATCAAAACAAAAATTGGCTTTAGGATCCTCGAAACTTTGAAATAAAATCTTATTTGATCGAAACACTTATTTTTTTTGTTGAAAGTTATCGAATTAAATCATTATACTCAAACGTCAAAAATTTTACCAGTTTAGGCTTAGTGTAACTCAATATATCGAGTTCTAGTGAAAGTGTTAGTTAAATCAAAATGAAATAGTAACTTGATATTATTATTATATGTTTTGTTAGTAATAATCAAAATGATTAAGCTTAACTAGTTTTTAATTAGATTAGGATTATGAGTAAGTATATTTAAGAAAAGATTAGGTGACTTAATCACAATTAGGTGGCTTGGTCTTTTAGTCAATGTTTGACCTCGATTTGCGTGCCAAAATTTGTCGTTGAGAAAATTGTCGTAGATTCTTTGTTTGATTTATCGAGTTCGAATATGAAAGAATAAAGTTCAAATTCGAAGTGTATCAAAATGGTTTTAGTTTAGGTACGATAAAAGTTGTAGCGCATTGTGTTAGAAAAATATTGGGCGAGATTATTGAATTAATGATTTGCGCAATTATAATAGGCTTAACTTGACATGGAGTGTTACATGTTTAGCGAAAAAAAAATTCAGTCGCATTTTTATTATAAGGAAAAAGGTTGAATTTAATTTAAGGAATTAAATTCTTTTATAAAATTGTGTTACAAAAACACGGGGTGTTACAGATTTTTGGAATTATTTTAAAAGTCTAGTTTTAAAAATGTTAACTTCGGTTTGTATTTAATGATTTGTGAAAATATTTAAAATGTAAAACTCGGTTAAATTTAGTCATATACTTAACTAAAATTTTAACGGTTTCATTTGTTAGCGGTGTTGACGTAATTCATTTTAAATAGTCCGTATGTCCAAATCCATCAATCCAATTGCAAAGGTAGTAGCACACGATTTAGTTCATTTTTATAACGGTTAAACATTTTAATCGGTTTAACATAATTCATTTATAATTAAAACGATTTATACAAAAATTCAATTCTAATTACTATTTAACTTTAGTGACTTAGTGATAATTTCATTTTGATCAAATTTAGTCAATTAAAAATGGAAATGCTTAGTGTGATAATGTATATGTACAAAATTGATTTATTTCACTTAATTTCTTAATTCTAACTTATTAATTAATAATTAAATTATATTAACAATAAACTAAAAAGTGATAAAACAAATTTTAACCCTAAAACATAAGGGATGCCGTGGACAATGATGGTGGTGTTCAAATTTTCATTTTTCGATTTTAACGGTTTTTAACTTAAAGTCTTTATTTTTTAATTATTCTAATTATACTAAAACGATTTAGACTAAAATGAAATTTACTAAAAATCTCATTTATAATTATGAATAGTGTTTTTCAACACTTTAAATTTCTAACTTTTTAATCTAAAGATTTATAATGTTTAAGTTATATATTTAGTATTATAGTTACTTATTAGTAAATATAAACAATATATAATAACAAACATAAAGTAAATCAAAATCAAAATGAGCTACTTTAAGCAATATAACATGAACACCAACTTGAACACATATGAACACCAAGAACACAAAAACAAGTTAAGAACACATTTTGCATATTTAATAACTTATAATTTATTTTCCTAAATTAATTTTTATAACATAACAACATCTATTTTAACTAACTTAACACTACATATTATTTACAAAAATTAAAAGTGAAAATTAAAATAAAAATAAGGGGAATGCCGTGGGAAATCATATGTGTACATAAATTTCATTTTCGATTTTTCTTTACTTAAACTCATTGTTAATATTTATCATAATTTTACATATATTTATAATATGTTTAAAACTCATAAAAACATAACTAAACATATGAACATCAATTTAAAGTGAAAAAACAATATGATTCAAAAATGAAAACAATAAAGTATACTAACATTATTATTAGTTATTATCATTTTATTATCATCACATAAACATAAATAGAATCAAGTTGATGTTTAACATAATTTTAACATAAAGTTCATACTCATAAAATTATAATAACAAAACAAATTAATTTACTAAGAGGCTAATATAAGACAAGGCTAGTCACCTTAATTTGGATGTTAATCGTCGGGGATCTAAAATAAATTTTAGATCGGATTTTCTTCACCCATAAAACCCAAGTTATTCACCCAAATAATCTAAGTAATGTTAGCTCCAAAATACCCAAGGATAAGCTAGAAGTACTAGTGAAATATTAAGAAAATAATATGAGTTTTATTTATGAGGTTTTTGGAAGAAATAAAATATAAGAAAAACAAAGAGAGGGAAAAGGAGTGTGAGGCTCGACATTATGAGAGCAAAGTGAGGTTGAATTTGCTCCTTGAAAAAAGATGAGGATGTATTAGAAATAAATGAGGTTAGAAAGTGTATTGTGTAAGTTTTTATTAAATTAGAAAAAATAATGTTGTAAATAAAGAAATTAGGGAACAAAATAAGTAGGGTGGCTTACTAGAGTGTGCTCACCATTATTTGGAAAAGAAGTTGTCCATTTTGTGTTAAAAAATGTTTTTCACGAATTTGGTCAGTTTAAAAAGTCGGGTGTTAAAAGCGATAAAAGTTAAAGTGTGCACGTTTGACGACTTTTCGAAATATTTCTACTTTTAAATTTTAAGACTAAAATATTTTATTTACTATTGAAGAAAATATTTAAAAGTTAAGGAACGTCGAAAAATAGACGAATAGAATGTTTCGAGGAATGAAATTTGACCTTTGAAAGAAAACAGAAAAATGAATTTAGCTCGGTCTGTCTAAAATTTATGAAAACTGTACCATTAAATCCGTCTCGAAAAATTAGGTGGTTTAGGCTTTTGTTTCGTTAAATTCCGAGTCCGTATGACCACTTTTCGGACCTCGTAAGTTAGGGTCTAAAAATTTATACGGGTAACATTAAATCACATGGAAATTAGTTTTGTTTTAATTAATTAAAAGAAAAGGCATGTGATGATGTTGTAGTGTAAAAGTAGAAGTGATGTTGTAGTATAACTTAGGGTGGCTTGACTAAGGAAAAGTGAAGACTAAACTTGGTCATGGTGAGCTAGGAGGGCCGGCCTACATGGAGCACAAGTGGGCGCGATTCGTTTTCGAATTTTGATTTCTGTGACAGCGAAAAGTTTTGAAATAAAAGATACGATCTTAAAATAGTATATCGAAGTAAGATTGAAAATAAAAATGAAAATAAAACTCGAAGTGTGATCAAAACAAAAATTGGGTTTATAACCCTCGAAATTTTGATTAAAAATTTACTAGTTCGAAATATATATATTTTTTTTGGATGAAAGTTAATGATTTAAATAATTAGAATCAAACGTCAAAACGTTTACCAGTTTAAATTAAGTATAACTTAGAATTTCGATGTTTTGTGAAAATGCTAGTTTAATAGAATTGAAATAGTAATTAGATATTAATATAATATGATTTATAAATAATAATCAAAATGCTTATATATTTGATGTGTAAGTTTGCTTTTCAAAAGTAAAAAGAAAGTGGAAGATGATAAGATGGTTTGATTTTTGATTTGCGTGTTTGAAATTGTTGACCCGAATTTCAGAGACGGAAAAAGTATAAGGGTTCATTTTTATTCAAAAATGAAAAATGTTTGAAATTGAATTTTAGGAATAAAAGGTTTTACATTTATTTTTATGAATAGTAAACATGACTTAACATTTTTGAAATTTAAAAGGCGATATAAATTTTGTATTGACTTTTATAAAATTTTGGAATGTGTTTCTTTTTCAATTCTGAAGATAATAGAACAAACTTTATTTTTCAAAATTTTTAATTTGGTACTTAGGAAAATTTATTATTATTTGGCGAAAAAAATTCAGACGTATTTTTATTATAAGGAAAAAGGATGAATTTAATTTAAGGAATTAAATTCTTTTATCAAATTGTGTTAAAATAACACGGGGTGTTACAATTAGTGTAACTAGCCCCTGTAAGCTTAGTTCGTACGGTTCGTAATGAATAGGAGTTCGCACCAGATCCCACCTCTATATATATATATATATATATATATATATATATATATATATATATATTATATCACACGACATTTCATTTAAAAATGGATATAATTTGATCAAAATGAATTTATCACTAAGTCACTAAAATTAAATAGTTATTAGAATTGAATTTTAGTGTAAATCGAAATCGTTATAAAATAAATATGATAAACCGATTAAATTTTGTTAGCGATATAAAAATGAATGAAATCGTGTGCTACTGCCTTTGCATAATATTCGACTGTTGGACTTGGACAATACGGATTTAATGAACAAACCACGACACTGTCACTAAAATGAAAACCGTCATAGTTTTTAATAGATGACTAAATTAAACCGAGTATCACTTTTAAATAAATGTCGTATATCAATTTTTATAAACCAAACTTAACGACTTTGAAACTAGATTTTAACTTAATGACTAAGCTCAATCATGAATAGTGACCGATGTGAATAGTGACTGAGGTGAATAGTGACTGAGATGAATAGTAACCTAGGTGAATAGTGTCGATGAATAATAAACCGGGACGAAACTTGTTAAATAAGGAACATCCCAAAAGCTTAAATAATACTCTTAGGCGAAACTTGTTGAACAAGTAACGTCTTGAAAACCGAACCGATGAATAGTAACCCGGGACGAAACATGTTAAACAGGTAACGTCCAAAAAGTTTAAAAACTTATTATAAGGAGAATTATTAGTAACCCGGGACCAAACATGTTAAACAAGTTACCTTTTAAAATCCCAAGACGTGAATAGTGAAATATTCACGAAAGTTGTTAAACAAGTTACGTCTCAAAATTCAAAAATACTTCAAATTTTAAAATTTGAAATCTTGTAAATAATTGAAAATTTACCTAAGTATAGAAAACTGAAAATGAATAATTTAAATAACTAAAGTGTTTCGAAAAATACTTAAATAAAATTGGACATATTAATAAACGTATCAACATAGAAGCTTAAAAGCGTTAATAATCAACAACACTTCAAATAATAAACGAACATGTTATGTGATCATATGAAACTGAATACAAAATTAAACGTTTGACGATACGACTAGGAGAGTCTAGTAACATGTGATATAAAATATCAAATAAAATAATAAATCATAAGTAAGTTAAAGAACAGGTCAAAAGCTTGGGGCTCTGTTATGAAAACGTCAAATTGTGAATGAAGTGGGGTTAAGATAGTCTTGTACGGATACCACTATCTCGGCCTTATTGCGTTTAGTCATCCTTAATAGTGTGGTCTCTCAAGCTGGCGGCCTTATTGCTTTGTCATCTTGCGCATGTCTTTGCGCCTTAAGTCACACTGCCTAAGCCGTACAAGATAATGAATATGCCAACTCTTTTGGGTCTGTCTCTAGGAAATAGTCGTTTTATTCATAGTTAAGGTGCTCTATGAATAGCATAGCCTACACTTAAACTGAATATTAGAATATGCATATTAGACTATGGTTGATCCCCCTATTTCGCTAGAGGTATTAGGGCCACCGCAGCCTTATTACAATTGTCGTCCTATAGTTCTGTCTCCTTGCCGCGTTTCGTTCTTAGTGAGCGCGACGCTAACATTCGCTCTTGCCACATGTAAAGATCACTTGACGGGATTTTAACAGAAGTTCGAATCATTTCGAACACTAGAAGATGAGATGCAAGTAGTCTAGTATTCGGCGTCATTTACGAGTTGAGTAAGTCGCTGCACTATTGTAGCGAGATGCAAGCGATTAGAGTACAAAGGCCTACTCAGTGGTCAGACTCGTAAGCAGTATATGTTTTGTGATTAAATGAAAGTGAGTCGAGACATCTTTGAAAATTAAAGACCACAAATTTCTGAAATGATCGAGTCTGCATGATGTGATTGATATAGTATTGTATAATAATTTGCGATCTGATATCGCACCGTAATCCTGCTGAATGCTTATTATACTATTGATATGAATTTACTTGTTAATTGCATTATAACTGTATATCATGTTTTATATGATTTGTCGCTTTAAATCGCATGCTATTTGGGACTTATTAAGTCTTTAAATGTAATATGTTTACCGCTATGGGTTTATATGGCTTAGCGTGTGCGGGTTGAAATCGAGTCTGACGAGTTATGCGTAGGTACCCCGAGGTTAATTGACGATGATCACCAGGGGATTGAAGGTCTACTTTTATATTTCGAGAGATTGTAATTTAATGACCATGTTTATCTATAATTCTGGTTATGTATTTTGAGTTGTAATACGATAACATCCGATTTTGTAATATAAAGTACTTAATTAATAATTTCGCCTAGTTTAATTAAGTCACGAAAAATCGGGTTGTTACATGCAGCCTGACGAGCTACCTTGAGTGATATTCCGCCCTTTGGTTGGGTTCGTGGTGTTACATTTAACATTATAAATTCCCAAATCAGTTTGTGTAATACCCGGTATTTTAGTATAATAATAATAATAATAATAATAATAATAATAATAATAATAATAATAATAATAATAATAATAATAATAATAATAATAATAATAATAATAATAATAATAATAATAATAATAATAATAATAATAATAATAATAATAATAATAATAATTATAATAATTATAATAATAATAGTAATAATAATAATAGTAGTAATACTAATAATAGTAATAGTAATAGTAATAATAATACTAATAGTAGTAATAATAATAATAATAATAATAGTAGTAGTAATAATAATAATAAGAATAATAATAATAATAATAGTTAAATAGAATAGACCCAAATAGGTCTAACAAAACCCTTACTAAAACAAAAGTGTCGATCAAAACAAACAAAAAACAAAAAAAAAAAAAAAAAAAAAAAAAGGAGCCATCATCGTCATTTTCATTTCACCCACCCTCACCATTTTCGTTCACCATCACTATCTTCATCAACCACCACCACCACCCTTCGCGCCACGACAACCACCGCACCACCGTCCGCACCACCGCACCGCCACTGTTTCTTCCCCTTCTCCACTATTTTCGTTGGGGGTCGGTTTTTGGGTCGATTTTTGGGTATTTTCGTCGGGTTTTTAAGTTCTAGTCTAGTTACTCGAGTTGTTAAAGGTATAATTCGTAGTTAATCGTTTTATTTTAATTTTCGTCAAACCATAACCCTAGAAATTGGGGGTTTTCGATTTATAGTCGATTTTATTAAATTAGTGTGTTAATTAGGTAGGTTTAAGATGGTATTTGATAGTAGAATGATTTATTTGTAGAGCACGGCTTCGTAGAGGAGCGGTTTTGACATTTGTGCATTCTTGAACCTTCTAATTCGAGGTAAGTTTAATATGAAAGCTTTAAGAAGCCTAAATTTGATCTTGATTGTGTGGTTTGATGTTGTTGGTGGAGCCGAAATGAGTGTTGGTTGTTTAATGCTTGGAAAATATGGGTTTGAGCATTCTTTGTACATCCTTGATCATGTAAATTTGATTAGCCTTATACATTGTCTATATTATGTGATTCATGTATTAGTGGTGGTTGATCATGCTAGCGTGGAGCCTTGATATGATTGAGAAAAGTGTTGTGATATTATGATGTGTTGTTGGTTATGATTATATGTGGTGGTTATTAAGATTCTCATGGAGTTGTTTTGGAGATGTATAACTGTATAAGGACCCTTGATGGGGTCGTTGGAGTTGTGAGTTTGAGGGGTAGGCCCCACGGGGGCTTACCCGTGGTTAACCGTTCGATTGATCACAGACCCGCCTGAGTTCTCCTTGTAGGGGTTAGTCTTACGAGGGGTGTGCACACTCAGAACGAAGGAATTCTAGAGAGTATGTGAGTCAATACCGAGATTGTTATGAGTTTGGGCGGCATGAGTTGGTGAATGGAGTTGTGGAATAATTTTTATAGTTGTTTCGTTGGTTATAGAGGTGATTTTACTCTACAAGTTGTCTTAATATCTTATTCTTTTCCTTTTTACCTATAATATGCTTATATTGCTCTTGTTACGTCGTATGGTGCCTTTGTAAGTTATTTTGGGTTGTTGGTGTTGTTATTGTTATATTTTGGCTTTTGTGTCATTCTTGCTCGACCTTTGGTTGAAGTGTTTGTTGTTGTATGTTTTAAAACCTGCTGCCCAAAACTTTTCATTGGTGGCCTGCTACGACCCAATTGGAATTTCCGACCTTTCGATGAGCAGTTTAGGATCAGGTATTTCGATGATGTTTGGATGCCGGCCGGGTTGCATGCGCGGGTTGGAGTGAGCGACCAGTCCTAGATGCAGCTGTGTAGTTATCGTTTTGGGAGCATCCGTTTTTTAGACTCACTTTTGGACTCACCTAGTTCCACTTTTATTTTTCGTTTTCGCTTTTGTTTTACCACAACTGTGTGGGTTGTTGGAGTTGTGGTCACCTTTCGAGTGATCAGTGTAACAACCTAGTTTTTCGTGACTTAATTAAACTAAGGCGGAAATATTAATTAAGTTCATATATTACTAAAACCAGCTGTCATCGTATTACAACTCATTATACATAATAAGAGTTATAGATAAAACAGAGTTTAATTGATTACACTCTCTCAAAATATAATATAAGGCCTTCAATCCCCTTGTGTAGATCGTCAATAAAGCCTCGGGGTACCTACGGGAAAATGCCGTTAAGACTCGATTATGACCCCGCACACGCTAAGCCACATAAAACCCATAGCGGTAAACACATAATAATTAACATATGCTTATGTAATTAAATCAGCGCAAATAAAACATACAATAATGCAATTCATAAAACATAACATATCATAAATCATATAACATAACAATTGAATCATCAAATTATCTCCATTCATAATCATGTAGGCAAATCATTATCATTTCATTCATATTCGGGGTAGTCGACCCTTTTCAATTATTCATATAGTAACATATACTCGCGAGTCTTGACTACAGAGCGGCTTGTGTACTCTCATGGTAAATCACCCATATGATTCGCTATCAAAGTGCACTAGTTACTCAGACTCGTACATCAGATCAAACACTAAGTAGCGTACGTGATAGCTACCTAACATCCAACACAACATGGATAATCTAAGATGAGACCCACTATAAGCCAACAAACCAGTAAGGATGGAAACATGCAGACCTAATAAGCGTCCGCGCAATAGCGTGCCGGTCACATCAACGGACTTTAAATGCTAAAGATATCAAGCAGGTAATAAGGAGGATCAGTCCCTTGTCTTTTGTATGCATACACCACCCTATTGGTGCGACTATTACACTACGACAGATTTTCCGGATGGGAATGGTCATTTTCCATTACCTCATATGGGCCCGTGAACGAATCGATACCCAGGGCGAAAATCACGTTAAATAACGACTATGAGAGTCATTAAATGCACCACTAGCACCTAATAAGCGTGATAGTGTCCCCATATGCGGCTACCTTACCAATCCTGACCTTATAGCGTTTAACATCGCAGACACCCGAGTACTAATCATACAACGTTATAATCGAAGGGTTCAACCTCATGTCAGGCCGTGCCTTTGAACTCAAATCCTAAGTTGTCGAAGGAATATCGAGTATGAGGAATAACTCGCTCATTATCGGATTCAACCCAAACAACCTCAGAGAGTCTAAGGGTTCCCAAGTTAGAGCGGACGATCAAAGTGAAGTCAATAATAGGTCAATTCACAAGGGTGGCGCGATAATTATTCTAAACATGTGACGAGAGTTTTAACTCTAAGTATTTAATTCTTAAATCATTATTTCTTTTATCGTTCAAAACTTAGGTGACAATTCTTACTAATTATATCATCGTCGAACTTGTATAATGAAAATTTAATTCTAACAGTTCTTCAGGTAAACGGAAGCACATAGAAAACTTAAATATTTATTTTGAGTCCGTTCGTATACTTTAAATATTTTCACTATTCATTATTTTACTATTCATCATTTTCTTTTAAATATTAATTCTCGTTACTTAGTTTACTTTAAAATTCTTTATTTCGAATAACTTAAATAGGTTTAAGTAACTAATTTATTTTATTCAAGTGTAAGTATTTTATTTGATTAAGTTAAATGATTTAGTTTCGTTTAAATTTCAACTTAAGTATGTTTACAATTAGTGATATAAATATTCCAAGTTTCGTGTAATATAATAATTATTTGATATTTTCATAGTTAATATGAATAATGAAGGTGTTTAGTTACATAATATTCATAACATTTATTTTAACCTTAGAATAATTACTTAAATGATATTTGTCAAGTTTTAGATTTTTGATAAAATATAATTAACTGACATTTAGTTAAATTTCTTTAGGTGGTTTATTTTCTCAATACGACTTCGTATTATAATTTTTCTTTACTTATTCAATTTAGGTGAAAAGATAATTTGATAGTAGAATCTTATTTAAGTATATATAACTTAGAATCTTTTCTACATTATTTTTATGAAACCATTTGTATGTTTTTATAATGTGTTACAATTTATATCTTTAATTTATATTATACGAGTTACAATTATTTGGCGAGTCTTTCTATTTAAGTTAAGCTATTAGTTCTAGTGATAAATATTCAATTGTGAACGTCATTTTTATTATATGCCTATTAGGTTATTTATATATTTTCTTTTCATTTGGGCATTTACACTTTACAATAAAACACCTTAATCGATTTTATAAATTTATTTTTAGTTTTAACATTTTATATGCTAATCCAATTATATATTTTTAACGTTAGTTTCTTGATTTCATTTTTATTATATAAGACTTTGCTTAGCTTCATTTTATTTTCAACATATTTTCATTTACTTGTGTAGTTTGTTTTATGTTCATTGTATTTAGAGTATAGTTAAGTTTTGCATTCATAATAAAATATTATGTATAAAATTATAAAATTATACTTAGTAAATTTTTAGTGGCTATTAATTATTATTAACATGATCTTATTTTCTTAAATCGGTTTAATAAAGTATAATCTTATTTTCTTAAATCGATTTATAATACTTTCCAAAAATTTATTTAGTGATTAGTAATATTTAAAATTCATTCAATATATTATTTACTTAACTCGTCTTAGTAATATTTTAGAGATAGTTTGTACTAATTATATTTATTTAATTCTATGATTAATATGCACATAACAATTAGTAATTTTCAATTTCACATTTTAACACAACAAAATCACTATAAACATTTTAATACCATATTACACAAAATCAATTCAACACAAATAATAACTAAAATAACACACATCAAAATTCACAAAATCACATAAATTATTTATATAACACATGAACACAAAAATTATATATTCTAAATACATAAATTAAACTAGTGTGCGGGGGCACCTTATGTTAGCTCGGTACGAATTTCCTTAGCTCGTCTGGATCCACGATATTGTCGACCCAAGACCCAAATCCAACCCGATTGATATGGCTCATCAAGGACGAGACAGGAATATATCCCATGAAATAGAGGCAGTAGAGGTTAGTTGTACAAAGATGAGTTCCAACGATGACTCCAACAGGGGCGTCATCAGCGTGACGGGGACGGAGTACGGAGCATAGTCTATCGAACTCGTATTTGAAGGAAAACAATAACAATTTCAGATATAGTAAAAATCTGAAATTTAAAGGGGCAGAATAGAACGATATCAAGTTCGAAATCGATTAATTTGACAAAGCAAAATCAGAATGTAAAGGATGGATAAATTAAAAACGACTATAATAAATAGTCGAGTTATCATCGGAAATAGAAGGATAGAAGGAGGTATAAGATGGGTGACTTACCGGAGAGATGGTCGAACTCGCCAGTGGTCGAGAACCAGAAGGTCGACTAGGAAAGAGTAGGGGCGTCAATGGTGGCTGTGAGAGGCGTGGCTCACGGTTGTGGTGCTTTGGTGAGGACAAATGGAGGGTGGACATAGCAAAGAAGAGGAGGAGGGAGCAGAGGTGTTGTCACCTCCGATTGTCGGTGGTCTATGGTGGTTCTACGACGGGAACAAAATGAGGGCAGAGAACAGAGAGAGCCGAGTGAGCAGAGAGGAAGTGTCGAAAACAGGGGAGGTGAGAAGAGAGAGCTCGAGGTGGTTGTCGAGCTTTTGAGCTCACCATTAATGGCGGCTCCGGTAGGGCTGACTTACGGTGGAACTCCGGTGGTGGTATTGTTGGGCTAAACTCCGGCGTCGTAAACGAAACCGAAAAGAGGAAAATAACAGGGGAGAGAGGGCAGAGCACGGTGGCTGCCGGTGCTACTGGAGGTGGAGGAATAAGGTGGCAGGTGACGGTGTCGAGGGCGGTGGTGGTGTCTGAACTGGTGGTTCAAGTCATTGTTGTTCTGTAGTCGTGTTGTTACATTGTTGTTCGTTGTTGTTGTTGCTTGTTTTTTATTATTATTATTATTATTATTATTATTATTATTATTATTATTATTATTATTATTATTATTATTATTATTATTATTATTATTATTATTATTATTATTATTATTATTATTATTATTATTATTATTATTATTATTATTATTATTATTATTATTATTATTATTATTATTATTATTATTATTATTATTATTATTATTATTATTATTATTATTATTATTATTATTATTATTATTATTATTATTATTATTATTATTATTATTATTATTATTATTATTATTATTATTATTATTATTATTATTATTATTATTATTATTATTATTATTATTATTATTATGTTTGTTGTTGTTATTAGTTAGTTGTTATTGTTGTTGTTGATTTTATTTTGGTTACTTTTTAATGGAGGAAGAAATGAGAGTGAGTGAGAGATGGAGGCAGTAAACAAAAGAGGGAGTCATTAGGTTTAACTATTTGAGTAGTGTGTTAAGTAAGCACAAAACAAAAAAAAATCTAAAAAGAGGTGGAGGATGTGTACCGACATAAGAGAGGAAAATATTTGGGTCTGTTTTCCGATTTGCTCTGTTTCATTCGCTCTTATTTATAAACTTTAATACTTTATAAAATATACTATACTCTAAATTGTTTGTTTTAAATTTTAGTTCTATGATTAGTATTATAAGATTTATATTTTAAGATATAAAATAAATAAAAATTGTCAACTATAAATTTTATTACGGTCTCACAGATTTTCAAACGGTCTGTTCATTTGCAAGATAAATTTCGATAAAATTATATGTTATTCAAGTAATAATAATTTTTAAGATGAAACGCAAATTTATTAAGTTTAATAAAACCAATTGAATCAAGGTTTTAGTTTGACAAGAATTTTAGGAATAAAAAAAAATAATAACGTTTAATATAAAAGAAATCAAGAAAGTTTAATTGCAAATATCGCGAGAAAGTTTATTCGAACGAAATTTTTCAGTCGCGTTTTCAAAGCAAAGGAATAAAATTTAAATTATATTAATTTTAATTTAATAATTTAGTTAAAGTAATTTATTTGTGTTAAATTAACACGGGGTGTTACAATCCTACCCCTTTAAGAAAAGTTTCGTCCCGAAACTTGTATATTTAGGATAAATGCTCATAAGAAAACGAGATTGCTAGAGAAAATGCCAAGAGTTTTGGAATTCGAATATTAACATTGCTCTCGATTGGGCAAGATTTTCTAGGAAGGAATTACGGAAGAATTTAATAATTTCATAATATAAGTATATGTTTTTCTAGTTAATATCTAAATGTTTCTGGATTATCGTTTTCCAAAACCAACGAGAAAGAGATTTTCAAAAAGGTAGGGCCTAGAAGTTTTGTACTAAATTAAATTAAATAAAAATAATAGGCGTTTTAAGAATTAAATCAATTGATTTATATCTAGAATAAATATTGACCTTAAAACAGGTTGAAATAAAGAAGTTTAAGATTTAAATAGGATTGTGATAAAATCAAATTATTATCCTACCCCCTTAAGAAGTTTTAAACTTATGTACATAATAATATTATTATTGTTACTTTTAATGATCACGTATGAGATATATAGCCTTAGGAAAAATCGGCACTTAGGAAAAATAGGTAAAAGTCGTAGTGATCATAAGAAAAAATATGAGCTTTAATGAAATTAAGGGAATATTGGTTATCATGGAATGATTAAATAAAATTTTAGAGGATTGTGGATAACTTTTTTGATATAGCTCATTTTGTTAAAATTGTTATTATAATGTTATTAGATGAAATGAAAATGTTACAAGTCATATTTCGGGTACGACTAAAAATTTATAATAATTGATGACCTAAAATAACATTGTTGTATATATTTCTAAAATAGAAGAATGAATAGAAATAGAAATAGAAGATGAAGGAAAACAATTTCAATAATTTTTTTTTTTTTTTTTTTTTTTTTTTTTTTTTTTTTAAGAACAAAAAGTTTGAAATCCACAAGTTCCAAAGGTATTTCTAATTACATAATAATGATTTTACGAAACCAGCAACTAATTTTCAAAGATAATTTTTAAAAAGGAAGTGTGAAAGCAATTTTAGAAGAATATTAGGAGGTCGATAAGAATTTTAAATATAGGAGGTCGAAAGTTGAGGATACAAAAATAATTTAGTACAAATATTTTTGCAAAGTAAAAACTAAATAATTTATGAGATAGAAAAGAAAAGATATAGCTATTTTTCAAGATTAAATAGAATTTATGAAAATTAACTTTACAAAGTCAATTGGTAGAAATTACATGTTTAGAAACTTATAAAGATTTTTTTTAAGATGATAATATGTGTAAGAGATCAAAAGTACGTAGTAATCAAGCTCGAAGGTTTTTTTGAGAATAAAGGATTTAGGGTTTACGAAAATTAAAAATAACAGGATTGAGTTATTTTACAAAATTAATGGAAAGAATGAAACTTTATTTTACGAAGTCAAACATTAGGAATTATTGATAAAGAAATTAGATGTTCTGAAGGAATCAAAATTTTCAAAGCTTGAAAAAAAATAGCAGTATCATTTTATTTTATTTTTAAGGAAGAAAATATTAGGAATTTTACTATTAGGAGATAGGAAAAACGAAAAGATTGAAACGATGGTGATATTTAAGAACGATTTTGATATAGCTATAGGAATATTTTTAATTCGACAGAATTCTTCAAATCTTGAATGTCTTCTCGTGCCACATAATTCTTGTTGCGTCCATTTGTTGCGTTTGAATTCTTGTCGTCTTGAGTCTTGACTTCGACTTATACGTCTCGATTTTCGGTAATGTTAGTATACGAGAGTTGTTAGTCAAAAATATTAGTCATAGAGCACTTAGCAAGCAAGAAAAGAGAAATAAAAATCTATCGAGGTTGAATGACGGTCGAAGATTCTAAAATCTAGGTCAGTCAGTCAATCCTTAATATTTCTACCCATTCTCACATTTAAAGCGTTCTAAGATTATTATTTTAGCGATCTAGAGATTCCTAATTCATTATTTGATCCTATAAGTTAATGCCTGACATACGATATGAATGTCTGGCCCAGGTGTCGTCTCGCTAGATGAGATAACTTTAAGTTATTCACGGTGTAAGGCGACTCGATACCAAGCTAGAATAACCTGGTTTTTCGTGACTTAATTAAACTAAGGCGGAAATATTAATTAAGTTCATATATTACTAAAACCAGCTGTCATCGTATTACAACTCATTATACATAATAAGAGTTATAGATAAAACAGAGTTTAATTGATTACACTCTCTCAAAATATAAAATAAGGCCTTCAATCCCCTTGTGTAGATCGTCAATAAAGCCTCGCGGCACCTACGGAAAATGCCGTTAAGACTTCGATTATGACCAAGACACGCTAAGCCACATAAAACCCATAGCGGTAAACACATAATAATTAACATATGCTTATGTAATTAAATCAGCGCAAATAAAACATACAATAATGCAATTCATAAAACATAACATATCATAAATAATATAACATAACAATTGAATCATCAAATTATCTCCATTCATAATCATGTAGGCAAATCATTATCATTTCATTCATATTCGGGGTAGTCGACCCTTTTCAATTATTCATATAGTAACATATACTCGCGAGTCTTGACTACAGAGCGGCTTGTGTACTCTCATGGTAAATCACCCATATGATTCGCTATCAAAGTGCACTAGTTACTCAGACTCGTACATCAGATCAAACACTAAGTAGCGTACGTGATAGCTACCTAACATCCAACACAACATGGATAATCTAAGATGAGACCCACTATAAGCCAACAAACCAGTAAGGATGGAAACATGCAGACCTAATAAGCGTCCGCGCAATAGCGTGCCGGTCACATCAACGGACTTTAAATGCTAAAGATATCAAGCAGGTAATAAGGAGGATCAGTCCCTTGTCTTTTGTATGCATACACCACCCTATTGGTGCGACTATTACACTCCGACGAATTTCCCGGATGGGAATGGTCATTTTCCATTACCTCATATGGGCCCGTGAACGAATCGATACCCAGGGCGAAAATCACGTTAAATAACGACTATGAGAGTCATTAAATGCACCACTAGCACCTAATAAGCGTGATAGTGTCCCCATATGCGGCTACCTTACCAATCCTGACCTTATAGCGTTTAACATCGCAGACACCCGAGTACTAATCATACAACGTTATAATCGAAGGGTTCAACCTCATGTCAGGCCGTGCCTTTGAACTCAAATCCTAAGTTGTCGAAGGAATATCGAGTATGAGGAATAACTCGCTCATTATCGGATTCAACCCAAACAACCTCAGAGAGTCTAAGGGTTCCCAAGTTAGAGCGGACGATCAAAGTGAAGTCAATAATAGGTCAATTCACAAGGGTGGCGCGATAATTATTCTAAACATGTGACGAGAGTTTTAACTCTAAGTATTTAATTCTTAAATCATTATTTCTTTTATCGTTCAAAACTTAGGTGACAATTCTTACTAATTATATCATCGTCGAACTTGTATAATGAAAATTTAATTCTAACAGTTCTTCAGGTAAACGGAAGCACATAGAAAACTTAAATATTTATTTTGAGTCCGTTCGTATACTTTAAATATTTTCACTATTCATTATTTTACTATTCATCATTTTCTTTTAAATATTAATTCTCGTTACTTAGTTTACTTTAAAATTCTTTATTTCGAATAACTTAAATAGGTTTAAGTAACTAATTTATTTTATTCAAGTGTAAGTATTTTATTTGATTAAGTTAAATGATTTAGTTTCGTTTAAATTTCAACTTAAGTATGTTTACAATTAGTGATATAAATATTCCAAGTTTCGTGTAATATAATAATTATTTGATATTTTCATAGTTAATATGAATAATGAAGGTGTTTAGTTACATAATATTCATAACATTTATTTTAACCTTAGAATAATTACTTAAATGATATTTGTCAAGTTTTAGATTTTTGATAAAATATAATTAACTGACATTTAGTTAAATTTCTTTAGGTGGTTTATTTTCTCAATACGACTTCGTATTATAATTTTTCTTTACTTATTCAATTTAGGTGAAAAGATAATTTGATCGTAGAATCTTATTTAAGTATATATAACTTAGAATCTTTTCTACATTATTTTTATGAAACCATTTGTATGTTTTTATAATGTGTTACTTTTTATATCTTTAATTTATATTATACGAGTTACAATTATTTGGCGAGTCTTTCTATTTAAGTTAAGCTATTAGTTCTAGTGATAAATATTCAATTGTGAACGTCATTTTTATTATATGCCTATTAGGTTATTTATATATTTTCTTTTCATTTGGGCATTTACACTTTACAATAAAACACCTTAATCGATTTTATAAATTTATTTTTAGTTTTAACATTTTATATGTTAATCCAATTATATATTTTTAACGTTAGTTTCTTGATTTCATTTTTATTATATAAGACTTTGCTTAGCTTCATTTTATTTTCAACATATTTTCATTTACTTGTGTAGTTTGTTTTATGTTCATTGTATTTAGAGTATAGTTAAGTTTTGCATTCATAATAAAATATTATGTATAAAATTATAAAATTATACTTAGTAAATTTTTAGTGGCTATTAATTATTATTAACATGATCTTATTTTCTTAAATCGGTTTAATAAAGTATAATCTTATTTTCTTAAATCGATTTATAATACTTTCCAAAAATTTATTTAGTGATTAGTAATATTTAAAATTCATTCAATATATTATTTACTTAACTCGTCTTAGTAATATTTTAGAGATAGTTTGTACTCATTATATTTATTTAATTCTATGATTAATATGCACATAACAATTAGTAATTTTCAATTTCACATTTTAACACAACAAAATCACTATAAACATTTTAATACCATATTACACAAAATCAATTCAAAACATATAATAACTAAAATAACACACATCAAAATTCACAAAATCACATAAATTATTTATATAACACATGAACACAAAAATTATATATTCTAAATACATAAATTAAACTAGTGTGCGGGGGCACCTTATGTTAGCTCGGTACGAATTTCCTTAGCTCGTCTGGATCCACGATATTGTCGACCCAAGACCCAAATCCAACCCGATTGATATGGCTCATCAAGGACGAGACAGGAATATATCCCATGAAATAGAGGAAGTAGAGGTTAGTTGTACAAAGATGAGTTCCAACGATGACTCCAACAGCGTCATCGTGAGGGGCCAGATGCGGAGCATAGTCTATCGAACTCGTATTTGAAGGAAAACAATAACAATTTCAGATATAGTAAAAATCTGAAATTTAAAGGGGCGGAATAGAACGATATCAAGTTCGAAATCGATTAATTTGACAAAACAAAATCAGAAGGTAAAGGATGGATAAATTAAAAACGACTATAATAAATAGTCGAGTTATCATCGAAAATAGAAGGATAGAAGGAGGTATAAGATGGGTGACTTACCGGAGATGGTCGGAGCTCCGGCGAGGGCTGAGAACGAGAAGGTCAGCTAGGGAAAGAGTAGGGGCGTCAATGGTGGCTGTGAGAGGCGTGGCTCACGGTTGTGGTGCTTTGGTGAGGACAAATGGAGGGTGGACATAGCAAAGAAGAGGAGGAGGGAGCAGAGGTGTTGTCACCTCCGATTGTCGGTGGTCTATGGTGGTTCTACGACGGGAACAAAATGAGGGCAGAGAACAGAGAGAGCCGAGTGAGCAGAGAGGAAGTGTCGAAAACAGGGGAGGTGAGAAGAGAGAGCTCGAGGTGGTTGTCGAGCTTTTGAGCTCACCATTAATGGCGGCTCCGGTAGGGCTGACTTACGGTGGAACTCCGGTGGTGGTATTGTTGGGCTAAACTCCGGCGTCGTAAACGAAACCGAAAAGAGGAAAATAACAGGGGAGAGAGGGCAGAGCACGGTGGCTGCCGGTGCTACTGGAGGTGGAGGAATAAGGTGGCGGGTGGCGATTGTCGAGCGAAATTTGGTGGTGTCGGAGCAGTGATTCAATTTCTTTGTTGTTCTTGATCGTGTTGTTCTGTTGTTGTTCGTTGTTGTTGTTGTGGTTATTATTATTATTATTATTATTATTATTATTATTATTATTATTATTATTATTATTATTATTATTATTATTATTATTATTATTATTATTATTATTATTATTATTATTATTATTATTATTATTATTATTATTATTATTATTATTGTTATTGTTATTGTTATTGTTATTGTTATTGTTATTGTTATTGTTATTGTTATTGTTATTGTTATTGTTATTGTTATTGTTATTGTTATTGTTATTGTTATTGTTATTGTTATTGTTATTGTTATTGTTATTGTTATTGTTATTATTATTATTGTTATTGTTATTGTTATTGTTATTGTTATTATTATTATTATTATTATTATTATTATTATTATTATTATTATTATTATTATTATTATTATTATTATTATTATTATTATTATTATTATTATTATTATTATTATTATTATTATTATTATTATTATTATTATTATTATTATTATTATTATTATTATTATGTTTGTTGTTGTTATCAGTTGTTATTGTTGTTGTTGATTTTATTTTGGTTACTTTTTAATGGAGGAAGAAATGAGAGAGAGTGAGAGATGGAGGCAGTAAACAAAAGAGGGAGTCATTAGGTTTAACTATTTGAGTAGTGTGTTAAGTAAGCACAAAACAAAAAAAATCTAAAAAGAGGTGGAGGATGTGTACCGACATAAGAGAGGAAAATATTTGGGTCTGTTTTCCGATTTGCTCTGTTTCATTCGCTCTTATTTATAAACTTTAATACTTTATAAAATATACTATACTCTAAATTGTTTGTTTTAAATTTTAGTTCTATGATTTGTATTATAAGATTTATATTTTAAGATATAAAATAAATAAAAATTGTCAACTATAAATTTTATTACGGTCTCACAGATTTTCAAACGGTCTGTTCATTTGCAAGATAAATTTCGATAAAATTATATTTTATTCAAGTAATAATAATTTTTAAGATGAAACGCAAATTTATTAAGTTTAATAAAACCAATTGAATCAAGGTTTTAGTTTGACAAGAATTTTAGGAATAAAAAAAAAATAATAACGTTTAATATAAAAGAAATCAAGAAAGTTTAATTGGAAATATCGCGAGAAAGTTTATTCGAACGAAATTTTTCAGTCGCGTTTTCAAAGCGAAGGAATAAAATTTAAATTATATTAATTTTAATTTAATAATTTAGTTAAAGTAATTTATTTGTGTTAAATTAACACGGGGTGTTACAATCAGTTTATACCAGTTTCTTTCGTATTCAGTTGTTGTTTCTTTTATCGTTTCCGTTTTTAACAGGTCATAACAGGTTGTTGCGTTCTCTCATGGACTTGATTTTATTCATGTCCTTGTGACAGTCCCATTTAGGTGAAATTTGATTTTCGCTAAAATGGGGGTGTTACAAAGTGGTATCAGAGTGACGATCCTAAAATGAATTTTAAAATGAATTCTAAAATGAATGCTAAAATGAATGTAGGAGCAATAAAATGAAATAGAGGTCATAGGAGTAATAAAATGAATGTAGGATTAATAAATTAAAATGAACCCCGGGAAGTGGATCGAGGAGTCAGTCAACACTGAGGCCAAGGAGACGTCCTGAAGCCGAGGTTGGGAGACGTCTCTAGAGAGACTGACACTTGTGAAACTAAACGGTTAACCACGTGGACACGTGGTAAGTTTGAGTGAGGTTGGGGTAGTTTAGTGGGGATACGTCATTATGTTATTTTGAGATGAATGCTTTTGAGTTTGATGCTGATATAAGTAATGTTATAATATTCTAACGAATTGTTATGCTTATACGAGTTGATGTAACGATGTGATGATGATGGCATGTATGAATATGGAGATGATTGATAAACACTGTTGAGTCTATTATGATCATGATTTGTTCAGTTATAGAAGATGTATGTTTAATGCTATAAATAAGTATATTTAAGTTGAGATGTTGTAATCACATGATGGAGGAAAGACATGAGACCTTATGGTCAATAGAGTTTTTAGATGTATACATATAGATGCTGTAAGGATTGGTCGTGGAAATTGTATGTTGTAATAGTATGGGTGCTTATGTATAAACATTAGTGAAGGTACCGGGAAGATGGATGCGAACCTATCGACGCCCTGCGCGCGCCCGCCCTCGCCCCCGGGTGGGGGGCGCCGGGGGCGGAATGCGCCTCGCAGGAAAAAGTGCGAAGTTTTGCAAAAAGTGGGGGGAGATCATTGCATGAATTTGTGACCAAAAAGAAATGTAGAAAAATCCTTTTGAAATGTATTTTCGGAGTCGCCACCAAATATTAAAGGAATTTGGAACCTATTCAACGCGTCTTAAAATATAAGACACGAGTGTCTCAGATTTCAAGGTGCGTCGATACCTATCCGTCTGAGGTTTGAAACCAGAGAAGGGATTCGGAGTGAGGTTACTTTTCGAAAGTCTTGACAAAATGTATTTTGAAAACAGTAATCAAAAAGCCTACGTAAAAGTAGTCTCTACTAATTTGAAAACATTTGCTTAATTTCGATATTTGGGCTAAAAGTCACGCTACGTACAAGTGCGAATATGTATGACTCGGTAAAAATGCGTAAATAATGTAAATCGTCAAAGCTATGACATTTTACTATAGGAAATGTACGTTAAATAATAATTCATTGACTGAATTATTACAATAAACGTTATTTTCCGACCTCGTATTTGACTCTAAGAATTTGTGAAAAACCCTCGGTTTTGCATGTTTAAAAGACTAAATGAAACGGTATTATTTAGCGTCGAATCCGTGATTTTAGTCGTAATTTAATGCATGAATGAGAATTTGCATAATTGTAAAAGTGACGTCGGTTTGCTTTAGTGATATTGAGTCGTTATTTATGCGATATTGGCGAGGTTTAGACGGATTCTGAATCCGAATTGCTACAACCGTATTACGAATACGGGTTCGCTAGTGCCAATATCGGGTTGGGGTTAATGTAACCCCTTTGTCCGAGTCTCAAACGTCCAAAACGTAGGTAAAATGTTTACCTTTCGAAAATGCGAAGACGGTATTTTTGAGTGGATTCTGTAAGTGTGTTTTTGAGGTTGAATTATGTGTTGTGTGTTGTGTTGGATGATTAAGTGTTATGATTAAGAGGTATTTTGGAATGAATATAAGGGTTGGTATTTATAGGAAATGGCTCGTTTAAGTGTGACAAAAATATAAATCGCCTGTGTACAGGCGATTTTTATTTTGTTTGGACTGGAATTTGTAAGAAAAACAAAAGGCTGCGGGTTAGAAACAAAAACATAATCGCCTGTCAACAGGCGATTAAAATTTAAATAGCCTGTTGACAGGCGATTTTAAATTTGTTTTGGTGGGCTACTAACCGCCTTTGGTCATGGTGATGCGTTTTAGGGGTGATGATTATGTTTGTGAGGTATATTACGTGTGTATTAAGATAATTTGGGCCAAATTGGTTTTGGTCCAAATTTTGATTTTCGTGCTTCGGTTTTGGCTCGAAATAAAATAATATTAAAGTATATTATTTTATGGTCTTGTAGAGTCTAATTTTGTGAAAATGTGACACGGGACGCACTTTGGCCCGTTTTGCGTGTTGCGTTAGTGTGCGTTTTGGGTCTTTTTGTAAGTTTGGGCCGTTTTGTAGCTTGTTGGGCTGTTTTTGTGGCTTGTCTTAATAGGACGTTCCCGTATTGTGCTCGTGTTGTGCTTATAATGAGTAAAAATGACATTCATTTTTACGATTATGCAAATTCAAATTAATACGCTAAAAATGACTAAAACGTTTTAGACACTTTTGTACCGTTTCGTCTTATTTAAAAACATGCATGAAAGTCCTTTTCGTCATCGGGTTTTTTTTTTTTGGGGGGGTACGGATACGGGTATCTACAGAGCCCCCAGTTTGGCTGAGCTTGGACAAAGCGTTAGTCAAACTTAAAGATAGTATCCGGACCATTACAGTCTCGATACTACCTGGCGGCGCTAAGCATGTGTCCTATGGGAGAGACGAGGACTTAGTGCCGGGAAATGCGGGGAGGGACGACATGTTTTTAAGGACATAACGGTCCTACATGTTTAAGGGCATGTCAGCCTGCGTGTGGCCTAAGTGCTTCCTGCTGGTGCTTTGCCTTTGCTGGTGTTTGTCTTGTATAGGAGGTTCAGTGTTTTTGTGGACGTCTCGTTAAAGAGGTTACACATTTTTGTGAATGACTCGTAAAAGAGGTACTCCCTCCATTCATAACTACTCCCCCCATGATGTAAATGCACATATTTTAATAAAATGTGATGTCATGATAATTAGAGGAGGTTGTGAAAGTTAATCATGGTTATTAATCTCAATTTTGGTGCAACTTGCAGCCAAATGTGGGAATAAACTGGCGCCCAAATATTTGGCTCCAAAAGAAAAATTGAAAATTTACTTTCCCTCCATAATCACTTAATCCAAAGTTTAAATATACATTTCCTTACATTTCTGCCATTATATCATTTCATACAGTTTTTGTTTCACAAAATTACCTTATTTTTCCTCCCAAAAAATCATGACTTTCATAACGATAAATAAAAAAAAGCAATCGGTTTTAGTCCACTTCTGATCAGATAAATTACGATCAGATAAATTACAAAGGCATTTTTCATAAATGTCTATCATCATTAGAGAAAATTCAAAGAAATGCTTGTCGGAGTCGCAACGCCAAGACATTGCGGTGTTCTTGCTAGAAAGGCTTGAAGGAGGACAACTTCTCCACGGTTCCGTCAACGAGGCAGCTTCAAAATGGGGAGTCAATCGGTCGACAATCGGAGAAATCTGGAGACGTGCAAAAAGATCTTTGTTAGCAGACGGTTCTCTTAAAGTTCAAAACAAACGATTTGGAAACCAAAATAAAAAGAGGATCATTCCAAACATTGAGTTTATCAAGTCTTTGAAATTTTCAGAACACAGCTCAATTGAAAAATTATCAAAGAGGACAAATGTTTCTGTCGGGACAATCCATAAATGGGTAGTGAACGGTACACTAAAACCTTATTCAAGTCCTCTTCATCCACAATTGACCGACTTAAACAAGGTAAGCCGCATCAAATTCTGCCTTAATGCACTTTTAGTACTACAAACTGTTGGTGAACAACAAGCAGCCCCGACGATAATGTTTAAGAACATGAGCAACACAATTCATATAGATGAGAAGTGGTTTTACCTTTCGAGAATCAACCAACGCTATTACCTTGTAGACGGGGAGGAAGCACCCTATCGATCATGCAATTCAAAACGGTACTTACCCAAGGTAATGTTTTTATGTGCTGTGAGCAGACCGGTATACGCTGATGATGGTCAGCTAATATTTGATGGGAAAATAGGTATTTTCCCCTTCACAATGCTACAACCAGCTCAACGAGCAAGTAAAAATCGTGCAGCCGGTACAATGGAGACTAAATCCATTGAGTCAGTCACAAAACAAGTAACCAAAGATTGGTTTATTCAAAAACTCATTCCAGCAATAAAATCAAAGTGGCCACCGACATGGGATAAACACATTTTCATACAACAAGACAACGCCAAACCACACTTTAGCAACAACGATCCAGATTTTAGGGAAGCGGCAACATCAGATGGTTTCAATATCGAATTGGTATTTCAACCTCCTAATTCTCCAGATTTAAATGCAAATGACTTGGGTTTTTTTAGAGCAATTCAATCGTTACAATCAGAAATCTCGGCCAGCAATGTCGATGAATTAGTAGAAGCTGTACAGAAAGCATTTAGCGACTATTGCCCATGGAAATTAAACAAAATATTTTTGACTCTCCAATCGGTGATGGTTGAAATTTTGAAGGCAAACGGTCACAACAATTTCAGTATTCCTCACATGAAGAAAGATCATCTACAAGCGCAAGGTATACTACCTAGTACCTACTGACCTTACGGTCGAAGAGGGTTTAGTAAAATCATGCATAGACGTGCTACTGGAAAATGGATTAACCGGTGGTTTGGAAAAAATTATGGAAGAGTTAGGGTACTTGCCAAACTTAGAGGAATTGAATTTGTAATCAAATTATGACTGTTAATGTTAAGAATAGTTTTTGTAGATGTGGTTACAAAGTAAACATACTCTACTATGTTAAGAGTATGTTTAAAGTGTAAACGCATCAGTAGACGGTTTAACTTTTTGCAAGACGATGTTTATGAGTGCTGTAAGCAAACCGGTGTAATTTTTTGCAAGACAATGTAATGGATAAATATTTTATCTATTCTCAAACCATTAAGGATATGTATCATCGAATTGATAAGGTCAAACAAGCCGCTACCGTCAGCTAATCAACAAGGTTGCATCAAATTGAGCCATCGCACTATTAGTGGCTAACGTAGCGACATTAATGACAAATTTAAAAGACCGAATGCAATTAATTTATCAATTCTCAAACCATTAAGGAATTTTTATCACTGAATTGATTAAGTCAAAAACGCCACCGACGTTACCTAACCAACAAGGTTGCATCAACTTGAGCCGTCGCAATATTGGCAGGTAACGTAACGGCGTTAGTGACATTTTAAAATACCAAATGCAATTATTTTATCAATTCTCAAACCATAAAGGAATTTTATCATCGAATTGATAGAGTCAAAAATGCCACTGATATCAACCAAACAACAACAGCATTACCACCAACAACACCACTACCAATAATAGAGTACCAACAACAGCAACATGTAGAACAACATACTAGCCATTGCTACAACAACAACGTACAATAACAGCAATAAGAACAGAGTATCATTATGACTAACATTACAGTAAAAACAACACCAAAATAAAAAACAGTAAAGTAAGAACAAGTACAACACTCTATAACAACAAAGTCAGAACAACATGAGGTAAAAACAACAAAATAAACAAAGTCAGAACAACAAAATAATTACAATACTTTGCAAAATAAACAAATCTAACAATGAGAACACCATATACAAGCAAAACAAATGATGTCAAAACAAAAATAATGAGAAAAAGTAGCAAAATATTCAGATCTACCATTAAAACATTATAGTGAAGCACAAATAAGTTGCAAAATGTTTAAATCTGCCATAAAATCATCAAACGAAAGTATAAATAATGTCATAAACATCAGATCTACAATTAAACATGAAATTAGAGTTTAGAAATCTATATCTATATCTATATCTATATCTATATTATATATTAAAACAAAATCCTCATAAGTTGGCTCTTGAAAAACACCCTAAAACATACACAAATAGTGCTCTCATTCCGCCACGTCATTTGTTTTGATCCACGTCAGCATTGACTTCCCGGGTCTAATTTCCCTCCAAATCGTCTACTTTTTGTCTTTTCAACTTCCTTGTCCTTTCACCTTTCACCTTAATTATTTAGAGGAATTCAAAAGGCCATCATTTAAGACCGTCATTGATCACCTACATTCAATAAAACATTGTATACCTAATTACTCATTGATGACGGGAGTTGATGTTGTTTGTCTATCCATTTCATATAACTATTTAATTTCATTGTATACCTTATAAATTAAATTTCATATACGAAGTAACTAATAATTATTGGCATTTACCAACTTTTGATCATCATTTACTACAAACACGGTTATGAAATACTCTGTATTAGACAGACCTGACGTCTACACTTTAGTACTCATAACATTCCTATTTATTTAATAATGTTATTTGTTACATTTAATAAAAAAAATTTTCATTCTTAGTGAATTAATTTAGTGGTTTATTTTTTGTAAATTATATTTTTTGTAAATAGTTAATGTTTTTAAATAATAAAAAAAAAAAAAACTAAGTAACTAAAAAAGAAAAGAAACTAATTTTAAAAAGTGTACAAAACTGAGAAAAAAAAGTGTACAAAAATGAGTAAAGAAAAAAGTGTACAAAAATCGGTATGTTTAAAGGATCAACGAATAGAGAAAGAAACGAGAGAGAGAAACTAAGAGATGTTATAAGATAAAGGTATAAAATGGAAAAACGTGTACATGAATGAGTAAAACATGTACATGAATAAATATCACCCAATTTAAAAGTTATAAAATTTCAAACATGTGTCAATCAGTTTAATGAATCCCATAGTTTTCTATATGAATATTTTTTTATGTTTAACTTTATAGATTTGATCTTTTTAAAATGTATTATTTTAATCATATAATTCAGTTGTATTTATTTTTTTAGTTTCTTTAAAAAATTCCTTAATCCACGTGCCAAAATCAAATGCAAAGAAATTCATCATGGAACGGACGGAGTATTATTCTATCTGTATGAAGGACCAAATTTATTTATGAACTAATTTAAACACATTAAAATTATCAAACGCGAATAATTAGAAAGGCATGATCGATATGTTATTTATGAACTAATTTAAACACATTAAAAACAGAGGGACATATACAAGTTCGATTATTTGATTGTAAAATTTATAAAGTATAATAAATACTAGCAAATAGATGAAATGATTCATGTGAACTAATACAGATGTAAAATTATCATGTGAAATAGTAGTCTCGTACATAAAAAATTTTACTCGCTTAAATAAAGGATGTTGTGTATTGCCTGTTGTATATACTCATTTACAAATTAATACCCAATTTAATATTTGTTAAAATAATCACTTATTATGATCTATGTAATTATTTTTTACTTTGTATAAAGTTGTAACAAAATTACAAATGGAACCTGCTGGCCTCTAGCCCAAGTGGAGTTCCAGGGGTGCCTCAAAGCCTTGCAATGGCAAGGAGTTGCGAGGTCCTGGGTTCGACTCCCTGGGTGGGCATGTATGGTATCACGGCGGCCCTTAGGGGTGGTTTACATGGTCCATGGTGGTGACGCTGGAATGCCTGGGCCCGGGGGGAATAAACTCCTCCTTACCAAAAAAAAAAAAAAAAAAAAAATTACAAAATGGTCACATTTTTCGTATATTAAAGTTAATTATTTGCAATGTGATTTGGTTCTTATTTAATATTTTCAGTCTTCTTTAATGACTTATTATTGAACAAGTTAGGCGAAATAGATCACTTAAAAATATTGACAGAATTGCATATTGGGTATTTTTTGCTGACAAAATGTCATAAAAGGTAGTAGTAATTTCAGAAAAATAATATACTTTTAAATTAGAATTGTATAATATCAATTATAACATAATAAATTAATAATACAATTCCATGCATTGCGCAGGAACCCAAACTAACTAAAATCCTTAAGTTTCCCTTGGTTGATAGGATAGTTTAATCGCCGTCAAACTCTGAGAAACGTTGTGTATATTCTATCCACAGTAACCATTAAGTGGAAAGCGGGAATCCATGAGGAAATGGCCATTGTTGTTGTGGGAGTCCTATATATTGTTCGTATTTTTGGTTGAAGTTGTGCATAAGTTGGCTGAGATATTACTTCGTATTTTTTGGTTGTTCATTGTGGTCACCCATATTCTGATAATTAGTAATGCAGCAAGGCGATAAACACAAAAAACTCATGATATTCACAGGACACGGGTTTATTCCTTTACGAGTAGTTGTTTTAACTTCTCATAAATTAGAATCATGGTTATTTTAATTTATGAAAGATTGTTAAGAATTTATGGTTTTTATCAATGATTACTCTGAATATGATTAGTGTTCAATATGTGAAAATATATACTCCGTACTTGATATAAACTTTGACGAAATTTTAATATATTGGTCACAGAATATAATGCTCAAGCTGTGAACACTGCCAAATCTTTGAAGCATAAATCAAACATTCAAAAAAATAAAAAACAAATGCAAGAACCCAACATTAAATCATACGGAGTAATATTTTTTTATACATTGTAAGAATCTTAGTATACTTTGTCCAAACAGTTCATCGTTTATTTGTATTAGTAGTTAATTATTTGAGAGCTGTTTTGATATGTGATTTTTTCCGTGTATATGAGCAGGCTGAGAGCCTGAGATCATATAAAAAGAGCACATAAAAGTTCATGAATTACGAGTTGTAAGAGGTATTCATTCTTTGGTGTTGTCTTCAACCCCGTACATTATATGAAAAATTGCGATATTTGTGAGGAATAACTTTGGTGGTGCCTAACTGTCGTAGCATTTATACCTGTGTATTTTGGATAGTTGAGTGTAGTATTGAGTGTGGGATATTGGGATATCATGAGACACATTTTCTGCACTCACTTGCAATAATTCTTTGTGCTATGAGAATACAATGAATGGATTTGCTTATTTTGGCATGTATAACCTGGTGTTTGTATTATTCATGAGTGCTGCTCATTGTTGTTTTCTTTCCTTTTTTAAGAATTGTTAACCTTCAAGCTAAAGTTTATCGTTAATTTCAATTGAAATTAACTATCTCGAGATTTGTTGTTAATAACCCTTTTACTATCTTCCAACTCTTTTTTGAGTTCGTCGATTTTGATTTTGGATTCTTTGCTACTTACAAGTCTCAGACTATGTTGCCCTATTATTGTAGGATGTTGATGCATTAGCCTGGTTTGTGATGAACCTCAATTTCAGTTGTACTATCTCAGATAACAGGCTCAACAAGAATTGTTGGATTTACTTGGAAGTTGGAACCAATGGTTTGGTAAAACGGTCTCGTAATAAAATTACCCATATAAAATATATTAAAAACAAATAACTAAAATTTCTATTAGAAGAGTATTACGAAAAGTAATTATAGTCATGCACCCAAAGGTAAATTCTCTTGCTAAAGTTTGTAAGAAGTGGCTCAAGAAATGCTTCAAAAACCCCCCTGGTTTAGAGTGAAAAACACAGCTTTCATATACTGAACAAATTTGACACAAGAAATTGAGCTAACCCGTGAATTTCACGGGTCGCGCCACTAGTTCTCCCTTTATTCAAGATCCCACTCAAGTTGACCAAACTTAGGAACATCATCCACCTCGTCACAAAAAGTACCCACCGAGTCAAGAAAAGCCCCCACCGAGTCAGAAATCGTCTCCACCGAGTCACAAACCCTAGCCTTCGAGTCACAAGCAATCGTTCTCTTTAGGAGTATGGAACAAGGAAGTCATTGTTGTTCATATTTGAAGTTAAAAAAAAATAAAAGAAATAATACTCCGTATAGGTGAGATTACCACAGAGAAAATAACAGTAAAAGACAAAGAAAAATGAAATTGGGGAGAGAGAGAGTGTAACAACCAGGTTTTTCGTGACTTTAATTAAACTAAGGCGGAAAATTAATTAAGTCTATATATTACAAAACCAGTTGTTATCGTATTACAAACTCCATATACATAATATGAGTTTAAGATAAATAGAGTTATTCGATTATATTCTCTCAAAAAGGAGTACAAAATAGAGGTAAACCATCCCCAGCTAGCATTTGATAACTTAAGTCCTCGGGGTACCTGCAATTTAATTATTAACATTTTCCCGCAACACTCTTTCGACACATACAATTCTAAAACAATATGCAATATAAATAATAAATAAGTAAAAATAAAGAGCAAGTAGGCAAGTAAGGCACATAAAGAATTCATGATGATTCAAACATGAGTATAAATCAAATAACACATCGCACAACACTCATAAACGATCATTCTCAACAAGTCGTACTTCAATACTCAGGAATCAAGCCACTCAAACAATAATCAATCAAAACAAGGAAAATACATTCAACATGTGATAACAAATGAGTCTTCGTTAGCGAGGCGGAAGCATGCAGACGTAAAACGCGCTATAGTAGACAGGGCCAACATAACTTGGACATGGCTGACATACTAGACGTCCGCAATAAAGCCATGGCCAACATAACTTGGACATGGGTGACCAGGCTAAGGATACCTAAGGTAATAAGGGCGACCAAATCCCTTGTCTAATGTATGCATACACCATCTAATCGAGGATCATACGATTCGCTTATTCAAAAGGTATCACCGACTTAAAAATACGACTATCACCTTAGACGGGTACCGGTTGAAATGGATTTCCCAATTACTATCTATGGGCCCACGGAAATATCAATGTTGCCCCATCCCCGAGGTTGTATATACTGCGTCGAATAGCAATCTTAAGATCGTTATAAGCCTCGGGCAACTCTGGGAGGGAGCCCAAGTCCCCATAGACAGCTACCTCGTTTAACTTCGAATTTCAAGAGTCGCAACATGGCGAACAATCCAAGTATTTTATTCAAGTAGTTCATTCCTTCAAATTCTTATTTCATCGTTCATTCAAAACAGGTGACAATTCTGCAACTTAATAATATCGTCGAACTTTGTATAATGGAATTTTAGTTCTAGCAGTTCTTCAGGTAAACAGAACACATAGAAAAACTTAATTATTTATTTTGAGTCCGTTCGTAAATTTTAAATAATTTCACTATTCATTATTTTATTATTCATCGTATTTTACTATTCACCGTATTTACTATTCATCGTATTTACTATTCATCGTATTTTACTATTCATCGTATTTACTATTCCTCGTATTTACTATTCCTCGTATTTTTATACGTATTCGTATTTTCGTATTTTTATACGTATGCGTATTCTTATACTTCGTATTTATACGTATTTTATACGTACATGTATTATTATACTTAGTATCTTTTTCTATACTTAGTATTTATTTATTATATTTTCTTTATGCTTAGTATTTTTATACTTAGGATATTTTCTACTTAAGTACAAATCTAAGTTTTATTTCCTAAGTACAAAATCCTAGTTTCAAAGTTGTTAAGTTCGTTTTGTACTTAGTGATTTTAAATAATATTTCAAAAATAAAACTCGGTTAAATTTAGTCATATACTTAACTAATCTTTTAGCGGCTTCCATTTTTAGTGAGGTTGTCGTAGTTCATCTTAAATAGTCCGTATGTCCACATCCAAATTTAAGCATAGGTAGTAACACTCGACATCATTCATTTTAATACGTGAAACGTTTATTTTTATCGGTTTCGTTGATTCTTTTTATTAACGATTCATTTTACAGCCTAATATAATCCTAATTACTAATCAATTTTAGTGACTAAGTGACAAATTCATTTTGATCAAAATTAACCCACTTTAAGTGATAAAACCGTGGCCTCTATTACATATAGTTATTTATTTCTTTTTTTGTTTTTATTAGAATTTCATTACTTTAACAAATTAAATTACTTAAGTGATAAAAATAAAAAGTGACAAAATCATTTTAGGTCTAAAATTAGTCTCAAAACCGTGGCCCCTTTATACTTAACATTTTATTTTCGTTTTCTAATTTTATCGGTTTTTGACTTAAAGTTTTTATAAACTAATTTCTTAAATTATACTAAAGTCCTTTAACTAGTTTACGATTTTCACTAAATATTTTATTTCATTTATGAATAGTGTTTTTACTCACTTTAAATTTCTAACTTTTATATTTTAATGATTTAGCTTATTTAACTTATATATTTAGTATTGTGTTTATTCACTAATGGATTAAAACAAACATTTAAGTTTAACTTTATAAAATTTATGAATCAAACTAGTTACATCAATGAAGAACACATGAATTTTTCAAGAACACTTATGATTTTCTAAAGAACACTTTTAATTCAAATTTTTATATTATCGTTTTATTTTCTCAAATTTTTATAGCAAGTCTAATTTACCTAGATTAATCATAATATGTTATTTAGAAAAAATTAAAACTAAAAATTGGTCCAAAATACTAAGGAAAACCGTGTACCCTATATATGTTCACTATTTTTATTTATTTTTTTTGATTTTTATACTTCTAATTCAATAACTAATTTCCTTTATATGATTTACGTATTTAACATAGGTGAAAATCATATACAAACATTAACATATAAAAGTAAATTCATTTCAAACACAAGAATAACCACAATATGTTCATGAACACAAGTACTTTAAAAACACTCAAATTTCATAGCAATTTCATTTTAAGTCCTAAACAAAAACTAATTATATTTTCATATACATATTAGTCTTAGTATTTTAAGCATGCAATTTACAAAAATTAAACGAAAAATTTAGTGAGAAAATTTAAGGGTGGCCGTGTGTTTTTTTTAAATGCTACACAAATTTTATTTTTTTGATTTTTACCTTGTAATTAGTCATGCAATTTCTAAGGTGATATACTAATTCATACACACACTCAAACATAACATATAATCAATTAGGTGTAAGTGCTTAGCAAATATAGTGTGCGGGAGCACCTTAGGTTAGGTTAATGATAATGATCCTAGCAATTGTCGGGGTCGATGATATGATCGAATTGGCTCAAGTCGACGTTCCCACCTTGCTCCTCTTCTTTGGTAGATTAGTACATAAAAAGAAAATAAGCAAGTTAGAAAATTTTATTAAAGCTAAACTAGCTAACTAAGAGTTTAAAATGTAGAAGTAGTTTTTAGGTTTAGGTGATGTTTTAAACTTTTAATTAATTCGATTTATGTTCATGCTCATTTATAAGTTTTAAAAGAGGAAGTGAGTACTAAATATAAATGGTGAGGAATTAATTAAAATGTTCTAGTGAATTTAAAACAATAAAAGAAAGTTTAAGGAAGAAAAATAAGGAAGGGGATGAAGATCTTCAAGGATGGTTCAAGGTTGAAGATGAAGAAAGGCTTACAAGTGTTCTTGAGATGATTTTATTTAGAGAGAAAATAAGCTTAAGTGTTTGTTGTGTGTGTGAAGTGTAAACCGTATGGTTGTAGTAGTGTAGTAGAAGTTGTGTTTTGTTTTTTTGTAATGTAATATAATGTGTGCAAGTGTTTGTGCAATTAGTTGTATAAAGTATTAAATTAAGCAAGCTAGAATGATGATGATAAATATAGGATGGTAAGTGTTCTTGACATCTTAGTAAAGTAGTAGCATGATGTGTAAGAGTAGAGGAGAAAAGTGTTAGAAATATTTGTTGTGTGTGTAGTGTAGTAGTAGTTGTAATCTTTTGTAGTATGAATGCATGTATGAGTTTTGTTTTTAATTAATAACAACATGTGATGATGTGAGCTTGTAGGTATGCAAAGGAAAAAAAAAAATAGGGTGGCTTGACTTGGTAGTAAAGTAGAAGGAGTAGAACGTGTATGTAGTAGTAGTACTTATAGTTGTAGTTTGTGTAATGTACTACAATGTATGAATGCAATTGTGTATCAAGTTGCAATAATCTATTAACTTAAATTAAGCTAGAAAGAAATGATGGAAATATAGAGTCTTAAGATGGATTAGACATGGTAGTAAAGTAGGAAGAAAAGGAAGAAGTTAGACTTGACCAAAGGGGTCAAGTAGCTCGGCCACATGCAACACAAGTGGCTCGATTTTTGTTTTTGGAATTTTCGATATACGCGCACGCGAAAAGTCTCGAATTGAAATATATAGTCTTAAAATAATGTTTAGAAGTAAGATCGAAAATAAAAATGAAAATAAAACTCAAAACGAAATCAAAACAAAAATTGGGTACAAGTTCCTCGTAACTTTGAATAAAAATTTTATTTGATCGAAATATATATTTTTATATTTTTTTTTTCGTTGAAAGTTATTGAATTAAATCATTATGCTCAGACGTCAAAAAGTTTATCAGCTTTAACTTAGTGTGACTCAATATATCGAGTTTTAGTGAAACTGTTAGTTAAATCAAAATGAAATAGTAATCTATATATAACTATTAAAAGTAAATCTCTAAATCTATACCACCCAAAAAACAATGAAAAACAACCAAAATAAACCCCTCCTTCTTCCACATCATCTATATTTGCCACGTCAACATTGTAGAAAACACTGATAAAATCACTTTATGCACCTCCTTCAGGAAAGACGAAAAGTTTTCCCAATTTCGAATGGTCTCCTCCCTAAACTCAAAACAACAACAACAACAATTGAACCTAAGATGAACAACGATGTCATCGACAGCAAATGTGAAATCGAGCCGACTACCAAGAGTTGAAGGAGGAATCTAAGTACAGAGGTTTGGATTTTACTCTAATTATTTACTTTGTGATGAAAAGTTGTGGTTTTTGCTCTGTTTCATTCGTTAGGGTTTGAGTTGACTCGATTGATTTTGTTTTTGATTAGTTTGATTTCATCTTACCTTTGAATTTGAGGTGCATTGTTGTCATTGTAGTTGCTTTGATTATTATGTCTGAATTTCTTCAGTTAGTTTTGTGTGAAACCGTTGTATGTACAATGAAGACATAAACCCTAATTTTTCCAGTAATCGTATGTGAGTTTTGTCTTTTCCATTAATCACAGATTCTCAGAGTGAAATTGATTATGATTGTGTGGATGTTGTCTGTGTACAACGTGGTTGATGCTCACTGTTTGGTATTCTCATAGTTCCGATCAATTTGATTCATCAAAAAACACCCATTGGAATAATTATGTGTCGTCGACTAGATTCGAAAGCAACGGTAGTGGTTTCATAGTGATGGTGGTGGTTTGTGGTTGTCGAAGGGTTGGGCAGATGACGAAGGAGAGTTATCAGTTGCACTTAGTGATGTCTTTGAGACTTCTTCTAGAACTGCTTGTGCTGATGATACTATTTTCATGGATCCTGTGTATCAGAGGATTTGTCACCGTAACGAGTTCATCTTCAGGCATAGCCAAGTCCACTTAGGTAACTGTTTAAGTCGTGTTTTTGTTAATTTATTTTTTGCTCGTATAAGATATGCAGCGTGTTTGTATGAATCACCACTTTTTCCTTTTAGCTCCAGTTTAGTGGAATAAATGGCTAGAGAAAAATTGTTTATGGAAAGTTGGTGCACAGTCAAGTTCATTTAATCGTATTTGTTTAGGTTTGTGTCTTTGTTGGTGTATGTGGGAATTTTACGCGTTGAAGTTATATTGCCTTATGACCCCAAGGTAAACTGAATCATAATTCTAATGATTTATGTGACAAAACTATTTCAAGGTTAAAGATGCGTAGAATAACATTGCTAAAATATATACACTCTAATGTCATGTCTAAAGTTTGTGTTTTTGTTGCGCCGCGTTGGAATTTTTCGAGGAAAGGTTGTGGTTATAGTGATTCTGTTATCAACTACGACTCAGACGGTTACTCCTTAATTGTTTATTTTCCTTTGTAGGTGTATTAATTTTCCTCGACATCCATGATGCAAGAGCAATTAATTTAATATGTGCAGTATTGTGTGCAGAGATCAGATTTACAACAAATGAAAAAAGAAAAGGTAAAGTATTTTTTTGGCGTAAATTCTTAACTGATTTGTTACATGTGTAGCTTATATGACAATATGACAACTCCAATTACAATGTTCTCAACTTGATTTGGCTAAACTAATGTGAACCTCCTAGGAATTTAGGATGGAGACTAAGCATGCTTTGCAGGATTTCTAACACAGTCAACCACCCTTTTTTGCCACTGTCATTGTGTGCTACAACATCAAGGTTGGCACGGCTTTATTCATGATCGATGTTGTTGCTCATTTAGTCTTTCTGTGTTGTGTGTGCCCTATTTGTTCTTTGGTCTTTACAGGGTGAGCCCCGATTAACCCATTCTTATCAATCCTAATGCTTTCACGTAAATTTGGTAGCTTCATGTTACATGGATATGCATTAGGAACAAATAATGAATCAATTTTGTGGTCATGCTTTTTGGTATCTCACTTCATCAATTGTTGACATAGTGAAAAAAGGAATTAGTTTACTATTCAAATTTTCTTTGTCGATTACTGAATATGTAAAAGGAGCTTTATTGCGAGATTGGGTTATCGTTTGCCGGGAAATCAAGCTTATTTTCGACATGTATTTCACTATTTTGTTTGTACAGCCGCGAGATGTTCAGCAAACGGCACGCTCAATGATAGTGGGGGATCTATGATAAATTTATGGAACTTTATAGTGTCTAGAAGTTCACTCAATAGATTGTGCCATTTCCGACCCCTCCTAGGCCTGAAAACGAGGCAAGACCTATACTCCGTAGTTAAATTTTCAAATAACTCGAGAACGGAAATGTGTTCGGGCTGAGATGTTTTTGTGTGCTATAATCAATGAAAATTTGGTTGACAGTAAGGAAAAATTGTACCAGTGCTATATAGTAAGATATTTTGCTTTATTTCATCGTAATCCGTATTCGAAGAATAATGTGTTTGGATGATACAGAAAGGGAAATGATGTGCATTTATCCGAAAGCATATTTGTGAAATTGCATTTTTAACGGGTGCTGATGTGTTGGCTTGCAGAACTCGAAGATTGGATCCACTCTGTGAAGTGTAGAACAATGCCTTTGAGCAACGAACGCTTGCCAAGAAACTGTCATCGTCCAATAGGATTGGCGCTCGTAAATTGTAATTTTGCATTTCTTTTGTTCTTCGGTGAGACGGTAACGTATCATGATTTAGTGCTTTACTTTTACCACCGTAGTAGGCTAGAATCAATGTTCAGAGAGCATGAATCGACTTTCAATTCATTGAAGTATCAACGTATTATTTCTTTGGACTTCGTGCAGCCAAGTTCCCAGTTCGCCACTCCCGATTCGACTTCATAACTCAAGACTAAAAACTCAAAAGGTACATTTTTCAATTGTGAACAGAATATACATGCATTCCAAGTGCTAAATAAGTCATCGCCAACTACAATAAGATTTAATATTACTCAAATAATTATATACATGTAGCCTATAAAACTAAACCTAAAGCTCTGCATTTTAAGTGATTTGTTTAAAAATAATAGTAGGTGACATTCATCTTGGACTTTAATATTGACTATTTTAACGTTTTTAACTAAACTTACTTCATGATCCTAACAAGGTAAAAGACCTAGCTGTTATTTTTTCTAATTTAGTGTTGCATGTGAGTACTCTTTATGTGGGTTATTAACTTATTATGTCATCATTGTTATCATGATTTTTGTGATTAACATAAGAAGGTTTACATTTAATAGAAAAGGAGAAATGGAACAATCACGAGATGAGACATCAATATGCGCTTTCACAGTTGCATGGTTATAGGCATCTCTCAAACCGCTGCATTTTATGATTTCTATTTGCAACCGAGTATGTCAACTTTATTCTGTGGGAGACTGCTGTGATTGTTGTTTATGTGCTAGATTGTTTGATACTAACCATAACAATCTCATATTAGTATTTTCCTACTATTGTTCTGTGCGCATATGGTCGACCATGTAAGGATATTGACGCAATTGGCTAATAATTGTGTCTAAATAAATGAACTTTGACTTTCTTCTTTGGAAAAGAATTATAGTTACCCCTCAACTATGTGATGATTTTAAATTATGATTGAATAATTATGGCACTTAATTGATTTGATAGTCATGATTAGCTTAATGATTATTTCAGTTTGTCCTTTTGTTATGGTGGTTACGATAACTTAATTGATCTTGGAGCTTTCTCTTGCTTCACTTTTGTTTGCTGATTCTATTTTCATATATTGCATTTCATATTTTTATATTTTGCTGGCAAAGGTTTCAATAAAAGTGACCCTATTAGGAGTGAGTTTCTGAGCATGGTGCTGGGCCTGGTTAATCTTATGTGAGAATTGGCAACTGAAGAGTAAAAAGGTAGATACACTTATGTTGAGAAATATAGGATTTGAAGGTGCAACTGAAGTCTCTGTTGAGGTCCTATCCCAGCTTCTGAGCTGCCATACTTCCAAACTGGATCGCATATTGAAAGTCTATGATGATAGTTACCGAAAGCGGAGTTCAGTTATATAACTGATCAAAATGTTCCTCCAAGCAGAAGGTCATAGGTAAGCATTGATGTTCGTTGTAGTAAAACTTTAATGATTGCCAAAAAATATTGCTTTTCAACGCGAAATGCACACATCAAGTGAAAATTGTTTCTGTGGCAGTCTTTCCAGTTTAGCTGAGCATGTTAAGGATACAAGACCGGTCTTGCCTCAAACTCCTCATCAGATTTAGAACCCACAGTCTTAGCTGGCATCGTCGCATCACAATTCACTCCAACTCACTCAACAGGTTATTACTAATTCGCAAATATCTTGACATATGAGGAGTATCTTCTATATATTTAGATTATCCAGGAGTAGCTTCCTGGGGTTTTCTTGCCTCCTTAATAAGGAATTGTAGAAAACTCAAGGCTGGTTCTTTGATTAAGATTAATGCCGTTCTTATGTGAATCACTCCATACGTTTGGTTTGATAAAGTAGAATTACTAACCGGCTAACAGTGATAAATGATGCATGTTATAGCTTTTGTCTATTTATGGTAAGATGAACCCCTTTCCAACACAGTTGTCTGGTTTACTACTAATAGATCTGTCGTCATATTTTTGGAACAAAAAACATCTTATTTCATGATATATTGATGAGATTTGTCGGTGATTGCGATTGAAACAGTGTTTCGAGACATGGTGAAAGTGTAGCGCCATAAAAGCAATCTTTCTTTTCTATCCCTAACCGGATAACTGGTGTTGTAGTTATGGGTTCAAAGAGATGGGGAGGGACTGTGAAAATAGATATGGACACCAAAACTAAAAATGGTTAGAAAAGGAGCAACCGTATCCAATCTCCCCAGTTCATTCAACTATAGGACAATGAATCTCTTTATTGTAAATAGAAGGAATGCCTTGTACATTTAACTTCGATGGCTGTCCACTACCATATATATTGAGCAAATGAGCAGCGACCCTATCTCATTTATCCACGTCATTTGATAGTCAATCGTTTATAACTCTCTCGAGTCTGAATACAGACTTTCGTCATCCTTAAATTTGCAAAGGTTAAGTTGGAACTGCGTGTACAGAAACGCTAACTATGTCATTGTTCTATTAAAAAACAAGGTTGATCAAATTAAAAGTTTAAGCCAACTTCAAAGATAATGTCATTTCGACAAACTGACCTTGCCCTTTCTTACACTGATAATTTATGCATATAATCTCAAAGTACATAAAAAAGGATAATAACTTTAAGTTAAATACTCCACATAGAATTTGGTTAACTTTGCAGTAACAAAAGGCTACACAAAACGTGCTAACACATTACATTTTCAACATTGTGCAGGTCCAAAATTACGCCCTCCATGAGATTGAACTCATCCTAAACCGTAATGGCCGAACACTTAAAAGTTTCCCAAAATTACCCCAACCCGATCAAAGTTTGCTAAACATGGCAAACAACAGATTGTTGCTAGAGGAGCAGTACTTTGACCAACATGAAATGGGCATTTAAGCGGAGGAAATGCAGGCCGGATTGAATGATGAGCAGAGGTCGATACACAACAAAGTTTTGGAGGCAGTCTACAACAAAAAAAGGTGGAGTGTTTTTTGTGAACGGAAGTGGTGGCACAGGTAAGACTTATCTATGGAAAACAATGAGCGCACAATAGTGCTAGCCGTAGCATCATCCGGTATAGCAGCACTACTTCTGATTGCAGGAAGAACGGCTCACTCCAGGTTTGTAATACCCCTAAACTTGACTGACAGTACAACCTGTAAAATTTCACAAGGGACAGAACTTGCCGAACTGATAAGGAGGACAAGCTTGGTAATATGGGACGAAGCACCGATGGTACACAGGCACGCTTTTGAAGCCGTTGACAGGGCGTCTAGAGACATCATGCATCTTCACGACCCAACGGCAAAGGGAAAAGTTTCGATGGAAAGGCTGTTGTTCTTGGCGGTGATTTCCGACAGATATTACCTGTACTACCCCGAAAAGGAAGAGCAGATATAGTAGACGCGTCAATCAATAAGTCTACCGAAATTTGGTCCCAATGTAAGGTCCTTAAACTCCAGAAGAACATGAGACAAAAGCGTGGTAGAGACGAGGTTGAAAGAGCCGAGTTAACAGATTTCAGTAAATGGGTCCTTGAAATTGGAGACGACACAATACCAGCAATATCAAAGCCGGGTGAAGACGAGAAAACATGGATACAGATACCGGACGACATAATAATTGACAATAAGGGTGACCCTATTTCCTCTATTGTTGCTGAAATCTATCCCGTTTTCTGTACTTCGCCAGGTTCTACTCGAAAAATTGGGTGTTGTCGCTTAGTTGTTGTTTTGGTCAAGGTCTACGTGTTTCTGCAAAGGTTGACTGAAGCTGCTGCTGCCCTCGCGAGCTGCTGTCACGGTGCTGCTATCCTTACGAGCTGCTGTCAAGGTGCTGCTGTCCTTGCGACCTGCTGTCAAGATTCTGATCCTGCAAGCTGCTGTCACTCATCTGCCGTTGCGATGTTGGCGCTGCGGGTAGCTGTAGCAACATGTTCCTTTCTGTATTTCGATATCCCTGCGTTGATGATGCCGTAATTGTCGAAATGCCACCATGGCTGTGGCACTAACTCCATGTAGCTACTGCTGTAACAATAACGTGTAAGTTCACTATGAATATGAGCGATTGAATTAAAAGTATTTAGGATCCGACAAGTTAGTGATTCCGCATACAATTGTTGTTTCTCCTGCCACACATTAACACTGTGCATTTCAGGTGTGAGGTCGTGTTAATTAATAATTACGTAGCTTTGCAGACAAATGAATATTCCACAATGAGTAGCCGCAGTACTAAAACGGTGTAAGTATAATTTTTAAACGTGGTACGATGTTTGATTTCATACAACAGAATTTCCAAAGATCAACGGAAAACTATTTTTCTCAAGCTCGATATTTTCCAACAATCTTATAAGGTACAAGTACATATACTGCAGTCATACCAATGTCCACGTTACTGATAATCAAAAGTATTCAAATATATTTACGCATGACGGGCAGTATGTAGATGGGTGAAGGCAGAATATAACCAAGTCATCTCCAACAAAAATGAAAAACAAAATTTAAATTACTCATTAAAAACTCATTTTATTCAAGTTTAGTATTAAATATTAAAAAGACATCCGGACACAAGTAAAACGGACATGAAAGACCAACAAGCGAAGAAACACAAAATAACCCACCGTGGAATACACATCACCAAACACCGGATTTTGAAACCAAATGAAGAAGGCAAAAACAAAGATGACATTAGAAAAGATTAAAAGGACCACATTATAAACCAACAAATTAAACTAAGACAATACCCAATGATCAGACTCCCAAACTTGACGTAAACGAACATAATCCTTATAAGCTAATGGTGACAATATTGGATCAAACGAAATCAACAACCGTAGTACTGTTCAACAAGGAGGCCGAAAAAGACACCAAAAAACCAATCGAAAAACTGATAGACATAATAGAAATGGAAAGTAAAAAAAAACATAGCCCATGTATTTCAGTGGTGGTTAAGAATAAGCACTTTAAATTTTGACAACTATATGAAAACTAAAGGAAGACTAAAAGCAACAAGTGTACCAAATACTACAAAACTGTGTCGGAAAAGAATGCAAATTCAAGGTCAAGGTAGGATACAACAGGTTCACCAACGAAAAAGAACTGAAGATCCAAAAGACACTAACACCAATCACCAGATGATGACACCACAGACCAAATGCCCACCGCAGAACAAGGAAAAACACCCCAACAAGAAAAACAAGATGCAACGACCAAAAAGGAGAAGAAAGTCAAGTGAGTACACTCATACAAACTTAATTAACACAGCACATAAAAAATAAAAAAATAACAACAATATAATGCTAGGAGGAAAAAGAGGAAACAAACGACGAAGAAAGAGTAACACAAAAGAAGAAGCAAACAAAGAGACACGAAGGACACCAAACAACAAACTAAAACCAAAAATAAACAAGGAACGGGATACTTGGAGGGATGACAAACGAGCCATTTAGAAATTTAAATTTGACGCTTCTGAATAACTGAATACTATATGATTTGATGATTTCATGGGTTACCGTGTGATTACATGGTTAAACTACGACTTTTGAATGCCCATCTTGGCTTAAGGAAAAAAACAAGATACTAAAACGCACAGCAAGCCAATTACAGGAACAAAATACAACAAGTACTGTGCCGACAAAACGACACGGACCGTGGATTCCACGGGTCGCACTACTAGTTTGATATTATTATTATATGTTTTGTTAGTAACAATCAAAATGATTAAGCCTTAACTAATTTGTTAGCTTTGGATTATGAGTAAGTATATTTGAAAAAAAGATTAGGTGATTTAATCACCTCAAGATGGCTCGGCCATTTTGGTCAACATTGACCCCGATTTGCGTGCCGAAAATTGTCGTTGAGAAATTTGTCGTAGGTGCTTCATTTGATTTATCGAGTTTGAATATGTAAAAATAAAGTTCAAATTTGAAGTATATCAAAATAGTTTTAATTCAGGTGCGAGAAAAGTTGCAGCGCATTGTGTTAGAAAAATATTGAGCGAGATTGTTTAATTAAAGACTTGCGCAATTATAAAAGGCTTAACTTAACATGGAGTGTTACATGTTTAGCGAAAAAAATTCAGTCGCATTTTTATCATAAGGAAAAAGGATGAATTTAATTTAAGGAATTAAATTCTTTCATAATATTTTGTGATAAAAACACGGGGTATTACAATCCTACCCCCTTAAGAAAAGTTTCGTCCCCGAAACTTGTAAAGAGTGGATAACTGCTCGAGGTTAAACAAGGCAGTTAGAGAGAATATTGAGATTTTACAAATTTGGATAATAACATTTGATTTAGTAGGAATTAAGACTTTTTGAAAAGTTTGAGTTTTCAAATTAATATCGAAACGTCGGATATAGTGAAAATATTGGGGGACAAAATCGCTTTTGATTTATTAAAGAGATATTTAAATAAATATAGAAATGTTACGAGAATGCTATTTCTGAAAAATGACGCGAAGGAAGCTCACTAGAAAGGTAGGGCCTAGAAGTTTTGTACGGACTTAAATGAAGTGAAACTAATAAGAGTCTTAGGAACAAAAATAATTTATTTAGTTTTGAGAATACATGTTAATCATGAAATAGATTGAAATAAGAAATTTCAGATTTTAGTAGGACTTTAATATAGTCAAATTATAGTCCTACCCCCTTAAGAAGTTTTAAACGTATATACTTAATATTATTATTTTTACTGCTAATGACCACTTAAATAAGGTATATAGCCTTAGGAAAAGAACGGCAATTAGGGAAAAATAGACAAAAGTCGTAGTGATCATCAGGAGAATATGAGCTTTAATAAAATTAAGGAAATATAGGTTATCGTTGAATGATTAAGTAGCATGTTTAGAGGATTATGGATAACCTTGTTGATATAGCTCATTTTCTTAAAATTGTTATTATAATGTTAATAGATGAAACGGAGATGTAAAAATCATATTTTGATTAAGATTGAAATTTATAATAATGGGTGACGTAAGAATCTAAAATTTTTGTAGGTAAATTTCTAAAATAGAGGGAATAGTAGAAATGAAACAATTTCAAAGATTTTAGAAACAAAGGAATAAAAATTTTGAACCACGAAGTTTCAAAAATGTTTCAAATTACGTTACAAAAATTTTACGGAACAAGCAAAAATTTTCAAGGGTATTTTTATATAGAACGTATGAAAGCAATTCCTAGAAGGATATACTAAGAGATTGATAAGAATTTTAATATAGGAGGTCGTAAAGGAAATTTGTGTGATGGATTGTTTGATAAATTTTTGGAGGGATTAAAAGATAATGAAACTCCCGAATCGAATAAAACAGTGTTGGTACGGGGTTAGTTAGAAGTTTACCGGTGATGACGTCGACATCGATAATATCCTCAGCACCCTCTTCAGATTCGGTCAGGACATACACACGTCCCTGAACCCTTATTGCGGGCAATGGTCCTGCATTTGCCTTAACAACAGTACCCTTCTTTGGGCATTCGTTAGACTTGTGTCCTACTTCATTACAGAAGAAACACACTACTGGTTTTCCGTCACAACGCTTCCCTGGGTGATTAATTTGTCGGCGGCAGAAGCGACCGGTTTGCTTGGAAAGGCGGATTCCCGAGAAGTTGTTGGTTGTTCCTCGCCACGTTTGGGGTGGGGTTACGGTTAGGATAATGGGGTCTGTTATGGTTCCTATTGCGATTATCTTGATTCTGATAACCCGTGCGACCAAAGAGTGGTTTGTGGATGAAGCTAGCACTTGCCACAGGAGGTGTAAAAACCTTCTTTTTCTTTTTCTCCTCGGCCTCTCCCTTCTGGATTGATGCCCAGATACTTGTTGCTTTTTCGTAGGCCTCAGCAAAGTTCTTACAGTTGAACCCGCTCATGTTTATCCTCAGATCGTTAGTCATGCCCCTTACATAACGAGTTGCGAGTTCCTCCTCGTTAGTTAATATTCTAGGAGCAAACTTAGATAGCTCCTGATATTTCTCGGTGTATGCCTGCAGAGACATATCACCCTGGTTTAGGTTCCGGAATTCTTCCTCTTTCTCCCATCTTAGCTCTTCCCCGAAGTACTTGTTCTCTAGCAGCAGTTTGAACTCGCCCCAATTGTAAATCCTCAGGGGAAAAGTGGACTTGATTAAACGCCACCAGCTGTTGGCTTCCCCCTTGAGGTAGTATGCTACTACATTCACTTTCTCCGTAGGCGGTGTCTTGCTCAGTTCTAATAGTTTTTCCATCTCCTCAATCCATTCTGTCAAGACGGTAGGGTTGACGGATCCTGAGTATGGTTGGGGTCTGTGTTTTGAGAACCTCTCGAATGCGGATTGGTTATTACCGCCACCCTGATATTGGTGGGTATTCTGAGCAATCTTCATCATTGCGTCCTCAAAGCCTCTTCTTCTTGCCTCTTCTTCTAAGAATTGATGGTCGAGGTCATTGTCAGGAATACCGTTTGCAGCCATTCTGAAAATATTAACTGAATGAATTTGAGTAGTTCCAAAAGAGGCATATAATATAATACAAGGTAAAAGCCAGTTACATCAACTTTGAGTAGCAAAATGTATCTAACACATTTTCTAGGTAGATAACTGAAAGTAGAAGTTAGGCACAACGACTCCTAATAGTGCCATACAAGATCACTGAGGTTAGGTAATTAAAACAACTAGAGATTTTACAAAATGTTGTCCGTATTAGTAGTTAATAGGGCTAACAGGATCTAGAGCCCGTTTGAGGACTCCGCATCGCTGAACTCCTGCTCATCATCAAAGGTGTGTCCCTGAGCAATGGCACGGCATGCAAGCCTGAGGCCGCATTTGAAGAAATTCCACCCGTGAAACTTTCCCCCTCGAACTGTAGACAGGTGGCGTACTGTAAACCACCAATGGAAAGCTTCACCTCTGAGGAACCTCTCGGTTAAGCGTACTTTCCACTCCTCGTGGACTTCTGCCTCAATGAACTTCGCCTCCATTTCGTGTATCCAAACCAAGCAGGTGTCACGGTCTCCTGCGAATGTGCGCGGAGGATTTCCTAAAAAATTCCTGTAAGCATCAATCCTGGCAGGATCAGTCCATACGAGCTCCGGGGTAGCCGGAAGTGCAGGCATGAAGGCACGTAGAGCGCGCTGCTTAATCGAATGATTGCCCTTTCCGTCTCCGCATACTGGTGAATCGCCGGTCGATGACATCTACAAGGGATTTTAAGGAAAGGAGTCAAACAACAAAAATATTGTTTGAACGGAAATAAAATGGCTATTAAGAGAATACAAATTTTTGATCGAACAAAACAGGATCAAAAAAGGTTTAAGAATTTTATTAGTGAAATTGGTTAAGGATTTAGTAGATGTCCTTATTTCGTATAGTTTGGTACTCCTTCAGCGTTTCACTTCTCAAGAATTAAGTTTATTATTTCAATTTTATATCCGAGGATAGTTGTTAGTTTTAGTCAGTCACATCAGCAAGTAGCAAGCATACGATGGTTAGCGTATTTTATTTTAGAGTAGCAGTTCGTTTATTTAAAAAAATCTTAGCCTATGGTCGGTCCTTAAAGTTTCTACCCATCCTCACACTTTAAAGTGATCTAAGTTATTTATTTTTACGATCTAAGATTTCTAATTCATTATTTGATCCTATTAGTCTATGCCTGACATATATATTAATATGTATGTCTGGCCCAGGTGTCGTCTCGCTATGTGAGATAACTTTAAGTCATTCACGGTCGCAAGACAGCTCTGATACCAACTGTAACAACCCGGTTTTTCGTGACTTTAATTAAACTAAGGCGGAAAATTAATTAAGTCTATATATTACAAAACCAGCTGTTATCGTATTACAAACTCCATATACATAATATGAGTTTAAGATAAACAGAGTTATTCGATTACATTCTCTCAAAAAGGAGTACAAAATAGAGGTAAACCATCCCCAGCATTTGATAACTTAAGTCCTCGGGGTACCTGCAATTTAATTATTAACATTTTCCCGCAACACTCTTTCGACACATGCAATTCTAAAACAATATGCAATATAAATAATAAATAAGTAAAAATAAAGAGCAAGTAGGCAAGTAAGGCACATAAAGAATTCATGATGATTCAAACATGAGTATAAATCAAATAACACATCGCACAACACTCATAAACGATCATTCTCAACAAGTCGTACTTCAATACTCAGGAATCAAGCCACTCAAACAATAATCAATCAAAACAAGGAAAATACATTCAACATGTGATAACAAATGAGTCTTCGTTAGCGAGGCGGAAGCATGCAGACGTAAAACGCGCTATAGTAGACAGGGCCAACATAACTTGGACATGGCTGACATACTAGACGTCCGCGCAATAGCCGACAGGGCCAACATAACTTGGACATGGCTGACAGGCTAAGGATACCTAAGGTAATAAGGACAGCCAAATCCCTTGTCTAATGTATGCATACACCATCTAATCGAGGATCATACGTATTCGCTATTCAAAAGGTATCACCGACGAAAAATACGACTATCACCTTAGACGGGTACCCCCGGTTGGGGCTAGATTTCCCAATTACTATCTATGGGCCCACGGAAATATCAATGTTGCCCCATCCCTGAGGTTGTATATACCGTGCCGAATAGCAATCTTAAGATCGTTATAAGCCTTGGGCAACTCTGGGAGGGAGCCCAAGTCCCCATAGACAGCTACCTCGTTTAACTTCGAATTTCAAGAGTCGCAACATGGCGAACAATCCAAGTATTTTATTCAAGTAGTTCATTCCTTCAAATTCTTATTTCATCGTTCATTCAAAACAGGTGACAATTCTGCAACTTAATAATATCGTCGAACTTTGTATAATGGAATTTTAGTTCTAGCAGTTCTTCAGGTAAACAGAACACATAGAAAAACTTAATTATTTATTTTGAGTCCGTTCGTAAATTTTAAATAATTTCACTATTCATCGTATTTTACTATTCACCGTATTTACTATTCATCGTATTTACTATTCATCGTATTTTACTATTCATCGTATTTACTATTCCTCGTATTTACTATTCCTCGTATTTTTATACGTATTCGTATTTTCGTATTTTTATACGTATGCGTATTCTTATACTTCGTATTTATACGTATTTTATACGTACATGTATTATTATACTTAGTATCTTTTTCTATACTTAGTATTTATTTATTATATTTTCTTTATGCTTAGTATTTTTATACTTAGGATATTTTCTACTTAAGTACAAATCTAAGTTTTATTTCCTAAGTACAAAATCCTAGTTTCAAAGTTGTTAAGTTCGTTTTGTACTTAGTGATTTTAAATAATATTTCAAAAATAAAACTCGGTTAAATTTAGTCATATACTTAACTAATCTTTTAGCGGCTTCCATTTTTAGTGAGGTTGTCGTAGTTCATCTTAAATAGTCCGTATGTCCACATCCAAATTTAAGCATAGGTAGTAACACTCGACATCATTCATTTTAATACGTGAAACGTTTATTTTTATCGGTTTCGTTGATTCTTTTTATTAACGATTCATTTTACAGCCTAATATAATCCTAATTACTAATCAATTTTAGTGACTAAGTGACAAATTCATTTTGATCAAAATTAACCCACTTTAAGTGATAAAACTGTGGCCTCTATTACATATAGTTATTTATTTCTTTTTTTGTTTTTATTAGAATTTCATTACTTTAACAAATTAAATTACTTAAGTGATAAAAATAAAAAGTGACAAAATTATTTTAGGTCTAAAATTAGTCCCAAAACCGTGGCCCCTTTATACTTAACATTTTATTTTCGTTTTCTAATTTTATCGGTTTTTGACTTAAAGTTTTTATAAACTAATTTCTTAAATTATACTAAAGTCCTTTAACTAGTTTACGATTTTCACTAAATATTTTATTTCATTTATGAATAGTGTTTTTACTCACTTTAAATTTCTAACTTTTATATTTTAATGATTTAGCTTATTTAGCTTATATATTTAGTATTGTGTTTATTCACTAATGGATTAAAACAAACATTTAAGTTTAACTTTATAAAATTTATGAATCAAACTAGTTACATCAATGAAGAACACATGAATTTTTCAAGAACACTTATGATTTTCTAAAGAACACTTTTAATTCAAATTTTTATATTATCGTTTTATTTTCTCAAATTTTTATAGCAAGTCTAATTTACCTAGACTAATCATAATATGTTATTTAGAAAAAATTAAAACTAAAAATTGGTCCAAAATACTAAGGAAAACCGTGTACCCTATATATGTTCACTATTTTTATTTTTTTTTTTGATTTTTATACTTCTAATTCAATAACTAATTTCCTTTATATGATTTACGTATTTAACATAGGTGAAAATCATATACAAACATTAACATATAAAAGTAAATTCATTTCAAACACAAGAATAACCACAATATGTTCATGAACACAAGTACTTTAAAAACACTCAAATTTCATAGCAATTTCATTTTAAGTCCTAAACAAAAACTAATTATATTTTCATATACATATTAGTCTTAGTATTTTAAGCATGCAATTTACAAAAATTAAACGAAAAATTTAGTGAGAAAATTTAAGGGTGGCCGTGTGTTTTTTTTAAATGCTACACAAATTTTATTTTTTTGATTTTTACCTTGTAATTAGTCATGCAATTTCTAAGGTGATATACTAATTCATACACACACTCAAACATAACATATAATCAATTAGGTGTAAGTGCTTAGCAAATATAGTGTGCGGGAGCACCTTAGGTTAGGTTAATGATAATGATCCTAGCAATTGTCGGGGTCGATGATATGATCGAATTGGCTCAAGTCGACGTTCCCACCTTGCTCCTCTTCTTTGGTAGATTAGTACATAAAAAGAAAATAAGCAAGTTAGAAAATTTTATTAAAGCTAAACTAGCTAACTAAGAGTTTAAAATGTAGAAGTAGTTTTTAGGTTTAGGTGATGTTTTAAACTTTTAATTAATTCGATTTATGTTCATGCTCATTTATAAGTTTTAAAAGAGGAAGTGAGTACTAAATATAAATGGTGAGGAATTACTTAAAATGTTCTAGTGAATTTAAAACAATAAAAGAAAGTTTAAGGAAGAAAAATAAGGAAGGGGATGAAGATCTTCAAGGATGGTTCAAGGTTGAAGATGAAGAAAGGCTTACAAGTGTTCTTGAGATGATTTTATTTAGAGAGAAAATAAGCTTAAGTGTTTGTTGTGTGTGTGAAGTGTAAACCGTATGGTTGTAGTAGTGTAGTAGAAGTTGTGTTTTGTTTTTTTGTAATGTAATATAATGTGTGCAAGTGTTTGTGCAATTAGTTGTATAAAGTATTAAATTAAGCAAGCTAGAATGATGATGATAAATATAGGATGGTAAGTGTTCTTGACATCTTAGTAAAGTAGTAGCATGATGTGTAAGAGTAGAGGAGAAAAGTGTTAGAAATATTTGTTGTGTGTGTAGTGTAGTAGTAGTTGTAATCTTTTGTAGTATGAATGCATGTATGAGTTTTGTTTTTAATTAATAACAACATGTGATGATGTGAGCTTGTAGGTATGCAAAGGAAAAAAAAAATAGGGTGGCTTGACTTGGTAGTAAAGTAGAAGGAGTAGAACGTGTATGTAGTAGTAGTACTTGTAGTTGTAGTTTGTGTAATGTAATACAATGTATGAATGCAATTGTGTATCAAGTTGCAATAATCTATTAACTTAAATTAAGCTAGAAAGAAATGATGGAAATATAGAGTCTTAAGATTGATTAGACATGGTAGTAAAGTAGGAAGAAAAGGAAGAAGTTATACTTGACCAAAGGGGTCAAGTAGCTCGGCCACATGCAACACAAGTGGCTCGATTTTTGTTTTTGGAATTTTCGATATACGCACACGCGAAAAGTCTCGAATTGAAATATATAGTCTTAAAATAATGTTTAGAAGTAAGATCGAAAATAAAAATGAAAATAAAACTCAAAACGAAATCAAAACAAAAATTGGGTACAAGTTCCTCGTAACTTTGAATAAAAATTTTATTTGATCGAAATATATATTTTTATATTTTTTTTTTCGTTGAAAGTTATTGAATTAAATCATTATGCTCAGACGTCAAAAAGTTTATCAGCTTTGACTTAGTGTGACTCAATATATCGAGTTTTAGTGAAACTGTTAGTTAAATCAAAATGAAATAGTAATTTGATATTATTATTATATATATGTTTTGTTAGTAACAATCAAAATGATTAAGCCTTAACTAATTTGTTAGCTTTGGATTATGAGTAAGTATATTTGAAAAAAAGATTAGGTGATTTAATCACCTCAAGATGGCTCGGCCATTTTGGTCAACATTGACCTCGATTTGCGTGCCGAAAATTGTCGTTGAGAAATTTGTCGTAGGTGCTTCATTTGATTTATCGAGTTTGAATATGTAAAAATAAAGTTCAAATTTGAAGTATATCAAAATAGTTTTAATTCAGGTGCGAGAAAAGTTGCAGCGCATTGTGTTAGAAAAATATTGAGCGAGATTGTTTAATTAAAGACTTGCGCAATTATAAAAGGCTTAACTTAACATGGAGTGTTACATGTTTAGCGAAAAAAATTCAGTCGCATTTTTATCATAAGGAAAAAGGATGAATTTAATTTAAGGAATTAAATTCTTTCATAATATTTTGTGATAAAAACACGGGGTATTACAGAGAGGGAGAGAGAAAAAAAAAAGAGGAAAATTCTAGAGAGTGGGGAGTAAAGAAAGTAGCGGAGAATTGAGAGAGTGATTTAGGGTTTGTAGAGTGAGGAGTAATGAGGGAGTAGTTGAGGAGTTTGATCAAGTAAATGGTCCATGTGGGTGAAAATTGGATCATTTACTCCATTTGATCTGAAAATGGGGATGAAGGTGTAGGGTAGTTGGGTCATTATTTTGGTGGGAAAATAAACTGATTTTGGGTGGGTAAAAGTTAATTTTGGAGGGAATAATTAAAGTAGATAATGGTAATTAGTAAAACAAGTGGGCTATATTAGTATGTAAGTTGTTGTTTGTTTTATTATCCAAAATAGAAATGAGGAGAGTGGATTTGAATGGACCAAAAAAGAAAGTGGGGGGAGTGGATATGAATGGAGGGAGTATTATTTTTGTGGGGACTCGTAAAAGAGGTATTATTTTTGTGGGGACTCGTAAAAGAGGTATTATTTTTGTGGGGACTCGTAAAAGAGGTATTATTTTTGTGGACGTCTCGTAAAAGAGGTTACGCGTTTTTGTTTTTGACTCGTAAAAGAGGTACTTGTTTTTTGTGAATGGTTTATAAGAATGGCTTATATTTTTATGGATATCTCGTAAAAGAGGTATTATTTTTGTGGGGACTCGTAACAGAGGTATGTGTTTTTGTGAATGACTCGTAAAAGAGGTATTATTTTTGTGGGGACTCGTAAAAGAGGTATTATTTTTGCGGGGACTCGTAAAAGAGGTATTATTTTTGTGAGGACTCGTAAAAGAGGTATTATTTTTGTGGACGTCTCGTAAAAGAGGTTACGCGTTTTAGTTTTTGACTCGTAAAAGAGGTACGTGTTTTTTTGTGAATGGTTTATGAGAATGGCTTGTATTTTTATGGACGTCTCGTAAAAGAGGTTACGCGTTTTTGTGTTTGGTTTATAAAAATGGCTTGTATTTTTATGGACGTCTCATAAAAGAGGTTACGCGTTTTTGTGTTTGTTTATAAGAGTGGTTTAGTGTTTCTGTGGACGTCTCGTGAAAGAGGTTACGCGTTTTTATGTTTGGTTTATAAGAGTGGTTTAGTGTTTCGGTGGACGTCTCGTGAAAGAGGTTACGCGTTTTTGTGTTTGGTTGAAATTGCGTTTGAAATAGGGTGGAAGGTGTATTGGGCCGAGGAAACAGCCCAAAACAAAAACTGAAACCCATAATTTAAAATAAAATCGCCTGTAAACAGGCGATTAAAAATTAAATCGCCTGTTTACAGGCGATTTAAATTTTGTTTGGTGACTCTGCTTAAAACCACGGGTGAAGGAGAGAGAGGGTTATTTCGTTTCAAAACAAAAAAACAAAATCGAAAACACCAAAATTCAATCCGGCGATTTTCTAGACCAAATCCTTCCGTTTCGACTCCTACGATTCGTTATGGACCAAGGTACGTACTCAACTCACTTGGTTTTTCGTGTTTTGAATTTGGTTTGAGTCGGTTTGAGCTTAAAAACCGTGTTCTAGGGTTTTGGGTCGAATTTTGTCGGTTTGATTCGAATTTAGCCCTCGTCTTTGCTTGAACTTGATGCTTGGGAGCCGTATGAGGCCTGTGTTGCTGCCATTGTTGATTGTATGTGAAAACCCGACTTGCCGTCTCGATTTTCGTGCGTTTTGTATGTGAGGGGCATTTTGGTCATTTTTGAAATCGTCTCGAAAATGGCTCAAAACTTCAGTGTAGCTTGTCCATGAGTAGTATAATGCGTGGGTGAACTTGTTTTGTTGAAATGTGCGCGAAAAACGGTTCGTTTGGGTGAAAACCGTGTGAAAGGGTGGTTTTGTCGGGGTTTTGCTCTGTTCAGCACATCCAAGCAATTACACGAAGCCGTACACTTGAGCACATACACCTTCCTCGGACCATAATCCCGGCGAATATACACCTGCACCCCTAACAAGACGAAACACCATCACTCTCCCAAACAACCACAACTACACCTACGCTCCTCGGCGAGACCATACATATACACCCTTCCCTAGCAAACTAGTACTTCTCCAGCAAATACTACACTAAGCACCTGCGCTCCTCGGCGAGACCCAGTTCAACATCAACAACGGCATCAGCATAAGCGACGGCATCAGCAACAGCGTCAGCAAAGGCATCAGCAACGACAACGGCACTACCTTCTCCTCAACGAAAGGCAATCATATGCAACTACGACTACATAGACACTCCTCGGCGAGCCCAAGCACAAGCACTCTGCAATATACACCTAACTCCAAGCATTTCACTCTACATAGACACTCCTCGGCGAGTTCAAGCATTACACGGACGCTCTTTCACGAGACTAACACCTACATGAACACCCCTACTCAATTATACACCTCACGCATACCCAAACATCTTGCAAGCACATGCACCCCTGCACCTTTGCCCTTTCAACACATGCAATACGAAGACATTACAAGCAGCAGCACCAGACATCCGACGACACCAGGCATATACAAAGGCAACGACAGTACAACAAGCACGACGAAGACATTCAGCAGGCCGGCAGGCCCTTACAGGTATGTACGGACCGCCACGTCCTTAAAATGCGCACGTCCCTCCCCGCATAGCCCGGTTCGAAGTCCTAGTCTCACCCATGGACGCACGCTTCGTTCCGCTGACTATATCGAGACTGTAATGGTCCGGATATGGTCGTAGGAGTTTGACTAGCGCTCTAGTCCGAGCTCAGTCAAACTGGGGGCTCTGTGGATACCCATATCCGTACTCTCCCAAACAAAACCCTGTGATGTATCACGGACTTTTATTACGCATGTTTAACGTTGACTTAAACGGTTCTAATTAATGTCGAATTCATTTTGAGTCGTTTGAAATGTCAAAATGAGTAGGTCGCTTTACATCGCTTTAAATAAACGTTCATTTTGTCCATTTGGAGTCTAGCTAGGTCCTTGTCCTGCTTCATCTGGCATGAGTTTCGCATTCGCACTACAATTAGCCCTTTTACATTAACAAGGTCTAATTCAGCATTCCTAAATTCCTAAATTTAGGCCCGGTGGCTAAATCTTCCCTTTAGCCCCCTCTTACACAAAATACGGCTTCACGTCTTACCTTATTTCGCAAAACACTACAAAATACACCCTTTTTACATTTTTAGGGATCGAGCCCAGAACCGAGCCCAAACCCGCCTTTGGCCCTCACTCCAAAGCCCTCAACAACTCTCTAGAAGATCATACTAGGTCTTCTTGGAGCACAAGCAAAGAGATTACACCGAATATTCCCAAGATCTAGCAAATCGGAATAAGGAAATACGAAATCTTGAAGTTAAAACCACCCACCTAAACCGCATAAACTTATGCGGTTTAGGGTGCAAACCGCATAACCCTTATGCGGTTTCCCCTTGAGCCGCATAAGGCTATGCGGTTTCACAGCTTGCTTTTAACCCCGAGTTTCCTATTACCCCTCGCACGACCTATTCTCACAAGTTTTCCACACAAGAAAACCTCTCTTCTCACAACCTCTCTTCCTAGGTTTAGTGCCCACTTGGGTCCCACAAAATATACCGTCTAGCACGGTATACACCTAAATACATTCACAAAAGCCTCAAGCACTCAAATCCTTGAGTTCAACACACCATCCCGTGTTGAATTCATCCTCCTTTTAAGTTCAAGAAGCGAAACTCTGCCCAGATCTGAAGCGTCAGGACAAGGTAGGTACCGATCCACTTGGATCAAAGCTTTTTCTTATTTTCTATGGACTAACAAAGGGGTCTACACTTTAGCGCCCCCCCCGGCTTTGGCACCCAGCGCGCTTGCACTCCAAGTGTTCTATTTACTTCGGGTACACTCCATATCCGATGACACGCCAAAGTCGCATAAGCAACCGACCTTATAAAATAAACCAATGGACAATTGAACTTTATTTTATTTGCATGCATCTTGCACCCTTTTCTTTTGCATTAAAATCAACTTAAACAATGAATTCGACCTTTAACTGAACCGTTTTCGTTAACAAGTTAAACATGCTAAACTGAGGGTTTTAATCAATCTTTTTGCATCTGCATCTGCATTCTTTTACAAACTTATCGCACTTGTACGTAGCGATAACATTAGCTCAATTATCATCTTACATGGATTGTTCTAGGTCAGTAGAGGCTTTTTTTACATAGGCTTTTCTAAAAGGTTTTCATAAATCATTATTTGAATTAACTCTTTTTCTAAAGTACCCTCACCCCGAATCCATTCTGGTTTCACAAGCCTTAGATCTAGGGGTGTCGGCGTACTCCAAAATCTAGGACATGTTTTTAACTTAGAACATGGTAGCAGGTTCCTAATTTCCGCGATAATTAGGTGGCGACTCCATAACAGTTCTTAAAGGTTTTTCCAACTTAATCTTTTTTAACTTTAAAATCCGCCCTTTAAGCAAGACGCCGAGTTGGGTCCCTCGACGCGGTTCCCGGGTTCCACAGCGAGGTTGAAACGGAAATTCATCTTGTGTTTGCGAGCCGTGTGTTCAGGGTTTTTCAATAAGTGGGCCTGACAAAGTTTTCAAACCTTTAGTGATTCTAAAAGGGAAGGAAAAGACTCAACGAAAAATCGCATTCACAACCAAAGAAAAACACAAAAGTGTAAAAAGTGGGTGCATGACTTGACTCGTGTTTTTAGCTTTTAAAAGGACACGGGAAGCTTTTGAGGTAGAGGCATATTGACACGTCTCTATTCTCGAGGTAGAAAAATTTGTATGATCATAATCCGATTAATCCAGTTTAGCGGCATGTTGCTAGGGGTTTATCATTAGATTACGATAAAAAGGATCAAACCGAAGTAGCGATAGGCTAGTCGATCTGAGGATGTTAAAATTGGGTAAAAGGCGATCAATTGTTCGCCTTTTATGTGTGACTCAGGGAATTAAATCAAAATGACGATAGGTCACTCGATTCAAAATTCAAATCAACGGGTTTGCATCTGAACGAGCCCGCGTTTTTGTTTTTGAGAGAAAGGTTTAAGTTAAAAATCGGGATGACTAACGAGTCACTCGACTTAGAGTTAATCCTAAAGTACAAAAGGGTTAATTTCGTTTTAAAATATCCGAAATGAATTGGCATTCTCGGGATTTTGCTTTTGTGAAATGTTTTTAGCGATAAATGTATTATGACGATACGTCAGTCGCATAATTCATTTACGTTTTGAAAAAGATTGGAAATATAGTGATTATTTCCGATCGGTTTTAAATGTCGCGGCGTATTATTTATCAGGTTCAAATGACTATAGGCCAATGACCCTGACTGTATTACTTTAAAAGCATGACCTTTTGAAAAAAAAAGTTTAAAAATGAATTTTCAAAATGGACGTATTTTAAATGTATAATGCCTAGGAAATGTTTTTGCATGCAATGGTTTTGAAAGACGACTATAGTGAGGGTACTATATCTTCGCACTTGTACATATAAACACAGGTTTTTGGTTTACAGGGTAAGGTTCCCTCTGGCCATTCCCGCAACGTTTAGGTAGGGGCACCCGCAAGACTACACACGTCTTAGGTGTGCATTCAATACGGGCCCTAGAGCGTTCGAGTTTGACTGGTTACGATCGTTTGTACGGATGCCGTACTTGTAATCGTGGAGGGGTGAGAGACCGACGTGTCCAGAGTTATCCCGCTTATGAAGCGAGCTTCACTAGGGGCCGTTCCTCGAGGGGTGTGGTTATGAATCAGGAGGATTCGACTCAACGTACTTTTGCCCAAATATCGAAAGCGTAAATGTTTTCAAAGTTTCAAGCTTCACTTCTTTATGTTTTTAAAATAAAAGAAAAACTAGTTTTTCAAAAATAATAAAAATCATGCTCGTCCCAGTGAGTCGCGGTGAAGGTGCAGGAAAGAAGAAACCTATCGACGCCTGCCTTGGCGAGCCTCGCCCGTCTTGGCGTAGGGTGCGGAATGCGCCTCGCAGGAAAAAGTGCGAAGTTTGTAAAAATGGGGAGATCATTGCATGAATTTGTGATTCAAAAAGAAATGTAGAAAAATCGTTTTGAAATGTGTTTTTCGGAGTCGCCACCAAATATTAAAGGAATTTGGAACCTATTCAACGCGTCTTGAAATACAAGACACGAGTGTCTCAGATTTCAAGGTGCGTCGATACCTATCCGTCTGAGGTTTGAAACCAGAGAAGGGATTCGGAGTGAGGTTACTTTTCAAAATTTTTGACAAAAATGTAATTTTGAAAACTGAAATCAAAAAGCCTACATAAAAGTAGTCTCTACTAATTTGAAAGCATTTGCTTAATTTCGATATTTGGGCTAAAAGTCACGCTACGTACAAGTGCGAATAAGTATGACTCGATTAAAATGCATAAGTAATGTAAATTGTCAAAATAATGACATATTGCTATAGGAAATGTACGTTAAATAATAATTTATTGATTAAATAATTACCATAAACGTTATTTTCCGACCTCGTATTTGACTCTTTAAGAATTTGTGAAAACCCTCAGTTTTGACATGCTAAAAGACTAAATGAAACGGTACAATTTAGTGTCGAAACCGTGATTCTAGTCGTAATTTAATGCATGAATGAGGACTTGCATAATTATAAAAGTAACGTCGGTTTGCTTTAGTGATATTGAGTCGTTATTTATGCGATATTGGCGAGGTTTAGACGGATTATGAATCCGAATTGCTACAACCGTATTACGAATACGGCTTCGCTAATGCCAATATCGGGTTGGGGTTAATGTAACCCCTTTGTCCGAGTCTCAAACGTCCCAAAGCGTAGGTAAAATGTTTACCTTTCGAAAATGCAAAGACGGTATTTTGAGTGGATTTTGTGAGTATTATGAAGTATGTTTTGAAAAAGAGGCGTATGTGTTGAAAAACCGATGATTGAAATGAATGAAGGGGGTTGGTATTTATAGGAAATGGCTCGTTTTTTGTGCATGGACAAAACTTAATCGCCAGTGAGCCTGTGATTAAGTTTTAGTGCAGCCGCCAAATGGAATTAAAGAACCAGGGCTGCAGGAAGAAAAGATAATCGCCAGTAAACAGGCGATTTAATTTTTAATCGCCTGTTTACAGGCGATTTTATTTTTGTTTTGGTGTGCTGCTTAAGCCGCCTTTGGCTTAATGACGTATTTTAGGGTGATGATTATGTTTTGTGATGTAATTTGTCGTGTGGGTTAAGGCTTGATTTGGGTCAATTAGTTTTGGCCCAAATTTGGTTTTCGTGTTTCGGTTTTTGTCGTGTTTTTCGGTTTTGGCTCGAAATAAAATAATATTAAAGTATATTATTTTACGGTTTTGTAGAGTCTAATTTTGTGAAAATGTGACACGGGACGCACTTTGGCCCGTTTTGCATGTTGCGTTAATGTGCGTTTTGGGTTGTGTTTGTAAGTTTTGGGCCGTTTTGTAGCTAGTTGGGCTGTTTTTGTGGCTCGGCTTAATAGGACGTTCCTGTATTGTGCTCGTGTTGTGCTCATAATGACTAAGAGTGACATTCATTTTTATGATTATGCAAATTCAAATTAATACGCTAAAAATGACTAAATACGTTTTAGACACTTCTGTACCGTTTCGACTCTTTTAAAAGCATGCATGAAAGTCCTTTTCGTCATCGGGTTTGTTTTTGGGGGGTACGGATACGGGTATCTACACCCTCCGACGCTCAAGTCAGTGTAATCGTATAGGATAATTTGTAAAGGAAAAGTCTTGAGTTTCGTGGATTACTAGATGTCTTGGTTCAGGACACTTTACATGTGATAGAGCTTGAGATGGAGTGTGTTCCAGGGTCTTGGGATCATGTCCCCTTCCAAAGTCTGTAGTCTGTAGGAACCCTTCCCTATTGCTGAGTCAATAAGGTATGGGCCTTCCCAGGTTGGGGCCAACTTGCCTAAAGCCTTGTCCCTTGTGTTCTGAAATACCTTCCTCAGGACCAGATCTCCAGTCCTGAACATTCGTACCTTCACGTTTTTGTTGTAGCTTCTGGCCACAGATTGTTGGTATGCTGCCAACCTTACTGCTGCTAGATCTCTGAGCTCCTGGGCTGTATCCAGGCTGTCATAGAGTAGTTCATTATTCTCAGAAAGTGTGTTGAGTCCATACCTGATTGTTGGAACGTGCATTTCTACTGGAAGTACAGCTTCACATCCATAGACCATTGAGTAGGGAGTCTGTCCTGTTGCTCTCTTTGGCGTGGTTCTGTCTGCCCACAGTACTAGTGGCAACTCTTCAACCCATCTTCCTTGTTTTTCCATTAGCTTCTTCTTGATGCAACTGATCACAATCTTGTTGCTGGACTCAGCCTGTCCATTTGCTTGAGGATATCTTGGTGCAGATGTTACCAAGTTGATGTTCCACTTTGTGCAGAAATCTCTGGTCTTGTTTCCCACGAATGCAAGCCCATTGTCACACACTATTTCTGAGGGGATCCCATACCTGCTGATGATGTTCTTCTTTATGAAAGCGATTACTTCTTTTTCTATGACATTTTTGTATGCATCTGCCTCTATCCACTTGGAGAAGTAGTCTGTCATTGCTAGCATAAACACTTTACGCTCGGAGCCATTGGTAGTTTGTTAACTAAGTCCATGCCCCATTTCATGAATGGCCATGGTGCCGAGCATCGAATGTAGATTCTGCGGTGGGTGTATTTCTGGACCATGCTTTTGACAAGCGTCACATTTTGTGGCATACTGGATGCAGTCTGTTTTCATTGTGGGCCAATAATAGCCCATTCGTAGGATTTTGTTAACCATGCTTCTACCACCTGTGTGATTTCCACAATGTCCATCATGTATTTCTGACAGTACTGTCCCGACCTGGTCAGGTTCTAGGCAGCGCAGGTACAGCCCATTGAAGGACCTTTTGAATAGTATGCCTTGTATGATTGTATATCTGGACGCTTTGATCCTGAATGCCCTTGCTTCGATTTTGTCCTGCGGTAACTTGCCCTGGACCAGCCACTCATAGTATGGTTTGGTCCAGGTCTGAGTTGCTTGGATTGTGGTCTGCAGGACTGGCTGCACTTTCTGGACTGCTGGCTCCAGGATGTGTACAATTGGTATACTGTCCAGAGTACGAGGTTGAAATGCTGATCCAATGTTGGCCAAAGCATCTGCCTGCACATTCTGATCTTTAGGAACTTGCTCAACCTCAATGTTAGTAAACTTTTGAAAAATATTTTTAACCAAATCAAGATATGCAATCATCTTAGAGTCTTTAGCAGCGTACGTACCATTGATTTGGTTTGCTACCAGCAAAGAGTCCATTTTTACCTTCAGATTTTGGATCCTCATGTCCAGACATACGTTCAGTCCTGCTATCAGTGCCTCATACTCAGCTTCATTGTTGGTAGTCCTGAATTCACAGGATACAGCCTGTACTATCTTGTCCCCCTGTGGAGACTTCAGGACCACACCTAGTCCAAGACTTCGATATTGGTGAACCATCCGTCCCGTAGTTCCTGTGTCCATTGTTTACGGTCCATATGGAAGATCTCCTTTGTCACCTGCTCTTCTAGTGTGGGAGTGAAGTCACCACAAAGTCTCAAGCTAATGCTTGAGATTTGACGCTGCTCGGGCTCATAGGATAAGTCATAGGTGCTCAATTTGATCGACCACTTTGACATACGACACGAAAGTTACGGTCTACAAGATCGATCTCACAGGAACATTAGTACGAATGATAATATGATGCGCCTCAAAATAAGGGCGTAACTTGGTACAAGCAACCGTTAAAGCCAAAACAAATTTTTCCAACACAGAATACCTGGTCTCAGCATCCAGAAGACTCTTACTTACATAAGACACAGGAAGTTGCTGTCCATCTGGTTCTCTTACCAAGACTGCGCTTACAGAGGCTTCTGTTACAGATAGATACAGGACCAGCGACTCCCCTGGTTCTGGCTTAGATAAAAGTGGGGCTGATGATAGGTATGCCTTCAGGTCCTGAAATGCTTTCTCATGCTCTGTCCCCCAGTTGAACTGCTTGTTCTTTCTCAGGAGATCATAGAATGGCTTGCACCTTTCAGAAGACCTGGAGATGAATCTATTCAGCGCTGCTACTCTTCCAGTCAGTTTCTGGACGTCTTTCGAGTTCTGGGGGGACTGCAAGTTGATTATTGCTGAGATCTGCTCTGGACTAGCCTCTATGCCTCTTTTTGTCACCATATAGCCTAAGAACTTTCCTGCAGTGACACCAAAGGTGCATTTAGTAGGGTTTAGTTTCATATTATACTTTTCCAGAATCTCAAACGCCTTTTCCAGGTCCAGGATGTGATCTTCAGCTTTCTTTGACTTCACCACCATATCATCAATGTAGACCTCCATTGTATCTCCAATCTGGTCCTTGAACATCATGTTCACCAGCCTTTGATATGTTGCACCTGCATTCTTTAGCCCAAAAGGCATCGCCTTGTAGCAATAGATCCCTCTGCTGGTCATGAATGCTGTATTCTCCTGGTCTGGGGGGTGCATTCTGATTTGGTTGAATCCACTTGCTGCGTCCATGAATGTCAGAACCTCATGTCCTGCTGTGGCATCTACCAAGGCATCTATGTGTGGTAGTGGGAAGGAATCCTTTGGGCATGCCTTGTTTAAGTCCGTGTAATCCACGCATACTCTCCACTTGCCATTCTTTTTCTGGACCACCACTACATTTGCCAGCCAGTCTGGGTGCATCACTTCTTTGATCATTTCCATGTCCAGCAACTTCTGTACCTCCTGGTTCACAATCTCATTACGTTCTGGTGCAAACTTCCTGCGTTTCTGCTTCACAGGCTTAAAACTCGGGTCAATATTTAACTTATGCGTAATAACATCAGAACTTATACCAGTCATATCAAAATGAGACCAAGCAAAACAATGCTCTTTCCTCCTCAGAAAGTCAATTAGAAGGTGTCCGATTACCATCGAGCGTCGTAACCAACCGTAACCTTCTGTCAGGTCTTTCTTACGCCAAAACAATTTCATCTGTCTCCATGCGTGGGACAGATTCTCAATGCACTGACAGTCGCTTTAATTGCTATGCGAGGGACTTACAGGCTAGGAGGTTTCAGGTCGCCCCAGAACACTCCCGTGCGCTTTATCGCTCTCCTCTCGATTCTTTGTCGCCCCCCACTTCGTTGGAATCTTGATGCATTGGTGATACGTTGAAGGTACAGCCTTGAGGTTGTGGATCCAGGGTCGCCCTAGGATCATGATGTGTCATATATTTACGTATATATAGCCCCTGTTTCACGAGCTTTACTTTGCGTTTCCCGTGCTTTTACATGCGTTTCGCTTCCTATTTCGCTCCGTTTTGGCCCTGCTGTGTTTTTGTGTCTATATTGCAGGTAAACACGCATATTTGGAGGTTAGGATGCTGTTCGGGAGGTTTCATAAAGTTTCGTAAAGTTTCGTGAAGTTTGGAGGTGATTCGAGTTGATTTCGTTGCGTTTCGCTTGCGCACGAGCCTCGTTTCAACCAATGAAGGTGTCCCGGGACCATGGGATGGGTTTTGAAACTCACAATATCATCCGAGACCTCGTCCCTACTCATAAGCCTCATCCCTTAGCCTTGGGACAACAAGAAGAAGCAAAAACAAGAAAAAAAAAACTAAGTACAAAAGATGCACAAAAGAGGTCTTGAACTGAACACTCCGGGATGCACTCATCCCGTCCGGGCTCACTCTCATCCCGTCCGGGATAGGCCTGTCCCGTCCGGGACCATCTAAGCTCTGCTTGTGTCTCTTCGTTGGCTTTAAATACTTGATCAGTTTGAAGGAGCAAAGGATCTTTTTTTCGTCTGAAATTTTGAGAGCACTTTATAGACACTTAGAATTACTTTCCATCAAAAATTTAGGTCTTGAATAATTTTCCTTCTTGTATTTCAAATTCCCGACTCGGATACGTTGTTTGATCATCTATTTCGGTATTGTTGCCTTTGTTCTTCTCTTTCTCCTTGCAATTTCTGATTGAGTTTTTGTTTATACTTCTCTTATTTGTTTGTCATTTCATTATAAAGTATTGTTGATCATGTTTTCATCCATTGTTATTGCTTTTATTGTTAAATTCGTCATGTGTGAGTAGTCTATTATCTAGGGAGAAGGGTGAATCATGGGTGCTTGCTTGGTTTGCTTTTGATGATGTTTTGAGTTAGGTTTTCGCGCTCGTTTTGATTGTCTCGATTTGTTTGTGTTTGTTGACCCTCTGGCCAAGGTTTAGCAAGCGTTTTCCACCCTTAAACTTAAGACCGAAAGCCTAGTTTAAGGTAGGGTACGAGACCAATCATTAGGACCCTCACTTGTAAGTTGCGAGAGCCCGCTTTTGAGACCTAGAGGAAGCTTAAGACCGAGAGGACGAGCTTACCCTTAGCGAGAGCGATTTCCTACTCATTTCGATCACCATCCTTTAACCTAGCATACCTCGTGCCTAACCCGACTTCCTAGACCTTTCTCCATATAAGTTAAACCCTTTCCTTGCTCTAGCTTTAGTGACCCAACAACATTCGAACCGACGAGACTTGAAATGCTCCATAAGTAACCTACAATTGCAACCCTCTCCTTGTGAATTCGACCCCGACATAGCCTAGCTACCCTTAGGTTTGTCAGGATTACTTTTGATTAGGCGAGTGCGACAGAGCCTATCAAATTTTGGCGCCGTTGCCGGGGAGACGGCTTTTGCTTTTTGTTAGTTTGCTTGTTTCTTGTCTTTTGTTTTTGTCTCAAGGAACCTCAATTCCTTGAGGCCGCTTCTCGAAGTTGCCTCTAGTGTTGTGTATGGTCAGGAAAACACTTACGTCTCAAGCTAATAAGGACGTTGAATTTGATCCTGAACCGGAGCGTACTTTCCTTGCGCGCAAGAGTCTACTTAAGCAACTTGAAGCTCAATCCACCGTGGAAGCTCATATAGAACCGGAACCCGAAACTTAAACACGAATCATGGTGAAGCTCTCGGATCACTCCAAGCCTACCGCGGCTCAAATTCCAACTGGCAACGCTATGCCGGAGATTGCGGCGCGTAATTTTGAGATCAAGCCGGCATTCATAAGCTTAATTGAGCGTAGTCAATTCGGGGGAAGCCCCGGTGAGGATCCTAACCTCCATGTCCAGAATTTTTGTGACTATTGCTCAACGATTAAGCAAGCCGGCGTCACCCAAGAGCAAATACGCGAAATGCTTTTCCCATTCTCACTCCGGGATAAAGCAAAACTATGGTTGAATTCATTAAACCGAGTAGCTCTAGCAATCACCGATTGGAGCTCCTTAGTCTTGGCATTTTACCAAAAATACTTCCCACCCGAGAAGACCGCCATGCTTAGGAGTCAAATCACAAGCTTTAGACAAAGAGGTGATGAAAGTTTGTTTGATGCGTGGGAGCGCTACAAAGAGTTACAACGTCAATGTCCTCACCATGGGCTACATAAATGGTTTTTGGTTATGCAATTCTATAATGGATTGTACAATGAGTCTCGCCAAGTGCTTGACTCGGCCGCGAATGGACGCTTTGATAACATAGATGTTGAGGAGGCCTTTGACACGATCGAGGCCATGGCTATTCATGATGCTCAATACGGTAATGCGAGGAATGTTCCGAAGAGCGGTGGTAAGCATGACGTAGATGCGGTGGCCTTGCTTACGGCAAAGGTAGACGCCATGACCGCGATGATGATGAGTCAAATGCAAGCTGGTTCCTCCCAAGCTCGAGGACAATCGGTAGCCGCTATGCACACTACTTATGAGCCATCGTGTGACTCATGTGGCGCTTCCGGTCATGTGTCCATGGAATGCCGAGGTATGAACTCTCAATCTAATCTACACTATGTCCATGCTTTTCAATCACAAAACAACCCATACTCGAACTACTACAGTGAAGGCTATCGAAATCATCCTAACCTTTCATACAAAAGCCAAAATGTTCTAAATCCACAACCACCACAACAGCAACAAAACAGCCCACAAAACTACACTCCTTATAACGCTCCTAGACCCTTTAACCCACCCGGTTTTGTTAGACCACAATATCAACCACCGGTTGCTCCTACTCCCGTCTCCGATCCCATGGCCGAGATGAAAGCCATGATGCTCCAAATGCAAAAGAATCAAGAGGCCATGATGGCCAAGATGGAGAAGGAGGCACAAGCTAAAGACGCTACCATTCAATCCTTGGTTGCTCACAACAAGGCCATGGATACCCAATTGGCTCAATTAGCGTCTTCTAGCAACACGAGGGCACCCGGAACGCTTCTGGCTCAGCCCAAGCAACCTCACGAGACCGCCAACGCCATCTCTTTAAGAAGTGGAACGAGCTACGATGGGCCGCCTATGCCCAATGTTGATGTACCTCCCGTAAAGGTAAGCAAGGTAAATTCTAACGTTTCCACTAACAATTTGAGTGTTGAGTTTGATGGTAGTGCAGGTGATGGTGTCGTGCAAGGAGGACCAGCCGTGGGTGGGCCCCACGTGGAGAAGGAGAAAGAAAAAGCGCAGGCGACAGCTAAGCCGCAAGAGCCGCCGATTCAAATTCGTTTACCATTCCCGAGTCGAGTGGTAAAGTCTAAACTTGACGACCAATTTGGTAAGTTCATGGAGGTTGTCAAAGATTTGAAGGTAACGGTTCCTTTCACAGATTTAGTTACTCAAATCTCGGCCTATGCTAAGTCTTTAAAAGACATTCTCACCCGTAAACGATCCTTCAGTGAGGTCGAGACTGTGGCTTTTACTGCGGAATCCAGCGCACTTTTGCAAAACCAGTCTCCTCCTAAGCTAAAGGATCTGGGTAGCTTCTCAATTCCTTGCACCATTGGTACTGTTTCCATTGATAATGCGTTATGTGATTTAGGTGCAAGCGTGAGCGTCATGCCGTACTCGGTGTGCGAGAAGCTGAACATGGGGCCTTTAAAGGTCATAAATATCACTCTCCAGATGGCGGACCGTTCTATAAAACGTCCTTTAGGCGTTCTAGAGGACGTCCCCGTCCGTGTTGGTAAATTTTTCATCCCTGTCGATTTTATAGTTCTTGACATGGTCGAAGACTCATCGAACACGATCTCCTGGGTTGCACCTGGTTGTCCTGCTGGTGGTCGTTGCCTGTTCTCCACAGCCACACGCTTCGCAGCAGAATAGGTTAGTCCACAAATATCTGAACCACCGGAGATGAATTTTACCTCATGGGTTGGTGGTGGTGGTGGTGGAAGATCTCTGGGCTCATCTCGTTCATCCTTGTTCCTCCTGTTCCTGGGCAGGATATCCTTCAGGTGACCGTTCTTTAGCAGATGAGCTACTTCCCTCCTGAGAGCTATGCAGTCCTCTGTGGTGTGCCCAATATCAGAATGGTACTCACACCACTTGGTTGTGTCTCGCCTTGGATTGGGTTTCTCACTTGCTTTTGGCCATCTGACTGCTGAGCCTAGCTTGTCCATTTTGTGAATCAGTCCAGGCATATCTACGGAGAAGCAGTACTCTAAGACTGAAGGTGGAACCCTGGGTGCATCAGTCTGCTCATCCACGGCGTTTGCCTCCCTCCTGGCTGGCCTCTGATATGGACCAGGCCTGTTGTTCTTTGTCTTGCATTGGGTGGTGACTTTCCGCTCACCGCCTAGTCCTGGTATCGTGCCATGAACTGCTGGTCCTCTTCTACCCTGAGCTGGGCCAGAGCCTTAGCCTGCACATCCTCAAAGGTAGAACAAGGGTAGCGAGTTAGTTCAACATAAAGATCGGAGTCTCTAACCAAACCTTGCCTGAAGGCCTCAATGGCCGTGCCGATGTCGCATCGAGGGATGGACACTTTCTCCTTGTTGAAGCGATGCAAGAAGTCCCTCAGAGACTCGTTTTCGTTTTGGATGACTCGGTACAGGTCGCTGGTCTGCTTCTCCAACAATCTGCCATCGCGAATCGGATGTTGAAAAAGGTTGATCACTCCGCAAAGCGACTTGATGGTCTTGATTGGCGGGTTGATGTACCACCGTGAAATTTGGACGATTAAGGTTGAACCAAAGCTTTTGCACATGCAGCCTCCTCTTCTCTTTGGGATAGAACGTTGAACATCCTCCGCACATCTTGAGCAACATGTTCCAGAGGATCGGCTGTCCCATCATAGAGCTTTAGGTTGGACGCTGTGTATTTCTTTGGCATCTCCACCATTGCAATGCAGTCATCGAAGGGTGAGTCAGCGTAGCATCCTGGTGTTGCTTCCTCTATGGGTGGTGGAAGCCCTGGAACTTTCCACACCAACTCTGAGAGCTTCTGCATCTCCGTCATCATGTACTGCATGACCTGGCCTGCACTGATTCCTTCTGGTGTTTTTGGGTCACCACCTCCACCTGCAGCGTTGCCCTCTGGATCCTCCTCTACATTGAGTGGGTCTCCCCTTGATCCTTTTGATCCTGCAGAAGAGAAAGTAGAGAAGTCAAGTTGCTTGATCACATCAGAAAATGGAGTACCTGGTGGGATCCTGGATCCTGATGCTTTCTTACGGCGAGGTCTCTAGTCGCTTTCTTCAGGGCCTTCTTGCCTCCTTCAGTCTTGCAGCCTCTGCCTTGGCTTCTTCTGCAGCCTGCTTGGCTTGTTGCAGTTCCTCCTAGAGTTTCTGCATGGCTTCCGCACTGGTGCCTTCCATCTTTCAAGCTGGTTGAACTTGTTGACTTGGGATGTTTTTGTAGGATTAATAAACTAGTATCCCCACAGACGTCGCCAATCTGTTCGGGGTGATTTTCTCACACGGTTTGATTTAGTGATTGTGGATCTACTAGTACTATCCTTTAGGTTGTATTTTGTGGTATTTAATGTTATTGAGTTTAGACGTAAGGAAAAACAATGCAAATGGAACAAGACACACGATATGTTACGTGGGAAAAACCCTTAAATGTTAAGGGAAAAACCACGGGCGCCAAGCCAGGAGAGGATCTTCACTAGTTCTGGAATAACAGGTACAGAGTCTGGACCAACTAGCATAGAATACAATAAAGGCGTAAAATAATTATAAAGTGTTTGATTGCTTGTGAATTGCGTAGAGTGTAGTATCTTTGAGTGTTGTGTCTTCTGATGATCTTTCCTTCTGAATTCTCCTCCTTTTATAGTCTCCTTGGGTCCAACGTTCCTTTCCTTCTTTGTAGCTAACTTCTCCAACGATCTCTCCAGCAGTTCCTATCTTCAAGGCCCCATTTCTGCTTCCTTGACCAAGTCTTCCAACGTCTTCTTCTAGGGTTGCTGTTTGCATCCTTGGGGTTTACTCTTTAGTGTTTATCTCTTTTTGTTGGGCTTGGCCCATCTTAACCTTTTCCTCTCCTGACCTGCACCTTTGTTCTGTCTGTACAGCCCGGTGCAGACTGTAAATTCTGGTCCTGATTACGGATCCTGAACTCGTCTGGGCCTGACCAAGGGTCCTGGACCAGCCTGGGTTTTTGGTCCCAACACATTCCATTGGGGAAATGGGACTTCATTTCTATGGATTTCATAACGGGTTTGCCAAGGACTCACCGAGGGAATAATGCAATCTGGGTGATAGTGGACCGCTTAACGAAATCAGCCCACTTTATACCGATTAAAGACACATGGAGCCTTGAAGAGCTAGCTAAGGCATATGAGAAAGAGGTGATCCGATTGCATGGCGTACCGCTAGACATTATATCGGATAGGGATCCGAGATTCACCTCCCACTTTTGGGACAAGCTCCAAGCAGCATTGGGAAGCCAACTAAAGATGAGCACCGCTTTTCATCCTGCGACCGATGGTCAAACTGAGCGAACTATTCAAACGCTCGAAGATATGCTCAGGGCATGTGCTTTAGAATTCAACGAGAATTGGCAGAAAAGTCTACCTTTGATTGAATTCTCCTACAATAATAGCTTTCATGCTAGTTTGGGTTGTGCCCCATTCGAAGCACTATACGGGAGAAAGTGTCGTAGCCCAGTCTGTTGGGACGATGCGAGTGACAACGTGGGCACTGGACCACAGGTTATTCAAGACCAGATCGAGCACATCAAAATCATTCGTGAACGTCTACAAGCAGCCCAAGACCGCCAGAAGATGTACGCAAACAAGCATCGTCGACCAATCGAGTTCGAGGTCGGTGATCACGTCTTCTTGAAAGTATCACCCATGAAAGGGGTTCGACGTTTCGGTTTGAAAGGGAAGCTAAGTCCTAAATACGTTGGACCGTACGAGGTACATGAAAGGATTGGTGAGGTAGCCTATCGCTTAGCGCTACCCCCCAACTTATCCAAGGTTCACAACGTGTTTCACGTTTCTCAACTGAGACGATACAAGAGTGACCCAAGTCATATCATTACTCCTGACGTGATCACAGTTGAGCCTAACCTGCTATACTCCGAAAGACCTGTCAAGATTCTAGCACGAGAAACCAAAGTGTTGAGGCGGAAGACGGTTCCCTTAGTGAAGGTGCTATGGAAAGGTCAATTGACCGAACAAGCAACATGGGAGACCGAAGCCTCTATGAAGGAGAAATACCCCGAGCTGTTTATCTCAGGTGAAAATCCTATTCTTCATTCAAGTTTCGGGACGAAACTTTTCTAAGGGGGGAGGTTTGTAACACCCCGTGTTAATTTAATTCAATAATTAGCTAGCAAATACTAATTTCAAATACTAAATCTAATCTTAACCTTTTAGCCTTTCAAATTCACAATTTTTGCAAAACTTTCGTTTTGTAAAATTTATCGACTTCTTTAAAACTTTTGAAATTTTTTGAATAATGAAATAAATATTTTAGTCTTAAAATTCAAAAGTAGAAATATTTCGAAAAATCGTCAAACGCGTACACATTAACTTTTATCGCTTTTGACGCCCGACTTTTTAAAACTGACCAAATTCGTGAAAAACATTTTAAAACACAAATTAGACAATTTCTTTGCCAAATAGTGTTTAGCACACTCTAGTTTTCCACTTGCAATTTGTGTTCCCTAATTTAATTAAATTAAACATTATTTACTAAATAAAAACCAACTTTAATATCAAATAACCTAACCTAATTTCATTACAACACTTTCATTATTTTCACAAGTGTAAAAACTCTCATTTTTCTCTCCAAATTGCCGGCTCCCTTGCACCCCTTTCCTCTCTTTATTTTTCTTTCATTTTTATTACAAAAACCACTAAATTAAAACCCTAATAATACTCTAATAATTTACTAGTGTCTTTAGTATTCTTTGGGTATTTGGAGCTCACTTTGTTACGGGTTTTTGAAGGTGAAGACGGGTACTTGGGTAAGATTTAGACCTAGATAATATTGTCGATCCGGACAACCAATAAACTTGCCGATTAAGGTGACTAGCTTTGTCTTATTTTAACCTCTTTGTAAATTAATTTGTTTTGTTATTATAATTTTATGAGTATGAAAATTATGTTAAAATATATTAAACATCACTTGTGTGCTTTGAATGTTTATGTGTTGTATAAATTATGATAATAACTAAATAATGTTTTAAATAGGTTATTGTAGTAATATGTTCATATGTTTAGCTAAATTAATTTTGAGCATTTTTAATTATGATTTATATGATTTTTATGTTTAGTTATGTTTTAGTTATGTTGTAGTTATATATAAAAATTATGTTAAGTTTTTACAACGAGTTTAAAGTGAATAAAAATCGAAAATGAAAATTTATACACATACATACATATACACGACATTTCCCATTTTTTTAAAATATATTTTCACTTTAAATTTTTGTAAATTATATGTTGTGTTAAGTTAGTTAAAAATGGATATATTCATGTAAAAAAAAATTAGATTAGAAAAATAAATTATAAGTTGTTAAATATGCTATATGTGTTCTTGAGTTGTTTTTGGTGTTCTTGAAAGTTCATGTGATGTTCATATGTGTTCTTCATTTTTACTCACTTTGATTTTGTTTTATTTTATGTTTGTTAATAATTTGTGTTTATGTTTAGTTATTGTTTTAATATATTGTTAGTATTATGTTATAAATCAACTTAAACATTATAAATCTTTAAGAATAAAAAGTTAGAAATTTAAAGTGTTGAAAAACACTATTCATAAATATAAATGAAATTTTTAGTAAAATTTCATTTTAGTTTAAATCATTTTAGTATAATTAGAATAATTAAAATATAAAGACTTTAAGCTAAAAACCGATAAAATCGAAAAATGAAAATTTGGACACCACCATGACTTAGCCACGGCATCCCCCTATATTTTGAGTCAAAAATTGTTTTATCACTTTTTAGTTTATTGTTTAAATAATTTAATTATTAGTAAATAAGTTAGAATTAAGAAATTAAAAGAAATAAACCAATTTTGACATATATAATAACTACACGGCATTTCTACCCTAAATTGACTAAATTTGAACAAAATGACTAGATTAGGGCATCGGGATCAATGTGACACTAATTCAGGAACTCAACTCAAAAGGTAAATAACAATCAATTGAAGCTATGCAAGTGACTAGGTTTAGGAATACGCTCTCTCGAGTCAATATTAACCTTAAGCAAATTTAGCGGGCTCTCGCAACTTACAAAACTTAACTTATCGAATACGCGTGAGTTTAGTTTCAATTAGGCTTTCGATCTTAAACTGAAACAACCTAAGTTCAATTCAATAAAGGCGTCCCTAAATTCAATTGATAATAAAACGCGTAGGAAGAAGTCAACTTGCACAAATTCAATCAATTAAGCAGTTAAAACATGTTCCTGAACCACTCTCACAATCACCCTAAACCCTAATTAGAATTTAGCTATGCATAATCGAAATCAAAGCAAAGCAATAATGAGAAAAAGACATGACGAACGAAATAATAACGATTAAATAAAACCTGGAATTTAACGAAGTACCGACGGTTCCAAACGAATCAATCTTGAATCTAAACTAAAGTTGAGAGTTTTATGTGAAAACAGTAGAAACTAAAACTAAAACTAGGAATAATAAAACTTAGCAGTAAAACTGAAAGTCTGCTTCTTTTATTTGTTTTAGTTACAAGTTGGGCTTTTATCCAAGTCTTCTTAGCCCATCTCTTTATTTAATTACTTCCGGTCCATAATGCTTTGACTTGCTCGGGTTTTATCTTCAAACTCGCATAATTCACGACTCGCGTTTGTTCCACGACAATTTTAGCTCATAAATCTCCATCCTGCAAATAATATAACAAACTCGTAGTAACCCGCAATAGGAGAAAATATTATAGAAAACGTACTAAAAAATGTCGTAATAAGTGTAAAGTGACGGGGAATAAATATATAAAATATCGATAAAATATGGACCTATCAAACTCCCCCATGCTAAACTGTTGCTCGTCCTCGAGCAACAAAGATCGGAGAAAATCAAAGTGTGGCTAATTTATCACGTTAGTATCTCGGACTTGACGACCTTTACACAAAGACTTACCACCATAGTCTATTTCACCAAATATAGAGCACGGATCACAACCATTCACGCCAACAAAATATTACTCGCTTCTAACGCTTTCGCAAAAATAAAACTTACGATAGAGGATATTTAAATTCAAGCAAAGCCAACCATTCGAACCACTTTCCGTTCCATCATTTTTCTTTCCACATTTCCTTTTGATTTTTTTTTTTTTCAAATGTGAAGCATCCCTCGTATGTTATACCGTTTAGCATGACATTTAATCGTTAAAGATCAAGCTCGGGTAAACATATTTCCTTAATGGTTACATCATTGCTCATACTCCCGGTCACAACCAAATTCATGGCCATTGTGGTTACTCAATTCAATGAGTCCCCTCCGAGAGCATAGAAGCATTGCTCCAACATATATGATATTTCCAAACATACCACACTCCAACATTCCAAACACTCCACAAACCATTGCCTTGCAAGAATACCAATATCGAAAGTAAAAGAACGAAAAGCAATAAGAATTGAGCAAATATAAGCGGGTTAGTGTTTGAGATTCGCAATCTATTTCTAGGAAACAAACCAATCGTGCAAGCTAAGGCAATAGATATTCAACTCAAAGATACTAAAGATCAAAATTAGCACACTAATCAATTCAAATGAAAATTCAACAAATTTTTTTGACAAGTTCAGCACAATAACAGCAACAATGGAACTCGACAAAGGTCCCTCCCCCATGCTTAAACAAGACAATGTCCTCATTGTAATGAAAATATAATAAAAATGAAACAAAGGACCAAAATAAATTAAGGGAAGGAATTGAGCTCACCGAATAATGAGCAAAGGCATGTGACAATAATAGCAGTGGGCAGTAGCAAGCACACCCAAAATCACCTATAAAGTGATCACAAACCAGCAGCGAGTGCCCCCAAGTAGAGTTTGCATCAGCAAAGTGACTCGATTCAACAAGAAATTGCTCAAGATCGTGATCAGCGTGACAATCATCCGCCGCCAAATGGCAAAGAAAGCTTCGACCCCAAAACACGAGGCGTAGAGACGGCGTTTAACAAGAACACCACGGCCAACAAAGAACTAATTTCGATGAGTCGCCTGGATACGGCATTGGCATGGCAAAGAAGAAAAAGCAAGCATGCCGCCTCAAATCGAGTCATCCGTGGCGTAAGTTCACCCATAACACTATTGCACTTAATTTAGCGGAAGTATAGCAAAATGTAACTTAATTTCATAGGAGAAGGCACCCCAAATCGCAGCCTAAAAATCGCATTCATTAAAATGGAAATCAAGCTCGTGTTCCCAAAAACGCAGCGTGAAATATGCACCATTATCGCTCTCTAAATTGGACCCAAACACCATAGAGGACTCAAAAGTAGCGTAATTTTGAGCCGAACAAACCTGATCTTTATAACCAGGCGGACCACACCAACACAACTTGACCAGGAGAGCTGATTCTCAAATCGGTGGCTGACTAAAGTCAAGCATCGAGTCATTCGAATTCCCAAATCGTAACTCGACATCAAGAAGTCGAGAGAGATGACTTCGCCTCAAATGAAGAGGACTTCAGATTCGCACATATACGTCGCAATAACTCAAACCAAATACCAGTAGTGCAACCAACTGTCTAAGTAACAATAAGCTAAATATAGCATTGTACCTGATTCATTGCGACCAACAAGACTCTGAACAACAACATATCGAACTTGCAGCAGCAAGGATGACTCAAATATTCCAAAAGAGATCCCGTCATCATAAAGACGAGAAAAATAGTCATCCAGCAGCTCAATTTCGCAGCAAAAGTGGACCCATATAACCGAGAACTCGATAAAGCAGAAAACGAGTCAATTTTGATCCAAAATACCCCATGGTCGAGTTAGAAGCAAAGAAACCTAACTCGATGCATCGAAAGAACACTGACAACAACAAAGAAGTCGAGCACAATAATCATCTCACTGGCCGATTCGTAAGTTAAAGAAACATAACCTGACCCATTGAAATAGCCCTCGACATCAGCAAGTCGAATGTAACAATCAACTTCTGCCCCAAAACCGAAGCAAGAGGACGACCCAGATCACCAAGAACGCCGCCAAACAGAAATTCCAGCAATTTTTTTTCATCCGAAATCGGCCTACGATCGAGTTAGAAGCAGCAGAGTAACTCGAGACCATTAAAATAGAGCTCGACATCACCTGGTCGAGGACAACGATAGAATTGCAGAGCAAATTTGATGACTTCCTCGAAACAAAGATCGGACGAATAAAATTGACCCATTAATTGCAATCGAATCTGGAAATTGCAAGCACAACCCCAAAAATTAGGGTTTGGAATGAACCCCAAAAATTGCAGCAAAAGAATAAGGCGGCGGTGCAGGTGGTTTAAGGCGGCAGAGGCGGCGGTGTGGGTGCTGTGGGAGGGAGCTGGGCGTAAGGCAAGTGACGGTGTGAGGGGAGAGGCGGTGGGGCTGTTGGTGGCGAGGAGCAAGTGCGGTAGTGATCGATGAAAGGAAAATTTGATGGGGCTGGGGCGTGGTGGCAGTGACGGTGCTGTGCGCGAAAGAGAGGAGGGCGTCGGTGGTGGTGATGTTTTCCGGTAGTGAGGGCGGTGGTGAGGATGGCTGGGTTGGGGATGTTTGGGATGTAGAGAGGGTTTGAGATGGAAGTTGGAATGAACTTGAACAAGGTTTTCCCTAATCTTGGCTCCCGCAGTGGTGATTCCTTCCCGCCCGGGGTAATCTACGACATTTCACGCTCGCTTCGTTAATTTTCTCGCTCAATTTCCTTCGCTTCCACGCCCAAGGATTGAATTGCCACGCCCAAGCAATTCATTTTAACTTTCAAATTCTCAACCATTCTCAACCAGCTTCTTCGGTTAACATCATTAGCTCGACTCCAAATTTTCTCAGTTCCTATTCCAATTAAGACTAAGCCAAATAGTACTAAGAGCGGAACAACTCAATGCCCGTAAAAGACGATCAAATAACCTTGCACAAAATTCAGAAAAGTGATAATAGAAGGTACAAATTAACCGATAAAAGTCGTAAACATTAGAGAAATAAACATCAATCACAAAATTCTTCGAGTCTCTATGTTTAAAATTTACTTCTATATCACATTTAAGCTTACTAGACGGATAGGGTACAAAATAATCATTGAGTTGAAAAATATAACCATCGCCTAGAAAAACATCTTCGGTTTCATCGTGGGAATAATCAACCACATCAACACAGTTACTCCGAAAATTATTGAGATTATTAGGAAGATTCAATGGTTTAAGCTCAGATTTTCGAACCTCAGCACCATACGAGATTTTCACTATACTCGCTATATTCGTGGGAGCAAAATCCTTCAGTTCATCAGCATATAACAAAGCTTCCAATTCTGCAATGTCATCAGTCCACGAATTTGTTTGACCTGCACTATTCTCAACACACATTAAAACCTCCAAAGGATCCTTGGTCAAGGATCCAATTGAAACAAACTCAGCTAACTCATCATTCATCGGACAAGTCTTACATATTTCTTCAAAAGTTACATCCTCCACTATCTCAATAGGAGTCTTTGACTGAGTATAAGATGTATCAAACAATTCACAATTATACGTAGGCTCATAATCATCGTCATCAAACAAATTATCATCACACAAAGATTTATAAGAACTAGTGAACGCACAAGTTTGAGACGGAAAAATATTAGCATAAGGAGATGTGGAACATTCATAAGTCTCGGGATTAACTCTCGTGGCATCCAAATATTTCTGGAACTCAACAACAAACTCCTTGAATTCAGCCTTTATCTCGGACAAAAGGGTTTGACGCGTGATATCCCAAAAGAGGTCCCAAATCTCATTGTCAGGCATATAAGAAATTCGACCATTGCTCACGTAGTTAATTAAGTTGTGAGACTCATAATTCATGCCTGTGCTAATAATGTAAACTTTCTCCCAATCACAACAATAAAAACCAAATGAACCAATATAAGTAACATAACTATTAAATCTAACAATATATTCATGAAATGGTTCATTATCATATTGAGGGAAATCAAAGATTGTCATGGGAGAAAAGAAAAAACCTAAACTAAGCAAAACTAACTAGCTAAACCGTTTCCTCGGCAATGGCGCCAAAATTGACAAGGCTAAGTCATAGTCGCCTAAGTCAAAATAAACCTAAAGTCAACTAACTGGGTAGCTAGCGGCAGTAGGGTCGAATCCACAGAGAAACGGTGCAGTCAATAGGATGCTCAGCTAAACTAGGTCAATCTCAAGGTAACAAAATGGGTGTGTAGGAAGAGGGTCTAAACTAAGAACAGCGAATAAGATGATATAAAAGTATATAAAAAGAGAGATTAGGGCATCGGGATCAATGTGACATTAATTCAGGAACTCAACTCAAAAGGTAAATAACAATCAATTGAAGCTATGCAAGTGACTAGGTTTAGGAATACGCTCTCTCGAGTCAATATTAACCTTAAGCAAATTTAGCGGGCTCTCGCAACTTACTAAACTTAACTTATCGAATACGCGTGAGTTTAGTTTCAATTAGGCTTTCGATCTTAAACTGAAACAACCTAAGTTCAATTCAATAAAGGCGTCCCTAGATTCAATTGATAATAAAACGCGTAGGAAGAAGTCAACTTGCACAAATTCAATCAATTAAGCAGTTAAAACATGTTCCTGAACCACTCTCACAATCACCCTAAACCCTAATTAGAATTTAGCTATGCATAATCGAAATCAAAGCAAAGCAATAATGAGAAAAAGACATGATGAACGAAATAATAACGATTAAATAAAACCTGGAATTTAACGAAGTACCGACGGTTACAAACGAATCAATCTTGAATCTAAACTAAAGTTGAGAGTTTTATGTGAAAACATTAGAAACTAAAACTAAAACTAGGAATAATAAAACTTAGCAGTAAAACTGAAAGTCTGCTTCTTTTATTTGTTTTAGTTACAAGTTGGGCTTTTATCCAAGTCTTCTTAGCCCATCTCTTTATTTAATTACTTCCGGTCCATAATGCTTTGACTTGCTCGGGTTTTATCTTCAAACTCGCATAATTCACGACTCGCGTTTGTTCCACGACAATTTTAGCTCATAAATCTCCATCCTGCAAATAATATAACAAACTCGTAGTAAAACGCAATAGGAGAAAATATTATAGAAAACGTACTAAAAAATGTCGTAATAAGTGTAAAGTGACGGGGAATAAATATATAAAATATCGATAAAATATGGACCTATCACTCGTAAGCAGTATGTGTTGTTTGTTGTTTGATTAAATGAGAATGAGTGTGTACCATCTTCGAAAACTAAAGACCACAAATTTCTGAAGTAAATTGAGTCTGTATGATGTGTATGATACGATATGTATGTTTGTATGCGATCTGATATCGCTTTGTAATCTTGTTGTATGTTGGGAATACTATTGCTATGACATTATCTGTTAATTGCTTTCATAACTGAATATCATGCTTATATGATTTATCGCTTTAAACCGCATGCTTATTATGACTTATATGTCCTTATATGCTATATGTAATAAGCATGTTTATCATTTTTACCATAATGTTATAGTTATAAAGCGATAATAATAAACCAAAGTAATTGAAATCGAGGGTAAGTATGAGCATAGCTAGTCACTGTCCGCTCAGCGGGCATCCCCCCATCAGTTTATTGTGTAGGATTCCGTGGACCAGGAGCTGGATTTTGGATGGGGCCATGAGATGCTTTTATGCTTTATTTTTAGTTGTTTTTGAGAGATTTGTAATATATAACACTTTACTCTTTTAACTTCCGTATATAGTGTTGTTATATTCAACTCTAGAACGATGATGTAACATTTTAGGTTTTATTGTATAAATAATGACGCTGGTTTAAGACTTAATTAATTTCCACCTTAGTAATTAAAGTCGACTAAAAACCAGGTTGTTACAGTCTTTGCGGGCACGCGGACGTGGCGTTGCTGCGGAGTCGTCTGAGACTCCTGGAGGAGGCCGTGGTAGAGGCCGTGGTGTAGCTGCAGGGTCTCTGCGGGGGCGCGGACGTGGCGCTGCTGCGGGGACGCCTGTGGCTTCTGGAGGAGGCCGTGGTAGAGGCCGAGGTGAGGCCCGGAGGAACCCGAGGCCGAAGCGTAAGGTTGGCGAGGCTTCTAGTAGTGCTGAGGGTAGCGGCAGGCCACGACGTCGAGCTCGTGCTGCTGATGAGGGTGGTAGTCGGGACCAGGCTGGGGTCGCCGGCGTTGTTGAGGAGGTTGGAGCAGGGGAAGACCCTGTGGAGGATAGACCTAGGCGTGGTCGTCCTCGGGGTCCGGGGAGCCGTTACGAGGATCCTTCTGAGTCAGAGGGGTCAGAGAGTGACGAGGAGCAGGCTTCTGACGAGGAGCAGGCTGTCGACGAGACTATGGCAGAGGCTGCTGCTAGGGTTGCGGCTGCCGCTGCGGTTGCTGACGCTGCAGCTGCAGCTGCTGCCGCTGCTGCGGGTGCTGAGGATGAGGCTGAGGGGGATGACGGAGGTGCGGCAGCGGATGCTGCTGCTGCTGAGGCTGCGGCTGCTGCTGCTACTGAGGCTGCGAGGGAGGTGTTTATGGGGATGGTTGACGAGCTGGGCATGAGGCCTGCTTATCCCCAGGGTCCGCGCTTGTGGTCCCAGGTAGCTAAGGATTGGGACGGCGCGAGTTTGGTTTGTAGTCCATTGGAGCACTTGTCGATCCGAGTGAAGGTCGGCTTCCCGTTGGGTACGATGAGGACCTTCTCTGGGTTCCGGACGGTGTTCGATACCTTTGAAAAGAGGCTCACCGAGGAGGAGCGGCGCATAGTGCTTGGGACGGCTTTTGGTCCGTTGGTGGAGAAATGGAGAGAGGTGCGGGCTAAGCGGGTGAACTCGCACCTTGCTGTGATCCGGGCGTTGTTGGATAGGTTTTGGGATACGCCCAACACCTTCCACATGCCTGGGTACGAGGTTGGTGTTACCCTTTCTTCGCTGGCGGTTGTCTCGGGGCTGCCTCATGGCGAGGGCGTGCTTGACTGGGGACGCGAGCGCCCTCCTATTGATTGCCCGCGGGTCGTGCGGTTGATTGGTGACTTGGTTAGGTGCGGACATGGGGAGGAGCATACGTTTCAGCCCCGTACTATGTGATGAGGCTAAAGTCGTAGTCACCTTATCAAAATAAACCTAAACAAACAACTAACAGAAGCTAGCGGTAAGCAGCGTCGAATCCACAGAGAGAGGGTGCAGTTAAAGGAATGCTCAGTTAATCTAGGTCAATCTCGTAGTAACAAAAGTCGGTGTTTTGAAGGACTAAACTAAGAACGATAAGTAAAGAGGTATGAAAAGTGTATGAGAGGGAGAATAGGGCATCGGGATCAATGTGACATCGATTCAGGAACTCAACTCAAGAGGAAATAACAATCAATTGAAGCTATGCAAGTGACTAGGTTTAGGAAAACGCTCTCTCGAGTCAATCAAATTTAGCGGGCTCTCGCTACGTACTGAACTTGGCTTATCAATTAAACGCGAGTCTAGTTTCAATTCGGCTTTCGATCTTAAATTGAAACAACCTAAATTCAATTCAATAAAGGCGTCCCTAAATTCAATTGATAATAAAACGCGTAGGAAGAAATCAACTTGCACAAATTCAATCAATATAAGCAATTAAAACATGTTCCTGAACCAATATCACAATCACCCTAAACCCAAATTGAGGAATTAGCTAGACATGATAAGGGTAAAAGCAATGAAAACAATAATAATAAACATGATAAGATGAAAAAGAATGATTAAATTAAACATGGGAGAAATCTTGAATTCAAAGTATCGATCTTGCAAAAAGTAATTAAAGCTAAACCTAAGTGTTTTTAAGAGTTTAAAAGAGAGAAAAGTAATTCTAACCTAAAGCAGTAAAAGTATAATGAAAGATCCACTAAAACCCTAACTTCGAGTTATATATATAGGCCCGTGAAAAAACGCGAAACAGGGAGGGGAACCGATCGGTTTTGGGCCAAACCGATCGGTTTAGTGAGGTGAACCGATCAGTTCACCCTTGAACCGATAGGTTTTAACTTACTCGACAATTTCCAGCAACTTCTGGTCTTTGGCACTCATCCTGAATGTAACACCTCGGCCCCAACCAAAGGCCGAAATGTTATTCACGGTAGCTCGCCAGGCTGCGTACATCGCCCACAGACCAACACGGGCCCTTTCCAGCGCACTTTGTCCTCACTTGTGCGCATCCTGAGAACTTCCCAGGAGGTCACCCATCCTAAGACTACTCTCCAGCAAGCTGATAGCGGTTATTTTTATATGTTTTTACCCCCGTCCCGAGCTGCTTTTTATTGTCAAAATGCGTCCTTCGGGGCCATTTTGTTCTCACATTACGTCCTAGAGGCACTTTTGTTGTATTTCCGTATTTTGCAGGATTTTATTCATTTCCTAGGCATTTGAGCTGAAAAGTGGGTAGACGGAAATCCAAAGGACGATGTAGAGTTGAGCTCGGGACCGAAAGCCGAGAATTAAAGTTAAGGGGCCGAAATATTGCAAGAGCTAGCAATGGCCCAAGAAGAATTTGGAGTTTGAGCCCAAAACGTTGGGCAATGTTCTGTGCACCTGAGTCGGTCCAGATCTTGACCGTGGCCGACCTACCGTGATGCGTAATTAATTACTAAGGCTGGCGATTAGTGTTATATTTAGAAAAACTTAAGTTTAATTGGATCTTATGTTTGAATTTAGACCTAGACTACGAAATTACAATTTGCTTAGTTCTCTCTCCTAGTTTTATTTACTGCTTTCATCTTCAACATTGGATTTTAAGTTGGATTTCATCCTGGAACTTTGTAACCGTCGGTACTTCTCAATTTCAATTCAAGTATTCAATTCTGGTAATCATGTCTCTATTTTATTCCTTTGTTAATTTGTCGTTTGCCCTAGATATGAGTAGCTAATCCCCTCGCTAGGGTTGAGGGGGAATTATGCCTTTAATCCGGTGTTTTGTTTAAATTGTTGTGATTGATTAGTTTATGCTTGTGCGATTTCTTCCTGCGCGATTAATTGACAATTGAATTTAGGGACGCCTTGATTTAATTGAACTTAGGGTTATATTGATTTAAGATCGAAAGCCTAATCAGTATTAGACCACTTCGCGTAATTGATAAGTTGATTTAGTAAGTCGCGAGAGCCCGCTAAATTGAACTTAAGGTAACATTGACTCGGGAGAGCTTGTTTTATTCTAATCGCCTTGCTTATTCTGATTGATCGCTATTTTGGTGGAAGTGTATTATCCGGATTATTGTCATAAGGAACCCGAAACCCTGGTCTTTTACCTATTGTTCAAACTCTCTTTACTTTACTTTAGTTTATTCTTTAGTTTTATAGAACCTACAAAACAAACCTTTTTCACACCTTAGGAATAGCCTAGACTTAGTAAACCTGCGAGTTTACGTTTCCCTGTGGATTCGACCCTACTGCCGCTAGCTACCTTGTTAGTTGACTTTAGGTTACTTTGACTTAGGTGATACGACTTTAGCCTTGTCAATTTTGGCGCCGTTGCCGGGGAAACGGTTTTATTTCGCTTTTACTTAGTAGGTTATTTCTTTTGTCTCAGGGAACTCCTGTTCCTTGAGACCGTTTCTCATTTTTCCTTGTAGTTTTTGTTTATGCGCAGGTCACCTACAGGTTTAGTTCCTTTCGATCCCGAACCTGAGCGGACTTTTCGCAAAACGCGAAACTTCTTTAAGGAGATTGCAGCAACTTACGCCAACGAGGTTGTAGAAGTTTCGGATGCAGAATCTAGGTCTGAAGCATCGTCCTACGAAGAGGACACTACTCCACCTTCTACTTCTAGTGTTGTTTCTGAGGCATTTGTGATCATGCCTAAACTCGCTAGTCACTCTGTGCCGAAGACGGAGTCCATTCCTAATGGATTCCAAATGCCCGCAACTCTACAGGGCAACTTTGAGATTCGCCCCGCCTTCCTTACTTTGGTGGAGTGTAATCAGTTTGGCGGTAATCCTACGGAGGATCCCGGTCGTCACATGCAGGTTTTCACCGACATCGCCGACGATTAAGCAGGCTGGGATCACTCAGAACCAGATTAGGGAAATGCTGTTCCCTTTCTCACTACGTGATCGCGCTCGTGAGTGGATCACTGATTTGAATAAGGAAGCCGCGGGTATTACAGATTGGGATGGGTTGGCTCTTGCATTTTACACAAAGTATTATCCTCCAGAACGGACGAATCAAATGCGGAGTCAAATCCAAAGCTTTAAGCAAACTTTCGACGAGACACTTGCTGAAGCTTGGGAACGTTATAAGAAGTTAATTCGCGAGTGTCCTCACCATGGTCTAAACGAGTGGCTTGTGATCATGACGTTTTACAATCCGGTCAGATTCGAGAGCCTGACTATCTTAGATTCAGCTGCGGAAGGGCGGTTTGCTAATAATGTCGACGACGATCAAGCTCGGCAACTAATCGAGCAAATGGCGGTGCACTCCGCTCAGTATGATCGACCTAGGGGAAATTCTCGCGCGGCTCACAGTGATCGCGAGAAGGATTCTATTAATGCTTTAACGAGCCAAATCTCGGCTCTATCAATGCAGGTCGCTAGGATGAGTGGTGCAGGTTCGTCTAATGCGCAGCAGGTCAACGTGGTTACGGGGAACGAAGCGGGTTGCAACAATTGCGGGGCTACAGGTCATTATGCATATGAGTGCATGGGTTCGCCGGAGCAAGTACATGCTTTTAACACCTATCGTTCTAACTTGCCGTATCAGAACCAACCGGGTTATGATCGTTCTTTGCTATCCTATCGGAGTCAGAACGTCCTTAATACTACTCCGCAGCCGCCGCAACAACAACAATCGACTTACGTTCCGCCGCATAAGAACTTTCAGCAGAGTTACCAAAGGCCGCCGTACAATCCGCCACAACAATACAACAACAATCAGTCGCACCAAAGTTATCAGCCTCAAGCACAACCGGCTAACGATCCTGTGGCCGAGATGCGTACGATGATGATGTCGATGCAGAAAATGCAGTTGGAAACTAATCAAGCCGTCAAGCATTTAGAAACGCAAGTGGCACAACTCGCTACATCTCAATCGACTCGTCAACCGGGACATTTACCTCCACAAGGTAACCCGTCGCAAAAGCATGAGCAAGCGAATGCTATTCAGCTACGTAGTGGCACGACGTACGATGGTCCGAAAATGCCCGGATCCGATGAGCTTGTTGTTGAGGATATTGAGAACGAAGAGGCAGAAAAAGCTGAAACTGAAGTCATGGATGCTGAAAAACGGGCAGAATTTGATGAGACGAGTAATCAGGCGCCGGTCGGCCGACCGGAATGGCCACCGTGACCGGCCTAATGTTCTCGACGTCTGGAGTTTTCGATAAAAACTCAAACGACTCCAAAGGTAAGGGGATTAAAGATATGGATTCTTCTTCTCCTGAAATACAGATTAAGCTCCCATTTCCAAACAGCGCTCGTAACAAGAAGGTTGATCAACAATTCGGTAAGTTTATGGATGTTGTGAAGAATCTTCAAGTCACCGTTCCGTTCACCGAGCTCATCATGCAGGTACCTTCCTATGCTAAGTTTATGAAAGATATTTTGACTAGGAAGCGTTCTATAGGTGATGTTGAGACCGTAGCCTTTACGGGAGAGAGCAATTCCCTTTTATTAGGTAAAGCCCCTCCTAAGCTTAAGGACCCGGGTAGTTTTTCTATTCCTTGTACTATAGGAACCCAGGTCATTGATAAAGCATTGTGTAACTTAGGAGCGAGCGTTAGTGTCATGCCCTATTCCGTTTGTGAAAAGTTGAACATGGGGGGGTTGAAATGCACTAATGTGACCCTACAGATGGCAGATAGGTCGGTTAAGCACCCCTTAGGTGTCTTAGAGGATGTCCCTGTGAGAATTGGGAAGTTTTTCTTTCCGGTTGACTTTGTTGTACTTGATATAGCTGAGGACACCCACATACCTATCATCTTAGGGCGACCATTCCTACACACGGCGGGGGCGGTGATAGATGTTAAGAATGGGAAGTTGACTTTGGAGGTCGGTGAGGATAAGGTTACCTTCAACCTCACTAATGCTATGCGTAGTCCCATGATTGAGGAGTCTTGTTGCATGATCGACGTTGTTGATACTATTGTTGAGGGGAATTGGCCTCCGTCCCATTTGCGGGACCCCCTTGAGGCGTTTATGGTTTTAGATGCTTGTGCAGGTGACACAGGTTATGGAGCTGTCGTGGATGTGCTGGAGGCAGCTTTGGAAGGACGGCAGCTGAGCCGTAAGGAGAGCGTGTTAGTGAGTGAGTTGGTTCAGCCTACCTATGCTGCAGAGGTAGCGACACCGGAGCTCAAGCCGTTGCCGACTCATTTGAAATATGCTTTTCTTGATGATACGAACTCTTTTCCTGTTATTGTTAGTGCGTCTTTATCTGAGAGTCAGTTGTCTGAACTGCTTGTTGTACTACGTCGTAATAAGAAGGCGCTTGGTTATTGTTTGGATGACTTGAAAGGTATTAGTCCTGATTTTTGTATGCATAGGATTAACCTTGAGGATGGTCATCGCCCCCGTATTCAGGGACAACGCAGGCTTAATCCTAACATGCAGGAAGTTGTGAAGAAGGAGGTCATGAAATTGCTAGATGCAGGTATCATTTACTCGATCTCCGACAGCAAATGGGTGAGCCTTGCAGATGGTGGTTCCTAAGAAAGGTGGAACTACGATTGGTTCGTGAACGACAAGAACGAGCTTGTCCCCACTAGAGTTGTTACGGGTGGCGAATGTGCATTGATTACAGAGGATCTTGAATCGCGCCACCCGCAAAGATCATTTTCCTCTTCCATTTATTGATCGGATGCTTGAAAGGTTAGCTTCTCACTGCTCTTGCTATTTGGGCGGTACTGGGGTTCTTTCAGATCCCTATTCATCCTGATGATCAGGAGAAGACTACCTTCACATGTCCCTACGGCACCTTTGCTTATCGTAGGATGCCATTCGGACTGTGTAACGCACCTGCTACTTTTTAGAGATGCATGATGGGGATTTTCTCGGAATTCCTTGAATCTATTATGGAGGTGTTTATGGATGACTTTAGTGTCTATGGCACTAACTTTTCATCTTGTCTGGTTAATTTGGAAAAGGTTTTGAAACGTTGTGTTGAAGTTAACCTTGTTTTGAATTGGGAAAAATGCCACTTCATGGTCAATGAAGGAGTGGTATTGGGTCATATAGTGTCCGAAAAGGGCATCCAAGTCGACAAGGCAAAAGTGCAAGTGGTTGAGCAACTACCACCTCCCGTTTCTGTTAAGGGGGTGCGTAGTTTTCTTGGTCACGCCGGTTTTTATCGGCGGTTTATAAAAGATTTTTCTAAAATCGCTAAACCACTTACACAGTTGCTTTTGAAGGATGCCCCTTTCGCGTTTACTGATGAGTGTGTCGAGTCTTTTGACAGGATTAAACAGGCTTTGATTTCTGCGCCGATTATGCAACCTCCGGATTGGAGTCTTCCGTTCGAGGTGATGTGCGATGCGAGTGATTACGCATTGGGCGCCGTTTTGGGTCAAAGACGAGACAAGGCCTTGCATGCTATCTACTATGCAAGCAAGACACTAGATGAGGCCCAGGTTAACTACGCGACGACAGAGAAGGAGCTTCTCGCAGTGGTCTTTGCGTTGGAGAAATTTCGGACCTACTTGGTTGGATCAAAGGTCATAGTCTACACCGATCACGCGGCCTTGAAGTATTTGCTAGCGAAGAAGGAGGCGAAGCCGCGGTTGATACGCTGGATATTACTGTTGCAGGAATTTGACCTTGAGATTCGTGACAAGAAAGGGGCAGAGAATGTGGTTGCTGATCATTTGTCCCGGTTAAGATTTGATGGAGGAGGCATCTCGTTGCCTATTGATGATTCTTTTCCCGACGACTCGCTGATGTGCGTCGGGAGTGTAGGTTCGGGCACTCAACCTGAGCCGTGGTATGCTAACTTTGCCAACTTTCTTGTTGGTCGACACATGAATGATGATTTGAGTTCCCAACAGAAGAAAAAGTTCTTGCATGATGTTAAGAGCTACTTTTGGGACGATCCGCACCTGTTTAAGGTGTGTGCAGATGGGTTGTATCGGCGATGCGTCCCTCAGTGGGAGGTTGCCGGTATTCTAGAGCGGTGTCATTCCTCGCCTTATGGAGGACACCACGGTCCTTCTCGTACAGTTGCTAAGGTCTTTGCGATCGGGTTTCTATCAGTCGACTATGTTTCGCGATCTGAAGGATTTTGTTGTGAGTGCGATGCGTGTCGGCAAGACCGGTGTTTCTAGGAGGCATGAGATGCCTCAAAATCCGATACTTGAGGTTGAGTTATTCGACGTTTGGGGCGTGGACTACCAAGGACCGTTTCCTTCATCTAAAGGGAACCGTTACATTTTGGTTGCAGTTGATTATGTTTCGAAGTGGGTTGAGGCGGTCGCTTCTCCTACTAATGACGCCAAGACGGTCGTTCGTTTGCTAAAGAAGACGATATTCCCTCGTTTCGGTGTACCTCGTGCTTTGATCAGTGATGGTGGAACTCATTTCCACGAACGACAGCTCACCGCTCTACTGGTTAAATACGGTGTCACTCACCGTACTGGACTAGCTTACCACCCACAAACCAGTGGGCAAGTGGAGATCTCTAATCGGGAGATTAAATCGATCCTAGAGAAGGTGGTGGCTAAGTCCCTGAAGGATTGGAGTTTGAAGCTTGATGACACTCTTTGGGCGATCGAGCGGCATTTAAGACACCTATAGGCACCTCGCCTTATAGGTTGGTCTACTGAAGTCGTGGTCATCTTCCGTCGAGCTCGAGTATAAAGCTTATTGGGCGATTAAGGAGCTTAACCTCGACCCGACTGCGTGTGGGGAGAAGAGGCTACCGTGAATCGCATGAACTAGAAGAATTTCGGTTGCAGTCATACGAGAATGCGCGTCTCTACAAGGAGCGCACTGAGCGTTGGCACGTCGCAAAGATTTTGCCCCGGGAATTCACTGGTGGAGATAAGGTATTACTCTTTAACTCGCCTCAAATCAAGCTTCCGGGAAGTTGAGGTCCAAATGGTCTGGACCGTATACCGTAACGAAGGTCAGCAAGTTTGGCTATTGCGAATTAGAGACGGACTCGGGAGAACGATTTCCGGCAAATGGTCAACGGCTTAAGCTCTATCATCCATCTGCTGTAGTGGGCGTCGCTGCCGAGGTACTACGCCTTGCGCCTGATTCCTCTTGCTGATGAGGTAACATAGTCGTGCGGGACTTAAAACCAGCGCTTACGGGAGGCAACCCGCGTATTCTTGTATTTAGTGTATCGTTTGATTTTTACTTCTGTTTTAGTTAATTAGGTGAGGCGAGAGTGAGGGTACTAATGCTTTCATTGAGATGCGCAGGATTTCTAGGGATTCGATACTTAGAATTTTTGAAGTTTTCACGAGTTTATAGCATGGGAGCCGGCCGACCGGCAGCCGGCCCCCAACCGGCGCCGTACCCCCCACTTTAAAGCTCGAACAAGACTTAGGAAAAAATTGAAAGCATCGTACGGCCGATCAAGAATGGTCCGACCGGCCGTCCCGTTTTTTCGACTGCTTTAAATACCCGTCGGATGCTACAATATCCTCATAATTCCATAAACCCTTCCACTCTCTAACTTCTCTGTACTCTCATTCGACCCATTTCCTCTCTAAAACCCCAAACCCTAACTTCATCTCCTTCCCCAAAACACCACTTCAAGTTACTACTCCATTTTAATGGCGACCGAGGCCAACAACTAAGCGTGGTCATGTCACCACTCGTCACCAAGCATCTCTTCCGACGCCGAGCCCGACGTCGATTTCCCCGAGGTAATATTCGCTACCGAACAACAAAAGTCGAATTTTCAATCTTTTAAGAATCGTCCCCTCCTCCCTACCCGGTTTATTTGCCGGAATACCTTGCGTGCCTTAGGTATAGACGGTGTTACCGACAAGCTATTCAAGGGTGTCGGTATGGAAAAAATGTTCGGTATGATGCACTTGACTTATTCCCGTCTCACTTGGGAATTTTTGAGTTCGCTTAAGGTTGAACGAGGGCGTTCGGCGGATAGTATTGTGTTAACTTTCCGTCTCATGAATAATGATTGCACTTTGACGGTCAAACAACTTGGTACGATTTTTGGGTTCACACACCATAAGGAGTATAATGCTCCTGATTGGTTTAACGTGGGAGAGTTGTGGGGAGCGATCTCGGGCCAACGACCAGAGCCCGGGAAGCATATGAGTGCCCCCTACATTCATCAGCCTGCCATCCGACTTTGGCAGAGGTATATGGGGTGGGCGATTTTTGGGCGAATGAGCCCCATAATGTTAGGGACCGAGGAGATGGCTATCCTTGGCCAAGATTACAAGACGCAAAAGCGGTATCATATTGATCTCGCTTACCACCTTGCTCTTCACTTGAGGAAGTTAGCCCAGTACCCGACTTCTATTGTCGGAATCCATGTGGGTGGCCTTATTACTCGCATTCTTTATTAAGGTCGCGGGTTTCATCAAAACCCGCAAAAGCAAAGATCTGGTGGTGTTCTTTTGGATGTATCTTACTTGATGCGCCATTAAATTGGCTTCGCCTGCGTCGGCCGGTAGACGATCCGGATGATCGGCCAGAAGGAGAGCGTTCGCCTTCCCGCACCTACACATACCGAGCCGTGCGCACTGTGCCGCTTATCCGCTTCCTTTGAGGACACTCCTACCCCTCTCGCTCGCCCGGACATATGGGCGACGCTCCACGCAGGGTGCCTCTTCTTCTTCTTATGTTGAGGAGCCAGGCTCGCAGCTTACTGGCCCACCACATACCGCCGCTGGTGGTTCCAGATTTTGACCTACACCCCGACATTGTATCGATGATGGGTCGTATGGATGGGGTCGACCGGGCCTGCTCAGATTTTGATGGCTTTCGCCATCGCTACGACGCTGACTTACGCGCGACGCACGCGCGTATCGACAGGGTGTACACCGACCAGGCGTTGAGTCAATACCCTGCATATGATGCCTATGCGAGACAGGGCTCCGTCCCACCAGAGGGACCTCACCCGTCCTACTTCACTTGGCCCGACGGCGGGTACACTAACCCAAGCGTCCATGGAGGGTTTACCCTTCAACCTGATTACTACTCTACGCCATACACTTGGCCAGATGGTGGGTATGGATATGGAGCCCCGCAGCAGCCCTTTACTGGTTTTGGTGACGCGGGCGCGTCTGGATCGGGTGCTGCGGCCTCTGGGATGCCTATTGACGTCGACGATGAGGAGGATGATGAGGATCTTGACGCGGCCATCGATGAGTACGAGGGCGATTCTTCTTAGTGGCATGCTGGCCACTAACCCCCGAGCATATGCTGGCTTGGGGGTATTCCTATGTACAGTACGTATTCTCTTCTCTCCTTTTTACGTTCCTTCCCCATTTATTTTTAGGTCCTTCAGTTGTGTTTTTATGGATGTTGGTTGTTGTTTGCTGCTGATCACACTGAGGACATTGTGATGTTTAGGCTTGGGGGAGGAATTAGGTTTTATTTTCATTTTTGTATTTGTGTGTTAGTTTGCTAGTTTTACTGCTTTCCTTTTCAAAAAAAAAAAAAAAAAAAATGTCAAAAATCAAAAAAATAGAGTCAGTTTAGATGTAGAAACGTGCAAAGCGACGATGATTTCATTTGCTTAATGCTTGTCCTTTTTCTATGCACTTGACGTGATTGAGTACGCGCTTTTCATGCGGTCTTGAGTCGGTTCTACGAGTCAGTTGTTTGGTATGCTGTTGTTGAACCTAGACTTGACCGTGTTTTAGTGAAACTACATATATATAGCGAGGATTAGAGCCTCCAAGGCCAGTGACATTTGTTGGTCTCCTTGTTTGTTAGGGTGTTTGTAGTTTCTCCTCGCAGGCGTAATATTAACATGCATAAGTGTGAATTCGACCGCTTATCATCGAGTCGTGTCGGGTTGGTGGCTAGCGGTATTACATGAGGAAAGGCAGCATTATACTTGTTTTTACGAACTCCACATTAGCCAAATGGCCTATTTTTCTTACCCTTTAGATTATAGGTTACCACTTTTTGCACCCCGTCCTAGCCTTAAAGCTTGTTTTTGTTGGAGTAAGTGTCCTCCACAATAGTGCGATTACTTAATAAATCTCAATTAAGGAATACATGGGGATAATCCTGTATTATTGTCAATTGATTAACGTAAATCAATAACGATTGGCTGACTAGAGTTTGACGTTATTGTCGTGAGAACGGCGGTAATCAATTGATCCCTTTAAGTCACACCTATAGGAACGTACTCCAAATATTTAAGCTAATTAATTGTATGAGATACGATTATATTAGTAACTTGATAAATCGACTAACGGTTAGTCAATGTATTAATTTAGAGAGAAATCGAGTTGTGAACTCGAGTGATTTAATTTTATATCGATAAAATTATTAGAGGAGATGAGAATTAGTGATTAAACGTTAATTCACTAAATGTGTATATTTTACTAATGAGATTAGTAAAAGTACATTTTTAATATATGTGTAAAGTACATGTATATTAAGGAAGAGTTTAATTAATTTACACTTTATTATATTGGATAAATAAGTGGTAAATTATAAGTATTTGTCGGACAAATATTGGAAAACAAATAAGAGCCAAACACCCCTATTTGGACCGTCCAAATCACATGGGGAAGGGATGATTCCCTTTTGTCTTGTTTGTTTTGGTTCTAGCTCATTTGTTTTTGCATGCATGTGACATTAGAGTAATGATTATAATGCATGGATTTGTTCTTACAAAACAAAGACTTTCTTCTCTTTTTTTTTGACCCTTGGCCGGCCCATGTGAGGCCACACACCAAGTTTTGCTCTTTTATTTTACAAGAAAAAGGAGCATAAGATGTGGGTGTGTTCATTCAAGTATTAATCCACTTATCTCTCAAGATTTCTCTCTAAAACCTTTCTCTAAAATATAAGAAACTTGTTTTCATATTTTACATACACTACTAAGAGTTAGTAGTAATAATATTCACATATTATCAAGTGTTTACTAAATGATTTCTAGATCAAAATCATTAGTAAATTTGGAGTTGTTCTTGGGTGCAACTAAGAGGAGGTTTCCTATTATGGAAACTCGGTTTTGGAGGATCATCCATATTGTTAGCTCAAGAAACAAATCTAGAAAGGAGTTCTAGATTTGTGCCCATTTTATTCCTTAAGAGAAGGTATAAATTTCTAATCTTGTAGCAAAATACATTTGTTAACTACATAGATCTTGCTAAATCAAATTAGAGTAATTTGATTTACACTAATACTTGATTAGTGAATGGGATCCGATCCCTACAAGTGGTATCAAAGCCATGGCTTGTAGTTACAAATTTATTTTGTTATTTTTGGAGTTTTATGTATTTATTGAGAATAAATGACATAAAATCCGAAAATAGTGTTAAAAATGGTTTTAACACGAGATTTTTATAGCATGCAAAGTTTCTGGTCTCATGAACTTACTGGTCAAATTTCGTAATTTTTGGAATTTGTTTGCTAATTAAAATGATTTTTATACAAAACCGAGTCAAAAAGTGTGTTTTTGGCTAAAATAATTTCTATAAATAGTTATAGATCGAATCTGGTCACGAAATTTTTACACAGTGAAACTTGTTATTTATACTTTCTGCATGTAATTTTTCAAAGTCAGATCTTGAGTTTTTATTATTTATTCATTTATTTGATAAAAATCGGTATAAAGTGCATGTTAATGTTGAAAATATAGTAATATTTGTTTTCTGGACATAAATTTTATACCACTGTTTTTATACATTATTAGGATGCTCTCGTATAAATTTGGGATTTTTCCTCACTGTTTTAGACGTTTTCTTGATTTTATGAGATAAAATCGATGAAATCGTATGTTATTTATTATAAAATAATTCGTAAATTTTTCTGACCAAACTTTTCATTTCTGATATTTTGGAAGTGTTCCAGAATATACAAAATTTTGTCAAAATAAAAATGATTTTATTTTATTTTATTTTGATTTTGTAAAGCTTTATTCATAAATAGTTATGATTAAAGTACTTCTAATTAGCAAATGACCAAGTTTATGAACTAAAATCACCATAAGTTAGTATAAACTAATGTTGGGTGTTCTAAAATCAGTTTAGAAGTTTTAGTTCAAGCTTAAAAGGTGTTTTAAGCATTATTGATTAATATGAGATTAATCGATTAAAAGTGAGACCGGTTTGAAACGATTTAATGCGATTATTGTTTAGGGCGATTTTGGCATGTTTTTATTTATAAGCTTTACATTATGCATGTTTGGATGAATGTTTATTATTGAATGAATGTTTGTTCTTACTAGTATGGCCATAGTTTGTTAAATTTTTACCGATATTACCCGTAATGAAAGGGAATATCGTGTGGGTTTGTAATTAAATGCGATCTCGTATCGCCGGTTTGTAATTTTCTAATAGTTTATTTCATTTATAAATGTATAATAGGGTTGCTATGTATTCATTTGTAAATTTATACTTGTAACTATTTGTAAACTGAAGACCGGCGATTTATCGAGATGGAGCCTTAGAAGTGTTCTAAAGCTTGCAAGGAGGAGACTTGGATGAGATCCATGTGAAGAGGGACCAAAGGAGTTGGTTTCCAATTTGTAACTCCTTGTATTTTAATTACTTTAGGTGGCCATACTAGGTTTATGCTTTTGCTTGCTTTATCATGCTTGTTTGTTTGCTTATTTTCCGCACACATGCCAAAATCGCCATGCATGCCACGATATCCCACTCCGATTGTCGTTTTTAGGTCGCCATTCTCAAAATTAGTTCACTTATAAAGAATATTATGACTAAAATCGACAAGATCACCCACATTTTTAACAAATGAATTGAGATTAAGCCTTTCCAAATGTGGCAACTATGAACCCCATGTTCGTGAGGACCTCCGCGACGTGGAACCTTGTTACCATGGGTAAGTAGTGGGAGGAAGTCCCGTGCTAATTTGGTTTGAACTCAACCAAATAAGAGTTATTTGGGGCTTAAGGATGCATTTTGTAGAAAATCATCAACCAAGCATTCTAGTGTAGAATTAGTCAAGTGTTGACTTATCGTTTTTATATAAAAGGAAACATGAGATGTCTAATTTTATATGAAAAACGAGTCTTGGAATCATTTATATAATTTCGTGGGAGATCGTTATATAAATGGACATTTGTTTTAAAAATGAGTTTTAGCAAATGTCATTAATGTACAATGAATGTTAATTTCCTCATATTTGTTGTAGAATTATTTATTTGAAATCGCAATGACAACTTCAACTCCCGCACCCATTTTGGGTAAATAATCATGGTTGAGAACCGTGATGGATAAGTGTATCCTCAAGGATGACGGAAGCAACTTTGTCGAATGAGATTCGACTATAAGGGGCGCCGCTCAATCCAACAATGTGCTTAAATACCTTACCGAATAACCTCCCACCAAACCGGACTTGGGCCACCGTGGCAAGCGCAAGCCGCTGCACGATGAGCTCCTGTAGGCAGACAATGACATTAAAAGTGTTTTGATCTGGTCAATGTCACCTTCTCTCAAACTTCGCTTCGTTACTCATTAAAGTGCATATGAGATATTCACTAGAGTGACGACGATGTGCTTTAACACAAAGAGCATGAAAGTGAATGAGATTGAGAGAAAAGATGTTCTTTCAATGAGATTGAAGAGCATACACATTAGGGTCATGAAAGGGAAGGGAGCTTATAAAGCTCGGTTCAAGGAAGATAAGGGTAAGGGGAAGGCTATTGAGAATAGCAAGCCCAAACCGGTCGTTGAAAGCGCAATTGTCCCAAATTCTTGAAGGAAAAGAACGATGGATGTGCGACATCCAAAGATATTGTTCCTTCTAGACTTTATATGATTGACATAAATCATACTTGCATTTCTACATGGGTATGAGATACCGGATGTGGATCTCACCTTTACAATCACTTGCAAGGGATGAGAATCGTGCGAGCACTAGCCAAGGGTGATGTAGATCTCCGCATGGGCAATGGAGCCAGAGAGGCGGCCATTTCCGTTGGAATTTTTGTACTCACTCTAGCTAGTGGTTTAGAGTTGTACTTGAATAAGCGTTATTTTGTACCAACTCTAACCAAAAACATTATCTCCGTCTCCGTGTTTGATACGGAAGGCTTTTATGATTAAGAACAATCGACGATTTTTTTCATTTAATGAAATGGTTTATGGTGAAACCATTTCGATTGGAGGTATTCATGTTTTAAATAATGTCAATGATGTTTATCATATAGAGAACAAGAAGCTCAAAACGAATGAATCAAACAAATCCTACCTTTGGCATTGTCGTTTAGGTCACATAAACGATAGACGACAAAGAGACTTGTTGAGACCAATGTTCTCAAACCATTTGATTGCGAATCATATGGTAATGCGTGCGAGGCTTGCCTTTTAAGGTAAAATGACTCGTGCACCCTTTAGTGGTAAAGGGACACGAGCAAGTGAAGTTTTTAGGACTCATACATATTGATGTGTGTGATCCATTAAACATCACCGCTAAAGGAGGATATCATTACATCATTACTTTTACCGATGACTTAAGTAGATATGGTTATGTCTACTTAATAAGGTACAAGAGTGATGCTTTTGTGAAATTTAAAGAATTTCAAAATGAGGTTGAGAACCAATTGGATAAGAAGATAGAAGCACTACGATCGGATCGTGGTGGCGAATATCTAAGTAATGAGTTTGATTCACATCTTAAGAATTGTGATAGAGTATCACAAATTGACTCCTCAAGCACACCAGCTTTGTTGAATGGTGTTGCAGGAAGGAAAAACCGAACCTTGCTAGATATGGTTCGGTCTATGATGAGTCAAAGTGAGCTTCCTGGATCGATTTGGGGTTTTACGCTATCGTTTGCTGTTTTCTCACTAAATCAAAGTCCGACTAAAGCGGCTCCATATGAGATATGGACGGGAAAGGTTCCCTATTTGTAGGTTTTCCTAAGGAAACGTGTGGATTTTACTTCTACAACCCTCACGAGAACAAAGAGTTTGTGGCTCGTGATGCTGTCTTTCTAGAAAATGAGTACATTTCTAATAGACAGAGTGGGAGAAAATTTGAACTTAATGGAGTTCAAGAGCCACAAACCGAAGCAGAAAATGAGGAAACGGTTCCCTCATCTTCTAACACGGTTGTAATCCCTAGGAGGTCAGGTATAATTAGTCAGAAACCTGACCGTTACCTCGGTAACATCGAGGAAGAAGGTGATTTGTTGTTATTCGAAAGCAACGAACCCTCAACCTACAAGGCGGCTATTAGTAGCCCCAACTCCGAACAATGGCTTGAGGCCATGAAATCCGAAATGGATTCTATGTACGAGAACCAAGTTTGGGACTTGGTAGATTTACCTGAAGGAGTGCGACCCCTTCAGTGTAAATGGATATTCAAAATCAAACTCGGCATAGATAAACATATTGATGTTTACAAAGCTAGATTGGTGGCGAAGGGCTTTTCACAAGTCCAAGGTATTCATTATGATGAAACCTTTGCACCGGTTGCTATGCTTCGATCCATAAGGATAATCTTAGCGGTTGCCGCATTTCATGACTATGAAATATGGCAAAATGGATGTAAAAACCGCCTTCTTGAATGGGATTCTAGAAGAGGAAGTGTTCATGACACAACCTGAAGGTTTTGTAGATACATCCAACCCTAAGAAAGTATGCAAGCTTAAGAGATCCATTTATGGTCTTAAGCAAGCATCGAGGAGTTGGAATCACAGATTCGATCATGTTATCAAACAACATGGATTCGCTCGTAGTGCCGAGGAACCTTGTTTGTACATGAAGTTTAGTGGGAGTAAGGTAACCTTCCTTGTTTTGTATGTGGATGACATACTACTAATTGGAAATGATGTTCCAAGTTTAAATTCGGTAAAGGTGGAATTGGAAAACCATTTCCAAATGAAGGACTTGGGAGAGGCACAACGCATCTTGGGTATCCGGATCTATAGAGATAGATCTAATAGGATACTAGCATTGAGTCAAGAAACTTATATCGATAAGATTCTTGATAGGTTCAATATGAAAGACTCCAAGAGAGGCTTTCTTCCGATGAGTGTAGGAATAACATTGAAGAAATCTCAATGTCCTACGACTCCTGCGGAAATTGAACGCATGAAATTGATCCCTTATGCTTCATTGTAAAGATCAATCATGTATGCTATGATGTGCACTCGTCTCCGATGTCGCTTCGCCTTGAGCATGACGAGCCAGATCAAGCCAATCCGGTGAGATTCACGGGATAGCTGTAAAGAACATCCTTAAGTACTTGAGAAGAACTACGGATTTGGTTCTAGTGTTTGGAGGAGAACTTGTGCTACGTGTAAAGAGTTACACGGATGCAAGTTTCCAAACCGATGGGGATGATCTGAAATCCCAATCCGGCTATGTCTTTTGGTAAATGGGGTGCTATTTTTGAAAAAGTTTCAAGCAAAGTGTCACCGTGGATTCTACAGAAGTGAATATTTGGCGACTTGGAAGTCATAAAGAAGCTGTATGGATTCGGCAGTTCTTGGATGGACTAAGGGTAGTCCCTAGTGCCGTAGATCCAATCACTATTTATTGAGATAATAGTAGGGCTATCTTTCGAGCAAAGGAGCCCAAGTCTAGTAATAAGTCTAGACACGTTTTGAGGAAATCCCTTGTTGTAAGAGATAATGTGGAAATGAAGGAAATATATATTTGTAAGGTTGGGACAGACGATGAGATCAGCCGATCCTTCAGCCAAGCCTCTTTCGAGGGCTAAGCATGACGCCGCACACCACCTCCATGGGGTCATGCGGCGTATGCTAGATTTCCTTTAGATTCGTGATATGTAATTGAATAAAGTATCCTATTACATATATGAATATAACATTCATTGTTTAGAGTATATTTACTCTTTTAAGTCATTCGAATGCATACTGCTTATCCGAATAGTTGTGCGACAACTTTGAACATATTCAAGTGAACGGTATAAACTAAGTATTTGGTCCCTAGTCTCTCATATGAGGTGACGTCTCGAAGGGACTAGATTGCAAGTCGTTCGATGGTGGGGTCAACACCATGGGGTCATAGTGATGATCGCTCGTTTGCATAGACAGCATCGCGTGATACACTCTGTCGGACGGTGGACGCTTATAGAATTCCTTTCAATGAGATCAAACCTGGTCGTGGTGGGAATTCTATAGTATTCCTTCGAGTCGATTCTTTGACTGAACTGATTGTCCGAGCCTGCAGCTCGAGTGACTTTCATTTTTGTCCTAAGCCGTGCCGTGAAAGGGGTTATAAGGGCATCTTTGGGGTCATGGTGACTGCATTATACAAAGACAATCGAGTGGAAGGAAATGTCCACCCTCGTCAGGTAAAACATCTTTGGGCCACTCGAGGAGTAGTCGTGAAAATGCGTGGCACACGCTCGGTAAGAATCTACGGTAGATTCCCGGTCTGACTACTCTCCTTATCGAGGAAACCACTCACGATTTATATCACAGGATGCAAGTACGACCTGTAAGACACCTTGCATCGAGTGGGAGATGTAAAACGGACATGAGAATTGGTAATGCACAACTTGTCTCGGACAAGTGGGAGATTGTTGGAGTAAGTGTCCTCCACAATAGTGCGATTACTTAATAAAACTCAATTAAGGAATACATGGGGATAATCTGTATTATTGTCAATTGATTAACGTAAATCAATAACGATTGGTCGACTAGAGTTTGGCGTTATTGTCGTGAGAACGCGGTAATCAATTGATCCCTTTAAGTCACACCTATAGGAACGTACTCCAAATATTTAAGCTAATTAATTGTATGAGATACGATTATATTAGTAACTTGATAAATCGACTAACGGTTAGTCAATGTATTAATTTAGAGAGAAATCGAGTTGTGAACTCGAGTGATTTAATTTTATATCGATAAAATTATTAGAGGAGATGAGAATTAGTGATTAAACGTTAATTCACTAAATGTGTATATTTTACTAATGAGATTAGTAAAAGTACATTTTTAATATATGTGTAAAGTACATGTATATTAAGGAAGAGTTTAATTAATTTACACTTTATTATATTGGATAATTAAGTGATAAATTATAAGTATTTGTGGGACAAATATTGGAAAACAAATAAGAGCCAAACACCCCTATTTGGACCGTCCAAATCACATGGGGAAGGGATGATTCCCTTTTGTCTTGTTTGTTTTGGTTCTAGCTCATTTGTTTTTGCATGCATGTGACATTAGAGTAATGATTATAATGCATGGATTTGTTCTTACAAAACAAAGACTTTCTTCTCTTTTTTTTTGACCCTTGGCCGGCCCATGTGAGGCCACACACCAAGTTTTGCTCTTTTATTTTACAAGAAAAAGGAGCATAAGATGTGGGTGTGTTCATTCAAGTATTAATCCACTTATCTCTCAAGATTTCTCTCTAAAACCTTTCTCTAAAATATAAGAAACTTGTTTTCATATTTTACATACACTACTAAGAGTTAGTAGTAATAATATTCACATATTATCAAGTGTTTACTAAATGATTTCTAGATCAAAATCATTAGTAAATTTGGAGTTGTTCTTGGGTGCAACTAAGAGGAGGTTTCCTATTATGGAAACTCGGTTTTGGAGGATCATCCATATTGTTAGCTCAAGAAACAAATCTAGAAAGGAGTTCTAGATTTGTGCCCATTTTATTCCTTAAGAGAAGGTATAAATTTCTAATCTTGTAGCAAAATACATTTGTTAACTACATAGATCTTGCTAAATCAAATTAGAGTAATTTGATTTACACTAATACTTGATTAGTGAATGGGATCCGATCCCTACAGTTTTCATACCACATTTTGATCACCCACTTACCTTTTCAGTTTACCTACCCTTTCGGGACAGTTGCATATTGATTTTGGTTTGTTGATTATTGCTTGAGGCGTTAAGTTGAGGTCGCAGAAAAGAGTCGCAAGTTGGAAGGATCTATTGTCTTCTGTCGTCAACCGTTACCCCTTTTTACTTTGTTGCTTTTTTATTTCGAAGAAAAAAAAAACGAAAAGGCCTGGGAGCCGGCCGACCGGCAGCCGGCCCCCGACCGGCGCCGAGCTCAAAAAAAAAAAAACAAAAAACAAAAAAAAAAAAAAAAAAAAAAAAAAGAGAAAAGAAAGGAAAAAAAAAAAACACAAAAATATGTTGGTTCATTTGGGGTTTGTACATAATACGGTTGTATGACGTGATTATTCGACTACTCTTACGGAGGTTGTTATTTGAGCTTGAGTTCAGTTTTTGCCTCTTAGCCGATTGAGTTGGGTTGATTGTTGTGGCGAGTTGGTTTAGTAGTTATATGCAACTACCGATCTTAGCTCCTCTTATCCTAAACGCGCTTGGCGCAACCACCTTTCACCCTTCACCCTGGCCTTCCCGCGTAAGTCCTTGGCATGTATTCTGGTCATTCGTTTGGTTGGACATGTACTTTGGTAGTAGAGATCGTTTTCACATTAGATTGCAGGCGTGTTTCACGAGTCGAGTAGGTGAGTGTGTTTTCTTGCATCTTTACAGAATTTTCACATATACTCACCCTGTTCTCTTATGAGTGTAGAGTGAAACCCGTGAGGATACTAATTCAACGGTCTTGCAAGGTCGACGGTTCAACGCATTAGCTTCCTGCAGCTTGATTAGTTTGTATCGTGCTTATTTCCGCAGTTGGGAATTTATTCCTAACCCATTTGATTGCTCATGATCGTTAGGTTGTATATGTTTTAGTGACTATCGCATGTTTAGCTCTGAGTCGCTGTTTCTCGTCTTTTGTATTAGTTTGTATGGTTTGTTTAGTTGTTAGATGAGTTGCTTGCTCGAGGACGAGCAAGAGTCTGGCTTGGGGGAATTTGATAGCGGTTATTTTTATATGTTTTTACCCCCGTCCCGAGCTGCTTTTTATTGTCAAAATGCGTCCTTCGGGGCCATTTTGTTCTCACATTACGTCCTAGAGGCGCTTTTGTTGTATTTCCGTATTTTGCAGGATTTTATTCATTTCCTAGGCATTTGAGCTGAAAAGTGGGTAGACGGAAATCCAAAGGACGATGTAGAGTTGAGCTCGGGACCGAAAGCCGAGAATTAAAGTTAAGGGGCCGAAATATTGCAAGAGCTAGCAATGGCCCAAGAAGAATTTGGAGTTTGAGCCCAAAACGTTGGGCTATGTTCAAAAGTGCACGAGCGGCCCAGATCTTGTGACCGGCGATCGGCCGACCTACCGTGATGGAATTAATTACTAAGTCTGGCGATTAGTGTTATATTTAGAAAAACTTAAGTTTAATTGGATCTTATGTTTGAATTTAGACCAAGACTACGAAATTACAATTTGCTTAGTTCTCTCTCCTAGTTTTATTTACTGCTTTCATCTTCAACATTGGATTTTAAGTTGGATTTCATCCTGGAACTTTGTAACCGTCGGTACTTCTCAATTTCAATTCAAGTATTCAATTCTGGTAATCATGTCTCTATTTTATTCCTTTGTTAATTTGTCGTTTGCCCTAGATATGAGTAGCTAATCCCCTCGCTAGGGTTGAGGGGGAATTATGCCTTTAATCCGGTGTTTTGTTTAAATTGTTGTGATTGATTAGTTTATGCTTGTGCGATTTCTTCCTGCGTGATTAATTGACAATTGAATTTAGGGACGCCTTGATTTAATTGAACTTAGGGTTATATTGATTTAAGATCGAAAGCCTAATCAGTATTAGACCACTTCGCGTAATTGATAAGTTGATTTAGTAAGTCGCGAGAGCCCGCTAAATTGAACTTAAGGTAACATTGACTCGGGAGAGCTTGTTTTATCCTAATCGCCTTGCTTATTCTGATTGATCGCTATTTTGGTGGAAGTGTATTATCCGGATTATTGTCATAAGGAACCCGAAACCCTGGTCTTTTACCTATTGTTCAAATTCTCATTACTTTACTTTAGTTTATTCTTTAGTTTTATAGAACCTACAAAACAAACCTTTTTCACACCTTAGGAATAGCCTAGACTTAGTAAACCTGCGAGTTTACGTTTCCCTGTGGATTCGACCCTACTGCCGCTAGCTACCTTGTTAGTTGACTTTAGGTTACTTTGACTTAGGTGATACGACTTTAGCCTTGTCACAAGCACGCTTAACTGAAGAGTTCTTAAGATGAGTCACCAGAAAAGAAGATGCATCTTGTTGATATGAGTAGCACTTACAATCCTTTTAAGCACTATGTCACTTGAGCCAACACATGAACCTCTTCAACGGGGTACCCGGCCCGAATAACCTCGGACAACACCGGGTGTTACACACCCCCACTTGAAGAACGCAACGTCCTCGTTGCGCCTGGTAGCTACTTACAATATAGCATTCCAGAATCCTCCCCAGCTAGGTGCGTACCTAGGATTCGACCACACGGCTAGGTGCGTACCTAGGATTCGACCACACGGTCGCCGGGTTGCTCTGATACCATTTGTAACACCCCGGCCCCAACTAAAGGCCGAAATGTCATTCACGGTAGCTCGCCAGGCTGCGTACATCGCCCACAGACCAACACGGGCCCTTTCCAGCGCACTTTGTCCTCACTCGTGCGCATCCTGGAAACTTCCCAGGAGGTCACCCATCCCAAGACTACTCTCCAGCATGCACGCTTAACCGAAGAGTTCTTAAGATGAGCCACCAGAAAAGAAGATGCATCTTGTTGATATGAGTAGTACTTACAATCCTTTTAAGCACTAGGTCACTTGAGCTCATCACATGGACCACTTCAACGGGGAACCCGGCCCGAATAACCTCGGACAACACCGGGTGTTACACACCCCCACTTGAAGAACGCAACGTCCTCGTTGCGCCTGGTAGCTACTTACAATATAGCATTCCAGAATCCTCCCTACGCGTGTGTACCTAGGATTCGACCACCGCTGAGTGCGCACAGGATTCGACCACACGGTCGCCGGGTTGCTCTGATACCATTTGTAACACCCCGGCCCCAACCAAAGGCCGAAATGTTATTCACGGTAGCTCGCCAGGCTGCGTACATCGCCCACAGACCAACACGGGCCCTTTCCAAACAAGACTTTGTCCTCACTTGTGCGCATCCCGAGAACTTCCCAGAGGTCACCCATCCTAAGACTACTCTCCAAAGAAGCACGCTTAACTGAAGAGTTCTTAAGATGAGTCACCAGAAAAGAAGATGCATCTTGTTGATATGAGTAGCACTTACAATCCTTTTAAGCACTAGGTCACTTGAACCAACACATGAACCTCTTCAACGGGGTACCCGGCCCGAATAACCTCGGACAACACCGGGTGTTACACGATACCATTTGTAACACCAGAAGCTGACTAAAGGCCGAAATGTCGATTCTGATGGCTCGCCATTTGCGTACATCGCCACGCTGCATCAACACGGGTCCTTTCCTGCGCACTTTGTCCTCACTCGTGCGCATCCTGAGAACTTCCCAGGAGGTCACCCATCCTAAGACTACTCTCCAGCAAGTACGCTTAACCGAAGAGTTCTTAAGATGAGCCACCAGAAAAGAAGATGCATCTTGTTGATATGAGTAGTACTTACAATCCTTTTAAGCACTAGGTCACTTGAGCTCATCACATGGACCACTTCAACGGGAAACCCGGCCCGAATAACCTCGGACAACACCGGGTGTTACACTGAACCTATAGGTTTGCTCTGAACCTATAGGTTTGACGTCCCAAATCATCGTATTGCTTCCGTATTCGCTCTTGAGCTTAGTCTTGACGTCACGATACTCGAAAATGTTCCACTCGACTCAGGTTTCGGCTCAGGACCAGCAAAACCTGCAAAATATAAACGAGGAACGACAGTATCGCAATATAAAGCAAATAGCTCCTAAAATAATAATAAAATCGAATAAATGCAAGCTAAATGCAACTAAACCGGGGGCATATAATCAATATAAATGGCATACATCACTGTGTGGACCATTATAAACCAGCGCTTTCCGGGAGGCAACCCGATGACATTTTGTAATAAGTTGTACTTTATTTTGGTTTGTTTTTGACTTTGACATTATTAGTTTGCTTTTGAGCGCGTGAGGATGAGGGATTTATATTTGTTTTAGCACGCAGGTACTTAAAGACTCTTCGTCCTTAGTATTTTTGAGAACAGGCCTCGAAGAAGGGCCTTGGCCGTCCCCCTGCTGTTCGGCCTTACTTTTTCTCGCGTGCTACTCCGAAGTATTTCATAGCTGGACTGATTTGGATGCAAATTTGTGGATTAGTAGCCGCACTCCATGCTTCGCTTCGGTTTGGGGGAGCTCCAACTTGATAATGTGAGCTTTCTTACCCCTTTTCCCTCGTTTCCTCGCTTTTATTTTCCTACCCCCGTCTTTTATTTGTCCTTCTCTACTACTTGTGGTTGTGCTGTTTTCCACAATGAGGACAATGTGTGATTCTGGTTTGGGGGAGGGAAGCACTTTCGCGCTTTTCATTTGCATTTTCTTTTTCTTTTTTTGTGCATTACTATTTTAAAATCCAAAAAAAATTAAAAATTTGAAAATTCCAAAAATATTTTGGTTTGAATTGTCAAGTTTGGAGAATTGATTAGTGTGCTAATTTTGATCTTTGGTATCTCCGAGTTGAAAATCCATCGTCGTAGCTTGCCCTATATGTTTGTTTCCTATAAATAGATTGCGAGTCTCAAACACTAGCCCACATGTATTTGCTTAATTTTTATCGCTTTTCGTTCGTTTGCTTTCGATATTGGCATTCAAGTAAGGCAATTGGTTTGTGGAATGTATGGAATGTTTGGTTTGCGGAATGATATGGATGGATATTAATAATGTTGGAGCAATGCTTCGATGCTTTCGGAGGGGACTCATTGATTTGAGTAACCACAATGGCCATGAATTTGGTTGTGACCGAGAGTATGAGCAATGATGTAACCCTTAAGGAAATATGTTTACCCGAGCTCGATCTTTAACGATTAAATGTCAAGCTAAACGGTATAACATACCAGGGATGCTCCACATTTAAGAAAAAAAAAAAGAAAAAAAAAGAAAAGATAAAAAAAAGTGAAATGTGGAAAGAAAGGTGGAATGGAAAGTGGTATGCTTGGTTGGCCTTGCTTGTATTGAAAATATCGTAAGTTTAATTTTTGCGAAAGCGTGAGAGGCTAGTAATATGATGTTGGTGTGAATGGTTGAGACTTGTGCTCTATTTTCGGTGAAATAGACTATTGTTTGTAAGTTTATGTGTATAGGTCATCAACTTTGAGATGCTAGCGTGATGAATTTGGACCACTTTGATTTTCTCCGACGCTTTTTGCTTGAGGACAAGCAAAGGTTTGGTTTGGGGGAGTTTGATGTATGCCATTTATATTGATTATATGCCCCCGGTTTAGTTGCATTTAGCTCGCATTTATTCGGTTTCATTATTATTTTAGGAGCTATTTGCTTTATATTGCGATACTGTCGTCCCTCGTTTATATTTTGCAGGTTTTGGCGGTCCTGAGCTAAAACCTGAGTTGAGTGGAGCATTTATGAGTATCGTGACGTCAAGACTAAGCTCGAGAGTTGATTCGGTGGCCATACTATGATTTGGGACGTCAAACCTATAGGTTCAGAGCAAACCTATAGGTTCAGGATGAGTGAATTCAAGGAGAAGTTGCTGGAAATTATCGAGCAAGTTAAAACCTATCGGTTCAAGGGTGAACCGATCGGTTCACCTCACTAAACCGATCGGTTTGGCCCAAAACCGATCGGTTCCCCTCCCTGTTTCACGTTTTTTTTCACGGGCCTGTATATATAACTCGAAGTTAGGGTTTTATTTTGTCATTCAATTATATTTTTACTGCTTTAGATTAGAATTACTTTTCTCTCTTTTAAACTCTCAAAAACACTTAGGTTTGGCTTTAATTACTTTTTGCAAGATCGATACTTTGAATTCAAGATTTCTCCCAGGTTTAATTTAATCATTCTTATTCATTTCATCATGTTTATTATTATTGTTTTCATTGCTTTTACCCTTATCATGTCTAGCTAATTCCTCAATTAGGGTTTAGGGTGATTGTGATATTGGTTCAGGAACATGTTTTAATTGCTTATATTGATTGAATTTGTGCAAGTTGGTTTCTTCCTACGCGTTTTATTATCAATTGAATTTAGGGACGCCTTTATTGAATTGAATTTAGGTTGTTTCAGTTTAAGATCGAAAGCCGAATTGAAACTAGACTCACGTGTAATTGATAAGCCAAGTTTAGTACGTAGCGAGAGCCCGCTAAATTTGCTTAAGGTTAAAATTGACTCGAGAGAGCGTTTTTCTAAACCTAGTCACTTGCACAGCTTCAATTGATTGTTATTTCCTCTTGAGTTGAGTTCCTGAATCGATGTCACATTGATCCCGATGCCCTAATCTCCCTCTCATACACTTTTCATACCTCTTTACTTATCGTTCTCAGTTTAGACCTTCAAAATACCGACTTTTGTTACTACGAGATTGACCTAGATTAACTGAGCATTACTTTAACTACACCCTCTCTCTGTGGATTCGACCCTACTTACCGCTAGCTTCTGTTAGTTGTTTGTTTAGGTTTTATTTTGATTAGGCGTGACGATTTAGCCTCATCAAGGGTAGGGTTTAGGTGTGTAAGAGTGTAAGAAATCGAATCAATTTGTCAGAGAACAAATTTAAAATCGCCTGTAAACAGGCGATTAAAATTTTAATCGCCTGTTTACAGGCGATTAAGTTTTTGTTTTGTGGTTTTTGTTTGATTTCTTTTATTCGGTTGTTCACTAGCGTTTATGTTTTGTGTTTGTACGTTGTTTTGCAAATCTCAGCTTTAAAAGGAGGGGTAGGTTAGCTCAAATCACTCATCCTTTCATCTTCCCATTCTCGATATTCTAAAAATATTCAAAATATTTATGGAACGTTTGTCGAAATATGGAGAATTTTGAAGGGAACTTGCGTCGCTGGTGTGCGTCCTTGTCGGGCATAGATTAGAGGCACTTGAAGGATTGTGGCGTTGACGTATTTCGTGGGTTGAGGCAGGTTCGAATGGAGTACGAGTTCCTGGATGCTTGTCTTGAGTATTGGGACCCGAGCCTGCATGTGTTCCGCTTTCCTTGCGGAGAGATTTGCCCCTTAGTTGAGGAGTTTGGGGCCATTGGCGGGTGGGTGCGTATTAGCCTGCCCGTATGCGTCAGGCAGGAGCTTGGCTATAAGAGGCAAGCATAGAATTACCTCCAGTTGACCCGCGATGAGGTAGAGGAGCTGTTTGTCGGGAGTCGCGTTAACCTTCATCGTCTGTGTCAGCATTTTATGGACCGCAAGAGTGGGACCATTTCTGCTGTGGCTAGGAAAAGGCGTTGGCCTTTTGCTTGGTACACCGCTATATGTTCCCGGACTCGATGCATGAGGGAGCGTTAGGTGATCCGCGTTTAATTGCCGTTGTTCAGCAGATGGAATTGGGTTGCAATCCTTCCGCCTTAATCCTGGCAGAGACGATCCTTGGCTTGGATGACCGGGTATGTAATAGGGAGCACGCGTATAGAGGATGTCCCTTGATTCTTCAGGTGTGGTTGACGGAGCGTCTGAATGTGTTGAACGACTTTGGCTTTGATGGCGAGTATGTCGCAGGAGGCATTACCAACCGTTATATGCGATGGTTGGGTCCAAATGACCGCCCTAATGACTATTTCCCTAAGTTTGTGAGGTCAGCTGCTATTCGTTGGGCGGTGCCATGGTGGGGAATAGTTAATGTGACGGCGAGTGCAGTAGGCGATGGCCCCTCTGGAGTTCTCTTGTGCGGGTTTGAGATGGGTATTTACATCCATCCCCTGCGAGTGAGGCGACGGGTAGGGTATCCGCAGTTCATTCCCGGCCAGGACATGGTTATCTTAAATAACCAGGTGACTGACGAGTGGGCAGGTGGTTGGATCATGCGCCCTAGGTGGCTTGTTGCTGGTACTCCTGGGACGATCCGGGTATCAAGGGCCTATGTTAAATGGACCGTTGCTCAGAGTGTTCATGAGAGGGCTCGTCTCCGTGCCATAGAGCTTAACGAACCTCCGCCAACGTCTGCATACGACCCGATCCGCTTTGGACGCAACAGTGGTGGGGGTGATGCCTCAAGCTTAGTGCCTCTCTCAGCGGCGGAGTGTGTGTTTGGCCGTCGGCACATACCAAGGCCGGGTGCTCCAAGTCGTCCGCAGCGATGTTGGGATCGTAGTAGGGGTTGAGGTTAGTGCTCCCCGAATTCGGTGAAAAGTTTCGAGTCTGCTTTGATGATGATAATCTGGTGCGGTTTGTTTTGTATTTGTATTATGTTATTATTTGTGTTGTATTTCATTTCTGCATATCCTAAACCCGAGGTACATGCCGGGGCTTGTAGTGTGGTAGTGTATTTGTAATGCCGTAGTTATGCTCCTGTTTAAAAAATCCAAAAATGTAATCGTTCTTTTAAGATTAATAAAACTCAGGTTTCGTTTACGACTTTGCCTCATTTTGCTTATTATTCTGTGTAAAATTCCTTGACTCTAATCCTTTTTTCAAAGTTTAGAATGTAAGCACGTTTTTTTGTTTTTAGGAATTTTTTTGTATTGACTATTCCCTCGACTTTTTTAAGCTTTGGTTTTGTCGTTTATTGTTGAATGTTGTTCCTTTTACCCTTTGGGTGGTGGAACGTTTTTGTGATGACTATATCCATAGCCTTTTTCAAGCTTTGGACGCGTCATTTTGTGTTGAATGTCGCCTCCTTTTAACCCTTTTGGTTACGAGACGGTTTTTGTGGTGACTATGTCCTTGACTTTTTTAAGCTTTGGATGCGTCGTTTTTGTGTTGAATGTCGCCTCCTTTTAACCCTTTAAGTTACGAGACGGTTTTTGTGGTGACTATGTCCTTGACTTTTTTAAGCATTGGACGCGTCGTTTTTGTGTTGAATATCGGTTGTGCTTTTTGTAAAGCTGCCTACGTATCCATGAAAAATGGAATCAAACTGGCGTAGTTCGGAAGATGTACGTTTAGGGGCATACCGGCCCAATGCATTTGCTTTGTGAGAATGTGGTGCACGTTTAAGGGCATGTCGGCCCATGAAATGCTTTTGATTTTTGTAGAGAGAGTGCACGTTTAAGGGCATGCCGGCCCATGGTACATGTTTAGGGACATGTCGGTCCATGGTACATGTTTAAGGACATGTCGGTCCATTGATTGCGTTTTTTAGAAAATTTGTATTTTATAGATACATTGCAGGGCGTTTTTAGGGATAGTATTTCTTGAGTTGATCAAGGTTAGTTGCGAGGTTAAACTCTTGCCCATCCAAGTCGGTTAGTTTGACTGCTCCGCCTGTGTAGATTTCCTTGACGAGGTAGGGTCCAGCCCAGTTAGGCTTGAACTTTCCTCGTGGGTCGACTGGAAGTGGTGCTCGGACTGACTTTAGTACGAGATCACCCACTTTTATGTTTCGTGGCTTAACTCGTTTGTTGAATGCTCGTTGTAATCGCGCTTGGTACATTCGTACGGTGCCTAGGGAATAAAGTCTGCGTTCGTCTAAGAGCATGAGTTGTTCGTAGCGTTCACGGGCCCATTCTGCTTCTGGGATGCTACTTTCCATTAGTATGCGTAGTGATTGTATTTCTATTTCCACTGGTTGGACAGCTTCCATGCCGTAGGTGAGGAAATAAGGGGTCATGCCTGTAGGTATCTTGTTAGGCCAGTCTTTGCAACTGTCGATCATCTTCTCGAGTATGGTGACGACTGTCTTGTTGGCTGCTTCAACGGCTCCATTGGTTTGGGGTCGATAGGGTGAGGATTTGTGATGCTGTATGTTGTATTTTGTGAGTATAGCTTCCGTCTCGCCCTGAAAGTGCGAGCCTTGATCGCTGATGAACTCGTGGGGTATGCCATATCGGCATATGATGTTTGTCTGTATGAACTTGGCGACTTCTTTGGAGCCGAGGGTGCGAAAAGATGCTGCTTCTACCCATTTTGTAAAGTAGTCGATTGCCACTGGAACGAAGTAGTGACCTCCTGCTCCGATTGGATGTACTTTGCCTATTACGTCGATGCCCCAAGTTGAAAAGGGCCATGGTGAGGTCAGGCTGTAAAGGGGTGAAGGTGGTACGTGCTGTACGTTGCTGAAAATCTGGCAGTTGTGACAGTGCTTGACATATTGGATGCAATCTGCTTCCATGGTTGTCCAATACCATCCTAGCCGTAGGATTTGTTTGCAGAGTGCTCGAGCGTTCATGTGGGGTCCGCATTTGCCGTCATGAACTTGCGTGATGATTTCTTGTCCTTTTTTGTAGTCGACACATATGAGTAGCGTGCCTTGTGGTGTCTTCTTGAGTAATTGTCCTATTTCCAGGACGAATTGGGATGCTAGGAGTCTAATGGCTCTCTGGCCACGTTTGTCGGTGTTGGGTGGGTAAGTGCTGTTTGTTTTGTAGTTGATTATGGCTTGATACCAAGGCTCTGTTTGCTCGGCTTCGTCTATGTCAAGGGTGTGAATGTATGCTAGTTCGTCACGTCTTTCGACGATGATGGGTAATATCTTCATGTTTGGTGGCATGTTCAGGAGGGATGAGAGTTTTGACAATGCGTCGACAAACTGGTTTTCCTCCCTCGGGAGGTGGTAAAATTCGACACAGTCGAAGTTGATTAGGAGTTTTTGTACTTTTGTTTGGTATTTTGTGAGGGTTTCACTCATAATTTTCCATGCACCAGTCACTTGATTTATGATGAGGAATGAATCTCCATGTACGCGAAGGTTCTTTATTTTGAGAGCAATGGCTGCTTGCAGGCCGTAAATACATGCTTCGTACACCACAGCGTTGTTTGTGACACTAAAATCGAGCTTGATCGAGAGCGGTGTATGGTCGCCATTTGGGGATATTAGGAGTATTCCTACTCCGTAGCCGCGGTAATTTGATGCTCCGTCGAAGTATAATTGCCAGTATTCCTTTTCTACGGCAAAGATCCCATCGTCAGGAAATGACATTGTATCGATCATGGGTTGTTCGACGATAGCATTTTCTGCGAGGAAATCCGAAACTGCCCTTCCCTTGATTACTTTCAGAGGGAGGTACTTGAGTTCGTACTCGGCGGGAAGCAGAGTCCACCTGGCCATGCGCCCGTTTAGGACCGGTTTTTCAAATAGGTATTTGAGAGGGTCCATTAAGGAGTATACTCTTGTTGTGCTAGTGAGTAGGTAGTGTCTAAGCTTTTTGGTTGCCCAGACCAGTGAGAGGCAGCTTTTCTCGATTGGTTCATACCGAGATTTATAGTCGTGGAATTTTTTGCTAATGTAGTAGATGGCTCGTTCTTCGTTGTTGATTTCCTGGGCGAGCATGGCACCCATAGCGTTTGGCGTAGTTGTTAAGTATAGCGATAGTGGCAAGTCCTTTTGTGGAGGTACCAGAACGGGTGGATTTGTAAGCAGGCTTTTGACTTTGTCGAACGCTTGTTGACAGTCGTCGTCCCATTTCGTATGCTCTTCTTTCTTCAGCTTTTTGAAGATTGGCTCGCAAATCATGGTGAGTTTGCTGATAAATCGGGAGATATATTGGACTTGTCCCAAGAAGCTCCTTATTTCGTCGATGTTGCTCGGCGTTTTCATGCTCATTATTGCTTTGATTTTGGTCGGGTCTATTTCGATCCCGCGCTGGCTTACTATATGGCCAAGCAGCTTGCCTGATGTGACCCCAAAGGTGCATTTCTGTGGGTTTAATCGCATTTTGTATTGCCTGATTCTGGTGAAGAATTTACGGAGGTTGGTGACATGGTCGTCCCTTTCCTTTGATTTCACGATCATGTCATCGACGTATACCTCAACCTCTTTGTGCATCATGTCGTGTAGTAGGGTCGTAGCGGTGCGTTGGTAGGTAGCGCCGGCGTTAATGAGCCCAAATGGCATGACTGTATAGCAGTATGTTCCCCAAGGGGTTATGAATGTCGTTTTTGGCATGTTGTCTGTTGCCATTTTGATTTGGTTGTATCCTGCGTACCCATCCATGAACGAGAGTAGGACGTGGTCCGCTGTATTGTCGACTAGAATGTCCATGTGAGGTAGAAGGAAATCGTCTTTTGGGCAGGCTTTGTTTAGGTCCCGAAAGTCGGCACACACCCGTATTTTGCCATTTTTCTTCATAACTGGGATCATGTTGGAGACCCAGTCAGAGTATTCGATGAGCTGGATGAACCCAGCTTGTAGTTGCTTTTCGATTTCTTCTTTGACCATGAGGGACTATTCTGGCTTGATGCGTCGGAGTTTTTGCTTGACAGGTTTGCTACCTTGCTTGATTGGGATGCGGTGAACGGCTATCTCATGGTCGATGCCGGGCATGTCTTTGTACGACCATGCGAAGACGTCTTTAAATTCTGTGAGGAGCCTGGTGTATGTGGCTCTTTCTTCTGTGCTTAAAGAATCCCCCAGTTGTAGTTCTCGAGGTTCCTCGGGCGTGCCTATGTTGATGGTTGTTGTGTCTTCAATGATGGGGTACTGTTCGGATTTTGAGACAATGCTTGCAATGTATCTATATAATGCAATGTTATTTTGTTTAAAATTATTGCAATCATTAGAATATGTAGATTTTAAATGAGGACGAGGCAAAGAGTAACCAAAAACTTTCATGTTATTAATGTTATCAAAAGCGGTTACATTTGAAGATAGCTCAGACGAGGGAGCTTTGGATAACCTTAATGACTCTAGTTCTTCAGCTAAATTGATTACATTCGGGAGATAGCCCGGGGGTTTAGTAGGGGTATAAGACTTAACATGACGACGCGGGAGCCTAAACTTTACGACAGACTTAGTGTGGGGGTCACTGTCTTCATCCTCTTAGGAGTGAGAATCCTCGAAGGTATAGCCCTGTCCAGTAGTGATTTTGCAAGTGCGACCTTGTCGGTCGGTCCACTGGAGAGTCTTTGACCATCCGTCGTGCGTCTTTTCCTCGTACGGGACGATTAAGTCAGTGGGATTGAAGTTGTGGTTGCGTATGATGTCGGAGATGAGCTCAATCCCGGCGATGGTGTATGAGGATACGTTCTTAGGGACTTTGCTAGTGCCCTCCTTGACGAAATAGTTGCTGGGGAAGATGTGGTATGGTTGCATGTGAAAGTCATGGTATTTCTGGCGGTCGTTGTACGCTTCCAAACCACGGGAGACTTCATATGACCATGGAACGTAGGATAGGCCCATGGTGGGCCATTTAGTGTCGTTGTCTTTTGCATAGAGGGTCGTAATCTCTTCTTGACGGGTCATGGTGCAGATGTCAAAGTCGAAGTCAAAACCACACATGTCATCTGTTGCTTCAGCGTTTATCTCTACAGTACTGTTGTTAGTCTTGTGTTGCTTGAGGGTGGCTCGAAAGTTTGAGGCGTCGATGGTGACGATCTTGTCATCCAATGGTATCCTGACCTTTTGATGTAGGGTTGAGGTGACGGCCTTGGCAGCATGAATCCATGGCCTGCCCAATAGCATGTTGTAGATTGGGGGTATGTTAATGATTTGAAATTCGGTTTCCCTCATGACAGGCCCCGTCATGATGGGAAAGGAGATGGTTCCCTTTATGCTACGGCGTGTCCCGTCATACGCCCTGACGCCGTCTGTACAGGGAATGAAGTGATTTTCCTTAATCCCTAATTTTTTGGCCGTTTTGAGGGGTAGGATATTGACTGCAGATCCATTGTCAATGAGGACAACTGGTAATGTCATGCCGTGACACTCCACGTTTATGTAGAGCGGCAAGTTGTGCGTACCCCCGAAGGGAGGGAGATCCTTGTCAGAGAAAGTGACGGCATTAGCCTGCCATTCACGTGTGATGTGGCTAATAAGCTTGTCTGAACACATTTCTGATGTCATAGGGGTGACATGCAGCGCTTGGTAGAGGGCTTCACGATGTTCCAGTGAATCTCTCAGGAGCTGCCAGATTGATATGTCTGCCTTCGTTTTGTTGAGTTGTTTATGAAGTGTGTCTCCAACCTCAGGTGCGGGTGCGGGGGCTGGAGTTGTGCTTGATGATGTGATACATGTCTTTTATATAGCTTTTATGCCCCCGATATAGTTGCATTTAGATCGCATTTGCTCGATTACTTTATTGTTTTAGTAGCTATTTGCTTTATATTGCGATACTGTCGTTCCTCGTGTGTATTATGCAGGTTTTGGCGGTCCTGAGCTAAAACCTGAGTCAAATGGAGCATTTACGAGTATCGTGACGTCAAGACGAAGCTCGAGAGTCAATTCGGAAGTCATACGATGATTTGGGACGTCAAACCTATAGGTTCAGAGCGAAACCTATAGGTTCAGAGTACATGAATCAAGGCCAAAGTTGCTGGAAAATGTTAGAACCTATAGGTTCTAAGTGAACCTATCGGTTCAGAGTTCGTGCACAAAAGCAAAACTTTCTGGAAATTGCTAAAACCGATCGGTTTGACATGGAACCGATCGGTTCTGACCCTAAACCGATCGGTTCACCCCCCGAACCGATCGGTTTGCTTGCCCTGTTTCCTGACGGCGAAGCCTATAAATACTATTCGAAGTTAGGGTTTTACTTATGCTTTTCATTATTGCTTTCAGCCTTAGTTTTAGAATTACTTTTCCCCTCCTTTAAACTCAAAAACTCTTAGGTTTAGATTGAATTCATCCTTCAAGACTCGATCTTTTACATTGCAATTATTGATTTCTCCGGGTTTAATCTATTGTGCTTGCTTTATCATGTCTTCTCTTTATTATTTCAATTGCTTTGTTCTAGTTTTGATTATGCATAGCTAATTCTCAATTAGGGTTTAAGGTGATTGTGATATTGATTCAGAACATGTTTTAATCGTTTATATTGATTGAATTTGCGCAATTGATTTCTTCCTGCGCGTTTTAATTATCAATTGAATTTAGGGACGCCTTTATTGAATTGAATTTAGGTTGTTTCAGTTTAAGATCGAAAGCCTAATTGAAACTAGACTCACGCGTAATTGATAAGTTGAATTTAGTACGTAGCGAGAGCCCGCTAAATTTGCTTAAGGTTGAAATTGACTCGAGAGAGCGTTTTCCCAAAATCTAATCATTTGCATGCTTTCAATTGATTGATTTCCCTTCTGAGTTGAGTTCTGAATCGATGTCACATGAACCTGATGCCCTAATCTCCCTCTTATTCATATTCTACTCATTTTACTCTTTGTTCTTAGTTTAATCCCTGAAAACACCGACTTTTCATACCTTGAGATTGACCTGCCTTAGCTTAGCAACCCATTGACTTCATCTGTCTCTCTGTGGATCTCGACCCTACTGCCACTAACTACCAGTTAGTTGACCTTAGGTTATTTTGATTGAGGTGGCACGACTTTAGCCTCATCAATTTTGGCGCCGCTGCCGGGGAGACGGTTAGCTAGTTAGTGTTTGCTTAGTATTTGTTAGGTTTTTCTCTCTTGTCTCAAGGAACCTAGTTCCTTGAGACCGTTCTCATCGTTTTGTGTAGTTGTGTTTATGCGCAGGTCACCTCGGACTCTAGCTCCATTTGAGCCCGAACCTGAACGAGCACTACATAGGCTACGCAAGCAAGCAATAAAGATCGTTGATTTAGATACCGAGGAAGCGTCGCAAGCGGAGTCTAGCGAAACGCAATCGTCCTACGAAGAGGACACACCTCCAGATTCTCCAGTTTCTACTTCACCGCCAGTGACTATGCCTAAACTTTCTAGTCACTCGGTGCCTAGGCCAGAATCCATTCCTAATGGATTCACGATGCCCGCTACGTTACAGGGCAATTTCGAGATCCGCCCCGCCTTCTTAAATTTGGTGGAGCGGCAACAGTTTGGTGGTTATCCCACCGAGGATCCTGGTCGCCATATGCAGGTTTTTACGGACTACTACTCTACGATCAAGCAGGCCGGGATCACCCAGAACCAGATAAGGGAAATGTTGTTCCCTTTTTCATTGAAAGACCGAGCGCGTGAAAGGATCACGGACCTCGACAAGGAGGCCGCAGGTATCACTGATTGGAGCGGGTTGGCTCTTGCTTTTTACTCTAAGTTCTACCCTCCTGAACGTACAAATCAAATGAGGAGTCAAATCCAAGGCTTCAAACAAACGTTCGATGAGTCATTTGCTGAAGCTTGGGAGCGGTACAAGAAGCTTATCCGCGATTGTCCTCACCACGGGTTAAATGATTGGCTTGTAATCATGACATTCTACAATGGGTTATATGCTGAGAGCCGTGCCATCCTTGATTCTGCTGCGGACGGACGTTTCGCTAACAACGTCGATGACGACAAGGCTTGGGGTTTGATTGAGGAGATGGCGATCCACTCGTCTCAGTTCGGTAAACCACGGGGTAATTCACGGTCTGCACACCAAGACCGTGATAAGGAGAGCATTAGCGCGCTCACTAGTCAGATTGCCGCGCTAAATGCTAAGTTCGATATGATGCATGGTGGTGGGTCTTCTAGTGCTCATGTGAATGCTGTCACAGGGCACGATATGGGTTATTCTTCGGGGTATGCTATTCCCCCACGAGCAAGTTCATGCTTACCAATCCTACCCACAGAACTTGCCTTACCAGAACCAGCCGGGTTACGACCGATCACTTCTATCCTACCGTAACCAAAATGTGCTGAACCCAGCAACCCAACCACCTCCACAAAACCAACCCTACATCCCTCCCCACAAAAACTACCAACCACCTCCACCTAACTACCAAAAACCACCCTACACACCACCACCTCAACCTACACAGGGCCCCGATCCTATGGCCGAAATGAAGGCCATGATGGTACAAATGTCACAGGTGACGATGGCCGTGCAGAAGTCACAAGAGATGATGTTGCAGCAGATGCAAAAGGATGGCCACGCTAAGGACGCTGCGATTAAATTGTTGGAGAATCAAGTGGCGCAGCTCGCTGCTTCGCAAGCATCACGACAGCCGGGTACCCTACCCTCCCAAGGTAATCCTCCTAACCCACCTCACGATACAGCATGTGCTATTACTTTGCGTAGTGGTACAGTTTATGATGGCCTTAAGCATCCGGAGGACGAGGAGAAGAGTGGGGCGAACAACACGGTCAAACCGTGTGATGATGCTGTTAAGGATGGTTCGGGTGTTCATTCTGGTGCTCCTGTTGCTACTCCTTCGCCCCCGATACAGATCAAGCTCCCATTCCCGAGCCGTGTACGTCCGGCTACCGTAGACCCCAAGCTCGATAGGTTCTTTGAGATCCTCAAAGCGCTGCAGGTAAATATTCCATTCATTGACTTAGTTAAACAGATTCCTGCGTATGCTAAGTTTCTTAAAGAAGTCATATCTAGGAAGCGTTAAGCAATGAAATTGAGTCTGTGTCTTTCGTGGGGGAGGGTAGTGCTCTTTTACAGGGTAATTCACCCCCAAAGCTGAGTGACCCAGGGACTTTTTCCATCCCTTGTTCTATAGGGAAATACGTGGTCCAGAACGCCTTATGTGATCTTAGGGCTAGTGTGAGCATCATTCCCTACTCCATCTGCAAGAAACTGAACATGACTAAGCTAGGAGTTACCTCCATGACTTTGCAGATGGCCGACCGTACCGTTCAGAGACCTTTAGGTATCCTAGAGGACGTCCCGGTTAAGGTAGGGAAGTTTTATATCCCTGTTGACTTCGTGGTCCTGGACATCCCTGAAGACCCACACATTCCTATCATTTTGGGTCGACCTTTTCTGCACACTGCTGGTGCAGTTATCGATGTTGGGAATAAGACCCTGACGTTCTTGGTGGGGGGTGAGAAGCTTACCTACACTAAGTCTAGTCTCCCTCGTTCCCCTATGCACTGAAGTTTCTTTGTTATTGACCTTGCCCCTCCGTCTCACTCTACTGGAGACTCTTTGGAGGATGTTTCTTCTGCTTTGTCTTGCGCAGGTATTACGCAGGGTGGCTTTGATTTTGGTTTGGGGGCAGGCTCACGAGGCGGTGACGTTTATGACCGGGCGATGGAGGTGGAGTCCCGAGGTTTACGATGCTTGGAGCACGGGGCGATATGGTGAGTGTTTGGAGATGGAGACTCACTCGGCCTCATGGCACCCGATGCACGCAGTGGTTATGACGAGCCTTTTCGCGATGGACTCCCCTGCGTGATGGACTATGCTGCTCTTCCTCGAGACGGTCGAGTTTTGTGGCGATCATCTGCTATTTCGCCAAGTGAAGGTTTTGCTAGTGGCCAACGTCCTTGGCCTGATTTGACATGATTTGATGAGCTTGAAGACGGTCGTGCGGGACCATTATAAACCAGCGCTATCCGGGAGGCAACCCGATGACATTTTGTAATTTGTTGTACTTTGTTTTGGTTTGGTTTGTTTTCGACTTTGACATTTTATTAGTTTGCTTTTATGAGCGCGTGAGGACGAGGGTTTTATACTTGATTTAGCATGCAGGTACTTGAGGACTCTTCGTCCTTAGTGGTTTTGAGACAGTCCTCACTGACGGCTTTGGCCGGCCCCTGCTGATTCGGCCCTACCTTGTTTCGCGTGCTACTCCAAGGTTCTATTAGCTGGACTGAAATGGACGCATATCCGTGGATCGTGAGCCACACTCCATGCTTCGCTTTGGTTTGGGGGAGCTCCTTCACGAGCATGTGAGCTTTCTTTCTCCTTTTCCCTCGTTTCCTCGCTTTCATTTTCCTACCCCCGTCTTTTATTTGTCCTTCTTTGCTTGTGGTTGTGCTGTTTTCCACATTGAGGGCAATGTGTGATTACAGTTTGGGGAGGAAAGCACTTTCGCGCTTTTCATTTGCATTTGCATTTCCGTTTTTGTGTGCATTATTTTATATAAAAACCCAAAAAAATTAAAATTTTCGAAACAACTAAACCTATTTCGGTTTGTCTTGTCCCGTTTAGAGAATTGATTAGTATGCTATTTGGATCTTTAGTATCTCCGAGTCGACTTTCTATCGTCGTAGCTTGCACTATATGTTTGTTTCCTGTTAATAGATTGCGAGCCTCAAACGCTAGCCCACTCATTTGCTTAATTCTTATCGCCTTTCGTTTCTTTTACTTTCGATATTGGTATTCTTGCGAGGCATTTGGTTTGTGGAAAGTTGGAAAGATGGTATGTGGTTTGTTTGGAAGGATCATTTAATGTTGGAGCAATGCTTCGATGCTCTCGGAGGGGACTCATTGATTTGAGTAACCACAGTGGCCATGAATTTGGTTGCGACCGAGAGTATGAGCAATGATGTAACCCTTAAGGAAATATGTGTACCCGAGCGCGATCTTTACCGAGTGAATGTCAAGCTAAACGGTATAACATACGAGGGATGCTCCACATTCGAAAAAAAAAAAAAAAGAGAAATAAAAGAAAGGAAAGAAAAGAAACAAAATGGAATGTTGTGGTTAGTAAGATGGAATGGAAAGTGGATTGTTCGGTTGGCCTTGCTTGAATCCAATTATCGTTAGTTTAATTTTTGCGAAAGTGTGAGAAGCTTGCAATACGATGTTGGTGTGAATGGTTGAGACTTGTGCTCTAATTCCGGTGAAATAGACTATGGTTTGTAGGCCTGCGTGCATAGGTCGTCCACTTCGAGATGCTAACGTGATTAACTAGCTACACTTTGATTTTCTCCGACGCAATTTGCTTGAGGACAAGCAAAGGTTTGGTTTGGGGGAGTTTGATACATGTCTTTTATATAACTTTTATGCCCCCGATATAGTTGCATTTAGCTCGCATTTGCTCGATTACTTTATTGTTTTAGTAGCTATTTGCTTTATATTGCGATACTGTCGTTCCTCGTGTGTATTATGCAGGTTTTGGCGGTCCTGAGCTAAAACCTGAGTCAAATGGAGCATTTACGAGTATCGTGACGTCAAGACGAAGCTCGAGAGTCGATTCGGAAGTCATACGATGATTTGGGACGTCAAACCTATAGGTTCAGAGCGAAACCTATAGGTTCAGAGTACATGAATCAAGGCCAAAGTTGCTGGAAAATGTTAGAACCTATAGGTTCTAAGTGAACCTATCGGTTCAGAGTTCGTGCACAAAAGCAAAACTTTCTGGAAATTGCTAAAACCGATCGGTTTGACATGGAATCGATCGGTTCTGACCCTAAACCGATCGGTTCACCCCCCGAACCGATCGGTTTGCTTGCCCTGTTTCCCCGGATTTGCGAAGCCTATAAATACTATTCGAAGTTAGGGTTTTACTTATGCTTTTCATTATTGCTTTCAGCCTTAGTTTTAGAATTACTTTTCCCCTCCTTTAAACTCAAAAACTCTTAGGTTTAGATTGAATTCATCCTTCAAGACTCGATCTTTTACATTGCAATTATTGATTTCTCCAGGTTTAATCTATTGTTCTTGCTTTATCATGTCTTCTCTTTATTATTTCAATTGCTTTGTTCTAGTTTTGATTATGCATAGCTAATTCTCAATTAGGGTTTAAGGTGATTGTGATATTGATTCAGAACATGTTTTAATCGTTTATATTGATTGAATTTGTGCAATTGATTTCTTCCTGCGCGTTTTAATTATCAATTGAATTTAGGGACGCCTTTATTGAATTGAATTTAGGTTGTTTCTGTTTAAGATCGAAAGCCTAATTGAAACTAGACTCACGCGTAATTGATAAGTTGAATTTAGTACGTAGCGAGAGCCCGCTAAATTTGCTTAAGGTTGAAATTGACTCGAGAGAGCGTTTTCCCAAAACCTAATCATTTGCATGCTTTCAATTGATTGATTTTCCTTCTGAGTTGAGTTCTGAATCGATGTCACATGAACCTGATGCCCTAATCTCCCTCTTATTCATATTCTACTCATTTTACTCTTTGTTCTTAGTTTAATCCCTGAAAACACCGACTTTTCATACCTTGAGATTGACCTGCCTTAGCTTAGCAACCCATTGACTTCATCTGTCTCTCTGTGGATCTCGACCCTACTGCCACTAACTACCAGTTAGTTGACCTTAGGTTATTTTGATTGAGGTGGCACGACTTTAGCCTCATCATGATGCCATATTGTTGGCTGGTGGCGTGGGCGCTGGAGCAGTGCTTGGCGATACTCTATCGTTGGCTGGCGGTACGGGCACTGGAGCAGTTTTTGAAGGTATGGTTGCGGGAGTAGTGCTTGGGGGTGTGATTGCAGTAGGCGAAGTAGGCGGAGTATCTTGGTCTATGATTATACCCTTGTTTTTCTCTTGAGCAGTCAACCTTGGCGGAGGGCTTCGTGGTTCAAGTAACTTTAGAGAGGCTTGGTATGGGCGTCCAGAACGTGTTAGGTAAGATACTTTGTCATCACTATCTAACAGCCTGATCGGGTATTTGTGACGTAGTTCTCCGTATTTGCCGGGTGGACGATGAGGTTTAGTTTCCTCCTTGAAGGGTTCGTTTTGGAGGCACATGCGGATGTCGTCATTGTCGGCTTCATCGTCGGAAGTATTCCAGATGCCGTTGATTTCGTGATCATTTGAGATGATCAGATTAGAGCAGTCGATGATGGGGTGCGTCCCTACGAATATAGCATGGGTATGCAGAGGATTGAACTGGTTTGAAGGTTTAGGGCTTGGGCTGGGCTTCACAATAGTATTGTCATCGATCAAGTCCTAAACAATGTTCTTTAGGCGGAAGCATTGCTCGGTGTCGTGCCCTTTTCCCCTGTGGAACTCGCAGTATGCGTTCTGATCCCATGACTTTGGTTTCTTGTCTGGGGGAGGCTCGCTAGTAGGTCCTATGAGCTGAACTACATTGCGACTCACAAGCTTCTGTAGCGCTTTTGAGTAGGTCATGTATATTGGGTCAAAGTTTCGTCGCGCCTTCGACGAACTAGGACCTGCAGGTGAGTATGATGCTTTCGGCGGAGGCGCGGCAGGCCTTGGTGGTGTTGTAAAAACTGATGGTGCTTCTAGTGCGTTGATAGCATGTATGGGTTCGACTTTGGCAGCGGCTCGAGATGAGCTTTCTTGATATCCGCGACCCGTACTCTTATTCCTATTTTCTTAGCGGAGGTCGTCTTCAATGAGTTCACCGACGACGCTGAGTGTTGAGAAGTTGTCAAAATTCCCGTACCGTAGGTGTTGTTGGTATGCAGGGGTGAGGTTGTAGATGAATTTAGTGATTAAATCAGTGTCCCTTGGGCGGTTAGGTATTTGAGTACAGAGTTTCTTCCAACGTGTCAGGTACTCGGTAAACCCTTCATTGTCCCTCTGAGTCAGGACCTCCAAAGTACGTAGCGAGACTTGGATGTCGTTGTTGTCCCGGTATTGTAGATCGAATGCAACTGTTATGTCCTCGAAACTACCGGTTTTGTGTGGCTCTAAAGTATAGAACCACGCCCTGGGTTGTGCGTCCAGCGAGTGTGGAAATAATGTGGCCCATGCGGGGGGTTCGACACCCATGATGGCCATTTTAGCCTTGAAAGCTTTGACATGTACGAGCGAACTTTCGTGAACTTTGAAAATGGGAAGATCGCTGAGCGCTAGCTTGTCCGGTAGCATGGACCTGGCGTTCTTTGGGATGTGCTCATTCTCTTGGTGTATGGAGTAACCCCTTGAGTTTGTAAAGCGTTCTTCCATGGTTCGAATCATTTTTGCGTTTCGTTCGGATTCTTCGGCGAGGCGCGAGGCGTTTTTCTCTGCCTCAAATTTTTGCATGATAGCCATTTGCTCAATTGTTGCGGTGAGGCTAGCTATTCTGTCATTGAGTTGTCGGACCTGCTCGGCAGTTACCTCTGGGGGAGGTGGTGGCGGTCCGGCGAAACCTTCATCGTGTTGCAAAGCCATGACGATTCTTGGTCTTGATCTGTTGTAGGCGCGCTTCTTTGGTGGTGGGCGAGGGTTTAGGTGACGATCCTTAGTCCGTCGTGTATCCAGTATTTTTCAATGAGTGAACCTGACAAAGTTTCAAACCTTTAGTGATTCTTAAAGGGAAGAAAAAGACTCAACGAAAAATCGCATTCGTGACCAAAGAAAAGCAAAAAGGTGTAAAAAGTGGGTGCATGACTCGACTCGTGTTTTTAGCTTTTAAAAAGACACGGGAAGCTTTTGAGGTAGAGGCATATTGACACGTCCCTAGTCTCGAGGTAAGAAAATTTGTATGATCATAACCTGATTAACCCAGTTTAGCGGTATGTTACTAGGGGTTTATCATTAGATTATGATAAAAAAAAGGATCAAACCGAAGTAGCGATAGGCTAGTCGATCAGAGGATGTTAAAATTGGGTAAAAGGCGATTATTTGTTCGTCTTTTATGTGTGACTCAGGATATTAAATCAAAATGACGATAGGTCACTCAATTCAAATGTGTAAATCAACGGGTTCGCGTCTGGACAAGCCCGCGTTTTTGGTTTTTGAGAGAAAAAGATCTTGTTAAAATCGGGATGACTAGTGAGTCACTCGATTTAGAGCTAATTCTAATGTACTAAAAGTTAATTTCGCTTAAAATATCCGAAATGAATTGACATATTCGGGTTTTTGCTTTGTGAAATGTTTTTGCAATAAATGTATTATGACGATACGTCAGTCGCATAATTCATTTACGTTTTGAAAAGGATTGGAAATGTAGTGATTATTTCCGATCGGTTTTGAATGTCGCGGCGTGTCACTCGTCAGGTTCAATTGACTATAGGCCAACGATCCCGACTGTATGTTCTAAAAGTATGACCTTTTGAAAAATATTTGAAAATGTATTTTCAAAAATGGACGTATTTTAAATGTATAATGCCTAGGAAATGTCTTTGCATGCAATTGTTTTGAAAGACGACTATAGTGAGGGTACTATAGCTTCGCACCTGTACATATAAACACAGGTTTTTGATTTATAGGGTAAGGTTCCCTCCGGCCATTCTCGCAACGTTTAGGTAGGGTTATCCGCAAGATTGCACACGTGTTAGGTGTGAATTCAATACGGGTCCTAGAGCGTCCGAGTTTGACTGGTTGCGATCGTTTGTACGGATGTCGTACTTGTAATAGTGGAGGGGTAAGAGATCAACGTGTCCAGAGTTATCTCACTTATGAAGCGAGCGTTACTAGGGGCCGTCCCTCGAAGGGTGTGGTTATGAATCACGAGGATTCGACTCAACGTATTTTTGCCCAAATATCGAAAGCGTAAATGTTTTCAAAGTTTCAAGCTTCACTTCTTTATGTTTTTAAAATAAAAGAAAAACTAGTTTTCAAAAATAATAAAAATCATGCTCGTCCCCAGCGGAGTCGCCAACTGAAGGTACCGGGAAGATGGATGCGAACCTATCGACGCCCTGCGCGCGCCCGCCCTCGCCCCCGGGTGAAAGCGCCGAAGCGGAATGCGCCGCATGAGGAAAAAGTCTGGAAGTTTTGCAAAAAGTGGGGGGAGATCATTGCATGAATTTGTGACCAAAAAAAATGTAGAAAAATCCTTTTGAAATGTATTTTCGGAGTCGCCACCAAATATTAAAGGAATTTGGAACCTATTCAACGCGTCTTAAAATATAAGACACGAGTGTCTCAGATTTCAAGGTGCGTCGATACCTATCCGTCTGAGGTTTGAAACCAGAGAAGGGATTCGGAGTGAGGTTACTTTTCGAAAGTCTTGACAAAATGTATTTTGAAAACAGTAATAAAAAAAGCCTACGTAAAAGTAGTCTCTACTAATTTGAAAACATTTGCTTAATTTCGATATTTGGGCTAAAAGTCACGCTACGTACAAGTGCGAATATGTATGACTCGGTAAAAATGCGTAAATAATGTAAATCGTCAAAGCTATGACATTTTACTATAGGAAATGTACGTTAAATAATAATTCATTGACTGAATTATTACAATAAACGTTATTTTCCGACCTCGTATTTGACTCTAAGAATTTGTGAAAAACCCTCGGTTTTGCATGTTTAAAAGACTAAATGAAACGGTATTATTTAGCGTCGAATCCGTGATTTTAGTCGTAATTTAATGCATGAATGAGAATTTGCATAATTGTAAAAGTGACGTCGGTTTGCTTTAGTGATATTGAGTCGCTATTTATGCGATATTGACGAGGTTTAGACGTTTCTGAATCCGAATTGCTACAACCGTATTACGAATATGGGTTCGCTAGTGCCAATATCGGGTTGGGGTTAATGTAACCCCTTTGTCCGAGTCTCAAACGTCCAAAACGTAGGTAAAATGTTTACCTTTCGAAAATGCGAAGACGATATTTTTGAGTGGATTCTGTAAATGTGTTTTTGAGGTTGAATTATGTGTTGTGTGTTGTGTTGGATGATTAAGTGTTATGATTAAGAGGTCTTTTGGAATGAATATAAGGGTTGGTATTTATAGAAAATGGCTCGTTTAAGTGTGACAAAAATATAAATCGCACGTGTATGAGCGATTTTTATTTTGTTTAATTGAATTTGTAAGAAAAACAAAAAGCTGCGGGCTAGAAACAAAAACATAATCGCCGTCAACAGCGACGATTAAAATTCATCGCTTTTTGACAGGCGATTTTAAATTTGTTTTGGTGGGCTACTAACCGCCTTTGGTCATGGTGATGCGTTTTAGGGGTGATGATTATGTTTGTGAGGTATATTACGTGTGTATTAAGATAATTTGGGCCAAATTGGTTTTGGTCCAAATTTCGATTTTCGTGCTTCGGTTTTTGTCGTGTTTTTCGGTTTTGGCTCGAAATAAAATAATAATTAAAGTATATTATTTTACGGTCTTGTAGAGTCTAATTTTGTGAAAATGTGACACGGGACGCACTTTGGCCCGTTTTGCGTGTTGCGTTAGTGTGCGTTTTGGGTCGTTTTTGTAAGTTTGGGCCGTTTTGTAGCTTGTTGGGCTGTTTTTGTGGCTTGTCTTAATAGGACGTTCCCGTATTGTGCTCATGTTCTGCTTATAATGACTAAAAATGACATTCATTTTTACGATTATGCAAATTCAAATTAATACGCTAAAAATGACTAAAACGTTTTAGACACTTTTGTACCGTTTCGTCTTATTTAAAAACATGCATGAAAGTCCTTTTCGTCATCGGGTTTGTTTTTGGGGGGGTACGGATACGGGTATCTACATAAGGGTCAATTTTGGCCCTTGGTGAAATTCTTGTCACGTCAGATTCATCTATTTTTTTACGTTTCTCTTTTTTACAAAATTTCACGCACTGAAAAAATAAAATAAAAATTACACGTGAAGAATAAATGTAATTAACTCGAAATCAATGATACATTTATATAACACATATTTCATGAAAAAAAAAAGTTCAGTAAATCAACTCTTTAATTCCACCAATGTATAATAAATAATTCAATAGGGAAAAAAAAAAAAACACAAATAATCAAAATTTTACACTAGAGTAACTAAAAAAAACAAAGTAAAAACAACAACAGTTGTTCTTAAGTAAGAAAATCAACTTAACCTCTAAAAAAAAAATTAAAAAAAATAAAAAAATAATTAACAGTAATGTGAGGGGACTCACATAAACATAAACTTACCGTGAGTCCCGTCTCACATGAGAATTTGCCCAAACCAAAATGTACGAAAAACAATGAGAAGGGTGTGTCACTTTATTCATTAAAACAACAAATAAACATTAAAAAAAATGAATAGAATATTATTATCAATTATACTAAATTAAATTAAAAAGATAAAAAAAAAAAATATAGAGAATTGTATCATACATTTTAATTTTAATTTTAATGGGTTTGTTGAAGGATTATAAATTTTTTTTATAAATATTAATTGGGTACAAATTGAGTGAGTAAGTCCTAAAATTCTTACCTGGAGACTGAAGTTTGTAGGTGTGTAGTAACGGACGTCTTTAGCCAAAATCATACTATATATAAAAGAAGAGTCTCCCAATGCTGACGTGGCAGCATAATATTTCAGTATTTCAATTTTTAAGAGCTCTCATTCAATTTGGAATTTAGCTAATTATCTCACAGCTATTTAATATATTTTTTTTAATTTATAATTTGGAATGTACTAACCTATCTCTTACCAATACAAAGTATTGGGTTACCCTAAAGACGTCAACTTAATAGAGTTCCAACTAAAATTGAATAAGTGATAGCTTCAAAAAAAAAAAAGTGAATAGGTACATAATTAATTACTCCGTCTTAATTACTTTAACTAAAAGTCACCTTGAAAAAATGAAGCAGTGCTTCATAGGGCCCACAAACTCAATGGAACCATCTAGGAGATAAACAATTTCCTATTAAGAAGGAAATTAAAAACGAAATCAAATGAAGAAATGTAGAATATATAATAAAATAGAATATAATAAGTTCATCTACTCAAATTGCACATTGGAAATATTCCATAATTATAGTTAATAATTTTTCCTTTTTACAAGGTAAATCATTATGAATCTTGGTATTTTGGTAGGCATTGGAGATTGAACATAAAAACTCATAAATACTTAATATTAATATTAATGTTAATATTAATATTGGTTATTATACAACTATTCATAACACTGAGATATATATATATATATATATATATATATATATATATATATATATATATATATATATATATATATATATATATATATATATATATAAATGGGTTCAATCAAGGCACCCTCCTATGAGAAAGACATCAAGGCACAATCTCAACCTTTGATTTATTTTTAATCAATGGCTGAGATTATCTCAGCAATTTTTAATCATTTAACTTTAAAATAAAATAAAATAAATTAAAAATAAATTTGGAACAACTTTCCAAAATTTTGCCGGATGTTTTTGAATTCCCAATTCAATTCATTTACTCTTGCTTTCTCCCTCCTCACTCCTCTTCACCGTATAATCTCTCATCCCCTTTGTCTTCTTCTTCATTCTCTTCACTCACCCAAAAAAATAATAAAAAAACCTCTTTAATTCCCTATTCACTAAACAACTTTTATTCATTAAATTGATTTGTTGAAGATTCACTCATCTTCTTGGTCCATTGTCGACGTCGTTTCTGTGACTTAAGTATGTTTTTATTTTTCTTTTCTTTTTTTTCTGCAATTTCTTTCAATATTTCTTTGTAATTAACAGTTTTTTTTAGTTGTTTAGTTTTTTTAAAATAATATTGTCATTATTTAATTTATACACCTTTTTATTTTTTTTATTTTTTTTATCATTCTTTAAATTTCACTGACATTATTCTTTTTTGAGATTTTGTTGTTTGATATTTTTATTTTATACGATTATTATTTAATTTTTATACCTATTTGTGTGTTTTTGTTCTCCAGAAATGTCGACTGAGGTTAAGGCGGACAATAAGGATGTATCGAAGTATCTTGTAAGGTGTCGTAGTAAAACACTTGTTAACATGATTAAAAATTTTAACGAAGCTCAGATTACTGCGGTGAAGAATATGATCGTAACTTAATTCCTTACAGTACGACGGTGTCAACCATTTCCTCGAAAAACACGGTTACGAGAAAGGTGGTCAAATCACCGATTTTCCTCTCAGGTTTATTAATCTGAAATGGCAGGACAAACATGCTAATGATCAGGAATCCGGATTGTTCACCATGATGCACCTGGCCCTCTATGAAGGTGGTGCTTTTGAAGATGAAAACCTCAGGCTGAAGAGGCAAATGAACTATCTAGTTGTTGAACTTGCAGCATCCCTTCTCCTTGCTGATTGCAACCTAATTCGTAATGGTTTCATTGACGACCTTAACCAATTCGTTCAAAACAAGCAAAAGTTGTGGGAATAGATTAAAGTGAAGTGTAAGATAGCTGGGATTTTGTCGAAATCCAATCCTAATTCGTAATTGTGTCATTGACATTTTTAAGCAATTCTCGAACTTTTGTTTAGATGGTATTTATTTTGACGGATTTTTTTGTGTAAACTTTGTTTCAAACTTTGATTAGTTAGTATTTTCTAAGCTCTGATTCAACAATTAAATCAAATTTCCTCCTATATGTTGATGTGAAAATGGATATAATGATCATTTTAAAAAAACCTTCTACAACATTTTTCAAAACTTTAACGTTGTATAGAAGTGTAAAATTTCAACAGCAAAATGAAAACACTTTGACAGCAACATACGAAACTTTAAAATTTATAAAACTTTTACAATGACTAGTAAAATCTGAAGCGTATTTCGGGAAATTCTATACCCCTTCATCACTAACAACCTTAACTTCAAACACATTGCAGAAAACTTCAACACAAAATGATGAAACTTTACCAACATAAACACTTCAAATTAATTATACAAAACTTTAACAATATATTCTAAAAATTCAGTTACACCTTATAATTCAGTAAAACAAAACTTGATCTATGTAACATAAAACTTTAAAAAAATTTATTAAAACTCCAGAGAATACAAATTATAACTTCAAATAAATAACTTCAAAGACATTACGTAAAACTTCAACACCTATTGACGAAACTTTAAAGACATTTTCTAAAACTTCAAAACCTATTGACGAAACTTTAAACACCTATTGGTCGAACGACACCGCATCACCAAATGCAGCATAATTCCTCCTAGCTACACCATCAGCCCATATAGCTCGCCCCAAACTGCCATCTTCATCCACGTCTTGTTCCTTGTTCTGGAATCCATTTACTTGTTCCTTATACATTTTATATGTCTTCGTACCTACAATTTTCAACTATCAATTGAAATTAAAAAAACAAATAATTAACATGAAGTTCCTCTAAAACTTTAACTATTATCAAAAAAACTGTAAACTGTCATTTCGAAACTTTAACAAATACCAAAGTCAACTGTAAACTCCCATTCTGGAACTCTAACTATTACAAACAAAACTTTAACTATTATAAATAAAACTTTAACGCCTACAAACAAAACTGTATTTCCCTCTATTCAACTTTAACAAGTAGCAAATTATTTGAAACTTTAATTATTACAAAATTAACTGTTACCTCAAATAATTGTAATTTTTACACGACAGAGATTTATTTTAAACTTTACTTATTTGAAAAAAAAAAAAACTGTAATGACAGTTTATGTAACTGCAACAATTTTTAACACAATGTTCAAACTACAACAATTAACCTTAAACTTTTAAAACTGTTAAAACAGAACTTCAACGTAAACCTTTAATACTGTGACGTCTTCTTATACGCCTTGATTGAACCTCTTCATCATTGTCTCAATCTTCATCTTCATCACTATTCATAAAATTCTGGAAATTTTGAATACACATCATCTTCATCACTATATTCTATTAAAATAAATCTATACAAAATTAAAGGAAAAAAAACATCTTCCACCATTAATAAACACTTACCATCATTATAATCGAGTATTAGCATATCCTTCATCGTTAACACGAAATTAAACTCCAAAACTTCCAATTTGAAGATGCGTGATAAAAGATTTCTTTCGAAAATAAGGTGAACAAGAGCGAAAGATTTGAAAAAAAAAACCAAGATGGAGCAAATGAAAAAAATAATCTAATGAAAATAAGGTGAACAAGAGAGAAAGATTTGAAAAAATTTCAGTTTTCAATTTTTGCCAGATGAAGGAAGTTTTAGGGAGCAAAAGAAAAAATGAATATAATGGCTCATAATTAGGGGGAACAATTCCCTCGTTAACATAAACTCACTACTTTAAATTTTTTTTTTTTTTTTTTAATTTAAACAGTCATTAATTGAGGATAAATCTCAACCATCCAACCCTACACAATCCAATGGTTCATGTTGTGTCTTGATGACTTTCTCTACTCCCTTGCCTTAATAGAACTCATCTCTCTCTCTCTCTATATATATATATATATATATATATAGGAATAAGATCAGGTAAGAACAGTCCTTTAGGTAAGAACGGTAAGAACAGTCAAAATACATTATTAAGATACATAAGGTACATTTTAAATTTAACGTGCGGGTTAGTCATGAATAATAGTTGATACGCATTTTAAAATCTAGAAGCTAAATTGTCATTAAATTGAAAATTTCTTTCAAATTTTAAGGTACATTTTAACTATACTAAAAGTACATTTTAATTTTGAACTTGAAATATACCCAAAAATTTCAAATATAACACTTAATTTTTAAATGTACCTAATATATATTTATAATGTACCTCACAAAATGTACTTTATGTGTTAAACGAATGTATTTTACGTATCTTTATAATGTACTTTAACTGTTCTTACCGTTCTTACCAAAGGTAGTGTTCTTACCGGAACTCAACCCTATATCGTCATCATCATCACCTATACATTCACTTTTAATATTTTCATACACTACATATGTAACAACCCGGATTTATATTAATATAAAAAGGTAGTAATTTCCAAAATCGTAAAATTAAATAGAAATAAAAATGGGATGTTTTTAAAACATAAAACAACAAAAGGGTCAAGGTGGCGGAATCACCCGACCAAAATCCGGATCATTACTTAATTACCACTGAATAAACTAATGCTAACCAAACTTATATAATACAAAATAATTTATTTTCCTCGCCACACACAATCCCCAACCAAGCAGCGTCTGAAAGCATCCATCTTCAACCTGAGGGTGGGTCGACAATTCAGTCGAGAGTAACTCAGTCATGATTTATGAAAATAAAAGTAAATATAGTAAATAATAAAATAACAACATATAAAGCCAATATACCAAATTATCGCACATTAGCACAATTTGACATGTAAATAAGACATGTATATAATACCTTTATCTTTCCAAGATTAACCGGTTTCATACCATCAAGTTTATAAGAAATAAAAACATGGCAACACATTAACGGGTTACAAGTAAACAATAATCGTCCATAAATATATGGACAACATGAGATAAGAACGAGCACCGTCTAGGGCGAATAACCTCGACACCTAGATGTGAAGCCAATAACCTGACAACACGATTACCATAAAAACTGGACACATAACCGTGATCCAGAAAGACGTCTAAGACTGGCCAGACTCTCGAGTGACATAAATATCTAGTTAAGGCGTAAATGTGTGGACCCTTAACCAGTCAAGGCGTAAATGTGCGGACCCTTGACCCTCGAACGACGATATAAATAAAGCGGCCACCCATAGCAGGCCAATAACCTGAAACCATGCTAAGGTACTAAGTAGGCCAATAACCTGAAACCTACTCAGTTCGGTATTGCTCTTCTCAGGTGGACCAATAACCTGAAATCCACCTAATATCTTATACTCTAGCCGAGCCATAAATATAAATAAATCTCTCCATAGTAAAAATATAGCACCATGAATAACCTCATGTTAACATGCCAAAACACTCATAACCGAGTGATAATAGTTAATCTAAATCGTATGAAATCAAATGTTCATTTCGAGGTAGAATATAAGATTAATTATCATAACAACATTAAAGTTAAAATGGAACTTATATAATTTTTATCAAGGTTATAGTCATATTAAGCGGGATTATACATATAATCAACATACATCCGAAGTTAAAACAAAGTTACAACAAGTTTATAACAAGTTATAGTGAAGTAACATAAACAACATATTTCTTTTCGAATTAATAATTATAGCAAAATAGCACATGTCGATTTGTGGTGGCTTAAAACACATAATAAAACTTCTTTTTATAATTTATTTAACTCTTAAAATATCATTCTTCAAATAGGTTCAAAATTGATTAGAAAAAAGAATTACTAGATAACAACATAAGTAATTAGTACAAATAAGCTATAATAGTATGCCTTGCACATTAAGAATTCAAGATACATGCCCTTGATGTTGTAATAGTACTTGTACGTAGGAGTAGTATGTAGTAGTATGTAGTACAATGAATTAAGAGTGTATTATTAGTAGTAATCATCAACTAGTTTTAGAGTGTAGGCTTTGCATGTGATGTGACAATAGGTTGACATTGATGTGACAAGACATATGATGTGACAAATGCATGTGATATGACAAGTCTATGGAGATGTGATTTGATGTGACAATTGTTGGATTACATTATAATGTAAACTTAAGTGGCCCATTAAGCTTAATTAAAAGGCCTAAACTACATGCTGATTCTCCTATTTCTTGTAAAGCAATTCACCAAAAGATCTGATATATTTTATTTGATCTTTCTTTGGAAACAAATCACTCAAATTATACTAGGTCAGTTTTAATGGAAAACTGACATTATGTTATAAATACAAGGTCACTAAACCTACTTTCATATACAGAAAAATACACCATTATATTGTGAGTAGTGAAGGTTTAGCACCGGAAAAATTCGTGAGATTATTGGGTTATTAGCAGATCAGGAATACCTTAAGCAATGGCTGGAGGTTTGACGCTCGATTCTTTACGCTTCCGTTTTTCGATCTATTATGCTTGTTGTATGATCTGATTAATATGATGAGTATAATATATTAGTCTTTCATTTGGTATCAGAGCCATTTATGGCCTCTGTCTTGCTTGCTTCTGTTAAAATTCCGTCTTGCTTTGCTTCTCTTCCTTGTTGATGCTGTCCGTTTTATAACCTTCTGTTGCATCTTATTTTCGTCTTTTGGATCTGAAAATTTTTCGTTTTGATGTGACTGTTTCGAATTTCTGTTTTCTGTATTTTTTATGGATGGATGTTGAAGATGAAGCATAAATAAAATAAAGAAATAAAAACTGTCCTTTGGTTTTTGTGTATTGTATACTCCGTATACATTAAAGTTCATTTTTGCTTTTAATCTCTTTTGGTTTAAGTGTAGCATGTGTCCTTCAATTTTGTCAGCACATGTCACTTCTTTTTTTAATTAATTAATTTTGAGTCTTCCTTTATTTTGCTTTGTACTGGTAGACTCTATTTACGGAGTATTTATTAATTAATATTGAGATGTATGGGTCTAAGTTATCTACTGCTGTCGTGTTGTTTTCCATCATGTGTTGTTTTATGGCTCTTCTTTTGGTATATACGGAGCATTATTTTATTACTTGGAGAACTTTGCACACTTTAATGTCTTAATGCATGATTTCGTTCGTTTAAAAATACTCCGTATGTGTTAGCCATTGTATTCATAATTCCGTGCAGTAGATTATATTTTGGTTCAATTCATTTTATATACTCCGCTTACATTGAGATTCACATGTTATATTGTTGTAATTGTTTAGCATGTGACTACATTGTTATTGCACTTGTTTTATTGTGCTTTTGGTTCATTTTTGGAGTATATATATATTGTATGATTTTATGTACATAATGGTTAGGATACATAAACTAAAGACTTAAATGTTGAGTGATTCAAAATTTTGTTAATTAAGGAGTAGCCACAGCATCTTTAGTTAATTAAAATTTTATTTTGGAATCACATTTAGATATTAAAACATTTATTAATATTGAATATACATTATGTTAAGTATATGGATTGAGTTAAATAATTGTGCCTTAAGTAATTTAAAATTTTATTGAAAAGATAATAGCCACAGCATATCTGATTAATTTAATTTTGTTTTGAAATTACATATGGATTAAAGGCATTAATTGTAATTAATTATACGTAAAATGATAAGACTTGCCCACAAGAATCTTATTATAATTGTATGATTAGTTAGGGTGAAATATTAAATTATGTTTCTTAATTTACCCACAGGTGTTTTTAGAAATATTGATTTGATAAGTTTTACCATAAAGGTTATTTTGAATATGTATCTAATTGAGTAGAACTTTAGCCCACAGGCAGGTTTTATGTCGCTAGGTTCATATTTTAAGCATGATTTACATTGGTAAAGCATGAAAAGTTTAAGTCTCAATTTTTGGTAATAAGTATGTTGTTTACCTTTGCAGTAATTTTACCTGGATGTTCAACTGATGTCAAATTTGACGTTCCTGAATTAAGTGGTGACAATTATAAGGTGTGGAAGGAGAGAATGCTGCTGCAGTTAGGATGGATGGATCTTGACTATGCGATAAGGAAAGACGAACCACCCGCTATCATAGAAACTAGCACACCTGATGTTGTAGACCTTTATGAGAAATGGGAGAAATCTAACCGTCTCTCCATCATGTTCATAAAGACTAAGATCTGTGCTAGCATTCGGGGTTCGATCGAACAGCATAAGAAAGTAAAAGATCTGCTGAAAGCTATAGATGAGCAGTTTGCAACCTCTGACAAGGCTTTAGCCAGCACTCTTATCATGCAGTTTTCGTCACTAAGGCTCGCTGAAGCAAAGGGTGTGTGTGATTACATCATGCGCATGAGGGACATCTCGGCCCAACTTAAGGTTTTGGAAGTTGCTATGTCTGATTCCTTTCTAGTGCATTTTATTTTATGCAATCTTCCATCGCAATATGCCCCTTTTAAGATCTCTTATAACACGCATAAAGATAAGTGGTCTATTAATGAATTGATGACCATGTGTGTTCAGGAGGAGAGGAGATTGCAGATGGAGGAAGGGCAAAAGGTGAACCTGACTACTTGTGCAAATAAGGAATCTGGTTGTGCAAGCAAGTTCAAGGGTCGCTTTAAGGATAAGGGGGAAGGAAAGATTCCAGCTGAGCGGACTATTAAGAAGGAGTCTACGTGTTTCTTATGTAAAAAGAAGGGACACATGAAGAAGGATTGCCCTAAGTTCAAGGCCTGGCTCAAAAAGAAAGGTAACTTTCTCGCGTTCGTTTGTTACGAATCTAATATGGTTAGTGTTAATCATAATACTTGGTGGATTGATTCTGAAACTACAATTCACGTTTCGAATACCTTGCAGGGTATGACAAACCTAAGGAGGCCGATGGGAAGTGAATGCTCTATCTATTCAGGAAATAAGATGGGTTCACATGTGGAGGCCATTGGAACCTGCAGTTTAATTTTGAGTAGTGGTTTTGTTTTAAATTTGGAAAAGACGTTTTATGTTCCTGGTTTTTCTAGAAACTTGATTTCAATTTCGAGACTTGTACCGTTTGGTTTTTCATTTGTTTTTTCAAACTCTGGTTTTAGTATTTCTAGAAATTCTGAAACAATTGGATTTGGTATTTTGTCTGATAATTTATATCGTCTTGAATTACAAAATGATGTTGCTCAAAATTCTATGCATGTTAATACTGGTTTGAAAAGATGTATTATGAATGATAAATCTTCTATTCTGTGGCACCGGAGATTGGGACATATCTCCATTGAGAGGGTAAAGAGGTTAGTGAAGGATGAAGTACTTGATACTTTAGACTTTACTGATTTCGATACTTGTGTTAGTTGCATTAAGGGTAAGCAAACTAACACATCTAAGAAAGGTGCTAAGAGGAGTTCTAACCTTTTAGAGATCATACATACGGATATCTCATGTCTTGGATATGAACGCGAATGATCCAAGATATTTTATCACTTTTATTGATGATTACTCACGATACATGTATCTCTACTTACTTCGTTCTAAGGACGAATCTTTAGATGCCTTTAAATTGTTTAAGGCTGAAGTTGAGAATCAGTGCGATAGGCGCATTAAGATCGTGAGGTCTGATAGAGGTGGTGAATATTATGGTAGATACACTGAGAACGGACAAGCACCTGGTCCATTTGCTAAGTTTCTTCAAGAGCATGGGATTGATGCCCAATACACTATGCCTGGTTCTCCAAATCAGAATGGTGTGGCAGAAAGAAGAAATAGGACATTAATTGAAATGGTGCGTTGTATGCGAAGTAATGTCAAACTTCCTTCGTTTTTGTGGGTTGATGCACTAAAGACGGCTGCGTATATATTGAACCGAGTTCCTTCCAAGGCTGTCCCTAAGACGCCTTTTGAGTTGTTCAAAGGATGAAATCCGAGTTTGCGACATATACGCATTTGGGGATGCCCGTCTGAGGTGAGAATATATAATCCACAAGAAAAGAAGCTTGACCCAAGGACTATTAGTGGGTATTTCATTGGATATGCCGAAAAGTCTAAGGGTTATAAATTCTATTGTCCGTCTCACAGTACCAGGATTGTGGAATCAAGAAATGCTAAATTTCTTGAGAATGACCTGATCAGTGGGAGTGATCAATTTCAGGATAAAGTCGTACCTGAAAATGATCATCATAAGGATCCCTCTTCTAACTCAGGTGATATATTGGTGGTTGTTCACGTTCCTCAAGTTAATAGACGAGTTCAACAACCAAATGTAGAAATTCCACAAAATACTGATCAAATCATGATAGATCAAAATGTGAATGATGACCCAGTTCATCGTGAGCAGGAGGAACAAATTCACCAAGAGGTTGAACAAGTTCATCAAGAAGTTGAACAAGTTCACTAAGAGGTTATACAAGTTCCATTAAGAAGATCTATTAGAGAAAGACGATCAGCTATTCCTGATTGTTATGTATCGAATCTACAAGAATTGGATTATAATGTTGGAGCTGACAATGATCCTATGTCATTTTCACAAGCCGTAAGTTCTACAGATTCAAACTTATGGATGAGTGCCATGAAAGATGAGATGGACTCTATGGCGTCAAATCGAGTTTGGGATCTCGTCGAGTTGCCTGATGGTGTAAAAACCATTGGTTGTGAATGGGTCTTTAAGACAAAAAGAGACTCACTAGGCAACATCGAGAGACATAAGGCAAGACTCGTTGCTAAAGGGTTCACTCAAAGGGAAGGAATTGACTACACGGAGACCTTCTCTCCTGTGTCAAAGAAAGACTCCTTTCGAGTAATAATGGCACCAGTAGCTCATTTTGATTTCGAGCTACATCAGATGGATGTGAAAACGGCATTCCTTAATGGCGACTTAGAGGAAGAGGTTTATATGAAACAACCTGAAGGTTTTTCCTCTAAGGACGGAGAGCACTTGGTTTGTAAGCTTAATAAATCCATATATGGATTGAAACAAGCCTCCCGACAATGGTATAAGAAATTCCATGAAGTAATCTCTTCATTTGGTTTCGAAGAAAATATCATGGATCAATGTATATACCTTAAGGTCAGTGGGAGTAAGGTTTGTTTCCTTGTGCTATATGTGGACGATATTTTGCTAGCGACCAATGATAAGGGGTTGCTATATGAGGTGAAACAATTCCTTTCAAGTAACTTTGATATGAAGGATATGGGAGATGCCTCTTATTTCATTGGCATTAAGATTCATCGAGATAGATCCCAGGGTATCTTGGGTTTGTCTCAGGAGGCCTACATTAACAAAGTACTTGAAAGATTCGGTATGAAAGATTGTTCACCAAGTGTAGTGCCCATTGTGAAGGGTGACCGGTTCAGTCTAGACCAATGTCCCAGGAACGATCTTGAGAGGGAACGCATGAAAAATGTTCCCTATGCTTCAGCTGTTGGAAGCATTATGTATGCCCGTGTCCTGCATTTAGACCTGACATTGCATATGCTGTTGGAGTATTAGGACGATATCAGAGTAACCCAGGATTTGATCACTGGAAGGCTGCAAAGAAGGTATTAAGGTACCTACAGGGTACAAAGAACTACATGCTTATGTACAGACGAGCTAATAATCTCGAAGTGGTGGGCTATTCTGACTCCGACTACGCTGGCTGCATCGACTCACGTAGATCCACCTCCGGATACGTGGTCATGCTTGCTAATGGAGCCGTGGTCGTGGAGGAGTGCTAAATGCACTTGGACACTACTGACAATGGAGGCCGAAGTTCAGATCTTGTTTTGAGGCTACCTCACATGGTGTTTGGTTGAAAGGTTTCATATCTGGACTTAGAGTCGTGGACTCTATTGGTCGACCAATTAAGATGTATTGCGATAATGCAGCTGCTGTCTTTATGGCTAAGAACAACAAATCTGGAAGTCGTAGTAAGCATATCGACATTAAGTTCCGAGCCATTAAAGAACGTGTTCAAGAAGAAAAGGTGATCGTTGAGCACATTAGCACTGATCTGATGATTGCTGACCCCTTGACTAAAGGCATGCCAATTAAGAGTTTCAAGGGTCATGTAGCTAATATGGGACTTGGTCCTGATTTGTGATACATTTATTGTGTTGTTTGAATCTTTTCATTCAGTTGGATATTTTCTCATTTAAGTTATACACGTACGTATTTTGTCATTTACATTTTATATCTTGAGAAATATCATTATGTTGACCTAGAGTAAACATAGGGTTTGCTCATTAAGTGTTGGTGTGATTTGTGAGAAGGCCTTGTGTAATGTGATACATGGAAGATTAGTTCTTGCTCAATGAGAACTCGTCGCTATGATTCGTATATAAGGTTTTCTGGTTAAATGGGCCAAGTGGGAGAATGTTGGATTACATTATAATGTAAACTTAAGTGGCCCATTAAGCTTAATTAAAAGGCCTAAACTACATGTTGATTCTCCTATTTCTTGTAAAGCAATTCACCAAAAGATCTGATATATTTTATTTGATCTTTCTTTGGAAACAAATCACTCAAATTATACTAGGTCAGTTTTAATGGAAAACTGACATTATGTTATAAATACAAGGTCACTAAACCTACTTTCATATACAGAAAAATACACCATTATATTGTGAGTAGTGAAGGTTTAGCACCGGAAAAATTCGTGAGATTATTGGGTTATTAGCAGATCAGGAATACCTTAAGCAATGGCTGGAGGTTTGACGCTCGATTCTTTACGCTTTCGTTTTTCGATCTATTATGCTTGTTGTATGATCTGATTAATATGATGAGTATAATATATTAGTCTTACAAATAGCTTGTGATTTGATAAGTGCATGTGAGGAAAAATATAGGACAAGGAATGAAAAGAGCAAGTGGTCGATCAAAAATGAGTTTCACACTCAATTTTTATTTGTCAAATGATTTTATAAATTATACTATTGGATTCCTCTCGAAAAATTATGTGGTTTAGCCTTTTGTTTCATCCAATTCCGAGTCCGTATGACCATTTTATGACCTCTTAAAGTTTGTCGATTATTTTTACGCGGGATTGACGTTGACTATTATTTGCTTCCACGTAATACTCTATCTCTTTTAAGAATAAGTATAAATTATATATTTTCTTATCATTTGTCCTAATTAAAGGTTAGTATAATATTTTTATATAAATCTTATTGTTTTTGTAATATGATTTATTTGAATTTGATATTTTTGCTCAACAATTATAGTTTAATAAAACGTCTAGGGATTAAACTTGAACTTTATAGCTAAACCTTTAATTAGCTTAATTAATATTCCTATTAAACACGGGGTGTTACAATCCTCCCCCTTAAGAAAAGTTTCGTCCTCGAAACTGGTTAAGGAAAAAGGTGGAACGAGGAATATCAATTTATAACTACGTCTCAAAGGCTTTACTAATGGAACAACCTTATATTTCACTGGTTTCACTCATCCTATCAAAGGTACAAACACGCTGCACCTCACATGTTAAGTTGTAACTTGAACCAAATTCGACTAGGAATCATGTTTTTAATTTTTTCTTTTTTTTTTTTTTTTTTTTTTTTTTTTTTTTGTTTTGTTTTTGTTTGTCACGACTATGATGTATATCCTATGAAATATTATGTATAAAACACATCATGTGCTTACCAACCTCGAAGCTATGACTAACTTGTAAGGCTTCTAACTTATGTTTACTTTTCATGGATCCCAAATATATATTCATCTCCCTTTAGTCGATGTCACCTTTATGAATACCTTCTATTCTAGATTTCTTGAATGTTTGGCTTATAATTTGTGTAACCCTCAAAAATTTGTTAGTTTTACTCCTTTATTATAAACCTATATTGTCCTTAATTTATTTAATTATCTGTACATCTTATATCCTCGCTCAATCTTAATTAGAGAACAATCACCAATATCAGTTTATGTCATTCCTAATTAACCTTTAATTTGGATATTCAAAACTATAGGTTCAAAAGATATCATAACATTCTATTCGCTCGTAACCACTATACTTTTAAGTTAGGTCTCCAAATATCGTAGGATTGTACTTCCTTCGCTCAATTCCTTGAGGTTTGCACCACATGTAACCCCTATACCTTAATTGTGCATCCATAATCCTCTTAATATCCTTAATTTTCCAACAAGCCATCCTTCATTCTCGTTCACTATTATCCATGACACTAACCGTAAGCAACCAAAATTTTTCCTGTAATTGTCACCACTATAATCCATATTTATGTTAGAAGGATTTTCTCACTAACGCGAGTGCAAAAGTTTTATTGTTCTTAACCATTGTAATTATTGAGGTGAGGTTGTTGGGTTAACGCACTTCCTAGATGCGTACGTGAATATAGATTAGGAGATCTATATACTATGCATGTTGGATTTAGTCTTAATAGTCAAATAGAGAAAATTGGGGAATAATTGTTACATCTTGTTTTGTCGTAAGGAAGAATATGATAGAGTATTAAGAAAGATACATTATTGAGATATAGAAAATATTGTGAATATCAAAATATTTTAATCCCAAGTAAGAGAGAAAAAGAAGTTAGTATAAGCGTATAAACCATAAACTAAATGATTTAAGAGATTTCAACTAAAATTTTGGGTGATAGATTCGACTCCTAGTTTACTCATATAGTTGTGGAATAGTTCATATTAAAACTACAATTGTGCACTCCCTAGTAGGTAATAATTGTCAGTGGTAGTTTGTAAAAGGAATGGAGGAGTAAAAGAAATTGAAGCTAAAATAAATTTTACGAACAAGGTGATGAATAATTAGCTATTGTGATGATGGAAGATTAATGAATTAAAGGTATATGTTTTGATTACTCATACATGTGGTGGTTTAAGTAAAATATGTTTGAAACGATGAGGAAGGTTAATTAAAGTGTGATATGTAATAGCTTATTCCATTAGAGACAAATGGTATATGTAAAATCACAATGGTCCCTAAGCGGAGGTAAGTGTGGTTATGAAGCGTATGTTATAATTAGGGAATGATCTAATAAGGAAAAAAAAATGTCTAGAATCAAGGTGAACATAATATATATATACAAGTGTAGATCAGTTGAGCTATATTAAGGAGGAATTGGTGAAGAAAGTTCTAGCAAGTGAGGAAGGTTCCTATTGTTCACAATTATGGCTTATTAAACCTTTTTAGGAGTTCTTATTAAGTGTTTTACCTACTCTCACATCTAACTCAACATCCTAATGCTTTCCTCAATATGATTTTTAGCTCCAAAATTAATCCTAAATATTACTTTCACCCAATTATAATATCATTCTGTTGTGTAATCGGGCATTGCTTTAGATAATCCTCTACATACTCCAAACAGTCTTCATCTCTTCCCAAATCAGTGTATACGTTCAACTAACTAAGGTCAAACCTTCGATTCATCCACTACATAACATTCCTCCAAGTATAATAATTATCATTTAGTTAAACCAGTTTTCATCGTTCTATCATGTTATCATCACTCACCTAGTATCATAATGCTTCCACTCAACCATAAATTAACTTAATTTACCATTAAGGTAGAATCAATTGGCTTCCTATTAATTCATTAGTGATGTCTATATCCTCTACCAACATCGACCATCATCTATGTAATCTTCCAATAGATGTTTCCTCAGTCGCTTCTTAATAACTTCTCTTGAATCCTTAAGCTTAAGCCAAATTTCTCTTGTCATCCTTTAGATAGTTGTAATTAATCCCCGTAAATAATCATACCCCTCGTAATTTTCTTCCGATATAGTTCTTTGGTACATGTTAGTCCTTATTGTTCAACAATTTCGTAACAATCCAAGATTATTCCTAAGTTTCGCAACTCTACAATTCATTTACACATTTCGCATCACTAACTATTACCCTTAACACTCATTACTATTCCCAATATTTCGAAATTACCTTTAAATAATTTGTATTAACTTCCTATGTCCATAAATACAATATCGTATCTCATCTCCTAACTTTAACATATCGTTCCATCTTATTCTAATGGCCTCAATAATAATTAATCCTCATAATGGATGCATAAATCTAATTCCCAATATTCGGATGCTAAGTCACCTCAAAGTTGTTGGACTTGAATTCACTTCCTAAGAAACAAGTATATATTCTACCATCCTCAAGTATAATAGCATAGAAGGTCCTAGTTTGTCCTTGTAACTTAGACATGAAACTGAGATATTTAATAAGAGAACCTACGTCTAAGACACTTATGTAGATGTCCTTAATTGTGCTAATAAAGAAGCCGATCATTATTGTTTGGCGAGAGAGACTTGATAAGAAAATTCATAATAAAAAGATGTATATTATTACCTACGGTAAGACGACAAAGAAATGTTAGCATGTTGAAAGCATAAGGTTTGAATAAGCTACTAAGAGGGATACATGGTGATTTATAAGGGATTATTCCTCAATTGTTGGTCGATGTAAATCATATAATTTAGGATTAAATAAGCTGAATAAATTAATTTTTTTGAAGCGTGTTAATCTTTATACGTTAGTAATTGATAGTCTTATTTGTATACGTATGTCTTTCCTCAAAACTCCACTCACTTAGGTTTGATATTATTTAGTATAAACATAGATCTAGGAATTCCAATGTAAATATACATGTATAGCATTTTAATTTAGAAAGTTAATTAAATTAATACCCATGTATCTAAGGATCAAACTGACAAGGTGCCTAAACAAATATCTACTTTATACATATGAGATTACAAGTAAATACAACATAGAATACCTAGCACATAAAGACAAATAGCATGAAAATACAAAACACATGTAGCATAACAGTTCCAACAGGGGGTGTGGGTAACATATAAAATAAACATCGCCCATCCTAACCCAAATACCCAAACAAATTATTCGTCCTTAAGTTGTTTTTCTAGTGAATCTCTCATTTAGCGATATAAGTCGATTAAGCCTATATATATTATTAGTCAAATAAATCATATCTCCAGGAGCGTCCCTCGATAGGTGAGAGTGATAAGTACGTCACAATATCACCTCACGGTCTCAAGGTTGCTCTGATACCAACTGTAACAACCCGGATTTATATTAATATAAAAAGGTTTTAATTTCCAAAATCGTAAAATTAAATAGAAATAAAAATGGGATGTTTTTAAAACATAAAACAACAAAAGGGTCAAGGTGGCGGAATCACCCGACCAAAATCCGGATCATTACTTAATTACCACTGAATAAACTAATGCTAACCAAACTTATATAATACAAAATAATTTATTTTCCTCGCCACACACAATCCCCAACCAAGCAGCGTCTGAAAGCATCCATCTTCAACCTGAGGGTGGGTCGACAATTCAGTCGAGAGTAACTCAGTCATGATTTATGAAAATAAAAGTAAATATAGTAAATAATAAAATAACAACATATAAAGCCAATATACCAAATTATCGCACATTAGCACAATTTGACATGTAAATAAGACATGTATATAATACCTTTATCTTTCCAAGATTAACCGGTTTCATACCATCAAGTTTATAAGAAATAAAAACATGGCAACACATTAACGGGTTACAAGTAAACAATAATCGTCCATAAATATATGGACAACATGAGATAAGAACGAGCACCGTCTAGGGCGAATAACCTCGACACCTAGATGTGAAGCCAATAACCTGACAACACGATAACCATAAAAATCGGACACATAACCGTGATCCAGAAAGACGTCTAAGACTGGCCAGACTCTCGAGTGACATAAATATCTAGTTAAGGCGTAAATGTGCGGACCCTTAACCAGTCAAGGCGTAAATGTGCGGACCCTTGACCCTCGAACGACGATATAAATAAAGCGGTCACCCATAGCAGGCCAATAACCTGAAACCATGCTAAGGTACTAAATAGGCCAATAACCTGAAACCTACTCAGTTCGGTATTGCTCTTCTCAGGTGGACCAATAACCTGAAATCCACCTAATATCTTATACTCTAGCCGAGCCATAAATATAAATAAATCTCTCTATAGTAAAAATATAACACCATGAATAACCTCATGTTAACATGCCAAAACACTCATAACCGAGTGATAATAGTTAATCCAAATCGTATGAAATCAAATGTTCATTTCGAGGTAGAATATAAGATTAATTATCATAACAACATTAAAGTTAAAATGGAACTTATATAATTTTTATCAAGGTTATAGTCATATTAAGCGGGATTATACATATAATCAACATACATCCGAAGTTAAAACAAAGTTACAACAAGTTTATAACAAGTTATAGTGAAGTAACATAAACAACATATTTCTTTTCGAATTAATAATTATAGCAAAATAGCACATGTCGATTTGTGGTGGCTTAAAACACATAATAAAACTTCTTTTTATAATTTATTTAACTCTTAAAATATCATTCTTCAAATAGGTTCAAAATTGATTAGAAAAAAGAATTACTAACTAACAACATAAGTAATTAGTACAAATAAGCTACATGCAAGATTATTTTTATGGACAGTCTGTACCATTTTGTTAATATCTGTAAATTTACTCATCAAAACAGAATGAAACCAACTCTATTAGAATGTCAACATATTTACCTTCGATTTGATATGTCGTGGTAAAATTAGTTCAAAACGAGCTAAAAGTTACAAGGTTTTAAAGTTGGGGAAAGTTTCAAGAGTCTTCCAGCACTAGTTTAACCAATATATTGTGACTTTAAATATCCATAACTCGAGTTATATACATTCAAAAGTTTTGATCTTTATATTTTTAGAAACCTCAGGACGTTATCTATAAGATCTAAGTGGTGTTTTATCAAAATCTTATTTCGTTTAATCCCAGTTTAGTTTTTAAGATCATTGCTCCCAAACGACATGCATGCTGTAAATCTGAGCTGTTAGTACTAAAACGATCATATCTGACAAACTACAACTTCAAATGACACGAAACCAACTGTAATGGATAGCCAACTCATTTATCTTTATTTCGGTGGGTCATTCACTAAATAACTCCAAACGGTCAGAAAGTTATAAGGTTAACAATTTGAGTTAAATTTCTGGAACATGCATGCAGTAAATCTGACTAGTCTGCACTAAAATGATCATATCTCATTAACAACAACTTCAAATGATACGAAACCGATAGGAATGGATAGCCAACTCATTTTTATTTAATTTTATAGGTCATGCATGAATTAATTCCAAACGAGCAGAAAGTTATGAGGTTTACAAGTTGAGTTAAATATCTGGAACATGCCAAAAGTGATCTAATGCACATAGCTACGAATTCCTTTACTTCTAATCAACACATAATCATCAATAATACACCAAAATAACATCATAAAATGGCACATTATATTTATATATAATCATATTATTATTTAAGATATTACTTTTAAAATGCATAAATCACAAATAAGAGAATCCTAGTTACCTTTCTAGCAAAAGTGATGATAATCAAGCTTGATCAACTTCAACAAAACCTTCACCTTGATCCTTAATTTCTTGAAAGAACTTGAGAGAAAAGGAAAATGAAAATGAAAGAGGGATGATAATGAGGGAGTGTTACGTGGTAGTGTGTTTGATGGTTTGAGGGAGTTTACTTCTTGTAGTGGAGATACATCCACTTTAGACCTATATGCTAGTTATTTAGACATTAAAATATTCTATTAGGCATATGGCTATAATAGTATGCCTTACACATTAAGAATTCAAGATACATGCCCTTGATGTTGTAATAGTACTTGTACGTAGGAGTAGTATGTAGTAGTATGTAGTACAATGAATTAAGAGTGTATTATTAGTAGTAATCATCAACTAGTTTTAGAGTGTAGGATTTGCATGTGATGTGACAATAGGTTGACATTGATGTGACAAGACATATGATGTGACAAATGCATGTGATATGACAAGTCTATGGAGATGTGATTTGATGTGACAATAGCTTGTGATTTGATAAGTGCATGTGAGAAAAAATATAGGACAAGGAATGAAAAGAACAAGTGGTCGATCAAAAATGAGTTTCACACTCAATTTTTATTTGTCAAATGATTTTATAAATTATACTATTGGATTCCTCTCGAAAAATTATGTGGTTTAGTCTTTTGTTTCATCCAATTCCGAGTCTGTATGACCATTTTATGACCTCTTAAAGTTTGACGATTATTTTTACGCGGGATTGACGTTGACTATTATTTGCTTCCACGTAATACTCTATCTCTTTTAAGAATAAGTATAAATTATATATTTTCTTATCATTTGTTCTAATTAAAGGTTAGTATAATATTTTTATATAAATCTTATTGTTTCTGTAATATGATTTATTTGAATTTGATATTTTTGCTCAACAATTATAGTTTAATAAAACGTCTAGGGATTAAACTTGAACTTTATAGCTAAACCTTTAATTAGCTTAATTAATATTCCTATTAAACACGGGGTGTTACAACATATATATCTTCATAAGTATTAAACATATATCTCAGCCTCCCAATGTCGACTTCAGCTGTGCTAACCATAAGTCAACTCAAACCCGGCGTAAGAGTTACCCAGATGAATCTGAGAGTAATTCACAAGTGGAACAGACCTGATTTCAAAGACAAAAAAAAAAAAAGAAAAGACCGATGCAATTGAATTGTTACTCCTTGATTCTGAGGTGAAGCATAAAATTATAACTACACATTTTACTATTATTATCCCAGTCGTACAAAATCATGTCATTCACAGTGTCTCATTATGTATCTAACTGTTGCTCAATATTACAGGATGAAATTGTCCAAGCAACCATCAGGAAGCCGTTAATTTCTAAGTTTGGATATATGATATCACTTGGAGACGTATATACCATTCGTAATCTGACTGTTAGAAATAATACCGGACTTGATAAAGCTACGTCAAATCCATTTCGCTTACAATTTGAATTTTCAACCAAAGTGGAAAAGACAAACGATACATCTATTGAATTTATTTCTGAATTATTAATAAATTTGTAAACAGAGAACAAATGCAACACCGTGAATTTTATTCACGGGTGTTACACTAGTTTTTTGAGTAATTCTATGGTGAGGCCGTCTCATACTATGAGACACCATCAATACTTCACTATAGTTATACTACATTTCACCCCCACATACAACATTATACATCTTATTTTAGTTTTTGTAATTATTATCAATTATATACGACATTATTTTAATGCTACGACATTCACTAGCAAAGTAGCAAAAAATTAAATAAATTAATTTATATTTTATCGTAACCGGTAAAAATTTGTCTCTGATGTACATTTTTTTAATAAAATATCGTTACGTTTCACGTATAATAGAGTTACATTTGAAGCAAGGTACAATTACTTTTCAAGTTAAATAAATAGGTTACGTTCGAAAAATAATATAGTTACTTTTGACTTGTCTCATACTATGAGACGGATGCACCATAGAATTTGTATAATGTATAACATTGTTCAAAAGTAGTTAGATTATTCTATATAACCATATTACAATAGATAGATTACTTGTACATTGTTAATTATGAAAGTCTTTAAGTAGAAGTGCAGTAAGTCTCCTGTGAGATTAGTCTTACACTAATTAATGGAGAGCATGCAGAGTACAAAGTGTAGTTAAAAGGATACAAAACTATATAATCGAGTAGAAATAAGGCTGACTTACAATAACTTATTGTAAGGCTTGACTCACACAAGAATTTGTGAATTGGAAGAGATGAATCTTTATTTAGTCAACTTGAATTTTGTGAAAATAATTGATAAATTGATTTAATTTTTTTTTAATAAGGAACAACAAAGCGGATGATAAAAGGCGCAACTTTATAGCTTATACGGAGTAATAAAACTTTTATATTATTCATATAATTGGTTTGGCGATTAATGTTTTACAGTACGTTAAAAGCATTAGTATACTCATGCATATTAACAATTTATGTTCAAATATCTCTTTTATTTTATCCAAAATGCATCAATACAAGTATTATTATTAAACTCGTCCATAACAGATGGTTTAAAACTAATATTTTGAATAAAGTTGGACCCGCGAATCACAAATAAATAGAGATGTCATTGGGATACGATAGTGGTGGATATAGGCTCCTCGCACTCAAAACCACCAAGAAAAACCTCCGCTTATATATAAGTCCCAATAACGACCATGGCAAATACAAAATACAAAATTCCAAAATCGTACCCGTCTCAGTACTCAAAACAAAAGGATGACGAAAATTATTTTAATGCAAAAATCACTAATTTTTATTTTTGTTTATGTCAATAATTCAAATATAATAATAAAAATTTTATACTTATTAAAATATAACAATACTACAAAACAAAGTACTTAAAAATCATTCAAACTATTAAAAATCATTCCAATAATACGTTTATTATTATATTGGGTTATTTCATAGGAATAATACAAATTAAGGTCCCTCTTCTACGTGTAAACGTGTAAGCACGACTACGAAATTTACGTAGTCGGCCTCATGATAAGTCCACGTAGGTAACTTCAGCCTAGATGGCCTCCTTAAACGTGTAAGCCCAGCTATGGCATTTACGTAGTCGGCCTCAGGGTAAGTCCTCTTCGAGGCTCCATACAGTGTAAGCCCGATTTATGTTTGATTAGCTGGCTTCAGAACAAGTCCACCTACGACTACTGGCTATTGCAGCTCCCTAAACATGTAAGTCCGGTAAGGTTATTAACTTGGTCGGCCTCAAACGGTGACCCACAAGTACTAGTTGATAAATAAGCCTAATGCCTCTATCCTAGCACGTAAATAGAGCCCTATGGTCAACCCTGGAAGCGCGGCGTGACCCATGTCCACGCCACAGGGCTCATATTCTTGTGACGCACTGGCCACGGTGTCACCTCTAACCGGGCCGCGTGACCCTTATCCGCGACGACACTAGCCACGCCACATGACCCTTGTCCGCGCCGCAAGCCTTTTATTCGCGTGATGCATTCTGCTTAGCGTCACCCTTGGCCACGCTGTGTGACCCTTGTCCGCGCCGGCCCTAGCCTTGCCGCGTGACCCCTGTTCGGGTCGCGAACCTTTTATTTCGCGCAACGCACTCTGCTCAGCGTCACCTCTGGCCGTGGCACAAACCTTTTATTCGCGTGACGCACTCTGCTCAGCGTCACTCTTGACTACGTTGCGTGACCCTTGTTCACACCGGCCCTAGTCGCGCCACATGACCCTTATCTGCGCCGCAGGTCTCATATTCGCATGACGCACTTTGCTCAGTGTGACCCTTGGCTGCGTCGTGTAACCCTTATTCGTGCCGGCTCTAGTTACGCTGCATGACCCATGTCCGCGCCGCAAGCCTCTTATTCGCGTAACGCTCTCTGCTCAGCGTCACCACATGCCGCGCCACCGACCTCTTATTTGTGTGACGTCCTCTACTCAGCGTCACCCTTGGCAGTGCCGTGAAACCCTTGTCCGCACCATCCCTAGCCGCGCCGCGTGACCCCTGTCTACGCCACAGGCCTCTTATTACCGTGAAGCACTCTCCACAGCGTCACCTCTAGCCGTGCCACGTGACCTTTGTCAGCATCGACCTTAGCCGCGCGGCGTGACCCCTATCCGTGCCGTGTGACCCCCTATCTGTGCCGCGAGCCTCTTTTAGTATGACGCCCTCCACAGCATCACAAGCTAGCTGCGCCGCGTGACTCTCCACTGTGCCGCGTGTCCCTTAGCCGCGCCGCTTGACCTTTTCGCGCCACAAAGTCTACTATACTAGATGTTACTCATATGAGAGTGCCCATTTTCAAAGTAATTAATTAATTCCTAAACAATTTAAGATATAACAATAATCGTAAGGCCCGAGCGGCCCAAAAATCAGGCAGTCTCCAAGGCCTATTCCATATTTGGTCTGCCAACAAGTAGGCATCACCCGCTTGATATCTCACATAACGCAAATAATTCATTTTACGTGATTGTATTCGCGCGCATGTATCGTCCATGATCAATAGTAGTAGTCTTGTGCATGTCGTTTCACATCGACATTCGATACCGAACCCGCCTACGAGTATGCGACTTCGGCGAGAGCAAGTTGTTGGGGGTTAAATACCAGACTACGTATTCAAAGTATAATAGAAAGACAAAATGATAGAGCCTCACTCCACTCTATAAATACCCCCACATGGGGCAAGGTAAAAGGGGGTCTTCTCTCCCACACACTCTCTTCTTCCTCATATTTTTTCCCACTTAATTCACTCTACTCTCCCTAACTACTCTACTTTATATTATAAGTACTCTCATAATCTTGTATCGATACTAACTTAGGCGTCGGAGGCTCTCCCCGGAGGCACACCATTGGGTTCGAAGTTCATTTTGTAGGTCCATTCTTGGAGCAAGCTTATGCGGCCTAGGCTACGCGACATCACTAATTTCTAAAGCACCCTACCGGATGGCGCCGGTTGAACTCCAGGAGGTTAAGAAACAATTGGAGGAGTTGATAGATCAAGGCTTCATCAGGCCGAGTGTCTCGCCTTGGGGAGCTCCGATACTCTTTGTTAAGAAAAAGGATGGAAGTATGCGCCTATGCATAGATTACCGGGAACTCAACAAGGTTACAATCAAGAACCGTTATCCTTTGCCAAGGATAGACGACCTTTTCGATCAACTCAAGGGAGCAGTGTTTTCTCCAAAATTGATTTAAGGTCGGGTTATCATCAGATAGGTGTTCGAAAGGAAGACATACAGAAGACTGCGTTTCGATCTAGATATGGTCACTACGAGTTTAAAGTGATGCCTTTTAGCCTCACCAACGCACCTGCAGTGTTCATGGATCAAATGAACAGAACTTTCCACGAATATCTTGACATTTATGTGGTCCTATTCATAGACGACATCCTAATCTACTCAAAGACTGAGAGGGAATACGAAGAACATTTGCGCACCATTTTAGAAATTTTGAGGAAAAATAAATGGTACGCGAAATTCTCGAAGTGTGAATTCTGGCTGAGCGAAGTGGCATTCTTAAGCCACATGATTTCGAAAGAGGGAGTAATGGTGGACCCAGCAAAGATAGAAGCCGTAAAGGGATGGGTTGCACCAAAGACTGTAACAACCCGGATTTTCCAACAAAATAAAATAAAGAAATAAAAAGGATTTATAAAATAAAAGAAAATAAAAGCGAGCCACGGTGGCGGAAACACCGTGGAATCCGGATCATTACTCACTAACCAACTAAAAAACGATAAAAAGATAGGCCTTGAGGCCTAGAAGTGGGAGTAAATACCCCTTACAAATCCAGCTCCAAAAATGAAAGTAAAATAATAATAATAAAACTAAACATCCTAACAAGTCTAGTCAAAAGTCACTTCAAGGCTAGTTATAGGTCATCCTCACGGCATCCTCACTTGACAAACCCGATCCCGCGCTAACCTGCCACAAAGAATGTAACAGCCACAATCAATGGGGAGTAACTAGGTGCTCCCCAGTCATATTTCAACGTAACCAAAATAGACAACAATACAACAAACAACCCAAAGGTATAGTAACCATAATGCAACCTCAAGCCAACTCATTAGCTACCAAACTCAACCAATCACACCCAACAACCTCAGAAACATGTATAACCAATACAACTCGACAATAACTAGTCCACTGACATACAAGCTCCAATCACAACAACAAGATGATGCATAACAATCAACAACCTGCAAGGTAAGCACGGAGCACTGGGTGAAGCAACAAGAATCACCCCGGATGAAGCAACAAGAATCATCCAAACCCTATGGCGGAACAGCAACAAGAAGTTTCTCAAACTCATTAGTCTAAATTTGGCCAAATTCCACCGAGCAACAAGAACGGTGATGACATTATATAAACCATAGTCTCTAACCAACATGGTTGAGAACCCATAGTCGCTCTAACTAAGCAACAAGAATAGTCGAGGGGATCATGGGCGGTATCCGTCCACAAAGACGTCAGAGCTCCTCACGCACGTGCTGTAACAGCGATCTGCACGCACACTCAACTCAAGCAATCAAACAAGTCAATTCAATAACCTGAATCAACTCACAATCAACAATAAACCAATCATCCTTTACTCAAAATCATCACAATGTCCATCATATACACAACTACAACATAACTGACCCCTTCTTGTAACCATCCTCAACACTAACCTTAATCAACATATTAAATACGGAGTAGAAACCATAAGAACTCAAGAGTAGCCATAATAAACCATTTTAATCCCCCAAAGTGATCATCTTTAATCAACTTAATAACAATATAACCCAAACTCAATATGACAAACATCCCAATTCAAGTTATTAGACACAATAGTGTGAGACCATCACAATTAAGACCAAAGATCATAATTTCATAGCACAACTAACCCAAAATCATAGCTTTGCATACATAACAAAAACCAATTCATCCTCAATCAATCATATGGTCTCACACAAGTTAAAATATGTCTAGGGCTACACCTAGTTACCTTTTCCAAACAAGCCAAAGAAAAGCACAGTTTTCACCCCTTCTGTCCAGACGTGATAACAGACGATCCAGAACTCCAAATGAAAAACTGAACGGTGAAAAGGTAGCCCCAAGAGTCAGGAACATGCTGTAAAAATTTCGATAAAATCGGACGGTCGGATCTCCGGCGATCTTCCATTTAGTGAACCTGGGTCAGAGAAATCCGAACTTGGGTTTTCTCTCCAATTCCCCCCTTCTGATTAGGGCACACATAAATCATTCAATACATAAGTACACCACAATAAACACATATAAGAATATAAAAACTATAAAGAATAAACCTAGAACGAAAGGGATGAAAGGATTACCGTAGGAGAATTATAGGAATGAATTTAGGATGAAAAAGCGATAATCTTTGACTGAAATTAATAGAGGATTTAATGAGGATGAAATTATGAGATTTAGAGAGGATGAAGGAAGATAGAAATCAGATCTTAAGGTTGCTAGGCTAGGAGTTAATAAGATATTTAATGTCTTGATCAAAAAGTTACACAAGAAACCCTAAACCTAACCCGAAATTTGGGGGTTCGGCTCGCCCAGGGTGTACCGGTTCAAACTGACTCCTGAAAATTTGGCAGTATGACGTCGAAAAAATACGCAGTTTAGCCTTTTGAATCACCTGAATCGGAGTTCGTATGAGGAAATTACACCGTTTTTAAGCTAATTACTCCGTTTTTAAGTTCTGACTACAGGGTAGCTTAATCAACGCGACAAGTGAACTGATTTTCTTGAGCTAAAAATGAGAAAATCAAGAGAAATGAATCACGAATATGATTAAGACGAATAATTAATATTAGGAAAAGTCGGGGTGTTACAATCTCACCACCTAAAAAGAAGTTTCGTCCTCGAAACTTGAGAACGAAAGAATACCCCCAAAGGATTAAGAAAACTACTTACTCCTATGGTCCTCAAGACAAGAATCGCTAAATCTACTCACCTCGATAACAAGGGCATAGACACGCTTAACGACGCTTAAGATAACCCGACATCACATATCACCCGAATGATGCTCAACTCACTCATATAACCCTTTAATACTATTGGTGCATCTTATGCTCGACAATCCTCAAATTAGGCATATTAGCCTCACAAGACCATATCGTTCAACCAAGCATCTTACTCACCGAGTCTAACCAAAACCTCGGACGGGTTTTAACCCAAAAGGCACCATTACCCATGTTACCAAGATAACTAACGCGTAAGCTAATCCCCAAATCAATGATAATGACAAACCTCATAACCTTAATCATAACGTGATCTAAACTCAAGTCAATCTCGCTCCCCATATAGTTCCACATTTTCCACAACGAAATAACCATAAATATGTCATACCATACCATCTCATTCTCAAGTCACACGTATACTAACACATAGCAATCAAAATGCATCGTTAAAAGCTTACTACTCTCTCCACCCATTATTACCATACCCAAGTCTATCCACACCTTTCTCGAATGTCACTTCCTTACTGACCTCGAATTCTCTCCTCCCATCAATGAGTTTCCTTGTACTTAACACATACACAAAACCACAATGATGCACACTGGTCATTCCTACATTATCCTTTAAAGTACAAACCCCAAAGTTTTATCGTGCTCACTATAACCTTTAAGTTTTCCTCAAAGCCGATTATTGCTCACCACAATATCACTTCCCAATTCTCACTAACTCAAGATTGTCACAACTCATCTAGCAACATAACTAAGTCCTAAAAATACTCCCTATGCAGATACTATAATCTCCAGAACGTTCACTCGCCATAATTTAAATCATCAATCTCAAAGACTAAGAATCCTCAAAAGTTACAACGACCAACCATGTGCATTAGTTAGTAAACCACTCATACTATCAACTACTTATTAACCAAACTCTATCATCTATGACTCAAATAACAATGACAAATTTCAAGGATCAGATCTCGAGCTAGATAAGGGTGAAGCACCTTACGGCTAGATGCCAAGGAGTACGATTATAGAAATTTATCAAGGATAAGATTGATGTTAATACATCAAGAGCTTTTACAAAATCGAGAACGTGAATAGCTACGGAAAGGAATGGAAAATAATAGAAGATCGACGTCTTAAAAGTCGGCGCAAAGGCAATAGAACTGAAGTAGCCACTAGAGGGAAACCTAAGGAATAGAATAACATAAGACACGAATGACAAGACTAAAAGGTGATCGGTAGGTTCATGATATAAAAGTGATGAGTTATGATGAATAAGAAAGAAAAGAAGGAATGAAACGAATGAAGTAAAAATATGACATAATAAATCTTTTGCAAGAAACTGCTCAACAACCACCAATTAGACAAAATAAATTTTTAAAATGAAACGATGAGAGAAGATAGAAATATTCTTTAAGAGTTCACACATGAAGGCATAAGACTCGTTTCCAACAAAGAACTCAAATTGGTTTCGCTATGAATGAGAGACGAAAAGGTAATTCCCGAAAAGTTTGACAGATATAGAATATGATTAAAAGATACGATTGAAAAGAGAAGTCTCGAAGTTAAGTTTCAAAACGACAGCGATTTTAGAAAAATGAAGCTACTAGAATACCAAGTAGAATAAATAACATTTAAATAAAATCGCCTTTGGATTGTGCTTGGTCTTGGAGGAAAATAGCTCACTGTATGACGACTTTCAGAGCAGGTACGTCGTCTCCAGTCTTTGCTGATACGTATTCTGTTATGGACGCTTATCATTGGCTGAGAGAAGAAAAGCAACTGGTTCCGTGGAGGTATGTATGCTGGAACTCTCTGAATATACCTCGATGCTCCTTTATTTTCTGGGAGTATAAACTTGGGAGACTATTTACTCTTGATAGAATGAAGAGGATGGGGTATAGTGGGGCTGATAATTGTCTGATGTGTGATGTTGATTTGGAAACACACCAGCACTTGTTCCACGATTGCTGTTTTGCACAGCTGTGCTGGAAGGAATTACAAACGCTGCTGTCGGTTCGTTTCTGGCCTGACCGTATTGAGCAATGGTGTCGCAGGGGTACTACGCTTTCAAAGCTTGTAAGGAATGTTGTGGCGGCTTGTGTAGTTGCTGTTGTCTATAGCATTTGGAGTATGAGGAACAAAGCTCGGCTTGAGCACGTCGTGTTGCACCCGAAGTGGGTGGTTAAGCATGCGGTAGAGGATGTCCTTGTGAGATTTAGAGCGCGAAACAAATCTGTATTATCTTTATATGATCGCACTTGGTTGAGTAAATTGTAATGGGTGTGATGTACACTCTGTCACTAAATGTTGTAATCGGGTTTTTCATTATTAATATACTTACATTTTCCCAAAAAAAAAAACATTTAAATAAATTAAATGCTCAAATTAGAAAACTTAATAAGAGAAGGTTTAGGATAACAAAGAGGTTTTGATCAAAAGTGGATGCAATAGATAAGTGTCAGTCATTTCAAATTTGATTGAGTAAAAAGCCATCAAAATGTATTGACGCGTTTAAAAAAAATGAATGGAAAAGCAAAACAATACTGATTAAAATTTTCCTTAAGATAGTTACAAAATAAGAAAGTACAAGAAGGATAAACAAACCATTATAGTACATATATACAAAAATAGGTTTTGTTAATAGTACTGACTGAAAACATTCTTGAAATAAAAGAGTTTAGAAATTATTTCAGCACGATCTATTGAAAAAAATGAGGATGAACATATTAAGAAATTTTATTGGGGAAAAAGAAACTCAAACTGTAATCACGAGCTGATAGTTTTAAAACAACTGTATAATAAGATCAAGAACTAGAAGGATATACTAAGGCCAAGCGTAGCTAACAAGCTGAAAGACGTCCCTACGAATACGGTAGGTGACTTAGATTAGGAGCTTCCGCTGCGTGCTCTGATGGTAGGACCACACATTCGTAATTCGGCTTCAAGTTTCTTGCTCCAGCTGATCAATCAGTACGAATCAAAGACTTTAAGAGTTAAATTTCTAGATATTTTGAAAGGTCAGATGAAAGAGAAAGATTTTAAATTAGAATACTCAAATGATTAAATTCGGATAAACCAATAAATCGAAAAAGAATTAAGACAGTAAATCATCAAGGAATAGATAGATTAAAATTCTCAAAAGAATTGAGCAGTCAAACAAATATTTTTAAAAGCAAGCGTCATTAATAATAAAGGGAATGCAAAAATACATTGGAAAGGAAAATAGGAGTATTATCATTCGATAAGAAAATAGAAGAACATGGTAATTAATCTTAAAAGATGAGTTTTGAGGAAATCAAAGATGTCGGATAACAACTAAGAATGTAATTATCAGAGTAAAACATGTTGCAGTAAAGAAATAGGTTTAAATCGAATGATTAAATCGAATGAAAAGCCTTAACCATTTATTTTGGAGATAAACAAGGAATCTTTAAAGAAATATCGAGGCGGTACACGATCCCCCACGTCACTATTACTCTTGTACCTGCATCCAAAGAAAACGTGTGATCTAATGGTGGGGATCCTAAGTCCACCATTTATACACTACTCATACATATGCACAAATAACGCAGACCCCCTAATGTGTCAACCCAACACTCTCACTCGGTGTTCTAGGTCAAATCCTACTCACTCACCTAAGAGAGTTGGGAGCGTATTCGCTCTGATACCAACTGTAATAACCCGGATTTTCCAACAAAATGAAATAAAGAAATAGAAAGGATTTATAAAATAAAAGAAAATAAAAGCGAGCCACGGTGGCGGAAACACCGTGGAATCCGGATCATTACTCACTAACCAACTAAACAACGATAAAAAGATAGGCCTTGAGGCCTAGAAGTGGGGAGTAAATACCCTTACAAATCCACCCAAAAATGAAAGTAAAATAATAATAATAAAACTAAACATCCTAACAAGTCTAGTCAAAAGTCACTTCAAGGCTAGTTATAGGTCATCCTCACGGCATCCTCACTTGACAAACCCGATCCCGCGCTAACCTGCCACAAAGAATGTAACAGCCACAATCAGTGGGGAGTAACTAGGTGCTCCTACCATATTTCAACGTAACCAAAATAGACAACAATACAACAAACAACCCAAAGGTATAGTAACCATAATGCAACCTTAAGCCAACTCATTAGCTACCAAACTCAACCAACTGTCACCCAACAACCTGTAAACATGTATAACCAATACAACTCGACAATAACTAGTCCACTGACATACAAGCTCCAACTGTCAACAACAAGATGACAAACAACAATCAACAACCTACAAGGTAAGCACGGAGCACTGGGTGAAGCAACAAGAATCACCCCGGATGAAGCAACAAGAATCATCCAAACCCTATGGCGAACAAAGAACAAGAAGTTCCTCAAACTCATTAGTCTAAATTTGGCCAAATTCCACCGAGCAACAAGAACGGTGATGACATTATATAAACCATAGTCTCTAACCAACATGGTTGAGAACCCATAGTCGCTCTAACTAAGCAACAAGAATAGCCGAGGGGATCATGGGCGGTATCCGTCCACAAAGACGTCAGAGTTCCTCACGACGTGCTGCAAAGCATCTGCACGCACACTCAACTCAAGCAATCAAACAAGTCAATTCAATAACCTGAATCAACTCACAATCAACAATAAACCAATCATCCTTTACTCAAAATCATCACAATGTCCATCATATACACAACTACAACATAATCGACCCTTCAGAACCATCCTCAACACTAACCTTAATCAACATATTAAATACGGAGTAGAAACCATAAGAAATCAAGAGTAGCCATAATAAACCATTTTAATCCCCAAAGTGATCATCTTTAATCAACTTAATAACAATATAACCCAAACTCAATATGACAAACATCCCAATTCCAGTTATTAGACACAATAGTGTGAGACCATCACAATTAAGACCAAAGATCATAATTTCATAGCACAACTAACCCAAAATCATAGCTTTGCATACATAACAAAAACCAATTCATCCTCAATCAATCATATGGTCTCACACAAGTTAAAATATGTCTAGGGCTACACCTAGTTACCTTTTCCAAACAAGCCAAAGAAAAGCACAGTTTTTACCCCTTCTGTCCAGACGCGATAACAGATGATCCAGAGCTCCAAATGAAAAACTGAATGGTGAAAAGGTAGCCCCAAGAGTCGGGAACATGCTGTCAAAATTTCGGCAAAATCGGACGGTCGGATCTCCGGCGATCATCCGTTTAGTGAACCTGGGTCAGAGAAATCCGAACTTGGGTTTTCTCTCCAATTCCCCCCTTCTGATTAGGGCACACATAAATCATTCAATACATAAGTACACCACAATAAACACATATAAGAATATAAAAACTATAAAGAATAAACCTAGAACGAAAGGGATGAAAGGATTACCGTAGGAGAATTATAGGAATGAATTTAGGATGAAAAAGCGATAATCTTTGACTGAAATTAATAGAGGATTTAATGAGGATGAGATTATGAGATTTAGAGAGGATGAAGGAAGATAGAAATCAGATCTTAAGGTTGCTAGGCTAGGAGTTAATAAGATATTTAATGTCTTGATCAAAAAGCTACACAAGAAACCCTAAACCTAACCTCGAAATGGGGGTTCGGCTCGGCCCAGGGTGTACCGGTTCAAACCGACTCTGAAAATTTGGCAGTTCTATGACGCATTTAAAAAAACGCAGTTTAGCCTTTTGAATCAGCTGAATCGGAGTTCGTATGAGGAAATTACACCGTTTTTAAGCTAATTACTCCGTTTTTAAGTTCTGACTACAGGGTAGCTTAATCAACGCGACAAGTGAACTGATTTTCTTGAGCTAAAAATGAGAAAATCAAGAGAAATGAATCACGAATATGATTAAGACGAATAATTAATATTAGGAAAAGTCGAGGTGTTACAAAGACCGTCACGGAAGTGCGAAGCTTTCTAGGCTTGGCTGGCTATTATAGACGGTTCGTACCAGACTTTTCTAAAGTAGCATGCCCAATGACTAAACTACTGCAGAAAGTCTCCAAGTTCTTGTGGAACGAAGACTGTGAAAAGGCGTTCCAAGAACTCAATATAAGGCTTACTACTGCACCAGTTCTGGCCCTACCGACTGACGGAGATGAATACGAAGTGTATAGCGACGCGTCCTTGAATGGACTAGGGTGTGTCCTAATGCAACAGGGCAAGGTGATCGCTTATGCATCTAGACAACTCAAGGTACATGAGAGGAATTACCCGACGCATGACCTTGAACTCGCAGCAGTTGTGTTCGCATTGAAGATTTGGCGCCATTATCTTTACGGGGTCAGCATAAAGTTCTACACTGACCACAAAAGTTTAAAGTACATATTCACACAAAAGTAACTGAATATGAGGCAACGGAGGTGGCTAGAACTAATCAAAGATTACAAGATTGAACTGCTTTATCATGAGGGAAAAGCAAATGTCGTAGCAGACGCTTTGAGTCGTAAGACTTCACACTCGCTGAACAATATTTGGGAAATTCCATCAGACATTGTTCAAGACTTAAGGAGATTGGACTTGGACTTAGTACAGTCCGACGATGCTGAGTTAAATGCAATGGTGGTGGAACCCGAGATACTCCATGACATTCGGGCACTACAATGGGAAGACCCTGAGTTAGTAACGATCCGAGAAAGGATTCCATCAGAAGGGACAAAAGGATTTGAAATTCACCCCGACGGGAGTCTTCGATTCAAAGGGACATGGTGCATACCAAACAACGAGACTTTGAAGCGCAAAATTTTAGATGAAGCACACAGCACCCGATATTCGGTACATCCTGGATCAGACAAGATGTACCAAGATTTAAAATTGCGGTTCTGGTGGATCAAGATGAAAACAGAGATAGCCGAGCACGTGGCTAAATGTTTAATTTGTCAAAAGGTGAAATTTGAACATCAGAGACCAGGAGGACTTCTACAACCGTTAAAATTATCACGAGGGAAATGGGACTCAATCTCAATGGACTTCATTGTGGGACTACCGCGGACTCCGAGCGGCAAGGATGCAATTTGGGTTATAGTGGATCGTTTGACAAAGGCGTCCCACTTTGTACCTATAAGGGAAAAATGGAGTTTAGATGAGCTGGCTAAAGCTTATGAGAAGGAAGTGATTCGACTTCATGGCGTTCCCCTCGATATAATTTCAGATAGGGACGCAAGGTTCACTTCTCATTTCTGGAAGAAACTACAAGAGGCTTTAGACAGTCAGCTAAAAATGAGCACCGCTTTCCACCCGGCTACAGACGGGCAAACAGAACGAACCATTTAAACATTAGAGGACATGTTGAGGGCCTGCACAATGGAATTTAACGTCAACTGGGAAAAGAGTTTACCACTGATCGAGTTCTCCTACAATAATAGTTATCACGCTAGTCTGAAATGTGCACCTTTTGAAGCTTTATATGGAAGGAAATGTCGAAGTCCAGTTTGTTGGGACGACGCTAGTGACAACGTGGGCACCGGACCACAAGCTATACAGGACCAGATTATCCATATTGCGTAGGATATTGCGTCTTTACTGGTTTGTGGTTAACGCATGTTTCCGTCTTTACTGGTCTGTGGTTCATAGCGGGTTTCATCTTAGATTATCCATATTGCGTTGGATATTAGGTAGTTATAATGTCCGCTACTTAGTGTTTGATCTGATTTACGAGTTTGAGTAACTAGTGCACTTTGATAGAAAATTATATGGGTGATTTACTATGAGAGTACACAAGCCGCTCTGTAGTCAAGACTCGCGAGTTTATGTTACTATATGAATATAATTGAAAAGGGTCGACTACCCCAAATATGAATGAAATGATAATGCTTTGTCCTCCATGTTGAGATGTTTTGATGATGCAATTGCTGTGTTATATGAATTGTTTTACGTTACGTTTTATGAACTGCATTGTTGTATGTTTGTTTGCGTTGATTTAATTACATTCGTATGCGTTAATTGTTATATGTTTACCGCTATGGGTTTTATATGGCTTAGCGTGTGCGGGGTCATAACTGAGTTTGAACGACATTATCCCATAGGTACCCCGAGGCTTGATTGACGATTTACACCCGGGGATTTGAAGGCCTTCTTTTGTATTTTAGGAGAATGTAATCGAATAACTCTGTTTATCTATGACTCTTATTATGAATATTGAGTTGTAAGACGATAACAGCTGGTTTTGTAATATATGAACTTAATTAATATTTCCGCCTTAGTTTAATTAAGTCACGAAAAACCAGGTTGTTACACCCTGACCATCAACGTTGACACTGCTAGCATTACGTTCATACTCCTCTTTAGTGAGCTCCACGTACCCAGGGTAAGATGAACCTCCCGCTACCACCTACGATCCCAAATTGAGCCTCCTACGGTCCCACATGAGCCTCCAACGATCCAACTTGAGCCTCCAAGCGATCCCACATGAGCCTCCAACGAACCAATCTGAGCCTACGATCGACTGTGTAATGTGGTCACTAGGAGCACCAGGAGCATCCGCTCTACGGACTGAGATTTTCATGCATGAGCTGAAACAGTCGACGGTTTTTCTTTTCATTCCTCGGCTCTTTTTTTTTTTCGTCTTTTTCAATTCCATATCTTTCATCTACAAATCAAATTCGATTAACGATTAATACAATTATTTCAAGGAGCTTTAGTTACTTATTAAATTTACAAACTTACATGCATAAACTAATAGGGTAAGTCTTACTTAAGACGGGTATATCCATCTTAAGCTTAAGACGGATTATCCGTTTTAAATAAGAATTTGTGAAACTAATAATAAAATCCACTTGTTTAGAACAAATTAACGCTTAATACCACTAATTAAAGCATTATTAAATTACTTTTTAAAAAATATTGGATATTTCATCTAAAATTTTTGAAAAAAAATTAATCACTATACGTCCAAATTTTCAAAATAATCACCCCCATTTCGCCAAAATTTTCGAAAATAATCACCCCATTTCGCCTAAAATTCTCGAAAAATTCATGCTTACTTCGCCCCAAATTTTTGAAAAAATATATCTACTTTTCTAACTTTTTTCAAAAAAGTCACATGTATTTCAACCCAAATTATCAAAAAAATCACTTACAATTCGCCTATAATTTTCAAAAAATACACCATTTTTCCGTCCAAATAAGGTGAGGATAAAAGCATAATTAATTAATTAGTTAACTAATAAAGGGTAAAGTTGAAAACAAATGAATAAAAATGCGGCGATATCTTACTTCCTCCATTCCAATAGGTAGGAAATTCCAATCAATTGTATACATTTCTATTTTAATCCATACTTTATTAAATTGAAAGACTATTATACCCTTCATTTAGCACCCACTTGATTACACCCTTCATTTAGCACCCACTCGATTACACCCTTCATTCCAATAAAGTAAGTGAATAGTAGGGTTATTTTAGTAATTATATTTTCTACCCCACTTGATTTTCTTCCACCTTAATTATCGTGTGATGGTCAAACGTATACTATGTAACACCCGGTGTTGTCCGAGGTTATTCGGGCCAGGTACCCCATTGAAGAGGTTCATGTGTTGGCTCAAGTGACATAGTGCTTAAAAGGATTGTATGTACTACTCATATCAACAAGATGCATCTTCTTTTCTGGTGACTCATCTTAAGAACTTTTCAGTTAAGCGTGCTTGCTGGAGAGTAGTCTTAGGATGGGTGACCTCCTGGGAAGTTCTCAGGATGCGCACGCAGTGAGAGACAAAGTCTTATTTGGAAAGGACCCGTGTTGGTTTTGTGGGCGATGTCACCTGGCGCAGCTCACAGTGAATAACATTTCGACTTTAGTTGGGGCCGAGGTGTTACAAATGGTATCGAGTAACCCTACGACCGTGTGGTCGAATCCTGTGTCTTGTTGGCAGTGCACGCACCTGGGAGGATTCGGAACGCTATATATTGTTGGTAGCTACCAGGTGCAACGAGGACGTTGCGTTCTTCAAGTGGGGTGTGTAACACCGGTGTTGTCCGAGGTTATTCGGTAGTACCCCATCAAGAGGTTCATGTGTTGGCTCAGTGACATAGTCTTAAAAAGGATCAGACAGACTACTCATATCAACAAGATGCATCTTCTTTTCAGTGGCTCATCTTAAGAACTCTTCGCCAAGCGTCTTTGAGAGAGTAGTCTTAGGATGGGTGACCTCCTGAGAAGTTCTCAGGATGCGCACGAGTGAGGACAAAGTGCGCTGGAAAGGACCCGTGTTGGTTTGTGGGCGATGTACGCAGCCTGGCGAGCTACCGTGAATAACATTTCGGCCTTTAGTTGGGGCCGGGGTGTTACATACTACCTATAGGAATGGAGGAGGTATTTTTTTGCGGAGATGAATAGATAATTCGGTTTAATGGCTACTTCCTCCATTCAATTCCATTCACAACATTTCACTTTTTCACATTTGTCGAGACGAATGTCGGAACGAAAATATCTATAATTTCACACTATACAAAAAATTTAAAAATTGAATATTAATATTGTACTCATGAAAATAAATCGAACAAGATGTTAGTGTAGTGATGGAATTGAATGGAGGGAGTATGACACGGAACCCCGACCCAGCCCATTGTCACCGCTGCTAGTTGAATATGATCTCTATTCTCCAGTCAGTAGTCATTGACTCACTCAAAGCTTCAAACCACCATCCCTGCAAAAAAACAAACACAGTCATCAAACACATTTAATCACACAGCAACAACAAAAGTCAAAAACTTATATAAGACAAAAATGGATCTAAACTCACTTCTATACTCCTTTACCCCTTCATGGGTTTCTGTAAGTTTTCACCTTTTTTTTAGTTATTACTCATTATTAACTCCATTGCAATCCAATTTCTTGCACATATTTTTTTGGCCGTAAAACAACTGTATCCATCTTTAAGAGTGATTTACTCGATTTTTTTTTTTTTTTTTTTTGTTGTTTTTAGGTAGGAATGTTAGTGTGTTATTTTGGGTACTTGGCAATTTTTGGGTCACTTTTACCAGGGAAGATCATCCCCGGTGCTACTTTGTCTGATGGAACTCGTCTTCAGTACTGCTGCAATGGTTCTGTTTCTTTTCTTTCGTCGTAAAGTTGATCAATTTGTTTTTGGTTTATGTTGAAATTTGGTTGTGGAAATTGATTGATTTTTTGTGAGTTTGTGTGGTGGGTGTTTTAGGTCTGTTGCAACTTGTTTTGCTGATTTTTATTCTTGCTGGTGGAATTGCTGCTGGATACGTTTCGCCTACTGTAAGTTTTGAAGCCTGCATTTCAAATTTCAATACGATACGTTCTCCTCATTTCATTTTTTTAGTCAAATATTTTGAAATGTGCGTGTAGACGAAGACATTACCCCAAAGGCCATGGGGGATTAAGCAAATAGCAGATATAGGGGGTTGTGTGTAGGCAGCCATATCACCATAGGGTGGAGGATGTTTCCGCATGACCATTAATGTGAATCACATCGAATGACTGCTTGTACTACTTCACAATAATTTGGAAAGCGCAGTCACTTGATAACTAATCAAGATATTTGCATTTTGCTGAAGATATCGCAAAATTATATTTTCAATATATGGCCAAAATGACGTCTTGTAGACATCGTACAGCTAAATGGAAAGGAAATGAAGTATTTCTAAAGCTATCTTATTGATGTCCAAAATTAATGCTCATCACATATCAGACACTGATGCAAATTACGAATATTAGCTAGTTTAGACCCAAACATGAAGGTATCCAAAGTTGTGCATCACTTCCTTTTCACCATAGAGGGGAGGGTATAGGCAGCCTTATTAACGTTAAGGGTTGTTGTTTTCAAAGACCCTGCATCTGCACTGCATCTAAGGACTTCCACTTTCGAGCTTCACTGTAAAATGAAAAGTACAGTCTGTTTAGTAGGCCAGTTAAAAATTGCATTTGCTAAACATGAATCCTTTTCACAAAATTATGAAGTATTTTAAATGTAGGTCAAATTGATACGGAGTATCTTGTAACTACATAAGTCAAATGGAAAGAAAATCATGAAATGGAGGGAACACTTCTGTTGTTGTGAAAACTGTTACAATAAACATGTGAAGTCTCACTTTGATCATGAAAGAAAGAGCTCTCTACTTCATAAGTCGTAGGAGTTACTCGTGCTATTGCCAATTGGTTTTAGAATGGAACTCTCTTGTCCTTGTGAAGCAAGATCTCTCTTAATCTCTACAAGTTACGTGCTCTTGTTTAAAACTTGTTAAATGGGCTCACATGTGAGTAGGAAATGAACAAACCTTTATTAACCCACATGGGATGGAGCCCTCTTGTCCTTGTAAAGCACGCATTCTCCCTTTCGTTTGGGTATGGCTCTGCCTGACTCTTCACAATATCATATTAAATTCTAACATTGCCACTCATTCCATCGCCCATTAGTAAGTTTGATGCAATTTGCAAATCTTAGCTATCTTAGTCGGGAAAGCGTTGAGGTATCCAAAGTTGCGCATCACTTCCTTTTAAGGCTCCGCGTACAAAAGTGTTACCATTCAATTTCATTTGCTTTGTTAATGGGTGCGAGTTGTTAGTATATCATAGCCCAACATTCGAACTTTATGTTATGAAGATCATGATGATATTGTTGCAACTGAGACAAAAGCAAAGTCATTAGAATGAAACAAGAATGTATATTATTATTGTTTGATTACAATGCGGTATTGTGAGAATGGAATGATGTGTTTAGGGTTTTCACTGTTTAGCTTAGTTTGAAGAGGCGTACCAAGGCGCTAATGGGCCTAGTCGACAAGGTGCAAGGCAAAGGCGACAGCGCACGCCTTTTTACCCAAGGCGCCCAATCTTTAGTAACAATTTTCTATTTCCAAATAAAATCTTTAGAAAAAAATAAACTTTTTAGGAGCTTCAAATTGACAAGATATACGGAGTAAAAGTTTGGAATAATGGGAAAAAGGAAGTGTATAATTTAATTTTACCTGAAAGGATACTGAAAGCGTACGCTAGTGGTCTCACTAAATGAGTCTTATAAAAAAAGGCGCACCTAAAATTGAACGAGGCATTTTAGCTAGTGCCTCATCCAAGGTGCGCCTCTTTTTAACTAAGCTTTTTAAATCACAGTAGCATGGTAAATTCATGATCCATAGGTCCAAATTTGTGAAAAGTTAGATTGGGCAAGAATGAAGCAGCTCAAGATACATCTTTCTGCAAATTTTGTTGTTTTTTGCTTTGAATTTTGGCAATGGATTAATACACTCTTATTACAGGCCATTGCAGACAGGGGACTTGAGCTACTATCCGCAACTTTCATTTTCAGTGTTGTCGTAAGTGCTATACTTTTTCTACTACTATCATTATGAATGATAAACTTCTGTTTCAAAATTTGAGATGAATCTATTCGCCCATAACGCTGTGACAGTGCATTCATGATTTATTCGAGTGCATAAGATTGAATATAAGTATCAAGAATCGGGAGGATGAAGACTACTTTGGTTGATGAAAATTCTTTAAGTTAATAAAAGGTCCTAGCAAAATCTGTGAGTCATAAGCACGGATTTTAAGGCTTATCGTGTTCAGAGTTGGCTATATTTCTGACAGCTGATCCTGTTTTACACCAATTTTGATGAAATTTGTCTGCAGATTGATCTCACTACTCTTTCATGTGACCTATTTGCATAACTGTATTGGACTGATAGACTGATTGTAAGATGTTACGTGTGTTTCGTTGCCCTTGTATGATGAGTTTTAGATAATGTTCGGGGAAGGGTGCACTTTAATCAGAAAAAAATAGACATTACATCTGGAGAGTATTAAGAATTAGCTGTAAACTCATGTGCATCACAAGTAAAAACAGAAGAGTGCTAACACTATATAAACCAAGTAGCTACTTCTATTGCCAATTGGTTTTTATGGAACTATGTATATCGTGTATTAGTGTATTACGGTTTTGTATAGCTTATTAGGACCGTGTACAGTTGATTAGTTAGATCTTAGGAGCTTAGTATAAAAGTACACTTATCATTATTTTGTAACTGATTTTCTTTGATGATATAACAAACACTCTTATTTACTTCTCTCTCTAAAACTAATACAACAGAATTTCTCTCACTAAATCTCAAGAATCACCATTAATGGAGGACTATATTCCTCCTAGTTTCATATGGTATCTTTCGCCATGACGATCCTCGGATCTTTTTCGCTTCCGCATTTCGTTTTTTCCTACGCACGAAACCTAATTGTTTCGTTTTTTCTTTGTTATTGAACCTATTTGTTCTTCGTTTTTTTTTATGTTCTTCGCTATTTTCTTCATTCAACAATTTCTTCCACAAATCAATAACAAATTCATCTGCAATTCATCATTATCAGTAAGATTTTCCAGCTCTTCGATCATCATCATCATCATCAGTAAGTTTTTTTTTTTTTTTTTTTTCAATTAATCGCCTTAGTTCGTCAATTCGATTATCACTTCAATCATCTCAAACTCATCAATTCGATCATCATTTCGATCACTCGCTTCATTTCGATCATTTTCTTTGTGAAATTTTCAATCACTCGCTTCATTTCGTCAATTTCTTTGTTTTTCACAGTTTCAATTCGTTGTTTTTCTGGTTTCTTGCTTCACGGCCCCTAAATTCGTCGATCAATTGTGTTTTCCCCAATTTTCTTCGTTCTGGAACCCTAATTTTTCCTGAAAATGTCTGGCTCTTCTTCTTCTGCGTCTGGATCACGTGTTTCTTCTCCTCGAGCTTCTTACGATCAATATGATGATCCTCTATTCCTCTCTTCGGCTGATCAACCTCATTTGCAGCTGACTTCTTATCTTTTTGATGGTCAAAATTTTCTTGAATGGAGAAGTGATGTGATTATGGCCTTGACAGCCAAAAATAAGGATGTTTTTCTCACTGATTCTTGTCATTTTTCCTCTAATGAACGCAAGAAACGTAATCAATGGAATCGCTGTGACTTAATGGTTTTGCGTTGGATGCTAAATTCTCTTCACAAGCGCATTTATGATAATGTTCGTTATGCGAAGTCTGCGAAGGAGTTGTGGTCTGAATTGAATGAACGATATGGTCAGTTGAATGCTCTTGAGCTTTATCGTCTAAAGAAGGCTCTCAGTGATATCTCTCAGGGTAATTCCTCTCTTATGGATTTCTATAGTCAACTGAAGCGTACTTGGGAGTCTATTGACAGTATCGACCCTGTACCCGATTGTTCTTGTGGTGCTTTAAAGCTCTGCACCTGTCAGTTAATGAAACGACTCCTCGATCGTGATACTCATGCCAAGCTTATTCACCTTTTGATGGGGCTTAATTCAGTGTATGAGTCTGTTAAGACTCACATTCTCTCAACTGAGCCTCTTCCTCCTATTAATAAGGCTCTAAGTTTACTACAGAAAGTCGAAACACAGAAGGAAATTTCTGATTCTTCTGGTGCTCTGCGACATGATGCTTCAGCTTGTGCTGCTGAAAATAAGCCCCCTTCTGTTTTTTCTGGTCGTTTATCTAAGAAGCCTCGTATTGATAGAGGAGACATCAGTATTAGGGAGTGTTCTCATTGCCTACGTCGTGGTCATTCCATTGACGAGTGTTTTAAGTTGAAGACCTGTGATTTTTGCAACATTAAGGGTCATATTAAGGATCATTGCTTCAAGCTTAAGGCTCTTAATTCTCGAGGCAAGCGGCCTTCTCAGAATTCCTCTTATCCTCCACGGCGAGCTGGTTTAAATGCCGGAGCTCTTTCTCCTCCTCCTGTAGCCGATACTCCACTTGTGGACATTACTCCTGTTGCTCCTTCTGCTGGTTCTTTTCAGCATCTTCTTGACCCTAATTTGGTCCAGGATATCGTCCAAAACGTGATGTCTAAGATGATTAATGCTATTTCTGGGCAGCCCTCTACTTCTTCCGATGCTCCTCAAGCACATTATTCGATGAACTCTTCTGGTACATTTTTTTCTTCTTCTGCCTTTTCTGTTTCTCCTACTTTATCTTCTAATCATTGGATTGTCGACACCGGGGCTACTGATCATATGACCTCTCATCTTCACCTACTTCGAGATGTTAGGACTTTACATACTCCATTGTCAGTAGCTTTACCTGATGGTTCTGTTAAGTCAGTCCATCAGATTGGTGATCTCGTTCTCTCTTCTTCTATTATTCTCCATAATGTGCTTTATATTGCCGATTTTAAACAGAACCTACTCTTCACAAGAAGCTCATTGAGCACTCTTCTATGATTGTAACATTTCTTCCTACTGCTTGTCTTTTCCAGGACCCTTCCACTAAAAAGGTTCTTGCTGTTGGTCATAAGTCCGAAGGCCTTTATCGGTTGTTTGCTCCGCCTCTTGTATCTTAATCTTACTCGTCCTGATATTTCTTACTGTGTTCAGCATCTGAGTCAGTTTTTGACTCAGCCTCGCCTTCCGCATTTCCAGGCCGCTCAGCATGTTGTTCGTTATCTTAAGACCACTGTGAATCTTGGTCTTTTCTATTCTTCTGATTCTCCTCTCATAGCTCACGCATACAGTGACGCCGATTGGGGCACTTGTGCCTTTACTTGCCGTTCCTTCAGTGGTTACTGCATTCTTCTCGGCACCTCTTTGGTTTCTTGGAAAACTAAAAAACAAGTGACTGTTAGTAAGAGTAGTGCCGAGGCTGAGTATCGTAGTATGTCTTATACTACTAGTGAGATGATTTGGCTTCATAATCTCTTGCTCGATCTTCATGTTCCCTCTCCTTTACCTATTCCTCTTTATTGTGATAATCAAGCTGCCGAGCACATTGCTCAGAATCCGGTTTTCCATGAACGGACGAAACACTTGAATGTGGATTGTCATTTCGTTCGTGATAAGCTCAAAGAAGGTTTCCTCGTTACTTCTCACGTTCGTTCCTCTCTTCAGTTGGCGGACATCATGACTAAGGCCTTGGGAGCTCCGCAACATCATTTCCTTTGCTCCAAGCTTGGTCTTCTCCACGTTCCTCGAAGTCCACCTTGAGGGGGGATATGGAACTATGTATATCGTGATTAGTGTATTACGGTTTTGTATAGCTTATTAGGACCGTGTACAGTTGATTAGTTAGATCTTAGGAGCTTAGTATAAAAGTACACTTATCATTATTTTGTAACTGATTTTCTTTGATGATATAACAAACACTCTTATTTACTTTTCTCTCTAAAACTAATACAACAGAATTTCTCTCACTAAATCTCAAGAATCACCATTAATGGAGGACTATATTCCTCCTAGTTTCATAGTTTTAGATGGAATGTTCTTTAGACTTGTGGATTAGACTTTTTCTTTCTATTACGGGCGTGGAAATTGGTTCATTTGGCTATCTATTAACTGTTGATGAAACTGCCGTACGCATCAAAATTTTCAAATCCAGTTTGGTTGCATATTGTATACTGTATATCTTGGAGTCAAGTGTTCCACACATACTGGCTATCACATACGCCCCTTTTTTTTTCCCTTTTGTAGATGTGATTATTTTAATAGCATGAGACTTTGATTGTCATTATCTCCTCTTGTGTACATTCCCGGCTTTATGTTTATTTGGTGATGGTTAGATGAGCATCACCTCCTTGGTGTCTTTCAATTAATATTCTCTACGTCTGTGTCAATATAATAATTACAGTAATTTGATGTGAATATTACTTTGTCGAGTCTGTTCAATTGCACATGATACGTATGTCCACAAGCTTGGAGCTTTACTTTCAATTTAATAAATAAGTATGTTGCCGTGTTTTTGTCAGGTTTGCTTGTTTACTTTCCATATGTGACTATGTGCTGACAGCTGACATATTTCTTGACTTAATTTTTTTGTTAGTTAAAAGTATTTATTCTTTTCTTATGGAGTTGCAATCATTATTTTGTGGCTCTATCCATTCTTTTGCGGTTAGACATTTTTGTTTTATAACAATATTGCGCCAAATTTCAGGTAACCTTGTTACTTTATATTGTGGGCCGGGTTTCACGTGACCAAGGTTCATCGCTGAAGCCTCATGTATCTGGAAACTTCATTCATGACTGGTACTTCTGATTAATAGCTTTACATTTTGTTTTAAGGTTTAAAATGTGGCATTGGATTTTAAGCTTCCGAATGTGGGGCAATTTAACTTGAATCACACACTTACTGTTGTGCTGATAACAAATATATCATATCTTCCAAACGTAATGTAGTCGGGAGAGTCATGCACTCATATATCATATAGCAGATACGACTTATCCTGCTCGGTTTGGTTTATGGAAAGCAGCATATATTTATTACTCTTGTAGGCCTTAGTTTAAAAAAGCGCACCTTGAGTGCGCTTAAGGTCAAAACGTCTCTGGACACTTTATGTGGGCTTTTTAGACAAGTCACCGTTAGGAAGGTAGAATACTATGCAATTTCTATATATTTGTTGTCTAGATGCTTAAATATACCGCTCGCCTTGGCCCATTAAGCATACCACTTCTTCTGTTAGGCAACATTAATATCCCAGAAATTGGGTTTAGTTGCCTAAAATTCTACTTTGAATTCACAAATGTGTTCTAGAAGCAGTGTGCCTCATGTACATATCGCTTTGTGCCTCATTGCAGCAGGCCCTCATCGCTTCTGTGCACCTCACGTCTTCTAAAAACTTATCCGTAGTCACGTAGTCACAGTACCTATAATTTTACTCGTGTGGATTTCAGATATAAGCCTTCAGCTACATACTGAATTTAGGATGTGACTTAGCAACTGTGGGTTATAATGAATGCAACTAAGGTGTGAAACAAATTTGAAATCACTAGTGAAACAGGACTCCGATGTACACATATCTATCACCGTAGTCAGACTAACTTGTTATGTCGTTCATGCTTTTGTTTGGTTAAATTACATCATTTCATAAGCCGTAGTTTACATTTGGTTTAGAGTTGGTTATGACGTTGCAAAGCTCATAACTTGATAGCCTTTGGTGTAATTCATTTCTACAATATATACTATGACAGTGTGGTGACTCCACTAATGCGTCTTCCTTCTGTTGTGCCTTATAGGTGGTTCGGAATACAGCTGAATCCACAGTTCATGGGAATTGATTTGAAGTACGCCTCAGTTTTTCACTTTACTGGCATCCTTTTTGCAGTTCTGTGATAGGCTTTTCAGATAGTAATCCACATTGATAGATATCATGTACTTCTTCATTATGTTCCACACTTCAATTCATACTAGTCTCATTTACTTCTAATTTTTCACTGAAATTAGATACGGAGTATTATAATGATCTACCCACATTACCTCACTTCAGAAACATACATTCATTTTTCCACGTTCTTCACTTCCTTCAACTCCATATCAGCCCTAATCATTGACTCAAAGGGTAACATTACCTGTCAAAAGTATTTTAAGTTTTCAACACATTTTCTTGAAATTGACCTTTTGTCAAGTGGTGACATTATAAGGAATGAAGTAGCCGATTAAAGACCTTTTATAGTTAATCAATGTTCATTGTTTTCATGTATATGATGAAGACAAAACTTTGTTTGTTTGAAGTTTCTTATAGTTGAGGTGATTTCTATTCTCATTAACTTTTACTTTAGACAATACTGCATCTGAAAAAAAAGTGATGGAGTTAATTCTAATGATTCTAGTTCCATGACATCATTTCCATTTCCGGTTTCAATCCTTCATCTTTATGTACATAACGCGTTTGTTAAACGTAAGCAAAGCTTTATTATGCATCAAAAAACATTGGGTCACCTTCTTGGACTGTAGGGTAAATGTAGTTATTCTGCTGTTTCTTGCGATCTTTACTCTACACTAGGCATCCCTGCATCCCTAGTGTTTTGCTTCTTGCCTTTTTCGTCTTCAATTTGAACTCTGTATTTGAAATGAGTTGTGGATCTGTGGATTTATTTAGCGAGAAAATGTAATACTCTCTCCAATCTCGAATTTATCTTGCATGTTTTAGTAGAAGTGGGATATAGTAGTGAAGAAATAGAACATAAAAATGCTGAAGAATAGATGCAAATTCTCTAATGAGAGCATTTTACACTTATGACGGGATGTTTTTGACCAAAACATGAGCATTATTGTAATTATTTTTTTAATAAATTGTGACCATTGGGTCACAATATACTCAATAATGGTTATAATAATCTTAATAATGGCTACATTTTTGTCACAAATAGCCCATTGTATACATTTAATGGTTTCATTGGGAAATTACACAAATATACAAAGTATGAAGATTATAGAGGGACAACACTAAAAAGAAAAGAAGGAATTTCATAGAGAGATAGGAGTATGCTGATTCAACCCCTGTCATCACTTTCAATTATTTCATTCTCAGAGTGTTGAGTTTCGTTTTGCAGATTTTTCTTTGTTCGGGCTGGAATGTTGGGATGGTTGCTTATTAATCTTTCCGTTTTGGCCAAAAGTATTGAAGATGATAACTTACACCGCTCGATGGTTCTGTACCAGATGTTCTGCGCGGTAGTATTCTCTGTCTCTGCCTCGTTCTCGCGCGCATGCACACACTTTTATTCAGCATTGATGCATTCGACTCTGATGTTGACTGCCAGATTTTTGTCGTCAGTTCTTTTTTTCATTTTATTCTAATAGAAGTGCTTATTCTTTATGATCTGTGTTTCCCCAGTTTTATATTCTGGACTACTTCTTTTATGAGGAATACATGACTTCCACGTAAGTGTTTTTTCTCCTGACTTCTATGCTCTTCAGAAAATCTGTAGTTAGGTTCTTCAAACAGAAGCATTAAGCATTTGACTATTTGTCTTTCAATGCTTGTGATACATATTTTGCTCTCAAGCTTCGAGAGACGGTGAGATGGGTTTCATGCATACTAGCAAACATAGAATAGGAGTAACATAGTTTTTGGATGGGTGGGTGAGCAGGAGATTCTTTTCATTAGTTTCTTATGATACGGCCTATTTGCTGTAATTCTAAAATTCTACGGGTAATTCTGATGTTTTCATTTTATTTTATTCCACGCAATTTCCGAGCAGATTCTACGGGTAATTCTGATGTTTTCATTTTATAGGAATTTTCTTTATTCAAGGCTCAGATATCTCTTTCTTAATCTTGATCTTGCTTTGGCATGTGAGAGGAGCCCTCTTCACATTGGACAACGTAGGCGTGTCGTGTGTGGGCGTGTTTAAATGTTGTTTTCCTCTCTTAATGTTTAGTAGTTTGCATTTTGTGTCTATGGAACGATATTATGGTTTTTGACAAATGTCTGGTGGTTCTATTTGATTTTCTAATATTGCTTTCTCGCCTTTGTAGGTGGGATATAATTGCAGAGAGATTGGGCTTTATGCTTGTTTTTGGTGATCTAGTCTGGATTCCTTTCACGTTTAGTATTCAGGTACGTCATGTCAAAACATCTATCACCAAATTTGAAGTCTTATGGACAATAAAAACACCTGAAAATCTCAAGGTGCTTATATATTACTCCCTCCATCCCAAATTACTTGTCTCTTTTTGGTTTTTAAAAAATTCCAAATTAATTGTCCCATTTGGAAAAATTACTAAATTACCCTTATGTCAACTATTGTGGGAATATGTATTTGCTCAAATTGTTTAAAGTCTTTTTTTTTTTTGTTGCAAGGCTTGGATTGCAATTTCCTTGATTGCTACTCTTCTACTTTCTACCAAACCCTCCCACCCATATTAGTAGTATAAGGGTAAAATTGAAATTATATGTAAATATTGTGAAAATTAAGAGATGATTGTGGCTTTTTTCTAAATTTCTTAAATCTAGCATTTTGGTAAAAGGGGACAAGTAATTTGGGATGGAGGGAGTATTTGTTGGGGTGTTTGGGTGGATTGGTGGGCGTTGACAGGGGATCTTACTCTCATTGCTGAGACCATTAAGAGGCATTTTCAGTTCGCTTATGATCCTGATTTGTATTGTGTAGACCTAAACAAACATGAAGCAGGTGTCTTCAGTGTTTAGCGTTTTATTGTTCTTTCGTATGCATGATGCTCTTGACATCAACTGTTGACTGGTATTGTCATTAGGAATGTTTGCAATCCTCATGAAATTCATCTCTGAAACGTAAAGTTAGGAGGTGATAATCTGATTGGTGTTTGGATGTCTCGACTTATATCCTTGGGTACTCAAAAACTATTTTCGATGTATTTCCTATGTGACTACCATTTGCGTTACTTTTATTTCACTTCTGCTTAATTTTGCTAAGGGAAATATGTTCATTTGCAAAACTTGTGTTTGACACGAAATTTCTTTGAAAACTTCAGTTCATAAAACGAATAAAAAAATGGTAGGCTTTGGAACAGGTCTTTTAAGAGAACTGATAGGGAAACAATCTTTTTCTTAGCACTCGGAGCAGTTGTAGACTCTTGGTTATTATACTCTCTCTTTTGACGTTTAATTTGTTCTCTTATGCCTTTAATTTAGAATTTTCTTGTCTGAACTCTTGAGATAGCGTGTTTGATGATTCATGCTACCATCCTACTTTCCATTGCCGTTGTAAATCTCTCTGTGTGACTGAATATTAGAGAAAAAATCGCTTGAGTAAACTTTGTGTTTAACAGCGTGAAATGTGCTGTGACACGGTCTTAAAAGGTTTAGCTCCTTGTTAGAGTGAAGGGATGAGAAAGATGGGAAAGGAAAATATTGTTACATTATCGTAACTGTAATGTTTAATATCTTTTAGCTGTGCCTTTTTTAGTCCGTATCGTGACTATGTAGACAAAACACAAATCATGTTTGGAATTAATCACTTAGAACTTCACATGATCATGTATCTTGTAGTGTCCGATAGATGAATAGAGTCTGAAATGACAACTATTAAACTTAGTTTAAAAAAGGCACGCCTTAGATGAGTTACTAGCCTAAATGCATGGGTGCATTTAGGTGCACCTTTTTGACAAGGCTCATGTAACAAGACACACTAGTACTTATAGTGCGTATTTCTTTTAACTAGATCTTTAATTATGCCCTTCTTTTTCACATTATTCTCAACTTTTTACCCTTTTTTTTCTTAGCTTGAAAACTCCTGAAAAGGAAATTTTTATGTAAACTTTTTTACTAGAACTAGAGCCTCGCATAAAAAAGGTGCCCTCCTTCGCCTTGCGCTTTGTGCTTCTTCAAACAAAGCTATTAACTGTTGCTGAAGATCGCGTAATGTTGTAGGGATGGTGGCTCTTGCGAAATAATGTTGAGCTGACAAAAGCGGCAGTTGTGGCCAATTGTCTAGTTTTTCTCATGGGGTAAAGAAGCTACGCTTTCCTTGTATCGTTCGTCTTTCTGAGTTCAGGCTGTTTTGCCATGCCTTTTTTTCCTTTGTCATCGTCTCTTCTTTTCTTTCCTTGCTTCTTCTCTATTTGTCTTTCGATCACAGTGAAACCAACTTACGGCCATATGGAATTTTGTAAATATAATAGGTATCGCATCTTCAGAGGCACTAACAAGCAAAAACACATCTTCAAGAAGAATCCAAAAGAACTTATTTGGGGGAGAGCCCCGAAGGTTATTGGGGGCAAACTGCTTGCTAGTGGTTATTGGTAAGGTTTCTTCAAACTCACGTCCTTTTTCTAATTTGGAAAACTGAAAGTAATGAAAGGGAGAATAATGTACTCAAGAAATGAAATTTCCGATTTATAAGAACTTTTAGTTCGTAATGTATAGACTATGTGAGGCTGAAAAATCCCAACTATTTTGCGAAAGCAATTCACGTTTGCAAGTGACATACGTTAGATTCGTTTGCAAGCGTCAGATGAAAATGTGTCTTCTACTGCCGATACAACTATTTTGCGGAAGCAATTCACACTTTTTAACGTAATATTATGTGTCGGAAGAAGGTAGTCTACTGTGCCTACATACACGAGATGAATTGCAGCCACTGAAGTGTCGAACTATCACATGAGCATGCATAAAGAGGGTTAAAGCAAATGCTGTTTTCGGGGCATATTCTTTTGCATGATGGTTAAAAAGGCCCCCAAAGTTTGTTCAGATAAGATTTCGTCGGCTGAATCAAATAACATTAATCTAAGTGGGTATATTTTGTCAGAAAAACCCAGGACCACTGTCCATATTTTGCCCGTGTTGAATTGGAGGAGTCATCTCAACCATTATAGACAACTTTGTCACGACAGACCATATCGGTTTTCTTTTTCGTTGTCAAGAATATTTACCACCCTCCAAAACCCGTTTTCCAATGTGCATCAGTCGTAATAATTTTCAACCCACACTTTCTGTCATTGCCAGGGGAATCGCTAGGCACTGCAATTACTTAGGCGATTTGTTGTTGGCTCTGTCGTTCAGTCTACCCTGTGGAATAAGGTAACATTCCTTCAAATTTTGCCTTGTTTATTAACACAGCGCTTACAATTTTTTGCTACCTTATGCTGCTTAATTTTTTTTGTTTCAAGTATTATTCTTTATTATGTAGTCCGTATTGTTTTATTTTGTTGCTTGCAAGTATGGGTTTGAGTGTCATACATTTAGCTAAATACGGAGCAACACTTACGACAGCCTAGTTTGACCGTAAATGTCATCTCGGTGCAGTTCACCCGTTCCTTACTTTTACCCCGTATATCTTCTCATTTTGCTGATATGGCGAGAGAGACGAGACGAGGCTCGTTGTGCCGAGAAATATAAGGACATTTGGGCCGAGTACAGGAAAGTTGTTCCTTGGAGAATCTTGCCTTACGTTTATTAGGGTGTTTTGACAATTAAGTTCTTTAACCATTCATTTTTGTCATTAGTTTGTGTTTGTTCATTAGTCATTTTCTTCAATTTACTAGCTGTATTTGTTTAATATTGACCGTTTACTTTTCCTTTTGTGCTTTCTTGAAACATTATAACTTCATCTCGACTATGTCACTATTTTTTGGGTGGGCCGTACACTAATTCTCTTCTTAGTTTAGTTCTATTCAGTTCAATCCAGTTCAGCTCTAATAAGTCCAAAAATGAATAATTTTACTCTTTATCTAAGAAACTCAAAAAAAAAAAAAGTACTTTGTAACTATCTATGCATGTCATAGGTCTCACAATAAAATTATTATAAGACCGTCTCACCTAAGAGTTAAGACTCTGTGTAATGTTTTTTATCTTCACCTTTACCCAAAATTTTAAAAAGCTTTTATGTAACGTTTGAGAATTGTCATGTCATTTACAAATTTTCATTTGAAATATAAATAATGTTAAATTATGAGAATTGAATTTGGAATTAACAATGTTATGCCTAAATTGAAGTTCATTAATTTTGTAAATGAATGTATGTGGTAGTGTGGTTGATCAAAATAGGAAGATGCTAGGATAACTTTAGTGTCAAAGGCTTATTTGACATCGTGAATGGTAGAGTGAGTATATTCATTTAATTGTTTGATTCTTTGTAATGTATGATCATCATTAATACTATTTCTCAATTTATATATTTTTTCTTTATTTGAAAATTATTTTATGAAAATTTCACATTTTACTAATATACTTTTCTAATTCTACGGTGAGACCGTCTCATAGTATGAGACCATGAATTCATAGTTACTTTTAAAAAATAACTACGTTACTTTTCATATGTAATCCAATTACGTTTGAACAGAGTAGATGTAGATCGACGATAATATATATATAGTGGTTAATTGTTAAACAAAAATATGGTCAAACATAATATAAACATGTGTTAAATAAATCATGTTACAAACATTAAGATCAACAAATATGAAAGGTAAGGAAAAAAATTAAAAATTAGAAAAAAGAAAGAGATTTAATTAAATTAGACTAATTATATTATAGATTTAGAGGTGTCTCATACTATGAGGCGGCATCATAGTAGAATTTTTATATTATGAATCAATAGTCAAGTTCGAACATGCGATCTCATGTAACCTCAATCATTAAACAAACCAACTAAGATACTCGGATTGTTGTTGAATTAAATATAAGTTAACCCTTACATTCTAGAAACTTAGAAAGGCATGACCAAACCCCAATTGATTTTAAAGTTATTTCCCTTAGGTATATTCCTTATTTATTGAATTTTTCTATACATCTTTTTTTTAAAAAAAAAATTAGTTAATGTTTATTTGTTATGTTTTTATTAGTTACAAAAAGACAATGAATAAATAATTGTGATGAATCATGAGCATATTACTGAAAAAAAAAATTATTACTACAAAATTTACAACAATATATACAGAGTTCGACTATAACTACTAAGTCAAGTATATTTTTTCAATTTCAAGTTAACGTTACTTTAAATATTCGTACTTAATGGGGCATGGTCGGCAGAAATATTCGTGACCGCTCCGTAGGCCAATGCGACTTGCGAGGCCGCATGGCCTCGGTCACCAAGATCCCAGGGATGGATATCATCTAAGGCCGCGCGGTCTCACCTTCCACACGGCCTCAGGTTGGTGCGGTCGGTCACTGAAGGTAAGAGACAAGCGTGTCAGAGTTTGTTTGCACTTGACCACTACAGGACAACGCTAGAAGACAAGATCCCAGCTTTATTGCTGACACAAAGCGCTAAAAGACAAAGGCAACCTTTATAAATAGGAGAAGATTTACACGGCCGATGATTCATTCACATATAACACAAAATACTCAAAAAGAAAAGGTTAATCACTTTCTCTCTCTAAGTTTATCTATTTACATAAGCTGACTTAAGCGTCGGAGGGTCTTTCCTTGAAACCCCCGAGGCTAGGTTTGCTACGTGTTTCAGGCCGAGAGAAAGCCAGCTGCAATCAAGCGCAAGTACATCCCACAGCAACATTCTCAAGATCACCACATTTATACTCAATTAGTTTGTATATTAAGTTACCTTAACTTTATACCCGAAATAGTACTTATAAATATAAAGCATTAAAATTTGAATAAGCGTAATAATAATGATGATGATGATAATAATAAAAAGAAAGTGAAGTAAATTGTCAATTGTGTTATTTATATAAATTAAATGTGTGACTCTACCTATTCATAAGAACATTAATTAAAGTGATGATCCAAAAACTTAAATTTCATTGATCAACAAAAGTTTACAAAGATTACCAACTAAGGGTAGATTTTATGAATGGTTGAGATTAAATGAATGGTAGAGATTAAATTATATACCCTAAATCCATTTATCCGTTGTTCCTAACGCCAATTTCCGTTAAATCAAACTAAATAAAATAACCTAAGTTCGTTAAATATATACCCTAATTCCGATAAGTGTAAACTGTATCCCCGTTTAACTAGGACCCTTTTTCCAGTAACCCTAAACCAATTTTCTGTTAAATTAAACTAAAATACCCTAAGTCTGTAAAAAAAAAAAATATACCCTAATTTCATTAAGTATCAACTATATCTCCGTTAAACTATAATCCATTTTCCATTAAAACTAAACCTTAGAGCCTAAATCCTAAACCCTTTTTCCCTTAAATTAGAAATAAATATCTTAATTTCGTTAAAATATACCCTAATCCATTAATTACGTATAAAAATTATTCCTGTTTAAGTAGAATTCTTTTTTCCAATAAAAACTAAAACCTTAAAGTCAAAGCCCTAAACTCTTTTTCCGTTAAATTAGACAAAAATACCCTAAGTCCGTTAAAAATATACCCTACTTTTGTTAAGTACGTATACATTATATACCCTTTTCCGTTAAATTAGACAAAAATATCCTAAGTCCGTTAAAAATATACTCTAATTTCGTTATCTCCATTGAACTAGTACTCTTTACCCATGAACCCTGAAACTTTTTTTATGTTTTCCCCAAACCCTTTTTCATTAAATTAAATTGAAATATCCTAAGTTCGGTAAAAATATACCCTAATTCCGTTAAGTATAAATTTTATCTCTAATTAACTATGACCTTTTTTCTAGTAACCCTAAAACCTTTTTTTATAGTGCATATTTGTTTATATGCTTAATCAAGGGTAGGGGTGTGGAAAAATAATAGAATTGAAAAATTGATAACCGCATGTTTTAAGGTTCGATTAACAGTTTAGTTATGGTTCGCAATTTTAGGATAACATCTAACCGAATCGAACCGTTAACCTAACTTTAAAAACCAAAAAAAAGGAGGGAGAGAGAGAGAGAGAAAGAGAGAGAGAGACTTTAAAAACCAAGAGAGAGAGAGAGAGAGAGAGAGAGAGAGATAGAGAGAGAGAAAGAGTCTTGTGGAAACAATGATTACTATAGATGACGAAGATAAGTAAAGAGAAGAGGTTAAATTATTTTATTATAGTATTAAAATCTATATTACTCGGACTCGGGTACGAAGTACAAATACGGGTACGAATCCTTGTACCCGACACTTAAAGTCATAAAATTAAGGATATGGGGACACGATAAACTAGCGGATACGACAACTTTTGGACACGGTCAATGTGTCCATTTTTAAAATTTGGACACGGTCAACAAGTACCCAATTTCTTTTTCTTTTCTTTTTTTTTTTTTTTTTTTTTTTTTATAATTAATGGAAAAATTGAAACATATTTTAAATACCTCTAAACTAACTCCACCTTTTTAGACAAGAAAAATTAAAATAAAATTCAAAATACTAACTTTATTGATCACATCAACTATAAAGTAGTATTGAAACTTGAAAGTAGTAAGACCTTTCAATCAACCTCTTTCATTACTAGGTGGTACTGTACGAGTAACTTTCTTATATAGTGAAAGAAAGAGAAAATAAAATTATCTCCCAAGTTCCCATAAACCTACCCACCTTCTTCCCCATCACTCTTAAACATAATTAAAAAAAAAAAAAACAGTTGAAAGAAGAAACAAAGTCATCTTGTCGAGCATCTTCAATGTCAGCAGGTATTCAACTTCCCTATTCCCGTGTCCATTTTCCCCCACCGTCGACCAGACACGAATTTGGTGTCCATACCAGTGTCGTGTCGTACGGACACGGATACGGAGGGGTAAAAGGGCGAGTCCGAGCAACATAGATTAAAATTTAATTGTTTTTCGATTTTTTTATTATATTTTCGAGACTTATTTGTCGTAATTTTAGATTTGAATATATTCTTTATTAAACAGTAAAGATGAAACATAAAAATATTTAGTTTCGCAAGATTATTAAGATTGTTGGATATTTTGTGTATGAGTTTCGTAATTAATATTCAAAATTGAGATTTATAAAAGATAAGATAACGGTACGTGGTTAACCAAACTGAACCGTTTTAGCAGTAACTGAACCATTTATAAGTAGTACTAACGGTTTGATTACGTTTTGGGTTTGGGCCGAACCGTATTAACTGTTAAACGGTAATTTTAACCGTTAGTACTCATCCCTAACTAAGGGTATTGCTCAATCTAGAGGCGTATCTAAAATATCAAGAATGAGGCCAAAATGACACTATAAGTTTTGAATTTTTTTCAAAATTGATTAAAAAAAGCAGATATAGGGGTGCATAGTATTCTACCTTCCTAACTCTGACCATTGCTAGCCCCGCCGACCACTGCCCTCAAGCACCCAGCCCCAACTTTCTCCTTAACAACCAAACCCTCAACCTTGCCCTTTAATTACGGTTGGATTTTTATTGTAAAGTTTAAAACTTTTTCACTTTGATTCCAAAATTGATTGCTTGATTCCTCTGTAATCTGCTTTGCTTGGTGAATTATTATTATTATCATCAGTAAATGTAATATTGTGTTTTGTTACTTGATTTAATGTTTTTAATGAATTTGATTAAATTTGATGATTTTGGGTTAAATTTCATTAATTTTAAAACGAGAGAAAGAATTAATGGAAAAATTATGGCAATAAAAAGGTGTGATTGAGTAAAATTCAGGTATGATAGGTGATAACGAAACAAATTCTTATTCCAAAGATAGTAAAAGAAAAATATAAAGACTATATTTTTTGGTATTTAGAATCGTAGTTGCTTTTTCATATATGAGATTTACTCGCGTGTTGTATTTTTTTTTTCTTGCCTAGCCTTTTATTAATTACTCCAATAATATACGATTCATGTTTTTTTTTTCTTTAGCCTTTTTAACCAAATCTTAATCATTTACTCAATCATGAAATTCTATTATCAATTCGATCAAGTAATACGGAGTAACATATTTTAATTTTTGTTTTTGTTGTTATATTACTTCGTACTAATTTATAACAGATTTAAAAAAAATCAGTGTTAGGATTTTAGAAGGCGGCGAGAAGGAAACAGTGATCGGAGGCGATAGCAACGATACTTAGTCAAGGTGATGTCGGTGGTGGGTGGGACGGCATGGTAGCGTTGAACAAAAACAGCCACTTATCCCACCACAACAACCACGCGTGTATATATATATAGTATTAGGTTCTTTAGAGTCCTAGTCTTGAGTTAGAGTCCTAGAGTCCAGTTTTTGATTTGAAATTTTAACAAAATAAATCGAAATTTTAACAAAAAAAATGGAATTCCAAAAATTCCAAAAATTTGAAATTACAAAATCTTTGGAATTCCAAATTTTTCTGGAATTCCTGGAATTTTTGGAATTTCAAATTTTTGGGTTAAAATTTCAATTATTTTTGTTAAAATTTCAAATCGTAAAAGTGGACTCTAGGACTCTAAAAAATATGTGGACTCTATATAACCTAACACTATATATATATATAGAAATAGGATCCCGTGCGCACCAACCTTACGGTGCGCACCGTACGCACCAAACAAAAGTCAACTTCAAACCCTAACTAATGTTCCCTTATCAGCCGCACTACAATATTGCTCACCCTCTCCCTTAACATTTTCCCCAAATTAAAAACCTAAATCAACTCCTCCACCTTCCTATTCTCAATGCTGCCATTTTTTACGATAGTGGCCAACCTCCTACACCTTCATCAATTCTTTATCTTTTCCTCATCTTTTTTTATTTTTCCTCTACTCCTTAATTTCTTAGATCTGACATCACCACCTGCCGCCCACCATCGACATAGCTCCGGCGCACTACGACGTCAGTTTCGGCGGCAAAGAAGGACAACGTCGGCTACACTTGTGGTGGCGTACAACACAAACGACATCCCCAACACCGGTAACATCGACAAACACTCATTCAACACGACGTCATTCTAGATTTGCGGTGATCCGGCGAGGAAAAGGCCGCAGATCTGAGAGAGGGAATGAGATTTGCGGCGGTCGTAGGTGAAGCTTGGTGGTCGACGTATGTTACAGTGGTGGTGGAGGTGGGTGTAAAGTTGTGGTGGTGCTCGTGCAATATGGTGCAGTAGATTGTTCATAAGTATTGTATGTATTTATTAGTAGTATTTTTTGTGTATCCAGATTATGTATTTGTGTACCCGGCTTACATTATTGTGTATCCAATTTAACGTCGTCGAATCTATGAAATAAATAAAGAATCAAATTATCATAAAAAACTTAACCAAAACTTTGTATTTTATTTGAATTTTTTGTGTACATAAATCATTTTTTTGTGTATCCGGGTGACATATCTGTGTACCTAATAAATCATGTTGTGTACCAAACTGTCAGACTTGTGTATCTAGTTTACAAATTTGTGTATCTAGTTAGTGCGTCACAGTGCTACCCAGTAAGGTAATTAATCTTACGGGATCCTGACCCTATATATATATATATATATATATATATATATATATATATATATATATATATATATATATATAAATATATATATATATATATATATATATATATATATATATATATATAGGTTATTTAGAGTCCTAGGTTAGGGTTAGAGTCCTAGAGTTCTAATGTGAGCCCTTGGATCAATTTAGATCAATGGCTAAGATTACTCTTGTAATTAATACATTGTCCCTCTAAAAAAAAAAAAAAAAAAGAGAAAAAGAAGCGCGGTAATTGACGAACAAAAGAACGTAACAATTCAATTTCATTTCATTCTCTCTCTCTTCCATTTTTCCTGACTCTTCACTTCCTCTCCCCAACACTGAAACAATTTTCCTTTTCAATTATTCATCATCGGTTTTCATCTTCTTCAATTCTTCATCTTGTTCGCTTCAATTCTTCATCTTGTTCGCTTCAACTCTTCAATTATCTTCTTCAATTATCCCTTGTTTATTAAAGGTTAGTTTGATTTTCTGGTTTTTCAATTAATTATGCTTTTTCGTTTTTTTTAGGATTTAATTGGTTTTTAGTTTAGATTTATTTGTTTATGTTCAAAAGTTCTTTTTAAATTTTCAACTTCAAATTTTATTGTATTGAGAAGTTTCGTTTTTTCTCATTTTAGTTTAGGTTCAGATTTTCGTTTTAATTTTATTTTCTACTTAGTTTAGGTTCATATTTTTTTTTCATCATTTATTTTATGCGTTTTGAAATTTATTCAGTTTTTCTGTTAATTTTTTTTACTTAATTTTGTATATTTCTTGTGTTTTCTGTGTATTCTTATTCAGAAAATTGAAAACCCTAAAAATTGATTGTTACTTAATTTTCTGGTTTTTGACGATTCTCATATAAAAATTGGAAATTCTTAAATATTGGTTGTTATTCCGTTTTCTGCCCTTGGTGTTTCGAATTTTTTAATTGAAATTTAACTCCTCCCTTTTTCTGGAATTACTTTGTTTTTACGAAGTTCAATTTATTCACATTTTTTCTGTTTTTGTTGAATTCATTCTTTGTTGCTAATTGTACTGTATCAAATACATTTGTAGATGTCGTCTTCTAACAGTTCTGCTTTCGAGGTTGAGTACAAGGGTGACTCATCACAAGAAGTTGGGGTTGATGAAATAGAAAAGTCAGAGGACGTTTTATTGTGAGGAAGTCAGGTGTTCGATTAGCAGATGTGTTGTGAGGGGATACATGGAAGAAGCTAATGAGGAGGTTACTACGTTGAAAGACTCTGCAAGAGATAGAGTGATTGAAGTCCACTATAAACCAGGTAATAGAATTCTTTTAATTCCTTTTAAAAAGTCGAATTTCAATGTTGAAATGTCATTTTTTTGGTTAAAAAATTAAAACTGATCAAACCAACAAACTGATCCTGCAATAGAATTCTTTTTTTTCTTGTTAAAATTTCGAAATTCAGTGTTGGAATTTCAAATTCTGAGAAAGCTTTATTATTTAAATAACAATAATAGTGTCGCTTTGAAAATGGTCACAGAGAATTCTGATATGAGATGCAGTTGTACACTTTACAAACGTAAAATTAGGCTTTTATTTCGCCTAAATCGGAGTCCGAACAAAGATTTACGGAGTCTTTTATAAACTCAATTTTATTTTACGCGGATTTGTGATTTCGTTTTTAAATCAAACATTTTGATATTCACAAATTTCTTCCAATACTAATGAAAATGAGATCGATGATGTGTAGACGTCCGAAGATGTCATTGAAGAGGCTGAACAGTCCAGTTATGTCGGAAAGTGCCGCACTTGAAAGCTTGTGCGAATTGTGGACAAAACGTCAATTGAAGAGCAAAGCTGACAAGCGGTCTAAATGATTTTCTTCTAATCTAGAATTTTGTACTTATTTTGCTACTTTATTTTATGAGATTCCATGTAAACACTCATGTGTTCTTTTGTTTTTAGAAGTAATGTCCTTATGAATGAACAATTGCAAACAAAATTTCAACATAATTGCAAAGACAGTTACACCAATTTGTGAAATTTTAACATCTGTTTTTAGAATGTTAATATCTGTATTAGAATTTTAATATCTGTATTTAGAATTTCAATCATTCAGAATTTTAATAATTGTTCAAGGGTGGAGGATGAACTAGCTAGTGTACATGCCCTAAATGGGTGAATTTTGTAATGTTTTTGGATGAATTGAATACATGGAGCTAAATTCTTTTAAAAAAAATATGAAACTTCAAACCAAAAAAGTGAAATTACAACCTTTAAATCAAGAATTCTGATTCATAGATTAAGATAATTCTCGTTGTTAACTGATCTAAGTTATTTAATACCACCTACAATAACGATACAAACCTCTAAGTTTCAATGGATATAAAATAATTACTGCTTAATTTTGGAACTTCAACCACTTAAATTGTAATTTCAATTGAATAAAAAAGAGTACATCAATGTCACAAAAAAAATTTGAGTACAAAGTATCAAAACTAAACTTCAACTTCTTCATCAACAGAGCTCTCATGCATTTGTCTCACTTTAAATTAGAGCCCTTTATATAAATGAGTTTGGAGCATTTCTATTGTCATAATTTGTCATTTGTTTACAATTGTTACAAAACTTTTTCGGTTTACTTGATACATCAACAACACTCTTACTCTACAACATCCGCTTCGTAGTCCCCTTGTTCCTCCAATATGTAATTGCTCCAATATTCAACTGTCATGAAGATCACAACAAAAGAAAATAATGAAATTTTAAATTTTAACATCTGTATTTAGAATTTTAGTATCTGTATTTAGAATTTCAATCCTACAGAATAAAATACCTTAAATAACGTCTTGTCGTCTTGCAACATTCACTCTTTCTTATACCACCGCTATTTCCATCTGTAATGACACCAAAAATATAACATCAAAATACAATACCACCGTTTGAATACGATTTAACTTATTATTCTGCCCACACCGTAAATATATAGAAATGAAATTCTAAGACTAAAAAATAGAATTTTAACATATATTTTTGAAATTTCAACCACTCGCCTTCTAATTGCACGAACGTTTTAAAACTCAAATTTTTTTACACTTTCTTCTTGCAAAATTCACCATCTCTTACTGTAATCCATTTACACCTGCAACGACACACTAAAACACCAAAAAGAAAAGAATCTTGAATTTCATAATTACTATTTCAATTGTAAATTTCGTCTTCTTTATAAAAAAAATTCAGAAAAAGGGAAAGAAGATGGGTCGTCTCTTAGTTGCTCCATTATTCAATGAAAATCACGGCAACACAAACTCAAGAATTTAAACAAAGAGACAAAATCAATACCTGTTTCGTAACTTTCTTCAAAATAACTCGCTGCAACTATGAAAAAACATAGATGAATTGAAAATCTGAAATTTCACAGAAAAGGAAAGAAGAAGGACCATTTAATTGGGGAGAGAAATCTGAAATTTCACAAAAAAGGAAAGAAGAAGGACCATTTAATTGGGGAGAGAAATCTGAAATTTCATCAAAGAAATGCATGAACAATGAGGCAACATAATACCTGGAAAACGAAAAAACAAAAGATGAACGATGAAGAAGAAGAAAAACCAGTAAAAAAAAAAAAAGGAAGAAAAAGAAGCAATATAATCAAAAATACCTGGAAAAAGAAAAAAAAAAAAAAAAAAAAAGAAGAAGAAGAGGAAGCAGTAGATTAATGGAGACAACTGGATGGTTTTTTGGTTTCCTCCGTTCAGCAGCCCCCAAAAAAAAACAGTTGAATGAGGCTAATTTTTTAATTGGCTGAAATTTAGTTTGTTTTTCTATTTTTTTTTAATTAATGAAAGCTAATCTCCACCCTCCATTCTATTCTAATCCAAGGGCTCACAATTAGACTCTAGGACTCTACTCAATACTTGGACTCTCTATAACTTTTCTCTCTCTCTCTCTCTCTATATATATATATATATATATATATATATATATATATATAGAATTAGGATCAATTAAGTCTCACCCAATTCACTAAGTCTCTATCTAAGCCCTTGGATGAGAAAAAAATGAATGACTAAGATTAAACAATGATTCACTCTCCTTCAAAACCCTAAACTTATTCTCCCTCCCTCATTTTCTTACTGACTCATTCTCTCTCTACCTCCATTCTCTTTATACTCTCATTTTATTTATCTCCCACAATCACCTAGCACCACCAATCACCACCACAACTATAAACCACCTCAAACCACCAAGCTCACTCGGTTGCCGCCGCCCCACCGGCCAACACCACCGCCGGAGAAGCCCTTTGGCGCCACCACCGCACCCACCATCACCACACCACCTTCAACAACCCACTTTATGGGCACCACCACCACAAACACCATTTTTCTCATCAACAACCAACCAAACTACCAACATTCAATCTATTTTCCCAAAAAAAAAAAAAAAACTTAGATTTGAAATTTAAAAATTCCAGATTTTAGGTAAATAGCGGGCGACGGTGGTAGTAGGTGTTGGTAAGAGCGGTTTTTTTTCTCTAGGTCTTTTTTTTTTTTTTCTTTTTGTTTTTAAGATGAGTTTTTTAGATCTGTTTTTTTTTTCTTTTTGTTTTTTAGATTCATGTTGGTGGTGGAGTAGTGGATGGTGGTGGTGACGCCGGTGGTAGGTGATTTTTTTTTTTTTTTTTTAGATCTTGATTTTTTTTTTCCAGATTTAATTGATGGCGGCGGCGGTGGTGGCAGGTGGAGTAGGTGAAACTAGTGGTGGTGGTGGTGGTCGCGAGAGCGGACTCGGTGAGGGTGGTGGTGGTGGCCTCACGAAATAAGTGAGGGTGGTGGCGGCTTGTGTAATGGTTGGTAGTTTATATTTTTGGACTAGATCTAGGGTGAATGGATGGTACTCAAGTCATGGACTTGAAATCACTGTTCCGAGGTTTACAGTTTCATTCATAAAGGACAAAAGTTTCATTTGTATTATCTAACAGTTATATTTGTAATAAAATAAAATTTATTTAGCAAAACTTTCACTTGTATTAAACAACCGTTACATTTGTAAAGGACCACAGTTTCACTTATCTTTAAATTACATAAATTTCAATTTGCATAAAATAAAATTTGTTTAGTAAAAACCACAATTTAGTATAAAGTTACAAAATTTATCGTTAAAGTTTCAATTGTAACACTTAAAGTTACATTCTTACAAGTCCGAAATCGAAAAAAACTTGTCCTAAAATATAATTTTAAAAACTAGATTACATAAATTCATTTTTTTTATTTATTAAAAACTAGATTTTAAAATTTAATATCACAATTAAATATTAATAGTTTTACTTAGATATTAACTAAACTCTCTAATTTCTCCTCTCCTTTTCTTACAAATGTAATTGCAACAACTGTAGATAAAAATTTAAATTTATATTTTATGAGTGTAAAATCAATATATTACGAATGAAACTATTATTTTATACAAGTGAAACTGTTATCCTTTACGAGTGAAACTTTAATTCTCGAAACCATTAATTTGAGTCCATGGCTTTGTTATCACTTATCCACCCCAGATCTGGTCCTACTAACAAAAAACACCAAACATTCAACCACTACCAAACATTTTCCAAGCCACCACCACCCACCCCAATCCACTTTGTACCACCACCCACCCCAATCCACTTTGTGTTCCCATTACTAGTCCACCACCCTAACCTAACCCGCCCCGCCATTACCACCATCGCCATCAGCCCCCGCCACGTACCTCACCTATCCTTCTGATTCCTACCACCACGCTCGACCACCGCAAGATACCGCCACCCACTAATCCAAAATCTGGGTATTTTCCAGATCTATTTTTTATTAAATTGATTAAAAGTTGGTAGTAGTGGTTGATTTGTTGTTGAAGAAAGTGGTGTTTGTGGTGGTGGTGAATCTTTGGCCGATGATAGTGCGTCGATGGTGGTGCGTCGTTGGTCGCGTCGGTGGTGGTGCGTCGTCGATAGTCTTGCCGTGATTGGGTCGCCGGTGGTGGTGCGTTGGTGGTGGTGGTGGTGGCCGTTGGGGCGCCGAGGGAGGTTGGTGGTTTGAGGAGGCAGATCTATTTTTTATTAAATTGATTAAAAGTTGGTAGTAGTGGTTGATTTGTTGTTGAAGAAAGTGGTGTTTGTGGTGGTGGTGGTGCGCCGGTGGTGGTGCGTCGGTGGTGGTGCGTCGTTGGTGCGTCGGTGGTGGTGCGTCGGTAGTCTCTGTGGCGTGGTGGGTCAGCCCGGTGGTGGTGCGTTGGTGGTGGTGGTGGTGGTGGCGGATTGGGCGTAGGGGAGGTTGGTGGTTTGAGGAGGTTTGTAGTGGTGGTGGTGGTGGAAGTTGTGGTGATGAGAGTATTTCTAGGTTTTCAAAGAGAGAGATAAGAGGATGAGAGAGAGAGAGGGAGGGAGAATGTTTAGTGAGAGAAAAGAAAATGACTGACATTTGATTATGAGGGGGTAGGGTTTAGCTTTTAATCTCAACCCTCCATTCAATTATGATCCAATGGCTCTAGATGAGACTTAGAGACATAAAAAATATTAGGGACTTAATATAACCAAACTCTATATATATATATATATATATATATATATATTTATATATATATATATATATATATATAGAAACAAGTTCAAACGAGACATAAATATTGCAGGAGGCATTAAGCGAGACATGAGCATTTTAGCCTTTTTGGTGAAACTTTAACATAGTTTCATGAAACTTAAAATTGTAAAACTTTAATGTCTTAAAGTTTCACAATTTTGTTAAAGTTTCACAATTTTGAAGTTTCATAAAACTATGTTAAAGTTTCACAAAAAAGGCTAAAATCTTTGTGTCTCGTTTGTGTCTCATAATATTCTTATCTTGATATAACTTTACTCTATATATATATATATATATATATATATATATATATATATATATATATATATATATATATATATATATATATATATATATATATATATATATATATATATATATAATGAGGTTCAAGCAAGTGGAGTAAATATTTTGAGTCGTAGTCAGGATTCAGTTTTTGATTTTAACCAAAATTTTCATTTCAAAAAATTGGATTTTAACAAAATTTTGCATTTTAACAAGCGGGTTAAAATGCAAAATTTTGTTGAAATCAATTTTTTGAAATGCAAAATTTTTTGGTTAAAATCCATTTTTAGTTAAAATCCAAAACCTGGATTAGACTTGATTGACTTTCACTATAATTTGACTTGATATAACTTATCTCATATATATATATATATATATATATTTATATTTATATATATATATATATATATATATATATATATATATATATATATATATATAGCCCATAAATGAAGACTTCATGCTGGAGTTTGACTCACGATTTTGGCATGAGAAAGAAGATGAGCAAGATAGACTACCAAAGAAGTAATCATCTCACTTTCACAAATGAACAATCAACAGTAAACTGTAAAAACATTGACAAGAGGCATGCCGCCCCACCCATCACCGTCATCACCTCCGACCACCGTTCCTAGCCTTACCGCTGCTGCCTTCTAAAACCGTAACTCCAAATTGTTTAAAAATCTATTCAAGTTCATAACAAAACTACTAAAATAAAATTTTAAAAAAATATGTTATTTCTTGATTGAATTTTTTTAAAGAGAAAATTTGTAGTTTTCTCAAAATTGTGGGTTTAAAAAAAATTAAAAGTATACTCCATATTTATTTCTACTAATTTTAAATTGTTTTAGTTTTCATCAAAAATTATATATTTGTTTTAAAATAATTATAAGGTATACCAGAGGACGATGTCACCCTCAACAATCCATTACCTATAAATAAAAGAAGGAATCAACCCCTTCATTTTGCGTAACTTTTGCATTTGGACGAAATTACCCCTATGAATGTTAGTAATTGGGAGTTTTTTTTAAAATAATGCTGAAAAATAAAATAATTAACGAAATAGGGTTACATTGAAACTTATTACCAAAAATGGGTCCACCTAGGATTGGATAGTTCGATGCAGCTTCATGATATTGAAAGGCACTAAATTACATAGCGACTAAATCCAAACCTATGGAAAAAACCACCAATATGCGAAGGCGCTTAATAGATTAGCGCCCAACTTTAGATACCATTAAACCAAGGCGCTAGCTTAGGTAGCGACCCACTATACCCTCACTAAGAACCCGTCAAAATGTTTCCCTACCACTTGCCCCTTCCTCTTCCTCTTGATTCATTTGCACTTTTGCAGAAAATTAAAAAAAAAAAATCATAAACCCAAAACACTAAAACACCAATACTTTACTATTAATGGAAAAATTGACAAAAAAATTGCTCAAATCGACCCAAATTCGCCGATCTAGTGGAAAATCGACACAAATTTGGAGTTTTTCTTGTAAAATTAATTAGTTTCATAATGATAGTTAATTTGGTTATTATTTGTTGTTGCTTATCAATGAAAAGAACCCATGCCTAGGCCCTAGTTGAAATGGCGCCACCTCATGTTAAATGGCAAGGGTGAGAACGCAGCTTTGCCTATGTATGTTATCAAAGTGGGTCGCTGAAGCATCTAGCGCCCTTGTTTTATTCTGAACACTACATAGGCGCTGTCTTATATAGCGCCTTCATTTATATTGTAGGTTTGTGTTTAGTCGTTAAATGATTTAGCGCCTTTGTATATTACCAGTTGCTTACAAATATCCGATCCTACGTGGACCCATTTTTGATAATAAGTTTCATTGTGACCCTATTTCGTTAATTATTTTATTTTTAAGCATTATTTTAAAAAAAAACCTCAGTAATTGGCGTGCTTGGGACTAATCCTTGCCTATTTAGTTGGATCATTTTTACTCAAAACCAACACATGAATTATTTTTAGAGTACCAATGTCCATACATAAAAAACAATAAAAAAAGTTAAAAAAAAAAAAAAATCATTTTATATTAAGTTTCATGTGAGACTGTCTCAAAATTGAGACCTAATACTTACTCCATTAAACAACATCAATTTCAACATTAAATAACTACCCTTATTGTGTGAGCAGTCTCACAACAGCACTATTGTATGGCCCTGTTTGGTTGCAACTTTCAGCTAGCTTATTTGACCAGCTAGCTGGTTTGACCAAAATTTCAGCTAGCTATTTTAACTGGAAGTGTTTGGTGAAGGTTGACTGGAAAATATTTCAGCTAGCTGAAAGCTTATTTCACTAATTTGAAATAAAAGCTACTCAGATAAACATTATTAAAAATAAGGTAAATTTGGTTATAAGTCTTTTTACTATTATACCCTTATAACTTTATCCATAAAATAAAAATCATGTCCTTTTAGGTCAATTAATTTATTTCAGTTATTATTTTAGCTTGTTTTACCAAGCAATATAATTAATTTCAGCTACCTTATTAGTCACATTATTTCATTACCTATTCACCTAGCTTTTGATTCACCTACCTTTTCAATTTTCAAATTTCACCTTCACTACTTTCAGCTAGTTTTCCCAAACAGATCCTATGTATATAATTGTCGCCTTGTAAATTAAAAGTAATCATTTTAAAAAGTTTTACTCCCTCCATTTTACGCATTTAGCCTCATTGGGTTTTACAAAAATTTTAAGAAAATTGAAAAAGTGAAGGGTTGTAATGTAGTATTAGTAGTTTAGTTAAATAACCCCCATTTGTGAAAATAAACTATGTGATATGTCGGTAAAATGATTATATTAGTAGGAGTAAAATTGTTATTTTAACTATGAAAAGTTGACATGAATAGAGAAATGAGGCTAAACGAATGAAATTGTCGGAAAAAAAAATGAAGATATATGAATGAAATAAAGGGAGTATTAAGTTGTCACAATAAGTGGTAAGTGATAATTTAATGCGCTGAAAAGTCACTTTTCAGTTATGAATTATCAGTTCTGTGTGACCAACATCACTTATATTAAAAGCACAAATGTTGAAAAAAAAATGTTTAATAGTATAAAAATCATTTGTAAGGAGATAAAATAGCCTACATAACCTAAAAAAAAGAAAAAAATCATCTATCCAGTCACAACCTAATAGTATAAAAAATAAAAACCATTTGTCCAATATGTCCATTTTCAAACCAAAAACTTGACGGCGTTAATTCTAATGAAGAAGGTGCCAATATGCCCTTTTTTAACCAAGAGTCGAAAAAGCATATTCCAGTCAGGTGTAAGTAAGTTTGTTAATATTATGCCTAACAATCAAGTTTTTAGTTAGAAAAATGGAAAATTAGGCACATAAACACATATTTTAGGGGTACTATATGAACAAACCTCATATATGGGGTACCATGTGTAATTTGACAAAGTTCGAGGGTATCATGGAAAATATCCCTAAAATATATGACTAATTAACTTTATGATTCAAAATTATTTTATAAAATACTCCGTATTATATTGTGTGTGAAACATGGTTTAAATTTTAATGAATGAATTTTCTTTCTTAAGTGAGTAGTGTTAAGAGCAAGATATATGAATTATTATAAATCGTACGTTCTGTTTTAAAGTATAGTATTAATTAAACGTCTCCCATTACAATCATCAGAGCCTATTTATACTTTATTCTTTAGGTTCCATCCCCCAAAAAATTTTAACAACATCCGCCACTGCAAGTACCTTAACATATGATCAATATATATGTTAGAAAGTGACAGAACTGAAGCTCGAGCATCGCCAGGCCCTTATATTAGTTAAAAAAAAAAAACTACTCCATTCCTTAATTTTATTAGAAAAATAAGATATACTCGCTCCGTTCCAATCATTTGTTAACCTATTTCATTTTTGAGTGTATCACTCATTTGTTTACCTTTTCTTTTTAGTAAGCTTTTATTACACAAATGGACCAACTAGCCCTCCCACCCCACCATTTAAATTCACCATTACTAAAGCATGGAACAAATTACTATATCATGGAACACATTAAGGGGTGTAATGACTTGTTTAGAAAGTGAAATGACTATATTGTCCTTATTGTTAGTAATATTAAATTTTGTGTTTTTTAGTTGATTTAGCCTTTTTTTTTTTCCATTAATCCACAGTGAAAATCCTAATTTTATTTTTCTTTGTACATTTTTTCTAACACTGTAATTAATGCAATGTCGGGGTCGGATGAATTTGAACTCAAAATTGAGGTATTTATACTCGTTTTTTTAATCACAATGGGCAAATATTTCATATTTTATTGAAATTCATCCCATTTTTTTTAAAGTCAGATACATGTAATGAAAAAATAACAAAAGTACAAAAATTAATTGTAACGCTTAATTTTACAAAGCATAATCGAAATAAAAAACCAATTTTGGGTTTTGATTCCTAAATAATAGAAAATGGTATAAAATAAAAGAATAATGACTTAAGTGGATTAATGTAAATAAAGTTTAAGTTAAGTGGAGGTAATTTAGTCAATACACCTCTTAATGTGTTCCATGATACAGTAATATGTTCCACTCTATAGTAGTGGCCTTTAAATTCACCTTATCAATACTCCCAACCTCATATATTCAAGAGGCATATTGTGCCAAAATGAAAGGTAAACAAATGATTGGACGAGAGGAGTATATAGCCCACTTGAAGGATTTCTCATTATTGATTAGTTAGGGAAGACGATGACATGATACTCCCGCACACTTATTAATTTCACTGTCGTATTAATAAAGTTGTCAGTGTTCAATTCTTTAAATTATATTATTTTCAGTTTTTTTTTTATTATCAATTCTTTTTTATATATAATCACAAAATAGACTTTGAAATTTTTTGAAACACTTTTACATAATATCCTTCCTCAATATTTTGTGAAAATGTGTGTAGGTTGGTGTAACATCCCTTTGAAGTTTGAATGTCCCATATCGAGGAAGGATTACTTTAATAACAAGATCTTGTACTTTTGGGTTTAACTGAAGACAACAAACCAAAAAGAGTGCATCTCACCATTAGGTGCGGTATATTATAATGGTGGAGGGCCGGACTGTTATCGATGGGTATCAGAGTAACCCAGCCTGCGACCGTGCGGTGAGTTTGGTGGTTATGTGGACATCGGTCATCCACCTAGCGGGGAGGATTCTGGACTTGATTGTGATAAGCTTTGTGAGGCTCAACGAGGACGTCGTGTTCTCTAAGTGAGGGAGTTTGTAATGCCGCATGAGGTTTGAATGTCCCACACTGGGGATAAGAGGTTTGATATGTTTATAAGGGATTTCACCCATAACCTTAGTAACAAGCCCTTGTGCTTTTGGGCTTAAGTAAGGACAACAAGCCCAAAAGTGTGCATCTCACCATTAGGTACGGTGTATTATGACGGTGGAGTGTGGAACTGTTATCATTGGTGAAGGTACCGGGAAGCGGGACCCCTCGACGCCTCGCGCGGGGCTGGGTATCTACAGTTGGGTTATTTACTTATAAGTTAAAAGGTCGGGTTATTTGTAGAAGATTTATGAAACATTGGGTTATTTTTGTTAAATTCGCTAATAACAAAAGGATAAGTAATGAAAAAAAAAAAGTACAGAATGAGAGCCGTATATGAAAAATTACAACCGTTTAAAATTGGTCTTAGGTTTTAGTCTTCCAAGATTATTTAAATAGAGTTTCTACCAAGTGACAATACTATAAGCAGTACAAACCTACATTCTACCGTTAGTCAATGAAAATCTTTTAATTCATAGGTATTCATTGATTATTCTAATAATTGACTTATAGAGTATTTATCTTATTTTGAAAAGTTTTTGATATCGATTGAGCTCTTTTTCGAATTTATTTAATAATCGTATTTCCAATCATCTTGATGTGATCGAAAGTACAAAAATTAAAATCTAAATTAAACCAATCAATTTCATTTATTTTTCTCATTCCAATCATTTTTATTCACTTGATTAAAATATATTTAACATATAGTAATGCACAAATACATAGAATTAATTGAAACACAGAGGAGTATAATCTAACCATCGAACATCGTGCCAAAATTAAAGAAAAAAATGTTAAGGATTGACGATGGATTTTTTTAAGCTTGCAAGACTATTATTATTGTGTAATTACTATAACTAATTAATGAAATAATGGTGTTAATGGATATGCATCAAATCCAAATCTCAAAATATTCTGCGCCCTTTTTATCATCATCGATCACAACAATTTGTTCACATGAACACGTACTTGCTTGCATGTTTTGTGTATATTAAATTAGCAATTGATTGTATACCACGTTAATGCCTTTCACCAAATCACATTGTTTTATATCGTTTTCTAGACTCATAGTGGTTTGTCTTAGATAAGGATGGAAATTATGACAATGTGATTAGGACATGTCGTGATCGACATGGTACGATGGACCTTACCCTTGATCAATGCTATTAGAATCAAATTTTCACTTGAATCGATGAGATGTGTAGAATCGAATCGATGAAATCAAATTGTTGTGATTGTAGGATCCTATAAACTTTAATCTTATTAGTATAATGCACCAGTCAACTCTAACAATTCTTTGTTTTCACCGCAACAATTAATATTGTCTTTTGATCATCATTTAATCATAACAAACTATGAACTCCTTTCATTTCACTTTTTTCTATCCATTTGTTTTTGGCATGAGATTAATGTTTTTTTTTTTTTAAAATTCGAATAACAAATACAAATTGATTATATGATTAAAGTAATACATGTACATTAGAGCCACAAAATAATTTTTATAAATATAATGAATTCAAAAATTAAATATGAGTGAATAATTTTCGTAACAAAAATTTTCTACAAACAAAAACGGAATGAAACGGGTGAATTTTTCATTACGGAAAGTGAAAATAAAAAAATAAAAATAAAAAAGTAAAATGTGAAACAGTAATTCTCATGTAAGGCTGAACTTACACTAAGTTAATGTGAGACCAAGATACAAATTGCAGTTAAAGGGGTACAAAAACATGAAACAAATCTACTAAAGTCACTAACAGAGGTACTAAAAAAATTTAGTAGCAATTAATCATAATTATCACTTAGATAGTACAAAAGCTATATAATCGGGTACAAATGAGGCGGACTTACAATAATTTATTGTAAATCCTGACTTACACAAGAATTAGTGAACGTGAAAAATAAAATACGAAATTTAATTTATCGCCGAAATATATTGAGACAAAGAGAGCGATACATTGACAAACATCCACTTTATACAACAATCATATAATAATCATTTTCTATATCGTTCCAATTTTAAATGATACTCCCTCCATCCCAATTTAATTGTCCCCTTTCTATTTTGGGATGATTTAAGGGATGATAATGAAAATGAGAAAATTTTAAAAATCATTTGTTAAAACATACTAAAAATAGAAAGGGGACAAGTAATTTGGGAAAAAGTTTAGTGGAAAGGGGACAAGTAATTTGGGATGGAGGGAGTACTATGTTTAATAAATTGGACACATTGTATCTCTCCTTAGACATTCTGACTCCAAAACAAATTAATAATATTGGCTAGTGTGACATTTCTTGTCAGTCACCTTAACTTATTTTTTTCATCCTTAGTGGTTTTGATTCCCCACTTTTTAAATTTTGTAGTAAGTCATTCTTAAAATGAACATTTTTTGTCTTATGTTAAATGTTAGGGTTATTTCATATGAATAATCCAAACTAAGGTGTCCCTTCTCATTTTAATCCATACTAACGTTTAACTCAGAATAATCCTAACTATTGTATTATTTATCTTGTACTGAACTCGACTCAAAAGTGACCTGTTACAACAGGTAAACTCTAGGTAAAAAAAAATTGTGGGCCCTTTTTTCTTCACCTTCTTCTACTTACACCGTCCCTTTCATTTTCTCCACCTTTGAACTACATACAATCTCTCATTTGCTCACTCCCTCATCTCGACATCTCCCTGGTCCCTCTATTTCCTCTTCATCATCAGCAATTCAGCACCATGACAACCACCGGGCACCGGGTACAGCCACCACCACCACCACCATACTACTCTTCCTTGACACCGGTTCTTTTTGCCGTCCCTACCAACTCCCACATACAGCCACCGTGCACCACCACCTTCACTCACTGACGCTGCTATCACCGGCCACCATGTCCACCGCGGGCCACCGCCTCCACCATGAATTCCACCCTCCTCATCTCCATCACGATCACCTGCACTGATGCTCTTCTACCGCCTTCCTCCCCACCGAGCACCATCACCTCGCCATCATCGGCCGCTCTCACCGGCCACCATGACCACCTCCTGCCGTTACCGCCGTTGCCAGTCATTGATCCACCGTCGCCCTCACGAAGGTCCCAAATTTTGTACCCATATCCCTAAATTGATTTTTAGTGGGTTCGATCCTTTCATGAATGCTTCGATTTTGGATTTGAATTTCGCGAATGGATTGAGATTCTTCATGAAAGTGGTGCACTGATGGAGTTCAATTTTCCGAAATTTGGTCACAGAAGTGTAATGAATGAATGCTTCATGTTTTTTTTTTTCTTTTCTTTTCTTTTGTGTGTTGCATTTATTGAAGACAAGGGGAGTATACAAGCTAGGATTACCGGTTGTCAAGGTCACCCTTCCAAAAGATCAATTAAAGTTAAATGATAAAATTTCTTGTCAGTCACCTTAACTTATTTTTTTCATCCTTAGTGGTTTTGATTCCCCACTTTTTAAATTTTGTAGTAAGTCATTCTTAAAATGAACATTTTTTGTCTTATGTTAAATGTTATCATAATATGCTTGCAACCACTTTTTGATAAAATGTTACCAGGCCATAATAACATTGTGCCTGTAAGTCTCTAACAATAATTTTAGATGTAAAACTACCAAAAATATTTCGCAGTCAAATGGTCACATTTTACTATAAAATGGCAACATAATTTCGTCTTAAGTTTAGACGAAAACAGTACGTCTTAAATAAGCATTTACCAAAATTTTGTACAGTTGGTGAATTTTACTCATTATAAAATATATGGTTAAAAATAAAGGTGGAAGAAAAATGTGAAATTATAAAACAAATGGACCACACATAATTGACATAAAAGAAAATTATAAAAATGAGACAAAGTTCCAAAAAAAAAAAAAAAAAAAAAAAAAAAAAACTCCTTATAAAATCAACTTTTTGCAAATAACTACCTTATATAATTTTTTTTTGCAAATAACTACCTTATAACACCTTTTTTTTTATTCAGATAACTACTTAAATGTTACAAATGTTATGCATAGAGTTGGCAGTTTGGGCGGCGTGGCACGGCCTGTGGCTTATCATGGTAGTGGACCCAAAAAAGAAAAGTGAAATTTGGCCCGACCCGGCCTGTGGCTCGTTGAATTGGCCCGTGGGCTTGTCCGTTATCCAGACCGTGGGTTTGCCCGTTACCCAACCCGTGGGCCAACCCATTGGCAAACTCTTTTTCTTGATTTTTTGCCCGTTAGTTTGCATTGTTGATGTTTTGTTTTTTCTTTTGTTCGGTTTCTCAACTCTTCTACTGTCTGCTAATTTACTATCATACTCTCCAACTCCATCGGCATTTTGTTAGTTGATTTTTTTATTTCAATTCTATAAATACCCAATACTTCAATTAATTTTTTTCACAATTCAATTCGATCTTCTTCTCATCTTTTCAATATTAATTTATTCAAATATTCAATGTACAAAATTATTATAAAAAATACTTATAATCTCAATTTATATATATATAACTATCACATATATTAAAGATACAATATTATTAGTTAGTTAGTAGTTACTAATTTACTACTACTAAACTACATTGTACTTTTGTACATTGGGAGTTGGATTTTTGTATAAAGGATTGTTCCGTCATCAATTGTTCAATCTCAATGCCGAAAGCTTTGTTTGCATTTTCTATCTTTACTTTATGATTTATTGTTTTACTTGTATTTGCTTTTTATTTACGATTTTTCATAATCCAATTTATTTATATTTATCAATTTGTGTTAAATATAATTAACCATTATGGATTCACAAAATGTACCAAGTAGTTCTAAAAGACCACGCCAACTTATAAATGAATCTGAGTCTTCCCAAGCCGAACCACAAACCCCGACTGCACCATTTAACATGCAACAGTGGGCTGGTTTTACACCCTCACAACCTGAGCAAATGCATTGGTCTAACACAACCCCTTTTGGTGTACAACAACCGATCCAACATCCCCCGATTACCCCAATTAATTTGGCAATTAATTATTCTCTTTATCAAGAAGGTATTACACATGAAAACCGACCCTTAGGACCCCAAGTGCCCTTAACCCCTTTTCAAATACGACCAGAAACATAATTTCGAGTACCAATTAGACCACAATCACAACGACAGTCAAGTAGTACTGATGCATCCTCCACTCAAATTATACCACCTTCTACAGAAAGTGGCGATCCTGATGCCATACAGGCAGACCAAAACGATATTTGGATGACTGAAGAAGAAATGGATAAACACATTTCAAAAAATCGTAGTGTTTTGAGGCCGATTTTTTTCTTAATACCTAAAGGTACTGATGTCTCATATATTTACGTACTTATAGCCCCTTGTTCACGAGCTTTACTTCGCATTTCCCGTGCTTTCACTTGCGTTTCGCTTCCTATTTCGCTCCGTTTTGGCTCTGCTGCGTTTTTGTGTTTATTTTGTAGGTTAAAGCAGCTATTTGGAGTTTAGGATGCTATTCGGGAGGTTTCGTGAAGTTTCGTAAAGTTTCGTGATGTTTCGAGTTGGTTTCGTTGCGTTTCGCTTGCGCACGAGCCTCGTTTTGATGTTTGGATGTGTCCCGGGACCTCGGGACTGAATTTGGAGCTCATATTCTCATTTTGGAACTCGTCCCTATGCCTTGGGACGACCTAGGCCTTGTCCCTACACCTTGGGACGAGATAGAAGTGAAAATAAACTAAGGAAAAGAAGTGCCAAAAACAAGAGCTAAACTGAACACCACGGGATGACTGTCCCGTGGCCTTGGGATGGAGCTAGGTGTGTGTCCCGGTCGGGACCCTTGTCCCGGAGCCCAGGGACGGGGTCCGACTCCTCGTGTGCTTTAAATACATCGTCAATTTGAAGGAGCAAAACATCTTATTTTCGTCTAATTTTTTCTGAGCATTCTTAGGACACTTCAAAGTACTTTCTATCAAAAATTTAGGGTTTGATCATTTTTCCTTCTTGTATTTTCAATTCCCGACTCAAGTACGTTGTTTGATCATCCTATTTCGGTATTGTTGTCTTTGTTCTTTGATTTCTCTTGCAATTTCTGATTAGGTTTTGCTATATACTTCTCTCCTTTGTTTGTTATTTCATTATATAGTATTGTTGATCATGTTTTCATCTTCCTCTTTCGTTTTCGTTGTTGAATTCGCTATGTGTGAGTAGTTTATTATCTAGGGAGAAGGGTGAATCATGGGTGCTTGCTTAGGTTGTTTTTGATGATGTTTTGAGTTAGGTTTTCGCGCTCGCTTTGATTGTCTTGTGTTTGATTGTGTTTGTTGATCCCTTGGCCAAGGTTTAGCAAGCGTTTTCCACCCTTAAACTTAAGGCCGAAAGCCTAGTTTAAGGTAAGGTACGAGACCAATCATTAGGACCCTCACTTGTAAGTTGCGAGAGCCCGCATTTGAGACCTAGAGGAGCTTAAGACCGAGAGGCCTAGCTTACCCTTAGCGAGAGCGATTTCCTACTCATTTCTATCACCATCCTTCGACCTGGCTTACCCCGTGCCTAACCCGATTCCTTAGACCTTTCCCTTATAAGTTTTAACCCCTTTTCCTTCGCTCTAGTTCTAGCTAAACCATAATCACTCGAACCGAGATTAGAATCATCCAAAATAACCAACATTGCAACCTTCTCCCTGTGGATACGATACCCGACTTACCCTAGCTACCCTAGTGTTGAGTTTGGTTTTACTTTTGATTAGGTGACGCGATTAAGCCTATCAAATTTTGGCGCCGTTGCCGGGGAGACGGCTTTTGTTTTTGTTGTTTATTTGGTTCTTTTCTCATTGTTACTCTTGTCTCAAGGAACCTCAATTCCTTGAGGCCGTTACTTATAGTTTTCTCTAGTGTTTTTGCATGCCCAGGAACACTCGTACGTCTCAAAAAGGCTTGGCAATTCAGTTTGACCCGGAGCCGGAGCGTACATTTCTTAGGCGCAGGAACTTGCTTAAGGACTTGGAAGCTATTTCCCCTTCTACTTCAACCTCTAAGGAAGCTCACGCTGTACCCGAAACAAAGAAAATGGTGAAGCTATCCGATTACTCAAAGCCCTCTGCGGATCAAATTCCAACCGGCAATGCTATGCCGGCTATTGCGGCCAACAATTTCGAGATAAAGCCGGCCTTTATAAGCCTCATTGAGCGTAATCAATTTGGGGGAAGCCCCGGGGAGGATCCTAATCTCCATGTCCAGAATTTTTGTGATTATTGCTCAACGATTAAGCAAGCCGGAGTCACACAAGACCAAATCCGCGAAATGCTTTTCCCGTTCTCACTTAAGGACAAAGCAAAGCTATGGTTGAACTCGTTGAATCGAGTTGCTCATGGAGTCACCGATTGGAGCACTCTTGCATTGGCCTTATATCAAAAATACTTCCCACCGGAGAAGACGGCAATGCTAAGGAGCCAACTAACTAGCTTCCGACAACGAGGAGATGTGTCCTTGTTTGACGCTTGGGAACGGTACAAAGAGCTACAACGCCAATGTCCTCATCATGGCCTCGACAAATGGTTTTTGGTTATGCAATTCTATAATGGATTGTACAATGAGTCTCGCCAAGTGCTTGACTCGGCCGCGAGTGGACGCTTTGATAACATAGATGTTGAGGAGGCTTTCGATACCATTGAAGCTATGGCTATTCACGATGCTCAATACGGTAATTCTAGGAACATTCCTAGGGGTGGAGGTAAGCATGACGTAGACGCGGTGGCCTTGCTTACGGCGAAGGTAGATGCCATGACCGCGATGATGATGAGTCAAATGCAAGCTAGTTCCTCCCAAGATCGAGGACAATCGGTAGCCGCTATGCACACTACTTATGATCCTCTATGTGATTCTTGCGGAGCATCCGGTCACGTCTCTATGGAATGCCGAGGTATGAACTCTCAATCTAATGTACACCATGTCCATGCTTTTCAATCTCAACAAAACAATCCCTACTCGAATTTTACAATGAAGGCTATAGGAATCATCCAAACTTGTCCTATAAAAGCCAAAATGTCCTTAATCCACAACAACAACAACAACCTCAAAACAGCCCACAAAACTACACTCCTTATAACGCTCCTAGACCCTACAATCCACCCGGTTTTGTTAGACCACAATACCAAGCACCCGTTGCTCTTCCTCCGGTCTCCGATCCTATGGCCGAAATGAGGGCCATGATGCTCCAAATGCAAAAGAATCAGGAGGCCATGATGGCCAAGATGGAGAAGGAGGCACAAGCTAAAGACGCTACCATTCAATCCTTGGTTGCTCACAACAAGGCCATGGATACCCAATTGGCTCAATTAGCGTCTTCTAGCAACACGAGGGCGCCCGGAACGCTTCCGGCTCAGCCCAAGCAACCTCACGAGACCGCCAACGCCATCTCTTTAAGAAGTGAAACGAGCTACGATGGGCCGCCTATGCCCAATGTTGATGTACCTCCCGTAAAGGTAAGCAAGGTAAATTCTAACGTTTCCACTAACGATTTGAGTGTTGAGTTTGATGGTAGTGCAGGTGGTGGTGTCGTGCAAGGTGGACCAGCCGTGTGTGGGCCCCACGTGGCCAAGGAGGGGGCCGTGAAGAGTGGTGATGAGGGGGCCGTGGAGAAGGAGAAAGAAAAAGCGCAGGCGACAGCTAAGCCGCAAGAGCCGCCGATTCAAATTCGTTTACCATTCCCGAGTCGAGTGGTAAAGTCTAAACTTGACGACCAATTTGGTAAGTTCATGGAGGTTGTCAAAGACTTGAAGGTAGCAGTTCCTTTCATGCATTTAGTTACTCAAATCCCTACTATGCTAAGTTTCTAAAAGACATACTCACCAGAAGCGATCTTTCAATGAGGTCGAGACTGTGGCTTTCACTGCGGAATGTAGTGCACTTTTGCAAAACAAGTCTCCTCCTAAATTGAAAGATCCGGGTAGCTTCTCAATTCCTTGCACCATTGGTACTGTTTCCATTGATAATGCGTTATGTGATTTAGGTGCAAGCGTGAGTGTCATGCCATACTCGGTGTGCGAGAAGCTGAACATGGGGCCTTTAAAGGTCACAAATATCACTCTCCAAATGGCGGACCGTTCTGTAAAACGTCCTTTGGGCGTTCTAGAGGACGTCCCCGTCCGTGTTGGTAAATTTTTCATCCCTGTCGATTTCATAGTTCTTGACATGGTCGAAGACTCCCAAATTCCTATCATATTGGGTCGGCCTTTCTTGCACACTGCTGGTGCAATTATTGACGTCAAGAACGGCAAATTGACATTAGATGTAGGAGGTGATACTATAACCTTTAACTTGTTTAGTGCCTTAAAGCGCCCCATGTTCGAGGAGTCTGTTTACTCTGTTGATATTGTGGATGAGTGCGTTGCGGAGAACTTACCTAGGGTCCTTGCTAGGGACCCTCTAGAGAGTGTACTTTGCTGTGATTCGTTTGCAGGTGGCATAGGAGGGACGGAAGCAGGATGTGATGTGATTAAAGACGCATTGAGCGCAGACGGAGTTGGCTTTGCTGCAAGCCAACCAATTGGAGCTGTTGATGATGATGGCCGAGGGAATGACGATGATGGATATGACGATGATGAGGAGGATGATGGTAGTGGGTTCGTCTACGACGAGACCCACGAATGGTGGTACTTCTAGTACCCACTGCTAAACCCCCCGTTTGAAGCTGGTTGGGGGGGGCGTTTTTCATTGTAAATAGCATGTATGTACTTTGTTTTCTTTTGAGACTCTTTTTATCGTTTTTCTCCCCTTATTTTTATGGTCCCTGGTTGATGTGCTTTAGGACACATTGGGGACAATGTGTTGTTTGGTTTGGGGGGAGGAAACGCTTTGCTTTACGCTTTGCTTTATTTTTGCGTTTTTTTTTTCGTTTTTCATTTTCCAAAAAAATCCAAAAATCTCAAAAAATCTGAAAAATTCAAAAAATCCATAAAAATCAGAAAATTTCTCGAAAATCACAAAAATACGTATCCCGATCGTTGTTTGCGAGCTATTTTTACCTTATTCCTTCCCGACATCCCTTCCCTTGTTTGCTTTGAGCTTTGGCATGTTTTATATTGATGGTTTAGCGCTTTCGGGGATGTTTAGACGCGTTTGCAGATGATGGCGTGCTTTTACTGTTTGGCTTTATCATTTCATGGACTATAGCTACTCTTTTGTGAGGTTTTTAGCCTCCAGAGGCCGGTTCATCTATCCCGGTCCCCGTGCTTTTATTGTGAGTAGTTCTCCTCGTGGGGTACGTAATATCAACATGCATAAGTGTGGCCCCTATCCCGTTTTTCCCCGCAATTTTGTCACATGTTTTGCATATGAGGCTTTAGTTGATATCATTTTATTTACCTTGTTTATGCATTGCTTTCACCCTCTCATATATGATCCTTTACCCCTTATTCACATGAGTTTGCTAGCTACATTGCCATATAGCCTACCCTAGCCTTGCTAGTGACCGCTTTTGCTTACTCTTGTGCTTGTCTTATGGGTTGTGATCGTTGCTGCGACTTGCTGATGTCGTTTGCTTGAGAGAGTTGGTGAATATGTGTCGGGATTGCTGTTTCCCCGACCTTTTTATGAGGTTTTCCGCAACTATATTATGTGAGTGTGCTCTTTTGCTCAAGAAAAAAAAAGAAACAAAAATCTGAAAAATAAACACAACACAAAAAATCAAAAAGAAAAGGAAGAAATGTGTGCACAAAAATGAAAGAGTTGTTGTTGTTGTTACATGAGTGAGCACTTGAAATTTGTTGTCATGTTGCGTTGATGTGTAAAGGAGATCGTTATACTGCTTCCGGTCCTTTTTCCATGTGAGTGGGGCTCCGTTTTGGTTGGACGAGCACTTGAGTAGTACTAGTGGTTTCTAGTGGCTTAGCTCCACGATTCCATAATCATTTGTTCCACCTTATCACCCTTACCCTCTCTATGGCCTTTACAAGAAAACAAAGACATATATTATGACTAGGGATGTCAGTGGGGCGGGTCAATGTGGATACCGCCCCACATCCGCCCTAATTAGGGTGGAGGTAGGAGCCACTTTAGTGGGCCGTGCAACGGTGGTGGATCCTAAAAGTGATCTCCGCCGCCGGTCGTGGAGCGGTGGTGGATTTCATCCAAACACCGCCCCGCCCCTCCCTCGCCTATACCCGCTCCGCCCTTACCCATCCCGCCTATACATGTCCCGTCTACACCCGCCTTATTCATATTCTTAAGATTATAAATTAGAAAAATATTTAACAGTTCTGATACACCTTAGTCCAATCATCCAAATTCAAGGCGCTCAATTCAAAGAATTGACGTATCTGCTCAAGCCATATCTTGCTAACACAGCAGCCAAAAAAGAGATGCTTGACATCCTCATCTTCTTCACGACATAGAAAGCATAGCCTATCATTAGTAAAGCCAAAACGTACTAGTCTTTCCAACGTAGCTAGTCTATCCAACGTAGCTAGTCTATCTTCTTCCGTAATATTTAACACTTTAAATCTTAATTTTTAATTATTATTTTTTTGAACTTTAAGATTTTGAAATATGAATACAACTAATACTCCATATTTCTTTAATTCATAAACTTTAAATGTGTGTCTTATGTAATTTAATTTGGTACTCACAATACTTTGATTGGTTATTTGAAATGTGTTTTCTATGTGACTATATCGTTATTAGAAAATTTTCGGTAAAAAATTATTGAAACTTACGTTGCGATCATGCGATTCTATGAGGTGGGTCTGCGGCGGGTCAAGGACGGGTGGTGGGTCTAAAAAATTTCCCGTCAAGCGGGTGGTCACCCGCCATGGGTGATGTGGCGGAGGTGGAGGTGGGTTTTTGTTGGTGGATACGGTGGTGGAAATGCTTCCCCCCTCCCCCCAATGACATCCCTAACTATTTCAATTGTGGAAAATAGTCGTACATGTTGTGAATAAATATGTGAAAATATTGTGAAGATAAATGTTGGTACGGAATTAATGACTTGTACGGTGGTCATTTGAATACAAGTAAAGCGAGTAAGAAAGATTAGTTCGATAAATGAATAGAGAAAATAAAATAAAAGAATATGAATAATAATTGGGATGATAGTTATAAAATCATTATAAAAAAAAAAAAGGGTTTTTTTGTCAAATAGTATCTTTTATTTAGGGTTATTTGTGAGTTAGTACCTTTACTTTTTTTTTCTAGTACATTTTTTTTTTAAGTTTTGTTAAAAAGGTACCAAATTATGAATTCCGGCCAAGAAAGTCAATTTTCTGGTGAAAGAAGTCAATATTCTGGTGATGAAACCTAATAAACATTTGTTAAATTTTATCTTATTCTACTTTAATTTTCTTCCAATATAAGACTTACTCCAAAAAAAATTCCCTGAAATATACTTTCCACCAAATTTATCAATCTGTCATCTAAAACCGAAATTCAAACATTTCCCCATAAATTTTCTACCGCTTTAACGTATCCTAACAAATTCCAAACACTGTTTTCATCATCAAACACGTGTTACACGAGAATAAAATGCAAATGTGACTTACTATGTGTAAATCGGATTTCCAGAACCTCACTAAATTTGGGGAAAGTAATGAAATTGAAGTTGTCAAGTAAGATAAAATAATGAAAATATCTCAATTAAGTATGATGAGGAAAAGTAAAAGAACTAGTGAAAGAGTTGGTTAAATTCAAAGAATTGAATTTTAAAGCTTCAAAATTGAAGTTGTCCACCTTACAAAAAAAAGGCAAAAGAGGATGATGAGGAGAATGTTTAGAAAGTAATGAAATAATTTGTAAAATTAAAGAAGAAAAAATAGGAGGAGGAGGAGGAGGAGGAGGAGGAGGAGGTTATTATGTATGTCAATTTAGGTTAGTTTAATAATAATTTGTTGTGTGTTTATGAGAAAAAATGGAATTGATGCAAAAATTTAATGACTTATGGTAAGGTTTAACAAATTAAACAAATATAAGGTAGTGTTAACAAATAAAAGGAAAGAAGACGAAGGTCAACCGTCGAAAAGTTGGCTTTAATTGTCGGATTCTATGATTCGGTACTCTTTGACAAAATTTGAAAATAAAAGTACTTGAAAAAAAATAAAAATAAAGGTACTAGCTCACAAATTACTCTAAATAAAAGGTACTATCTGACAAAAAACCCCAAAAAAATTAGAATTATTATAAACTTCCACATTTTCTAATCCTAATTTTAAAAACTCCCACATTTTCTAATTTTTTCTAAACTAACACAACTTTTTTCTGAATATTTCTGTAAAAACTCCAACAAAACTTCATTTTCACCAAAATAAATGTTTGTTTTGACTAATAAAAATATTAAATTTTCTCTTTTTCTTTTCATATTTAGACTTTCGAAGGAGGATAGATTACATTTGTGATGGATATATTAAAAAAAAAAAAAAGCATTTTGGTGGAAATGTTTAAGAAAATGTATACAAAATGTGAGCTTTTAAAAAGATTTACAATAGATGTGAGTTTTCAAAATCGTGGTTATAAGATACAAATTACCAAATAAATTGGGTGTTGTTCAACTGTACCCAGCTTTTATTCAGTTGTACCCAAAAAAGACTAAAATGTCCTTTTCATTTCTCATCTTCCATTTCACAACTTAGGTTTTCTCTATTCTCTTTCCAAAAAATTTAAAAAACCTACCACCGTCAAACCACCGACATCGGTCTGTCCGCCGCCGTTCCTACCACCGCGTGCCCCCAACCACCTTCCACCACGTTCGACAACTACCATAAAATTAATAATATATGACCAATAACAAATAAAATAACAAATAAAATTAAAATTAAAAAAAAACAGACGTGCGGAACAACCACCCCCCCCCCCCCTCCTTTCATGCTGGCCCACCACCAACACTCAACCCTATCTCTGCCGCCTCGACTAAACCACCACCGCCACCGTTCCGACCCATACCACCACCGCCACTGTCCCAACCCAAACCCAGCCATATCTACAATTTTCAAACCCTATTTCTTTAAATTCAACTAATTGAACTACAAATTTGTAAACCCCTCTATCTTAAACATTCAATTGATTAACAAATACGGAGTAAAATTAAAAGATTAATAGAATGTTACGAATAATTCAATATTGTGAAGAATTTCTTGAAGAATTTGAGAATTTTGAATAAATTTGCTTTGAAATCAATTTGTCCAAAAAGAGAGAAATTTAGATTTTAGAAGGGCATAGGGTGGAAAACTTATGACGAAAAAGGGTACAACAGAGTAAAAGTCGGGTACAGTTGATCAATTACGAATCATCAATCTAAATAATTATGTAATTGTTGTACCAGAAATTTTTTGTATCATACATTGTATACATGGTTTCAAAAAAATTGTGATACGACTTTAATTTGACACAGTTTGAATTGTATATACGGAATTTTATATATACAAAAATTCGTAAAATGTAAACCGTATATCATATCATATTCGTATTATAAAATCATATCGTATACTTTTGTTGAGCCCTAGGCAGTGTACGTGGTAGATAGGTCACGGTGGTGGGTAGAGGTGTGTTGGCGGCGGACGTTGTTTGCGGGTGGTGATTCATAGTGGTGTTTGGGTTAGGGCTACAGTGGTTGCTTATGAAGCTTGAATACCATTTCCAAATGCTGGCTTATGCCCTCCTACCACTTCAAATTTGAAAGTTGTGTTTTGTCGGCCAAACGACATTTGGAAACCACCTAAGAATTCTATTTCACATCGCATAGCTCACGTAACGGTTATACAATTGACTTAGGCTTTGGAGATTCGACGGGTGGGAGTAACGGTCGATGGTGTTTTAGTATTTCATCAGAAAAAGAATGAGAAAAAAATGTGATATACCAAAAAAAGGGTACAACTATTTTTATTGGGTACGTTTATACCACAAACGGCTCAAGCGGGCTGGGTTTCGGTTCAGTAACTATTATACTGGTAACATACTGGTCGGTGTATTTCTGGGTTCGGTAGTATACTGCCTCGGGTGTACACGGGTTCCAGGTCGGGTTAGGGTCAAAATACGGGTTAATCAACGTCTTTTTATCCATATTTTTTTTTTTTTTTTTTTTTTTGTATAACGGATTAATTTTCAATAAAAAGAAACTACTCTCTTCCTTTATAGTCAAACTTTACCTGATGCCAAAACACAAATATTAAGATTAGTGGAAGTTGTCCCTTGTAAGTGTACTTCATTAATCATTACTGACAAGTGGGTGAATAACTAATGTGAAGACTTTGGGTGGTACTAATACGTTTTCACTATTTTCCTCCCAAATTTAGAATGTAGAAGCACTTATCTTCTCCCCAAATTTATTCCTTGATTTTACATCCCACCAAATCAAAAAATTAAAACTTTTTAGTTTCCCTCCAAATGCACTATTTACACTTTTAGTGTGCTTTAACAGAAAAAAAAAAAAAAAAAAATAGTCATATATATGGTGCCTCCAAAAAACCAACTCTAATTGATATATTATTGAATTTTTTTTTTTTATTTTTTTTTTTTTTTAAGTTCCAAAACTAAAAACTTTATAATAAGTTTATAGATGCGTGTGTGTCTATTAAATCGATATTTATAATATTAGATCCATATATGTAGTTTCCAAGTTGTATATTCAAATTTAAAATGTTACCTCGAACTACCGACTTAAAAATATATCATTTTCTTTTTCTCATTTTTCTCATTTATTCTCCACATATATTTTGTTTCATAATTTAATAATAATGATTCAGATGCCTCAATTTCATAATGTCAAATGTAACTAACAAACACTATTAAAATGATTGATTATATAATTATTGAATAATAAAGATTATTATTTAAGTGAAAATTTTCAATTATGAAAAATTTATTAGGTGTGAAATGTTTAAAATTAGTGAGTAGTAGAAATTTTACATGTAAATTGAAACTGATAAAGACATTTTATATATAGGAACGTAAGTTTTTTTTACTCAACGGGTTAACCCGCTACGGGTCGGGTTTTGACCCATTGTTTTCGGGTCATTTCGGGTTCGGGTAGATTTTGGGTTCGGGTCGAAAATGGCAGGTTTACTTCGGGTCATTTACAGGTCGGTTTCGGGCGGTTTATCGGGTCGGGTCAGATTTTGACAGCTCTAGGTACGTTTGAGTAAAAGTTAAATATGTTCGAGCAAGACTTTTTTTATTGCATTGGGTAAAAGTTAAAAAGGTAAAAGTTAAAAAGGTCAAAAAGTTAAAAGGCATCAAACCAAAAAGTTTTTAGGCTTAAATAGAGAGCAAATAAACTTAAGCAAAATAAAATAATAATACGTTTAACATAAAAGTACTCTATCTAATTTAATAGGGTTAATCATGAATATGAATAAAAAATTTAGTTAAACCAAAAAAATAAATATGGATGAACAAATGAAATTGGCTATAGAGAAAATGTGGAAAGAACATAAAATAAATGAGAAAAGGTACTTATAAAAATTTTATGTATGAAGTATTTACTTATCTTAAGCTTCCTCATTTTATAATTTTATTGTCATTTCAATATGGCCACAACAATAATAACGAGGTTATAAGTTGAAAATTTTTAAAATAAATTGTGTTGATGAAATTAATGGAAAATGGTAATAATAAAATTATAAAAATGGAAATAAAAGAGTAATTTTTTTTTACGGTATATTAGTTATTCATGTACATAATTACTCATTCGTGTACACTTTTTACCCTAATTTTTCCATTCAATACCCTCCATCTCTTTTCAATTACAATTTTTCTCTCTTTTATATTCACAATTATATTGCATAATTTAACTATAATCAACCAATTATGGCGGGTAATCTAACCTTTAACGGAAAGAGGTCGGCATTAATAGTGGTACGTGTCGGTGTCGGTGCCGGTGCCGGCGCCGGCAAAAAAACAATTCAAGGGGTGGGGGTGTACACTACACCGTACTGCAGTTTTCTCTCTTCTTTTTTTCCTTTTTATATTTGTTTGTTTTTAGTGAATTGGTTTAATGGTTTGTTTTCTTGAATTTATATTTTAATATTTTAAATAAAATATTTAATATTATTAATGTATAATAAGTAATTCAAAGTAAAGAATATAATAAGTATTTCAAAATTTTATTAGCATATGTCCCAAAAATACTTTTTAAATAAATAAATTCATAGAAAAATATTTAAAAATTAATAAAGTAACTAAGTAACTAAAATATAAAATAATTTTAAAAAGTAAATAGACACTAAAATTAAAAAAGTTTACAAAATGAGTTAAAAAAATGTACACTAATGAGTAAAAAAAAAAGGTGTACAAAAATGAGTAGGTTTAAATGGATGAGAGAAAATAGAGAGAAAAAAGAGAGGTTATAAGATGAAGGGTATAAAATGGAAAAATATGTACATGAATGAGTAAAATATATACATGAATGAACATCACCCTTTTTTATTTGGAGAAAAATAAAATAAGACGATGAAATAGAGGGAGTATAAAATAGTTATACTTCCTCAATTCCAATTAACTGTATACATTTCGAATTTTAGACACTATTCTTACGTGTGCGAATCTTTAGATATGTAATTACTTCTAACATACTTCCCTCATTCTACTCATTAATATACTTCCAGCATTCTATTGGATTTTATACATTTACTTTTTGGACATTATTTACAAGTGAGGAGAATCTTCGATATAACCTCTAATATATGAAATACAAATATTCATGTTGGTGTTTTAACTGCCTTTTCTAGAGCATTATTAATATCAAAATTTTATAATTTTATATCTATATCTATCAATGATATAAATTATATAAAGCAATAACCAATCTCTCAAACTTTTCCCGCCTACCAACATGATACATTCACCATTATGCTATCCTATTTTATTTATTTATTTATTTCCTTTTTTGATTAGTTGCCCAATAAGATTTGACCATTAAATATGTGACTTATATTTTCTATATGTTTCTTATTCTTATTTGTTGATCCATTACTTTTTCTATTTTTTATATTTTTGTCAACACGCAATTTGCTATATAAACATCTTAAATTACACAAATTATAAAAGTTGTAAAAATTCAATGTGTTGATGATATAAATTATATAAAGCAAATTAAGCAATAACCAATCTCTCAAACTTTTCCCGCCTACCAACATGATATATTCACCATTATGCTATCCTATTTTATTTATTTATTTATTTATTTCCTTTTTTGATTAGTTGCCCAGTAAGATTTGACCATTAAATATGTGACTCATATTTTCTATATGTTTAATATTCTTATTTGTTGATCCATTAATTTTTCTATTTTTTATATTTTTGTCAACACTCAATTTGCTATATAAACATCTTAAATTACACAAATTATAAAAGTTGTAAAAATTCAATGTGTTGATTGAATATATATTATATTTCTATGTAATATAATATATTTGGATATTTGTTTTTGTGGTAATATATTTGAAAATGTATTTTCATTATACAATTTGGTTGTACGAATTTTTTTTCCATATATATTATCAAATTTATACAATTTTGTAGTCAAAGTCCATACTTTTAATACGGTGTTATAGTAAGATTTGACCATTGGATATATGGCTCATATTTTCTATATATTTCTTATTCTTATTTGTTGATCCATTATTTTTTCTATCGTTTACATTTTTGTCAAAACTCAATTTGCTATATAAATATCTTAAATTACACAAATTATAAAAATTGTAAAAATTCAATATTTGTCGATTGATATATTATATTTCTACGTAATATAATATATTTGGATATTGTTTCGTGGTAATATTTTGGAAATATTGAAATTCTCAATACTTATAAATGGTGTCAAAAAAAATAAACGTAAACCATTGATTGGAATTGAATGAGTACACACTTATTTCAAGTGGCATCAGTCATTGTCATGGTATTTTATCACACTAATCGATACTTTAAGACTACATAAAAAATATTTATATGATAAATTTAAAATGTATTTTCATTATACAATTTGGTTTTACAATTTTTTTTCCATATATATTGTCAGATTTATACAAGTTTTAGTCAAAGTTCATACGTCTAATACGGTCTTATTAAACGGGGCAAAAAATTGGGATTAGCTGTTGGTTGAATATGAGTTTGATAAAAATACGGATCAAATTTATACAATCTTGGGTTGGGTTGATGTATAAAAATACGTGTTAATTAAATTAAAATTAATGACTTGGAAAATAAAAATTAAACTTTGTTAATTGAAACGTATCAATTGTGCTTTCTGTCATTCATCTTAGCTCTGCCAAATATATATATACAAAGTATTAGTAGGGTTTAGCAATTTGGGCTAGGCCCACTATATAAAGCTTAGCACGATCCAAACACGACATATGACGGTCCTAGGTTATTACCCCCCCCCCCCCCCCTTCAAGAGGGAGCATACAGATTACATATGCCCATTTTGCGTAACAGAGTCTGAAATTGAGCGGCCCCAAGAGACTTGGTAAGAATATCAGCTAACTGCGTCGAGGTGTGAACGCAGGAAGGAGCGATAAGACCAGACTTAATAGCATCGCGGACGAAATGACAATCAATCTCAATATGTTTCGTCTGTTCATGAAAGACCGGATTCTGAGCGATGTGTAGTGTCGACTGACTATCACAAGCAACAGGTATAGGAGAAGCGAACGTAACGCCAAAGCAAGCGAGAAGGCCAATGATCCACTTTAGCTCACATGTAAGCGCCGCAAGAGAATGATACTCGGCCTCAGCCGAGGAGCGAGAGACGGTGGGTTGTTTCTTAGTTTTCCAGGACACCGGAGTAGAACCAAGGAAGACGAGCCAACCAGTGAAGGAGCGTCGGGTGTCGGGGCACGCGGCCCAGTCAGAGTCACACCAACCGGAAAGGGTGATAGGCGCGTCAGAGCGGAAGAGAAGCCCTTGACCAGGGGCCGATTTCAGGTAGCGCACAACACGGAGGACAGCAGCCCAATGACAGTCACGAGGGGCATGCATATACTGTGACAGAATATGAACAGAGTAGGCTAGATCAGGACGAGTCACGACAAGGTACACAAGGCAGCCCACAAGGCGACGATAAGCTTCGGGATCCGCAATGAGGGGGCTCTCCAACGTGCCGAGACGATGATTCTGCTCCATCGGGGTAGAAGCTGGTTTACAACCGAGGTAACCAACCTCGGATATAATGTCGAGCGCGTACTTACGTTGACACACAAAAATGCCATAAGCACTCCGTGCCACCTCTAAGCCCAAAAAATATTTCACGTGGCCTAGGTCCTTCATGTGATAACAAGAGTGGAGGTACTTTTTAAAAATGGAGATAACAGTATCATCGTTACCGGCGATAAGCAAATCGTCAACGTAAATAAGCACATGAAGGCGGACACAACCATTAGTATAGGTGAACAGAGAGTGATCTGAATCACTCTGGACAAATCCATATTTCTTCAAAGCGATGCCGAGTTTAGCAAACCAGCAACGTGGAGCTTGTTTCAAGCCGTACAGGGACTTGCGCAAGCGACAAACGAGGCCCGGAGTTGGGGACTCGAAGCCAGGCGGCAAGCGCATATATATGGTAAATGAAGCTACTATTATTGTTATTGTTGTCGTGTTGGTTGAATTTTGATTGATAATGCAGGATTTGGTTGAATTTTAATTTATAACGCAGGATTTGGGGAGTGGAAAATACCACTTTTGTCATTATATAAACAGAAAAATGGCGACTGGAAATTGGGTTTGGAGACCAATTTTCAGTCGCCAAATAATAAAAAATTTACCAAAAAAAAAAAATGTCAGAGTTTTGGCGACTGAAAATTGGGTTTGGAGACCAACTTTCAGTCGCCAAATTTGGAGACTGAACAATTTTGGTCGCCAAATTTTGTAAAAAAAAAAAAAAAAGAGAGATTTTGGCGACTGAAAATTGAGTTTGGAGACCAACTTTCAGTCGCCAAATTTGGAGACTGATTTTGTGGTCGCCAAATTGGCGACTGTACTGTGGTCGCCAAATTTGGCGACTGATTCACCTTTAGTCGCCAAAGTCTATATTTGGCGACTAATTTCAGTCGCCAAATTTTGGCGACCAAATTTAGTCGCCCGTATTTTTTTTGGCGACTAAGCTGGGCGACTAATTTTTGGCGACTAAGTTCGGTCGCCTTTTGTATTTGGCGACTGAAATTAGTCGCCAATTTTGGTCGCCCGATTACAGATTTCTTGTAGTGTATAAACCTCCTCTTCCAAATCCCCGTGGAGGAAGGCATTATGGACATCCATTTGATGTAAGTGCCACTTCCGAGTAGCCGCAACAGCGAGAAGCGGACATTCTCCTTGTTGCGGGCGTGGCCCAGGCCCGTTTATCGTTCTTAACATGGTATTAGAGCCCATGGTTGTGTGACCTAGGCTGTGAATCGTAACTGGGTCAATTAAAAAAAAAAAAAAAGTGTTACCCATGGTTGTGTGACCTGGGTCGTAAAGTAATTTAAAAAAGTTGTTGCCCATGGTTGTGTGACCTGGGTCGTAAAATAATTTATAAGGTGTTGACCATGGTTGTGCCCTGGGTTGTAAAGTAATCATTACATGACCTTACACGTGAGGGGGCGTGTGAAGGACTTCCACATGTAAGGTCCCTCATCGATGAAATATAAGAGAATTGTCCAGCTTATAAACTAACTAGTTTAGATCCCGTGCATCAATGCACGGTAACTATAGATATTATTGTTTTTAAATTAATAAACTTATAAGTAATAAATCAATTGAAAAATAATAAAATTGTTAATTTGTATGATATTGAACTATACATTTAGTAACGAACAAACATAGATTCTAAATAACAAAGATGTATAAAGTGAATATATTTTACATTGTAATACTTTATGTACCAAGTTTCTGTAAAGCATTTATTTTTTATTAGAAAATATAAAATAAAAAGTAACAAATATTAAAATAAGCAAATATTTAGTCTAGGATAAATATTGTTCTGACAAAGCTAAAATAAATATTAAAGATACATATTTGAAATTAAAAGTGGAGTTATAGCAAAATAGTACATTAAGTACTTAGTTTTTAATTATAATATAGAATTAAACGAAAAGTAAAATATTAAAATTAAAACTAATGAATTTAGGATAAATATATTATTTAAAACTAAGATTTTATTATTTTATGCATAATATTAATGTGAAGTGTGAACATGATTATTGTGTAACAATAATTATAGATAATAAATTTGGACTCCGAAGGGCAATCACTCATTCTTAAAACAAGCATTCTTAAGACCACAAAGTCGGACGGAAAAGGGGGGAAAGCTCTCTGTTCCTGGTTCTCCTGTAGCTGGATCCTCCGGAACCACACGAATCCTTAGTTAGAATTGGATTCCAACTCATTGAGATTTTGAGAAGAGTTGCTCTTCGGAGAGCACAGTACGATGAAAGTTGTAAAATTTGTGTTCTGGGAGTTATTGTCTACCGTTGGCCTCTATGGTAGAATCGGTCGATCGGGGCCTGAGGCGGTGGTTTACCCGGTGGCGGATGTCGGCTCGAGTCCGCTTATCTCCAACTCGTGAAATTAGCCGATACAAAGCTATATGATAGCACCCAATTTTTCAGATTCTACTGCTCGATCTATGATTTATCATTCATGGACGCGTTGATAAGATCCTTCCATTTACATTTAGCAAAGACCTTAGAATGGCATAACCTTAAAGTTAAGGTAAGGCGAGGTTCAAACGAGGAAAGGCTTATGGTGGATACCTAGGCACCCAGAGGCGAGGAAGGGCGATTAATCGACGAAATGCTTGGGGAGTTGAAAATAAGCATAGATCCGGAGATTCCCGAATAGGTCAACCTTCGAATCGCTGAATCCATGGGCAAAGAGACAACCTGGCGAATCAAACATCTTACTAGCCGAGGAAAAGAAAACAAAAGCGATTCCCGTAGTAGCGGCGAGCGAAATGGAGACCTAAACCGCGGAAACGGGGTTGTGGGAGAGCAATACAAGCGTCGTCTTCGCTAGCGGCGGTGGACTACCGCACCCTAGATGGCTAGAGTCCGATGGCAAAGCATCACTAGCTTATGCTCGACCCGAGTAGCATGGGGCACGTGGAATCCGTGTGAATCGTGAGGACCACCTTGCAAGGCTAAATAATCTGGGTGACCGATAGCAAGTAGTACCGTGAGGAAGGGTGAAAAGAACCCCATCTGGGAGTGAAATAGAACATGAAACCGTAAGCTCTCAGCGGTGGGAGGAGGCGTTGTGGAAGCTCGACCGCGTGCTGTTGAAGAACGAGCCGCGACTCATGGCGATGGCTTGGTTAAGGGAACCCACCTGAGTCGTAGCGAAAGCGAGTCTTCATAGGGCAATTGTCACTGCTTATGGTCCCGAACCTGGGTGATCTATCCATGACCAGGATGAAACTTGGGTGAAACTAAGTGGAGGTCCGAACCGACTGATGTTGAAGAATCAACGGTAGAGTTGTGGTTAGGGTGAAATGCCACTCGAACCCGAGCTAAGTGGTTCTCCCGAAATGCGTTGAGGCGCAGATTGATTTGGACATCTAGGGGTAAAGCACTTTGCCGGTCGCGAGCGAGCGGTACCAAATCGAGGCAAACTCTGAATACTAGATATGACCTCAAAATAACAGGGGTCAAGGTCGGCCAGTGAGACGATGGGGGATAAGCTTCATCGTCGAGAGGGAAACAGCCCGGATCACCAGCTAAGGCCCCTAAATGACCGCTCAGTGATAAAGGAGGTAGGGGTGAGCGAAAGACTGAAGTTGTTGGTCACGTGGTTCTATATCCGCGGTCTGGGGCGTAGCGGACAGATAACTTTTTTGCATTTGAAAAGTCAGAATGAGACTTATTACTTAAGGTCAGTCCTTTTACTGGTCAAAATGCAAGGCTTGGAGCAAGCAGGGGAATGGGAGAATGAGAATTTATAGTATAAGAACTAGATGCTCTCTTGGGTCGGCCCAGTACTGTGAGGTAGCTTCTAGGTAGTGGCTTGTCTACTCTATCTAAATATAGGTGCGTTTGACCGAGCATGCCTGAACTACAACTATGTAGGAGTATTTTTTCTTTATTGGAGTTGTTTATTTTAGTTTGAATATGATTATATGCGCATTCTTCTAGACACGTCTGTACTGGCGCAAAGACGTCTTATGCTTTCTCTCACGCCGCCCGATGCGTGTCGTTACGCTCGAACAGAGCTCCCTCGGAAAGTGAACTTTCTTTCTGATTGTCCACCCTTTATCCCATTTCGCCACTGAAAGGAAACTTCCTTTTCACTCGGTTCGGTCTGTTCAAACCGAGTCTTCTGATTCTTCATTGAAAACTGCACTCGCTCGGCTTGTGATATAATAGAATGGATGATGTCAGCATGAGGTTTTGGCGGGAAAAAACTCACAGAATCGCAACATGTGGATTTGATGATGTCAGCGATAACTGTGGTTTAGTATAATAAAGAAGGAGTTACTCTACCATTGCCAATTGGTTTTGGGTTGGAGTCTCCTGCAGTTGATGAAGCGGACATTCTCCTTGTTGCAGGCGTGGCCTAGGCCCGTTTATCGTTCTTAACAAACTTCATATTATTCTCTCCGACCAAGTTCTCATGTTAAAATCTTACCACTCCAACTAATTTTTATATGTAATTTGAAAATTAGCTCAAACACAAATATCTTCAACCCCTTATATCTTTATCAATCTCTTAAATTAGATAAGCAAATAAAATCGTAAACTTCAAGAGATGTTTAGACATGTCCTACTATGATATCACGACTACAACTATGATACCATAACTTCAACTTATTTTGATATGTGGTATTATATTTTTCAATCAGTTAACCGCATATTATCGCATTAGTTATGACGACTATTTTACGATAAAGTTTTGTAAAAGATATTTTTATATATTTTTATAATTAAATTTAAATATACTTCATCATACTAAAAACTTTAACGGGTTTAACGTATTTATAATTTTGAACAAAACGTCAAGTTGTCAGTTTTAGATAGACCTATTAAATAAGTAAAACGAGCGACTTACAGGTCGAGTAAATACAAGTTCATGTACAATAGGGGCCAGTGAATTTTAGGTTTGGAAAATATAGATATTAATTTGAGTTGGGTTTATATCGTCTTTGGTCGGGTTAGAATAATTAAAAGGGGTTATTTCAATTATGTAAAATTAAAAAGAAATTGAAAGATGTTTTTATTCTTCTCTTTGATAAAGTATTCTAAAAATGCTACACAAATTTTCATTAAAAACGGGAATATATGTCTTAAGTTTAAACCATGTCAAGTATATAATATAAACAAGGAAAAAAAAAAGAAGCAAAATGTATAGAAAAATAAATACTCCATAGAAGATTTGTTTTATACGTCTAATTAGTGTGACGATATTTACCCATTTCACGTATAAGATGGATATATTCGTCTTAAGAAATAAAAGACTTGTTGGCTAGCTGCAAATGCTATTACCTTATCATTCAGGCTAACTTTTTTTTTTTTTTTTTTTTTTTTTTTTTTAATTTTTTTTACTTTACTTTACTTCTTGCAACGACTCATATAACGGGTGACATGTTTACTACTCCCTCTATTTCACTCAATTAGCCCCACTTTTCTTTTTCTGAAATTTCACAAAAATTAGCCCCATTACTATTTAGGACAACTTTATACAATCAAAATAACACTTTTACCCCTACCTATATACTCATTTTACCAAAATATCACACACTTTATTCTCTAAATTGGACCATACTCAACCAAACTACCAATATTACCCTTAACTTTTCATTTTTCTTAAAATTTGTGAAAAAGCCCATGGGGTTAATTCATTGAAATAGAGGGAGTAAGATATAACAGGTGATTATTCATATATAAGGGTTAACAAGTTAAACATGTAATTTTATTTTTTTTAATAATTGTATTATTCTATTATCAATATCTTAAGTCATGTGTAAATTTATTTTAATTAAGTTATAAATATTTGTTACATGCCCGTGCAATGCACGGATATTAAACTAATTTTTATAATTATGTAACTAAATATATAAACAAAATAAAACATTCATCGATGTAACTATAAAAATCAAATGTATAGAACCTATTGAAATGGAGGAAATATATTTTTACTTTTCTAACATTATTCATAAGTGGTTAATATTTCTAATACAACTTTCATTATATGATATAAAAATATAGTCATATGAGATTTTATTTAAATTGTCTTATCAAGCATATTATTAATATCAAATTTTTATAATCTTTGATAATATATAACTAAAAATATAAACAAAACAAAACAAGCATTGCTGTAAATGCATAAAACAAATATATAAAATTAAAAATAGGCAAAATTACAAAAACTTACCTTATGAAATCAACATTTTGCAAACAACTACCTTATATAATTTTTTTTGCAAATAACTACCTTATAACACCTTTTGTATTCAGATCACTACCTAAATGTTACAAATTTTTTTCATTTCACTACCAAACGGCCTAAAAATTCAAAATTTTCGACAAATATGAACATTTTTCTCTCATTTTATTCGAAAATACCTAGTTTAGGCTTACGAAATATCTCTGTTGTATTTGGGAAGTCAAACAACGAGTGACAAAAAGGTACAAAAAACATGTATTTTTTGGGTTAAATAGGTGTTTTAGGCAAAGAGGTACCATTATGAAAAAAAAGGTGTTATAAGGTAGTTATTTGCAAAAAAAATTATATAAGGTAGTTATTTGCAAAAAATTGGTTTTATAAGGTAATTTTTTGTAATTTTGCCTTAAAAATATTAACTGCTTATAGAGTATATAAGCACATGTTTTTGGGTCCCAGCAAAAAATTTCAATTTATAACATATACTCGCTCCATTTAAATCCACACTACCACTATACTATTTTAATCTATTCAAATCCACTCTACCACTTTCCTTATTTGATTGTACTTTTAATATTATTATATTACTATGACCCACTTTTTTAATACAAATAACAAATATTAATTACCTCTTTCATACTTTAATTGTACTTTTAATACTATAATAATATTTTTTTAATATTGATGCATAAAGCATAATTGTCATGTTGAATTGGATGGAGGAAGTAAGCAAGTACAAAAGATTCCAAGTGAAAACAAAAACATATCTTAGCATGTAAAGTCCCAATTAATTAGCCAATGATTAAACGCGACGGGGCGCAGTCAATGTAAAGTCAAACAAGACAAATCTACTTTGAAACAAGGAAAAGAAAAAGTACACTGACAAACACAAACAAAATCTGTGAGTGTCAGTGTGCTTGAGAAAAAAGAGTCACCAAACAAGTGACATAATATTCGTTTACATAATAGTGTGATTGAAATCACACATCATAAATACATCATTATTTTATTATATACGGAGTACTCCGTAACTCATTAAAAGATAAACTAAAATAAAAAGCATTTAATACGGCGTACTAGTTAGAAAAGCATGCACCCTTTGTAGGGCCACGAGGTGGCCGACTAACACCGTCAACTATAAAACGTGTAATAGACCAATAAGTCTCTCTTAAAACGAGTTATCCATCTTAAGTTTAAAACGGGTCTAAGTACTCATTTACTTGCACACGTAAGATAAAACACTCTACTTTTTGCTACACTTTTTACTTTTGTCTTATCCTAACTATTTGACCCGTCTTAAGTTTAAGACAAGTTACCCGTTTTATATGAGAATTTGTGATAACTGACCGTAACTTACGTCGTTAAATTAATTTACACCAAAAATTAAAATAATTACGAAAAAAGGTAAATTTGAAAAAAGCAGAAAAATCGTGTCACGTAACAAATGTGAGAGTTAGGTCACGTTTTTAGTCTATACTGTGGACGTTTCACACGGAATTTTCACTAGCCTCATGTAAACGACGAAAATGTTTCTGCTGTGTATTTTATGTTACCAAATTTGCAAACAAACAATTTTAAAGGAAGAATAAAAGTTACGAAAAAAAGGTAAATTTGAAGAAAGCAGGAAAATCGTGTCACGTAACAAATGTGAGAGCTAGGTCACGTTTTTAGTCTATACTGTGGACGCTTCACACGGAATTTTCACTAGCCTCATGTATACGACGAAAATGTTTCTGCTGTGTATTTTATGTTACCAAATTTGCAAACAAACAATTTTAAAGGAAGAATAAATGTTACTCCTTTCATATTCATCACTTCATTCACTATATGACATCATCTCAGTTTGCTAAGACGTATTTTGTAACAGTAATATTTATAATTACGCATTATAAAAAATTATCAAATTTTAATAATAATAATAATAATAATATTTTATTTAAAAAGACAAGTTAAATAAAATCACACATGACTATATTTTTATTTATATATTAGCCGTAATATTGAAAATTCTACAACCTTATGAATAATGTCAAAAAGTACAAATGATGTGAATGGATAGAAATAGATGGAGTATTTATTTTACCAAACAACGTGTAACACTACGTTTGATCTGCGTTATCCTCATTTTCATTATGGTAAATATTTTCTTATTAAGTGTGGAGTAGAATTGGTATAATACTTATGATATCAATATTAATATTAATATTAATATTAATTTGGTATTTGATGAATGATGATAGAGAACGAAGCCAATCCAAGAAGTAACTACTAGTCTCCGACCCGCATTAATTATTGCAAATGACTACGGAGTATTATTTTATCAAATTATAAGTATGTTTTTTTTAGACGGTTTAACGACGTAAGACTTAATAGTTGATAAAAAAAGACTCACCCAAATAATTAGTAAGTACTCATTTATGTGAGAGGTCTCACAATAACGTTATTATGAGATCGTCTTATGAAAGAATTTATGTTATTATATTTTTAGTTTTTTACTTATTTTATTATGTTTAAATAATTTTCTGTCTCCTATTTCTGTTGGAGTATAATACCCACATGTGAGGGTCCCACATCGATTGTGGAAGAGAGTTTGGTGTGGTTTATAAAGTCTAAGGGAACTCCTCTCATTGCCAATTGGTTTTGAGAAATGTGGATACCCTTGGACTTGTAAAGCGGGCTCGCTCTCTTCCACTCGGGTTTGGCCAGGCCCGTTACATGATTCTAACATGGTATCAGAGCCCGGGTTCGCCCTGGGTTCGATAAGTTTAAAACTGGCCCTTGAAAAATTATGCCACCGGAGGAGGTCCTCTTTGAGGGTTTGCCGCTCCGATTGGGTTCGGGTTATTGCCGCCCTCGTGAGTTCGGGTTGTTTATACCACTCCGGTGTGCTCCCATGGTTTCGCCCTGGGTTTCCGAGGGACCTCACATGTGAGGGGGAGTGTTGGAGTATAATACCCACATGTGAGGGTCCCACATCGATTGTGGAAGAGAGTTTGGTGTGGTTTATAAAGTCTAAGGGAACTCCTCTCATTGCCAATTGGTTTTGAGAAATGTGGACACCCTTGGACTTGTAAACCGGGCTCGCTCTCTTCCACTCGAGTTAGGCCAGGCCCGTTACATGATTCTAATAATTTCAAATGTTTTTCTCGTTTGTTATGTAATCAATAAATAATAAATAAATAAACAAATTATGGTATAAATAGTGAAAAAATTATAGAAATTTACTAAGAGGTCGGTCGTCTTATAGTATGAGACACATCATATTTCAATAACATCATTAACGCTAATTTAATTAATTCTTTCTTCTTTTTTCTAATTTTCTAATTTTTGTTACCTTTCATATTCTTTGACGACCATATTATCAATGACATGATTTATCCAACACAAGTCGACCATATTTTCATTTAACACTTAACCACTAAATATCATGAACTTACCGTTATTCTATTCAAACGTAATCACGTTAAAAGGAAAAGTAACACAACTATATTTGAAAAGTAACTATACATTCATTGTCTCATACTATGAGACGATTTTACTGTAAAATTTGTATAATAACAATCACAAAATTTTGAAAAGAAAAGGAAAGAGATAAAATCAACTTAAATAGAAAAAATCATTTAAAATGAGAAAATATTCCTTTGTATTCGTAAATTATCTGCTTTTATTTGAATATATCTTCGATATTCATCAAATTTCGATTTCGATAATTTTGAACAAACTACATAATATAACAATATCATTCTATATATTTTGTTTCATTTGATTGAATTTTTGCTAAAAATTATACTTTCTTCTACAAAGTACGGAGTATTCACTATAAACTTTCCCCTTTCTTTTAGATATTGAAAATGATTTTCTTATTTCCTTTTTGATATAAAATATATGGCTAATATTATTCTATTTTTTACTCGATATATTTTTTCTTTAAACTTAACCTCAAACTTAACAAGAAAATCTTAGTGAAAATTAAAGTCGATGACCTATTAATTTAGGCTAGAGTACACTTGTATATTATATTCGACTAAATATAAAATAATTTTATCACATATCAACATCCAAATGTTGTATCGAATTGTATAATCACACAATAATGTGATAAGAATTGATTGTCTCATTCTCGCGTTATTAAACAAAGGTATGCACAATTCTAGAAAAAATGAGAAAAAAAAAAAGTTATAATAAAGAAAATTGTTAATGAAAAAATGTGGAAAAAAAAACAACAAAGTTAATGTGGTAATTTTCAATGTTAAAATTAAGGTAATAAAGTTAATTGATTAACACAATTAAAAGAAAATGAGACTTATTAAGCAAAATGAAATAATCACTTTAGCAAGATTTTTTAGACAATGTCACATAAATGGTGAGACACGTACCAATATTTTATTTTAAGGTTTTGATAAAATATAAGCTAAAAGTTAATAATATAAATTTCAAATAATACTTCTTTTTCCATTATTATCTTCCTATTTATTTCAAATAAAAAAATGATGAAGAAAATGGTTTGCTGGAAAAAAATATGTGAGGTAATAAGTAATGAAAATTATACGGAGTATATATTAGCTAAAAATAAAAAGCGAAAGATATTAAAAAATACACAATTTCTCATATAAAACAGGTAACCCGTCTGAAGTTTAAGACGGGTCAAATAGTTAGAATAAGACAAAAGTAAAAAGTGTAGAAAAAAGTAGAGTGTTTTGTCTTATGTGTGCAAGTGGATGAATACTTGACCCGTTTTAAATTTAAGACGGATAACCCGTCTTAAGAGAGACTTATTGTAAAAAATAAGAAAGAAATAAAAAAATGAATATTTTTAAAATATATGAGGAAGTATATAGTAAAAGTTAACTGAATCAGAAAAAGTAATAATAAAATAATAAGTTAGTTGACTCCAAGGCCCTACAAGATATAAAATAATGTTTCGCGTTGACTAAAAAGTAACGTTGAAACCAAAAAAAGTCAAATGAAAACAATATAAACGAAAACGCGAGGGAAAAAGGGGGACAAGAGAAAGTAGAGAGAGTTTTATCAGTTTCAGAGTAAGGTTACAAAAAAGAGGCAAAAGAAAAAGTATTATGCTTGAATATTTAAGAGAGAGATAGAGAGTAGTTATTAAATAAAAGTACCCCGTATAATATAATTATAATTATAATTATAATATTAATATTAATATTAATATTAATATTAAATAAAATAGCACACCCACCCTATCTTTTGTTCCTTATTTTCATTCTTTTTCTACACTTAAATTTCTCTGTTTTTTTTTTTTTTTTGTTCTCTCTCTCTATACACATATCTCACCTCCTCTTTCTTCTCTGAATGCCTAACTGTTTGTTAATTATACATTTTCATTTCACATTTCTGTCTACACCGCCTACTTCACTCAGGTAGATCTCCTGCAAATTTTTACCCCCTTTTTCTGGTAAATTTTTTTTCTTCCTGATTTATGTTATTAAATTTTCATTTTTTAATGGTACAGTACGTTTTTTTTTTTTTTTAATTATTATGTAGATATTTCCAAAGTTAACAGTAAATCAAAGTGATATTCAGCTAAAATGTAAAAATATGTATAAATATTTTCATTATTATTTTCTAATATCTTTTATGTATCAGCACAAAAGTTTAGTGTGATAGGGGATAGGTTTTTATTTACTTTTGTTGTTGAAAAGGAATTAAATTAAATAAAATTAAAAAATTGGTAGGTGAAAAATGAAAATGTGTTGTTGATCTGAGAGATCTGCAGGAAAATGTTATTTATTTATTTTTTAATTATGACGTAATGAAAAAAAAAATCCTGATTCATTGTTTCTCTTGTCTTGGAATTTTTCCATAAAAATTAAAATGAAATTTATTCTATTTGTGTAAATTTATTTCCCAAAAGTCTGATTTTTTTTTTTCAGGGTATTTTGTTGCAGGTAATAAATGAAAATGGGTCTGACTTGAGAGGGATTTTTGCATAAGAAAGTTTCTTGTGAATCAAAATTAATTACTGAGTAATTAATTTTTTCTCCTGATCAAAGTATCCACCTAACAAAAACACATCTGTTTATTAGAAAAACAGAATTAAAGGAGAAAAAAGGGGGAATTGGTTCTTTTTCTGAGTTTCCACAGAGGTGAATAATGGAAACTCAGAGAAAAGAAGGCTCATGGACACCAGAGACCCCAGGGAAGCCCAATGTGGCCCGTCGGAGCTCGATCTACGACGACAGTCAAGGTCGGCTTTTGGCCCAAGCATGGGGCCACAGAGATGCATATCACTCCAGATTTAATAATAATAATAATATCAATATTAATATTGATAATAATACACCACCACAAAATAATAATAATAATAATAATAATATTATAAATAATAATGGTCAAACACTTTTGTCATACTCGGTGAGTTCAGCAGAAAACATTTGGGATGGTGTTCATGGAGCAGCAGCACCTAGTTCAACAGGGAATATACAGTTACGACAAGAAAATGTCGAAATTCAGAGGCGAGATTTGGAAGAGGGGTACCTTCCTCACTGGAGTAGTCAGGGTCGAAAATCAGTGATGAGTTATGGGTCTAGTAACACTGCTTCAGTTAGTTACCCTGTCTACGATGCATGGGACTCCGTGTCACCCTGGAAAAACAACGGGGTTAGAGCGAGCGGATCCATCTTAGGTGACTTTGGTGACGCTGATTTTAATACAATGTCATTTGGTGACCTGTTGAATATAAACGAGTCACTGACATTGAGGAATAATGGTGGTGGTACAACATCAAATGGTATGATGTTACCTGGTTGGGGTTCTCAGCTGCAACCCAGCAGGTTGAGTAGCGGTCTGTTACTCGGGAATCAAGAACCTTTACGTGGGATGAACCAGCCGATGAATGGGTTGTACAGCCAAGGAATGCAGAATGGTAAAACCTTTCGTCGATTTGATTATGATTATTGCTATGGAATTTATTAAATTTCTTCATGGTTGGTGTAATAAGTTTATGATGTTATATAGGAGTATAAGTGTATAACCGCTACTCGTAAATAAATGTTGTGTAAATGATGTTAACTTGATAAGTGTATACATGCAACAATCGATAAGAGAGCGTAGTGAAAAGCTGGAGTAGGGAAAGGATAGACTTACTCAGGTGCAACCGAAAGAGATCAATCACAAACATCACTTGGCGGCTTTATTCTGTACACTTTTGAGTTTTGACGATACTCAGTAATCGTAGGAATTCGCATATCCAAGACAGCTTGATTATGCAGTCCAAATTTATCCTTTAGTTGATATTTGTAAGTTGTAAATTTAACTTAAATAACCTCGACAATTATGTATTTCAGATGCTTTCACCGGTCCGTTCTGGAGTACCAGCAATTCCACATCACTTCCGTGCGATAAGCATGCAACTGGAAGCTCTGTCTTTGCTCCTGCAACTCCAGATTCTTGGAAGAGATTGCAAAGCAATGAGTTTTTGGAAAACACGCATCCTGATAACAATCCAGGACAGAATAAGCAAAACGTGTTTCAAGAACATGCGGATGCTGGTAAGATGATCGAGATTCAGGAGGACCGTGACGGGAAAGTTGCAGGCCCCATCACGGATTCTATGCCTGATAAAGTCATAACGGCGGAGAACGACATCCCTGAGAAGGGCAACCAAGTTATTGACCTCAACGACACACCTCAAAAGAAACCACGAAGGAGAAGGTATCAACCCAAGGTGATTAGAGAAAACAAGCCTAAACGCACCCCAAAACCTAACACCTCAAAACCCACTGAAGCTCAAAGTAAAAGGAAGTATAACCGAAAAACCAAATCAAGCACTCCATCAAATCCAATCCCCGAAGAAGCGACCGAACCAAAACCAACCAAACCGACACCAACTGAACCACAGCCAGCAGAACCAGAACAAACAGAGCCAGAAGTAAACGAAACCCCAGCTAAATCCTGTAAAAGATCCCTAAACTTTGACTTGAATGGTCAAGTAACAGAGGATAACGACGAATTAGTTGGCAAAACATCCATGAGTGCCTATGACCTTAACCTCGCTCAGAATCACGAACTGAGCGAGTATATCTCATTGCCTGTTATGGAAACTCTCGACAACTCACGGACTGATAATAATTTGTCAGTTGGAGAGAAAGTGAAAAGCTCAGAAAGTTTGAGTGGGAAAAAGACCGAGAGTTCCTCAATAAAAAACCCCACTTCAGCACAAAGTCCCAACTCCAGCCCTTGCGCAAGTTCCAGTGATGTTGCACAAACAAGAGGGTTAAAAAGGAGTGTTTCGTATGCAGCTGAAACAACACTTATTGATGTTGAAATTGGGACCATCACAGAATATCGCCCTTGGGCATTAAGTCACACCGCTTCCCTGAACACACATAGTGATGAACCCCGCCAAAGTTTCACTCCAGAAATTTGCAAAAGAAAGAAAGTTGAAACAGTAGAAACGTCTTGCTCACAAAGCACATCAGCTGTCAATGCCTCTGAAGATATCAGCCAGTTTGGTAAAGATCATGGTCAACCACAAGTCGAACTCACTGCATCGAAATACTACTGTTGCAATACCACTATCGGAATCAGTGGAATGAGTAGTAATTATGCAGCGCTTGTTGAAATATCCGAGAATAGGCATCAGCTAATTAAGACATGGGCTGACCTTTCAAGGTTAAAAAAGAAAAAGAGAACAGGTCCAACTCGGGTTCGTGATCTAGCTCCGCCATCCGGGATTGCATCAGGAGCAAATAGTCAGACGAAAGTCGAAAGTGAGTCTGGTTCTCATCCTTCCCATACAACATCAAATGGTGTCGTCTCTTGCACAGATGGACTAGCTTCAGAAACTAAAACAACCCCGAAGTCAAGAAGGAGATTAAAGAAACAAGATTATGTAAACATGAACTGGGACATTGTTCTGTATGACAATAATGGTGGTGCTGCAAGGGAGGCAACAGGTACACAGACCTTGTCATTGACTGCCAAGCTCTTGAGATTTATTTATAGATATACACTGAAACTAATGTCAATTACTGCAGGTTCCCTTGAGACATTCCCATGGAGAAAGAGGCGCTGCACAATTGACGGTTTAACCAGGTTACTTGAGAGATTAGATATCAACAGAGAAAAACGTAAGAAATCAAGAAAACAAAATAGATCGATTGTCCCTTATCGAGGGAAAAAGCAAGAGCAGAATGCACTTGTTCTCTATGAGAAAGATGGCTCAATAGTTCCGTTTGAGGGCCCTTTCAATCCAATTAGCAAACGGCGTCAAAGGGCGAGGGTTGACCTTGATGATGAGACCACGCGAGTGTGGAGGCTTCTTCTTGAGAACATCGAAAATGAAGGCATCAATGGAACTGATGAGGAAAAAGCACAATGGTGGGAAAACGAAAGAAGTGTCTTTCGAGGACGGGTGGACTCATTCATAGCACGCATGCGTCTTGTTCAAGGTACCATAGATAGCTTTTCTCCTAATCCCAGATAATAATGTATAACGAAAGGATGTCGGCCATCCGTGGATACATGCCATAGCAAACTATTTCGTGTAGTTATTGGTAAATGATCGCTAACAAACCATGCTTTCTGCAGGGGATAGACGCTTCACCCCATGGAAAGGCTCTGTGTTAGACTCGGTTATTGGAGTTTTTCTCACTCAGAATGTCTCAGACCATCTCTCCAGGTACGAGCAATAGAACACATTACAACAGTTCCACATCGTTTTGTCACCCTAAGATGATTACTAATCTCATATCTCTATTTATGCAGCTCTGCATTCATGTCAATGGCTGCGCGCTTTCCTCTCAAGCCAGAAACATCTGGAAGTACTGTGTCGGAGGAGGCAACAAGTGGTTTATTCGTAGAGCCAGAGATCAGTATAGTTGAACCTGAAGAAAGAATCACTTGGAACTTGAAGATAATAGAAGAACCAACTATGGAGAAGAACTCGAGGGCAGTTTTTTACTTTGACCACAGTGAAGAGAAAGAGGTTGTCAATAGCGGAGAGCGTTGTGGAAAAGCTGACCCGGTTGGCTCTACACAACACTTCAGAGAAGCATGTCGAAAGGACTCCAGCTATTCGAGGGGTTACGATGCAAACAGCCAGACTACAGAGACAGAAACAGTCTACCCCCAAGGAGAAGATAAAGCAAGGGATGATGCAACTTCATCACTGCAGTCCGTTATCTCATCACAGAACTCCATCAACTCGTTGAACCAGCAGACAGTCGAAACAATGAGCACTTTCACAGAAAGCAACACAAGAACACAGGTCGTGACATCCAGCTCCAAATTCGATTGTCTTGATCATACCGCTTCTTTCATGGGGCTACTAAAGATGGCAGAGGGAAATATCCACCACCAATATAACAGCCAAGCACAAGTTGATCACCTTGATGGTATAAAGCATGCCACAGAGTATTATCGAGCAGCACCTGGTGTTTTCTCAAGTAATTACCAATTGAACTTAGAAGCAGGATTTCATTTACAAGATACCCAGGGTCTTGATATGCTTGAAGTAGAGAGCAGATCTTCTGATATGTCGAGGAAAGACGAGAACAGCCCACCAACAGAACAAAGCAATCTTACCTCAGAAATAGCAGATCAAGAGAAAAGTCCAGACAGCTTTCCTAGAGCTGCTCAGAATATGTCCTCGTGCTATTTTCTTGAAGGAGATACAATGATTGTACAGTCACAAAGGAAAGAAGTCAAAGAATCATTTGATACTATTGCTTCATCTTCCCGAGCAGAGGCAATTCCAAACTGTAAAGAGGTAAATGTACCAATTTTATCTCAAGAAATGGCTGATGTTATAGAAAGCACCAGAACATTGGAAAGAACAAGAAATATCTGCAAAGGGGAAGAGCAAATCCATGGGCATAACTATCCAGGTGTGGCATCTGGCGTGACCGACAATAATTCTGCCAAAACAGCAAAAGGAAAGCCGGGAAAGGGAAAGAAAAATGAATTTGACTGGGACAGCCTTCGAAGAGAGGCACATGTTAACGGAAAACCAGAGAGGCCAGCCCACAACAGGGACTCATTAGACTGGGAAGCAGTTAGGCATGCTAGCGCGAACGATATTGCAGAGACCATAAAAGAGCGGGGAATGAACAATGTGCTTGCAGGCCGTATTAAGGTGATATTCAATGAGTTTCTAAAATATTATTTTAAGAGTGCTCCAATTCCATGGAATCTATTTCTCAATTCATCTTCCTGGAATTAAACTGCAGGACCTCCTGGACAGACTCGTCAAGGATCATGGCAGCACTGACATGGAATGGCTAAGAGATATTCCACCAGACAAAGCAAAGTAAGGGAGGAGAGGGGAGGGGAGAATTTTTAATCTGTCAATTTATGGGTTCTTTTTGCTAATTGACATGCAGCTTTAACGCACTACTTCTCTCAGAATTTATTACTCCCTCCGTTTTACTGTTTTCTTCCCATTTGCAAAAAAAAAATGAAATTTCATGGTTTTCTTCCTATTTCCTTTTTGAACATATTTTTGTTAAGAAATCTTTTCACCAAAATTTTGTTTTTCAGTTTTTTTATCCACTATATTTACTAAATTATTTTTATGGCTCAACTTTTTAGTGTAAATGTATTATTAATCGATTTGTATTTGATTTTCGAAAATTTTAAAAAAATTCCTTAATCTACATGTCAAAAGCAAATGGAAAAAAGATCATGAAATGGAAGGAGTAGCTTTTTAATTCCAGGAAAATGAAAAGACAGGCATGTTATGACACAGATTGTTCAGTCGCAAAGACTACCTCAATGGCTAGTAAAAAAAAAAAATAATCATTACTCAGCGTTCCTGTCGTAACAATTTTGCGAAAACATAAATGAAACTCTTAAACTTTAAACCAATAATGAGAGACAAAATAGAAACTCGGACAATAACATCAACATCAAAGGAGCATCTTGTTTCATTGTTTTTAAAGCCAGTGAGTGGTTTTATAAGTGATCATTCTTAATCTTCCAGGGAATACCTGCTAAGTTTCAGAGGTTTGGGCTTGAAGAGCGTGGAGTGTGTCCGCCTTTTGACTCTGCATCATCTAGCATTCCCAGTAAGCTTCTAAACACATGTGACCACATTTCTAAGAGAAAAGTTGCCGCGACTATCGAACTGACTTTTGTAATCTTCAAACAGGTTGACACTAATGTTGGCCGCATTGCTGTTCGACTAGGATGGGTTCCACTTCAACCATTACCAGAGTCACTTCAACTGCATCTTTTAGAACTGTAAGTTGTATACGGAGTACAATTTACTATCGAGAAAGCTTTCATAGTTAAACAAATGATAAATACTAATACCTTTGAGCACTACAGGTACCCAATTTTGGAGTCGATTCAGCAGTACTTATGGCCACGCTTGTGCAAGCTTGATCAAAAGACATTGTAAACACAATATTTACTATTTGTGTAATTGTTACACGATTAAAACATTCTATGAAACATACAAAATACAACTGTTAACTGATTTCATCTCTCAAATTTGACTCAGGTATGAGTTGCACTATCACATGATCACATTTGGAAAGGTATTTTGCACCAAAAGACAGCCAAACTGCAATGCTTGCCCCTTAAGAGGAGAGTGCAGACACTTTGCCAGTGCTTTCGCTAGGTTTGTATTTTAAAACTGTGCTTTCACTAGATTGGAATTTTAAACCCTTCAACTTACGAAAACACAGAACACTGAATGAAAGTATAAAATCGGCATTGAAAACGTTAATCAGACATTATACTCCGTATTATGGAAGAAAGTACAAGTATTTATATAAATGCTATAGCAAAAGTTCTTTCGATAAAAGTGCACTTATATAGCTCGAAAGTAGTAGCAGTGAAGGCATAAATATTGAGTCCTTATATATGATGTGCATCACGACTTATGAGAATCGTAAGTTACCATAAAATAACGTTTTTGTTCCTGATACAGTGCCAGGTTTGCACTTCCGGGGCCAGAAGAAAGAAGCATCATGCCAGCAAGTGGGAACACTGCTCCGCAAGTTACTCCGAGTCCTGGCACTAATCTTTTGCTTTCTACAGCCCCATGGGACAGTCATAATCCACATTCGAACTCGGGTTCATGGGACGGCCACAATCCTCATTCAAACTCCGAAAACTATGCCTCCGCAATAGTTCAGGGCCCATCTCTCCCGTTGTCAGGACCCTTGCCACAAACTGTCCATTTAGAAAGGAAATCCATAAACAGTAAATGTGAACCAATTGTTGAAGTACCAGCATCACCAGAGCAGGAACCAGAACATGAACAAGCATTATGCGACATCGAAGATGCATTCTATGAAGATCCTAATGAAATCCCAACAATCAACCTCAACATGAAGGAATTCACTGAGACTTTGCAGAATTTTATGTTGCAAGAGACAGGAATGTCAAATGCCTTGGTAGCTCTAACAGCTGAAGCTGCTTCGATACCTACACCAAAGCTGAAAAACATAAACCGTTTAAGAACAGAGCATCATGTGTAAGCTACTTGCTTCCTCTTTTTCTCTCTACAGTTGATAACTGGGTACTACAGAGTAAAGATTATCTAATGCATATCATCGTGTTTAAGCATGAAACAATATAAGCTAAACCATTAGCTTAAATCAGCAAGCATGTTAGACATATATTAATGTAAAATTGCAAACTCTAATTTCTCTTGTTGAGCATGTTTGGGAGCCTGTTTGGCTGTGGCTAAGTCGAATAAAATAACATATGACAGAAAAGTGGGCACATATGGCAGTACTACTCTGTAAAGATCTATGCTTGACAAGAGCCTGCTATATCCACACCCAATTGCATTTCAGTAATATAATTATAATTAATTATTTTTTCCAAAAATTGCAGTTATGAACTTCCAGACAGTCACCCTCTGCTCCAAGGGGTAAGATACTTCTACAGGCGACTACGCATTTCCAATTCTTTTTAAGATTTATCTTTTCACCTAAGTACTTAAAATTGCAGTTGGAGAAAAGGGAGCCTGATGATCCATGCTCTTACCTACTCGCAATTTGGACCCCAGGTTTGTACAATTTCAACTTCTTGACTAAGATATGCTGACATATGGGTGAAAGTAACCCCAACTCCAGATTGCGGTGTTTCACATGTCTGCCAACTTTGTTAAGAAGAATACAGACTTATGGTTGATGGTTACTCCAGGTGAAACGGCAGACTCAATCGATCCTCCAGCGAGAAGATGTAGTTTTGATGATCCAAGGATGCTCTGCAATGAGGAGACATGCTGTTACTGCAGCAGTCAGCGGGAAGCAGACTCCCAAATAGTACGAGGAACACTTCTGGTAAGAATAGGAGCATCTAAACACTCTAGTGATCAAAATCATACTATAAGTGATTGGTGTTACACTGCCGTCCAAATGCAATGTAAAATGCTAATCCTTACACAAACCATTTTTTCCAGATACCAACCAGAACAGCCATGAGAGGTAGCTTCCCACTCAATGGAACATACTTCCAAGTTAACGAGGTAATGGTTTCCATTTCACTCTTCACACTTGGTCTTCCTATTTTTGTTTCTATGGTACTACATAATCAATGACGTTTTAGCCTAATGGTTACAATGTAGGTATTGGGGAGTGGGGACAAACGGTCTTAAGTTTGGATCCCTTCTCTCCTGGATTGTACTAAGACAAAAATAGTACTAAGAAACCGTGTCATATGTAGGTATTTGCTGACCATGACTCAAGCCTTAAACCAATAGCAGTACCCAGGTCTTGGCTGTGGAACCTTCCAAGGCGAACTGTTTACTTTGGAACATCGATACCGACCATATTTAAAGGTATTGCTCAAGTGCTTTATTTTTCGTAAATGAAAGTACAATTCTCCTCAATCTAATCTTTAAATTTGTCTGCTAGGTCTAAACACTGAGGATATTCAACATTGCTTCTGGAGAGGTATAACTATAATTTCATGTGAAAAGGCCATGACCATTTTTGACCTACCACTTTCACTTTAATAGTTGTGTGCACTTTCTTTCTTCTAGTGCATCACCATTTACAACTTCCTGTTTTTTTTAATTTGGGATAGATCAGTCCCGCACTAATATCACCTTGTTCCCTCAAGGCATGAACTATATCAGCATTAACTCTACTTCATCTGACCAAACTCAACTTGCAGGATACGTCTGTGTAAGAGGGTTTGACCAGAAAACTAGAGCGCCTCGTCCGCTCATGGCTAGATTGCATTTCCCAGCCAGCAGGATTCAAAGAGCGAAAGGTAAGGCATATGATGAGTAGATGAGCATGGGAGAGCTGCTGATAACAGAACATTGTCCGCCAGACTGAGGAGGTTACAATGCATCTGAGTTTAGGAGATGTAAGCTCGTAATGTGACGTAGAGGCCTTGTACAACATTTACAAGATTGTAGGCAATTTAAATTTACGCTCGAATTGAGCAATTTTTCTGCAGCCAGAAGACTAGGATAGAGAGGATGTCAACAGATATGAAAATGTTTTTTCATTGTATGATTTCAATGAACGCTCAGCTGGTAGAATAACTAAAGGAAGACACACAGTTGAGAGACTCCACAATATAGAAAAAATGGGATGCGCCACAAACAAGAATAGGAGACACATAATCGAATTCTGCCCTGATGCCAATATGTGCTTGATGGGCTTATAAAGGAAATAAGCGCAAATTGTTATGGCCCGATCAAGACTAATTGATGCACTGCAGCTATCGGGGATAGTAGTACTGATGTGTTCACCAAAAGAAAATACACCCATACATCAATAGAAATATACTCCGTAATTAAGAAAGCCCCACATTTGTAAATCGGAAGACAAAGGTTGGTTGTTTTTTTTGTAATCAGATCATTTTATATGGTTCATATATTTGGAAGCAATAAATATTACAGAGTATCAAATAATTGAAAATACGGGAGCAGAAATAAAATAGACCTAACTCTTTTCTGATATTTTGGTTAAATTTAAATTTATAACTGTCAGAAACAACCAAAAAAAAAAACTTTGCATTTGCGGCTGAAGTTGAGGACATCAAAATCAAAAGAGCAATGCCTTACTTACCAACACAATTACTATATGTCCATTGCGCAACTGCAGTAGAGCTTGTAGCCACATCTCCCTATGGATTTGGTCCGAAACACTGCCAAAAGAGCAGAAAGCTTTGAATCAATGTAAGCGCAAAATTTTCCACAAAGGACCGGGCTATAGTATAATTCATATAGGATGATGCGGCCATTGGGGATAATTGAATACTTCCTCCGTTTCATTAGATGGTATACGTTTGATATGAGATCTTTTTTAAATAGTCTAATTGAGTACATTATTAAAATCAATTTTAAAAATTTTAGTAATAAAATAACTAAAAATTTGAAAAGAAATAAAACGTGCAATATACATGCATAAAACAACGTATACGTGCAATATACATGCATAAAACAACGTAGACTAGTTTAGTAGTTCACTAAGCTAAAGTAGTCACAACTCACAAGGTGGTGAAAAATGTTTCGTAAAATAATTGTTCCTCATAACGACATTTTCAATAATAGATACGGAGAAAAGAAACATAATTCTTATAACAAAAAGATAAAGAAAAAACGTAAACAACGCTTGGAAACAAACAAATAGATTTCATGGTTCACTATCGATGTGATAATTAGGGCGTTACCCCTAGACTCTAACTAGCTCACCGAGCAGCGAGACTCTCGTGATAGTCGTTTGACGTGACAACTAACAGACTCAATACATTATTCAACAAGAGTGATACTTAGAAACAAGAAACTTCAATTTAATTTAAGCCAGAAAAAGCATGACATATTCAAGTCGGATATCTCTAACTGCGACTTAGAAACATAGTATCCCAGAACATAGATACCATTTTGTAGACATCTATCTGGAATCAAAGTGGGCTTACTCGCGAAAAACAGAATGCACATAAGAATCTGGTAGATAGGGTTCTGAACCTGCGACAATATCTGCATAATCTAAAGTATTTCGACTTTGTTGTTCAAAAGTCTACATTTGACCGAATATATGAGGTGAATATCTATCATATGTAGTGAAGAGATCGAATGAATAATGTACTTCACTATACCGTACTAGTAAATCAACATATGTGGATATAGTTTTTGATAGCAATATTCATGAACGGTGTACTTTTATCTTCCACTATACTCCGTATTTGTTACTGTATAAAGCAATTCATTGGACAAAAATGTATATTAAACCCGAAAAACATAGGTCATGATTTTCTGTGTGAATACAAAAGACATCGATTACGCAACAACCACATGTTATTAATTGGTTAGGCATTGCAGAAATGAGAATTGCGAACTCATTAATGATATATTTTCTTTCTCACTAAGCCATTTTCTCGATTGATATTGGGGGGTACGAGTGACTTAATCCTATCGATTAGTTATGCATTGTACAAGCTTGAAGTTTGAGAACTTAACCTTAAATTTTACCAAAACCTCAAACAGTATAAACATGAATTTGTGATCAAAGTTCCGTGGATGTATGACATCTAAGCCAAACGAAACTCTGAACCTAAACAAAACTAAAGCGGGAGTATAATGTTTTAAATCTGCCTTAAGCATGAAGCGTAAAGTACAGCTTTTTAGCTCCACAGATTGATTCCTTGATCAAACGCAGCAAGCGAAAAAAAATAAAAAAAAATTATTCAGATCGTCACATCGTAATATGAGACTAAAGGAGTTTTGTTAACAGCTCCACAAATCGAAATCTACAAAACTGACTTATACAGACCTCTCTATTTCTCCATTTTTTGTTCAGCAAAAAAAGTTTCTCCGATTTATCAGATTAATCTAACTAAACTGTGTGACTATTAAGAATCAAATACATAGCGTTTGGCGTAGGTTTTAGATCTCATAAATTCATACACACACACTGTAAGTCTGTAATTATCACCTTAAAAAACACTGTAATTATCGCGAGTAATACGAGAATTAACTAAAATAATTCGTGTACATTATTTATGAACGGATTTAAAACACCGCTTTCAGAAATCGATCAGAACAAAAAATCAGGTACTGAAATCAGTCAATTTTTTATGAATTCCAATATTATCTGCTACAAAAGTAACACAAAAATTAAAAAAAAATTCAACGATTTCAAGCACATATTAACATCTACCTGAACAAAAAACAGTAAATTAATAGATAAAGCAAGACGCAAAAACCGAAAAATCAATCAGAAGATGCATCAAAGAAAACGATAAAACAAAATACAGAAATCACAATAAATTGAAGTAACTTACTTGCGGTAGAATTCGAGAGAAAGTATGGTCGGATGAAAGTGAAAAACGAAAGTTCCATGTGAGAGAAGATTCAAAGAGATGCTGAGATTTCAGAGAAAATAGCGGGAAATATTTGATAAAGAAGGGAGGGAAAAACAGATTAGTTTAAGGTTTTGCCGCTATTTTGTTCAAATTACTTTGAAACTTCCCTCCTAAAAATTTCCATCATTTTTGTGTTGCGGGTGTAGTTTAGTGGGGTTTGCTTCTAGGGTATTCCATAACAATCTCGTCACCGCCCCTGAGTTTTTGTAGGTATAAGTCCAGGTCATGTATTAATATTTATTTATCAATTCATTGTTTATTCCAATAAATTGTTAATATTTTTTTCTTTTCTTTTTGTCACAAAATAAAGTATTGACCTTAGTTCTATCCTTTATATTTTGAATGTTATCAAGTACTGTATTTATTACTTGTGCTTTTAAGAGTTTGGTCTTGTCTAATGTCACTAGAATCAAAATCGAAGAAAAATAAAGTCGTTACAAAATGCATACAAGACAAGTGAAAGACGAAAATTAAATATTAGATTTTACATTTTTAAAGAGTTATTTTAATAACTATACACAAATTCTTTTACAAAACAATCTTTATTCTTTTATACGGAGTATATTTATAGTGTAACAACCCGGTTTTTCGTGACTTAATTAAACTAAGGCGGAAAATTAATTAAGTCTAATACATGCCGGATGTTAATTAAATTACATTAAAATGGCATAGGATACAAATATATATTACAATCTCTCAAAGAAAGCAACGAAACATCCTAATCGTCAAGATAATCACAGTCTCGAGAAATGCCTCGCGGAGACAAAAACACAAAATAGGAGGATCTCCCGCTCAGAGGCGAAGTGATCGTTCTAACCAACAACCTCTATACCAAAGTTTTGGTTTATTTAACCTATGATTAAAAGTAACTTTAGAAAGACTAAACGCGTATAACTACAGTAGCCACCTTATGTTAATAAAATTGGACAAATAGCATATAATATCAGTTCTCACATATAGATATTTAAATCTCATACAACATGATAAACAAAACTTAAAACGTTTCAAATTATAGAACACAATATATAAACTTAATTATCATTCTCAATTCATATAACATCGTAATATATATAAAACTTAAATCATAGCAATCAAGATATATGCATAAGTCGTAATCAATTCGATAAACACATAGTCGTGAACAATCATGCAATTCTAGACATATGCAATATAGAAAATAAATAAATAAAACACATTGCAAGTAGACAGGCAAAAACACATAAGGAAACATGATGATTCAAAACATGAGAGTACAACAAATCACGTAACGTACAACAGCCATCAATAAACATTCTCAACAAGTCGTATTCCAACACTTAGGATCAAACATCATTCAAACAACAACCAAATCAAACAAGGAAATGCATTCAACATGTGATAACAAATGAGTCTTCGTTAGTAAAGGCAAGCGTGGAGACATGTCATGCTTGATGGCCAGGTAGAGGCCAACATAACTTGGGCGTGACTACCAGGCTTAAAGATATCTAAGGTAATAAGGATGATTCAATCCCTTGTCTAATGTATGCATACACTACCTATCGAGGATCATACGTATTCGCTATTCAAAAGGTATCACCGACGAAAAAGTTCGACTATCACCAGAGGCGGTACCCCAGGTTGGTTTGGATTTTCCAATTACTGTAGTATGGGCTCACGGAGATATCAATGATGCCCCATCCACGAGGTTGTATATCCCGCATCAAATAATACTCTAGAAAAATATTAGATCGCCTTTAGCAACACAGGAGGAGCTAAAGTCCCCATACATCGCTACCTCATTAACTTGAATTTCAAGAGTCGCAATGACATGGCGAACAATCCAAGTATTTTATTCAGTAGTTCAATTCTCTTTCTCGATTTCCTATTCCTCATTTAATCGTGAACATGAATTATTTCTAAAACATAAATGTATCGTCAAACTTTGTATAATGAAAATATTAATTCTAACAGTTCTTCAGATAAACGGAAACACATAGAAAAACTTAAATATTTATTTTGAGTCCGTTCGTAGATTTTAAATATTTTCACTATTCATTATTTTGTACGTATTTTTATACATATGCGTATTTTTATACTTTGTACGTATTTTTATACTTGTGCGTATTTTTATAGTTCATACTTCTACGTATTTTATTGTACTTGTACGTATTAGTATTTTATATTTTAGTAAATAATAATAGTTCATTTTCTTTATAAGTTTGATTAAGTTTCATTTAAATTTTTAGTAATTTAAAGTAGATTAGTGATTAGTGATTAGTGATATAAATAATTGAATTTTATTATAACCCACACTTATTTCTTCCTTTTTATTTAAATCGTAAAGTGTTAAGTGATTTAGTATTCATAACATTTATTTTAGCTTAGAAATATTACCTATAAGATATTCGACAATTTTTATTATTCTTGGTAAAATACGATTAAGTGACATTTAGTTAAATTTCTTTTAGGTGGTTTATTTCTTAATACAACTTCGTATTATAATTTTTCTTTAGTTATTTGATTTAGGTGAAAAGATAATTTGATGGTGGAATTTTATACGGAGTATATTTTCATATCTTATTAATATTTAATTATTTACTTTTCTTTCGTTTCTTTAATTATTTAAACGTATTTACAAATTCGTATGTTCTATACATTTAAATTTTATAAACACAACAACTATTTAAGAAGTCGTTGTCTTTAAAGTATATTTTAAATTTTAATGATAGTATTCAATTTATAAGTTTTTCTAAAAGTAAATTTTTAGAAATTAACTTTATTATAATAATACTTCCACTTACATATTAATTCTTTTTATGGTTTTTATAACTTAAATTTTCTACGAAGTCATTTTACTTTATCTTTTTATAGGATTGTCATTTAAACACTTTATCTTTTTGTTAAACATATTTATAATACAAATTTCTAACTTTATTCAATAAAAGCTTTACTTAGGTTTATTTTATATTTCCAAGTACTTTATTTCTTTTTATTATTTTAACTAAATACTTATTTAGTATATTTTAAGTTCATTGTAAATTTTAGAGTTTTAACAAAGTAATCTTTATAGTAATTGTGAGATATGACTTTTTATATAATTATTTATTTTAGAAACTTTAATATGAGTAACTTAATTTATATTTTTACTTTTAGTATGATTTAATATTAATTTAAACTTAATATTCTTTTAACTTAATTCTTTATTTTTAGTTATATTTCGATTTAACATTTTAGTGACGATAGATAAGTTATATTAATTTAATTTATTTACTTAAGTTATTTAATAACATTTTAAGTTTTATTTTATACTTTTGATACATAAACTTTATATATTTTAATTTACACATAACAATTGATTTTAACACGATAATATTACAATTAAATTCAACATTAATTCAACAACACATTTTTCACTCAAAACATATTATCACAAAATTAGATAAATATCATATTTCACAAATCAATTCAACATTATATTATAACCAAAATTAACACTCAATTTCATACTATAGCGATTCATACAAAGTTATTAAATAAACTGGTACGGGAGGTATAAGTGCCTAATGCGTACTAGCTCACTTTGAATCACAAATTAATTAGAATAAAACCAAAATGTTAAAATTAGAGATTTTGGATAAGAGTCGAGTCACCTAAATCTGGCTCACGAACAGAGGCCTCCAAAAACGGTCCTAGCCATTCCTCATGAACCCAAAATCAAAGCTAGTGAAGCCGAATGATAACAGTAGCAACTCGTGTCGACAGCGGCGACATCGAAACATAGGAGGCGAGACAGGGCAGCAGTGAAACACGACAGGGGAAAGAGGCAAAATGAATTAAAGTCGGAAAAATCAATTGACGATAAATATTATGGACAGAAAACGATTAAATCAATGCGACTTACCGACGATTAGAATACGACGGCAAGAGTGAGCAGGGCCACGGTGGTGGCTGGCCCGAGGTCGAGGAGGGCAGAAAAACAGGGGAGGAAGAGGAGGGGCGGCAGAGCACGGCCAGGGGAAGAAAGAGAGGGAGGCCCACGGTGGTGGCTCCGGCGGTGTCTGATGTGGTACGAGCAGGCGGTTCCGGCGAGGAAAAGAAGAAGAAAATAGGGCAGAGCATGGGAAGGGAGAGAGCTGGACCGTCGATGGTGGTTGTCGAGCTTTGGAGCTCACCATTAATGGCAGCCGGTGGTGGTGTACGGTGGTGACGGTGGCCGTGGTTGCTCCGGCGAGTAGGTGATCAACAAGAAGATAGAGAGTGAGGGAGAATGAAGTAGTAGGGGGTGGTGTCGAAAACAGGGGCGAGCAGGGGCGGCGACGGTGGCCGTGATGGCCATGGTGGTCGAGTGATGGTGGTCGTCGTTGTTGCTGTTGTTAGTTGTTGTTGTTTGTTGTTGTTGTCGATTGAGCTGTTGTTGTTTGAGTCGTTGTGTTGTTGTCGGTTTTGTTGTTGTTTGTGGATGTCGATGTTGTGTGTATTTGAGCTTATAGAAGTGAATCTAATGGAGGAATTAAAAGGAAGAGATAAAATATCTGAAATAAAAATGAGTGGATGAGAAAGGAGAAAGATGAGGTAAAAAAAAAAATATCCTAATGAGTGGGTGAGAAGGGGCACCGAGTTTGTCAACATAAAGGAGGAAAAATTTGGGTCTGTTTTGTTTATTTGTTCCGTTTTATTTACTCTTATTTATAAACTTTAAATTATTATAAAAATATATTTTGTTTTTAATTATTTGTTTTAAATTTTAATTCCATTATTCTTATTGTAAAATTTATAGTTAGAAAATATAAATGTATAAAAGTGATCAGTTACAAATTGTATTATGGTCTCACAAATTTTCAAACGGCCTGCTTATTTGCAAGATACGTTTTGATAAAATTCTATTTATTCAAGTAATAATAATTTTTAAATTAAAACGTAAATTTATTAAGTTTAATAAAACCAATTGAAATAAAGTTTTAGTTCGACAGGTATTTTAGAAATAAAAATATAATACAAGTTAACATAAAACCAAGAAAGTTTAACTAGAAAAACTTGAGGATGTTTATTCGAACGAAATTTTTCAGTCGCATTTTTAATATAAAGGAATAAAATTTAAATTATATAAATTTTAATTTAATAATTTAGTTAAAAATAATTAATTACTATTAATAAAACACGGGGTGTTACAATCCTACCCCCTTAAGAAAAGTTTCGTCCCCGAAACTTGGATAGGACAGATAACTGCTCCAGATTAAAAAGCAGTTGGAGAAAATATCAAGGTTTTTGGAATTGAAATAGTAATATTGATCATGATTGGGTATGAATTTTCTCAAAAGGAAAGATTGATGAATTCAAGAATTTTAAAATATAAATAATTCTTTTTCAAATTAATATCTAAATGTTGCTGCATTGTCATTTTCAAAATCAGCGAGAAAGACGTTTTCAAAAAGGTAGGGCCTAGAAGTTTTGTACGGAATTAAATTAAATAACAATAATAAGCGTCTTAAGAATAAAAACCATTTATTTAAATCTAGAAATAAATATTAACCTTAAAATAAAATAGGTTGGAATAAGAAGTTTTATGATTTAGTTAGGATTTTAATATAATCAAATTATTGTCCTACCCCCTTAAGAAGTTTTAAACGTATATACGTAATATTATTATTGTTACTTTTAATGATCACGTGTATATGATATATAGCCCTTGGAAAAATGGCATTTAGGAAAAATATGTAAAAGTCGTAGTGATCATAAGAAGAATATGAGCTTTTATGAAATTACGAGAATATAGGCTATCGTTGAATGATTTAAGTAAAATTTTAGAGAATTACGGATAACCTTGTTGATATAGCTCATTTTCTAAAATTATTATTATAATGTTATTAGATGAAACAGAAATGTTATAAATTATATTTCAGGTAAGATTGAAAATTTATAATAAGGGGTTATATGAAAGAAAAATAAAATGATATATGTATATATACTTCGAAGAGAGATAAATGTAATAGATAGGACAGGTTCAAAAGATATTTAAAGGAAAGGAGGTCGAAACAAATAAGTTTTAAAAGTATCTAAAATTAAGAAATAAGGATTTTATGAAGAGAAGTTAAAATAAGAAAATCCATTTTAGTGGTTAATACGTAGAAAACTATAAGTTTTAAAACGGATGAAAATTCACGAGAAGGTAATAACAAAATAAGATTCGAAAGTGTATGAAATAAGAATAAGCAATTTAAGATAATTAAATATCAAAGATATCTCAAATGACGAAATAAAGATTTGACAAACAATAAATAATTTTCAAGATGTTTTAAAGACGAAATACGAAGGTATATTTTTAAAACTAGTTAGGGATTTATGATGTTAATTATTTAAAATGAGACAGTAAAGCTAAGAAATTGATAGGTAATCAAGTTAAAAATATTTAAAGGATGAGGATTTTAATCCAATTGAGTTTATAAGTTCAAAAATATTTAATAAAAAGACGAAGAGTTTACAAAAATGAAGGAAACAACCAAAAATTCATTGTATGAGATTAATAAGTATTTCGTAGACATATAATTTAAGAGTTCAAAATTTTGGAATAACAAGGGAATAAGTTTTAGAGGTTGAATAAAAAGTTAACGAAATTACAATTGAAAGATAGAATCATTTTTTTCGAGATTAAATAGAACAAATGAAAATTATCTCTACGAAATCAACTAGTAGGTATTATAGATTTCAAGATTAGAAATTTTAGAAGATAATAATAATTGCACGAAGTCAAAAATTACGAATTGAAGTTCGAAGGTTTTGAGTATAAAGATTATGGAGTTTACGAAATTCGAAAGCAAGGGTGATAAGATTTTACGAGATTAAAAGGAAGAGATGAAAATCATTTTAAGAGGTCATTGGGAATTATTGAATTAGGAAATCAACCATTTTGAAGGAGTTAAAATTTTTACGAGGTTGTAAATCATTGAGTTAACTTCTTTTTGGTAGGGAATTTAAAATGTAAAAGGAAACACTAAAATCATGGGGAGAATAAATATTAGGAAATTTTATGATCATGAAATTTGAAAATTTAAAAGCGTTGAAATGATGATGATATTTAAAGAACGATTTGATATAGCTTTAGAAATCTTCAATGCTAAAGAAATCTTCGACGTCTTGAAAATTGTCTTGTATAGCGTGATTCTTGATACGTCTCTTCACATGAGCTTCAGGTCTTGTCTTCAAGTCTTATATTTGCGAGAAATGGAAAGAGAGAAAAATCGATTTTATGAATTCGTTATATGAAGGTTTTATTTTAGAAGGAGAAAATAAGTTAGATAGATTTAAAATTTTTGGAGGGGAAAAGATAATTTATTTTATAAGGATGTTTGAAAAAGTTATTTTCGTCTTCAAAGCAATAGAATTCTTCGAGGTCTAGAACGTCTTTTCAGATCGTTCGACTCTTGATGCGTCCATTTGCAAGTGCTTGAGTTCTTGTCGTCTTCTCTTCAATTTATACGTCTCGATTTTTGTTAAAGTTAGTATAAGGGACTTGTTAGTCAAAAAGATTAGTCATAGAGCACTTAGCAAGCAAGAAAAGAGAAATAAAAATCTATCGAGGTTGAATGACGGTCGAAAATTCTAAAATCTAGGTCAGTCGGTCAATCCTTAATATTTCTACCCATTCTCACATTTAAAGCGTTCTAAGATTATTATTTTAGCGATCTAGGATTTCTAATTCATTATTTGATCCTATAAGTCTATCTTGGGACATATATATTAATATGTATGTCCGCCCAGTGTATCTTCTCGCTAGATGAAATAACTATTAAGTTATTCACGGTCGCAAGACAGCTTTGATTCCAACTGTAACAACCCGGTTTTTCGTGACTTAATTAAACTAAGGCGGAAAATTAATTAAGTCTAATACATGCCGGATGTTAATTAAATTACATTAAAATGGCATAGGATACAAATATATATTACAATCTCTCAAAGAAAGCAACGAAACATCCTAATCGTCCCGATAATCACGAGTCTCGAGAAATGCACAGCGGAGACAAAAACACAAAATAGGAGGATCTCGCTCAGAGGCGAAGTGACTGTTCTAACCAACAACCTCTATACCAAAGTTTTGGTTTATTTAACCTATGATTAAAAGTAACTTGGCAGCACTAAACGCGTATAACTACCGTAGCCACCTTATGTTAATAAAATTGGACAAATAGCATATAATATCAGTTCTCACATATAGATATTTAAATCTCATACAACATGATAAACAAAACTTAAAACGTTTCAAATTATAGAACACAATATATAAACTTAATTATCATTCTCAATTCATATAACATCGTAATATATATAAAACTTAAATCATAGCAATCAAGATATATGCATAAGTCGTAATCAATTCGATAAACACATAGTCGTGAACAATCATGCAATTCTAGACATATGCAATATAGAAAATAAATAAATAAAACACATTGCAAGTAGACAGGCAAAAACACATAAGGAAACATGATGATTCAAAACATGAGAGTACAACAAATCACGTAACGCATAATGCTTGACCATCAATAAACATTCTCAACAAGTCGTATTCCAACACTTAGGATCAAACATCATTCAAACAACAACCAAATCAAACAAGGAAATGCATTCAACATGTGATAACAAATGAGTCTTCGTTAGTAAGGCGGAAGCATGCAGACATAATCGCTTGATGGCGGTAGAGGCCAACATAACTTGGACGTGACTACCAGGCTTAAAGATATCTAAGGTAATAAGGATGATTCAATCCCTTGTCTAATGTATGCATACACTACCTATCGAGGATCATACGTATTCGCTATTCAAAAGGTATCACCGACGAAAAAGTTCGACTATCACCAGAGACGGGTACCCCCGGTTGGGGCTGGATTTTCCAATTACCGTAGTATGGGCTCACGGAGATATCAATGATGCCCCATCCCTGAGGTTGTATATCCCGCACCGAAATAATACTCTAGAAAAATATTAGATCGCCTTTAGCAACACAGGGAGGGAGCTAAAGTCCCCATAGACGGCTACCTCATTAACTTCGAATTTCAAGAGTCGCAACATGGCGAACAATCCAAGTATTTTATTCAGGTAGTTCAATTCTCTTTCTCGATTTCCTATTCCTCATTTAATCGTAACATGAATTATTTCTAAAACATAAATGTATCGTCAAACTTTGTATAATGAAAATATTAATTCTAACAGTTCTTCAGATAAACGGAAACACATAGAAAAACTTAAATATTTATTTTGAGTCCGTTCGTAGATTTTAAATATTTTCACTATTCATTATTTTGTACGTATTTTTATACATATGCGTATTTTTATACTTTGTACGTATTTTTATACTTGTGCGTATTTTTATAGTTCATACTTCTACGTATTTTATTGTACTTGTACGTATTAGTATTTTATATTTTAGTAAATAATAATAGTTCATTTTCTTTATAAGTTTGATTAAGTTTCATTTAAATTTTTAGTAATTTAAAGTAGATTAGTGATTAGTGATTAGTGATATAAATAATTGAATTTTATTATAACCCACACTTATTTCTTCCTTTTTATTTAAATCGTAAAGTGTTAAGTGATTTAGTATTCATAACATTTATTTTAGCTTAGAAATATTACCTATAAGATATTCGACAATTTCTATTATTCTTGGTAAAATACGATTAAGTGACATTTAGTTAAATTTCTTTTAGGTGGTTTATTTCTTAATACAACTTCGTATTATAATTTTTCTTTAGTTATTTGATTTAGGTGAAAAGATAATTTGATGGTGGAATTTTATCACGGAGTATATTTTCATATCTTATTAATATTTAATTATTTACTTTTCTTTCGTTTCTTTAATTATTTAAACGTATTTACAAATTCGTATGTTCTATACATTTAAATTTTATAAACACAACAACTATTTAAGAAGTCGTTGTCTTTAAAGTATATTTTAAATTTTAATGATAGTATTCAATTTATAAGTTTTTCTAAAAGTAAATTTTTAGAAATTAACTTTATTATAATAATACTTCCACTTACATATTAATTCTTTTTATGGTTTTTATAACTTAAATTTTCTCACTGAAGTCATTTTACTTTATCTTTTATAGGATTGTCATTTAAACACTTTATCTTTTTGTTAAACATATTTATAATACAAATTTCTAACTTTATTCAATAAAAGCTTTACTTAGGTTTATTTTATATTTCGAAGTACTTTATTTCTTTTTATTATTTTAACTAAATACTTATTTAGTATATTTTAAGTTCATTGTAAATTTTAGAGTTTTAACAAAGTAATCTTTATAGTAATTGTGAGATATGACTTTTTATATAATTATTTATTTTAGAAACTTTAATATGAGTAACTTAATTTATATTTTTACTTTTAGTATGATTTAATATTAATTTAAACTTAATATTCTTTTAACTTAATTCTTTATTTTTAGTTATATTTCGATTTAACATTTTAGTGACGATAGATAAGTTATATTAATTTAATTTATTTACTTAAGTTATTTAATAACATTTTAAGTTTTATTTTATACTTTTGATACATAAACTTTATATATTTTAATTTACACATAACAATTGATTTTAACACGATAATATTACAATTAAATTCAACATTAATTCAACAACACATTTTTCACTCAAAACATATTATCACAAAATTAGATAAATATCATATTTCACAAATCAATTCAACATTATATTATAACCAAAATTAACACTCAATTTCATACTATAGCGATTCATACAAAGTTATTAAATAAACTGGTACGGGAGGTATAAGTGCCTAATGCGTACTAGCTCACTTTGAATCACAAATTAATTAGAATAAAACCAAAATGTTAAAATTAGAGATTTTGGATAAGAGTCGAGTCACCTAAATCTGGCTCACGAACAGAGGCCTCCAAAAACGGTCCTAGCCATTCCTCATGAACCCAAAATCAAAGCTAGTGAAGCCGAATTATAACAGTAGCAACTCGTGTCGACAGCGGCGACATCGAAACATAGGAGGCGAGACAGGCGTGATGAAACACGACGGGGAAAGAGGCAAAATGAATTAAAGTCGGAAAAATCAATTGGCGATAAATATTATGAATGACGATTAAATCAATGCGACTTACCGCAAGCGATTAGAATACGACGGCAAGAGTGAGCAGGCCACGGTGGTGGTGGCGAGGTCGAGGAGGCGTAAAAAGCAGGGAGGAAGAGGAGGCGCAGAGCACGGCCAGGGAAGAAAGAGAGAGGAGGCCCACGGTGGGTAGCTCCGTGATGTCTGATGGTACGAGCAGGCGGTTCCGGCGAGGAAAAGAAGAAGAAAATAGGGCAGAGCATGGGAAGGGAGAGAGCTGGACCGTCGATGGTGGTTGTCGAGCTTTGGAGCTCACCATTAATGGCAGCCGGTGGTGGTGTACGGTGGTGACGGTGGCCGTGGTTGCTCCGGCGAGTAGGTGATCAACAAGAAGATAGAGAGTGAGGGAGAATGAAGTAGTAGGGGGTGGTGTCGAAAACAGGGGCGAGCAGGGGCGGCGACGGTGGCCGTGATGGCCATGGTGGTCGAGTGATGGTGGTCGTCGTTGTTGCTGTTGTTAGTTGTTGTTGTTTGTTGTTGTTGTCGATTGAGCTGTTGTTGTTTGAGTCGTTGTGTTGTTGTCGGTTTTGTTGTTGTTTGTGGATGTCGATGTTGTGTGTATTTGAGCTTATAGAAGTGAATCTAATGGAGGAATTAAAAGGAAGAGATAAAATATCTGAAATAAAAATGAGTGGATGAGAAAGGAGAAAGATGAGGTAAAAAAAAAATATCCTAATGAGTGGGTGAGAAGGGGCACCGAGTTTGTCAACATAAAGGAGGAAAAATTTGGGTCTGTTTTGTTTATTTGTTCCGTTTTATTTACTCTTATTTATAAACTTTAAATTATTATAAAAATATATTATGTTTTTAATTATTTGTTTTAAATTTTAATTCCATTATTCTTATTGTAAAATTTATAGTTAGAAAATATAAATGTATAAAAGTGATCAGTTACAAATTGTATTATGGTCTCACAAATTTTCAAACGGCCTGCTTATTTGCAAGATACGTTTTGATGAAATTCTATTTATTCAAGTAATAATAATTTTTAAATTAAAACGTAAATTTATTAAGTTTAATAAAACCAATTGAAATAAAGTTTTAGTTCGACAGGTATTTTAGAAATAAAAATATAATACAAGTTAACATAAAACCAAGAAAGTTTAACTAGAAAAACTTGAGGATGTTTATTCGAACGAAATTTTTCAGTCGCATTTTTAATATAAAGGAATAAAATTTAAATTATATAAATTTTAATTTAATAATTTAGTTAAAAATAATTAATTACTATTAATAAAACACGGGGTGTTACATATAGGTCATAAATGCTTTGCAATTTACCAAAATCTTTATTAAAGTTGAATGCTAAATATATACTTCCTCCATTCCAAGGATCGGAATTCTATACATTTGTGTTTTGCACGTAGGTCGATACATATTTTCTTTTGTTTATATCTTTAGCTACGTACATACTATACTACTCCATACTAAAAATTACTCCCTCCGTCACAATCATTAATTTACATTTCATTTTAGCACAAAGACCAAGGAAAGTCTACCAAAGACACATATACCCCTTGGATAGTACTCCGTATGAGGTAAGGATATTGATGAGGGGAATTTAAATGATGGAGTGTGTAACACCCCGACTCATTTAATTCTTACTTAAATTTTATTTCCTTTGATTTTCGCATTTTCGTCTCGAGGATGTCGTTCTTTAAGCTTATATATCGAGTTAGTAAGTCAGGTGTTACGTTAACCGAGGCGTGAGTCGAGTTAAAGGAGCTTAGTAGGTGGTTAGAAGGGGTTTAGAAGCTGATATGGGGGTTTACGAGAGGTAGGCACGAGCTAGGGGTCGCATGTGGGTTGCGGGAAGGAGAAGAGTGGCCAGGAGTGAAGCTTGGCGGGAATGTCGACCTAGGCGCTGAGACCTGCGAGGGAGCAGCGGGGAGAAGCGCGAGAATGCATTAGCGGGTTTCGAGCGTAAGTTTGTTCCGTGTTATTTTAAACTTAATTCTCATCAGCTTAATTAAAACCTAATTAAGTTATAATCTCATATTTTCCTCACCCTAATACATCAAAACCTCTCTTCTCTCTCATTAAAGTCTCATTAAAACTCTATTAAAACACATTCAAATCTCAATCTTTTCGCTCTAATTCGCTCCTAGCCCTAATTCTTCATCTTTCTTCGGTAAATTTTCATTCTTTATTGTTTTTAGTATAATAGTTGTAGAACTAGTTATGATTGTGTATTAGGGCATAGTTTTTATTGTTTTTCCTTTGTTTTTGTGATCAACCTTAAAGAAGAAAAAGAGCTCGGCGAGGAGGACATCATCTACGTGGAAGAGGGAGAAGGCTAGGCTTGTTTTTTGTGCTTGTAAGGTAACTGAGTGTAGACCTATACATATTTTGACATGTGTGAGTTCACATAGTTTGTTTAGGATGTTTTGATTGATTGTATGAATGAAACGTTGTGACATTTGGCTTGTATGTGATGGAAAGTTGCGATCTTTGGTGGAAATGGAGTCGGTCTCACACCATTTTATCTAGTAACATGTACTAGGACGTTTGGATGCTTGATTTAACGAGTATGATGATGCTACGACACCTAAAAGTGATGGCTTTGAGTTGATTTTTTTTATAAGGCTATAGTTATTATTGAGTTTTGATTATAGCTATGACTTTATTACGGCATAGTTGTTATTGTTTTTCCTTTGTTTTTGTGATCTACCTTAAAGGAGAAAAAGAGTTCGGCAAGGAGGACACCATCTACGTGAAAGGGGAAGAAGGCTAGACTTGTTTTTGTGCCTATAAGGCTAGGCTGTTTCAGTTTCTCAGTTAGAGCTTCTATGAGCACTCGGCTGTTCTAGTTGTTCGGGTAGAGTCTATGGTTTTGTTATTATGTCGTCACCGTTCCTATTGTGCGGTAGGATTTGACCAAATTTAGACAGTTGTTTAGGACTTCCAATTGTTGTCCTACCATAGGGTTTGGATGATTCTAGCTGTCTCATCCGGGGTGATTCTAGTTGTTTCACTCAATGCTCTGCTCTTACTCTTGTGATCCTTGTTTGTTTGTTGTTACGTCATCTAGTTGTCGACGGTTGTTGAGTTTAAATAATTAAAATTTGTATACCGTATGATTGCATTTATGGCCTGTGTGTTTGTCTAGTTGGTTATTACTTTGAGTATAGGTCGTAGGCCAGATAAGCTTGTTATGGTGGTTGCTATGTCGGTTATGTTGAAGTATGACTAGGGAGCACCTGATTACTCCCCACTGATTGTGGTTTTTCTGAAAATGTTTTCAGGTATGAGCGCGGGGATTTGGGATGAGTGAGGATGTCACGAGATACACCTTTAGTTGGACTCGTTTTGTTTTAGTTTAGACTTTCATTGACTTTTTATTTACGGGTATTTATTCTCGATTGTCTAGATTTTGTTCACTAGATCGTTTGCGTTCCGTGATGACCTGGATTCCACGGTGTTTCCGCCACCGTGGCTCGTTTTTATTTTACTTTTCTTTAATTAAATCTTATTTTCGTATTTTGATTATTTAAAATAATCCAGGTTGTTACAGTTGGTATCAGAGCGAATACGCTCCTAACTCTCATTAGGTAAATAACTTAAAATGAATTAAGTGACCGAGTGAGAGGAACGGGTAGAAGTCTTAAGGACTTGATTGTGCGATATTGGCTTTTATGGATCTATGTTCTATAATGGATGTGTAACACCCCGGCCCCAACCAAAGGCCGGAATGTCACTCACGGTAACTCGTCAGGCTGCGTACATTGCCCACATACCAACACGGGTCCTTTCCAGTGTACTTTGTCCTCACTCGTGCACATCCTCAGAACTTCCCAGGAGGTCACCCATCCCAAGACTACTCTCTAGCAAGTACGCTTAACTTAAGAGTTCTTAGGATGAGCCACCAGAAAAGAAGATGCATCTTGTTGATATGAGTAGTACTTACAATCCTTTTAAACACTATGTCACTTGAGCCAACACATGAACCTCTTCAACAGGATACCCGGCCCGAATAACCTCGGACAACACCGGGTATTACACACCCTCACTTGAAGAACGCAACGTCCTCGTTGCACTTGGTAGCTACCAACAATATAGCATTTGTAACACCATTTGTACATGGCCAACAAGACACAGGATCTCCACACGGTCGCCGGGTTGCTCTGATACCATTTGTAACACCCCGGCCCCAACCAAAGGCCGAGACGTTATTCACGGTAGTTCATCAGGCTGCGTACATGTGGAACCCGGGATCGGACCCAACTCGGCGTCTTGCTTAAGGGCGGATTTTAAAGTTAAAAAAGATTAAGTTAGAAAAACCTTTAAGAACTGTTTGGAGTCGCCACCTATTTATCGCGGAAAATAGGAACCTGCTACCATGTTCTAAGTTAAAAACATGTTCTTAGATTTTGGAGCACGCCGACACCCCTAGATCTAAGGCTTGTGAAACCAGATTGGATTCGGGGTGAGGGTACTTTAGAAAAAGAGTTAATTCAAATAATGATTTATGAAAACCTTTTAGAAAAGCCTATGTAAAAATAGCCTCTACTGACCTAGAACAATCCTTGTAAGATGATATTTGAGCTAATGTTATCGCTACGTACAAGTGCGATAAGTTTGTAAAAGAATGCAGATGCAGATGCAAAAAGATTGATTAAAACCCTCAGTTTAGCATGTTTAACTTGTTAGCGAATACAGTTCAGTTAAAGGTCGAATTCATTGTTTAAGTTGATTTTAATGCAAAACAGAAAGGGTGCAAGATGCATACAAATAAAATAAAGTTCAATTGTCCATTGGTTTATTTTATAAGGTCGGTTGCTTATGCGACTTTGGCGTGTCATCGGATATGGAGTGTACCCGAAGTAATAAGAACACTTGGAAGGCAAGCGCGCTCGGGTGCCAAAGCCGGGGGGGGCGCTAGAGTGTAGTCCCCTTTGTTAGTCCATAGAAAATAAGAAAAAGCTTTGATCCAAGTGGATCGGTACCTACCTTGTCCTGACGCTTCTGATCTGGGCAGAGCTTCGCTTCTTGAACTAAAAAGGAGGATGAATTCAACACGGGATGGTGTGTTGAACCCGAGGATTTGGGTGCGTGAGGCTTTTGTGAGAGAGGATTTGTGTATTTAGGTGTATACCGTGCTAGACGGTATATTTTGTGGGACCCATGTGTGGGTGCTAAAACTAGGAAGAGAGGTTGTGAGAAGAGAAGGTTTTCTTGTGTGGAAAACTTGTGTAAAAGATGATGTTATGAGGTCGGGTATAGGGCTGTATATATACTAAAAACCTCGGAGAAATTAGGAAATAAGGGGATAGAACCAGGCCTAGAAACCGCATAGCCTTATGCGGTTGCTAGGGCAAACCGCATAGGCTTATGCGGTTGCCTCCCCAAACCGCATAAGCTTATGCGGTTTGAGGGTCTGGTTTTAGCCTAGTTTCCTAGTTTCGGTTTGATTATATCTTTGAAAGATTACGAGATAATCTTGAACTTGCGTGCCAAGAAAACTCCTAGGATATTTAAAGATATTTTATGATGTTAGGGCTTTGGAGTGCGGGCCAAAGGTGGAGTTTAGGCTTCGATTCGGACTGAGACCAGAAAAATGAAAAGGGTGTATTTGCATAGTTTTTGTGAAATAAGGTAAGACGTGAGGTTGTATTTTGTGTAAGAGGATGCTAAATAGCGGTTTTAGCTACCGGGCCTAAATTTAGGAATTTAGGAATGCTGAATTAGACCTTGTTAATGTAAAATGGCCAATTGTAGTGCAAATGCGAAGCTCATGCCAAATGAAGCAGGACGAGGACCAAGCTAGACTCCAAATGGACAAAATGAACATTATTTAAGTGTGATGTGATGCGACCTTAAATATTTTAACATTTAAAACGACTCAAAATGAATTCGACATTAGTTAGAACCGTATAAGTCAACGTTAAACGTGCGTAATAAAAGTCCGTGATACATCACAGGGTTTTGTTTGGGAGGGTACGGATATGGGTATCCACAGAGCCCCCAGTTTGACTGAGCTCGGACTAGAGCGCTAGTCAAACTCCACGACCATATCCGGACCATTACAGTCTCGATCTGATCAGTGAGCGAAGCATGTGTCCATGGGTGAGACGAGGACTTGAGCAAGGCTAAGCGGGGAGGCGTGCGCATTTAAGGACTTGGCGGTCCGTGCATCTTTGTAAGAACTGCCGGCTCTTTGGTGTCTTAAATCGTGCTTGCTGTCGTTTGTTGGTGCCTTTGCGTGTGCTTGGTATCGTCGGATGCTTGGTGCTTGGTGCTTGGTGCTTGTAATGTCTTCGTATAAGGGGCTGAAGTGCAGGGGTGCTTGTGCTTGTAAGATGTTTGGGTATGCGTGAGGTGTATAATTGAGTAGGGGTGTTCATGTAGGTGTTAGTGTAGGTCTCGTGAAAGAGCGTCCGTGTAATGCTTGTGTTCGAATGTGTTTCGCGAAATACTTGTGCTTGAACTCGCCGAGGAGCGTCTATGTAGAGTGAAATGCTTGGAGTTAGGTGTATATTGCAGAGTGTTTGTGCTTGGGCTCGCCGAGGAGTGTCTATGTAGTCGTAATTGTATTGCCTTTCGTTGAGGAGAAGGTAGTGCCGTTGTCGTTCTTTGATGCCTTTCTTGTGTTATTCTTGATGTTGAACGGGGTCCCGCGGAGGAGCGCAGGTGCTTAGTGTAGTATTTGCTGGAGAAGTACTAGTTTGCTAGGGAAGGGTGTATATGTATGGTCCCGCCGAGGAGCGTAGGTGTAGTTGTGGTTGTTTGGGAGAGTGATGGTGTTTCGTCTTGTTAGGAGTGCGGTGTATATTCGCCGGATTATGGTCAGGAAGGTGTATGTGCTCAAGTGTACGGCCGTGTAATTGCTTGGATGTCTTTGAATGTCTTTGATCAGGCGCTTGGTGTTTATGTTAGTGATTTGCTGGGGAAGTCAAAGGGTATGACTTGGACTCCGTAGGAAATGTCTGTATAGGTGTGTGGACTCCATGGGAGGAAGCGATACTCCACAGGGACGTGTAAGAGGGTGTAAGGACTCGTGAAGAGTGTTCGTGTTTCTGCTTCTGTACCGTGTATTAAATGCTTAGTACACGCGTATGGCGGACTGTAGGTGACGCCTTAACCAAGGCATAGCGCATAGTGCTAGCGCATGCGGCGGACTGTAGGTGACGCCTTAACCATGAAAGCTTGCGTGCATGAAGAAAAATACTTAGGCTTGACGAGCCTAATATGGAGAGACAACGTGGAACAAAACACGCATCAGAAATTGCCTTGTTGACTAGTGATTCTTCCGGGGAATCTCTTATCAATTGACGACTTCAAACGTGAACTCATTCGCACATGTTGCGGTTTCGAACCCGGAAAAATTCAAACTCGCGATTTTCCTTCCGAAATCTTCAATTTCGCTTGCTTCGACCATGAAACGTGGTATCTGGTGATTCGTTTGGATTCGTATGATACATGTCTCTTGGACTTGGAATGTATGGTGCTTGGGATGTTTCTTGGATGTTGCTTGTCTGATGCACACATGAAAGTGTTATGCTTTTAGCATGCATGCTCATGTTTGTAGCGGTTCTGGAGGTGTCGCTCAACCGTAGATGCTTATGTTGATGTGGGTATTCATAGCAAGGGTGTCTTCAAAAATGCGAAAAATTATCCCATTTTTCGTTGTAAAGGTTTGATTCTTGATAGGAAGCGTCAGCCCCCAGTTTGACTGAGTTATGGTGCCGGTGTATGTAAGCCCCCAGTTTGATCGAGGTATGGAATATAGCGATGATCAAACTATGTAAAAGGCTATGGGTTGCATTAGGATAAAGGGTGTTTTCGGATTACCCCATCGAGTTTGACTAAGTTATGAATGAAAATTGAGTCAAAGTGAAAGGTATGGTGTTTGGTCTTGAAATTTCCCCCGTAGTTTGGCTTAATTTGATTGAAATTAAGGCAAAATGGAGAAGAATGTAGCGTGGGCGGAGTAGGAGTTGCGCCGAGATGGCTCGGGCTCAGCGTGACTTTGATGAGTACCGTCGTCTTCACCCTTAGTTGTCTAGGTGATCTTGTGTAATAAGGATTGTGTGAACCCTTCATTACATGACCGTTCGTTGTAGCTTGGCTTGAACTTTGTAGTTGCTTTCGTCGTCTTTCGCTTCCGTGCTGTGTTGTGCTTCCGTGTACCTGCGTAGTTAGTAGGCTTGGATTTGAAAGTGAAATGATTCAGGTGGGATGTTTGGATTAAAAAGCTTTTTGTTGAAAAATCATTTTTGTAAAAGATTCACTTTAGTTGTCGAAATGAGCTTTAAAAATGAATGCTAGAAATGTCGGTTGTAAGGCCTCATGCAAGATGAAGGGGTGTTAGACGTTGTGAGCTTAAGCTAGAGTTGTGAAGACCGTGGAGGGTCATTTGAGTGCAAAGGTTGAAAAGCCCCCAGTTGTCGAGGATGAGAATTCGGTAGAATCTCAACACGGAGTGGGGTGTAGTGCTAGTTTCGGTTGTGCTTTGCGTAAGCTGCCTACGTATCCACGAACGTGGAATCAAACCGGCGTAGTTCGAAAGAGCTTTTGCTTAAAATGTGTTAACTCGAGTGAGTTAAATTCGAAGAATGCTGTTTCTCAAAATGTATTAACTTGAGTGCCGAGTTAAATTTTTGGAAAAGTTTAGACTTCGAAGATTCGAGATGCATTTCAAGGATTTGAGATGCATTTTCGAAAGGTACATTTTGTTTGCGAAAGGGTGTGTTTGCAAAAAGTGAATTGCAAAAGTGCTTTCATATTAACTCGAGTATTGGGTTAATTTTGAAAGGTGATTAGCTAATTTGAGGGTGCATTGCCTCGTGTAAGTTTAAAAAAGCACGTCGTTCCGTGGTAGCGTTTTGAAGACTGGAGAGTTTTTGAAAGGAGCGGTTTAAATGTCGCTAAATTGTTTGATTGGAAGAGGATTGACTCGACGTGTGACTCGATGCTTAAAATGCCGAAAAGTTTGCAAAATAGAGACGAATCGTATGCGTGATTTGAGACTCGACAGTTGCATGGATGCCATATTCGGGAACACGTGCATTGGTGGAGCCCCCAGTGGTGCTTGCTTGTCTGCGGTGGGATGCTGTTGTTCCTGCAAAACAGTGTTAGACCAAAAAGCAGAGTACTACTCCTAAGTCTATGACAACTTTGCCTTGACGAATTCGTTTTAGTCGCCTCGATAAAGAAATAGTTTGCCTTTGAACTCTGTGAATTTTTGTGGACACATCCTTAGCATGGGAAGCTTTGGACGAGGAATATTTTGTGGATTTTTGTAAAAGGTTGGTTGAGCTCGGGAGAGCGGCCTACGTATCCGTGGTTACGGAATCAAACCTAGCGTAGTTCCGAAAGGGGTGTTTAAGGGCGTGCATGAGGTGTTTATGTGGAAAGGTGCGTGTTTAAGGATCCACCGGTCCAAGGGGTGTTTTTATAAAAAGGTGCGTGTTTAAGGACTCGCCGGTCCAAGGGGTGTATTGTGTTTTGTAAAGAGGTGCGTGTTTAACGACCCGCCGGTCCAAGAGGTGTTTATGTGTTTGACCTTGATACATTGCATCCTAAGGGTGGGTTCTCCTTAGTTGATCTAAATTTGGTTGCTTGCTACTTACATCTTGTTTGGAATTTCAAGGACACGGCCACTCGTTTACGGGCTTGCATTTCTTGCCTTTGGGGTTTCGGCCCCTCGCTTATTGATTTCTAAGCTTGTTGAAATCTTAAGCTTTTTGACTTCTTGATCTTTTGACTTCTTAAGCTTTTGACTTCTTAAGCTTTTGCTTAGTTGTTTTGCCCCTTGTTCCGGAGCTTTGAGACTTTTGCTTTTTGGTGACTTTGGTTTTTTGACCTTTGTACCTTGTATTCCCGTTTGGTTTGAGAATATCTCACGCCCTGTATGGCTTGGGCTTGAGCTCGGACCCTGCTAAAACCCTGTGGCTCGGTGGTCGCTTGTGATCGTGTGTCTATCACGCCGGGCTCCTCTAACAAGTTCGTTTGCTTATTAGGCACGCGATCGAGTACGCGGAGGACGATCCAGGAATACTCGTACTTTTGGTCGCGATCAAATTCATGACCACTGTGGAGCTCCAAATTAATGGATCCTCCTCCAAAAGCGGAGTAGTAGACCACGCTGGACTAGTGAACCTTAGGTGTTTAGTCGACGAGAGCCTTCTTTGTCTTTGCTTTTGTCTTTGACTTTTGTTGTTGTTGTCTTGGACCTTCGTTCCCGGCCTAGACCTCCTTAGGATAGTTGTTCCTGGGGTGCAATGTATGTTGGTGTAGAATTGTGTTTTTATGGGAAAAGTGTGTAAAAGGAAGGTGGGTTGCAGGCAAACTTATTCCTTTATTGATTTGTTAAAAATGTAAATGCGTCGAAGACTTCGATTGCCCTAGGCCAGAGATTGACTCAAAGCTTAAAAACTCGACCGTATTGAAAAGACTCGAGTTTCTTGAGGAGATCCGTGAGATCGTCGGTGGCGCCTTGATGGATTCTTCATTTGGGTGTTGAGACGCACATGTCTCGGATGTGGTTGATGCTCGCGTTGGGACTTGGCTCATGCATACTTAGATTTGTCTTTGATTTTGCAAAAGTTTTGTTTTGGTAGCGGGATGCTTTGTTGAGCAAAATGTGTTGTCACATTTTGGCTCGATGTAAAGCGTTTGAAATCAAATCAGATAAGCTCGTGTTAGTGGCTTGTCGGTGAAAGTGTGAATCGATTCGGGTGGCGATATGCTATCAGAATCAAGGGTGTTTGAAGATGTTATGAAGAGCGGTTATACTCGTTTTCATACATTGATTTGAAAGAGGGTTAGATTAAGCGACTATGAGCCTCTTGGTCTAGCAGTGAGGATTTGCGGGATGATGCTAGTTCATTCCTAGGTTTTGTTGTCTTGTGAAAGAGGTGTTTGGATTAAAATGGCGGTAGGCCATTTTGAACCATGGATTTCGAAAATGTTTATTTTGAAAGAGATGTTTAGCGTAGTGAGCCGTTAGATTTGTTTTTGAGAATAGGTCCACGAGAATGGGTCACCACTCGGATTTGAGCGATGCTTGGTAATAAATGGTTTACAATGGCCAGTGAGTCATGTAGTTCATTTATGTTTTGGAATGTCACGAGAATAAAGTGATTATTCTCGGGTGTTTTGAAGAGGCTGCTTATGCAGATCAAGGCGAAAGTCATGACTATGGGCCATTCGGTTTGAAGGAAGGATTTTGAAAAAGTTATTTCAAAAAGCGTGATGAGGATTTTGCGAAAGTAGTTTGTCGTGCTTTGACAAAGGTTTGGAAAGTGTTTGAACTAGAGGCGTGTTGACACGTTTACGGCTTGACCTTGAAGAGTGCGATTGGCCCAAGTTAACGGTATATCGTTGTGGGCGGTTGTAGATGCGATAAATTGCTTAGAGTGAACCTATGATAGCGATAAGCTAGTTGGGTTAAAGATGTTGAGGTGGGATATGGGCGGGTTTCTGGCGTCCACATGTTTTGCTTAAGAGGTGGGCCAAGATCATTTGGTCAGATGAAAAGTCCACGAGATTGGGCTTGGCCATTCTCGGGTTTGTTTACTTGTAAAAGATGATTTTTCTTTGAATCGGGTCGATTTTGGGTCGTTTGGCCCAAAGAGATTTGTAAAGTGCTTTATTTGAAAAATTTTTGCTAGGAATTGGCGTCACGATGACCGTGAGTCATGTAGCCATTGGCGTTTGAAAGGTCTCGGGAATGTAGTGACTATTCATACGGTTGAAGAGATTTGCGATTGGGTCGAATCAAACTAGGTATAGACTATTGATTTGACTCAGAAATTTTGAAAGAAGTTATTTCAAAAACATGAAGGGCCGCGAGCCGCTCAGAATGAAAAGGTCTCCAAGAATGCGATGAGATTCTTGGGTTTTGCTTTATGAAAATGCTTTGAGATAAATGGCTTGCGATGGCCGAGGGCTATGTATTCCACTCGTGCCTAGAGAGGATTCGGGAATGTAATGATTATTCTCGAGTGATTTGTGAAGAATGCTTGGTGGGTTGAATCGAAATAGTGGAGGACTATTTGGTTCGACCCAGAACCTCGAAAGGTGTTTGTTGTGATTATTTCAAAATGAAAGGGTTCGCTTGTTTTGCAGAAAACACGGGTATTTTCGAAAAGAGTTTGTTTCAAAGATGAGAATGTCATTGATTGTCTTGTAAAAGTGTGAAGATTTTTGAAAAGAGTTTATTTCCAAAAATGATAGTGTGTTGTTTGCTTCGTAAAAATGAGAGGATTTTGAAAAGAGTTTATTTCAAAAATGAGAGTGTGTTGTTTGTTTCGTAAAAATGAGAAGATTTTGAAAAGAGTTTATTTCAAAAATGAGAGTGTGTTGCTTTAGGAGCAATGTTGTGCCTAAGAAGTCTTTGAGGCGAGAACGCGTGTGCGGATCTTGTCTCGACGTTGAAATGTGTTTGATTTGCATTCGTCGAGCCCATGTTAACGGTTCATCGTTAAGGGCTCGAGCCTAGATGCATGGAAAGGATTCGACTCGTGAACGGTTGGCTAGTCGAGTCGAGGATGTTGAGAATGGATTGGTTTGTGTGGCGTGTATCTAGTTAGTCTATTAGATTCAGCGGTCATTTTAAGCGTTCATGATTAGCTCATTTCTTTGTTTAGGGAGACCTTTTAAGCTTGAAAAAGGAGGTTTTTGAAAAAGTTTAGCTAAAGGAAGCTTTTGAGGCGAGGATGCGTGCGCACATCTCGTCTCGATGTTAAAATATTTTGCTTGGCATCAGTCGAGCTGATGTCGGTGATTTCTGAGGTGAGCTCGAGTCGGATGTGTAAAAGAGGAAGGATTCGGCTCGAGAGCGGTTAGCAAGTCGAACCGAGGATGTTAAATGTAGAGACTAGGCCGTATGACCTGGGGATTGAAATCCACGAGCTCGGGTTTTAATCCTTGGTCGGGTTTTTGCTTGTTAGTGAAAAAGGAAAGTTTTGAAAAAGCTTGTTTCAAAAATTCGCGATAGTTTTGTTTGAAAAGGTGTTAGATGTTAGGTTCATTTATCTTTGAAACGTTTTAAGCGAGTTTCGAAGATATGAATGCATATGCTCGTTTGAAAAAGACCATGGAGTGCATGGCCTCGAACTTATGCGTATGACTCAAAGGGTGAAAGGGTCGGTCGGGTACACCTCGACTACCTCAGTGCGCTTTGGCGGATACTTAACCCTCCATTTCCTTACAGCGGGCGATAGGTTTTCTAGAGAGAACCTTTGGGCGGTCGAGATAGTCGTTCTACAAGCCGTGGAGGGAGAGAGGAAAGTTAGTCTGCAGCGTGCTTTATCGAGTGGACAAGCTGCGTGTTGGAACCACCTCTCAAGGGTGCAAAGGGTGCCTAGATTCCAAAAGGAATGGACTCTAGCAGAATGTGGATAGCTCAAATATGTATACATGGATTGTTGAAGGCTTCCAAGTTTCACCTCTTTATTTTTAAAAAGAAAAAGCTAGATTTTAGTTTTAAACATAAGATCTCCCAAATGAGTCGCCATTTGTGGAACCGGGATCGGACCCAACTCGTCTTGCTTAAGGGCGGATTTTAAAGTTAAAAAGATTAAGTTAGAAAAACCTTTAAGAAGCTGTTTGGAGTCGCCACCTATTTATCGCGGAAAATAGGAACTCGCTACCATGTTCTAAGTTAAAAACATGTTCTTAGATTTTGGAGCACGCCGACACCCCTAGATCTAAGGCTTGTGAAACCAGTTGGATTCGGGGTGAGGTACTTTAGAAAAAGAGTTAATTCAAATAATGATTTATGAAAACCTTTTAGAAAAGCCTATGTAAAAATAGCCTCTCTTGACCTAGAAACAATCCTTGTAAGATGATATTTGAGCTAATGTTATCGCTACATACAAGTGCGATAAGTTTGTAAAGAATGCAGATCTGGATGCAAAAAGATTGATTAAAACCCTCGGTTTAGCATGTTTAACTTGTTAACGAATACAGTTCGATTAAAGGTCGAATTCATTGTTTAAGTTGATTTTAATGCAAAACAGAAAGGGTGCAAGATGCATACAAATAAAATAAAGTTCAATTGTCCATTGGTTTATTTTATAAGGTCGGTTGCTTATGCGACTTTGGCGTGTCATCGGATATGGAGTGTACCCGAAGTAATAAGAACACTTGGAAGGCAAGCGCGCTCGGGTGCCAAAGCCGGGGGGGGCGCTAGAGTGTAGTCCCCTTTGTTAGTCCATAGAAAATAAGAAAAGCTTTGATCCAAGTGGATCGGTACCTACCTTGTCTGGCGCACGATGCAGGCGGAGCTTCGCTTCTTGAACTAAAGGAGGATGAATTCAACACGGGATGGTGTGTTGAACAGAGGATTTGGGTGCGTGAGGCTTTTGTGAGAGAGGATTTGTGTATTTAGGTGTATACCGTGCTAGACGGTATATTTTGTGGGACCCATGTGTGGGTGCTAAAACTAGGAAGAGAGGTTGTGAGAAGAGAAGGTTTTCTTGTGTGGAAAACTTGTGTAAAAGATGATGTTATGAGGTCGGGTATAGGGCTGTATATATACTAAAAACCTCGGAGAAATTAGGAAATAAGGGGATAGAACCAGGCCTAGAAACCGCATAGCCTTATCACGGTTGCTAGGGCAAACCGCATAGGCTTATGCGGTTGCCTCCCCAAACCGCATAAGCTTATGCGGTTTGAGGGTCTGGTTTTAGCCTAGTTTCCTAGTTTCGGTTTGATTATATCTTTGAAAGATTACGAGATAATCTTGAACTTGCGTGCCAAGAAAACTCCTAGGATATTTCTGAGATATTTTATGATGTTCAGGGCTTTGGAGTGCGGGCCAAAGGCTGGGTTTGGGCTCGATTTCGGGCCCGAGACCCGGAAAAATGAAAAGGGTGTATTTGCATAGTTTTTGTGAAATAAGGTAAGACGTGAGGTTGTATTTTGTGTAAGAGGATGCTAAATAGCGGTTTTAGCTACCGGGCCTAAATTTAGGAATTTAGGAATGCTGAATTAGACCTTGTTAATGTAAAAGGGCCAATTGTAGTGCAAATGCGAAGCTCATACCAAATGAAGCAGGACGAGGACCAAGCTAGACTCCAAATGGACAAAATGAACATTATTTAAGTGTGATGTGATGCGACCTTAAACATTTTAACATTTAAAACGACTCAAAATGAATTCGACATTAGTTAGAACCGTATAAGTCAACGTTAAACGTGCGTAATAAAAGTCCGTGATACATCACAGGGTTTTGTTTGGGAGGGTACGGATATGGGTATCCACAGTACATCGCCCACAAACCAATACGTGTCCTTTCCAATGCACTTTGTCCTCACTCGTGCACATCCTGAGAACTTCCCAGGAGGTCACCCATCGCAAGACTACTCTCCAGCAAGCACGCTTAACTTAAGAGTTCTTAAGATGAGCCACCAGAAAAGAAGATGCATCTTGTTGATATGAGTAATACTTACAATCCTTTAAGCACTATGTCACTTGAGACAACACATGAACCTCTTCAACAGGGTACCCGACCCGAATAACCTCAGACAACCTCGGGTATTACAGGATGAGTAGTTGTATGAAGTGGTAGGCTTGAGATTCCCACCACTAGATCATATGTTTATTCTGGATGCAGGTAGGGGTGTAAGGACGTCAGGTGAGATCATGTATCGACTTAGGACATGTTCGAACTTGAGGATTCCTCGTTCTACCAATATGATAATCGATAAAAGCTTCTTAATTTGATTTAACTATCATTTTCAAATCTATTTCCTTATTACCTAATATTTTATTTGATAATTACACTCGTAATTGTTATTTTATTCAATTTCATAATACTCGTCTTTTTAGATTACATACTTTATACTTCTATTTGCTTATCAAGTGATAGTACTAACGCCTTTATAATTTTTCATGTTAGCTAGGGATGTCAATGGGGAGGGTACTCGTGGGTACCGCCCCGCACCCGCCCCAGTTGGGGTGGGGATGAGTATAAGTTTCGCGGGTGGTGGGGCGGGTATGAGTATTAAATTGTACCCGCCATGCGTAATGGGGTGGGGGTGGATGTTGCATATCCGCATAATACCCGGATACTCGCTTCATATAAACATTTTTTATATTATTTATACTCATATACCCGCATAATACCCGCTTACCCGTACTCGCCATGGGTGGTGGGGCGGGTACGGGTTTGGAAACTTGTACCCGCCATGGGTGGTGGGGCGGCTATGGGTAGAGGTTTTTCTTGGTGGGTATGGGTGTGGGGGAGCTTATATCCGCCCCGCCCCGCCCCAACGACATCCCTAATGTTAGCCTTTGTTATTGGTATTTAACAAAAAGGATGTCATTTTACGTTTTATTCTACTTCATCCTTACGACTATCGCCTTTTAACAATATTCATGTGAACGTTCAATTCCATTGAGATTTTACTTAATTATCCTTCGATGATCTCTTAGACTAACTTTTCGATTTAGACGTTTATCTGGCTTTAATCAGTTGATTATCCGTGTTCCTCAAATCAGTTGAAGTATGACTAGGGGGTACCTTGTTACTCCCCATTGATTGTGGTTTTTCTGGAAATACTTTTAGGTATGCGCGCGGGGATTTGGGATGAGTGAGGATGCCGCGAGATAGACCTTTAGTTGGACTCATTTTTTTTAGTTTAGACTTTCATTGACTTTTTATTTTTGGGTATTTATTTCCGGCTGTCTAGATTTTGTTCACTAGACCGTTTGAGTTCCGTGATGACCTGGATTCCAAGGTGTTTCCGCCACCGTGGCTCGTTTTTATTATTTTTTTTTTTTTTAAATCTGATTTTCGTATTTTGATTATTTAAAATAATTTGGGTTATTCTGAGGAGGGGTGGGTTAGTTGGTCAATTTGTGTGATAAAGGTTTCTTTAAAAAGAAAGGTAAACAAATGAGTGATACACCCAAATATGAAATATGTAAACAAATTATTGGAACAGAGGGAGTATAAAACTTAAATATTAATAATATATATACTCGAAAAGACGATTAAAACTAAATCACATATGACTATATTTATTTATTTTATATGTTAGGAGTTTTAACGAAAATTTCACTCGCTTATGAATAATGTCAAAAAAAGTAATTGTATAGAATCTATTGAAATAAAGGAATAAAAAGAAGATTCTCTTCTATTTTGGTTAAGAAGATATGAATTAACTTTTCAAGTAAAAAGATATATGACAGTATATTCACTTAATTAATCTTCATAATTTGAAATATTCAATTTTTGTTAAAATAAAATATATCTTATCTCTTTTAAACAAATTAAAAGGACTTGAGAAAAGATTTTTATTCATCCAATTTTTACTTGTCTTTACCTTATTGACTAAGAATTAAATCATTTTAAAAATAAACAATATGTAAACTTTGAAATATTTCCTCCGTAACTTTGTGTCAAGTCATCAATTATTTTTTACTATCTCCTTAATCACTTGACAAATATCTCCTTAACTTGGATTAAGGAAACAAAATAATATCTTATATCATTGGCTAAGGAAATAAAATAAAGAGATTATATGTTTTCCAAAGCCACACCCACAAATATCTACTTTGCACTATAAAATTGGGGAACTAATATTTTCACGGACCAAATAGCTATACCACGGATGATTTCCTCATGCATTTCATTGTAGGGCCCACTCACCCTTTAATTTCCTTGTCACTTTCGCCGTGGACTAGCCATTTTCAATTTGCCAATATGACTTCCCTATAACTGTCACACACATAATTCATTGGGTAGACTTTCCAGCAATACTTTGAAAACCTTGCAAAAAATTCTCCGCTACTTTACTCGTGATTTATATTTCTTTTTTGCAAAAATCAAATTTCAAAAGTCTTCTAATCGTGTTGTGTACTTCGGTTCTAAATTCATATTTTATATAAGTGCATTGTTACTACTAATATTCCTAGACAATTGAATTGTATTTTCATATTTGTGAGAGTGTTTGTAACTTGAGAAAAAATCATAAATATCGAAGGCTTAACATCCATCACAAATTGAGGGCTTCACACCACCAATAGGGGTAATTTGTAACACCCCCATTCAGGCCGGGCGGACCCCACCTGAACAAGGGCGTTACGTGGCTCGACTGAACGAGCCCGTAGCGCAAACATGTGATATATATATATATATATATATATATATATATATATATATATATAGAAACAAGTTCAAGCAGAGACAACAAATATTGCGAGGCAAGCGAGACCATGATTTTAGCGTTTTTGGTGAAACTTTAACATAGTTTCATGAAACTTCAAAAATTGTGAAACTTTAATGTCTTAAAGTTTCACAATTTTGTTAAAGTTTCACAATTTTTGAAGTTTCATAAAACTATGTTAAAGTTTCACAAAAAAGACTAAAATGCTGTGTCTCGTTTGTGTCTCGCAATATTTGCTGTCTTGATATAACTTTACTCTATATATATATATATATATATATATATATATATATATATATATATATATATAGATTTAGGTTCATATGAGAAGTAGTGCTTATATGAGAAATATGAGAAATAATCCTATCCATCCATCCTATGAAATCTAACGGCTCACATTACCCTCAATTACTTCTTCAACTCATTCACACGATATCAATTACCTACACTCAACTTCATCACTGTTCTATTGCAATACCTGCCACCAGTTCAACACTTTGATTTTCAGCTCCAACTCTTCAACAACGATTTCGATTTTAACTTTTTTATTCTTTTCTCATTATTTGCACAATTTCAGGTATAATTTTCTCTTTTATAAAACCCTAATTTCATACTTCGTCTAACTTTCGATATACCTCAATTTTGTTTGTTTCATTTTTGTTGAAATCGTGATTAATCGATGTTCTTGGTGCATTTGGCGTGCAGATTTATCAATTTTTTGTTTTGTATTTCGATTTCTTTCAATTTGATCAAGTAGTGCATGTAATTTGGTTCTCCATGTATTCAACTAAATTTTTCAAACTTGCCTGTTTGATTTATTAGCGTTTTGCTCGTATTAGGATGCGAAATCAGTAACTATGTCTTCAGGTCGTTACATGCATTCATTTAATTTTGGTTTATATGAGTGTTAGTTCAAATGCACATAAGGTGTTTGTCAATTTGCTTCAATGAGTTTAAGCCGTAAACCACGATTTACCTTTTTCCTTAGTCGGGTATTCGTTTTGATTGGATGCTTGTGTTCATGAATTAATTATGTGTGTAAATGAGATTGTGAACGTGCATTGTACCTATGCGGAGTGTCAGTAAATGTGATCGTGCTGTTGTGCTGCGTTTTGTTGTTTCGAGTTACTGTGTCGTTGTGCTGCTGTTAAAGGCTATTGTCTAGTCGTTTTTTAGCGTCATATCTGCCTCGTTGTGTGTAGTAACAACTACTATATTAGATAAATCTGCTTGTGATTCTAATTTTGGAAGTTTGATATAACGTGGAAGCCTATATCGATTGAGCTATGTTTTTATATAACGTCGATCAAGTATTGCATGAGTTTTGATTATATTTGTAGTGAAATTGATTTCATTTATCTTCTTTGTTTGATCTTCATCCTTTTTGGTATTTGTGAGTAGTTGTTGAATTGCACATAAGGTGTTTGTTGATTTGCTTGAGTGTGTAGTAGTTGAACGTGCCTACAATTTACAAGTTCATTTCTTTAAAATTACGTGTTCATTTCTTTTACCATATATGTTCATTTGTTCTACCTTACGTGTTCATTCCTTTTATCCAGCAAAAGTTTAAAGGTAAATTACTTCTCGTTCTTAATGTTGTTGGTTTATATGCTAGCTGTTTGGAAGGACTCAAGCATTTGTTGATAGCTGGTACGTTGTTTTTATTATATTGAAGATTTTTTATTTATTACTTGATAATGCTTCATTTATCTCCTTGTGACTTTTCGCTGATTCCTCTAATAACTAGTGTCTTACCATTGAAATCATGGTATAGGGGACTGAATTAATATTCATGTGAATACCCCTAATTTGTAGAGAAATCATGGTATAGGGGGCTGTGATTGCGCGTGTGCCTGATCAGAAGGATTAGACGACGGTCGTGGTGTACATGATGTAGATTATTACAAGCAATAAATTAAAGCTTTGTTTAAGAATCTCTCTCGATGTCAGATCGAATGTCGCTTTTTATGGTGCCGCTCAGTTTAATTAGTTAGGAGTAATGTTGATTTTGTTTCGATGAATAGTTGTGCATTTGAGTTGTTAGCTGCAGATTAATTAGGCCTGGTTCGTGTCGTGGTAGGAATCGTAGGATTAAGTTGTACACACTGCCTCCCTGATTCATTGATTATGTAAATTTTTGTTTTATACGAGTTTCATGGAAAGCAAATGATAAGTAAAAAAAAAAACACGGCGTAACTCGTAATTGGTAAGTTGTGGTTATTTTGAGTATTGTAGAAAGCATATCATCAATGTTATTAAAGAATATAGATACAAGTAGTAAAAGGATTAGGTGCACAAATCTTTGGTAATGCTTGTTTTCTTCTTATTTTTTTTTTTTTTATTTTAGTTTTCAGGTGGATAAAATTGCTCCATGCTGCTCCCATTATGGCTGCGTGATGCTATCTTTATTGTTGGTGTGATATCGTATCCGACTGTGTTTGTTGTCTGATTGCTCTACGTTGTAGTCATACTATCTGCTCGTCGCTTCTATGAGGTTGTTGATTTGCTACCATAGCTGGTAGGGCCTAACGCGGCTGCCTAGTCGCCGTTTGGGTGCTCGTGTCTGACATACTACCGCCACTAGTGTCGGGCTCCTGCTACTTGTTGCTTTGCCTGCTCGTCGCTTCTGTCTGCTCATGTTCACTCCCTCATTGAACTTATGTAGCTAAGGCCTAACGAGACATTTGGACAACTAATTGTATGAATATTTTTTTCATTTCTGCCTTAGCAAGTGGTCAAGGTGGATTTAAAATGTATTAATAAGTTAACCTCACTTGTCATTAAATTGGACCTTAAGTTCATTTCATTATAACCTGATGTTCATTTAATTATAACCTGATGTTCATTTCATTATAAGCTGAGATTCATTTGATTATAACCTAATGTTCGTTTCACTATCATCACTTGATGTTCAATCTACTATAAAACGAGATTCATTCTACTATAATAGTTTGAAGTACATTCTAGTATTACATGAATTACATTCTATAATATTTTGAGGTGCATTCTATTATTACGTACATGAGGTTCATTCTACTATTACATGAGGTTCATTCCATTATAGCACGAGGTTCATTTCATTATAACTTCAGGTTCATTTCAGTATAACCTGATGTTCATTTCACTATAACTTGATCTTCATTTTAATTCATAGAATGCGTTTAACGTACTTCACACATTTTGTTTGATGCGTAAATATCGACATACATTTCAAGAGCATACAAGGTATATTTCATTAATTAGGAGGTACATTTCATTAAAACTTGAGGTTCATTCTACTATAACTTGACGACATTCTATTATAACCCGGTACATTTACATATAACTTGAGGTTCATTTTACTATAACTTGACGTACATTCTATTATAACTTTAGGTACATTTCATTATAACCTTAGGTTTATCTCAGTCATGAGTGTGGTTCTTTTTATAACAAAGGAGGTATATGTTAGTAACATACGAGGTACATTTCATTATAGATGTGGTATATGTAACTAAAATGCGAGATACATCACGAGAACATCGACAAACAATCCTAAAAACGGAAAATGTAGTCATAGATAACGACTCATGAGTCACCAAAAAAAAACCTATATCACATGACAATTCATTCATTACAACCATGCGCTTCGTCTTGAATTCCTTAAAAGCTCGTGCTTTGTCATGAATTACACAAGCATATCATCGAACCTGCAAAATACAAAAGCAATATTATTAAACCACTAATAATTCTAAGTTTAACAATGACAATAACATACAAAATCGAGCTCGTATATCACGATGTAAACCAAACAACAATCCAGCAAGATTTATATACTCACAAAACACTTGTAAACCATCCAAAATGCTATATGTTACATTGTTATAAACGCCAACATGTCCCTCCACAAGTTAAACATGAACTAAAGCATTAAAAAGTGGTAAAACGATCAAACAAACTCCAAATATGGTTGTGTTGATAACCAAGCAGCGGTATCAAGAGCAATTTGCGGCTTAAAACACATACTATGGCCCTCAGTCCAAGATCAAATTAGACACCCACCACAGCTAATGCTCAAGTCAATAGCCCTTACACCGCCCAAAAACCAGTAGCGGTCAGTACAAAATGAAGAATAACTCTACATTTTGCTATGAAATGCAGCAACACTATTGCCACGATTTTGATAGCACATATAACACAATAACAGAAGGTTCAATAGCGTAACATCAATGCACTTAACACTAACAACAAGACTATGTCGAGGTAGCATCACGTCTACAAAAGCTACTGTACAGAGTATAAGCATCGTGACAATGAGGACCCATTTCATTTAAATGCCAGGTGTATTTCATTTACATGCGAGGTTCATTTCATTTACATACGAGATTCATTTATACTAACCAATGAGGTATATTTTATTAGCCCTAAAACTTGGAACGTATTTATGATTCAGACAACCAAGAGAATATCAATCTTTAATCCAATTGAATCTTATAAATGTATTTCTCAAATTATAGGTAATGTAAGTTTCAACATACACAGGTGAAAATAGCTGTAGGTACATTTTATCCAAACTACAGGTACATTTGAACATAGCTGTAGGTACATTTGAGCATAATTAAAGGTTCATTTCCTAATTTTGTTGACTCAGGGGCCAATTTTCGACTTGAGTATCCAATCTAATAAAATCATAAAGGAGCCACATTTCCTAGCACAATTTCATTCATATGCTTCTAAGTACATGTCTCAAATTATAAGTAAAGTAAGCTTTAACATATGACAATGTTCATTTGAACCTAACTACCGGTACATTCCTAATTTGTTGAGTCAAGGGCCAATTTTTGACACAAATTCACAAATAATTATGCATTTGCAGCAATAATACCAAGACTGAAGTAGTTGACTCGAAATTGACATGAATAGGTAAATTCAAACATAATAATATGTGCATTCTTAGATTATTTTTACTATTGAACAAATTTTGAATAAAAAAAAAAACCCTAGAAATTGATTAAATTTCAACGTAAACAGTTTGAAAAATATCAAAATTAAGAAATAAAGCATCAAAATTGAAAACGAATTTGAATGTAAGTCAAAATCAACAATTGATTATTTCAAATTAAAACACAGCAATTTAAAAATTTTGAATTTCGTAATTTTGAATGAAAAAGGGCAAGAGTTACCTTTTTATCTTCTTTTAGTGAGATTTGAATGAAAAAGGGCAAGATTCTCATACAATTATACAAGAATTTGAAGCTTCTAGCATCAGATTTGGTTGAATTTGTTGTTGTTGATGTTGATTTTTGTCGAAGAAAGGGAGGTATTGTATGTTGTTTGTGTCGTTGGTTTAGCTAGCAGTAACATAATGTGTTTTTTTGAGTTATTTTGGTGAGATTTGGAGCGTTAGATTGAGTGACATGGAAGGCTAGGATCACTTCTCATATTTCTCATCTAAGGGGTACTTCTCACCGGAACTCAACCCTATATATATATATATATATATATATATATATATATATATATATAGAGAGAGATAAGATCTTTCAAGCCCTAAGTCTAGAGAAAGCCATTGAGTCGTAATCTAAGCCATTGGATCATCAAAATCAACGGCTGAGATTAAATCTCAAAAGGATGTGGGACGGCCGGAAAAATTGGTATCTTTTTTTTTTTTTTTTGTTAAAATCTCATTTTTTTTGGTTAAAATCTCGAATTTTTTGGTTAAAATCTCAAACCTGGAATTTTGGGCTTAACGACTTTCTCTCATATCTTGGGCTTAAAAGATCTTGTCCCTATATATATATATATAGATTTAGGATCTCGTGCGAACTAGTCTTATGTTCTGAGGCAAATGCTGAACTAGTATTCTGACCCAAACTTATGTACTCATGCGCATGACCCATGTAGATACCGTATCAAGTACCCCCCAAAAAACAAACCCGATGATGAAAAGGACTTTCATGCATGCTTTTAAAAGAGTCGAAACGGTACAAAAGTGTCTAAAACGTATTTAGTCATTTTTAACGTATTAATTTGGATTTGCATAATCATAAAAATAAATGTCACTCTTAGTCATTATGAACATAACACGAGCACGATACAGGAACGTCTTGTTAAGCCAAGCCACAAAAGCTTGACCCAACTAGCTACAAAACGGCCCAAACTTACAAAAACGACCCAAAACGCACACTAACACAACACTCAAAACGGGCCAAAGTGCATCCCGTGTCACATTTTCACAAAACTAGACTCTACAATACCGTAAAATAATATAACCTAATATTATTGTATTTCAAGCCAAAACCGAAAAACACGACAAAAACCGAAACACGAAAACCGAAATTCGGACCAAAACAAAACAACTTAACCCCTAAGTTAATTACATCACAAAACATAATCATTACCCTCCTAAAACGTCACTTAACAAAGGCGGCTTAAAACAGCCCACCAAAACAAAAATAAAATCGCGGTTGATGACGATTAAAAATTCGCCTTTGTCAACGGCGATTATATTTTGTTTTGGTGTGCAGCCTTTTTAGTTTTCCTACAAAATCTAACCCAAACAAAATTAAACACGCCTGTACACAGGCGATTTAATTTTGTGCACCCACAAAAACGAGTCTTTTCCTATAAATACCCACCCTCACATTCATTCAAAAACACCGACCTCGGAATAAAAAAATCGGCTTTTCAATACACATACACTACTCACAAAATCCACTCAAAATACCGTCTTTCCATTTTCGAAAGGTAAACATTTTACCTACGTTTGGGACGTTTGAGACTCGGACAAAGGTTTACATTAACCCCACCCCGATATTGGCATTAGCGAAGCCGTATTCATATCTGATTTGTAGTAGTCGGATTAAGTAATCCGTCTAAACCCGCCAATATCGCATAAATAACGACTCATTATCGCTAAAGCAAACCGACGTCACTTTTATAATTATGCAAGTCCTCATTCATGCATTAAATAACGACTAGAATCACGGTTCCAACACTAAATTATACCGTTTCATAGAGTCTTTTAGCATATCAAAACTGAGGGTTTTCACAAATTCTTAAAGAGTCAAATACGAGGTCGGAAAATAACGTTTATGATAATAATTTAGTCAATAAATTATTATTTAACGTACATTTCCTATAGTAAAGTCATTATTTTGACGATTTACATTATTTATGCATTTTTATCGAGTCATATATATTCGCACTTGTACGTAGCGTCATTTTAGCCCAAATATCGAAATTAAATAAATGTTTTCAAATTAGTAGAGACTACTTTTACGTAGGCTTTTTTATTTCAGTTTTCAAAACACATTTTTGTCAAAACTTTTGAAAAGTAACCTCAATTCAGAATCCCTTCTCTGGTTTCAAACCTCAGACGGATAGGTATCGACGCACCTTGAAATCTGAGACACTCGTGTCTTGTATTTCAAGACGCGTTGAATAGGTTCCAAATTCCTTTAATATTTGGTGGCGACTCCGAAAATACATTTTCAAAAAGGATTTTCTACTTTTCTTTTTTGGTCACAAATTCATGCAATGATCTCCCCTATTTTTACAAAACTTCGCACCCCCTTTCCTGCGAGGCGCATTCCGCACCCTACGCCCAACTGGCGAGGGTCGGGCCTTGAGGCGTCGATAGGTCGCTTTCCCGGTACCTTCAGCTGGCGACTCCGCTGGGGACGAGCATGATTTTTATTATTTTTGAAAAACTAGTTTTTCTTTCATTTTAAAATCATAAAGAAGTGAAGCTTGAAACTTTGAAAACATTTACGCTTTCGATATTTGGGCAAAAGTACGTTGAGTCGAATCCTCCTAATTCATAACCACACCCTTCGAGGAACGGCCCCTAGTAAAGCTCGCTTCATAAGTGAGATAACTCTGGACACGTTGTTCTCTCACCCCTCCACGATTACAAGTACGGCATCCGTACAAACGATCGTAACCAGTGAAACTCGAACGCTCTAGGGCCCGTCTTGAATTCACACCTAAGACGTGTGTGGTCTTGCGGGTGCCCCTACCAAAACGTTACGGGAATGGCCGGAGGGAACCTTACCCTATAAGCCAAAAACCAGTGTTTATATGTACAAGTGCGAAGCTATAGTACCCTCACTATAGTCGTCTTTCAAAACCATTGCATGCAAAAACATTTCCTAGGCATTATACTTTTAAAATACGTCCATTTTTGAAATTACTTTTTCAAACTTTTTTCAAAAAAAGGTCATACTTTTTAAAACACGCCGTTAGGCTCTTTGACCTATAGTCATCCGAGTTTGATAAATAATATGCCAGTGCATTTAAAACCGATCCAGGATGATCACTAGATCCCAGATCTTTTTCAAAACGTAAATGAATTATGCGACTGACGTATCGTCATAATGCATTTATATATATATATATATATAGAGAGAGAGAGAGATAAGATCTTTCAAGCCCAAAGTCTAGAGAAAGCCATTGAGTCGTAATCTAAGCCATTGGATCATCAAAATCAACGGCTGAGATTAAATCTCAAAAGGATGTGGGACGGCCGGTCATGGACCGGCAACCGGTCAACCGGCCGGAAAAATTGGTATGTTTTTTTTTTTGTTAAAATCTCATTTTTTTTGGTTAAAATCTCGAATTTTTTGGTTAAAATCTCAAACCTGGAATTTTGGGCTTAACGACTTTCTCTCATATCTTGGGCTTAAAAGATCTTGTCCCTATATATATATATATATATATATATATATATATAGGATCTTATACATCCTCCAAACAATTATACATCCTACATTCAAATCTCAGCCCTAGGATCTTAAAGATCCAATGGCTCTTATCAAATCTCACAAATTAATTAACAATTCATGTTTATATAAACCTCCACCCAAAGCCTTCATCTTCATTACGTAACTTTTAATTTCTCTCTCCACTTTCTCTCTATCTAATTTTCACTTCTAATTAACGATTAATCAGTTATCGTCGATTCTTCAGTTCAACATCAAATTCATCTGAAATCAAACTCAATTTCTTCAATCAATTTTCAATACATCATCATGTCAGGTATGTAGTCGATAAATTTGTGTTTAATTTACAGTTATCAAATCCGCGATTTCAATCTAATTTCAATCGTGCCTCAATTTTTCCAGCTATTTTTATCTACAAATCATGATTTGATCGATAACTGTATGATCTAGCTATAATAACTCATATTACGAGTTTTTTTTTTTAGGCGTGTAATTCATGTCTTATGTAATTAGTTCATTCTTTTCAAATTGTATTTGTTTATTTATTTTATTTTTACATATTCATTAGTCGTCGTTGTAAAATTGCTCAGTTTATTGATTATCTTCTATTGATAAAAATTTATGATGTTGTCTATTCGATCATTTACATCGGCTTCACACTTGTCGGAATCTCCTCCTCCTAATCATCGTCGTCTCCGCCGCGCTCAATAACTTTCGTCGTCAGTGAACTAGATCGCCTCCGTACACGAATCAGTCGGCGCCGGCGAAAGATGTCGTATGTCGCACACTAGGTGTTTGATGAAATGCCTCAACGAAGTTTTTGTAATTGTTTTAAACAAAAGTACCACTAATTTACACTGAAAGTATCACATTATTATACAAGAAGTATCACTATGTTGTTGAATTTATTATGATTATGATTTTACAATGTTTCATTACTCAATATATAAATTTAACGTAAGAAGTATCAAATGTTAATACAAGAAGTATCAAAATGTTACATAAGAAGTAATACACAGTAACAGTAGATATTGATTAAAATCAAAAGTATATATCCTTCATACTTAAAAGTATTGCAACAATCTATAAAAAGTATCACAATCGTTTATTAAAAGTATCACAACGTTCAACATCCATAGCAAATATTTAAGTTCTACCTCCTGCAAAAAGTATCATTTACTATAACTAAAAGTATCACTGCGTAGAACTAAAAGTATCAAAAAAAAATCGTAGTAACTGTATAACTATAAGTATCACTGAGTATAACTAAAAGTATCACTGCGTAGAACTAAAAGTATCAAAAAAAAATCATAGTAACTGTATAACTAAAAGTATCAATGAGTATAACTAAAAGTATCAGTGACAAGCTGAGCAGGCCGCGCGCTTTTTTTTTTTATTCTATTTGTTTGGCTGAATCTTGGCCCTCCATTATTTTGATCTAATGGCTTAGATTAGGATGTAGGATGTAAAAAGATGTTAGGATGTACCGGATCCTAATTCTCTCTCTCTCTCTCTCTATATATATATATATATAGATAGATTTAGGATCTCGTGCGAACTAGTCTTATGTTACGAACCGTACGAACTAGTATTACAGCCCAAACTTATGTACTCATGCGCGCGGCCCACTGTAGATACCCGTATCCGTACCCCCCCAAAAAACAAACCCGATGATGAAAAGGACTTTCATGCATGCTTTTAAAAGAGTCGAAACGGTACAAAAGTGTCTAAAACGTATTTAGTCATTTTTAACGTATTAATTTGGATTTGCATAATCATAAAAATAAATGTCACTCTTAGTCATTATGAACATAACACGAGCACGATACAGGAATGTCTTGTTAAGCCAAGCCACAAAAACAGCCCAACTAGCTACAAAACGGCCCAAACTTACAAAAACGACCCAAAACGCACACTAACACAACACTCAAAACGGGCCAAAGTGCATCCCGTGTCACATTTTCACAAAACTAGACTTTACAATACCGTAAAATAATATAACCTAATATTATTGTATTTCAAGCCAAAACCGAAAAACACGACAAAAACCGAAACACGAAAACCGAAATTCGGACCAAAACAAAACAAGTTAACACCTAAGTTAATTACATCACAAAACATAATCATTACCCTCCTAAAACGTCACTTAACAAAGGCGGCTTAAAACAGCCCACCAAAACAAAAATAAAATCGCCAGTTGACAGGCGATTAAAAATTTAAACGCCTGTCAACAGGCGATTATGTTTTTGTTTTGGTGTGCAGTCTTTTTAGTTTTCCTACAAAATCTAACCCAAACAAAATTAAAAACGCCTGTACACAGGCGATTTAATTTTGTGCACCCACAAAAACGAGCCTTTTCCTATAAATACCAACCCTCACATTCATTCAAAAACACCGACCTCGGAATAAAAAAATCGGCTTTTCAATACACATACACTACTCACAAAATCCACTCAAAATACCGTCTTTCCATTTTCGAAAGGTAAACATTTTACCTACGTTTGGGGCGTTTGAGACTTCGGACAAAGGGGTTACATTAACTGACCCGATATTGGCATTAGGGAAGCCGTATTCGTAATACGGTTGTAGTAATTCGGATTAAGTAATCCGTCTAAACCCCGCCAATATCGCATAAATAACGACTCATTATCGCTAAAGCAAATCGACGTCACTTTTATAATTATGCAAGTCCTTATTCATGCATTAAATAACGACTAGAATCACGGTTCCAACACTAAATTATACCGTTTCATAGAGTCTTTTAGCATGTCAAAACTGAGGGTTTTCACAAATTCTTAAAGAGTCAAATACGAGGTCGGAAAATAACGTTTATGATAATAATAATTTAGTCAATAAATTATTATTTAACGTGCATTTCCTATAGTAAAGTCATTATTTTGACGATTTACATTATTTATGCATTTTTATCGAGTCATATATATTCGCACTTGTACGTAGCGTCATTTTAGCCCAAATATCGAAATTAAATAAATGTTTTCAAATTAGTAGAGACTACTTTTACGTAGGCTTTTTTATTTCAGTTTTCAAAACACATTTTTGTCAAAACTTTTGAAAAGTAACCTCACTCCGAATCCCTTCTCTGGTTTCAAACCTCAGACGGATAGGTATCGACGCACCTTGAAATCTGAGACACTCGTGTCTTGTATTTCAAGACGCGTTGAATAGGTTCCAAATTCCTTTAATATTTGGTGGCGACTCCGAAAATACATTTTCAAAAAGGATTTTCTACTTTTCTTTTGGTCACAAATTCATGCAATGATCTCCCTATTTTTACAAAACTTGCACCGCTTTCTGCGGCGCATTCCGCACCCTCGCCCCGCTTGCAGGTGGTAGTCAAGCCTTGGCGTCGATAGTCGCTTTCCTGTACCTTCACCGGTGGCGACTCATTGAGGACGAGCATGATTTTTATTATTTTTGAAAAACTAGTTTTTCTTTCATTTTAAAATCATAAAGAAGTGAAGCTTGAAACTTTGAAAACATTTACGCTTTCGATATTTGGGCAAAAGTACGTTGAGTCGAATCCTCCTAATTCATAACCACACCCTTCGAGGAACGGCCCCTAGTAAAGCTCGCTTCATAAGTGAGATAACTCTGGACACGTTGTTCTCTCACCCCTCCACGATTACAAGTACGGCATCCGTACAAACGATCGTAACCAGTGAAACTCGAACGCTCTAGGGCCCGTCTTGAATTCACACCTAAGACGTGTGTGGTCTTGCGGGTGCCCCTACCAAAACGTTACGGGAATGGCCGGAGGGAACCTTACCCTATAAGCCAAAAACCAGTGTTTATATGTACAAGTGCGAAGCTATAGTACCCTCACTATAGTCGTCTTTCAAAACCATTGCATGCAAAAACATTTCCTAGGCATTATACTTTTAAAATACGTCCATTTTTGAAATTACTTTTTCAAACTTTTTTCAAAAAAGGTCATACTTTTTAAAACACGCCGTTAGGCTCTTTGACCTATAGTCATCCGAGTTTGATAAATAATATGCCAGTGCATTTAAAACCGATCCAGGATGATCACTAGATCCCAGATCTTTTTCAAAACATAAATGAATTATGTGACTGACGTATCGTCATAATGCATTTATTGCAAAAATTTCATAGAGCAAAAACCCGAAAATGTCAATACATTTCGGAGATTTTAAATGAAATTAACTTTCAGTACATTAGGATTAGCTCTAAGTCGAGTGACTCTTTAGTCATCCCGATTTAATCTTTTTTTCTCTCAAAAAAACAAAAACGCGGGCTCGTTCAGATGCGAACCCGTCGATTTTAATTTTGAATCAAGTGACCTATCGTCATTTTGATTTAATTCCCTGAGTCACACGTAAAAGACGAACAGGTGATCGCCTTTTACCCAATTTTAACATCCTCAGACCGACTAGCCTATCGCTACTTCAGGTTTGATCCTTTTTATCGTAATGATAAACCCTAGCAACATACCGCTAAACTGGGTTAATCAGATTATGATCATACAAATTTTCCTACTTCGAGATTAGGGACGTGTCAACATGCCCCTACCTCAAAAGCTTCTTGTGTCTTTTAAGCTAAAAACACGGGTCGAGTCATGCACCCACTTTTTCTTCTTTGTTTTTCTTCTATTGTGAATGCGATTTTTCGTTGAGTCTTTTCTTCCCTTTTAGAGTCACTAAAGGTTTGAAAACTTTGTCAGGTCCACTCATTGAAAAACCCTGAACACCCGGCTCGCAAATACAATATGAACTTCCGTTTCAACCTCGCAAGTGACGAAGCTGCCTTTCCACCACCTCCTCCGCTAATGACGATCACCGAACACGTAAGGCTGCTTGACCACAAGATAGCCAACCTCGCCGCCCTGTTCGAACATCTGGCCGCCATGCGAGGAAGATCGAAGCGATAAAAGCGCTAGACTATTAGCGAAGAGTACGCTTGACCTGATAAGAGGATTCGATCCTGAAGATGAAATTCACAAGTACAAAGCGGCCAAAACTACGGATCATGGTCGCCAGGGCAATACCTGCCGAACCACGACAGCGTTTGAACCCTTTACTTGTAAACTTCGAAGGCACCGGACCAGAACCAATTTTCCTAGCCTGACCCACTCTCTTTGTACCAGGTCATCATGATTGGGCGTTCTCGTCACAATGATGACGAAGGTTCGACCCCCTCTTTATGTCCTACTCAAAGGCATTGGGAAAACTCGTAAAGAAAAACATTCTGCATCTCCCCAAGCCCACCAGTGAACCACCTGAGGATAAGAAACCACTATCATGGCACGAAGACTCGTACTGTGAATTCCACAGGGGGAAGGGACATGACACTGAGAACTGTTTCCGTTTGAAGAATGTAATCCAAGACATGATTGACAACGAGACGATCGACAAGCCAAGCATAGCTCCTAAACCAACAGTCCAGCATAGCACGCCCCGTTCTCACCCCATTTTCGTGGGAACGCATCCCATCCTCAATCATCCCCTCCTGGCTCCCGCGGGCGATCACGTAGTCAACGTCCTTTGCGACAGCATCAACAGCAACGGTAACAACATCGATCACATCCACCAAGCTAAGTCAAAAACAAAACCAAGGCGTGAGGACAAGGAAGGAGACTTCACCCAGATCCCTTATCAGCACCCCCTCAGGCAGTCCGACGGCCACAATAAGACTTCTCACCTCCAACGTTCATTTCAAGATCCAGCAGAACTACTAATACCGCCAGGATTCCCTCCCAAATGCACAAGCAAAGGCAGAGACAAGGGCATAGTCAAAAGTATGACCATCCTACCCATAACGAAGGACCCTTCCTTTAACACAGCATGGCATGACACCGAAAATGTCCTCCCAGCACAACTCATTAGCCGCATCATCCGGGATTGGCTACCAGGCGCCATAACTTTCTCCCACGCAGACCTGCCATCCTTCCAAGATCCGCTGACAACCCGGACTCTACATGCAGTAGAGTGTCGTAACATGATATTACCCGTTACCCTCATCGACAATGGCTCCGCAATCAACATCCTGCCCCTAACAACTGCCCTCAAGCTAGGACTAAAGGAAAGTGATGTCACCCCTTGCTCCAAAAACATAAGAGCGTACGACGGTACCTCACGCAGCATAGAAGGAGTCATATCACTACCCATCATGATAGGATTCATCAAGACAGAAACCGAATTCCAACTCATGGACATTCCCCCGGCGTACAATATGTTACTAGGAAGGACGTGGATTCACGCTACCGGGGTCATAACATCAACTCTCCACCAAAAGGTCAAAATCCCTTTTTATGATGAGGTCATCACCATAGAAGCCTCAGATTTCCGAGCCGCCCTCCGACAACTGAAGCTCGAGGAAGACGCCACCCAATCTACCGACGACTCAGAAAATCCTAATTCAAGCGTCTACACCTAGAGTCTAGGATCCTGCATCATCATGACGCCATTTTTCTAAAAACGGCTAGGTCACTCAATTATATTCCTATTATAGTAAGTCTCAGTAAGTAACTAGAGTCATTAAGGTTATCCAAAGCTCCCTCGTCTGAGCTATCTTCAAATGTAACCGCTTTTGATAACATTAATAACATGAAAGTTTTTGGTTACTCTTTGCCTTATTTAAAATCTACATATTCTAATGATCACGATAAATTTAAACTAAAAAACATTGCATTATATAGATACATTGCAAGCATTGTCTCAAAACCCGAACAGGACCCCATTATTGAAGACAACAACCATCGACATAGGCACGCCCGAAGAGCCTCAAGAACTGCAACTGGGGGCTTCACTGAGCACAGAAGAAAGGGCCACATATACCAAGCTCCTCGCAGAGTTTAAGGACGTCTTTGCCTGGTCATATAAGGACATGCCCGGCATAGACCGCGAGATAGCTGAACACCGCATCCCGATCAAGCATGGTAGCAGACCGGTCAAACAGAAGCTCCGACGCATCAAGCCAGAATGGTCTCTCATGGTCAAAGAAGAGATCAGCTTGACTACAAAGTGGGTTCATCCGAGTCATCGAATACTCAGGTGGGTTTCCAACATGGTGCCGTAATGAAGAAAAAGCGGCAAAATCACGGTATGTGCCGAGCTTAGGGACCTAAACAAAGCACGCCCAAAAGCGATTTCCCACTACCTCGCATGGACATCCTAATCGACAACCACAGACCACGCCTTCGCTATTCATTCATGGATGGATACGCAGGATACAACCAAATCAAAATGGCGTGAAGCGACATGCCAAAAACCACTATCGTAACCCCTGGGAACATATTGCTACAGTCATGCCATTTGGGCTCATAAATGCCGGCTACCCACCAACGCATCGCTACCACCTTGCTCCACGACATGATGCATAAGGAGGTCGAGGTATCGTCGGCGACATGATCGTAAAATCAAAGAAAGGGATGACCACGTCCACAAACCTTCGGAAATTCTTCACCCGAATCGAGGCGTTATAAGATGCGATTAAACCCACGAAATGCACCTTTGGGGTCACATCGGGCAAGTTCTTTGGGTCACATAGTAAGCGGTAGCGGGATCGAAAATAGACCCAACCAAAATCAAGGCAATAATGGGTATGAAACCGCCAAGCAACATCGGCGAAATAAGGAGCTTTTTGGGACAAGTCCAATATATCTCCGATTTATCGACAAACTCACCATGATTTGTGAGCCAATCTTCAAAAATTGAAGAAAGAAGAGCATCACGAAATGGGACGACGATTGTCAACAAGCTTTCGACAAAGTCAGGAGCCTGCTCACAAATCCCCCCGTTCTGGTACCCCCACAAAAGGACTTGCCCCTATCGCTATACTTAACGACCACGCCAAACGCTATGGGTGCCATGCTCGCCCAAGAAGTCAACAACGAAGAACGGGCCATCTACTACATCAGCAAAAAATTCCATGATTACGAAACTCGGTATGAACCGGTCGAGAAAGGCGCCTCACCTGATGCGGGCAACCAAAGCTCAGACACTACCTACTCACTAGCACAACAAGAGTCTACTCCCTAATGGATCCCCTCAAATACCTGTTTGAAAAACCGGTCCTAAACGGGCGTATGGCCAGGTGGACTCTACTTCATGCCGATCTGAACTCAAGTACCTCCCTCTGAAAGTAATCAAAGGAAGAGCGGTTTCGGACTTCCTCGCAGAAAATGCTATCATCGAACAACCCATGATCGATACAATGTCATTTCCGGACGATGGAATCTTCGCCATAGAAAGGGAGTACTGGCAATTATACTTCGACGGAGCGTCAAATTACCGCGGCTATGGAGTCGGAATACTCCTAATATCCCCAAACGGCGACCATACTCCACTCTCAATCAAGCTCGACTTTAGCGTTACAAACAACGCCGCAGAATACGGAGCCTGCATTTACGGCCTGCAAGCCGCCATCGCCCTCAAAATAAAGAACCTTCGCGTGCATGGAGATTCGTTCCTCATCATAAACCAAGTTACAGGGGCATGGAAGATCATGAGTGAAACCCTCACCAAATACCAAGCAAAAGTACAAAAACTCCTAACCAACTTCGACTGCATCGAATTTTACCACCTCCCAAGGGAAGAAAACCAGTTCTTGACGACCTTGTCAAAACTCTCATCCCTCCCGAACATGCCACGGACATGAAGTTACTACCCATCATCGTCGAAAGAGCGTGGCGAACCAAAGATACATCCATACCATTGACCTGGACGGCCGAAGCGGCGAGCCTTGGTATCAAGCCATAATCAACTACAAACCGACAACACTTACCCACCCGAGCACCGATAAACGTGGGCGAGAGAGCTATCGGACTCTAGCTTCCCAATTTGTGCTAGAAATGGGACAATTGCTCAAGAAAACACCACAAGGAACGCCGCTCATATGTGTCGACTACTGAAGCGGGCGAAATCGCCACACAAGTCCATGACGGCGAACGCGGACCCCACATGAACGCTCGAGCACTCTGCAAGCAGATTCTACGGCTATGATGGTATTGGACACCCATGGAAGCAGATCGCATCCAATCGTCAAGCAACGCCATTAACCGCCAAATTTTCAAAGAATGTCCAACATGTACCCACCTTCACCACTATACAGCCTAACCTCACCCTGGCCTTTTTCAACTTGGGGCATCGACGTAATAGGAAAAGTCCACCCCATCAGAGCAGGAGGTCACTGTTTCGTACTAGTGGCAATCGACTACTTTACAAAATGGGTAGAAGCAGCATCTTTTCGAACCCTCGGCTCCAAAGAAGTCGCCAAGTTCATCCAGACGAACATCATATGCCGGTATGGCATACCCCATGAGTTCATCAGCGATCAAGGCTCGCACTTTCAGCGCGAGACAGAAGCCATACTCACAAAATACAACATCCAACATCACAAATCCTCGCCCTATCGACCCCAAACCAATGGAGCCGTTGAAGCAGCAAACAAAACGGTCGTCACCAAACTCGAGAAGATGATCGACAGTTGCAGAGATTGGCCCAACAAGATACCATACGCATTATGGGGATACCGCACTACCATTCGCACGCCCACACGCATGACCCCCTATTTCCTCACCTACGGCATGGAGGCCGTCCAACCAGTGGAAATAGAAATACAATCACTACGCATACTAATGGAAAGTAGCATCCCAGAAGCAGAATGGGCGAAGTGAGCAGTGCGAACAACTCATGCTCCTGGGCGAACGCCCATTGCATTCCACGAGTCTTGCACGAATGTACCAAGCCCGACTACAACGAGCATTCAACAAACGAGTTAAGCCACGAAACATAAAAGTAGGTGATCTCGTACTAAAGTCAGTCCGAGCACCACTTCCAGTCGACCCACGAGGAAAATTCAAGCCTAACTGGGCTGGACCCTACCTCGTCAAGGAAATCTTCACAGGCGGAGCAGTAAAACTAACTGACTTGGACGGTCAAGAGTTTAACCTCGCCACGAACCTCGACCAGCTCAAGAAATACTACCCTTAAAAATGCCTTGCAATGTATCTACAAAATGCGAAATTTTCTAAAAATCAATTCATGGACCGACATGTCCTTAAACATGTTCATGGACCGACATGTCCTTAAACATGTTCATGGGCCGGCATGCCCCTAAACATGCATCCATCAAACACAATTCATGGGCCGGCATGCCTCTAAACGTGCACATTCACCACAAAAAAAGCAAACACAACCTGGGCCGGTATGCCCCTAAACGTACACTTCCGAACTACGCCGGTTTGATTCCACTTTTCGTGGATACGTAGGCAGCTTTGCAAAAAGCGCAACCGATATTCAACACAAAAAATGACACGTCCAAAGCTTAAAAAGGCTAAGGACATAGTCAACACAAAATTCGTCTTGCAAACCTAAGGGTAAAAAGTCGATATTCAACACAAAAAATGACACGTCCAAAGCTTAAAAAGGTCAAGGACATAGTCAACACAAAAATTCGTCTTTTAAACCTGAAGGTGAAAAGAACGACATTCAACACAAAACGACAAACCCAAAGCTTAAAAAAGTCGAGGGAATAGTCAATACAAAAATTTCCTAAAAACCATGCTTGCATTCTAAACCTTTGAAAAGAAATTAGAGCCAAAGAATTTCACACAAAATAACAAGCAATATGAGGCAAAGTCGTAAATAAAAAACCTGATTTTTATTAATCTTAAAAAGAACGGTTACATTTTGGATTTTTCAGACGTAGGAGCATAGACTACACTAACAAACACTACAATATATTACAATACAAATCCCGGCATGTACATCGGGTTTAGGATAGATAATATAATACATAATACAACATAATATGAACATAATACTAACAAAACACACACAAACAACACCAGGTTCCCTTCCTTCTCAAAAGCCGACTTAAAACCTTTCAGCTGAATATGGGACCACCGCAGGCTCAACCCCTACTACGACCCACGGTAGAACACACATTCAGAAGTCTGAGGAGGCCCGTTTTAGCTCTAGGGCGCGAAGGCACGACCTCTTATGGGGGCTTTGAGCAACAGTCCACCTAGTATAGGCCGGTGATACCCGAATCGTCCTAGGAATACCAGCCACAGGCCACCTGGGGCGCATAATCCAGCCGCTCGCCCAGGCGTCGACTATATCACTAGTCAGCATAACCATCCCCTGCACCATAGTGTCATGACCAGGGATAAACTGTGCCCACCCTGTCTGTCGCCTCACTCGCAAAGGATGGATGTAAACGCCCATGTCAAACCCGCAGAGAAGGACTCCAGAGGGTCCATCGGCAGCTGCACTAGCCGTCACATCAACTATCCCCCACCACGGTACAGACCAACGGATGGCCGATGACCTCACAAGTTCGGGAAAGTAATCGTCAGGACGATGATGTGGGTCCAGCCACCTTATGTAACGATTAGTCACGCCCCCAGCAAAGTGTGACCCTTCAAGGCTAATGTCGCCCAGCACGCCCAGACGCTCCATCAGCCACACCTGAAGGATCAGGGGACACCCTCGGTACGGACGCTCCCTATTGCAAGCACGGTCATCCAAGCCCAGGATCGTCTCGGCCAAAATCACGGCAGAGGGGTTGCAGCCATACTCCATCTGTTGGACGACAGTAATTAAGCGAGGATCACCAAGCGCTCCCTCGTACAAGGAGTCTGGGAACATGTAGAGGTGGACTAAACAGAACGCCAGCGCCCTTTTTCTAGCACCAAAGGAGATGTTTTCGTTGTCATAATCCATAAAACGCTGACACAGACGGTAAAGATTGATACGACTCCCAGCAAATAACTCCTGCAATGCCGTCCGCGGTCATCTGGAGGTATGTCCGTACATGCCTCTTATAACCTGGATCCCTCCTAACACACACAGGTAGGTTGGTACGTAACCACCCACCAATGGCCCCAAACTCCTCAACTAATGGACAGACCTCTCCGCCAGGAAAGCGAAAAACATGGAAACTCAGGTCCCAATAGTCGAGACAAGCATCTAAGAACTCGGGCTCCATTCGAACCTCCCTCAGGCCCAGCAGCCCCCCATACCACAATCTGTCAAGTCTTTTTCCTCGATACCCGACAAGGACGCACACTAACGGCGCAAGTTCCCTTCAAAATTCTCCATAATTCGACAAACGTTCCGTAAATATTTTGAATATTCTTGGAATATCGTGAATGGGAAATGAAAGGATGAGTGAAATGAGTTAACCTAGCCCTCCTTTTATAGCCGAGATTTGCAAAACGAAATACAACACAAAAACTTAAACGCTAGTGAACAAGCGATTAAAATAAATCAAAGAAAAACCACAAAACAAAAACTTAATCGTCAGTAACAAAGGCGATTAGTAAAATCACTTTGTTCTGTGCGATTTTCTTTTCTGATAAAATTATTCGATTTCTTACACTTCTTACACACTTACACCCTTTTTACCTCTTAACTTATTACCTACATTATTTCTACCGACCTTGAACCTGCTTTATACGGTCCCGTCGCGTCGTCTCGATTTGCGTAATCGACTCCCGTCTTTCGTATTTTTCATTTTTCACAAAACACGATAATCACACAAAAATTATACCCCACACAAAATACGATTTTCGCATTCACAATTTTCGTCTCAAAACGTCGTTTTAGCTCACATTTTTATAATGTCAAAAGCGTCTTTACGAGTCTAAAATATTTTTCTAAACAAAGATTTTCAAAACTCCACATTTGCCTTTAGTTTGGTCATTAGCGAGTCGAGTCTCAATCGAGACATATATATATGCTTTACCACTAACAATGTTTTGCAGTACGCTCGGCAAGCAAATACGAGGATTTCGGACGGGCTACGACGCAGGAATGCATTTTTTCGCAACAAGACAAACTAACCACATCATACCCGTAATCACCCACAAAACCACAAACCAACCATACACAAGTCCCAATACATAAACCATTACAAAAAAAATATACTAGTATTCATAATACAAGTCCAAGATGTATACAAGTCCAAGCTCATCGCGAATGATCACGTATTTGTAAGACAGCACGCAGGGAGTCAATCTCAGCACGAGCCCTATCCAGCTCCTCTGCGTGCCGACCCTCTAGCTCTGCTCGGTCTCTCGCCAGCTCCTCGGCATGCGCGGCCTCCATTCGACGCGATCTCGCCTCCTCGATACGACCACTAGCTAACTCAAGTCGAGCGTCGGCCGCCTCCCTCTGAGCCCTGCAAGCATCAACCACCTTCTCGTTCACGACCGCCACGCCGGTTTGCCGCGCCGCAGACCTCTGTGCGCCTCGGCGCCACCGCCACCACGAGAAATACATTTAGCTTTCCAACCTGGGGGCTATGTTCACAATCTGCTTCAACAGAGTTTTGACTAATGATTTTATAATAAAATCTTACTCAAACTGGGGGCTACAATCAAAAACTGCTTCAACAGAGTTTTGACTGATGATTTTACGATAAAATCTTACTCAAACTGGGGGCTACAATCAAAAACTGCTTCAACAGAGTTTTGACTAATGATTTTACAATAAAATCTTACTCAAACTGGGGGAATCAAAAACTGCTTCAACAGAGTTTGACTAATGATTTTACAATAAAATCATACTCAAACTAGGGGATACAATCAAAAACTGCTTCAACAGAGTTTGACTAATGATTTTACAATAAAATCTTACTCAAACTGGGGGCTATACTACATAATACTCCACGAGTAGCGAAGCGAAAATACCTTCTTCACGCCGCGGATCCCACTCTCCAGGCGCGTCGGTGACTACGCATGCATAATCCGACAAAGACAATCGAATGTTGGCAGCCCTCGTGAACAACCAGCAGATCCTCGACGAACGGAGGAGGCTGGAACTCAAGGTCAGGATCACGGCGCTACAAAACAAAAATAGGGTAAATTTTTGCTTTTGAAACCAAAACACATAAGCAGAAACGGAATAACAAAGCGTACCTCGATCACGCTGGCGTCGCGGCACGCTGCGTGCCCAAGTCACGTAATCCTCACCGGCCGCAGCAGGTCGGACTCACCCTCGTGGTACACGCCACGACGCCGTTAGCGTCGCGTCTCCACAAACAAAACCGGCGGAGGAGCAGTGCACGATGAAGCCGCGCGACGTCTGCGCAGACAGACGCTCACCCAAGTGCCAAAGACGAGCCGTGCGAGTCTCAATGTCTGACCGTCCGTCAAGGGGACCAAAGCAGCTGCAATCGACGGAGGGATCTTGGTAAACTTCCTCCAAGGGTCACGAACGAACTACAAAACAAAACCAGATTATAAACCACAAAACAAACACAAACCCAAAAACAAACTACAAAAGACCAAAGTACAAAACATAATCACCCTTACCTTATCCATCGTCATCCCGTTGAAACGCACACGAGCCGCGTCATAGTTCAGGCCAATTCCCTCCCCAGAATAATCTTGTTGTCCGAGGTTATTCGCCGGTGCCCTCAAGTGGTCCTGTGATGAGCCCAAGTGACCTAGTGCTTAAAAAGGATTGTAAGTACTACTCATATCAACAAGATGCATCTTCTTTTCTGGTGGCTCATCTTAAGAACTCTTCAGTTAAGCGTGCTTGGTGGAGAGTAGTCTTAGGATGGGTGACCTCCTGGGAAGTTCTCGGGATGCGCACGCAGTGAGGACAAAGTCTTGTTGGAAAGGGCCCGTGTTGGTGCGTAGGCGATGTCTGTGACTGGCGAGCTACCGTGAATGACATTTCGGCCTTTAGTTGGGGTAGGGGTGTTACAAATGGTATCGAGCAACCCGGCGACCAGTGTGGTCGAATCCACGTGTCTTGTTGGCGGTGCACGCACCTAGTGGGGAGGATTACGGAATGCTATATTGTAAGTAGCGACCAGGCGCCAGCGAGGGCGTGCGTTCTTCAGTGGGGGTGTGTAACGCACGTGTTGTCCGAGGTTATTCGGGTGGGTGCTTGAAGTGGTCCCTGTGATGAGCTCAAGTGACCTAGTGCTTAAAAAGGATTGTAAGTACTACTCATATCAACAAGATGCATCTTCTTTTCTGGTGGCTCATCTTAAGAACTCTTCAGTTAAGCGTGCTTGGTGGAGAGTAGTCTTAGGATGGGGGACCTCCTGGAAGTTCTCGGGATGCGCACGCAGTGAGGACAAAGTACTGTTGAAAGGGCGTGTTGGTGCATGGGCGATGTCTGTGACTGGCGAGCTACCACGAATGACATTTCGGCCTTTAGTTGGGGCCGGGGTGTTACACCTCCGATCCGCTGTCGCATACGCATGGAAAGCCGGGTACGTGGCCGTCACCTGGAACGTGTCCGGAAGCAGAGAGGGGAAGTGAGCGTAGCACCAAGACTGCAAGCAATCAGAATACAACGTTATGAAAGAAAAGCAGAAATGAGGTAACGAGACCCTGCGAAATCAAACCTTACCTCCATCAGAAGACCAGGACCCACGAGCGACACATCTGAATCCTCGTCAATCCGGTCAGGGCGCACCGCGTCCCTCAGGTACCGGATCAGCAGCCCCAGAGCAGGGGTGACCCAGTCGAACTCGCCTAGACGTGACATGTCTGACAGGGCCATCAGCCATTGCCGACGCCGCTTCCCTTATCGCCAAAGTGGGTGGCGTCGAGAACCCTGACCACGCAGTAGACCTACGCTCGTATTTCGCTCGCTCGAGTAGACCCTTTCTTCTTCTTCCCCTGGAAGAAGTCGGCAGACCATATGGTCCGGGGCTGAAACGTGTGCGCCTCACCTGTCCCGCACCGAACCCCATCACCGATCAACCGCACGACGCGTGGGCTATCGATAGGAGGTCGCTCACGTCCCCAGTCAAGCACGCCCTCACCATGAGGCAGCCCCGTGACAACCGCCCACGAAGAAGGAGTCACGCCAACCTCGTAACCAGGCATGTGAAAGGTGTTGGTCGTATCCCAAAACCTATCCAGCAACGCCCGGAGCATAGTAAGATGCGAGTTCACCCGCTTACCCCGTACCTCTCTCCATTTTTGCACCAGGGGACCGAGAGCCGTCCCGAGCACTATGTCCCGCTCCTCCTGTGTTAGCCTCCCGTCAAACACGTCGAACACCGTCCGAAACCCAGAGAAGGTCCAAGGGACTCCAAACCAGAGTCACGCCATCCCAATCCTTGGCCACCTGCGACCACAAACGCGGACCCTGGGGATAGTTAGGCCTCACGCCCAGCTCGTCAACCATCCCCATGAAAACCTCCGTCGCAGCCTTAAGAGCCGCGCGACTCCGATCCTGGGCACGACCCGACGACCACCGGCCTCGCCGCCTCGACCTGCGTCCTCGGCCTGGTCACGAACCTGGCCTGAACACAGTCTGAGCCTGGCCACGAACGACCACCGGCCTCAAGACCAAGAAGTAGCGGCGGCCAGAAGAAGCGGCCGGCCTGGCGGCATCGGCGGCAGAAGACCTTTCGGCCGATCTCAACCTCGGCGGGCCACCGGTAGCGATCTCGTCGGGAATCGATCACCGCCACTCGAAGACCCTCCGACTTCGGGAGGATCTCGTAACGACTCCGGACCGAGCACGACCACGCCTCGCGTGACCTCCTGTGGTCTCCCCGCCCGACCTCCTCAAAACATCGGCTGACCTCGGCTGGTCCGGTCGCCACCCTCAGAAGACGAGGCTCGGCGTCGTGGCCTTTACTGGCCGCCTCACCGTGGCCACATCCACCTTGCGCTTCTTCCGGGTTCCTCCGACCGCGACCACGACCTCTTACTGGCCTCCTCCAGGAGCCGCGGCGCACTGAACGCCAGCCCACGCGTCCTGCGAAGCCCCTGCAGCAACACCACGACCTCTACCTCGGCCCCCTCCCGGTGCCACAGGCATCCCTCCAGCAACGCCACGGCCACGCCCCTGCAAAGACCCTGCAGCTACGCCCCCACCTTTACCACGGCCTCCCCCAGGAGTCTCAGGGCGTCTCGCGGCGGCGCCACGCCCACGCCCGCAAAGACTGCGAGAGGACACCTGGGCGACCTCGGCCACCAACAGAGACCTCGGCGACCGGCCGGCTCCACTACCGCTAGTATCACCAGAAGACCGCGTCCGGCCAGCCGATCGCCTCGTGCACTCATTACCGAAAAGCGGTGACTCGGCAGCAACGTCACGACCCGCAACACTAACTGACGGCTCAGGACCACCACGAACAGCACCATGTCCCTGGCCACTCGCGAAGGCCAGACGAGGCACCGACAAAGACCGGCACCACTAGCGTAAAAGCGAGGAAACTCAGCGGCGGCGCCAACCGACTCCTGGTGTCGGAGGAGCCCCCGGCGTCTGAGGAGGAAAAGCTCGCAGCAAGTCCGACTGAGACGGACCATCGGAAACCTCCAAAGGCGCGGGCATACCCGAAGTAGGTGTATGCTCGCCCCCCGGAACAGTAAAGTCAACACCAGGCAAGACCCGATCTATGGAACTGGAAGTAGGCGCAGGATCACCTGCACGAAATTCAAAGGCATACTCAGACAACGGCAACAGCAAATCATTCAGGAAAGTGGAAGCACACAGAAGAACGACGCGAAGCAAGCATTAGGCCCAAATGTTAGACGGACGGGGCCAAAACAAAGCACAAGCACAGGAAAGCATATCTCATAAGACGTATACGATATATACGTCCTACACAGTCAAGTCAAGAGCAAGCACGCGCAAAAGCAGCAGAGAACTAGTCAAAACAACGGAAAACATGCCTTTTTAACCTAAAAATAGCAGAAAGGGGAAAAACGCTACAGAAAGCCAGAAACCCATATTTTCCGAGACAAACCCAACCCATAAATCACAATAAGCACGTGCAAAAAATTTCATGCGAAAACGATGTCCCAAACGCCTTGACTGAATAGCTTTTACAAAATGCTTACAAACTACAAAAACGGCCTTTTCTTGACCATAACTCAACCAAAAAGCCCCAACTTCCCACAGAACAACCCCCTAGTCAACACATACGACATACATTACGATATACTCAAATTTCGAGGCGAAAAACGAGAAAAAACGGTTTTTGTAAACTTAACCTAAACTACAAACACGCTCCAAAACACCCCAAAACCATGCATTCTCCACAAAACAAGACCAAATATATACCATACTAGCCATGACGACACAATACAGAGAGTTCGGGCAATTTTCAGAACCGAAAAATTTCGACCAAAATTTCGGCCCTTATACCAAATCACTCGAAAATCACGGTTTTTCGAGCCGTTTTTCGCACACAAGCCACCCATACCTCCACACAAGCATACTACAACATTTTCAAATTAACCAAGCCACTCGGGATCGCCTTACGCTACAAAAGCAGAGCACAAGCCAGACTTTACCCTTTTACGGTTTTCCACCCAAGCGAACCGCTTTGCGCCCATTTCAACAAAACAAACTCACCAACGCGTCATACTACTAATGGGTAAGCTACACCGAAATTTTGAGCCATTTTCGAGACGTTTTCAAAAATGACCAAAATGCCCTTCTAGTCAAAACGCACGAAAAATCAATACCGAGAGTCGGGATTTCACAAACGATCAACAATGGCAGCAACACAAGCCTCATATGACTCCCAAGAAGTTCAAGCAAAGACGAGGGCTAAAATCGGATGAAACCGACATTTTCGACCTAAACCCTAGAAAACGGTATTTCAAGCTAAAACCGACTCAAACCAAACTCAAAACACGAAAAGCCAAGTGATTTGAGTACATACCTTGATCCATGACGAATTGTAGGAGTCGGAAAATCGATATTTGGTCTAGAAAATCGCCGGATTGAGTTTTGGGTGTTTTCGATTTAGTTTTTGTTTTGAAACGAAATAAACTCTCCCCTCTTCTCTGCCCCGCTTTTAATACAAATTCACAAAACAAAAACAAAATCGCCAGTTTACTGGCGATTTTCTTTTTGTTTCTGGGTTTCTGTTTCTGTTTTGGGCTGGTTTTCCTCGGCCCAATACACTTTCAACCCATCTCAAACACAATTTTAACCCTTTTTACGAAAAATACAAAAACATGTAGCCTCCTCACGAGACGTCCATAAAAACCTAACTTTTTATGAGAAAAACACGTAGCCTCCTCACGAGACGTCCATAAAAACCTAATTTTTTATGAGAAAAACACGTAGCCTCCTCATGAGACGTTCATAAAAACCAAGCCCTTTTTATGAGAAACACAAAAACACGTAGCCTCCTCACGAGACGTCCATAAAAACCTAACTTTTTATGAGAAAAACACGTAGCCTCCTCACGAGACGTCCATAAAAACCTAACTTTTTATGAGAAAAACACGTAGCCTCCTCACGAGACGTGCATAAAAACCAAGCCCTTTTTATAAGAAACAGAAAAACACGTAGCCTCCTCACGAGACGTCCATAAAAACCTAACTTTTTATGAGAAAAACACGTAGCCTCCTCACGAGACGTCCATAAAAACCTAACTTTTTTTGAGAAAAACACGTAGCCTCCTCACGAGACGTTCATAAAAACCAAGCCCTTTTTATGAGAAACAGAAAAACACGTAGCCTTGTAGGTACCGGGATCTGTCCATGGAACCACTCGACGTCTTGCTAGGGCCGTAAAGTTAAAAAGATTAAGTACAAAAAACCTTTAAAAACTGTTTTGGAGCCGCCACTAAATTATGAGGGAAATTTAGAACCCGCCTCCGTGTCCTCATGCTCAAAGACACGTCTTAGAGTTCAAGGCACGTCGACACCTATCCGTCTAAGGTTATTGTGAAACCAGATTCGGATTCGGGTGAGGGTACTTTTCTAAAGCATAAATCAAAATAATGTTTTTATGAAAGATCTTTTGGAAAAGCCTATCAAAAGATAGCCTCTACTAGACTTGAGAACAATGCAAATAATCATACATGAGCCTAAGTAATACGCTACGTACAAGTGCGATAAAGATGTAAAATAATGCAAAAAGAGATTGTTTAAAACCCTCAGTTAAGCATGCTTAACTTGTTAACGAAAACAGTTCAGTTTAATGACGAATTCATTTTAAGTGATTTAGATGCAATAAGAGGATTTGCTAAATGCATGCAATAAAATAAAGTTCAATTAGCCATTGATTTATTTTAGAGAGGCCAGTTGTTTATGCGACTTTGGAAAGGTGTTACGAATAGGGTGTGTATTCGAGGTGCATGGCGCTTTATGAAAAGCGCATCAGCGTACCAAAGCCGGGGTGAGCCTAATGTAGGCCCTTGCTAGTCTAAGAAGTAAAGAAAGACCATAATCCATGGAAGGATTAAGTATTACCTGTCTCGAATCAGGAAACTGGCAGCGCTTCGCTTCAAAGGGGAGAATTCAACACTAGAAAAATGAAGAATTCAAAGGTGTTTATGCGTGAGGCTTTGAGAGAGTTTTGAGGTGTGAATTGTGTCTTCTGTTCTGAATTATTATTGTGTGTGCTAAAACCTAGGAAGAAAGGTTTAGAAGAGAGGTGTTTTTATGTGTGAAAAACTTGTGTTGAATGGTCGAGGGAGGGGTTGTATTTATAGTGGAATAGCCGAGGGAAATTAGGAAAGCCAGGGGATAAAACCGGACGTAGGAGTCGCAAGGACCCATGCGACCAGAGGGGCAAATCGCATGACCTCTTGCGGCTGCCCCAATGAGCCGCAAGGCCCTCATGCGGCAGACGTCGGGTAAAACCTCCAGATTTCGTATATATCCAAATATCTTTTAGGAGATATACGGTATATCCTTGCTTGAGCTCTAAGTTACGGATTGTTGGCTGATGTTAGGGTTTGACTAGGGTTTGACTTGGTCATCCTAGTCCTTTAGGAAGCGGGCCAGGCATGGGTTCGGGCTCGGTTCTGGGCCCGGGCCCTGAAAATGTAAAGGGGTGCATTTTGTGTCATTTTGTGAAATAGGACATTCCGTAAGGTTATCCTAGGTGTTTACTAGTCCTAAAAGGTGGCTTTAGACTGAACCTAAATTTGGGGATTTAGGAGGATCGAATTGAACCTTGTAAAAGGATCAATTAGACTATGTGTTTGAAAGAGGGTGTGCGCATGCCGATTAGGACCTGAACTTGAGACAAGCTAGACTCTAGACCTAAGGACACTAAGAGTGATGACCCATAAAGAAACCTCATTTGCACATTTAACACGAATTCGTCATAGTTAGAACCATTTAAGTCAACATAAAAGCATGCAATAAAAGTCCATTGTTACATCACCTGGGTTTTTGGCGGGAGGTGCGGTTGGGTATCTACAGAGCCCAGGTTTGACTGAGCTTAGGACTAAAGCGAAAGTCAAACTACACGACATTCTTTATCAGGACCGTTATGGTCTCGATGTTATCGACACGGAGTATGTGTACATGGGTGAGACTAGGACTCAACCGGCTTATCAGGGAGGGACAAACATGTTTAGGGACATGGCGGTCCTTGCATACTTGAAAGGACATGCACACTGCGCTTGCTAAATACCTTTGCGTGCTATTGCTGTTGCTTGTCTCGTAAAAGAGCGTGCGTGCTTAGTCTCGTAAAAGAGCGTATATGCTTCATGCTTCGTGCTAGTGCTTTTGCTGGTGTTTACCTCGTAAAAGAGTGCTTATGTCCGCCGGGAATTATCGTCCGAGGAAAATTTTCGTGTTTAGTGTATACGCAAAGGTTGTGTATAGTGCTTCAAACTCGTTCAATAGTGTGGCGGACTTTAGGTGACGCCTTAACCGAAAAGCTTGCGATTCCGAAGAAAATACTTAGGCCTGAAAATTAATCGGGCCCAAGGTGGAGAGTAAACGTGGAATAAAACATGCTCTGGAAATTGCCTTGTCGACTAGTGACTCTTCCGGGAAATCTCTTATCAACTGGCGACTTCAAGCTTGAACTCACTCGCACATGTCGCGGTTTCAAATCCGGAAAAATTCGAATCTGCGATTTGCTCTTCTAAAGATCTTCAGACTTCGCTTGCTTCTTGTTGGATTGTTGTTACTTCTGTGTCTTCGTCTTGTGTCTTGTAAATGTTCTTGCTTTGGCCATGAAACGTGGTATCATTACGATTCCTTTGGGTTCACTTGATACTCGTCTCTCGGACTTGGGATGTTTGGTGCTTGGACTTATGTTTGGGTGTTTGAATGTTTGTATCTGTGTTCGGGTGTCTGATCTTGGGACTTATGTTTGGGTGTCTGATGCTTTGTGCACACGTGAAAGTATTATGCTTTTAGTGTGCATGCTTGTGTTCATAGCGGTTCTGGAGGTGTCGCTAAACCGTAGATGCGTGAGTTCTTCGGGCGCCATGCGAAAAATTACCTTATTTTTCGTTGACGGAAACTTGAGGGCGTGATTCGTTCTTCTTCAGGCGTCATTTCGCGAAAAATTACCTTATTTTTCGTTGGTGGAAGCTTGAGGGGTGTATGGTGTGAGCCCCCAGTTTGACCGAGTTAAAGTGTATAACGATGGTCAAACTTGGTGATAAGGTTGTCCGAATGTAAGTATTTTTGAATTACCCCCTCGAGTTTGACTGAGTTTTGTATGAAAATTGAGTCAAAATGAGAAGCCTGTGTTTGGTATTAATTGTGTTGGGAGAAGGTATTTTTGGATTACCCCCTCGAGTTTGACGAAGTTTTGTTTGAAAACTGAGCCAAAGTATGATGGAATGTACTTGCTTTAAAGGTTCCCCCCTAGTTCGGCTTAATTTGGTTGGAATTAAGGCAAAGTGGTGTTGGCTTTTGGTGTTGGCTGTTTTTTGACTGTTGGACTATGCTTTGGTGTAAAAGTAAAGTCAAGATTGCGACTATGCTTTTAATTTTGCCCCCTTTGTTTGGTTAAGTTTTGGTGTAAAACTAAATCAAACTGGAATGTTACTTCTGTCCTTGAATGAAATGATGTTTTGGTGTGGGGTGTTGGTCGTGCCTTTTGCAAAACTGCCTACGTATCCACGGTGTGTGGAATCAGACCAGCGTAGTTCGGTAATGCAGTTTAAGGGCATGCCGGCCCGGGGGGTGTTTGAGCTAAGTCGAATTGTGAATTTGACTCGCTTTTGCTTCTGGGGTGTTAGTGTCTTGAGGGTGTCTCTTATCAAGGCAGGGTGTTTACTTCGGCTTGGAGCGTTTTAGGGATACCTTCGAGGTAGGGCATACTATCGAGGTAGGGTTTTTGCTTCGGCTTGTAAAATTTTGGGACGTCCGTGAAGGATATCTATTTTGTTGTACTTCGTACAGGAGTATAATCCTAAAATGGAGTGTCAGCCCCCAGTCTTCGTTGAGATGTATATCGCACTCATGGTGCATGAGTCGACCATAACGCTTATGTGGCTTCCTAGTCTAAGGAGGTGAATGTGTTATCTGTAGATATTGGGAATATCGTAGGTAAGCCCCCAATCTTGAGGCTTGGCGCTTTGGGATGGGTTATTTCCATCGGGTATGGCTGTTGTTGCAACGGGTGAACGACAGTTGTTCATTTGTCGTTTGGCTTGGGTACAATGTATCTTGTACCATCAGGTGAGGGGTACCAACGTCTTTGGATAGGTTGTGTCTTGAACGGGTTGGATCCAAATTCGTAGAGCGTGGTGTATCCAATGTTGTTGGATAGGCTGTATCCAATGCCGTTGGATAGAGCGTGTCTTGTGTGATTGGACATCTTGGGGTAGCGTGCATCCCGGTGTCGAGGCGTACTCCATGGGCTTGACTGCATTCTGAGCATCGTGAATGTCTGCTTGTGTCGTGCTTGATGCCTTCTTCGTCTCTTACTTGTACCTGCATAGTTAGTACTCAAAGAAAGAAAGTTTTTTTTTTAAAATGCTCTCGCGTTTTTGGAAATGCCTTTTGTTTGAAGGGGAAAACCGTTTTTTGCAAAAGAAGATTTTGAAAATGCCGTTTTCGTAAAAGAAAATTTTGAAAATGCCTTTCTAGCAAAAGAAGGTTTTGAAAATGCTATTTTTGCAAAAGAAGAATTTGAAAATGCTGTTTTTTCAAAAGAAGATCTTGAAAATGTTGCTTTTCGAAAAAAGCTTAAAGACGTGTTTTTTTTTTTTTTTTTTTGTTTGAAAGGTATTGACTCGGGTGTTGAGCTAATTTTTAGAGAGTGCTTCCTAATGTGTACTAATTCGGGAAGTGCTTCCTAAAGTGCATTGACTCGGGTGCTAAGGTGCGTTAACTCGAGTACCGAGTTAATTTTTGAAAGGTGCTCTATGAAATGTTTCAAAGACAACGATGAAACTAGTGTTTGAAGTGTTTCAAAGACGAAGGTGAATCGTATGCGTGACTCGAGACTCGACAATGATAGGGATGTAAGTGATTATGACACGTGCATCGGTAAGGCCTCCGGCTTGGGGGCGCATGGTTGCTTCAGTGGCTCGTCGTTGTTCCTGCAAAACGAACAAGGTTAGAAAAAAGCAGAGCCCTACTCCTAGGTCTAGCACAACTTTGTCTTGGCGTAGTCGTTTTAACGCCTCGATAAAGAAACAGTTTGCCTTTGATTTTTGTGGATTTTTGTGGATTTTTGTGAGGATGTCCTTGACTTTGGAAGCTTTAGACATAAATTTGTAAAAGGGTTGGTTGAGCCCGGGTGAGCGGCCTACGTATCCGTGGGTACGGAATCAAACCTAGCGTAGTTCCAAAGGGTGACTTTTGTGAAATGTGTTTGTTTATGTGAAAAGGTGCTTATGTGGAAAGGGGCGTGTTTAAGGACCCGCCGGTCCATTGAGGGTATTTTTGTGGAAAGGTGCGTGTTTAAGGACCCGCCGGTCCAAAGGGGTGTTTATGTAGTTGACCTTGATACATTGCATCTTAAAGGTAGGTTCTCCTTAGTTGATCTTGGCCGCTTGTTTGTCACATCAAAGTCCAATTTGATGGAGAGGGGTTCTATTCCCCAACCTCGATAATCGGATGAACCATCGAAGTATGTTGCTTCTTCATTGATGTTGTAAATTCCGTCGTCGGGAAATGATGTAGTGTCGATAATGGGCTCCTTGTTGATTGAGTAGTCCCTTGGTGTTAGATTCGGCTTAGAGCAATGTTCATCGTGCCATATGTCCTTTTGGCACGGGTTCCTTGAAGAGGTATTTGACTAGGTCCATTTTTGAGTAGACCTTTGTTCACTTAGCCACTTTGACTTCCGGATTTTCTTTTTGTTGTTTCTGTCCCTTTCTTTAAAGACTTTGAGACTTCTTGATTTCTTTGAGACTTGTTTCCTTTTTTTGATTTCATGGAAACTTTGAGACTTGTTTCCTTTTTTGATTTTGCTCCTTCTGCCTTTGTTTTGACTGTATTCCCTTTTTTGTGTTGAAGAATTCGTCGGGCCCTTTATGACTTGGGCTCGAGCTTCGACTTTGCTAGACCCTATGGTGGGAAGGTTGCATGTGATCATGTGTCTATCACGCCGGACTCCTCTGACAAGTTCGTTTGCTTATTAGGCACGCGATCGAGTACGCGGAGGGCGATCCAGGAATACTCATGCTTTTGGTCGCGATCAAATTCATGACCACTGTGGAGCTCCAAATTAATGGATCCTCCTCCAAAAGCAGCGGAGTAGTAGACCACAAGCAGACTATCGAACCGTAAGTGTTTAGTCGTCAAAAACCTTCTTGTTCTTGTCTTGTATTAACGTTGACTTGGACCTTCGTAGCCGGCCTAGACCTCCTTCGGATAGCTACTCCTAGGATGCAATGTATGTCGGTGCAAAATGGTTTTGTATAAGAAGTGTGAGTAAAATGGGTAAAAGGAAACTGGGTTGTAGGCAAACTTATTCCCTTATTGATTTGTTAAAATGTCGTACATCGAAGACTCGATTATCCTAGACTGACGGAGATTGACTCGACGCTTAAAAACTTGACCCGTATTGAAAAGACTCGAGCTGCTTGAAATCCGCGAGATCGTCGATGGTTCTTGAATGGACGCCTAGTCGGTTGCTTTGTGACGCACGTGTCATGGGTGCACGTCGATACCCTTGGTGTCGAGACTCGATTAACGCCTACTTTGGTTCGATTTTGTTTTTGAAACGGTTTGGTTCTTGGTGAAGGTGAGAGGGTGTTTTGAGTTGAAATGCGTTGCCACATTTCGACTCTGTGTAAGAGCGAATCGAGGTAGTGATAAGCTACTTGAATCGAGGGTGCTTTGAAAAATGCGATGGAAATGGTAGTGCCCGTTTTCATGCATTTACTTAAGGAAGAGTTAAACCGAAGCGACTAGAGCCACTTGGTCCAACATGAGAAAACCTCGGGATTGAGCTTGCTCATTCCCGGGTTTTGTGCTTTTGCGAAAGAAGGGGTGCTTAATCCTAAAAGGCTTAGGCTAGGGAAGACTTTTGAAAAAGTGTTTATTTCGAAAGAGGTGTAAAAAGGAAAAGGCCTTGAGCCGTTTGATTTGTTTTTGTGAAATTCCTCAAGAATGGGCTGACATCCTCGGGTTTGAAAAGAATTTTGCAATAAAAGGGTTGTGATGACCGCAAGTCGTATGGCCGATTTTGAGCTAGATATGTGTTAAAACGTTTCATGCTCGACGATGTTTGGTGATAGTGTCGCTAAGATCCTATTGGTGGATGCTCGAAATGGCGTTTAAGCTATTTGAGTCAAAGGTGTCAAAATGCGATGAGGACGAGCTTGCTCGTTCACATGGATTTTGTCAAGGGAGAAATGGATCGAGGTGGTTTGAGCCATTCGATCCGATGTTAGAATCGACGAGATTGGGCTTGGCCATTCTTGGGTATAGCGAGGGATGCTATCTATTGAAATTTGGTTTGGCATTGGGTGGTATGAAAGGTTCGAAAAGGCCAAGGGCCGTGAGTTTGCTTTGAAAACTCTCCCAGAATGTGTTCCCATTCTTGGTTATGCTTTGTGAAAAAGCACGGGATAAATGGGTTAGGATAACCATTGGTTATTTAATCCATTTATGTTTTCAAAGGCTTAGGGAAAGTGGGTTGTGTGACCTAAGGAATAAAGTCCACGAGCTAGGGTTTTGAAGCTTGCTCGGGTTTTTGCTTGTTTTTGTAAAACGAAGTTTTGAAAGATGTTTATTTCAAAAGTTTGTGAGAGAAAATCCACGAGCTCGGGTTGTAAACCTTGACTCGGGTTTTGATAGTTGTGCAAAAGGAAGTTTGAAAAATGTTCATTTCAAAAGTTCGCGAGAGTTTTGTTTGTAAAAAGTTAGACGTTAGTTGTAAAACGTTAGATGTTAGTTGTAAAAAGTTAGATGTTAGTTGTAAAAAGTTAGATGTTAGTTGTAAAAAGTTAGTTGTTAGTTGTAAAATGTTAGTTGTAAAGAGTCAGTTGTAAAAAGTTAGTTGTTAGTTGTAAAATGTTAGTTGTAAAGAGTCAGTTGTAAAAAGTTAGTTGTTAGTTGTAAAATGTTAGTTGTTAGTTGTTAGGTTCATTTATACCTTGAAAATTTTGAGTGAGTTTTCGAAGATATGCAATGCAAATGAATTTTGAAAAAGACTATATTGTATAGCCTCGCACTCGTACGTATGACTCTTGGTCGTTTGGTCAAGTCTCGTACGCCTCCAACTGATTTGAGTACGCTTTGGCAGGTGCTTTTAGCCCTTTGCCTACATAGTATAACATGTAGGATACAAAGGAAGCCCTGGGGCGGTCAAATCAGTTTGCTACGGCAAGCCGTGGAGGGGTCAAAGGAAGGTTAGTCCAGAACGTGCTTTATCGAATGGACAAGCCTGCGTTTGGAACCACCTCTCGGGGTATTCGTGTGTGAATCCGACTAGATTCGACTCTAAACGGATATGCTTAGCTCATGCATGTTGATTGTTCTCAAGTCGTTCAAGTCTCATTTTTATTTTTAAAAAGAAAAAGCTAATTTTAGTTTTAAAAATAAAACCTATCCCCAGCGGAGTCGCCAACTGTAGGTACCGGGATCTGTCCATGGAACCACTCGACGTCTTGCTAGGGCCGTAAAGTTAAAAAGATTAAGTACAAAAAACCTTTAAAAACTGTTTTGGAGCCGCCACTAAATTATGAGGGAAATTTAGAACCCGCCTCCGTGTCCTCATGCTCAAAGACACGTCTTAGAGTTCAAGGCACGTCGACACCTATCCGTCTAAGGTTATTGTGAAACCAGATTCGGATTCGGGTGAGGGTACTTTTCTAAAGCATAAATCAAAATAATGTTTTTATGAAAGATCTTTTGGAAAAGCCTATCAAAAGATAGCCTCTACTAGACTTGAGAACAATGCAAATAATCATACATGAGCCTAAGTAATACGCTACGTACAAGTGCGATAAAGATGTAAAATAATGCAAAAAGAGATTGTTTAAAACCCTCAGTTAAGCATGCTTAACTTGTTAACGAAAACAGTTGAGTTTAATGACGAATTCATTTTAAGTGATTTAGATGCAATAAGAGGATTTGCTAAATGCATGCAATAAAATAAAGTTCAATTAGCCATTGATTTATTTTAGAGAGGCCAGTTGTTTATGCGACTTTGGAAAGGTGTTACGAATAGGGTGTGTATTCGAGGTGCATGGTCGCTTTATGAAAAGTGATTCGCGTGCCAAAGCGGGGTGAGCCTAATGTAGGCCCTTGCTAGTCTAAGAAGTAAAGAAAGACCTTAATCCATGGAAGGATTAAGTATTACCCGTCTCGAATCAGAAGCTGGCGCCGCTTCAAAGGGGAGAATTCAACACTAGAAAAATGAAGAATTCAAAGGTGTTTATGCGTGAGGCTTTGAGAGAGTTTTGAGGTGTGAATTGTGTCTTCTGTTCTGAATTATTATTGTGTGTGCTAAAACCTAGGAAGAAAGGTTAAGAAGAGAGGTGTTTTTATGTGTGAAAAACTTGTGTTGAATGGTCGAGGGAGGGGTTGTATTTATAGTGGAATAGCCGAGGGACATTAGGAAAGCCAGGGGATAAAACCGGACGTAGGAGTCGCAAGGACCCATGCGACCAGAGGGGCAAATCGCATGACCTCTTGCGGCTGCCCCAATGAGCCGCAAGGCCTCATGCGGCTTATGCGTCAGGTAAACCCTCCAGATTTCGTATATTTCCAAATATCTTTTAGGAGATATACGGTATATCCTTGCTTGAGCTCTAAGTTACGGATTGTTGGCTGATGTTAGGGTTTGACTAGGGTTTGACTTGGTCATCCTAGTCCTTTAGGAAGCGGGCCAGGCATGGGTTCGGGCTCGGTTCTGGGCCCGGGCCCTGAAAATGTAAAAGGGGTGCATTTTGTGTCATTTTGTGAAATAGGACATTCCGTAAGGTTATCCTAGGTGTTTACTAGTCCTAAAAGGTGGCTTTAGAGACTGAACCTAAATTTAGGGATTTAGGAGGATCGAATTGAACCTTGTAAAAGGATCAATTAGACTATGTGTTTGAAAGAGGGTGTGCGCATGCCGATTAGGACCTGAACTTGAGACAAGCTAGACTCTAGACCTAAGGACACTAAGAGTGACGACCCATAAAGAAACCTCATTTGCACATTTAACTCGAATTCGTCATAGTTAGAACCATTTAAGTCAACATAAAAGCATGCAATAAAAGTCCATTGTTACATCACTGGGTTTTTGGCGGGAGGTGCGGATTTGGGTATCTACAAGCCTCCTCACGAGACGTCCATAAAAACCTAACTTTTTATGAGAAAAACACGTAGCCTCCTGACGAGACGTTCATAAAACCCTGACCTTTTATGAAAAAAACTCGTAGCCCCGCCACGAGACGACCATAAAACCCTAACTTTTTATGAGAAAAACTCGTAGCCCCCTCACGAGACGTCCATAAAAACCTATCTTTTTATGAGAAAAACACGTAGCCTCCTCACGAGACGTCCATAAAAACCTAACTTTTATGAGAAAAACACGTAGCCTCCTCACGAGACGTCCATAAAAACGTAACTTTTTATGAGAAAACACGTAGCCTCCTCACGAGACGTCCATAAAAACCTAACTTTTAATGAGAAAAACACGTAGCCTCCTCACGAGACGTCCATAAAAACCTAACTTTTTATGAGAAAAACACGTAGCCTCCTCACGAGACGTCCATAAAAACCTAACTTTTTATGAGAAAAACACGTAGCCTCCTCACGAGACGTCCATAAAAACCTAACTTTTTATGAAAAAAACACGTAGCCTCCTCACGAGACGTCCATAAAAACCTAACTTTTTATGAGAAAAACACGTAGCCTCCTCACGAGACGTTCATAAAAACCAAGCCCTTTTTATGAGAAACACAAAAACACGTAGCCTCCTCACGAGACGTTCATAAAAACCTAGCCCTTGTATGAGAAACACAAAAACACGTAACCTCCTTTACGAGACGTCCGCATCAAACAAGAAGCCGGCGCAAGCTTAAGCACAGCCAGGAGCGCAAGCCAGAAGCGCAAGCAAAGCATAGCCAGGAGCGCAAGCCAGAAGCACAATGTAACAACCTGGTTTTTAGTCGACTTTAATTACTAAGGCGGAAATTAATTAAGTCTTAAACCAGCGTCACTAAATTTACATAAAACCCAAATATTACAAACATCGTTCAAGAGTTGAATAAAACAACTCTAAGTACGGAATTTAGAAGAGTAAAGTGTTATATATTACAAATCTCTCAAAAACAACTAGAAGTAAAGCATAAACACGACTCGTGGCCCCGTCCAAAATCCAAATTTCGGCCCACGATCGTCTCCGCACAATAAATCGATGGGGATGCTCACGAGCTGATGATGACTAGCTATGCTCATACTTACCCTCGATTTCAATTACTTTGGTTTAATATTATCGCTTTATAAACATAACATTATGATAAAACATAAACATGCTTAATACAATTAGCATGTAAAGACATATATGTCATAATAAGCATGCGGTTAAAGCGATAAATCATATAAGCATGATATTCGATTATGAAAGCAAATAACATATAATATCATAGCCATAGTATCACAACATATCAAAGAAGATTACAAAGCGATATCGGATCGCATACATACATACGTATCGTATTATTCTCATCATGCACTGATTCACTTCGTAAACTTGTGGTCTTTAATTTTCGAAGATGGTACACACTCGCTCTCATTTAATCAAACAACACACAACACATAACGCTACGAGCCCGACCATCGAGTAGGCCTTTGTACTGATCGATTGCATCTCACTTCCATAGTGCAGAGGCTTACTCGACTCGTAAACCACGCCGAATACTATAATACTTGCATCTCATCCTCTAGTGTTCGAAATGATTCGAACTTCGATACAATCTCGTCAAGTAATCTTTACGCAGGTAAGAACGAATGCTAGTGTCGCGTCAATACTGCATTTAAACACGGCAAGGAGACAGAACCGTAAAGCGCATATGCACATAATGTTACGGTGGCCCTGATAACTTTAGCGAAATAGAGTGAATTAAACCCTAGTCTAGTACATGTACATTAGTATCCACGTTAAGAATGGGCCACGCTATTCGTAGAGCACCTTAACTCCAGATAAAACGACTATTTCCTAAAGCCTGTGGCAAAAACCATGGCGTATTCATTATCTTGTCCGGCAATGGCGGCCGCCACAAGACTATCTTAAACCCACTTCACTTACGATTGACGTTTTCATATCTGAGGCCCAAGCTTGACCTTTTATTTAAACATACTCATGATTTATTATTTATTTGATATTACATATCACATGATTCTAGACTCTCCTACCTCATCACAAACGTTTTATTTGAATGGTAGGTTTCATATGATCACATAACACATTCGTTTATTATTTGAAGTGTTGTTAATTATTAACGTTTTTAAATTTCTAATTTGATATGTTTATTAATATGTCAAATTTTATTTAAGTGTTTTTCAAACACTTTAAGTTATTTACTTATTCATTTTAAATTTTCTATACTTAGTAAAATTTTCAATTATTTTCAGTATTTCACTATTAATTTTTCACTATTCACTATTCACTATTCACTATTCATCGTATTTTATACGTATTCGTATTTTTATACTTCGTATTTTATTTGTATTTTTATACTTATACGTTTTTTTATATTTATACGTATTTTTATACTTAAGGTATTTTAGTATAATACTAAACTTGTTTTTATTTTCTAAGTACAAATTTCAAGTTTCAAAGTCGTTAGGTTCGTTTTGTACTTAGTGATTTTTGTAAATATTTTAACAGTTTAGTTTTAAAAACGTTAAGTTCGGTTTGTATTTAGTGATTTTTGAAAATATCTAAAAGTCTAGTTTCAAAAACGTTAAGTTCATTTTGTATAAAGTGATAATGATTTTCATTTTAAAATATTAGTTTTAAAAATGTTAAGTTCAATTTGTAAAAAGTGATAATGACATTTATTTTAAAATGAGACTTAGTTAAATTTAGTCGTCTATTAACTAAATTTAGCGATTTTCATTTTAAAAATAATAGTATCGTGGATGATTCATTTAGGTCCGTAAGTCCAAGATCAACAGTCCAAATAGAAAAGGCAGTAACACACGATTTAGTTCATTTTTATAACGGTTACATATTTTTATCGGTTTATAATATTTCATTTATAACTAAATCGATTTATACTAAAATTCAATTCTAATTACTATTTAACTTTAGTGACTTAGTGATAATTTCATTTTAGTCAAATTTAGTCCATTAAAAATAGAAATGTCTTGTGATATGATATATGTGTCAAAATTGATTTATTTCTTTTAATTTCTTAAATCTAACTTATTAACTAATAATTAAATTATATTAACAATAAACTAAAAAGTGACAAAAATAATTTTTACCCTAAAAATAAAGGAGATGCCGTGGACAATGATGGTATGTTCTAAATTTTCATTTTTCGATTTTATCGGTTTTTAGCTTAAAGTTTTTATATTTCAATTATTCTAATTATACTAAAATGATTTAAACTAAAATGAAAGTTACTAACAATTTCATTTATATTTATGAATAGTGTTTTTCAACACTTTAATTTTCTAACTTTTTAATCTAAATGATTTATAATGTTTTAGTTGATTTATAGTATAATACTAAGTGATATATAAAACAATAACTAAACATAAACATAAATTATTAACAAACATAAATTAAAATGAAATCAAAATGAGTAACAAGTATGAACATCAACATGAATAAATCAAGAACACACATGAAGAACTCAAGAACAACTCAAGAACACTAATTTCGATTTTAATAATTTATAATTTGTTTTCCTAATTTAGTGTTTTCATAGGAACATCTATTTTATACTAACTTAACACTACATATAATTTACAAAAATTAAAAGTGAAAATATATTAAAAAAATTAAGAAATGCCGTGTATATGTAATATATATATATATAAATTTTCATTTTCGATTTTAATCACTTTAAACTCATTTTTAATATTTCACATAATTTTTATATAACATTACTACTTAAATAAAACATAAACAAACACAAAAATCATATGAACAATAATTAAAATGCTCAAAATAAATTAAACTACACATATGAGTATTTTACTACAATAATCTATTTAACATATTACTTAGTTATTATCATTTTATTATACAACACATCAACACACAAGTACATATAAGTGATGTTTAACATATTTAACATAATTTTCATACTCATAAAATCATAATAACAAAACAAATTAATTTACTAAAAAGATAATATAAGACATAGTTAGTCACCTTAATCGGTAAGTTTATTGGTTGTCCGGATCGACTATATTAACCAAGTCTAAGTCTTCACCCAAGTACCCGTCTTCACCTTCAAATAAACCCGTAAAATATAAGCTCCAAATACCCAAAGATGTCCAAGAATACTAGTGTAATATTAGAGTAATATTTAGGGTTTTTATTTAGGAAGTTTTAAGTGAAAAATGAAAGAAAATAAAGAGAGAAAAAGAGAGCAAGGTGGCCGGCCAAAATGGGAGAGAAAAATGATGTATTTTGCCTTTGTGAATTATGGAATAAGTTGTAAAAATTTAGGTTAAAGACTTTAGGTGTTAAAGTTTGTTTTTAATTAGTTAAATAATGTTTTATTAAATGATATAATACCTCATCCTCTCCATCATCAACACACTAAGTCCATATTACTATTCATGCATTAAATATGTCTAATTTGTGTTTTAAAATGTTTTCCTCGAATTTGGTCAGTTTTAAAAAGTCGGGCGTCAAAAGCGATAAAAGTTAATGTGTGCGCGTTTGACGATTTTTCGAAATATTTCTACTTTTAAATTCTAAGACTAAATTATTTATTTCATTATTCAAAAATTTTCAAAAGTGTTAAAGAAGTCGATAAATTTTACAAAATGAAAGTTTAGCAAAAATTGTGATTTTGAAGGCTAAAAGGCTTAGGATTTAATTTAAGCTTTGAAATTAGAAATTAATGGCTAATTATTGAATTAAATTAACACGGGGTGTTACAAACCTCCCCCCTTAGAAAAGTTTCGTCCCGAAACTTGAATGAAGAATAGGATTTTCACCTGAGGTAAACAGCTCGGGATATTTCTCCTTCATAGAGGCTTCGGTCTCCCAAGTTGCTTGTTCAGTCAATTGACCCTTCCACAGCACTTTCACTAAGGGAACCGTCTTCCGCCTCAACCTCTTGGTTTCTCGCGCTAGAATCTTGACAGGTCTCTCGGAGTATAGTAAATTAGGCTCAACTGCGATCACGTCGGGAGTAATGATATGACTTGGGTCACTCCTGTATCTCCTCAGTTGAGAAACGTGAAACACGTTGTGGACCTTGGACAAGTTGGGGGGTAGCGCTAGGCGATAGGCTACCTCACCAATTCTGTCGGTTATCTCATAAGGTCCCACGTATTTAGGACTCAATTTTCCTTTCAAACCGAAACGTCGGACCCCCTTCATGGGTGATACTTTTAAGAACACATGATCGCCAACCTCGAACTCGATTGGTCGACGATGCTTGTTGGCATACATCTTCTGGCGGTCTTGTGCCGCTTGCAGGCGTTCCCGAATGATTTTTATGTGTTCAATTTGGTCTTGAATGACACGTGGTCCGATTCCCACGTTGTCACTAGCATCGTCCCAGCCGGTGAGCTACGACACTTCCTCCCGTAGAGGGCTTCAAATGGAGCACAACCCAGACTAGCATGGAAGCTATTGTTGTAGGAGAATTCAATCAAAGGTAGACTTTTCTCCCAATTCTCGTTAAATTCTAGGGCACATGCCCTGAGCATGTCCTCGACTGTTTGGATAGTTCGTTCAGTTTGACCATCAGTTGCAGGGTGGAAAGCGGTGCTCATCTTCAGTTGGCTTCCCAACGCTGCCTGGAGTTTGTCCCAAAAGTGAGAGGTGAATCTCGGATCCCTGTCCGAGATAATGTCTAGCGGTACACAGTGTAGTCGAATCACCTCCTTCTCATAAGCCTTAGCTAGCTCTTCAAGGCTCCAAGTATCTTTGATTGGTAGAAAGTGGGCCGATTTGGTCAAGCGGTCCACTATTACCCAAATCGCATTATTGCTTCGGTGAGTTCTTGGCAAACCTGTTATAAAATCCATGGAGATGGAGTCCCACTTTCCCAATGGAATGTCCAAAGGTTGTAGTAGTCCCCCGGGTCGTTGATGTTCAAACTTCACTTTCTGGCAGATTAGACACTTTGCAACATACTCTGCAATCTCTGTTTTCATTCTAACCCACCAAAACTTCAGTTTTAAGTCTTGGTACATTTTATCAGACCCTGGATGTATGGAGTATCGTGTACTATGTGCCTCGTCGAGGATCTTTCTTTTCAACACAGGTACGTCAGGCACACACCACCTTTCTTTGAATCTCAAACTCCCGTCAGGTTTAATCTCAAACCCTTCTCGGTTTCCTGAAGGAATTTCCTTTCTGATTTTTACGAGTTCTTCATCCTCCCATTGTAGAGCTCTTATTTCGTGATATAACTCCGGTTCTGCGATCATTGCGTTCAAATCAGCATCGTCAGACTGAACCAACTCTAAGTTCATTCTCTTGAAGTCTCTGACAATACCAGCCGGAATTTCCCAAATGTTGCTAAGGGTATGCGTAGCCTTTCTACTCAGAGCGTCAGCAACGACGTTCGCCTTACCCTCATGATATAATAGTTCAATCTTGTAGTCCTTGATCAGTTCTAACCACCGGCGTTGCCTCATGTTGAGTTCCTTCTGCGTGAAGATATATTTCAGGCTTTTGTGGTCCGTGTAGAACTTGATACTCACTCCGTAGAGGTAATGACGCCAGATTTTCAAAGCAAACACCACAGCTGCTAATTCAAGGTCATGAGTTGGGTAGTTTCGTTCATGAACCTTTAACTGCCTTGACGCATAAGCTATGACCTTCCCTTGTTGCATCAGCACGCAACCCAAGCCATTCAGTGAGGCGCCATCAGAGACTTCATACTCGTCCCCATCCGTAGGAAGAGCTAAGACGGGTGCTGTGGTAAGCCTTGTCTTGAGTTCCTGGAATGCATTCTCGCACTTTTCGCTCCAAATGAACTTAGATTCCTTTTGAAGCAACTTTGTCATTGGTCGTGCTACCTTGGAGAAATCTGGAACAAATCTCCTATAGTACCCAGCCAATCCCAGGAAGCTGCGTATTTCAGTTATATTTGTAGGAGCCTTCCATTCTTTCACTGCGTCGATCTTTGCAGGATCTACCATGACTCCGTCCTTTGATATGACGTGACCCAGGAATGCAACCTTTTCGAGCCAAAATTCGCACTTGGAGAATTTAGCATACCACTTATATTCCCTTAGTATCCCCAAAATGATACGGAGGTGTCCCTCGTGTTCTGCCTCAGTTTTGGAATAAATAAGGATGTCGTCAATGAATACTACCACGCATATGTCCAAGTATTCGTGGAAGGTTCTGTTCATTTGATCCATGAACACTGCTGGTGCGTTTGTTAAACCGAAGGGCATGACTTTAAATTCGTAGTGTCCATATCATACGGCAGTCTTACGGATGTCCTGTTCTCTTACCTTGTCTGATGATAACCTGACCTCAGGTCGATTTTAGAAAACACTCCCGCACCTTTCAATTGATCAAAGAGATCGTCGATTCTGGGCAAAGGGTAGCGGTTTTTAATGGTCACCTTGTTCAATTCCCTGTAGTCGATGCAGAGTCTCATACTGCCATCTTTCTTCTTCACAAAGAGAACCGGTGCTCCCCAAGGTGAGACACTCGGTCTTATGAAACCCTTCTCAATCATCTCCTCAAGTTGTTTCTTCAACTCCTGTAGTTCTACCGGTGCCATCCTATAGGGTGCCTTTGAGATTGGGGCCGTGCCTGGCACAAGGTCGATAGAGAATTCAACGTCACGTGCAGGTGGTAAGCCTGGTAAATCGTCTGGGAAGACGTCAGGAAATTCCCGTACTACGTGAATAGCTCCAATGTTCACGCTTTCCTTGACCTCGTTGACGCTGCATAGGTACACTTGGTGTCCTTTTCTTTCTAACCGCTGTAGTTGTAACATAGAGATGATTTTCGCCCCTTTAACTGGCGAAGTCTTTTGATACGTGACCCTAGTCCCCGTAGGATGCTTTAAACGAATCTTCCGGTCTCGGCACTCGAACATGGCATGGTATTTAGTTAACCAGTCGATCCCCAGAATGATGTCGAACTCCGGCATGTCGAAGAGAATAAGGTCGGAAGGAAAAATTGTTTTATGAATTGTGATTGGAGTTTCTTTGAATATTTTGGAACATTTGAAAATTTTTCCGTTTGGTAAAGAAATATTTGCGTTGATTGATTCGGATTTTGTGAGATTAGCCTTTGAAACAAATTTAGAAGATACAAAGGACAATGATGCCCCGGTGTCAAATAAAACGACAGCGTTCACAGAGTTTATAGGAAAAATACCAGTGATGACGTCTGCCTCAGGTGACTCTTCTGCCTCGGCCTCTGTGAGTACATAACTTCGACCTGTACCCTGACAGTTGTGGTACCCCAACAGTGCCGTGTTCTGGTTGTTGGGGCATACATTCGACTTATGCCCTACCATCTTGCATTTGAAACAGGTAATTGGCAGACCATTGCACTGCCTCCCTTCATGTAGTGCCTTGCGGCATATACGACAATTCCCCGGTGCGGCCCTTGGTTGAGGAGCCCTTCCTGCAACCATGGCTCTCTCGTTGTTCCCAGCAGGAACCCTGTTTTGGAACGCAGGCCTCTGAAAACTTGGCCTTTGCTGAATCGGGCATTGGTAGTTCGGCTTCTGAATGAAGCTCGACTGTGACACGGAAGGCACGAACACCTTCTTCTTCTTTTCAGCCTTTTCTAACTCCAGAGAAGCCCATAGGCTACATGCGCATTCATACGCTGCAGCAACGGTATTGTAGGTGTTGGTACTCATGTGGGTACGCATAGTGTTGGACATATTGCGCAGATACCTCTGGGTCATGGCCCTTTCGTTGGGAGCGATCGCAGTCCCAAATTTGGCCAGCTGTTGAAATTTTGCGGTGTATTCTTGGAGTGTCATGTCCCCCATCTTAAGAGCTATGAATTCCTCTTCCTTCTGACAACGGAGCTCATACCCAAAGTACTTCTCCTTGATTTTCGTTGTGAACTCGTACCATGTGAACGTGGCGTCAGGCTCGTTGGTCCTGACCACGTTCCACCAATCATTCGCCTCGCCTTTCAAGTAGTAGGCGGCGATGTTTACCCTATCCTCTGGAGGTGTCCTGCTTAGGTCCATCAGCTTTTTCATCTCTTTTAGCTAATTCGTGAGATCGATAGGGTTACTTGATCCCGAGTATTCTTGTGGTCGATGACGTGAAACACGATCAAACGCGCTTGGATGATGTTGGCGGTTTGCGTTGTCCGTGGCTATTTCTGCCAAACGGATCAAAGATTCTTCTGCCAGGAGGTGTCTTTCCTCGTCTGTCATTGGAGGTGCAGCCATTCTGAAAGAATTAAGACGTGAAGGAATTTATTAGTATTGCGAGAGGTTAGAAGACATGCTTATCATTGATAGCTTTTACTTTAAAGTAAATGCAATAACGGTAGTTATGCAAGTAAGCACAGAAGTTAGGTATTTTATTTCATTGAGGTGTAATTTTTGGTTACATCGGTTTTAGGATTTTAAAATGTATCTAGTACATTTTCTTAGGAAGGATATAAAAGTAGGAGAGAGGGAGAATGTATTTTTGTGGAATTGGTTACGAATTTAACAGATGTCTTCACTCCGTGCCGTCTGGTACTCCTTCGGTGCTTCGATCCTCGGGAATTGAATTATTATTTAGATTTTATATCCGAGGATAGTTGTTAGTTTTTGTCAGTCACTTCAGCAAGTAGCAAGCATACGATAGTTAGTGTATTTTATTTTGAGGGAAGTAGTTAGTTATTTAAAAATCCTTAGCCTATGGTCGGTCCTTAAGGTTTCTACCCATCCTCACACTTTAAAGCGATTTTAAGTTTATTATTTAAGTGATCTAATAAAGAAAAATCTAATTTATTATTTGATCCTAGTAGTCTTGCAGTTTAACATATTAATATGTTTGTACTGCCCAGGTGTCTCTCGTTAGGTAAGCATAAATCGCATTAGGCAATTCATGTTACGGTCACGAGTCAGCTTTGATACTAATCAGAATAACCTGGTTTTTAGTCGACTTTAATTACTAAGGCGGAAATTAATTAAGTCTTAAACCAAATCATTAAATTTACATAAAACCCAAATATTACAAACATCGTTCAAGAGTTGAATAAAACAACTCTAAGTACGGAATTTAGAAGAGTAAAGTGTTATATATTACAAATCTCTCAAAAACAACTAGAAGTAAAGCATAAACACGCCTCGTGGCCCCGTCCAAAATCCGACTCTCGGTCCACGATCGTCTCCGCACAATAAAGCGATGGGGATGATTGGCTGATGACTAGCTATGCTCATACTTACCCTCGATTTCAATTACTTTGGTTTAATATTATCGCTTTATAAACATAACATTATGATAAAACATAAACATGCTTAATACAATTAGCATGTAAAGACATATATGTCATAATAAGCATGCGGTTAAAGCGATAAATCATATAAGCATGATATTCAGTTATGAAAGCAAATAACATATAATATCATAGCCATAGTATCACAACATATCAGCAAGATTACAAAGCGATATCAGATCGCATACATACATACGTATCGTATTATTCTCATCATGCAGACTCGATTCACTTCAGAAACTTGTGGTCTTTAATTTTCGAAGATGGTACACACTCGTTCTCATTTAATCAAACAACACACAACACATACTGCTTACGAGCCTGACCACTGAGTAGGCCTTTGTACTCTGATCGATTGCATCTCACTTCCATAGTGCAGAGGCTTACTCGACTCGTAAACCACGCCGAATACTATAATACTTGCATCTCATCCTCTAGTGTTCGAAATGATTCGAACTTCAGATACAATCTCGTCAAGTAATCTTTACGCAGGGTAAGAACGAATGCTAGTGTCGCGTCCAATAAAGACGAAACACGGCAAGGAGACAGAACCGTAAAGCGCATATGCACATAATGTTACGGTGGCCCTGATAACTTTAGCGAAATAGAGTGAATTAAACCCTAGTCTAGTACATGTACATTAGTATCCACGTTAAGAATGGGCCACGCTATTCGTAGAGCACCTTAACTCCAGATAAAACGACTATTTCCTAAAGCCTGTGGCAAAAACCATGGCGTATTCATTATCTTGTCCGACAATGGCGACCGCCACAAGACTATCTTAAACCCACTTCACTTACGATTGACGTTTTCATATCTGAGGCCCAAGCTTGACCTTTTATTTAAACATACTCATGATTTATTATTTATTTGATATTACATATCACATGTTTCTAGACTCTCCTAGTCTCATCGTCAAACGTTTTATTTGAATGGTAGGTTTCATATGATCACATAACACATTCGTTTATTATTTGAAGTGTTGTTAATTATTAACGTTTTTAAATTTCTAATTTGATATGTTTATTAATATGTCAAATTTTATTTAAGTGTTTTTCAAACACTTTAAGTTATTTACTTATTCATTTTAAATTTTCTATACTTAGTAAAATTTTCAATTATTTTCAGTATTTCACTATTCATTTTTCACTATTCACTATTCACTATTCACTATTCACTATTCATCGTATTTTATACGTATTCGTATTTTTATACTTCGTATTTTATTTGTATTTTTATACTTATACGTTTTTTTATATTTATACGTATTTTTATACTTAAGGTATTTTAGTATAATACTAAACTTGTTTTTATTTTCTAAGTACAAATTTCTAGTTTCAAAGTCGTTAGGTTCGTTTTGTACTTAGTGATTTTTGTAAATATTTTAACAGTTTAGTTTTAAAAACGTTAAGTTCGGTTTGTATTTAGTGATTTTTGAAAATATCTAAAAGTCTAGTTTCAAAAACGTTAAGTTCATTTTGTATAAAGTGATAATGATTTTCATTTTAAAATATTAGTTTTAAAAATGTTAAGTTCAATTTGTAAAAAGTGATAATGACATTTATTTTAAAATGAGACTTAGTTAAATTTAGTCGTCTATTAACTAAATTTAGCGATTTTCATTTTAAAAATAATAGTATCGTGGATGATTCATTTAGGTCCGTAAGTCCAAGATCAACAGTCCAAATAGCAAAGGCAAGAATAATACGATTTAGTTCATTTTTATAACGGTTACATATTTTTATCGGTTTATAATATTTCATTTATAACTAAATCGATTTATACTAAAATTCAATTCTAATTACTATTTAACTTTAGTGACTTAGTGATAATTTCATTTTAGTCAAATTTAGTCCATTAAAAATAGAAATGTCGTGTGATATGATATATGTGTCAAAATTGATTTATTTCTTTTAATTTCTTAAATCTAACTTATTAACTAATAATTAAATTATATTAACAATAAACTAAAAAGTGACAAAAATAATTTTAACCCTAAAAATAAAGGAGATGCCGTGGACAATGATGGTGGTGTTCTAAATTTTCATTTTTCGATTTTATCGGTTTTTAGCTTAAAGTTTTTATATTTCAATTATTCTAATTATACTAAAATGATTTAAACTAAAATGAAAGTTACTAACAATTTCATTTATATTTATGAATAGTGTTTTTCAACACTTTAATTTTCTAACTTTTTAATCTAAATGATTTATAATGTTTTAGTTGATTTATAGTATAATACTAAGTGATATATAAAACAATAACTAAACATAAACATAAATTATTAACAAACATAAATTAAAATGAAATCAAAATGAGTAACAAGTATGAACATCAACATGAATAAATCAAGAACACACATGAAGAACTCAAGAACAACTCAAGAACACTAATTTCGATTTTAATAATTTATAATTTGTTTTCCTAATTTAGTTTTTTTTTCATAGGAACATCTATTTTATACTAACTTAACACTACATATAATTTACAAAAATTAAAAGTGAAAATATATTAAAAAAATTAAGAAATGCCGTGTATATGTAATATATATATATAAATTTTCATTTTCGATTTTAATCACTTTAAACTCATTTTTAATATTTCACATAATTTTTATATAACATTACTACTTAAATAAAACATAAACAAACACAAAAATCATATGAACAATAATTAAAATGCTCAAAATAAATTAAACTACACATATGAGTATTTTACTACAATAATCTATTTAACATATTACTTAGTTATTATCATTTTATTATACAACACATCAACACACAAGTACATATAAGTGATGTTTAACATATTTAACATAATTTTCATACTCATAAAATCATAATAACAAAACAAATTAATTTACTAAAAAGATAATATAAGACATAGTTAGTCACCTTAATCGGTAAGTTTATTGGTTGTCCGGATCGACTATATTAACCAAGTCTAAGTCTTCACCCAAGTACCCGTCTTCACCTTCAAATAAACCCGTAAAATATAAGCTCCAAATACCCAAAGATGTCCAAGAATACTAGTGTAATATTAGAGTAATATTTAGGGTTTTTATTTAGGAAGTTTTAAGTGAAAAATGAAAGAAAATAAAGAGAGAAAAAGAGAGCAAGGTGGCCGGCCAAAATGGGAGAGAAAAATGATGTATTTTGCCTTTGTGAATTATGGAATAAGTTGTAAAAATTTAGGTTAAAGACTTTAGGTGTTAAAGTTTGTTTTTAATTAGTTAAATAATGTTTTATTAAATGATATAATACCTCATCCTCTCCATCATCAACACACTAAGTCCATATTACTATTCATGCATTAAATATGTCTAATTTGTGTTTTAAAATGTTTTCCTCGAATTTGGTCAGTTTTAAAAAGTCGGGCGTCAAAAGCGATAAAAGTTAATGTGTGTAGCGTTTGTGATTTTTCGAAATATTTCTACTTTTAAATTCTAAGACTAAATTATTTATTTCATTATTCAAAAATTTTCAAAAGTGTTAAAGAAGTCGATAAATTTTACAAAATGAAAGTTTAGCAAAAATTGTGATTTTGAAGGCTAAAAGGCTTAGGATTTAATTTAAGCTTTGAAATTAGAAATTAATGGCTAATTATTGAATTAAATTAACACGGGGTGTTACACACAAGCAGAAGCACAAGCAAAACGCCAGCTGGTAGTACTAAGGCCACATGCAGGCTGACATGCCCTTAAACATGTAGGACCGTCATGTCCTTAAAAACATGGCGTCCCTCCCCGCATTTCCCGGCGCTAAGTCCTCGTCTCTCCCATAAGACACATGCTTAGCGCCGCCAGGTAGTACCGAGACTATAATGGTCAGGATACTATCTTTAAGTTTGACTAACGCCTTGTCCAAGCTCAGTCAAACTGGGGGCTCTGTAGATACCCGTATCCGTACCCCCCCAAAAAACAAACCCGATGATGAAAAAGACTTTCATGCATGCTTTTAAAAGAGTCGAAACGGTACAAAAGTGACTAAAACGTATTTAGTCACTTTTAACGTATTAATTTGGATTTGCATAATCATAAAAATAAATGTCACTCTTAGTCATTATGAACATAACACGAGCACGATACAGGAACGTCTTGTTAAGCCAAGCCACAAAAACAGCCCAACTAGCTACAAAACGGCCCAAACTTACAAAAACGACCCAAAACGCACACTAACACAACACTCAAAACGGGCCAAAGTGCATCCCGTGTCACATTTTCACAAAACTAGACTCTACAATATCGTAAAATAATATAACCTAATATTATTTTATTTCAAGCCAAAACCCAAAAACACGACAAAAACCGAAACACGAAAACCGAAATTCGGACCAAAACAAAACAACTTAACCCCTAAGTTAATTACATCACAAAACATAATTATTACCCTCCTAAAACGTCACTTAACAAAGGCGGCTTAAAACAGCCCACCAAAACAAAAATAAAATCGCCAGTTGACAGGCGATTAAAAATTTAAACGCCTGTCAACAGGCGATTATGTTTTTGTTTTGGTGTGCAGCCTTTTTAGTTTTCCTACAAAATCCAACCCAAACAAAATTAAAAACGCCTGTACACAGGCGATTTAATTTTGTGCACCCACAAAAACGAGCCTTTTCCTATAAATACCCACCCTCACATTCATTCAAAAACACCGACCTCGGAATAAAAAAATCGGTTTTTCAATACACATACACTACTCACAAAATCCACTCAAAATACCGTCTTTCCATTTTCGAAAGGTAAACATTTTACCTACGTTTGGGACGTTTGAGACTCGGACAAAGGGGTTACATTAACCCCAACCCGATATTGGCATTAGCGGCCGTATTAAGTATCACGGTTGTAGTAATTCGGATTCGTAATCCGTCTAAACCCCGCCAATATCGCATAAATCAACGCATCATTATCGCTAAAGCAAACCGACGTCACTTTTATAATTATGCAAGTCCTCATTCATGCATTAAATAACGACTAGAATCACGGATCCAACACTAAATTGTACCGTTTCATAGAGTCTTTTAGCATGTCAAAACTGAGGGTTTTCACAAATTCTTAAAGAGTCAAATACGAGGTCGGAAAATAACGTTTATGATAATAATTTAGTCAATAAATTATTATTTAACGTACATTTCCTATAGTAAAGTCATTATTTTGACGATTTACATTCGAGTCATATATATTCGCACTTGTACGTAGCGTCATTTTAGCCCAAATATCGAAATTAAATAAATGTTTTCAAATTAGTAGAGACTACTTTTACGTAGGCTTTTTGATTTCAGTTTTCAAAACACATTTTTGTCAAAACTTTTGAAAAGTAACCTCACTCCGAATCCCTTCTCTGGTTTCAAACCTCAGACGGATAGGTATCGACGCACCTTGAAATCTGAGACACTCGTGTCTTGTATTTCAAGACGCGTTGAATAGGTTCCAAATTCCTTTAATATTTGGTGGCGACTCCGAAAATTCATTTTCAAAAAGGATTTTCTACTTTTCTTTTTTGGTCACAAATTCATGCAATGATCTCCCCCAATTTTACAAAACTTCGCACCCCCTTTCCTGCGAGGCGCATTCGCACTCCCACGCCCATGGCGAAGTGAGGTCGCGCAGTGAGCGTCGATAGGTAGCTTTCCCGGTACCTTCACCCACTTAAACTCAAACCAATATATGGCCCATTTAGTGTTTTTTAGCCCGAACTTACTAAGTTAACTGATACATTTTTAATCAAAACCAAAGAACAAATCAAATACAACCCTAATTATTTATCCCTCATTCTCATCAGCCACCACCATCACCGGCGCAACCATCACCAGAACCACCATCACCGGAACAACCATGAACCATCTCTCTCACCTTCACCGTTATCACCGCCGACAACCACCACTACTGAAACCACCATCACCGTCTCCCTCACCTCCACCGTCATTAGCAGCACCGACTACCACAACCGCCTGAACCACCCTCACCTTCTCTCCCACCTCTGTCAACTCCATTGTTGTAATCACCCACATCGAAATCAAATCTAAAAATGAACTTGTCAGTAGTTTAGAGGTAGAAATGAAGGCCTCATCCTCCATTAATGGTGGCACAACTCAAGTTGAAGGAGAGGATGAAGAATGGAGGCCGGCTTAGGAGTGACTCTGGTGCACTTTTTGGTTTTTATGTCGGTCGTCAATTTGAATATCTGCTCTTTCACCCCCTACTTTCTTGTAATTGTTTGGTTTTGGAGGGAGATATATGGAGTAGATCTGGAATTGAGGGAGCAAGGTGGTCGATTTTCCGACGAGTGGTGGTGGAACTCCGGTGGTAGGTTTATGGCGACGCAAATGAAAAATTTGGGATTGATCAAATTGAGCGAGTAATTTGGTTGTTTTAGTGGAATTGATGATGATTAGCAGCAGGTCACCGGGGTGATTTGGTGGTTTTAGTGATTTGGCGGTTTTAGTGAAATACGAGTCCGGATACGCGAAATACGAGTCCGGATACACAAAATACGAGTCCGGATACACGAAATACGAGTTCGGATACACAAAATACGAATCCGGTTACACGAAATACGAGTCCGGATACACGAAATACGAGTCCGGGTACGTGAAATACGAGTCCGGTTACATGAAATACGAGTCCGGATACATGAAATACAAGTCCAAATACATGAAATATAAGTCCAAATACATGAAATAAAATTACAGCTATAAAAAAAATATCTACTTAAATTAACCTTTATTTACATTAAATTGACCTTTTGATACATTAAATATAGTATCAGTTACATTTATTTAGTTGATAGATACATTAAGTGTAAAGAAAATGTATCCAGCAAAAAGAATTAATAATACTTAAAAAAATAAAAGCATTTTCTTAAAAATCATTTTAAATACATTAAATTTACTTGTGGTTACATTAAATTCATTTTTTAGATACTTTAAAAAAGGTGAGGGAAAACATGTATGTACAACTATAAAAAATGTAACTGGAGTACTATATGATGTATCTAGCACCTGTAAACCTAGTTCGTACGGTTCGTAGCGAGAGGTAGTTCGTACCAGATCCCACCTATATATATATATATATATATATATATATATATATATATATAGAGATAAGATCTTTCAAGCCCTAAGTTTTTGGAAAGTCATTGAGTCCAGACATCCGCTTTGAGATTTTAACCCAAAAATTTGAGATTTTAACACAAAAATTTAGAACTGCAAAATTCCAGAATATTTGAGATTTTAACAATGTTAAAATCTCAAATATTCTGGAATTTTGCAGTTTCAAATTTTTGTGTTAAAATCTCAAATTTTTGTGTTAAAATCTCAAAGCGTATTCAGGACTCAATGACTTTCTCTAATAAGTTGGGCTTAAAAGATCTTATCTCTATATATATATATATATATATATATATATATATATATATATATATATATATATAGGATCCGGTACATCCTTATATATATATATAAATCCTACATCCTAATTACAGCCGTTGGATTAGATTAGATTGGGCGCTTGAGATTGAGCCACGTCGACAATTAAACAAACCCCTCACTCAACCGCCAAACTAACGTTTCATTTCCAATTTTCACTCCCTCTCTCCTCTTTCACACACTCTCTCTCTAATTTCAAACCCTAAAACCTTCAATCCTCAAGAATTTAGCGATACTTTCATCGATTTTCAAGCGTTTTTTTTCAATCATTTACTGAAACATTCATCAATAATCGAGTATAATCTAGTTTAATCACAAAAATCCTTCTATCTTCGTTTACTAGGTATGGTAATTTTCGTTAATTCAAGCGTTTTACTGATATTTTCATTCATTCAAGTGTTTTTCAATCATTTACTTTTAGTACGTTTTACTGATGTATTTGATATTTATTGTGTTAAAATTAGGGTTGAGATTAGTTTTAGTTAATTATGTGGTTATGTTTTGAATTTTTGTCTGTTGGACACCAAGTGTTTGACGAAATGCTTCAACGAAGTGCGAAATTTGATATTTATTGTGTTAAAATTAGGATTAAGATTAGTTTTAGTTAATTATGTGGTTATGTTTTGAATTTTTGTCTGTTGGACACCAAGTGTTTGACGAAATGCTTCAACGAAGGACGAAATTTGGTTATTTGCATGCACTAATCTAGGGTTCTTATTGTTTTGATACTTCAAGTAATAGTAAGTGGTACATATTTATGTCTGTAATGGTACTTTATACACATATATATGATACTTTATAATCTAGGGTTCTTATGATTTTGATACTTCAAGTAATATTAAGTGGTACTTATTTATGTCTGTAATGGTACTTTATATACATATATATGATACTTTATAATCTAATATGTGAACTTGTATGTTGTTCAGTTGTAATAATTAAAGTGATACTTCTATTGTATTATTTTGATACTTCAAGTAATAGTAAGTGGTACTTATTTATGTCTGTAATGGTACTTTATATTCAAATATGTGAACTTGTATGTTGTTCAGTTGTATGTATTAATTGAATTGTTTCTGTAATTGTATGTGATATTTTTGTTATAATCACTGAAATTAATATGTGAACTTGTTTGTTGTTCAGTTCTAATTAAACATAGCACCGAAAAGCAAGGACAATCCTAAGAAAAGAGCAAGCAAAGATTCATCTGAGCAAAGAGAGAAAAAACAGAAAAATGTCAAGAAGGAGGCTGTCAAGCAGCAGAAGGAGCAATTGGTTTCTAAATGTCGGCCAGGTCAACTAGTTGACATTATGAAAGATCTTAATGTCGCCCAGAAGGCAGCTATCAGAGAAACTGGTTTTGGTGGGATGTTGCATTTGAATGTGAGAACAATACCTACCACAATTATTGAATGGATTCTTGATGCTTTTAACCCTTCAAGTCATTTGTTTGTGGCTAAAAAGCTTGAGTTCTTACTCACAAAAGAAGACATTCATGACATGTTTGGAGTACCAAGAGTTGGTGAACCTGTTGAGAAGATAACAATGAATCATATTGATGAAGAAGAATTTGAAGCCGTGCGTTCGAAATGGCAAAATATGTTTCAGGTGACGGACAAAAAGGAACCCATCAGACTGCAACATCTGTACAGTCGACTGAAAAGCTGCAAGGAGTCAGGGGAGTCGGGGGAAGAGTTCAAGAGACTCTTTGTTCTTGTTTCCATGTCATGTTTTTTGGCACCAACATCGAACTACACATTAGATATGAAGATTTTCAGGGCTGTTGAAAATGTTGACACCATTAAGAACCATGACTGGTGTTCGTATATCTTCCAGAAGTTGATCAAGAGTCTGGAGAAGTTTAAAACAAACAAAACAAAAGGGGTTTCTGGGTGCATCATGGCACTAATTATAGCCTACTTTCATCGTATTGCTTTCAAAGGGATTGAATCACCACACTCTATCCCTCTTCTTCAGTATTGGGATGCTGAGACTTTTAAGGAAAGAGTGGCTGAGGAATTGAAGTGTGGTTCATTGGGGTGTGGTCCTATGACTAAGATTTCATACCCTATCTGTGTCAATTATGAGGCTGAAGCAGTACAATACCTACAACTTGAACAACAACAACAAAAACAACAACAACAACCAAAACCACAAAAACAACCACCACAAAAACAACAACAACAACAACAACCACAAAAACAACCACACCCACAACCAGAACCACAAATTCCAGAAGGATACATGCTGATAAAGTTACCAGCTGGAACTTTATCTGAACAAGAAATTAAGGAACAAGCAGTTGATGTAAGTACATGTTGATATTATTCTGAAACTTTATATATATTTTTCTGATACTTCATCTGTATTGAATTGATACTTTATGTTGTTTCATTTGATACTTGTTATATAAACTTTGTTAATAATACATTTTTATACTTGATATTATTCTGAAACTTTCGACATATTTTTCTGATACTTTATGGTGTTTTATCTGATACTTTATATTGTTTCAAATGAAACTTTAGACATATTTTTTTGATACTTTATATTGTTTAATCTGATACTTCATGTTGTTTTATTTGATACTTTATCTGTATTGAATTGTTACAATTTTCTTGAATAAGATGTTCATGAAATTGTGCTGAGAATGAAGAATGATGCTGAGATATTCTACGCAAGATATGCGGAGAATATGGAACAATTCAAGCTGAAAATGGAACAATTGAAGGCTGACCGTACTCAACGTCAGCAGAAAACAACTGAAGCCAAGTCAAAAAGTCCTATCCTCTCACCAACTCAACCAATATTCAAAGATGGATTATTCCATAGCTATATTGATGGTTTAGTTGAAAGGGCAAAGGCAACTAAAGACTTTGCTCAAGGGATGTCTAGCTTCGACATTCTTTCTGAAATGTTAGATGCACAATACTCAACTTTGAGTAAAAAGTATGGCGAAACAGAGTGTGAACAGACCATCGAATATAATGAGGCTGTGAATATTGGTTCTGATAAAGAGGATGAGAACGTGAACCTTCAGAGCGTTATAACAAGAGTAGTTGATTCTATAAATGAAGATTAAGCTGTTGTGGCAGCACCAGTGCCAAGAATGATCAGTAACTACTTGCTGCACTCTAACATTGTTCCTTCTGGTGCACATTTAATAGCTGAGGAGCTTGGATGCACGATAGACTGTGGGCAGCCTGATGTCGGGATGCCAATTGTTTCTGAGCTATTGAAGTCCAACAAAATATTATTTGATCCAGTTTTGAAACTTCGAAAGGAAGTTATGGATTATTGTTTTTTTACGGATGCCAAACTTGTGAAACCGTAAGTATTCATATGTTTAATTTACATTTCAAACCGTAACTTATAGAAATGATACTTTTGTTAAAGACCTGTGATACTTTGTTAAGCAGTCAATGGTACTTATCTCAGATTAGTAATTTGTGATACTTTACATTTCAGACTGAAGTTTATTTAACTTTTTTTAAAATTGCAGAGAAAGACTTGCGTCATATGGTTTGGTGCATTTTCTAGGAGTTGATGAAATAGAAACACTATTGCCAGATGTCAAGATTGACTCGGCGGTGATAGAGTGTTGGGCAATATTATTGAACAAGATCACTTCGTTGAGAAAAGACGCACCAACACCCAGACGACTTTTATTCGGTTTAAGCCATTCGGTATATAATTTTGATACTTCTGCTATATTCTTCTGATACTTAATGTCTTACAATGTGATATTTTTTGTAGTTTATACTGGTACTTTACATGTTAAAATAGTCACCTTTGGAGAAGTACATGCACTTAATGAATGAAGCTGAAGCTGAAGCTGATGCACTTAGAATGGAGAAGCTGAACAAGCTTACAGACGAAATTGACAGTTCATGGAAAGAGTGGTTAGGTTTTTGTGACAAGAAAATTGATGACTGGTTTGAGAAAGACAATGATGAAGCGGATGCAATGCCAGACTTGGTAAGATACGAAAAGTTTTGAAATAACGAAAATCAACATCATTTTGAAAAATATTATTTTTGTAATGCTGTACTCTAACAAATTGATTTCATTAGGTGTTCTTGCCGTTATTTATTGATGTGCACTACTTTTGTGTGTGCATCAACTTCATCAACAACACTGTTGATTACCTTGACAATAGAACGTATGTTGATTTTGAAGACACAGACTATTGATGTAATTCAAAACTTGTATGTTGATTTTGAAGACACAGAACGTATGTTGATTTTGAAGACACAGAAGGATTGTTTCAAGTGATTTAAAACCTTATATCGGGCAAGCTTTTCCAACTTTAGAGGAAGGTATCAAGTTTTATTACTCTTATGCTTCTGCTTGTGGTTTTGTTCTTAGATTAGAGACGGCTAAAATGTTTCATGATGGCGTAATATATACGAAGCTCATCGTTTGTAATAGGGAATTAGGATTTAAACCTTCTAAGAAGAATGTTTCACTTATTGGTGATGAAGAAAAGGAGGAAATATCAACCAAACCTTACGAACCTAAGAAAACTAAAATAACCAGAATTGGATGTAAAGCTAAGATTAAGTTTCAATTTAGGGATCATTTGTATGTTGTTGTTGTGTTCCATGAGGGCCATAACCATCGGCTTTGTTCTTTAAAAAACAAAGAATTCCAGAAAAACTCTAGAAATCTTTCCCTTTTCCACAAACAAACCATAATAGATCATTGTAAGGTTAACATTGGTTCAACCAAGAGTTTCAGAATTTGTAAGGAATATGCTAATGGTTATTCCAACATCGGGGCAACGTTGACTGATTTTAAGAATTTTGGAAGAGACATCAAGTGCTTTATAGGAGATAAAGATGCTTGAGATGTTTATAAATCGTTTCAGAGCTTCGTGAGACTCAAAAAGGCTTCTTTTTCGCGTTTGAGGTGGACAGTAGTCAAAACTTGTGTCGTGCATTTTGGTCAGATTCGCAGTCACGTAGGGCTTACTCCTTATTTGGTGATGTGATGAGTTTTGACCCTACTTACTCTACTAATAGATATAGTATGGTCTTCACTCCTTTTACGGGTGTTGATCATCATAAGAAATCGATCACTTTTCTTCTTTGCACTCTTGTCAAACGAGGATGAACAATCATTTACTTGGGTTTTTAAGCGGTTTTAGAGGCTATGGGGAATAAAGAACCTCATTGTGTCTTGGTGACCAGGATCCCGCCATTAAAAATCGTTCCCTAATGTGTTTAAGGCTGCTATTCATCGTTTTTGTATGTGGCATATTATGCGTAAGTCGCACGACAAAGTAGAGACAGATGTCAGAAAGGAGTGACTTTGTCGATCGTTTGTGTTGATTGTGTGGAATACGGAGTTAGAACCTTTGGAATTTGAAGAGAAGTGGAATGAGGTGATCGTGAATTCAATATGGAGGATCATTCTTGGTTGTCATATTTGTTTTCAATCGGAGAAAATTTGGATTAGGCTTATTATCGTGATATCCCTTTTTGGTTGTCTTTTAAGAACCACGCGCTCGTAAAGCTTAAGCAGTTTTTTCAAACGTTTTGAAAACCACCATGGAACACTTGTTGAGTTCTGGATGCGTTTTGAAAGTGCTATGGATCAACAACGATATACTCAGAAAACACTTGATCGAGACAGCGATTACTCATTACCACAGACTTCTACCCCTCTGAAATTAGAGTCTCATGCTGCTAGAGTTTACACCCACACGATATTCTATGAGTTCCAATTAGAGGTATCAGCCTCCATGTGTTCATGTAGTGTTGGTGCTTACACCAAGAATACATGTTCTGAGACTATTAATGTAAATCGATCTTTATTACGAATAAAGTATACACTGTTGAGTATACGGCTGCTGATTCTCACATAACCTGCTCTTGCAAATTATTTGAGAGGAAAGGATTTATTTGTCGCCATATTATATGGGTACTCTCTGGGAAGCAAGTCCATAAAATCCCCGAGAAATATGTTTTGAGCAGGTGGTTGAAGAATTCTGTGAGAATCCCAATTTATGATGCACATGGGCAGTTAATTGATGATTTTGACGCAAAAGATCTAACTAATATGGAGATTTCTAAAGTTTGCTCAGAGTTTTATGCGACTATTGGTGTCTTGAAAAGCATGCCGAAGAATCATATTTCGGAACTGGCTGATTTGTTGAAGATTTTTAGAGGTAAACTGAAGCCTCTAAATTTGACAAAACAGCAAGAGTTAGAGACTCTTCTTGGTTGTAGTTCTTCCACAAATGTCACCATTCGACCACCTGTACAATCAAAAAATAAAGGCAGTGGAAAAAGGTTGATTTCGAATAAGCGGCAGTGCATTGTCAAAATTTGAAAAACCAAAGCGGCTTTGTAATAATTGCAAACAAATGGCACATCACGACAAGCGTAATTGCCCTCATCGTGAAGATGTGTTAGGAAGCACAACAACTGAGGATTGTATTTTTACGCCTTGTGTATTTGAAGTTTCGTATTCCTTTTCTTGATATCATCGTCTTTTTAAAATTGGGTTTTGTTGTTTCCGTGTGTTACAGGCTGCCTCGGATTCTGATCATGCTTCGGACTTTTGATTAATTTTAGGTGTTTGCATATCTCTGTGAAGATCAAGTTTTCTGAACCAACATTACATCGTTTTAATCAAGTTTTCTGTGTTTTTTATTTGCCAATACAAAGTACCATTGAATTGTACAGAAAGTATCACTTAAATACAAATGAAGTTTCAGAGTTCGAAAGCACAATTACTGAGGTTTGTATTTTTTATGCCTTCTGTATTTGAAGTTTCGTTTTCCTTTTTTTTTTTTATTTTTAATATCATCGTCTTTTAAAAATGGGGTTTTGTTGTTTCCGTGTGTTGCAGGCTGCCTCGGATTCTGATCTTGCTTCGGACTTTTGATCAATTTTAGGTGGTCAGTCAGAAGGGCATATCTCTGTGAAGATCATGTTTTCAATTTAGCATTACATAGTTTTAAACAAGTTTTCTGTGTTTTTTACTTACCTATACAAAGTACCATTGAATTGTACAGAAAGTATCACTTTAATACAAATGAAGTTTCAGAGTACTATACTATAATTCATGTGGCAATATTTTTGGGTTCTATTGGGTCGGATTTAGCTCGACCTCAGGTTGGGCTTAGATGCGTCGGCTCTATACGGCATGACCCAACCACGACGATTAAATTGGACTAAAATGGAACTAAGTGACCATTATAGTCCAGTCATACTTAAAATGTTGGTCGAGCTCAGTCACTCAGTTTTGTTTTAATCTATAGGGTTTGGACTTTGGAGTCGGACCAAGTTTCAGCTAACCCAACTCTAAGCTACCCTTCTTTATAGATTAGATGCTTAACAAAGTATCACAAGACTTTATCAAAAGTATCAATGACAAATAAAGTACCACAGATTAGTATATAAAGTGTCACTTGAAATACAAATAAGTATCACAAATGAGTCAAAATCAAAATAATGAAAGCATGACAAGATTACTGCATGAAGTATCATTTTAGATACTTATAAGTATCATTGACTGCTTAACAAAGTACCACAGGACTTTAACAAAAGTATCAGACTATTTTTGATACTATCAGACTATTTTTTTTACAATGAGTATCAGACTATCAGACTATTTTTTTTAGCATTAAACCTCGTTCTACTTTTTCCCCTTCTGTTGCTTCTTTGCAGCTGTACGTAAAATCGGTTCCTCTGTACTTATCTCCTTTCTTTTTGAAGTTCCCTTTTTCGGCTTCACCAGTCTTTTCTCCTTCAATTGCTCCCAAACTTCCTTCTTTTTCTTTTCAAACTCTGAAACTTTTTCAATCAACTTAACCCGCCATTCATTAATGTCTGCTAGGAGCAATGACGCAGCAATTTCTGCCCAGTAGTAGCGTCGGTAGACTTTACGTTTCAGTTGTTCGTCAAACAATTCACCTTCATACCTTATCATGTGAATCATAAGAAAACAGCTAGATTCTTCATTGTTTGGCTCCTCTTCTTGCCATTCCAAAGGTAAGTTTACCAAATCAGCAGCCTCAAGTTCTTTCGCAGTTGGCACACCCTTTTCATTCAAGTACAATGACATGCATTTAACCTATAAAATAACAGGCAAAAAATTAGTTTAGTATCGATATTATCTATTCAAAATTATCACAGTTTCAGAAGAATTCTAACATACAATAATTTCTGCAATCTTGTAAAATGGTGTGCTTTCCCAATCTTTAAAGCGTGTGTTGTCAAGGACTTCAACCTTTCCCTTCTTGAAGTTGAGGCACACACAAAAATAATGATCTTCGTATACCATTGGTACAAAGACCAATTGTGCCTTCAAGTTGCAAGGGCTATTGTTGATTTCCACAAATCTATCCAAAACATGAGAAACACTCTTGAACTTTGAATCAAACACTTGATTTCCTTCTAATTCATTCTGATAAATTGAATAAATTGTATCCTGTGACATAAAACAACACAACATAATTTATTTAACATCATAATTTAGGCTTCATGAAAATCAATATGTATAGTAAGCAGATAAGTTTCATTATTTCTGTCAATTTTGACAAAGTATCAAATAAACAACATAAAGTATCAGATGAAACAACACAAAGTATAAAAAAAAATGACTAAAGTTTAGAACAACATATTGAAAAGTAACAGCATTATCAATGGAAATAGAAAATATAGTTTAGAACATACCGCATGACGAATACCAAAAAACATTAGTGATGTTTCCCCTGGCTCATTGTGATCAATTTGATTCATTAGATGTGCCCAGCATTCTATTACTTGGCTTGTAACATTCACTGTTGGTGTTAATGACATTATATCCTCCCGCTCCAGGAAGTCTTCCTTGTTATAGAATGCTACTGATCTCATTTGAAATATAGTTTTCAGAAATTGCATCCATGTATAAATATAACATTTTCAATTTACACATAAATATCGTAATCATCCAACAAATTAAAGGAAAAAAATATAGAAATACCTGACTGGCAAATCACAATCATCTACTAAGCGATGTCAACCACTCTTTTAGTAGGGCAACATTTTCGAAAACATTGGTTGATTCGATCTCAAAAATTCGAAATAAGTAGCACGATTTGAGCTTCCCAAAATACAATGTCTTTGCCAAGCCCATCTGATTTCAAAGTTTTTGGGCTTCCCAAGACGGTTACACATGCTGATTTTTTCCCTTTCTGAGATGTTGGTGTTTTCGGATTTTTCTTCTCAGAGAATAGTGCAGTACTTGCCAACATCTCTGCTCTGCACTCATTGTAGTCACTCAAAACCAGCGTGGCCGCTATTTCTGCTCTATACAGTATTCTTTTACTCTCATCATGAAGCTCAGAATCAAACACTTTTCCATCATAAAACAACATGTGGAACATCATAAATACTCCACAGTCCAGGTTCCCTTCATTTGAGGTCCAATTGAAGTTTTGAATCCTCATTGGCTTTGATTCAAGCAACATTCTACCAGCTTCAACATTCTTCGAAATCAAAAACTTTTCAAATTTTACAACCTAAAAAATACTAAAAGTATCAGTAAAAAGTACTAAAAGTATCACTAAAATGTACTGAAAGTATCACTAAAAATATAAAAAAGTATCAGTAAAAGGTACTAAAAGTTTCACTAAACAATACTATAAGTATCAGTAAAAAGTTCTAAAAGATTCACAACAAAACACTGAAAGTATCACTCATACTATAGTGTAATACTTACTGTGAGTTTAGCAAGGTGGGCATAGTCTGTGTCCTCAAAATCAACATACGTTCTGTTGTCAAGGTAATCAACAGTGTTGTTGATGCACACACAAAAGTAGTGCACATTAATAAATAACGGCAAGAACACCTAATGAAAAAAATTTGTTAGAGTACAGCATTACAAAAAATAATATTTTTCAAAATGATGTTGATTTTCATATCTTACCAAGTCTGGCATTGCATCCGCTTCATCATTGTCTTTCTCAAACCAGTCATCAATATTCTTGTTACAAACACCTAACCATTCTTTCCATGAACTGTCAATTTCATCTGTAAGCGTGTTCAGCTTCTCCATTCTAATTGCATCAGCTTCAGCTTCAGCTTCATTCATTAAGTCCATGTACTTCTCCAAAGGTGACTATTTTAACATGTAAAGTATCAGTATAAACTACAAGAAGTATCACATTGTAAGACATTAAGTATCAGAAGAATACAGCAGAAGTATCAAAATTACATAGAATGGCTTAAACCCAGAAGAAAAGTCGATGCAGGTGTTGGTGCGTCTTTTCTCAACGAAGTTATCTTGTTCAATAATATTGCCCAACACTCTATCACCGCCGAGTCAATCTTGACATCTGGCAATAGTGTTTCTATTTCTTCAACTCCTAGAAAGTGCACCAAACCATATGACGCAAGTCTTTCTCTGCAATTTTAAAAAAAAGTTAAATAAACTTCAGTCTGAAATGTAAAGTATCACAAATTACTAATCTGAGATACGGTTTGAAATGTAACATTAAACATATGAATACTTACGGTTTCACAAGTTTGGCATTCATAAAAAAACAATAATCCATAACTTGCTTTCGAAGTTTCAAAACTGGATCGAACAGGATTTTGTTGGACTTTAACAGCTCAGAAACAATTGGCATCCCAACATCAGGCTGCCCACAGTCTAACGTGCATCCAAGCTCCTCAGCTATTAAATGTGCACCAGAAGGAACAATGTTAGAGTGCAGCAAGTAGTTACTGATCATTCTTGGCAGTGGTCTTGCCGCCACAACAGCTTGATCTTCATTTACAAAATCAACTACTCTTGTTATAACGCTCTGAAGGTTCACGTCCTCATCCTCTTTATCAGAACCAATATTCACAGCCTCATTATATTCGATGGTCTGCTCACACTCAGTTTCGCCATACTTTTTACTCAAAGTTGAGTATTGCGCATCTAACATTTCAGAAAGAATGTCAAAGCTAGGCATCCCTTGAGCAAAGTCTTTAGTTGCCTTTGCCCTTTCAATTAAACCATCAATATAGCTATAGAATAATCCATCTTTGAATATTGGTTGAGTTGGTGAGAGGATAGGACTTTTTGACTTGGTTTCAGTTAGTTTCTCCTGAGGTTGAGCATGATCAGCCTTCAGTTTTTCCATTTTCAGCTTGAATTGCTCCATATTCTCCGCATATCTTGCGTAGAATATCTCAGAATCATTCTTCATTCTCAACACAATTTCATGAACATCCTATTCAAGAAAATTGTAACAATTCAATACAGATAAAGTATCAAATAAAACAACATGAAGTATCAGATGAAACAACATAAAGTATCAAAATAATATGTCTAAAGTTTCATTTGAAACAACATAAAGTATCAGATGAAATACTCCACAGTCCAGGTTCCCTTCATTTGAGGTCCAATTGAAGTTTTGAATCCTCATTGGCTTTGATTCAAGCAACATTCTACCAGCTTCAACATTCTTCGAAATCAAAAACTTTTCAAATTTTACAACCTAAAAAATACTAAAAGTATCGATAAAAGTACTAAAAGTATCACTAAAATGTACTGAAAGTATCACTAAAAATATAAAAAAGTATCAGTAAAAGGTACTAAAAGTTTCACTAAACAATACTATAAGTATCAGTAAAAAGTTCTAAAAGATTCACTACAAAACACTGAAAGTATCACTCATACTATAGTGTAATACTTACTGTGAGTTTAGCAAGGTGGGCATAGTCTGTGTCCTCAAAATCAACATACGTTCTGTTGTCATGGTAATCAACAGTGTTGTTGATGAAGTTGATGCACACACAAAAGTAGTGCACATTAATAAATAACGGCAAGAACACCTAATGAAAAAAATTTGTTAGAGTACAGCATTACAAAAAATAATATTTTTCAAAATGATGTTGATTTTCATATCTTACCAAGTCTGGCATTGCATCCGCTTCATCATTGTCTTTCTCAAACCAGTCATCAATATTCTTGTTACAAACACCTAGCCATTCTTTCCATGAACTGTCAATTTCATCTGTAAGCGTGTTCAGCTTCTCCATTCTAATTGCATCAGCTTCAGCTTCAGCTTCATTCATTAAGTCCATGTACTTCTCCAAAGGTGACTATTTTAACATGTAAAGTATCAGTATAAACTACAAGAAGTATCACATTGTAAGACATTAAGTATCAGAAGAATCTGTGAAATATCAAAATTACATACCAATGGCTTAAACCGAAGAAAAGTCGTCTTGGTCTTGGTGCGTCTTTTCGCAACGAAGTTAACTTGTTCAATAATATTGCCCAACAATCTATCACCGCCGAGTCAATCTTGTCATCTGGCAATAGTGTTTCTATTTCTTCAACTCCTAGAAAGTACACCAAACCATATGACGCAAGTCTTTCTCTGCAATTTTAAAAAAAGTTAAATAAACTTCAGTCTGAAATGTAAAGTATCACAAATTACTAATCTGAGATACGGTTTGAAATGTAACATTAAACATATGAATACTTACGGTTTCACAAGTTTGGCATTCATAAAAAAACAATAATCCATAACTTGCGTTCGAAGTTTCAAAACTAGATCGAGCGAGTTTTGTTGGACTTTAACAGCTCAGAAACAATTGGCATCCCAACATCAGGCTGCCCACAGTCTAACGTGCATCCAAGCTCCTCAGCTATTAAATGTGCACCAGAAGGAACAATGTTAGAGTGCAGCAAGTAGTTACTGATCATTCTTGGCACTGGTGCTGCCACAACAGCTTGATCTTCATTTACAAAATCAACTACTCTTGTTATAACGCTCTGAAGGTTCACGTCCTCATCCTCTTTATCAGAACCAATATTCACAGCCTCATTATATTCGATGGTCTGCTCACACTCAGTTTCGCCATACTTTTTACTCAAAGTTGAGTATTGCGCATCTAACATTTCAGAAAGAATGTCAAAGCTAGGCATCCCTTGAGCAAAGTCTTTAGTTGCCTTTGCCCTTTCAATTAAACCATCAATATAGCTATAGAATAATCCATCTTTGAATATTGGTTGAGTTGGTGAGAGGATAGGACTTTTTGACTTGGTTTCAGTTAGTTTCTCCTGAGGTTGAGCATGATCAGCCTTCAGTTTTTCCATTTTCAGCTTGAATTGCTCCATATTCTCCGCATATCTTGCGTAGAATATCTCAGAATCATTCTTCATTCTCAACACAATTTCATGAACATCCTATTCAAGAAAATTGTAACAATTCAATACAGATAAAGTATCAAATAAAACAACATGAAGTATCAGATGAAACAACATAAAGTATCAAAATAATATGTCTAAAGTTTCATTTGAAACAACATAAAGTATCAGATGAAATACTCCATACCCAGGTTCCCTTCATTTGAGGTCCAATTGAAGTTTTGAATCCTCATTGGCTTTGATTCAAGCAACATTCTACCAGCTTCAACATTCTTCGAAATCAAAAACTTTTCAAATTTTACAACCTAAAAAATACTAAAAGTATCAGTAAAAAGTACTAAAAGTATCACTAAAATGTACTGAAAGTATCACTAAAAATATAAAAAAGTATCAGTAAAAGGTACTAAAAGTTTCACTAAACAATACTATAAGTATCAGTAAAAAGTTCTAAAAGATTCACTACAAAATACTGAAAGTATCACTCATACTATAGTGTAATACTTACTGTGAGTTTAGCAAGGTGGGCATAGTCTGTGTCCTCAAAATCAACATACGTTCTGTTGTCAAGGTAATCAACAGTGTTGTTGATGAAGTTGATGCACACACAAAAGTAGTGCACATTAATAAATAACGGCAAGAACACCTAATGAAAAAAATTTGTTAGAGTACAGCATTACAAAAAATAATATTTTTCAAAATGATGTTGATTTTCATATCTTACCAAGTCTGGCATTGCATCCGCTTCATCATTGTCTTTCTCAAACCAGTCATCAATATTCTTGTTACAAACACCTAACCATTCTTTCCATGAACTGTCAATTTCATCTGTAAGCGTGTTCAGCTTCTCCATTCTAATTGCATCAGCTTCAGCTTCAGCTTCATTCATTAAGTCCATGTACTTCTCCAAAGGTGACTATTTTAACATGTAAAGTATCAGTATAAACTACAAAAAGTATCACATTGTAAGACATTAAGTATCAGAAGAATACAGCAGAAGTATCAAAATTACATACCGAATGGCTTAAACCGAAGAAAAGTCGTCTGGGTGTTGGTGCGTCTTTTCTCAACGAAGTTATCTTGTTCAATAATATTGCCCAACACTCTATCACCGCCGAGTCAATCTTGACATCTGGCAATAGTGTTTCTATTTCTTCAACTCCTAGAAAGTGCACCAAACCATATGACGCAAGTCTTTCTCTGCAATTTTAAAAAAAGTTAAATAAACTTCAGTCTGAAATGTAAAGTATCACAAATTACTAATCTGAGATACGGTTTGAAATGTAACATTAAACATATGAATACTTACGGTTTCACAAGTTTGGCATTCATAAAAAAACAATAATCCATAACTTGCGTTCGAAGTTTCAAAACTGGATCGAACAGGATTTTGTTGGACTTTAACAGCTCAGAAACAATTGGCATCCCAACATCAGGCTGCCCACAGTCTAACGTGCATCCAAGCTCCTCAGTTATTAAATGTGCACCAGAAGGAACAATGTTAGAGTGCAACAAGTAGTTACTGATCATTCTTGGCACTGGTGCTGCCACAACAGCTTGATCTTCATTTACAGAATCAACTACTCTTGTTATAACGCTCTGAAGGTTCACGTCCTCATCCTCTTTATCAGAACCAATATTCACAGCCTCATTATATTCGATGGTCTGCTCACACTCGGCCATATACTTTTTACTCAAAGTTGAGTATTGCGCATCTAACATTTCGAAAGAATGACAAAGCTAGGCATCCGTTGAGCAAAGTCTTTAGTTGCCTTTGCCCTTTCAATTAAACCATCAATATAGCTATAGAATAATCCATCTTTGAATATTGGTTGAGTTGGTGAGAGGATAGGACTTTTTGACTTGGTTTCAGTTGGTTTCTCCTGAGGTTGAGCATGATCAGCCTTCAGTTTTTCCATTTTCAGCTTGAATTGCTCCATATTCTCCGCATATCTTGCGTAGAATATCTCAGAATCATTCTTCATTCTCAACACAATTTCATGAACATCCTATTCAAGAAAATTGTAACAATTCAATACAGATAAAGTATCAAATAAAACAACATGAAGTATCAGATGAAATAACATAAAGTATCAAAATAATATGTCTAAAGTTTCATTTGAAACAACATAAAGTATCAGATGAAATACTCCACAGTCCAGGTTCCCTTCATTTGAGGTCCAATTGAAGTTTTGAATCCTCATTGGCTTTGATTCAAGCAACATTCTACCAAATTTTCAACATTCTTGAAATAAAAACTTTCCAAATTTTACAACCTAAAAATACTAAAAGTATCAAGAAAAGTACTAAAAGTATCACTAAAATGTACTGAAAGTATCACTAAAAATATAAAAAAGTATCAGTAAAAGGTACTAAAAGTTTCACTAAACAATACTATAAGTATCAGTAAAAAGTTTTAAAAGATTCACTACAAAATACTGAAAGTATCACTCATACTATAGTGTAATACTTACTGTGAGTTTAGCAAGGTGGGCATAGTCTGTGTCCTCAAAATCAACATACGTTCTGTTGTCAAGGTAATCAACAGTGTTGTTGATGCACACACAAAAGTAGTGCACATTAATAAATAACGGCAAGAACACCTAATGAAAAAAATTTGTTAGAGTACAGCATTACAAAAAATAATATTTTTCAAAATGATGTTGATTTTCATATCTTACCAAGTCTGGCATTGCATCCGCTTTATCATTGTCTTTCTCAAACCAGTCATCAATATTCTTGTTACAAACACCTAACCATTCTTTCCATGAACTCATCAATTTCATCCGTAGCGTGTTAAACTTTCTCCATTCTAATTGCATCAGCTTCAGCTTCAGCTTCATTCATTAAGTCCATGTACTTCTCCAAAGGTGACTATTTTAACATGTAAAGTATCAGTATAAACTACAAGAAGTATCACATTATAAGACATTAAGTATCAGAAGAATACAGCAGAAGTATCAAAATTACATACCAAATGGCTTAAACCGAAGAAAAGTCGTCGTCTGGGTGTTGGTGCGTCTTTTCTCAACGAAGTTATCTTGTTCAATAATATTGCCCAACACTCTATCACCGCCGAGTCAATCTTGACATCTGGCAATAGTGTTTCTATTTCTTCAACTCCTAGAAAGTGCACCAAACCATATGACGCAAGTCTTTCTCTGCAATTTTAAAAAAAGTTAAATAAACTTCAGTCTGAAATGTAAAGTATCACAAATTACTAATCTGAGATACGGTTTGAAATGTAACATTAAACATATGAATACTTACGGTTTCACAAGTTTGGCATTCATAAAAAAACAATAATCCATAACTTGCGTTCGAAGTTTCAAAACTGGATCGAACGGGATTTTGTTGGTCTTTAACAGCTCAGAAACAATTGGCATCCCAACATCAGGCTGCCCACAGTCTAACGTGCATCCAAGCTCCTCAGCTATTAAATGTGCACCAGAAGGAACAATGTTAGAGTCGGCAAGTAGTTCTTGATCATTCTTGGCGGTCTTTGCCACAATGACTTGATCTTCATTTACAAAATCAACTACTCTTGTTATAACGCTCTGAAGGTTCACGTCCTCATCCTCTTTATCAGAACCAATATTCACAGCCTCATTATATTCGATGGTCTGCTCACACTCAGTTTCGCCATACTTTTTACTCAAAGTTGAGTATTGCGCATCTAACATTTCAGAAAGAATGTCAAAGCTAGGCATCCCTTGAGCAAAGTCTTTAGTTGCCTTTGCCCTTTCAATTAAACCATCAATATAGCTATAGAATAATCCATCTTTGAATATTGGTTGAGTTGGTGAGAGGATAGGACTTTTTGACTTGGTTTCAGTTGGTTTCTCCTGAGGTTGAGCATGATCAGCCTTCAGTTTTTCCATTTTCAGCTTGAATTGCTCCATATTCTCCGCATATCTTGCGTAGAATATCTCAGAATCATTCTTCATTCTCAACATAATTTCATGAACATCCTATTCAAGAAAATTGTAACAATTCAATACAGATAAAGTATCAAATAAAACAACATGAAGTATCAGATGAAATAACATAAAGTATCAAAATAATATGTCTAAAGTTTCATTTGAAACAACATAAAGTATCAGATGAAATACTCCACAGTCCAGGTTCCCTTCATTTGAGGTCCAATTGAAGTTTTGAATCCTCATTGGCTTTGATTCAAGCAACATTCTACCAGCTTCAACATTCTTCGAAATCAAAAACTTTCCAAATTTTACAACCTAAAAAATACTAAAAGTATCAGTAAAAAGTACTAAAAGTATCACTAAAATGTACTGAAAGTATCACTAAAAATATAAAAAAGTATCAGTAAAAGGTACTAAAAGTTTCACTAAACAATACTAGAAGTATCAGTAAAAAGTTCTAAAAGATTCACTACAAAATACTGAAAGTATCACTCATACTATAGTGTAATACTTACTGTGAGTTTAGCAAGGTGGGCATAGTCTGTGTCCTCAAAATCAACATACGTTCTGTTGTCAAGGTAATCAACAGTGTTGTTGATGCACACACAAAAGTAGTGCACATTAATAAATAACGGCAAGAACACCTAATGAAAAAAATTTGTTAGAGTACAGCATTACAAAAAATAATATTTTTCAAAATGATGTTGATTTTCATATCTTACCAAGTCTGGCATTGCATCCGCTTCATCATTGTCTTTCTCAAACCAGTCATCAATATTCTTGTTACAAACACCTAACCATTCTTTCCATGAACTGTCAATTTAAATGCATGGCGTGTTCACTTCTCCATTCTAATTGCATCGCCGACTTGACTTCATTCATTAAGTCCATGTACTTCTCCAAAGGTGACTATTTTAACATGTAAAGTATCAGTATAAACTACAAGAAGTATCACATTGTAAGACATTAAGTATCAGAAGAATACAGCAGAAGTATCAAAATTACATACCGAATGGCTTAAACCGAAGAAAAGTCGTCTGGGTGTTGGTGCGTCTTTTCTCAACGAAGTTATCTTGTTCAATAATATTGCCCAACACTCTATCACCGCCGAGTCAATCTTGACATCTGGCAATAGTGTTTCTATTTCTTCAACTCCTAGAAAGTGCACCAAACCATATGACGCAAGTCTTTCTCTCGCAATTTTAAAAAAGTTAAATAAACTTGATGCGAAATGTAAAGTATCACAAATTACTAATCTGAGATCACGGTTTGAAATGTAACATTAAACATATGAATACTTACGGTTTCACAAGTTTGGCATTCATAAAAAACAATAATCCATAACTTGCTTTCAAGTTTCAAACTGGATCGAACAGATTTTGTTGGACTTTAACCGAAACAATTGGCATCCCAACATCAGCCGCCTACGCCTAACGTGCATCCAAGCTCCTCGCCTATTAAATGTGCACGGAAGGAACAATGTTAGAGTGCAGCAAGTAGTTCTCGATCATTCTTGGCACTGTGTCGCCACAACAATGACTTGATCTTCATTTACGTAATCAACTACTCTTGTTATAACGCTCGAAGGTTCACGTCCTCATCCTCTTTATCGAACCAATATTCACAAATTTCATTATATTCGATGGTCCGCTTCACACTCGGTTCGCCATACTTTTTACTCAAAGTTGAGTATTGTGCATCTAACATTTCAGAAAGAATGTCAAAGCTAGGCATCCCTTGAGCAAAGTCTTTAGTTGCCTTTGCCCTTTCAATTAAACCATCAATATAGCTATAGAATAATCCATCTTTGAATATTGGTTGTGTTGGTGAGAGGATAGGACTTTTGACTTGGTTTTGATTGGTTTCTCCTGAGGTTGAGCATGATCAGCCTTCAGTTTTTCCATTTTCAGCTTGAATTGCTCCATATTCTCCGCATATCTTGCGTAGAATATCTCAGAATCATTCTTCATTCTCAACATAATTTCATGAACATCCTATTCAAGAAAATTGTAACAATTCAATACAGATAAAGTATCAAATAAAACAACATGAAGTATCAGATGAAATAACATAAAGTATCAAAATAATATGTCTAAAGTTTCATTTGAAACAACATAAAGTATCAGATGAAATACTCCACAGTCCAGGTTCCCTTCATTTGAGGTCCAATTGAAGTTTTGAATCCTCATTGGCTTTGATTCAAGCAACATTCTACCAGCTTCAACATTCTTCGAAATAAAAAACTTTCCAAATTTTACAACCTAAAAAATACTAAAAGTATCAGTAAAAAGTACTAAAAGTATCACTAAAATGTACTGAAAGTATCACTAAAAATATAAAAAAGTATCAGTAAAAGGTACTAAAAGTTTCACTAAACAATACTATAAGTATCAGTAAAAAGTTTTAAAAGATTCACTACAAAATACTGAAAGTATCACTCATACTATAGTGTAATACTTACTGTGAGTTTAGCAAGGTGGGCATAGTCTGTGTCCTCAAAATCAACATACGTTCTGTTGTCAAGGTAATCAACAGTGTTGTTGATGCACACACAAAAGTAGTGCACATTAATAAATAACGGCAAGAACACCTAATGAAAAAAATTTGTTAGAGTACAGCATTACAAAAAATAATATTTTTCAAAATGATGTTGATTTTCATATCTTACCAAGTCTGGCATTGCATCCGCTTCATCATTGTCTTTCTCAAACCAGTCATCAATATTCTTGTTACAAACACCTAACCATTCTTTCCATGAACTGTCAATTTCATCTGTAAGCGTGTTCAGCTTCTCCATTCTAATTGCATCAGCTTCAGCTTCAGCTTCATTCATTAAGTCCATGTACTTCTCCAAAGGTGACTATTTTAACATGTAAAGTATCAGTATAAACTACAAGAAGTATCACATTGTAAGACATTAAGTATCAGAAGAATACAGCAGAAGTATCAAAATTACATACCGAATGGCTTAAACCGAAGAAAAGTCGTCTGGGTGTTGGTGCGTCTTTTCTCAACGAAGTTATCTTGTTCAATAATATTGCCCAACACTCTATCACCGCCGAGTCAATCTTGACATCTGGCAATAGTGTTTCTATTTCTTCAACTCCTAGAAAGTGCACCAAACCATATGACGCAAGTCTTTCTCTGCAATTTTAAAAAAAAGTTAAATAAACTTCAGTCTGAAATGTAAAGTATCACAAATTACTAATCTGAGATACGGTTTGAAATGTAACATTAAACATATGAATACTTACGGTTTCACAAGTTTGGCATTCATAAAAAAACAATAATCCATAACTTGCTTTCGAAGTTTCAAAACTGGATCGAACAGGATTTTGTTGGACTTTAACAGCTCAGAAACAATTGGCATCCCAACATCAGGCTGCCCACAGTCTAACGTGCATCCAAGCTCCTCAGCTATTAAATGTGCACCAGAAGGAACAATGTTAGAGTGCAGCAAGTAGTTACTGATCATTCTTGGCACTGGTGCTGCCACAACAGCTTGATCTTCATTTACAGAATCAACTACTCTTGTTATAACGCTCTGAAGGTTCACGTCCTCATCCTCTTTATCAGAACCAATATTCACAGCCTCATTATATTCGATGGTCTGCTCACACTCAGTTTCGCCATACTTTTTACTCAAAGTTGAGTATTGTGCATCTAACATTTCAGAAAGAATGTCAAAGCTAGGCATCCCTTCAGCAAAGTCTTTAGTTGCCTTTGCCCTTTCAACTAAACCATCAATATAGCTATAGAATAATCCATCTTTGAATATTGGTTGAGTTGGTGAGAGGATAGGACTTTTTGACTTGGTTTCAGTTGGTTTCTCCTGAGGTTGAGCATGATCAGCCTTCAGTTTTTCCATTTTCAGCTTGAATTGCTCCATATTCTCCGCATATCTTGCGTAGAATATCTCAGAATCATTCTTCATTCTCAACACAATTTCATGAACATCCTATTCAAGAAAATTGTAACAATTCAATACAGATAAAGTATCAAATAAAACAACATGAAGTATCAGATGAAACAACATAAAGTATCAAAATAATATGTCTAAAGTTTCATTTGAAACAACATAAAGTATCAGATGAAACAATATAAAGTATCAGAAAAACATGTCGAAAGTTTCAGAATAATATCAAGTATAAAAATTGTTTATTAACAAAGTTTATATAACAAGTATCAGATGAAACAACATAAAGTATCAATTCAATACAAATGAAGTACCAGAAAAAAATAACTAAAGTTTTAGAATAAAATCAACATGTACTTACATCAACTGCTTTTTCCTTAATTTCTTGTTCAGATAAAGTTCCAGCTGGTAACTTTATCAGCATGTATCCTTCTGGAATTTGTGGTCCTGGTTCTGGTTGTGGGTGTGATTGTTTTTGTGGTTGTTGTTGTTGTTTTTGTGGTGGTTGTTTTTGTGGTTCTGGTTGTGGTTGTTGTTGTTTTTCTGCAACAGATTGTTTGTGTGGTGCTTGTTCAAGTTGTAGGTATCGTACTGCTTCAGCCTCATAATTGACACAGATAGGGTATGAAATCTTAGTCACAGGACCACACCCCAATGAAGCACACTTCAATTCCTCAGCCACTCTTTCCTTAAAAGTCTCAAAGCATCCCAATCAAGAAGAGGGATAGAGTGTGGTGATTCAATCCTTTGAAAGCAATACGATGAAAGTAGGCTATAATTAGTGCCATGATGCACCCAGAAACCCCTTTTGTTTTGTTTGTTTTAAACTTCTCGGACTCATGATCAACTGGAAGATATACGAACACCGCCATGGTTCTTTATGGCGTCAACATTTTCAACAAATTACGAGAATCTTCATATCCAATGTGTAGTTCGATGTTGGTGCCAAAAACATGACATGGAAACAAGAACGAAGAGTCTCTTGAACTCTTCCGACTCCCTGCACTCCTTGAAGGTTTTCGGCCGATCGCATGATGTTGCAGTCTGACGGGTTCCTTTTTGTCCGTCACCTGAACATATTTCGCCATTTCGAACGCACAGCTTCAAAATCTTCTTCTTCAATATGATTCATTGATTTCTTCTCAGCTTGAGTTCACCACCTCTTGGTACTCCAAAAATGTCATGAATGTCTTCTTTTGTGAGTAAGAACTCCAGCTTTTTAGCCACAAACAAATGACTTGAAGGGTTAAAAGCATCAACAATCCATTCAATAATTGTGGTAGGTATTGTTCTCACATTCAAATGCAAAATCCCACCTAAACCAGTTTCTCTGATAGCTGCCTTCTGGGCGACGTTAAGATCTTTCATAATGTCAACTAGTTGACCTGGCCAACATTTAGAAACGAATTGCTCCTTCTGCTGCTTGAAGGCCTCCTTCTTGACATTTTTCTGTTTTTTCTCTTTTTGCTCAGATGAATCTTTGCTTGCTCTTTTCTTAGGATTTTCCTTGCTTTTTGGTGCCATGTTTAATTAGAACTGAACAACAAACAAGTTCACATATTAATTTCAGTGATTATAACAAAAATATCACATACAATTACAAAAACAATTCAATTAATACATGCAACTGAACAACATACAAGTTCACATATTTCAATATAAAGTACCATTACAGATATAAATAAGTACCACTTACCATTACTTGAAGTATCAAAATAATACAATAAAAGTATCACTTTAATTATTACAACTGAACAACATACACGTTCACATATTAGATTATAAAGTATCATATATATGTATATAAAGTACCATTCTGAGACATAAATAAGTACCACTTAATATTACTTGAAGTATCAAAATCATAAGAACCCTAGATTATAAAGTATCATATATATGTGTATAAAGTACCATTCTGAGACATATAAATATGTACCACTTACTATTACTTGAAGTATCAAAACAATAAGAACCCTAGATTAGTGCATGCAAATAACCAAATTTCGCAATTGTCAAGCATTTCGTCAAACACTTGGTGTCCAAATGGACAAAAATTCAAAACATAACCACATAATTAACTAAAACTAATCTTAACCCTAATTGTAACACAATAAATATCAAAAACATCAGTAAAACCTACTAAAAGTAAATGCTTGAAAAACTCCTGAATGAACGAAAATATCAAGAAACGCTTGAATTAACGAAAATTACCATACCTAGTAAACGAAGATAGAAGGATTTTTGTGATTAAATTTGATTATACTCGATTAATGATGAATGTTTCAGTAAATGATTGAAAAAAACGCTTGAAAATCGATGAAAGTATCGCCAAATTCTTGAGGATTGAAGGTTTTAGGGTTTGAAATTAGAGAGAGAAAGTGAAAGAGGAGAGATGGAGTGAAATTTGGGAAATGAACGTTTGTTTTGGCGGTTGAGTGAGGGATTGTTTAATTGTCGACGTGGCTCAATCTCAAGCGCCCAATCTAATCTAATCCAACGGCTGTAATTAGGATGTAGGATGTAAATATATATAAGGATGTACCGGGTCCAATCTATACATATATATATATATATATATATATATATATATATATATATATATATATATATATATATATATATATATATATATAGGCAAGATCCAGTGAGTCCACCTAAATATTTGAGTCCGTGAGTCCAGTTACAATATCACTGGTTTTAAGGAAGAATATCACAACATATAGGAAACAATATCACGAAAAAAACAAGAAAAATAAAGGGTTCAAAAAATATGTGCGCCCTGGCATAGTGTGTGATATTGTTAGTGTAACACCCCGTGTTAAAATTAAGCTAATTATAATTAGTAAATCAATGATTAGACCATCTTGCTCATTTAAATCCTTAAACAATACGCTACAAGTTTTCCTCGCACCTAAATTAAAACCATTTTGGTATACTTCGAATTTGAACTTTATTTTTACATATTCAAACTCGATAAATCAAATGATGAATCGACGACAAATTTCTCAACGACAAATTTCGGCACGCAAATCGAGGTCAATCTTGACCAAAGTGGTCGAAAGCCACTCAAGGTGATTAAATCACCTAATTCTTTTTCAATTATACTTACCCATAATCCAAATTTAACAAATTAGTTAAGGCTTAATCATTTTGGATTATTACTAACAAAACATATTATAATAATATCAAATTACTATTCCATTTTGATTTAACTAGCACTTTCACTAAAACTCGAAATAATGAGTCACACTAAGTCCAAACTGATAAACTTTTTGACGTTTGAGTATGATTATTTAAATCAATAACATTCCACAAAAAAAATAAGTATTTCGATCAAATAAAATTTATAATCAAAACTACGAGGATTTAGTACCCGATTTTTGTTTTGATTTCGTTTTGAGTTTTATTTTCATTTTTATTTTCAATCTTACTTCGATATACTATTTTAAGATCATATATTTTATTTCGAGACTTTTCGCGTGCGCGTAAATCGAAAATTCCGAAAACGAAAAATCGAGCCCATGTGAACCCATGTAGTAGGCCCCTTAGCTCACACATGACCATTTTAGTCTCCTCTACTCTTACACAAGCCACCCTACTTAATACTACAACATCACTTCTTCTTTACACTCTATAATACATCATCACACCTAATTACATTAAAACATTAATTCCTAATTAAACTAAACTTACACAATACTCTTCTAAATTCATTACTAACTTGTCTCATTTATTTTCACAAGTGAAAAGAACCCTTTCTTGCTCTCTCCCTTGCCGAGCTCACTACTACTCTTTCCTCTTTTATTTTTCTTCCATTTTACTCCTAAAACACATTAAAACAAAACCCTAATATTACTCTAATATATTACTAGTATTATTTTAGCATTAGTGGGTATTGGAGCTTACTATTTCGGGTGCATTTTTGAAGGTGAAGAGCGGGTACTTGGGTGAAGATTTAGACTTAGATAACATCGTCGATCCGGATAACCAATAACTTTGCCGATCAAGGTGACTAACTATGTCTTATATTATCCTTTTAGTAAATTAATTTGTTTTGTTATTATGATTTTATGAATATGAAAATTATGTTAAATATGTTAAACATCACATGAGTGCACTTGTATATTTATGTGTTGTATAATAAAATGATAATAACTAAATAATGTGTTAAATAGAGTATTGTAGTATTATGTTTATATATTTAGTTAAATTAATTTTGAGCATTTTTAATTTATGTTCATATGATTTTTATGTTTAGTTATGTTTTATTTAAGTAGTAATGTTATATAAAAATTATGTGAAATATTAAAAATGAGTTTAAAGTGATTAAAATCGAAAATAAGAATATATATATACATACACTTTCACACGGCATTTTGCCCTTTTTTAATTTTAAATTTCACTTTTAATTTTTGTAAATAATATGTTAGAATAAGTTAGTTAAAATAGATGTATTCATGTTAAAAAAATTAAATTAGGAAAATAAATTATAAGTTGTTAAAATCAAAATTAGTGTTCTTGAGCTTAAGTTTGATCTTCATATGTGTTCTTGAAATATTCATGTTGATGTTCATCATTTTGTACACTTTGATTTCATTTTAGTTTATGTTTGTTTATAGTTTGTGTTTATGTTTAGTTATTGTTTATATATATTGTTAGTATTATGTATTAAATCAACTTAAACATTATAAATCATTTAGATTAAAAAGTTAGAAAATTAAAGTGTTGAAAAACACTATTCATAATTATAAATGAAATTTTTAGTAAATTCCATTTTAGTTTAAATCGTTTTAGTATAGTTAGAATAATTAAAATATAAAGACTTTAAGCTAAAAACCGATAAAATCAAAAAAAATGAAAATTAGAACACACTACTACATTGCTACGGCATTTTGGACCATTTTGGGTCAAGAAATTGTTTTTATCACTTTTTAGTTTAATTGTTAAAATAATTTAATTAGTAGTTAATAAATTGAATTAAGAAATTAAAAGGAATAGAATTAATTTTGTATTATATATGTTCTACACGACATTTTAATTTTTGTTGACTAAATTTGACCAAAATGAAATTATCACTAACTCACTAAAGTTAAATAGTAATTAGAATTGAATTTTTGTATAAATCGATTTAGTTAGAAATGAAATATTATAAACCGATAAAAATATGTAACCGTTATAAAAATGAACTAAATCCAGTGCTACAGCCTTTGCAAATATTGAATTTATTGAACATGGACTTACGGACTAAAATGAATTCCACGATACTATTGTTTTAAAATGAAAACCGCTAAATTTAGTTAATAGACGACTAAATTCAACTAAGTCTAAATTTTAAGATGAATATCATTATTTCATTTTACAAGTCGAACTTAACACTTTTAAAACTAGGATTTTTAAAATAAATATCAATATCACTTTTTACAAACCGAACTTAACGTTTTTAAAACTAGACTTTTAAAATATTTTCAAAAATCACTAAGTACAAAACGAACTTAACGTTTTTGAAACTAGAAATCTATACTTAGGAAATAAAAGATTTAGTTTTATATCTAGAGTATCAAAGTATAAAAATACGATGAATAGTAAATACAATGAATAGTAAATACGATGAATAGTAAATACGATGAATAGTAAATACGATGAAAAGTAAAATACGATGAATAGTAAAATACGATGAATAGTAAAATACGATGAATAGTGAAAAGTGAATAATAAAATATTGAAAATAATTGAAAATTTTACTAAGTATAGAAAATTGAAAAAAACGAATAAGTAAACGACTTAAAGTGTTTAAAAAACACTTAAATAAAATTTGACATATTAATAAACATATCAAATTAGAGATCTAAAAACGTTAATAATTAACAACACCTCAAATAATAAACGAACGTGTTATGTGATCATATGAAACCTCTGATTCAAATAAAGCGTTTGTGAGAGACTAGGAGAGTCTAGTAACATGTGATATGTAAATATCAAATAAATAATAAACCTTGAGTAAGTTAAATAAAAGGTCAAGCTTGGGCCTCAGATAAGGGAACGTCAATCGTGAGTGAAGTGGGGTTTAAGATAGTCTTGTAGCGGTCGCCATTGCCGTACAAGATAATGAATATGCCAAGGCTTTTGTCTCAGGCTTTAGGAAATAGTCGTTTTATCCTGAGTTAAGGTGCTCTATGAATAGCATAGCCCATTCTTAAATTGGATACTAGTGTACATGTACTAGACTAGGGTTTTATTCCCCTATTTCGCTAAAGTTAACAGGGCATCCGTGCCGATTTGGGCGATTATAGCGGTGGTCTCCTTGCGGTGTTTCGTTCTTAGTGGGCGCGACACTTGCATTCGCTCTTGCCACATGTACAGATCACTTGACGAGATTGTATCTGAAGTTCGAATCATTTCGAACACTAGAGGATGAGATGCAAGTATTATAGTATTCGGCGTGGTTTACGAGTCGAGTAAGCCTCTGCACTATAGAAGTGAGATGCAATCGATCAGAGTACAAAGGCCTACTCAGTGGTCAGGCTCGTAAGCAATATGTGTTGTCTGTTCTATGTTTAATTGAGAATGAGTGTGTACCATCTTCGAAAATTAAAGACCACACATTTCTGAAGTGAATCGAGTCTGCATGATGTGTATAATACCATCTTTATGTTGTTTGCGATCTGATATCGCTTTGTAATCCTGTTGAATTATTTGTGACACTATTGCTATGATATTATATGTTATTGCTTTCATAACTGAATATCATGCTTATATGATTTACCGCTTTAAACCGCATGCTTATTATGACTTATATGTCTTTATATGCTATTTGTAATAAGTATGTTTATGTTTTTATCATAATGTTATGTTTATAAAGCGATAATATTAAACCAAAGTAATTGAAATCGAGGGTAAGTATGAGCATAGCTAGTCACTGTCCGCTCAGCGGGCATCCCCCCAATAGTTTATTGTGCAGGAAGATCGTGGACCGAGAGCTGGATTTTAGACGGGGCCACAAGACGTGTTTATGCTTTACTTTTGTTGTATTTCGAGAGATATGTAATCTATAACGCTACTCCTTTAAATTACCGTATTAGAGTTGTTTCATTCAACTCTTGAACGTTGTTGTAACTTTTGGGTTTTATGTATAATTAATAACGCTGGTTTAAGACTTAATTAATTTCCGCCTTAGTAATTAAAGTAGTCGACTAAAAACCAGGTTGTTACAGTTGGTATCAGAGCTGACTCGTGACCGTAACATAAATGGCCTAATGCGATTTATGCTTACCTAACGAGAGACACCTGGGCGGTTCAAACATATTAATATGTTAACCCGCAAGACTATTAGGATCAAATAATAAATTAGATTTTTTATCTTAATAGACCACTTAAATAAAATTTTGAAATCGCTTTAAAGTGTGAGGATGGGTAGAAACCTTAAGGACCGACCATAGGCTAAGGACTTTTAAATAAACGAACTACTTCCCTCTAAATAAAATACACTAAATATCGTTTGCTTGCTACTTGCTGATGTGACTAACAAAACTAACAACTATCCTCGGATATAAAATCTAAATAAATAAATAAAAAAAAATAAAAAAAAATCAACTCACAAGGATTGAAGCATCGAAGGAGTACCAGACTACGTGGAATAAGCCACCTATTAAACCATAACCTCCTTGCACTGAAATAAATTCTTGGACCAATCGAAACTTAGCTCTCTGAACTTGACAAACTTGATTGCCTTAAAGACCTCATTTAAGAACCATTTTATTTCCGTCAAAACAATACCTTGTTGTTTGACCTATTACTTTAAAACCTTTGTAGATGGCTCAAGTTGGACATTGGAAGAGGAGCGCTTTAAGAGGCCAGTTGCCGATACACCCTGTGGCACCTATGTATGGGGAAAACTCCCCAGCGAGAGCACAGGCTTACGCAGCCTTTCAGCAGACGCAGCCAAATTCCTTCGCAGGAGACCCCTATGACTGCGTACACTGGATTCAGGAGATGGAGGCAAGGTTTATCGTGGCAGGAATTCGCGAGGAGTGGAAGATACGCTTAGTGGAGGAGTACATCACTGGGGAACCATTCTTGTGGTGGACGAGATACCGTGCACCTGCTACTGCCTTGGGAGAAAACTTCCACGAATGGAAGTTCTTCAAGTGTTTCATCAGGCTTGCAGTCCGAGCCGTTTCTGAGGGTGACACTTTCCAGGAGGCAGAGGAGATCAGCGATGATGAATTCGCACCCATGGGTTAAAACCCAAATGATCTAGTAACCTATCAATACAGACAACATTTTTTATATCTCTAGATTTTAACTACCTAACCCCAGAGATCATGTATAGCGCTCTTTGGAGCCGTTGTCTCTACTTTCTATCTTTCGTTATTTTCCCTAAGAAATGTATTAGATGCATTTTGTTATCCAAAAACCGTTGTAACCAGCATTTGCATTTCAATGGAATGAAGTATCTTTCTCTGTGTTACTTGAATGACTTGTGTTATCTCTTTCTATTGCGATTAAATTCTATCGATGATAAACATGTTATCCAACACCTTGCAATGCTAATAAATTCTTCACTTCCTAATTCTTTCAGAATGGCTGCACCCCCAATGACAAACGTAGAAAGACAAATCCTGGCTGAAGAATCTCTAATCCGTATAGCAGAAATAGCCACGGACAACGCGAACCGCCAGCATCAGCCGAACGCGTTCGACCGATTTTCACGTCATCGTCCACCAGTATACGTCGGGTCAAACAACCCTACCGAGCTCACAAACTGGTTGGAGGAGATGAAAAAGCTCCTGGATCTGAGCAGGACACCTCTAGAAGAGAGGGTCAACATCGCCGCCTTCTATCTGAAAGAAGAGGCGAATGGTTGGTGGAACTTGATCAGGGCCAATGAGCCTGACACCACGTTCACCTGGGGTGAATTCACGACAAAAATCAAGGAGCGATACTTCGGGTATGAACTCCGATGCCAGATGGAGGAGAAATTCATAAGTCTGAAAATGGATGGCATGACCCTCCAGGAGTACACGGAGGAGTTCCAACGACTTTCCAAGTTTGGGACTACGATCGCCCCCACTGAGAGGGCCCTGACTCAAAGGTACCTACGTAACATGTCTAATGATCTGCGTACCTACTTGAGCAGCAACACCTACACTACTTTTGCCGCAGCATACGAGCGTGCGTGCAGTGTATGGGCTTCCTTGGAGCTGGAAAAAGCCGAGGAGAAAAAGAAGAATAAGGTGTTTGTGCCATCTGTGGCACAGTCAAGCTTCATTCAGAAGCCGAACTACCAACGCCCGAACCAACAGAGGCCAAATTTCCAGAGGCCTGCGTTCCAAAATAGGGTTCCTGCTGGGAACAACGAGAGAGCTATGGTTGCAGGAAGGGCTCCTCAACCAAGAGCCTTGCCCGGGAACTGTCCTATGTGCCACAAGGCGCGTCATGAAGGGAAACAGTGTAATGGGCAACCAATTACTTGTTACCGTTGTAAGCTGGTAGGGCATAAGGCGAATGCATGCCCTAATGCCCCGAGACCAACACCTGTTGCGGGAGTACCACAATCTGTAGTGGTACAGGGTCGAGTTTATGTCCTCACGGAGGCTGAGGCAGAGGAGTCACCTGAGGCTGACGTCATCACTGGTATTTTTCTTATAAACTCTGTGAACGCTATCGTTTTGTTTGACACTGGGGCATCATTGTCCTTTATATCTTCTAAGTTTGCTTCAAAGGCTAATCTCACAAAATCCGAATCAATCAACGCAAATATTTCTTTACCAAACGGGAAAATTTTCAAATGCTCCAAAATTTTCAAAGAAACTCCAATCACAATTCATAAAACAATCTTTCCTTCCGACCTTATTCTTTTCGACATGCCGGAGTTCGATGTCATACTGGGTATCGATTGGTTGACTAAGTATCATGCGTTGTTCGAGTGCCGAGATCGGAAAATTCGCTTGAAGCATCCTACAGGGACTAGAGTCACGTATCAGAAGACTTCGCCAATTAAGGGGGCGAAAATCATCTTTGTGCTACAACTACAAAAGTTAGAAAGAAAAGGGCACCAAGTGTACCTGTGCAGCGTCAACGAAATAAAGGAAAGTGTGAACATTGGAGATATTCACATAGTGCGGGAATTTCCTGACGTCTTTCCTGACGAGTTGCCAGGCTTGCCACCTGCACGTGACGTTGAGTTCTCTATCGACCTTACGCCAGGTACGGCACCAATTTCAAAGGCACCTTACAGGATGGCACCAGTAGAACTACAAGAATTGAAGAAACAACTTGAGGAAGTGATTGAAAAGGGTTTCATAAGACCAAGTGTCTCACCTTGGGGAGCACCGGTTCTCTTTGTGAAGAAGAAGGACGGCAGTATGAGACTCTGTATCGACTACAGGGAATTGAACAAGGTAACCATTAAGAACCGCTACCCTTTGCCCAGAATCGATGACCTCTTTGATCAACTAAAAGGCGCGGGAGTGTTTTCTAAGATCGACCTGAGGTCAGGTTACCATCAAATTGCGGTAAGAGAACAGGATATCCAGAAGACTGCTTTCAGAAGCAGATATGGTCACTATGAATTTAAGGTCATGCCTTTTGGTCTGACAAATGCACCAGCAGTGTTCATGGATCAAATGAACAGAACCTTCCACGAATACTTGGACATATGCGTGGTTGTATTTATCGACGACATTCTGATTTACTCTAAGACCGGGGCAGAACACGAGGAACATCTCCGTATTATTCTGGGTATACTGATACATGTTATTTATATTCATTTTATGCCCCCGGTTCAGTCACATTTAGCTCGTATTTATTCGTATTTATTATGACTTTAGGAGCTATTTGTTATATTTCTCGTTACTGCTGCCTTTTACTTGTATTTTGCAGGTTTTGGTGGTTTTGAGCCAAAACCCGGGACGTTAGGAGCAATACGAGAATCGAGACGACTGGACTAAGCTCGAGCGCGAACGAGAGCTCGGAAAACCAAGGACCAAAGGCCAAAAGACATAAGAAGGCCAAAGATAACAAGGGCCACGTATAACTTGAAGGCCCAAGTGAAGTATTGGGCCAAGCAAGCCAAGGAAGAATAAAAGAAGAAGGAGCCGGCCCAGTTGAAGTGTCAGGCCGGTTGGGTCAGGCCGGCTGCCGGCCGGCCGGCTCATGTGCAATTTTCGTCGGGTTTTGATTTATTTCGTGTTTAATTCTTGGAAACTATATAAAAAGACCTTAGGACGAAAACTACTTATCTTATGCTTTATTTTTGCTAGTTTGAGTTTACTGTTGTTTTAGTTTTCTCTCCAAAAACTTTAGTTTAAGTTTAAGTTTAAGTTTGATCTACTTTGCAACTTCAGGATTCCTTTCAGGTTTATTTTTAATCTTATTGTTTTATTCATCATGTTTACTTTTATTATTGTTATTGCTTTGATTATTATCATGAGTAGCTAATTTTCCAATTAGGGTTTAGGGTGATTTGTGACATATGATTTAGGAACATGTTTTGAGATTAAACTGGTTGAATAAATTGTGCACTTGATTTCTTTCTACGCGTTTTATGTCAATTGAATTAGGATTATTTCGCTTGATCACCGTTTTATCTGAGTTTAATTGAACCTGAGTATGTTTTAATTTAAGATCGAAAGCCGAATTAAAACTAGACTTACGCGAGATTGATAAGTTGAATTTAGTAAGTTGCGAGAGCCCGCTAAGTTGAACTTAAGGTTAAAATTGACTCGAGAGAGCGTTTTATAAACCTAGTCATTTGCACAGTTTATCTTTTCCTTCTTATAAATTTGAGTTCCTGAATCGTTGTCATAATGAACCCGATGCCCTAATCTCTCCTCTTATATATTTCTATTCGTTATCTTTATTATCTGCTTTAGTTTATAGCTTAATCAAACACCTTTTTCACACCTTTGAGATTGACCTGTTTTGACCGACTTTAACCTGAGACTACACCGTTTCCCTGTGGATTCGATCCCTACTTGCTGCTATCTGCTGTTAGTTGTCATTTAGGTTTATTTTGATTAAGGTGATACGACTTATACCTTATCAATTTTGGCGCCGTTGCCGGGGAAACGGCTTTGTTAGTTTTAGTTATAGTTAGTATTTGTTGCAGGTTTTTCTCCTTAGTCTCAAGGAACCTAGTTCCTTGAGGCCGTTTCTCATCGTTTTCTTGTAGTTTATTTATGCGCAGGTCACCTTCAGGTTTAATACCATTTGATCCTGAACCTGAACGTACTTTCACGGACGCTGGACGTAATTTCTTTAAAGAGATCATTTGAGACATACGAACGTGAACTTGAGGAAGCGTCACAAGCGGAGTCTAGTGCAACGCAATCGTCCTACGACGAGGACACACCTCCCCGTACTCCGTTAACTCCACCGCCAGTGACAATGCCTAAACTTTCGAGTCACTCGGTGCCTACACCGGAGTCCATTCCAAGTGGATTCACTATGCCCGCTACGGTGTCGGCAACCGAGATTCGCCCGCTTTCTTAAATTTGGTGGAAGCGGAATCGATTCGGTGGCTACCCAACCGAAGATCTGGTCGGCATATGCAGATGTTCACCGACTATTGTTCTACGATAAAGCGGCCGGGATTACGAGGAGCAAATACGGAAATCTTGTTCCGTTCTCATTAAAAGATCGAGCCCGCGAGTGGATTCTTGATCTAAACAAGGAGGATCACGGGTATTACCGATTGGAGTGGGTTGGCTCTTGCATTCTACTCCAAATTCTATCCTCGGCGAGCAGAACCAAATGAGGAGTCAAATTCAAGGCTTCAAACAAACGTTCGACGAGACACTTGCTGAGGCGTGGGACAGGTACAAGAAGCTGATTAGAGTCTGTCCTCATCACGGGCCCAAAACTTGGTTGGTGGTCATGACCTTTACAATGGTCTTTATGCGGAGAGTCGAGCTATCTTGGATTCAGCTGCTGAGGGTCGCTTTGCAAACAATACGGATGATGACAAAGCTTGGGGTCTAATAGAGGAGATGGCGGTTCACTCCGCACAGTTTGGTAAGCCGAGAGGGAATTCACGGTCCGCGCATGATGACCGTGATAAGGGGGCTATTAGTGCGCTAACGAGTCAGGTTGCTGCGCTGACTGCGCAAATTTCTATGATGACAGGTGGTGGTTCTTCTAGTGCTCACGTGAACGCTGTCACAGGGCACGATCTGGGTTATACTACGGGGTATCTTTGCGCCCAGAGCGAGGTTTTTGCGTATCAAAACTACAACCAAAACCTGCCCTACCAAAACCAACCTGGTTACGATAGATCACTCTTGTCTTACCGTAATCAGAATGTCCTCAACCCAACCACCCAACCTCCACAAAATCAACCTTACTTACCCCCACATAAAAATTTCCAACAAACCCCTCCAAACTACCAAAGACCCACATATGTCCCACCGGTTCAACCTGCTCCTGTTGTTGATTCGGGTGTGAGTGAGCTGAAGGCCATGATGATGCAGATGGCCAAGTCGCAGGAGATCATGATGCAGCAAATGCAGAAGAGCGACCAAGCTAAGGATGCTGCGATTAAAATGTTGGAGACTCAAGTTGCTCAATTGGCCACTTCGCAAGCATCGCGTCAACAGGGACCTTGCCGCCGCAAGGTAATCCCCCTAATCCACCCCACGATACCGCATGTGCTATAACTTTGAGAAGTGGTACGTTCTATGATGGTTCTAAGCATTGGGGGGAAAAGGATGAAGAAAACGTGGCTGCTCCGAGAGAAAAGAGGCTCAAATGGTCGGCCGGCAATGGTCGTCGGCCATTTGGACCTGTAGCTGCGGGGAAGAATGTATTGGGTGATGATTCTAGTACTCCAGTTGCTGCTCCAACGCCCCCAGTTCAGGTACAGCTGCCATTTCCTGGTCGTCAACGCGGTGCAGAGCCTGAGGCCAAGTTCAAAAAGTTCGTGGACGTCATTCGAGCCCTCCAGGTAAACGTCCCGTTTATAGACCTTGTTACTCAAATCCCCTCGTATGCTAAATTTTTGAAAGATGTTTTAGCTCGTAAGCGTACGATTGATGACATGTCGACTGTGGCCTTTGTGGGGGAAGCTAGTACTCGGCTGCAGGGTAGTAAGCCTCCTAAGCTTAGCGACCCTGGGACATTTTCTATTCCTTGCTCTGTAGGTCGGTTTGTGGTTCGTAATGCATTATGTGACCTAGGAGCTAGTGTGAGTGTCCTCCCCTACTCCCTCTACCAGAAAATGAATTTGTCAGCCTTAGAACCCACTAGCATTTCCTTGCAGATGGCTGACCGCTCCGTTAAGCGCCCTTTAGGCATCCTACACGACGTCCCCGTACAGGTTGGAAAGTTCTTTATCCCTGTAGACTTTGTAGTGGTTGACATGCCTGAGGATATCCACATCCCTATTATTACGGGAGACCCTTTCCCGCACTTCTTTGGTGCGATTATTGATGTGGGTGGTAAGACCATAGCCTTTAAGGTGGGGGGTGAAAAGCTCACATTTACACATTCTGATACCCCGCGGTCTCCCATGCATCTTGAGTCAGTTTGTTAGGTTAATGCTATACCTCCGTCCTCACTCTTACGGAGACACTTTGGAGGTCGTTTACATTGTCTCCCGTGTGCGAGGTTCTTTACAGGATTCTTTGCAAAGGCTGGTTTGGGGAGCGGAAAGTGATAAATGCCGACTGCACATGCACGCAAGCAATGGGGATGGAGGGCCTAGAATCGAGCCATCTCGAGATCGAGGCCCTACGTTGATGGACTATCTTTGCTTTACCTAGAGTTGGAGAAGTTCTATGGCGATCATCCGCTATTTCGCCCAGTGAAGTCATTCTGCAAATGGCCAACGTCCTTGGCCTACTTATACTTGATTTTCTGCTGCTTTGAAGAGTCGTGCGGGACTATAAACCAGCGCTTCCGGGAGGCAACCCGATGACGTTGTATAGTTACTTAGCATTTGTACTTTTGATTTGCTTGTTTTATGACTTTTGGATTTCTTTGAGCGCGCGAGGACGAGGTATTTTATTGTGATTTTTAGCGCGCAGGTATTCATGGACTTTTAGGTCCTTAGTATGTTGAAAACGCACACGAGAAGGCCTCCCCGGCCTACCACGCCGCAGAGACAGAACATGGTGAAATTTGAAAGTTGAAGAAAAATCGAAAAATCGAGTCAGTGGGCTTAAGCCGTACGCAATTCTTGCGGTCGGCCATTGGCCACCCCCGCTCGTTTCTGTTGCTTCGTTTCGCGTATTCTTGTGTGCTATGCCGAAGTACTTCGACGTTGGACTGAATTGGACGCATATACGGGGATTTTTAGCCCCACTCCATGATCGACTTCGGTTTGGGGGAGCTCCGATTTGATAATGTGAGCCTCTTTACCCCTTTTACCCTCTTTTATCGCATTTACTTTCCTTACCCTTATAATTTGTGTCCTCCTCTGCTTGTGTGGTTGTGCTGTTTTCCACATTGAGGACAATGTGTGATTTGGTTTGGGGGAGGGAAGCTCTTTCGCGCTTTGCATTTTCATTTTGAAAAATTCAAAAAAACCCAAAAAAATTGAAAAATTCAAAAAATTTACAAAAATACGAGTCTTTTTGGTCTGCTTCGTCCTGCTTTGTCTAGTTTGGAGAATGGATTAGTGCATTAACTTTGATCTTTAGTATCTTTGAGTCGACTTCCTATTGTCGTAGCTTGCACAATTGGTTTGTTTCCTGGTACTAGATTGCGAGCCTCAACACTAACCCACTTGTATTTGCTTAATTCTTTCTGCTTTTCGCTTGTTTACTTTCGACTTTGACATTCGAGCTTGGCATTGGTTTGTGGAATGTTTGGTATGTCGGTTTGTGGTTTGATTTGGAAAGATCTTATATATGCTGGAGCAATGCTTCGATGCTCTCGGAGGGGACTCATTGAGTTGAGTAACCACAGTGGCCATGAATTTGGCTGCGACCGGGAGTATGAGCAATAACGTAACCCTTAACATGTATACCCGAGCGCGATTTTTACCGAGTGAACGTCAAGCTAAACGGTACTACATACGAGGGATGCTCCACATTTGCGCAAGAAAAAAAAAAGAATAAAGAAAAGAAAAAGAATGCAAAGAAAAAAATGGAATGATTTGGAGAGATTGGTTGATTGGAAAGTGGTTCGTACGGTTGGCCTTGCTCGAATTGATCTGTCGTTAGCTTTACTTTGCGGAAGCGTTAGAGGCTAGTGGTATAATGTGGCGTGAACGGTTGAGACTTGTGCTCTATTTACGGTGAAATAGACTTTGGTTGTATTGTTTATGTGCATAGGTCGTCCACTTTGAGATACTAGCGTGATTAGTTCCTGTCACTTTGATTTTCTCCGACGTTGTTTGCTCGAGGACAAGCAAAGGTTTGGTTTGGGGGAGTTTGATACATGTTATTTATATTCATTTTATGCCCCCGGTTCAGTCACATTTAGCTCGTATTTATTCGTATTTATTATGACTTTAGGAGCTATTTGTTATATTTCTCGTTACTGCTGCCTTTTACTTGTATTTTGCAGGTTTTGGTGGTTTTGAGCCAAAACCCGGGACGTTAGGAGCAATACGAGAATCGAGACGACTGGACTAAGCTCGAGCGCGAACGAGAGCTCGGAAAACCAAGGACCAAAGGCCAAAAGACATAAGAAGGCCAAAGATAACAAGGGCCACGTATAACTTGAAGGCCCAAGTGAAGTATTGGGCCAAGCAAGCCAAGGAAGAATAAAAGAAGAAGGAGCCGGCCCAGTTGAAGTGTCAGGCCGGTTGGGTCGGCCACGCACGGCTGCGCATCATGTGCAATTTTAAATCGGGTTTTGATTTATTTAGTGTTTAATTCTTGGAAACTATATAAAAGACCTTGGGGCGAAAACTACTTATCTTATGCTTTATTTTTTGCTAGTTTGAGTTTACTGTTGTTTTAGTTTTCTCTCCAAAAACTTTAGTTTAAGTTTAAGTTTAAGTTTGATCTACTTTGCAACTTCAGGATTCCTTTCAGGTTTATTTTTAATCTTATTGTTTTATTCATCATGTTTACTTTTATTATTGTTATTGCTTTGATTATTATCATGAGTAGCTAATTTTCCAATTAGGGTTTAGGGTGATTTGTGACATATGATTTAGGAACATGTTTTGAGATTAAACTGGTTGAATAAATTGTGCACTTGATTTCTTTCTACGCGTTTTATGTCAATTGAATTAGGATTATTTAAGCTTGATCACCGTTTTATCTCGAGTTTAATTGAACCTGAGTATGTTTTAATTTAAGATCGAAAGCCGAATTAAAACTAGACTTACGCGAGATTGATAAGTTGAATTTAGTAAGTTGCGAGAGCCCGCTAAGTTGAACTTAAGGTTAAAATTGACTCGAGAGAGCGTTTTATAAACCTAGTCATTTGCACAGTTTATCTTTTCCTTCTTATAAATTTGAGTTCCTGAATCGTTGTCATAATGAACCCGATGCCCTAATCTCTCCTCTTATATATTTCTATTCGTTATCTTTATTATCTGCTTTAGTTTATAGCTTAATCAAACACCTTTTTCACACCTTTGAGATTGACCTGTTTTGACCGACTTTAACCTGAGACTACACCGTTTCCCTGTGGATTCGATCCCTACTTGCTGCTATCTGCTGTTAGTTGTCATTTAGGTTTATTTTGATTAAGGTGATACGACTTATACCTTATCATATACTGAGAGAATATAAGTGGTATGCTAAATTTTTCAAGTGCGAGTTTTGGCTTGAAAAGGTAGCATTCCTGGGTCACGTCATCTCGAAGGACGGAGTGATGGTAGATCCTGCAAAGATCGACGCAGTAAAAGAATGGAAGGCTCCCACAAATATAACTGAGATACGCAGCTTCCTAGGTTTGGCAGGATACTACAGAAGATTCGTCCCAGACTTCTCTAAGGTAGCACGACCGATGACCAAGTTACTACAGAAGGAGTCCAAGTTCATTTGGAGCGACGAGTGCGAGAATGCGTTCCAGGAACTTAAGACAAGACTTACCACGGCACCCGTCTTAGCTCTCCCTACGGATGGAGACGAGTATGAAGTCTACAGTGACGCCTCACTGAATGGCCTGGGTTGCGTACTGATGCAACAGGGGAAGGTCATTGCTTATGCATCAAGGCAATTGAAGGTTCATGAGCGAAACTACCCAACTCATGACCTAGAATTAGCAGCTGTGGTGTTTGCTTTGAAAATCTGGCGTCATTACCTCTACGGAGTGAGTATCAAGTTCTACACGGACCACAAAAGCCTGAAATATATCTTCACGCAGAAGGAGCTCAACATGAGACAACGCCGGTGGTTAGAACTGATCAAGGACTATAAGATTGAACTACTGTACCACGAGGGTAAGGCGACGTCGTTCTTGTCGACGCTCACGAGTAGAAAGACTACATACCCTTAGCAACATTTGGGAAATTCCGTGGTATTGTCGAAACTTCAAGAGAATGAACTTAGAGTTGGTTGATCTGACGATGCCGATTTGAACGCATAATGATCGCAGAGCCGGGAGTTATATCACGAGATAAGAGCTCTACAATGGGAAGATGAAGAGCTTGTTAAGATCAGACGGAAATTCCTTGAGAAACCGAGAAGGGTTTGAGATTAAACCTGACGGAGTTTGAGATTCAAAGAAAGGTGGTGTGTGCGAAGCGTGCAGTGCTAAAGAGAAGGATCCTCGACGAGGCACATAGTACGCGATACTCCATACATCCAGGGTCAGATAAAATGTATCAAGACTTAAAGCTGAGGTTCTGGTGGGTAGGAATGAAAGCAGAGATTGCCGAGTACGTTGCAAAGTGCCTAATCTGCCAGAAGGTAAAATTCGAACATCAACGACCTGGAGGACTACTACAACCCTTGGACATTCTAATGGGGAAATGGGATTCCATTTCCATGGATTTCATAACAGGATTACCAAAGACTCACCGAGGGAATAATGCAATTTGGGTAATAGTGGACCGTTTAACGAAATCGGCCCATTTCGTACCGATCAAGGACACTTGGAGCCTTGAAGTGCTAGCTAAGGCCTATGAGAAGGAGGTGATCCGACTACATGGTGTACCACTGGACATTATATCGGATAGGGATCCGAGATTCACCTCCCATTTTTGGGAAAGACTACAAGCAGCATTGGGAAGCCAACTGAAGATGAGCACAGCTTTCCATCCTGCGACTGATGGTCAAACTGAGCGAACTATTCAAACGCTCGAAGATATGCTCAGGGCATGTGCTTTAGAATTCAACGAGAATTGGCAGAAAAGCCTACCCTTGATTGAATTCTCCTACAACAATAGCTTCCATGCAAGTTTGGGGTGTGCCCCATTCGAGGCACTCTACGGGAGAAAGTGTCGTAGCCCAGTCTGTTGGGACGATGCTAGTGATAATGTGGGAACTGGACCACAGGTCATTCAAGACCAAATTGAATACATAAAAATCATTCGGGAACGCCTGCAAGCGGCACAAGACCGCCAGAAGATGTATGCCAACAAGCATCGTCGACCAATCGAGTTCGAGGTTGGTGATCATGTGTTCTTGAAAGTATCACCCATGAAGGGGGTTCGACGCTTCGGATTGAAAGGAAAACTGAGTCCTAAGTACGTTGGACCTTACGAAGTACTTGAAAGGATTGGCGAGGTAGCCTATCGCCTAGCGCTACCCCCCAACTTATCCAAAGTTCACAACGTGTTCCACGTTTCTCAACTGAGGAGATACAGGAGTGACCCAAGTCACATCATTACTCCTGACGTAATTGCGGTTGAGCCTAACCTGCTTTACTCCGAGAGACCAGTGAAGATTCTAGCTCGAGAAACCAAGGTATTGAGGCGGAAGACGGTTCCCTTAGTGAAGGTACTATGGAAAGGTCAATTGACCGAGCAAGCAACTTGGGAGACCGAGGCCTCAATGAAGGAGAAATACCCCGAACTTTTTAACTCAGGTAAAAATTCTTTTCTACATTCAAGTTTCGGGACGAAACTTTTTCTAAGGGGGGAGGTTTGTAACACCCCGTGTTAAAATTAAGCTAATTATAATTAGTAAATCAATGATTAGACCATCTTGCTCATTTAAATCCTTAAACAATACGCTACAAGTTTTCCTCGCACCTAAATTAAAACCATTTTGGTATACTTCGAATTTGAACTTTAATTTTACATATTCAAACTCGATAAATCAAATGATGAATCGACGACAAATATCTCAACGACAAATTTCGGCACGCAAATCGAGGTCAATCTTGACCAAAGTGGCCGAGCCACTCAAGGTGATTAAATCACCTAATTCTTTTTCAATTATACTTACCCATAATCCAAATTTAACAAATTAGTTAAGGCTTAATCATTTTGAATTATTACTAACAAAACATATTATAATAATATCAAATTACTATTCCATTTTGATTTAACAAGCACTTTCACTAAAACTCGAAATAATGAGTCACACTAAGTCCAAACTGATAAACTTTTTGACGTTTGAGTATGATTTTTTAAATCAATAACATTCCACAAAAAAAATAAGTATTTCGATCAAATAAAATTTATAATCAAAACTACGAGGATTTAGTACCCGATTTTTGTTTTGATTTCGTTTTGAGTTTTATTTTCATTTTTATTTTCAATCTTACTTCGATATACTATTTTAAGATCATATATTTTATTTCGAGACTTTTCGCGTGCGCGTAAATCGAAAATTCCGAAAACGAAAAATCGAGCCCATGTGAACCCATGTAGGCCGGCCCCCTTAGCTCACACATGACCATTTTAGTCTCCTCTACTCTTACACAAGCCACCCTACTTAATACTACAACATCACTTCTTCTTTACACTCTATAATACATCATCACACCTAATTACATTAAAACATTAATTCCTAATTAAACTAAACTTACACAATACTCTTCTAAATTCATTACTAACTTGTCTCATTTATTTTCACAAGTGAAAAGAACCCTTTCTTGCTCTCTCCCTTGCCGAGCTCACTACTACTCTTTCCTCTTTTATTTTTCTTCCATTTTACTCCTAAAACACATTAAAACAAAACCCTAATATTACTCTAATATATTACTAGTATTATTTTAGCATTAGTGGGTATTGGAGCTTACTATTTCGGGTGCATTTTTGAAGGTGAAGACGGGTACTTGGGTGAAGATTTAGACTTAGATAACATCGTCGATCCGGATAACCAATAATTTTGCCGATCAAGGTGACTAACTATGTCTTATATTATCCTTTTAGTAAATTAATTTGTTTTGTTATTATGATTTTATGAATATGAAAATTATGTTAAATATGTTAAACATCACATGAGTGCACTTGTATATTTATGTGTTGTATAATAAAATGATAATAACTAAATAATGTGTTAAATAGAGTATTGTAGTATTATGTTTATATATTTAGTTAAATTAATTTTGAGCATTTTTAATTTATGTTCATATGATTTTTATGTTTAGTTATGTTTTATTTAAGTAGTAATGTTATATAAAAATTATGTGAAATATTAAAAATGAGTTTAAAGTGATTAAAATCGAAAATAAGAATATATATATACATACACTTTCACACGGCATTTTGCCCTTTTTTATTTTAAATTTCACTTTTAATTTTTGTAAATAATATGTTAGAATAAGTTAGTTAAAATAGATGTATTCATGTTAAAAAAATTAAATTAGGAAAATAAATTATAAGTTGTTAAAATCAAAATTAGTGTTCTTGAGCTTAAGTTTGATCTTCATATGTGTTCTTGAAATATTCATGTTGATGTTCATCATTTTGTACACTTTGATTTCATTTTAGTTTATGTTTGTTTATAGTTTGTGTTTATGTTTAGTTATTGTTTATATATATTGTTAGTATTATGTATTAAATCAACTTAAACATTATAAATCATTTAGATTAAAAAGTTAGAAAATTAAAGTGTTGAAAAACACTATTCATAATTATAAATGAATTTTTTAGTAAATTCCATTTTAGTTTAAATCGTTTTAGTATAGTTAGAATAATTAAAATATAAAGACTTTAAGCTAAAAACCGAGTAAAATCAAAAAAATGAAAATTAGAACACACTACTACATTGCTGGCATTTTGGACCATTTTGGGTCAAGAAATTGTTTTTATCACTTTTTAGTTTAATTGTTAAAATAATTTAATTAGTAGTTAATAAATTGAATTAAGAAATTAAAAGGAATAGAATTAATTTTGTATTATATATGTTCTACACGACATTTTAATTTTTGTTGACTAAATTTGACCAAAATGAAATTATCACTAACTCACTAAAGTTAAATAGTAATTAGAATTGAATTTTTGTATAAATCGATTTAGTTAGAAATGAAATATTATAAACCGATAAAACTATGTAGATTATAAAAATGAACTAAATCGTATTACTGCCTTTGCAAATATTGGACTGTTGAACATGGACTTACGGACTAAAATGAATTCCACGATACTATTGTTTTAAAATGAAAACCGCTAAATTTAGTTAATAGACGACTAAATTCAACTAAGTCTAAATTTTAAGATGAATATCATTATTTCATTTTACAAGTCGAACTTAACACTTTTAAAACTAGGATTTTTAAAATAAATATCAATATCACTTTTTACAAACCGAACTTAACGTTTTTAAAACTATACTTTTAAAATATTTTCAAAAATCACTAAGTACAAAACGAACTTAACGTTTTTGAAACTAGAAATCTATACTTAGGAAATAAAAGATTTAGTTTTATATCTAGAGTATCTAAGTATAAATATACGTTGAATAGTAAATACAATGAATAGTAAATACGATGAATAGTAAATACGATGAATAGTAAATACGATGAAAAGTAAAATACGATGAATAGTAAAATACGATGAATAGTAAAATACGATGAATAGTGAAAAGTGAATAATAAAATATTGAAAATAATTGAAAATTTTACTAAGTATAGAAAATTGAAAAAAACGAATAAGTAAACGACTTAAAGTGTTTAAAAAACACTTAAATAAAATTTGACATATTAATAAACATATCAAATTAGAGATCTAAAAACGTTAATAATTAACAACACCTCAAATAATAAACGAACGTGTTATGTGATCATATGAAACCTACAATTCAAATAAAACGTTTGACGCTGAGACTAGGAGAGTCTAGTAACATGTGATATGTAAATATCAAATAAATAATAAACCTTGAGTAAGTTAAATAAAAGGTCAAGCTTGGGCCTCAGATAAGGGAACGTCAATCGTGAGTGAAGTGGGGTTTAAGATAGTCCTGTAGCTACGCCATTGCAGTACAAGATAATGAATATGACAAGGCTTTTGTCTCAGGCTTTAGGAAATAGTCGTTTTATCCTGAGTTAAGGTGCTCTATGAATAGCATAGCCCATTCTTAAATTGGATACTAGTGTACATGTACTAGACTAGGGTTTTATTCCCCTATTTCGCTAAAGTTAACAGGGCATCCGTGCCGATTTGGGCGATTATAGCGGTGGTCTCCTTGCGGTGTTTCGTTCTTAGTGGGCGCGACACTTGCATTCGCTCTTGCCACATGTACAGATCACTTGACGAGATTGTATCTGAAGTTCGAATCATTTCGAACACTAGAGGAAGAGATGCAAGTATTATAGTATTCGGCGTGGTTTACGAGTCGAGTAAGCCTCTGCACTATGGAAGTGAGATGCAATCGATCAGAGTACAAAGGCCTACTCAGTGGTCAGGCTCGTAAGCAATATGTGTTGTCTGTTGTATGTTTAATTGAGAATGAGTGTGTACCATCTTCGAAAATTAAAGCCCACACATTTCTGAAGTGAATCGAGTCTGCATGATGTGTATAATACCATCTTTATGTTGTTTGCGATCTGATATCGCTTTGTAATCCTGTTGAATTATTTGTGACACTATTGCTATGATATTATATGTTATTGCTTTCATAACTGAATATCATGCTTATATGATTTATCGCTTTAAACCGCATGCTTATTATGACTTATATGTCTTTATATGCTATTTGTAATAAGTATGTTTATGTTTTTATCATAATGTTATGTTTATAAAGCGATAATATTAAACCAAAGTAATTGAAATCGAGGGTAAGTATGAGCATATCTAGTCACTGTCCGCTCAGCGGGCATCCCCCCAATAGTTTATTGTGCAGGAAGATCGTGGACCGAGAGCTGGATTTTGGACGGGGCCACAAGACGTGTTTATGCTTTACTTTTGTTGTATTTCGAGAGATATGTAATCTATAACGCTACTCCTTTAAATTACCGTATTAGAGTTGTTTCATTCAACTCTTGAACGTTGTTGTAACTTTTGGGTTTTATGTATAATTAATAACGCTGGTTTAAGACTTAATTAATTTCCGCCTTAGTAATTAAAGTCGACTAAAAACCAGGTTGTTACAGTTAGTTATAGTATGTGATATTGTTAGTTATAGTGTGTGATATTGTAATCTGGACTCACGGACTCAAAAAGATAAGTGGACTCACGTGATCCTAATTATATATATATATATATATATATATATATATATATATATATATATATATATATATAGAATGAGGTTCAAGCAAGTCAGGTAAATATTTTGAGTCATCAAGTCAGGATTCCAGTTTTTGGATTTTAACCAAAAAAAATTGGATTTTAACCAAACAATTTTGCATTTCAAAAAAAAAGGATTTTAACAAAATTTTTCATTTTAACTGGCCGGTTAAAATGCAAAATTTTGGTTTAATCTTTCAAGTTTGATTTAATCTTGACCCTCCATTTCTTTTAATCTAACGACTCTAAGGGTGTACAAGGGTGTACAAGGGATGCACCAAATATAAGGGTGTACAAGGGATGCACCAAATAGGATCACATGAATCCCCTCAAATTTGGTGAGTCATGCATCCCTTCCTCAATCCTTAGATCTACTTGATCTAATGGTTGAGATCTTACCACATGATATCTCTCCTAATTTATTTTTAGATTTTTTTTCTCCCTTCTAATTTTTTCTTCGATTTATGTTTTTTTTTTTTAAATTGTTTGGTCAACCTTTTTTTTAAGTTTATTTTTCCCTTTTTTTTTTTTTCTCTCACAATTTTTTTTTTTTTTTTTTTCCTGACAATTTATATTTTTTTTTTTTTAATTTTTTTTTTTTTTTTTTTTTTACAATTTTTTTTTTGACTTTAATTCTTATATTACTTGATACAATGTCATTGTTATTTCGAAGAGCAATCAATGTTACTTTAAAATGTAACACATGTTACTCTAATATTTTTAATTTTTTTTTTTTTTTTGTTTGCCTTTAATTCTTATATTACTTGATACAATGTTATTGTTTCTTCGAAGTGCAATCAATGTTACTTTAAAATGTAACACCTGTTACTCTAATAACTATCTTAAAATGTAACACATGTTACTCTAATAATTTTTTTTTTTTTGCCTTTAATTCTTATATTACTTGATACCATATTACTGTTACTTCGAAGTGCAATTAATGTGACTTTAAAATGTAACACCTCTTACTCTAATAACTATCTTAAAATGTAACACATGTTACTCTAATAATTTTTATTTTTTGCCTTTAATTCTTATATTACTTGATACAATATTATCAAGTACTTCGAAGTGCAATTAATGTTACTTTAAAATGTAACTCCTGTTACTCTAATAACTTAAACGGAGTACATGTTATTTTAACAAATTTTTATATATTTTTATAAATTTTCTTGATACGATATTCAATGTTATTTTAAAGTATAACAACTGTTACTCTAATAGCTTATATGTGTTATTTTAACAAATTTTTATTAATTCTTAAGTATTTTTTGATACGATGTGCCTGTTACTTCAAAGTGTAACAATTGTTACTCTAATAACTTTTACGTTTTATTTTAACAAAATTTTATTAATCCTTCTATTTTCTTGATGCGATGTTACTATTTCTTTGACGTGAAACCAATGTTACTTTAAAGTGTAACAATTGTAACTCTAATAGCTTGTACGTGTTATTTTAACAAACATTTATTAATCCATATATTTTCTTGATATGATATTATTGTTACTTCAAAGTGCAATCAATGTTACTTTAAAGGGTAACAACTGTTACTCTAATAGCTTGTACATGTTACTTTAAGTTATAATACTTGACAAAATCATGGTATTAAAATTTTATATAATTATTCGTCAATTGTTACTTTAACATTTATTTGTTATTACCTTAATATAATAATAAAAAAAAAAAAACAAAAACATTGAAATAATCAAGTAATTGAAAAATTAAAAGAATTTAAAAAAACTAGCAAAAATCGTTAAAAAAAATAACAAAAACAATGAAATAATTAAACAACTGAAAAACTAAAAGAATTTAAAAACAAAATTCGTAAAAACAAAATCGAAAAAAAAAAATAATCAAAAAAGCGTTAAAAAAAAGATCGTAAAAAAAAAAAAAAAAAAAAAAAAAAAAAAAAAAAAATCGTCAAAAAAAAACGTAAAAAAACGTAAAGAAATAAAAAAAATAAAAAAAATAAAAAAATAAAAAAAAAGAAAAGAAAAAGAAAAAGAAAGAAAGAAAAAAAAAAAAAAAAAAATAAAAGAAATCTCAACCATTGATTTCATTAGATCCAAGGGCTCTAAGAGTGTACAAAGGATGCACCAAATATAAGGGATTCATGTGATCCTCTCTGTATATATATATATATATATATATATATATATATATATATATATATATATATATATATATATATATATAGATTTAGGTTCATATGAGAAGTAGTGCTTATATGAGAAATATGAGAAATAATCCTATCCATCCATCCTATGAAATCTAACGGCTCACATTACCCTCAATTACTTCTTCAACTCATTCACACGATATCAATTACCTACACTCAACTTCATCACTGTTCTATTGCAATACCTGCCACCAGTTCAACACTTTGATTTTCAGCTCCAACTCTTCAACAACGATTTCGATTTTAACTTCTTTATTCTTTTCTCATTATTTGCACAATTTCAGGTATAATTTTCTCTTTTATAAAACCCTAATTTCATACTTCGTCTAACTTTCGATATACCTCAATTTTGTTTGTTTCATTTTTGTTGAAATCGTGATTAATCGATGTTCTTGGTGCATTTGGCGTGCAGATTTATCAATTTTTTGTTTTGTATTTCGATTTCTTTCAATTTGATCAAGTAGTGCATGTAATTTGGTTCTCCATGTATTCAACTAAATTTTTCAATCTTGCCTGTTTGATTTATTAGCGTTTTGCTCGTATTAGCATGCCAAATCATTAACTATGTCTTCAGGTCGTTACATGCATTCATTTAATTTTGGTTTATATGAGTGTTAGTTCAAATGCACATAAGGTGTTTGTCAATTTGCTTCAATGAGTTTCACTTCGTAAACACGATTTCTGCTTTTTCCTTAGTCGGGTATTCGTTTTGATTGGATGCTTGTGTTCATGAATTAATTATGTGTGTAAATGAGATTGTGAACGTGCATTGTACCTATGCGGAGTGTCAGTAAATGTGATCGTGCTGTTGTGCTGCGTTTTGTTGTTTCGAGTTACTGTGTCGTTGTGCTGCTGTTAAAGGCTATTGTCTAGTCGTTTTTTAGCGTCATATCTGCCTCGTTGTGTGTAGTAACAACTACTATATTAGATAAATCTGCTTGTGATTCTAATTTTGGAAGTTTGATATAACGTGGAAGCCTATATCGATTGAGCTATGTTTTTATATAACGTCGATCAAGTATTGCATGAGTTTTGATTATATTTGTAGTGAAATTGATTTCATTTATCTTCTTTGTTTGATCTTCATCCTTTTTGGTATTTGTGAGTAGTTGTTGAATTGCACATAAGGTGTTTGTTGATTTGCTTGAGTGTGTAGTAGTTGAACGTGCCTACAATTTACAAGTTCATTTCTTTAAAATTACGTGTTCATTTCTTTTACCATATATGTTCATTTGTTCTACCTTACGTGTTCATTCCTTTTATCCAGCAAAAGTTTGAAGGTAAATTACTTCTCGTTCTTAATGTTGTTGGTTTATATGCTAGCTGTTTGGAAGGACTCAAGCATTTGTTGATAGCTGGTATGTTGTTTTTATTATATTTTTGATTTTTTATTTATTACTTGATAATGCTTCATTTATCTCCTTGTGACTTTTCGCTGATTCCTCTAATAACTAGTGTCTTACCATTGAAATCATGGTATAGGGGACTGAATTAATATTCATGTGAATACCCCTAATTTGTAGAGAAATCATGGTATAGGGGGCTGTGATTGCGCGTGTGCCTGATCAGAAGGATTAGACGACGGTCGTGGTGTACATGATGTAGATTATTACAAGCAATAAATTAAAGCTTTGTTTAAGAATCTCTCTCGATGTCAGATCGAATGTCGCTTTTTATGGTGCCGCTCAGTTTAATTAGTTAGGAGTAATGTTGATTTTGTTTCGATGAATAGTTGTGCATTTGAGTTGTTAGCTGCAGATTAATTAGGCCTGGTTCGTGTCGTGGTAGGAATCGTAGGATTAAGTTGTACACACTGCCTCCCTGATTCATTGATTATGTAAATTTTTGTTTTATACGAGTTTCATGGAAAGCAAATGATAAGTAAAAAAACACAGAATCCTCGTAATTGGTAAGTTGTGGTTATTTTGAGTATTGTAGAAAGCATATCATCAATGTTATTAAAGAATATAGATACAAGTAGTAAAAGGATTAGGTGCACAAATCTTTGGTAATGCTTGTTTTCTTCTTATTATTTTTTTTTTATTTTAGTTTTCAGGTGGATAAATTGCTCCATGCTGCTCCCATTATGGCTGCGTGATGCTATCTTTATTGTTGGTGTGATATCGTATCCGACTGTGTTTGTTGTCTGATTGCTCTACGTTGTAGTCATACTATCTGCTCGTCGCTTCTATGAGGTTGTTGATTTGCTACCATAGCTGGTAGGGCCTAACGCGGCTGCCTAGTCGCCGTTTGGGTGCTCGTGTCTGACATACTACCGCCACTAGTGTCGGGCTCCTGCTACTTGTTGCTTTGCCTGCTCGTTGCTTCTGTCTGCTCATGTTCACTCCCTCATTGAACTTATGTAGCTAAGGCCTAACGAGACATTTGGACAACTAATTGTATGAATATTTTTTTCATTTCTGCCTTAGCAAGTGGTCAAGGTGGATTTAAAATGTATTAATAAGTTAACCTCACTTGTCATTAAATTGGACCTTAAGTTCATTTCATTATAACCTGATGTTCATTTAATTATAACCTGATGTTCATTTCTTTATAAGCTGAGATTCATTTGATTATAACCTAATGTTCGTTTCACTATCATCACTTGATGTTCAATCTACTATAAAACGAGATTCATTCTACTATAATAGTTTGAAGTACATTCTAGTATTACATGAATTACATTCTATAATATTTTGAGGTGCATTCTATTATTACGTACATGAGGTTCATTCTACTATTACATGAGGTTCATTCCATTATAGCCTGAGGTTCATTTCATTATAACTTCAGGTTCATTTCATTATAACCTGATGTTCATTTCACTATAACTTGATCTTCATTTTAATTCATAGGGTACGTTTAACGTACTTCACACATTTTGTTTGATCTGTAAATATACGACATACATTTCAGTAGCATACAAGGTATATTTCATTAATTAGGGAGGTACATTTCATTAAAACTTGAGGTTCATTCTACTATAACTTGACGACATTCTATTATAACTTCAGGTACATTTACATATAACTTGAGGTTCATTTTACTATAACTTGACGTACATTCTATTATAACTTTAGGTACATTTCATTATAACCTTAGGTTTATCTCAGTCATGAGTGTGGTTCTTTTTATAACAAAGGAGGTATATGTTAGTAACATACGAGGTACATTTCATTATAGATGTGGTATATGTAACTAAAATGCGAGATACATCACGAGAACATCGACAAACAATCCTAAAAACGGAAAATGTAGTCATAGATAACGACTCATGAGTCACCAAAAAAAAACCTATATTACATGACAATTCATTCATTACAACCATGCGCTTCGTCTTGAATTCCTTAAAAGCTCGTGCTTTGTCATGAATTACACAAGCATATCATCGAACCTGCAAAATACAAAAGCAATATTATTAAACCACTAATAATTCTAAGTTTAACAATGACAATAACATACAAAATCGAGCTCGTATATCACGATGTAAACCAAACAACAATCCAGCAAGATTTATATACTCACAAAACACTTGTAAACCATCCAAAATGCTATATGTTACATTGTTATAAACGCCAACATGTCCCTCCACAAGTTAAACATGAACTAAAGCATTAAAAAGTGGTAAAACGATCAAACAAACTCCAAATATGGTTGTGTTGATAACCAAGCAGCAGCTATCAAGAGCAATTTGCTGCTTAAAACACATACTATGGCACTCAGTCCAAGATCAAATTAGACACCCACCACAGCTAATGCTCAAGTCAATAGCCCTTACACCGCCCAAAAACCAGTAGCGGTCAGTACAAAATGAAGAATAACTCTACATTTTTCTATGAAATGCAGCAACACTATTGCCACGATTTTGATAGCACATATAACACAATAACAGAAGGTTCAATAGCGTAACATCAATGCACTTAACACTAACAACAAGACTATGTCGAGGTAGCATCACGTCTACAAAAGCTACTGTACAGAGTATAAGCATCGTGACAACAGCAGGACCCATTTCATTTAAATGCCAGGTGTATTTCATTTACATGCGAGGTTCATTTCATTTACATACGAGATTCATTTATACTAACCAATGAGGTACATTTTATTAGCCCTAAAACTTGGAACGTATTTATGATTCAGACAACCAAGAGAATATCAATCTTTAATCCAATTGAATCTTATAAATGTATTTCTCAAATTATAGGTAATGTAAGTTTCAACATACACAGGTGAAAATAGCTGTAGGTACATTTTATCCAAACTACAGGTACATTTGAACATAACTGTAGGTACATTTGAGCATAATTAAAGGTTCATTTCCTAATTTTGTTGACTCAGGGGCCAATTTTCGACTTGAGTATCCAATCTAATAAAATCATAAAGGAGCCACATTTCCTAGCACAATTTCATTCATATGCTTCTCTAAGTACATGTCTCAAATTATAAGTAAAGTAAGCTTTAACATATGACAATGTTCATTTGAACCTAACTACCGGTACATTCCTAATTTGTTGAGTCAAGGGCCAATTTTTGACACAAATTCACAAATAATTATGCATTTGCAGCAATAATACCAAGACTGAAGTAGTTGACTCGAAATTGACATGAATAGGTAAATTCAAACATAATAATATGTGCATTCTTAGATTATTTTTACTATTGAACAAATTTTGAATAAAAAAAAAACCCTAGAAATTGATTAAATTTCAACGTAAACAGTTTGAAAAATATCAAAATTAAGAAATAAAGCATCAAAATTGAAAACGAATTTGAATGTAAGTCAAAATCAACAATTGATTATTTCAAATTAAAACACAGCAATTTAAAAATTTTGAATTTCGTAATTTTGAATGAAAAAGGGCAAGAGTTACCTTTTTATCTTCTTTTAGTGAGATTTGAATGAAAAAGGGCAAGATTCTCATACAATTATACAAGAATTTGAAGCTTCTAGCATCAGATTTGGTTGAATTTGTTGTTGTTGATGTTGATTTTTGTCGAAGAAAGGGAGGTATTGTAAGTTGTTTGTGTCGTTGGTTTAGCTAGCAGTAACATAATGTGTTTTTTTGAGTTATTTTGGTGAGATTTGGAGCGTTAGATTGAGTGACATGGAAGGCTAGGATCACTTCTCATATTTCTCATCTAAGGGGTACTTCTCACCGGAACTCAACCCTATATATATATATAGAAACAAGTTCAAACGAGACACCTAAATATTGCGAGACACAAACGAGACACAGCATTTTAGCCTTTTTGGTGAAACTTTAACATAGTTTCATGAAACTTCAAAAATTGTGAAACTTTAATGTCTTAAAGTTTCACAATTTTGTTAAAGTTTCACAATTTTTGAAGTTTTATAAAACTATGTTAAAGTTTCACAAAAAAGGCTAAAATGCTGTGTCTCGTTTGTGTCTCGTAATATTTGCTGTCTTGATATAACTTTACCCTATATATATATATATATATATATATATATATATATATATATATAAAGAAATAGGATCACATGACTCCCCTCAAATCTGGTGTGTCATGATCCTTCCTCAACCCTTAGATCTACTTGATCTAATGGTCAGATCTTGCCACATGATATCTCTCCTAATTTATTTTTAGATTTTTTTTCTCCCTTCTAATTTTTTCTTCGATTTATGTTTTTTTTTTTTTCTTAAATTGTTTGGTCAACCTTTTTTTTAAGTTTATTTTTCCCTTTTTTTTCTTTTTCTTTTTTTTTTTCCTCTCACAATTTTTTTTTTTTTTTTTTTTTTGACGATTTTTTTTTTTTTTTTTACAATTTTTTTTTACAATTTTTTTTTTGCCTTTAATTCTTATATTACTTGATACAATGTCACTGTTATTTCGAAATGGAATCAATGTTACTTTAAAATGTAACACATGTTACTCTAATATTTTTAATTTTTTTTTGTTTGCCTTTAATTCTTATATTACTTGATACAATGTTATTGTTTCTTCGAAGTGCAATCAATGTTACTTTAAAATGTAACACCTGTTACTCTAATAACTTAAACGGAGTACATGTTATTTTAACAAATTTTTATATATTTTTATATATTTTCTTGATACGATATTCAATGTTACTTTAAAGTATAACAACTGTTACTCTAATAGCTTATATGTGTTATTTTAACAAATTTTTATTAATTCTTAAGTATTTTTTGATACGATGTGCCTGTTACTTCAAAGTGTAACAATTGTTACTCTAATAACTTTTACGTTTTATTTTAACAAAATTTTATTAATCCTTCTATTTTCTTGATGCGATGTTACTATTTCTTTGACGTGAAACCAATGTTACTTTAAAGTGTAACAATTGTAACTCTAATAGCTTGTACGTGTTATTTTAACAAACATTTATTAATCCATATATTTACTTGATATGATATTATTGTTACTTCAAAGTGCAATCAATGTTACTTTAAAGCGTAACAACTGTTACTCTAATAGCTTGTACATGTTACTTTAAGTTATAATACTTGACAAAATCATGGTAATAAAATTTTATATAATTATTCGTCAATTGTTACTTTAACGTTTATTTGTTATTACCTTAATATAATAATAAAAAAAAAATATAACAAAAACATTGAAATAATCAAGTAATTGAAAAATTAAAAAAATTAAAAAAAAATAGCAAAAATCGTTAAAAAAAAATAACAAAAACAATGAAATAATTAAATAACTGAAAAACTAAAAAATTTAAAAACAAAATTCGTAAAAAAAAAAAAAATGTAAAAAAAAAAAAAAAAAAAAAAAAAAAAAAAAAAAAAAAAAAAAAACGTAAAAAAACGTAAAAAAAAAAAAATAAAAATAAAAATAAAAAAAAAAGATAAGAAAAAGAAAAAGAAAAAGAAAGAAAGAAAAAAAAAAAAAAAAATAAAAATAAAAGAAATCTCAACCATTGATTTCATTAGATCCAAGGGCTCTAAGAGTGTACAAAGGATGCACCAAATATAAGGGATTCATGTGATCCTCTCTGTATATATATATATATATATATATATATATATATATATATATAGAGAGAGAGAGATAAGATCTTTCAAGCCCTAAGTCTAGAGAAAGCCATTGAGTCGTAATCTAAGCCATTGGATCATCAAAATCAACGGCTGAGATTAAATCTCAAAAGGATGTGGGACGGCCGGAAAAATTGGTATCTTTTTTTTTTTGTTAAAATCTCATTTTTGGTTAAAATCTCGAATTTTTGGTTAAAATCTCAAACCCTAATTTTGGGCTTAACGACTTTCTCTCATATCTTGGGCTTAAAAGATCTTGTCCCTATATATATATATATAGATTTAGGATCTCGTGCGAACTAGTCTTATGTTACTTAACTGCATTTAACTAGTATTACAAAATCAAACTTATGTACTCATGCATGCCCATCAGAGATACCCGTATCCGTACCCCCCCAAAAAACAAACCCGATGATGAAAAGGACTTTCATGCATGCTTTTAAAAGAGTCGAAACGGTACAAAAGTGTCTAAAACGTATTTAGTCATTTTTAACGTATTAATTTGGATTTGCATAATCATAAAAATAAATGTCACTCTTAGTCATTATGAACATAACACGAGCACGATACAGGAACGTCTTGTTAAGCCAAGCCACAAAAACAGCCCAACTAGCTACAAAACGGCCCAAACTTACAAAAACGACCCAAAACGCACACTAACACAACACTCAAAACGGGCCAAAGTGCATCCCGTGTCACATTTTACGAGTTTTTTTTTTTAGGCGTGTAATTCATGTCTTATGTAATTAGTTCATTCTTTTCAAATTGTATTTGTTTATTTATTTTATTTTTACATATTCATTAGTCGTCGTTGTAAAATTGCTCAGTTTATTGATTATCTTCTATTGATAAAAATTTATGATGTTGTCTATTCGATCATTTACATCGGCTTCACACTTGTTGGAATCTCCTCCTCCTAATCATCGTCGTCTCCGCCGCGCTCAATAACTTTCGTCGTCAGTGAACTAGATCGCCTCCGCATACCTAATCGCCACACGGCGAAAGATGTCGTATGTCGCACACTAGGTGTTTGATGAAATGCCTCAACGAAGTTTTTGTAATTGTTTTAAACAAAAGTACCACTAATTTACACTGAAAGTATCACATTATTATACAAGAAGTATCACTATGTTGTTGAATTTATTATGATTATGATTTTACAATGTTTCATTACTCAATATATGAATTTAACGTAAGAAGTATCAAATGTTAATACAAGAAGTATCAAAATGTTACATAAGAAGTAATACACAAGAATAAAGAGATATTGATTAAAATCAAAAGTATATATCCTTCATACTTAAAAGTATTGCAACAATCTATAAAAAGTATCACAATCGTTTATTAAAAGTATCACAACGTTCAACATCCATATCAAATATTTAAGTTCTACCTCCTGCAAAAAGTATCATTTACTATAACTAAAAGTATCACTGCGTAGAACTAAAAGTATCAAAAAAAAAAAAATCGTAGTAACTGTATAACTATAAGTATCACTGAGTATAACTAAAAGTATCACTGCGTAGAACTAAAAGTATCAAAAAAAAAAAATCATAGTAACTGTATAACTAAAAGTATCAATGAGTATAAATAAAAGTATCAGTGACAAGTCGAAAGCAGCCGCTAGCGCTTTTTTTTTTTTTTTTTATTCTATTTGTTTGGCTGAATCTTGGCCCTCCATTATTTTGATCTAATGGCTTAGATTAGGATGTAGGATGTAAAAAGATGTTAGGATGTACCGGATCCTAATTCTCTCTCTCTCTCTCTCTCTCTCTCTCTATATATATATATATATAGATAGATTTAGGATCTCGTGCGAACTAGTCTTATGTTACGAACCGTACGAACTAGTATTACAGCCCAAACTTATGTACTCATGCGCGCGGCCCACTGTAGATACCCGTATCCGTACCCCCCAAAAAACAAACCCGATGATGAAAAGGACTTTCATGCATGCTTTTAAAAGATTCGAAACGGTACAAAAGTGTCAAAAGCGAATTTAGTCATTTTTAACGTATTAATTTGGATTTGCATAATCATAAAAATAAATGTCACTCTTAGTCATTATGAACATAACACGAGCACGATACAGGAATGTCTTGTTAAGCCAAGCCACAAAAACAGCCCAACTAGCTACAAAACGGCCCAAACTTACAAAAACGACCCAAAACGCACACTAACACAACACTCAAAACGGGCCAAAGTGCATCCCGTGTCACATTTTCACAAAACTAGACTTTACAATACCGTAAAATAATATAACCTAATATTATTGTATTTCAAGCCAAAACCAAAAAACACGACAAAAACCGAAACACGAAAACCGAAATTCGGACCAAAACAAAACAACTTAACCCCTAAGTTAATTACATCACAAAACATAATCATTACCCTCCTAAAACGTCACTTAACAAAGGCGGCTTAAAACAGCCCACCAAAACAAAAATAAAATCGCCAGTTGACAGGCGATTAAAAATTTAAACGCCTGTCAACAGGCGATTATGTTTTTGTTTTGGTGTGCAGTCTTTTTAGTTTTCCTACAAAATCTAACCCAAACAAAATTAAAAACGCCTGTACACAGGCGATTTAATTTTGTGCACCCACAAAAACGAGCCTTTTCCTATAAATACCCACCCTCACATTCATTCAAAAACACCGACCTCGGAATAAAAAAATCGGCTTTTCAATACACATACACTACTCACAAAATCCACTCAAAATACCGTCTTTCCATTTTCGAAAGGTAAACATTTTACCTACGTTTGGGACGTTTGAGACTCGGACAAAGGGGTTACATTAACCCCAACCCGATATTGGCATTAGCGAAGCCGTATTCGTAATACGGTTGTAGTAATTCGGATTCGTAATCCGTCTAAACCCCGCCAATATCGCATAAATAACGACTCATTATCGCTAAAGCAAATCGACGTCACTTTTATAATTATGCAAGTCCTTATTCATGCATTAAATAACGACTAGAATCACGGTTCCAACACTAAATTATACCGTTTCATAGAGTCTTTTAGCATGTCAAAACTGAGGGTTTTCACAAATTCTTAAAGAGTCAAATACGAGGTCGGAAAATAACGTTTATGATAATAATTTAGTCAATAAATTATTATTTAACGTACATTTCCTATAGTAAAGTCATTATTTTGACGATTTACATTATTTATGCATTTTTATCGAGTCATATATATTCGCACTTGTACGTAGCGTCATTTTAGCCCAAATATCGAAATTAAATAAATGTTTTCAAATTAGTAGAGACTACTTTTACGTAGGCTTTTTGATTTCAGTTTTCAAAACACATTTTTGTCAAAACTTTTGAAAAGTAACCTCACTCCGAATCCCTTCTCTGGTTTCAAACCTCAGACGGATAGGTATCGACGCACCTTGAAATCTGAGACACTCGTGTCTGGTATTTCAAGACGCGTTGAGTAGGTTCCAAATTCCTTTAATATTTGGTGGCGACTCCGAAAATACATTTTCAAAAAGGATTTTCTACTTTTCTTTTTTGGTCACAAATTCATGCAATGATCTCCCCTATTTTTACAAAACTTCGCACCCCCTTTCCTGCGAGGCATTCAAGACCCTACGCCAAGACGGCGAGGTCTGGCGCCACAGGCGCCGATAGGTAGCTTTCCTGCACCTTCACCGGGCGACTACTGGGACGAGCATGATTTTTATTATTTTTGAAAAACTAGTTTTTCTTTCATTTTAAAATCATAAAGAAGTGAAGCTTGAAACTTTGAAAACATTTACGCTTTCGATATTTGGGCAAAAGTACGTTGAGTCGAATCCTCCTGATTCATAACCACACCCTTCGAGGAACGGCCCCTAGTAAAGCTCGCTTCATAAGTGAGATAACTCTGGACACGTTGTTCTCTCACCCCTCCACGATTACAAGTACGGCATCCGTACAAACGATCGTAACCAGTGAAACTCGAACGCTCTAGGGCCCGTCTTGAATTCACACCTAAGACGTGTGTGGTCTTGCGGGTGCCCCTACCAAAACGTTACGGGAATCGCCCGAGGGAACCTTACCCTATTAGCCAAAAACCGGTGTTTATATGTACAAGCGAAGCTATAGTACCCTCACTATAGTCGTCTTTCAAAACCATTGCATGCAAAAACATTTCCTAGGCATTATACTTTTAAAATACGTCCATTTTTGAAATTACTTTTTCAAACTTTTTTCAAAAAAGGTCATACTTTTTAAAACACGCCGTTAGGCTCTTTGACCTATAGTCATCCGAGTTTGATAAATAATATGCCAGTGCATTTAAAACCGATCCAGGATGATCACTAGATCCCAGATCTTTTTCAAAACATAAATGAATTATGTGACTGACGTATCGTCATAATGCATTTATTGCAAAAATTTCATAGAGCAAAAACCCGAAAATGTCAATACATTTCGGAGATTTTAAATGAAATTAACTTTCAGTACATTAGGATTAGCTCTAAGTCGAGTGACTCTTTAGTCATCCCGATTTAATCTTTTTTTCTCTCAAAAAAACAAAAACGCGGGCTCGTTCAGATGTGAACCCGTCGATTTTAATTTTGAATCAAGTGACCTATCGTCATTTTGATTTAATTCCCTGAGTCACACGTAAAAGACGAACAGGAGATCGCCTTTTACCCAATTTTAACATCCTCAGACCGACTAGCCTATCGCTACTTCAGGTTTGATCCTTTTTATCGTAATGATAAACCCCTAGCAACATACCGCTAAACTGGGTTAATCAGATTATGATCATACAAATTTTCCTACCTCGAGATTAGGGACGTGTCAACATGCCCCTACCTCAAAAGCTTCTTGTGTCTTTTAAGCTAAAAACACGGGTCGAGTCATGCACCCACTTTTTCTTCTTTGTTTTTCTTCTATTGTGAATGCGATTTTTCGTTGAGTCTTTTCTTCCCTTTTAGAGTCACTAAAGGTTTGAAAACTTTGTCAGGTCCACTCATTGAAAAACCCTGAACACCCGGCTCGCAAATACAATATGAACTTCCGTTTCAACCTCGCAAGTGACGAAGCTGCCTTTCCACCACCTCCTCCGCTAATGACGATCACCGAACACGTAAGGCTGCTTGACCACAAGATAGCCAACCTCGCCGCCTGCTCAACATCCGCCGCCATGCGTAAGATCGAATCGATAAAAACGCTAGACTATTCGGGCCAAGAGTCCGCCGACACAAAGAAGAGGATTCGATCCCTAGAAGATGAAATTCACAAGTACAACCGCCAAAACTACAGATCATGGTCGCCAGGGCAATACCTCTCGAACCACGACATAACTACCGAACCCTTTAACGTCAGAACTCAAGGCACCAAAGAATAAGAACCAATTTTCCTAGCACAACCCACTCTGCTGTACCAGGTCATCACCGGTTGGGCCGTTCGCCACAACAAATGACGAAGGTTCGACCCCCTCTTTATGTCCTACTCAAAGGCATTGGGAAAACTCGTGAAAGAAAAACATTCGCATCTCCCCAAGCCCACCAAATGAACCACCCGAGGATAAGAAACCACTATCATGGCACGAAGACTGCATCGTGGAATTCCACAGGGAAGCGGACATGACACCGAGAATCAAGCTCGCTTTGAAGAATGTAATCCAAGACATGATTGACAACGAGACGATCGACAAGCCAAGCATAGCTCCTAAACCAACACCCAAAGATCGCACGCCTGCTTCACCCCATTTTCGTGGGAACGCATCCCATCCTCAATCATCCCCTCCTCGGCTCCGCGGCGATCACGTAGTCAACGCCCTCGCGACAAAGATCAACAAAGAATTCTAGAATAACATCGATCACATCCACCAAGCTAAGTCAAAAACAAAACCAAGGCGTGAGGACAAGGAAGGAGACTTCACCCAGATCCCTTATCAAGACTCCTCAGCAAATTGAGCGGCCACAATAAGACTTCTCACCTCCAACGTTCATTTCAAGATCCAGCAGAACTACTAATACCGCCAGAATTCCCTCCCAAATGCACAAGCAAAGGCAGAGACAAGGGCATAGTCAAAAGTATGACCATCCTACCCATAACGAACGACCCTTCCTTTAACACAGCATGGCATGACACCGAAAATGTCCTCCCAGCACAACTCATTAGCCGCATCATCCGGGATTGGCTACGCAGACCTGCCATCCTTCCAAGATCCGCACAACCCAGCACTCTACATAACCGTAGAGTGTCGTAACATGATATTACCCGTTACCCTCATCGACAATGGCTCCGCAATCAACATCCTGCCCCTAACAACTGCCCTCAAGCTAGGACTAAAGGAAAGTGATGTCACCCCTTGCTCCAAAAACATAAGAGCGCATTTACGGCATTCTCACGCAGCATAGAAGGAGTCATATCACTACACATCATGATAGGATTCATCAAGACAGAAACCGAATTCCAACTCATGGACATTCCCCCGGCGTACAATATGTTACTAGGAAGGACGTGGATTCACGCTACCGGGGTCATAACATCAACTCTCCACCAAAAGGTCAAAATCCCTTTTTATGATGAGGTCATCACCATAGAAGCCTCAGATTTCCGAGCCGCCCTCCGACAACTGAAGCTCGAAGAAGACGCCACCCAATCTACCGACGACTCAGAAAATCCTAATTCAAGCGTCTACACCTAGAGTCTAGGATCCTGCATCATCATGACGCCATTTTTCTAAAAACGGCTAGGTCACTCAATTATATTCCTATTATAGTAAGTCTCAGTAAGTAACTAGAGTCATTAAGGTTATCCAAAGCTCCCTCGTCTGAGCTATCTTCAAATGTAACCGCTTTTGATAACATTAATAACATGAAAGTTTTTGGTTACTCTTTGCCTTATTTAAAATCTACATATTCTAATGATCACGATAAATTTAAACTAAAAAACATTGCATTATATAGATACATTGCAAGCATTGTCTCAAAACCCGAACAGGACCCCATTATCAAGACAACAACCATCGACATAGGCACGCCCGAAGAGCCTCAAGAACTGCAACTGGGGGCTTCACTGAGCACAGAAGAAAGGGCCACATATACCAAGCTCCTCGCAGAGTTTAAGGACGTCTTTGCCTGGTCATATAAGGACATGCCCAAGATAGACCGCGAGATACCGAACACCGCATCCCGATCAAGCATGGTAGCGACTCGGCCAAACAAGCTCGACGCATCAAGCCGTAATGGTCTCTCATGGTCAAAGAAGAGATCGAAAACAAATACAAGTCGGGTTCATCCGAGTCATCGAATACTCAGATTGGGTTTCCAACATGGTCCCAGTTATGAAGAAAAACGGCAAAATACGAGTATGTGCCGACTTCCGGGACCTAAACAAAGCCTGCCCAAAAGACGATTTCCCACTACCTCACATGGACATCCTAATCGACAACACAGCAGACCACGCCATCATCGCTATTCATGGATGGATATGCAGGATACAACCAAATCAAAATGGCAAAGAGCGACATGCCAAAAACCACTATCGTGAACCCTGGGAACATATTGCTACACGCCATGCCATTTGGGCTCATAAATGCCTGCGCTACCCACCAACGCATCGCTACCACCTTGCTCCACGACATGATGCATAAGGAGGTCGAGGTATACGCCGACGACATGATCGTAAAATCAAAAGAAAGGGATGACCACGCCACAAACCTTCTAAATTCTTCACCCGAATCAGCAAAGATAAGATGCGATTAAACCCACGTAAATGCACCTTTGGGGTCACATCGTGCAAGTTCTTTGGGTCACATAGTAAGCCGTAGCGGGATCGAAATAGACCCAACCAAAATCAAGGCAATAATGGGTATGAAACCGCCAAGCAACATCGATTTAAATAAGGAGCTTTTTGGGACAAGTCCAATATATCTCCCGATTTATCAGCAAACTCACCATGATTTGTGAGCCAATCTTCAAAAAATTGAAGAAAGAAGAGCATACGAAATGGGACGACGATTGTCAACAAGCTTTCGACAAAGTCAAGAGCCTGCTCACAAATCCCCCCGTTCTGGTACCCCCACAAAAGGACTTGCCCCTATCGCTATACTTAACGACCACGCCAAACGCTATGGGTGCCATGCTCGCCCAAGAAGTCAACAACGAAGAACGGGCCATCTACTACATCAGCAAAAAATTCCATGATTACGAAACTCGGTATGAACTGGCCGAGAAAAGTCGCCTCGCCGGTCCTGGGCAACCAAAAAGCTCGACACTACCTACTCACTAGCACAACAAGTGTCTACTCCCTAATGGATCCCCTCAAATACCTGTTTGAAAAACCGGTCCTAAACGGGCGTATGGCCAGGTGGACTCTACTTCTCGCCGAGTACGAACTCAAGTACCTCCCTCTGAAAGTAATCAAAGGAAGAGCGGTTTCGGACTTCCTCGCAGAAAATGCTATCATCGAACAACCCATGATCGATACAATGTCATTTCCGGACGATGGAATCTTCGCCATAGAAAGCGGAGTAATCGGCAATTATACTGACGGCGCCAAATTACCGCGGCTATGGAGTCGGAATACTCCTAATATCCCCAAACGGCGACCATACTCCACTCTCAATCAAGCTCGACTTTAGCGTTACAAACAACGCCGCAGAATACGAATCCTGCATTTACGGCCTGCAAGCCGCCATCGCCCTCAAAATAAAGAACCTTCGCGTGCATGGAGATTCGTTCCTCATCATAAACCAAGTTACAGGGGCATGGAAGATCATGAGTGAAACCCTCACCAAATACCAAGCAAAAGTACAAAAACTCCTAACCAACTTCGACTGCATCGAATTTTACCACCTCCCAAGGGAAGAAAACCAGTTTGCCGACGCACTGTCAAAACTCTCATCCCTCCTGAACATGCCACCAGACATGAAGTTACTACCCATCATCGTCGAAAGACGTGACGAACCAGCATACATCCATACCATTGACCTGGACGGCCGAGCGCATGCAGCCTTGGTATCAAGCCATAATCAACTACAAAATGCACAACACTTACCCACCCGACAATCGATAAACGTGGACAGAGCTATCGGACTCTAGCTTCCCAATTTGTGCTAGAAATGGGACAATTGCTCAAGAAAACACCACAAGGAACGCCGCTCATATGTGTCGACTACAAGAAGCGGGCAGAAATCGCCACACAAGTCCATGACGGCTAACGCGGACCCCACATGAACGCCGAGCACTCGCAAAGCGCATTCTACGGCTATGATGGTATTGGACAACCATGGAAGCAGACTGCATCCAATACGTTAAGCACTGCCACAACTGCCAAATTTTCAGCAATGTCCAACATGTACCCACCTTCACCACTATACAGCCTAACCTCACCCTGGCCTTTTTCAACTTGGGGCATCGACGTAATAGGAAAAGTCCACCCCATCAGAGCAGGAGGTCACTGTTTCGTACTAGTGGCAATCGACTACTTTACAAAATGGGTAGAAGCAGCATCTTTTCGAACCCTCGGCTCCAAAGAAGTCGCCAAGTTCATCCAGACGAACATCATATGCCGGTATGGCATACCCCATGAGTTCATCAGCGATCAAGGCTCGTGACTTTCGGTAGCGAGGCGAAGCCATACTCACAAAATACAACATCCAACATCACAAATCCTCGCCCTATCGACCCCAAACCAATGGAGCCGTTGAAGCAGCAAACAAAACGGTCGTCACCAAACTCGAGAAGATGATCGACAGTTGCAGAGATTGGCCCAACAAGATACCATACGCATTATGGGGATACCGCACTACCATTCGCACGCCCACACGCATGACCCCCTATTTTCTCACCTACGGCATGGAGGCCGTCCAACCAGTGGAAATAGAAATACAATCACTACGCATACTAATGGAAAGTAGCATCCCGTAAGCGTAATCGGGCCCGTGAATCCGGCATTTAACAACTCATGCTCCTGGACGAACGCCGACTGCATTCCCTGAGTACTGTACGAATGTACCAAGCCTGACTACAACGAGCATTCAACAAACGAGTGATAGGATTTAGTCGCGTCTCCTAATCAAAAATAAGTCCAAACTCACTCTAATAGGTAGCAAGGGTAAGTCGGGTCGATATCCACAGGGAGATGGTCGCTTAAGTTGGTTATTTTTAGTGATTCTAGTCTTGGTTCGAAGGGTCGAGGTTACTAAAGCTATAGCGGAGAATAAGGGTTTAAAACTTAGAGGAAAAAGGTCTAGGGAATCGGGTTAGGCACGGGGAATGCTAGGTCAAAGGATGGTGACAGAAATGAGTAGGAAAACGCTCTCGCTAGGGGTAACCTAGGTCTCTGGGCCCTAAGCTCCTTTAGGTCTCAAATGCGGGCTCTCGTGAACTTACAAGTGAGGGTCCTAATGATTGGTCTCGTGTCCTACCCTAAACTAGGCTTTCGGTCTTAAGTTTAAGGGTGACAAACGCTCACAAATCCTTGGCCAAAGGATCAACAAACGATACAAACGAGACAATCAAAACGAGCGAAAACCTAACTCAAAACATCATCAGAAACAACCCAAGCATGCACCCATGATTCACCCTACTTCCCTAGAATAAGAACTACTCAAGCATAGCGGAAATGATAACAAAAGCAATAGAGAAAGACGAAGACATGATTACAAACAATATAAAATGAAATCACAATGAAAATAGGAGTAAGAAATTGATAATACCAATCAGAAATTTGATGAAACAAAGGACTAATTCGACAACAAAAACCAAATAGACGATAAAACTAGAGCAATCCGAGTCGGGAATTGAAAGTACAAGAGATCAAATTATTTAAACCTAAGTTTTCTTGAGAATAAACTTAAAAGTGTTGTAAAAATCTTTGGAGAGAATGATCCGAAATTATAATGTTTAGGCCTTCAAATAGACGTAAGTATTTTGAGCCAACGAGGAGTCACAGGGCCGTCCCGACCGGGACAAGGGTGGTCCCGTCCGGGACATAGTCATCCCGTCCGGGACAGGGTCATCCGGAGGGTTCACTTTTTCAACCGTAACTCACTCGTTTCTTGGCGGAATTAAGCGTGTGACTGCCGTTGGAAAGCTATCGTGACGAACTATCATCTCCACTTGGTCTTGCATCCATTGGAGGTCTAAAACTTGAGATATAACCATTTGAAGTTGACCTTGCGTCGGCTTTAGTTCACCGTGACTTGACTTTGACCTTGATCTTGGTCCTAACTTGTCGATGTTGACCCAAGGCCTAGGGACAAGGCGGGGACCATCCCAAAGGGTAGGGACGGGTCTAAAGTGAATAATTGAGCTCGCGTGCTCGCCCCATGGTCCCGGACGCCTTCAAACGTCAAAACGCGGCTCGTACGCGAGCGAATCGGCATGAAACCAACTCGGATCTTCACGAAACTTTATGAAACTTCACGAAACCTCTCAACAAGCATCCTATACTCCAAATATGCGTGTGTACCTGCAGAATGGACACAAAAACGCAGCAGTGCCAAAACGGGGAGAAATAGGAGTCAAACGCAAGTAAAAGCGCAAGAAACGCAGAAAAAGCTCGTGAAGCGGGGCTAAATATAAGTAAATATATGACCCATCAAACTCCCCCAATCCGAACCGTTGCTTGTCCTCAAGCAACCAAGCATGACAGAAAATAGAGGACAAAGCGAGCAAAAGAATACTTCCCCAAACAATCGCCAAACCGCAAGCAGCTTGAGCAAATGGCTATCGATCCCGAAACAACATGGGACGTATGGGAATAGCAAGCTAACGGCTGAGAATTACAAGACGGCGCAGGATGAATAGCATGGCTTAAACATAGGCTCTCTAGCAATCAAATCATGGACCTCTCGCGGTTTCCACTCTAGCACACATGATGAACAGGGCGATATATGTGATGACACTCACCTACTCGACTAGTGGAAGCACGCCCGCAATCTAATGTGGACCAAATCTCGCATTCCCGTACACAATAATGTCACAAAAACGAACCAAACATGAGGGCTTACATAGGAAATGAGGGTGTAAAGGCCAAAGAGAGGTTAAGGGTGATAAGGTTGAACAAATGATTATGGAATCGTGGAGCTAAGCCACTAGAAACCACTCGTACTACTCAAGTGCTCGTCCAACCAACAAAGAACCCAACTCTCATGAAAACGGACCGAAAACAGCATATCGGTCTCCTTTACACGTTAACGCAACAATAGCAACAAATTTCAAGTGCTCGCTCATGTAAAACAACAACAACTTCTTCATTTTGTGCACACACTTTCTTCTTCTTTTTGAATTTTTGTGTTTTGTTTGATTTTTTCAGATTTTTCTTTCTTTTTTCTTGAGCAAAAAGAGCACACTCACATAGGTTGCGGAAATACCTCATCAAAGGTCGGGGAAACAGCAATCCCGACTCATATTCACCATCACTCTCAAAGCCAACGACGTCAGCAAGTCGTAGCAAAACAAAGATCACAACCCATCGGACAAGCACAAGAGTAAGCAAAGCGGTAACTAGCAAGGCTAGGGTAGGCTATTTAGGCAAGTAGCTAGCAAACTCATGTGGGTAAAGGGTAAAGGGATCGTATAAGAGAGGATAAAAGCAATGCATGAACATGGTGAATCATAAGCAATCAACTAAAGCCTCATATACCAAAAACAAGTGACAGAATCATGGGAAGCACGGGATAGGGGCCACACTTATGCGCGTTGATATTACGCACCCCACGAGGAGAACTACTCTCAATAAAGCACGGGACCGGATAGATGTCACCGGCCGCAGGAGGCTAAAAACCTCACAAAATAGTAGCTCAAGTCCATGAAATAATAAAGCCAACAAGAAAAGCACGCCATCATCTCCGCAACACGTCTCAACATCCCCGAAAGCGCTAATCCAACAATGAAAAATCATGCCAAAGCTCAAAGCACACAAGGGAAGGGATGTCGGGAAAGAATAAAGGTAAAAACATGCTCAAAACAACGGAATGGGATACGTATTTTTGGTATTTTTGTGAAATTTTCTGATTTTTTTGTAATTTTTGGGATTTTTCAGATTTTTTTGATTTTTGTGATTTTTTGAAAAATGAAAAACGAAAAAGAAAACGCAAAAATAAAGCAAAGCGGAAAGCAAAGCGTTTCTCCCCCCAAACCGAACGACACATTGTCCCCAATGTGTCCTAAAGCACATCAACACGGGGACCCGTAAAATAAGGGAGAAAAACGAGCAAAGAAAGTCTTAAAAGAAAGCAAAGTACATACAATATATTTACAAGCAAAACGTTCCCCCCAAACCAGCTTCAAACTGGGGGCGCAGCAGGGTACGGGAAGTACCACCAACCATGGGCCTCGTCATAAACGACCCCACTACCATCGTCTTCTTCATCATCGTATCCATCGTCATCATCCACAAAGACCATCATCTCGGCCAAAACCAAAGATCAATTCGCCAACAAGAAGAACAACACCGCGCACATGGGCTTTGAATACACCTCTCCCCGCACCCAACCTCCCTAGCGTACCAGCAGTCATGACACAAGGAAGCACGGCCTCAAGAGGGTCCCCCTTGAGGGCCTGCGGTAAGTACTCATCCACGCAATCATCTATAACGCCAGCGAAAAGACGGTCTCCTCTAACATGGGACGCTTTAAAGCGTTAGAAAGGTTGAAAGTAACTTTATCACCTCCTATATCCAACGCCAATTTCCGTTCTTGACGCCAATGATAGCACCAAGGTGCAAGAAAGGCCGACCCAATATAATTGGAATTTGGGAGTCCTCGGCCATGTCAAGAACAATGAAATCGACGGGAACGAAGAACTTACCAACCTTGCCGGGAACGACCTCCAAACCACCGAGTGGGCGTTTGACAGAACGATCCGCCATCTGAAGAGTGATATTAGTTACTTTCAACTCGCCCATGTGGAGCTTCTCGCACACCGAGTAAGGCATGACACTCACGCTTGCACCTAAATCACACAAGGCTTTATCAATGAAAGTAGTTCCAATAGTGCAAGGGATCGAGAAGCTACGGATCTTTCAATTTAGGAGGAGACTGGTTTTGTAAAAGTGCACTACACTCGGCAGTGAAAGCCACAGTCTCAACCTCACTGAACGATCGTTTACGAGTAAGTATGTCTTTGAGGAATTTAGCATATGCGGGGACTTGAGTGACTAGTTCAGTAAAGGGGACGGTTACCTTCAAGTCCTTGACGACCTCCATGAACTTACCAAATTGACTATCGAGCTTAGATTTTACCACTCGGCTCGGGAATGGTAATTTATACAGAATTGGCGGCTCGACAGGCTTAGCTTTCTCCGCTTCCTTGGGCTCCACGTTCTCGGCCACCTGCACACCACCACCATCCACGGCCTGTTCTCCTTGGGGCACGGCTGCCCCATTTCCCTTGCCCGCTCCACTCGTGCTTGCTCCATTGCTCTTCGTACCTGCTCCTGCAAAACTATCACTAGAAACATGCATATCGTTAGGAGAAAGAGGAGGGTTTACCTCACTTACCACCGTGAGGCATGGGTGGACCATCATAGCTCGTGGCCACTCCTTAAAGAAATGGCGTTGATCGACTCATGTTGTTGAGGTTGAGTGCCTTGCGATGGAAGGTTACGGTTTCCGTTGAGAACTTGAAGAAGCAAGTTGAGCCATTTGTGTTTCAAGCATCTTGATGGCGGCGTCTTTAGCTTGATCGCTCTTTTGCATTTGAGCCATCATTGTTTCTTGATTTTTAGCCATTTGCATCATCATGGCTTGCATGGCATCCATTCGATCGGGAACCGGAGCGGGAACAACGGGTGGTGGGGCATTTTGTTGTTGAAAATTAGGCGATTGAAGCCCTGGGAGGGTTATAAGGTCGAGGAGCATTGTTGTAGCTGGAATTTTGTGGACTGTTTTGGTATTGTGGTAGTTGTGGGCTGAAGTTTTGTTGTTGGGGAGGTGGATTCAAGACATTTTGGCTCTTGTAAGACAAATTCGGATGGTTCTTGTAGCCCTCGTTGTAATAGTTCGAGTAGGGTCTGTTTGAGATTGTAAAGCATGCGCATGTTGAGATTGTGTGTCCATACCTCGGCATTCCATTGAAGTGTGACAGGGAACGCCACATGTATTGCAAGGTACATCATAAGAAGTGTGCAAAGCCGCTACCGTTTGTCCACTAGCACTCGAGGAACTACTACCCGCTTGCATTTGACTCATAATCATCGCGGTCATAGCATCCATTTTTGCGGAAAGCATGGCTACCATATCACCATCGGTCTTACCTCCAATCCTAGGCACATTCCTAGAGCTCCCATATTGCGCGTTGTGAATCGCCATTGCCTCGATCGTATCGATGGCCTCCTCCACATCAATATTGTCAAAGCGGCCATTCGCCATGAGTCAAGCACTTGGCGTGACTCGTTGTAAAGACCGTTATAAAACTGCATGACAATAAACCATTTATCCATACCGTGGTGAGGGCATTGACGTTGAAGGTCTTTGTATCGCTCCCACGCATCATACAACGTCTCATCCCCTCGTTGGCGGAAGCTCGTGATTTGGCTTCTTAGCATGGCGGTCTTTTCAGGCGGAAAATATTTTTGATAGAATGCCAAGACTAAGGAGTTCCAATCGGTGATGGCTAGTGCAACCCGGTTCAATGAATTAAGCCACAGCTTGGCTTTGTCTCGGAGTGAAAAAGGGAAGAGCATCTCCCTAATTTGGTCTTGAGTGACCCCCGTTTGCTTAATAGTGGAGCAATAATCACAAAAGTTTTGGATGTGCAAGTTAGGGTCCTCGCCGGGACTCCCTCCAAACTGAGTGCGCTCAATGAGATTGATAAACGCGGGCTTGACTTCAAAATTGTTGGCGGCAATGTTGGGCATAGCATTGCCCGTAGGAACTTGATCCGCGGTAGGCCTCGAGTGATCCGATAGCTTAACCATTTTCTTTAGCTCGGGCGTCGGTTCAATGTGAGCTTCTTTGTTGGATGATGGAGAAGAGGAAGTAGCCTCCAAGTCTTTGAGCAAGTTCTTGCGCCTCAAGAATGTACGCCCCGGTCCCGGGTCAAATTCGATTGCTAAACCCTTTTGAGACGTACGCGTTTGCCTGGGCATACAAAAACACTAGAGGTAACGATAAGTAGCGGCCTCAAGGAAGCGAGGCTCCTTGAGACAAGAGTAACAAATAAGAAAAGAACCAAATAAACAACGAAAAACAAAGCCGTCTCCCCGGCAACGGCGCCAAAATTTGATAGGATTTAGTCGCTCTTCCTAAATAAAAATAACACCAAACTCTCTCTAATAGGTAGCAAGGGTAAGGCGGTATGATATCCACAGGGAGATGGTCGCTTAAGTTGGTTATTTTTAGTGATTCTAGTCTTGGTTCGAAGGGTCGAGGTTACTAAAGCTATAGCGGAGAATAAGGGTTTAAAACTTAGAGGAAAAAGGTCTAGGGAATCGGGTTAGGCACGGGGAATGCTAGGTCAAAGGATGGTGACAGAAATGAGTAGGAAAACGCTCTCGCTAAGGGTAAGCTAGGCCTCTCGGTCTTAAGCTCCTTTAGGTCTCAAATGCGGGCTCTCGTAACTTACAAGTGAGGGTCCTAATGATTGGTCTCGTGTCCTACCCTAAACTAGGCTTTCGGTCTTAAGTTTAAGGGTGACAAACGCTCACAAATCCTTGGCCAAAGGATCAACAAACGCATACAAAACGAGACAATCAAAACGAGCGCGAAAACCTAACTCAAAACATCATCAAAAACAACCCAAGCATGCACCCATGATTCACCCTTCTTCCCTAGAATAAGAACTACTCAAGCATAGCGGAAATGATAACAAAAGCAATAGAGAAAGACGAAGACATGATTACAAACAATATAAAATGAAATCACAATGAAAATAGGAGAAGAAATTGATAATACCAATCAGAAATTTGATGAAACAAAGGACGAATTCGACAACAAAAACCAAATAGACGATAAAACTAGAGCAATCCGAGTCGGGAATTGAAAGTACAAGAGATCAAATTATTTAAACCTAAGTTTTCTTGAGAATAAACTTAAAAGTGTTGTAAAAATGCTGGAGAGAGAATGATCCGATTATAATGTTTAGGCCTTCAAATAGACGAAGTATTTTGAGCCAACGAGGAGTCACAGGGCCGTCCCGACCGGGACAAGGGTGGTCCCGTCCGGGACATAGTCATCCCGTCCGGGATGTGGTCATCCGGAGGGTTCGGTCTTTTTCACCGTAACTCACTCGTTTCTTGGCGGAATTAAGCGTGTGACCTGCCGTTGGAAAGCTATCGAGACGAACTATCATCTCCACTTGGTCTTGCATCCATTGGAGGTCTAAAACTTGAGATATAACCATTTGAAGTTGACCTTGCGTCGGCTTTAGTTCACCGTGACTTGACTTTGACCTTGATCTTGGTCCTAACTTGTCGGATGTTGACCCAAGGCCTAGGGACAAGGCGTGGATCATCCCAAAGGGTAGGGACGGGGTCTAAAGTGAATAAATGAGCTCGTGCTCCGTCCCATGGTCCCGGACGCCTTCAAACGTCAAACGCGGCTCGTCTGCAGCGAGCGAATCGGCATGAAACCAACTCGGATCTTCACGAAACTTTATGAAACTTCACGAAACCTCTCAACAAGCATCCTATACTCCAAATATGCGTGTGTACTGCAGAATGGACACAAAAACGCAGCGATGCCAAAACGGGGAGAAATAGGAGCTGAAACGCAAGTAAAAGCGCAAGAAACGCAGAGAAAAGCTCGTGAAGCAGGGGCTAAATATAAGTAAATATATGACACATCAACGAGTTAAGCCACGAAACATAAAAGTAGGTGATCTCGTACTAAAGTCAGTCCGAGCACCACTTCCAGTCGACCCACGAGGAAAATTCAAGCCTAACTGGGCTGGACCCTACCTCGTCAAGGAAATCTTCACAAAGTGAGCAAGAAACTAATCGACTTGGACGGCCAAGAGTTTAACCTCGCCACGAACCTCGACCAGCTCAAGAAATACTACCCTTAAAAATGCCTTGCAATGTATCTACAAAATGCGAAATTTTCTAAAAATCAATTCATGGACCGACATGTCCTTAAACATGTTCATGGACCGACATGTCCTTAAACATGTTCATGGGCCGGCATGCCCCTAAACATGCATCCATCAAACACAATTCATGGGCCGGCATGCCTCTAAACGTGCACATTCACCACAAAAAAAGCAAACACAACCTGGGCCGGTATGCCCCTAAACGTACACTTCCGAACTACGCCGGTTTGATTCCACTTTTCGTGGATACGTAGGCAGCTTTGCAAAAAGCGCAACCGATATTCAACACAAAAAATGACACGTCCAAAGCTTAAAAAGGCTAAGGACATAGTCAACACAAAATTCGTCTTGCAAACCTAAGGGTAAAAAGACGATATTCAACACAAAAAATGACACGTCCAAAGCTTAAAAAGGTCAAGGACATAGTCAACACAAAAATTCGTCTTTTAAACCTGAAGGTGAAAAGAACGACATTCAACACAAAACGACAAACCCAAAGCTTAAAAAAGTCGAGGGAATAGTCAATACAAAAATTTCCTAAAAACCATGCTTGCATTCTAAACCTTTGAAAAGAAATTAGAGCCAAAGAATTTCACACAAAATAACAAGCAATATGAGGCAAAGTCGTAAATAAAAAACCTGATTTTTATTAATCTTAAAAAGAACGGTTACATTTTGAATTTTTCAGACGTAGGAGCATAGACTACACTAACAAACACTACAATATATTACAATACAAATCCCGGCATGTACATCGGGTTTAGGATAGATAATATAATACATAATACAACATAATATGAACATAATACTAACAAAACACACACAAACAACACCAGGTTCCCTTCCTTCTCAAAAGCCGACTTAAAACCTTTCAGCTGAATATGGGACCACCGACCCTCAACCCCTACGGCGACCCACAGCCGAACACACATTCAGAAGTCTGAGGAGGCCCGTTTTAGCTCTAGGGCGCGAAGGCACGACCTCTTATGGGGGCTTTGAGCAACAGTCCACCTAGTATAGGCCGGTGATACCCGAATCGTCCTAGGAATACCAGCCACAGGCCACCTGGGGCGCATAATCCAGCCGCTCGCCCAGGCGTCGACTATATCACTAGTCAACATAACCATCCCCTGCACCATAGTGTCATGACCAGGGATAAACTGTGCCCACCTCGCTCGTCGCCTTCACTCGCAGCGATGGATGTAAACGCCCATGTCAAACCCGCAGGCGACTCCAGAGGGTCCATCGGCAGCTGCACTAGCCGACACATCAACTATCCCCCACCACGGTACCGTCCACCGGATGGCCGATGACCTCACAAGTACGGGAAAGTAATCGTCAGGACGATGATGTGGGTCCACCACCTTATGTAACGATTAGTCACGCCCCAAAGAAAGTGTGACCCTTCAAGGCTAATGTCGCCAAAGACGCCAGACGCTTCCATCGCCCACACCTGAAGGATCGGGGACACCCTGCACGGACGCTCCCTATCGCAAGCACGGCCATCCAAGCCCAGGATCGCCTCGGCCAAAATCACTACAGAGGGGTTGCGGCCATACTCCATCCTTGGGCTGACGACAAGAATTGCCGAGGATCACCAAGCGCTCCCTCGCACAGCGAGTCCGGGAACATGTAGAGGTGGATCAAATGTAACGCCAGCTCTTTTTCTAGCACCAAAGCGAGATGTTTTCGTTGTCATAATCCATAAAACGCCGAATACGCATTTTGCCAGAAAGATTGAGCACGACTCCCAAAGAAATAACTCCTCTGTCTCGTCACAGGTCATCTGGAGGTATGTCCGTACATGCCTCTTATAACCTGGATCCCTCCTAACACACACAGGTAGGTTGGTACGTAACCACCCACCAATGGCCCCAAACTCCTCAACTAATGGACAGACCTCTCCGCCAGGAAAGCGAAAAACATGGAAACTCAGGTCCCAATAGTCGAGACAAGCATCTAAGAACTCGGGCTCCATTCGAACCTCCCTCAGGCCCAGCAGCCCCCCATACCACAATCTGTCAAGTCTTTTTCCTCGATACCCGACAAGGACGCACACTAACGGCGCAAGTTCCCTTCAAAATTCTCCATAATTCGACAAACGTTCCGTAAATATTTTGAATATTCTTGGAATATCGTGAATGGGAAATGAAAGGATGAGTGAAATGAGTTAACCTAGCCCTCCTTTTATAGCCGAGATTTGCAAAACGAAATACAACACAAAAACTTAAACGCTAGTGAACAAGCGATTAAAATAAATCAAAGAAAAACCACAAAACAAAAACTTAATCGCCTGTAAACAGGCGATTAAAAGTAAAATCGCCTGTTTACAGGCGATTTTCTTTTTCTTTTCTGATAAAATTATTCGATTTCTTACACTTCTTACACACTTACACCCTTTTTACCTCTTAACTTATTACCTACATTATTTCTACCGACCTTGAACCTGCTTTATACGGTCCCGTCGCGTCGTCTCGATTTGCGTAATCGACTCCCGTCTTTCGTATTTTTCATTTTTCACAAAACACGATAATCACACAAAAATTATACCCCACACAAAATACGATTTTCGCATTCACAATTTTCGTCTCAAAACGTCGTTTTAGCTCACATTTTTATAATGTCAAAAGCGTCTTTTTACGAGTCTAAAATATTTTTCTAAACAGCATTTTTCAAAACTCCACATTTGCCTTTAGTTTGGTCATTAGCGAGTCAGTCTCAATCGAGACATATATATATGCTTTTACCACTAACAATGTTTTGCAGGTACGCTCGGCAAGCAAATACGCGAGGATTTCAGACCCGACTACGACGCAGGAATGCATTTTTTCGCAACAAGACAAAATAACCAAATCATACCCGTAAACACCCACAAAACCACAAACCAACCATACACAAGTCCCAATACATAAACCATTACAAAAAAATATACTAATATTCATAATACAAGTCCAGTATGTATACAAGTCCAAGCCTACTGCGAATGATCACGACGCTGTAAGACAGCACGCAGGGAGTCAATCTCAGCACGAGCCCTATCCAGCTCCTCTACGTGCCGACCCTCTAGCTCTGCTCGGACTCTCGCCAGCTCCTCGGCATGCGCGACCTCCATTCGGCACGCGATCTCGCCTCCTCGCCGACGACTAGCTAACTCAAGTCGGCGTCTACGCGCCTCTCCGAGCCCTGCAAGCATCATCCACCTTCTCGTTCACGACCTTTGCCACCGTTTGCCGCGCGCGACCTCCTGCGCCTCGGTAGTCTGCCACCGCCACCACGAGAAATACATTTAGCTTTCCAACCTGGGGGCTATGTTCACAATCTGCTTCAACAGAGTTTTGACTAATGATTTTATAATAAAATCTTACTCAAACTGGGGGCTACAATCAAAAACTGCTTCAACAGAGTTTTGACTGATGATTTTACGATAAAATCTTAATCAAACTGGGGGCTACAATCAAAAACTGCTTCAACAGAGTTTTGACTAATGATTTTACAATAAAATCTTACTCAAACTGGGGGAATCAAAAACTGCTTCAACAGAGTTTGACTAATGATTTTACAATAAAATCATACTCAAACTAGGGGATACAATCAAAAACTGCTTCAACAGAGTTTGACTAATGATTTTACAATAAAATCTTACTCAAACTGGGGGCTATACTACATAATACTCCACGAGTAAACGAAGTCAGAAAATACCTTCTTCACGCGCGGATCCCAGCTCTCCAGCCCCGCGTCAGTGACTACAGACAGACAATTCGACAGCACAATCGAATGTTGGCGTACTGCGTGAACAACGGCCAGATCCTCGACGAACGGAGGAGGCTGGAACTCAAGGTCAGGATCACGGCGCTACAAAACAAAAATAGGGTAAATTTTTGCTTTTGAAACCAAAACACATAAGCAGAAACGGAATAACAAAGCGTACCTCGATCACAGCGTCCGCAAGGGCATGCTGTGCCCAAGTCACGTAATCCTCAGCCGGCCGCAGCAGGGAGTCGGACTCACCCTCGTGGTACACGTCACGACGCTCGTTAGCGTCGGGCGTCTCCACAAACAAAACCGAAGGCGGAGGAGCAGGTACGATGAAGCCGCCGCGACGCCTGCAGACAGACGCCACCCAAGTGCCCGACGAGCCGTGATCGAAGTCTCAATGTACAGCCGCCGTCCGTCAAGGGGACCAAAACGAGCTGCAATCGACGGAGGGATGCCGGTAAACTTCCTCCAAGGGTCACGAACGAACTACAAAACAAAACCAGATTATAAACCACAAAACAAACACAAACCCAAAAACAAACTACAAAAGACCAAAGTACAAAACATAAGCACCCTTACCTTATCCATCGTCATCCCGTTGAAACGCACACGAGCCGCGTCATAGTTCAGGCCAATACCCCTCCTGTAACACCCGGTGTTGTCCGAGGTTATTCGGGCCGAGTGCCCCCTTGAAGTGGTCCCTGTGATGAGCTCAAGTGACCTAGTGCTTAAAAAGGATTGTAAGTACTACTCATATCAACAAGATGCATCTTCTTTTCTGGTGACTCATCTTAAGAACTCTTCAGTTAAGCGTGCTTGGTGGAGAGTAGTCTTAGGATGGGTGACCTCCTGGGAAGTTCTCGGGATGCGCACGAGTGAGGACAAAGTGCGCTGGAAAGGGCCCGTGTTGGTCTGTGGGCGATGTACGCAGCCTGGCGAGCTACCGTGAATGACATTCCGGCCTTTAGTTGGGGCCGGGGTGTTACAAATGGTATCAGAGCAACCCGGCGACCGTGTGGTCGAATCCTGTGTCTTGTTGGCCAGGTACGCACCTAGCTGGGGAGGATTCTGGAATGCTATATTGTAAGTAGCGACCAGGCGCAACGAGGACGTTGCGTTCTTCAAGTGGGGGTGTGTAACACCCGGTGTTGTCCGAGGTTATTCGGGCCGGGTGCCCCCTTGAAGTGGTCCCTGTGATGAGCTCAAGTGACCTAGTGCTTAAAAAGGATTGTAAGTACTACTCATATCAACAAGATGCATCTTCTTTTCTGGTGGCTCATCTTAAGAACTCTTCAGTTAAGCGTGCTTGGTGGAGAGTAGTCTTAGGATGGGTGACCTCCTGGGAAGTTCTCAGGATGCGCACGAGTGAGGACAAAGTCATTTGGAAAGGGCCGTGTTGGTGCAGCGGGCGATGCACGCACTGGCGAGCCATCGCGAATGACATTTCGGCCTTTAGTCAGTCGGGGTGTTACACCTCCGATCCGGTCGTGACATCGCATGGAAAGCCGCACGCGTGGTCACACCGAACGTGTCCAAAGCAGAGAGGGAAGTGGCAGAGCACCAAGACTGCAAGCAATCAGAATACAACGTTATGAAAGAAAAGCAGAAATGAGGTAACGAGACCCTGCGAAATCAAACCTTACCTCCAACAGAAGACCAGGACCCACGAGCGACACATCTGAATCCTCGTCAATCCGGCCAGGCGCACCGCGTCCCTCAGGTCTGGATCGCTGACCCAGAGCAGGGGTGGCCCAGTCGGACTCGCCTAGACGTGACATGTCTGTCAGGGCCATCAGCACAGCTGGCGACGCTCGCTCCCCCTTATCGCCAAAGTGGGTGGCCGTCAAGAACCACCTACCCACGGTAGGGCCACCTTTCGGGCTTCGCTCGAGTAGACCCTTTCTTCTTCTTCCCCTGGAAGAAGTCGGCAGACCATATGGTCCGGTCAAACGCGGCGCGCCTTCACCGTCTCCCAGACCGAACCCCATCACCGATGAACCGCACGACGCGTGGGCTAACGATAGGAGGTCGCTCACGTCCCCAGTCAAGCACGCCCTCACCATGAGGCAGCCCCGTGACAACCGCCCACGAAGAAGGAGTCACGCCAACCTCGTAACCAGGCATGTGAAAGGTGTTGGTCGTATCCCAAAACCTATCCAGCAACGCCCGGAGCATAGTAAGATGCGAGTTCACCCGCTTACCCCGTACCTCTCTCCATTTTTGCACCAGGGGACCGAGAGCCGTCCCGAGCACTATGTCCCGCTCCTCCTGTGTTAGCCTCAGTCAAACACGCCGAACACCGTCCGAAACCCGGAGAAGGTCGAGGACTCCAGGCAGTCACGCCATCCCAATCTCGCCACCTGCGACCACAACGCGGACTGGGATAGTTAGGCCTCACGCCCAGCTCGTCAACCATCCCCATGAAAACCTCCGTCGCAGCCTTAAGAGCGCCGCGCCTCCGAGTCTGGGCGACCCCGGCGACCCTCGGCCTGCCGCCTCGGCCCGTCCTCGGCTGGTCACGAACCTGGCCTCGAACTCGTCTGAACCTGGCCTCAACGACCCTCGGCCTCAAGACCAAGAGGTAGTAGCGGCCAGCGGCGGCCTTGAGCGGGGCGGCATCGGCGGCCAGCAGCCTCGGCGATCTCAACCTCGGCGGCACCTCGGTAGCGATCTCGTCGAAATCGATCTCGCCACTCAAGACCCCTCCGACTTAGGAGGATCCTCGTGAACGACTCCGGGACCCGAGCACGACCACGCCTCGCGTGACCTCCTGAGGTCTCCCTGCCCGACCTCCTCAAAACATCGGCAACCTCGGCTGGTCCCGCCGCCACCCTCGGCAAGAAAGACGAGCTCGACGCCGTGGCTCATCGCCGCCTCACCGAGCCACATCCACCTTGCGCTTCTTCCTCGGGTTCCTCCGACCGCGACCACGACCTCTTACCTGGCCCCCTCCAGGAGCCGCGGGCACCCCTGAAGCAACGCCGTGGCCACGTCCCTGCGAAGCCCCTGCAGCAACGCCACGACCTCTACCTCGGCCCCCTCCCGGAGCCACAGGCATCCCTCCAGCAACGCCACGGCCACGCCCCTGCAAAGACCCTGCAGCTACGCCCCGACCTTTACCACGGCCTCCCCCAGGAGTCTCAGACGTCTCCACAGCAGCGCCACGTCCACGCCCCTGCAAAGACTCTGAGAGGACACCCTAGACCTGACCTCGGCCACCAACAGGAGACCTCGACGACCCAGCAGCAGCTCCACTACCGCTAGTATCACCAGAAGACCGCGTCCGCTTCGGCCGGTCTCGCTGCACTTCATTACCGAAAAGCGGTGACTCGGCAAGAACGTCACGACCCGCAACACTAACCGACGGCCGGGACCACCAGAACAAAGACCATGTCCCAGGCCACTCGCAGAAGGCCCAGACGACGACCGACAAAGACCGGCACCACTAGCGTAGAAAAAGCAGAAACTCCACGGCGCCACAAGCGACTCTGGTGTCGGAGGAGCCCCCGGCGTCTGAGGAGGAAAAGCTCGCAGCAAGTCCGACTGAGACGGACCATCGGAAACCTCCAAAGGCGCGGGCATACCCGAAGTAGGTGTATGCTCGCCCCCCGGAACAGTAAAGTCAACACCAGGCAAGACCCGATCTATGGAACTGGAAGTAGGCGCAGGATCACCTGCACGAAATTCAAAGGCATACTCAGACAACGGCAACAGCAAAGAAATCATTCAGAAAGCTAAGCACACGTAAGAACGACGCGAAGCAAGCATTAGGCCCAAATGTTAGACGGACGGGGCCAAAACAAAGCACACGCACAGGAAAGCATATCTCATAAGACGTATACGATATATACGTCCTACACAGTCAAGTCAAGAGCAAGCACGCGCAAAAGCAGCAGAGAACTAGTCAAAACAACGGAAAACATGCCTTTTTAACCTAAAAATAGCAGAAAGGGGAAAAACGCTACAGAAAGCCAGAAACCCATATTTTCCGAGACAAACCCAACCCATAAATCACAATAAGCACGTGCAAAAAATTTCATGCGAAAACGATGTCCCAAATGCCTTGACTGAATAGCTTTTACAAAATGCTTACAAACTACAAAAACGGCCTTTTCTTGACCATAACTCAACCAAAAAGCCCCAACTTCCCACAGAACAACCCCCTAGTCAACACATACGACATACATTACGATATACTCAGCCCTTGAGGCGCGAAAAACGAGAAAAAACGGTTTTTGTAAACTTAACCTAAACTACAAAAACGCTCCAAAACACCCCAAAACCATGCATTCTCCACAAAACAAGACCAAATATATACCATACTAGCCATGACGACACAATACAGAGAGTTCGGGCAATTTTCAGAACCGAAAAATTTCGACCAAAATTTCGGCCCTTATACCAAATCACTCGAAAATCACGGTTTTTCGAGCCGTTTTTCGCACACAAGCCACCCAAACCTCCACACAAGCATACTACAACATTTTCAAAATAACCAAGCCACTCGGGATCGCCTTACGCTACAAAAACAGAGCACAAGCCCCGACTTTACCCCCTTTTACACGGTTTTCCACCCAAACGAACCGCTTTTCGCGCCCATTTCAACAAAAAAAACTCACCAACGCGTCATACTACTAATGGGTAAGCTACACCGAAATTTTGAGCCATTTTCGAGACGTTTTCAAAAATGACCAAAATGCCCTTCTAGTCAAAACGCACGAAAAATCAAGACCGAGAGTCGGGATTTCACAAACGATCAACAATGGCAGCAACACAAGCCTCATATGACTCCTAAGAAGTTCAAGCAAAGACGAGGGCTAAAATCGGATGAAACCGACATTTTCGACCTAAACCCTAGAAAACGGTATTTCAAGCTAAAACCGACTCAAACCAAACTCAAAACACGAAAAGCCAAGTGATTTGAGTACATACCTTGATCCATGACGAATTGTAGGAGTCGGAAAATCGATATTTGGTCTAGAAAATCGCCGGATTGAGTTTTGGGTGTTTTCGATTTAGTTTTTGTTTTGAAACGAAATAAACTCTCCCCTCTTCTCTGCCCCGCTTTTAATACAAATTCACAAAACAAAAACAAAATCGCCAGTTTACTGGCGATTTTCTTTGTTTCGGGTTTCGCTGCTTTGGGTGGTTTTCCTACCAATACACTTTCAACCCATCTCACACACAATTTTAACCCTTTTTACGAAAAATACAAAACCATGTAGCCTCCTCACGAGACGTCCATAAAAACCTAACTTTTTATGAGAAAAACACGTAGCCTCCTCACGAGACGTCCATAAAAACCTAATTTTTTATGAGAAAAACACGAGCCTCCTCATGAGACGTTCATAAAAACCAAGCCCTTTTTATGAGAAACACAAAAACACGTAGCCTCCTCACGAGACGTCCATAAAAACCTAACTTTTTATGAGAAAAACACGTAGCCTCCTCACGAGACGTCCATAAAAACCTAACTTTTTATGAGAAAAACACGTAGCCTCCTCACGAGACGTGCATAAAAACCAAGCCCTTTTTATAAGAAACAGAAAAACACGTAGCCTCCTCACGAGACGTCCATAAAAACCTAACTTTTTATGAGAAAAACACGTAGCCTCCTCACGAGACGTCCATAAAAACCTAACTTTTTGAGAAAAACACGAGCCTCCTCACGAGACGTTCATAAAAACCAAGCCCTATATATGAGAAACAGAAAAACACGTAGCCTTGTAGGTACCGGGATCTGTCCATGGAACCACTCGACGTCTTGCTAGGGCCGTAAAGTTAAAAAGATTAAGTACAAAAACCTTTAAAAACTGCTTTGGAGCCGCCACTAAATTATGAGGGAAATTTAGAACCCGCCTCAGTGTCCTCATGCTCAAAGACACGCCTTAGAGTTCAAGGCACGCCGACACCTATCCGCCTAAGGTTATTGTGAAACCAGATTCTGATTCGGGTGAGGTACTTTTCTAAAGCATAAATCAAAATAATGTTTTTATGAAAGATCTTTTGGAAAAGCCTATCAAAAGATAGCCTCTACTAGACTTGAGAACAATGCAAATAATCATACATGAGCCTAAGTAATACGCTACGTACAAGTGCGATAAAGATGTAAAATAATGCAAAAAGAGATTGTTTAAAACCCTCAGTTAAGCATGCTTAACTTGTTAACGAAAACAGTTCAGTTTAATGACGAATTCATTTTAAGTGATTTAGATGCAATAAGAGGATTTGCTAAATGCATGCAATAAAATAAAGTTCAATTAGCCATTGATTTATTTTAGAGAGGCCAGTTGTTTATGCGACTTTAGAAAGGTGTTACGAATAGGGTGTGTATTCGAGGTGCATGGCCGCCTTATGAAAAGTGCACTGCTGCATCAAAGCGGGTGAGCCTAATGTAGGCCCTTGCTAGTCTAAGAAGTAAAGAAAGACCTTAATCCATGGAAGGATTAAGTATTACCTGTCTCGAATCAGGAAACTGGCAGCGCTTCGCTTCAAAGGGGAGAATTCAACACTAGAAAAATGAAGAATTCAAAGGTGTTTATGCGTGAGGCTTTGAGAGAGTTTTGAGGTGTGAATTGTGTCTTCTGTTCTGAATTATTATTGTGTGTGCTAAAACCTAGGAAGAAAGGTTAAGAAGAGAGGTGTTTTTATGTGTGAAAAACTTGTGTTGAATGGTCGAGGGAGGGGTTGTATTTATAGTGGAATAGCCGAGGGAAATTAGGAAAGCCAGGGGATAAAACCGGACGTAGGAGTCGCAAGGACCCATGCGACCAGAGGGGCAAATCGCATGACCTCTTGCGGCTGCCCCAATGAGCCGCAAGGCCCCTTGCGGCTTGTACGTCGGGTAAAACCTCCAGATTTCGTATATTTCCAAATATCTTTTAGGAGATATACGGTATATCCTTGCTTGAGCTCTAAGTTACGGATTGTTGGCTGATGTTAGGGTTTGACTAGGGTTTGACTTGGTCATCCTAGTCCTTTAGGAAGCGGGCCAGGCATGGGTTCGGGCTCGGTTCTGGGCCCGGGCCCTGAAAATGTAAAAGGGGTGCATTTTGTGTCATTTTGTGAAATAGGACATTCCGTAAGGTTATCCTAGGTGTTTACTAGTCCTAAAAGGTGGCTTTAGAGACTGAACCTAAATTTAGGGATTTAGGAGGATCGAATTGAACCTTGTAAAAGGATCAATTAGACTATGTGTTTGAAAGAGGGTGTGCGCATGCCGATTAGGACCTGAACTTGAGACAAGCTAGACTCTAGACCTAAGGACACTAAGAGTGATGACCCATAAAGAAACCTCATTTGCACATTTAACTCGAATTCGTCATAGTTAGAACCATTTAAGTCAACATAAAAGCATGCAATAAAAGTCCATTGTTACATCACTGGGTTTTTGGCGGGAGGTGCGGATTTGGGTATCTACAGAGCCCCCAGTTTGACTGAGCTTAGGACTAAAGCGAAAGTCAAACTACACGACAACATCCGGACCGTTATGGTCTCGATGTTATCAGCGGCACGGAGTATGTGTCTATGGGTGAGACTAGGACTCCGAACCGGGCTTATCCGGGGAGGGACAAACATGTTTAGGGACATGACGGTCCTTGCATACTTGAAAGGACATGCCTGCCTGCGCTTGCTAAATACCTTTGCGTGCTATTGCTGTTGCTTGTCTCGTAAAAGAGCGTGCGTGCTTAGTCTCGTAAAAGAGCGTATATGCTTCATGCTTCGTGCTAGTGCTTTTGCTGGTGTTTACCTCGTAAAAGAGTGCTTATGTCCGCCGGGAATTATCGTCCGAGGAAAATTTTCGTGTTTAGTGTATACGCAAAGGTTGTGTATAGTGCTTCAAACTCGTTCAAGAGTGTGGCGGACTTTAGGTGACGCCTTAACCGAAAAGCTTGCGATTCCGAAGAAAATACTTAGGCCTGAAATTAATCGAGCCCAAGGTGGAGAGTAAACGTGGAATAAAACATGCTCTGGAAATTGCCTTGTCGACTAGTGACTCTTCCGGGAAATCTCTTATCAACTGGCGACTTCAAGCTTGAACTCACTCGCACATGTCGCGGTTTCAAATCCGGAAAAATTCGAATCTGCGATTTGCTCTTCTAAAGATCTTCAGACTTCGCTTGCTTCTTGTTGGATTGTTGTTACTTCTGTGTCTTCGTCTTGTGTCTTGTAAATGTTCTTACTTTGGCCATGAAACGTGGTATCATTACGATTCCTTTGGGGTCACTGGAGACTCGCCTCTGACTGGGATGTTTGGTGCTTGGACTTATGTTTGGGTGTTTGAATGTTTGTATCTGTGTTCGGGTGTCTGATCTTGGGACTTATGTTTGGCTGTCTGATGCTTTGTGCACACGTGAAAGTATTATGCTTTTAGTGTGCATGCTTGTGTTCATAGCGGTTCTGGAGGTGTCGCTAAACCGTAGATGCGTGAGTTCTTCGGGCGCCATGCGAAAAATTACCTTATTTTTCGTTGACGGAAACTTGAGGGCGTGATTCGTTCTTCTTCAGGCGTCATTTCGCGAAAAATTACCTTATTTTTCGTTGGTGGAAGCTTGAGGGGTGTATGGTGTGAGCCCCCAGTTTGACCGAGTTAAAGTGTATAACGATGGTCAAACTTGGTGATAAGGTTGTCCGAATGTAAGTATTTTTGAATTACCCCCTCGAGTTTGACTGAGTTTTGTATGAAAATTGAGTCAAAATGAGAAGCCTGTGTTTGGTATTAATTGTGTTGGGAGAAGGTATTTTTGGATTACCCCCTCGAGTTTGACGAAGTTTTGTTTGAAAACTGAGCCAAAGTATGATGGAATGTACTTGCTTTAAAGGTTCCCCCCTAGTTCGGCTTAATTTGGTTGGAATTAAGGCAAAGTGGTGTTGGCTTTTGGTGTTGGCTGTTTTTTGACTGTTGGACTATGCTTTGGTGTAAAAGTAAAGTCAAGATTGCGACTATGCTTTTAATTTTGCCCCCTTTGTTTGGTTAAGTTTTGGTGTAAAACTAAATCAAACTGGAATGTTACTTCTGTCCTTGAATGAAATGATGTTTTGGTGTGGGGTGTTGGTCGTGCCTTTTGCAAAACTGCCTACGTATCCACGGTGTGGAATCGGACCAGTAGTTCTGCAGAATGCGCTTTAAGGGCATGCCGGCCCGGGGGGTGTTTGAGCTAAGTCGAATTGTGAATTTGACTCGCTTTTGCTTCTGGGGTGTTAGTGTCTTGAGGGTGTCTCTTATCAAGGCAGGGTGTTTACTTCGGCTTGGAGCGTTTTAGGGATACCTTCGAGGTAGGGCATACTATCGAGGTAGGGTTTTTGCTTCGGCTTGTAAAATTTTGGGACGTCCGTGAAGGATATCTATTTTGTTGTACTTCGTACAGGAGTATAATCCTAAAATGGAGTGTCAGCCCCCAGTCTTCGTTGAGATGTATATCGCACTCATGGTGCATGAGTCGACCATAACGCTTGTGTGGCTTCCTAATCTAAGGAGGTGAATGTGTTATCTGTAGATATTGGGAATATCGTAGGTAAGCCCCCAATCTTGAGGCTTGGCGCTTTGGGATGGGTTATTTCCATCGGGTATGGCTGTTGTTGCAACGGGTGAACGACAGTTGTTCATTTGTCGTTTGGCTTGGGTACAATGTATCTTGTACCATCAGGTGAGGGGTACCAACGTCTTTGGATAGGTTGTGTCTTGAACGGGTTGGATCCAAATTCGTAGAGCGTGGTGTATCCAATGTTGTTGGATAGGCTGTATCCAATGCCGTTGGATAGAGCGTGTCTTGTGTGATTGGACATCTTGGGGTAGCGTGCATCCAGTGTCGCCGGGCGTACTCCATGGGCTTGACTGCATTCTGAGCATCGTGAATGTCTGCTTGTGTCGTGCTTGATGCCTTCTTCGTCTCTTACTTGTACCTGCATAGTTAGTACTCAAAGAAAGAAAGTTTTTTTTTTGAAAATGCTCTCGCGTTTTTGGAAATGCCTTTTGTTTGAAGGGGAAAACCGTTTTTTGCAAAAGAAGATTTTGAAAATGCCGTTTTCGTAAAAGAAAATTTTGAAAATGCCTTTCTCGCAAAAGAAGGTTTTGAAAATGCTATTTTTGCAAAAGAAGAATTTGAAAATGCTGTTTTTTCAAAAGAAGATCTTGAAAATGTTGCTTTTCGAAAAAAGCTTAAAGACGTGTTTTCTTTTTTTTTTTTGTTTGAAAGGTATTGACTCGGGTGTTGAGCTAATTTTTAGAGAGTGCTTCCTAATGTGTACTAATTCGGGAAGTGCTTCCTAAAGTGCATTGACTCGGGTGCTAAGGTGCGTTAACTCGAGTACCGAGTTAATTTTTGAAAGGTGCTCTATGAAATGTTTCAAAGACAACGATGAAACTAGTGTTTGAAGTGTTTCAAAGACGAAGGTGAATCGTATGCGTGACTCGAGACTCGACAATGATAGGGATGTAAGTGATTATGACACGTGCATCGGTAAGGCCTCCGGCTTGGGGACGCATGGTTGCTTCAGTGGCTCGTCGTTGTTCCTGCAAAACGAACAAGGTTAGAAAAAAGCAGAGTCCTACTCCTAGGTCTAGCACAACTTTGTCTTGGCGTAGTCGTTTTAACGCCTCGATAAAGAAACAGTTTGCCTTTGATTTTTGTGGATTTTTGTGGATTTTTGTGAGGGTGTCCTTGACTTTGGAAGCTTTAGACATAAATTTGTAAAAGGGTTGGTTGAGCCCGGGTGAGCGGCCTACGTATCCGTGGGTACGGAATCAAACCTAGCGTAGTTCCAAAGGGTGACTTTTGTGAAATGTGTTTGTTTATGTGAAAAGGTGCTTATGTGGAAAGGGGCGTGTTTAAGGACCCGCCATTCATCGAGGGTGTTTTTGTGGAAAGGTGCGTGTTTAAGGACCCGCCGGTCCAAAGGGGTGTTTATGTAGTTGACCTTGATACATTGCATCTTAAAGGTAGGTTCTCCTTAGTTGATCTTGGCCGCTTGTTTGTCACATCAAAGTCCAATTTGATGGAGAGGGGTTCTATTCCCCAACCTCGATAATCGGATGAACCATCGAAGTATGTTGCTTCTTCATTGATGTTGTAAATTCCGTCGTCGGGAAATGATGTAGTGTCGATAATGGGCTCCTTGTTGATTGAGTAGTCCCTTGGTGTTAGATTCGGCTTAGAGCAATGTTCATCGTGCCATATGTCCTTTTGGCACGGGTTCCTTGAAGAGGTATTTGACTAGGTCCATTTTTGAGCAGACCTTTGTTCACTTAGCCACTTTGACTTAGGATTTTCTTTTTGTTATTTCTGTCCCTTTCTTTAAAGACTTTGAGACTTCTTGATTTCTTTGAGACTTGTTTCCTTTTTTTGATTTCATGGAAACTTTGAGACTTGTTTCCTTTTTTGATTTTGCTCCTTCTGCCTTTGTTTTGACTGTATTCCCTTTTTTGTGTTGAAGAATTCGTCGGGCCCTTTATGACTTGGGCTCGAGCTTCGACTTTGCTAGACCCTATGGTGGGAAGGTTGCATGTGATCATGTGTCTATCACGCCGGACTCCTCTGACAAGTTCGTTTGCTTATTAGGCACGCGATCGAGTACGCGAGGGCGATCCAGGAATACTCATGCTTTTGGTCGCGATCAAATTCATGACCACTGTGGAGCTCCAAATTAATGGATCCTCCTCCAAAAGCAGCGGAGTAGTAGACCACAAGCAGACTATCGAACCGTAAGTGTTTAGTCGTCAAAAACCTTCTTGTTCTTGTCTTGTATTAACGTTGACTTGGACCTTCGTAGCCGGCCTAGACCTCCTTCGGATAGCTACTCCTAGGATGCAATGTATGTCGGTGCAAAATGGTTTTGTATAAGAAGTGTGAGTAAAATGGGTAAAAGGAAACTGGGTTGTAGGCAAACTTATTCCCTTATTGATTTGTTAAAATGTCGTACATCGAAGACTCGATTATTCTAGACTGACGGAGATTGACTCGACGCTTAAAAACTTGACCCGTATTGAAAAGACTCGAGCTGCTTGAAATCCGCGAGATCGTCGATGGTTCTTGAATGGACGCCTAGTCGGTTGCTTTGTGACGCACGTGTCATGGGTGCACGTCGATACCCTTGGTGTCGAGACTCGATTAACGCCTACTTTGGTTCGATTTTGTTTTTGAAACGGTTTGGTTCTTGGTGAAGGTGAGAGGGTGTTTTGAGTTGAAATGCGTTGCCACATTTCGACTCTGTGTAAGAGCGATTCGAGGTGGTGATAAGCTACTTGAATCGAGGGTGCTTTGAAAAATGCGATGGAAATGGTAGTGCCCGTTTTCATGCATTTACTTAAGGAAGAGTTAAACCGAAGCGACTAGAGCCACTTGGTCCAACATGAGAAAACCTCGGGATTGAGCTTGCTCATTCCCGGGTTTTGTGCTTTTGCGAAAGAAGGGGTGCTTAATCCTAAAAGGCTTAGGCTAGGGAAGACTTTTGAAAAAGTGTTTATTTCGAAAGAGGTGTAAAAAGGAAAAGGCCTTGAGCCGTTTGATTTGTTTTTGTGAAATTCCTCAAGAATGGGCTGACATCCTCGGGTTTGAAAAGAATTTTGCAATAAAAGGGTTGTGATGACCGCAAGTCGTGCGGCCGATTTTGAGCTAGAAATGTTTTAAAACGTTTCATGCTCGACGATGTTTGGTGATAGTGTCGCTAAGATCCTATTGGTGGATGCTCGAAATGGCGTTTAAGCTATTTGAGTCAAAGGTGTCAAAATGCGATGAGGACGAGCTTGCTCGTTCACATGGATTTTGTCAAGGGAGAAATGGATCGAGGTGGTTTGAGCCATTCGATCCGATGTTAGAATCGACGAGATTGGGCTTGGCCATTCTTGGGTATAGCGAGGGATGCTATCTATTGGGCTGGTTTGGCAATGGGTCGTTTGAAAGGTTCGAAAAGGCCAAGGGCCGTGAGTTTGCTTTGAAAACTCTCCCAGAATGTGTTCCCATTCTTGGTTATGCTTTGTGAAAAAGCACGGGATAAATGGGTTAGGATAACCATTGGTTATTTAATCCATTTATGTTTTCAAAGGCTTAGGGAAAGTGGGTTGTGTGACCTAAGGAATAAAGTCCACGAGCTAGGGTTTTGAAGCTTGCTCGGGTTTTTGCTTGTTTTTGTAAAACGAAGTTTTGAAAGATGTTTATTTCAAAAGTTTGTGAGAGAAAATCCACGAGCTCGGGTTGTAAACCTTGACTCGGGTTTTGATAGTTGTGCAAAAGGAAGTTTGAAAAATGTTCATTTCAAAAGTTCGCGAGAGTTTTGTTTGTAAAAAGTTAGACGTTAGTTGTAAAACGTTAGATGTTAGTTGTAAAAAGTTAGATGTTAGTTGTAAAAAGTTAGATGTTAGTTGTAAAAAGTTAGTTGTTAGTTGTAAAATGTTAGTTGTAAAGAGTCAGTTGTAAAAAGTTAGTTGTTAGTTGTAAAATGTTAGTTGTAAAGAGTCAGTTGTAAAAAGTTAGTTGTTAGTTGTAAAATGTTAGTTGTTAGTTGTTAGGTTCATTTATACCTTGAAAATTTTGAGTGAGTTTTCGAAGATATGCAATGCAAATGAATTTTGAAAAAGACTATATTGTATAGCCTCGCACTCAAATGCACGTATGACTCTTGGTCGTTTGGTCAAGTCTAAATGCGCCTCCAACTGATTTAGTGCGCTTTGGCAGGTGCTTTTAGCCCTTTGCCTACATAGTATAACATGTAGGATACAAAGGAAGCCCTGGGGCGGTCAAATCAGTTTGCTACGGCAAGCCGTGGAGGGGTGAGAGGAAGGTTAGTCCAGAACGTGCTTTATCGAATGGACAAGCCTGCGTTTGGAACCACCTCTCGGGGTATTCGTGTGTGAATCCGACTAGATTCGACTCTAAACGGATATGCTTAGCTCATGCATGTTGATTGTTCTCAAGTCGTTCAAGTCTCATTTTTATTTTTAAAAAGAAAAGCTAATTTTAGTTTTAAAAATAAAACCTATCCCCAGCGGAGTCGCCAACCGTAAATGCAGGATCTGGCCCATGGAACCACTCGACGTCTTGCTAGGGCCGTAGTTAAAAAGATTAAGTACAAAAACCTTTAAAAACTGTTTTGAGCCGCCACTAAATTATGAGGGAAATTTAGAACCCGCCAGTGTCCTCATGCTCAAAGACTCGTCTTAGAGTTCAAGGCACGCCGACACCTATCCGTCTAAGGTTATTGTGAAACCAGATTCGGATTCGGGTGAGGGTACTTTTCTAAAGCATAAATCAAAATAATGTTTTTATGAAAGATCTTTTGGAAAAGCCTATCAAAAGATAGCCTCTACTAGACTTGAGAACAATGCAAATAATCATACATGAGCCTAAGTAATACGCTACGTACAAGTGCGATAAAGATGTAAAATAATGCAAAAAGAGATTGTTTAAAACCCTCAGTTAAGCATGCTTAACTTGTTAACGAAAACAGTTCAGTTTAATGACGAATTCATTTTAAGTGATTTAGATGCAATAAGAGGATTTGCTAAATGCATGCAATAAAATAAAGTTCAATTAGCCATTGATTTATTTTAGAGAGGCCAGTTGTTTATGCGACTTTGGAAAGGTGTTACGAATAGGGTGTGTATTCGAGGTGCATGGCCGCCTTATGAAAAGCAGACTCGCGTACCAAAGCCGGGGTGAGCCTAATGTAGGCCCTTGCTAGTCTAAGAAGTAAAGAAAGACCTTAATCCATGGAAGGATTAAGTATTACCTGTCTCGAATCAGGAAACTGGCAGCGCTTCGCTTCAAAGGGGAGAATTCAACACTAGAAAAATGAAGAATTCAAAGGTGTTTATGCGTGAGGCTTTGAGAGAGTTTTGAGGTGTGAATTGTGTCTTCTGTTCTGAATTATTATTGTGTGTGCTAAAACCTAGGAAGAAAGGTTAAGAAGAGAGGTGTTTTTATGTGTGAAAAACTTGTGTTGAATGGTCGAGGGAGGGGTTGTATTTATAGTGGAATAGCCGAGGGAAATTAGGAAAGCCAGGGGATAAAACCGGACGTAGGAGTCGCAAGGACCCATGCGACCAGAGGGGCAAATCGCATGACCTCTTGGTTGCTGCCCCAATGAGCCGCAAGGCCTCATGCGGCTTGTACGTCAGGTAAAACCTCCAGATTTCAGATATTTCCAAATATCTTTAGGAGATATACGGTATATCCTTGCTTGGGCTCTAAGTTACGGATTGTTGGCTGATGTTAGGGTTTGACTAGGGTTTGACTTGGTCATCCTAGTCCTTTAGGAAGCGGGCCAGGCATGGGTTCGGGCTCGGTTCTGGGCCCGGGCCCTGAAAATGTAAAAGGGGTGCATTTTGTGTCATTTTGTGAAATAGGACATTCCGTAAGGCTATCCTAGGTGTTTACTAGTCCTAAAAGGTGGCTTTAGAGACTGAACCTAAATTTAGGGATTTAGGAGGATCGAATTGAACCTTGTAAAAGGATCAATTAGACTATGTGTTTGAAAGAGGGTGTGCGCATGCCGATTAGGACCTGAACTTGAGACAAGCTAAACTCTAGACCTAAGGACACTAAGAGTGACGACCCATAAAGAAACCTCATTTGCACATTTAACTCGAATTCGTCATAGTTAGAACCATTTAAGTCAACATAAAAGCATGCAATAAAAGTCCATTGTTACATCACTGGGTTTTTGGCGGGAGGTGCGGATTTGGGTATCTACAAGCCTCCTCACGAGACGTCCATAAAAACCTAACTTTTTATGAGAAAAACACGTAGCCTCCTCACGAGACGTTCATAAAAACCTGACCTTTTATGAAAAAAAACACGTAGCCTCCTCACGAGACGTCCATAAAAACCTAACTTTTATGAGAAAAACACGTAGCCTCCTCACGAGACGTCCATAAAAACCTAACTTTTTATGAGAAAAACACGTAGCCTCCTCACGAGACGTCCATAAAAACCTAACTTTTTATGAGAAAAACACGTAGCCTCCTCACGAGACGTTCATAAAAACCAAGCCCTTTTTATGAGAAACAGAAAAAAACGTAGCCTCCTCACGAGACGTCCATAAAAACCTAACTTTTTATGAGAAAAACACGTAGCCTCCTCACGAGACGTCCATAAAAACCTGACCTTTTATGAAAAAAAACACGTAGCCTCCTCACGAGACGTCCATAAAAACCTAACTTTTTATGAGAAAAACACGTAGCCTCCTCATGAGACGTCCATAAAAACCTAACTTTTTATGAGAAAAACACGTAGCCTCCTCACGAGACGTCCATAAAAACCTAACTTTTTATGAGAAAAACACGTAGCCTCCTCACGAGACGTCCATAAAAACCTAACTTTTTATGAGAAAAACACATAGCCTCCTCACGAGACGTCCATAAAAACCTAACTTTTTATGAGAAAAACACGTAGCCTCCTCACGAGACGTTCATAAAAACCAAGCCCTTTTTATGAGAAACACAAAAACACGTAGCCTCCTCACGAGACGTTCATAAAAACCTAGCCCTTGTATGAGAAACACAAAAACACGTAACCTCCTTTACGAGACGTCCGTATCAAATAAGAAGCTTAAGCGCAAGCCCAGGAGCGCAGTTTAAGCGCAAGCAAAGCATAGCCAGGAGCGCAAGCCAGAAGCACAATGTAACAACCTGGTTTTTAGTCGACTTTAATTACTAAGGCGGAAATTAATTAAGTCTTAAACCAGCGTCATTAAATTTACATAAAACCCAAATATTACAAACATCGTTCAAGAGTTGAATAAAACAACTCTAAGTACGGAATTTAGAAGAGTAAAGTGTTATATATTACAAATCTCTCAAAAACAACTAGAAGTAAAGCATAAACACGTCTCGTGGGCCCGTCCAAAATCCGACTCTCGGTCCACGATCGTCTGCATAATAAAGCGATGGGGATGCCATTGGAGCGGTTGATGACTAGCTATGCTCATACTTACCCTCGATTTCAATTACTTTGGTTTAATATTATCGCTTTATAAACATAACATTATGATAAAACATAAACATGCTTAATACAATTAGCATGTAAAGACATATATGTCATAATAAGCATGCGGTTAAAGCGATAAATCATATAAGCATGATATTCAATTATGAAAGCAAATAACATATAATATCATAGCCATAGTATCACAACATATCAGCAAGATTACAAAGCGATATCAGATCGCATACATACATACGTATCGTATTATTCTCATCATGCTGACTCGATTCACTTCAGAAACTTGTGGTCTTTAATTTTCGAAGATGGTACACACTGCTCTCATTTAATCAAACAACACACAACACATCGCTACGAGCCTGACCACTGAGTAGGCCTTTGTACTCTGATCGATTGCATCTCACTTCCATAGTGCAGAGGCTTACTCGACTCGTAAACCACGCCGAATACTATAATACTTGCATCTCATCCTCTAGTGTTCGAAATGATTCGAACTTCAGATACAATCTCGTCAAGTAATCTTTACGCAGGGTAAGAACGAATGCTAGTGTCGCGTCCAATAAAGACGAAACACGGCAAGGAGACAGAACCGTAAAGCGCATATGCACATAATGTTACGGTGGCCCTGATAACTTTAGCGAAATAGAGTGAATTAAACCCTAGTCTAGTACATGTACATTAGTATCCACGTTAAGAATGGGCCACGCTATTCGTAGAGCACCTTAACTCCAGATAAAACGACTATTTCCTAAAGCCTGTGGCAAAAACCATGGCGTATTCATTATCTTGTCCGGCAATGGCGACCGCCACAAGACTATCTTAAACCCACTTCACTTACGATTGACGTTTTCATATCTGAGGCCCAAGCTTGACCTTTTATTTAAACATACTCATGATTTATTATTTATTTGATATTACATATCACATGTTTCTAGACTCTCCTAGTCTCATCGTCAAACGTTTTATTTGAATGGTAGGTTTCATATGATCACATATGTGGAACCCGGGATCGGACCCAACTCGGCGTCTTGCTTAAGGGCGGATTTTAAAGTTAAAAAAGATTAAGTTGGAAAAACCTTTAAGAACTGTTATGGAGTCGCCACCTATTTATCGCGGAAAATAGGAACCTGCTACCATGTTCTAAGTTAAAAACATGTCCTAGATTTTGGAGCACGCCGACACCCCTAGATCTAAGGCTTGTGAAACCAGATTGGATTCGGGGTGAGGGTACTTTAGAAAAAGAGTAATTCAAATAATGATTTATGAAAACCTTTTAGAAAAGCCTATGTAAAAATAGCCTCTACTGACCTAGAACAATCCTTGTAAGATGATATTTGAGCTAATGTTATCGCTACGTACAAGTGCGATAAGTTTGTAAAAGAATGCAGATGCAGATGCAAAAAGATTGATTAAAACCCTCAGTTTAGCATGTTTAACTTGTTAACGAATACGGTTCAGTTAAAGGTCGAATTCATTGTTTTAAGTTGATTTTAATGCAAGACAGAAAGGGTGCAAGATGCATGCAATTAAAATAAACTTCAATTGTCCATTGGTTTATTTTAAAAGGTCGGTTGCTTATGCGACTTTGGCGTGTCATCGGATATGGAGTGTACCCGAAGTAATAAGAACACTTGGAAGGCAAGCGCGCTCGGGTGCCAAAGCCGGGGGGGGGGGGGGGGGGGGGGGGGGCTAGAGTGTAGTCCCCTTTGTTAGTCCATAGAAAATAAGAAAAAGCTTTGATCCAAGTGGATCGGTACCTACCTTGTCCTGACGCTTCAGATCTGGGCAGAGCTTCGCTTCTTGAACTAAAAAGGAGGATGAATTCAACACGGGATGGTGTGTTGAACTCAAGGATTTGAGTGCTTGAGGCTTTTGTGAGAGAGGATTTGTGGTGTGTGAATTGTGTGTGAAATTGTGATTTCAAAGTATGATTTGAGGTCGAGGTATAGGGCTGTATATATACTAAAAACCTCGGAGAAATTAGGAAATCGGGGATAAAAACAGGCCGGGAAACCGCATAGCCTTATGCGGTTGCCAGGGCAAACCGCATAGGCTTATGCGGTTGCCACCCCAAACCGCATAAGGTCATGCGGTTTGTGGGTGTGGTTTTAAGGCTGCTTTCCAAGTTTCGGTTGCATAAAATCTTTGAAAGATCTGATATAATTTAGTGCGTGTGTGCCAAGAAAAGAGCTGAGATATTTACGAGATATTTTATGATGTGCGTGGCCTTGGAGCGGGCCAAAGGCTTGGGTTTGGGCTCGGTTTGGGCGAGACCAGGAAAAAATGAAAAGGGGTGTATTTGCATAGATTTGTGAAATAAGCTAAGACGTGAGGTTGTATTTTGTGTAAGAGGATGCTAAATAGCGGTTTTAGCTACCGGGCCTAAATTTAGGAATTTAGGAATGCTGAATTAGACCTTGTTAATGTAAAAGGGCCAATTGTAGTGCAAATGTGAAGCTCATGCCAAATGAAGCAGGACGAGGACCAAGCTAGACTCCAAATGGACAAAATGAACGTTATTTAAATGCGATGTGATGCGACCTAAATCATTTTAACATTTCAAAACGACTCAAAATGAATTCGACATTAGTTAGAACCGTTTAAGTCAACGTTAAAACATGCGTAATAAAAGTCCGTGTTACGTCACAGGGTTTTGTTTGGGAGGGTACGGATATGGGTATCCACAGAGCCCCCAGTTTGACTGAGCTCGGACTAGAGCGCTAGTCAAACTCCACGACCATATCCGGACCATGACAGTCTCGATATAGTCAGCGGAACGAAGCATGTGTCCATGGGTGAGACGAGGACTTCGAACCGGGCTAAACGGGGAGGGGCGTGCGCATTTTAAGGACTTGGCGGTCCGTGCATGCTATAAGGGTCTGCCGGCCTGCTGGATGTCTTCGTCGTGCTTGTTGTACTGTCGTTGTTGGTGTCTTTGTATATGCTTGGTATCGTCGGATGCCTGGTGCTGGTGCTTGTAATGTCTTTGTATGTGTACTTTGTAAGATGTTTGGGTATGCGTGAGGTGTATAATTGAGTAAGGGTGCTTATGTAGGTGTAGGTCTCGTGAAAGAGCGTCCGTGTAATGCTTGTGCTTGAACTCGCCGAGGAGCGTCTATGTAGAGTGAAATTCTTGGAGTTAGGAGTATATAGAGTGCTTGTGCTTGGGCTCGCCGAGGAGTGTCTATATAGTTGTGGTTGCATATGATTGCCTTTCGTTGAGGAGAAGGTAGTGCCGTTGTCGTTCTTTGATGACTTTCTTTGACGACATTCTTTGATGCCGCCGCGTCGCTTATGCTGATGCCGTTGTTGATGTTGAACTGGGTCTCGCCGAGGAGCGCAGGTGCTTAGTGTAGTATTTGCTGGAGAAGTACTAGTTTGCTAGGGAAGGGTGTATATGTATGGTCTCGCCGAGGAGCGTAGGTGTAGTTGTGGTTGTTTGGGAGAGTGATGGTGTTTCGTCTTGTTAGGGGTGCAGGTGTATATTTGCCGGGATTATGGTCCGAGGAAGGTGTATGTGCTCAAGTGTACGGCTTCGTGTAATTGCTTGGATGTGCTGAATGTGCTGATGCAGACGCTTGGTGTTTATGTTAGTGATTTGCTGGGGAAGTCGAAGGGCATGTCTTGGACTCCGTAGGAAATGTCTGTATAGGTGTGTGGTCTCCATGGGGAGGAAGCGATACTCCACAGGGACGTGTAAGAGGGTGTAAGGACTCGTGAAGAGCGTTCGTGTTTCTGCTTCTGTACCGTGTATTAAATGCTTAGCACACGAGCATGTCGGACTGTAGGTGACGCCTTAACCAAGGCATAGCGCGTAATGTATGTGCTAGTGCTTGTGGCGGACTGTAGGTGACGCCTTAACCAAGGAAGCTTGCGTGTATGAAGAAAAATGAGGGGAAAACGTGGAACAAAACATGCTCTGGAAATTGCCTGTAGACTAGTGACTCTTCCGGGGAATCTCTCATCTATTGGCGACTTTAAGCTTGAACTCATTCGCACATGTCGCGGTTTCGAACCCGGAAAAATTCAAACTCGCGAGTTTCCTTCCGAAATCTTCATTTTCGCCTGCTTCGACCATGAAACGTGGTATCATTGCGATTCGTGTGGATTCGTATGATACATGTCTCTTGGACTTGGAATGCATGGTGCTTGGATATGTTAGGGTACTTGGTGCCTGGACCTACGTTCGGGTGTTGCTTGTCTGATGCACACATGAAAGTGTTATGCTTTTAGTGTGCATGTTCATGTTTGTAGCGGTTCTGGAGGTGTCGCTCAACCGTAGATGCTTATGTTGATGTGGGTATTTATAGCAAGGGTGTCTTCAAAAATGCGAAAAATTATCCCATTTTTCGTTGTAAAGGTTTGATTCTTGATAGGAAGCGTCAGCCCCCAGTTGTCTTGGTTATGGTGCAGGTGTATATGAGCCCCCAGTTTGACTGAGTTATGGTGTATAACGATAGTCAAACTATGTAAGAGGCAATGGGTTGTATTAGGATAAGGGTGTTTTTGGATTACCCCCTTGAGTTTGACTAAGTTTTGAATGAAAACTGAGTCAAAGTATAGGGCGTGTATCAGGAGGAGTTTTTGGATTACCCCCTCGAGTTTGACTAAGCTTTGAATGAAACTGAATCAAAGTGAAGAGTATGGTGTTTGGTTTTGAAATTTCCCCCGTAGTTTGGCTTAATTTGATTGAAATTAAGGCAAAATGGAGAATAATGTAGCGTGGGTGGAAGCGAGTGATTCAATTTGCATCGTGGTCGTCTTTGAGGTGGCTTGGGTTCAGTAGACTTTGACGAGTACCGCCGTCTTCACCATTAGTTGTATTAGTATGCTTGTGTAATAAGGATTGTGTGAACCCTTCATTACATGACTGTTCGTTGTAGCTTGGCTTGGGCTTGTAGTTGCTTTTGTTGTCTTAAACCTGTGTTGTTAGTAGGCTTGGGTTTGAAAGTGAAATGATTCCCGATTGGGATGTTTGGATTAAAATGTTTTTGTTGAAAAATGATTTTTGTGAAAGATTCATTTTAGTTGTCGAAATGAGCTTTAAAAATGAATGCTAGAAATGTCGGTTGTAAGGCCTCATGCAAGATGAAGGGGTGTTAGACGTTGTGAGCTTAAGCTAGAGTTGTGAAGACCGTGGAGGGTCATTTGAGTGCAAAGGTTGAAAAGCCCCCAGTTGTCGGTGGAATCTCATGACAACACGGAGTGGGATGTAGTGCTAAATTCGGTTGTGCTTTGCGTAAGCTGCCTACGTATCCACGAATGTGGAATCAAACCGGCGTAGTTCGATAGAGCTTTTGCTTAAAATGTGTTAACTCGAGTGAGTTAAATTCGAAGAATGCTGTTTCTCAAAATGTATTAACTTGAGTGCCGAGTTAAATTTTTGGAAAAGTTTAGACTTCGAAGATTCGAGATGCATTTCAAGGATTTGAGATGCATTTTCGAAAGGTACATTTTGTTTGCGAAAGGGTGTGTGTGCAAAAAGTGAATTGCAAAGTGCTTTAATATTAACTCGAGTATTGGGTTAATTTTGAAAGGTGATTAGCTAATTTGAGGGTGCATTGCCTCGTGTAAGTTTGAAAAAGCGCGTCGTTCCGTGGGAGCGTTTTGAAAACTGGAGAGTTTTTGAAAGGAGCGGTTTAAATGTCGCTAAATTGTTTGATTGGAAGAGGATTGATTCGACGTGTGACTCGATGCTTAAAATGCCGAAAGGTTTGCAAAATAGAGACGAATCGTATGCGTGATTTGAGACTCGACGGTTGCATGTGCGTTGGTGGAGCCCCCAGTGGTGCTTGCTTGTCTGCGGTGGGATCTTTGTTGTTCTGCAAAATGCTGTTAGACCAAAAGGTAGTACTACTCCTAAGTCTATGACAACTTTGCCTTGACGAATTCGTTTTAGTCGCCTCGATAAAGAAATAGTTTGCCTTTGAACTTTGTGAATTTTTGTGGACACATCCTTAGCATGGAAAGCTTTGGACGATGAATATTTTGTGGATTTTTGTAAAAGGTTGGTTGAGCTCGGGAGAGCGGCCTACGTATCCGTGGTTACGGAATCAAACCTAGCGTAGTTCCGAAAGGGGTGTTTAAGGGCGTGCATGAGGTGTTTATGTGGAAAGGTGCGTGTTTAGGGACCCTCCGGTCCAGGGGGTGTTTTTGTAAAAAGGTGCGTGTTTAAGGACTCGCCGGTCCAGGGGTGTTTTTGTAAAAAGGTGCGTGTTTAAGGACTCGCCGGTCCAGGGGTGTTTTTGTAAAAAGGTGCGTGTTTAAGGACTCGCCGGTCCAGGGGTGTTTTTGTAAAAAGGTGCGTGTTTAAGGACTCGCCGGTCCAGGGGTGTTTATGTGTTTGACCTTGATACGTTGCATCCTAAGGGTGGGTTCTCCTTAGTTGATCTAGGCTGGTTGCTTGCTACTTCTGTTGTGTCTTCAATTTGGAATTTCAAGGAACTGGCCACTCGTTTCTGGGCTTTGGTACTTCTTGCCTTTGGGGTTTCGGCCCCTCGCTTATTGATTTCTAAGCTTGTTGACTTCTTAAGCTTTTTGACTTCTTAAACTTTTGCTTAGTTGTTTTGCCCCTTGTTCCGGAGCTTCTGAGACTTTTGCTTTTTGGTGACTTTGGTTTTTTGACCTTTGTACCTTGTATTCCCGTTTGGTTTGAGAATATCCCACGCCCTGTATGGCTTGGGCTTGAGCTCGGACCCTGCTAAAACCCTGTGGCTCGGTGGTCACTTGTGATCGTGTGTCTATCACGCGGGCTCCTCTGACAAGTTCGTTTGCTTATTAGGCACGCGATCGAGTACGCGGAGGGCGATCCAGGAATACTCGTACTTTTGGTCGCGGTCAAATTCATGACCACTGTGGAGCTCCAAATTAATGGACCCTCCTCCAAAAGCAGTGGAGTAGTAGATCATGAGCAGACTAGTGAACCTTAGGTGTTTAGTCGTCGGAAGCTTTCTTGTCTTCGTGTCCTTGATTTAGTTAACTTGGACCTTCGTACCCGGCCTAGATCTCCCTAGGATAGTTGTTCCTGGGATGCAGTGTATGTTGGTGTAGAGTTGTGTTTTTTTATGGGAAAAGTGTGTAAAAAGGAAGCTGGGTTGTAGGCAAACTTATTCCTTTATCGATTTGTTAAAAATGTCATACGTCGACGACTCGATTGCCCTAGACTGACAGAGATTGGCTCAAAGTTTAAAAACTCGACCCGTATTGAAAAGACTCGAATTTCTTGAGGAGATCCGTGAGATCGTCGGTGGCGCCTTGATGGATTAAATCATTTGGGTGCTCGAGGCACATGTCTTGGATGGGGTTGATGCTCCCGTCGGGACTTGGCTCATGCATACTTAGATTTGTCTTTGATTTTGCAAAAGTTTTGTTTTCGGCGAAAAGCAGGATGTTTTGTTGAGCAAAATGTGTTGTCACATTTTGGCTTGATGTAAAAGGCGTTTTGAAATCAAATCCGATAAGCTTGTGTTAGTGGCTTGTCGGTGAAAGTGTGAATCGATTCGGAGTGGCGATAGGCTATCCGAATCAAGGGTGTTTGAAAATGTGATGAAGACGGTTATACTTTGCTTTCATACATTCGGCTTTGAAAGAGAGTTAGATTAAAGTGACTATGAGCCACTTGGTCTAACCACTGAAGGATTCATGAGGATGATGCTAGTTCATTCCTAGGTTTTGTTGTCTTGTGAAAAGAGATGTTTGGATTAAAATGACGGTAGGCCATTTTGAATCATGGATTTCGAAAATGTTTATTTTGCTAGATTTGTTTTCAAGAAAAGGTCCATTCTCGGGTTTGAAAATGTTTGGTAATAAATGGGTTACAATGAGTGCGGGTCATGTAGTTCATTTATGTTTTGAAATGTCACGAGAATAAAGTGATTATTCTCGGGTGTTTTGAGGAGACTGTTTGTCTAGATCAAACCGTCCTGACTATGGGCCATTCGGTTCGAAGGAAGGATTTTTGAAAAAAAGGTTATTTCAAAAACGTGATGAGGATTTTGTGAAAGTAGTTTGTAAGAGGATTTGGGCCAAGATGGTTATGAATCATTTGGTCTGATGAAAAGTCCGCGAGATTGGGCTTGGCCATTCTCGGGTTTTGTTTGCTTGAAAAGGCGATTTTTTCTGAACCGAGTCGACTTTGGGCCGTTTGGCCCAAAGAGATTTGTAAAGAGAATGTCGTTATTTGTTTTGCAGAAGTGAGGAGATTTTTGAAAAGAGCTCATTTCAAAAACGGGTGTGTTTTGCTTGGTTTGTAAAAATAAGAAGATTTTGAAAAGAATTTATTTCAAAAATGGGAGTGTGTTGCTTGTTTTGTAAAAGTGAGGAGATTTTTGAAGAGAGCTTGTTTCAAAGATGAGGGTGTATTGCTTTAGGAGCAATGTTGTGCCTAAGAAGTCTTTGTGGCAAGAACGCGTGTGCGGATCTTGTCTCGACGTTGAAATGTGTTTGATTTGCATTCGTCGAGCCCATGTTAACGGTTCATCGTTAAGGGCTCGAGCCTAGATGCATGGAAAGGATTCGACTCGTGGACGGTTAGCTAGTCGAGTCGAGGATGTTGAGAATGGATTGGTTTGTGTGACATGTATCTAGTTAGTCCTATTAGATTCAACGTTCATTTTAAGCGTTCATTTTTAGCTCATTTTTGTTTAGGAAGACCTTTTAAGCTAGAAAAAGGAGATTTTAGACAAGGTTTGGCTAATAGGAAGCTTTTGAGACGATGATGCGTGCGCACATCTCGCCTCAATGTTAAAAGGTGTTAGCTTTGTCGAGCCCACCTAACGGTTCATCGTTAAGGGCTCGAGCCTAGATGGACGAGAAGGATTCGACTTGAGAGCGATTAGCTAGGCGAGTCGAGCGTGTTGAGAATGGATCAGGTTGTGTGGGTTAAATTTGCACGTTAGTGACATGACTAGACCAACGTTCATTTTAAGTGTTCATTCTAGCTCATTTCTTTGTTAAGAAAACTCTTTTTAAGCTTGAAAAAGGAGGTTTTCGAAAAAGTTTTAGCTAAAGGAAAGCTTTTGAGACGAGGATGTGTGCGCACATCTCGTCTCGATGTTAAAAGGTTTTGCTTTGCACCCATCGAGCTGATATCGGTGATTTGCCGAGGTGAGCTCGAGTTCGGATGTGTAAAAGAGAATGGATTCGACTCGAGAGTGGTTAACAAGTCGAGTCGAGGATGTTAAAAGTGGAGTCTAGGCCGTGTGACCTAGAGGATTGAAATCCACGAGCTCGGTTTTATTCCTTGCTCGGGTTTTTGCTTGTTAGTGAAAAAGGAAATTTTGAAAAAGTTTATTTCAAAAATTCGCGATAGTTTTGTTTGAAAAGTGTTAGTTTGTTAGATGTTAGGTTCATTTATCTTTGAAACGTTTAAGCGAGTTTTCGAAGATATGAATGCAAATGCTCGTTTTGAAAAAGACCATGGAGTGCATAGCCTCGAACTTGTACGTATGACTCAAAGAGGGGTGAAAAATGATTGATCGGTACACCTCCAACTACCTCGAGCACGCTTTGGCAGATACTTAACCCCTTCATTTCCTTACGGAGGCGATAGGTTTTGAAGGGAGCACCAAGGCGATCGAGATAGCCAGTTCTGCAAGCCGTGGAGGGGCGAGAGGAAAGCTAGTCCGGCATGTGCTTTATCGAGTGGACAAGCCTGCATGTGGGAACCACCTCTCGAGGGTGCAAAGGGTGCCTAGATTCCAAAAGGAATGGACTCTAAACGAATGTGCATAGCTCAAATATGTATACTTGGATTGTTCAAGGCTTTTAAGTTTCACCTCTTTATTTTTAAAAAGAAAAAGCTAGTTTTTAATTTTAAAAATAAAATGTCCCAAATGAGTCGCCAAACTGTGGAACCCGGATCGGACCCAAACTGCGTCTTGCTTAAGGGCGGATTTTAAAGTTAAAAAGATTAAGTTGGAAAAACCTTTAAGAATCTGTATGGAGTCGCCACCTATTTATCGCGGAAAATAGGAACCTGCTACCATGTTCTAAGTTAAAAACATGTCCTAGATTTTGGAGCACGCCGACACCCCTAGATCTAAGGCTTGTGAAACCAGATTGGATTCGGGGTGAGGGTACTTTAGAAAAAGAGTAATTCAAATAATGATTTATGAAAACCTTTTAGAAAAGCCTATGTAAAAATAGCCTCTACTGACCTAGAACAATCCTTGTAAGATGATATTTGAGCTAATGTTATCGCTACGTACAAGTGCGATAAGTTGCAGAAGAATGCAGATGCAGATGCAAAAAGATTGATTAAAACCCTCAGTTTAGCATGTTTAACTTGTTAACGAATACGGTTCAGTTAAAGGTCGAATTCATTGTTTTAAGTTGATTTTAATGCAAGACAGAAAGGGTGCAAGATGCATGCAATTAAAATAAACTTCAATTGTCCATTGGTTTATTTTAAAAGGTCGGTTGCTTATGCGACTTTGGCGTGTCATCGGATATGGAGTGTACCCGAAGTAATAAGAACACTTGGAAGGCAAGCGCGCTCGGGTGCCAAAGCCGGGGAGGGGGGGGGGGGGGGGGGGGGGGTGGGGGGCGAAAGTGTAGGCCCCTTTGTTTGGCCATAGAAAAAAAAAAAAGCTTTGGTCCAAGTGGGTCGGGACCTACCTTGGCCCGACGCTCAGAGCGGGCAGAGCTTCTTGAACTAAAAAGGAGGATGAATTCAACACGGGATGGTGTGTTGAACTCAAGGATTTGAGTGCTTGAGGCTTTTGTGAGAGAGGATTTGTGGTGTGTGAATTGTGTGTGAAATTGTGATTTCAAAGTATGATTTGAGGTCGAGGTATAGGGCTGTATATATACTAAAAACCTCGGAGAAATTAGGAAATCGGGGATAAAAACAAGCCGGGAAACCGCATAGCCTTATGCGGTTGCCAGGGCAAACCGCATAGGCTTATGCGGTTGCCACCCCAAACCGCATAAGGTCATGCGGTTTGTGGGTGGTTTTAAGGTCGCTTTCAGTTTTGGCAGCATAAAATCTTTGAAAGATACAGTATAATTTCGTGCGTGTGTGCCAAGAAAAGAGCTGAGATATTTCTGAGATATTTTATGATGTGCAGGGCCTTGGAGTGCGGGCCAAAGGCTTGGGTTTGGGCTCGGTTTGAACGAGACCAGGAAAAAATGAAAAGGGTGTATTGCGTAGATTTGTGAAATAAGCTAAAACGTGAGGTTGTATTTTGTGTAAGAGGATGCTAAATAGCGGTTTTAGCTACCGGGCCTAAATTTAGGAATTTAGGAATGCTGAATTAGACCTTGTTAATGTAAAAGGGCCAATTGTAGTGCAAATGCGAAGCTCATGCCAAATGAAGCAGGACGAGGACCAAGCTAGACTCCAAATGGACAAAATGAACGTTATTTAAATGCGATGTGATGCGACCTAAATCATTTTAACATTTCAAAACGACTCAAAATGAATTCGACATTAGTTAGAACCGTTTAAGTCAACGTTAAAGCATGCGTAATAAAAGTCCGTGTTACATCACAGGGTTTTGTTTGGGAGGGTACGGATATGGGTATCCACAACATAACACATTCGTTTATTATTTGAAGTGTTGTTAATTATTAACGTTTTTAAATTTCTAATTTGATATGTTTATTAATATGTCAAATTTTATTTAAGTGTTTTTCAAACACTTTAAGTTATTTACTTATTCATTTTAAATTTTCTATACTTAGTAAAATTTTGAATTATTTTCAGTATTTCACTATTCATTTTTCACTATTCACTATTCACTATTCACTATTCACTATTCATCGTATTTTATACGTATTCGTATTTTTATACTTCGTATTTTATTTGTATTTTTATACTTATACGTTTTTTTATATTTATACGTATTTTTGTACTTAAGGTATTTTAGTATAATACTAAACTTGTTTTTATTTTCTAAGTACAAATTTCTAGTTTCAAAGTCATTAGGTTCGTTTTGTACTTAGTGATTTTTGTAAATATTTTAACAGTTTAGTTTTAAAAACGTTAAGTTCGGTTTGTATTTAGTGATTTTTGAAAATATCTAAAAGTCTAGTTTCAAAAACGTTAAGTTCATTTTGTATAAAGTGATAATGATTTTCATTTTAAAATATTAGTTTTAAAAATGTTAAGTTCAATTTGTAAAAAGTGATAATGACATTTATTTTAAAATGAGACTTAGTTAAATTTAGTCGTCTATTAACTAAATTTAGCGATTTTCATTTTAAAAATAATAGTATCGTGGATGATTCATTTAGGTCCGTAAGTCCAAGATCAATGTCCAAATAGCAAAGGCAAGAATAATACGATTTAGTTCATTTTTATAACGGTTACATATTTTTATCGGTTTATAATATTTCATTTATAACTAAATCGATTTATACTAAAATTCAATTCTAATTACTATTTAACTTTAGTGACTTAGTGATAATTTCATTTTAGTCAAATTTAGTCCATTAAAAATAGAAATGTCGTGTGATATGATATATGTGTCAAAATTGATTTATTTCTTTTAATTTCTTAAATCTAACTTATTAACTAATAATTAAATTATATTAACAATAAACTAAAAAGTGACAAAAATAATTTTTACCCTAAAAATAAAGGAGATGCCGTGGACAATGATGGTGGTGTTCTAAATTTTCATTTTTCGATTTTATCGGTTTTTAGCTTAAAGTTTTTATATTTCAATTATTCTAATTATACTAAAATGATTTAAACTAAAATGAAAGTTACTAACAATTTCATTTATATTTATGAATAGTGTTTTTCAACACTTTAATTTTCTAACTTTTATTCTAACTGATTTATAATGTTTTAGTTGATTTATAGTATAATACTAAGTGATATATAAAACAATAACTAAACATAAACATAAATTATTAACAAACATAAATTAAAATGAAATCAAAATGAGTAACAAGTATGAACATCAACATGAATAAATCAAGAACACACATGAAGAACTCAAGAACAACTCAAGAACACTAATTTCGATTTTAATAATTTATAATTTGTTTTCCTAATTTAGTTTTTTTTTCATAGGAACATCTATTTTATACTAACTTAACACTACATATAATTTACAAAAATTAAAAGTGAAAATATATTAAAAATTAAGAAATGCAGTGTATATGTAATATATATATATATAAATTTTCATTTTGATTTTAATCACTTTAAACTCATTTTTAATATTTCACATAATTTTTATATAACATTACTACTTAAATAAAACATAAACAAACACAAAAATCATATGAACAATAATTAAAATGCTCAAAATAAATTAAACTACACATATGAGTATTTTACTACAATAATCTATTTAACATATTACTTAGTTATTATCATTTTATTATACAACACATCAACACACAAATACATATAAGTGATGTTTAACATATTTAACATAATTTTCATACTCATAAAATCATAATAACAAAAAAAATTAATTTACTAAAAAGATAATATAAGACATAGTTAGTCACCTTAATCGGTAAGTTTATTGGTTGTCCGGATCGACTATATTAACCAAGTCTAAGTCTTCACCCAAGTACCCGTCTTCACCTTCAAATAAACCCGTAAAATATAAGCTCCAAATACCCAAAGATGTCCAAGAATACTAGTGTAATATTAGAGTAATATTTAGGGTTTTTATTTAGGAAGTTTTAAGTGAAAAATGAAAGAAAATAAAGAGAGAAAAAGAGAGCAAGGTGGCCGGCCAAAATGGGAGAGAAAAATGATGTATTTTGCCTTTGTGAATTATGGAATAAGTTGTAAAAATTTAGGTTAAAGACTTTAGGTGTTAAAGTTTGTTTTTAATTAGTTAAATAATGTTTTATTAAATGATATAATACCTCATCCTCTCCATCATCAACACACTAAGTCCATATTACTATTCATGCATTAAATATGTCTAATTTGTGTTTTAAAATGTTTTCCTCGAACTTGGTCAGCTTTTAAAAGTCAAGGCCAAAAGCGATAAAAGTTAATGTGTGCGCGTTTGACGATTTTTCGAAATATTTCTACTTTTAAATTCTAAGACTAAATTATTTATTTCATTATTCAAAAATTTTCAAAAGTGTTAAAGAAGTCGATAAATTTTACAAAATGAAAGTTTAGCAAAAATTGTGATTTTGAAGGCTAAAAGGCTTAGGATTTAATTTAAGCTTTGAAATTAGAAATTAATGGCTAATTATTGAATTAAATTAACACGGGGTGTTACACACAAGCAGAAGCACAAGCAAAACGCCAGCTGGTAGTACTAAGGCCACATGCAGGCTGACATGCCCTTAAACATGTAGGACCGTCATGTCCTTAAAAACATGGCGTCCCTCCCCGCATTTCCCGGCGCTAAGTCCTCGTCTCTCCCATAAGACACATGCTTAGCGCCGCCAGGTAGTACCGAGACTATAATGGTCAGGATACTATCTTTAAGTTTGACTAACGCCTTGTCCAAGCTCAGTCAAACTGGGGGCTCTGTAGATACCCGTATCCGTACCCCCCCAAAAAACAAACCCGATGATGAAAAGGACTTTCATGCATGCTTTTAAAAGAGTCGAAACGGTACAAAAGTGTCTAAAACGTATTTAGTCACTTTTAACGTATTAATTTGGATTTGCATAATCATAAAAATAAATGTCACTCTTAGTCATTATGAACATAACACGAGCACGATACAGGAACGTCTTGTTAAGCCAAGCCACAAAAACAAATTTCAACTAGCTACAAAACGGCCCAATCTTACAAAGACGACACAAAACGCACACTAACACAACACTCAAAACGGGCCAAAGTGCATCCCGTGTCACATTTTCACAAAACTAGACTCTACAATATCGTAAAATAATATAACCTAATATTATTTTATTTCAAGCCAAAACCCAAAAACACGACAAAAACCGAAACACGAAAACCGAAATTCGGACCAAAACAAAACAACTTAACCCCTAAGTTAATTACATCACAAAACATAATTATTACCCTCCTAAAACGTCACTTAACAAAGGCGGCTTAAAACAGCCCACCAAAACAAAAATAAAATCGCCAGTTGACAGGCGATTAAAAATTTAAACGCCTGTCAACAGGCGATTATGTTTTTGTTTTGGTGTGCAGCCTTTTTAGTTTTCCTACAAAATCCAACCCAAACAAAATTAAAAACGCCTGTACACAGGCGATTTAATTTTGTGCACCCACAAAAACGAGCCTTTTCCTATAAATACCCACCCTCACATTCATTCAAAAACACCGACCTCGGAATAAAAAAATCGGTTTTTCAATACACATACACTACTCACAAAATCCACTCAAAATACCGTCTTTCCATTTTCGAAAGGTAAACATTTTACCTACGTTTGGGACGTTTGAGACTCGGACAAAGGGGTTACATTAACCCCAACCCGATATTGGCATTAGCGAAGCCGTATTCGTAATACGGTTGTAGTAATTCGGATTCGTAATCCGTCTAAACCCCGCCAATATCGCATAAATAACGACTCATTATCGCTAAAGCAAACCGACGTCACTTTTATAATTATGCAAGTCCTCATTCATGCATTAAATAACGACTAGAATCACGGTTCCAACACTAAATTGTACCGTTTCATAAAGTCTTTTAGCATGTCAAAACTGAGGGTTTTCACAAATTCTTAAAGAGTCAAATACGAGGTCGGAAAATAACGTTTATGATAATAATTTAGTCAATAAATTATTATTTAACGTACATTTCCTATAGTAAAGTCATTATTTTGACGATTTACATTCGAGTCATATATATTCGCACTTGTACGTAGCGTCATTTTAGCCCAAATATCGAAATTAAATAAATGTTTTCAAATTAGTAGAGACTACTTTTACGTAGGCTTTTTGATTTCAGTTTTCAAAACACATTTTTGTCAAAACTTTTGAAAAGTAACCTCACTCCGAATCCCTTCTCTGGTTTCAAACCTCAGACGGATAGGTATCGACGCACCTTGAAATATGAGACACTCGTGTCTTGTATTTCAAGACGCGTTGAATAGGTTCCAAATTCCTTTAATATTTGGTGGCAACTCCGAAAATACATTTTCAAAAAGGATTTTCTACTTTTCTTTTTTGGTCACAAATTCATGCAATGATCTCCCCCAATTTTACAAAACTTCGCACCCCCTTTCCTGCGAGGCGCATTCAAGACTCCCACGCCAAGACGGGCGAGGTCGGGCGCACAAGAAGCGTCGATAGGTAGCTTTCCCGGTACCTTCACCCACTTAAAGTCAAACCAATATATGGCCCATTTAGTGTTTTTTAGCCCGAACTTACTAAGTTAACTGATACATTTTTAATCAAAACCAAAGAACAAATCAAATACAACCCTAATTATTTATCCCTCATTCTCATCAGCCACCACCATCACCGGCGCAACCATCACCAGAACCACCATCACCGGAACAACCATGAACCATCTCTCTCACCTTCACCGTTATCACCGCCGACAACCACCACTACTGAAACCACCATCACCGTCTCCCTCACCTCCACCGTCATTAGCAGCACCGACTACCACAACCGCCTGAACCACCCTCACCTTCTCTCCCACCTCTGTCAACTCCATTGTTGTAATCACCCACATCGAAATCAAATCTAAAAATGAACTTGTCAGTAGTTTAGAGGTAGAAATGAAGGCCTCATCCTCCATTAATGGTGGCACAACTCAAGTTGAAGGAGAGGATGAAGAATGGAGGCCGGCTTAGGAGTGACTCTGGTGCACTTTTTGGTTTTTATGTCGGTCGTCAATGTAACAACCTGGTTTTTTTCGTGACTTTAATTAAACTAAGGCGGAAAATTAATTAAGTCTATATATTACAAAACCAGCTGTTATCGTATTACAAACTCCATATACATAATATGAGTTTAAGATAAACAGAGTTATTCGATTACATTCTCTCAAAAAGGAGTACAAACTAAAGGTAAACCATCCCCAGCATTCAATAGCGGTAGTCTCGGGGTACCTGCATTAAACTCTCATCATTTTCCCGCACACTCTTTCGATACATGCAATTTCTAAAGCAATATGCAGTATAAATAATAAATAAACAAAAATGAAGAGCAAGTAGCAAGTAAAACACGTAAGGAATTTATGATGATTCAACATGAGTATAACACAATCAAATAACACACCACGCTCACAAATAATCATACTCAATAAATCGCATTCCAATACTCAGCCAGGTCATTCAGATAATCATCAAACAAACAAGGAAATGCATTCAACATGTGATAACAAATGAGTCTTCGTTAGTAAGGCGGAAGCATGCAGACGTAAATCGCTCTATAGTAAACCAGGGCCAACATAACTTGGACATGGTGACATACTAGACGTCAGCGCCAATAGCCAAAGCCAGGGCCAACATAACTTGGTCATGGCTGACAGGCTAAGGATACCTAAGGTAATAAGGACAGCTAAATCCTTGTCTAATGTATGCATACACCATCTAATCGAGGGTCATACGTATTCGCTATTCAAAAGGAATCACCGGCGATAAATACGACTATCACCTTAGACGGTACCCCAGGTTGAAATTTGGAGTTTCCAATTACTATCTATGGGCCCACGGAAATATCAATGTTGCCCCATCCCTGAGGTTGTATATACCGTGCCGAATAGCAATCTTAAGATCGTTATAAGCCTTGGGCAACTCTGGTAGGGAGCCCAAGTCCCCATAGACAGCTACCTCATTAACATCGAATTTCAAGAGTCGCAACATGGCGAACAATCCAAGTATTTTATTCAAGTAGCTCATTTTCTCAATTTCTTATTTTCTCGTTCACTCGTAACATATATTACTTCTAAAACATAAATATATCGTCGAACTTTATATAATGAAATTTTAGTAACAGCAGTTCTTCAAGTAAACAGAAAGCATAGAAAAACTAAATTATTCATTTTGAGTCCGTTGGTAAATTTTGAATATTTTCACTATTCATTATTTTACTATTCATTGTATTTACTATTCATCGTATTTACTATTCATCGTATTTTCTATTCATCGTATTTACTATTCCTCGTATTTACTATTCCTCGTATTTTATACGTATTCGTATTTTCGTATTTCGTATATGTACGTATTTTTATACTTCGTATTTATACGTATTTTTATACGTATATGTATTCTTATACTTAGTATTTATTATTTTATTTTCTTTATACTTAGTATTTTTATTATATTTTCTTTATACTTAGTATTTATTATTTGACTTTATTTATACTTAGTATCTTTATACTCTTATACATTTTTTTATACTAAGGATATTTTAGAAAATAAAACTAAGCTTTTTATTTACTAAGTGTAAAATTCTAGTTTTAAAGTCGTTAGGTTCGTTTTGTATTTAGTGATTTGAAAAATGATTTCGGAAGTAAAACTTAATATAATCTAAGTACAAAATTCTAGGGTCAAGGTTGTTAAGTTCATTTTGTACTTGGTGATTTTAAATAACATTTTAAAAGTAAAACTCGGTTTTATTTAGTCATATACTTAACTAATCTTTTAGCGGTTTCCATTTTTAGCGAGGTTGTCGTAGTTCATTTTAAATAGTCCGTATGTCCACAATCAAATTTAAGCATAGGTAGTAACACTCGATTTCATTCATTTTAATACGTGTAACGTTTATTTTTATCGGTTTTGTCAATTCTTTTTATTAACGATTTAATACATAAACAAATATAAACCTAATTACTATTCAAATTTAGTGACTAAGTGATAAATTTATTTTGACCAAAATTGACCCAAAATAACTAGAAATGCCGAGAGCCTTTATTTATGTTAGCTATTTATTTCTTTTGTTAATTTTTATCAATAAATCATTACTTTAACTATTTAATTTACCTAAGTGATAAAAATAAAAAGTGGCAATTTCATTTTAGGTCTAAAATGGACCCTAAACCGTGGCCTCCAATTACTTAGCATTTTATTTTCGTTTTCAAATTTTATCGGTTATTGACTTAAAGTTTTTATATACTAATAAACTAGTTTATGCTAAAGTGATTTAAACTAGTAAACATAAACATTAAATAACTAAAACTTATAAAAATTATGAATCAAACTAATTATATAAATGAAGAACACTTGAATATATGGAGAACTTCTAATATTTTTCATATGAACATTTTTAACTCAAATTTCATATTATCGTTTTATTTTCTTAAATTTTTATAGCAAGTCTATTTTATCTAGAATAATCATAATATGTTATTTAGAAAAATTAAAACTAAAAATTGGTCCATTAAAATCAATTTGGCCGTGTATATGTATATATGTTTATGATTTTTGATTTTTAATTTTTATACTTCTAATTCAATAACTAACTTACTTTATAACATTTATATATTTAACATATGTGAAAATCATAAACAAACATTAACACACATAAGTAAAAATCATTCAAACACAAGAATAACAACAAACATTCAAGAACACACATAATACATTAAAACACTTAAAAATTCATAACAAATTCATTTTTAAATCCTAAACATAAACTAATTATATTTTCATGTTCATTTCATTACGAGTATTTTAAGCATGCAATTAACAAAAATTAAAACGAAAAATTAAGCCAAAAATAGGGGTTAGGCCGTGTGATATACATATGGACAATATATTTTATTTTTCGATTTTTGTCTCCTAATTTAACATGTGAAATACTAGGTGATAAAATAAATCATACATGCATTCAAAACAATAACATATAATAAATTTCGAGGCGCTTATCACATAAGTGTGCGGGAAGCACCTTAGTTAGGTTATGAGTGAAATAGCTTAGCAGTTGTCGGGATCAATGATATGATCGTATTGGCTAAGATCGACTCCTCCACCTTGCTCCTCGTCTTTGGTTACGATAAGTACATAAGAATGTAAATAAACAAGTTAGTAATTTATTTTAAAACTAAACTAACTATACTAAAATTTTAAAGTGTAGTATTGTTTTTAGTTTAGGTGAAGTAAATATTTTAAATGCTTTTTGATTTATGTTCATATTTATTTACTAGTTAAATGAAGTAGTGATTAATGAATATAAGTGGTAGAGAAGCATCTTAAGAGCTTGGGTGAATTAAAGACAAGAAAAATAAATGATTTAGAAAGAAAAGTGTAAGGAAGAAGATGAAGATCATGAGTGTTCTTGAGCTTGAAGATGAATAAGCTTACTTGTGCTCTTGGGTTTGATTTATTTAGAGAGAAAATAACTTAGAGTATTTGAGTTGTGTTTTGTGTTGTAATGAAATGTAGTGGTAGTATGACTTGTAGTAATAAAATGTATACTAGTAATTTGTAGTAATAATAATGTTTAATCTTTAAATTAAATAAGCTAGAAATGATGATGGATTTTAGTAGATGTGTAAGTGATGAGATGGTTGAGTAAAGCAAGGAAAAATGGAAGAAGATAAGTAAGACCAAAAGGTCCAAAGAGGTCGGCCAACATCACCACCACTTGTCCCGATTTTCGTTTTTGAAATTTTCGATTTGTGCGCACGTGAAAAGTCTCAAAATGAAATATATAGTCTTGAAATAATGTTTAGAAGTGAGATCGAAAATAAAAATTAAAATACACCTCAAAACGAAATCAATATAAAAATTGGGTATTAGATTCCTCGCAAGTTTGAAATAAAAATTTTATTTGATCGAAATATATATTTTTTTTGTTGAATGCTATCGAATTAAATCATTATGCTCAGACGTCAAAAAGTTTATCAGTTTAGGCTTAGTGTAACTCAATATATCGAGTTTTAGTGAATGTGTTAGTTAAATCAAAATGAAATAGTAATTTGATATTATTATTATATGTTTTGTTAGTAATAATCAAAATGATTAAGCTTAAACTACTTTAATTAGATTTGGATTATGATTAAGTATATTTAAGAAAGGATTAGGTGACTTAAATCACATTTAGGTGGCTTGGCCATTTGGTCAACGTTTGACCTCGATTTGCGTGCCAAAATTTGTCGTTGAGAAAATTGTCGTAGATTCTTTGTTTGATTTATCGAGTTTGAAAATGTAAAAATAAAGTTTAAATTCAAAGTAATTCAAAACGGTTTTAATTTAGGTGCAAAATAACTTGTAGTATAATGTGTTAGGGAAATAAGTGAGCGAGGATGTTTAATTAATGATTTGCGCAATTATAAAGGCTTAACTTAACATGGAGTGTTACATGTTTAGCGAAAAAAAATTCAGTCGCATTTTTATTATAAGGAAAAAGGATGAATTTAATCTAAGGAATTAAATTCTTTTATAAAAATGTGTTTCAAAAACACGGGGTGTTACAGTCAATTTGAATATCTGCTCTTTCACCCCCTACTTTCTTGTAATTGTTTGGTTTTGGAGGGAGATATATGGAGTAGATCTGGAATTGAGGGAGCAAGGTGGTCGATTTTCCGACGAGTGGTGGTGGAACTCCGGTGGTAGGTTTATGGCGACGCAAATGAAAAATTTGGGATTGATCAAATTGAGCGAGTAATTTGGTTGTTTTAGTGGAATGATGATGATGATGATTAGCAGCAGGTCACCGGGGTGATTTGGTGGTTTTAGTGATTTGGCGGTTTTAGTGAAATACGAGTCCGGATACGCGAAATACGAGTCCGGATACACAAAATACGAGTCCGGATACACGAAATACGAGTTCGGATACACGAAATACGAATCCGGTTACACGAAATACGAGTCCGGATACACGAAATACGAGTCCGTATACACAAAATACGAGTCCGGATACACGAAATACGAGTCCGGTTACGTGAAATACGAGTCCGGTTACATGAAATACGAGTCCGGATACATGAAATACAAGTCCAAATACATGAAATATAAGTCCAAATACATGAAATAAAATTACAGCTATAAAAAAAATATCTACTTAAATTAACCTTTATTTACATTAAATTGACCTTTTGATACATTAAATATAGTATCAGTTACATTTATTTAGTTGATAGATACATTAAGTGTAAAGAAAATGTATCCAGCAAAAAGAATTAATAATACTTAAAAAAATAAAAGCATTTTCTTAAAAATCATTTTAAATACATTAAATTTACTTGTGGTTACATTAAATTCATTTTTTAGATACTTTAAAAAAGGTGAGGGAAAACATGTATGTACAACTATAAAAAATGCAACTGGAGTACTATATGATGTATCTAGCACCTCAGAAACCTAGTTCGCATTTTGCTCAGAATGAGAGGTAGTTCTGCACTGCATCCCACCTATATATATATATATATATATATAGGATCCGGTACATCCTTATATATATATATAAATCCTACATCCTAATTACAGCCGTTGGATTAGATTAGATTGGGCGCTTGAGATTGAGCCACGTCGACAATTAAACAAACCCCTCACTCAACCGCCAAACTAACGTTTCATTTCCAATTTTCACTCCCTCTCTCCTCTTTCACACTCTCTCTCTCTAATTTCAAACCCTAAAACCTTCAATCCTCAAGAATTTAGCGATACTTTCATCGATTTTCAAGCGTGTTTTTTCAATCATTCTTGAAACATTCATCAATAATCGAGTATAATCTAGTTTAATCACAAAAATCCTTCTATCTTTGTTTACTAGGTATGGTAATTTTCGTTAATTCAAGCGTTTTACTGATATTTTCATTCATTCAAGTGTTTTTCAATCATTTACTTTTAGTACGTTTTACTGATGTTTTTGATATTTATTGTGTTAAAATTAGGGTTGAGATTAGTTTTAGTTAATTATGTGGTTATGTTTTGAATTTTTGTCTGTTGGACACCAAGTGTTTGACGAAATGCTTCAACGAAGTGCGAAATTTGATATTTATTGTGTTAAAATTAGGATTAAGATTAGTTTTAGTTAATTATGTGGTTATGTTTTGAATTTTTGTCTGTTGGACACCAAGTGTTTGACGAAATGCTTCAACGAAGTGCGAAATTTGGTTATTTGCATGCACTAATCTAGGGTTCTTATTGTTTTGATACTTCAAGTAATAGTAAGTGGTACATATTTATGTCTGTAATGGTACTTTATACACATATATATATATGATACTTTATAATCTAGGGTTCTTATTATTTTGATACTTCAAGTAATATTAAGTGGTACTTATTTATGTCTGTAATGGTACTTTATATACATATATATGATACTTTATAATCTAATATGTGAACTTGTATGTTGTTCAGTTGTAATAATTAAAGTGATACTTCTATTGTATTATTTTGATACTTCAAGTAATAGTAAGTGGTACTTATTTATGTCTGTAATGGTACTTTATATTCAAATATGTGAACTTGTATGTTGTTCAGTTGTATGTATTAATTGAATTGTTTTTGTAATTGTATGTGATATTTTTGTTATAATCACTGAAATTAATATGTGAACTTGTTTGTTGTTCAGTTCTAATTAAACATGGCACCGAAAAGCAAGGACAATCCTAAGAAAAGAGCAAGCAAAGATTCATCTGAGCAAAGAGAGAAAAAACAGAAAAATGTCAAGAAGGAGGCTGTCAAGCAGTAGAAGGAGCAATTGGTTTCTAAATGTCGGCCAGGTCAACTAGTTGACATTATGAAAGATCTTAATGTCGCCCAGAAGGCAGCTATCAGAAAAACTGGTTTTGGTGGGATGTTGCATTTGAATGTGAGAACAATACCTACCACAATTATTGAATGGATTCTTGATGCTTTTAACCCTTCAAGTCATTTGTTTGTGGCTAAAAAGCTTGAGTTCTTACTCACAAAAGAAGACATTCATGACATGTTTGGAGTACCAAGAGTTGGTGAACCTGTTGAGAAGATAACAATGAATCATATTGATGAAGAAGAATTTGAAGCCGTGCGTTCGAAATGGCAAAATATGTTTCAGGTGACGGACAAAAAGGAACCCATCAGACTGCAACATCTGTACAGTCGACTGAAAAGCTGCAAGGAGTCAGGGGAGTCGGGGGAAGAGTTCAAGAGACTCTTTGTTCTTGTTTCCATGTCATGTTTTTTGGCACCAACATCGAACTACACATTGGATATTAAGATTCTCAGGGCTGTTGAAAATGTTGACACCATTAAGAACCATGACTGGTGTTCGTATATCTTCCAGAAGTTGATCAAGAGTCTGGAGAAGTTTAAAACAAACAAAACAAAAGGGGTTTCTGGGTGCATCATGGCACTAATTATAGCCTACTTTCATCGTATTGCTTTCAAAGGGATTGAATCACCACACTCTATCCCTCTTCTTCAGTATTGGGATGCTGAGACTTTTAAGGAAAGAGTGGCTGAGGAATTGAAGTGTGGTTCATTGGGGTGTGGTCCTATGACTAAGATTTCATACCCTATCTGTGTCAATTATGAGGTCAAGCAAAGACAATACCTACAACTTGAACAACAACAAAAACAACAACAACAACCAGAACCACAAAAACAACCACCACAAAAACAACAACAACAACAACCACAAAAACAACCACACCCACAACCAGAACCACAAATTCCAGAAGGATACATGCTGATAAAGTTACCAGCTGGAACTTTATCTGAACAAGAAATTAAGGAACAAGCAGTTGATGTAAGTACATGTTGATATTATTCTGAAACTTTATATATATTTTTCTGATACTTCATCTGTATTGAATTGATACTTTATGTTGTTTCATTTGATACTTGTTATATAAACTTTGTTAATAATACATTTTTATACTTGATATTATTCTGAAACTTTCGACATATTTTTCTGATACTTTATGTTGTTTTATCTGATACTTTATGTTGTTTCAAATGAAACTTTAGACATATTTTTTTGATACTTTATATTGTTTAATCTGATACTTCATGTTGTTTTATTTGATACTTTATCTGTATTGAATTGTTACAATTTTCTTGAATAAGATGTTCATGAAATTGTGCTGAGAATGAAGAATGATGCTGAGATATTCTACGCAAGATATGCGGAGAATATGGAACAATTCAAGCTGAAAATGGAACAATTGAAGGCTAACCGTACTCAACGTCAGCAGAAAACAACTGAAGCCAAGTCAAAAAGTCCTATCCTCTCACCAACTCAACCAATATTCAAAGATGGATTATTCCATAGCTATATTGATGGTTTAGTTGAAAGGGCAAAGGCAACTAAAGACTTTGCTCAAGGGATGTCTAGCTTCGACATTCTTTCTGAAATGTTAGATGCACAATACTCAACTTTGAGTAAAAAGTATGGCGAAACAGAGTGTGAACAGACCATCGAATATAATGAGGCTGTGAATATTGGTTCTGATAAAGAGGATGAGAACGTGAACCTTCAGAGCGTTATAACAAGAGTAGTTGATTCTGTAAATGAAGATTAAGCTGTTGTGGCAAAGACACATTGCAAGAATGATCAAGAACTACTTGTCGTGACTCTAACTTTGTTCCTTCTGGTGCACATTTAATAGCTGAGGAGCTTGGATGCACGATAGACTGTGGGCAGCCTGATGTCGGGATGCCAATTGTTTCTGAGCTATTGAAGTCCAACAAAATATTATTTGATCCAGTTTTGAAACTTCGAAAGGAAGTTATGGATTATTGTTTTTTTACGGATGCCAAACTTGTGAAACCGTAAGTATTCATATGTTTAATTTACATTTCAAACCGTAACTTATAGAAATGATACTTTTGTTAAAGACCTGTGATACTTTGTTAAGCAGTCAATAGTACTTATCTCAGATTAGTAATTTGTGATACTTTACATTTCAGACTGAAGTTTATTTAACTTTTTTTAAAATTGCAGAGAAAGACTTGCGTCATATGGTTTGGTGCACTTTCTAGGAGTTGATGAAATAGAAACACTATTGCCAGATGTCAAGATTGACTCGGCGGTGATAGAGTGTTGGGCAATATTATTGAACAAGATCACTTCGTTGAGAAAAGACGCACCAACACCCAGACGACTTTTATTCGGTTTAAGCCATTCGGTATATAATTTTGATACTTCTGCTATATTCTTCTGATACTTAATGTCTTACAATGTGATATTTTTTGTAGTTTATACTGGTACTTTACATGTTAAAATAGTCACCTTTGGAGAAGTACATGCACTTAATGAATGAAGTGAAGTCGATGCACTTAGAATGGAGAAGCTGAACAAGCTTACAGACGAAATTGACAGTTCATGGAAAGAGTGGTTAGGTTTTTGTGACAAGAAAATTGATGACTGGTTTGAGAAAGACAATGATGAAGCGGATGCAATGCCAGACTTGGTAAGATACGAAAAGTTTTGAAATAACGAAAATCAACATCATTTTGAAAAATATTATTTTTGTAATGCTGTACTCTAACAAATTGATTTCATTAGGTGTTCTTGCCGTTATTTATTGATGTGCACTACTTTTGTGTGTGCATCAACTTCATCAACAACACTGTTGATTACCTTGACAATAGAACGTATGTTGATTTTGAAGACACAGACTATTGATGTAATTCAAAACTTGTATGTTGATTTTGAAGACACAGAACGTATGTTGATTTTGAAGACACAGAAGGATTGTTTCAAGTGATTTAAAACCTTATATCGGGCAAGCTTTTCCAACTTTAGAGGAAGGTATCAAGTTTTATTACTCTTATGCTTCTGCTTGTGGTTTTGTTCTTAGATTAGAGACGGCTAAAATGTTTCATGATGGCGTAATATATACGAAGCTCATCGTTTGTAATAGGGAATTAGGATTTAAACCTTCTAAGAAAAATGTTTCACTTATTGGTGATGAAGAAAAGGAGGAAATATCAACCAAACCTTACGAACCTAAGAAAACTAAAATAACCAGAATTGGATGTAAAGCTAAGATTAAGTTTCAATTTAGGGATCATTTGTATGTTGTTGTTGTGTTCCATGAGGGCCATAACCATCGGCTTTGTTCTTTAAAAAACAAAGAATTCCAGAAAAACTCTAGAAATCTTTCCCTTTTCCACAAACAAACCATAATAGATCATTGTAAGGTTAACATTGGTTCAACCAAGAGTTTCAGAATTTGTAAGGAATATGCTAATGGTTATTCCAACATCGGGGCAACGTTGACTGATTTTAAGAATTTTGGAAGAGACATCAAGTCCTTTATAGGAGATAAAGATGCGCAGATGTTTATAAATCGTTTTCAGGAGCTTCGTGAGACTCAAAAAGGCTTCTATTTTGCGTTTGAGGTGGACAGTAGTCAAAACTTGTGTCGTGCATTTTGGTCAGATTCGCAGTCACGTAGGGCTTACTCCTTATTTGGTGATGTGATGAGTTTTGACCCTACTTACGCTACTAATAGATATAGTATGGTCTTCACTCCATTTACGGGTGTTGATCATCATAAGAAATCAGTCACTTTTGCTGCTGCACTCTTGTCAAACGAGGATGAACAATCATTTACTTGGGTTTTTAAGCGCTTTAGAGGCTATGGGGAATAAAGAACCTCATTGTGTCGACCGACCAGGATCCCGCCATTAAAAATCGTTCCCTAATGTGTTTAAGACTGCTATTCATCGTTTTTGTATGTGGCATATTATGGTCGCACGACAAAGTAGGACAGATGTGTCAAAGGAGACCGACTTTGTCAGTCGTTTGTGTTCGGTTGTGTGGAATACGGAGTTAGAACCTTTGGAATTTGAAGAGAAGTGGAATGAGGTGATCGCTGAATTCAATATGGAGGATCATTCTTGGTTGTCATATTTGTTTTCAATCATGAGAAGTCGGATTCCGCTTATTATCGTGATATCCCTTTTGGTTGTCTTTTAAGAACCACGCAGCTCGTAAAGCTTAAAACAGCTTTTTTTCAAACGCTTTGAAAACCACCATGGAACACTTGTTGAGTTACGGATGCGTTTGAAAGTGCTATGGATCAACAACGATATACTCGTAAAACACTTGATCGAGACAGCGATTACTCATTACCACAGACTTCTACCCCTCTGAAATTAGAGTCTCATGCTGCTAGAGTTTACACCCACACGATATTCTATGAGTTCCAATTAGAGGTATCAGCCTCCATGTGTTCATGTAGTGTTGGTGCTTACACCAAGAATACATGTTCTGAGACTATTAATGTCGTCGATGCTGTTCTGAATAAAGTATACACTGTTGAGTATACGGCCGATTCTCACATAACTCGCTTCTTGCAAATTATTTGAGAGGAAAGGATTTATTTGTCGCCATATTATATGGGTACTCGGGAAGCAAGTCCATAAAATCCCCGAGAAATATGTTTTGAGCGGTGGTTGAAGAATTACGTGAGAATCCCAATTTATGATGCACATGGGCAGTTAATTGATGATTTTGATGCAAAAGATCTAACTAATATGGAGATTTCTAAAGTTTGGTCAGAGTTTTATGCGACTATTGGTGTCTTGAAAAGCATGCCGAAGAATCATATTTCGGAACTGGCTGATTTGTTGAAGATTTTTAGAGGTAAACTGAAGCCTCTAAATTTGACAAAACAGCAAGAGTTAGAGACTCTTCTTGGTTGTAGTTCTTCCACAAATGTCACCATTCGACCACCTGTACAATCAAAAAATAAAGGCAGTGGAAAAAGGTTGATTTCGAATAAGCGACAGTGCATTGTCAAGGCTGAAAAACCAAAGCGGCTTTGTAATAATTGCAAACAAATGGCACATCACGACAAGCGTAATTGCCCTCATCGTGGAGATGTGTTAGGAAGCACAACTACTGAGGTTTGTATTTTTACGCCTTGTGTATTTGAAGTTTCGTTTTCCTTTTCTTGATATCATCGTCTTTTTAAAATTGGGTTTTGTTGTTTCCGTGTGTTACAGGCTGCCTCGGATTCTGATCATGCTTCGGACTTTTGATTAATTTTAGGTGTTTGCATATCTCTGTGAAGATCAAGTTTTCTGAACCAACATTACATCGTTTTAATCAAGTTTTCTGTGTTTTTTATTTGCCAATACAAAGTACCATTGAATTGTACAGAAAGTATCACTTAAATACAAATGAAGTTTCAGAGTTCGAAAGCACAATTACTAAGGTTTGTATTTTTTACGCCTTCTGTATTTGAAGTTTCGTTTTCCTTTTTTTTTTTTTTTTTTAATATCATCGTCTTTTAAAAATGGGGTTTTGTTGTTTCCGTGTGTTGCAGGCTGCCTCGGATTCTGATCTTGCTTCGGACTTTTGATCAATTTTAGGTGTTCAGTCAGAAGGGCATATCTCTGTGAAGATCATGTTTTCAGTTTAGCATTACATAGTTTTAAACAAGTTTTCTGTGTTTTTTACTTGCCTATACAAAGTACCATTGAATTGTACAGAAAGTATCACTTTAATACAAATGAAGTTTCAGAGTACTATACTATAATTCATGTGGCAATATTTTTGGGTTCTATTGGGTCGGATTTAGCTCGACCTCAGGTTGGGCTTAGATGCGTCGGCTCTATACGGCATGACCCAACCACGACGATTAAATTGGACTAAAATGGAACTAAGTGACCATTATAGTCCAGTCATACTTAAAATGTTGGTCGAGCTCTACCACTCGGTTTGTTTTAATCTATAGGGTTTGGACTTTGGAGTCGGACCAAGTTTCAGCTAACCCAACTCTAAGCTACCCTTCTTTATAGATTAGATGCTTAACAAAGTATCACAAGACTTTATCAAAAGTATCAATGACAAATAAAGTACCACAGATTAGTATATAAAGTGTCACTTGAAATACAAATAAGTATCACAAATGAGTCAAAATCAAAATAATGAAAGCATGACAAGATTACTGCATGAAGTATCATTTTAGATACTTATAAGTATCATTGACTGCTTAACAAAGTACCACAGGACTTTAACAAAAGTATCGACTATTTTGATACTATCGGACTATTTTTTTACAATGAGTATCGACTATCAGGACTATTTTTTTAGCATTAAACCTCGCTCTACTTCTTCCCCTTACATTTGCTTCTTTGCATTTGACGTAAAATCGGTTCCTCTCAGTACTTATCTCCTTTCTTTTTGAAGTTCCCTTTTTGCTTCACCAGTCTTTTCTCCTTCAATTGCTCCCAAACTTCCTTCTTTTTCTTTTCAAACTCAAACTTTTTCAATCAACTTAACCCGCCATTCATTAATGTATCCGCTAGAGCAATGACAATTTCGCGCTTGGCAAGAAGTAAGCGTCGGTAGACTTTACGCTTCGATTGTTCGTCAAACAATTCACCTTCATACCTTATCATGTGAATCATAAGAAAACAAATTAGATTCTTCATTGTTTGGCTCCTCTTCTTGCCATTCCAAAGGTAAGTTTACTAAATCAAGACCTCAAGTTCTTTCGCAGCTTGGCACACCCTTTTCATTCAAGTACAATGACATGCATTTAACCTATAAAATAACAGGCAAAAAATTAGTTTAGTATCGATATTATCTATTCAAAATTATCACAGTTTCAGAAGAATTCTAACATACAATAATTTCTGCAATCTTGTAAAATGGTGTGCTTTCCCAATCTTTAAAGCGTGTGTTGTCAAGGACTTCAACCTTTCCCTTCTTGAAGTTGAGGCACACACAAAAATAATGATCTTCGTATACCATTGGTACAAAGACCAATTGTGCCTTCAAGTTGCAAGGGCTATTGTTGATTTCCACAAATCTATCCCAAACATGAGAAACACTCTTGAACTTTGAATCAAACACTTGATTTCCTTCTAATTCATTCTGATAAATTGAATAAATTGTATCCTGTGACATAAAACAACACAACATAATTTATTTAACATCATAATTTAGGCTTCATGAAAATCAATATGTATAGTAAGCAGATAAGTTTCATTATTTCTGTCAATTTTGACAAAGTATCAAATAAACAACATAAAGTATCAGATGAAACAACACAAAGTATCAAAAAAAAATGACTAAAGTTTAGAACAACATATTGAAAAGTAACAGCATTATCAATGGAAATAGAAAATATAGTTTAGAACATACTGCATGACGAATACCAAAAAACATTAGTGATGTTTCCCCTGGCTCATTGTGATCAATTTGATTCATTAGATGTGCCCAGCATTCTATTACTTGGCTTGTAACATTCACTGTTGGTGTTAATGACATTATATCCTCCCGCTCCAGGAAGTCTTCCTTGTTATAGAATGCTACAGTCTCGCTGAAATATAGTTTTCAGAAATTGCATACATGTATAAATATAACATTTTCAATTTACACATAAATATCGTAATCATCCAACAAATTAAAGGAAAAAAATATAGAAATACCTGACTGGCAAATCACAATCATCTACTAAACAGTAATCAACCACTCTTTTAAAGTAGGGCAACATTTTCAAAACATTGGTTGATTCGATCTCAAAAATTTCAAATAAGTAGCACGGTTTCAAAGAGCTTCCCAAAATACAATGTGCTGCCAAGCCCATCTGATTTCGAAGTTTTTGGGCTTCCCAAGACGGTTACACATGCTGATTTTTTCCCTTTCTGAGATGTTGGTGTTTTCGGATTTTTCTTCTCAGAGAATAGTGCAGTACTTGCCAACATCTCTGGTCTGCACTCATTGTAGTCACTCAAAACCAGCGTGGCTGCTATTTCTGCTCTATACAGTATTCTTTTACTCTCATCATGAAGCTCAGAATCAAACACTTTTCCATCATAAAACAACATGTGGAACATCATAAATACTCCACAGTCCAGGTTCCCTTCATTTGAGGTCCAATTGAAGTTTTGAATCCTCATTGGCTTTGATTCAAGCAACATTCTACCAAATTTTCAACATTCTTCGAAATCAAAAACTTTCCAAATTTTACAACCTAAAAAATACTAAAAGTATCAGTAAAAAGTACTAAAAGTATCACTAAAATGTACTGAAAGTATCACTAAAAATATAAAAAAGTATCAGTAAAAGGTACTAAAAGTTTCACTAAACAATACTATAAGTATCAGTAAAAAGTTCTAAAAGATTCACTACAAAATACTGAAAGTATCACTCATACTATAGTGTAATACTTACTGTGAGTTTAGCAAGGTGGGCATAGTCTGTGTCCTCAAAATCAACATACGTTACATTTGTCAAAGTAATCAACAAAGATGTTGTTGATGAAGTTGATGCACACACAAAAGTAGTGCACATTAATAAATAACGGCAAGAACACCTAATGAAAAAATTTGTTAGAGTACAAAGATTACAAAAATAATATTTTTCAAAATGATGTTGATTTTCATATCTTACCAAGTCTGGCATTGCATCCGCTTTATCATTGTCTTTCTCAAACCAGTCATCAATATTCTTGTTACAAACACCTAACCATTCTTTCCATGAACTGTCAATTTCATCTGTAAGCGTGTTCAGCTTCTCCATTCTAATTGCATCAGCTTCAGCTTCAGCTTCATTCATTAAGTCCATGTACTTCTCCAAAGGTGACTATTTTAACATGTAAAGTATCAGTATAAACTACAAGAAGTATCACATTATAAGACATTAAGTATCAGAAGAATACAGCAGAAGTATCAAAATTACATACCAAATGGCTTAAACCGAAGAAAAGTCGTCGTCTGGGTGTTGGTGCGTCTTTTCTCAACGAAGTTATCTTGTTCAATAATATTGCCCAACACTCTATCACCGCCGAGTCAATCTTGACATCTGGCAATAGTGTTTCTATTTCTTCAACTCCTAGAAAGTGCACCAAACCATATGACGCAAGTCTTTCTGCGCAATTTTAAAAAGTTAAATAAACTTGATCTGAAATGTAAAGTATCACAAATTACTAACTGAGATACGGTTTGAAATGTAACATTAAACATATGAATACTTACGGTTTCAAGTTTGGCATTCATAAAAACAATAATCCATAACTTGCTTTGAAGTTTCAAACTGGATCGAACAGATTTTGTTGGACTTTAATGACCGTAAACAATTGGCATCCCAACATCAGCCGCCTTACGCCTAACGTGCATCCAAGCTCCTCACCTATTAAATGTGCACGGAAGGAACAATGTTAGAGTGCAGCAAGTAGTTACTGATCATTCTTGGCACTGGTGCTGCCACAACAGCTTGATCTTCATTTACAAAATCAACTACTCTTGTTATAACGCTCTGAAGGTTCACGTCCTCATCCTCTTTATCAGAACCAATATTCACAGCCTCATTATATTCGATGGTCTGCTCACACTCAGTTTCGCCATACTTTTTACTCAAAGTTAAGTATTGCGCATCTAACATTTCAGAAAGAATGTCAAAGCTAGGCATCCCTTGAGCAAAGTCTTTAGTTGCCTTTGCCCTTTCAATTAAACCATCAATATAGCTATAGAATAATCCATCTTTGAATATTGGTTGAGTTGGTGAGAGGATAGGACTTTTTGACTTGGTTTCAGTTGGTTTCTCCTGAGGTTGAGCATGATCAGCCTTCAGTTTTTCCATTTTCAGCTTGAATTGCTCCATATTCTCCGCATATCTTGCGTAGAATATCTCAGAATCATTCTTCATTCTCAACACAATTTCATGAACATCCTATTCATGAAAATTGTAACAATTCAATACAGATAAAGTATCAAATAAAACAACATGAAGTATCAGATGAAACAACATAAAGTATCAAAATAATATGTCTAAAGTTTCATTTGAAACAACATAAAGTATCAGATGAAACAATATAAAGTATCAGAAAAACATGTCGAAAATTTCAGAATAATATCAAGTATAAAAATTGTTTATTAACAAAGTTTATATAACAAGTATCAGATGAAACAACATAAAGTATCAATTCAATACAAATGAAGTACCAGAAAAAAAATAACTAAAGTTTCAGAATAAAATCAACATGTACTTACATCAACTGCTTTTTCCTTAATTTCTTGTTCAGATAAAGTTCCAGCTGGTAACTTTATCAGCATGTATCCTTCTGGAATTTGTGGTCCTGGTTCTGGTTGTGGGTGTGATTGTTTTTGTGGTTGTTGTTGTTGTTTTTGTGGTGGTTGTTTTTGTGGTTCTGGTTGTGGTTGTTGTTGTTTTTCTGCAACAGATTGTTTGTGTGGTGCTTGTTCAAGTTGTAGGTATCAGATCGTCAAATTTCATAATCGATAACACAGATAGTGGTATGAAATCTTAGTCACAGGACCACACCCCAATGAAGCACACTTCAATTCCTCAGCCACTCTTTCCTTAAAAGTCTCAGCATCCCAATACTGAAGAAGAGGGATAGAGTGTGGTGATTCAATCCCTTTGAAAGCAATACGATGAAAGTAGGCTATAATTAGTGCCATGATGCACCCAGAAACCCCTTTTGTTTTGTTTGTTTTAAACTTCTCCAGACTCATGATCAACTTCTGGAAGATATACGAACACCAGTCATGGTTCTTTATGGCGTCAACATTTTCAACAGCCCTGAGAATCTTCATATCCAATGTGTAGTTCGATGTTGGTGCCAAAAAACATGACATGGAAACAAGAACGAAGAGTCTCTTGAACTCTTCCCCCGACTCCCCAGACTCCTTGAAGGTTTTCAGTCGACTGTACAGATGTTGCAGTCTGACGGGTTCCTTTTTGTCCGTCACCTGAACATATTTCGCCATTTCGAACGCACAGCTTCAAATTCTTCTTCATCAATATGATTCATTGATTTCTTCTCAACAGGTTCACCACCTCTTGGTACTCCAAAAATGTCATGAATGTCTTCTTTTGTGAGTAAGAACTCCAGCTTTTTAGCCACAAACAAATGACTTGAAGGGTTAAAAGCATCAACAATCCATTCAATAATTGTGGTAGGTATTGTTCTCACATTCAAATGCAACATCCCACCTAAACCAGTTTCTCTGATAGCTGCCTTCTGGGCGACGTTAAGATCTTTCATAATGTCAACTAGTTGACCTGGCCAACATTTAGAAACGAATTGCTCCTTCTGCTGCTTGAAGGCCTCCTTCTTGACATTTTTCTGTTTTTTCTCTTTTTGCTCAGATGAATCTTTGCTTGCTCTTTTCTTAGGATTTTCCTTGCTTTTCGGTGCCATGTTTAATTAGAACTGAACAACAAACAAGTTCACATATTAATTTCAGTGATTATAACAAAAATATCACATACAATTACAAAAACAATTCAATTAATACATACAACTGAACAACATACAAGTTCACATATTTCAATATAAAGTACCATTACAGATATAAATAAGTACCACTTACTATTACTTGAAGTATCAAAATAATACAATAAAAGTATCACTTTAATTATTACAACTGAACAACATACACGTTCACATATTAGATTATAAAGTATCATATATATGTATATAAAGTACCATTACAGACATAAATAAGTACCACTTAATATTACTTGAAGTATCAAAATCATAAGAACCCTAGATTATAAAGTATCATATATATGTGTATAAAGTACCATTACAGACATAAATATGTACCACTTACTATTACTTGAAGTATCAAAACAATAAGAACCCTAGATTAGTGCATGCAAATAACCAAATTTCGCAATTCGTTGAAGCATTTCGTCAAACACTTGGTGTCCAACAGACAAAAATTCAAAACATAACCACATAATTAACTAAAACTAATCTTAACCCTAATTGTAACACAATAAATATCAAAAACATCAGTAAAACGTACTAAAAGTAAATGATTGAAAAACGCTTGAATGAACGAAAATATCAGTAAAACGCTTGAATTAACGAAAATTACCCTACCTAGTAAACGAAGATAGAAGGATTTTTGTGATTAAATTTGATTATACTCGATTAATGATGAATGTTTCAGTAAATGATTGAAAAAAACGCTTGAAAATCGATGAAAGTATCGCTAAATTCTTGAGGATTGAAGGTTTTAGGGTTTGAAATTAGAGAGAGAAAGTGAAAGAGGAGAGATGGAGTGAAATTTGGGAAATGAACGTTTGTTTTGGCGATTGAGTGAGGGATTGTTTAATTGTCGACGTGGCTCAATCTCAAGCGCCCAATCTAATCTAATCCAACGGCTGTAATTAGGATGTAGGATGTAAATATATATAAGGATGTACCGGATCCAATCTATATATATATATATATATAGGCAAGATCCAGTGAGTCCACCTAAATATTTGAGTCCGTGAGTCCAGTTACAATATCACTGGTTTTAAGGAAGAATATCACAACATATAGGAAACAATATCACGAAAAAAACAAGAAAAATAAAGGGTTCAAAAAATATGTGCGCCCTGGCATAGTGTGTGATATTGTTAGTGTAACACCCCGTGTTAAAATTAAGCTAATTATAATTAGTAAATCAATGATTAGACCATCTTGCTCATTTAAATCCTTAAACAATACGCTACAAGTTTTCCTCGCACCTAAATTAAAACCATTTTGGTATACTTCGAATTTGAACTTTATTTTTACATATTCAAACTCGATAAATCAAATGATGAATCGACGACAAATTTCTCAACGACAAATTTCGGCACGCAAATCGAGGTCAATCTTGACCAAAGTGGCCGAGCCACTCAAGGTGATTAAATCACCTAATTCTTTTTCAATTATACTTACCCATAATCCAAATTTAACAAATTAGTTAAGGCTTAATCATTTTGGATTATTACTAACAAAACATATTATAATAATATCAAATTACTATTCCATTTTGATTTAACTAGCACTTTCACTAAAACTCGAAATAATGAGTCACACTAAGTCCAAACTGATAAACTTTTTGACGTTTGAGTATGATTATTTAAATCAATAACATTCCACAAAAAAAATAAGTATTTCGATCAAATAAAATTTATAATCAAAACTACGAGGATTTAGTACCCGATTTTTGTTTTGATTTCGTTTTGAGTTTTATTTTCATTTTTATTTTCAATCTTACTTCGATATACTATTTTAAGATCATATATTTTATTTCGAGACTTTTCAAGTATGCCAGAATCGAAAATTTCGAAAACGAAAAATCGAGCCCATGTGAACCCATGTAGGCCGGCCCCCTTAGCTCACACATGACCATTTTAGTCTCCTCTACTCTTACACAAGCCACCCTACTTAATACTACAACATCACTTCTTCTTTACACTCTATAATACATCATCACACCTAATTACATTAAAACATTAATTCCTAATTAAACTAAACTTACACAATACTCTTCTAAATTCATTACTAACTTGTCTCATTTATTTTCACAAGTGAAAAGAACCCTTTCTTGCTCTCTCCCTTGCCGAGCTCACTACTACTCTTTCCTCTTTTATTTTTCTTCCATTTTACTCCTAAAACACATTAAAACAAAACCCTAATATTACTCTAATATATTACTAGTATTATTTTAGCATTAGTGGGTATTGGAGCTTACTATTTCGGGTGCATTTTTGAAGGTGAAGACGGTACTTGGGTGAAGATTTAGACTTAGATAACATCGTCGATCCTGATAACCAATAACTTTGCCGATCAAGGTGACTAACTATGTCTTATATTATCCTTTAGTAAATTAATTTTTTTTGTTATTATGATTTTATGAATATGAAAATTATGTTAAATATGTTAAACATCACATGAGTGCACTTGTATATTTATGTGTTGTATAATAAAATGATAATAACTAAATAATGTGTTAAATAGAGTATTGTAGTATTATGTTTATATATTTAGTTAAATTAATTTTGAGCATTTTTAATTTATGTTCATATGATTTTTATGTTTAGTTATGTTTTATTTAAGTAGTAATGTTATATAAAAATTATGTGAAATATTAAAAATGAGTTTAAAGTGATTAAAATCGAAAATAAGAATATATATATACATACACTTTCACACGGCATTTTGCCCTTTTTTAATTTTAAATTTCACTTTTAATTTTTGTAAATAATATGTTAGAATAAGTTAGTTAAAATAGATGTTTTCATGATAAAAACATTAAATTAGAAATATAAATTATAAGTTGTTAAAATCAAAATTAGTGTTCTTGAGCTTAAGTTTGATCTTCATATGTGTTCTTGAAATATTCATGTTGATGTTCATCATTTTGTACACTTTGATTTCATTTTAGTTTATGTTTGTTTATAGTTTGTGTTTATGTTTAGTTATTGTTTATATATATTGTTAGTATTATGTATTAAATCAACTTAAACATTATAAATCATTTAGATTAAAAAGTTAGAAAATTAAAGTGTTGAAAAACACTATTCATAATTATAAATGAAATTTTTAGTAAATTCCATTTTAGTTTAAATCGTTTTAGTATAGTTAGAATAATTAAAATATAAAGACTTTAAGCTAAAAACCGATAAAATCAAAAAAAATGAAAATTAGAACACACTACTACATTGCTACGGCATTTTGGACCATTTTGGGTCAAGAAATTGTTTTTATCACTTTTTAGTTTAATTGTTAAAATAATTTAATTAGTAGTTAATAAATTGAATTAAGAAATTAAAAGGAATAGAATTAATTTTGTATTATATATGTTCTACACGACATTTTAATTTTTGTTGACTAAGTTTGACCAAAATGAAATTATCACTAACTCACTAAAGTTAAATAGTAATTAGAATTGAATTTTTGTATAAATCGATTTAGTTAGAAATGAAATATTATAAACCGATAAAAATATGTAACCGTTATAAAAATGAACTAAATCGTATTATCGCCTTTGCAAATATTGGATCATTGAACATGGACTTACGGACTAAAATGAATTCCACGATACTATTGTTTTAAAATGAAAACCGCTAAATTTAGTTAATAGACGACTAAATTCAACTAAGTCTAAATTTTAAGATGAATATCATTATTTCATTTTACAAGTCGAACTTAACACTTTTAAAACTAGGATTTTTAAAATAAATATCAATATCACTTTTTACAAACCGAACTTAACGTTTTTAAAACTAGACTTTTAAAATATTTTCAAAAATCACTAAGTACAAAACGAACTTAACGTTTTTGAAACTAGAAATCTATACTTAGGAAATAAAAGATTTAGTTTTATATCTAGAGTATCTAAGTATAAAAATACGATGAATAGTAAATACGATGAATAGTAAATACGATGAATAGTAAATACGATGAATAGTAAATACGATGAAAAGTAAAATACGATGAATAGTAAAATACGATGAATAGTGAAAAGTGAATAATAAAATATTGAAAATAATTGAAAATTTTACTAAGTATAGAAAATTGAAAAAAACGAATAAGTAAACGACTTAAAGTGTTTAAAAAACACTTAAATAAAATTTGACATATTAATAAACATATCAAATTAGAGATCTAAAAACGTTAATAATTAACAACACCTCAAATAATAAACGAACGTGTTATGTGATCATATGAAACCTACAATTCAAATAAAACGTTTGACGCTGAGACTAGGAGAGTCTAGTAACATGTGATATGTAAATATCAAATAAATAATAAACCTTGAGTAAGTTAAATAAAAGGTCAAGCTTGGGCCTCAGATAAGGGAACGTCAATCGTGAGTGAAGTGGGGTTTAAGATAGTCTTGTAGCGGTCGCCATTGCCGTACAAGATAATGAATATGCCAAGGCTTTTGTCTCAGGCTTTAGGAAATAGTCGTTTTATCCTGAGTTAAGGTGCTCTATGAATAGCATAGCCCATTCTTAAATTGGATACTAGTGTACATGTACTAGACTAGGGTTTTATTCCCCTATTTCGCTAAAGTTAACAGGGCATCCGCGCGATTTGGGCGATTATAGCGGTGGTCTCATGCGGTGTTTCGTTCTTAGTGGGCGCGACACTTGCATTCGCTCTTGCCACATGTACGGATCACTTGACGAGATTGTATCGAAGTTCAATCATTTCAACACTAGAGGATGAGATGCAAGTATTATAGTATTCGGCGTGGTTTACGAGTCGAGTAAGCCTCCTGCACTATGGAAGTGAGATGCAATCGACGAGTACAAAGGCCTACTCGCTGGTCGGGCTCGTAAGCAATATGTGTTGTCCGTTGTATGTTTAATTGAGAATGAGTGTGTACCATCTTGAAAATTAAAGACCACACATTTCAAGTGAATCGAGTCCGCATGATGTGTATAATACCATCTTTATGTTGTTTGCGATCCGATATCGCTTTGTAATCTCGTTGAATTATTTGTGACACTATTGCTATGATATTATATGTTATTGCTTTCATAACTGAATATCATGCTTATATGATTTATCGCTTTAAACCGCATGCTTATTATGACTTATATGTCTTTATATGCTATTTGTAATAAGTATGTTTATGTTTTTATCATAATGTTATGTTTATAAAGCGATAATATTAAACCAAAGTAATTGAAATCGAGGGTAAGTATGTGCATAGCTAGTCACTGTCGCTCAATGCATCCCCAATAGTTTATTGTGCGGGAAGATCGTGGGCCGAGATTTGGATTTTGGACGGGGCCACAAGACGTGTTTATGCTTTACTTTTGTTGTATTTCGAGAGATATGTAATCTATAACGCTACTCCTTTAAATTACCGTATTAGAGTTGTTTCATTCAACTCTTGAACGTTGTTGTAACTTTTGGGTTTTATGTATAATTAATAACGCTGGTTTAAGACTTAATTAATTTCCGCCTTAGTAATTAAAGTCGACTAAAAACCAGGTTATTCTGATTAGTATCGAGTCGACTCGTGACCGTAACATAAATGGCCTAATGCGATTTATGCTTACCTAACGAGAGACACCTGGGCGGTACAAACATATTAATATGTTAACCCGCAAGACTATTAGGATCAAATAATAAATTAGATTTTTTATCTTAATAGACCACTTAAATAAAATTTTGAAATCGCTTTAAAGTGTGAGGATGGGTAGAAACCTTAAGGACCGACCATAGGCTAAGGACTTTTAAATAAACGAACTACTTCCCTCTAAATAAAATACACTAAATATCGTTTGCTTGCTACTTGCTGATGTGACTAACAAAACTAACAACTATCCTCGGATATAAAATCTAAATAAATAAAAAAAAAAAAAAAAAAATCAACTCACAAGGATTGAAGCATCGAAGGAGTACCAGACTACGTGGAATAAGCCACCTATTAAACCATAACCTCCTTGCACTGAAATAAATTCTTGGACCAATCGAAACTTAGCTCTCTGAACTTGACAAACTTGATTGCCTTAAAGACCTCATTTAAGAACCATTTTATTTCCGTCAAAACAATACCTTGTTGTTTGACCTATTACTTTAAAACCTTTGTAGATGGCTCAAGTTGGACATTGGAAGAGGAGCGCTTTAAGAGGCCAGTTGCCGATACACCCTGTGGCACCTATGTATGGGGAAAACTCCCCAGCGAGAGCACAGGCTTACGCAGCCTTTCAGCAGACGCAGCCAAATTCCTTCGCAGGAGACCCCTATGACTGCGTACACTTGATTCAGGAGATGGAGGCAAGGTTTATCGTGGCAGGAATTCGCGAGGAGTGGAAGATACGCTTAGTGGAGGAGTACATCACTGGGGACCATTCTTGTGGTGGACGAGATACCGTGCACCTGCTACTGCCTTGGGAGAAAACTTCCACGAATGGAAGTTCTTCAAGTGTTTCATCAGGCTTGCAGTCCGAGCCGTTTCTGAGGGTGACACTTTCCAGGAGGCAGAGGAGATCAGCGATGATGAATTCGCACCCATGGGTTAAAACCCAAATGATCTAGTAACCTATCAATACAGACAACATTTTGTATATCTCTAGATTTTAACTACCTAACCCCAGAAATCATGTATAGCGCTCTTTGGAGCCGTTGTCTCTACTTTCTATCTTTCGTTATTTTCCCTAAGAAATGTATTAGATGCATTTTGTTATCCAAAAACCGTTGTAACCAGTATTTGCATTTCAATGGAATGAAGTATCTTTCTCTGTGTTACTTGAATGACTTGTGTTATCTCTTTCTATTGCGATTAAATTCTATCGATGATAAACATGTTATCCAACACCTTGCAATGCTAATAAATTCTTCACTTCCTAATTCTTTCAGAATGGCTGCACCCCCAATGACAAACGCAGAAAGACAAATCCTGGCTGAAGAATCTCTAATCCGTATAGAAGAAATAGCCACGGACAACGCGAACCGCCAGCATCATCCGAGCGCGTTCGACCGATTTTCACGTCATCGTCCACCAGTATACGTCGGGTCAAACAACCCTACCGAGCTCACAAACTGGTTGGAGGAGATGAAAAAGCTCCTGGATCTGAGCAGGACACCTCCAGAAGAGAGGGTCAACATCGCCGCCTTCTATCTGAAAGAAGAGGCGAATGGTTGGTGGAACTTGATCAGGGCCAATGAGCCTGACACCACGTTCACCTGGGGTGAATTCACGACAAAAATCAAGGAGCGATACTTCGGGTATGAACTCCGATGCCAGATGGAGGAGAAATTCATAAATCTGAGAATGGATGGCATGACCCTCCAGAGTACGGAGGAGTTCCAACGACTTTCCAAGTTTGGGACTACGATCGCTTCCATCGAGAGGCCCCGACTCAAAGGTACCTACGTAACATGTCTAATGATCCGCGCATCTACTTGAGCAAAGAACACCTACACTACTTTTGCGCGACATCTGACGTGCGTCTGCGGTGTATGGGCTTCCTTGAGCCGAAAAAGCCGAGGAGAAAAAGAAGAAGAAAGTGTTTGTGCCTTCCGTATCACAGTCAGGCTTCATTCAGAAGCCGAACTACCAACGCCCGAACCAGCAGAGGCCAAATTTCCAGAGGCATGCGTTCCAAAATAGGGTTCCCCGGGAACAACGAGAGAGCTATGGTTGCAGGAAGGGCTCTCAACCAAGAGCCTTGCCCGAATCGCCCTATGTGCCACAAGGCGTCATGAAGGGAAAGCTTGATGTAATGGGCAACCAATTACTTATTCTGAATTGTGGTGGTAGGGCATAAGGCGAATGCATGCCCTAATGCCCCGAGACCAACACCTGTTGCGGGAGTACCACAATCTGTAGTGGTACAGGGTCGAGTTTATGTCCTCACGGAGGCTGAGGCAGAGGAGTCACCTGAGGCTGACGTCATCACTGGTATTTTTCTTATAAACTCTGTGAACGCTATCGTTTTGTTTGACACTGAGGCATCATTGTCCTTTATATCTTCTAAGTTTGCTTCAAAGGCTAATCTCACAAAATCCGAATCAATCAACGCAAATATTTCTTTACCAAACGGGAAAATTTTCAAATGCTCCAAAATTTTCAAAGAAACTCCAATCACAATTCATAAAACAATCTTTCCTTCCGACCTTATTCTTTTCGACATGCCGGAGTTCGATGTCATACTGGGTATCGATTGGTTGACTAAGTATCATGCGTTGTTCGAGTGCCGAGATCGGAAAATTCGCTTGAAGCATCCTACAGGGACTAGAGTCACGTATCAGACGACTTCGCCAATTAAGGGGGCGAAAATCATCTCTGTGCTACAACTACAAAAGTTAGAAAGAAAAGGGCACCAAGTGTACCTGTGCAGCGTCAACGAAATAAAGGAAAGTGTGAACATTGGAGATATTCACATAGTGCGGGAATTTCCTGACGTCTTTCCTGACGAGTTGCCAGGCTTGCCACCTGCACGTGACGTTGAGTTCTCTATCGACCTTACGCCAGGTACGGCACCAATTTCAAAGGCACCTTACAGGATGGCACCAGTAGAACTACAAGAATTGAATAAACAACTTGAGGAAGTGATTGAAAAGGGTTTCATAAGACCAAGTGTCTCACCTTGGGGAGCACCGGTTCTCTTTGTGAAGAAGAAGGACGGCAGTATGAGACTCTGTATCGACTACAGGGAATTGAACAAGGTAACCATTAAGAACCGCTACCCTTTGCCCAGAATCGACGACCTCTTTGATCAACTAAAAGGCGCGGGAGTATTTTCTAAGATCGACCTGAGGTCAGGTTACCATCAAATTGCGGTAAGAGAACAGGATATCCAGAAGACTGCTTTCAGAAGCAGATATGGTCACTATGAATTTAAGGTCATGCCTTTTGGTCTGACAAATGCACCAGCAGTGTTCATGGATCAAATGAACAGAACCTTCCACGAATACTTGGACATATGCGTGGTTGTATTTATCGACGACATTCTGATTTACTCTAAGACCGGGGCAGAACACGAGGAACATCTCCGTATTATTCTGGGTATACTGAGAGAATATAAGTGGTATGCTAAATTTTCCAAGTGCGAGTTTTGGCTTGAAAAGGTAGCATTCCTGGGCCACGTCATCTCGAAGGACGGAGTGATGGTAGATCCTGCAAAGATCGACGCAGTAAAAGAATGGAACGCTCCCACAAATATAACTGAGATACGCAGCTTCCTAGGTTTGGCAGGATACTACAGAAGATTCGTCCCAGACTTCTCTAAGGTAGCACGACCGATGACCAAGTTACTACAAAAGGAGTCCAAGTTCATTTGGAGCGACGAGTGCGAGAATGCGTTCCAGGAACTTAAGACAAGACTTACCACGGCACCCGTCTTAGCTCTCCCTACGGATGGAGACGAGTATGAAGTCTACAGTGACGCCTCACTGAATGGCCTGGGTTGCGTACTTATGCAACAGGGGAAGGTCATTGCTTATGCATCAAGGCAATTTAAGGTTCATGAGCGAAACTACCCAACTCATGACCTAGAATTAGCAGCTGTGGTGTTTGCTTTGAAAATCAAGGCCATTACCTCTACTGAGTGAGTATCAAGTTCTACACGGACCACAAAAGCACGAAATATATCTTCACGCTTGAAGGAGCTCAACATGAGACAACGCCGGTGGTTAGAACCGATCAAGGACTATAAGATTGAACTCTTGTACCACGAGGGTAAAGCGACGCCGTTCTTGCCGACGCCTACGAGTAGAAAGACTACGCATACCCTTAGCAACATTTGGGAAATTCCGGCTGGTATTGTCAGAGACTTCAAGAGAATGAACTTAGAGTTGGTTCAGTCTGACGATGCTGATTTGAACGCAATGATCGCAGAGCCGGAGTTATATCACGAGATAAGAGCTCTACAATGGGAAGATGAAGAGCTTGTTAAGATCAGACGGGAAATTCCTTCAGGAAACCGAGAAGGGTTTGAGATTAAACCTGACGGGAGTTTGAGATTCAAAGAAAGGTGGTGTGTGCCCGACGTACCAGTGCTAAAGAGAAGGATCCTCGACGAGGCACATAGTACGCGATACTCCATACATCCAGGGTCAGATAAAATGTATCAAGACTTAAAGCTGAGGTTCTGGTGGGTAGGAATGAAAGCAGAGATTGCCGAGTACGTTGCAAAGTGCCTAATCTGCCAGAAGGTAAAATTCGAACATCAACGACCTGGAGGACTACTACAACCCTTGGACATTCCAATGGGGAAATGGGATTCCATTTCCATGGATTTCATAACAGGATTACCAAAGACTCACCGAGGGAATAATGCAATTTGGGTAATAGTGGACCGTTTAACGAAATCGGCCCATTTCGTACCGATTAAGGACACTTGGAGCCTTGAAGTGCTAGCTAAGGCCTATGAGAAGGAGGTGATCCGACTACATGGTGTACCACTGGACATTATATCGGATAGGGATCCGAGATTCACCTCCCATTTTTGGGAAAGACTACAAGCAAAGATTGGGAAGCCAGCGAAGATGAGCACGCTTTTCCATCCTCGCGATCGATGGTCAAACTGAGCGAACTATTCAAACGCTCGAAAATATGCTCAGGGCATGTGCTTTAGAATTCAACGAGAATTGGCAGAAAAGCCTACCCTTGATTGAATTCTCCTACAACAATAGCTTCCATGCAAGTTTGGGGTGTGCCCCATTCGAGGCACTCTACGGAGAAAGTGTCGTAGCCCGGTCACATTGGGACGATGCTAGTGATAATGTGAGGCTGGACCACAGGTCATTCAAGACCAAATTGAATACATAAAAATCATTCGAGCGCTGCAAGCGGCACAAGACCGCCAAGATGTATGCCAACAAGCATCGCCGACCAATCGAAGTTCGAGGTTGGTGATCATGTGTTCTTGAAAGTATCACCCATGAAGGGGTTCGGCGCTTGATTGAAAGGAAAAGCGAGTCCTAAGCACGTTGGACCTTACGAAGTACTTGAAAGGATTGGCGAGGTAGCCTATCGCCTAGCGCTACCCCAACTTATCCAAAGTTCACAACGTGTTCCACGCTTCTCAACCGAGGAGATACTGAGGTGACCCAAGTCACATCATTACTCCTGACGTAATTGCGCTTGGGCCTAACCTGCTTTACTCCGAGAGACCAGTGAAGGTTCTAGCTCGGGAAACCAAGGTATTGAGGCGGAAGGCGGTTCCCTTAGTGAACGTACTATGGAAAGGTCAATTGACCGAGCAAGCAACTCTGGGAGACCGAGGCCTCAATGAAGGAGAAATACCGAACTTTTTAACTCGGTGAAAATTCTTTTCTACATTCAAGTTTCGGATCTAAACTTTTTCTAAGGGGAGGTTTGTAACACCCCGTGTTAAAATTAAGCTAATTATAATTAGTAAATCAATGATTAGACCATCTTGCTCATTTAAATCCTTAAACAATACGCTACAAGTTTTCCTCGCACCTAAATTAAAACCATTTTGGTATACTTCGAAATTGAACTTTATTTTTACATATTCAAACTCCATAAAACAAATGATGAATCGACGACAAAATTCTCAACGACAAATTTCTAAGACGCAAATCGAGGTCAATCTTGACCAAAGTGGCCGAAACCACTCAAGGTGATTAAATCACCTAATTCTTTTTCAATTATACTTACCCATAATCCAAATTTAACAAATTAGTTAAGGCTTAATCATTTTGGATTATTACTAACAAAACAAATTATAATAATATCAAATTACTATTCCATTTTGATTTAACTAGCACTTTCACTAAAACTCGAAATAATGAGTCACACTAAGTCCAAACTGATAAACTTTTTGACGTTTGAGTATGATTATTTAAATCAATAACATTCCACAAAAAAAATAAGTATTTCGATCAAATAAAATTTATAATCAAAACTACGAGGATTTAGTACCCGATTTTTGTTTTGATTTCGTTTTGAGTTTTATTTTCATTTTTATTTTCAATCTTACTTCGATATACTATTTTAAGATCATATATTTTATTTTGAGACTTTTTCACAAGGTATGCCAGAATCGAAAAATTCGAAACGAAAAATCGAGCCCATGTGAACCCATGTAGTAGGCCCCTTAGCTCACACATGACCATTTTAGTCTCCTCTACTCTTACACAAGCCACCCTACTTAATACTACAACATCACTTCTTCTTTACACTCTATAATACATCATCACACCTAATTACATTAAAACATTAATTCCTAATTAAACTAAACTTACACAATACTCTTCTAAATTCATTACTAACTTGTCTCATTTATTTTCACAAGAGAAAAGAACCCTTTCTTGCTCTCTCCCTTGCCGAGCTCACTACTACTCTTTCCTCTTTTATTTTTCTTCCATTTTACTCCTAAAACACATTAAAACAAAACCCTAATATTACTCTAATATATTACTAGTATTATTTTAGCATTAGTGGGTATTGGAGCTTACTATTTCGGGTGCATTTTTGAAGGTGAAGACGGGTACTTGGGTGAAGATTTAGACTTAGATAACATCGTCGATCCGGATAACCAATAACTTTGCCGATCAAGGTGACTAACTATGTCTTATATTATCCTTTTAGTAAATTAATTTGTTTTGTTATTATGATTTTATGAATATGAAAATTATGTTAAATATGTTAAACATCACATGAGTGCACTTGTATATTTATGTGTTGTATAATAAAATGATAATAACTAAATAATGTGTTAAATAGAGTATTGTAGTATTATGTTTATATATTTAGTTAAATTAATTTTGAGCATTTTTAATTTATGTTCATATGATTTTTATGTTTAGTTATGTTTTATTTAAGTAGTAATGTTATATAAAAATTATGTGAAATATTAAAAATGAGTTTAAAGTGATTAAAATCGAAAATAAGAATATATATATACATACACTTTCACACGGCATTTTGCCCTTTTTTATTTTAAATTTCACTTTTAATTTTTGTAAATAATATGTTAGAATAAGTTAGTTAAAATAGATGTATTCATGTTAAAAAAATTAAATTAGGAAAATAAATTATAAGTTGTTAAAATCAAAATTAGTGTTCTTGAGCTTAAGTTTGATCTTCATATGTGTTCTTGAAATATTCATGTTGATGTTCATCATTTTGTACACTTTGATTTCATTTTAGTTTATGTTTGTTTATAGTTTGTGTTTATGTTTAGTTATTGTTTATATATATTGTTAGTATTATGTATTAAATCAACTTAAACATTATAAATCATTTAGATTAAAAAGTTAGAAAATTAAAGTGTTGAAAAACAATATTCATAATTATAAATGAATTTTTTAGTAAATTCCATTTTAGTTTAAATCGTTTTAGTATAGTTAGAATAATTAAAATATAAAGACTTTAAGCTAAAAACCGATAAAATCAAAAAAAATGAAAATTAGAACACACTACTACATTGCTACGGCATTTTGGACCATTTTGGGTCAAGAAATTGTTTTTATCACTTTTTAGTTTAATTGTTAAAATAATTTAATTAGTAGTTAATAAATTGAATTAAGAAATTAAAAGGAATAGAATTAATTTTGTATTATATATGTTCTACACGACATTTTAATTTTTGTTGACTAAATTTGACCAAAATGAAATTATCACTAACTCACTAAAGTTAAATAGTAATTAGAATTGAATTTTTGTATAAATCGATTTAGTTAGAAATGAAATATTATAAACCGATAAAAATATGTAACCGTTATAAAAATGAACTAAATCGTGTGCTACTGCCTTTGCAAATATTGGACTGTTGAACATGGACTTACGGACTAAAATGAATTCCACGATACTATTGTTTTAAAATGAAAACCGCTAAATTTAGTTAATAGACGACTAAATTCAACTAAGTCTAAATTTTAAGATGAATATCATTATTTCATTTTACAAGTCGAACTTAACACTTTTAAAACTAGGATTTTTAAAATAAATATCAATATCACTTTTTACAAACCGAACTTAACGTTTTTAAAACTAGACTTTTAAAATATTTTCAAAAATCACTAAGTACAAAACGAACTTAACGTTTTTGAAACTAGAAATCTATACTTAGGAAATAAAAGATTTAGTTTTATATCTAGAGTATCTAAGTATAAAAATACGATGAATAATAAATACAATGAATAGTAAATACGATGAATAGTAAATACGATGAAAAGTAAAATACGATGAATAGTAAAATACGATGAATAGTGAAAAGTGAATAATAAAATATTGAAAATAATTGAAAATTTTACTAAGTATAGAAAATTGAAAAAAACGAATAAGTAAACGACTTAAAGTGTTTAAAAAACACTTAAATAAAATTTGACATATTAATAAACATATCAAATTAGAGATCTAAAAACGTTAATAATTAACAACACCTCAAATAATAAACGAACGTGTTATGTGATCATATGAAACCTACAATTCAAATAAAACGTTTGACGCTGAAACTAGGAGAGTCTAGTAACATGTGATATGTAAATATCAAATAAATAATAAACCTTGAGTAAGTTAAATAAAAGGTCAAGCTTGGCCCTCAGATAAGGGAACGTCAATCGTGAGTGAAGTGGGGTTTAAGATAGTCTTGTAGCGGTCGCCATTGCCGTACAAGATAATGAATATGTCAAGGCTTTTGTCTCAGGCTTTAGTAAATAGTCGTTTTATCCTGAGTTAAGGTGCTCTATGAATAGCATAGCCCATTCTTAAATTGGATACTAGTGTACATGTACTAGACTAGGGTTTTATTCCCCTATTTCGCTAAAGTTAACAGGGCATCCGTGCCGATTTGGGCGATTATAGCGGTGGTCTCCTTGCGGTGTTTCGTTCTTAGTGGGCGCGACACTTGCATTCGCTCTTGCCACATGTACAGATCACTTGACGAGATTGTATCTAAAGTTCGAATCATTTCGAACACTAGAGGAAGAGATGCAAGTATTATAGTATTCGGCGTGGTTTACGAGTCGAGTAAGCCTCTGCACTATGGAAGTGAGATGCAATCGATCAGAGTACAAAGGCCTACTCAGTGGTCAGGCTCGTAAGCAATATGTGTTGTCTGTTGTATGTTTAATTGAGAATGAGTGTGTACCATCTTCGAAAATTAAAGACCACACATTTCTGAAGTGAATCGAGTCTGCATGATGTGTATAATACCATCTTTATGTTGTTTGCGATCTGATATCGCTTTGTAATCCTGTTGAATTATTTGTGACACTATTGCTATGATATTATATGTTATTGCTTTCATAACTGAATATCATGCTTATATGATTTATCGCTTTAAACCGCATGCTTATTATGACTTATATGTCTTTATATGCTATTTGTAATAAGTATGTTTATGTTTTTATCATAATGTTATGTTTATAAAGCGATAATATTAAACCAAAGTAATTGAAATCGAGGGTAAGTATGAGCATATCTAGTCACTGTCCGCTCAGCGGGCATCCCCCCAATAGTTTATTGTGCAGGAAGATCGTGGACCGAGAGCTGGATTTTGGACGGGGCCACAAGACGTGTTTATGCTTTACTTTTGTTGTATTTCGAGAGATATGTAATCTATAACGCTACTCCTTTAAATTACCGTATTAGAGTTGTTTCATTCAACTCTTGAACGTTGTTGTAACTTTTGGGTTTTATGTATAATTAATACTTATTTGGTTTAAGACTTAATTAATTTCCGCCTTAGTAATTAAAGTCGACTAAAAACCAGGTTGTTACAGTTAGTTATAGTATGTGATATTGTTAGTTATAGTGTGTGATATTGTAATCTGGACTCACGGACTCAAAAAGATAAGTGGACTCACGTGATCCTAATTATATATATATATATATATATATATATATATATATATATATATATATATATAGATATATATATAGAATGAGGTTCAAGCAAGTCAGGTAAATATTTTGAGTCATCAAGTCAGGATTCCAGTTTTTGGATTTTAACCAAAAAAAATTGGATTTTAACCAAACAATTTTGCATTTCAAAAAAAATGGATTTTAACAAAAATTTTCATTTTAACTGGCCGGTTAAAATGCAAAATTTTGGTTTAATCTTTCAAGTTTGATTTAATCTTGACCCTCCATTTCCTTTAATCTAACGACTCTAAGGGTGTACAAGGGTGTACAAGGGATGCACCAAATATAAGGGTGTACAAGGGATGCACCAAATAGGATCACATGAATCCCCTCAAATTTGGTGAGTCATGATCCTTCCTCAACCCTTAGATCTACTTGATCTAATGGTTGAGATCTTACCTCATGATTTCTCTTCTAATTTATTTTTAGATTTTTTTCCTCCCTTCTAATTTTTTCTTCGATTTATGTTTTTTTTTTTTAAATTGTTTGGTCAACCTTTTTTTTAAGTTTATTTTTCCCTTTTTTTTTTTTCTCTCACAATTTTTTTTTTTTTTTTTTCTGACAATTTTTTTTTTTTTTTTTTTTTTTTTTTTACAATTTTTTTTTTTTTGACTTTAATTCTTATATTACTTGATACAATGTCACTGTTATTTCGAAGAGCAATCAATGTTACTTTAAAATGTAACACATGTTACTCTAATATTTTTAATTTTTTTTTTTTTTTTTGTTTGCCTTTAATTCTTATATTACTTGATACAATGTTATTGTTTCTTCGAAGTGCAATCAATGTTACTTTAAAATGTAACACCTGTTACTCTAATAACTATCTTAAAATGTAACACATGTTACTCTAATAATTTTTTTTATTTTTTTTGTTTGCCTTTAATTCTTATATTACTTGATACAATGTTATTGTTTCTTCGAAGTGCAATCAATGTTACTTTAAAATGTAACACCTGTTACTCTAATAACTATCTTAAAATGTAACACATGTTACTCTAATAATTTTTATTTTTTTTTGCCTTTAATTCTTATATTACTTGATACAATATTACTGTTACTTCGAAGTGCAATTAATGTTACTTTAAAATGTAACTCCTGTTACTCTAATAACTTAAACGGAGTACATGTTATTTTAACAAATTTTTATATATTTTTATAAATTTTCTTGATACGATATTCAATGTTATTTTAAAGTATAACAACTGTTACTCTAATAGCTTATATGTGTTATTTTAACAAATTTTTATTAATTCTTAAGTATTTTTTGATACGATGTGCCTGTTACTTCAAAGTGTAACAATTGTTACTCTAATAACTTTTACGTTTTATTTTAACAAAATTTTATTAATCCTTCTATTTTCTTGATGCGATGTTACTATTTCTTTGACGTGAAACCAATGTTACTTTAAAGTGTAACAATTGTAACTCTAATAGCTTGTACGTGTTATTTTAACAAACATTTATTAATCCATATATTTTCTTGATATGATATTATTGTTACTTCAAAGTGCAATCAATGTTACTTTAAAGGGTAACAACTGTTACTCTAATAGCTTGTACATGTTACTTTAAGTTATAATACTTGACAAAATCATGGTATTAAAATTTTATATAATTATTCGTCAATTGTTACTTTAACATTTATTTGTTATTACCTTAATATAATAAAAAAAATAACAAAAACATTGAAATAATCAAGTAATTGAAAAATTAAAAGAATTTAAAAAAACTAGCAAAAATCGTTAAAAAAAAATAACAAAAACAATGAAATAATTAAATAACTGAAAAACTAAAAGAATTTAAAAACAAAATTCGTAAAAACAAAATCGTAAAAAAAAAAATAAAACCATAAAAAAAAAAAAAAAAAAGATCGTAAAAAAAAAAAAAAAAAAAAAAAAAAAAAAAAAAAAAAAATCGTCAAAAAAAAACGTAAAAAAATAAAAAAAATAAAAAATAAAAAAAAAAAGAAAAGAAAAAGAAAAAGAAAGAAAAAAAAAAAAAATAATAAAAGAAATCTCAACCATTGATTTCATTAGATCCAAGGCTCTAAGAGTGCATAAAGGATGCACTAAATATAAAGGATTCATGTGATCCTCTCTCAGATATATATATATATATATATATATATATATATATATATATATATATATATATATATATATATATATATATATATATATATATATATAAATTAGGATCATGTACATCCTTAGTAAATAAATACATCCTACATCCTCGCTACAAACTGAAAAATAACACTGAATATAACTAAAAGTATCACTTAATATAACTAAAAGTATCATTCCTGAGACCTAAAAGTATCACAACAAGTATCACTAAATATAACTAAAAGTATCACTCCCGAGAGCTAAAAGTATCACAAAAAAAAAATAACTAAAAGTATCACTCCTGAAACCTAAAAGTATTACAAAAAGTATCACTAAATATAACTAAAAGTATCACTCCCGAGAGCTAAAAGTATCACAAAAAAAAAACACAATTTTTATAATCAAGCTACTACTTGCCTGGGACAGCAAACAATGACTGGCCCGACACTTTTTTTTTTTTTTTTTTTTTTTCTCGAATTAATCTCAGCCCTCCATTGCATTGATCTAACGGCTTAGATTAGGATGTAGGATGTACCAATATATAAGGATGTACCGGATCCTAACTCTATATATATATATATATATATATATATATATATATATATATATATATATATATATATATATATATATAGGAATAAGATCAAATAAGAACATGGCCTTAGGTAAGAACGGTAAGAACATTCAAAATACATGATGAATACAAATGATGTACATTTTAAATTAATCATTCATATTAGTAATGGAAAATAGAAGACACCAATTTTAAATTTATAACGTATAATCTCTTTATAATGTAGATATATGTAAAAATTTTAAGGTACATTTATACTATACCAAAAGTACATTTTATTTTTTAAACTTCGAATATACATATAATTTTGAATATAACTCATTATTTCCTAATGTACATAACATATATTTCTAATGTACCTTACGAAATGTACTTTTTGTGTGTTAGTTAAATGTACCTTATGTATATTTATTATGTACTTTGACTGTTCTTACCGTTCTTACCAAAGCTAGTGTTCTTACCGGATCTTAACCCTATATATATATATATATATATAGAGTAAAGTTATATCGAGGCAGCAAATATGAGCGAGACCGCGAGGCAGCATGTGTGTCGTTGGATGAAGATTGATCCAACGGTGTAAATTTGGTCAGCAAGTGTTAATTAAAGCAATCAATATTTAATTAAAAAAAATTAAAAAATATATGGGTTGATTCATTTAGGAGGTAAATTGCCGTTTTTGCTCCTCCTTCCTTAATTATCAATTCATTTCCCTATTATTCCTCTCTCAAATCATTCCCCTATTATTCCTCTCTCATTTCATTCCCCTATTATTCCTCCTTCGTTAATAGGTCAGACATAATTTTCTTCTTCGTTTTTTTTTTTTTTTTTTTTTATTTTTTTACAGCAACTTTCATAATATCAAACGAAAATATTGGTCAGCAACTTTCATAATATCAAACGAAGAATTACAATATGCAAAATAATGAGATTGTTGTTAGGGATGAAGGTTTTTGTTTTTTGTTTTTTGTTTTTTTTTTTTTTTTTCTTGAATTTGTTTTTGCTGTTTTTTTTTATTCGTTAAAGTATGTTGTTTTGTGTTTAGTGGTTGAAGTTGCAAGCGGTGGAAGAGTAAACGACGTCGACTTTCAGAAGGTGGTTGAGGACGATTTTACACCTTGCGTTGATTCAATAAGGTGGTTGAGGACGATTTCTGGTGCATTACAACCCAGGTATTGTATGCATTAGGTTGCTGCATATTTCATTCAATAATTGTTTTGTTTGTTTGTGTTGAATCTCCACGTCCTGCTGATAAAGTTTTATGACAGACACTTGTAGTTTTAAGATATGTAGTTATAGTTCTCTCAGTAAGTTCTGACTCTGCATATTTCATGTTTTATTGTTATAGTTTTATATTATTTTGTTATAGTTCTATGTATTAAAGTTAAAGTACTGACAGTTAATGTAACTTAGTTTCTATATTTTGTGTGTAACACCCCGTGTTAAATTAAGCTAATTATAATTAGTAGATCGATAATTAGACCATCTTACTCATTTAAATCCTTAAACAATACACTACAAGTTCTCCTCGCACCTAAATTAAAACCATTTTGATATATTTCGAATTTGAACTTTATTTTTTTACTTATTCAAACTCGATAAATCAAATGACGAATCTACGACAAATTTCTCAACAACAATTTTCGGCACGTAAATCGAGGTCAATCTTGACCAAAGTGGCCGAGCCACTCAAGGTGATTAAAATCACCTAATTCTTTTCAATTATACTTACCCATGATCCAAATTTAACAAATTAGTTAAGGCTTAATCATTTTGGATTATTACTAACAAAACATATTATAATAATATCATATTACTATTCCATTTTGGTTTAACTAGCACTTTCACTAAAACTCGAAATAATGAGTCACACTAAGTCCAAACTGATAAACTTTTTGACGTTTGAGTATGATTATTTAAATCAATAACATTCCACAAAAAAAATAAGTATTTCGATCAAATAAAATTTATAATCAAAACTATGAGGATTTAGTACCGATTTTTGTTTTGATTTCTGCTTTGAGTTTTATTTTCATTTTTATTTTCGATCTTATTTCTAAACATTATTTTAGAATCATATATTTTATTTCAAGACTTTTCACAGACGCCAGAAATCGAAAAATTCCGAGAACGAAAACTGAGCCCATGGCCTTGTAAAGTGGCAGACTTACTTGTCTTACACAAGCCATGCTCTTGCTTTCCCTACTCTTACACAAGCAAGCATGCTTGCATGCTCTTACACACCTTACACACCCATCATCACATCTAATTTCATTAAACATTATTTCCTAAATAAACTAAACTTACACAATACTCATCAAAATTCATTACACTTGTTTTCATTATTTCACAAGTGAAAAACACAACTCTCTTCCTCTCCTCTTGAAGCCGTGATACTCCCTCCCTTTTTCTCCCTTTTGTTTTCTTTCATTTTCCTCTTAAAAACTTCTAAATTAAAACCCTAAATATTACCTTAATATATTACTAGTAGTTCTTAGTATTCTTTGGGTATTGAAGCTTACTATCTCGGGTTTATTTTGAAGGCGAAGACGAGTACTTGGGTGAAGATTTTAACCTAGATAATATCATTGACCTGATAACCTCTAGCTTGCCAAACCGAGGTGACTAACTATGTCTTGTATTATCTTTTAGTAATTTATGTTGTTTTGTTATTCTTATTTTATAATTATGATTTTTATGTTAAATATGTTAAACATCATGTTTATATGCTTGTATGTTTATGTGTTGAATAAATAATGATAATAACTAAATATATAGTTTACTAGTAATGTTATAGTAAAATGATATCATGTTTAGCTAAATTGATTTTTGAGCATTTTTAATTATGTTTCATATGATTTTTATGTTTAGTTATGTTTTATATGAGTTGTAATCATATATAAAAATTATGTGAAATATTAACAATGAGTTTAAAGTGATTAAAATCGAAAATGAAAATTATATACATATATACAACCTCACTAAGCATATCCCATTTTTTTTAACATATTTTCACTTTTAATTTTTGTAAATTATATGTAGTGTTAAGTTAGTATAAAGTAGATGTTCCTATGACAAAAAAACTAAATTAGGAAAACAAATTATAAATTATTAAAATCGAAATAAGTGTTCTTGAGTTGTTCTTGAGTTCTTCATGTGTGTTCTTGAGTTATTCATGTTGATGTTCATACTTGTTACTCATTTTGATTTCATTTTAATTTATGTTTGTTAATAATTTACGTTTATGTTTAGTTATGGTTTTACATATTACTTAGTATTATAATATAAATCAACTAAAACATTATAAATCATATAGATCAAAAGTTAGAAATTTAAAGTGTTGAATAACACTATTCATAATTATAAATAAAAGTTTAGTAAATTTCATTTTAGTTTAAACCGTTTTAGTATAATTAGAATAATTAAAATATAAAGACTTTAAGCTAAAAACCAATAAAATCGAAAAATGAAAATTTAAGACCACTACATGATTGTCCACGGCATTCTTGCCATTTTTAGTCTAAAAATTATTTTTATCACTTTTTAGTTTATTGTTAAAATAATTTAATTAAAAGTTAATAAGTTAGAATTAAGAAATTAAAAGAAATAAATCATTTTAGACATATATAAATACTACACGGCTTTACTATATAAAATGGACCAAATTTAATCAAAATAAATTTATCACTAAGTCACTAAAGTTAAATAGTAGTTAGAATTGAATTTTTGTGTAAATCGTTTTGATTATAAATGAATTATGTTAAACCGATAAAAAATTGAGTAAATCAGATAAAAATGAATTAAATCGTGTGATACTACCTTTGCTATTGGATTATTGAATTTGGACATACTGGACTATAAAATGAATCATCCACGATACTCTCACTAACTTAAATAAATAGACGACTAAATTTAACCGAGTCTTACATTTTAAAATATTTTCACAAATCACTAAATACAAAATGAACTTAACGTTTTTAAAACTAGACTTTTAGATATTTTCAAAAATCACTAAATACAAACCGAACCTAACATTTTTAAAACTAGACTTTAAAATATTTTCAAAAATCGCCTAAGTACAAAAACGAACCTAACGACTTTGAAACTAGAAATTTGTACTTAGAAAATAAAAACAAGTTTAGTATTATACTTAAAATATCTTAAGTATAAAAATACGTATAAATATAAAATACGTACAAGTATAAGAATACGTATAAGTATAAAAATACAAATAGAATACGAAGTATAAAAATACGAATACGTATAAAAATACGTATAAAATACGATGAATAGTGACCAATGAATAGTGTCAAGTGAATAGTGATTTATGAATAGTAAAAAGTGAATAGTGAAATACTGAAAATAATTGAAAATTTTACTAAGTATAGAAAAATTTAAAATGAATAAGTAAATGACTTAAAGTGTTTTGAAAAACGCTTAAATAAAATTTGGACATACTAATCAACGTTTCAATTTAAAATCTTAAAAATGTTAATAATTAACAACACTTCAAATAATAAACGAATGTGTTATGTGATCATATGAAACCTACCATTCAAATAAAACGTTTGTGATGAGACTAGGAGAGTCTAGAAACATGTGATATGTAATATCAAATAAATAATAAATCATGAGTATGTTTAAATAAAAGGTCAAGCTTGGGCCTCGTGATAAAGGAACGTCAATCGTGAGTGAAGTGGGGTTAAGATAGTCTTGTGGCTACGCCATTGCCGGGACAAGATAATGAATATGCCAAGGCTTTTGTCTCAGGCTTTAGGAAATAGTCGTTTTATCCTCGAGTTAAGGTGCTCTATGATTAGCATAGCCCATTCTTAAATTGGATACTAGTGTACATGTACTAGACTAGGGTTTTATTCCTATTTCGCTAAAGTTACCAGGGCACCGTGGCGATTAATGCCGATTATAGCGGTTCAAGTCTCCTTGCCGTGTTTCTGTTCTCGTGGCGCGACACTAGCATTCGTTCTTGCCATGTATGCGGATCACTTGACGAGATTGTATCAAGTTCGAATCATTTCAACACTAGAGGATGAGATGCAAGTATTATAGTATTCGGCGTGGTTTACGAGTCGAGTAAGCCTCTGCACTATGGAAGTGAGATGCAATCGATCGAGTACAAGGGCCTACTCAAAGTGGTCGTGCTCGTAGCGATGTGTTGTTTGTTATATGATTAAATGAGAATGAGTGTGTACCATCTTGAAAATTAAAGACCACAACTTTCAATTGAATCGAGTCCGCATGACGAGAATGTTACAATACGTATGTTTGTTGCGATCCGATATCGCTTTGTAATCCCGCCGTGTATCTATGATACAAATGATATGATATTACCCGTTATCTCGCTTCCTAATTGAATAGCATGCCTATATGATTTATCGCTTTAAATCGCATGTTTATTATGACTAATATGTCTTTACATGCTATATGGTTTAAGCATGTTTATCGTTTTATCATACTATTATAGTTATAAAGCGATAGTGGTAAACCAAAGTAATTGGAATCGAGGGGAGGTATGAGCATAGCTAGTCACTTTGTCAGCCACGGGCATCCCCATAGTTTATTGTGCAGACGCTCATGGACCAGGAGCCGGATTTTGGGCGGGCCACAAGACGTGTTTATACTTTACTTTTGTTGTATTTCGAGAGATATGTAATATATAACACCATACTCTTCTAAATTCCGTATTTAGAGTTGTTTTATTCAACTCTTGAACGATGTTGTAATATTTTGGGTTTATGTATAATTTAATGACGCTGGTTTAAGACTTAATTAATTTCCGCCTTAGTAATTAAAGTCGACTAAAATCCAGTTGTTACGATTGGTATCGTAGTCGACTATGACCGTGAACATAAATGGCCTAGTGCGATTTATGCTTACCTAACGAGAGACACCTGGGCCAGACATTCATATTGTATGTCAGGCATAGACTAATAGGACCAAATAATAAATTAGATTTTTCTTTTATTAGATCACTTAAATAATAAACTTCAAATCGCTTTAAAGTGTGAGGATGGGTAGAAACCTTAAGGACCACCATAGGCTTAGTGCTTTTAAATATCAAATTACTTCCTCAAAATAAAATACACTAACTATCGTATGCTTGCTACTTGTCAAGTGACTGACAAAACTAACAACTATCCTCTGATATAAAATTTAAATAATAATTCAACTCCCGAGGATTGAAGCATCGAAAAGAAGTACCAGCTACGCAGAGTGAAGACACTGTTAAATTCATAAACAATTCCACCAAAAATACACTCGCTACTTTCAACCTTCTTCTATCTTCTTCGTAAAATGTACAGAGACATCTCAATGGAATAAAATAACTAACTTCAGGCTTACTTGCATAATCGCATATTGCATTTACTTTCAAGTAAAAGCTATCAATGATAAGCATGTCTTCTAACCTCTCGCAATACTAATAAATTCCTTCACGCCTTAATTCTTTCGTAATGGTCGCACCTCCAATGACAGATGAAGAAAGACACCTCCTGGCGTAAGAATCTTTGATCCGCTTGGCGTAAATAGCCACGACAACGCAAACCGCCAACATCATCCAAGCGCGTTTGATCGTGTTTCCCGCCGTCGCCCACAAGAGTACTCGGGTTCTCACTGACCTATCGATCTCACGAATCGGCCGGAGGAAATGAAGAAACTCATGGATCTGACAAGGACGCCTCCGTAAGATAGGTCAACATAGCCGCTTTTACCTCAAGGCCGAGGCTAATGATCGGTGGAACGTGGTCGTGACTAATGAACTCGACACTACATTCACGTGGTACGAAGTTCACAAAGAAAGATCAAGGAGAAATACTTCGGGTATGAGCTCGTTGTCGAAGGAAGAGGAGTTCATAGCTCTTAAGATGGGAGACATGACACTCCAAGAATACACCGCAAAGTTTCAACACCGCCAAATTTGGGGTCGCGATCGCTCCCAACGAAAGCGGCCATGACCCGCAGGTATTCGCGCAATATGTCCAACACTATGCTGCATCTACATGAGTACCAACACCTACAACATCAGAGTCAGAAGATATGAATGCGCATGTAGCCTGTGGGCTTCTCTGGAGTTGGAAAAGGCTGAAAAGAAGAAGAAGGTGTTTGTGCCTTCCATATCACAGTCGAGTTTCATTCAGAAGCCGAACTACCAGCGTCCTAGTCAGCAGAGGCCAAATTTCCAGAGGCCTGCGTTCCAAAACAAAGCCTCACTGAATAATCAGAGAGCAATGGTTGCAGGAAGGGCTCCTCAACCAAGGGCCTTACCGGGGAATTGTCATATGTGTGGCAAGGCGAAACATGAGGGGAAACAGTGTAATGGCCAACCAATTACCACCGCTATCGCTAGGCGATAGGGCATAAAGCAAATGTAACCCCCAACAACCTAAACGGGGCACCTGTTGCGGGAGTACCACAAGCTGTCGTGGTACAAGGTCGAGTATATGTCCTCACAGAGCGGAGGGCAGAGAGTCACCCTGAGGCTGACGTCATTACTGGTATTTTTCTTATAAACTCAGTGAACGCAGTCGTTTTGTTTGACACTGGGGCATCATTGTCCTTTATATCTTCTAAGTTTGTTTCAAAGGCTAATCTCACAAAATCCGAATCAATCAACGCAAATATTTCTTTACCAAACGGAAAAATTTTCAAATGCTCCAAAATTTTCAAAGATACTCCAATCACAATCCATAAAACAATCTTCCCTTCCGACCTTATCCTTTTTGACATGCCGGAGTTCGACGTCATTCTGGGGATCGATTGGTTGACTAAGTATCATGCCTTGTTCGAGTGCCGAGATCGGAAAATTCGCTTGAAGCATCCTACAGGGACTAGAGTTACGTATCAGAAGACATCGCCAATTAAGGGGGCGAAAATCATCTCTGTGCTACAACTACAACGGCTAGAAAGAAAAGGGCATCAAGTGTACCTATGTAGCGTCAACGAAGTAAAGGAAAACGTGAACATTGATGATATCCACGTAGTACGGGAGTTCCCTGATGTTTTCCCAGATGAGTTGCCAGGCTTGCCGCCTGCACGTGATGTTGAATTCTCTATCGACCTTGCGCCAGGCACGGCACCTATTTCAAAGGCACCTTACAGGATGGCACCAGTAGAACTGCAAGAGCTGAAGAAACAACTGGAAGAAATGATCGAAAAGGGTTTCATAAGACCAAGTGTCTCACCTTGGGGAGCACCGGTCCTCTTTGTGAAAAGAAGGGCGGCAGACATGAGACTCGTGATAGACTACAGGAATTGAACAAGGTAACCATTAAGAACCGCTACCCTTTACCCAGAATCGACGATCTCTTTGATCAATTGAAGGGCGCGGGGGTGTTTTCTAAGATCGATCTAAGGTCAGGTTACCATCAAATTGCGGTAAGGGAACAGGATATCCAGAAGACTGCTTTCAGAAGCAGATATGGTCACTATGAATTTAAAGTCATGCCTTTTGGTCTGACAAATGCACCAGCAGTGTTCATGGATCAAATGAACAGAACCTTTCACGAATACTTGGACATATGCGTGGTGGTTTTCATTGACGACATCCTTATTTATTCCAAGACTGGGGCAGAACACGAGGAACATCTCCGTATCATCTTGGGGATACTAAGGGAATATAAGTGGTATGCTAAGTTTTCAAAGTGCGAATTTTGGCTCGAGAAGGTAGCATTCCTGGGTCACGTCATCTCAAGGATCTGAGTGATGGTAGATCCTGCAAAGATCGACGCAGTGAAAGAATGGAAGGCTCCCACAAATATAACTGAAATACGCAGCTTCCTAGGGTTGGCAGGATACTACAGGAGGTTCGTTCCAGATTTCTCTAAGGTAGCACGACCAATGACTAAGCTGCTACAAAAAGAATCCAAATTCATATGGAGCGACGAGTGCGAGAATGCATTCCAGGAACTCAAGACAAGGCTTACCACAGCGCCCGTCTTAGCTCTTCCTACAGATGGAGACGAGTATGAAGTCTACAATGACGCCTCACTAAATGGCCTGGGTTGCGTACTGATGCAACAAGGGAAAGTCATTGCTTACGCATCAAGGCAGTTAAAGGTTCATGAGCGAAACTACCCAACTCATGACCTGGAATTAGCAGCTGTGGTGTTTGCTTTGAAGATCTGGCGTCATTATCTTTACGGAGTAAGTATCAAGTTCTACATGCACCACAAGAGCCTGAAATATATCTTCACACGAAGGAGCTCAACATGAGACAACGCCGATGGCTAGAATCGATCAAAGACTACAAGATTGAGCTGGCGTACCATGAGGGTAAAGGCGAACGCCGTTGCCAGACGCCCGAGTAGAAAGACTACGATACCCTTAGCAACATCCGGGAAATTCCTACCGGTATTGTCGTGAGACTTCAAGAGAATGAACTTAGAGTTGGTTCTACCGACGATGCCGATTTGAACGCAATGATCGCAGAGCCTGAGTTATATCACGAGATTAGAGCTCTACAATGGGAGGATGAAGAACTCGTGAAAATCGGAAGGAAATTCCTTCAGAAACCGAGAAGGGTTTGAGATTAAACCCGACGGAGTTTGAGATTCAAAGAAAGGTGGTGTGTGCCCGACGTACGGTGTTAAAGAGAAAGATCCTTGACGAGGCACATAGTACACGATACTCCATACATCCGGGATCCGATAAAATGTACCAAGACTTAAAGTCAAGTTTTGGTGGGTTCGAATGAAAGTCGAGATTGCCGAGTATGTGGCAAAGTGTCTAATCTGGCCGAAGGTGAAGTTTGAACATCAACGACCTGAGGACTACTACAACCGTTGGACATTCCATTGGGGAAATGGGACTCTATTTCTATGGATTTCATAACGGACTACCAAGAACTCACCGAGGAAATAATGCGATCCGGGTGATAGTGGACCGCTTTGACAAAATCGGCCCATTTCGCATCGATCAAAGACACTTGAGTCCTGGAAGAGCTAGCTAAAGCTTATGAGAAGGAGGTGATCCGATTACAGCGTCTGCATCATTGGACATTATTTCGGATAGAGATCCGAGATTCACCTCTCATTTCTGGGAGAGACTTCAAGCAGCATTGGGAAGCCAACTGAAGATGAGCACCGCTTTCCATCCTGCGACCGATGGGCAAACTGAGCGAACCATCCAAACGCTCGAGGACATGCTCAGAGCATGTACTTTAGAATTCAATGAGAATTGGCAGAAAAGTCTACCTTTGATTGAATTCTCCTACAACAATAGCTTCCATGCAAGTTTGGGCTGTGCCCCATTCGAGGCACTTTACGGAAGAAAGTGTCGTAGCCCAGTCTGTTGGGACGATGCTAGTGATAATGTGGGGACTGGACCCCAAGTCATTCGAGACCAGATCGAGCACATCAAAATCATCCGTGAACGTTTACAAGCAGCCCAAGACCGCCAGAAAATGTATGCCAACAAGCATCGTCGACCTATTGAGTTCAAGGTCGGTGATCATGTGTTCTTGAAAGTATCACCCATGAAGGGGGTTCGACGTTTCGGATTGAAAGGAAAACTGAGTCCTAAGTACGTTGGACCTTACGAAGTACTTGAAAGGATTGGCGAGGTAGCCTATCGCCTGGCGCTACCCCCCCAACTTATCCAAAGTTCACAACGTGTTCCACGTTTCTCAACTGAGGAGATACAGGAGTGACCCAAGTCACATCATTACTCCTGACGTAATTGCGGTTGAGCCTAACCTGCTTTACTCCGAGAGACCAGTGAAGATTCTAGCTCGAGAAACCAAGGTATTGAGACGGAAGACGGTTCCCTTAGTGAAGGTACTATGGAGAGGTCAATTGACCGAGCAAGCAACTTGGGAGACCGAGGCCTCAATGAAAGAGAAATACCCCGAACTTTTTAACTCAGGTGAAAATTCTTTCCTACATTCAAGTTTCGGGACGAAACTTTTTCTAAGGGGGGAGGTTTGTAACACCCCGTGTTAGATTAAGCTAATTATAATTAGTAGATCGATAATTAGACCATCTTACTCATTTAAATCCTTAAACAATACACTACAAGTTCTCCTCAAGACCTAAATTAAAACCATTTTGATATATTTCAATTTGAACTTTATTTTTTACTTATTCAAACTCGATAAATCAAATGACGAATCTACGACAAATTTCTCAACAACAATTTTCTAAGACGTAAATCGAGGTCAATCTTGACCAAAGTGGCCGAGCCACTCAAGGTGATTAAAATCACCTAATTCTTTTCAATTATACTTACCCATGATCCAAATTTAACAAATTAGTTAAGGCTTAATCATTTTGGATTATTACTAACAAAACATATTATAATAATATCATATTACTATTCCATTTTGGTTTAACTAGCACTTTCACTAAAACTCGAAATAATGAGTCACACTAAGTCCAAACTGATAAACTTTTTGACGTTTGAGTATGATTATTTAAATCAATAACATTCCACAAAAAAAATAAGTATTTCGATCAAATAAAATTTATAATCAAAACTATGAGGATTTAGTACCCGATTTTTGTTTTGATTTCGTTTTGAGTTTTATTTTCATTTTTATTTTCGATCTTATTTCTAAACATTATTTTAGAATCATATATTTTATTTCAAGACTTTTCGCGTACGCGTAAATCGAAAATTCCGAGAACGAAAACCGAGCCCATGGCCTTGTAAAGTGGCCGGCCTACTTGTCTTACACAAGCCATGCTCTTGCTTTCCCTACTCTTACACAAGCAAGCATGCTTGCATGCTCTTACACACCTTACACACCCATCATCACATCTAATTTCATTAAACATTATTTCCTAAATAAACTAAACTTACACAATACTCATCAAAATTCATTACACTTGTTTTCATTATTTCACAAGTGAAAAACACAACTCTCTTCCTCTCCTCTTGAAGCCGTGATACTCCCTCCCTTTTTCTCCCTTTTGTTTTCTTTCATTTTCCTCTTAAAAACTTCTAAATTAAAACCCTAAATATTACCTTAATATATTACTAGTAGTTCTTAGTATTCTTTGGGTATTGAAGCTTACTATCTCGGGTTTATTTTGAAGGCGAAGACGAGTACTTGGGTGAAGATTTTAACCTAGATAATATCATTGACCCGGATAACCTCTAGCTTGCCAAACCGAGGTGACTAACTATGTCTTGTATTATCTTTTTAGTAAATTAATTTGTTTTGTTATTCTAATTTTATAATTATGATTTTTATGTTAAATATGTTAAACATCATGTTTATATGCTTGTATGTTTATGTGTTGAATAAATAATGATAATAACTAAATATATAGTTTACTAGTAATGTTATAGTAAAATGATATCATGTTTAGCTAAATTGATTTTGAGCATTTTTAATTATGTTTCATATGATTTTTATGTTTAGTTATGTTTTATATGAGTTGTAATCATATATAAAAATTATGTGAAATATTAACAATGAGTTTAAAGTGATTAAAATCGAAAATGAAAAATTATATACATATATACAACCTCACGGCATATCCCATTTTTTTTACATATTTTCACTTTTAATTTTTGTAAATTATATGTAGTGTTAAGTTAGTATAAAGTAGATGTTCCTATGAAAAAAAAAAACTAAATTAGGAAAACAAATTATAAATTATTAAAATCGAAATAAGTGTTCTTGAGTTGTTCTTGAGTTCTTCATGTGTGTTCTTGAGTTATTCATGTTGATGTTCATACTTGTTACTCATTTTGATTTCATTTTAATTTATGTTTGTTAATAATTTACGTTTATGTTTAGTTATGGTTTTACATATTACTTAGTATTATAATATAAATCAACTAAAACATTATAAATCATTTAGATTAAAAAGTTAGAAATTTAAAGTGTTGAAAAACACTATTCATAATTATAAATAAAAGTTTAGTAAATTTCATTTTAGTTTAAACCGTTTTAGTATAATTAGAATAATTAAAATATAAAGACTTTAAGCTAAAAACCAATAAAATCGAAAAATGAAAATTTAAGACCACTACATGATTGTCCACGGCATTCTTGCCATTTTTAGTCTAAAAATTATTTTTATCACTTTTTAGTTTATTGTTAAAATAATTTAATTAAAAGTTAATAAGTTAGAATTAAGAAATTAAAAGAAATAAATCATTTTAGACATATATAAATACTACACGGCTTTACTATATAAAATGGACCAAATTTAATCAAAATAAATTTATCACTAAGTCACTAAAGTTAAATAGTAGTTAGAATTGAATTTTTGTGTAAATCAAGCTTTGATTATAAATGAATTATGTTAAACCGATAAAAATTGAGTAACCGCATAAAAATGAATTAAATCGTGTGATACTCCCTTTGCTATTGGATTATTGAATTTGGACATACGGACTATAAATGAATCATCCACGATACTATCACTAACTTAAATAAATAGACGACTAAATTTAACTGAGTCTTACATTTTAAAATATTTTCACAAATCACTAAATACAAAATGAACTTAACGTTTTTAAAACTAGACTTTTAGATATTTTCAAAAATCACTAAATACAAACCGAACCTAACATTTTTAAAACTAGACTTTAAAATATTTTCAAAAATCGCCTAAGTACAAAACGAACCTAACGACTTTGAAACTAGAAATTTGTACTTAGAAAATAAAAACAAGTTTAGTATTATACTTAAAATATCTTAAGTATAAAAATACGTATAAATATAAAATACGTACAAGTATAAGAATACGTATAAGTATAAAAATACAAATAGAATACGAAGTATAAAAATACGAATACGTATAAAAATACGTATAAAATACGATGAATAGTGACCAATGAATAGTGTCAAGTGAATAGTGATTTATGAATAGTAAAAAGTGAATAGTGAAATACTGAAAATAATTGAAAATTTTACTAAGTATAGAAAAATTTAAAATGAATAAGTAAATGACTTAAAGTGTTTTGAAAAACGCTTAAATAAAATTTGGACATACTAATCAACGTTTCAATTTAAAATCTTAAAAATGTTAATAATTAACAACACTTCAAATAATAAACGAATGTGTTATGTGATCATATGAAACCTACCATTCAGATAAAACGTTTGACGATGAGACTAGGAGAGTCTAGAAACATGTGATATGTAATATCAAATAAATAATAAATCATGAGTATGTTTAAATAAAAGGTCAAGCTTGGGCCTCAGATAAGGGAACGTCAATCGTGAGTGAAGTGGGGTTAAGATAGTCTTGTGGCATACGCCATCACGGGACAAGATAATGAATATGCCAAGGCTTTTGTCTCAGGCTTTAGGAAATAGTCGTTTTATCCTGAGTTAAGGTGCTCTATGATTAGCATAGCCCATTCTTAAATTGGATACTAGTGTACATGTACTAGACTAGGGTTTTATTCCCCTATTTCGCTAAAGTTACCAGGGCACCGTGGCGATTAATGCCGATTATAGCGGTTCAAGTCTCCTTGCCGTGTTTCGTTCTCAGTGGGCGCGACACTAGCATTCGTTCTTGCCACATGTACAGATCACTTGACGAGATTGTATCTGAAGTTCGAATCATTTCGAACACTAGAGGATGAGATGCAAGTATTATAGTATTCGGCGTGGTTTACGAGTCGAGTAAGCCTCTGCACTATGGAAGTGAGATGCAATCGATCAGAGTACAAGGGCCTACTCAGTGGTCAAGCTCGTAAGCAGTATGTGTTGTTTGTTATATGATTAAATGAGAATGAGTGTGTACCATCTTCGAAAATTAAAGACCACAACTTTCTGAATTGAATCGAGTCTGCATGACGAGAATGTTACAATACGTATGTTTGTTGCGATCCGATATCGCTTTGTAATCCTGCTGTGTATCTATGATACAAATGATATGATATTACCTGTTATCTGCTTTCCTAATTGAATAGCATGCCTATATGATTTATCGTTTTAAATCGCATGTTTATTATGACTAATATGTCTTTACATGCTATATGTTTTAAGCATGTTTATCGTTTTATCATACTATTATAGTTATAAAGCGATAGTGATAAACCAAAGTAATTGAAATCGAGGGTAAGTATGAGCATAGCTAGTCACTGTCCGCTCAGCGGGCATCCCCCCATAGTTTATTGTGCAGGACGTTCGTGGACCAGGAGCTGGATTTTGGACGGGGCCACAAGACGTGTTTATACTTTACTTTTGTTGTATTTCGAGAGATATGTAATATATAACACCATACTCTTCTAAATTCCGTATTTAGAGTTGTTTTATTCAACTCTTGAACGATGTTGTAATATTTTGGGTTTATGTATAATTTAATGACGCTGGTTTAAGACTTAATTAATTTCCGCCTTAGTAATTAAAGTCGACTAAAATCCAGGTTGTTACATTGTGACAGATAGTTTAACGGCTAGATGCACCTGCACACTTTTTGATTGAAGAGGAATGGTGTGCAGACATATTCTTTGGATTTTTACGAGCCATGGTTTGAAATCTATTCCTAGTTCTTGTGTTGCAAGACGATGTACTAAGGAGGCTGCATCTATGAACAGTGATAAAATTGACGGGTTAGAGTTTATGGGCACAGCCACTGTGGATCCCAAACAACTAGCGTTGACGAAACTGTGGGCGGAGTTTATGGGCACAGCCACTGTGGATCCCTAACCCCTTTGTTGAAAGAGCTGCGGCGCAAGTAGAAGAAGCTGAGGACTTATGCTACGTAGACATTGGTTCGTCTCAAATTAGTTAATCCATATTTATGTTGTAATTGGTCTTGGAATGTTATTTTATTGTATTTGGGGATGATTGGTATTTGTAAATATTAATAAGTTGATATTGAAATTGGTCAAGCGTAATTGTAATGCTGAAGTTTTATTGTTCTGCATTACAGTTTTTCCCAAAATGGTTATTGTTTCGTTATAGTTAAATGAAACATTACTCCGGTTTAAACTTGTGAAAGATTTTAACATGGCTTTTGAAGTTAACTTATTTCAAATTGTGAATTTTTACTGACCAATTAGTTTGTATAGTTACAAGCACTTTTTTTGAAAACGTCTTAAGCGTTTTAGAATTAAGTTCATGCATGACAGTAAATATGGTTGAGACTTTTGGTGCAGAGAACTTTAAAATGTTTTGTTGATATCACTTTTTCAGGAAACTGTATTAAAGTTTCGTCAAATTGCGTTAAAGTTTCATAAATAGTGATCAAAGTTCTACGTCTCAACGTAGTAAGACTTTATAAATAAATCATTAATTGCATTAAAGTTTCGTCAAACTGCGTTAAAGTTTTATAAATAAAGATCAAAGTTTCATAGATTTTGATCAACGTTCAAAATGAAGAAGTATTGGTGTTCAAAAAATAACACAGCAGAATAGACGACAGAAGTGAAGAATGAGTATAGCTAGAGCTTCATAAGTCGCAATTAAACTATGTAAACATGAATTCGAAGTCTCAAACATCCATTAATTAAAGTAGAAAACTAGCAACCTCCATCAAAAACAAAAACAAAACCAAAACCTTAAAGATCCCAATTCTCTAACATGATCCGTCCTCAACATAAAACAAAGTTGTTCGTACAAAGATAATAACTAATAATCAAATTCATTCCTCAGCGGAAACCTCCTCCGTCTTCTTGTTGTGCTTCCTGGCGTACCTCTGGTTCCTCAAAAACTTCGTGTCCATCTATAATCAACACCATAATCAATCACGACAAACATTCAATTAATAAAACTGCAACTACAAACACCACAGATTTAATCGCTTGAATAATTTCACCAATTCACATCGATGCCAAAGATCAAAGTTCATATGAAAAGATCAAAGTTTCACCATAGTCAATCACAGATTTAATCGCTTGAATAATTTCACCAATCGCTTGAATAATTTCACCAATAATTTCACCATTTCACCAAAGATCAAAGTTTCATAGATTTTGATCAAATAAAAAATATGAAAAGATAAATATAATAGTGCTCAAAAAATCTGACCACTACTAATATAATAATAATTTAATTCATATGTTGTTAATTGGATTTCAACTTTCAAATTATTTGATTTAAAAACGAAAATACAAATCCGCATACAATAAAAACAGGTTTTGGTGTTCTAGTTTAGTCATTTCTAGATTTAAAAAAAAAATCAGTTTAAGGGATTAAATCAAAATTTTTTTAAGAAGAAAACAGAGATTAAAAGTAAAAAAATTTCACAAGAACATATGGAAATTAAACTATCTACATGCACAACTAAATTAATCGTAATTAACAGTAAAAAAAATATATATATATATACCTGAAATCAATGGTGGACAAACTAGAAATGGTGGAGAATACAGACGAAAATACTTGTAAATGGGGGAAAAAGGAGGATACACTTGAAATGGTAGAAAAAAAATGGAGATGAGTGAAAATGGTGGATAGTAATGGAAGAAGAACCGTCTAAAGGAAGAAGAAGAATGAATAGGGAAGTAATTTTGGAAAATGAAAGGGGGAGAATATTTTTGAGGTAATTTTGGGAAGTGTCAATCAAAGAAAGTGCACGACATATTAGGGTGGTGTTTTTTTTTTTTATTATTATTATTTCTTTTTTTTTTTAATTGATTTAGCCCAAATAATATAAGCCATTGATCGATATTAAATCAAGGGTGTAGATGTTGCCTCGCTGCCTCGCTCTAAGGGAGGTGTCTCGTTTGAACCTGTTACTATATATATATATATATATATATATATAAGATCTTTCAAGCCCAAAGCCTAGAGAAAGCCATTGAGTCGTAATCTAAGCCATTGGATTATCAAAATCAACGGCTGAGATTAAATCTCAAAAGGAGTTGGGAAGGCCGGTCAGTGGACCGTGATGATCCAACCGTAGGAAAACTTATAATCTTTTTTTTTTTTGTTAAAATCTCATTTTTTTGGTTAAAATCTCGAATTTTTTGGTTAAAATCTCAAACCTGGAATTTTGGGCTTAACGACTTTCCCTCATAACTTGGGCTTGATTGATCTTATCTATATTAATTATATATAACAAAAACCATCCAACACAAATTTTCCCTCCAATTTTCCCTCCAACTTTTTTTTATCCTTTTTTTTTTTTTTTATCTCTTTTTTTTGTTTTATTTTATTTCCTTTTTGAGATTATGTCATTTAAGTAAGTCAATATTTTTATGTACAATAGAGTATTTTTTTTATTTTTTATCTCTTAAACTATCTATTTTTATTTAATGTTTTTTCAATATAACATTTTAAGCACGTTTTACCATATTATTATAGTAAATGATGAATTTAAGACAATGTATTGTGATACTTTGATCGGGTTTTGCCACATTATGATATTTTAAAATAAATTTATAACTATATTTGTATAAAAAAAAAATTTAAATGTTCCATTATTCTAATTATTTTGTTACAATTTTCAATGATTCTATAATCTAAATTTTGATAGTTAATTAAGAAAAATCCAAATTGACACTTTTAAACCTATTAAACGGGTTAATTAGAAGACAGCGATTCTGTCGAATAAGCGGGTTACATGTTAAATAAATACGCCGTCGGGTAAAATACAGTTTGTTGTATTTGGGTCTAAGAATACATGTTTATTTAGGTTGCGTTTATATTATTACTATGAACTATTCTTATTTTAATTTAATATTTAATTCAATTACCAAAATTTTCAATTAGCTATTAACTTATATTTATACATCCCGTGCATTTATGCACGGGTATTATCTTAGTATATATATATATATATATATATATATATATATATATATATATATATATATATATATATATATAGATAAATATATAGGGGCGGGATCCCATGAGACCCCCCAACTCAATGAGACCCGTGAGACCCTCCTATTACCCGTTAGATAACTAGATTATACCTTAATCTAAGGGTGACACACTTGTTCCAATTCTACGTAAAACAAAACACACACGCGCTAAACAGTTGACTACATCTTCTCTTTCTTATTTCCTCTTTCCTACTTTCTCAATTCCTTTAAAAAAACAATTAAATACACATGCTCTTTCATCTTTCCTACTTTTTCAATTTTGTGATCAACTCTCAGAAAAATCCAAACAATTAAAATAGAAATTCATGAATTTATGATCCACTCAACAAAAATATTCATGGAAAATTGGATAATTTCTTCGAGGTAAGAAGTTTATGTAGTTTTATGCAATTTAGGGTTTTCACCATAAATTAAAAAAGCTTCGATTTTTATGCATGAATTACAAAATAAATTCTTTTAATATGAAAGAAAATGTTTTAGCACTTGTGATTGAAGAAGTTACATTAATTTTGGTTGAAGAAATTGTACCAGTTTTGAATGAAAGAAACTATATCAATTATCTGTATTAACCTTAATTCATCCACATCTAAATAGTTAGGTATTAATTATATTTATTAAGGATTTAATTGTTGTGCATCTATGATTTAGTGGTTTGGTTATTTATGTTTTGTCTAAAATTTCATTATAACAAGGACATACTGCCCAAAAAACTCTTATTGTAGAGTAACAATTAACTGGTAATTTTTAACAATCATATTTACAGTATATACATTTGTATTACGTAGTAGATACACTATCAGTATGTATTAGATACATAATTTTAATGTCTTCATTTATTATGTGTTATATTTTCTTCAAAAGTTACTAATTTTTTTATTTTTTTATTATTTTTTTTAATCTTAAGATTATGATGTAAAAATTGAAGACGGAGATGAAGAAATGTTGAAGAAAATAGAAATATCATTTTAGTTTGCTTAGGCTTCTTACTTTTTCATGCATAGAGATTTTTTTTTTATTAGGCAATAGATACATTGTTTTTGAGTACAGGTACATTTTCATTAATAATAGATACACTGTTCTTAATTGTTGGTTATAGTTGTAGAAATAGACCGAATATTTTTAAGCATTGGTTATATTTTACTTGAAAAATAGTTACTTCGTTGTTAACGTTGGGCACATTTCCATTGACACATAGATACACTATTTTAAAGCATTGAATACAAGTCTTTGATAAGAAATTAAATAAATACGCGTTTTTATGGTTGTGATACATTTTCACTGAGATATAGATACATTATTTATGGCATTAGATACATTTGTTTTTAGGAATAGAAACATCGATTTAAAGCGCTGGATACATTTTTTCTGTTCAACAGATACATTTTCTCTCAACAATAGATACAATTTTGTTTTGAAATAGATACATTTTTTTAAAATATTGGATACATTTTTTTGTGCAATAAAAAAAACATTGCACGTTAATTTTTTCTTATCCACTTCTACAGAGGTATGTGTACTAGCTGGAATAAAATGTAATATGAAAGACAACGTCAACCATATATAGGGAGAATTAGTTGTCATCCAAAAAAGAAATGAAAAATCAGCATCATCAAAAAAAATAACATGTCCGTACAAATCACAATTGAATCATCGCCTATGTTATTAATTGAGAAATATGTTATAGACGAAAGTGTTGCACAACAAAAAAAACAAACAATATAGTCAAAAACTAATAAAATGAGAAAAACACGCACACACACACACTTGATAAAACAAAAAAGAAAAGACACCTGAAGTCAACAATGAAATATCACCCACTAAGGTAATAAAAAAAATCACCCTTCAATTACATCGTAATCATAACAGAGAAATAGTGATACATAAACGTAGTAAATCAACATTTAACGGCAAAACATCACAAATGTAATCAAATCGACCACAAATTTGAAAAAAAATAAAATAAAATAACTAACTTGATAGATTAAAAAAAAAAAAAAATTGATCACAATAACTAAGGAATATATAGTTTGAAACAAAAATTATAATTAATTCAATAAGATAATGAAAAAGCACACAACTGACAAAAACATTGAAGAGTAGTGTGAAATCAATAAAATAAAATAAAATAATAGCTTAATTACAAATTTAATCACATGGATCATAAATTCAGACATACTTACAATTAAAGAAACTTAAAATAATTGAAGAAGCTTAAAGTGGACAACAAAAAAGTAACGTTTCAAAAGTTAAAATAATTGAAGGTTTCAAGAAAAAAAAAGTAGAAAGAGAATCTTGTAAGTTGGAGCGAGAAATTTTGTGCACTAGAAAAAATCAAGCTAAGATGGAAAGTGTGATATGACTAATATCACTCGTTAGATTATAATAACATCGTACGGTAGATGGATGGGTCTCATGGGTCTCATTGAGTTAGGGGGTCTCACAGGATCCTATATATATATATATATATATATATATATATATATATATATATATATATATATATATAATTTTAATTAAGGGTTTTATTTTTATAAAAGTTGAGCTGTATAATGATTCCGAGTCACCTTTATTATATTTAATTTGAAACTCTTTTAAGTAAATTTTTGGAAAGATATATTTAAATTGATCCAAGTGATATTATTAGAAAATACTAGTACCCATATCATGAAAATACTTTATAAATATAGAAACTTAGGTCAAAACTATTATTTTACTATTTTTATATTTTAAAGTAATAATATTATTTTCATATAAAGCATATTTATTTTCCAAGAAATTTATTAATTTTTAGTATCAAGTAATATTTATGATATTATATAAACGAGTATGTCTCAAAACTAGCTTAAAAACTATTAAATATATAATGAAAATAAAACGGCACTAGTATTAAAATAATGGGTCAAAAATCATAATTTAACTATTTTTTTTTTGGTAAAATTGTAAATTTCATTAATACCAATAACATAGCCATTTACACTTTAGCATTTCTAATATCTCATCAAGTTCTTCCTCCTATACAAGTTTATCCAGCCAAACCCTATCATTATATTTCAAATTTTATACCATGATCTTTACTCGATTACTTACATCATATTTCAGTCTACGAAATTGAAGCTCAGGTCTGATCACCATATGCTCCTTGTAGCAAACATTTCTAGCATTCCATACCATATACACAAGCGCACAAATAACAGCATACCAACATTGTCTCTGGAAACTAGACCAACCCCGTTTGTAAACCACCTTGTGCCAGTCATCCAAGCCATTAAAATCCATCTCCAGCCACTGTTCCGACATCAGCACCAATTTCCTGCTATAGACACACTCAAAAAACAAGTGCTCCCTGGTCTCCTCCTTATCCAAGCACAACACACATCTGTCCAGCCCTGTACACCCCAATCTCTTCATTCTCTCAAACATATAAAGCCTGTTTTTCATTCCTAGCCAGGTAATAAAACCATGTTTTGGTACAGTCAGCCTGGACCATATGAGTTTATACCATCTGCAAACATCAGACTCTTCTCCAAGCCAATCATAACCAGATTTAATAGTGTAATCAGATGCACTACCAATCCACTGACCTGAATTGTAGCCCCTCTCCATCTTTGTTTTGAGTGCACAAACCTTCCTCCAACTCCAACTAGAATTCAAGGATGGTTTGTAATCTGCCCAGTTTTGTCCTTTCAAGTAGATATGATGTATCCACTTCACCCAAAGATGATCACTCTTTGAATAAATCCACCAAACCAACTTCCCCACAGCTGCCATATTCCACCTCTGGTTATCCCTAATACCAAGACCACCAGCCTTCTTCTCCTTGCAAACCTCCATCCAAGACACAGGGCATCCCCTTGTGTAATGCTGTTGCCCTTCCCATAGAAAGTTTCTGCAGATGTTGTCCACCTGTTTCACAATAGTTGCTGGAATAATAAAAATTTGAGCCCAAAACTGATGTAGTGAGTTCAGCACTGTATTTATCATAACCAACCTCCCCATGTAAGATAATTTCCTTGCTCCCAAACTCCTTATGCGAGCTACAGTTTTTTCTACCAAACAATGACACTCAATAACAGAGAGCTTCTTAGGTGATATGGGTACACCAAGGTACCTAAATGGTAACTCCCCTTGTCTCAAACCAAACTTCTGTCTAATGTTTTGTCTGACCATACTATCCATTCCATTCATGTAACACTCTGACTTACTAGTATTCATTTCCAGGCCAGAACACCTGGAAAATTCACCAAAACCCCACATCAACCAGGTAATGGACTGCATCTCCCCTTTGCAAAACATCACCAGATCATCCGCAAAACATAAGTGGTTCAGCTTCATGGATTTGCACATAGAGTGATACCTGAAGCCTTCCATAGACCCTACTAATCTCAATAATCTGCTCAAGTAGTCCATACACAAAGTGAATAGCAAAGGGGAAAGGGGGTCCCCTTGTCTGAGCCCTCTTGCTCCCTTAAAAAAGCCAAATGTGTTGCCATTAATCACCAAAGAATACGTTGGAGTAGACACACACTGCATTATCATCTTCACTAGTTGATTAGGAAACTGATAAGCACTTAGTATCTGCTCCACAAAATACCACTCTACTGAATCATAAGCCTTTTTCAAATCCACTTTCACAAGGAACCGTGGTGAGCATGCTTTCCTGTTATATAGCCTGACTAAATCTTGACAAATGAGTATATTGTCCATAATTGATCTCCCCCTTGTAAATGCACTTTGGTTTTCACACAAGAGACTTGGCAGAACTCTAGCCATTCTTTCACAAATAACTTTAGATACCACCTTATAGATTACATTGCAACAAGCAATGGGTCTGAAATCCAAAACATCATTGGGTGTGTCCTTCTTAGGCAACAGAGTGATATTAGTGGCATTCACCTGTTTCAGGAGGCATCCATTCGCAAAGAAATCCTTCACAGCAGTTACCATCTCATCCCCCACCACATGCCAGCTTTGTTTGAAGAAAGCACTCGTATATCCATCAGGTCCTGGGGACTTGTCATCAGGTATGGAAAATAAAGCTGCCTTCACCTCCTCTTCCCTCACAGGTTCAATCAGCATAGCAGCCTGTGAGTCAGTAATCACATTCCCTTCCCTTATCACATCCATATCAATCTCTTGTACAGCTTTGGAGGATCCTAATAGAGCCTTATAATACTGCAAAAAAGCATCCTCAATCTCACCGGGCTTCTCACACATATTCCCTTCCATATCCTTTATGTGCATAACTCTATTCTTGACCCTTCGTTCTCTAATGCTACTATGAAAGTAAGCTGAATTTGTATCCCCTTCAGTCAACCAATCCACTTTAGATTTTTGTCTCAGGAAACTGTCTCTCCTCTCCTGAAGCTCCTTGCAAGCCACCCCTGCGTGGTGTTCCAGCTTTCTCAATCCCATATCCATAGGTCTTTCATGTACTTTCATCTGAAGATCCATCAACCACAGTCTTGCTATATCAAAGGCCTGCTCAACCTCAGAAAACTTTCTCCTATTCAGACCCCTTAGTGAGCCCTTCAACCGTTTCAGCTTGCAGACCAGCCTGTACATGGCCACTCCCTCAATGTTGTTCTCCCATTCATTTGCAACCAAAGGCAAGAACTCTGAATCTCTAGTCCACATGTTGAAAAATTTGAATGCCTTCCTCTGTGTATGTTGTCTACCTTGTAGATGTATCACACATGGTGAGTGATCAAACAGCCCTTCCGGCAAGAACTCAGCATAAGCATCAGGAATTAAATTCCCCCATCCATCATTTATCACCACTCTATCAATTTTACTCATCACCTTTTTCTCTCCATCTTGCTTGTTAGACCAAGTGAAATATTTCCCACACCATTTCAGATCAACTAAATCACAGTGATTCAAGCAATTCTGAAACCCAGACACTTCAAAAAGCTGAACCTGAGCTCCCAATCTCTCAGCAGGAAGAAGGACATTATTAAAATCCCCCATTACTACCCAGGGATCATCAGTTTTCAGGCCCTTCAAAGCTTCCCAAAGAGGCACTCTTGCTGCCCCTTCATTAAAGCCGTATACCAAAGTTACCCAAATGTCCAGCTGACTTCCTTTCACTGTCACAAGACAATGAATGTGTTGAGCTGAAGTCTGGTGAACCTGAACACTCACCAATTTAGGATTCCATAGTAACCAAATTCTTCCTCCATTGTGCCACCCATAGTTTGTTACCATTACCCATAATTTAACTATTTAAAAAGTAAAGTAATTATACTATTTTATAATAATAATTGTTTCGTAAGTAATTTATTATCTTTTAGTATAAAATAGTATTAAACATATTATTTTAAAAGATCACCAATATTATTTAAAACTAATAAAATATCAGTGATTTTTGTGTGAGACGGGCTTAATGATAACTTATGTGAGACAAAGATTAAAAAAAAATAATAAAAAACAAAAAGTAACCACCATCTAAGAGACGTCTCACAATAATTTATCGTTAGGCCCGTCTCACAGAAGAAATTGTCTTCATATATAAGGTATTATGAAAATAATTATACTTTTATCGAATTACGGTTTAAAAATATAATTTAATTAAATTATGAAAATACGGGGTGTTACACTTTTAATAAAATTTATTAAATTTAATTTTTAATAATATATTACTAAATCAATTAAATTTAATTATTAATAAAAACTAACTAAATTTAATAATCATAAAGCTGGACCCTAAACCCCAAACCCCTTACTCTAAATCCCAAGCCCCATAACCTAAACCCTAAAACCTAAACACTAAACTAGACTTGTCAAAATTTAACCCGATTCGAAAACCCGCCCGAAATAACACGATAAAACTTGCCCAAAAATAACCCTTACTCGAAAATGACCCGACCCGATAATAACCCGCATACTTAGGGTCAAGACCCGCCCAACCCGTGACCCGCCCAAACATAACCATAACCTGAAAATAACCCGATAAAACAGGTTAATTTATTGAAATTTTAAATTCAATCATACAATATTTATATAAAAATAATTAAAATAATATAAAGTTAAAAATTTGTTTTAATTAATGACCCATAAGTGATAAATTAAATTATAATGTTAACATTTATACTATATTTTTGGAAGTGTACGGTATGTAATATGTACTTAGTTTTCGATTTTAAAACTAAATACCTTTATATTTGTTTTTGAGTGTATGTTTGTTACATTATTGTTTAAATAATTATTGTACCTCATATTGAATTCATTATTACAGAGTTGTTTTTGTGAAACGAGTAATAAATATGTTAAATAAAAAATTACTTATGTTTTCTAATATCGTAAATAAGAAAAATAAGTATCTTCAAAAAGGCGCTAATATAACCCATATTTTGACCCTAACCCGACTCGAAACCCGTATTAACCCGACCCGTATAAACCCGTATTTTCTTAACCTGAAATACACTTGCCCTGTATTTTACATGAACCCGTATATATCTGACCCGTAACTCGCCCGTTCGACCCGCTTGACAAGAATACCTTAACCCCTTTACCCTTTACCCTTCACCATAAACCATGAACCCTTTGACCCTGAACCATAAACCCTAAACATGTAACCCGTAACCGACAACCCTTAAACACTTATCCCTATAACCGATTGACCCTAACCCATGAACTCTAATGTAACACTCCGTGTTACACTAATATAAATAAATCATTTTAATTAAATATTATAATTTTATACTTTAGCTTTTTGTTCCTTTGTTTCCAAAAACTAAGATGAAAAGTTTCAACCAAAAACTAGTTTTTTAAGACATATCTTAAATAAAATAAGGTTTTATTATGATCAGTCTTATTGTTTTTAATTCAAAATACTATCAAACTCAAACTTCTATTTATTTAACTTTATTAAACTTTATAAAAATTTATTCTATTTCAGAAATAGTTATTTTAAAACTTTTATATAAATTAGTTTCCAAATGATCAGACCTTTTGAAAATTTACAAAACTGTAATAAAACTAATAATTAATATTTTTATATATTCTATTTTGTAAAAATTTAAGTTTGATAACACATAAATATTAAAAATAAAAGTAAAATAAAAAATAGTTTTTAACATAATATATTTTAAAATATATAAAAACTTATAAATAAGAGTTGTTTCGGGTGGTAACTCGGGGTCTTCGGATGACGTAGTATGCCGCCTAGGCCGGGCTTAATCCGTGGGTGGACCTACAAAATAACTCCGAGCCCGAGAGGTTTGCCCTCGGGGAGAGCCTCCGACGCCCAAGTTAGTACCGATACAAGAGTATATATGTATAAGTATGTAAGTAGATGTATGTAAAGAGTAGTGAGGAAAATTAGAGTGTAGAGAGTATGATGAAGAGATTTGGAGAGAGATCCCCCTTACCTTACCCCTAAAAGGGTATTTATAGGGTTCTTGGGCCTTTGGGTCTTAGGGTCTAATATTTTTGGTACTATACTCGTGAGCGTAGTCGGTTATTCGACTCCCAGCAAGAGTAAATAAAATGGACCGAACCTCTTGGTTTTTCCATTACCCACGTCGGCCTCCTTTACCCTCCATTCATTTGGGGTATTTTATTTTTAACTTCGTACACACACTTCTAGGGATGTCATTGGGGCGAGGCGGGGGCGGAGGAAGGGTCCTTCGCATTCGCATCCACCAACTAAAATGCATTCCTACTTCCGCTCCACGACCAGAGGCGGGGAACATTATTAAAAATCACAACCGCCCACCACCTTGCGGGGATCCACGTGTATACCCACTTATCCGTCTCGCGTATACTCTATTCTGCCGTTTACATTTTTCATACCCGGCGAATACTCATTTGATAATTTTTTCATCAACTTAGAAGGGTAAATCTTTAAAGAAATGTAGTTATTAATAAAATATTAATATCAAATTATTGTTTTACTTCAAATGAAATACTAGTTGTCTTCAGCTAGAAAAAAAAAAAAATAATCACTAGTTCTCTAAATCAAAAGTATAATGTATAAATATTGTGTGTTAAGCGGGGCGGGAGCGAAGCAGGTGCGGGGCGGAGTTTTGGTGAAATCCCCCTCCGCTCTACCACCCATGGCGGGGGTCACTTTTAATATCCATCCACACTCCGTGACCCACTAAACTAACCTCTATATACACCCTAACTGGGGCGAATGCGAAGCGGTACCCGCATTTACCCGCCCCAACGACGTCTCTACGTACTTCTATCTTCCTCTTCATTTTTCATTTTCAGATAAAAAAAAAACATTCAGTTTCCTCCTTCATCTCCTTATATCATTCATCATCTAACACTTCTCCATTAAAATAAAATAACAACACCAACAATAACATCAACAAGAAACATCAACAATTATCACCATCACCGATCAATAACTTCAACATTGAAGAACAAAACAGCAGCACCAACGATAACAACACCACTAACACCGAGCACCACCACACGCGCCGTCCTGACCACCGATGACCACCGTGTTCCCACTCTCTCTGTTCACCCACCGTTTCTTGGCTACCTTGCTCATTCCTTTGTTTTCGTCTCTCTCATTAGAGGTCTCACCTTCTTTTGTACTCGCTAGAGGTCCTCCCCCGGACTTTGACCACATTTCTCTCATCTGGTCTCCCTTCTGTTCTCGGTCCATTCTCCTCAGAATATGTCTATTAATACCATCGTCAGAAGCCTCTATTTCTCTTCTTTTTTCGTTCTCCTCATCACACTATTATCCCCATCTGTTACTTACTTCTTCTCTTTGTTTCGCCGAAAAAAGTCCTCGCTAAAGTTGTCGTTGGGGCTCTCTTCATCTTTCTTTTGGCTGCCCTATGTTATGTCCTCTTTGCCGCATTTCCTGGTAGTCATGTTGGAAAACCCCGAGATTGGTACCATGTGAATCGTTAAGAATAAAATAGACTGAATGCGGAAGCGTACCTCACGGATTCATAGTGTCCCGTGAGATCTGATCTTCCTTTGAGGCACACCCTTTACTTTTCTTTTGGTTGATGGTTGACCAAGTGAAAACCCTTAATCACTATATTTGGTATTTGTGTGGATGATGTATTAAAAAGGGACCAAACCTCTTTATTTAGTATGAGACCCTTCTTGGGTTCTGTGGATACCCATATCCGTACCCTCCCGCACAAAACCCTGTGATGTATCACGGACTTTTATTACGCATGTTTAACGTTGACTTAAACGGTTCTAACTAATGTCGAATTCATTTTGAGTCGTTTGAAATGTTAAAATGTTTAAAGGTCACCTCACATCGCATTTAAATAACGTTCATTTTGTCCATTTGGAGTCTAGCTAGGTCCTTGTCCTGTTTCATTTGGCATGAGCTTCGCATTTGCACTACAATTAGTCCTTTTACATTAACAAGGTCTAATTCAGCATCCCTAAATTCCTAAATTTAGGCCCGGCGGCTAGATCTTCCCTTTAGCCTCCCCTTACACAAAATACGGCTTCACGTCTTACCTTATTTCACAAAATCTATGCAAATACACCCTTTTTACATTTTCAGGGCTCGGGCCCAAAACCGAGCCCAAGCCCAGCCTTTGGCCCTCACTCCAAAGCCCTCAACAACTCTCTAGAAGATCATACTAGGCCTTCTTGGGGCACAAGCAAGGAGATTACACCGAATATTCCCAAGATTTAGCAATTCGGATTAAGGAAATACGAAATCTCGAAGTTAAAACCACACCAGCAAACCGCATAAGCTTATGCGGCTCATGGTGCAAACCGCATAAGCCTATGCGGTTTGCCCACCAAACCGCATAAGGCTATGCGGTTTCCCAGTCAGCTTTTTCCCCTGCTTCCTATTTTCTCTCGGCTATTCTCCTATATATACAACCCTCGCAGGACCTATTCTGACAAGTTTTCCACACAAGAAAACCGCTCTTCTCACAACCTCTCTTCCTAGTTTTAGCACCCACACTTGGGGCCCACAAAATATACCGTCTAGCACGGTATACACCTAAATACATCCACAAAAGCCTCAAGCACTCAAATCCTTGAGTTCAACACACCATCCCGAGTTGAATTCATCCTCCTTTTCAAGTTCAAGAAGCGAAGCTGCCAGATCCAAGCGCCAGGACAAGGTAGGTACCGATCCACTTGGATCAAAGCTTTTTCTTATTTTCTATGGACTAACAAAGGGGTCTATACTTTAGCGCCAGGCTTTGGCACCCAGTAGCTTTGAATCCAAGTGTTCTATTTACTTGCACACTCCATATCCGATGACACGCCAAAGTCGCATAAGCAACCGACTTTATAAAATAAACCAATCGACAATTGAACTTTATTTTATTTGCATGCATCTTGCACCTTCTTATTTTGCATTAAATCAACTTAAACAATGAATTCGACCTTTAACTGAACCGTATTCGTTAACAAGTTAAACATGCTAAACTGAGGGTTTTAATTAATCTTTTTGCATCTGCATCTGCATTCTTTTACAACCTTATCGCACTTGTACGTAGCGATAATATTAGCTCAAATATCATCTTACAAGGATTGTTCTAGGTCAGTAGAGGCTATTTTTACATAGGCTTTTCTAAAAGGTTTTCATAAATCATTATTTGAATTAACTCTTTTTCTAAAGTACCCTCACTAGAATCCAATCTGGTTTCACAAGCCTTAGATCTAGGGGTGTCGGCGTGCTCCAAAATCTAGGACATGTTTTTAACTTAGAACATGGTAGCAGTTCCTAATTTCGCGATAATTAGGTGGCGACTCCATAATGATTCTTAAAGGTTTTTCCAACTTAATCTTTTTAACTTTAAAATCCGCCTTAAGCAAGACGCCGAGTTGGGTCCCGAACGCGGTTCCGGGTTCCACGGTTTGGCGACTCATTGGGGACATCTTATTTTAAAACTTAAAACTAGCTTTTTCTTTTTAAAAATAAAGAGGTGAAACTCAAAGCCTTGAACAATCCAAGTATACATATTTGAGCTATGCACATTCGTTTAGAGTCCATTCCTTTTGGAATCTAGGCACCCTTTGCACCCTCGAGAGGTGGTTCCCACATGCGAGCTTGTCCACTCGATAAAGCACATGCGGACTAGCTTTCCTCTCGCCTCCACGCGGCTTGCGAAACAGCTATCTCGATCGCCCAGTGCTCCCTTGAGAAACCTATCGCCCGGCGTAAGAAATGAAGGGTTAAGTATCTGCCAAAGCGTACTCGAGGTAGTTGGAGGTGTACCCGACTGACTCATTTTTCACCATTTTTGAGTCATACGTACAAGTTCGAGGCTATGCACTCCATGGTCTTTTTCAAAACGAGCATTTGCATTCATATCTTCGAAAACTCGCTTAAACGTTTCAAAGATAAATGAACCTAACATCTAACAAACTAACACTTTTCAAACAAAACTATCGCGAATTTTTGAAATAAACTTTTTCAAAATTTCCTTTTCCACTAACAACCAAAAACCCGAGCAAGGAATAAAACCCGAGCTCGCGGATTTCAATCCTCTAGGTCACACGGCCTAGACTCCACTTTTAACATCCTCGACTAGACTTGTTAACCACTCTCGAGTCGAATCCATTCTCTTTTACACATCCGAACTCGAGCTCACCTCGGCAAATCACCGATATCAGCTCGATAGGTGCAAAGCAAAACCTTTTAACATCGAGACGAGATGTGCGCACACATCCTCGTCTCAAAAGCTTTCCTTTAGCTAAAACTTTTTCGAAAACCTCCTTTTTCAAGCTTAAAAAGAGTTTTCTTAACAAAGAAATGAGCTAGAATGAACACTTAAAATGAACGTTGGTCTAGTCACGTCACTAACGTGCAAATCTAACCCACACAACCTAATCCATTCTCAACACGCTCGACTCGCCTAGCTAATCGCTCTCGAGTCGAATCCTTCTCGCCCATCTAGGCTCGAGCCCTTAACGATGAACCGTTAGGTGGGCTCGACGAAGCTAACACCTTTTAACATCGAGACGAGATGTGCACACGCATCCTCGTCTCAAAAGCTTCCTATTAGCCAAACCTTGTCTAAAATCTCCTTTTTCAAGCTTAAAAGGTCTCCCTAAACAAAAATGAGCTAAAAATAAACGCTTAAAACGAACGTTGAATCTAATAGGACTAACTAGATACACGTCACACAAACCAATCCATTCTCAACATCCTCGACTCGACTAGCTAACCGTTCACGAGTCGAATCCTTTCCATGCATCTAGGCTCGAGCCCTTAACGATGAACCGTTAACATGGGCTCGACGAATGCAAATCAAACATATTTCAACGTCGAGACAAGACCCGCACACGCGTTCTTGCCTCAAAGACCTCTTAGGCACAACATTGCTCCTAAAGCAATACACTCTCATTTTTGAAACAAGCTCTCTTCAAAAATCTCCTCACTTTTACAAAACAAGCAACACACTCTCATTTTTGAAATAAATTCTTTTCAAAATCTTCTTATTTTTACAAACCAAGCAAAACACACCCGCTTTTGAAATGAGCTCTTTTCAAAAATCTCCTCACTCCTGCAAAACAAATAACGACATTCTCTTTGGGCCAAACGGCCCAAAGTCGACTCGTTTCAGCAAAAATCGGCTTTTTCAAGCAAACGAAACCCGAGAATGGCCAAGCCCAATCTCGCGGACTTTTCATCAGACAAAATGATTCATAACCATCTTGGCCCAAATCCTCCTACAAACTACTTTCACAAAATCCTCATCACGTTTTTGAAATAACCTTTTTCAAAAATCCTTCCTTCAAACCGAATGGCCCATAGTTAGGACGGTTTGATCTTGACAAACAGTCTCCTCAAAACACCCGAGAATAATCACTTTATTCTCGTGACATTCCAAAACATAAATGAACTACATGACCCGCACTCATTGTAACCCATTTATTACCAAACATTTTCAAACCCGAGAATGGACCTTTTCTTGAAAACAAATCTAGCAAAATAAACATTTTCGAAATCCACGATTCAAAATGGCCTACCGCCATTTTAATCCAAACATCTCTTTTCACAAGACAACAAAACCTAGGAATGAACTAGCATCATCCCGCAAATCCTTCACGGTTAGACCAAGTGGCTCATAGTCGCTTTAATCTAACCCTCTTTCAAACCGAATGTATGAAAACGAGTATAACCGTCTTCATCACATCTTCAAACACCCTTGATTCGGATAGCCTATCGCCACTCCGAATCGATTCACACTTTCACCGACAAGCCACTAACACGAGCTTATCGGATTTGATTTCAAAACGCCTTTTACATCGAGCCAAAATGTGACAACACATTTTACTCAACAAAACATCCTGCTTTTCGCCGAAAACAAAACTTTTGCAAAATCAAAGACAAATCTAAGTATGCATGAGCCAAGTCCCGACGCGAGCATCAACCCCATCCGAGACATGTGCGTCTCGAGCACCCAGCGACGAATCCATCAAGGCACCACTGACGATCTCACGGATCTCCTCAAGAAATTCGAGTCTTTTCAATACGGGTCGAGTTTTTAAACATTGAGTCAATCTTTTCAGTCTAGGGCAATCGAGTCTTCGACGTACGACATTTTTAACAAATCGATAAAGGAATAAGTTTGCCTACAACCTAGCTTCCTTTTTACACACTTTTCCCATAAAAAAACACAATTCTACACCAACATACATTGCATCCCAGGAACAACTATCCTAGGGAGATCTAGGCCGGGTACGAAGGTCCAAGTCAACAACTAAATCAAGGACACGAAGACACGAAAGCTTCCGACGACTAAACACCTAAGGTTCACTAGTCTGCCTGTGGTCTACTACTCCACTGCTTTTGGAGGAGGATCCATTAATTTGGAGCTCCACAGTGGTCATGAATTTGATCGCGACCAAAAGTATGAGTATTCCTGGATCGCCCTCCGCGTACTCGATCGCGTGCCTAATAAGCAAACGAACTTGTCAAAGGAGCCCGGCGTGATAGACATACGATCACAGGCGACCACCGAGCCGCAAAGTTTAGCAAGGTCCGAGCTCAAGCCCAAGCTACATAGGGCGTGGGATATTCTCAAACCAAACGGGAATACAAGGTACAAAGGTCAAAAAAACCAAAGTCACCAAAAAGCAAAAGTCTCAAAAGCTCCAGAACAAGGGGCAAAACAACTAAGCAAAAGCTTAAGAAGTCAAAAGCTTAAGAAGTCAAAAGCTCAAGAAGTCAAAAAGCTTAAGAAGTCAACAAGCTTAGAAATTAATAAGCGAGGGGCCGAAACCCCAAAGACAAGAAGTACCGAAACCCAGAAACGAGTGGCCAGGTCTTTGAAATTCCAAATTGAAAACACAACAGAAGTAGCAAGCAACCAGCCTAGATCAACCAAGGAGAACTCACCCTTAGGATGCAACGTATCAAGGTCAAACACATAAACACCCTTTGGACCGGCGGGTCCCTAAACACGCACCTTTCCACAAAAACAAACCCACCTCCCAGACCGGTGGATCCTTAAACACGCACCTTTCCACATAAACACCTCATGCACGCCCTTAAACACCCCTTTCGGAACTACGCTAGGTTTGATTCCGTAACCACGGATACGTAGGCCGCTCTCCCGAGCTCAACCAACTTTTTACAAAAATCCACAAAATATTCCTCGTCCAAAGCTTTCCATGCTAAGGATGTGTCCACAAAAATTCACAAAGTTCAAAGGCAAACTATTTTTTTTATCGAGGCGACTAAAACGAATTCGTCAAGGCAAAGTTGTCATAGACTTAGGAGTAGTACTCTGCTTTTTGGTCTAACACTGTTTTGCAGGAACAACAGCATCCCACCGCAGACAAGCAAGCACCACTGGGGGCTCCACCAACGCACGTGTTCCCGAATATGGCATCCATGCAACCGTCGAGTCTCAAATCACGCATACGATTCGTCTCTATTTTGCAAACTTTTCGGCATTTTAAGCATCGAGTCACACGTCGAGTCAATCCTCTTCCAATCAAACAATTTAGCGACATTTAAACCGCTCCTTTCAAAAACTCTCCAGTTTTCAAAACGCTCCCACGGAACGACACGCTTTTTCAAACTTACACGAGGCAATGCACCCTCAAATTAGGTAATCACCTTTCAAATTTAACTCAATACTCGAGTTAATATGAAAGCACTTTGCAATTCACTTTTTGCAAACACACCCTTTCGCAAACAAAATGTACCTTTCGAAAATGCATCTCAAATCCTTGAAATGCATCTCGAATCTTCGAAGTCTAAACTTTTCCAAAAATTTAACTCGGCACTCGAGTTAATACATTTTGAGTAACCTACTTTGAGAAACAGCATTCTCCGAATTTAACTCACTCGAGTTAACACATTTTGAGCGAAAGCTCTATAGAACTACGCCGGTTTGATTCCACATTCGTGGATACGTAGGCAGCTTACGCAAAGCACAACCAAATTTAGCACTACATCCCACTCCGTGTTGTCATGAGATTCCACTGACAACTGGGGGCTTTTCAACCTTTGCACTCAAATGACCCTCTACGGTCTTCACAACTCTAGCTTGAGCCTACAACGTCTAACACCCCTTCATCTTGCATGGAGCCTTACAACCTACATTTCTAGCATTCATTTTTAAAGCTCATTTCGACAACCAAAGTGAATCTTTTACAAAAATGATTTTTCAACAAAAACATTTTAATCCAAGCATCCCAATCGGGAATCATTTCACTTTCAAACCCAAGCCTACTAACAACACAGGTTTAAGACGACCAAAGCAACTACAAGCTCAAGTCAAGCTACAACAAGTCATGTAATGAAGGGTTCACACAATCCTTATTACACAAAGATCACCAGGACAACTAAGGGTGAAGACAACGATACTCGCCCTAATGCACATCCCATTACACTTTGACCGAGTTTTCATCCAAAACTTAGTCAAACTCGAGGGGGTAATCCAAAAACTCCTCCTCCCAATGCACATCCTACACCCCACTTTGACTTAGTTTTCATTCAAAACTTAGTCAAACTCGAGGGGGGAATCCAAAAACACCTCTATCCTAATGCAACCCATAGCCTTTTACATAGTTTGACTATCGTTATATACCATAACTCAGTCAAACTGGGGGCTCACATACACCGACACCATAACCAAGACAACTGGGGGCTGACGCTTCCTATCAAGAATCAAACCTTTACAACGAAAAATGGGATAATTTTTCGTATTTTTGCATCTTTGAAGACACCCTTGCCATAAACACACACACCTCCGGTTGAGCGACACCTCCAGAACCGCTACAGACATGAGCGTGCACGCTAAAAGCATAACACTTTCATGTGTGTATCAAACAACGAACACCCGAACATACGAACATAGGTCCAAGCACCCTAACATGTCCAAGAAGTATCCCAAGCATCTACACCCCAAGTCCAAGAGAGATGAGTATCACATGAATCCAAACGAATCACCAGATACCACGTCTCATGGTCGAAGCAAGCGAAATTGAAGATTTCAGAAGACAATCGCGAGTTCGAATTTTTCCGGGTTCGAAGCCGCGACATGTGTGAATGAGTTCGCGTTTGAAGTCGCCAATTGATAAGAGATTCCCCGGAAGAATCACTAGTCAACAAGGCAATTTCTGAGGCGTGTTTTGTTCCACGTTGTCTCTCCACATTGGGCTCGTCAAGCCTAAGTATTTTCTTCACACACGCAAGCTTTCATGGTTAAGGCGTCACCTAAAGTCCGCCACATGCGCTAGCACATCCCGCCATGCCTTGGTTAAGGCGTCACCTGATCGCCCGTCTGCGTGTACTAAGCATTTAATACACTGCATGTAAGTAAACACGAACACTCTTCACGAGTCCTTACACCCTCTTACACGTCCCTGTGGAGTATCACTTCCATGGAGTCCACACACCTATACAGACATTTCCTACGGAGTCCAAGACATACCCTTCGACTTCCCCAGCAAATCACTAACATAAACACCAAGCGTCTGCATCAAAGACATTCAAAGACATCCAAGCAATTACAGCCGCACACTTGAGCACATACACCTTCCTCGGACCATAATCCCGGCGAATATACACCTGCACCCCTAACAAGACGAAACACCATCACTCTCCCAAACAACCACAACTACACCTACGCTCCTCGGCGAGACCATACATATACACCCTTCCCTAGCAAACTAGTACTTCTCCAGCAAATACTACACTAAGCACTCAAGGCCTCTCCGGCGAAACCCGGGTTCAAGAACGACAACGGCACTACCTTCTCCTCAACGAAAGGCAATCATATGCAACTACGACTACATAGACACTCCTCGGCGAGCCCAAGCACAAGCACTCTCAATATGCACCTAACTCCAAGCATTTCACTCTACATAGACGCTCCTCGGCGAGTTCAAGCATTACACGGACGCTCTTTCACGAGACCTACACCAACACCTACATCCACACCCCTATTCAATTATACACCTCACGCATACCCAAACATCTTACAAAGTACACATGCAATACGAAGACATTACAAGCACCAGCACCAAGCATCCGACGATACCAAGCACACGCAAAGGCACCAACGACAGTACAACAAGCACGACGAAGACATTCAGCAGGCCGGCAGGCCCTTATAGCATGCACGGACCGCCAAGTCCTTAAAATGCGCACGTCCCTCCCCGTTTAGCCCGGTTCGAAGTCCTCGTCTCACCCATGGACACATGCTTCGTTCCGCTGACTGTATCGAGACTGTAATGGTCCGGATATGGTCGTGAAATTTGACTAGCGCTCTAGTCCGAGCTCAGTCAAACTGGGGGCTCTGTGGATACCCATATCCGTACCCTCCCGCACAAAACCCTGTGATGTATCACGGACTTTTATTACGCATGTTTAACGTTGACTTAAACGGTTCTAACTAATGTCGAATTCATTTTGAGTCGTTTGAAATGTTAAAATGTTTAAAGGTCACCTCACATCGCATTTAAATAACGTTCATTTTGTCCATTTGGAGTCTAGCTAGGTCCTTGTCCTGTTTCATTTGGCATGAGCTTCGCATTTGCACTACAATTAGTCCTTTTACATTAACAAGGTCTAATTCAGCATCCCTAAATTCCTAAATTTAGGCCCGGCGGCTAGATCTTCCCTTTAGCCTCCCCTTACACAAAATACGGCTTCACGTCTTACCTTATTTCACAAAATCTATGCAAATACACCCTTTTTACATTTTCAGGGCTCGGGCCCAAAACCGAGCCCAAGCCCAGCCTTTGGCCCTCACTCCAAAGCCCTCAACAACTCTCTAGAAGATCATACTAGGCCTTCTTGGGGCACAAGCAAGGAGATTACATCGAATATTCCCAAGATTTAGCAATTCGGATTAAGGAAATACGAAATCTCGAAGTTAAAACCACACCAGCAAACCGCATAAGCTTATGCGGCTCATGGTGCAAACCGCATAAGCCTATGCGGTTTGCCCACCAAACCGCATAAGGCTATGCGGTTTCCCAGGCTGGCTTTTTCCCCTGCTTTCCTATTTTCTCTCGACTATTCTCCTATATATACAACCCCTCGCACGACCTATTCTCACAAGTTTTCCACACAAGAAAACCCTCTCTTCTCACAACCTCTCTTCTTAGTTTTAGCACCCACACTTGGGTCCCACAAAATATACCGTCTAGCACGGTATACACCTAAATACATCCACAAAAGCCTCAAGCACTCAAATCCTTGAGTTCAACACACCATCCCGTGTTGAATTCATCCTCCTTTTCAAGTTCAAGAAGCGAAGCTCTGCCCAGATCTGAAGCGTCAGGACAAGGTAGGTACCGATCCACTTGGATCAAAGCTTTTTCTTATTTTCTATGGACTAACAAAGGGGTCTACACTTTAGCGCCTCCCCCGGCTTTGGCACCCGGTAGCGCTTGCAATCCAAGTGTTCTATTTACTTGGTGCACTCCATATCCGATGACACGCCAAAGTCGCATAAGCATCGACTTTATAAAATAAACCAATAGACAATTGAACTTTATTTTATTTGCATGCATCTTGCACCTTCTTATTTTGCATTAAATCAACTTAAACAATGAATTCGACCTTTAATCGAGGCAGTATTCGTTAACAAGTTAAACATGCTAAAGCGAGGGTTTTAATCAATCTTTTGCATCTGCATCTGCATTCTTTTACAACCATATCGCACTTGTACGTAGCGATAATATTAGCTCAAAAATCATCTTACAAAGATTGTTCTAGGTCAGTAGAGGCTATTTTTACATAGGCTTTTCTAAAAGGTTTTCATAAATCATTATTTGAATTAACTCTTTTTCTAAAGTACCCTCACCCCGAATCCAATCTGGTTTCACAAGCCTTAGATCTAGGGGTGTCGGCGTGCTCCAAAATCTAGGACATGTTTTTAACTTAGAACATGGTAGCAGGTTCCTAATTTCCGCGATAATTAGGTGGCGACTCCATAACAGTTCTTAAAGGTTTTTCCAACTTAATCTTTTTTAACTTTAAAATCCGCCCTTAAGCAAGACGCCGAGTTGGGTCCCCCGAACGCGGTTCCCGGGTTCCACAGGTTCCCACATATAAGTCACACTGTATATACCCTCATTAATACGGGTCGCTACCTGTTTTACACATTAAGCCCATGACCAATATTTCCTTATTAACCCATACCGATATAACCTTATGGATCACTTTATTTATTGATTTATACATTATAATAGTGCGACACATATTAAATTACATTGGTTGTCCATATCCGTATGAATATATAAATATATTCTTACAAGCTCCCGCTGGGCGACACATGTAATTGTATATGTATAACCTTAGCGCGCAACCGAAATGCACTACTATGACCTTAGGGTATTCCTCAATAATCTCGTCTATTTAGGATCGAGGCGGCTTTCGTCACATTTATTGAAACTAAACCTTCCTTGGTCACATACACCAATATAACTAAATGACATAGATCAATCATGGATGTGTAAGTTGGAAATTACATGCAATGTGATCTAACATGTCTATATCCAACTGGTCCTACCTTAACTTTAATGGAGATCAAACAATGCAAAAAAGCATCACCTTTCAGATTGGATAAAACTAAAAATTTTAAACCTTAAACTTTAAACTTTATTTCTACAAAATATCTGTACACAATGTACACAAGGGAAAAATGAACACATACAGAACAATTACTCCCACTAAACCATAATACTCTGACTTAACATAACTCCCATATGTGCAGTATGCTCGACAAACTTATTGCAGGCAATCCCTTAGTCAACGGATTCACAATCAAGGAGTTTGTTCCTATATGTTCAATCGAGACTGTACCACTCTGTATTCGGTCCTTTACGATGAAGAACTTCATCTCAATATGCCTGGATTTGTTCAAGCTTCTTTTATTGTTAGAGTACAAAATAGCTGGTCAATTATCACAATATATAAATTTTTAGTGGTCTTTCTATATCATTCACTACTTGTAAACCAGCAACAAAACTTCGCAACATATTCCTTGAACTGTTGCGTGATGACAAGTTATGAATTTTGCCTCCATAGTGGAATCAACGATAATAAATTATTTCACACTTTTCCATAAAACGGATCCTCTAGCCATCAAAAAGACACAACCTAAAGTGGACCTCCGAGTGTCCAGGCATCCATCAATATCGGAGCCTGAATAGCCAATGATCTCTAGATTATCAGACCTCTGATTAGTGAGCATGTAGTCCTTAGTCTTTTGCAGGTATCTCAACATCCGCTTTGCTGCTTTCCAATGATCCATTCCTGGGTTGCTTAAGAATCTGCCTAACACCCCATCTATGAATACTATATCGGCCTTGAACAACCTGAGCATACATGAGACTCCCTACAACAGATGCATAAGGAATCTCCTGCATTTCTTTTATTTCAAGGCTGCTTTTAAGGCATTGTTTAAGACTGAATTTATCTCCCTTAGCGACTGAAGTATACCCTGGCTTACAATCTTGCATGTCAAATTTTTTTAATACCTTATGGATATAGCTCTTTTGTAATAATCCAAAAATACCTCGAGAACGATCTCGATGAATCTGGATCCCTAAAAGAGGCGTCACCACGATCTTTCATCTCGAAATTATTTGATAAAAATCTCTTAATTTAGTGCAATAAGCCTATATCATTAGTGGCAAGCAAGATGTCATCCTCATATAAAATCAAAAATATAAACTTAATTCCACTAAACTTATGATACACACAATCATCAACGTTATTAACCTCAAAACCATATGTGATTATACCTTGATGAAACTTGTGATACTACTGACGGGAAGCCTGTTTGAGCTCATAGATGGATTTCTTTAGTTTGCAAACCATATTCTTTGACTCTCTTGACACAAAGTTTTCTACTTGTACCATATAAATTGTTTAATCAATGTCGCCATTAAGAAACGTTGTCTTTACATTCATCTGATGTAACTCAAGATCAAAATGTGCAACAAGTGCCATGATTGCTCGAAAGGAGTCCTTAGTGGAAACAGGAGAAAAAGTTTCTTTATAATCAATACCTTCCTTTTCAGTAAAACCTTTAGGTACATGACGAGCCTTAAACCTTTCCACATTACGTTTCGAATCCTTCTTGGTTTTAAATATCCATTTACAACCAATATGTTTCGCCGTTTCAGGTAATTGAGTAAGATCCCAAACATTATTGTCTTGCATAGACTTAAATTCCCCATTCATGGCGTCAATCCACTTTTGAGAATTAGAACTTTTCATGGCCTGCTGGAAGCCGATTGGATCATCTTCCAACAGTTCACTAGAATCCTCATATTCTTGGGGATATACCTCAAAATCATCCGAAATGACACTTCTCTTTACTCTAGTGGATCTGCTTAATTCTTGAGGTTGTTGAGTTTGAATTTTTGAGATCACATTCTCAATCAAGAGTTGTTCTTGTGGAACAAACTAATCATCTTGAACGAGATCTATATTGACATTGTCCTGACGAGGTTTCTCATTTGCTTCTCCGATAGTAGTGACAGGTAAAGAAACATGCACATCATCGGGAGCAACAGTAGGAATCGCAATCGATTCCTCCTCAAATACAATGTCATTAACCTTTTTTTTCCTCCCAAACTTAACATCCTAAAAAATGTTACAGTTCCCTCTTCAGCCGAAACTCCTTCTTCGGAAACTGGTTTGGCAGATCGACCAGGACTCTCAAAATATTCTTTTGAGTGGGATCATAAAACTTAAAACCCCTTGATCGCTCCAAATAACCAATAAAGTAGCTACTAACCGTTTTGGAGTCCAGTTTACTTTCATGCGGCCTATAAGGTCGCGCCTTAGCTAGACATCCCCAGGCATGAAAATGCTTAAGACTGGGCTTTTGACCCGTCCAAAGCTCATAAGGTGTCTTGGCAGCTGCTTTAGTTGGTACCCTATTTAGAATATAGGCTGCAGTCTTTATCACTTCTGCCCATAGTGATACAGGTAAAGGTAGAATGACTGATCATACTCCTTACCATGTCGTTAAGAGTTTAGTTTCGTCATTTTAGCAACACCATTGATGTTAGGTGAACCCAACATAGTGTATTGAGGAACAATTCCACACTCCTCTAGGTACTTAGAAAATGGTCCTAGGCGTTGTTTACCTGTATCATCATATCTGTCGTAGTATTCGCCACCACGGTCAAATTTGACAACTTAATCCTTTTATTGAGTTAAAGCTCAACCTCAGCTTTAAAAGCCTCGAACACGTCTAGAGACTCTAATTTCTCGTGAATTAGGTAAAGGTAGCCATAACGAGAGTAATCGCCAATGAAAATATATAATACCGTTGACCATTCCAAGAAGCCATAGGGAATGACTCACAAATGTTCATATGTATCAATTCTAAGACGTCCGTAGCTCTGTTGGCTTCTAACCTCCTTACTTTGGTTTGTTTTCTCTTAATACAACTTACACAAACATCAAGGTTTGTGAAGTCAAGCAAATCCAAAATGCCATCAAACACAAGCATTTGAATTCTCTTTTTCGAGACATGGCTTAATCTTTTGTGCAATAATGACACTGAATTTTCTCATTAAATTTAAGCTTAGTACTACGTGATTCCACGTACAGGTTTTTCACTATATGATGCAACATTATCAAGCATGTAAAGATTATCGAAACCACATAAAGAAGCAATATCGACAATATTTGAATTCAAAGACAATGTAAACTTTATGTCCGCAAATGAACAATAGTAACTAGATTTGTCCAAAAGGGATACAAAAATTAAATTTCGCCTAAAAGACGGTACAACAAAAGTGTCTTTCAAATCCAAATAAAAACCAATTCTTAATAATAATCTATATGTGTCAGTAGCATCAACTTCCATCGACTTTCCATCTCCCACGTAGATGTATCTTTCGCCATGAGTTGGCTTTTAGTGTGCTATGCAACCCTGCATAGAAACACTAATGTGAGTAGTCGTACCAGAATCTACCCACCAAGTGTTTCTAGGTACTGAAGCTAAATTAACTTCATAATAAACCAAATTAAGAATTGGACCTTTCTTTGCTCGCTTAGCGAGCCAAGCCTGATATCTTGGACAATTTTTCTTTATGTGTCCTGGCTTTCCACAGAGTAACAACTAGTCAGTTCATCACCTTTCGCGCCCATATCAAACCGTGTGTCGTGAGAAGCGCACAACCACAACCACTAGATATACCAACTCCCAATTTCGCGCCCATATCAAACTCTTTCGCCATCAAGCTAATAGCGTGCAAAGAAAATACCTTCTCAACTAAGAGAACAGACCGAAATAAAAATCATGGTGTTCCTTGTTACGTGTCGCTTCAAGTGTTGAGTTTTGTCTATGTGTTGATTAGTGAATAATGCGTCATACGCTTTCCAAAGACCATTGCAAGAACGAGTGAAACTCCATATAACATTCTTTCCAACTAAGAATGCGCTAACTCCACCTGAGACGTCGTATCGTCTTAAAATGTAGCAACTTGTTCGTGTAACATTTCACGAACATTTTATTCATGGGGATCCAAGTGTTCATCATGTATGCAACCAACCGAGGGTTGCGAGTCAATTTTCAACTGATCCCATTATAAACGTATGACTCCTTTGTGGCTAAAATTAGCAATTTCCTCCATTTGCGATGTACGTTACGTTGGCCCCAATTCCCGTCTTTGAAATCTTTTTATCATAATTCTCCACGACGGTTTTAATGTGTCGCGCCATGCACAACGTAAATGAGAAACTATAGCAAAAACTCCACAGACAACAACTATCAAGCTCAATTCACGATCATTCACTATGGCGTTCGACATTAGATCTCCCAAAAATCGCCGCAACATCTCTAGCACCCACTCATAACTCTCTTTCATCTCGTCAGCAATCATCGCATACGAAATTAAGAATGTCTTACCAACCAATAGGGGTGTTCAAAAAGTGATTCGAACGGTAACCCGAATCGATCCAAACCATTCGATCTGGTCCCGGTTGGACCAGATGCAGATACGTCCAATCTTCGGGTTGTCAAAAAATTGATAACTGGTCTTCGTTCCAGTCCGGTCCACAATCAAGAAAAAACCCTTTAAACCCTATATTATGTAGTCCAGTCCGGTGAAAATCCAAATTTAAAGGGTTTATGTCCGGTACGATGCGGGTCCATCTAACTTGTCTGGTTCCTACGTTTGGAATTTTAGGTGATCTGGCCTCCGGTCTTTGTAGCACCTACTACGTTTTAAAATAATTCAAGTTAGACGAAATAAACAAAAAAAAAGGACCTTTTAGCCTAAATTTTCGAACAGTGCATGGTTATTTCGACCATTATTTCTCGAAAAAATCTTGCTTTTCTCGAGCGGAATTTTCCTAACCCACATGCTTTTACCAACCCTACAATTCGAAATAACCATGGCCATTTCAACCAAAATACTTGAATAAGCCATGGTTTTTTCGACCAAAACATTCAAAATAGCCATGGTTTTTTCGAAAATTTTGGTTGAAAAAACTATAGTCAATTCAAAATTTTGGCATATAATTACCATGGCTATTTCAAAAAATTCGCTTGAAACTCGAATTTTCATTCATGATACAATAGATTTACGCTTACCGAAATGTTGTCATTGCCAACATTGTCACCAATATCGTCATGCAAATTGTATTCTTTATCACCTGAAAATGCTCTTCTTTGTTTTTTTTTTTAAATGTTGCGCTAATTTGATTTCCAGAAAGTCTAGACGAAAATTTTTCATCTTAAGTTAAGACGGGTAGAATGTGACCAATTTATGATAAAATGTAATCACTTTTTGATAAAATGTACCATAATAAAGATGTGCTTTTAATAACAATTTCAGGTGTAAAACTAAAAAAGTTCATAAATGATCTCATTTTACCATAAAATGGTAACATAATCCCGTCGTACGTCACGACGAAAATACCACATCTTAAATGAGAATCTGCATTCAATTTCAAGTTATCAAATGAGACATCATTAATAATAAAATAAAGGGATACGGTGATATCTTATTTGTTTGCCGCATGTTTATTAGACCACCCCCATCCAAGGTCATGATCTATGTCATGGAGGGGGTGAGTCAACTTAATGACAATTAATCTCTTCAATTAGCATGACCTTCTTCATAGAATATTGGAGATTGGGTCACCACTTGATCTAAGTCACCAACTAGATCAAGGCTTTTCTATTTCTTTTTCTTTTTTCATTAATTAATTTATTAAATATTTATATAATTTTTCATTAATTTATATATTAAATATTTATATAATTTTCTATTTCTATTTCTTTTTCTTTTTTCATTAACTTGTACTCTAGTTTGTATTTTTTTTTGTATTATGGATTTCAAAAAAAATAAAATAAAAAACTTATTATAGCACTATAATATTAATATAGACTAAATAATGAGTTTTATAATAATTTAGTTATCTTTTTTTTTTAATCCAAATTTTTAAAAAATTAGTCAATATTCGAACTAAAATAAAATCTATACATTGTTTACGTAGATTTATTATAAAATTTAATATATTAAAATTAAGATATATGGAGTACATAATAACTTGGTAAAAGTTATAAAGTAGGAGAAAAATGACTGGGTTGATGACTTAGGACCTATTCTTTCGGACTTTTTAAATTGGCCAGGCCCAGGCGAATCCAGAATCGAATCGAATCGAATCGAATCAAATGGTGGCCCAATCGAATCAGTGACCCAATCGAATCGAATCGAATGAAGTTCAAATTTACTCTTGTCGCCGTCTTGGCCCAATGAATCGAATCGAAGTGTCTTTGGCCCAGGCGAATGGATCCGAATCGAATGGATCTGAATCCAGAAGTGGTGAATCCCATCGAAATGGTGAAAATAAGTTGGAAAGAACAGGTCCTTAGTTGTTGTTTGGATGGGAGATGTAAGTGGGTCAAGATAAGTGAAATGCAATTAAGACCATCCCCATTGGAGTTTTCTACAAGTGGTCATGACCACATTTTCCGTTAAAAAATCAATAAAACTTGTAATAATAGCTTGACCGTTTATGAGAAGTGGTCATGACATGAACACTGTTCATGAACACTTTTACCATAATTATTGTGCTTGTATGCATCTTTTATTGGTTAAATAGTTACTTTATTGTTGGGTGTCAATGGGAGTAAAAAAAGTATTACGGTCATGACCACATTGAAAGTAACATATAGAATATGTATGGTGTTCATGACCGCACCATCAATGGGAATGGTTTAAGAGTAAAAATGGGTGGTGACTCAGTTAACTTAGATTTTTGAATGGAGATGGTATTACCTTCACAAAAAGACCGAAAAATCACGTAAAATCACCGCACACAGTAAACACTTTGAAAGAATGAAATACACTTTACCTAGAAACAAAGCAACAAGATAAACTTAAACCTTCATATCATATTTCTTCCTGAAAATTGAAATCCCATACCTCATCCCACACTAACTTGAACCAAACACGTCCTAAATTGAACAACCAAAGAAAAAAAAAAAAAAAAAACTTCAAAAGCTCGACAAAAAATGGCGGTTTTCTAGGTTTCATCATTCACCTCGATTTCTAGGATTTTCAAAGTCTCTCCGATCAATTTTCCCTATGGAAATGCCGGGTAGAAGGTCTAATTACACTCTCCTGAGTCAAATCGACGATCATCCGACACCTCCGAAACTATCTGGAGAGAGAATCAACGGTGTAGATCGTGTCGGAAATGTGTTTGGATTGCAGCGGCAGAGCAGCGGGAGTAGTTTCGGCGAAAGTTCTCTGTCTGGCGATTATTACGCGCCGTCGATATCGGTGTCCAGACTGGACGGTGGTGGCGGCGGTGGTGATGGCGGTGGTTCGTCGATGTTGAAGAGTTGGGCGCAGCAGACGGAGGAGAGTTATCAATTGCAATTAGCTTTGGCTTTGAGGCTTTCTTCTGAAGCTGCTTGTGCTGATGATCCTAATTTCATGGATCCAATGCCGGAGGATTCGTCGTCGTCTCGGTTGTCATCTTCAGGGACTGCTGAGTCGACTTCGCATCGGTTTTGGGTAACTGTTTAGGTCCATTTTTTTTTTTGTGTTTTTGCTATTTTGTTTTGCTCGTATAGTCGTAGTGTATAGGTATGAATTACTAGTGAAATTAATGACTAGAGGAAGACTGTTTATGGAAAAGCTGTGTTTAAGTTTTGTGTTGCTTCACCTTTTATTGCAATTGATTTTGATGCGTGGTCGTTTAGCCAGGATATTGTGGTAGGAGCTGTTCTTAGTGCGAAAGATGAATGAAGTTGATTTCATTGATTTTAGCGGTAAAATCTAGATGGTTGATTGGACTAGTGGCCTTAGCTAATTAGCAACAAATAATAGAAGGATTGATTGAGATGGATTTAGAAAGTTTAAAATCAAGGAGGGAATGATTGAACAAATTCGGCTGTATGATTCGTCTAGGAATGTGGATTTCATTTAGAAATTCCCACTTCTATCAAATTCATTGTTTGGCAACCGGAATATTTGGATTTGAAAATATTTAGAATTTTATGCAAATGACAATCTACTGAATTTTAGGTTTTCAACGAATTCGAAATACAAACTACACATTACCAAATCCCATATCTCAAAATATAATTTTCAAATGTAGCATTTCCAACAAGATTGTATGATGAAGGAATGGTAAAAGTTACTCGTACGTAACAATTGTGCTTAAGTGGAAATGTGGAATGCTTTATCTTGATTTGATCACATGGGATTGTTCTGTTTACTACACCGGTTAATATGTTCTCTAACATTTTCTTCATTCATTTCCATTTACAATCTAATATCACATATGTGATATGCCTACTGTTATGCTGAATTGCTGATAATGAAAATTGAAAATCAATGAGCACAATACTATGATAAGTAATTGAGTTTCTTTACACTATCAACATTCCAGATTTGTTACTCCAGAGCTTAATGTGTTTGCTGCTGGTTGATGCCTAGCTTGCTGGCTAAGTAATAGCTACTGTGTGGTTAACATATACGCAGTACATGTCATGATTTTAGTGGTAGAAGCTTCTTTAGTCTTCATTCTGTGTGGTACTGACAAACGTAAGACTAGATTTTATCTTGAGCACTAATCTTATAGATCGTACGCATTTCATTTTCTTTAGGGAAACAAATATTTTCAATTTTACCTGCATTTGTGCTTTCGAGCAGTCTTATGAACTTTCCTTAACTTTTTTTCTTCACCAGGTGAATGGTTGCCTTTCTTACTTTGACAAAATTCCTGATGGGTTTTATTCAATATATGGGATGGATCCTTATGTATGGACCATGTGTGCTGATTTACAAGAAAGTGGTCGTATACCTTCTATTGAGACCCTTAAATCAGTGGATCCTGCAACTGAATCTTCACTTGAGGTAGTTTTGATCGATCGACGCAGTGATGCCACCCTGAAAGAATTGCAGAACAGGGCTCTGGAGATATCTTCTATGTGTATTACCTCTGAGGATGTCGTTGATCAGTTGGCAAAGTTGGTGTGTAATCGCTTGAAGTGAGTTGCTTTATGGCCCTTTGCTTGTCTAGGGCTTGTTTTTTTTAAGCTTCCTTTTAAGTTTTGGCAAGGTATCTTCCTCTCTGACATTAATTTGGTCACTTGCAAGGGGTGCTGCTTCAACCAGGGAGGAGGACTTGGTTCCCATCTGGCAGGACTTTAGTGTTGGTCTCAGGGATTGCTTGGATTCTATTGTGCTTCCAATTGGCAGCTTATCGGTTGGCCTCTGTAGGCATCGGGCTTTGTTATTCAAAGTATGTTGTCTTTGTTAGATTGAATTTCTGTGCTGCGAATGAATACGTCAGAAGTTGCCTTGTGAAAGCACTGCGATTGTCTCTTATTTCTATTGGTCTGATAATTTGTTAGCTTTAGGGCTTTGATTAAGGTTGGGGGTAGAATTAGGCTTTGCTTCACTGGGGTATACATTTTATTTTGCTGCCGTCATTTATGCTGAAATACATGTGGGTCTCATGAAGTTCTTCTCTTATGTTACCATCTCCTACGGAGTTTACACCAATGAAATATCGCTTCTGAAGGGCATTTGTGTGAACATGTGGCTGCAGGTCCTTGCTGATGCAATTGATTTACCGTGTCGAGTTGTAAAGGGTTGTAGATATTGCAATAGAAACGATGCGACCTCTTGTCTTGTGAGGTTTGGGTTGGACAGGTATGGTAATAGTAATACTTCAAACTTTTTTACTTCGGCTGTGTGGGGTCTTGTGAATTGGCACAAAACTACTTGTGATTTTTCACAAGTTTGGCGAACTTTTGCTTGTTTGAGTTAGACATTAGCAATCATGCAATATTACTTGATCAACATTTGAATGGTCGTAAGAGATAAAACTAAAATATGGGAATATGTGGCCAAGCTTTTTGACTAGCGGATCTTGACAAATTTATTTGAGGGGCCGTTCTAAACAAACACTATATAATACGGAGTACAAAAGAAATAAAAAAAAAAATAAATTAAACTTTCGACTTAATATTTTCTATCTTGACCACTAAAATGTATAAACCTCTCAAATATCATGATGCGTCCCCCTCCCACGTGAACAGAAATCTTCCTCTACTTTTGACGCTGTCTTTGCTTCTTAATGCATAGCAGTCATTCTAGACTTTAATTTTCATATTATTAGTTCTTTGCTATGTAGAAATGATATAATAGTAGACAATGAATTTATTGCCTTCCCATTTCTCTTGCAATAGCCCTTCTTTTAAATGGCTGTTGTATGGTTAGCTTTTAGCTGTGGAGAGGAAGAGCTATGATCATTGTGAGGAGGAATCATGTAAGGTCATTATTGTGTTCATGGTGGTTCGGTAGATAGTGCTATGTCGTCAACTCTACTTTCCGTATGGGTAGAGATGTTAGTGGAATCTGCAGAATAGAAAATTGCCAACCATTTAAACCTGCATAGAATCATCTAAACTAACATAGAATTAGGGTGTGGCTGGCTGATATTCATGTAATTGATTTGAATTGTTGGTAATATGCGTTTTTACTTTATGTTAATGAATTTTCTTTTCCTTTAGCAAGCAGCCATTGACAAACTTAGTCATTAGGTATTGTGGATCATGTTTTAGTCGATTTTAATTTGTGAAATCGTGCATGATGTTTTTTCTTGAATTGTTACAGGGAGTATTTGGTTGATTTGGTTGGGCAGACAGGTTGCTTATGTGAACCTGATTCCTTGCTCAATGGTCCTTCTTCCATCTCAATATCTTCGCCATTGCGATTTCCACGATTTAGAACAATTGAACCTGCCATAGATTTTAGGACATTGGCTAAACAATATTTTTCTGATTCTCAGTCTCTTAATCTCGTATTTGACGGCCCTTCTGCAGGTGATTATTTTGGTACTCTTATGACACTTTCAATGATTTTTTTTTTTCAACAAATGTGAATTCCTGCCAAGATATATTTGTAGAATCTAGATTTATGGTCATATTATGAACCGTGTTATTGATTCCGTTTGCGACAGCTCAGAGAATAATGTGCTTAAATATGTTATTTTGATGACGAACATTTCAATCTTAGCCTATACAAACCTCTTCACTTGTTGAATGCTCAATGGGTTCATCTACTCATGCTTAAGCCTTGCTTTGTAGTAGTAGTGTTTTCTTTTCTTTTTGCCCTTGAAAGAAGTCCCTGACGAGTGACGACTGCATTTTGCATTGTCCATGCATCTTTCTTTGCATATCCTTGCGCCGATTTATTGTTGGCTTGACACTCAGAAGTTGCTAACAAGTTTCTTTGTCAGTTACTGCCCTGGAAGATCAAGATAAGTCTACTTTAGCTTTGTGATGATAATAAAATAAGGCTCGAGTATGGACGCTCTCCCTCTCCCTCTTTGTTTGTTAGTAGAGCTGATGGATGCCATCACACAAACATGAATTCTTAGTTCTATAGGGCATCAAAATTCTTTTGGAATTCACATGGTAGTTATCTTGATGGGCCTAGTAACTAGTGACTGAGGGGATGGTGGAGTATCACTGAAGCATAATGCTTAAAATTCTTTTGAAATTTACATGATACTTATAGTGTTTGTATTCGCTCAATTTGAAAGACAAACTTTGCATTGACTCAATGTAGAATTAAAATATCTTTGCCTTCTACTTTTATGTGTTAAAGAGTATCACACAAGTATATTTCTCTATCTAATAAACCTCTCCAACTTTACGAAATATGAACTTCACCATATCTATGCTCATTTTTTTTTTAGTAATTATGTTATATTCCGAGTATACTCTCTGTTGTTTAATACTTGTTATTTTCACACTTGACGCTGCTTTCTTCGAATATCATTCAAAATGTGCGACAACAATATGAAGTATATATACTATGAAAAGGTTTTTCATTAAGAGGAATGTAAGTTGTATATATCACAAAGTAATATTTCATGAAGTTATAGTTGAAATGCTCAGCTGGAAAAACAAAAATGTTTTAGATTAAATATTAAAAACAAACAGTAGTTGTCTTAAAAAACCTCAGGTCAGTTAGTCTACGTGATAAGCCTGAAACATCAAACCATGGCGACATACCATGGTTTGTAGATAATGCAATGTTGTTTAGTTAATTGAACCAATCTATGCTGCATTGCTGGATTAATTATTAATTGGGAACACGTGCATCTTGTATGATATGGACATTTGGTATTAGGTGTTGCTCTAAATGAGCAAGATGCGGGGGATGCACTCTCTCATAATCAGTTTGGTAGGAAGCACTCTGACGGTAGCAATCCTGTTGTCAATTCAGTAAATGATCAAGAAACATCTCAACTACCTGGCCATGATCGAGATTCCCAGTTTATTGAATCTAGTACACCTGCACAAAATGTAGGACAAACGCCTAAAGTCATCAGAGATCCCTTTCCCAGGTTTGTGCCTCCTAGTGGACAACTAGGGGGCCAGCAATATTCCGATTCAACGAGAAGTTCTAGGTTTGAGGCTAGTCTAGCTTCAAGCAGAGCCGTAAGCGATGCATCCCTTGACATGGATGATTTGATAATCTCGTGGAGTGATCTTGTTGTGCGAGATAGGATTGGGTCAGGTATATTTCTTATGAAATTATTTGTTGTGAACATATTTATTTCTTGTAATTTTCATGTTTTTATATAGTACTGAATTGGTTAAAATATATTTTTTCCCTGTAGAGTAATGTGCGTCTTACATCATTCCTGTCAACATTTATGGGGTGTTCAATATATAAATTTGGTTTTGTACTTTGATTTTCATATGCAGGTTCATTTGGAACTGTTCATCGTGCTGAATGGAATGGATCGGTGAGCACCATTTCTCTTATGAGTCTTATCTGCTGCCTGATATTTGCTATGGAATGTGTCTGCATAGACAGAAGAATACTCCGTAAATGTTGCTCCTGACCTAATTGCATCTCATGAGATGCAGTCTGATTTGAATCTCATGACATGTTAAGTTTTGGACGTACTTATTGCAATGTTGAAACTTGCTTACCTTGGTTTTGAATCTGCAGGATCTTCTGACCAATACTATCTTGTTATATACATTGTGAAATTTTTTAAATTGTAATCCTGCGACCGAAGATTCACTTCTTTCTCATAGAGTAGTATTGTCATAACTTTTTTGTTTGTCTATGGAACAATGATAGCATCTGCGTCGTTAAAAAAATTCTAATGTCTGATCCCCCTTGATCCGCTTGGAACGAATTCCTTTGTGGATATTCTGACATTCCATTGTCTTCAAGATTTTTTATTGATCGATTACCTGTAATCTTGTAATGTAACCTTTCTCTGGAGTACTCCCTCCAATCTCCATTTATGTTCAATTGACATATTTACCTTTTACATGCTTGTTGAGGCGCATTTTGTAACGATAAAATCTGTATCTATAGTTATATATAAAAATGATATTCTTGTTGTACTAATGAAATATTAAACATGATCCCACATGACAATGCTTGTTTTTTATATATTGCAGGAAATATTAAAGATTCTCTGGAATATAGATGAATATATAGTGTCCAATAGTGAAATGTGTCAATTGAACTTGAGTGGAAGGAGTATATTTTATTGATGGGAACTTATACAACCTTCTTATAATTATTTTCCCCTGTACATGTTTCTGATGCTAAATTGTTCATCCGGCAGGAGGTCGCAGTCAAAATCCTCATGGAACATGACTTCCATCCAGAGCGCTGTAAAGAATTCTTGAGGGAGGTAAAAATTAGGCATGAGATGAATATTATTCTGCGTCATAATTAGAATGTGTTACTTCTGTTTGCTGTAATTTATGTCTAACTAGTTTCTCTGTCTGATTAGGTTGCAATAATGAAACGTTTACGCCATCCAAATATTGTTCTCTTTATGGGAGCCATTACTGAACCTCCTAATCTGGCCATTGTAACAGAATATCTATGCAGGTTCATGTCCTTGGACTTCTTGGATTTTGTGGTTTTAGTTTTTAAGCGTTATTTGTGTTTTTCATGTAAGTCTTTAATGTTTTGTTTCAATTGCAGGGGAAGTTTATACAGACTTCTACACAAATTGGGAGGCAGAGAGGTGTTGGATGAGAGGCGGCGACTAAGTATGGCTTTTGACGTGGTAGGTTTTTGTTTCGTCTAGGTTCCATGGCTCTATACATCTGACAGTCTGACACAAAGAGATGAACTCATTTGGCAGCTTGCAGTTTTTTTCTAATGCTATTTGCTGGTTGCTCTAATTCCACCTTAGTGTCCCAAACTCTTACAAATTCCACCTTTTTTGTTATAAGGTTTAATTTGTCGACTCTGCTGGCCTTAAGTTCAGTAACTAATTTGTGTAGATTCTAGTATAATTTGATAATCATTGTATATTTCTTCTCTTTTGTTTGTGAATTCCAGTGAAATTTCACTTTGGTATTACCCCTTCTTTTTCCGCACCTCATATGCTTTTAAACGTTAGTATTGATTTAGATGAATCTCAAAATATTTTACCTTAGGTCAGCCAAAGAGAAACACATGAGACATCAGGTGACCAGAGTGGAAATTACTTGAACCTAGTCACTAAACTAGAAATAGCCTGACCTCTGGCCACTTACTGCCCTGTTCTTTTGGACATTTTAGAGTTGGATGAGGCCGAGGCTAAGGCTAAGGCAAAGGTCTAAGAGGAAATACCCTAAACCACAGGATACCGTAGTAAATGATTTCTTTTTGACATTTGACAAAAGTAGGCTATCAGTTCATATTTGAAGACTGTATTCTGGTTAGGTGATGTACTTTTTTGTGTTCTGCAGGCTAAGGGAATGAATTATCTGCATAAGCGTAACCCACCTATTGTTCACCGGGATCTCAAATCTCCTAATCTTTTGGTGGATAAGAAGTACACTGTAAAGGTAGTGGCAGTTTGATGTTATGTATCTTAACAGCTGTTATATGCTTAATTATTGTCCTTTCGCTGTTTATTTCTTGTTTTTTTCTAAATTCTACTTCCTCCATTCCATTTGATTATATACATATTCCTTTTTCGGAAATTCCAATCAATTCTATACATTTCTATTTTGGTCCGTACTTTATTAAACTAAAAGACCAATATACCCTTCATTAATACCCCACCCAACCCACTTGCAATGTCCTTTTTTAAAAAATAAAGTAGGGGTAATTTGGTAATTCTATTGTCTACCCCACTTGATTTTCTTCTACCTTAATTACCGTGTTTTGGTCAAATGTATAGAACCAAACGGAATGGAGGAAGTAATATTCAGTACAATTATGCTGTCATTTTTGCCCCTGTCATTCTAGGTGTGCGATTTTGGCCTGTCACGTCTAAAGGCTAATACATTTTTGTCATCGAAGTCAGCTGCTGGAACTGTAAGTCTTCGCTAGTCTTTTAAACTGTGAAATTTGAGTGCTAATTACTGTTGTGTATTTGCTTTATTATAAATGAAGTCTAGTTAATCGCAAAAAATTCATTAAACAGCCTGAGTGGATGGCACCTGAAGTTCTTCGAGACGAGCCATCAAATGAGAAATCAGATGTCTATAGCTTTGGTGTTATATTGTGGGAGCTTGCAACATTGCAACAACCATGGAACAACTTAAACCCTGCGCAGGTTTGTTCATCTACTCCTTTCATGATATTGCCTTTCCTACCTCTAAGAATTTAAAAACTCTATCTATATGACTATGTGCACATTATAGCTCCTCCTAATGTATGAGTGTATGACTATGTGCACTTTATATTATAGCTCTTCCTTCTATAGTAGGAGTATATGTTTATACCGGGGGATTATTTTTTAATTTTTTAATTTTTTAATTTTTTTTTTTCAATTGTTCATGCTCTAGTATCCGAAAGCTTGTAGATGAGAGTGAAGTGATGGCTGAATGTGTAGCTGGGATAAGATATTGGAACCTCTTGTTTCTGAATGTCATAAAACTCATAATCGGAATCATTTTTCCAGTAGTTAATTGACGGTAGGTTAAGTAGTAGTGGAAATTATGGATTTCAAGAGTGTTGCTAGGTACCAAAAATGCTTTGTAATTTGTGTATGCTAACATCTAAAACCTGCAGAGAAACCCCTTTATATTTTATTTTTTGTTATTTGGCAAGAGACTCATTTTTGTTTTCCACGTTAATATGTATATATGTGACTTGTCCTTTTGCAGGTTGTTGCGGCAGTTGGTTTCAAGTGCAAGAGGCTTGAAATTCCACGTGAAGTGAATCCTCAAGTGGCTGCCCTTATTGAGGCTTGTTGGGCAAAGTGGGTCTCCAAGTTTTTGAGTATGCATCAGAGTATTTTGTCTTGTTTTGTTTTTGTTTTTCTAATTTGAGTTTTTTCAAATGATGTAGCGAGCCGTGGAAGCGTCCTTCGTTTGCCAGCATTATGGATTCTCTGAGGTCAATGATTAGACCTACACCTCAATCAGTTCGAGGCGATAGCCAACTTGTCACATGAAGTAATAGCGGATGAGATTTTGCGATTTTTGTTCCTCATTCGCATAGTTTGATTCTTTTCCTGATGAGCTGGGAGGATTTAAGTTCTTCCAATAATTTCAGGTATGTGCATCCATCCTATATTTTATCGTTTCTAATTACTTACCAGAGGTATTCTTGTTTATTTCTGCATAGTAGTTTGTATTTTGGATTATGCGATCTGTGAGCATGGACGTGGAGCTTCAGACATGTTATTGACATGACCTTTTATCAAATTAGAGGGACATGGAGATTCGACCAACCTGATAATTCTGTTAACATTCCGAACTGTTTTCTCGTAAAAATTTGTTGCTTTTACACTTGCTTAAAGAATTCTCTCTCAGTAGCAACATATTCCATAACTAACTAGCCTGCCCGTTACTGTGTTGTTATCCCTCTTTTGAGGGTTCATTTGGAATGAGGGTGCTGTTCCTTCACATCTGATGTCTGCTATCTGTCCATTTTCTGTGGGAAACTTGCCTCTGAAACGCTTCGAGTTGGTCATTAAGCATGGTGTTGAAGTGGGTATCTGCGGATCACTTTTCATTGGGTTACCTTTTATTGTTTATGTACTACAGTAGTACAGTACATGTTTGCACCCCAAAAAAATAGCGTTCTTGACATAATTATGTTGCTTGCAAATTGTGAGTGGGAGCGGACGAGTTGTAGTTAGGAATGAACTGCCACTTGAATCCACAGTTGGCTGGTTCTTTCCTAAATGTGATGTGGCGTTGCAGTTGTCTGAACTGCTAGGGAGTAAAGCAGAGTCTCATTGCAGGCTGCGATAGGACGCAGTACCGAATCGAGGCAAACTATTTAAATCTGAATACTAGGTTTGATCTCAGAATAACGCGGGTTAAATGTTAGCCAATGAAGCGATAGGGATTATTATCCCTCAGCAGATTGATAGCTATATCGACCACCTCATTTCCGTTGTCTTGTTGCCTATGTTCACTTGAATTTTGGGATGTCTGACGGAAAACTTCACTATATTAATATTATTCTGGACTCTAGTCAATTGGACACGTCGTCCTAGAAGAGCTAAAATGGGAGGGAGGTACTCAATGACTTGACAAATAGACCCGGCCCGACCCGACCCGACCCGATATATTCGTCAGACCCGAAATGATTTGACCCGGCCTAGTTTCGACCCAATTGACACGTTTGCAAGGTCTACATTTTATGCATAAAAATACCAACCAGTCTTTTACTAATTTAGGATTTTAATTTTTTTATAAGTATTTTTATTTTTTTCCCAAGACTTTTACCAAAAGTAAAGGACAAGATTGGTCATCAGCATTTTGCATAATACGATTATTTGATTTTAAGACTATATCACATCTATGCCTTTTTTTTTCTAAGTCCAAAGATTTATCCCTGCACATGTACTCAAACAGTGTAGTCAGTAGTCACCATGTCTACAATGTTTGAGTTAGAAAGCTCGACGCTTGAATATGTACCCATGGATGTCGTGTTTGATATTCGTATGCACAAGAGTTTTTTCATCTCTGTCTATCCAATATCTGCTACGGAGTATTATTCTTGTTTTAAAGCCTTTTACTCCCCCAACTATTAGTGATGAAGTCTTAATTGTTGCAATTGTCATCGTCAGTAACAAATGAACTGATAATTGAGCTTCGTCTTTATTGGTGCAGGATCAAATGTACATCTTTTTGTTGTCTTGCCGATAGAGAGACGAGTTTTTCACGAAGGCGTCAATACTTATACTAGGTTATCAATATATAACCAAATAGTGGTGTAGTATACTCACACTTAATGTAATCGTATCGTGTTTGTGATTGTTGCATGTAACTAGTGATGATAATGATTGTAAGCGTAAGCTGTGATGAGGATTTGTGTCGTCTGAAATGAAAATGAAAATGAAAATGAAAATGAAAATGAGTTGTGCATATCATTGCTTTGAAATGAAAGTATTTGTGCTTCTTTCAATTGTAAGTAAACATTGAATTATTGCAAGCTATTGAGATGATTTTCATTATTGATTGACCAAATATCTATTTTGTGTATTAAATGCTAGGTGTTTCTGCCTAGAAAATATTTTTGGCAACGGTAAAAAGATGTAATTTTATAATGTTCGGGTTTATTGAATTAGAATTATATCCAAAGATAAACATAACTACAGAATATGAAAGTAAGTTTAGAACAACTGTACTAAGACATCGGGTTTTCAAATTGGGTTGTTTGGGTCTTCTAGGGGTGTGCATAAATAACCGAACCGAAATAACCGAACCGTTTAACCGATAACCGTGCCTTTTATCGGTTCGGTTAACCGTACCGTTACAAATAACCGTACCGTTACAAATAGCAGTTAATGGTACGTTAATGGTTAGCATTTTTGGTGATAACGGTTAACCGATTAATCGTTAAGAAAATTTAAAAATTTTAGAAAGTAAAAAAAAATAGAAAAAAAGAGGGAGTAAGTTGTATAGCGTATTGCATTTACTGACCACTAAACCTAAAATTCCTTTTTATTTTTATTTGTTTCTGCCTCTATTCTTCTAAAGTTACTCTTCTTCCTCTTTTCGAAAAAACTTAAACCCTAGATCTACAATTTCACATTCATCCTTTTCAATTTTTTGGAACACAATGTTAATTTGTCACAAGTTACAATCAAGCATTCACAAATCAATAAATTCGATAATAGTTGGACTTTGGTTATTTTATGGTTTTTTATTATATAATCGGGACTTTTTTATGTAAATGTTTGAATAATGTTGAATGCTTTGTTGTTAAATTGTACTCGATGAAACATAGACATCTTCAATTTGGCCAGTTTATTAAAACCGTTCAATATTTTGTCATGTTTTTACGTAGCTAGTATTTTTATGAGAAATTGTAGAATTAAAAGGAAAATGTAACATAGTGGTTAATGGTTAACCGGTTAACCGTACCATTATAATGGTTAACCGATTCGTTAATAACCGTTTCTTAATGGTAGGTAATGTAACACCTCGGCCCCAACCAAAGGCCGAAATGTTAGTCACTGGTGGCTCAGCCGCTGCACCTCGCCCACTGCACCAACACGGCCCTTTCCAAAGGCACTTTGTCCTCACTCGTGCGCATCCTGAGAACTTTCCAGGAGGTCACCCATCCTAAGACTACTCTCCAGCAAGCACGCTTAACTGAAGAGTTCTTAAGATGAGCCACCAGAAAAAAAGATACATCTTATTGATATGCAAAAAGGCTACACTTACATTGAATGTACCAAGCCTTTGGTACATAGCAAATGGTAGGGCGACATGTGGCATGGTTAATTAAGTAATTTAATTATATTTTCAGATTTTCATCCTCTAAATCTTCCCTCCTTATTTTACAAACTGATTTTGAAATTCGAATTTATTTAAATTTTTTTTTTTTTTAATTCGACTAATTTTGCAAAATATATAATTATTTTAATTAATCTTCCTCATTTAACTGTTTTCCCTTGTTTATTTTTTTCATTATTCAAAAATTAATTCCATTATTCTCCAAAAACCCTAATTATTTAACATGAGTTCGTCGTTATTTTCTTCATCAAATCCGGTATGTTGTCCTGGTATTCCGACGGTTTTGGAGACGGTGAAAAAAAGGAATGTTAATCATGGCCGGAAATGTCTCCGTTGTTCGATGTGGAAGACGATAAATGATTGCAGGTTTTTTAGATGGGAGAAGGATAGGTATGAGATTAATTTCTCAGAAATTGAAGATCTTCGTCAGAAATTGGAGTCGTTGGAGGAGGATAAAAAGATATTGGAATTGAAATTGAAGTCGAAGAAAATAAAAATGTTGAAGATGAAGACCGAAATTGAGAATTATAGGAGTCGTTCATCTTTTGTTTTGAATTTGTTTGTGTTGTTAGTATTTTTGTATTTGTTAACTCATATTATTATGTAATGTTTTGTTTTGATGTATTGTTCAATTTGATCTTGCTAGTTGTTCAATTTTAATTTTATGGTAATTTTGAATCGATTGTAAATCGATTTTAATTGCAATTTTAATTTTAGGGTTAGTTTTAATTGGTATTCTGTTCTTGACTTGTTAAGCTAATATTGAAAACGATTGATCTCCATTAAAAAACTGCATATGAAGAAGAAAAGAGGACTTGGTCGATTATGATAGTGTTTGATTAAAGTTTTGGCAAATAAACAAAAAAAAAAAAGCAAAAAGACTACCCAAGGGGGATCGAACCCGTGACTTGTAGCATAGTGGGTAGTCTTTTGTATGACGTTGGTACCATTGGACCAAGTCATATCAGCACGTTCAATATTCTAACTCATTTGTATTTATTTGGTATTTTGCTATTTATTTCGATTGAATTAGTTGGAAACCCTAAAGTTTTTTCCTGTACATTTTCGCATTAATGGTTTTTTTGAACCTTTTCATTGTAATCTGAAAGGTTTTTTTTTAAGTTTTCCATATGAGGATTAATTAGCAAACGAGTTTTCGTATTCTTCAAAAATTTATTACGGAGTACTATTTGTTTTAATAATTGTTGAATTTTAATTAATTTAATATGTGCAATTTGATTCAGTTTTTTTTTTTTTTTTTTGTTTTTTAATATTTATTTGAAATTAGGGTTCATTTTTACTTGAAATTATGTTTTCTGCTTTTCTTCAATGGAACACAGTTGCAAATTGATTGAAAATACAATGTCAATTTGATTAAAAACAACTTTTATTGATTTGAAAATTACCAAAATTACACCTAATTAGCCATGAAGAACGTACCTAAATCCGAATTAAACTAGAAGGAATAACAAAACTAGAATCGGATTAAATCCGAAATAGACTAAAAGGGTTATCAAAACTAGAATCGAACTAAATCCGAAATAAACTAAAAGGGATAACAAAACTAAATCTTGATCCTCTTGACGACGGAATGTCTCTTTGCGGGTTGGCGTGATTTCCTTTTCTTTGAAGTTGTAGAAGTAGATGTCGATGGAGTTTCAGAAATTTCCAATTCTTCATCCGAATCCTCAATTTTGATAATAGATTTGTCGACCTTAGGTGTGGCCACCATATATATGTCATCATCAATGGTGACCCAATATTTTTTCTCAACGGGTAGTTCCGGGTGGTGCATGTTGTATTCTTCCTCATACGTACTTTTAAATATTTTGCTATTTGTGTTTCGAGCGACCCTATTAACAACGTTTCCGACTTCAATGTCACCCACTTCCTCCATCATTTTGCGCATGAATTAACGAAATAGGTTGTTCAATTTCACGGTTTCTGTTGATGGTGAAGCCATTTTAGGTGTGTATTGTTTAAAGATGGATGAAAAATAATTAAGAAAGAAGGATTCAGGAGTTTTCTTAGAGATGGTTGAGCGAATTAGGGTTAGTGGAGGTACTCCTCCTTTTATAATGCAAATTTGGCGCCCAAAAAAATGGTGAAAATTACAATTTTGGCGCCAGAATGATTACCTTTAATATCTAGATTTTTTGCGCCAATTAAGGATAGAGTTAACGGATTTAGAGTAATTTTAGGTTAATTATAACGGAGTTAGGGTGACTGTACAAATTTAGGTTAATTTTAACTGAATTAGGGTAATTTCAGGTTAATTTTAACGGAATTAGGGTAATTGTACAAATTTAGGTTAACTTAAACGGAATTAGGGTTATTTGTACTTAATTAGGTTATGTTGAACGGAATTAGGGTATTAAAAACGTGTTTAGAGTATGTTTAACGGAAATAGGGTTAACTGTAACGGAATTAAGGTTTGCTTTAACGGGAATAGGGTTTTCTATTGTTACAATGTTCAATTGTTAGAATGTCATAATCTTATATTGTTATAAGTGTGTCCGCGATACCTTCATGTGACTAACAAAATTGGAATTTGAACGTCAGTAAATGGTTTAACATCACTAAATGGTTTAACGTCACAAAAAGATTTAACGTAGCAATTTTAGGTGTGTATTGTTAGGTGTGAGTAACAAAATGGTTTAACGTAGCAATAACCCCGTACCTTGTATTTGTAAGGTGTGACTAACAAAAGGCCAGGGTTGGGTAACGACGTCACTAAATTGTCAAATGGGACTGACAAATGCTTTATAACGTAACGTAACGTACATTTTAAGGTGTGACTATCAGAATATGATTTTAAATGGTTTAACGTAACAATAACCCCGTACCTTGTTAATTACGGAGTATCCATTTAGAATGCTTTATTATTTTAAAAGAAATGCTTTATTATTTAACATAAAATATTTAGAAATGTTTTATTATTTTAAAAGAAATGCTTTATAACGTAACGTAACATTATTTTAAAAGAAATGCTTTATTATTTAACATAAAATATTTATTTTATTTGACATATAATGTTTGAAAAAAAAAAAAAAAAATTGAGGTTGGGTACCGAACCCCCGACCTCTATAAGAGATTCATGTTTTAAGTAAGACGTTGGTATCATTGAACCAAGTCATATCAGCACAACCAAAATTTTTGACAAATATATTTATTGATTCTAAACTGTTAATTATGGAGTATCCATTAAGAATTGGCTCAAACAATTGCATCTAATCATTCATCGTATATCTTATGCGTGTAGAATTTATCAAACAAAAAAAAAAATGGAAGATAATGCACTTGTCAAATGTGATTTGACTTGGGTTGTTTATCAAATTAAATGACTTCTAATTTCTTTTAAATTCTCCACAACTACTCAACTTCCTCCTTCCTTCATTCGTTTCACTCTCCTCTGTATATTTTCTTTTTAAAAAATTTTACAGTAAAAAAAAAAATAAAAAATGGAAGACCCTAAGAAGGTTTTACAAGAAATGGTACAACAGAACTGTGAATTGATCATATCAATTGCAAAATCTAAGCACGACTATGAAGACCTAATTCTCAAGTCCGAAAATTTGAAGGAAAGGTATAGTAAATTGGGTGATGATGACGATGTGAAGGAGATGGAAGTTCATCTTGTCGATCTTCGCAAGGGGCATAAGCGTGCATGCTTTCTTATTGACATTCTCAAGATTGAGAATGAAAAGCTTGTTGCTTTGATGGAGGACTATTAGCGTGAAGTCGTCGTAGAAAGGAAGTATGTAGATTATAGATTAGGGTTTGATCATCTTTTGTTTTAGTTATGTTGATGAATTTCAAGGAGATTAGGGTTTGATCATCTCTTGATTATTTTGCTTTTCCTTATTTGCTGAAATTTAGTTTCACTTTAAAGATGATCGTCTTTTGGTTGTAGTTACTGTTTAATCTTCATCTTTTGTTTGTAATCTTCATATTTTGGTTTTAATGGTCATATTTTGGTCGACTACTTTTTAATCCTTCATCTCTTGATTAGTTTGTAATGTTCCTCAATATGGTTGTTTAATTTATGGCAGAATAATTGAAAGTGAACCGAAATTAAAATAAAATAGAAACAGAAATAAAAATTTGAGATTGAACAGAAATATAAATTGTAATTGAACAGAAATGAAAATTGAAACAAAAGAAACAGGTTTGAACAATAAAAGCATTGTATGAAGCTACAAAATTATCGAAATAACTCTAGTTCCGACGACACACGACTTCGTTGGCTCAACGGGCTTTGTGGTATGTCGCCACCCTTGCGTTTTCTAGTAGTCGTTTGTTTTGGTTTAGGACCTCTACCGGTTCCCCTTTTGTCGATGGGATCTTTCAATTGTGAGTTCGAGCGTTGAGTAGTGTTCCTAGCAATATGCCTCATGTTGCATTCGCGTGGTTGCGTTCTCCTATGTCCAACGACCTTTGAAATACCGTTAGCGTCCAAGGTAGACCTCACAGTTTGAATGCCAACAATATTCTCTAGCTGTTTAACGAAGTCGTCACTAACCTTTTCGTACATTGCATACGTCTCGTCATTATGCAAAGATAGCTTCTCAATGTACGCATTTTTGTTCTTCACCTTCATAGCGCGCTTCACACTTTCGACTTCCTCGGGATTGTAGTACCCAACGCGTATATGCTCGTAACCCCGTATTAAATCTTTCCTCCACCGATCTAAAATATAAGTTTCGGGAATAGATTTAATATTCTCCTTAACGATACACTGGATGATGTGTTTGCACAAAATACCCTTAAACTCGAACAATTGACAGCTACATTTAAAGACGCCCATGTCCTTGTCGATAGTCACCTCATAAGTGCGGAACCCTTCCTTCCAAAAAGGTTGTACAATTTGCTCTTCGGCTTTGTATACGACATAAGAACCCATCCGCATAACCAACTCAATAAACGTACGTATTCCGCCAGAAACCTCGCTTCTTTCACTTCTTTAAACTTTTCATTAGTGTATAGTTTACTAAACACCTCCTCCACAAGAACAGATTTATCGTACGGTAAAGGTCGGTCCTTGCAATTAAAATTCTGCGTCCTCTCATCCTCGACCCTAGATTGTTAAGCAAGGTCAAATTGGGTCAGGAAATTTCGTAGTCCGGTCTCAAGGCTGACACGAATTTTAAAGAACCGATTAGCTCGCTTCACTCCTGCGTAGATGACATACCAAGAAAACGCCTCTCCAATAGGCCGGCACCCACCGTTTCCTTATATTGTAGGCCTCTTTGATCCACGCATTGTCATGGACACCGAATTTATCCACCATGACCGACCAACCTTGTTCAAATTCTTCCTCGCTCAACGTATCGTGGACAACAGCTTTTAAATCCGAACATAATTCCTTCCAAAAACTGTAGCGACCTAAATTCTTTACTGCGTTCTTCATCATATGCCAAAGACAAAAACGATGCAGAGTACCCGGAAACACAGTCTTAATAGCCTTGCCAATTGCTTTGTCTTGGTCTGAAAGGATGACGGGTGAAGCTTTACCCATGCATTCGAGCCATCTCCCGAACACCCACATAAATGTGTCGGTGTCTTCGTTTGCAATCGACCTTCATTGTCCTTCTTTATCGCATAAAAAAAATCCGGGTTATCGGCTTTCATTTTTACAAAATATTCCTCTAAAGCTGCCGCGTCACCATTAATTCTTTCTAACCGTCTTTCAAGGTTCACAAGGTTTCGCAAGTCACGACGATTAAATGGTAAATTCTCGTGCCCACCGGCCTCAAGAACCATTGCGTTGAAATTCTTCGTGATAGGAATACCAGCACGATCATTGAGCAAAATTCGTTTCCTGAAATAATCAGTTATAATACGTGCACTAATCGTAAAACGACTATTAGCAGGATCAAGCTCATGATTATGGTCCAAACGAACGCATTTAATCTGAAACCCGTCATTCTCAAGCGCGCCTTCGAAAACAGCCTTACAGCCGGTCACATTAGAATTCTCGCTACATTTCCTTCCGCCTTTTTTACATGCAAGACGAAGCCTTTCAAACATGTGATTACGAGGTTCCTTTTTCCCTCCAAACTCACGACTAACACCAGCCGCTCTATATTCAGGGTTTATTACGTTCGATCTAGTGAATACTTCGAAACCCTTTTTCATTGCGTAAGTGAAAATAAACGCGGCAAAAGACTCACAATTAGGGAAAATCATACCTACCTTTGGTTCGACAATGTCCTCATTATTAAGATTCTCAGCCTCGACTACATTGACAGCCTGTTGAACAAGATTTGGCGATTCCTCTGTCGATCCAACTTCATCTATAGAATTTTGAACGGACTCAACTGACCTACCATCATTATGCACTTCATTCGCTTCTATTTCTTCACAAAAGCATCATTCCCGTCAAAATCTTCATCAAAATACTCATACAAATCAAACAAACCACCATTGTTACTCATAATTGTTGATAATTTGATGATTGTAATTGATAATTAGGGCTTCATTAATGTCGGTTAAAAAAAATTAATTCTTGCTAATTTCGGATTAGGGTTTTGTTTAACTTGAGAAGAACAAAATTTTCCGGAAAATTAATTAGGTTAATAAAATTTTGGGTAATTAATTAAATTAATTACATAATTACATATTGTAAGTGGCGCAATTTTTTTTTTTTAAGAAATTAGCAAAATCCCGCCTAACACTCCCTAATTATCCCGCCTAATGACTCCTAATTTAGTTAGTTTTTTTTTTTTAAACTGCCACGTGTCATCTGCTGATTGGCTATGTACCAAGACCCTTTGTACATGGAATATAAGTGTAGCAGCTTCCGTTGATATGAGTAATACTTACAATCCTATTAAGCAATATGTCACTTGAGCCAACACATGAACCTCTTCAACGGGGTACCCGACCTGAATAACCTCGGACAACACCGGGTGTTACAGGTAATGGTTACGGTTTTGGCATAACCGTTATCACGATTAACCGTTATCCTAAACGGTTCGGTTACCGTAACTGTTAATGCACACCCCTAGCGTCTTCAATTCATCAACATCATCCACATAGTTAATATCTGTCGGACATAATCAATACATATACGAGCAATAAGAACAAGGCATACGCGCACAAGGGTAAAGAAAAGAGGGGTTGGACACGAATAAAAAATGGAGTAAATTGACGATTACATCCACCGTTTATGGCCAACTTGAAACTTACATCCACATCGTTTTCGACTTTGTAACTACTACCACTATCTTTGGTTCGGTTAATGGTTACTACCATTTTTAACCCGAACCTAAAAAAACACTTGAAAAGTCTAAATACCCCTACTTTAAAAATCCCTCCTTTTAGTCAAGCTTCCTTCCTCTTTCTTATTTTCACTTCGTTTTTTTTACTGCCTGCTCCCTATTTTTTTTTTTTTTTCACTTCAATTACTCAGCCTCACCAAATTGTTTAAGCTTATTTCCAATGACCACGAAAATCATCATGAATTAGCTGTCGACAAACCTTGCGTATTGTTATTATCTCGATTAGGTATGCCAATTATTTCTTCGAATTTCCGATTTCGTGAATTATTTCTGATTTCATGAAATTCGTCCCAAATTTTCGATTTTTCTGGGAAAATCTTCATGAATTAGGATGTTTTCGTTAATTACATAATTTTGTATTTATTTCTGGGAATTTATGATTTCATGAATTTCGTTTTTTCTGGGAAAATGTTCATGAATTAGCCTAATTTGGTGACCTAATTTTCGATTTTTTTTTGGGGAAAACCCTAATTTGTCGAAGTATGAACCCTAATTTTCATGATTTATGTGTGGGGAGAACCCTAAATTTCGTGAATTAGTTATTTTTCGAGTAAATTTTAGAATTTGGGGAAAATCCTAATTTTCGAACTCGTAAGTATTATTTTGCTTAAGACTTGTTTTTAAGCCAAATGTCCTGGTGTAGTATCATGTGCTGATGTTATCGCAATTGCTACTAAAGAGCTAATCAAACTCGTAAGTATTATTTTGCTTAAGACTCGTTTTTAAGTCGAATCAGTACGTCACTAACGTGACGTGTCGGTCTAAACAGGGGGGAGGACCGGACTATCCGGTACAAACGGGTCGAAGGGACAGATTAGTGTCTGTAGCCGCGATGCAGAGGAACTTCCAAGTCCGTTCTCGACGGTCGATGAAGCTATTGAAGCCTTTGCTGCCAAAAATTTAAGTACAGAAGAAATGGTTGCTCTATTAGGTATCTTGACTCTACTTTCTGTATCGAATTTCAAATCAATGATAGTGATCTGTCGATGCCTACTTTTCAATTTACAACGAAAACAATGTAAGACGAACAAAGAGTAAATTTAGCTAAAATGTCGCTATGACGTAAAATGTTGAATCTATATATAAAGTTAGCGAGTCTTATTCGTCAGTGTATGTAAAATGTCGCTAACTTATGACTTCTGTATCACAGGGTATCATACAGTCGGAGTTGCACATTGCGGATTCGTAAGAGATCGACTATACCCAGGTACTATCCAATTTGACCCACTAATGGATCCCGAGCTTCGAAACAAGCTAATCCCGACATGTCCCGAGAATACCTTATGAAACAACTTCACGTTTCTCGATCAAGGTCCTCAAAGCTCGAACAAAGTCGACAACTCTTTCTTCACTCAACTTGTCAAGCAAAAAGGAGTCCTTACAATCGACCAAGAGTTGGCACGCAGCCCTAAAATCCAAGGTTTTGTTCAACGTTTGTCTGCAAACGCTACGCTATTCAATATTGAACTCGCAAACGCCATGGTGAAGATGCAAGCACTCAACGTCCTCACAGGCAATCAAGGCGAAGTAAGAAAAGTTTGTCGGACAGCAAATTGAAGACGATTATTCTTTTCTGCTAGGACGAGTTTTTGACATTGTATAAATAGATCATCATCTGACATTGTATAATGCACAGATAATTCAATTCATTCACAAATTGTCGATCATCGCCTGATAATGTAAATAGAATGGCTTGGCGAAAAATGATTTCTTGATTACTAGAGACTTAGAGAGTATTAAACATAAAAGACCACAAAATCCAGAACATTGTTACAAAAAGTGTACTAGCACCGAAAACACAGTACTTAAGACTTCAAAATTTAAGACGAACAAATGAGTGAAACTTGCCGCTAACTATTGGAGTACTCCATAAACGTCTCAGATAAAATAGAAAAGCCAGCATTGAATTGTATAACAACCGCTGATGCTGTGCAAAAGGCGGGGATTCCGAGAGAATCTCTATAGCCTTCTTCCTCTACGCCCACCCTTTCGTCTGGTGCTGTCAGTAGGGATTGGTGTGACATCCTCTGCAAATTGGAGCAATGTGAATTCGTGTACAGAGAGCGACCAAGAACAAGTGAACAAAATTCCATGACATTTCGGAAAAACAAGGATTTAAATCAAACAATCTTCAATAAGGAAGACTTCAAAAACAGTAGCACGCATTTCAGCCATGTGTCAGTTAAAAATAAATAGGATATTTGGCGATGTTGTTGATGCAAAACCCTCCATAGGATATTTGGCGATGTTGTTGATGCACGAGGATGACAAATATTCAAACTGATTCAAACAAATCCGAAATAAAATGCAACCAGAAATCAAACAGAAAACAAAGCGGAATCATTTCCAGAAATCATGACAGAAATCCAATTCTCCGTTTCCTTCAATTTCACGAGGATGACAAATATTCAAACTGATTCAAACAAATCCGAAAAAAATGCAACCAGAAACAAAAAAACGAAATCAAATTCAATATCAAATCCCAGACAAACACTTACTGAAATCAATTGAAATGCAGAAAACCCTAAATTCCCAGAAAACCCTAAATTCCCAGACAAACCCTAATTTCACGAAATCAATTGAAATTCCCAGAAATTTAACGAAATTAAAATTGATATAACCTGATAAGAATGAGGATGACAACAATCCAAGAATTTGTACGAAATCAATTCAAATTCGCAAAAAATTTAGAGTTCAAACGAAATTGAAAACAAAATTGAAAACGAACTAAAGGAAGAAGTTTAGCCGATTGAAAACGAAAATGAACAAATTCTTTTAAATTGAAAAGAAATTCGAAAGAAGCAGAAAAAAAGAAGTTTACCTGATTGAAAACGAAAATGAAGGAAGAGCTTGAAAACGAAATTCAAACGCAAATCAAATGAAGGCAGAGCTTGAGGGGGGAAAAAATGGGGGATGTAAGAAGTACAGCTGAAGAATTAGAGTATAAGGTAGTAAAAAGAAGAGTAAGGGTAAAATAGGTATTCAAATTATCATTAAATAACCCAAACATAGATCAACGGCTCAGATTCGATTTTCTTAGCTTCGGGTCCGTACATGGTAGTAACCATTAACCGAACCAAAGATAGTGGTAGTAGTTACAAAGTCGAAAACGATGTAGATGTAAGTTTCAAGTTGGCCATAAACGGTGGATGTAATCGTCAATTTACTCTAAAAAATGATTGCTTATGATGGAGTCGGGGTTGGACACGAACCAAAAATGATTGCTTATGATGGAGTCAAAACCCTTACGCCTCAGTGATCGAACTTTTTTATACACAAAGAAACACAACAAGCACAAGACATCAGGGGCGGGCCTAGGGGGTCCGTGCCCCCCACCCATTTTAGAAAAAAATAATTAAGTATTAAAAGCAACAACTAAGACACAAGAGGATATACTAGCTCAATTGGTTTGGTCCTCCATGTTGTTAGGGGCAGGTCTAGGGTTCAACACTTGAGGTTTTTTTTTTTTTTTTTTTTTTTTTTTTTTTTTTTTTTTTTAATTTTTTCCTTGACTATTTATACAATCTACGAAAAATTGAATCTCATTCAATTAATTTATCAACAATTTACCAAAAGCATAAAATTAAAATTATTTTCAAACTAAGCATTTAAATATATTTTGTCTCGTAATATTTTTCCATATATTCGTCAAATTATATTTTTTAATTTTTATATCTTATAGTTACCTATATATGGAGTATTAGAGACATGAAGATTAATACATAATGACGAAACTACACCCAGTAGTGGCAAGTTGTTATTTGCTTGTCTTTTTAAGCTTTTAATACGGATTTATGAAAACAAAAATCGGAGTTCATTTACTTTGATTACTTTGACATTATTTACCCAAAACGGATGTAATATAATTAACCTAAGGTTTATGATAAGTTTGATCTCATAATTTTCTCCAATTATATTTTCTAGATAATATATACTTCTCACAATAAATAAAGTATATTTAAGTCGTTTCATTGATTTTGATGATTTTAAAAACGATTTTTGCAAAAAAAAAAATTCGCAACCAATTTATTCATACGGTGCCCCCCTAGTGACAAATCCTGGGTCCGCCACTGCAACACATTAGGCGAGAGACTCTCCTCAACTAATCCCATGGCCAACTTTGCCACAAGCAGTAGTCCAATGGCAAATACAACCAAAACCAGACGCCACATATATAGTCGATCATTATTTAGATTGAAACTAATGGACAGCCTCCTATAACTCCACCACGGATTAAGGGACATAAACACCCAATAATTTCTAATTAAAACAAATGAACATAACTAAAGTCCAATAATTAAGAGACAAGATACTCTTAACTAGTGCCCCCTAGTGTCAAATCCTGGGTCCGCCACTGCAAGACATTAGGCGAGAGACTCTCCTCAACTAATCCCATGGCCAACTTTGCCATAAGCAGTAGTCCAACGGCAAATACAACCAAAACTAGACGCCACATATATAGTCGATCATTATTGAGATTGAAACTAATGGACAGCCTCCTATAACTCCACCACGGATTAAGGGACATAAACACCCAATAATTTCTAATTAAAAAAATGAACATAACTGAAGTCCAATAATTAAGAGACAAGATACTCTTAACTATTTTTTTTTTCTTTTTTTGTCGGTAGTAGAACAGTGATCTACAGTTTCCTCATTGCCTTTGCAATACAATGAGCCTCCCTGACCTCTGAACGAAAACAGAAGGAAATAGAAAGACAATGAAAAGACGCCGCTAAAAAACTAATGTCACTAAGAATAACTCTATTAAAATGCTTTGTAGAAATCGACTGACGCGGCTGAAGAACTAAAGATCTGCAATCTGTAAGTAGGTCAAGATGAAGGATTGAATTTTCCCCTGCCCACTTAATTGCTTCCCTGATCCCATATGCTTCTGCTTGTTCCAAATTCGCTGCGAAAAGAGTCTTACCGCTTTTGGCCGAAGCCCTATTGCCAATATACAAAACCCATCCTGCCCCTGACCTCCTACCATTAACCCAGGAGGCGTCTATTTGTCAGACAACTACCAAATGAAAAAATCCGATATTTTGAGTCAAACTCCGACGTTGACTGAGTCTTTCACACGTGAGAACTTCACCATTGATATAAACGCCTCCCTTCTTATACAGTAAAAAAAAAACACAGTACTCCATAAAAAAACGTAATTCAACCCCCAAAACTTCCTAAATTACCTCATTTTACCCCAAATTATTCTTTCTCCTCCAATCAACCAAAAATTTCTTTATAAACCTAAGATTAATCCATGGTTGTTTGATTGCTCACTAATCCAAGAATCATAACAAAGAAGGTGAGTTTGACGACAAACCTTCTTCCGGGATTCATTGTTGTCTATGACGTCTTGTATACGACATTGATCCCACAATTGCAAACCATAGTCGCACTCGAATTGTTTGACGACAAAGAGCTATTCGGGATTGTAACATATGTTGATTAATTGAATTTAATTTAGGTAAAACATGAAATTTTTTTTTGAATAGAAAAATTAGGGTAAAATAAGGGATTTTAATTTAGGAGTATTTTTTATGAATGGGGGTAATAAATGAAAAGTAGGTGGAGGGAGGGGTTTATATCAATGGTGAAGTTCTCACGTGTGAAGGACTCAGTCAGGGGCGGAGCTATGTTAAGGCGCAACAGGCTCCAGCCTGGTTAAAATATAATAAGTGTTAATAACAGACTACAACAAACAGACTGATGTTGTAGCACAGTTGGGTGTTGAGTGCATGATTGTACTGCTTAGGGTACCGTAGGTCAGGGGTACTGAGCTATTATTTTTTATTTTATTTTTCCACCTTCATGCGTGTGATCTACTGTTGATCTCTTCACTTATCACTCCACTGTCGTTAATTTTTTCTTTTAGGTTATTTTTTTCATGTTTCTTTTTATAATAAAAACAATTAATCCTAAAAAGAAATCTCATTTAAATGTTTCTTACTAATATTGAAAGTTAGGCGTTCTCATGAAAAAAAAAAAAAAAAAAAAAAAACTCCGTACCTATTATTTTTATTTTTGTTCATATTTATTGTTCATCTTTTACTTTATTAGTGGAAGATATTATGCTTTTAAAGAAACTATGAAGTTCTCTTTGATAATATCTTTCATCATTTTTTAAAAGATACGGAGTACAAAATTTTGTTAATGTCAATAGCATCATTGAAAAACAACCACTTTTCTTTTAATTATCAAGGTATAATACTTTGTGGTGCATGAAAACATACTCCGTAATAATTAAAGGATCATTCTAGATATATGAAATTGTTGCTTTTATTTTTCAGCCCCGGTTGAGTTTTGACTCTGGCTTCGTCCCTGCACTCAGTCAACGCTGGAGTTTGACTCAAAATATCGGATTGTTTTATTTAATAGTTGTCTGACAAAAGGAAACAAAAGTTAGGTAGTTATGATTAAATTTAAATATGTTAGGTCGTCGTATGATAAATGGCATAAAGTTTAGGTAGCGGTTGACAAAAAAACAAAAACAAAATAAAATCAAAAGAAACAAAATGAAATCAAAGGAAATGAAAATGAATTTTTAAAATTTTAATTAGAAAGAAGGATTTATTGCCAAACACCACCTTTAAAAAACATGTTTTGCGAAACACCACCTTTAAAAAAAAAAACTTGCAAATTCATACCTTTAAATTTTTTTTTTTGCCAACTCCGACCTTTTTGGGTTTAAGTGACTAAAATTCCGATAAGTGGCCTTCTCTTTAACACTCCTCACGTGCCATATTTGGCTCCCCTTTAACAGCTTATCCTTCTTCCTCTTTTAATAATTCATTTAAAATCCAATTTAAATTTTCAACCTTCTTCAACACACCTCAATTTCCATGGAGCGATTTTTGACAGCCTCTTCATCTTCATCGCCATTTGAAACCTTCTCCAACACACTTCTTCATCTTCCCTTTAACAAATTTCTCTTCATCTTCATCGCCATTTGTAATCATCAAGTCAATGTTGTGTTGTGATCATAAATTAATTAGAGTTTAATTTCCCCAATTTACTTCAAGGTATGATTTTTTACTTGATAACTCATGTTTTCCCCCTTAATTGTTGAAGTTAATTAGTTAGGGTTTAATTTTAAATTGCGAATCTTGTTTTGCCAATTTTGAAGGGATCATAACTCATGTTTGTTTCATATGATTGTAGTGAAAATGTCGCATGCAAATAGGTCTACTGTTAAGTTAAGGATTAGATATGGTGGGAAATTTGTTCTTGATAGAAAAGGGAATGTTGACTATGTTGGTGGTGGGGTTAAGCTTGATATGGATGATGGACGATATTTGACTTTCGACTACCTTGAGGATTTGCTTAGGAAGGAGATGAAGTGTCCTAAACCCAGTTATTTTTGGTTTAGAAAATATCGTTGTTCTTTGAAAACGGGGAGACAGAGAATCGAGAGTACATGTGACTTGATGAATTATGAGGTGGAGATCAATGGAGATAGGTATATTGTGGATTTGGAGGCAAAAACATGTGACTGTCGCAAGTGGGCTCTTTGTGGTATACCTTGCGTACATGCCTATGCTTGCATTACCAAGAAAAGGCTAGATCATCAATTATTTGTCCACAAAGCCTACTCTAAGGCATTATATGTTGCTGCATACTCAAACCCTATCCATCCAGTACCTGGTCCAAAACAATGGGAGAACACCCCTTATGCCCAGCCACTTCCACCACCTTTTCGAAAAATGCCAGGCAGACCAAACACAAAAAAGAGGAAGAAAGATGCAAGTGAAACAAACAACAGCAGAACAGTGAAGAAAAGGTTAGCCATTTGCACCAACTGTGGTCTTCAAGGACATTACGTCAAGTCTTGCAAAAATGTAGGTGTACCTAAAAGGCCTAAACAGAAGGGAACTCGACAGGTAATCCATCTTATATTTGTCTTGTTTGATTTTCTACGTACATTCTTGTGTACTGAATTTATCTAATTTTCACTTTTATGTGTTGTAAGGTAACTGGTACTGTTGGATGTGATGAGATGCCATCGTCAAGTAGTCAACCACAACCAAGTCAAGATGGAGTAGGAGCAACAACAGATGGGGCAGCCATATGAGCTTAGAAGAAATGAATGACTCAGATTATTTTGTAATAGTTAGGGTAGCCACTGATAATTTTGTCCAAAACTAGTGTTTCAGTTGGCTTTGTGACCTCTTTGTTTTCGGATATTAAGTCGTATGTGAATTAGCTGCTACTTTTGCCTAAGAACTGTACCATTTAAGATGGTGTTTGCTAAGTACTTTTGTAATCAGATGGTATTTGTCAAGATAATTTACAATCAGCTTGTGAATGGCATACTCTGTTTAGCCATTTGGTTGCTTTTGTCAAGGACAAATTTAAATAAGGTGGTGTTTAACTAACATATATTCTGATAAGGTGGTGTTTGACAAACACAAGATTTGATAAGGTGGTGTTAAGCATAAGTATTTTTAAACAAGGTGGTGTTTAGCAAAAAAATTTTTACTCTTTGACCACCTACATTCGGTTTCGTCTTCCACATATGATATGGTAATAGATTGACATTTTAGAACAAAAATCTAACAGTTAATCCATTCAACAATGTCAAACATTTTCCACTTCAACAACAGATTACAACTTCAACTTCTTTAAGATACAACTTTTACAACTTAAAATTACACCATTACTCGATAAAATAGAAAACCCACTAGCACAAACACAACTTTAAGATACAACTTCAACTTCTTTTGCTTTTCGTTGAGGGCAAGGATTTCCAAAGAGAGATCGTTAAACTTCTTCTCATTTTCGTTTAAAGCTGCCTTCATCTCCTTTAGCGAGGTAAGTTCTAGCTTCACCCAACCCATTTCCGTCACCGGTTCATCAATCCACTTGAAATAGTTGCAGCCACGCCTCGATGTTTCCGGATTATAAAACTTGCACGTCAAGAACCTCCTTCCAGGATTTTTCGTTGTCATTGACGTCTTCATTGTTGCAGGCAAACCACATCCACATTTCAAAACCTCGTTCAATGTTGAATTGAAACTATTGCTACTGTTGGACGACATTTGAACTTTGCTTTAATGGAAGTACAAGGAAATAGAAAGAGGAAGAAAAGGAAGAAAGATATAATGGAGGAAAAATAAGAGGGAAATAAATATAATGGAGGGAAAGTTAACAGCTGATGGAGGGAAACCAAAAAAGGAGGGAAAAGTTGGAGCCAAATATATGGCACGTGAGGAGTGTTAAAGAGGAGGCCACTTATCGGAATTTTAGTCACTTAAACCCAAAAAGGTCGGAGTTGGCAAAAAAATAATTTTAAAGGTATGAATTTGCAAGTTTTTTTTTTTAAAGGTGGTGTTTCGCAAAACATGTTTTTTAAAGGTGGTGTTTGGCAATAAATCCTAGAAAGAAATTATGGCATAGTGCTTTTTCCTAACACCACGAGTCTTCATCATCCCCATCAAACAAATATCTCAAACAAACAATAAAACCCACAAAAATTGAAACTTCAAACCAATTAAACTCCCAACTTTACCCACAGTTACATAAATAAATAAAAAAAAAAAAAAAGTTAAAAGTTGAGCAAGCATAGAAATTTCCCAGAAAAAATGTCGTTAACACTTACACCGCCATACTCAAGATATTTTCTCCCCTACTTACTTAACCCACAAGTCTCCACAATCATCTATAAATACCCCTTCAACTCCCTCTTACATTTCCTTCCATTTTTCTCACTTCCATGGACCCAAATAATAATACCAACAAAAACAATAATAATAATAATAATACTAAAAATAGTATAAACCCACCACCTATGTCGTCGTCTCTCGACCCTTTTTTACCCGACCCGTACCCGTTCCATTCTACTTGTTTGGAGGAGGCGGTTCGGCCGCAGCCTATGGAGTGTCTGCTGCTAGGTAATTCAATTCCTCCATTTTTGTCTAAGACGTATGACTTGGTTGATGACCCGAGTATTGATCCGATCATCTCGTGGAGCGGTCGCGGAGATAGTTTCGTGGTGTGGGACCCTGTGGAGTTTTCTCGTCTCATTTTGCCTCGCAATTTCAAGCATAATAACTTCTCAAGTTTTGTTCGCCAGCTTAACACTTATGTGGGTACCTCGTATATACTGTACTGTTACTTCGTCTACTATTCTCTCTGTTCGGTCCGTTTCACTACACTTGACCGAACCTGTAACAGGGGGTTGTCGGTCGAGTGTACTGAAATGGACCGAACAGAGGGAGTAGTGTCTTTTTGTCTGTTCTCTGATCGTGTTTTCGAGATATATGTTGATTTATAGTTGTGTTGAAATCGAAAATAGGGAGTACTCTCTCTTAGCCACAATGTTTTCTATAAAATCGTATTGTAATTATATATATTAATGCTTTTTTCGCGGTCTAACTCTTTGTTAAAAGGCGATATTGGAGGAACACTATGAGCTAGAAGAGTACTCTTCACCGTCGCGATGATTGTATTTTTAATCAAATTTGTAACGGTTGTAATTTTAGTTGGAAACTTGTAAAACCGATGTAAATAGAATATTGGTGAACTGTTCTGCTGTTGTACTTGTAAATTGTAATACTGAACCTAATGTATACCGATTTATTTCTTCTTTTTGTTTCGAGAATTTTTGGTTTTTGTAAGGCTTTTTAAAATGATTTACTTCATCGGTCCCAATCAATAGTTATATTTGTTTGAAATCTCAATTCTGGAAAATGCAAACTAGTTGGTCGGGACTGAGGAAGTAGTTATTTGTATCAATATGTAAAGACGAAGGAACTTCCGCAATGATTGTACCACCGTAGCTGACTACGCTGTTCTTTGGAATTTGTCGAAAAACGAATAAACTTTCCACCAATTGACAGGTAGTGTTTCAGGCTCAATTGGTTTATATTAGATTTCTTATTGACTGGTTTCATGTGCATAATATTACGTACTGTTTTCTAAGTTCAACTGATTTTGTTGTTTGAATTTTCTGAAATTCTTGTTCTCAGATAGTCCGCAGTCCATTATTCCAAGTATGAGGATGTTTTATTTTCTTTGTATATTCATTGCGACCAGTGATCGAGTTTGTTTGATGTGTTTTTTGTCGAGTTCAGTGAATTACTGCAGTATTTGGCTTAGTTTGAATTTAAGAATTGTTTTTCTACTTAAGTTGTTGTTTGCGGCCTAATTTGGTTGTGGAATTCAGGGGTTTCGGAAGATTGATCCTGATAAATGGGAATTTGCAAACGAGGGATTTCTCCGCGGAAAAAAGCACTTACTGAAGAACATTCACAGACGAAAATCGCCACAAGCTCAGCAGCAGCAGAGCGCATCATCTTATGGAGGGTCGTCTTCTGAAGTAGCAAAACCGGGTATAGGATGTGAAATTGAGAGGTTACGAGAAGAAAGGAGTGTCATGATGCAAGAGGTTATCGAACTCCAGCAACAACAACGAGGAACGTCAGAGAGGATGGAAATGGTCAAGGATAGACTCCAAGCTTCGGAGCAACGACAGAAACAAATGGTGTCGTTCTTAGCAAAGGTGCTTCAGAATCCGGGATTTATGGACCGTCTTAAGAAAATGAAAGAAAGTAGGGCTCTTGGCTCCCCGAAAACAAAAAGAAAGTTTCTGCGACAAAAACATAATCAAGAAACAGGCTGTTCTAGTAAGTCAATGGTGAAGTTCAGGCCTGAATTTCCCGACTTTGGAGACTTTTCGACTGATTTTCCAGATTATCTCTTACAAGACGTGGTCGAAAATGCATGTACTAGTACAGAAACCATGCCTTTCGGAATCGAAGATGTTCCGTTAGATGAACTCATGGATATCCCAGGAGCTGTTCTGAAAAAGGAGAAGAGTCCCCAACCAGAAGACATTCCTGGGTATCTCGTCTCATTTCCCGAGGAACTGGGAACAACAGAGAGGACATTTCCAGAGTTCTCGTCTCCTGGCATCGAAGATGTGCTTAAGAAGGAGGAGGTATGGAGCATGGGCTTCGATCTAAGCACTGATGTATCCGGTTCTAGTCCCGCTCTATGGGGAAATATTGCCAGCTATGATGTCGGAACATCACAGTCAGGCGAGTTTTCAGATATCATGGACTTAGGTTCCCTTGTTACTCCAGTGAGTTCTGGAATCGAAAAGTGGCCAGATGTCGGGTATCCACAACCTGGCCAATCTGGGAATCTGTATCCCGAGTATAAAGATGACGACGATCTCAACCCGTAGGCATTGTTCAGATGGATTTTAATTCGGGAAATGGACCCCATCATTCCCGTCAAGTCCAAACAAGGGAAATTACACCCGTCCCTTCCGCCTACGCCCATATAGGTTTCTAGGGCGTAGAAGATTAGTATATGCAATGATTAATCTATATTTGATTTAAACATTGGATTTATAAATAGAGATTGGATTGATTTTTATTTTTTATTTTCTAATTTTCAGCTTTAGTTATTGACTGATGATTATGAATCCAACCCAAGTCTAGTGTAGGTATCGACTGACCGAATTTTGTTTTTTCTGAGCTGTGAAAATAACAGGTCGGCGTGTATATTGAGCAGAAGATAGCACCAATTTGGAACACTTCATAGAGCAAATTCAACAGGTAAGACGATTTTGGGTCTGCTAGTTTTCGCATGTTACGAAGTTCATGGTTGCTCTTTGTTTGCTCGACGATTTCTAGTTTTGATGGGAGGCAGGGACTTGGATATTCACATTGTTTTCTGCTGTTGAAGTAGGATGTGGTAACGGAGCAAAACGGAAGAAGTAGCACCTGATTCCTCCCGTAGAAAATTTAAACTTAAAAAAAAAAAAAAAAGTAAAATAAAAATATTGTTGAGAGTGGGATTTGAACCCACGCCCTTTCGGACCAGAACCTTAATCTGGCGCCTTAGACCAACTCGGCCATCTCAACTTTGTTGTTTTCTTTGTATGAAGATGGTATATGGTAAAAATTAGTCTTGAACTAATAGTTGTTTCCTTAACTATACTGTTGTAGTAATGGTAAGGATTTATTGCCAAACACCACCTTTAAAAAACAAGTTTTGCGAAACACCACCTTTAAAAAAAAACTTGCAAATTCATACCTTTAAATTTTTTTTTTTGCCAACTACGACCTTTTTGGGTTAAATTGACTAAAGTCAATAAAAATCCGATAAGTCCCCTCCCCTTTAACAGCTCTCACGTGCCAAATGTTTGGCTCCAACTTTAACAGTTCTCTTTCCCTCTTTTAATAATTCATTTCAATTTTAAACCCTTCTTCTCCAACACACTTCTTCATCTTCCACACATATTTCATCTTCAATTTCCATCGACCGATTTTGCACTCATCTTCATCATATTGCTTCATCTTCATCGCCATTTGAATATGATAATATGGAGTTTGTAATCATCAAGTCTGTGCTTTGTTGTGTTCATAAATTAATTAGTGTTTAATTTCCCCAATTTTGGCACATTTGAATTTACTTCAAGGTATGATTTTTTACTTGATAACTCATGTTTTTCCCCTTAATCCATCTTATATTTGTCTTGTTTGATTTTCTACGTACATTCTTGTGTACTCAATTCATCTAAGTTTCACTTTTATGTGTTGTAAGGTAACTGACACTGTTGAATGTGATGAGATGCCATCGTCAAGTAGTCAACCACAACCAAGTCAAGATGGAGTAGGAGCAACCACAGATAGGGCAGCCACATGAGCTCAGAATAAATGAATTACTCAGATTATTTTGTCATAATTAGGGTAGCCACTGTTAATTTTGTCCAAAACTAGTGTTTCAGTTGGCTTTGTGACCTCTTTGCTTTCGGATATTACGTCGTATGTGAATTAGCTGTTGCTTTTGCCTAAGAACTGTACCATTTAAGATGGTGTTTGCTAAGAACTTTTGTAATCAGATGGTATTTGCCAAGACAATTTACAATCAGGTTGTGAATGGCATACTGTGTTTGATTAAGGTGCTGTTTGTGAAGGACAAATTTAAATTCATCTATTGTTTGGCAAAAATAGTGTTAATAAGGTACTGTTTGGCAAAAATATTTTATAGCAAGTGGTGTTTAACAAACACATATTCTGATAAGGTGGTGTTTGACAAACACAAGATTTGATAAGGTGGTGTTAAGCATAAGAATTTTTTAAACAAGGTGGTGTTTAGCAAAAAAATTTTAACCCTTTTAACAAACATACGTCTTTGACCACCTCTGTTCAGTTTTCGTTTTCCACATATGATATGGTAATGGATTGACATTTTAGAACAAAATCTAACAGTTAATCCATTCAACAATGTCAACATTTTCCCCTTAACAAACAGATTACATGATAACAACTTTTACAACTTAAAATTACACCATTACTCGATAAAATAGAAAAACCACTAGTACAAGCACAACTTTAAGATACAACTTCAACTTCTTTTGCTTTTCGTTGAGGGCAAGGATTTCCAAAGAGAGATCGTTAAACTTCTTCTCATTTTCGTTTAAAGCTGCCTTCATCTCCTTTAGCGAGGTAAGTTCCAGCTTCAGCCAACCCATTTCAGTCACCGGTTCATCAATCCACTTGAAATAGTTGCAGCCACGCCTCGATGTTTTCGGATTATAAAACTTGCACGCCAAGAACCTCCTTCCAGGATTTTTCGTTGTCATTGACGTCATCATTGTTGCAGGCAAACCACATCCACATTTCAAAACCTCGTTCAATGTTGAATTGAAACTATTGCTACTGTTGGACGACATTTGAACTTTGCTTTAATGGAAATACAAGGAAAAATAAAGAGGAAGAAAAGGAAGAAAGTTATGATAGAGAAATTAATACAAGAATAAAAAGGAAAGTAAAGGAGGGAAAATAAGAGGGAAAATATAATGGAGGTAAAGTTAAAAAGTGAAGGAGGGAAACAAAAAAAGGAGGGAAAAGTTGGAGCCAAATATTTGGCACGTGAGATCTGTTAAAGGGGAGGGGACTTATCGGATTTTTATTGACTTTAGTCAATTTAACCCAAAAAGGTCGTAGTTGGCAAAAAAAAATTTTTAAAGGTATGAATTTGCAAGTTTTTTTTTTTAAAGGTGGTGTTTCGCAAAACTTGTTTTTTAAAGGTGGTGTTTGGCAATAAATCCTAATGGTAATTCATTTTTATATTAAGGTTATTTTGTTTCTCCCGAGTCCCACCTTGTCTAGTTACTTTTTTAAACTTTTTTTTATATATATATTTTTATTTTTTTTGATAATCTCACCTTTTCTAATTATTTTGTTAATAAGTCCCCTACTTTGTAATTCCGGTGAAAATTTTTATGCAATGACGAAACGACCCTCCTTAAGTGATACGGAGTAGAATAGAATTGATTAAGAAAATATTGACATGGAGAAGCTATTGTTTTACGTCATATGCACTTATACCCACATGAGTTGAAACAAAACTCCCAAATTTCACCCTCATCTAATATATATATATATAAAGCAGAAACCATGGTCTCTATGGTCGACATTTTTCACAATATAATTGGTCTAAAAAATTAATATTAGTATTATATATTATTCTACTATGCTAGGATTTTAGATGAAAAAATATTAACATATGTAACTTAAAATATAAAACTAAATCTACAATTGAAATCTTTATTATATTAGAACTTTCCAAAAAAAAAAAAAAATTAATTGAAGATGTTTTTAATTAAGAAGAAAAATAATATTTTCAAATAAACAATTATATGACACATAATTACCTTATTTAATTTTTAGGTAAGTCCCCATCCCTTTTTGTATATATATACATCAAAAACTTTAGCTAGATCTTTTTAGGTACGTACTATGTTAAATAGTTTTACTTTATTATGTTTTAATTATGATTACTATTTGTGTTAAATTTATTTTTTACGGTGTATTTGATAAGAGTGTTTAAAATTTAATTAAATATTTTTATTTCTTAATTACTATGTTTGATACTTAAACATAGCTTGATTAAATTACTGCTGATTTTTTTTTTCTTTGTATGTTGTATATTTATATTTTACGTTCAAGATTTGAAGTTTTTTATTGAACAAACTTGATTATAACCCAATAGAAAAACTAATGAATATGTAACATGAAAGGTAAGAATATGTAACATGAAAGGTAAAAGTGATGTACAATATATATCGATTATCTTATTTTTAAATGAAGTTATTAGATATGGTTGTATAATAATATTTGTAATGCTTAATGCATATCTTTAAGTTAGTTTAATAGTATTAAGTTTTGATTTGATTGTTAATTTCAATTTTGTATAAGAACATCTGCTAATTAAGAAAAAAAACAAAAACAAAAAAACATGTTTAGTATAGTGATAGGATAAAGTTTGATTTAGTGACAAAATTCCAATTTCTTTATTACCCCATTTTAACGTAACAAAAAGAGAATATATGTAATTAACAAAAAAAAACAAAAAAAAACAAAAAAAACAACAAAAAAAAAAAGAAAAAAAAAAGAAAAAAGAAGAAGATGGTGTAGTATAATTAACATATGTAATCTAAAATATAATACTAAATCTACAATTGGAATCCTTAAAATTGTAGGATAGCAAAATTGAAGAATACATATTTTGCCTTAAATATATTGGATTAAATATTCAAGTTAAGGGAAAAAAATATAAGTAAATTATATTTTAAAATATTAAATAAAAAATAAAAAATAGCGGAGCAAAAGAAATATGGAAATTCATAGAATTTTAAAAAGTCAAATAATATTTGATTTAATAAATAAGTTAAAGGAAAAAAAATAGTATTAGGTAAGTATTATAAAATATAACTAGCAAATAAACGAAAAATAAATATGATAAATCATAGATTTTAAAAAATTATCATATTAAATACGATAAAAGCCGAAAAGAACATGGCCTTAATATTTATATTTTAGAAATTTTGTCATATTAAATATCATAGAAAATTATATCATAATTGGTAAATATATAAACTAGAAAAAATATATAAAAATTACATTTTATACTTATTTTTAAATCTTAATAATAATGATAGATAGCCCGGACGGGGACGGGTACGCCAACTAGTTAACCCTAGAAATTCTAATACACTATCATTCAACCCTTAATTATTGAAATTCACCATAATTACCATGATTCAACCATAATTCAATCCAACAAGTCCAAATTCACCTTAATTTAAAAATTCGTCAAGCTCTAGGGATCCCCTACGACCCATAACCTTAGTCACACTATTGTTGTTTCACCATTACCTCGCAGCCCTGTGTCGACATTACGTGACCATAATTAGAAGATGACCATGGACATGCATGATGATCGAATACACTGTTTTAATTATCAATAAGACATAAGAACCAGTTCCTCGTCCACCTAATGTTAATGTCATACGGTTTATGTGGATGTTTCGTCATAAAGTTAATGTCGATGGTTCCTTTAAAAGGTATGTAGCTTGTCATCATATAGGTAATGGCAAAAGTCAGCAGGTTGGCGTCGATTGCGGGGAAACTTTCAGTCTTCGCACGGTTTTGTGTCTTGCATTGTTGTAGAAATGGTTGTTGGCACGAGCTTTTTGGTCGTATCAAAGTGTGATAAATTGTTAATTTATGTATGTAATCTAAACACTAAAATAAACGTAGTTAGTGATAAGAAAAGGGTCGAACCTAGAGTTGGCAATTTGGGCCTGCGGTCGGTGGGTGGCTCGACCCTGCTTGGCCTGGCCCGTGACACGTTAGTCTCTTGGCCCGGCCCGGCCCGTGGCGCATTCCCACGAGTTGCGACACCAAAGAGAAAGAAATTGACACGTTTGGCCTAACTGGCCCGTGCCTGTGGTTTGCTCGAAGTTACAGCTCGTGAAGTTGCTTGAAAAATGTTTATTTATCATTTCTACATACATTAGTTTCAACTGTAAACTTCATTTTATTATTTTTAATTCATAATTGAGTAATTTGTTTTAATGTAATTTATTCTTTTTATATTTACTCTTTCACTTTTATTTACTTACAAGTGAATTTATAAATTCAAATGAAATTTTACAAATTACTTGTTTACTTACGAGATACAACTTTAATAAAATTAAATTAACTTAAATATAATAATTACAATTTACAAGTTAATTTAAACAATAAAAATATAAAATAACTAAGAAAAAAATTACAGTATAAAGAAAAAACACCAAGCCCGAAATCAGCCCATGGGCCAGGCTCGGCCTAAGCCCAACAGGTCACGGGCCGAGCTACGGGCCATGGCGCAAAAATTGACAATGGACCTAGGCTAGGCCCGGCCCGACAGCCCGTAAGTGTGGGCATGGACGGGCCAAAAAAATAAGGTCGTCCGACGGGCCTAGCTACGGGCCAGCCAACGGCCCGTAGAGCTACCTCTAGTTCGAACCCAAGGGAAGGTCGATTTAGAAATTGTTTAGGCTAAATAACATTAGAAGAGTAAAAAACATACGAAAGACAAAAAATGACAATAATAGGGGTGATTTGGTTTAAGGGGTGATTTGGTTTAATTCAAGTGTGCAGTAAAAATTCTACTAAGAAGCGAAACAAACAATCCAAAGCAAAATAAACTACTAGATAAAAATAAATGTAAACTAATATTTTAGTGCCTCAATTTAAAATGACTTTCTCCTCCTCTCGTCGCAAAGATCATCACTAAACTCGAATACTCACTTAATTACTTGCCTCTAACACTCAATGTAAGGAAATAACTCATTCCCGACATGCATTTCATCGAACACTTACAAACCACACAACGCATGAGAATTAAATAAGTTTTCGAGCATGCATGAGAAGCATAAGGCATATGAGTGTAAGAAATAAATCATCAAGCAATAAATCACTAATCACAAGTCAATAATCTTAGGAGACAGATTTGTAATGTCAAGGAGATGATTCAGTCTGGCTTTGATGATGGTCAGTGGTCTATTAGTCCTGGTTATTACCCAGTGAAGAATTGTTACAATTGGTTAAGAACTCATAGAGAACAAGCTCCTTGGTCTTTAGAATGTCAGGGGCCTGAATACGCTTACTAAGCAACGAAAAGCTAAATGGTTTATTCATTCTAATCATGTTGGCTTATTTGGTCTCCTTGAGACAAAGGTTAGCTCCTTGTCTCAAAATGTGTATAATAACTTTCTGTTGAGTGGTTGGTGTATTTCTACTAATAATAGTTGGCATAAGGGTGGTCGTATTTGGGTTGTTTAGGATCCTTCCATCTTTGAGGTGGTGTTTTGTATTATTCGGCTCAATGCATTAATATGGTAGTGACTGATGTTGTATCTAAGCTGCGTTTTTGTTTGTCGATGGTTTATGGTATGAATGATGTTACTGGTAGGAGTGATTTATGGCAGCAATTATTAGCTTTTAATCCTGGGTCCAACTTCCCATGGCTAGTGTGTGGTGACTTTAATACGGTTTTGGCTCACTCTGAGAGGCTGGGTGGCTCGTGTACGGAGAGGGAGATAGCTGAGTTCCAAGACTGTGTTGTGCGTTGTGAGTTGACTGTGCTCCTTCAATTGGTGCGTTTTTTACGTGGAACAATAAGCAGACTGAGGGTTCTCGGATTTATAGTCGTTTAGATAGGGCCTTGGTTAATGATGGTTGGTTGCGGGATATGAGTTTGATGTATGCCCATTTTTTGTCTGAGGGAACTTTTGATCATACACCTTGTATTTTACGTATTCAGGGGCAATGTGTTGGGGGGAGGAAGCCATTTAAGTATTTTACTATGTGGAGTTCTTCGTCTTTGTTCATCTCGTGTTTGGAAAACTGGTGGCAAGAGCGTGTTCGCGGCACTAAAATGTATTCTTTGGTGAGGAAGTTAAAGGCTCTGAAAGTTCATCTACGAAACTTCAACAAGGATCACTTTTTTAATATTGAAAATTGTGCTCATATTGCATGGCAGAACCTTAAATATATCCAACAGTTATTAGCTGATCACCCTACTGATGGTTCTCTAATTGCATGGGAGAGGGCTGTTATTGTTGAGTATAATGAGCTTAATCAAGCTTGTTTGCAATTTCTTAGTCAGAAGGCTAAAGCGTCTTGGCTCCGAGATGGTGACACAAATACTAAGTATTTCCATGAGGTGATTAAAGTAAAACGTTCCCGGAATCGTATTGTATCTATTGAGGATATGCATGGTGTGGTAACTACTGACCCGTGTGGTATTCAACAAGCGTCTGTTCAATTTTACACTCATTTGTTGGGTTCTGATTTGCCTTCTGACCTTGTTAATGGGGACATATATAGTACGAAGTGGTCAAGTTTGTGAGGCTGGCCACTGGTCTTTACTATCTTGGCATGTTACCATGAAGGATATCAAATAAGTCATGTTTAGCATACCGGGTGTCAAAGCCCCTGGCCTGATGGTTTTAATAGTTTGTTCTTCAAAGATGCGTGGACTGTGGTGGGGGATGACGTGTGTGCTGCTATTCTAGATTTTTTTCATACGGGTAAACTCCTTAAGCAACTTGGTGCTACGACACTTACATTGGTGCCTAAAGTTAATAGCCCCGTGCATTGCGCTGGTCCAGTCAGATTGCTTCTTTGTAATACTATGTATAAGGTGATTTCTAAACTGTTATGTGCTCGTCTTTCTGATGTATTACCTGATCTTATTAATCAAAGTCAAGGTGGCTTTATCAAAGGTCAAAGTATTGTTGAGAACATTCTTATTTGTCAGGATATTGTTCGCCTTTATGGTAGGGCTGCGGTTTCCCCTCGATGCTTATTCAAATTTGATTCGAGGAAGGCCTATGATTCTGTTAGCTGGAAGTTTATTGTTGAGATTCTTGAGTATTTCAATTTTCCTACTCACTTTCGTCGTCTGGTTATGGAGTGTATGACTAGTGCTAGTTACACTATTTCTATCAATGGTGAAAATTGTGGCTTTTTCCAAGGGAAGAGAGGATTACGTCAGGGAGATCCTATCTCTCCCTTGATTTTCACTTTGGCTATAGAATACTTGAGTCGCATTTTAACTTGTGCTACTTCCGTGATGCCGTTTAACTACCACCCTCTTTACAAAAAGTTAAAGCTGACACACCTTATGTTTGCTGATGATTTACTATTATTCTATAAAGGTGATGCCCCTTCGATTCTTGTTCTCTTGCGATCCTTCTCATCTTCCTCTAAAGATTATGGACTTCAGATGAACCCCTAGAAATCTTGTGTCTACTTTAATGGGGTCTCCTCGTTGATTAGATCTGACATTTTTTTGATTTCTGGAATTCACGAAGGCTCGCTTCCTTTTCGTTATTTGGGCGTACCTATTATTGCAGGGTGCCTTAAACGGAAGGATTGTGTGGTTTTGGTAGATAACATTGTTGATCGTATTCGGGGTCTTGGTGCTCGAAAATTATCATATGCTGGGAGACTTGTTCTTATTAACTCTGTCCTTACTTCTTTGTATAGTTATTGGCATGCTATTTTTATTCTACCTAAAGGTGTTCTTGCTAGAGTTAATGCAATTTGTAGGAACTACCTTAGGGATGGTTCTTCTGATTACACAAAGTCTCCTCCCGTTTCATGGGATCAAGTCTGCTCCCCTAGAAAAGGGGGTGGTTTGGGAGTTAGAGATTGTGTTAAATGGAATATGGCTGCTGTGGGGAAAATTGTATGGTGGATATCTACTCGGCCTGATAAACTGTAGGTTCAATGGGTACATCATATATATCTTCGAGGTCGAGCTTGGACAGATTACTCTCCTTCTTCTGATTCATCATGGTATTGGCGTAAACTATGCCAGTCCCGTGAGTCCCTAGAACTTTTTTTGGGAGATGGCTCGCGTTCTTCTAGTGAGTTTTCTGTTAAAGCTTATTATAAATGGTTGGCACGGCCTGTCACTCGGGTGTCGTGGTTTAAGCAAGTGTGGAATAATTGAGCTGTTTCTAGACATGTACTTATCACTTGGTTATTGGTTAATCAAGGCTTGAAAGTGAAGTCTAAACTGCTGGTGTATAGAGCTGTTTCGGATGATCTCTGCTGCCTTTGTGCAATGACTAGGGAGACTTTCTCTCATCTTTTTTTTCACTGTCATTATGTGTCCTCTATTATAGGTTATTTGTCTGCCAGTTTTGATGTGAACTTTGGTCAGGGTAATTGGCTAGAGGTGGTGTCAAAGCGTCGTTGGTCTAATGTTAAGAAGAGGATCATGGGAGCCGTGGTTGAGGCATGCTGGTACTATACTTGGATTCAGCGAAATGAATCTTGGGTTAATTTATGTGTACTTCATCCTAAGTGGATAGCGGATTCTATTAAGAGGGATGTTGTAAATAGATTTCGATTGTTATGCATTTCTGTCTCTAGTAGGGACAAGGAGTGGCTTAACCGAATTGGCTTGATGTAATTTGCGTTGTTTGATTGGTATAAATGAAAGCTTACATTTTACCAAAAAAAAAAAAAAAACAAGTTCCTTGGTCTGAGGTTGTTTGGTATCCTCTAGTCATCCCCAAGCACTCCTTTATAACTTGGTTGATCTTAAGTGATAGCCTAAAACTAAAGGATAAGCTTTCTAATTTTGGCATTACTAATGATGATTTATGCTATATTTGTTTGTCAAGATCAGAAACCATCACTCATTTGTTCCATGAGCGTGTTTATGTGAGAAGGATTGCGCGGCTGCTATCTACACGTATTCAAGTAGAGGTCAGGAGGCTGCTTTCTTTGATTGCTTGCAGGCCTAAAAGATGGAGTAAAACCAAAACTATGGTATGTGATGTAGCTCGGTTGGCTATGTGGTATTTGGTGTGGATGCAAAGGATTGAGGCTTGGCTACATTTTCAACTTATGTCTCCTGAGTGTATTGTGCAACAAATTATGAGTATTCTTAGGAATCGAGTTAGATGTATTAATCAGATTTCTCTTAGGGATAAGATATGGATGAAAAATGTTAGTCTCATGAATTAGTTATGTAATCAAAACTATGTTTGTATCTTTCACATTGGAATGAAATTACTTAAATTTTCACAAAATTAAAAGTCAATAATCTTAATCAACACACATAATTCAAGAATTCACATGAATATGAGGTTGATAATGTTGCTAAGATGAAAATCAATGACAATCCAGCATCAATAAACATCCAACAACCAATAAAATCACTAATGACAAGTTAATCATGCTTAATCACAAGTAAATCAATCACTAAACATTCAAAACCAAGATTAATGACAAAACAAAACAAGCAAAAGAGTGATATTTTGGCTCTTAATGCTTGAGAAGGAAAATCAGATCAAATTAAACCAAGAATTTTAAGATTAGCCACACATAATTATCTAATTACAATATAATTACTTTTTTCCGTACAAAAAGTGGGCAAACGGGGATAATCTAATATAATAGATGGAGTAATATTTAGAGAGAATTTTTAAAGATATAAGTTAATTATAATAAAAATACTTAGATAATAATTAGATGATGTCTTAATTAACTAGAGAGTATATATATAATATATATATATATATATATATATATATATATAGAGGGTCAAGATCCCGTGCAAATTACAGTGCATAACCTGCACGCACACAGGTACATGATTTGTGGATTAGGTACACAGATCTGTATGTTAGGTACACAAATTAGTGTATTAGTTACACAAATGTGTGTATTAGATACACAAAAAAGTCAATTAAATACACAAAAAAATACGAATAAATACACTGTTTTAATATATAAATTTCCAAAAATTTCAGTTTTTTATTTATCATATAATTTGAAAGACGACAACTTGGACAACTTGACAGCCCAGATACACAAATATATAATCTGGATACACAAAATTAACATTTGGGTACACATAAAATGATTGTCGTGGAAGGCGGTCGTCGTGCGTGGTTGCAGGTGACGAGGTCGAAGGTGGTTTACCTCAGATCTGAAAGAGAGAGGAAGGACCACGACGGTGGTGAAAGAAGAACGGCGAGTGAGGTCGGTGGGGTCGCCGATGTAGACAGATCTGAGGACCACGACGGTGAGAGTGAAAACAGAGGACCACGATGATGGCCGGCGAGGGTGAAAAATAGAGGAGATCACCGTGTGTGTTGGTGAGAGTGGCGTTTGTGGATGCTTGAACGATGGGGATGGGCGTCAGTGGTGCAGTAGACGGTGGCCAGTGGGTGTGAAAATTAGATTAGAGATGCCGTAGCGTGATAGTTCTGATGGCGACCATGGACGCCTAGATGTAGTGATGACCGTCGGTGGCCCGCCGGTGATTCGTCGGTGTTGAGCGGTGGCCGCCATTAGAAAAGGTGGCAGGTAGTTGAGGAGTTAATGGAGGTGATTTAGGAAAAAGGATGCATGAGAGAAGGGGATTTAGGGTTTTGAGGAGTTGGGCTTTAATTTTTTTGTTTGGTGGGGGTTAGTTTTGTTTGGTGCGTACGGTGCGCACGGGATCCGTATTCTATATATATATATATAGAGATAAGTTCTATCAAGTCAATGGTTTAGGGAAAGTCAGCAAGTCAGAATTGATTTTAACCAAAAAAGTTGATTTTAACCAAACAAAAATTGATTTTAACCAAAAAATTTTTCATTTTAACAAAGCATAGTGAATTCCAAAATTTCACGGCCGGTTGGCCATTTGCGGTCTGGGCCGTGGGACAAATTTTGGAGACCTAATCTCAGTGTTTTGTTAAAATCCATTTTTTTTTTGGTTAAAATCCATTTTTTTCCGGTTAAAATCCACTATTTTGGAGAATCGGAAAATCTTGACTTTGCGACTCAAAATATTTAGCTGTCTCAAAATAACTTATCTATATATATATATATATATATATATATATATATATATATATATATATATATATAGTCAAGTTCAATTAAGTTGACAAATATTAGTGCAGTATTCTACAGTGGTGAAACTGTTATTAATGTTTGGTGAAACTGTTGTTCTTTGTAAATGAAACTGTAAATTTAATACCAGACTAATAAGATAGAAATACAGTTTCATTTACAAAGAACAACAGTTTCACAAAATATTAATAACAGTTTCACCACCGTAGCCAGCGTACCAATATTTGTCAACTTAATTGATCTTGTTTATATATATATATATATAACGCTAGAAATCGTGCTTAACTTGGTCGAAAAATATAAGATGAATATGTCCAAAATAGAGTTCTGCGCACAGCTCAAAAGGGAAAAAGAGTTGTTGATGTAGAACGGACTTGATATTTTGCAGCGGAAAATAAAAGATATGACTTAGTTAAGAAAATCTCGCAAGACCCCTCAACGACTAAGACTAGAATTAAACTAGCAAACTCGCTAGACTACTTGATAACTCTTTTTTGGTAACTCTCAATCTCGCAAGGAATCAAGTTAACAAGAATTCAACCTCGCAAGGAAGAATTAACACTCTTATAACTCGCAAGTTAATAAGAACACACAAGTATAAACTTGAATTTTATTTCTCAAAGTAATTTGAAAAATAAGGTTACAATCCAACCTTATTTATAGTACTCTAAACAACTATATTGGTCCTAGGCTAATTAGGAAACCAAATTATTCATCAACTAAGACTTTCCTAATCTAATTAGGAAATAAACTAAAAAAATAAAATCAACTAAAAGAAATTATTACTCCTACCACTTCTTGGAAACTTTTCCAAATTTATTTGCAACTAAATAAACTAAATAAAGATAATAAAATAAGCTAAATTAACGCGATTTAATTTTAGGAAAGTTGTGTTTCCAGTCGTGTTTGAGAAAACATCTTACCATCACTTTATTGTGCCTTTTCAGATTATTCTCTCTAATTTAGTCATTTGTTTATATTTCTATTTTAAAAATGAGCGTAAATTGATGATTTTCTTCTTATAAAATTATCTTATAATAATTAAAATCGATTAGATGGGAAGTGAATAGTTGTACTTATGTTATTATGTTTGAGTATTGAATCAAAATTATAAGTCACATAAAAACGTTATATTCGCAAAATATAAAGGTAAACAAATAACTAAATCGAAGGGAATAGATTTAAAGGGATACAGTATGTTGGTTAAGTGTGATTTGTGTCATTAGGTTTGATGAAAATTTTAATTGTTGTTTTTTGTGCATAATCTATCAGCTGATATCGAACTAATTATTAATATATCTATATAATTGGAGGTTTTTTCGAGCGACGTGGTAGTCTCCAATTTTTATAGGACTCCTAATTTAATTTTTCAAATAATTAATAACAATTTTTATGTGATATAAATAAATTAAGTTTAAATATTATAAATAAAATATACTTCCTCCATTCCGTTTGATTCTATACGTTTGACCAAAACACGGTAATTAAGGTAGAAGAAAATCAAGTGGGGTAGATAATGGAATTACTTAAATACCCATACTTTATTGTTTGCAAGTGGGTTGAGTGGGTATTAGTGAAGGGTATATTGGTCTTTTAGTTTAATAAAGTAGAGACTAAAATAGAAATGTATAGAATTGATTGAAATTTCCGAAAAAAGAATATGTATAGAATCAAATGGAATGGAGAAAGTATTAAATAACAGTGCACCGTACATGTCCAACTCCTTTGATACTCAAATTTTGATTAAACTTAGGATAATTTAAAGAGTTTGAATAAAGTTAAAATACTTAGCACATGTAGCCTATTTATAGTTTGCCTTAGAAGTTAGTAGTTAATATCAAAATTATTCCGTATTGATTTATATTGTTTTGATTTATTTGTTTTGGAGTTTGTGATTATAGTTTGGTTAATTATTTCATGGACAATTTTTTGTTGCATAAGATTTTGTTAAATATACTAATTAGTTATGTTATTATGTCCATGCAGAGTTGTTGGACGTCGAAAGCAAATGCGTTGCTTCGTATTGTGAATTGATGGGTAACTTTTTTTTTTTTTTTTTGTCTCGAACTTTTTATTTTGTGATATGCTTTGTTTCTTATTACTCGTATTTGATTAAAGTTTGTAATACATACTAATTAATTAATTGATAATAATTTTGCATGAACAACAATCAGTAAATAGTTAATATGTAATTACAATCGTCTACGTAACGAGGTATATTTATATATTGCATATCATTAGTAACATGTTGGTATATTTACTTTTTCCAATTTAATTTTGGTTGAGTTTAAATTCTTCGTAGATTATTTATGGTTGATGAGTCAAGATTATAATCACTTTTAATTTTTATATCATTATGTTACTTATCAAATCTAATTGGTTAAATAAAAGAACTACAACTCAATGAAGGTAACTAAAACTTATGATTAAGTTTATGTACTACTATAAAATTAATCGTAATTCTACAACTTATAAATTTTTTTCCACGTTTTTTAAAACACTTATTTTGTGGAATGATGTCAGAGTTTCTATCAAAGATACTACGGAGTTTTTTTCAATTCAACCCCTCGGTTAATCGAATGATCTTTTTGTTAATCGATTATTATAATTATAGAAATTTTTTAACCAAGTTTTATATGTAATATATTTGATTGTAAACTATAATTACTTGGTAAGTAATTATATTTCTAAATATAATCTTACCATTTTTAGGGCCTGGAGACACATCTTGGCATGAGAGCGGATTCTCTGTCCTATTTTTATGTCCCACTTGGTGTCCCATTACTACATATGATAATAAATCTCATTGGTTATAAAAGATTAATGAAGAAATAATTATATAAACTAGAGATTTATTACTTTATTAAGTAATGGGATACTAAATGGGACATAAAATGGGACAGATGATGAATCTAACTACCGTCTTAACATCTACAGTACATGTTTATGTTATTAACTGTAATACTTGGAATCTATTATGTTGAATGTTAATATAAAGCAATATGATACTCGCACCGGCTAATTTAAAAATAATTATTAATTGTTGTGAAATATGAACAATAATTTTGTTAAAATAAAGCTATTTTGTAAAATAATAATTACTTTAAATAAAGTCATTTGGTTTTCTTAGTACTTTTGTATTTAAATTGAATAAATTTAAGAAAATAAAAAAATCAAATTGATAAAATTGCACTCAATCATACCCTAACTGAATTCGGTTTACACAATCTAAAGTGTTGAATATTATTTGATGTTAATGTAGGCATTGAACTAACTACTCTATATACATCACCGTAATAAAACACTAACAATTAATCTGATTTGTTAGATATTACTCCGTATTTTTTTTTCTCTTTTTTTATGAGCTAAATTAATATTCTTGAAATATTTATTTTTGAATACATAATCTTATCATCAAATGATTACTTTTAATCGAGATATAAGGAAAGCCCATATTTAATTTTGTTATGAATCATTATTGGTAATTGTATATTCCATTGTTTTCTTTTTGGTTTTACTTTGTTCCATGATTATTGTTGCGTAGAAACATACAAAGGCAAATGTAATATGCTTATTTAAAGATATTACTAATCATAACTTTGTTAAGATAATGCTCTATGTTTTTAATAGTTGCTAAATAATCATTATATTAATATTAATATGTTTATTTGATACTTTCTTCATTCCACTCATTTATCATCATCTCTATCTATGATAAATTTAGACAATGAAAACAATTTTATCCCTACAAATCAGATCGATTAAGTCACTGGAAAGACATTTAATTCGTGTTAATTGGGATGGTGGGTCGATTTTGGGGTCGGTCCATCCAAATCCTAACTGTATCACTTCATTGGGTCAATCGAGTTTGTTCAGTTTTATCGGATGTACTTGCAACCCCGGTACCCTTTCTTCGATCCGCCTTGTTTGAAGACCATTATTGATTAGAATCCTCAGCCAACATGAACACCTCACAAATGCCATGTGCAAAAGCTGTACATTTTACATCCTTGTTTAACCAACCATCCATCCTTCGGACTGTACTTGTATCATCTTTGATTGTTGACCACTTGCTTTCATTTCAATGTTTCGCCAATAACGGATGTAGAGGGTCCTAACAATCATACTTCACCGATTGTAGTATTTGATCATCATCACTAATTTGTTTTTAACGCCCGATCATTTAGGTGGGGTAACAAAATTATGGGATTTTCCAATCTGTATCCTGACGTTTGGTATATTTCCAGCTATACCTCTAAATTTATATAGTAAGTCGCTACCGTAACCAAACAAGAGCGTTAAATTTAGCTGTTAGTTTTGTTTTCGATAATTTTTTACCCATTTTTTTTTCAGCATTTACGTCCATATTTTTTCATTAAATAGTTTGTTTCACCCCAATTATTTTCAGACGTTAATCCTTTACAATTTTATGCGAAAATATGAAGGAAAAAAATTGAAAAAAAGGGGTGAAAATTTATAGAAAACAAAACTAACGGTTAAATTTAACGATTTACTCTTGTTTGATCACGGTTGAGACTAACTACATAATTTTAGGAGTACAGCTGGGAATACGGTAAACGTAGTGGTACAATTGGGAAAAGTGAAAAGTAGAGAAATTTATAGATGGAAAAACCCTAAAATTATTGTGGTATAAAACAACTTTTATAACTAAATTGCCGTAATATTTACGTATATTTTGTTAAATCTAAATTGCGGTTCAAATTTAATATACGTGTAAGTCATGTGAAAGTCGGTCTTTCACTAATAAATATAACTAAAAGATGAGTTTTCTGATGTATAAAAAGACTTCATTAAAGTTGATCGAGACTATTATTAACTAAAATGTGACCACTTTTGTACTTCTTGATAGTGGTCACAAATTCACAATATATTCTCAATAGTAGTCATAGTTAGCGTATTTGGTCTCCTATAAAGCGGAGTTCTGCTTTCTTGGGAGAAACGGGTCAAATAGGGGGGAAAAAGACAAAGAACTAGGGGGGGAGAACAACTTTCTCCCCCACTTGTCCTTTGTCTTTTCCCCCCTATTTGACCCGTTTCTCATATGAAACGGGTTACCCGTTTCATATGAGAATTTGTGTAGTTAACTAAGTATAGTCATTTTCTTATGTATCACTGTACTTGTCTTTCACTTCTGCACCTCTCGATAGTAGTCACAATATTCTTAATAGTGATCACAGTTAGCCTCTATGGTCACTTTTTTATGCATCAGCGGACTCAGTTTTCATTTCTTAGTGAAAGACAGTTTTTTAAAGACTTTTCTTTCATAGGCTATGTCAGAATATATAAAGACTTCACATGTGAAGTAGTCCAACATTGGTGATGCAACTTAGAATTGTTCACCTTATAAAAACACGTGTAGTCTCCTACTCTACTACTGGTAATTGGTTTTAGTAAGATTGAATTTTCGTGAGTTTTGAGGTGGTACATTCTCAATCATAACGAGCATGGCTAGACTCTCTCAAAAGTTAACATGATATCAGAACCCATAGTTATATCTGGAGTCTCTTATTATGAAACCGGACCATTTATATGCTGTCGGAATTACACTTTCATTTCGTGTTTGTTAAAATCAATCGTCCAGTTAGATTTATTCATGGAGAAGAATCTCATTATTGTTGGGCTCTTTATAAGGCTTGTCAATGAGTTTGAATTTCATTAAGTTGGAAGTGTGTAAAATTGGTGATTTTACTATTATTAGATCAAGAATTAAATTTGTAAGATAATTTACCACATAAAAAAAAAAGGAAATAAATTATTTTAATTCCATATTAGAAAAACTTCACCAAATTCACCAATCATTCAACTTCATGTAATCTAAATTCCTTTTTAATAGGCTCTATGTGAAGGGGAAGTGTAAATTAGACTCTTAATAACTTTACATATGAGTCTCACATTAATCATGCATGTAAGCTAGGGTTCATAACTTTATAAAGTCTAAAAATTAATCATCTCTTTGCCAATTCAATTGGTTTTAGTATGGAAGGATTCCAGAGGGCTATATGAGCCCATGGGTCGCCCATAAATCAAACTAAGCCTGGTTATCGTTGTGGACCTCCAATCCCTTCTGACAACGACAATATGTGAATCGATCTCATCAATGACTGGGCTTCGCATTTTCGAAGGTATATCAGAATATATAAATCGTACACATGTGAAGTCGTCCGACATTGGTGGTGGAACTGAACACTGTCCACCTTATAAAGATACATGGAACCTCCAACTATTGCCAATTTGTTTTTAGTAAGAATGAATAATTCCAGTGAGTTTCGAGGTTGGACCTTTTGTCTCATAACGGGCATGGCGAGGCCCTCTCAATATTCAACACATAATAATCTCAACCATTGAAAATCATTCCGGTAATACATTCAGCCAATTGTAACTGGTTCTAATAGGTAAAAAAAGAAGGTGAAATCGTTTTTAATTTTTCCAGACTCTTATTTTGAATAAACTTAGAATCTGTATTACCTTTTTTTTTTTCACTTGTTATAGCTAGACCTGTCAAAATCTGACCCCACCCGAGAAATTGTCCGAAACTGACTTGTAAATGCCTCGAAGTAAACCCGCCTTTTCGACACGAATCCGAAATCTACTCGAACCCGAATGAAGCGAAAATAATGGGTAAAAACATGACTCGTAACGGGTCCACCCGGTGGGTCAAAATATTTACGTTCCAGGATATAGAAAGTCATTACCAATTTTTGTTTACATGATGGAAAAATCTTATTTCAAATAAGTTTTAAATATTTGACAACTAATAAATTACTCATAATTGAAAATTAAAATTTTTTACTTAAAACATAATCTTTTTTATTTAATAATTGTATAATCAATTATTTGAACTGTGTTTCATTGGATACTATGCCTTTCCTTATGAAATATTGAAACTAGATACATGTAGAATAAATGAGGAAAAAAAAAAATTATCAATCAAAATAATATTTAAGTTCAAATTTAGCCGTTATACCAAAAAATTAAAAAATTCAATATCGATGAAAAGACGTTAATCAACTCATATTTTGACCATAACCCGACTTGGAATCCGAATACACCCGACTCGTATCTTACCGGAACATGTATTTATTCGACCTGTAAACCGCCCGCCCCATTTGACAAGTCTAGTTATAGCCGATTAAAATTAGAGTGACTATATTATTGGAATGACCTTTAAATAGTTAAATTATACAATGATTATTTTAAGTTTAAATTATTTTTGAAAGATCGGTAGTTGTTGAAATTAATATTGTTAAAAATAGACCCGGTGGATAATGAATAAAGGGATTCCTTGAACATTTAAAAAGTGATAGAGCTTGTGAGTTGTCAAATTGCACTAACAGATGAACAGAGAAATAAAGATCTATGATTGATTAGTTTTATAGAAATTGCAATGCTCATTTATTTACATAACCCTTAGAACAGAAACAATCGTTTGCTTACTATCCACACTTGTGTTTCTTGAAACCAAACCTCTGATGTTCCAAATCATACTCAATGTAGAAATTCTGCTGTTGATAGTTCCCTATTATCACAGCCGGGCCAATCGGCCCACCGGGCGCCGCCGGGCTTGTGTCCGTCACAATGGTTAGGCAAAATGCACCTATGTCTTCGATAAACGAAAAGTAGTTTTCCAAGCCCAATTTCATCTTTGCGCCGCCCTTGAAGTGAAAAACTAGTTCAGGGACCGTGATGTTTTTAGAGCTTGATAGATCGAGGCAGAGCCCAAAGCCGGACTGTGCCTCAATGTGAGAGGCTCGCTTCACATGGCCCATTTGGGCCACGATCTCTTTTACAAGGGGCTCAAAGATGGATCGCTCCATAAAAGTGAGGGTCGACCCTGAGTCCACAATCGTTCCACCGATCCCATTGTCATCGGGGTTTAAGACCTTGTAGGGTATTTTTACCTTTACTTGATTTTTACCCACGGTAATTTTCCTAAGGTTAATGTAGTAGTATTCGTCGTATGGGGATAATTTAGGACTTTTATGAAAAGGCGTGTACCGCACTCCTTTTACTATCTTGCTCGTGCTGGAATCTTTTCCAGCACCAGTTAAGATTAACTTACTATTCCTAGAAGTATCATCAAATTTATGAGATAAAAGACAATAAGAAAACTTTTTAAGATTTATTTGATTAGGTAGCGAGTAAGGAGCCCTTCCAAAGCCGGCAATTCCTGCCGGCTGTTGGACGGACACAAGAGAACATCCAAGAAAGACGTCCTTGACCACTTGACTAGACAGATCGAGGTTCTCAGAGAGAGCCACGCCGGTGGTTGCTCCAAGACCATACTGCAATAGATAGCTCGGACAAGGGGTGGAGCAGTTCCGAAAGTTGGGACCACAATCAGGGCACCGGCTCGCTGCATCGTCCCCGAAGAACCACCCACATTTTTTATTTAGGCACCCAATGACCTTACTAGAAGATGATAACCTAGGGTTGAATTTAGTAATGTTCTTAGGGTCAATATTTGTAAAGGTACAATTAGAGCAAGAGTACTTGGAGGTGCATGGGACCCACACAAGGCTACTACCGGTATCGAACACCAGTGGGATCACTTGAGGTGGCGTCCCAAAGGCGAGCGAGACAGAGTACCCGCCGTAGCTCTTAGGGTAGATTGGGGTGGTCGAAGCTCCATGAAGAGTGAGGGACAATTTAGATGGTTTTTTCCTAGGGTTTTTAAGATGATGTGCTCTTTGAAGAGTTGTTTTTGCAATGTGTGTAATAAAATCCCTCGAATTTTGGTATGAAATTGGTGATAGAGATAGTGTGATTGTGGTTGAAGACGATGGAAATATGAAGGAAGAACACAAAACAAAAAAGAGCAAAATGGAGGACATTGTAGTTTGGTACGAGTTGTTCTTGTTTGTCTTTGTTTTTGGGTAATGTGGAAATGTTTGTGTTATAGATGTGTTTTTGTGTTTTGGGTTTGATAAATTTGATTTTCTTGGGTGTATGTACGTTATTGTCTAGTAATTTGGACCCTCTTCATTTCTTTCTCTCCATTTTCTCTCTAATACACTAATATTTTAATATATTTTCTCTGTTCTTCGTTAAAAATTATTTTTATCAAACAATTACAACCCTTAAAATTTCACAAGAACCGATCTAAATCATTTATAAGAAATAGATGTCCATTTCATTTCAACAAATGGAGAGGATCCTTACCCGTTGTCTAGTGATGCAAGTTGTAGTAGTCATCTAGTCATTCATCAATGATAGAAGATGTATTTTGATTATTTTTTGGTTGAAAATATGAGTATCTAGTTTGATTAGTTAAGTGATTATTCGGAGGGATTTGGGGCCAATGCACATGCCAAACATAGTGAAATCTTGGCTTCTAGCCTTCTACCCTCACGTGAAGCCCCCTTTCATAAAATAAAAGAAAAAATATATAAATTTTTTTAAGTCATCCATTGATGAAGTACTTTAATTTATGTGGATTCTTAATGGGCGGGCTATATAGTAGAATGATTTTTATTAAATTATGAAATACTTTAGGATGAAAAGACTAAAATTCTCTGGTTTAACGGTAGTAATAATAATCAGTAGTATAATTTGGGTTAAATCGACATACTTCCTCCATTCCGTTTGATTACATCGTTTGGCCAAAACAGCATTGAATTAAGGTAGAAGAAAATCAGTGGGGTAGATAATGCTAATTACTTAGATACCCCTACTTTATTGTTTCTGCAGTGGGTTGAGTGGGTATTAGTGAAGGGTATATTGGTCTTTTAGTTTAATAAAGTAGAGACTAAAATAGAAATGTATAGAATTGATTGGAATTTCCGAAAAAGGAATATGTATAGAATCAAATGGAATGGAGGAAGTAATTAATAAGCAATAAAAAATTTGGGTTTGAATTCAATTTACAAATTTTGGTATGATTAGAAATTTCGATATCGTGCTATATAAGGTTGTGTTTTGTTTTTTTTTTTTTTTCCTTAATTTCAGCTTCATTCAATTCAATTTAGTTCAAATCCATACAGTTGAGTTATGATCAGATTAAATTGATTGATTACGTCCAAAAGAACAAGGCCTAAAATTAAGAAATATTAGACATTTTGTTAAATATTAATGATAGAGTATCAATCACTTTTGTAATAGCCTGACTCATCACAGTCGTAATACACCTCACTTAAAGGCGGTGAGATGCACACTTTTAAGTATGTTGTCCTCACTTAAGCCAAAACCAGAAGATCTTGTTACGTGCTGGGTGAAATCACTTATATAAACATATGAAATCCACTTCTCTCAATGTGGAAGGTTTAATGTTTAAACCTCATGGGATGTTACAACTTTACTAAAATTCTATTCAAAAAGTATCAATAAGATTATAGTTTTAATTATGTCTGCCTTGTTAATAAAGCAAGGACTATTTTGGTCTAATTCATTCCATGTATAATCTACTAAGGGCCTGTTCTCTTCGTCTGAAATTTTCTGAACCAATCTTAAGTTTTCTGAAGTTTTCTGAAGTTATCTGAAGTTTTCTGAAGTAATCTGAAATTTTCTGAAGTTATCTGAAGTTTTCTGAAGTAATCTGAAGTTTTCTGAAGTTGTCTGAAGTTTTCTGAAGTTATCTTAAGTTTTCTGAAGTAATCTGAAGTTTTCTGAAGTTGTCTGAAGTTATCTAAGTTTTCTGAAGTTATCTTAAGTTTTCTGAAGTTTTTGGAAATAATATGATATTATTATTATTATTATTATTAATATTATTATTATTATTATTATTATTATTATTATTATTATTATTATTATTATTATTATTATTATAACTTAATTAATTAATTAATCTAGAAATCAAGTTTTAAAGTAATCAAGTTTTAAAGTTGTGCAAAGTAATGTCTGAAGTTATCTGAAGTTATCTGAAGTTTTATGAAGTTTTCTGAAGTTATCTGAAGTTATCTGAAGTTTTCTGAACTAGAGAAAAACTTAAGATGAGGAGAACATGCCCTAATCTTGTAACAACCCGAATTTTCCAACAAAATAAAATAAAGAATTAAAAGGTTTATAAGGAAAAAGAAATAAAATAAAAGCGAGCCACGATGGCGGAAACAGTGGAATGGGATCATTACTAACTAAAACAACCGTCTAGACTTCAAAGCCTAAACAAACGGGAATAAATACCCTTTATAAAGGCTAGCTAAAAGCACCTCTAAACTAATAAAGAGACTAAACCGATAAACATATACAACAATAGAGTTATTCTCGCGGTTATCCTCACTCTTTACCCATCCCTGCGCGTACCTGCCACAAGAAGATGCAACAGCCACAATCAGTGGGGAGTAACTAGGTGCTCCCTAGTCATATTTCAACATAACTAATATATATAACAATACAACCCAAGTGTATGATAAACGTAAAGCAACCTCAAGTTAAGTCATTAGTTAACCAACTCAACTGGCCTATGACCTATAATCAAAGTAAAAGCAACCAACCACCTTAAAACTCATACAACCCAATATAACTGGTTCAATTTAGTTATTCCAGCTCAACTTACATCATAGTAGCTCATCCTGTCATCAACAAAGTGACAATCAATAATCAACTATCGCAAGAGAAAGCACGGAGCACTGGGTAACCACATAACCGTGAATCACCCCGGATCTCACCCTAACCGGTGATACATCCAAACCCTATGGCGGAACCACATAACCGTGAATTCCCTCAACACTGTCTAAATTTGGCCAAATCTCACCATAACCGGTGACGACATAATCATTACCATAGTCTCTAACCATAACCGGTTGAGAACCCAAAGGGCGATATCCGTCCTACAAAACACGTCGTGTAACACCCGGTGTTGTCCGAGGTTATTCGGGCCGGGTTCCCCGTTGAAGTGGTCCATCTGATGAGCTCTAGTGACCTAGTGCTTAAAAGGATTGTAAGTGCTACACATATCAACAAGATGCATCTTCTTTTCTGGTGGCTCATCTTAAGAATTCTTCAGTTAAGCGTGCTCGCTGGAGAGTAGTCTTAGGATGGGTGACCTCCTGGGAAGTTCTCGGCATGCGCGCAGTGAGGACAAAGTCTTGTTTGGAAAGAACCGTGTTGGTGCGTGGGCGATGTACGCGCGACTGGCGAGCTACCGTGAATAACATTTCGGCCTTTAGTTGGGGCGGGTGTTACAAATGGTATCGAGCAACCCGTGACCGTGTGGTCGAATCCTGTGTCTTGTTGGCGGTGCACGCACCTAGTGGGGAGAGTGCGGAATGCTATATTGTAAGTAGCTACCAGGCGCAACGAGGGCGTTGCGTTCTTCAAGTGGGGTGTGTAACACCGGTGTTGTCCGAGGTTATTGATGGGTTCCAGTTGAAGTGGTCCATGTGATGAGCTCAAGTGACCTAGTGCTTAAAAGGATTGTATGTGCTACTCATATCAACAAGATGCATCTTCTTTCTACGGTGGCTCATCTTAAGAATTCTTGATTTAAGCGTGCTCATTTGGAGAGTAGTCTTAGGATGGGTGACCTTGCAGGGAAGTTCTCGGGATGCGCACGCAGTGAGGACAAAGTCTGTTTGGAAAGGGCCCGTGTTGGTGCAGTGGGCGATGTACGCACTGGCGAGCTACCATGAATGACATTTCGGCCTTTAGTTGGGGTAGGGTGTTCTGCGTCGTATCTCCTCACGCACGAGCCATAACCGTACCCGTACGCACACTCAACTCAAGCATACAAACAAGCCAATTCAAACCTGAACCAACTCATAATCAACTTCAATTTAATCTTTCTTTTACTCAAGATCATCACAACTTCCATCTTAAACTCATTAACAACATAACTATCCATTTTACATTCATCCTCATCATTAATCATAGTTAACGGCGCAATAACAAGCTTAATATGGAGTAACTATCATAAGAACTCATAAACAACCTCAATTTAATCATTTTTTTACTCAACCATGTCATAACAATCCATTTAATCCACGCTCATCATCAAATAATATTACGATTTGTCAAAATAAACCAAAATATAGTTCTGAACTTAAAAACAATGTTATTTCCTCATACGGACTCCGATTCAGGTGATTCAAAAGGCTAAACCGCGTATTTTTTCGACGCCGTCACAACTGCTAAACTTTTAGGACACGAAAATAAACGGTCCTGGTCGGGTCGGGTACTGTCCCGGTCGGGACAGACATTTTACCCTCGTACCTCAGCTCAAAACCCACAAAAGCCCTTGGTTCTCTACAATACTCATGCCCAATTACTCCAACACACATACAACCTTAAAGTAACGACCTTTGCATCATAATTCAATAGACTCAACAAGGTGAGACCAACTTGACTCATCCAACAACTCAACCGATCCAAACATTAAAATTCAAAGCAAATTCATCTCTTTCACAATCAAGCAACAATCAAACATCCTAAAGACTCTACTCGGTCTCACACACGTTGAAATACAGGTAGGGCTACACCCAGTTACCTTTTTAGAGCACAAAAACGATCCTAGTCTTCTTCTTCTTCTTCTTCAACGTAGATGACATCCTCCACGTTAAGCTGTTCTTCTCCGTTAAGGTTGATCTCAAAACATAGGAAAAACAATAAAAACTATGCCCTAATACAGAATCATAACTAATTCTACAATTACTATGCTAAAAACAATAAAAGAGAGAAACATTACCGAGGAAAGGTGAAGAATTAAGGTTAAGAGAGAATTAGGGCAAAAAGATTGAAGCTTGAATTTATTTTAGTGGAGTTTTGATGAATTTATAAGGTGAGATTAATGAGAGAGAAGAGAGAGAGATGAAAGGTAGGAGAAAAAAGCAGTAACTGATTTTGAATGAATGAGGAAGAGTTTCAATCTAGGTTTAATTATAATAGAATGAGGTTTAATGAATTGAGCCAAAACATTCTAATCCAAACTCGATCTACTTGACCCAAGTAACACCCTACTCAAACTAAACCCGATTTAAGCTACAATTATGATTTTTCCGAATTAAAATGGAAAATTCCGAATAAAATATATTTGCTTTAAATTAAAAAATAGTCGGGGTGTTACAAATCTATTCCATTATATAGCTTCGAGGTTTTTTAAATGTCAAGACAAGACAAGAAATTATGTTTATTTATTTTCTTTTTGAATTGATATATGACGTGAAGTCGTGAATTGACGAACTTAGCTTTAGGAAAGTACTTGTTCTATAGATTTTTCATTTATCAGGATTTATAGTTTACATTTGTCTTTTACATGTTTTTCACGTTTAGTTTTGTTGATATTTTGAGTAATGTAATTGAAACATTACAAAAGTTTAATATTTTTAAACTTTATAAAAGTTACTCCGGTAGAAATCTAACTGGCTTATATCTATTGTGTGAGGTATTTTTAAACGTGTTTTAGATATCATCATATATTTTATGAGTAGTATCTGAAAAATTAAATATATATATTATTGATTTAGGCCCTGTATGATTACAAGATTTTAGGTTGTCAATTTAATCGGCTGCCTAATTTGACTAAATATTCACTATTTTTTTTATACTGTATTGGGTCGTTTGGTTACCCATTAAATTCATGCATGGGAAGTTGAAATTCCCATGAAGTGAGAAATGTCTCTCTTGTTTGGTTGGCCATTTCATGGAATTGGAACTTTCCGTGAGAAGCAAATTCCTCCATTATGTAGGAGTTCACTTAGTCACTTACCAACACCCCCCTAGGTAAGTAGAACTTCATGCAGGAAGTTACCTCCACCATGTCAACCAAATAGTTTTTTACATTTCCCGTGATTTCCAATTCACGTGATTTTAAAGTTCTTGGAAAATTTATTTTCCTACATCAAACCAAATGACCCCTAAGTGTTTGTATGGCTAACTGGAAAAATATTTCAACTAGCTGAGATAAAAAGTTATTTCAGGTAACTTATTAAGAATAAGTTAACTGATTACAAGTTTGTTTATTATTATACTATTTCACTTATTCATAAAATTCATAATTTTTATCTAACACTCAACATATTCAATTTTTTCGTGTATCGAATAAATTATCATAAAAATTGTAATATTTCTTAGAATGTCCGACAAAAACACAATTTTTTCCCCCAATAAATGACATTTTTTTGTATACATCAATCATAAATTTAATTTATTTTCCACCAAAATTCATATATGAAAAAATATTTAAAACAATTCTTCATTTAGGGCTGTTTTCGAGATTTAAGGGGCCTTGTGCGAAATTTAAAATGATTCCCTGTTTGTTTCTTTTTCAGTTAAATACGTAATTCATTTTATGCGGTATTATGTATTGTAAACTACTCCGTATCATATATAAATAAAAATAATATTTGAACTTTTAATTACCAAAATAAAGTGCTTGCTTGTCGCTATAACTTTTCTTATTGTAAAATGAAGGGGTACTGTACATTATACTCCTTAGTAAAATGGATACTATACATAAACTGACCAATCAAAAAAGACAAAATTCTAATTAGTAACTGTTTGGGTAAACTAGCTGAAAAGCTAGTTGAAAGTTGAAAATGTAGCTAAAACTGAAAAGCTAGCTGAATAGATAGCTGAAAAGGTAGCTGAAAATAACAGATTGATAAGGTAACTGAAATTAATTATATTGTTTGGTAAAACAAGCTGAAATAATAACTGAAATAAATTAATTGACATAAAAGAACATGATTTTTATTTTATGGATAAAGTTATAAGGGTATAATAATAAACAAACTTGTAACCAGATAGCTTATTTTTTAATAAGTTACCGAAGTAGCTTTTTATTTCAGCTAGCTGAAATAGTTTCCAGTCAACCTTATCAAATATTTCTAGATAAAAGCAGGTAGCTGAAATTTTGATCAAACCAGCTAGCTGATCAAATAAGCTAACTAAAATGTGTTACCAAACAATGCCTTAATCAAACAAGTTGATTGTCCAGTTATCATTTATTGGTGTATGACTGTATGTCAATATCTCCACTTAAACTAACCAATAAAAATAACCTTTAATTGGTGTATGGTCATGATTAATATTTGGGTTAATCGTTGATAGACGATATAGGAGTACAATCTTAAATAATTTTGATAACTTTGATGGCACCTCACATTTTAAATTCAATTAATAGTATCAAATGTAAATATTTTTTTTTTTCTGGGGTTTTTTTTTTTTTATTTTTTTATTTTTGCAAAATAAACATTTGTACGTAAATATTCTATTGTTCTTTACTAAATTTTATAACTCCATTTTGTACAATAGTCAATACTCAATACTCTGTCTATTGTGTCAATATCTTTAATTAACGGCAAAAATTATACTTTGTAATTAAGTTGATATTCATAACATATTCATGAAAGCAAATCAAACAACATCTCACAAAACTATATTTATACATACTTTGTAATATATTAGAAGTTCTTTTAACAAATTTGCTCACTTTTATATAAAGTCAGAAATACAATTGATAACAATAGATCGGAAGAAAAAATACTTACGAATACTTGTTAGAAACTATGTTTTTGAAATTCTAAATTTAATTCTATACAATAACATTTGTTAATCAATCATCAATATATATATCTATATCTATATATATATATATATATATATATATATATATATATATATAGAGGTAAGTTATATGAAGTCCACTAAATAGAGAAATCTTGAGAAATCTTGAGTTAAATACAAAATTGAAAATCTGTGGAAATATTTGAAATCTTAACATGAAAGTTTGAAATATCAAAAATGGTATTTGAAATACCAAGGGGTTGTCTCTAGGCCCAGACTTCTGGCCTGACCTACTGGGACAACCCCTTGGTATTTCAAATACTTGATATTTCAAACTTTCAGGTTAGTATTTCAAATATTTCCGTTAGTATTTCAAATTTTTGGTATTTCAAACTCAGTACTTTCAGTACTTCCAAAATTTATAGTACTTTGTTGAATCTATTTCTATATATATATATATATATATATATATATATATATATATATAATCACAATAAAAGTATGAGGTTGATTTAGTAAAGTAAGTATTGTTTTAGTCAAATAATTTTCGGTTTCCTTTGAGATGGGCAGTTAACTAATGAGTTAGGTAAATTCGTAAAATTAGTCAATGTAGCCGTTCATACAAAAGTGTAGAATGATTGCAACCTTTGTAAAACTGAATCATTAGCCGTAATGCATGGGATAATAAACGAACATGCATGTACGTTTACAAACATGTGAATTGATTTGGGCTGGAAAATTATTAAAAGGCATGGGATTAGAGAATGACTTCTTAGGATTTCACACTTGTAAGTTGTAAACTAGGGGACGTAGGAACCAAATTACTCCCACCATTTCGAATTCTACACACTTACTGTTTACACGTACGTACGCTGATGTATGTTTTCTTATTTTTATATTTTTAATTACATAATACAAAAAATTATAGAAATTAAATTACAGAAATTAGATATTAAAAATGCACTTGAAAAAATGATTAACACAAGATCACACATGACTATTTTTTATTTTATATATTAGAAGTTATATCGAATTTTTTTTATTATTTGTAAATAGTGCCTAAAACGCAAATGTATAGAATTCAATGGAATTGAGAAAGTATTAGGGAGATCAAAATTTGAAATCTTCACCATCTTGACCATCCAATTATGATAAGATTCCCTGTTTCATTTTGTTGTACTTATGAGGAATTAATTTGATGTACGTTTGTGCATAGATACAGAGGTTTATATAAAAATACAAACTACAACTAAACCCTAGGAAGGAGTTGTTTACAGTACAATTCTAGAGAGTACACTTTACATAAATAACAGATACAATAAAAGAAAAATATTAAATATGAAATCTATTAATATTTTTAAAATTATTATTTTGATCAGGTTCCCGCAAGCTGGACGGTCCTGTCGAGAGGCCAAGCTTGAGAAGTAGATAGTGAAAGCGCGCATGCGAGAGGGGTTTAGTCAGTAAGTCGGCCAATTGATCGATCGGTACCAGAATTATGACAAACCTGCAATTGACTGAGTTGCACCTGTTCTCGAACAAAGTGGAAGGCAAGTGCGAGCTCGAGATGTGACATACGAGAGTGAAAAACCGGATAGGCTGAGTAGTGAGTGGCACCAAGGTTGTCACAATAGACTAAAAGAGTGACGGATGATGTTGAGTTATAAAATTATCGCAAGGGTATGGGTCAGTTGTAGCGCTTACGAGTCGATCTCAGGTAGGTCAGGGACTAAGTACTTGTGTTGTCTAAGATTATGAGCTATCTACGCAAATCATAAAAAAAATATTATTTAATCTAAAACACAGAAATATAAATGTAAATTAATAAAGATGCGAGATAACGATAAATACAAGAAATACTAGGGCGTAGGTATCACCGTATCCTAACCAATTGAAATTAGTTGACGCACTAACTCCGTTACTGACATATCGAATTGTTTTTCGGGTTATTTTTAAGGCGGAATCCGACTCTTTTACACAATCTCGACTTGGGTTCACTCGAAAACTTACAAGTTAAGATTCGACACTCGTATGCGATTATCTCAAAGAAATAATCAATCATATAAACCACAATCAACTTGTGGATATCCGTATCCGTACCCTCCCGCAACAAACCCTGTGATGGAACGGACTTTTTATTTGCATGCTTTTACGTTGACTTAGACGGTACTAATTATGTCGAAATCTAAGTTGAGTTGTTTTAGTGTCAAGATGAGTCGATGTGTCATCACGCTTAAATAAATTTCCTTTCGTTCATTTAGAGTCTAGCTTGTCCCGCGTCTCGTTTCAACCAGCATGTGCATTCCCTTTCCAATTTAATTGACACTTTTACATTAATTAGGCCCAATTCAATTCTCCTAAATTCCCAAATTTAGGCCCGGTAGCTAAAACCGCTGTTTAGCAGTTTCATTTGCACAATACGACCTTGCGGGTCTTCTCATTTCAAAATATACACCCAAATGCAACATCTTTACATTTTTCGGGTCTCGGCCCAAAAACTGAGCCCGACCCATTCTTGGCCCGCTTCCCAAGGCCCGGAGCTCTCTCGAAATATCTTGTATAGCTGCTAAAACTTTATACACGGTATTCTTGAAGCACAAGCAAGAGATTTCCAAAATACGTTAAACCGGATTGAGGAAATACGAAGTACTGCCCAACCTTCAAACCGTAAAGTACTTTATGGTTTAGGGGAAAACCGCAAAGCACTTTGCGGTTTAGTGGGCAAACCGTCACATACTTTACGGTTTGCCTGCCTGGTTTTTTCCGGGTTTTTCCTAATTTCTTCGTAATCTCTACTATAAATACCCATACACCCCATCACAATTTGGATCATCAATTCACAAGCCCTTTACAGCACACACACAACTCTCTCTAAGCCTCAATCACCCAATTCTTCACACATCCCGTATTGAATTCATCTCCTTTCGTTCAAGCGAAACTCTGCTGGTTTCGAAGCTCAAGACATGTATGTCTCGATCCTAATTTGGATTAAGTGTTTTTTTTGTTTTAGACTAATAAAGGGACTACACTGGTGCCCAATTTGGCTTTGGTCGTGAGCTTGTTTTTCATAAGACGGTCTTGCACCTCGAATGCACACCACATTCTTAACATACCTCACCAAAGTCGCATAAGTACACCCCTCTTTAAATGAACCAAACAGACTTTATTTTAAGTTTATGCATCTGCATCCTCATCTTGCATTAAATCAACTTAACAATGAATTCGACATTAACTGTACCGTTTTCGTTAACAAATTTTAACCATGCTTAACTAAGAGTTTTAAACAACCTTTTGCATATGCATTCATACATCTTTTTGCATTCAATATCGCACTTGTACATAGCGAATTACTTAAGCTCAAATATCTCCAATAGATTGTTCGTCGGTGATAGATGTTATTTTTACCCCCGTCCCGAGCTGCTTTTTATTGTCAAAATGCGCCTTACGGGGCCATTTTGTTCTCACATTACGTCCTAGAGGCGCTTTTTTTGTGTTTCCGTGTTTTGCAGTATTTTATACATTTACTAGGCATTTGAGCTGAAAAGTGTAGGATTATATCGGTATATAGTCCTTTTAAAAGTGGTCAGTATCAAAAGTAGTTTCCCCGACTAGAGAGTTACTTAACTGAGAAACAAATCATTATTCGAGCATGGTCATGCATTTTCAGTTACAGCTTCTCGAGTGGCCCTGAGAAAAGTATTATAACTCGATGGAAGTTGGATATTTTCCTCAACTCGAATCATGCAGATGTAAGCGCAGCATGAAATGACCCAGTGAAAATCTACTTGGCCTCCTGTTACGGTCGACCGTGAGAAAGAAACCAAAGTCACCCAAAAACTGCCCTAATCTCAAGAGACAGTCGATAGTCAAAAGAATCGACTCTAGGAACACTATGGATGTCCTATCCACGACCCGACACCTAATATTCTGAAACATTTAGGACTCCATGTTGTCGTCACAAAAATGTCCTACGCGATTTCAGTAAACCCGCATCTGTGATCGATTAGTCAACAGTATGACTTATGGCTCGTTAAACCCACCATCAATCGACGTCACAAAATAATTGCCTGAGTTATCAGCTCGTGTAGGCGATCACGTACCAAAACAAAATATAAAGCAATTCAGTTCACTTTGAGGTGTTCAACGTTGTCTGCACAACCCTCATGAAAAACAATATATAAAACAAAACGATGATTTTATTAGTAGGTTTATGAAAAAGATACACGTGTCCATACAAACAACTAATACAACTCAGGAACACGCTTAATTCCCATGGAAATAACATGCCCTTCATGCTTATCATATCTCAACGATTTAGTGAGAGGATCTGCTACGTTATTATCCGTGGCAATCTTGTCCATCACTATCTCCTTCTGCTCCACGTAATCTCGGATCATGTGAGCCTTTCTTTGCACGCGTCTGAGACTTGTTCTTTGGACTTGGCTCTTCGCTGGAAGATGGCACCACTATTGTCGCGATAGATGGTGATCGGGTCATTCGAACTAGGAACTCTGATTAGTCCTTGTAAGAAGCGACGCATCCATATAAACTTCGCTGCGGCCTCTGAAGCGGCATAGTACTCGGACTCGATCGTTGAATCTGCTATAACGGTTTGTTTGGAGCTTTTTCCAATAATCCTTGGTAATCATTAAAGAGTAAAGCGTATCCAGATTGAGACTTCGAGTCATCTCGATCCGTTTGGAAACTAGCATCTGCGTAACCGATTGTGCATAGCTCAGTGTTTCCTCCATAAGTCAATACCCAATCTTTAGTCCTCCGTAGGTACTTAAGAATGTTCTTTACAGCCATCCAGTGTGTTTCACCTGGATTGCCTTGGTATCGGCTCGTCATACTAAATACATATGTCACGTCCGGACGTGTGCATATCATGGCATACATGATCGATCCTATAGCTGATGCATAAGGAATCCGACTCATGCGCTCGACCTCTTCCGATGTCTTTGGTGCTTGAGCTTTACTTAATTGCACTCCAGAGATCATTGGAAGGTTCCCCTTCTTGGAGTTGGTCATGCTGAACCTCTCAAGAATCTTATCTATATAAGACTCCTGACTGAGGGATAACATCCGTCGTGATCTATCTCTATAGATACGGATCCCCAAAATTCTTTGTGCCTTGCCCAGATCTTTCATCTGGAAATGGTTCTTCAACCAAACTTTTACCGAAGTTAAGAGAGGTATGTCATTCCCAATCAAAAGTATGTCATCGACATATAGTATTAGGAAGACAATCTTGCTCCCACTCGACTTGATATATAGACATGGTTGCTCGACCAATCGAGTGAATCCATTCTCTTTTATCACTTGGTCGAAGCGATGATTCCAACTCCGTGACGCTTGCTTAACTCCGTAGATGGAACACTTAAGCTTGCAAACCTTCTTAGGATTGTTAGGATCTGTGAAACTTTCGGGTTGTACCATGTACAACTCCTCCTCCAAATAACCGTTTAAGAAGGCTATTTTCACGTCCATTTGCCAAATTTCATAATCATGAAAGGCGGCAATCGCTAAGACAATCCGAATGGAACGAAGCATGACTACGGGTGCAAAAATCTCATCATAGTGCAACCCTTGCACTTGAGTGAAATCTTTTTCCACTAGTCGTGCCTTGTATATATCTGGTTGTCCTTCTACAGATCGCTTTATCTTGTAAAGCCATTTGCACTAAAGAGGCCGAACATTATCAGGTAAGTCAACCAGATCCCATACATTGTTATCATTCATAGAGTCCATCTCGGATTGCATGGCTTCTTGCCATAACTTTGAGTCAGAACATGTCATGGCACCTTTATAGGTTGCGGGTTCGTTACTCTCAAGGAGTAAAACGTCGTCTCTTCCATTCTCCTTGACCATATTGATAAGGTTTAGTCGCGTCACCTAATTAAAAGTAAATCCGAACAAACTCTAACGGGTATCAAGGGTAAGTCGGGTATCGTATCCGCAGGGAGATGGTCGCAATGTTGGTTTTTTTGAACGATTCTAGTCTCGGTTCGAGTAGTTATGGTTACTAAACACTAAAGTGGAAAAGTAAGGGTTTAAACTTAGGGAAAAAGGTCTAGGGAATTGGGGATAGCAAGGGTGTAGCTAGGACAAAGGATGGTGACAGAAATGAGTCGGGAATCGCGTGTGCTAAGAAATAGGCTCGACCTCTCGGTTCTAAGCGTCCTCTAGGTCTCAAATGCGGGCTCTCGCAACTTACAATTGAGGGTCCTAATGGTTAGTCTCGTGCCCGTAGAGCTACCTCTAGTTCGAACCCAAGGGAAGGTCGATTTAGAAATTGTTTAGGCTAAATAACATTAGAAGAGTAAAAAACATACGAAAGACAAAAAATGACAATAATAGGGGTGATTTGGTTTAAGGGGTGATTTGGTTTAATTCAAGTGTGCAGTAAAAATTCTACTAAGAAGCGAAACAAACAATCCAAAGCAAAATAAACTACTAGATAAAAATAAATGTAAACTAATATTTTAGTGCCTCAATTTAAAATGACTTTCTCCTCCTCTCGTCGCAAAGATCATCACTAAACTCGAATACTCACTTAATTACTTGCCTCTAACACTCAATGTAAGGAAATAACTCATTCCCGACATGCATTTCATCGAACACTTACAAACCACACAACGCATGAGAATTAAATAAGTTTTCGAGCATGCATGAGAAGCATAAGGCATATGAGTGTAAGAAATAAATCATCAAGCAATAAATCACTAATCACAAGTCAATAATCTTAGGAGACAGATTTGTAATGTCAAGGAGATGATTCAGTCTGGCTTTGATGATGGTCAGTGGTCTATTAGTCCTGGTTATTACCCAGTGAAGAATTGTTACAATTGGTTAAGAACTCATAGAGAACAAGCTCCTTGGTCTTTAGAATGTCAGGGGCCTGAATACGCTTACTAAGCAACGAAAAGCTAAATGGTTTATTCATTCTAATCATGTTGGCTTATTTGGTCTCCTTGAGACAAAGGTTAGCTCCTTGTCTCAAAATGTGTATAATAACTTTCTGTTGAGTGGTTGGTGTATTTCTACTAATAATAGTTGGCATAAGGGTGGTCGTATTTGGGTTGTTTAGGATCCTTCCATCTTTGAGGTGGTGTTTTGTATTATTCGGCTCAATGCATTAATATGGTAGTGACTGATGTTGTATCTAAGCTGCGTTTTTGTTTGTCGATGGTTTATGGTATGAATGATGTTACTGGTAGGAGTGATTTATGGCAGCAATTATTAGCTTTTAATCCTGGGTCCAACTTCCCATGGCTAGTGTGTGGTGACTTTAATACGGTTTTGGCTCACTCTGAGAGGCTGGGTGGCTCGTGTACGGAGAGGGAGATAGCTGAGTTCCAAGACTGTGTTGTGCGTTGTGAGTTGACTGTGCTCCTTCAATTGGTGCGTTTTTTACGTGGAACAATAAGCAGACTGAGGGTTCTCGGATTTATAGTCGTTTAGATAGGGCCTTGGTTAATGATGGTTGGTTGCGGGATATGAGTTTGATGTATGCCCACTTTTATGCGAGGAACTTTTGATCATACACCTTGTATTTTACGTATTCAGGGGCAATGTGTTGGGGGGAGGAAGCCATTTAAGTATTTTACTATGTGGAGTTCTTCGTCTTTGTTCATCTCGTGTTTGGAAAACTGGTGGCAAGAGCGTGTTCGCGGCACTAAAATGTATTCTTTGGTGAGGAAGTTAAAGGCTCTGAAAGTTCATCTACGAAACTTCAACAAGGATCACTTTTTTAATATTGAAAATTATGCTCATATTGCATGGCAGAACCTTCAATATATCCAACAGTTATTAGCTGATCACCCTACTGATGGTTCTCTAATTGCATGGGAGAGGGCTGTTATTGTTGAGTATAATGAGCTTAATCAAGCTTGTTTGCAATTTCTTAGTCAGAAGGCTAAAGCGTCTTGGCTCCGAGATGGTGACACAAATACTAAGTATTTCCATGAGGTGATTAAAGTAAAACGTTCCCGGAATCCTATTGTATCTATTGAGGATATGCATGGTGTGGTAACTACTGACCCGTGTGGTATTCAACAAGCGTCTGTTCAATTTTACACTCATTTGTTGGGTTCTGATTTGCCTTCTGACCTTGTTAATGGGGACATATATAGTACGAAGTGGTCAAGTTTGTGAGGCTGGCCACTGGTCTTTGCTATCTTGGCATGTTACCATGAAGGATATCAAATAAGTCATGTTTAGCATACCGGGTGTCAAAGCCCCTGGTCCTGATGGTTTTAATAGTTTGTTCTTCAAAGATGCGTGGACTGTGGTGGGGGATGACGTGTGTGCTGCTATTCTAGATTTTTTTCATACGGGTAAACTCCTTAAGCAACTCGGTGCTACGACACTTACATTGGTGCCTAAAGTTAATAGCCCCCGGTCTGTGCCACAATTCCGTCCGATTGCTTGCTGTAATACTATGTATAAGGTGATTTCTAAACTGTTATGTGCTCGTCTTTCTGATGTATTACCTGATCTTATTAATCAAAGTCAAGGTGGCTTTATCAAAGGTCGGAGTATTGTTGAGAACATTCTTATTTGTCAGGATATTGTTCGCCTTTATGGTAGGGCTGCGGTTTCCCCTCGATGCTTATTCAAATTTGATTCGAGGAAGGCCTATGATTCTGTTAGCTGGAAGTTTATTGTTGAGATTCTTGAGTATTTTAATTTTCCTACTCACTTTCGTCGTCTGGTTATGGAGTGTATGACTAGTGCTAGTTACACTATTTCTATCAATGGTGAAAATTGTGGCTTTTTCCAAGGGAAGAGAGGATTACGTCAGGGAGATCCTATCTCTCCCTTGATTTTCACTTTGGCTATAGAATACTTGAGTCGCATTTTAACTTGTGCTACTTCCGTGATGCAGTTTAACTACCACCCTCTTTACAAAAAGTTAAAGCTGACACACCTTATGTTTGCTGATGATTTACTATTATTCTATAAAGGTGATGCCCCTTCGATTCTTGTTCTCTTGCGATCCTTCTCATCTTCCTCTAAAGATTATGGACTTCAGATGAACCCCTAGAAATCTTGTGTCTACTTTAATGGGGTCTCCTCGTTGATTAGATCTGACATTTTTTTGATTTCTGGAATTCACGAAGGCTCGCTTCCTTTTCGTTATTTGGGCGTACCTATTATTGCAGGTGCCTTAAGCGGAAGGATTGTGTGGTTTTGGTAGATAACATTGTTGATCGTATTCGGGTCTTGGTGCTCGAAAATTATCATATCTTTGGGAGACTTGTTCTTATTAACTCATCCTTACTTCTTTGTATAGTTATTGGCATGCTATTTTTATTCTACCTAAAGGTGTTCTTGCTAGAGTTAATGCAATTTGTAGGAACTACCTTAGGGATGGTTCTTCTGATTACACAAAGTCTCCTCCCGTTTCATGGGATCAAGTCTGCTCCCCTAGAAAAGGGGGTGGTTTGGGAGTTAGAGATTGTGTTAAATGGAATATGGCTGCTGTGGGGAAAATTGTATGGTGGATATCTACTCGGCCTGATAAACTGTAGGTTCAATGGGTACATCATATATATCTTCGAGGTCGAGCTTGGACAGATTACTCTCCTTCTTCTGATTCATCATGGTATTGGCGTAAACTATGCCAGTCCCGTGAGTCCCTAGAACTTTTTTTGGGAGATGGCTCGCGTTCTTCTAGTGAGTTTTCTGTTAAAGCTTATTATAAATGGTTGGCACGGCCTGTCACTCGGGTGTCGTGGTTTAAGCAAGTGTGGAATAATTGAGCTGTTTCTAGACATGTACTTATCACTTGGTTATTGGTTAATCAAGGCTTGAAAGTGAAGTCTAAACTGCTGGTGTATAGAGCTGTTTCGGATGATCTCTGCTGCCTTTGTGCAATGACTAGGGAGACTTTCTCTCATCTTTTTTTTCACTGTCATTATGTGTCCTCTATTATAGGTTATTTGTCTGCCAGTTTTGATGTGAACTTTGGTCAGGGTAATTGGCTAGAGGTGGTGTCAAAGCGTCGTTGGTCTAATGTTAAGAAGAGGATCATGGGAGCCGTGGTTGAGGCATGCTGGTACTATACTTGGATTCAGCGAAATGAATCTTGGGTTAATTTATGTGTACTTCATCCTAAGTGGATAGCGGATTCTATTAAGAGGGATGTTGTAAATAGATTTCGATTGTTATGCATTTCTGTCTCTAGTAGGGACAAGGAGTGGCTTAACCGAATTGGCTTGATGTAATTTGCGTTGTTTGATTAGTATTAATGAAAGCTTACATTTTACCAAAAAAAAAAAAAAACAAGTTCCTTGGTCTGAGGTTGTTTGGTATCCTCTAGTCATCCCCAAGCACTCCTTTATAACTTGGTTGATCTTAAGTGATAGCCTAAAACTGAAGGATAAGCTTTCTAATTTTGGCATTACTAATGATGATTTATGCTATATTTGTTTGTCAAGATCAGAAACCATCACTCATTTGTTCCATGAGCGTGTTTATGTGAGAAGGATTGCGCGGCTACTATCTACACGTATTCAAGTAGAGGTCAGGAGGCTGCTTTCTTTGATTGCTAGCAGGCCTAAAAGATGGAGTAAAACCAAAACTATGGTATGTGATGTAGCTCGGTTGGCTATGTGGTATTTGGTGTGGATGCAAAGGATTGAGGCTTGGCTACATTTTCAACTTATGTCTCCTGAGTGTATTGTGCAACAAATTATGAGTATTCTTAGGAATCGAGTTAGATGTATTAATCAGATTTCTCTTAGGGATAAGATATGGATGAAAAATGTTAGTCTCATGAATTAGTTATGTAATCAAAACTATGTTTGTATCTTTCACATTGGAATGAAATTACTTAAATTTTCACAAAATTAAAAGTCAATAATCTTAATCAACACACATAATTCAAGAATTCACATGAATATGAGGTTGATAATGTTGCTAAGATGAAAATCAATGACAATCCAGCATCAATAAACATCCAACAACCAATAAAATCACTAATGACAAGTTAATCATGCTTAATCACAAGTAAATCAATCACTAAACATTCAAAACCAAGATTAATGACAAAACAAAACAAGCAAAAGAGTGATATTTTGGCTCTTAATGCTTGAGAAGGAAAATCAGATCAAATTAAACCAAGAATTTTAAGATTAGCCACACATAATTATCTAATTACAATATAATTACTTTTTTCCGTACAAAAAGTGGGCAAACGGGGATAATCTAATATAATAGATGGAGTAATATTTAGAGAGAATTTTTAAAGATATAAGTTAATTATAATAAAAATACTTAGATAATAATTAGATGATGTCTTAATTAACTAGAGAGTATATATATAATATATTGATATATATATATATATATATATATAGAGGGTCAAGATCCGTCTTTTGACTACAGTGCACTGTAAATCACCTACACAGGTACAAATTTGTGTGTTAGGTACACAAATCTGTATGTTAGGTACACAAATTTCTGTATTAGGTACACAAATGTGTGTATTAGATACACAAAAAAGTCAATTAGATACACAACAAAATACCAATAAACACACTGTTTTAATATAAAAATTTCAGTTTTTTATTTAAAATATCATTCGGATGACGACAATTTGGACAATTTGGCAGCTCGGATACACAAATATATAACCTCGGATACACAAAACTATTATTTGGCTACACATAAAATGATTGTCGTGGAAGGCGGTCGTCGTGCGTGGTTGCAGGTGGCGAGGTCGAAGGTGGTTTACCTCAGATCTGAAAGAGAGAGGAAGGACCACGACGGTGGTGAAAGAAGAACGGCGAGTGAGGCCGGTGGGGTCGCCGATATAAATAGATCTGAGGACCACGACGGTGAGAGTGAAAAACAGAGGACCACGATGATGGCCGGCGAGGGTGAAAAATAGAGGAGATCACCGTGTGTGTTGGTGAGAGTGGCGTTTGTGGATGCTTGAACGATGGGGATGGGCGTCAGTGGTGCAGTAGACGGTGGCCAGTGGGTGTGAAAATTAGATTAGGGTACCGCGCGTGATAGTTACAGTGGCAGCCATGGACGCCTAGATGTAGTGATGACCGGCTTGCGGTCGCCTGATGATTCGTCGGTGTTGGCGGTGGCCGCCATTAGAAAAGGAGGCAGGTAGTTGAGGAGTTAATGGAGGTGATTTAGGAAAAAGGATGCATGAGAGAAGGGGATTTAGGGTTTTGAGGAGTTGGGCTTTAATTTTTTGTTTGGTGGGGGTTAGTTTTGTTTAGTGCGTCTGGTGACTGCGGGATCCGTGATTCTATATATATATATAGAGATAAGTTCTATCAGTCGATAGTGCAGAGGAAAGTGTTGAAGTCAGAATTGATTTTAACCAAAAAAGTTGATTTTAACCAAACAAAAATTGATTTTAACCAAAAAATTTTTCATTTTAACAAAGCATAGTGAATTCCAAAATTTCACAGTAGGTTAATGCACACGGTCTGGGCCGTGGGACAAAAATTTTGGAGACCTAATCTCAGTGTTTTGTTAAAATCCATTTTTTTAGTTAAAATCCATTTTTTTCCGGTTAAAATCCACTATTTTGGAGAATCGGAAAATCTTGACTTTGCGAGGCAAAATAGTTAGCTGTCTCAAAATAACTTATATATATATATATATATATATATATATATATATATATATATATATATATATATATATATATATATATATATATATATATATATATATATATATATATATATATATATATATATATATATATAGTCAAGTTCAATTAAGTTGACAAATATTAGTGCAGTTCTGGTGGTGAAACTTGTTATTAATGTTTGGAGAAACTGTTGTTCTTTGTAAATGAAACTGTAAATTTAATACCAGACTAATAAGATAGAAATACAGTTTCATTTACAAAGAACAACAGTTTCACAAAATATTAATAACAGTTTCACCACCGTAGCCAGCGTACCAATATTTGTCAACTTAATTGATCTTGTTTATATATATATATATATATATATATATATATATATATATATATATATATATATAACGCTAGAAATCGTGCTTAACTTGGTCGAAAAATATAAGATGAATATGTCCAAAATAGAGTTCTGCGCACAGCTCAAAAGGGAAAAAGAGTTGTTGATGTAGAACGGACTTGATATTTTGCAGCGGAAAATAAAAGATATGACTTAGTTAAGAAAATCTCGCAAGACCCCTCAACGACTAAGACTAGAATTAAACTAGCAAACTCGCAAGACTACTTGATAACTCTTTTTCGGTAACTCTCAACCTCGCAAGGAATCAAGTTAACAAGAATTCAACCTCGCAAGGAAGAATTAACACTCTTATAACTCGCAAGTTAATAAGAACACACAAGTATAAACTTGAATTTTATTTCTCAAAGTAATTTGAAAAATAAGGTTACAATCCAACCTTATTTATAGTACTCTAAACAACTATATTGGTCCTAGGCTAATTAGGAAACCAAATTATTCATCAACTAAGACTTTCCTAATCTAATTAGGAAATAAACTAACAAAATAAAATCAACTAAAAGAAATTATTACTCCTACCACTCCTAGGAAACTTTTCCAAATTTATTTGCAACTAAATAAACTAAATAAAGATAAGAAAATAAGCTAAATTAACGCGATTCAATTTTAGGAAAGTCGTGTTTCCAGTCGTGTTTGAGAAAACATCTTACCATCACTTTCTCACATTATTGTGCCTTTTCAGATTATTCTCTCTAATTTAGTCATTTGTTTATATTTCTATTTTAAAAATGAGCGTAAATTGATGATTTTCTTCTTATAAAATTATCTTATAATAATTAAAATCGATTAGATGGGAAGTGAATAGTTGTACTTATGTTATTATGTTTGAGTATTGAATCAAAATTATAAGTCACATAAAAACGTTATATTCGCAAAATATAAAGGTAAACAAATAACTAAATCGAAGGGAATAGATTTAAAGGGATACAGTATGTTGGTTAAGTGTGATTTGTGTCATTAGGTTTGATGAAATTTTTAATTCTTGTTTTTTGTGCATAATCTATCAGCTGATATCGAACTAATTAATATATCTATATAATTGGAGATTTTTTCGAGCGACGTGGTAGTCTCCAATTTTTATAGGACTCCTAATTTAATTTTTCAAATAATTAATAACAATTTTTATGTGATATAAATAAATTAAGTTTAAATATTATAAATAAAAAATACTTCCTCCATTAGTTTGATTACATCGTTTGACCAAAACACGGTAATTAAGGTAGAAGAAAATCAGGTGGGGTAGATAATGGAATTACTTAAATACCCATACTTTATTGTTTGCAAGTGGGTTGAGTGGGTATTAGTGAAGGGTATATTGGTCTTTTAGTTTAATAAAGTAGAGACTAAAATAGAAATGTATAGAATTGATTGGAATTTCCGAAAAAAGAATATGTATAGAATCAAATGGAATGGAGGAAGTATTAAATAACAGTGCACCGTACATGTCCAACTCCTTTGATACTCAAATTTTGATTAAACTTAGGATAATTTAAAGAGTTTGAATAAAGTTAAAATACTTAGCACATGTAGCCTATTTATAGTTTGCCTTAGAAGTTAGTAGTTAATATCAAAATTATTCCGTATTGATTTATATTGTTTTGATTTATTTGTTTTGGAGTTTGTGATTATAGTTTGGTTAATTATTTCATGGACAATTTTTTGTTGCATAAGATTTTGTTAAATATACTAATTAGTTATGTTATTATGTCCATGCAGAGTTGTTGGACGTCGAAAGCAAATGCGTTGCTTCGTATTGTGAATTGATGGGTAACTTTTTTTTTCTTTTTTTTTTTGTCTCGAACTTTTTATTTTGTGGTATGCTTTGTTTCTTATTATTTGATTAAAGTTTGTAATACATACTAATTAATTAATTGATAATAATTTTGCATGAACAACAATCAGTAAATAGTTAATATGTAATTACAATCGTCTACGTAACGAGGTATATTTATATATTGCATATCATTAGTAACATGTTGGTATATTTACTTTTTCCAATTTAATTTTGGTTGAGTTTAAATTCTTCGTAGATTATTTATGGTTGATGAGTCAAGATTATAATCACTTTTAATTTTTATATCATTATGTTACTTATCAAATCTAATTGGTTAAATAAAAGAACTACAACTCAATGAAGGTAACTAAAACTTATGATTAAGTTTATGTACTACTATAAAATTAATCGTAATTCTACAACTTATAAATTTTTTTCCACGTTTTTTAAAACACTTATTTTGTGGAATGATGTCAGAGTTTCTATCAAAGATACTACGGAGTTTTTTTCAATTCAACCCCTCGGTTAATCGAATGATCTTTTTGTTAATCGATTATTATAATTATAGAAATTTTTTAACCAAGTTTTATATGTAATATATTTGATTGTAAACTATAATTACTTGGTAAGTAATTATATTTCTAAATATAATCTTACCATTTTTAGGGCCTGGAGACACATCTTGGCATGAGAGCGGATTCTCTGTCCTATTTTTATAATAAAACTTGGTGTCCATTCCCATTACATATGATAATAAATCTCATTGGTTATAAAAGATTAATGAAGAAATAATTATATAAACTAGAGATTTATTACTTTATTAAGTAATGGGATACTAAATGGGACATAAAATGGGACAGATGATCTGCTCTCATCTTGGCATCTACGGAGTACATGTTTATGTTATTAACTGTAATACTTGGAATCTATTATGTTGAATGTTAATATAAAGCAATATGATACTCGCACCGGCTAATTTAAAAATAATTATTAATTGTTGTGAAATATGAACAATAATTTTGTTAAAATAAAGCTATTTTGTAAAATAATAATTACTTTAAATAAAGTCATTTGGTTTTCTTAGTACTTTTGTATTTAAATTGAATAAATTTAAGAAAATAAAAAAATCAAATTGATAAAATTGCACTCAATCATACCCTAACTGAATTCGGTTTACACAATCTAAAGTGTTGAATATTATTTGATGTTAATGTAGGCATTGAACTAACTACTCTATATACATCACCGTAATAAAACACTAACAATTAATCTGATTTGTTAGATATTACTCCGTATTTTTTTTTCTCTTTTTTTATGAGCTAAATTAATATTCTTGAAATATTTATTTTTGAATACATAATCTTATCATCAAATGATTACTTTTAATCGAGATATAAGGAAAGCCCATATTTAATTTTGTTATGAATCATTATTGGTAATTGTATATTCCATTGTTTTCTTTTTGGTTTTACTTTGTTCCATGATCATTGTTGCGTAGAAACATACAAAGGCAAATGTAATATGCTTATTTAAAGATATTACTAATCATAACTTTGTTAAGATAATGCTCTATGTTTTTTAATAGTTGCGAAATAATCATTATATTAATATTAATATGGAGCTATTTGATACTTTCTTCATTCCACTCATTTATCATCATCTCTATCTATGATAAATTTAGACAATGAAAACAATTTTATCCCTACAAACTGTATCAGTTAAGTCACTTGGAGTACATTTACTCCGTGTTAATTGGGATGGTGGGTCGATTTTGGGGTCGGTCCATCCAAATCCTAACTGTATCACTTCATTGGGTCAATCGAGTTTGTTCAGTTTTATCGGATGTACTTGCAACCCCGGTACCCTTTCTTCGATCCGCCTTGTTTGAAGACCATTATTGATTAGAATCCTCAGCCAACATGAACACCTCACAAATGCCATGTGCAAAAGCTGTACATTTTACATCCTTGTTTAACCAACCATCCATCCTTGGGACTGTACTTGTATCATCTTTGATTGTTGACCACTTGCTTTCATTTCAATGTTTCGCCAATAACGGATGTAGAGGGTCCTAACAATCATACTTCACCGATTGTAGTATTTGATCATCATCACTAATTTGTTTTTAACGCCCGATCATTTAGGTGGGGTAACAAAATTATGGGATTTTCCAATCTGTATCCTCGTACTTTTTCACTTTTTCTAATTGTACCCTGACGTTTGGTATATTTCCAGCTATACCTCTAAATTTATATAGTTAGTCGCTACCGTATCCAAACAAGAGCGTTAAATTTAGCTGTTAGTTTTGTTTTCGATAAATTTTTACCCATTTTTTTTTTTTCAGCATTTACGTCCATATTTTTTCATTAAATAGTTTGTTTCACCCCAATTATTTTCAGACGTTAATCCTTTACAATTTTATGCGAAAATATGAAGGAAAAAAATTGAAAAAAAGGGGTGAAAACTTATAGAAAACAAAACAAACGGTTAAATTTAACGATTTACTCTTGTTTGATCACGGTTGAGACTAACTATATAATTTTAGGAGTACAGCTGGGAATACGGTAAACGTAGTGGTACAATTGGGAAAAGTGAAAAGTAGGAGGCTATAGATGGGAAAAACCCTAAAATTATTGTGGTATAAAACAACTTTTATAACTAAATTGCCGTAATATTTACGTATATTTTGTTAAATCTAAATTGCGGTTCAAATTTAATATACGTGTAAGTCATGTGAAAGTTGGTCTTTCACTAATAAATATAACTAAAAGATGAGTTTTCTGATGTATAAAAAGACTTCATTAAAGTTGATCGAGACTATTATTAACTAAAATGTGACCACTTTTGTACTTCTTGATAGTGGTCACAAATTCACAATATATTCTCAATAGTAGTCATAGTTAACTGTGTTGGTCTCCTATAAAACGGGTTACCCGTTTCTTGGGAGAAACGGGTCAAATAGGGGGGAAAAAGACAAAGAACTAGGGGGGGAGAACAACTTTCTCCCCCACTTGTCCTTTGTCTTTTCCCCCCTATTTGACCCGTTTCTCATATGAAACGGGTTACCCGTTTCATATGAGAATTTGTGTAGTTAACTAAGTATAGTCATTTTCTTATGTATCACTGTACTTGTCTTTCACTTCTGCACCTCTCGATAGTAGTCATAATATTCTAAATAGTGATCACAGTTAGCCTCTATGGTCACTTTTTTATGCATCAGCGGACTCAGTTTTCACTTTCTTAGTGAAAGACAGCTTTTTAAAGACTTTTCTTTCATAGGCTATGTCAGAATATATAAAGACTCCACATGTGAAGTAGTCCAATATTGGTAGTGCAACTTAGAATTGTTCACCTTATAAAAACACGTGTAGTCTCCTACTACTGGTAATTGGTTTTAGTAAGATTGAATTTTCGTGAGTTTTGAGGTGGTACATTCTCAATCATAACGAGCATGGTCAGACTCTCTCAAAAGTTAACATGATATCAGAACCCATAGTTATATCTGGAGTCTCTTACTATGAAACCGGACCATTTATATGCTGTCGGAATTACACTTTCATTTCGTGTTTGTTAAAATCAATCGTCCAGTTAGATTTATGTCATGGAGAAGAATCTCATTATTGTTGGGCTCTTTATAAGGCTTGTCAATGAGTTTGAATTTCATTAAGTTGGAAGTGTCTAAAATTGGTGATTTTACTATTATTAGATGAAGAATTAAATTTGTAAGATAATTTACCACATAAAAAAAAAAGGAAATAAATTATTTTAATTCCATATTAGAAAAACTTCACCAAATTCACCAATCATTCAACTTCATGAAATCTAAATTCCTTTTCAATAGGCTCATATGTGAAGGGGAAGTGTAAACTAGACTCTTAATAACTTTACATATGAGTCTCACATTAATCATGCATGTAAGGGTTCATAACTTTATAAAGTCTAAAGATTAATCATCTCTTTGCCAATTCAATTGGTTTTAGTATGGAAGGATTCCAGAGGGCTATATGAGCCCATGGGTCGCCCATAAATCAAACTAAGCCTGGTTATCGTTGTGGGCCTCCAATCCCTTCTGACAACGACAATATGTGAATCGATCTCATCAATAGTGAGCCGCATTTTGAAGGTATATCGAATATATAAATCGTCTGCGTGTGAAGTCGTCAAACGTTGGTGGTGGAGGCCGAACATTTGTCCACCTTATAAAGATACATGGAACCTCCAACTATTGCCAATTTGTTTTTAGTAAGAATGAATAATTCCAGTGAGTTTCGAGGTTGGACCTTTTGTCTCATAACGGGCATGGCGAGGCCCTCTCAATATTCAACACATAATAATCTCAACCATTGAAAATCATTCCGGTAATACATTCAGCCAATTGTAACTGGTTCTAACAGGTAAAAAAAGAAGGTGAAATCGTTTTTAATTTTTCCAGACTCTTATTTTGAAGAAACTTAGAATCTGTATTACCTTTTTTTTTTTTTTACTTGTTATAGCTAGACCTGTCAAAATCTGACCCCACCCGAGAAATTGTCAAAGCCCGACATAAATGCCTCAAGTAAACAGCCTTTTCGACACGAATCCGAAATCTACTCGAACCCGAATGAAGCGAAAATAATGGGTAAAAACATGACTCGTAACGGGTCCACCCGGTGGGTCAAAATATTTACGTTCCAGGATATAGAAAGTCATTACCAATTTTTGTTTACATGATGGAAAAATCTTATTTCAAATAAGTTTTAAATATTTGACAACTAATAAATTACTCATAATTGAAAATTAAATTTTTTTACTTAAAACATAATTTTTTTTATTTAATAATTGTATAATCAATTATTTGAATTGCGTTTCATTGGATACTATGCCTTTCCTTATGAAATATTGAAACTAGATACATGTAGAATAAATGAGGAAAATAAAATTATCAATCAAAATAATATTTAAGTTCAAATTTAGCCGTTATACCAAAAAATTAAAAAATTCAATATCGATGAAGAGACGTTAATCAACTCATATTTTGACCATAACCCGACTTGGAATCCGAATCTGTGGCTAAGTATCTTACCTAGGAACATGTATTTATTCGACACGTAAACCGCCTCACTTCCCATTTGACAAGTCTAGTTATAGCCGATTAAAATTAGAGTGACTATATTATTGGAATGACTTTTAAATAGTTAAATTATACAATGATTATTTTAAGTTAAAATTATTTTTGAAAGATCGGTAATTGTTGAAATTAATATTGTTAAAACACAAATAGACCCGGTGGATAATGAATAAAGGGATTCCTTGAACATTTAAAAAGTGATAGAGCTTCTGAGTTGTCAAATTGCACTAACAGATGAACAGAGAAATAAAGATCTATGATTGATTAGTTTTATAGAAATTGCAATGCTCATTTATTTACATAACCCTTAAAACAGAAACAATCGTTTGCTTACTATCCACACTTGTGTTTCTTGAAACCAAACCTCTGATGTTCCAAATCATACTCAATGTAGAAATTCTGCTGTTGATAGTTCCCTATTATCACAGCCGGGCCAATCGGCCCACCGGGCGCCGCCGGGCTTGTGTCCGTCACAATGGTTAGGCAAAATGCACCTATGTCTTCGATAAACGAAAAGTAGTTTTCCAAGCCCAATTTCATCTTTGCGCCGCCCTTGAAGTGAAAAACTAGTTCAGGGACCGTGATGTTTTTAGAGCTTGATAGATCGAGGCAGAGCCCAAAGCCGGACTGTGCCTCAATGTGAGAGGCTCGCTTCACATGGCCCATTTGGGCCACGATCTCTTTTACAAGGGGCTCAAAGATGGATCGCTCCATAAAAGTGAGGGTCGACCCTGAGTCCACAATCGTTCCACCGATCCCATTGTCATCGGGGTTTAAGACCTTGTAGGGTATTTTTACCTTTACTTGATTTTTACCCACGGTAATTTTCCTAAGGTTAATGTAGTAGTATTCGTCGTATGGGGATAATTTAGGACTTTTATGAAAAGGCGTGTACCGCACTCCTTTTACTATCTTGCTCGTGCTGGAATCTTTTCCAGCACCAGTTAAGATTAACTTACTATTCCTAGAAGTATCATCAAATTTATGAGATAAAAGACAATAAGAAAACTTTTTAAGATTTATTTGATTAGGTAGCGAGTAAGGAGCCCTTCCAAAGCCGGCAATTCCTGCCGGCTGTTGGACGGACACAAGAGAACATCCAAGAAAGACGTCCTTGACCACTTGACTAGACAGATCGAGGTTCTCAGAGAGAGCCACGCCGGTGGTTGCTCCAAGACCATACTGCAATAGATAGCTCGGACAAGGGGTGGAGCAGTTCCGAAAGTTGGGACCACAATCAGGGCACCGGCTCGCTGCATCGTCCCCGAAGAACCACCCACATTTTTTATTTAGGCACCCAATGACCTTACTAGAAGATGATAACCTAGGGTTGAATTTAGTAATGTTCTTAGGGTCAATATTTGTAAAGGTACAATTAGAGCAAGAGTACTTGGAGGTGCATGGGACCCACACAAGGCTACTACCGGTATCGAACACCAGTGGGATCACTTGAGGTGGCGTCCCAAAGGCGAGCGAGACAGAGTACCCGCCGTAGCTCTTAGGGTAGATTGGGGTGGTCGAAGCTCCATGAAGAGTGAGGGACAATTTAGATGGTTTTTTCCTAGGGTTTTTAAGATGATGTGCTCTTTGAAGAGTTGTTTTTGCAATGTGTGTAATAAAATCCCTCGAATTTTGGTATGAAATTGGTGATAGAGATAGTGTGATTGTGGTTGAAGACGATGGAAATATGAAGGAAGAACACAAAACAAAAAAGAGCAAAATGGAGGACATTGTAGTTTGGTACGAGTTGTTCTTGTTTGTCTTTGTTTTTTGGGTAATGTGGAAATGTTTGTGTTATAGATGTGTTTTTGTGTTTTGGGTTTGATAAATTTGATTTTCTTGGGTGTATGTACGTTATTGTCTAGTAATTTGGACCCTCTTCATTTCTTTCTCTCCATTTTCTCTCTAATACATTAATATTTTAATATATTTTCTCTCTCCTTCATTAAAACATTATTTTTATCAAATAATTACAACCCTTAGATTTTTCCAAGATCCGATCTCCACCATTGAAAAGAAATGGATGTCCATTTCTTTTCAACAAATGGAGAGGATCCTTACCCGTTGTCTAGTGATGCAAGTTGTAGTAGTCATCTAGTCATTCATCAACAATGATAGAAGATGTATTTTGATTATTTTTTGGTTGAAAATATGAGTATCTAGTTTGATTAGTTAAGTGATTATTCGGAGGGATTTGGGGCCAATGCACATGCCAAACATAGTGAAATCTTGGCTTCTAGCCTTCTACCCTCACGTGAAGCCCCCTTTCATAAAATAAAAGAAAAAATATATAAATTTTTTTTAGTCATCCATTGATGAAGTACTTTAATTTATGTGGATTCTTAATGGGCGGGCTATATAGTAGAATGATTTTTATTAAATTATGAAATACTTTAGGATGAAAAGACTAAAATTCTCTGGTTTAACGGTAGTAATAATAATCAGTAGTATAATTTGGGTTAAATCGACATACTTCCTCCATTCCGTTTGATTCTATACGTTTGACCAAAACACGGTAATTAAGGTAGAAGAAAATCAAGTGGGGTAGATAATGCAATTACTTAGATACCCCTACTTTATTGTTTGCAAGTGGGTTGAGTGGGTATTAGTGAAGGGTATATTGGTCTTTTAGTTTAATAAAGTAGAGACTAAAATAGAAATGTATAGAATTGATTGGAATTTCCGAAAAAGGAATATGTATAGAATCAAATGGAATGGAGGAAGTAATTAATAAGCAATAAAAAATTTGGGTTTGAATTCAATTTACAAATTTTGGCATGATTAGAAATTTCGATATCGTGCTATATAAGGTTGTGTTTTGTTTTTTTTTTTTTTTCCTTAATTTCAGTTTCATTCAATTCAATTTAGTTCAAATCTATACAGTTGAGTTATGATCAGATTCATTCAGTTCAGTTCTGTCCAAAAGAACAAGGCCTAAAATTAAGAAATATTAGACATTTTGTTAAATATTAATGATAGAGTATCAATCACTTTTGTAATAGCCTGACTCATCACAGTCGTAATACACCTCACTTAAAGGCGGCCGGTGAGATGCACACTTTTAAGTATGTTGTCCTCACTTAAGCCAAAACCAGAAGATCTTGTTACGTGCTGGGTGAAATCACTTATATAAACATATGAAATCCACTTCTCTCAATGTGGAAGGTTTAATGTTTAAACCTCATGGGATGTTACAACTTTACTAAAATTCTATTCAAAAAGTATCAATAAGATTATAGTTTTAATTATGTCTGCCTTGTTAATAAAGCAAGGACTATTTTGGTCTAATTCATTCCATGTATAATCTACTAAGGGCCTGTTCTCTTCGTCTGAAATTTTCTGAACCAATCTTAAGTTTTCTGAAGTTTTCTGAAGTTATCTGAAGTTTTCTGAAGTAATCTGAAATTTTCTGAAGTTATCTGAAGTTTTCTGAAGTAATCTGAAGTTTTCTGAAGTTGTCTGAAGTTTTCTGAAGTTATCTTAAGTTTTCTGAAGTAATCTGAAGTTTTCTGAAGTTGTCTGAAGTTATCTAAGTTTTCTGAAGTTATCTTAAGTTTTCTGAAGTTTTTGGAAATAATATGATATTATTATTATTATTATTATTATTAATATTATTATTATTATTATTATTATTATTATTATTATTATTATTATTATTATTATTATTATTATTATAACTTAATTAATTAATTAATTTAGAAATCTGAAGTTTTCTGAAGTAATCTGAAGTTTTCTGAAGTTGTCTGAAGTAATCTGAAGTTATCTGAAGTTATCTGAAGTTTTATGAAGTTTTCTGAAGTTATCTGAAGTTATCTGAAGTTTTCTGAACTAGAGAAAAACTTAAGATGAGGAGAACATGCCCTAATCTTGTAACAACCCGAATTTTCCAACAAAATAAAATAAAGAATTAAAAGGTTTATAAGGAAAAAGAAATAAAATAAAAGCGAGCCACGATGGCGGAAACACCGTGGAATCCGGATCATTACTAACTAAAACAACCGTCTAGACTTCAAAGCCTAAACAAACGGGAATAAATACCCTTTATAAAGGCTAGCTAAAAGCACCTCTAAACTAATAAAGAGACTAAACCGATAAACATATACAACAATAGAGTTATTCTCGCGGTTATCCTCACTCTTTACCCATCCCCTGGCGTGCACGGCGAGAAGATGCAATGACCCGCAATCGATGGGAGTAACTAGGTGCTCCCTAGTCATATTTCAACATAACTAATATATATAACAATACAACCCAAGTGTATGATAAACGTAAAGCAACCTCAAGTTAAGTCATTAGTTAACCAACTCAACTGGCCTATGACCTATAATCAAAGTAAAAGCAAGCAACCACCTTAAAACTCATACAACCCAATATAACTGGTTCAATTTAGTTATTCCATCTCAACTTACATCATAGTAGCTCATCCTGTCATCAACAAAGTGACAATCAATAATCAACAATCGCAAGAGAAAGCACGGAGCACTGGGTAACCACATAACCGTGAATCACCCTGGATCTCACCCTAACCGGTGATACATCCAAACCCTATGGCGGAACCACATAACCGTGAATTCCCTCAACACTGTCTAAATTTGGCCAAATCTCACCATAACCGGTGACGACATAATCATTACCATAGTCTCTAACCATAACCGGTTGAGAACCCAAAGGGTGATATCCGTCCTACAAAACACGTCGTGTAACACCCGGTGTTGTCCGAGGTTATTCGGGCCGGGTTCCCCGTTGAAGTGGTCCATGTGATGAGCTCAAGTGACCTAGTGCTTAAAAGGATTGTAAGTGCTACTCATATTAACAAGATGTATCTTCTTTTCTGGTGGCTCATCTTAAGAATTCTTCAGTTAAGCGTGCTCGCTGGAGAGTAGTCTTAGGATGGGTGACCTCCTGGGAAGTTCTCAGCATGCGCTTGCAGCAGTGAGGACAAAGTCGTTTGGAAAGGGCCCGTGTTGGTGCAGCGTGGCGATGCACGCACTGGCGAGCTACCGTGAATAACATTTCGGCCTTTAGTTGGAGTAGGGGTGTTCTAAATGGTATCGAGCAACCCGTGACCGCGTGTGGTCGAATCTGTGTCTTGTTGGCCAGGCACGCACCTAGGTAGGAGAAGTGCGGAATGCTATATTGTAAGTAGCTACCAGAGTATAGCGAGGGCGTTGCGTTCTTCAAGTGGGGTGTGTAACACCGGTGTTGTCCGAGGTTATTGGTAGGGTTCCCGTTGAAGTGGTCCATGTGATGAGCTCAAGTGACCTAGTGCTTAAAAGGATTGTATGTGCTACTCATATCAACAAGATGCATCTTCTTTTCTGGTGGCTCATCTTAAGAATTCTTCAGTTTAGCGTGCTCGCTGGAGAGTAGTCTTAGGATGGGTGACCTTCTGGGAAGTTCTCAGGATGCGCACGAGTGAGGACAAAGTGCGCTGGAAAGGGCCCGTGTTGGTCTGTGGGCGATGTACGCAGCCTGGCGAGCTACCATGAATGACATTTCGGCCTTTAGTTGGGGCCGGGGTGTTACACGTCGTATCTCCTCACGCACGAGCCATAACCGTACCCGTACGCACACTCAACTCAAGCATACAAACAAGCCAATTCAAACCTGAACCAACTCATAATCAACTTCAATTTAATCTTTCTTTTACTCAAGATCATCACAACTTCCATCTTAAACTCATTAACAACATAACTATCCATTTTACATTCATCCTCATCATTAATCATAGTTAACGGCGCAATAACAAGCTTAATATGGAGTAACTATCATAAGAACTCATAAACAACCTCAATTTAATCATCTTTTTACTCAACCATGTCATAACAATCCATTTAATCCACGCTCATCATCAAATAATATTACGATTTGTCAAAATAAACCAAAATATAGTTCTGAACTTAAAAACAATGTTATTTCCTCATACGGACTCCGATTCAGGTGATTCAAAAGGCTAAACCGCGTATTTTTTCGACGCCGTCACAACTGCCAAACTTTTAGGACACGAAAATAAACGGTCCTGGTCGGGTCGGGTACTGTCCCGGTCGGGACAAACATTTTACCCTCGTACCTCAGCTCAAAACCCACAAAAGCCCTTGGTTCTCTACAATACTCATGCCCAATTACTCCAACACACATACAACCTTAAAGTAACGACCTTTGCATCATAATTCAATAGACTCAACAAGGTGAGACCAACTTGACTCATCCAACAACTCAACCGATCCAAACATTAAAATTCAAAGCAAATTCATCTCTTTCACAATCAAGCAACAATCAAACATCCTAAAGACTCTACTCGGTCTCACACACGTTGAAATACAGGTAGGGCTACACCCAGTTACCTTTTTAGAGCACAAAAACGATCCTAGTCTTCTTCTTCTTCTTCTTCAACGTAGATGACATCCTCCACGTTAAGCTGTTCTTCTCCGTTAAGGTTGATCTCAAAACATAGGAAAAACAATAAAAACTATGCCCTAATACAGAATCATAACTAATTCTACAATTACTATGCTAAAAACAATAAAAGAGAGAAACATTACCGAGGAAAGGTGAAGAATTAAGGTTAAGAGAGAATTAGGGCAAAAAGATTGAAGCTTGAATTTATTTTAGTGGAGTTTTGATGAATTTATAAGGTGAGATTAATGAGAGAGAAGAGAGAGAGATGAAAGGTAGGAGAAAAAAGCAGTAACTGATTTTGAATGAATGAGGAAGAGTTTCAATCTAGGTTTAATTATAATAGAATGAGGTTTAATGAATTGAGCCAAAACATTCTAATCCAAACTCGATCTACTTGACCCAAGTAACACCCTACTCAAACTAAACCCGATTTAAGCTACAATTATGATTTTTCCGAATTAAAATGGAAAATTCCGAATAAAATATATTTGCTTTAAATTAAAAAATAGTCGGGGTGTTACAAATCTATTCCATTATATAGCTTCGAGGTTTTTTAAATGTCAAGACAAGACAAGAAATTATGTTTATTTATTTTCTTTTTGAATTGATATATGACGTGAAGTCGTGAATTGACGAACTTAGCTTTAGGAAAGTACTTGTTCTATAGATTTTTCATTTATCAGGATTTATAGTTTACATTTGTCTTTTACATGTTTTTCACGTTTAGTTTTGTTGATATTTTGAGTAATGTAATTGAAACATTACAAAAGTTTAATATTTTTAAACTTTATAAAAGTTACTCCGGTAGAAATCTAACTGGCTTATATCTATTGTGTGAGGTATTTTTAAACGTGTTTTAGATATCATCATATATTTTATGAGTAGTATCTGAAAAATTAAATATATATATTATTGATTTAGGCCCTGTTTGATTGCGCATTTTAGGTAGTCAATTTAATCGGCTGCCTAATTTGACTAAATATTCACTATTTTTTTTATACTGTATTGGGTCGTTTGGTTACCCATTAAATTCATGCATGGGAAGTTGAAATTCCCATGAAGTGAGAAATGTCTCTCTTGTTTGGTTGGCCATTTCATGGGAATTGGAACTTTCCGTGAGAAGCAAATTCCTCCATTATGTAGGAGTTCACTTAGTCACTTACCAACACCCCCCTAGGTAAGTAGAACTTCATGCAGGAAGTTACCTCCACCATGTCAACCAAATAGTTTTTTACATTTCCCGTGATTTCCAATTCACGTGATTTTAAAGTTCTTGGAAAATTTATTTTCCTACATCAAACCAAATGACCCCTAAGTGTTTGTATGGCTAACTGGAAAAATATTTCAACTAGCTGAGATAAAAAGTTATTTCAGGTAACTTATTAAGAATAAGTTAACTGATTACAAGTTTGTTTATTATTATACTATTTCACTTATTCATAAAATTCATAATTTTTATCTAACACTCAACATATTCAATTTTTTCGTGTATCGAATAAATTATCATAAAAATTGTAATATTTCTTAGAATGTCCGACAAAAACACAATTTTTTCCCCCAATAAATGACATTTTTTTGTATACATCAATCATAAATTTAATTTATTTTCCACCAAAATTCATATATGAAAAAATATTTAAAACAATTCTTCATTTAGAAATTTGTTTTGAGATTTAAGGGGCCTTGTCTTGAAATTTAAAATGATTCCCTGTTTGTTTCTTTTTCAGTTAAATACGTAATTCATTTTATGCGGTATTATGTATTGTAAACTACTCCGTATCATATATAAATAAAAATAATATTTGAACTTTTAATTACCAAAATAAAGTGCTTGCTTGTCGCTATAACTTTTCTTATTGTAAAATGAAAGTCTTGTACATTATACTCCTTAGTAAAATGGATACTATACATAAACTGACCAATCAAAAAAGACAAAATTCTAATTAGTAACTGTTTGGGAAAACTAGCTGAAAAGATAGCTGAAAGTTTAAAAGCTAGCTGAAGCTGAAAAGCTAGCTGAAAATAACAGACTGATAAGATAACTGAAATTAATTATATTGTTTGGTAAAACAAGCTGAAATAATAACTGAAATAAATTAATTGACATAAAAGAACATGATTTTTATTTTATGGATAAAGTTATAAGGGTATAATAATAAACAAACTTGTAACCAGATAGCTTATTTTTTAATAAGTTACCGAAGTAGCTTTTTATTTCAGCTAGCTGAAATAGTTTCCAGTCAACCTTATCAAATATTTCTAGATAAAAGCAGGTAGCTGAAATTTTGATCAAACCAGCTAGCTGATCAAATAAGCTAACTAAAATGTGTTACCAAACAATGCCTTAATCAAACAAGTTGATTGTCCAGTTATCATTTATTGGTGTATGACTGTATGTCAATATCTCCACTTAAACTAACCAATAAAAATAACCTTTAATTGGTGTATGGTCATGATTAATATTTGGGTTAATCGTTGATAGACGATATAGGAGTACAATCTTAAATAATTTTGATAACTTTGATGGCACCTCACATTTTAAATTCAATTAATAGTATCAAATGTAAATATTTTTTTTTCTGGGGTTTTTTTTTTTATTTTTTTATTTTTGCAAAATAAACATTTGTACGTAAATATTCTATTGTTCTTTACTAAATTTTATAACTCCATTTTGTACAATAGTCAATACTCAATACTCTGTCTATTGTGTCAATATCTTTAATTAACGGCAAAAATTATACTTTGTAATTAAGTTGATATTCATAACATATTCATGAAAGCAAATCAAACATCTCACAAAACTATATTTATACATACTTTGTAATATATTAGAAGTTCTTTTAACAAATTTGCTCACTTTTATATAAAGTCAGAAATACAATTGATAACAATAGATGGGAAGAAAAAATACTTACGAATACTTGTTAGAAACTATGTTTTTGAAATTCTAAATTTAATTCTATACAATAACATTTGTCAATCAATCATCAATATATATATCTATATATATATATATATATATATATATATATATATATATATATATATATATATAATCACAATAAAAGTATGAGGTTGATTTAGTAAAGTAAGTATTGTTTTAGTCAAATAATTTTCGGTTTCCTTTGAGATGGGCAGTTAACTAATGAGTTAGGTAAATTCGTAAAATTAGTCAATGTAGCCGTTCATACAAAAGTGTAGAATGATTGCAACCTTTGTAAAACTGAATCATTAGCCGTAATGCATGGGATAATAAACGAACATGCATGTACGTTTACAAACATGTGAATTGATTTGGGCTGGAAAATTATTAAAAGGCATGGGATTAGAGAATGACTTCTTAGGATTTCACACTTGTAAGTTGTAAACTAGGGGACGTAGGAACCAAATTACTCCCACCATTTCGAATTCTACACACTTACTGTTTACACGTACGTACGCTGATGTATGTTTTCTTATTTTTATATTTTTAATTACATAATACAAAAAATTATAGAAATTAAATTACAGAAATTAGATATTAAAAATGCACTTGAAAAAATGATTAACACAAGATCACACATGACTATTTTTTATTTTATATATTAGAAGTTATATCGAATTTTTTTTATTATTTGTAAATAGTGCCTAAAACGCAAATGTATAGAATTGATGGATTTGAGAAAGTATTAGGGAGATCAAAATTTGAAATCTTCACCATCTTGACCATCCAATTATGATAAGATTCCCTGTTTCATTTTGTTGTACTTATGAGGAATTAATTTGATGTACGTTTGTGCATAGATACAGAGGTTTATATAAAAATACAAACTACAACTAAACCCTAGGAAGGAGTTGTTTACAGTATAATTCTAGAGAGTACACTTTACATAAATAACAGATACAATAAAAGAAAAATATGAAATATGAAATCTATTAATATTTTTAAAATTATTATTTTGATCAGGTTCCCGCAAGCTGGACGGTCCTGTCGAGAGGCCAAGCTTGAGAAGTAGATAGTGAAAGTGCGCATGCGAGAGGGGTTTAGTCAGTAAGTCGGCCAATTGATCGATCGGTACTAGAATTGTGACAAACATGCAACTGACTGAGTTGCACCTGTTCTCGAACAAAGTGGAAGGCAAGTGCGAGCTCGAGATGTGACATACGAGAGTGAAAAATCGGATAGGCTGAGTAGTGAGTGGCACCAAGGTTGTCACAATAGACTAAAAGAGTGACGGATGATGTTGAGTTATAAAATTATCGCAAGGGTATGGGTCAGTTGTAGCACTTACGAGTCGATCTCAGGTAGGTCAGGGATTAAGTACTTGTGTTGTCTAAGATTATGAGCTATCTACGCAAATCATAAACAAAATATTATTTAATCTAAAACACAGAAATATAAATGTAAATTAATAAAGAAGCGAGATAACGATAAATACAAGAAATACTAGGGCGTAGGTATCACCGTATCCTAACCAATTGAAATTAGTTGACGCACTAACTCCGTTACTGACATATCGAATTGTTTTTCGGGTTATTTTTAAGGCGGAATCCGACTCTTTTACACAATCCCGACTTGGGTTCACTCGAAAACTTACAAGTTAAGATTCGACTCTCGTATGCGATTATCTCAAAGAAATAATCAATCATATAAACCACAATCAACTTGTGGATATCCGCATCCGTACCCTCCCGCAACAAACCCTGTGATGGAACGGACTTTTTATTTGCATGCTTTTACGTTGACTTAGACGGTACAAATTATGTCGAATTCTAAGTTGAGTCGTTTTAGTGTCAAGATGAGTCGATGTGTCATCACGCTTAAATAAATGTCCTTTCGTTCATTTAGAGTCTAGCTTGTCCCGCGTCTCATTTCAACCAGCATGAGCATTCCCTTTCCAATCTAATTGACCCTTTTACATTAATTAGGCCCAATTCAATTCTCCTAAATTCCCAAATTTAGGCCCGGTAGCTAAAACCGCTGTTTAGCAGTTTCATTTGCACAATACGACCTTGCGGGTCTTCTCATTTCAAAAAATACACCCAAATGCAACATCTTTACATTTTTCGGGTCTCGGCCCAAAAACTGAGCCCGACCCGTTCTTGGCCCGCTTCCCAAGGCCCGGAGCTCTCTCGAAATATCTTGTATAGCTGCTAAAACTTTATACACGGTATTCTTGAAGCACAAGCAAGAGATTTCCAAAATACGTTAAACCGGATTGTGGAAATACGAAGTACTGCCCAACCTTCAAACCGTAAAGTACTTTATGGTTTAGGGGAAAACCGCAAACCGCAAAGCACTTTGCGGTTTGGTGGGCGAACCGTCACATACTTTACGGTTTGCCTGCCTGGTTTTTTTCCGGGTTTTTCCTAATTTCTTCGTAATCTCTACTATAAATACCCATACACCCCATCACAATTCGGATCATCAATTCACAAGCCCTTTACAGCACACACACAACTCTCTCTAAGCCTCAAGCACCCAATTCTTCAATTCTTCACACATCCCGTGTTGAATTCATCTCCTTTCGTTCAAGCGAAACTCTGCTGGTTTCGAAGCTCGAGACATGTATGTCTCGATCCTAATTTGGATTAAGTGTTTTTTTTTTAGACTAATAAAGGGACTACACTGGTGCCCAATTTGGCTTTGGTCGTGAGCTTGTTTTTCATAAGACGGTCTTGCACCTCGAATGCACACCACATTCGTAACATACCTCACCAAAGTCGCATAAGTACGCCCCTCTTTAAATGAACCAAACAGACTTTATTTTAAGTTTATGCATCTGCATCCTCATCTTGCATTAAATCAACTTAACAATGGATTCGACATTAACTGTACCGTTCGTTAACAAGTTTTAACCATGCTTAACTAAGAGTTTTAAACAACCTTTTGCATATGCATTCATACATCTTTTTGCATTCAATATCGCACTTGTACGTAGCGAATTACTTAAGCTCAAATATCTCCAATAAATTGTTCTTCGGTGATAGATGTTATTTTTATATGTTTTTTTTACCCCCGTCCCGAGCTGCTTTTTATTGTCAAAATGCGCCTTACGGGGCCATTTTGTTCTCACATTACGTCCTAGAGGCGCTTTTTTTTGTGTTTCCGTGTTTTGCAGTATTTTATACATTTACTAGGCATTTGAGCTGAAAAGTGTAGGATTATATCGGTATATAGTCCTTTTAAAAGTGGTCAGTATCAAAAGTGGTTTCCCCGACTAGAGAGTAACTTAACTGATAAACGAATCATTATTCGAGCATGGCCATGCATTTTCAGTTACAGCTTCTCGAGTGGCCCCGAGAAAAGTATTATAACTCGATGGAAGTTGGATATTTTCCTCAACTCGAATCATGCAGATGTAAGCGCAGCATGAAATGTCCCAGTGAAAATCTACTTGGCCTCCTGTTACGGTCGACCGTGAGAAAGAAACCAAAGTCACCCAAAAACTGCCCTAATCTCAATAGACAGTCGATAGTCAAAAGAATCGACTCTAGGAACACTATGGATGTCCTATCCATGACCCGGCACCTAATGTTCTGAAACATTTAGGACTCCATGTTGTCGTCACAAAAATGTCCTACGCGATTTCAGTAAACCCGCATCTGTGATCGATTAGTCAACAGTTTGACTTATGGCTCGTTAAACCCACCATCAATCGACGTCACAAAATAATTGCCTGAGTTATCAGCTCGTGTAGGCGATCACGGACCAAAACAAAATATAAAGCAATTCAGTTCACTTTGAGGTGTTCAACGTTGTCTGCACAACCCTCATGAAAAACAATATATAAAACAAAACGATGACTTTATTAGTAGGTTTATGAAAAAGATACACGTGTCTAATCCATACAAACAACTAATACAATTCAGGAACACGCTTAATTCCCATGGAAATAACATGCCCTTCATGCTTATCATATCTCAACGGTTTAGTGAGAGGATCTGCTACGTTATTATCCGTGGAAATCTTGTCAATCACTATCTCCTTCTGCTCCACGTAATCTCGGATCATGTGAGCCTTTCTTTGCACGTGCCGAGACTTGTTGCTGGACTTCGGCTCCTTCGCCTGGAAGATGGCACCACTATTGTCGCAATAGATGGTGATCGGGTCATTCGAACTAGGAACTACAGTTAGTCCTTGTAAGAACTGACGCATCCATATAGCTTCCTTTGCGACCTCACGAGCGACATAGTACTCGGACTCAGTCGTTGAATCTGCTATAACAGTTTGTTTGGAGCTTTTCCAGCTAACCGCAGCGCCATTAAGAGTAAAAACGTATCCAGATTGAGACGTCGAGTCATCTCGATCCGTTTGGAAACTAGCATCTGCGTAACCGATTGTGCATAGCTCAGTGTTTCCTCCATAAGTCAATACCCAATCTTTAGTCCTCCGTAGGTACTTAAGAATGTTCTTTATAGCCATCCTGTGTGCTTCACCTGGATTGCCTTGGTATCGGCTCGTCATACTCAATGCATATGCCACGTCCGGACGTGTGCATATCATGGCATACATGATCGATCCTATAGCTGATGCATAAGGAATCCGACTCATGCGCTCGACCTCTTCCGATGTCTTTGGTGCTTGAGCTTTACTCAATTGCACTCCAGAGATCATTGGAAGGTTCCCCTTCTTGGAGTTGGTCATGCTGAACCTCTCAAGAATCTTATCTATATAAGACTCCTGACTGAGGGATAACATCCGTTGTGATCAATCTCTATAGATACGGATCCCCAAAATTCTTTGTGCCTCGCCCAGATCTTTCATCTGGAAATGGTTCTTCAACCAAACTTTTACCGACGTTAAGAGAGGTATGTCATTCCCAATCAAAAGTATGTCATCGACATATAGTATTAGGAAGACAATCTTGCTCCCACTCGACTTGCTATATAGACATGGTTCCTCGACCGATCGAGTGAATCCATTCTCTTTTATCACTTGGTCGAAGCGATGATTCTAACTCCGTGAAGCTTGCTTAAGTCCGTAGATGGAACGCTTAAGCTTGCAAACCTTCTTAGGATTGTTAGGATCTGTGAAACTTTCGGGTTGTACCATGTACAACTCCTCCTCCAAATAACCGTTTAAGAAGGCTATTTTCACGTCCATTTGCCAAATTTCATAGTCATGAAAGGCGGCAATCGCTAAGGCAATCCGAATGGAACGAAGCAAGACTACGGGTGCAAAAATCTCATCATAGTGCAACCCTTGCACTTGAGTGAAACTTTTTGCCACTAGTCGTGCCTTGTATATATCTGGTTGTCCTTCTACAGATCGCTTTATCTTGTAAAGCCATTTGCACTGAAGAGGCCGAACCTTATCAGGTAAGTCAACCAGATCCCATACATTGTTCTCATTCATAGAGTCCATCTCGGATTGCATGGCTTCTTGCCATAGCTTTGAGTCAGAACATGTCATGGCACCTTTATAGGTTGCGGGTTCGTTACTCTCAAGGAGTAAAACGTCGTCTCTCCCATTCTCCTTGACCATATTGATAAGGTTTAGTCGCGTCACCTAATTAAAAGTAAATCCGAACAAACTCTAACGGGTATCAAGGGTAAGTCGGGTATCGTATCCGCAGGGAGATGGTCGCAATGTTGGTTTTTTTGAACGATTCTAGTCTCGGTTCGAGTAGTTATGGTTACTAAACACTAAAGTGGAAAAGTAAGGGTTTAAACTTAGGGAAAAAGGTCTAGGGAATTGGGGATAGCAAGGGTGTAGCTAGGACAAAGGATGGTGACAGAAATGAGTCGGGAATCGCGTGTGCTAAGAAATAGGCTCGACCTCTCGGTTCTAAGCGTCCTCTAGGTCTCAAATGCGGGCTCTCGCAACTTACAATTGAGGGTCCTAATGGTTAGTCTCGTGCCCTACCTTAAACTAGGCTAACGGTCTTAAGTTTAAGGGTGACAAATGCTCGCAAAACCTTGGCCAAGGGATCAACGAACACAATCAAAACAAGACAACCAAAACACAAGCAAAACTCTCATCAAATCATCACCAAAAGCATCCTAGACTACTCACCCATGATCACCCTTCATCCCTAGATAAAGGTCTACTCACTCATAGCGAAAACGAAAACAAAGGCAAGGGAAATAACGAAATACATGATCAATAACGATATATAATGAATTAACAATCAAAGGAGAGAAGAAATTAACAATACCAATCAGAAAATCCAATTGCAAAAGGATGAATTCAAGCAACAAAACCGAAATAGATGATCAAACGAACATAGACCGAGTCGGGAATTGAAATTACAAAATTATAAAAGTATGAAACCTAGGATTTTTAGAGAACAAAGTTTAAAGTGCTTAGAAAATGCTGTAAAAAGTTCAGAACGAAATATGATCAAAAGCACCTTCAAATAGACGATTTATTTTAAGCACACGAAAAGTCGAACCCGTCCCTGGCATCCGGGACAGGTGTCCCGTCCGGGACCATAGCCATCCCGACCGGGATGAGTTCAGGGAAGGCCATCCCGTTTGTTTCAGTTTTTGCTCCAATTTTGCTCCTTTTTGTACTTAGCTTTTTTTGCAATGTTTGTCGTCCCAAGGCTAAGGGACGAGGCTCATGAGTAGGGACGAGTCTTAGGAAGAATATGAGAGCTTCAAATCCCGTCCCAAGGTCCCAGGACACCTTCATTTAGTGAAACGAGGCTCGTACGCAAGCGAAACACAGCGAAACTAACTTGAATCACCTCAAAACTTCACGAAACTTTCCGAAACTTCTCGACCAGCCTCCCATACTCCAAATAAGCGCGTGTACCTGCAAAAGGGACACAAAAACGCAGCAGAGCCAAAACGGAGAGAAATAGGAGGCGAAACGCATATAAAAGCACGAGAATCGCAAAGTAAAGCTCGTGAACAAGGGGCTATATATATGTAAATATATGAGACATCAAACTCCCCCAAACCAAACCGTTGCTTGTCCTCAAGCAACCAAGCATGACAGAAAATAGAGGACAAAGCGAGCAAAAGAGAACTTCCCTAAACAATCACCAAACCGCAAGCAGCTCAAGCAAATGGCAATCGATCCCGAAGCAACATGGGACGTATGGAAATAGCAAGCTAACGGATGAGAATTACAAGACGGCGCAGAATGAATGGCATAACTTAGACTAAGGCTCTCTAGCAATCAAATCACGGACCTCTCGCGGTTTCCACTCTAGCACAAATGATGGACAAGGTGATATATGTGATGACACTCACCTACTCGACTAGTGGAAGCACGCCCGCAATCTAATATGGACCAAATCTCGCATTCCCGTACACAAATAATGTCACAAAAAACGAAGCAAACATGAGGGTGTAAAGGCCAAAGAGAGGATAAGGGTGATAAGGTGGAACAAATGATTATGGATTCGTGGAGCTAAGCCACTAGAAACCACTCGTACTACTCAAGTGCTCATCCAACCAAAACGGAACCCAACTGTCAAGGAAAACGGACCGAAAGCAGCATATCGGTCTCCTTACACATCATCGCAACATAGAAAATAAATTTCAAGTGCTCACTCATCAACAACAACAACAACTTTTATTTTTGTGCACACATTTCTTTTCTTTTCTTATGATTTTTGTGTGTTTATTTTTCTGATTTTTGTTTCTTTTTTTTTTCTTGAGCAAAGAGCACACTCACAAGTTGCGGAAATACCTCATAAAAGGTCGGGGAAACAGCAATCCCGACACATAATCACCAACTCTCCAAGCAAACGACATCAGCAAGTCGTAGCATGATCAAAACCCAACGAACGAGCACAAGAGTAAGCAAAAGCGGTAACTAGCATGGCTAGGGTAGGCTATATGGCAATGTAGCTAGCAAACTCATGTGGGTAAGGGTAAAAGGATCATATATGAGAGGAATAAGACAATGTAAGATCAAGGTGAAAAAGAATAAAATCAACTAAAGCCTCATATGCAAAACATGTGACAAAATCGCGGGGAAAAACGGGATAGGGGCCACACTTATGCGTGTTAATGTTACGTACCCCACGAGGAGAACTACTCACAATAAAAGCACGGGGACCGGGGTAGATGAACCGGCCTCTGGAGGCTAAAAACCTCACAATATAAGAAGCTATAGTCCGTGAAATGATAAAGCCAACAAAGTAAAAGCACGCCATCATCTGCAAACACGTCTAAACATCCCCGTAGCGCTAAACCAACAATATAAATCATGCCAAAGCTCAAAGCATACAAGGGAAGGGATGCCGGGAAAGAAAAAGGTAAAAACTAGCTCACAAACAACGGAACGGGAGACGTATTTTTGGAATTTTTGTGAAATTTTCTGATTTTTAGTGATTTTTGTGAATTTTCAGATTTTTTTGGATTTTTGAGTTTTTGAAAAATGAAAAACGAAAAAGAAAACGCAAAAATAAAAAGCATAGCGAAACAAAGCGTTTCTCCCCCCAAACCAAACAACACATTGTCCCCAATGTGTCCTACAGCACATCAACCAGGGACCATAAAATAAGGGAGAAAAACGTGCAAAAGAGTCTCAAAAGAACTAAAGTACATACAATGATATATACAAAATGAAGCGCCCCCCAAACCGGCTTCAAAACGGGGGCTCAGCATCGGTAGTAGAAGTACCACCATCCATGGGTCGCGTCATAGACGAACCCGCTTCCATCATCCTCCTCATCATCATATCCGTCATCATCATCTACTCCTCCATCATCTCGGCCCAAATCAGCTCAAGCACGTTCATTTGTTTGGCTTGCAGCAAAGCCAACTCCATCCGTGCTCAATGCATCCTTGATCGCATCCTTACCCGCGTCCTTCCTCCCTAAGGTACTTGCAATCACATCACAACAGAGCACGGCCTCAAGAGGATCCCTCTCGAGGACTTGAGGTAAGTACTCGTCCACACAATCATCGATAACGTCAACAGCAAAGACATGCTCCTCCAACATTGGGCGTTTTAAAGCATTAGAAAGGTTAAAAGTAACTTTATCACCTCCTATATCCAACGTCAATTTTCCGTTCTTGACGTCGATGATTGCACCAGCAGTGTGCAAGAAAGGCCGACCCAAAATAATAGGAATTTGGGAGTCCTCGGCCATGTCAAGAACGATGAAATCGACGGGAATGAAAAACTTACTCACTTTGACGGGAACGTCCTCCAAAACGCCTAGAGGGCGTTTGACAGAACGGTCCGCCATCTGTAGCGTGATATTAGTTACTTTTAATTCGCCCATGTTGAGTTTCTCGCATACGGAGTAAGGCATAACGCTTACACTTGCACCTAGATCGCATAAAGCGTTAGGAATCGAAACTGTACCAATAGTGCAAGGTACGGAGAAACTACCGGGATCCTTTAGCTTAGGAGGAGACTGGTTTTGCAAAAGAGCGCTGCATTCAGCAGTAAAAGCGACGGTCTCAACCTCGCTAAACGATCTCTTACGAGTGAGGATGTCTTTGAGAAACTTTGCATAAGCAGGAACTTGAGTGACAAGCTCAGTGAAAGGAACAGTTACCTTGAGGTCCTTGACAACCTCCATAAACTTACCAAATTGCGTGTCAAGTTTAGACTTTACCACTCGGCTCAGGAATGGTAGTTTAATTTGAATCGGAGGCTCGACAGGCTTGCTCTTCTCCTTCTCCCTTTCTTTGTCCACGGCAGCCCACTCCCTTGACCCTGTTCGGCCTTCTTTGGCTTAACCCCCACGTGACCATGACCATGGGGCACGGCTGACCCATCTTTGGGCCCCACGGCTACTCCTCCTTGCCCGGCTCCATTTGTATCTGCTCCTGCAAAACCATTACGCGTAGCATGCATATCACTAGGAACAAGAGAAGGGTCTACCTCACTTACCACCGTAGGCATTGGTGGGCCATCGTAGCTCGTGCCACTTCTCAAGGAAATAGCATTAACGGTATCATGAGGTTGTGACCCTTGCGATGGAAGAGAGCTCGGCTTCCGTTGAGGATTAGAAGAAGCAAGTTGAGCCACTTGCGTTTCAAGCATTTTGATGGCCGCGTCCTTCGCTTGATCGCTCTTTTGCATTTGAGCCATCATAGTTTCTTGAGTCTTGGCCATTTGCATCGTCATGGCCCTCATTTCGTTCATCATAGGATCACCACTCGAAGACGGAGCGGCTTGCACGGGTGGTGGAGCATTTTGTTGTTGAAAATTGTGGCGATTAAAGCCCGGGGGGTTGTAAGGTCGTGAAGGATTGTTGTAGCTGAAATTTTGTGGGCTGTTTTGGTATTGTGGTTGTTGTGGTGAAGGATTCAAGACGTTTTGGCTTTTGTAGCTCAAATTAGGGTGATTTTTGTACCCTTCATTATAGTAGTTAGAGTATGGATTGTTTTGTTGAGATTGAAAGGCGTGGACGGGGTACATACCTCGGCATTCTAAGGAAGAATGACCGGAAAGGCCACATGAGCCGCAAGTGGGATCATTGGAAGTATGCATAGCCGCCACCGTTTGCCCACTAGCGGATGAGGAACTTGCTTGCATTTGACTCATCATCATCGAGTAACAAAGAGAAAAGAACCAAATAAACAACAAAAAACAAAGCCGTCTCCCCGGCAACGGCGCCAAAATTTGATAAGGTTTAGTTGCGTCACCTAATCAAAAGTAAATCCGAACAAACTCTAACGGGTAGCAAGCGTAAGTCGGGTATCGTATCCGCGGGGAGATGGTCGCAATGTTGGTTATTTTGAACGATTCTAGTCTCGGTTCGAGTAGTTGTGGTTACTAAACACTAAAGCGGAAAAGTAAGGGTTTAAACTTAGGGAAAAAGGTCTAGGGAATCGGGGATAGCAAGGGTGAAGCTAGGACAAAGGATGGTGACAGAAATGAGTCAGGAATCGCGTGTGCTAAGGAATAGGCTCGACCTCTCGGTTCTAAGCGTCCTCTAGGTCTCAAATGCGGGCTCTCGCAACTTACAATTGAGGGTCCTAATGGTTAGTCTCGTGCCCTACCTTAAACTAGGCTAACGGTCTTAAGTTTAAGGGTGACAAATGCTCGCAAAACCTTGGCCAAGGGATCAACGAACACAATCAAAACAAGACAACCAAAACACAAGCAAAACTCTCATCAAATCATCACCAAAAGCATCCTAGACTACTCATCCATGATCACCCTTCATCCCTAGATAAAGGTCTACTCACTCATAGCGAAAACGAAAACAAAGGCAAGGGAAATTATGAAAGACATGATCAATAACGATATATAATGAATTAACAATCAAAGGAGAGAAGAAATTAACAATACCAATCAGAAAATCCAATTGCAAAAGGATGAATTCAAGCAACAAAACCGAAATAGATGATCAAACGAACATAAACCGAGTCGGGAATTGAAATTACAAAATTATAAAAGTATGAAACCTAGGATTTTTAGAGAACAAAGTTTAAAGTGCTTAGAAAATGCTGTAAAAAGTTCAGAACGAAATATGATCAAAAGCTCCTTCAAATAGACGATTTATTTTAAGCACACGAAAATTCGAACCCGTCCCTGGCATCCGGGACAGGTGTCCCGTCCGGGACCATAGCCATCCCGACCGGGATGAGTTCAGGGAAGGCCATCCCGTTTGTTTCAGTTTTTGCTCCAATTTTGCTCCTTTTTGTACTTAGCTTTTTTTGCAATGTTTGTCGTCCCAAGGCTAAGGGACGAGGCTCATGAGTAGGGACGAGTCTTAGGAAGAATATGAGAGCTTTAAATCCCGTCCCAAGGTCCCGGGACACCTTCATTTTGTGAAACGAGGCTCGTACGCAAGCGAAACGCAACGAAACCAACTCGAATCACCTCAAAACTTCACGAAACTTCACGAAACTTTCCGAAACTTCTCGACCAGCCTCCCATACTCCAAATAAGCGCGTGTACCTGCAAAATGGACACAAAAACGCAGCAGAGCCAAAACGGAGAGAAATAGAAGGCGAAACGCATAGAAAAGCACGAGAATCGCAAAGTAAAGCTCGTGATCAAGGGGCTATATATATGTAAATATATGAGACATCACATACCGATGTATCTATCTGGAGGAATGGAGAGTCTACCCGACCTCCTGGGTTCCAAGGGAATATTAACCGCAGCAGACGAAGAAGGAACAGTTTCCTCCATTGGTTGCTCGGTTGTTGGTTCTGGAATCTCCGACAGATCGAAGGTTCTATTACATCTCTTGTCTTCGAGAAACTCTTTCTCTAAGAACTTCAGACTAGCCGCAACAAAAACTCGGTGTTCGGTAGGCGAATAGAAGTAATGACCAAACATTCCTTTTGGATAACCAATAAAGTATGTCTTGACCGATCGCGGGCCGAGCTTATCCTCGTGTCTCCACTTGACATAAGCCTCGCACCCCCAAACCCGAATAAAGGACAAGTTAGGGACCGTTCCCTTCCATAACTCGTATGGAGTCTTGTCAACTGCTTTAGACGGACTTCGGTTAAGTATAAGAACAACTGACAAAAGAGCATAGCCCCATAATGAGTCTGGTACAACCGTGTGACTCATCATGGATCGAACCATATCAAGTAATGTTCGATTCCTGCGTTCGGACACACCATTCAGTTGTGGTGTTAGGGTGGAGTTAATCGTAGTACTATCCCGCGGTCTTTCAGGTGTCGATCAAACTCAGTTGAAAGATATTCGCCACCACGATCTGAACGTAGTGCTTTTATCTTTCTATCCAGTTGGTTCTCAACCTTATTCTGGAATTCCTTGAACTTGTCGAAAGACTCACTTTTATGCTTCATTAAGTAGACATGTCCATATCTACTCAAATCGTCCGTGAAAGTGATAAAATACCTATAGTCATCTCTAGAGTTGATTGACATAGGTCCACATACATCAGTATGTATGAGTCCTAATAGGTCAGCAGCGCGCATTCCAACACCTTTGAAGGAAATTCGAGACATTTTGCCTATGAGACATGATTCACATGTGCCAAAAGTTTCATATTCAAATGGGGCGATTGTCCCATTACCAATGAGCTTTTTCACGCGTTTCTTCTTTATGTGTCCCATACGGCAATGCCATAGATAGGTTTGATCTTTGTCACCAACCTTTGCTTTCTTGTTACTCACATGCATTATATCTGTGGTTTGATCAAAAACATAAATTCCGTTCATGGAAACTGCTTTACCATAAATCATACTCCCTCCATTCAACTCCATCTTGTGCATGATGTCAATGCACAAGATTTTAGGAGGGGGGATGTCATGCAAATTAGTAGGTTAAGTGAGTGCTTTAATGAATTAAAAACCTTAAATTAGTAAGACAAGTGGGTAAGCTTGCAAGTGGATGGGTAGTTGATTACAATTAACAAATAAATAAGCTTGCAAGTGGATGGGTAGGTTAGTTTAGTAGTGTTAATATATGACCCAAAATAGTAATGCACAAGATGGAATTGAATTGCCTAAAAAGGAAAGTGCACAGAATGGAGTTGAATGGAGGGAGTATCATTTAGAGATAAAATACAGCTATTATTCTTTATTAAAAATGAAAATCCGTCTTTATTAAGTACGGATAAAGAAATAATGTTTTTAGATAAACTAGGTACATAGTAACAGTTATTCAGAAATAACTCAAATCCGCTCGGGAGTTGGATTACATATGTTCCCACTGAAACGGCAGCAACTCTTGCTCCATTCCCCACTCACAGGTCCACATCACCTCTTGCTAGAGTTTTGAAGTTTCTTAGGCCCTGTAAATGATTACACAGATGAGAACCACAACTAGTATCAAGTACCCAAGTTCCGAAACTTGCATGGTTAATCTCAATCATATGAATAAAAGAAGACATACCTATAGGAGTGACGCGGCCTGCTTTTATGTCCTCAGCATACACGGGACCGTTCCGCCTCCAATGTCCAGACTTGTGGCAATGGTGGCACTCCATGCTTTGCTTTCCTTTTGCCTTGCCTTGTAAGCTACCTCTAGACTCACCATGTCCACTCTTTGCAATCACTGGCTTCTTAAATTTTGGCTTTCCTACAGTTAGGTTAGCCGGAGCCTTGCTCTTACCCTTGATCTTGTTGCCAATCATGAGAACATCTTGTTTCATGCTCCCACTCAACTTCAGATCACTCTCCGTCTGCACGAGGAGTGAGTGAAGCTCATGAAGACTTTTCTGCATGTCATTCTTGTTATAGTTCGCCCTAAATAGGGCATAACCATCATGAAGGGAGTGGAGCACACGATCAATGATGATCTTCTCATCGATCTTGCAACCAAGCTCATCCAGTTTCTCGACATTCTCGATCATTTCGAGAAGGTGTGGACCAACCAGTTGGCCCTTCTGGTGTTTCGCTTCAAAGAAGCGAGTGGTATACTCATAACTCACGATTCTCGGTGCTTTCGAGAACTCGTTAGTCAGAGTGGTGAAAATCTTGTTTTCACCCTGAGCTATGAACCGTCTTTGCAAATTTGATTCCATAGAAAAGATGAGTACGTTCTTTATCGCACCCGCCTCCATCATGAAATCACTATAAGCAATGACTTCATTTGCTCCTGCATCGGGAGCTAGTTTAGTCAGCAGTGGCTCAGTCAAGTACTTGAGCTTACCGTCAGCGATGGCGGCATTCCGTAATGCGGCCTCCCAATCAGTAAAGTTGGACCCATCATTCTTCAGTCGAGTTGACTGATTCATGCTGCCGATAAAAATTCTAAGCCATGATTCGCGGTCTAGCGTGGCACTTGGCATTGGGTCGTCAATACGTCCAGCCATTCAATACGTCCAGCCATTTGTTATAGCAGTTATAACTTTATATAACGAATTCGAAACTGTGAAAAGAAAGAAGAAGAGTCAAGATAAGAAAACATCGTTTTTAAAGGTTTAAGTCGTAAAGCAATAACGATTTAATGCAATGACTCGTGCACTCATATAATCGACCTCCCTCGAGAATTATATAAATGATCCCAAGACTCAATTTCTTTAAATTGATAAGCCAACTTCTTGGCTAATTCTACTGTTTGAATTCTTGGTCGATAGATTTCAGTAAATCCTATCTATTAGTCCATTATAAGTACGAGATATTACTCGAACTATAATGTTGAGGTAAAATAGGTCAACACATACTACTTACCCAACGTAGAAGGGGTCATGTGGAGAGTAAGGTCCTACATGCCTACCGACGAAGAAGGGGCTCAAAGCAGCTTTTCCTATGAAAACTAATCTCAATTTTAGAATAGAGGAAGGTCCCATCATCTCATTTTTAATTCATTTTAAGTGAACAAATATCTAGCATTACGTGAATGATTAAATTGAGGTGATAGCCCTAGAACGAGTGACATCCGTATGTCTATGATATATGATGCAACTACATGGTCCATATTCATGCATATTAGGTGGTTTGGTTTAGGCGGAATATGATGCTACTATCTAACATGTGAATGTAATGAAAACGAAAAAGAAAACGCAAAAATAAAAGCACCTAGTGTGGCCTATCCCTATGAAAATAAAGACAAAGTACAAATTGGAATTCATCTATGGACCCTAAAACTTGTCTTCATTCTTCATCTTGGGCTTTAAGTGGGAGTTGGGACTTTTAATCTCCATCTTGAATCTTCATCTTGAAACTTATCAAATTACATTTTGAATTACAAAATAAACCTATTTACATTCTAATTCAAAAATACCAAAAATAATAAAATTACAAGAGGGGAGATTCGAGATCTCAAAATTACAACCAAGATTATGTTTCCTTCATTACGAAAACACAATCTTCTAAGGCCACACTAGTAAATTACAACCTTTTGTACAAAACTAATGCGTAAAAATAAACCATTCAAACATTCATTCAAAAAATAAAGCATCAACTAAAATATATATAACCAATGCAAGCAATTGATTAAATATCCAAACCACCTTTTTAAAAGATTATGATTATGCAACAATTCCTTAATTGTTCATAAAACCTAATCAAAACATAATCCAAAAATAATTTATATTATCAGTATAACATAAATTAGATCACAAAGAATACTTTAAACCTCTTTAAAATATTTGGTATCAAATACTATGAACTTCTTCACAATAACTTAATATTTATTATCTTTATAACAAATTTTTTAATTTCTAAAACTAAAAATCTCGGCCAAAATTAAATCCAAACTGAATTTTTTTTTTCTTTATTAAATATCTCGGCCAAAAATAAAAAAATTCCAAAAATTAAAATTTTTAATTCGGCCCTTAAAATTGAATCAAACAGTTTTAATTCGATTATACTAATAATAAGATCGATACTAACTCAATTTTAATCCGTATTAAACATTGATTCAAAATAACCTTTTAAATTAAACATCTTAAACTTATAGATCTAATGATTAACAAACTGATATGTTCATTATTAACATATAAAATTGGGTCCTTTTATGTATTAATTCAATCGATATTAAATCAAAACTTATACAAAATCATATGTAATAGTTTTAACATCTTAAAACATTGATAATTTTGAATCATACGGACCAAAACAAGCCAAAAATAACCAAAATCACACGGCACACATCAAGAAACAATTCGGCCAAAACAAAACGTGTGCCGTGGCCTTTATCAAATTATTTTAAAATTATACAAAATCGATTTTTATGAAAACCATATAAAAATTCATAATCCCTAAGTCTCTGATACCACTTGTAGGATTATATCGGTATATAGTCCTTTTAAAACACAGGATTATAATGAAAACTTTATATGATTTATAGTCATAAATTGAAATTGCATAATAAAGTATATAGATTAAGAATTAACCTTTTAATCCTTTAGATTTGGCCTAAGAACAATACCAAAAAGATGGTATCTCATAATTATAACACCCAAGATGTGTTAAGATATACCCTTTAGATTTGCTAGAAAAGTTAGAGAAGAAAACAACTTTTCTCTCAAGTTCTGTGTTGTGTGCTATGATGAAATGAATTAGGGTTAAGATGAGATTAGGAGGAGTGATTAGGTTAAGTAGAGAGGAAGAAAACTCTCCCTCATCCACACATAATCACACGTCCAAAACACAAGGCCATAGGGTGGACTTTTCCACCTCAAAATTTAAAAGCCCACATCTAATTAAAAGGTTATCTAAACTCATTTAATTAGTTTCTTTAGCTTTTAATGTATAATGTAATTATAATATCCATATATTATAATGAATCATAAATATCCATATATTTATAATTTGCTAATTAATTATAACTGTTTAAAATTAATTAGCCTACATTATACGCAATATTTAAATATAACCTTTTATATTGAATTTTCGAATTACAGCTAATTCCTCTCATGTAATATCATTTAATCATTATTAAATAATATTCATCATCATATTTGACTGACTGATACACGTTATTTATATTCATTTTATGCCCCCGGTTCAGTCGCATTTAGCCTGCATTTATTCGTATTTACTATGATCTTATGAGCTATATGTTATACTTCTCGATACTGCTGCCTTTTATTTATATTTTGCAGGTTTTGGTGGTTTTGAGCCAAAACCCGGGACAATTGGAGCACTACGAGAATCAAGACTACGAGACCAAGCTCGAGCTCACGAAGGAGCTCGGGAAGACAAACTTAAGACTAAAAAGATAAAGGTACGAAGGAAGTAAAGGCCCAAGAGAGAGTTGGGCCAAGGTTTTGAGGAGCACCAGAGCCGGCCCAAGTTGGGTCAGGCCGGTCCAAGCCAGGCCGGCAGCCGGCCGGCCGGCTGGAGGGTTATTTTGGTTGGGTTTTGTTTTAATCCGAATTGTTTTAGGAAGTTAGCATATATATACTCTTAGGTCGAGATTTTAATGTTTTATGCTTTATTTTTCCTTAGTTTAGTTCTTGCTTAGTTATATTTTCTCTCAAAAACTCTTAGCTTCGTTTTAGTTTCAAGATTAATTCAACTGTAACCGTCGGCACTCCGTAAGTTTTCAGGTTTATTTCAATTGCCTTTATTCATCCTTTTACTATGTCTTCTTTATATTGTTTTGCTTTGCTTTCAATTATGTCTAGCTAATCTCCTTATTAGGGTTTAGGGGAATTTGTGATAATTGGTTCAGAAGCATGTTTTAGGATTAAATTGGTTGAATAAATTGTGCACTTGATTTCTTTCTACGCGTTTTATGCCAATTGAATTAGGATTATTTCGCCTGATCAACGATTTGTCTGAGTTTAATTGAACCTGAGTAAGTTTTAATTTAAGATCGAAAGCCGAGTTAAAACTAGACTTACGCGAGATTGATAAGTTGAATTTAGTAAGTTGCGAGAGCCCGCTAAATTTGCTTAAGGCTTAAATTGACTCGAGAGAGCGTTTTATAAACCTAGTCATTTGCACAGTTTATCGCTTCCTTCTTATAAATTTGAGTTCCTGAATCGTTGTCATAATGAACCCGATGCCCTAATCTTTCCTTTTATATATTTCTATTCATCTTTGCTTTTGCTTTAGTTTAGCTTAAAACAAACCTTTTTCACACCTTGAGTAGAACCTGTTTTCGCCTGCTTTAACTTAAAACTACTCCGTTTCTCTGTGGATACGATCCTGCTTGCCGCTAGCTGCTGTTAGTTGTTTGTTAGGTTTATTTTTGATTTTAGCGATACGACTAAGCTGTGTCAATTTTGGCGCCGTTGTCGGGGAGGGACCGTTACAAACGGTTAATTCGTGAGTGTCCACATCACGGGTTAGGTGATTGGTTGATTATAATGACCTTTTATAATGGGTTGTATGCTGAGAGTCGCGCTATTCTTGACTCGGCCGCGGGAGGTCGATTTGCTAATAACACGGATGATGATAAAGCGTGGCAGACGATTGAGGAAATGGCTGTCCATTCAGCACAGTTTGGTAAGCCTAGGGGTAATTCACGGTCCGCGCACAACGACCGTGATAAGGAGAGTTTGAGTGCAGTCCATAGTCAGCTTGCTGCGAAGATTGACCAGCTGCAGGGCAGTCATTCGTCGAGTGCCCAAGTTAATGCTGTCGCGGGGCATGATTCAGGTTATACTACGGGGTCTGCTGCACCCCACGAGCAGGTTTACGCGTATCAATCCTACAATCAAAACCTGCCGTACCAGAATCAACCGGGTTACGATCGGCCACTACTATCCTACCGTAACAATAATGTACTTAACCCGACTCCCCCACCTCCACAAAACACCTCTTACCAACCCCCCTACAAAACCCAACAACAACAACCTCCACCTACCCATCAAAAACCTTCCATTACACCACCTCCTCTTACACCGGTGCCCGATCCTATGGCTGAAATGAAGGCCATGATGTTGCAGATGTCGCAGGTGACTATGGCCGTGCAAAAGTCACAAGAGATGATGATGCAGCAAATGCAAAAGGATGGGCAAGCTAAGGACGCTGCAATTAAACTGTTGGAAAATCAAGTGGCTCAACTCGCTGCTTCGCAAGCATCACGACAGCCGGGTACCCTTCCTCCTCAAGGTAATCCTCCTAAATCTCCGCACGACACGGCTTGTGCGATTACGTTGAGAAGTGGGTCGATGTATGGTGACCCTATGAACTTAGAGGAAGAGGAGAAGGAGGGGGATGAAAACGTGGCTGATCCGAGGGGAAAAACGTCTCAGCCGGTCGACCGGCAGCCGGTCGTCCAACCGGCTGGACCTGTTGCTGCGAGGAAAGATGATTCGGGTGTTATTTCTGGTGCAACTTCAACGCCCCCGATTCAAATTAAGCTTCCGTTTCCTGGTCGTCAGCGAGGCGCAGAGCCCGAGGCTAAGTTCAGGAAGTTCGTTGACGTCATCACGGCCCTTCAGGTAAACGTCCCTTTTATAGACCTTGTGACTCAAATTCCTGCGTACGCTAAGTTTTTGAAAGATGTTTTAGCTCGTAAGCGTACGTTAGACGACGTGTCGACCGTAGCCTTTGTGGGAGAAGCTAGTACTAGGCTGCAGGGTAGTAAGCCTCCTAAGCTTAGTGACCCTGGTACATTCTCTATCCCGTGCTCTATAGGTAGGTTTCAGGTTAAGAACGCTTTATGTGACTTTGGAGCGAGTGTGAGTGTCCTCCCCTACTCTCTGTACCAGAAAATGAATTTGTCAGCTTTAGAACCCACTAGCATTACCTTGCAGATGGCTGACCGCTCAGTTAAGCGTCCCTTGGGTATCTTACACGACGTCCCTGTACAGGTTGGAAAGTTCTTTATCCCTGTAGACTTTGTGGTTTTAGATATGCCCGAGGATGCCCACATTCCTATCATTCTGGGGAGACCTTTCCTGCACACTGCTGGTGCAGTTATAGATGTGGGTAGCAGGACGATAGCCTTTAAGGTGGGGGGAGAAAAGCTCACTTTCACTCATTCTGATACCCCACGATCGCCTATGCGCCTAGAGTCAGTTTATTCTATTGATTCTGTACCTCCGTCTCACACTACTGGAGACACTTTGGAGGTTTTGCATGTCTCTTCTCTATGTGCAGGTTCTTCACAGGATGGCTGCAAGGATGGTTTGGGGGAGAGGAAGTTGCTGAAGGCTGACGTCTACGACGCTAGTGATGGGGACAGAGGGCCCACAGTCGAGCCATTTCGTGATCGAGGGCCTACGATGATGGACTACGCTGCTGAAGGTACCTGGAACCTCCTCGACGCCTCGCGCGGGCCTGCTCGAATAGGAGCAAGGCGCTACACGAGAAAATTGCGTAAAAGGGCAAAAGTGCGAGAATTTGCTATGGGGGATATCATTGCTTGATTGCTTGAAAATCGTTTTGAAATGCTTTTGGAGTCGCCACCAAATTTAAAGGAATTTGGAACCTTTTCGACGCGTCTTAAATCATAAGACGCGAGTCTTAGAATTCAAGGCGTGTCGATACCTATCCTCCTAAGGTTATTGTGAAACCAGAGTGGATTCGGGGCAAGGTTACTTTTCAAAAGTTTTATCAAAATGTTCTATGAAAAACTGAAATCGAAAAGCCTACGTAAAGTAGTCTCTACTAATTTGAAAACAAGTATTTTATTTCGATGTTTGAGCTAATAAAGCATAGCGCATAAGTGCGAATAATGACTCGATAAAAATGCAAAATAATGCATGTGAGTCGTTAAAGTTAACGACGTTTTGCTTTAGGAAATATACGAGAAATAATAATTCATTGATTTGAATTAATATAAAACGTTATTTTCCGACTTTTGTCTAATTCTAGTATTTTGAAAACCCTCAGTTTTGCATGTTTAAAAGACTAGCTGAAACGGTACAAGTTAATGTCGAACCCGTGTTTTAGTCGTAATTTAATGCATGTATGAGAATTTGCTTAAGTGTAAAATATAATGTCGGTTTGCTTTAGTGAAAGTGTGTCGTTTGTTTATGCAATATTGGCGAGGTTTAGACGGATTAGGAATCCGAATTACTACAACCGTATTACGAATACGGGTTCGTTAAACCAATACTGAGTTGGGTTAGTGTAACCCTTGTCCGAGTCTAAAAAAATCTAGTCCGAAGGTAAAATATTTACCTTAAAACGTAAAGACGTTTTTTTTTAGAACGAAAGCTAAGTGTATTTTTGTGAGTGTAATGGTGTTTTGTGATTTGTTGTACGTTGTAATTGTTGTTGCTTGAATTGTTTGGGTATGTATATATAGGAGCCGAGAAAGGGGTGGGCTGAGCTCAAACAAAGCCCAAACAAATCGCCAGACTCGAAAAAGGGCCCAAAAAGAGTCGTCTGTTGACAGACGATTTGAAAACTAATCGTCTGTCCACTGACGATTAAAATGGGCTGGGTTTCGTTTTTGTCGGGCTGAAAAAGAAGGCGGCTGATGTGCTGATGTTGGGCTGTCATTCTTTGTCGAGGCTCATACTTATATCCAAGGGATTTGTGTGTGTTTCAAGCTTTGGTCCATTGGACCAAAGTTTGATGTTTTTAGTTTTCGTTTTCGTGTTTCGGTTTTTGTCGTGTTTTTCGATTTTGGCTTGAAATAAAAATGTTTCGTGTTGTATTATTTTGTAATATCGTAAAATTTGGTTTTACGAAAATGTGACTCGTGAGGTGAGTTGGCCCGTTTTGAGTGCGTGTTTTTGTAGTTGCGGGTTGGTTTTTGTGAGGCCGTTTTTGTGGGTTGCGTTTTGTGGGCTCGAATAATCGTGTCGTATTTTAGCTTAAAATAGGCGACAAAATTAACGTTCAATTTTACGAAAAATGCAAATTTAAATAAATACGTTAAAAACGACTAAAATGTTTTAGACACTTTGTACCGTTTCGTCTATTTATAAAACATGCATAAAAGTCCATTTTCATCATCGGGTTGCTTTTGGGGTGCGGATACGGGTATCTACAGAGCCCAGGCTTGGTGAGCTTGGACTAAAGCGCTAATCAAACATAAAAGATAGTAGCCGGACCTCTACAGCCTCGATACTACAGCGGCGCTAAGTGTGTGTCTCGGGGAGAGACGAGGACTTAGTGCCGGGAAATGCGGGGAGGGACGGTACATGTTTAAGGACATGACGGTCCTGCATATTTAGGGGCATGCCAGCCTGCGTGTTGCTTGGATGCTTCTGGGTGGTGCTTTGCTTGTGCTTGTGTGCGAGTGCTTGTGCTACTTGCTGGTGCTTTGCTTGAGACGTTTGCTGATGTTGAATGCTTCTTGATGGCGTTTTGTAGTCTAGCCGAACTTTGTGTGTTGAATGCTTGCTGCGTGATTGATCTGGTGCTTGTGCTTCCATGTCATTCTCGTAGCAAGTGTACGTCTTGCGTAAGAGGCTTTGTGTTTATGTAATTGACTCGTAAAAGAGGCTCGGTGCTTTTGTGTGACTCGTAAAAGAGGTTTGGGTGTTTTTGTGACTCGTCAAGAGGTTTAGTGTTTTTGTGAGACTCATAAAGAGGTTTGGTGCTTTGTTTGACTCGTAAAAGAGGTTTAGGTGTCTTTGTGACTCGTGAAGAGGTTTAGTGCTTTTGTTTGACTCGTAAAGAGGTTTAGTGTTTTTGTGGGACTCGTAAAGAGGTTTGATGTTTTTGTGGGACTCGTAAAGAGGTTTAGGTGTTTTGTGTGACTCGTAAAGAGTGTAAGGTGTTTTTGTGACTCGTGAAGAGGTTTAGTGCTTTTGTTTGACTCGTAAAGAGGTTTAGTGCTTTTGTTTGACTCGTAAAGAGGTTTAGTGTTTTTGTGGGACTCGTAAAGAGCTTTAGTGTTTTGCTTGACTCCTAAAGAGGTTTAGGTGTTTTTGTTTGACTCGTAAAAGAGGTTTAATGGTTTTTGTTTGACTCGTAAAGAGGTTTGGTGTTTTTTGTTTGACTCGTAAAGAGGTTTGGGTGCTTGGTTGTTTGACTTTTGCGGAAAAAGCAAAAATTGATCCTGATTTTTGTGACTTTTGCGGGAAAAGCAAAAATTGATCCTGATTTTTGTGAATCTGTATTATATGGTGTAGCCCCCAGTTTGACTTAGGTTTTAGTGTAAAACGTTAGTCAAACTTGTTGTAGCTGCTTTTGATTTTAGCCCCCAGTTTGACTTAGGTTTGAGTGTAAACCGTTGGTCAAACTTGTTGTAGCTGCTTTTGATTTTAGCCCCCAGTTTGACTTAGGTTTTAGTGTAAACCGTTAGTCAAACTTGTTGTAGCTGCTTCTGATTTTAGCCCCCAGTTTGACTTAGGTTTTAGTGTAAACCGTTAGTCAAACTCGTTGTAGCCGCTTTTGAATTTAGCCCCCAGTTTGACTTAGTTTTTAGTGTAAAAACGTTAGTCAAACTTTGTTGTAGCTGTTTTTGAGTTTAGCCCCCAGCATGCTGATCTTTCGCTTTGTGGGTGACGGCCGAAGTGCAGGAAATGACTTGCGTTGGCGTCGTTGAACGGACGCCGTCAGGTGAATGTGGTCGTTGGCTGACCTTGCTTGTAGCTGTACTTTGAGACCTGCAATGTAATGTTAGTTGGGCGAAACCGCGAATCTCGATTGAGATTATGGGCCTCGAAATGCGTGAAAATGCAGTTTTAAGAAAATGCATCGTGCTTTATGTGAAAACATGTGTAAAACGTGTCTTGACAAAAATGACGTATGAAGTTTGCAAAAAAGTATTTTGATGAAAATGCAATGTAAAAATTGCGCTTTTTGAAATATGAGTTGCGAAATGCGAGAATTGTAATTTGCGTAGAGCTGAAAGTGTGTTTGAGAATGACGGGTTTTTTGAATGTGAAAAACAAAAAAGTCATAAAGCAGGGGTGTAAAACGGGGTGACGTGATACACGGCTGCGTTCTGTTAAGTAAGGGGAATGTGTTTTTAGTGCAAAAATGGGTGTAACTGCTGTAGTGGCCAGAGTTTGTGGACGGGCGATGCGTTGCAGGAGAGGGTGGTGTTTGGTGTTTTTGGTGTGGAAAAGCTGTTGCCTCCGCTTGTGATCTGTGGTCCATGGAATTGAAGGGATGTTGAGGGATGTCTATGGCGTCGAAGGAACCTTGTTGTAGTTCGTCGTCAACTCAAAACTCTGTTGACATTGTAGTCTGCCTTGTTACTCCTAAGACCTAAGGGGACATCAGAGGTCATAGTTTTGTCTTTTGCTCTAGAGACGGAAAATCCAAAACGTAACTGCTTTTGACTATAGTTAATGAAATGACCGTTTTCGTTTACGTTTGCCTCGTTTGCTGTTTTGTAAAAAGAGTTATATCCTCGACTTTTTTAAGCTTTGGATCATGATCTTGCGTTTGTGTTGACTGTGCCTGCGACCTTTTTAAGCTTTAGGCGTGTCATTTTTGTGTCGATTGTGCCCTCGACCTTTTTAAGCTTTGGGCGCGTCGTTTTTGTGTTGAATGTTGGTCTATTTCGAGTTGCAGAAGTATGTTTTGTGTCGACTATGTTCTCAGCTTTTTTTTAAGCGTCGAACGCGTCATTTTGTGTTGAATGGTGGTCGCGCTTCTTGCAAAGCTGCCTACGTATCCACGTGAGTGGAATCAGACCGGCGTAGTTCAGAGTTGCATTTTGTGTTGAATGTGCATGTTTAGGGCATGCCGGCCCAGGAATTTGTTTTCGATTTTTGTACAGGGAGTGCACGTTTAAGGGCATGCCGGCCCATGAGTTGTGTTTGTAAAAGGGTGCACGTTTAAGGACATGCCGGTCCATGAGTTGCTTTGTAGAAGGTGCACATTTAAGGGCATGCCGGCCCGTGAGTTGTGTTTGTAAAAGGGGTGCACGTTTAAGGACATGCCGGTCCATGAAATGTTTTTGATTTTTGTGGAGAATGTGCACGTTTAGGGGCATGCCGGCCCAAGAAATGCTTTTTTTGTGAGGGATGCACGTTTAAGGGCATGCCGGCCCGTGAATTGCGATTTTTAACATTTTGTCTGTTTGCATCTTATAAATACATTGCAGAATGTTTCGTGGGTGCTGGTTGTTTTGTAGTTGGGAATAATTCGATACCAGGGTTTTGTATGTTCAGCCCCAGTGGGGTTGGTAGCATGAGTATATGCGGGTTTGCTGTGCCGTTTTGCGTCAATGGGCAGTATCTGGATGTGTGGGGGTTTGTTTAGCTGGGATGAAGGGTTAGGTAATGTGTCCGTGGATCCTTGTAGGTCGTAGACATATGCTTAGCATGCTGTGGTGTTGGTGGTGGCTTTGAAGCCTTGAGAGAGGGGTGCGTGGTTGTCTTTTGTGATTGGTAGGAGTATTCCTGCATTATGATCGTGGTGGTTGGACACTGACTGATTGTGAAGTCTTTTGTGTTTTTTTGTGTTGTTATCGACGAGGATGTCGATGTGTAAGAGGTTGTCTTTTAGACATGCTTTGTTTAGGTTGCGGGGGCCAGTGTATACTGGGATTTCGCCGTTTTTCTTTGTGGCTGGGATTGTGTTTGATGTCCAGTTAGCATTTTTGTTGGCTTGGACGAGGTGTTGTGACTTTTTGTTTGATGGGCTTGATGCCCGGCTTTTGTTTGGGTGTGGGTGTAGGTCAAAGACGGGTATGTCTTTGCGAGACCAGATGAGGGTGTTGTTTGATTTTTTTGTGAGTAGCTTGGAGGTTGCATATTTTTGTCTGTGCTTAGGGAAATCCACGGCGGTGATTCCCTGGGTCCTTGAGGTGTTTTGGTATTGACGGTTGTTGTATGTTCAGGGACGGAAGGTAGCTTAGGTATGGGTGATGGGAGGTTGTCTGGGTCTGGAAACAGTGCCTGCAATGTATTTATATGATGCAGTGTTGTTTTGTTAAATGTTATCGCAAACGTTAGAGTGTGCAAAAGAGAATGTGTAAAAGTAAAGAGGCAAAACGAGGCAAAGTGTAACCGAAAACATTCTTGTCATTAATGTTGTTAAAAGCAGTTACATTTGAAAATTGCTCAGACTATAGAGCTTAGGAGAACCCTACAAACTCTAAAATCCTAAACTAGGTCTACTATTTAGGAATGTAATTGCGCGTCCTGGTTGACTTAGAAGACCTAGCGTCATGATGACGTGGGACCCTAAACCTTAGGCGTAAATGCTTGAGCTGAAACCACCTGCGTCATTGGTGGATTCGTCGATGCTTTCTCAAGTGTAGGAGGGTTGCTCGGAAGTTCGAGGCTTTGACGGTGATGATTTCGTTGTCCTGAGGTAGTTTAACCTTCTGATGCGAGTTGATCACGACGGCTTTCGGGTAGCGTGAATCCAGGGCACGCCAAAGAACATATTGTATGTCGAGGGAATGTCCATGACACGGAATTGATTCGTCACGACATGTTACATCATGACGGACGGTGAGATGATGCCTTTTATACTACGGAGTGTACCGTATCTTTGCCGCCACGTTAATGCGAGCGAGGGTGAAGTCGTCTTCGCCCAATCCCGGTTTAGTGGCGGTCGCGAAGAGGGTGACGTTGATCAAGAACCGTTATCGACGAGGGTAACGGGTAGTGTCATGCCACGGCAATCTACGGCTATGTGGAGTGCCGTATTGTGTGCAGCTCCAAAGGGCGGCAGGTCTGCGTTAGAAAAAGTTATAGTACCCGGTAGCCAGTCCCGGATGATGTGGCTAACAAATTGCGCCGGAGGCATCTGTCTTGCCACCGGAGTGACCTGTAGGATTCGACGAAGGGCCTTGCGATGCCTGGGTGAATTCTGCAAGAGTTGCCAGGCTGAAGTGCTTGATTTTGTTTTTGGAAGTTGCTTTGGCAGCGTATCCTCGGCGCCAGGCCAGGTTGAGGAAACAGGTGGAGCAGCCTCGTCCACGAGTATGCCCTTGTCCTTGTTGTTGTTTGTGAGCCTGGACGGGAACCCTGGCGGTTCTAGAGGAGCTTGGTACATATGTGGGAGGTATGAAACCTCGTCGTCGCTGTCGGACCACCTGATGGGATGTAGATAAGGGACCTGTACGAAGACCCCTTTCTCGTCCGCGTGCCTTGCTTTTGTTTTTGTTTTTGTCTTGTGAATGTGCTTAGTGCTGTCGTTGCAGTCGTTGGTATCGCTGCTAACGACATTGACCTCATGGTTGTTTGTGGTAACCGGATGAGAGCACTCGAGAATGGGAAATGTTCCCACAAAGATAGTGCGAGCACGGAGTGTGCTATGCTGGTGTGGTGGTTTAGGAGCCGCGTTTGGCTTTTCGATCGTCTTGTTGTCGATCATGTCTTGGATTGCACTCTTCAGACGGAAGCAATCCTCGGTGTCATGCCCATTAACCCTGTGGAATTCACAGTAGGCGTTTTGGTTCCAAGACTTTGTTTTCTTGTACTTAGGTGGTATGTTGGTGGGGCTAGGAAGCCGCAGAAGGTTTCTCTTCACGAGTTTCTTCAATGCCTTGGAGTAGGACATGTAGAGGGGGTCAAAGTGTCGTTGTTTTGACGAGGATGGCCCCGCGGAGGATGACTTAGGTGTAGCGATTGTAGGCTGCGTTGTGAACACAGGTGATGCCGCTAGTGCATCCGAGTCGATGATCTTTGGTGGCTTAGTTTTGTGATTCGGGATGTCTGCGCTTTGTGACTACGACTGTAGCTTTGGTGGCTTGAAGTTCACGCATTTTGTTTTCTAGGAATTGAATTCCCTTAGCATCTTTGAGCGATTCTCGGCAAAGAGTCTAGCGCTCTTCTCGGCCTCGAATTTTTGCATAACAGCCAAATGTTCGAGCTGGGAGGTAAGATTGGTGATCTTGTCATTGAGTAGCTTGATGTGTTCAGTGGTTATGAGTGATTGAGGGGCAACTTCGTTGGTCGGGAGGTTAAAATGGGAATCCATGTTTCTTCTGCGAGCCGTGTATCCGGGGCTTTAGTGGGTAAACCTGCAAAGCGTTAGACTTTAGTGACTCGAAAAGGAAAGGAAAAGACTCAAATCTCGCATTCGCAACTGACATAATGTGTATAAAAGAAAAAGTGCAGGACTCGACTCGTGTTTTTAGCTGAAAAGACACGGGAGGCTTTTGAGGTAGAGATAGGTCAACATATCTCTAGTCTCGATGTAATAAAATGTTTTGTATGATCAAATCTGATTAGCCCAGTTACAGCGATGTATGTCGCTTAGGGGCTAATCGTTAGATTGTGATATGAAAAGGAGTCAAAACGAAATAGCGATAGGCTAGTCGATTTGAGGATGTTAAATCGAGTAAAAAGCAAATATTGTTTGCCTTTTACGTGTAGTAGAGAAAGTCGAATCAAAATGACGATAAGTCAGCTGATTTGACATGTAAAATGACGGGTTCGTGCTTGAACGATCCCGTGTTTTGTTTGTTTTTGAAAAGATGTTTGTTTAGGTCGAGATGACTAGGGAGTCATTCGGCCTAGAGTTGTTTCAAATGCATAGTGTAAAATGTGTAGCGTAAAAGTAGTTGTTTTAATGAAATGCCCAAAATGAGTTGACATTTTGGGTTTTGCTTTGTGAAATGTTTTGCGATAAACGAATTATGACGATACGTCAGTCGTATGACTCGTTTATGTTTTGTAAAGGCTCGGAAATGTAGTGATTATCTCCGAGCGATGCAATTTCGTGTTGTTTGTCTGGTTCGTTTGACGATAGGTCAATAAACCTGACGTTAGTGTTTTTTGAAAGCATGACTTTTCAAAAATGTTTGAAAATGTATTTTGAAAAGACGTCTATGAATGCATATGCTTTGAAAATGTTTTGCATGATTTTGTTTTGAAAGACGACTATAGTGAGGGTACTATAGCTTCGCATTTGTACGTATAGACACGGGGTTTTTGGCTTTTGGGTAAGGTTCCCTTCGGTCATTCCCGCAACGTTTGTGTAGGGTTATCCGCAAGATCACACACGTCAAAGTGTGGATTCAATACGGGTCCTAGAGCGTCCAAGTTTGACTGTTACGATCGTTTGTACGGATGCCGTACTTGTAATCGTGAAGGGGTGAGAACTCGATTTGTCCCGAATAGTCTCGCCTATGAAGGGAACGCTATTAGGGGTCGATTCTCGAGGGTGCATGGCTCGGCAATCCCGGAGGATGCGACTCGAACGTTAAATTGCTCAAACATCGAAAGCGTAATTGTTTTCAAATTTTCAAGCTTTGCCTCTTTGTGTTTTTAAAATAAAAGAAAAAGAAGTTTTCTTAAAAATAAAAACAGCTAAGTCCCCAGCGGAGTCGCCAACTGAAGGTACCTGGAACCTCCTCGACGCCTCGCGCGGGCCTGCTCGAATAGGAGCAAGGCGCTACACGAGAAAATTGCGTAAAAGTGCAAAAGTGCGAGAATTTGCTATGGGGGATATCATTGCTTGATTGCTTGAAAATCGTTTTGAAATGCTTTTGGAGTCGCCACCAAATTTAAAGGAATTTGGAACCTTTTCGACGCGTCTTTAATCATAAGACGCGAGTCTTAGAATTCAAGGCGCGTCGATACCTATCCTCCTAAGGTTATTGTGAAACCAGAGTGGATTCGGGGCAAGGTTACTTTTCAAAAGTTTTATCAAAATGTTCTATGAAAAACTGAAATCGAAAAGCCTACGTAAAGTAGTCTCTACTAATTTGAAAACAAGTATTTAATTTCGATGTTTGAGCTAATAAAACGCTACGTACAAGTGCGAATAATGACTCGATAAAAATGCAAAATAATGCATGTGAGTCGTTAAAGTTAACGACGTTTTGCTTTAGGAAATATACGAGAAATAATAATTCATTGATTTGAATTAATATAAAACGTTATTTTCCGACTTTTGTCTAATTCTAGTATTTTGAAAACCCTCAGTTTTGCATGTTTAAAAGACTAGCTGAAACGGTACAAGTTAATGTCGAACCCGTGTTTTAGTCGTAATTTAATGCATGTATGAGAATTTGCTTAAGTGTAAAATATAATGTCGGTTTGCTTTGGTGAAAGTGTGTCGTTTGTTTATGCAATATTGGCCAGGTTTAGACGGATTAGGAATGGGAATTACTGACAAGTATTCACGAATACGGGTTAGTTAAACCAATCTTTGAGTTGGGTTAGTGTAACCCTTGTCCGAGTCTAAAAAAATCTAGTCCGAAGGTAAAATATTTACCTTAAAACGTAAAGACGTTTTTTTTTAGAACGAAAGCTAAGTGTATTTTTGTGAGTGTAATGGTGTTTTGTGATTTGTTGTACGTTGTAATTGTTGTTGCTTGAATTGTTTGGGTATGTATATATAGGAGCCGAGAAAGGGGTGGGCTGAGCTCAAACAAAGCCCAAACAAATCGCCAGACTCGAAAAAGGGCCCAAAAAGAGTCGTCTGTTGACAGACGATTAGAAAACTAATCGTCTGTCCACTGACGATTAAAATGGGCTGGGTTTCGTTTTTGTCGGGCTGAAAAAGAAGGCGGCTGATGTGCTGATGTTGGGCTGTCATTCTTTGTCGAGGCTCATACTTATATCCAAGGGATTTGTGTGTGTTTCAGGCTTTGGTCCATTGGACCAAAGTTTGATGTTTTTAGTTTTCGTTTTCGTGTTTTGGTTTTTGTCGTGTTTTTCGATTTTGGCTTGAAATAAAAATGTTTCGTGTTGTATTATTTTGTAATATCGTAAAATTTGGTTTTACGAAAATGTGACTCGTGAGGTGAGTTGGCCCGTTTTGAGTGCGTATTTTTGTAGTTGCGGGTTGAGGCCGTTTTTGTGGGCTGCTTTTGTGGGCTTGAATAATCGTGTCGTATTTTAGCTTAAAATAGGCGACAAAATTAACGTTCAATTTTACGAAAATGCAAATTTAAATAAATACGTTAAAAACGACTAAAATGTTTTAGACACTTTGTACCGCTTGCCTATTTATAAAACATGCATAAAAGTCCATTTTCATCATCGGGTTGCTTTAGGGGGGTACGGATACGGTATCTCAGAGCCCAGCTTGGTGAGCTTGGACTAAAGCGCTAGTCAAACTTAAAAGATAGTATCCCACCACTACAGCCTCTCGATACTACAGCGGCGCTAAGTGTGTGTCTCGGGGAGAGACGAGGACTTAGTCTTGGAAATCTTGAGGAGGGCGGATACATGTTTAAGGCCATGACGGTCCTGCATATTTAGGGGCATGCCAGCCTGCGTGTTGCTTGGATGCTTCTGGGTGGTGCTTTGCTTGTGCTTGTGTGCGAGTGCTTGTGCTACTTGCTGGTGCTTTGCTTGAGACGTTTGCTGATGTTGAATGCTTCTTGATGGCGTTTTGTAGTCTAGCCGAACTTTGTGTGTTGAATGCTTGCTGCGTGATTGATCTGGTGCTTGTGCTTCCATGTCATTCTCGTAGCAAGTGTACGTCTTGCGTAAGAGGCTTTGTGTTTATGTAATTGACTCGTAAAAGAGGCTCGGTGCTTTTGTGTGACTCGTAAAAGAGGTTTGGGTGTTTTTGTGACTCGTCAAGAGGTTTAGTGTTTTTGTGAGACTCATAAAGAGGTTTGGTGCTTTGTTTGACTCGTAAAAGAGGTTTAGGTGTCTTTGTGACTCGTGAAGAGGTTTAGTGCTTTTGTTTGACTCGTAAAGAGGTTTAGTGTTTTTGTGGGACTCGTAAAGAGGTTTGATGTTTTTGTGGGACTCGTAAAGAGGTTTAGGTGTTTTGTGTGACTCGTAAAGAGTGTAAGGTGTTTTTGTGACTCGTGAAGAGGTTTAGTACTTTTGTTTGACTCAGAAAGAGGTTTAGTGCTTTTGTTTGACTCAGAAAGAGGTTTAGTGTTTTTGTGGGACTCGTAAAGAGCTTTAGTGTTTTGCTTGACTCCTAAAGAGGTTTAGGTGTTTTTGTTTGACTCGTAAAAAGAGGTTTAATGGTTTTGTTTGACTCAGAAAGAGGTTTGGTGTTTTTGTTTGACTCAGAAAGAGGTTTGGGTGCTTGGTTGTTTGACTTTTGCGGAAAAAGCAAAATTGATCCCGATTTTTGTGACTTTTATGGAAAAGCAAAAATTGATCTGATTTTTGTGAATCAGTATTATATGGTGTAGCCCCAGGTTTGACTTAGGTTTTAGTGTAAAACGTTAGTCAAACTTGTTGTAGCTGCTTTTGATTTTAGCCCCCAGTTTGACTTAGGTTTGAGTGTAAACCGTTGGTCAAACTTGTTGTAGCTGCTTTTGAATTTAGCCCCCAGTTTGACTTAGGTTTTAGTGTAAACCGTTAGTCAAACTTGTTGTAGTCGCTCGATTTTAGCCCCAGATTTGACTTAGGTTTTAGTGTAAACCGATTAGTCAAACTCGTTATGCCGCTTTGAATTTAGCCCCCAGTTTGACTTAGTTTTTAGTGTAAAAACGTTAGTCAAACTTTGTTGTAGCTGTTTTTGAGTTTAGCCCCCAGCATGCTGATCTTTCGCTTTGTGGGTGACGGCCGAAGTGCAGGAAATGACTTGCGTTGGCGTCGTTGCACGGTCGCCGTCAGGTGAATGTGGTCGCTGGCTGCCCTTGCTTGTAGTCGCATTTCTTTGAGACCGCAATGTAATGTTAGTTAGGCGAAACCGCCGAATCTCGATTGAGATTATGGGCCTCGAAATGCGTGAAAATGCAGTTTTAAGAAAATGCATCGTGCTTTATGTGAAAACATGTGTAAAACGTGTCTTGACAAAAATGACGTATGAAGTTTGCAAAAAAGTATTTTGATGAAAATGCAATGTAAAAATTGCGCTTTTTGAAATATGAGTTGCGAAATGCGAGAATTGTAATTTGCGTAGAGCTGAAAGTGTGTTTGAGAATGACGGGTTTTTTGAATGTGAAAAACAAAAAAGTCATAAAGCAAGGGTGTAAAACGGGGTGACGTGATACACGGCTGCGTTCTGTTAAGTAAGGGGAATGTGTTTTTAGTGCAAAAATGGGTGTAACTGCTGTAGTGGCCAGGGTTTGTGGTCGGGCGATGCGTTAAGTAAGGGGAAATATAAAGAAGACATAGTAAAAGGATTAATAAAGGCAATTGAAATAAACCTGAAAACTTACGGAGTGCCGACGGTTACAGTTGAATTAATCTTGAAACTAAAACGAAGCTAAGAGTTTTTGAGAGAAAATAAAACTAAGCAAGAACTAAACTAAGGAAAAATAAAGCATAAAACATTAAAATCTCGACCTAAGAGTATATATATGCTAACTTCCTAAAACAATTCGGATTAAAACAAAACCCGGCCAAAATAACCCTCCAGCCGGCCGGCCGGCTGCCGGCCTGGCCTGGACCGGCCTGACCCAACTTGGGCCGGCTCTGGGCTCCTCAAAACCTTGGCCCAACTCTCTCTTGGGCCTTTACTTCCTTCGTACCTTTATCTTTTTAGTCTTAAGTTTGTCTTCCCGAGCTCTTTCGTGAGCTCGAGCTTGGTCTCGTAGTCTTGATTCTCGTAGTGCTCCAATTGTCCCGGGTTTTGGCTCAAAACCACCAAAACCTGCAAAATATAAATAAAAGGCAGCAGTATCGAGAAGTATAACATATAGCTCATAAGATCATAGTAAATACGAATAAATGCAGGCTAAATGCGACTGAACCGGGGGCATAAAATGAATATAAATAACGTGTATCAAACTCCCCCAAACCAAACCTTTGCTTGTCCTCAAGCAAACAGCGTCGGAGAAAATCAAAGTGACACGAACTAATCACGCTAGTATTCATCCTTTTACTATGTCTTCTTTATATTGTTTTGCTTTGCTTTCAATTATGTCTAGCTAATCTCCTTATTAGGGTTTAGGGGAATTTGTGATAATTGGTTCAGGAGCATGTTTTAGGATTAAATTGGTTGAATAAATTGTGCACTTGATTTCTTTCTACGCGTTTTATGCCAATTGAATTAGGATTATTTCGCCTGATCAACGATTTGTCTGAGTTTAATTGAACCTGAGTAAGTTTTAATTTAAGATCGAAAGCCGAGTTAAAACTAGACTTACGCGAGATTGATAAGTTGAATTTAGTAAGTTGCGAGAGCCCGCTAAATTTGCTTAAGGCTAAAATTGACTCGAGAGAGCGTTTTATAAACCTAGTCATTTGCACAGTTTATCGCTTCCTTCTTATAAATTTGAGTTCCTGAATCGTTGTCATAATGAACCCGATGCCCTAATCTTTCCTTTTATATATTTCTATTCATCTTTGCTTTTGCTTTAGTTTAGCTTAAAACAAACCTTTTTCACACCTTGAGTAGAACCTGTTTTCGCCTGCTTTAACTTAAAACTACTCCGTTTCTCTGTGGATACGATCCTGCTTGCCGCTAGCTGCTGTTAGTTGTTTGTTAGGTTTATTTTTGATTTCAGCGATACGACTAAGCTGTGTCACTGACCTCTTAGTCATATTCGACTAACCTTTTAGTCAACAACACTGACTAACCTTTTAGTCATTAAATAAGGCATCGATATGATTATTTTCTCAAATAATCACATCTCTCAAACACATCCTTTAGGTGTGACTCTTAGGGACTAGTTGATCACCGCCATCTTATGACAATAACGTCAAACTTATCTAGCAAGCCAACCGTTATCGATAAACGTTAATCAACTGATTAAATACAAAAAGTACCCTGTGTACCTTTAGAGATTTATATGTGTTATTGCACTAACTGTGGAGGACACTAACCCCAACAAAAAGTGGTTACGATAGAAATGCAAAAGACGATGTAAGGTGGAGCTCGGGACAAAAAATCGAGAACTAGAGTAAAGGGGCCGAAATTTGGAGGAAGTTAGTAGAGGCCTGTGGAACCCAGGATCGAGGGGACCCAACTCGGCGTCTTGCATAAGGGCGCTTTAAGTTAAAAAGACTAAGTTAGAAAAACCCTTAAAACTGTTTTGGAGTCGCCACCTAATTATCGCGGAAATTAGGAACCTGCTATCATGTTTTAAGCTATAAAACACGTCCTAGATTTTGGAGCACGCCGACACCCCTAGATCTAAGGTTGTGAAACCAGATTGGATTCGGGGTGAGGGTACTTTCCTAAGATTAATTCAAGTAATGATTTATGAAAACCTTTTGGAAAAGCCTACTAAGAAATTAGCCTCTACTGACCTATAACAATCCATGTAAAATGATATTTGAGCCAATGTTATCGCTACGTACAAGTGCGATAAAGTTTGTAAAAGAATGCAGATGCAAATGCGAAAAGATTGTTTAAAACCCTCAGTTTAGCATGTTTAACTTGTTAACGGAAACGGTTCAGTTAAAGGTCGAATTCATTGTTAAAGTTGATTTAAATGGAAAGGAAAAATGGTTGCTAGATGCATGCAATTAAAATAAACGTTCAATTGTTCATTGGTTCATTTTAAAAGGGTCGGTTGCTTATGCGACTTTGGCGTGTCATCGGATATGGTGTGTACCCGAAGTAATAAGACCACTTGGCGGCAAGCGGGCTCGGTGCCAAAGCCCAAGGGCGGGGGGGGCTAAAGTGTAGTCCCCTTTGTTAGTCCATAGAAAATAAGAAAAAGCTTTGATCCAAGTGGATCGATACCTACCTTGTCCTGGCACTTCAGATCCGGGCAGAGCTTCGCTTCTTGAACAACAAAGGATGAGTTCAGCACGGGATGGTGTATTGAACTCAAGGATTTTGAGTGCTTGAGGCTTTGAGAGATTGTGAGTGAATTGTGATTGTATGAAAAAATTATGTGAAAATTGTGTCTTATGAGGTCGGGTATAGGGCGGTATATATACTAAAAACCTCGGAGAAAATAGGAAATCTCGGGGTAGAACCAGGCAGGCAAACCGCACATGCCTATGCAGTTTGGCCAGTAAACTGCATAGAGCTATGCGGTTTGCCCCTCAAACCGCATAAGGCTGTGCGGTTCAGAGGGCTGGCTTTAAGTCTAGTTTCGTAATTCCGGTTTGATTATATCTCGGAAAGATACAGTATAATCTTTGACTTGCACGTCAAGAAGGCTGTATGGAGGGCTTTCCAAGATATTTTGAGGGTTGAGGGCTTTGGAGTGAGGGCCAAAGGCGGGTTTGGGCTTGGTTCTGGGCCCGAGACCCGAAAATGTGAAAAAAGGTGTATTTTGTAGTGTTTTGTGAAATGAGATAAGCCGTGAGGCTATATTTTGTGTGTGAGGGAGGTGAAGAGCGGATTTAGCCACCGGGCCTAAATTTAGGAATTTAGGAAAGCTGAATTAGACCTCGTTAATGTAAAAGGGCCAATTGCAGTGCGAATGCGAAGCTCGTGTCAAATGAAGCAGGACGTGGATCAAGCTAGACTCCAAATGGACAAAATGAACATTTATTTAAGTGTGATGTGAAGCGACCTAACTCATTTTAACATTTCAAACGACTCAAAAATGAATTCGACATAGTTAGAACCGTTAAATTTAACGTTAAAACATGCGTAATAAAAGTCCGTGTTACATCAGAGGGTTTGGTTTGGGAGGGTACGAATATGGGTATCCATAGAGCCCCCGGTTTGACTAAGCTCGGACTAGAGCGTTAGTCAAACTCCACGACAATATACGGACCATCACAGTCTCGATATCGTCAGCAGAACGAAGCATGTGCCCATGGGTGAGGCGAAGACTTCGAACCGGGTTATCCGGGGCGGGACGTGCGCATTTAAGGACGTGGCGGTCCATGCATACTGTGAGGGCCTGCCGGCCTGCTGAGTGCCGTTGTTATGCTTATTACTGTTGTGTAATGCTGTTGTGTAGTGTTGTGTTGTCGTATTTGCTTATTGATGTAGTGCTTTGTGTCGAGTCTCGCCAAGGAGGGCGGGTGCTAAGTGTATGGTGTCGTCGAGGAGCGCAGGTGATAAGTGTGTTGTCTCGCCGAGGGGCGCAGGTGTAGTTGTAAGTGTTTAGTCTCGCATAGGAGTGCATATGTAGTTGTATAATGCTTGTGCTCGGATGTGTTTTGTAGAATGCTTGTGTTTGAACTCACCGAGGAGCGTCTATGTAGTTGTTATTGTGTGCAGTTGTCTTCCGTTTTGAGGAAATAAGATGTAAAGACTTGTGAAGAGTGTTTATGCTTCTGCTTTTGTACTGTATATTAAATGCTTAATATACGCGTATGGCGAACTGTAGGTGACGCCTTAACCCAAGTACGGAACATACTTGGAGGTGCATTTGAGCCAAAATGAATTAGGAATCCAAGTGTAGGCCCAAAACTAGAAAAATCAGAGAAAAACCAGAGTTGCAAACCGCATAGCCTTATGCGGTTTGCAGGTAAACCGCATAAGCTTATGCGGTTTGCCTTAGTGGTAGTGAAACCTGTATGAAAGCTCGAGCATATCGTGAGTTTTCCTCATTTTGTTCTATCGGTTTCTTAGACTAAAAACTCCCAAAATTCGATTTCTCAACCGTTTTTGATCATTTCTCTTGCGTTGTCTTGCTATGGAATTAGGTAATGCTCCATTTTAACTTGTTTTTACGTTATTTGTTGTTGTAATTAGCTAGTTTTAGCTTGAAATGTTGAAAAGACGGGTTTTGGGTGAAAACCCGGTTTTTGCTTGAAATTTGCAGTTTGAATGCTTGAAATTGACGTCATTGTGTTGCATTATGCCATGCTAGCATGTATGTGTGAAATGATTGTGATTTAGACCGTTTTTGTGTGTAACGTCCAAATTAGGTTTCCGACCCGAAAACGAGCCCGGATTTTCCGACCCGAAATTTCAATTAAACATCGGTGTAGGATGCCCATGGCTAGTATAGCATGTATCTAGCTTCAATTTTGCGAAAATGTCGATCTAAGGCTTTCAATTCGACGTCCAAAGTCGTAGTTATACGCAGTAATTAGGGCGAATTGGGGGTTTTTGCCTGGGGTGCCCAAAATGCAATTGCTTGTAAAGGGTTATTGTTGAAGGTTAGTATAGCATATAGAGACCATCAAGTTGGAATTTTGATGTTTAGAAGACGGGTTTTGGCTTAATTGTGAATTAGGCCTAAAAATGCTCTACAGGGTGTACTGTGCCATGTTTGATGTCTGTGCATGTCTATCATAGTTGCATGTATTCGTCGTGTCTTTTGCAAGAGAAGGCTCTTCACGGGTCACGAGATCAAAGTCGTCTCGTAAGAGCACTGGTTCGAGGACGGAGGGAGCCCCGAGTAGGCGTGACTTGAGGCGATCGGTTCGTGAGCGGGATGTTGACCCTCGCGACTTACGTACTAGGCGTGGCATGTCACGGGGTAGGGTTCGTGCGAGGCATGACCCTGCTACGGAGGATGATGTGTCATATATTTATATACTTTTAGCCCCCTTGTCACTAGCGATTTCCGTCATTTCGAGTGCTTTTATTTGCATTTCGCTTCCTATTTCGCCTCCGCGCATTTCTGTGTGTGTTTTGTGTCTATTTTGTAGGTACACGCACTAATTTGGAGGATGGACGGTAGCCGGGTCGAAGCTAAGGCGTCCCGGAGTTGCTACGTGGCAATTCGAGTTGATTTCGTGTGGTTTCGGTTGCGTACGAGCCATGTTTGGATGATTGAAGGTGTCCCGAGACCAAGGGATGGACTTAGAAGCTCATATGTTCACTTTAGACCTCGCCCCTACCCCTTGGGACCACCTAGGCCTCGTTCCTATGCCTTGGGACGACAAACTAAGCAAGAGAAATCAACCCAAAAAAAGAGCCAAAAATCTGGTCACCTCAGGACCATTGTCTCGGACCCTTGGGACAAACCACCCTACCTTGTCCCGGACGGGACCTCCATCCCGACCCCCTGGGACGGCCCCCGACTCCTCGTATGCTTGAATTGTTCGACTTATTTGAAGGGGTTTCGCTCATTATTTCGACACACAATTTTGACAGCACTTTTAGGACATCTTAAACTTTGTTCTCTCAAAAACCTAGGTTTCAATACTTTGAATAAATTGTACTTTCAATTCCTGACTCGGATTACACTAGTTTGATCGTCTATTTGCTTTTCGTTGATAAATTCATCCATTTGTTCTTGGAGTTTTTCTGATTTGGTATTGTATCTCTTCTCCCTTTTGATTGCAATTTCATTTCTTGTTGTGCTTAATCATGTTTTCATCCTTTTCCCTTGTTTTGATTATCGTTTTTGATCATGTGTGAGTAGTTCTTTACTCTAGGAGGAAGGGTGAAGCATGGGTGTTGGTTTTGGTTGTGTTTGATGATCATATTGAGTTAGGTTTTGTGCTTGCTTTGTTTAGTCTTTGCTTGATTGTGCTTGTTGATTCCTTGATCAAGTTTTAGCGAGTATCTAGCACCCTTGAAATTAAGAACGAAAGCCTAGTTCTAGGAGAGGCGCGAGACTAAACATTAGGACCCTCGATTGTAAGTTGCGAGAGCCCGCATTCGAGAGCTAGAGGAAGCTTAAGACCGAGAGGACGAGCTATACCCTTGGCATGTGCGATCCCTTACTCATCCCGATCATCATCTTTGACCTAGCTTACCCATTGTCAAACCCGAATTTCTAGACTTTCTCCATATAAGTTAAATCCTTGTCTTTCACTCTAGTTTTAGCCAAACCACAAATACTCGAACTGAGACTAGAATCACTTGAAAGTAATCAACATTGCGACCATCTCCCTGTGGATACGATCCCGACTTGCCCTAGCTACCCTAGTGTTGAGTTTGGTTTTATTTTTGATAAGGTGACGCGACTTGAGCCTATCAGAGGATGAGCATGTAGACGAGCTGGTGGCCGAGCTAGGTGCTAAGGAGGAGCCTGAGGAGGCTGAGGCCATGCCTAAAGCGAGTACCTCTAGGCCACGTGGGTCACGAGTAGATAGGTCGTTTGCCAAGGGCTGGGACGGCCATAACCTTTTGTTAGCTCCGGAGTTGCATATCTCGTATCGGGCGAAGCTGGGCCTAGAGAAGGGTCCGATGAGGACTTTCTCGGGCATTTCATCCGTTATGTGTGTCTTTGAGGAGAAGCTTTCGCAGGGAGCGAGAGCTTGGGTGCTTGGTTGTGCTTTTGGCCCTTTGCTCGAGCACTGGAGGGAGATTGCGAGGTTGAAGCTGACGGCGAACCTAATGCTGATTCGTGCCTTCCTTGATCGGTATTGGGATACTACCACGGCGTTTCATATGCCGGGCTTTGAAGCCGGTATTACTTTGTCGGGGTACGCGGTCATGACGGGCCTGCCGTTTGGTGACCGTGATATGAGTTTTGAGTTCGCGCCGTCTATCGTAGACGATGTGGTGACTGCCGCGATTGGCGGTGGTCTTGAGGTGGAGTACAAGGGTAGGCCCCCTTACGTCATTAAGACGAGCTATATCCTGGAGTACTTTGAGGGGAAGACGCAGCGGGGAGCGACGAGCTGAATGCTCGCATGTGGTTGTGGTGGTTTGTCAGCGCCGTGTACTTCGGCAACAAGGGTGAGCGGGCGGCGACGTCGGTCCTTATGCACCTCCTTGATTGGGGTGCAATTGCGACGCTTCACTGGGTTTCGACGTCGTTGGGTCTGTGCATTCGCTTTTGCATGGACGCGGTGAGGCTGCGAGTCATGGAGCGTGGATCGAGACTGTCCTTAGTCTCGCCAGGGTTTGTGATGGAGGTATGTCATCCTTGTTTGGTTTTGTTTGTGTTATCTTGCTTGGTTTTGTTGTCCTTGTAACGTGTTTTGTGTTTGTAGTCGTGGATCTTTAGCCACTTCCCCTTCCTGCTGCCTGAGCACGCTAGGAAGATCGTGAGGAGGTACCCGGCGGTGCGTACCTGGGACACCTGCAACCGTGCAGCCTTTGACTGGTCGTATGACGAGGTTCGAGTGCGCCTGAACGGCATGGCGTTTGGGCAGGTTTGTCTTTGAACCATTTCAAATAGTGTGTATTTAAAATGATTAAATGTGTACTTTTGAGAATGTTGTTCTTTTGCAGTTTGTGCCATTTCCGTGGGAGCAGTACGCGGGCGTTCCTGAGAGTGTTCGAGCTCGGTTCGCGGAGCGTGACATCCAGTGTTTGTACTTGGCGACGCCGTACGGATCGGTTTGGTATCTTGGGAAGCGTTTGGTCTACCAGGCGGGGTGGCCGGCTTCGGTGGTGCCTAGGGACCCTCCACGGGTCCTTTTTGAGCGGGGCGTTTCTACACAGCAGCGCGTGACGCTGTACGGAGAGGGAGAGTCTGGGGGTCTCCGATGTCTTGGGGAGAACTACGGCCAGTTTGCTTGGTCTCGGCTTGCTTGTGGGCCGATCGAGGTATGTTTGTGGTCGTCTTGAGTGTGCGTAGGGTAAATTTTGCCGAAAAATTCCCCTGACATGTGTGTATTTGTCTTGTCTCGCAGCTGTTTGATCTTGACATGGCGGAGCAGCCTAGTGACTTTCCGACTATAGTTGAGTAGGATGACTCGGGCGTCCGTCGTACTTTTGAGGTGCCGTCGTACTTGCCGGTGATTACTGACGCGGGTATGGACAGCTGGGGCGGTAAGGTGAAGAAGGTATGGGTCCTCTTTCTTTGTATATGTGTGAGCCCCCAGTTTGATCGAGGTATGAAATATAACGATGATCAAACTAGTGAGATGCTTGTTTTTGTATTACCCCCTCGAGTTTGACTTTAATTTGGGTGAAATTAAGGTAAAGTGGAGTAAAAGGTGGTTGGTTTTGAAATTTTCCCCCTAAGCTTGGCTTAATTTGTGTGAAATTAAGGCAAAATGGGGAAATGTGCTTTTGTTTTGAAATTTCCCCCCTAAGTTTGGCTTAATTTGTGTGAAATTAAGGCGAAATGGGGAAAAGTGCTGTTGTTTTGAAATTTCCCCCCTAAGTTTGTCTTAATTTGGGTGAAATTAAGGCAAAATGGAGAAAAATGTAGTTGTTTTGAAATTTCCCCCCTATGTTTGTCTTAATTTGGGTGAAATTGAGGCAAAATGGAGGAAAAAATGTTGTTGTTTTGAAATTTTCCCCCTAAGTTTGACTTAATTTGAGTAAAATTAAGGCAAAATGGAGAAAAATGTAATCATTCTGTTGTTCGTTGCAGGTGGTCAAGGATGTGCACAAGAAGCTGTGGAGGACAGCGAATAGATGGAGGATGGCGTGGGCCGAGCAGGCAGCCCAATTGTGTCAGAGTCGTGCTGAGACGGCTCGGATCCAGCGTGACTTTGACGAGTACCGTCGTCGTCATCCGTAGTTGTATTAGTGATTTTGTGTAATAAGGATTGTGTGAACCTTTCCTTACATGACTGCGTGTTGTAGCTTGAACTTGCGGTTGCTTATCATTTCGTGTGTTGTAGACCTGTATTATTTGTAAGCTTGGTTTGAAAACGAAATGATTCCCGATTGGGATGTTAGGATTGAAATGGTTGTAAAAAAAAAGATGTCGTACAATGTTCATTTTAAAGGCCGAAATGAGCTTAAATGAACGTTTGAAATGTTGTGAATCGACGCGTGTTGTGAATCGTGTTTGCTAAGACGAAGTGTAGTGTTGTTGGATGTGGTAACAACAAAATAACCGTCACAATGTAATATGGAACGTCGTGTTTAGGAAAGACGAATTTAGGAAAAATCGGGACAAAACCAGCCCCTCAAACCGCAAAGCCCTATGCGGTTTTGGGGCTAAACCGCATAGACCTATGCGGTTTGAGGTGCAAACCGCATAAGGTGCTGCGGTTTCGCCTTCGCCTCCTGGCTGGCAGTGTTAAGTTTCCAAATTTCGATTACGTTTTCCTATATAAGGAGGGGGGTGTGTGCCATCATCCTCATTCAAAATCACTTCTTTTTTTCTCTTTGTACAAGTTTTGCTCTCGTAAACATATTAGGTATATTTGCAAGAGTTATTTTTGTTTTCAAGAAGAAAAATGGTTGAGCATTTTGATGCTCTCATGAAGAGGTGGACTTCTTCGCTACGTCCGGCGGAGAAGAAGGCGATGTATGATGACGGAGCGGGTGTTTTCATTGGCTTTTGCCAGATGAAGGTCGAGATGGACTTCCTGGATGCATGCCTTCACTACTGGCACCCGAGTCTGCATGTTTTTCGGTTTCCAGGAGGAGAGGTATGTCCTTTGATGGAGGAGTTTGCGGCCATTGCGGGATGGTCGAGACGCACTACTCCGTGGTGGTGCGAAGTGAGTTATGCTTCAACGGGATGTTGCGAAACTTCCTTGAGATGTCGAATGCTCACGTTGTTGGTTTGTTTGAGGGAGGTAACTGAACATGCTACGTTTGTGTCAACGATACATGAATCGGGCCGATACTAGCATTTCGGACCGCTCTAGGCGAAGAGCTCTTGCTTTTTGCCTGATTCACCGTTATGCTTTTGCGGGGTCAATGCCGGATGGGATTTTCGGGAACGCAAGGTATGCTCGCGTCGTGGAAGAGATGGAGCGAGGGCATGACCCGTCTGCTTTGATCTTAGCGGAAACATACTGGGCTTAGACGACCGTTGGGCTAATCGTCTGAGGTCGTACCGCGGTTGCGCTAGGATTCTCCACATTTGGCTTATGGAGAGGCTGAGTGTGTTCGTTGCTCTTCCCCATGACGGTGTCTTCAAGGCGGCGGCGGCCACGTCACAGAAGACAGAGTGGGTTGACCCTCGGGAGCGTTCACTTAACTACTTCCGGGGGTTTGTGTAACAACCCGGTTTTTCGTGACTTAATTAAACTAAGGCGGAAAATTAATTAAGTCTAATACATGCCGGATGTTAATTAAATTACATTCAAATGACATAGGATACAAATATATATTACAATCTCTCAAAGAAAACAACGAAACATCCTAATCGTCACGATAATCCTGAGTCTCGAGAATTGCCTGCGAGAGCGACAAAAACACAAAATAGGAGGATCTCCCGCTCAGAGGCGGGAAGTGACTGTTCTAACCAACAACCTCTAAACCAAAGTTTTGGTTTATTTAACCTATGATTAAAAGTAACTTGGCAGCACTAAACGCGTATAACTACCGCAACACCTTATGTCAATAAAATTGGACACATAGCATATAATATCAGTTCTCACATATAGATATTTAAATCTCATACAACATGATAAACAAAACTTAAAACATGTCAATTTATAGGACACGATATACAACTTAAATATCATTTCAATTCATATAACATCGTAATATATATAAAACTTAAATCATAGCAATCAAGATATATGCATAAGTCGTAATCAATTCAATAAACACATAGTTGTGAACAATCATGCAATATCTCATATAGCACGAGGGATAGTCGAACCTTTTCAGAGCAATTTATCAATTATCAAACAAAACTCACGAGTCTTGACTATAGAGCGGCTCGTGTACTCTCATAGTAAATTACCCATATAATTTCCTATCAAAGTGCACTAGTTACTCAAGCTCGTAGATCAGATCAAACACCAAGTAGCGGACAACCTAATATCCAACGCAAACTGGATAATCTATCACACGTTAACTAATGAGTCTCCGTTAGTAAGGCGGAATCATGCAGACATAATCCGCGCAATAGCAATCAGAGCCAACATAACTTGGACGTGACTGAAATGTTAAAGATATCTAAGGTAATAAGGACGGCCATATCCCTTGTCTAATGTATGCATACACCATCTATCGAGGATCATACTTATTCGCTATTCAAAAGGTATCACCGACGAAAAATCCGACTATCACCAAAGACGGGTACCCCCGGATGGGGCTGGTATTTTCCAATTACTATATATGGGCCCACGGAAATATCAAGGATGCCCCATCTCTGAGGTTGTATATACCGTGCCAAATAACAATCTCAAGATCGTTAAATCGCCTTGGGCAACTCTGGGAGGGAGCCCAAGTCCCCATATACAGCTATCTCATTAACATCGAATTCAAGAGTCGCAACATGGCAGACACCCGAGTATTAATCATACAACGTTATAATCGAAGGGTTTAATCTCATGTCAGGCCGTGCCTTTTAACTCAAATCCTAAGTTGTCGAAGGAATATCGAGTATGAGGAATAACTCGCTCATTATCGGATTCAACCCAAACAACCGCAGAGAGTCTAAGGGTTCCCAAGTTAGAGTGGACGGTCAAAGTGAAGTCAACAATAGGTCAATTCACAAGGGTGGCGCGCGATTATTCTATACATGTGAGAAAAATGGTAACATCAAGTATTCAACACTTAATTCATTTCTTCTTTTATTGTTCATAACACCGGTTACAGTTCTTACTTATTATAATATCGTCAAACTTTGTATTATGTAAATGTTGTATCAAATAAGGTACATACATGTTAATCACATTTAGTATATTATTTATTTATACATTTCTTCGTTTTCTCTTATTAGTACAAGGTAAGGTTGAATTATTATGTATTTCACTTTTATACTTATACGTATTAGTATTTTATATTTTAGTAATTAGTAATAATTCATTTTATTTATAAGCTCGATTTAGTTTCATTTAAATTTTAAGTAATTTAAAATAGATTAGTGATTAGTATTATAAATAATTGAATTTCATTACAACTCACATTTATTTATTCCTTTTATTTCAGTAAAATTTCTTTTAGGTGAATGATAACTCGATGGTGGAATTTTATACGGAGTATATTTTTATATCCTATTAATATTTAATTATTTACTTTTCTTTCATTTCTTTAATTATTTAAACGTATTTATAAATTCGTATCTTCTATAAATTTAAATTTTATAACACAAGAACTAATTTAGGAAGTCGTCGTCTTTAAAGTATATTTCAGATTTTAATGATCGTATTCAATTTTATAAGTTTTTCTAAAAGCAAATTTTTAGAAATTAATTTATTATAATAATACTTCCACTAACATATTATTTCATTTTATGGTTTTTATAACTTAGATTTTCTACTAAGTCATTTTACTTTATCTTTTTATAGGATTATCATTTTAACACTTTATCTTTTTGTTAAACCATATTTATAATACAAATTTCTAACTTTATTCAATAAAAGCTTTACTTAGGTTTATTTTATATTTCGAATTACTTTATTTCCTTTTTATTTATTTTAACTAAATGTTTATTTAGTATATTTTAAGTTTATTATAAACTTTAAAGTTTTAATAAAGTAATCGTTATATTAAATTTGATATATGACTTTTTATGTAACTGTTTATCTTAGAAAATTTTATACGGGTAACTTAATTTATATTTTGCTTTTAAATTGATTTAATATCAATTTAAACTTAATACTCTTTTAATTTAACTTTTAGTTTTTAGTTGTGTTTTATTTGAACCTTTTGTGACTATAAATATTTTTACAACTATAAATATTTTTATGTCCATATAGTTTATTTACTTAAGTCGGTTAATAATATTTTTAGTTTTATTTTATACTTGTGATACATAAACTTTATATATTTTAATTTACACATAACAAATAATTTTAACATGATAATATTACAATTAAATTCAACAATAATTCAACAATACAATTTTCACCCAAAACATATTATCACAAAATCATATAAATATTATATTTCACAATTCAATTCAACATTATATAATAACTAAAATTAACACCCAATTTCATACTATAGCGTATTATACAAATTTATTAAATAAACTGAAACGGAAGGTATACGTGCCTAATGCATAACTAGCTCACTTTGAATCACAAAATTAAAATAAAACCAAAGTGTTAATGTTAGAGATTTTGAGGAAGAATCGAGTCACCTAATTTGGCTCACGAACTGAAGGCCTCCAAATAAAATAAAATAAATCCAACCCGTTTCCAGTCCTCAGACCCAAACTCAAAAGCGTTGGAGCCAAATAAGAAGGGCAGTAGCTCCAATTGATAGTAGCGGCATCGAAAACAACAAAATAAAAGAGGAAGAGAGTGAGACTCGACACACTGGTGTCGATTCCCATGAATTAAAACCGCTTAATTAATGTTAAAATGAAAGAGGGTTGAAACGAGGCTCACCATAGGAGGCGAGACAGGGCAGCAGCGAGAAGGGTGGTCTTCACGGTCAAAATGAGAGAGCGAAGTCGATTATAAGTCGACAGAATCACGTGGTGAGGCTAACAAGAGCGACAGATAAAGCTTGAAACTCCAACAACATTCAAGGTGAGGTGCAGCTCGACATTGCTCCGGCGAGGTGGTCGTCGACACGGTGGTCGGAGCTCCGGCAAGATAAATTAACAGAGGGAAAAAGAGTGAGAAAAAGAGCAGGGAAAAAAGGAGGACGAGAAAGAAGAAGAGGAGACGATAATGAGGGGGACGAACGAGTACTCACCGGTGGGTGTTGGTCGGAGTTTCTCCAGCGAGGGCTGAGCTTCGGCGAGCGAACCGCGGAAGAGGACAGGGGAGAAGCGCCGAAAACAGGGGAGAAAGAGGAGGACACGGTCGTCGGTGTTGAGCTCGATGAGGGTTCTCTGGCGAGACCAAAATTAAAAGGAGAAGAAGCAGGTGGCGGTTGTAACAACCTGGTTTTTAGTCGACTTTAATTACTAAGGCGGAAATTAATTAAGTCTTAAACCAGCGTCATTAATTATACAATAAAAACCCAAATGTTACAAACATCGTTCAAGAGTTGAATAAAACAACTCTAAGTACGGAAGTAAAAAGAGTATAGGTTATATATTACAATCTCTCGTAAAACATCCAAAAGTAAGCATAAAAACGTCTCGTGGCTCCGTCCAAAAACCAGCTCCCGGTCCACGATCATCCTGCACAATAAACTGATGGGGGGATGCCCGCTGAGCGGACAGTGACTAGCTATGCTCATACTTACCCTCGATTTCAATTATTTTGGTTTAATATTATCGCTTTATAAAAACATAACGTTATGATAAAAACATAAACATGCTTATTACATATAGCATATAAAGACATATAAGTCATAATAAGCATGCGGTTTAAAGCGATAAATCATATAAGCATGATATTCAATTATGAAGGCAAATAGCATATAATAGCATAGCCATAGTAACACAATAATTCAATAACATATCAAGGCGATATCGGATCGCAATCAAACATACATATCGTATCATTCTCCTCATGCAGACTCGATTCAATTCAGAAAGTTGTGGTCTTTAGTTTTCGAAGATGGTACACACTCATTCTCATTTAATCATACAACAGTCAACACATACTGCTTACGAGCCTGACCACTGAGTAGGATAATAATTTGATTATATCTCCATCTCAATTAAATTTTAAAGGTTTTTATTTCGGCCTATTTTAAGGTTAACTTTTATTTCTGAAATTTAAATAAACAGTTTTATTCTTAAGACGCTTATTATTTCAATTTCAAATAATTCCGTACAAAACTTCTAGGCCCTACCTTTTTGTGAATCCCTTTCACGTTATTTTCAGGAATAACATTCCAGTAACATTTCTATATTTATTTAAGTATCTCATTAATAAATCAAACGCGATTTTGTTTCCCAATATTTTCACTCTATCCGACGTTTCTATATTACTTAGAAGACTCGAGTTTTTCAAAGAGTCTTATTCCAACAAATCTAAATGTTATTACCCAAATTTGTAAAATCTCAATATTCTCTCTAACTGTCTTGTTTAACCTCGAGCAGTTGTCCACTCTTTTCAAGTTTCGGGGACGAAACTTTTCTTAAGGGGGTAGGATTGTAACACCCCGTGTTTTTGAAACACATTTTTATAAAAGAATTTAATTCCTCAGATTAAATTCATCCTTTTTCCTTATAATAAAAATGCGACTGAATTTTTTTTTCGCTAAACATGTAACCCTCCATGTTAAGTTAAGCCTTTTATAATTGCGCAAGTCTTTAATTTAACAATCTCGCTCAATATTTTTCTAACACAATGCGCTACAACTTTGCTGACTTTGAATTAAAACTATTTTGATATACTTCAAATTTGAACTTTATTTTTACATATTCAAACTCGATAAATCAAATGAAACACCTACGACAAATTTCTCAACGACAAATTTTGGCACGCAAATCGAGGTCAAACATTGACTAAAAGACCAAGCCACCTAATTGTGATTAAGTCACCTAATCTTTTCTTAAATATACTTACTCATAATCCTAATCTAATTAAAAAACTAGTTAAGCTTAATCATTTTGATTATTACTAACAAAACATATAATAATAATAATATCAAATTACTATTTCATTTTGATTTAACTAACACTTTCACTAAAACTCGATATATTGAGTTACACTAAGCCTAAACTGGTAAACTTTTTGACGTTTAAGTATAATGATTTAATTCGATAACATTCAATGAAAAAAATATGTATTTCGGTCAAGTAAGATTTTATTTCAAAGTTTCGAGGATTCTAGACCCAATTTTTGTTTTGGATTCTCTTCAACGTTTTTCTTCATTTTTATTTTCGATCTTACTTCGAACCACTATTTTAAGATCATATATTTTATTTCGAGACTTTTCGCGAGTACGTAAATCGAAAATTTCAAAAACGAGAAAATCGGGCCACTTGATCAAGTGATGGCCGAAATTTTTGGACCTCTTGGTCCTTGCTTATCCTCTTCCATTCTTGACTACTTTACTACCATGTCAAGTCCTTCTTACACCTCCTAATTTCCATCATCATTTCTAGCCTAAGACACTTACCATCAACATGCTTCATTATGACTCATTCTTACATTAAAGTTTAATCTTTATTATAAACTAAAACTTACAACAAAACTACTACACTACTACTACAATCACACGTACAAAACACAACACACAAACACAACTCAAATATTCTAAGTCTTTTTCTTTCTAAATATTAAACTTACTACAAGTTATTAGTATACAAGTTCTAATACTACAACTTTCATTACTTACAAACACAATAAAAAAATCTCTAACATTTTCTCTCTAAATAAAACCATACTCAAGAACACAAGTAAGAAACAAACTCATGTTCAACCTTGAAGCTCATATGAACTTCATCTTCTTCCTCTTTATTTTCTTCTTTAATCAATTATTTTCTTACTTTAAATTCTTAGAACACCTAAATTAATTCCTCACCATTTATATTTAATAATCACTACATCTTTTAACTTGTAAATAAACATGAACATAAATCAAAATCATTTAAAAACTAAACATCACCTAAACTAAAAACAATACTACACTTTAAACTTTTAGTTTAGTTAGTTTTAGCTAAAATAAATTACTAACTTGTTATTTTCGTTTTTATGTACTACTTCTAACCAAAGACGAGGAGCAAGGTGGAGGCATCGACTTGAGCCAGTTTGACCACATAGTAGATCCGGATAATTGCTAGAAAAATCATACCGAGTTAATTTAAGGTGTCCCCGCACACTAGTTTTCATTTTTGTAATCGCATGCTTTAAATGTTATGTGTTATATTTATTGTGCTTATGATCACCTAGTAATCATATGTTAAATTAGGAGACAAAAATCGAAAAATAACATTTGTGTAACATAGGAAAACCACACGGCATCCCCTTTGATTTTGGTTTAATTTTTCGTTTTAATTTTTGTAAATTGCATGCTTAAAATACTTGTAATGAAATGAACATGAAAATATAATTAGTTTATGTTTAGGACTTAAAATGAATTTGTTATGAAATTTAAACGTTTTAAAGTGTTTATGTGTGTTCTTGAAATGTTGTTATTCTTGTGTTTAAAATGATTTTACTTTTGTTTGTTAATGTTTGTATATGATTTTTCACCCATGTTAAACACATAAATAATATAAAGGAAGTTAGTTATTGAATTAGAAGTATAAGAATCAAAAATAAAAATTTGAACAAATATATATATATACACGGTTTTCTTTAATAAAATGGACCAATTTTTAGTTTTAATTTTTCTAAATAACATATTATGATTAGTTTAGGTAAAGTAGACTTGTATGAAAAATTTGAGGAAATTATATAAACATATGAAAATTTGACTAAATTATGTTCATATGAAAAATATTAGAAACTCATCACATATTCATGTGTTCATCATTTGTATACCTATTTTGATTCATAATATTTTTAAGTTTTATTTAAATTGTTGTTTAAATACATTAGTGATTAATTGAAATAATGAATATATAAGTTAAATAGACTAAATCCTTAAATTATAAAAGTTAGAAAAATAAAGTGTCACAAAATCACTATTCATAAATGAAATAAAATAATTAGTGAAAATCGTAAACTAGTTAAACCGCTATGGTATAATTTAAATAATTAGTATATAAAAACTTAAAGTCAAAAACCGATAAAATTAGAAAACAAAAATAAATGGTACTAGTGTAGAAGTACACGGCCTTGGGGTCATTTTTGGACCAAAAATGTTTTTGTCACTTTTTATTTTTATCACTTAAGTAATTTAATTAGTTAAAGTAATGATTTATTAATAAAAAAAACAAAAAAAGAAATAAATAGACTAACATATACAACTCCACGGCATTTCACCTTAATTTTTGGTCAATTTTGGTCAAAATGGATTTATCACTTAGTCATTAAATTTGAATAGTAATTAGGTTTATATTTGTTTATGAATTAAATCATTAATAAAAAGAATCAACGAAACCGATAAAAAATAAATGTTGCACGTATTAAAATGAATGAATTCGAGTGTTACTACCTATGCTTAAATTTGGATGTGGACATACGGACTATTTAAAATGAACTACGACAACCTCGCTAAAAATGGAAACCGCTAAAAGCTTAGTTAAGTATACGACTAAATTTAACCGAGTTTTACTTTTGAAATGTTATTTAAAATGACCAAGTACAAAATGAACTTAACAACTTTGAAATTAGAATTTGTACTTAAGTTTAAATCGAGTTTTTCATTGAAAATAATATTTCAAAATCACTAAATACAAAACGAACCTAACGACTTTAAAACTAGAATTTCGTACTTAGAAAATAAAAGTTGGTTTTGTAAACCTAAAAATATCCTAAGTATAAAAATTGGTATAAAGTATAAAAATACTAAGTATAAAGAAAATATAACAATAAATACTAAGTATACGAATAAAATACAAAGTATAAAAATACGAATAAAATACAAAGTATAAAAATACGATGAATAGTAAATACGATGAATAGTAAATACGATGAATAGTAAATACGATGAATAGTAAAATAATGAATAGTGAAAATATTTAAAACTTACGAACGGACTCAAAATAAATATTTAAGTTTTCTATGTACTTCCGTTTACTTGAAGAACTGCTTGAACTAAAAATTTCATTATACAAGTTCGACGATGTTATAACTAATAAGAATTATAGCATGTGTTATGAATAATAAAATAAATAATGATTTAGGTGTTGAATACTTGACGTTACCGTTTTTCCTCACATGTATAGAATAATACGCACCTCTCTTTTGAATTGCCCTTTCGATGACTTCTCTTTGACCGTCCACTCTAACTTGGGAACCCTAAGATTCTCTGCGGTTGTTTGGGTTGAATCCGATAGTGAGGAATATATTCCTCATACTCGATATTCCTTCGACAACTTAGGATAATGAATCAAAAGGCCCGGCCCGACATGAGATTATACCCCTTGATTATAACGTTGTATGATTAGTACTCGGGTGTCTGCGATGTTAAACGCTATAGGGTCAGGGTTGGTAAGGTAGCCGCATATGGGGACACTATCATCGCTATTTGGTGCTAGTGGTAATCTAATGACTCTCCTAGTCTTTATTTAACGTGATTTTCGCCCTGGGTAGTGATTCGTTCACGGGCCCATATGAGGTAACGGAAAATAGCCATTCCCATCCGGGGAATCTGTCGTAGTGTAATAGTCGCACCAATAGGGTGGTGTGTGCATGCAAAAGACAAGGGACTGATCCTCCTTATTACCTGCTTGATATCTTCAGCATTTAAAGTCCGTTGATGTGACCGGCACGCTGTCGCGCGTTAACATGCTATTTGTGTTAACGCATGTTTCCATCCTTGCTAGTTTGTTGGCTTATGGTCGTGTTTCATCTTAGATTATCCATGTTGTGTTGGATGTTAGGTAGCTGTATCTTATGCTACTTAGTGTTTGATCTGATGTACGAGTCTGAGTAACTAGTGCACTTTGATGGCGAATCATATGGGTGATTTACCATGAGAGTACACAAGCCACTCTGTAGTCAAGACTCGCGAGTATATGTTACTATATGAATAATTGAAAAGGGTCGACTACCCCGAATGTGAATGAAATGATAATGATTGCTTACATGATTATGAATTGAGATAATTTGATGATTTAATTGCTATGTTATATGACTTATGATATGTTATGTATTATGTATTGCATTATTGTATGTGTTATTTGCGCTGATTTAATTACATGCGCATATGTTAATTATTATGTGTTTACCGCTATGGGTTTTATGTGGCTTAGCGTGTGCGGGGCATAATCGAGTTTGAACGGCATTTTCCCGTAGGTACCCCGAGGCTACATTGACGAATTATATCAGGGGATTGAAGGCCTTATTTTATATTTTGAGAGAATGTAATCAATTAAACTCTGCTTTATCTATGACTCTTATTATAAGTTGTAATACGATGACAGCTGGTTTTGTAATAAATAGACTTAATTAATATTCCGCCTTAGTTTAATTAAAGTCACGAAAAACCGGGTTGTTACAGTTGGTATCAGAGCTGTCTTGCGACCGTGAATGACTTAAAGTTATTTCATCTAGCGAGACGACACCTGGGCCAGACATTCATATCGTATGTCAGGCATAGACTTATAGGATCAAATAATGAATTAGAAATTCTAGATCGCTAAAATAATAATCTTAGAACGCTTTAAAAGTGAGAATGGGTAGAAACATTAAGGACTGACCGACTGATCTTTTTGACTAACAAGCCCCTTATACTAACTTTACAAGAATCAAGACGTAAGAATCGAAGACATGACTGAAGCGCATGCAGAGAGACGTATCAAGAATCATGCTATCTGAAGCGGCTTCCAAGACGTCGGAGACTTCTTTAGCTTTAAAAATTCCTACAACCATCTATAACCGTTCTTTAATTATCCCCATCATTGCAACGCTTTTCAACTTTCGGACTTTCTAGACCATAAAATCTCTTGACATTTAATCTCTCCATGATTTTAGGATTTCCTTTTTACATTCTAAAATCCCTACTAATAAGGAGTCAATCTCGAAAAATTTTAACTTCTTCGAGACTTTTGATGTTCTGAATCAATAATCCTTTATAAAGGACTCTGTAAACTAATTTTCTTTTCTCTCAACTTCGTAGAATGTGTTCAACCTTACTCTACGAATTCATAAACTTCTTTCTCTTTATTTCAAACCTTCTAACCTTATTCATACTGTTCATAGTACCGAAGGCTAACCCTTATCAATTCTCAGACCCAACTCCATACCCTTGAACGTATATCTGAACTCTGATGTTATTTTTTGAGCTTGGTTTCTAACCCTCTGTCATAGTTCACTTCATTGAGAAGGAATTAGGAAGCTTTGTAACTTTTGATTTTAATATCTTTTTCAGAATGGCTGCAAACGGTATTCCAGACAATGACCTTAACCAACAATTCCTCGAAGAGGAGGCAAGAAGAAGAGGCTTCGAGGACGCAATCGTGAAGATTGCTCAGAATGTCCACCAATATCAGGGTGGCGGTAATAACCAATCCGCGTTTGAGAGGTTCTCAAAACATAGACCTCAACCGTACTCAGGCTCGGTCAACCCTACCGTTCTGACTGAATGGATTGAAGAAATGGAGAAGCTGTTGGAGCTCAGTAAGACACCGCCTACAGAGAAGGTGAATGTGGTAGCTTACTACCTGAAGGAGAGGCCAACGGTGGTGGCGCTTAATCCGATCCACTTTTCCCCGACGATTTACAATCGAGTGAATTCAAGTTACTCCTCGAGACCAAATACTTCGGGAGGAGTTAAAGTGGGAGAAGGAGGAGGAGTTCATGAACCTAAACCAGGGTGATATGTCTCTGCAGGCATACACCGAGAAATATCAGGAGCTATCTAAGTTTGCTCCTAGAATATTAACGAACGAGGAGGAACTCGCAACCCGTTATGTAAGGGGTATGACTAACGATCTGAGGATAAACATGAGCGGGTTCAACTGTAAGAACTTTGCTGAGGCCTATGAGAAAGCAACGAGCATCTGGGCCCCTATCCAGAAGAGAGAAGCTGAGGAGAAAATGAAGAAGAGAACTTTTACGCCTCCTGTGGCAAGTTCTAGTTTCATCCAGAAGCCGACCTTCCAACAAAGAAATTTCCAGAGGCCGAACTCCCAAAACAACAATTTCAACAAGCCGGTCTACAACCGCAACAACAACAACTCGAACAATGGGAGGCTGACTACAAAAGGTGGAAGAACCCCACGCCGATCAGACGATCGGACAATTGCTATTTACGCCACAAGGCTCTACACCCTCGAAAGCGGTAACGGATCCCAAATCGTCTGCTTCTTCTCGCAATGAAGCGGGCACAAATCTAACGCATGCCCAAGAAAGAAGCGATGGGAAGAAAGAACACGGACCACTACCCGCAGCTTAAGGTACAAGGACGTGTTTACGCCTTGTCGGAGATCGACGAAGACACCGAGGATCGCCTGACGTAGAGCGTTATTATCGTAAAATTTACGATTAACTCAAGATCGCCTTTATTTTATTCAATACGGGAGCATTCTTTTCTTTAAAATTTTAAATACCTTTCGAACTTATCATATCTGTTACAACTTTCTCTCGTCAAAATATACTTACATATATCATATTTTCCAATAACCCCTTATTATAAATTTCGAATCATATCCTAAATATGATTTATAACATTTCCGTTTCTTCTAATAACATTATAATAATAAATTTTAGAAAATGAGCTATATCAACTAGGTTATCCATAATTCCCTAAAAGTTTATTTAACCATTCAAGGATAACCTAAATTTCCTTAATTTCATTTAGTCTCATATTTTCCTTATGATCACTACGACTTTTACCTATTTTTCCCAAATGCCATTTCTCATAAGGCTATATATCTTATGCATGTGATCAATAAGAATAACAATAATAGTATTATGTATATACGTTTAAAACTTCTTAAGGGGGTAGGATAATAATTTGATTATATCTCCATCTCAATTAAATTTTAAAGGTTTTTATTTCGGCCTATTTTAAGGTTAACTTTTATTTCTGAAATTTAAATAAACAGTTTTATTCTTAAGACGCTTATTATTTCAATTTCAAATAATTCCGTACAAAACTTCTAGGCCCTACCTTTTTGTGAATCCCTTTCACGTTATTTTCAGGAATAACATTCCAGTAACATTTCTATATTTATTTAAGTATCTCATTAATAAATCAAACGCGATTTTGTTTCCCAATATTTTCACTCTATCCGACGTTTCTATATTACTTAGAAGACTCGAGTTTTTCAAAGAGTCTTATTCCAACAAATCTAAATGTTATTACCCAAATTTGTAAAATCTCAATATTCTCTCTAACTGTCTTGTTTAACCTCGAGCAGTTGTCCACTCTTTTCAAGTTTCGGGGACGAAACTTTTCTTAAGGGGGTAGGATTGTAACACCCCGTGTTTTTGAAACACATTTTTATAAAAGAATTTAATTCCTCAGATTAAATTCATCCTTTTTCCTTATAATAAAAATGCGACTGAATTTTTTTTTCGCTAAACATGTAACCCTCCATGTTAAGTTAAGCCTTTTATAATTGCGCAAGTCTTTAATTTAACAATCTCGCTCAATATTTTTCTAACACAATGCGCTACAACTTTGCTCGCACCTGAATTAAAACTATTTTGATATACTTCAAATTTGAACTTTATTTTTACATATTCAAACTCGATAAATCAAATGAAACACCTACGACAAATTTCTCAACGACAAATTTTGGCATAAATCGAGGTCAAACATTGACTAAAAGACCAAGCCACCTAATTGTGATTAAGTCACCTAATCTTTTCTTAAATATACTTACTCATAATCCTAATCTAATTAAAAAACTAGTTAAGCTTAATCATTTTGATTATTACTAACAAAACATATAATAATAATAATATCAAATTACTATTTCATTTTGATTTAACTAACACTTTCACTAAAACTCGATATATTGAGTTACACTAAGCCTAAACTGGTAAACTTTTTGACGTTTAAGTATAATGATTTAATTCGATAACATTCAATGAAAAAAATATGTATTTCGGTCAAGTAAGATTTTATTTCAAAGTTTCGAGGATTCTAGACCCAATTTTTGTTTTGGATTCTCTTCAACGTTTTTCTTCATTTTTATTTTCGATCTTACTTCGAACCACTATTTTAAGATCATATATTTTATTTCGAGACTTTTCGCGAGTACGTAAATCGAAAATTTCAAAAACGAGAAAATCGGGCCACTTGATCAAGTGATGCGCGAAATTTTTGGACCTCTTGGTCCTTGCTTATCCTCTTCCATTCTTGACTACTTTACTACCATGTCAAGTCCTTCTTACACCTCCTAATTTCCATCATCATTTCTAGCCTAAGACACTTACCATCAACATGCTTCATTATGACTCATTCTTACATTAAAGTTTAATCTTTATTATAAACTAAAACTTACAACAAAACTACTACACTACTACTACAATCACACGTACAAAACACAACACACAAACACAACTCAAATATTCTAAGTCTTTTTCTTTCTAAATATTAAACTTACTACAAGTTATTAGTATACAAGTTCTACTACTACAACTTTCATTACTTACAAACACAATAAAAAAATCTCTAACATTTTCTCTCTAAATAAAACCATACTCAAGAACACAAGTAAGAAACAAACTCATGTTCAACCTTGAAGCTCATATGAACTTCATCTTCTTCCTCTTTATTTTCTTCTTTAATCAATTATTTTCTTACTTTAAATTCTTAGAACACCTAAATTAATTCCTCACCATTTATATTTAATAATCACTACATCTTTTAACTTGTAAATAAACATGAACATAAATCAAAATCATTTAAAAACTAAACATCACCTAAACTAAAAACAATACTACACTTTAAACTTTTAGTTTAGTTAGTTTTAGCTAAAATAAATTACTAACTTGTTATTTTCGTTTTTATGTACTACTTCTAACCAAAGACGAGGAGCAAGGTGGAGGCATCGACTTGAGCCAGTTTGACCACATAGTAGATCCGGATAATTGCTAGAAAAATCATACCGAGTTAATTTAAGGTGTCCCCGCACACTAGTTTTCATTTTTGTAATCGCATGCTTTAAATGTTATGTGTTATATTTATTGTGCTTATGATCACCTAGTAATCATATGTTAAATTAGGAGACAAAAATCGAAAAATAACATTTGTGTAACATAGGAAAACCACACGGCATCCCCTTTGATTTTGGTTTAATTTTTCGTTTTAATTTTTGTAAATTGCATGCTTAAAATACTTGTAATGAAATGAACATGAAAATATAATTAGTTTATGTTTAGGACTTAAAATGAATTTGTTATGAAATTTAAACGTTTTAAAGTGTTTATGTGTGTTCTTGAAATGTTGTTATTCTTGTGTTTAAAATGATTTTACTTTTGTTTGTTAATGTTTGTATATGATTTTTCACCCATGTTAAACACATAAATAATATAAAGGAAGTTAGTTATTGAATTAGAAGTATAAGAATCAAAAATAAAAATTTGAACAAATATATATATATATACACGGTTTTCTTTAATAAAATGGACCAATTTTTAGTTTTAATTTTTCTAAATAACATATTATGATTAGTTTAGGTAAAGTAGACTTGTATGAAAAATTTGAGGAAATTATATAAACATATGAAAATTTGACTAAATTATGTTCATATGAAAAATATTAGAAACTCATCACATATTCATGTGTTCATCATTTGTATACCTATTTTGATTCATAATATTTTTAAGTTTTATTTAAATTGTTGTTTAAATACATTAGTGATTAATTGAAATAATGAATATATAAGTTAAATAGACTAAATCCTCAAATTATAAAAGTTAGAAAAATAAAGTGTCACAAAATCACTATTCATAAATGAAATAAAATAATTAGTGAAAATCGTAAACTAGTTAAACCGCTATGGTATAATTTAAATAATTAGTATATAAAAACTTTAAGTCAAAAACCGATAAAATTAGAAAACAAAAATAAATGGTACTAGTGTAGAAGTACACGGCCTTGGGGTCATTTTTGGACCAAAAATGTTTTTGTCACTTTTTATTTTTATCACTTAAGTAATTTAATTAGTTAAAGTAATGATTTATTAATAAAAAAACAAAAAAAGAAATAAATAGACTAACATATACAACTCCACGGCATTTCACCTTAATTTTTGGTCAATTTTGGTCAAAATGGATTTATCACTTAGTCACTAAATTTGAATAGTAATTAGGTTTATATTTGTTTATGAATTAAATCATTAATAAAAAGAATCAACGAAACCGATAAAAAATAAATGTTGCACGTATTAAAATGAATGAATTCGAGTGTTACTACCTATGCTTAAATTTGGATGTGGACATACGGACTATTTAAAATGAACTACGACAACCTCGCTAAAAATGGAAACCGCTAAAAGCTTAGTTAAGTATACGACTAAATTTAACCGAGTTTTACTTTTGAAATGTTATTTAAAATGACCAAGTACAAAATGAACTTAACAACTTTGAAATTAGAATTTGTACTTAAGTTTAAATCGAGTTTTTCATTTAAAATAATATTTCAAAATCACTAAATACAAAACGAACCTAACGACTTTAAAACTAGAATTTCGTACTTAGAAAATAAAAGTTGGTTTTGTAAACCTAAAAATATCCTAAGTATAAAAATTGGTATAAAGTATAAAAATACTAAGTATAAAGAAAATATAACAATAAATACTAAGTATACGAATAAAATACAAAGTATAAAAATACGAATAAAATACAAAGTATAAAAATACGATGAATAGTAAATACGATGAATAGTAAATACGATGAATAGTAAATACGATGAATAGTAAATACAATGAATAGTAAAATAATGAATAGTGAAAATATTTAAAACTTACGAACGGACTCAAAATAAATATTTAAGTTTTCTATGTACTTCCGTTTACTTGAAGAACTGCTTGAACTAAAAATTTCATTATACAAGTTCGACGATGTTATAACTAATAAGAATTATAGCATGTGTTATGAATAATAAAATAAATAATGATTTAGGTGTTGAATACTTGACGTTACCGTTTTTCCTCACATGTATAGAATAATACGCACCTCTCTTTTGAATTGCCCTTTCGATGACTTCTCTTTGACCGTCCACTCTAACTTGGGAACCCTAAGATTCTCTGCGGTTGTTTGGGTTGAATCCGATAGTGAGGAATATATTCCTCATACTCGATATTCCTTCGACAACTTAGGATAATGAATCAAAAGGCCCGGCCCGACATGAGATTATACCCCTTGATTATAACGTTGTATGATTAGTACTCGGGTGTCTGCGATGTTAAACGCTATAGGGTCAGGGTTGGTAAGGTAGCCGCATATGGGGACACTATCATCGCTATTTGGTGCTAGTGGTAATCTAATGACTCTCCTAGTCTTTATTTAACGTGATTTTCGCCTGGGTAGTGATTCGCTCACGGGCCCATATGAGGTAACGGAAAATAGCCATTCCCATCAGGGAATGCGTCAGAGTGTAATAGTCGCACCAATAGGGTGGTGTGTGCATGCACAAGACAAGGGACTGATCCTCCTTATTACCTGCTTGATATCTTCAGCATTTAAAGTTCGTTGATGTGACCGGCACGCTGTCGCGCGTTAACATGCTATTTGTGTTAACGCATGTTTCCATCCTTGCTAGTTTGTTGGCTTATGGTCGTGTTTCATCTTAGATTATCCATGTTGTGTTGGATGTTAGGTAGTATCTTATGCTACTTAGTGTTTGATCGATGTAATGCAGTCTGAGTAACTAGTGCACTTTGATGGCGAATCATATGGGTGATTTACCATGAGAGTACACAAGCCACTCTGTAGTCAAGACTCGCGAGTATATGTTACTATATGAATAATTGAAAAGGGTCGACTACCCCGAATGTGAATGAAATGATAATGATTGCTTACATGATTATGAATTGAGATAATTTGATGATTTAATTGCTATGTTATATGACTTATGATATGTTATGTATTATGTATTGCATTATTGTATGTGTTATTTGCGCTGATTTAATTACATGCGCATATGTTAATTATTATGTGTTTACCGCTATGGGTTTTATGTGGCTTAGCGTGTGCGGGGCATAATCGAGTTTGAACGGCATTTTCCCGTAGGTACCCCGAGGCTACATTGACGAATTATATCGTGATCAAGGCCTTATTTTATATTTTGAGAGAATGTAATCAATTAAACTCTGCTTTATCTATGACTCTTATTATGTATAATGAGTTGTAATACGATGACAGCTGGTTTTGTAATAAATAGACTTAATTAATATTCCGCCTTAGTTTAATTAAAGTCACGAAAAACCGGGTTGTTACATCCTAGTCTCATCGTCAAACGTTTAAGTATTTGTATTCGGTTTCATATGATCACATAACATATTCGTGTATTATTTGAAGTGCTGTTAATTATTAACGTTTTCAAGTTTCTATATTGATACGTTTATTAGTATGTCCAATTTTATTTAAGTGTTTTTCAAAACACTTTAAGTCATTTACTTATTCATTTTGAATTTTTCTATACTTAGTGAATTTTCAATTATTTTCAGTATTTCACTATTCATTTTTCACTATTCACTATTCACTATTCACCGTATTTTATACGTATTTTTATACGTATTCGTATTTTTATACTTCGTATTCTATACGTATTTTTATACGTATTCGTATTTTTATACTTCGTATTTTATACGTATTTTTATACTTATACGTATTCTTATACTTGTACGTATTCTTATACTTGTACGTATTTCTATATTTATACGTATTTTTATACTTAAGATATTTTAGGTATTTATACTTAAGATATTTTAGGTATTTATACTTAAGATATTTTAGGTAATAAACTAAACCCTTTTATTTTCTAAGTATAAATTTCTAGTTTCAAAGTCGTTAAGTTCGTTTTGTACTTAGTGATTTTTGGAAATATTTTAAAAGTCTAGTTTTTAAAAACGTTAAGTTCGGTTTGCAAAAAGTGATAATGATATTCATTTTAAAATTCTAGTTTTAAAAACGTTAAGTTCGATTTGTAAAAAGTGATAATGGTGTTCATTTTAAAATGAGACTTAGTTAATTTTAGTCGTCTATTAACTAAAGTTAGTGATTTTCATTTTAAAATAATAGTATCGTGGATGATTCATTTTAGTCCGTATGTCCAAGTTCAACAGTCCAATATGCAAAGGCGGTAGCACACGATTTAGTTCATTTTTATAACGGTTACATATTTTTATCGGTTTAATAAATTTCATTTATAACTAAATCGATTTATACAAAATTTCAATTCTAATAACTATTAAACTTTAGTGACTTAGTGATAATTTCATTTTGGTCAAATTTAGTCAATTTTAAGTGGTATGTCGTGTGGTTTAATATATATGTCAAAATTGATTTATTTCTTTTAATTTCTTAATTCAATTTATTAACTACTAATTAAATTATTTTAGCAATTAAACTAAAAAGTGATAAAAACAATTTTGAGCCTAAAAATAGCATGAATGCCGTGAGCCATCATGGTTGTGTTCCAAATTTTCATTTTTCGATTTTATCGGTTTTTAGCTTAAAGTCTTTATATTTTAATTATTCTAATTATACTAAAACGATTTAAACTAAAATGAAATTTACTAAAAGTTTCATTTATATTTATGAATAGTGTTTTTCAACACTTTAAATTTCTAACTTTTTATTGTAAATGATTTATAATGTTTTAAGTTGATTTATATTATAAGACTAACAATATATAAAGTAATAACTAAACATAAACACAAATTATTAACAAACATAAACTAAAATGAAATCAAAGTGTACAAAATGATGAACTTCAACATGAATATTTCAAGAACACATATGAAGATCAAAATAAAGCTCAAGAACACCATTTTTGATTTTAATAACTTATAATTTATTTTCCTAATTTAATTTTTTTTACATGAATACCTCTATTTTATACTAACTTAAACCAACATATTATTTACAAAAATTAAAAGTGAAAATTTATTTAAACAAATAAAGAAAACCGTGGGTATGTATATATGTGTATAAATTTTCATTTTCGATTTTAATCACTTTAAACTCATTGTTAATATTTCACATAATTTTTATATATGATTACTACTTAAATAAAACATAACTAAACATAAAAATCATATGAACATAAATTAAAAATGCTCAAAATTAATTTAACTAAGCATATGAACATTATACTACAATAATCTATTTAACATATTATTTAGTTATTATCATTTTATTATACAACACATAAACATACAAGTACATACAAGTGATGTTTAACATATTTAACATAATTTTCATACTCATAAAAACATAATAACAAAACAAGTTAATTTACTAAGAGGCCAAAATAAGACAAAGTTAGTCACCTTGATCGGTAAGTTTATTGGTTGTCCGGATCTACGATGTTATCAAGGTCTAAGTCTTCACCCAAGTACCCGTCTTCACCTTCAAAAACCCGTAAACAAGTGAGCTCCAAATACCCAAGGAATTAGCTAAATAATACTAGAGGTTATTAGAATAATATTTAGGGCTTTATTTAGTGTGTTTTAGTAATAAAATGGAAGAAAATCAAAGGGAGTAAAGGAGGGAGTAGCTCGGCTGTTTTTTGGAGAGCAAGGGTGTGTTTTTCACTTGTGAAAATAATGGGAACAAGTTAGGAGGTTTTTAGGTTAAAAGAATTAGGTTTTGTTTTGTTTATTTAATAAATAAAGTTTTAATTAAATGAATTTATGTGTCATGAAATTCAAGTGGCACCACTTGATTAAATTAGAAGGTTCCAAATGATATTTTGATGATAAAATGTTTTTCACGAAATTAATCAGTTTTAAAAAGTCGGGTGTCAAAAGCGATAAAAGTCAATGTGTGCGCGTTTGACTATTTTTCGAAATATTTCTACTTTTGAATTCTAAGATTAAAATATTTATTTTATTATTCAAAAATTTTCAAAAGTTTTAAAGAAGTCGAGAAATTTTTCAAAATGAAAGTTTTGCAAAAGATGTGATTTTGAAAGGTTAAAAGGTTAGGATTTGATTTAAGATTTGAAATTAGAATTTGATGGCTAATTATTGAATTAAATTAACACGAGGTGTTACAAACCTCCCCCCTTAGAAAAGTTTCGTCCCGAAACTTGAATGGAGGATAGGATTTTCACCTGAGATAAATAGTTCGGGGTATTTCTCATTCATAGAGGCTTCGGTCTCCCAAGTTGCTTGTTCAGTCAATTGGCCTTTCGATAGCACCTTTACTAAGGGAACCGTCTTCCGCCTCAACACCTTGGTCTCTCGCTCTAGAATCTTGACAGGTCTTTCGGAGTATAGCAGGTTAGGCTCAACTGCGATCACGTCAGGAGTAATGATATGACTTGGGTCACTCCTGTATCTCCTTAGTTGAGAAACGTGGAACACGTTGTGAACTTTGGATAAATTGGGAGGTAGTGCTAGGCGATAGGCTACCTCACCAATTCTTTCAAGTACTTCGTATGGTCCAACGTACTTAGGACTTTGCTTCCCTTTCAGTCCAAACCGTCGAACCCTCTTCATGGGCGTTACTTTCAAGAAAACATGATCTCCGACTTTGAATTCAATAGGTCGTCGATGCTTGTTTGCATACATCTTCTGACGGTCCTGGGCCGCTTGTAGTCGTTCACGAATGATTTTGATGTGTTCGATCTGGTCTTGAATAACCTCTGGTCCAGTACCCACGTTATCACTAGCATCGTCCCAATAGACTGGGCTACGACACATTCTCCCGTAGAGTGCCTCGAATGGGGCACAACCTAAGCCTGCATGGAAGCTATTGTTGTAGGAGAATTCAATCAAAGGTAGACTTTTCTGCCAATTCTCGTTAAATTCTAGGGCACATGCCCTGAGCATGTCCTCGACTGTTTGGATAGCTCGCTCAGTTTGACCATCTATCGCAGGATGGAAAGCGGTGCTCATCTTCAGTTGGCTTCCCAACGCTGCTTGGAGCTTGTCCCAAAAATGAGAGGTGAATCTCGGATCTCTGTCCGAGATAATGTCTAGCGGTACACCGTGTAGTCGGATCACCTCTTTCTCATAAGACTTAGCTAGCTCTTCAAGGCTCCAAGTATCTTTGATTGGTAGAAAATGGGCCGATTTTGTTAAGCGGTCCACTATCACCCTGATAGGCTCGGTCGCACTCACCTAATCAAAAATAATCCTGACAAACCTAAGGGTAGCTAGGGTAAGTCGGGGTCGAGTCCACAAGGAGAGGGTTGCAATTGTAGGTTACTTGTGGAGCGTTTCAAGTCTTAGTCGATTCGAATGTTGTTTGGTTTACTAAAGCTAGAGTAAGGAAATAAAAGGGGTTTAACTTAAGGGAAAGGTCTAGGGAGTCGGGCTAGGCAATGGGTAAGTCAAGGTCAAGGATGATGATCGGGATGAGTAAGGAATCGCACATGCTAAGGGTTAAGCTCGTCCTCTCTGTCTTAAGCTTCCTCTAGGTCTCGGATGCGGGCTCTCGCAACTTACAAACGAGGGTCCTATTGTTTAGTCTCGCGCCTACCCTAGAACTAGGCTTTCGTTCTTAAGTTCAAGGGTGCTAGATACTCGCTAAAACGTGATCAAGGAATCAACGAGGACAATCAAGCAAGGACTAAACAAAGCAAGCACAAAACCTAACTCAAGAGATCATCAAATACAACCAAAACCAACACCCATGCTTCACCCTTCTCCCTAGATGATAAACTACTCACTCATGACGAATTTAACAACAAGAGCAAAAGAGAAGGATGAAAACATGATCAACAATGATATATAATGAATTGACAAACAAATAAGAGAAGTATAAACAAAAACCAATCAGAAATTCAAAGAGAAAGTGCAAGAACAAAGACAACAATACCGAAATAGGATGATCAAAACAACGTACTTGAGTCGGGAATTGAAAATACAAGAAGGAAAATTAATCTAACCCTAAGTTTTGGAGAGAATGAAGTTATAAGAGTCCTAGAAATGCTATCAAAATTTCGTGCGAAAATATTATGTTTTGAGCCTTCAAATAGACGAAGTAAATCAAGCACACGAAGAGTCGGGGCCCGTCCCAAGGGGTAGGGACGGCCATCCCGTCCGGGACCACACCCATCCCGACCGGGACACACTCCGAGACACCATGAAGACATGTCCCAAGGCTCCGGGACACTTGTCCCGAGGTGTACAGAAAAAATCAGCAAATTTTGGCTTCGTTTCCTCGCTTGGTTTTCACTTGTACTTGCTTCAAACTTATCGTATGTCGTCCCAAGGCCTAGGGACAAGGCATGGTTCGTCCCAAAGGGTAGGGACGAGGTCTAAAGTGATTAATTGAGCTCCGTGTTCCATCCCAAGGTCCCGGGACACCTTCAAACGCTTAAACGAGGCTCGTGCGCAACCGAAACGGCACGAAACCAACTCGAAACATCACGAAACTTTATGAAACTTCACGAAACTTCCCGACCAGCATCCTAAACTCCAAATTAGCGCGTTTCCCTACAAAATAGACATAAAAACGCAGCAGGGCCAAAACGGAGAGAAATAGGAAGCAAAATGCAAGTAAAAGCACGGGAAACGCAAAGAAAAGCTCGTGGAAAGGGGCTAAATATATGAAAATATATGAGACATCACACCCAGATCGCATTATTTCTCTTGTGAGTCCTCGGTAAGCCCGTTATGAAATCCATGGAAATGGAGTCCCATTTCCCCAATGGAATGCCTAAGGGTTGTAGTAGTCCTCCAGGTCGTTGATGTTCGAACTTCACCTTTTGGCAGATTAGGCATTTCGCAACGTATTCAGCAATCTCTGCTTTCATTCGAACCCACCAAAACTTCAGCTTTAAGTCCTGGTACATCTTGTCAGATCCTGGATGTATGGAGTATCTGGTACTATGTGCCTCGTCAAGGATCCTTCTTTTTAAAACTGGTACGTCGGGCACACACCACCTTTCCTTGAACCTCAAACTCCCGTCAGGCTTAATCTCAAACCCTTCTCGGTTTCCTGAAGGAATTTCCCTTCTGATCTTCACAAGCTCTTCTTCTTCCCATTGTAGAGCTCTAATCTCGTGATATAACTCCGATTCTGTGATCATTGCGTTTAAGTCGGCATCATCAGACTGGACCAACTCTAAATCCATTCTTTTGAAGTCTCTAACGATACCAGCCGGAATTTCCCAAATGTTGCCAAGGGTATGCGTAGTCTTCCTACTCAGAGCGTCAGCAACGACGTTCGCCTTACCCTCGTGGTACAGTAGCTCAATCTTGTAGTCCTTGCTCAGTTCTAACCACCGGCGTTGTCTCATGTTGAGTTCCTTCTGTGTGAAGATGTATTTCAGGCTCTTGTGGTCTGTGTAGAACTTGATACTCACTCCGTAGAGGTAATGACGCCAGATTTTCAAAGCAAACACTATGGCTGCTAATTCTAGGTCATGAGTCGGGTAGTTTCGTTCATGGACCTTTAACTGCCTTGACGCATAAGCAATGACCTTCCCTTGTTGCATTAGTACGCAACCCAGGCCATTCAGTGAGGTGTCACTGTAGACTTCATATTCGTCTCCATCCGTAGGAAGAGCTAAGACGGGTGCTGTGGTAAGCCTTGTCTTGAGTCCCTGGAATGCATTCTCGCACTCGTCGCTCCATATGAACTTGGACTCCTTCTGTAGTAACTTGGTCATCGGTCGTGCTACCTTAGAGAAGTCTGGGACGAATCTTCTGTAGTATCCTGCCAATCCTAGGAAGCTGCGTATTTCAGTTATATTTGTGGGAGCCTTACATTCTTTCACTGCGTCGATCTTTGCAGGATCTACCATCACTCCGTCCTTCGAGATGACGTGACCCAGGAATGCTACCTTTTCAAGCCAAAACTCGCACTTGGAAAATTGAGCTTACCACTTATATTCCCTTAGTATTCCCAAAATGATACGCAGGTGCTCCTCGTGTTCTACCCCAGTCTTGGAGTAAATAAGGATGTCGTCAATGAAAACCACCACGCAGATGTCCAAGTACTCGTGGAAGGTTCTGTTCATTTGATCCATGAACACTGCTGGTGCGTTTGTCAAACCGAAAGGCATGACCTTAAATTCGTAGTGACCGTATCTGCTTCTGAAAGCAGTCTTCTGGATGTCCTGTTCTCTTACCGCAATCTGATGATAACCTGACCTCAGGTCGATCTTAGAAAACACTCCCGCGCCCTTCAATTGATCAAAGAGATCGTCGATTCTGGGTAAAGGGTAGCGGTTCTTAATGGTCACCTTGTTTAACTCCCTGTAGTCGATGCAGAGTCTCATACTGCCATCCTTCTTTTTCACGAAGAGAACCGGTGCTCCCCAAGGCGAGACACTTGGTCGTATGAAACCCTTTTCAATCATTTCCTCTAGTTGTTTCTTCAATTCCTGTAGTTCTACCGGTGCCATCCTATAGGGTGCCTTTGAGATTGGGGCCGTGCCTGGCACAAGGTCGATAGAGAATTCAACGTCACGAGCAGGTGGCAAGCCTGGTAAGTCGTCTGGGAAAACGTCAGGGAATTCCCGTACCACGTGAATACCTTCGATGTCCACGCTTTCCTTGACTTCATTGACGCTGCATAGGTACACTTGGTGCCCTTTTCTTTCTAACCGTTGAAGTTGTAGCATAGAGATAATTTTCGCCCGCTTAATTGGCGAAGTCTTTTGATACGTGACTCTATTCCCTGTAGAATGCTTCAAGCGAATCTTTCGGTCTCGGCACTCAAATATTGCATGGTATTTGGTCAACCAGTCGATACCCAGGATGACGTCGAACTCCGGCATGTCGAAAAGGATAAGGTCGGAAGGAAAGACTGTTTTATGAATTGTGATTGGAGTTTCTTTGAAAATTTTGGAGCATTTGAAAATTTTTCCGTTTGGTAAAGAAATATTTGCGTTGATTGATTCGGATTTTGTGAGATTAGCCTTTGAAACAAAATTAAAAGATATAAAGGACAATGATGCCCCAGTGTCAAACAAAACTACAGCGTTCACAGAGTTTATAAGAAAAATACCCGTGATGACGTCAGCCTCAGGTGACTCCTCTGCTTCAGCTTCAGTGAGCACATAAACTCGCCCCTGTACCACCACCGATTGTGGTACTCCCGCAGTAGGTACCGTGTTCAGGTTATTGGACATACATTTGCCTTGTGTCCTACTTTCTTACACCTGTAACAGGTAATTGGCAGACCGTTACACTGTTTCCCTTCATGAGGTGCCTTGCCACACATCTGACAATTCCTCTGTAAGGCTCTTGGTTGAGGAGCCCTTCCTGCAACCATAGCTCTCTCGTTGTTCCCGGCAGAACCTGTTTGAAACGCAGCCTCTGAAAATTTGGCCTCACGATTGAGGCGTTGGTAGTTCGTCTTACGAATGAAGCTCGGCCGTGATACTGAAGGCACAAACACCTTCCTCTTCTTTTCACCTTTTCCAATTCGGAGAAGCCCATAGGCTACATGCGGCGTTCATACTGTTGCAAAGAACGATAGTGTAGGTGTTGGTACTCAAGTAGAATGCGCATAGTGTTGGACATATTGCGCAGATACCTCTAGGTCATAGCCCTCTCGTTGGGAGCCACCGCAGCCCCGAATTTGGCTAGCTGTTGAAATTTCTCGGTGTACTCCTGTAGTGTCATGTCTCCCATCTTGAGACTTATGAACTGTTCCTCTTTCTGGCATCGGAGTTCATACCCGAAGTATCGCTCCTTGATTTTTGCTGTGAACTCGTACCACGTGAACGTAGTGTCAGGTTCATTAGTCCTGATCACGTTCCACCAGTCATTAGCCTCGGCCTTCAGGTAATAGGCGGCGATGTTGACTCTATCCTCTGGAGGCGTCCTAGTCAGATCCATGAGTTTCTTCATTTCTTCCAGCCAGTTTGTGAGGTCAACAGGGTCACTTGAACCCGAGTACTCTCGTGGTCGGTGACGTGAAACACGATCAAACGCGCTTGGCTGATGTTGGCGATTTGCATTGTCCGTGGCTATTTCAGCCAAACGGATTAAAGATTCTTCCGGCACTTGTCTTTCCGCAGCAGTCATCGGAGGTGCAGCCATTCTGAAAGAATTAGAAAGCGAAGAGGTTTATTAGCATTGCAAGGTGTTAGATAGCATGCTTGACATTGATAGAATTTATTTGAAGTAAAAGTGATAACAGCAGTCATGCAAGTAAGCACAGGAGTTAGACACTTCACTCCATTAAAATGCATCTAGTACATTTTCTGAGGAAGATAGAAGAAAGGTTGAAAGTAGAGAGTGTATTTTTGTGGAATTGTTTATGGATTTAACAGATGTCTTCACTCCGTGCCGTCTGGTACTTCCTTCGATGCTCCCATATCCGAGAATTGAATTTATTAATTAGATTTTATATCCAAGGATAATTGTTAGTTTTAGTTAGCCAACTCAGCATGTAGCAAGCATACGTTAGTTAGTGTATTTTATTCTGAGGGAAGTAGTTTGTTATTTAAAAGTCCTTAGCCTATGGTCAGTCCTTAAGGTTTCTACCCATTCTCACAATTTAAAGCGATTAACGTTATTATTTAAGTGATCTAATAAAAGAAAAATCTAATTTATTATTTGATCCTAGTAGTCTTGCGGATTAACATATTCATATGTTTGTACCGCCCAGGTGTCTCTCGTTAGGTAAACATAAATCGCATTAGGCAATTCATGTTACTGGCCACGAGTCGACTCGATACCAATCAGAATAACTTTGATTTTTAGTCGACTTTAATTACTAAGGCGGAAATTAATTAAGTCTTAAACCAGCGTCATTAATTATACAATAAAAACCCAAATGTTACAAACATCGTTCAAGAGTTGAATAAAACAACACTAAGTACGGAAGTAAAAAGAGTATAGGTTATATATTACAATCTCTCATAAAACATCCAAAAGTAAGCATAAAAACGTCTCGTGGCCCCGTCCAAAAACCAGCTCCCGGTCCACGATCATCCTGCACAATAAACTAATGGGGGGATGCCCGCTGAGCGGACAGTGACTAGCTATGCTCATACTTACCCTCGATTTCAATTACTTTGGTTTAATATTATCGCTTTATAAACATAACGTTATGATAAAAACATAAACATGCTTATTACATATAGCATATAAAGACATATAAGTCATAATAAGCATGCGGTTTAAAGCGATAAATCATATAAGCATGATATTCAATTATGAAGGCAAATAGCATATAATAGCATAGCCATAGTAACACAATAATTCAATAACATATCAAGGCGATATCGGATCGCAATCAAACATACATATCGTATCATTCTCCTCATGCAGACTCGATTCAATTCAAAAAGTTGTGGTCTTTAGTTTTCGAAGATGGTACACACTCATTCTCATTTAATCATACAACAGTCAACACATACTGCTTACGAGCCTGACCACTGAGTAGGCCCTTGTACTCTGATCGATTGCATCTCACTTCCATAGTGCAGAGGCTTACTCGACTCGTAAACCACGCCGAATACTATAGTACTTGCATCTCATCTTCTAGTGTTCGAAATGATTCGAACTTCAGATACAATCTCGTCAAGTGATCTGTACATGTGGCAAGAACGAATGCAAGTGTCGCGCCCACTAAGAACGAAACATGGCAAGGAGACAGAACCGCTATAATCGACCTGAATCCACAAGGTCACGGGTGCCCTGGTAACTTTAGCGAAATAGGGGAATAAAACCCTAGTCTAGTATGCATACACTAATATCCACTTTAAGAATGTGCTATGCTAATCATAGAGCATGTAACAACCTGGTTTTTAGTCGACTTTAATTACTAAGGCGGAAATTAATTAAGTCTTAAACCAGCGTCATTAATTATACATAAACCCAAAATATTACATCCTCGTTCAAGAGTTGAATAAATCAACTCTAAATACGGAAGCTAAAAGAGTAAAGATAAATATATTACATATCTCTCAAAAAAACATCCAAAAGTAATCATAAAAATGTCTCGTGGCCCCGTCCAAAAACCAGCTCCCGGTCCACGATCATCCTGCACAATAAACTGATGGGGGGATGCCCGCTGAGCGGACAGTGACTAGCTATGCTCATACTTACCCTCGATTTCAATTACTTTGGTTTAATATTATCGCTTTATAAACATAACATTATGATAAAACATAAACATGCTTATTACATATAGCGTATAAAGACATATACGTCATAGTAAGCATGCGGTTTAAAGCGATAAATCATATAAGCATGATATTCAATTATGAAGGCAAATAGCACATAATAGCATAGCAATGGTATCACAATAATTCAATAGCATTACAAGGCGATATTGGATCGCAATCAAACATACATATCGTAACATTCACATCATGCAGACTCGATTCAATTCAGAAAGTTGTGGTCTTTAATTTTCGAAGATGGTACACACTCGTTCTCATTTAATCAAACAACAAACAACACATCGCTACGAGCACGACCACCGAGTAGGCCTTTGTACTCGATCGATTGCATCTCACTTCCATAGTGCGAGAGACTTACTCGACTCGTAAACCACGCCGAATACTATAATACTTGCATCTCATCCTCTAGTGTTCGAAATGATTGAACTTCAGATACAATCTCGTCAAGTGATGTGTGCATGTGGCAAGAACGAATGCTAGTGTCGCGCCCACTAAGAACGAAACACGGCAAGGAGACTTGAACCGCTATAATCGGCATTAATCGCCACGGTGCCCTGGTAACTTTAGCGAAATAGGGGAATAAAACCCTAGTCTAGTACATGTACACTAGTATCCAATTTAAGAATGGGCTATGCTAATCATAGAGCACCTTAACTCAGGATAAAACGACTATTTCCTAAAGCCTGAGACAAAAGCCTTGGCATATTCAATTATCTTGTACGGCAATGGCGACCGCTACAAGACTATCTTAACCCCACTTCACTCACGATTGACGTTCCCTTATCTGAGGCCCAAGCTTGACCTTTTATTTAACTTACTCAGTATTCATTATTTATTTGATATTTATATATCACATGTTACTAGACTCTCCTAGTTTCATCGTCAAACGTTTTATTTGAATTGTAGGTTTCATATGATCACATAACACATTCGTTTATTATTTAAAGTGTTGTTAATTATTAATGTTTTTAAATTTCCATATTGAAATGTTTATTAATATGTCCAATTTTATTTAGGCGTTTTTCAAACACTTTAAGTCATTTACTTATTCATTTTCGATTTTCTATATTTAGTAAAATTTTTAATTATTTTTAATATTTCACTATTCACCGTATTTTACTATTCATCGTATTTTACTATTCATCGTATTTTACTATTCATCGTATTTATACGTATTTTTATACTTAGATGTTTTTAAGTGTAAAACTAAATCTTTTATTTCCTAAGTATAGATTTCTAGTTTTAAAGTCGTTAAGTTCGTTTTGTACTTAGGCGATTTTTGAAGATATTTTAAAGTCTAGTTTTAAAAATGTTAGGTTCGGTTTGTATTTAGTAATTTATAAAAGTATTCTATAATCATAGTTTTAAAAATGTTAAGTTCGGTTTATAAAAGGTGATCAATGATATTTATTTTAAAATAAGACTCGGTTAAATTTAGTCGTCTATTTATTTAAGTTAGTGATAGTATCGTGGATGATTCATTTATAGTCCGTATGTCCAAATTCAATAATCCAATAGCAAGGGTAGTAGCACACGATTTAATTCATTTTTATAACGGTTATCATACTTTCATCTGTTTATAATAATTCATTTATAATTAAAACGATTTATACAAAAATTCAATTCTAATTACTATTTAACTTTAGTGACTTAGTGATAATTTCATTTTAGTCAAATTTAGTCCATTTAATTTGGATATGCCGTGTATATGTATACTATGTCGAAATTGATTTATTTCTTTTAATTTCTTAATTCTAACTTATTAATTACTAATTAAATTATTTTAACAATAAACTAAAAAGTGATAAAATACAAATTTGACCCATAAGGGATGCTAATGCCGTGGCTAAGCTAGGGTGGTGTTCAAATTTTCATTTTTCGATTTTATCGGTTTTTAGCTTAAAGTCTTTATATTTTAATTATTCTAATTATACTAAAACGATTTAAACTAAAATGAAATTTACTAACAAATTTCATTTACATTTATGAATAGTGTTTTTCAACACTTTAAATTTCTAACTTTTTATTCTAAATGATTTAGTTAGTTTAAATTATATAATTAGTAATATATTTACTTGTTAGTTAAATAAAACAATAAATAACAATAATCACAAAAACAATATAAATCAAAATAAGTTACAAATCAAGAATAACATGAACACCATCATGAGTTTTTCAAGAACATCAAAATAACTTCAAGAACACCATTTTTGATTTTAACAATTTATAATTTATTTTCCTAATTTAATTCTTTTCACATGGTAACATCCATTTTAACTAACTTAACACTACATATTATTTACAAAAATTAAAAGTGAAAATTTAGTAGAAAAAATGGGAAATGTCGTGTACATGTAATATGTATATAAAATTTTCATTTTCGATTTTAATCACTTTAAACTCATTGTTAATATTTCACATAATTTTTATATATGATTATAACATAACTAAAATACAACTAAGCATAAAAATCATATGAACATAAATTAAAAGTGCTCAAAATTAATTTAACTAAATATATGAACATGATACTACAATAATCTATTTAACATATTATTTAGTTATTATCATTTTATTATACAACACATAAACATACAAGTACACTTAGGTGATGTTTAACATATTTAACATAATTTTTATACTCATAAAATTATAATAACAAAACAAATTAATTTACTAAGAGGCCAAAATAAGACAAAGCTAGTCACCTTAATATGGATGTTAAACGTTGGGGATCTAAAATAAATTTTAGATCGGATAGATCCTTCACCCAAAACCCAAGATCTTCACCCAAAAATAATCCATAAGTTAGCTCCTAAAACCCACTAATTAGTTAAGTAATACTAGAGATTTATTATAGAAATATTAAGCTTTTAATTAAAGAGTTTTAGGAAAGAAAATGGAAGAAATCAAAGAGAGGAAATGGAGTGCAAGGCTACGGTCCATATGGAGTATGTAGTGTTGATTTTGTACTTGTGAAATTGTAAGGATATGTTAGAAAATAATGTAGGTTAAGTAATGTTTTAATTTAATTTAATGTTTAATTAAAATAAAAGTAAACATCATCATCACCTTAAGGCATCTTAAGTCCACAATACTATTTGGCAATTAAAGAGTTTGTCCCCTATGGGTTTTAAACTGTTTTTACGAAATTAATCAGTTTTAAAAAGTCGGACGTCAAAAGCGATAAAATTAAATGTGTGCGCTTTTGACGATTTTTCAAAATATTTCTACTTTTAAATTTTAAGACTACAATATTTTATTTACTATTCAAGAAAATATTTAAAAGTTGAGGAAGTCGATAAAATTTTCAAAACGAAAGTTTTAGTTGAAAGTGATTTTAAACGATCATAAAATATATAATTACTATAGAAATTTAATTATATTATTAAATTTTATTTTATTTTAGATATACATTTTAAAAATGATTCTATGGAATATTGTAAGTGTTGTGTGGAAATGAATGAGGTAGGATGAAATTAAATGAAAGAGTTGTGTTATGTAAGTTTAGATTAATTAGGAATTAATGTTTTAAAGAATGAAATAGAGGTGATGATGTATTATAGAGTGTAAGAATAGAAGTGATGTTGTAGGTGAAGTTTAGGGTGGCTTGTGTAAGAGTAGTGGAAGAGCTAAACTTGACCATGTGAGGTCTAAGGAGAGCCGGCCTAATGTGGGCAACTTGGGCTCGGTTTTCGTTTTCGGAAATTTCGATTTACGCGCACGTGAAAAGTTTCGAAATAAAAGATATGATATTAAAATAATGTTTCGAAATAAGATTGAACATAAAAATGAAAATAAACTTCAAAAGAGGACTAAAACAAAAATTGGGTTTTGGCTCCTCGAAATTTTGATTAAAAATTTACTTGGTCAAAATATTTATTTTTTTGGTCGAAAGTTAACGATTTAAATAATTATGATCAACCGTCAAAAAGTTTATCGATTTAAATTAGTTATAACTTAAATTTCGATGTTTTGTGAAAATGTTAGTTTAATAGGATAGGAATAGTAATTAGTTATTAATATAATATGTTTTATTAAATAATAATCAAAATGACTATATGTTAAAGTATAAAGTTGATGTTAAATTTGCTTTTCCAAAATGTTGATGTTGATTGTTTGATTTTTGATTTGCGTGTTTGAAATTGTTGACCCGAATTTCAAAGACGGGAAAAGTATAGGGGTCCACTTTTATTTTAAAACGAAAAATGTTCGAAATTGAATTTCAGGAATAAAAGGTTTTACTTTTATTTTTGTGAATAGTAAACATAACTTAACATTTTTGAAATTTGAAAGGCGATATAAATTTTGTGTTGATTTTTATAAAATTTTGAAATGTGTTTCTTTTTCAATTCTGAAGACAATAGAACAAACTTTATTTTTCAAAATTTTTAATTTGTACTTAGGAAATTTTAGTATTATTTCGCGAAAAAAATTCAGTCGTATTTTTATTATATGGAAAAAGGATGAATTTAATTTGAGGAATTAAATTCTTTTAACATATTGTGTTAAAATAACACGGGGTGTTACAAACCTACCCCCTTAAGAAAAGTTTCGTCCCGAAACTTGGATAGAGTGGATAACTACTTGCAGTTGAGCAATGCAGTCAGAGAGAATATCAAGATTTTACGAGTTTCGATAATGATATTTTATTTTGGTAGAACAAGACTTTTCAAAAAGTTTGAATTACTGAATTATTATAAAGATTTCAGATAGAGTGGAAAGTTTGGAGGATATAAACGTTTTATATTTACAAATGGAATGTTTTAAATTAATATAAAAGTATTGCCAGATTATTATTTTTGAAATCGATTTCAAAGGGATTTTCAAAAAGGTGGGGCCTAGAAGTTTTGTACGTAATTAATTTAAATAAAAATTATAAGGGTTTAAAAATAAAAGCAATTTCATTAGGATTTAGAAATAGATATAAATATTAAAGTAGGTTGAAAATGAAGATTTTAAATATTTTTAATCAATGATTTTAAATCATCATATTTTGTCCTACCCCCTTAAGAAAATTTTAAACATATTTATTAAATTCAAGAGAAAAGCTAAAGGTTTATTTTAAAGGTGGAGAATTCAGAAATAGGTATTGATAAGTTCAGCAATTCAAAAATAATCAAATTCGATTGTAAATGATGTAAAGAATAAACGATTTAAAACAAGATAATTTCAGAGATATTTAAAATTATGAAATAAAATTTTAAGGATCAGTTGGGTAAGATTCAAAGATATTTTAAATGCAAAACATGAATGTTATCTTTTAGAAGATGATTAAAATTTATAATTTAACGAAAATTTACACTTTGAAAGAGATAGTAAGTTTAAGAGATTTAAAATGTAATAAAGTTTGAAGGTTTTTGAGAATAAATTAAAAGAAGTTCACAAAATTGTTAAGTAAAAATGAAATCATTTTGCGAATTTAAGACAAGGAATGAAATCATTTTTAAGAAGTAGTCAGTAAGAATTATAGGTTTTGGAAATTAGAGATTTAGAAGTAAAGGTTTGAGATGTTGGAAATTTTTAAAAGAGGACGAAATAAAATTTCTTTAGTTAAAGAGGTTAATTAGATGAAGTTATAGAAATCTTCTCCGCGACAGAAATCTTCGAGATCTTGAACGTCATATCAGATGTAAGGTCCTTGATGCGTCCATTTGCCGCGTTTGAGGTCTTGTCGTCTGGTACTCGATTAATGGCTTCGTTCTTCGAGAATTAAACTTATTACTTAGATTTTATATCCGAGGATAGTTGTTAGTTTTAGTTAGTCACATCAGCAAGTAGCAAGCATACGATAGTTAGTGTATTTTATTTTGAGGGAAGTAGTTCGCTTATTTATAAGTCCTTAACCTGGTCGGTCCTTAAGGTTTCTACCCATCCTCACACTTTAAAGCGATTTAAAGTTATTATTTAAGTGATCTAATAAAATAAAAATCTAATTTATTATTTGATCCTAGTAGTCTATGCCTGACATACGATATGAATGTCCAGCCCAGGTGTCTCTCGCTAGATGAAATAACTATTAAGTTACTCACGGTCGCAAGATGACCTCGATAATTAATCAGAATAACCTGGTTTTAGTCGACTTTAATTACTAAGGCGGAAATTAATTAAGTCTTAAACCAGCGTCATTAATTATACATAAACCCAAAATATTACATCCTCGTTCAAGAGTTGAATAAATCAACTCTAAATACGGAAGCTAAAAGAGTAAAGATAAATATATTACATATCTCTCAAAAAAAACATCCAAAAGTAATCATAAAAATGTCTCGTGGCCCTGGCCCAAAACCGGCTCAGGTCCCACGATCATCCCGCACAATAAATCGATGGGATGTTCACGGCGTGACAAAGTGACTAGCTATGCTCATACTTACCCTCGATTTCAATTACTTTGGTTTAATATTATCGCTTTATAAACATAACATTATGATAAAACATAAACATGCTTATTACATATAGCATATAAAGACATATACGTCATAGTAAGCATGCGGTTTAAAGCGATAAATCATATAAGCATGATATTCAATTATGAAGGCAAATAGCACATAATAGCATAGCAATGGTATCACAATAATTCAATAGCATTACAAGGCGATATCGGATCGCAATCAAACATACATATCGTAACATTCACATCATGCACTGATTCAATTCGTAAAGTTGTGGTCTTTAATTTTCAAGATGGTACACACTGCTCTCATTTAATCAAACAACAAACAACACATACTGCTTACGAGCCTGACCACTGAGTAGGCCTTTGTACTCTGATCGATTGCATCTCACTTCCATAGTGCAGAGACTTACTCGACTCGTAAACCACGCCGAATACTATAATACTTGCATCTCATCCTCTAGTGTTCGAAATGATTCGAACTACAGATACAATCTCGCCAAGTGATCCGTACATGTGGCAAGAACGAATGCTAGTGTCGCGCCACTAAGAACGAAATACGGCAAGGAGACTTGAACCGCTATAATCGGCATTAATCGCCACGGTGCCCTGATAACTTTAGCGAAATAGGGGAATAAAACCCTAGTCTAGTACATGTACACTAGTATCCAATTTAAGAATGGGCTATGCTAATCATAGAGCACCTTAACTCAGGATAAAACGACTATTTCCTAAAGCCCGAGACAAAAGCCTTGGCATATTCAATTATCTTGTACTGAATGGCGATCGCTACAAGACTATCTTAACCCCACTTCACTCACGATCGACGCTCCTTATCCGAGGCCCAAGCTTGACCTTTTATTTAACTTACTCAAGATTCATTATTTATTTGATATTTATATATCACATGTTACTAGACTCTCCTAGTTTCATCACAAACGCTTTATTTGAATCAGAGGTTTCATATGATCACATAACACATTCGCTTATTATTTAAAGTGTTGTTAATTATTAATGTTTTTAAATTTCCATATTGAAATGTTTATTAATATGTCCAATTTTATTTAGGCGTTTTCAAACACTTTAAGTCATTTACTTATTCATTTTCGATTTTCTATATTTAGTAAAATTTTTAATTATTTTTAATATTTCACTATTCACCGATTTTTACTATTCATCGATTTTACTATTCATCGATTTTTACTATTCATCGATTTATACGTATTTTTATACTTAGATGTTTTTAAGTGTAAAACTAAATCTTTTATTTCCTAAGTATAGATTTCTAGTTTTAAAGTCGTTAAGTTCGTTTTGTACTTAGGCGATTTTTGAAGATATTTTAAAGTCTAGTTTTAAAAATGTTAGGTTCGGTTTGTATTTAGTAATTTATAAATGTATTCTATAATCATAGTTTTAAAAATGTTAAGGTCGGTTTATAAAAGGTGATCAATGATATTTATTTTAAAATAAGACTTAAGTTAAATTTAGTCGTCTATTTATTTAAGTTAGTGATAGTATCGTGGATGATTCATTTATAGTCCGTATGTCCAAATTCAATAATCCAATAGCAAGGGTAGTAGCACACGATTTAATTCATTTTTATAACGGTTATCATACTTTCATCTGTTTATAATAATTCATTTATAATTAAAACGATTTATACAAAAATTCAATTCTAATTACTATTTAACTTTAGTGACTTAGTGATAATTTCATTTTAGTCAAATTTAGTCCATTTAATTTGGATATGCCGTGTATATGTATACTATGTCGAAATTGATTTATTTCTTTTAATTTCTTAATTCTAACTTATTAATTACTAATTAAATTATTTTAACAATAAACTAAAAAGTGATAAAATACAAATTTGACCCATAAGGGATGCTAATGCCGTGGCTAAGCTAGGGTGGTGTTCAAATTTTCATTTTTCGATTTTATCGGTTTTTAGCTTAAAGTCTTTATATTTTAATTATTCTAATTATACTAAAACGATTTAAACTAAAATGAAATTTACTAACAAATTTCATTTACATTTATGAATAGTGTTTTTCAACACTTTAAATTTCTAACTTTTTATTCTAAATGATTTAGTTAGTTTAAATTATATAATTAGTAATATATTTACTTGTTAGTTAAATAAAACAATAAATAACAATAATCACAAAAACAATATAAATCAAAATAAGTTACAAATCAAGAATAACATGAACACCATCATGAGTTTTTCAAGAACATCAAAATAACTTCAAGAACACCATTTTTGATTTTAACAATTTATAATTTATTTTCCTAATTTAATTCTTTTCACATGGTAACATCCATTTTAACTAACTTAACACTACATATTATTTACAAAAATTAAAAGTGAAAATTTAGTAGAAAAAATGGGAAATGTCGTGTACATGTAATATGTATATAAAATTTTCATTTTCGATTTTAATCACTTTAAACTCATTGTTAATATTTCACATAATTTTTATATATGATTATAACATAACTAAAATACAACTAAGCATAAAAATCATATGAACATAAATTAAAAGTGCTCAAAATTAATTTAACTAAATATATGAACATGATACTACAATAATCTATTTAACATATTATTTAGTTATTATCATTTTATTATACAACACATAAACATACAAGTACACTTAGGTGATGTTTAACATATTTAACATAATTTTTATACTCATAAAATTATAATAACAAAACAAATTAATTTACTAAGAGGCCAAAATAAGACAAAGCTAGTCACCTTAATATGGATGTTAAACGTTGGGGATCTAAAATAAATTTTAGATCGGATAGATCCTTCACCCAAAACCCAAGATCTTCACCCAAAAATAATCCATAAGTTAGCTCCTAAAACCCACTAATTAGTTAAGTAATACTAGAGATTTATTATAGAAATATTAAGCTTTTAATTAAAGAGTTTTAGGAAAGAAAATGGAAGAAATCAAAGAGAGGAAATGGAGTGCAAGGCTACGGTCCATATGGAGTATGTAGTGTTGATTTTGTACTTGTGAAATTGTAAGGATATGTTAGAAAATAATGTAGGTTAAGTAATGTTTTAATTTAATTTAATGTTTAATTAAAATAAAAGTAAACATCATCATCACCTTAAGGCATCTTAAGTCCACAATACTATTTGGCAATTAAAGAGTTTGTCCCCTATGGGTTTTAAACTGTTTTTACGAAATTAATCAGTTTTAAAAAGCCTGACGTCAAAAGCGATAAAATTAAATGTGCGCTTTTGACGATTTTTCAAAATATTTCTACTTTTAAATTTTAAGACTACAATATTTTATTTACTATTCAAGAAAATATTTAAAAGTTGAGGAAGTCGATAAAATTTTCAAAACGAAAGTTTTAGTTGAAAGTGATTTTAAACGATCATAAAATATATAATTACTATAGAAATTTAATTATATTATTAAATTTTATTTTATTTTAGATATACATTTTAAAAATGATTCTATGGAATATTGTAAGTGTTGTGTGGAAATGAATGAGGTAGGATGAAATTAAATGAAAGAGTTGTGTTATGTAAGTTTAGATTAATTAGGAATTAATGTTTTAAAGAATGAAATAGAGGTGATGATGTATTATAGAGTGTAAGAATAGAAGTGATGTTGTAGGTGAAGTTTAGGGTGGCTTGTGTAAGAGTAGTGGAAGAGCTAAACTTGACCATGTGAGGTCTAAGGAGAGCCGGCCTAATGTGGGCAACTTGGGCTCGGTTTTCGTTTTCGGAAATTTCGATTTACGCGCACGTGAAAAGTTTCGAAATAAAAGATATGATATTAAAATAATGTTTCGAAATAAGATTGAACATAAAAATGAAAATAAACTTCAAAAGAGGACTAAAACAAAAATTGGGTTTTGGCTCCTCGAAATTTTGATTAAAAATTTACTTGGTCAAAATATTTATTTTTTTGGTCGAAAGTTAACGATTTAAATAATTATGATCAACCGTCAAAAAGTTTATCGATTTAAATTAGTTATAACTTAAATTTCGATGTTTTGTGAAAATGTTAGTTTAATATGATAGGAATAGTAATTAGTTATTAATATAATATGTTTTATTAAATAATAATCAAAATGACTATATGTTAAAGTATAAAGTTGATGTTAAATTTGCTTTTCCAAAATGTTGATGTTGATTGTTTGATTTTTGATTTGCGTGTTTGAAATTGTTGACCCGAATTTCAAAGACGGAAAAGTATAGGGTCCACTTTTATTTTAAAACGAAAAATGTTCGAAATTGAATTTCAGGAATAAAAGGTTTTACTTTTATTTTTGTGAATAGTAAACATAACTTAACATTTTTGAAATTTGAAAGGCGATATAAATTTTGTGTTGATTTTTATAAAATTTTGAAATGTGTTTCTTTTTCAATTCTGAAGACAATAGAACAAACTTTATTTTTCAAAATTTTTAATTTGTACTTAGGAAATTTTAGTATTATTTCGCGAAAAAAATTCAGTCGTATTTTTATTATATGGAAAAAGGATGAATTTAATTTGAGGAATTAAATTCTTTTAACATATTGTGTTAAAATAACACGGGGTGTTACAGAGCACCTTAACTCTGGATAAAACGACTATTTCCTAAAGCCTGATACAAAAGCATTGGCATATTCATTATCTTGTACGGCAATAGCGACCGCTACAAAACTATCTTAACCCCACTTCACTCACGATTGACGTTTTCATATCTGAGGCCCAAGCTTGACCTTTTATTTAACTTACTCATGATTTATTATTTATTTGATATTACATAACACATGTTTCTAGACTCTCCTACCTCATCACAAACGCTTAAGTATTTGTATTCTGCTTCATATGATCACATAACATATTCGTATTAATTGAAGTGCTGTTAATTATTAACGTTTTCAAGTTTCTATATTGATACGTTTATTAGTATGTCCAATTTTATTTAAGTGTTTTTCAAAACACTTTAAGTCATTTACTTATTCATTTTAAATTTTTCTATACTTAGTGAATTTTCAATTATTTTCAGTATTTCACTATTCATTTTTCACTATTCACTATTCACTATTCGCTATTCACAATTCACCGTATTTTATACGTATTTTTATACTTCGTATTTTATACTCAGATTCTATACGATTTTTATACGTATTCGTATTTTTATACTTAGTATTTTATACGTATTTTTATACTTATAATGATTCTTATACTTGTATCAGATTCTTATTCTTGTACGTAATTCTATATTTATACGTATTTATATACTTAAGATATTTTAGGTATTTATACTTAAGATATTTTAGGTATTTATACTTAAGATATTTTAGGTAATAAACTAAACCCTTTTATTTTCTAAGTATAAATTTCTAGTTTCAAAGTCATAAGTGTTTCGCTTTGTACTTAGTGATTTTTGGAAATATTTTAAAAGTCTAGTTTTTAAAAACGTTAAGTTAGGTTTGCAAAAAGTGATAATGATATTCATTTTAAAATTCTAGTTTTAAAAGCGTTAAGTTCGATTTGTAAAAGTGATAATGGTGTTCATTTTAAAATGAGACTTAGTTAATTTTAGTCGTCTATTAACTAAAGTTAGTGATTTTCATTTTAAAATAATAGTATCGTGGATGATTCATTTTAGTCCGTATGTCCAAGTTCAACAGTCCAATATGCAAAGGCGGTAGCACACGATTTAGTTCATTTTTATAACGGTTACATATTTTTATCGGTTTAATAAATTTCATTTATAACTAAATCGATTTATACAAAATTTCAATTCTAATAACTATTAAACTTTAGTGACTTAGTGATAATTTCATTTTGGTCAAATTTAGTCAATTTTAAGTGGTATGTCGTGTGGTTTAATATATATGTCAAAATTGATTTATTTCTTTTAATTTCTTAATTCAATTTATTAACTACTAATTAAATTATTTTAACAATTAAACTAAAAAGTGATAAAAACAATTTTGAGCCTAAAAATAGCATGAATGCCGTGAGCCATCATGGTTGTGTTCAAAATTTTCATTTTTCGATTTTATCGGTTTTTAGCTTAAAGTCTTTATATTTTAATTATTCTAATTATACTAAAACGATTTAAACTAAAATGAAATTTACTAAAAGTTTCATTTATATTTATGAATAGTGTTTTTCAACACTTTAAATTTCTAACTTTTTATTCTAAATGATTTATAATGTTTTAAGTTGATTTCTATTATAAGACTAACAATATATAAAGTAATAACTAAACATAAACACAAATTATTAACAAACATAAACTAAAATGAAATCAAAGTGTACAAAATGATGAACATCAACATGAATATTTCAAGAACACATATGAAGATCAAAATAAAGCTCAAGAACACCATTTTTGATTTTAATAACTTATAATTTATTTTCCTAATTTAATTTTTTTTACATGAATACCTCTATTTTATACTAACTTAAACCAACATATTATTTACAAAAATTAAAAGTGAAAATTTATTTAAACAAATAAAGAAAACCGTGGGTATGTATATATGTGTATAAATTTTCATTTTCGATTTTAATCACTTTAAACTCATTGTTAATATTTCACATAATTTTTATATATGATTACTACTTAAATAAAACATAACTAAACATAAAAATCATATGAACATAAATTAAAAATGCTCAAAATTAATTTAACTAAGCATATGAACATTATACTACAATAATCTATTTAACATATTATTTAGTTATTATCATTTTATTATACAACACATAAACATACAAGTACATACTCCCTCCATTCTTTCCAATTAGCCCCATATACCTTTTTCGGAATTTTTTTCCAATTAGCCCCATTTCCCTTTTTAGTAACAATTTCTCTAACATACCCCACTTTTTCTCACACATACTTACTTTTTCTCACTCACATCCAATTTTTTATAATTAAACTATTCTACTTTTTCTTCACTCTACCCCACTTTTTTCACTTTTTCTTAAAAATGGTGAAAAAAGGAAGGGGGCCAAATGGAAAAAATAGAGGGAGTACAAGTGATGTTTAACATATTTAACATAATTTTCATACTCATAAAAACATAATAACAAAACAAGTTAATTTACTAAGAGGCCAAAATAAGACAAAGTTAGTCACCTTGATCGGTAAGTTTATTGGTTGTCCGGATCTACGATGTTATCAAGGTCTAAGTCTTCACCCAAGTACCCGTCTTCACCTTCAAAAACCCGTAAACAAGTGAGCTCCAAATACCCAAGGAATTAGCTAAATAATACTAGAGGTTATTAGAATAATATTTAGGGCTTTATTTAGTGTGTTTTAGTAATAAAATGGAAGAAAATCAAAGGGAGTAAAGGAGGGAGTAGCTCGGCTGTTTTTTGGAGAGCAAGGGTGTGTTTTTCACTTGTGAAAATAATGGGAACAAGTTAGGATGTTTTTAGGTTAAAAGAATTAGGTTTTGTTTTGTTTATTTAATAAATAAAGTTTTAATTAAATGAATTTATGTGTCATGAAATTCAAGTGGCACCACTTGATTAAATTAGAAGGTTCCAAATGATATTTTGATGATAAAATGTTTTTCACGAAATTAATCAGTTTTAAAAAGTCGGGTGTCAAAAGCGATAAAAGTCAATGTGTGCGCGTTTGACTATTTTTCGAAATATTTCTACTTTTGAATTCTAAGATTAAAATATTTATTTTATTATTCAAAAATTTTCAAAAGTTTTAAAGATGTAGAGAAATTTTACAAAATGAAAGTTTTGCAAAAGATGTGATTTTGAAAGGTTAAAAGGTTAGGATTTGATTTAAGATTTGAAATTAGAATTTGATGGCTAATTATTGAATTAAATTAACACGGGGTGTTACAGCGGTGGTGGTGAGTTATTAGGCTCAACTCCGGCATCGTAATCGAAACCGAAAAGAGGATATGCAGGGGAAAGAGAAAACAGAGCCGAGAAAAGAGGTGAGAGCAGAGGACACGGTGGTAGTTCAGGGACACGGTGCTCGAAGGTCGGAGCTCCGGCGAGGTGGCCAGAAAATGAGAGGTGAGTCGAGAGTGAAACAGAGAAGAAGCAGCAGAGCACGGCAGAGGAGAGAGGGACCACGGTGGCGGTGCTCGGGCGACGATGACTGAGCTCGAGCTCGACCTTGCCATTAATGGCGGTCCTTGTGGTGAGCGGAGGTAGGTGATGGTATTGATGTCGTTGTCGTTTTCGTTGTTGTTGTTGTTGTTTGTTGTGTCGTTGTTGTTTGTTGTTGTCATGGTTGTTTTAATGGATGGAGTATAAAGAGGGAGAAAGAAAATGAAACAAATGAATGGATGAGAATGAATGAGTATGAGGGAAGCTTTACAAAGATAAATATCAGAAATGTAATTAGGGGATGTGGGGGAGGTGAGTATGTCGACATAGATGAGGGTATATTTGGGTCTGTTTTTCCGATTTGCTCTGTTTCATTCGCTCTTATTTATAAATCTTTATATTTTATAAAATATATTATTTATAATATATTTCGTTGTAATTTTACTTTTATTTTCTATATCATTAAACTTATTCTTTTAAAATTAAATGGTGGGTAAAAATATTTGTTACAAATTCTATTACGGTCTCACAGATTTTCAAACGGTCTGCTAATTTGCAAGATACATTTCAATAAAATTATATTTATCAAGTAATAATTTTTAAAATAGAATGAAATTTATTAAGTTAAATGAAAGTAATTGAAGTAAAGTTTTAGTTCGACAGGTATTTTAGAAATAAAAATATAATACAAGTTAATATAAAGATTTAAAGAATTTGAAATGAGAAATTATATTGTGAAAGTTTATTTGAACGAAATTTTTAGGCCGCGTTTTCTAAACAAAGGAATAAAGTTTAAATTATATAAATTTTAATTTAATAATTTAGTTAAAATAATTAATTAGTATTAATAAAAACACGGGGTGTTACAATCCTACCCCCTTAAGAAAAGTTTCGTCCCCGAAACTTGAATAGGATGGATAACTGCTCGAGATTAAAAAGCAGTTGGAGAAAACATAGATGTTTTTGGAATTGAAATATTAATATTGCTCTTAATTGAGTAAGATTTTCTCAAAAGGAATTTTTTGAAGAACTTTAATAAATTGAATAATAAATAATAATTTTTTAAATTAAAATCTATTAAAGAGTTCAAGAATTTTATAAATACCTATTAATAGGTATTTCGTAGAAATAATTTATAAATGAAACTTAATCATATGAGATTAATAGGTATTTCGTAGAAATAATTATTAAAGAGTTCAAGAATTTTAGAACAAGGGAATTGGTTTTGGAGGTTGAATAAAAAGCTAACGAAATTATAAAGGAAAGATAAAATCATTTTTCGAGATTAAATAGAACAAATGAAAATTATCTTTACGAAATCAATTAGTAGGTATTATAGATTTCGAGATTAGAAATTTTAGAAGATAAGAATAATTGTACGAGGTCAAAAATTACGAAGTAAAGTTCGAAGGTTAAAGATTAAGGAGTTCACGAATTCTAAAAGCAAAGATGATATAATTTACGAGATTAAAGAGAAGAGATGAAAATAAATTGAGAAGCCGATTATTAAGAATTATTGATTTAGGAAGTTAGAAGTTTTAAAAGGAGTAAATAAGTTTAGAAGGTTGAAAAATAATCGAATCCACAAGTCTTTAAAAAGAGCAAGGGGTTAACGATTAAAGAAGAAAACTAAAATTCATTTTTAAACGAATAAATATTAGGAATTTTAAGATTAGGAGATTTATAATTCGAGGTTAGTTGAAAAGATAACGCTAACCAAAGATTGATTATTAATATAGTTGTAGACGTCTTCAATTCAACAAAAATTTTCAAATCTTGAATGTCTTCTCACGTTATAAAGTTTTTGTTGCGTCCATTTGTTGCGCTTGACTTCTTGTCGTCTAGTCTTCGATTTATACGTCTCGATTTTTGTAACGTTAGTTGAAGGGCTTTGTTAGTCAAAAAGATTAGTCATAGAGCACTTAGCAGGCAAGCAAGCATAGAGAAAATAAAAGAAAAACCTAGCAAGGTTGAATGACGGTCGAAAATCTTAAATCTAGGTCAGTCGGTCGATCCTTAATATTTCTACCCATTCTCACATTTAAAGCGTTCTAAGATTATTATTTTAGCGATCTAAAATTTCTAATTCATTATTTGATCCTATAAGTCTGTGCCGGACATATATATTAATATGTATGTCTAGCCCAGGTGTCTTCTCGCTAGATGAGATAACTTTAAGTTACTCACGGTCGCAAGACAGCTCTGATACCAACTGTAACAACCCGGTTTTTCGTGACTTAATTAAACTAAGGCGGAAAATTAATTAAGTCTAATACATGTCGAATGTTAATTAAATTACATTCAAATGACATAGGATACAAATATATATTACAATCTCTCAAAGAAAACAACGAAACATCCTAATCGTCCCGATAATCCTGAGTCTCGAGAATTGCCTGCAACAGAGACAAAAACAAAAAATAGGAGGATCTCCCGCTCAGAGGCGGGAAGTGACTGTTCTAACCAACAACCTCTAAACCAAAGTTTTGGTTTATTTAACCTATGATTAAAAGTAACTTGGCAGCACTAAACGCGTATAACTACCGCAACACCTTATGTCAATAAAATTGGACAAATAGCATATAATATCAGTTCTCACATATAGATATTTAAATCTCATACAACATGATAAACAAAACTTAAAACATTTCAATTTATAGGACACGATATACAACGGCAACACCTTTTGTTTTCTGCAGAGATTTTCTGAATTCTGCTTCTCCAACCCCAAAAAATGAAGCAAATGAATTGTATTTATAGAAGAAAAGGTGTGAGGCTTTGTGGACTTGAAAGTCACTAAGCCCATTTAATGAATTAACCCATTTATCTTAATGAAATGAGCCGAGTTTTACTTTGACCCAAAATAATTTACTCATAGACATTTTTTATGTCTACAAGAACATTACAAACATTTTGAAAAAGTAAAAGATTGATTTTATTATTTAACTCTTTATGTTCCATTCCATTAAGTTTTTGACTAATCACTGACAAAAGGAAATGACACCAAATAATGAAAATTCAATGACGATATATTTCACTTCAGGCAAGAGTGCTTACCACTGTCTTGCTGTAGGCTATAGCGACACATTGGCCTGAATAAAAAAAAAGTACAAAGTACAACAATGAAAGACATCAGTTCTTCACATCTAAAAAAATAAACGGAAGAATTGCACACTCAAAAGTACCTCAAATAGTCGTGTCGGAGTCAGAGGTGGTGATTGCAATTGCTCTCAACTCCAAATTTCTAACTTCACCTTTTAGGACTGCAATTTCCTTGATCTATTCTGTTGCCTACTGAAACTAATTATCATCATTTGTCAACTCTTTTATTTTTTTGGGAAAATGTAAGTATATTAATTATAAAACCCGATTACAACTTTGATGGCAAGGTATACATCATACCGTTTACAACTTACTCAACCAAGTTCGATCATATAGAGACAACATTGATTTGTTACGTGCTCTAAACCGCGTAAGTACATCCTCTATTACATTCGTAGCTACCCATTTAGGATGAAGCACCACATGATCAACACGTGCCTTGTTCCTCATGGTCCAGATGCTATAAATAACAGCAACCACACAAGCCGCCACTATATTCCGCACAAGCTTGGATACCCTAGCACCCCGAGAACACCAGCTGTCCACACAGTCATGCCAGAAATGAACACCCAGACGCCTTTCCAGTTCAGCCCAACATATCTGCGCAAAACAACACTCATGGAAAAGATGTTCATGTGTTTCTAAAGCGGCATTACAGAGCAAACAGCGATCATCACCATGGAACCCCATTCTCTTGAGCCTATCATAGGTAAATAGTCTCCCAAGCTTGTACTCCCAAAAAATAAAAGAACATCGAGGGATGTTCAAGGAATTCCAGCATACAAATCTCCATGAGACCTTTGGCCTTACTTCTCGGAGCCACATATACGTTTCCATAACAGAATACTTTCCAGCCAACATAGGTGAATACGTACCTGCTCTAAAAAACGCCATACAATGAGCTATTTTCCTCCAAGACCAGGCACAATCCGAAGGTGGAACATATTCAGTCCAGGGAACCTCTTTCATATATACGTGATTGATCCACTTCACCCAAAGGTGGTCTTGTTTATTCTCAATCCACCAAACATACTTACCTAACAAGGCCTTGTTCCAATCTTTTGAACTACGCAGACCCAATCCTCTCATCTCCTTTGGATAGCAACAATCGTCCCAGCTAACATTCGGAGCATGGTGATAAGAATCGGAGCCATACCACAAGTAGTTACGACAAATGCCTTCAATATGCTTAACAATACCAGAGGGAAGTAGAAAAACTGTCATCCAATAAGAATGAAGGTTAGTGAGAACTGCTTGGGTGAGAATTAATCTACCTGCATAGGATAAGTGGGACGCACCCCAACTTCGGATTCGAGGAGTGACCTTATCTATCAGTTTCATACCATCCATCACACTTAGTTTCTTGGTAGAAATAGGGATACCAAGATATCTGAAAGGAAAAGACCCTTTCCTAAAACTAGAGACCATCAAAATGTCGTCCATGTCCCTTGTCTTCATACCATTGAAATAAATATCAGATTTCTCCCTGTTCATAGTGAGCCCAGAAGCCACAGAGAAGGAAGAGAAAGCACGTAAGAGCAACATTATCGATTTAACGTTACCTTTACAGAAGAGCAGCAAGTCATCCGCGAACATAAGGTGATTCAGCTTCAACGATTTACACAGAGGGTGAAAATTAAACTCATCCAAGTCTCCAACAGCTCGAAGTATTCTTGAAAGATACTCTATACAAATGGTGAATAACAGGGGAGACAGTGGGTCACCTTGTCGCAAACCTTTCCTACCTTGAAAATAGCCAAAGGCATTACCATTGACTGACAAGGTAAACGTAGGACTGGTAACACATTCGACAATCCAGCCAATGAATACTTGAGGAAAACCTAGAGCAGACATCATTTGGAAAAGAAAGACCCATTCAACAGAATCATACGCTTTACGCAAATCAATCTTAATCAAACACCTAGGAGAAGCAGTTTTCCTTGTGTATAATCGCACCAAGTCTTGACAAATTAGAATATTCTCAGCTATATTTTGCTCTTTGATAAAACCACCTTGGTTCACACTTATAATATCAGGTAACACTTCCCCAAGTCGTGAGCACAACAACTTAGCAATGCACTTGTATATAGTGTTACAACAGGCTATGGGGCGAAACTCCAGGACAGACTTAGGACACTGCACTTTAGGTATGAGACTTACAAAAGTTGAATTTATCTGTTTCAAGAGCTATCCTTGCTGAAAAAAGTCTTTGATCGCATGGCAAATCTCATTACCCACCACAGGCCACGCATCTTTGAAAAACTGAGAATTATAACCATCAATACCAGGCGCTTTATTAGGAGGAATCGAAAAGAAACACTCCTTTATCTCCTTATCTGTCACTGGCCGCAAGAGAATTTCCACGTGATTTTGAGAAATACAGGTACCAGCCTGTACAACTGGGATATGAACTGGCTGGGTGCTACTAGAGCTGCCCAAAAGTGTTTTATAATAAGCCACAAACGCGTCATCAATCTCATTCACTTCAGAGCACAGATTACCATTCATGTCACAAACTTGAAACACCTTATTCCGAAACTGACGTTCTTTTATATGATTGTGGAAATAAGCAGTGTTTTCATCCCCTTCCTTGAGCCAACCTATCTTTGCTTTCTGAGCCAAATATTTCCACCTTGCTTGCTTCAATTTGCTGGCCTGTCCCAACGCTGCTCTCTCTGCCTGCAGCAGAGAATGATTTAAAGGATCAGTTTGTAGTCTCTGTTGTATATCATCAACTGCCATTTGAGCAACATCATGAGCTTTCTCCACATCAGCATACTTGTTTCTATTCAATTGCTTAAGAACACCCTTAAGCAATTTGAGCTTCTTTACCACACCAAACATAGGAGTACCATTTACAACCTGGCCCCACACAGAAGAAACCAAATTGAGAAAATCCGGATCAGAACTCCACATGTTGTAGTACTTAAAGGACACCTTACTATTCTGAGCTTGCACACGTCTATAATAGACCATAGGAGAGTGATCAAAAGTCCCCTCATTGAGAAAATCAACATTAACAAAGATTAAAACATTAACAAAGAAATCGTAAAAAATATACATATATAGACTAAGAGGTAAGAGAGCTCTAACTGTAGGTGCTGAAGGTTCAATTGCCTCGTATGGACATGAGCTCAAACCCAAAGCAGTTTCTAAGGTAGGACAAACTGCAAATTGAAACTTTAACGTTTTCTCGAGCTGCATTATCTTAAAATAACACCGAAGCTGAAAATCAGACGACAACATTGAAAAAAGACTGCCAATGACATGCCTTTACAATTACCAGCGACATTACATTAGCACCTAAATCAATATTTTCCAAGTATTTCACTCATGATTGATTCATCAAAACATTTATTTGAGCATCATGATTTTTGAATAGTTAGCTACAATACAATATCAGAAACTATTTAAATTAAAGGTGACATTACTTGATCATTAAAATCGAAGATGGATGATATCATTGAAATGGTACCTCATATTTAAGTGAATTATTTGTCTTGAGTCTCGGAGATTGATGTTTTTCAGTTTTCAAAAAGCCTTTCAGTCGTCCCGTATCCTGCGAACCAATACAATGAAATATTTAAAATGAAGCACATCTAATCTAATACACTTAAAATCTAAATCATTGACCGGCTCTCTTTTCAGGCAAACTACCCCTTACGATGCCACATCAGCCAAAATGAAAATCTAGAGTGCTCCTCATCCAAAATTGAGGTGTCCGTCCACACCAAATGATTTCAACAGTTGTGCTCGAAGGAGTATAGAAAATTCAACATTGAAATCCTTAACTGATTGCTATAATAAATTCCCAAAATGTGAGGAATCCTTCACACACAAGGCGGTTACTGCGACAACCAAATCGACTCAAAGTTTTGAGAAGAACACAGTGTCGATTCCACAGGACAATACCAACCCGCCATTGCCGGTTATTATTTAGGTACACTCTGTTTTAGGAAATTTAGAAGATTACTTCGTCAACTCTAGAAATTGTTATGTCCGTTGGAATCCTCTTGTCTGTCGTTTTAATTCCCCGTCCCGTGCTTACACAAAATTTGGTGTTCCTAGATGAACGGAAGTTGAGATTCTGATTTGGTTGTTGGTGACAGAGGGTTTCAAATCGCATTAGTTTTAACTTTTACTCTCACGGTTCGGAGTCCTACTGAGGTTTTAGTCTATTGATATTATTATGCAGAAAATTTTAGTCCTCTTTGTTTGTAGTATTAACTTTTTTCACTTGCGTTGGTTTTAACTTTTAAGCGTTAGTTTTAAGTGCGGTTGAGGTTTTAGGCTCATGAAATTGTTTTACGAACTTATTGAATCGTTTTTGTTAGTATAAGGTTATATAGCTCTTTCAATTGGACTGGATCTACACTAACGTTCTAGAGTGTGCCCGAGGCTTCTCAGACCTCAGTCATGAGTTTTAAATGCAGTCAACGTCCATAGTCACTTAATCAGCCTTTTATGGTGACGTTGTCGAACAGAAACATACATTTCGTACTGTCAGTCGTATGTGATTATAATTACCATGTGGCATTGTTTAGCAGATGCATCCAAGGGCAAAAGAAAATTGAGAAAGGAACAACCAGGTTGTACTAACGAGTCTGAAACACAACACATGGGATCATCTTTCGAAGTTGAAGTTTATGTCTCAGTTTTAGGTATGAGTTTTTTTTTTTTTTTGTTTTTTTTTTGTTTCTAGTTTAAATTGATACACTTGCAAATAAAACTTCTTTGGTAAACACATCACTCTACTCTGTAGAAACATCAAACGATTGTAAGAGAAGCCCTGGAAAAAAGAAAGCGATTGCACAAGATAAAGGTAATGTTATATGACTTTAGCTTTGAACTGATATTCAGATTTGAGAATATATATAATATTTTATTTGGTTCTTTTTCAAATGCAGTTATGACTACCAAAACGAGGAAACCATAAACTGAAAAAGTTAGGCGCATTGACCGACGTGAAACGTTCCTAAATAAATCATTTACTCTAGATGACGAACAACTCGTAGGTGTGTCATGTGTTCTTCTATCATGGTCTATTGTTTTATATGTGTTATCTTATTGAATTTGTCACTCCATCATCGAAATATATATCTATAACTCTAGAACACTTCACTCTCTTTGACACCGAGGCACTCTTGGAAACACCCACCCAATAAAATAGCGCCTAAACGACATAATGGTAGTGTTGCTGGATAACATTATAAATTCAGAATTGATAGTCTTGTGAGTGTAACCACCATGTGGCACGATTTTGCAGTTGCCGCCGAGAAAGTAGAAGAGAAAGCTACTTGCACTACCCAGCCGATAACGCAACTCCTAGGATCGTTGACTAAAGTTGAAGTCCATGTGACAGGCGCCAAATCTCAAACCTTTTCGGAATAACTAGACGTGCATATAGATATTAACAAGTGCACGAGGTAAAGGTAATGTTATAATTCGTATGATATTTCTTCAGTCTTGTATTGGGGTTGAGACTCAACCAACTTGCAGCGCTACCCAACAGATTTTATACACAGTATACCCAAGAAGTTGTAGGTCCGTCATATGAATTACTGTATGAGATAGCATATTCAAAAAAAAAAAAATGGTCATCATGTGCTTTTACTACTGATATGAAGTTATGTGTTGTAGGTTATTTTGTTGAGCGATTTTTCAACAGTTCTGGAAATTTATTTGAAGTTATGTGTTGTTGTCATTGTGTTGTTGTAGTTGTCGCTATGTGCAGCTGTTGCCCTTCTTTGCCATTGTTGTGCTTTAACACCGCATTTATTCTTTGAGTTATTATTCTCGCCATTGCCTGTGTCATGTCTTCTTTATTCTTTGTTATTGTCGTAAAGCATTGCTGAGGCAGTTATTGGGTGTTGTTAATGCTGTCACTGTTTTGCTGTTACTGTTTATGCAAGTACCTGCTTTTGTTGGTAAGCTGTGAGTATGAGCGATTGAGTGTACAAAATTTCAGAATTTGACGAGAGTTGCCCCGCTATAACTATGTATCTTTTAAGAACGAGAAGGATGATTATGTCGAGGAAAGGAGCTAGAATCAAATGTTTTTCAGTATGATAAATCACTCAAAATACATTGTGTATTAGGTATTCCCTCCTGTATGTTTAGGTGGTAGGACTTCATCCCTAGCATCGAAAATAATTTCTTTTTTGAATGCAAAACCATTCAGTAAGTTACGCGGAACTTGGCAAACCCCGTGTATACCACGAGTCGCATCACTAGTTATATATTCAAAGTACAAACTACAATGATGTTAAACTCTACCACCTTACGACAAAGTCAAGGAAATGAACCACAAAGCAAACAATTGCTATTGAAAACACGATGAAGATGATCAAAATTCAATAAAAATCATTAACACCGTGCAAAATCATCACTCATCATCAGGACCTTTAAAAAAAATGTATATCCTCATAATAACATAACAAAACATAAAATCTTACATAGTAATACTTCATTTGTTCTATTCAATTATGATCCGTAACACATGTTTCAAAATCCCCCAACATATTCAAAAAAATTGTGCATGAGTCAGTGAACCGAAAATCGTACCAGACAATCAATTTGAAAACACAGCAATTCGAAACCCATAAATCACACTCCACCTTCAATAAATGATAATCCAATCCCAAAATTAATACAAAAAAAATCAATTGGAAAAATAAAACCCTGAACAAAAATGAAGTGAACCCATATATCGTAAGATTAAAATCAGAAATTTGATTGTAATATAATCAATCCAAATCACCATTTCAGAAAACTATTCAATACCCATGTTATAAAACACATCAAAATCAAATCTTAGCACAATGCACAGTCGATAATATCACGCAAACAGTTGAAACAATGAAAAAATAAAGACGATTATCAAAAATAAAAATTTGGGAAAAGGAAAGATATAGGAGATAACTATCCATATCTGAGGGATGAAATGAGAAAACGTATAAGTTGATTGAAGATGAAAAGAGTGAAGATTTAATTTTGAAAGCTTTTTTTTTAAAAAAATAGAGTGAAGATTTAATTGAGAGGCAGCCAAATCGTTGTTTTTTTTTTTTTTTGTAAGATTTGAGTGTGCGCAACCGCGCAAGGATTAAGAGTTTTGGCTGACATGTCAAGTTTCGAAGGGATGTGTTGGTGCGTTGATTTTGCTCTCACAACATTCTGGTCAATGCCTGCGGTCAACGATTTAGTTTTTAATTGATATAGATGATGATTGAGAGATAATGGCAGTTTTTTCTATCATACTTCTCCTAGTCCACCACCGCCACCACCACGTACAGCATTGTAGGAGGATTTTTTTTATTGTTTGTTTTTTCTTTTTCTTTTTTTAATTTTTATTGGGCTATTTTTTATTGGGTTTGTCTTATCCTAACTTATGGAAAAACAAATAGGAGTAAATGAAAAAAAAAGAAGGAAAATTTAACAGGAATAAACCATCCTATCGGTGGACTTCCATTAATAAACCATCCTATCAATAATCTCACAATAAACCATACTATTTAATCACTTACCCATTATTAGACCATTGTAACCGACATCCTGCTTAGCAGGTAACCTTCACTTAGACTTGATTTTTTATTAAAAAAACCAAAGTTCCTCTCATTTCTTTCACCTCTTTGTTTTTGTACTCACCTTTTTTTTAATCGTGTAGTAATAACAAATCATTAATTTGATTCAACAAACTTTACTCCACACTTTTGTTTGATTTCAATCTTCTCGATTCAATTGCACACCATTTTAAGGTAAGTCACTGTTTGATTCCTTACTTATCTTCTGCAATTCTTTCAACATTTTTGGATTTTCCCATCGATTTAAGGTTTTGTAAATGCTCAAATTGACCTGTGTATTTTGATTTAATAACTTGTTTATTTACCTTCATAAACCCTAGCTTACTGCTTTTACGATTGGTTTTAGTTTCATGGTGAAATTACTTTCGTACATTTGCTATTTTTCTGGAATTTGCTATTTGATTTCCCCCTTAATTGATTTCATGATTATGTTGTTGTTGAAGGTGACATTTCAAAGGTGACTCAACTTATTGACTGTGAGAAGCAATATACGGAATAGTTTTGAAGTCAATAAGATATAGAAATTGCGACCTAGGAGGAGGATAAATGATGTTAATTGTGGATTTCATCTTAATCTTGAAGCAATTTTTTTTTTAAAAAAAAAAAATTAGGGGTTTTTTTTTTTAAATAATGAATTTTTGTAACAGAGGAAATGACCGTTGCTTGCTCATATAAGGGAAGAAGAAGAAGCAGCCTTAAAAAGAGAAATTTGGGCCCACAAACTCATTTAACCGGCTTCAACCGGTAGAAAAAGAAGGGGAGTGCAATTATGGGTAAGTGATTAAATAGTATGGTTTATTGTGGGATTATTGATAGGATAGTTTATTAATGGAAGACGGCCAATAGGAAATAGTGGGATTATTGATAGGATAGTTTATTAATGGAAGACGACAAATAGGATGGTTTATTCGTTAAATTTTCCAAAAAAAAAAAGGAATGGAACAGAATTAGTCAACGTAATAGTAGACTAATTTGGATCGAAACAGAAACAATTAAGGGTTTTTCTACGGTATACCCCTGAGGTTTACCGTTTTCTATGATATACCCTCACCTTTTCAATATTTCATGGTGTGCCCCTAACCTTTAAAATTTGTCTATGTTATGACCAAAGGTGTTAGTAAATCATTGACTTAGGTCGTTTATTTAATTTACTAAATGACTTTTAATCCAACCGCTTATGCGTATTAATCCAATTCATTTGCTTATAATAGCATTCGATTACACATTAATAACTTGTCTAATTATATATTAGATTTATTATAAACTGCTAAAGTTATTTAATGATTTATGAAACAAACATTATTTTTCATGCTAAAAAGCGTTATTAAGAGCGCTTTAAACTTCTATTTAATATGCCACTGACGTTAATTGATAAGAAAAGAAGTTAAATGGAGACATTTCAGGAGAAATATAAATAAAGAGGGTTTAAGGATGGTTAATTTATAGACTAAATATGAAGTCCAGGATATATTATGCATAAATTTTAAAGATTAAAAGACACCATTAATATTGAAAAAGTGAGGTATATCATGTAAAAGCAGAAACTTCGTGATACCGTAGAAAAACCCAACAATTAATCATGAATTTAAGGATTGTCAATAAATAAACAAACATATTAGGTAGTAACAAATAAAGATTATTCAGTGAGCGCTGTATAAAACTTCTATGGATTTACATCTTTAATACAAGAACAGAGAATGTAGCTTAGCCCTGGTTTCTAATTTGTCCACCCTTTCTACTTTTTCGAGAATTGTTAACAAATTCAACCGAAAAACGATTCTGGAAATGTGTTGTCCATAGGTTCATCCTTGGTTTCAGACAGATTCCCGAACCCAGAAAACCCGAAGTTGCCAGGGTTTTGTAGCATCTGTAAGGCGAAATGCGTATCTGTCAGTGGTTTTAATGTATTTTTATCGTTTGTAAAAGGCTTCGGGTTGTTTGCTAGGTTGGATTGGCTAGGAATGGTTGATACTGGCCTGACTGGCAGTGGCGCGTTGCTGTAGCCGCTGCTGCCACGTGCTGCAGGAACGTCGTGGTTGTGCTTGCCCTCGTAAGTCGTGATTACCGCCCTCGTGTCGTGGGATGCCCTCTCAATGTGCTTCCTAACAGGGCAACCTACACTTGTGCATTTGTAGTAGCTTCTGTAGCGCCATAAAATTAGAATTATTAGTATCAAATTTGTGTAAATCTAGGCCAATCTAGCCGGTAGACTTTGTTACTAGAAACTACGAGTACTTTTTAATTTGTTACCATATAAAACTGATCTCGGTCTTTCTGCCAAAAGATTAACCTTATAGTGGTGGTGAAATTTGTACCCGTTACCGTGGTCACAAAGCTTTGATAACATGTTAGAAATCCTGTTTAAACGGGTGGTTTGAAGCCCATAATTAATATTACCCTTTGTCTTAAAAAAAAGGTCTTTTTTTTAGACTACTTTTTTTTCACCCACCTTTAGGGGTATGGTCACAACTATTGAGTATTTAGTGATACTTGTTTGACCGTCTGTCAATTTAATACGCAACACTCTTCATTTCTAAGGTCATACAATCTGACACATAAGGATACTCCGTATGATTTATGGAATATTTCGTATAAGTTATCGGAGTTTCGAAACCCATATGAATCCATAGGAGTAAAAGTAGTGAAGAATGAACAATAAACTGACCTAGGATTAGGGTTACCCTTGACAACTTTCTGACCATATTTTCTCCATCTAAAACCATCATCAAGTATATCAATCTCACTGGTAGTTTGAACAATCACTCTCGGCTCCTTCACTGTTCGACCACCATATGCAGACGCCGCTTCTGCTTCATTTTCACTCTTCCTATACCACAATAATCACGTAAATTGATTGTTTTTATGTTTAAAAAGGGAAATATATTGTCTTAAATGAAAAACGAGATTAATTGACTCAAAAGAAGGAAGTACGCACCATCTTTTGGCTTCAGGCTCATTCTCGTCACCTATTTGAGACCTACTAACAGCAGAGCTCTGGTCAAAATCATCCTCGTCATTCAGTGAAACCGAGGACGTCTCAGGCGTAAACGCAGAGTACTCTGCCGGTGCCTGAACAGCTAAAGTGGCATCAGAAGTCTCCGACACTTCAAATCGATGATTGTTGTTCAGACGAGTTTGAGCTGCAGTCGATCTTCTGCCAGGTTGAGGCTTAGGATGATTATGATTTCCCTTGTAAACAATCTCAGTGACTTCACCTTCAGCTGATGTTTCTACTTTTTTGGTCATTGTACAATTTGGGTGTGAACACTTGTAATAACTTCTTGGATTTTCGCTCGCTTTTACTAGTTTTTGTCCATATTTTCTCCAACAATATCCGTCTTCAGCTCTTTTTTGGGATCTATTCATGTGAACCACCGGCTGAGAATTGTAACCTTGCTGGAGACGTGGTTCAGATTGTGTCGTGTTTGTTTCGTATGGTATGATTCGGTTATTGACTGTCGTATCGTCTTCTTTCTTATGTTTGATTGGATTCCAACCCACCTGAAAATTCAATATAGCAGATACCCGAATGTTAGAACGAGTGTGAATCTCAAAATTAAATTTAACTCCGTAGAATTATAAGAATATATTTTTATTTTCATTTCACGACATTTTGCCGTAACGTAAGTCACAAGTCTCACAACGCCCAAGTTTACGTTCGCAAACTATTCAACATAAAGGTATTAGGATATTAAGCCCATGAAGATTTAATTTGAATATAGGAGATTTAGCAAGTTTTGACTTATTAGGCACGTAAATGTATGCCGTGTCCGTAAAATTTTTATCTTGTTTTCTTTTTATTCAATGATAAATATTATAATTTGTTGATGAAGTCATGTCGGTGGGCGTCGTTGAAAGCATGGGCGTTTTTAGTGCGGGTGCCATGGGTGCCATGGCACCCACACTTTTTTCGGGAGAAAATTAATTGGTCTGGTATAAAAAAAAATATGCATTGAAGGAGATTTGAACCCCTGACTAATAAGTCACAAATCAACTCCATTACCATTAAACCACTTACATTTTAGTAATCAATAAGTCAGTATTTATTGTATTATATTTATTTATTTTTCTTTCCAAGTTTACTTCAATTTTACAAAGTTTATCAAGACATTTATTTTACTTAGTTTTAATTTAACAATTCATTTACTTTCTATTATTTAATAATTTTTATTTCTTTTTTCTAGACTTAGACTTTATTAAGGACAAGATAAACATAGTCTTATAACTTAAGCGAAACTTAATTTCAAAAACTCATTTCGCAATGACCTTTTTTTGTTTCTTTAATTTATTTTAATTTACACTTGTTATTTTATTTCGTTTAAAATCGCCATCTCAAGTAGTCATATAATTTAGTTCATTGAAAACGCCCCTCAAATGGCGTTTTGTTCTACGACTCATTTTTTAAATTAATTTAATCAAGTAAAACGTATCGCGCGATAGTGTTTTATGGCTTAAAAAATCCGAGTCTACATGCATCCCATAAGGGTAAATTTTTTTATTTCCGACCCAAAACTCTAATATTTTTTATTTTTTATTTTTTTAAAAAAAACACTATTTTACCAAATCATTCTAAAAAAAAAGATGTTAAAAACTTGTTTTGATCTGGATTTTAACTTTTATCTTACTCATATTATACCACCGATATTTTTTCTCGATTCATATAACCTAACGAACCCGTTTGTCAAGTTTAATCGGCACCCACAGTCCGAAAAGTCTGAAATCGCCCCTGGTTGAAAGCCCACCGGATACTGGAGTTTTACAAGTTCGATGCTCAGAAGCCGTTTAACTCTAACACATGTTAAATATAGAAATAGAGAAGTGGCAATGTTATTATTATTATTAGGGTTTTTCTAACGTGTGCCAATATGGCACACGTTAAGGTGCTAATTCAGGGAAATATTCTTTGAAAATATCATGAGATATTGAAAATTAAATTTATTACTACCATACTTAGAAAATTATTTACAAAATATTCCTTGAATTAGCAACTTAACGTGTGCCATATTGGCACACGTTAGAAAAACCCTTATTATATATTATTATTATTATTATTATTATTATTATTATTATTATAAACGGCAGGTATTATTGATATGGAAACACAGTTTATATGAAATTTGTGTTTCTACATTACACTAAGCATCATTACATAGTCAAATAGTCGAATGCTGAAAATCTAGAATAATCTAAATGATTACACAATATTAAATTGAGTACATATTCTATACTTAATTATATACGGAGTAATACTGATGATAACAAATTAACAATACAATACCTATATTTGTAGGAGTAGAATCATGAACCTAAGCCTTATTACTTTAACACTAGACGATAGTCACCATAAGTTAAGCCTAATGATAACCGGTCCGAAAAAATATGTTAATTTTTAGGTTTCGATTAATGTTATACATAATAGTTTTTTTCGCCTAATTTTCATAAAGTTTCTTTCTATATTTATAGAAATATGGTCGTTTCTAAATCATAATTCTGTTGTTATAAGTTGATTAGATAGCGTTAAATCAAAATAAATACGAGGTATATAAACAATAATAACAAATGTCTTTGATAAGAAAATGTTAAAATGTGGTGTGTATTATTAATTAAAGGGATATTTCCCACGGTACCCTCGAACTTTGGCAGATTACACATGATGCCCCATATGTGAGGTTTGTTCACATGATACCCCTAAACTTTGTAAATATGTGCCCAGTATGCCCATTTTGTGACGGAAAACTTGACGACGTTAAGTTTAAGGAAGAAGACACCAATTATGAGTTTAGGGTACAATTAAACCCACATTATTCCTCGATTAAATGATATTATGAGTTGATTAATTAGTGTAAATTTTGTTGATTAGAGTACAAATAATAGCATTTAATCGGCGAATAATACGTCTAAATGCATTCATAAACTCATAATCACGCTTTCTTCCATAAACTTAACGCCGCACAAGTTTTTCCGTCACAAACGATATCGTGCATACATTCACAAAGAGTGCACTACGCTAACAAACTCACACGTGCACTACAGAATCCGCCAAAGCTCACGGCATTTTAAATATCCTCCTTTAATTAAATTGGTCTTTCTAGAATAACGAGGCTAATATGTAATCCAACAAAATAGAAAATATCAATACTTTGTTAACTTATTTGTTGCTTGTTGTTTTGTGCATTGACTTGACTTAAAAACTCTTGTACGTTTAATACAAAGTCTTCCTAGTGGATATTTTCATTTATTTTTCCACAAGTGGATCCAAAATATCAACCAATAACAATGACATTAATTACTCGGTATCATCCAACAATATCGACATGATAATATTGTATGATAAAATTATATCCATCTTATAGTTATCTTTATATTCCGTATATAATCGTTTTAATTATATTCTTATTGTATTATACTCTGTATAATATGTACATAAGGTATATTAAGATCTTAAACTTTTAGACCCAACTTTATTGAATTGAACTAACAAAAATCGAATCAAACTCAATTTAGTATCAATTTATAAAATACTCAATTTAGTATCAATATTTACTATAATACACGATAACGCAATATCGATAGTATATCTCCAGATATCGAAACTTTCCTAATAGAATTTCTCTAAATTAGATGAATTATTTTAATTAAATGAAATAATTTGCAAAAGAAAATTAAATAAAATCATGTTATTTAATTTAAATACTCCGTACTAAATATGGCGTAAATATATGACATTATAGTATGATTAATGATTTGATGATACACATATAATAATTATAAAAACAGTAAGACATAGTTATATAAACCATGTGAAATATAAGAGGTACTTACTTTAGTATCATTAGCAGCATCAAATGTAAAATTGTTGTGATGTTCTTGTTTTGCATCTTCTTTTGGAATTTGTTGAGTTTGACTAGAGCCACCCCAATTGAATTTTGCACCTCCAAAAGCTCCTACCGTTGGAGATGGAAAATTCTACATATAAAATAAAATACATGTAAATGTTAGTATCAAATGAAAAAATGAAACTATAAAATTTTAAATCGGACTGTCATATGTGTGAGACGAGATGATTGCAACTAAAATGTGCTGGTTATATAATAAGTCATTCGGAGTAATATATTATACTTCCTCCATTCCAATAGGTTCTATACGTTTTACTTTTTGGACATTATTCATAAGTGTGTAGAATCTTCGATATAACTTTTAACATACAAATAAAAAACAGTCAAGTGTGATCTTGTTTGAATTGTCTTATCGAGCACATTATTAATATCAAAACTTTAAAATTTTTAAGAATATGAAACCAAAAATATGAACGAAACAAAATGAGTATTGATGTACGTGCATAAAGGAAACATAAGTATATATAATAATGATCACTAACAATATAAAGTTACGGTAAAATTGTCCTATATTAGACTTACATTGAGAAGAGGTGAGTCCAAGAAGATGGAAGGGCTAAACAGATTGGAAGTAGAAGCGGTCGAGAACGAGTTAGGCTCAGAGACAGAAAGCGAGGCGGGTGCCCAAGATTTGAACTTGGGAGCTTCGACGAGTTGATCGAAACCACCCCAAGCATTGCCAAGATCATTATCATTGTTATTTTTGTTGTTTCTTTGTGCATCAATTTTACTATTATTATTATTATTACTACTATTGTTGTCTTCGTCGTCGTGGTGGTTGTTGTTGTTGTTGTTGTTGAAGAAATCAGAGAAAGGGGAAGTCATGAGGTTAGTGAAGGGGAAGGTACTCTTAGTAAAGGAATTATTGGGCTCAAAACTAGCAATTGATGAGGAAGACATTTTTTATGAGTTTTGGTAAGAAGGTTAATAAGATTGGATGACTTGACAAAAATAAAGGGGGGTTGAGCCTTGAAAATAAAGGTCTTTTTGGAGGGTCTTTCTTCGAACGTGTTGAATACTTGAATGGAAATGTTTGACCGTGGAATACGGGCAATATATGGTGGAGTATTAAAAATACATAATTCCTCTATACGGGCTCCATTTATGGGAGCAAAAATATCATAGCCGACTCGATGAGCTATCCGAATTAAAGTGATCAAAGCTTGGCTCGTGCTCGGTCAAACTAATCTCGAGTCTGAGCCCGGGTCAAGTTAAGTCAAATCCGAGCTGATTTTGAGCTTAGTAAAGCTTAGATCGGAAACTCCAATTTGAGCTCATTTTTATATTTTATATAATTTAGTCTATATGTATACATTATTTTCTCTGTTTCAGTAATTTGTTTACCTTAGTGAGATGAGTTTTTGTCTTAACAAATAGTTTTTTTTTTTACATCGAATATGGCTTTTGCTAGTTTTTAATAAAAAGTTCAAAAATATAGATACTTATGATTAAATTAGGAAATATTAGGTAGTCGTATGACAAATGACGTAAATTTTATGTAGTAACTAACAATAAAAAAAACTCTTATTTTAATTGATGTTAAAAAAAAAAAAAAAAAAAAAAGTACGGAGTAGAAAAATAATATTTATAGAGTTAGAATTGAGCTCGAGACTCCTTCCGAGCCGATTCTGGGCTTTGAATTTTTTACCTCGGTGAGTTCCAAGTCGATTACGAGTTCGAGAAAAATTTTCAGAGTCGATTTCGATCTCACACGAACTCGTTATCAAATCAACTCGTCAATTTAAATTCAAAACTGAAACCTATTATTTAGAATACTTACGTTCACACCACTAGCCATGACATCTTCGACACAATTAGAAACATAATAACAATAGGTGTTAACGCTGAAGTAACTAACAAGAAAGTTGGAATAATTGGATTATAAGAATAGTCAAAGCTCGTGTTCTTGACATTGCCATTGACTTCGCTAGTCTCTTTCTCGTGTGCAGGCGATGGCTTGGAAAATAAAAAAGGGGAGGTCCCACATAATTACACATGTCAATATAATACTCAACCTATATATCAACTAAATTGTGGGAGTCTGCGACCTCGATTCGAATATTTTAACAGAGAAGATCGATAATGTAGGCACTATAGGAAAAAGTCGATTTAGCAACCAATAAAATGTTGATAATAGCCTTAAATTAGTTGCAAAACGCATATTGGTCGCAAAAAGGTCTTAAATTGATAGCAGAAAGCCCTGTCACTAATTAAATTGATTGTGAATTAGTCGCCTGAGTGCTGTGTTTTTTGTAGTGAGGGTTTAGAGATATAAAACGATTTTAAACAAACTCTAAGACCATCCATATGCAGAATTCGAGGTAACTGAGTCACCACTTTTTTTTTTTACTCTTAATCTCATTTTAATTAATTTGACCCATTTTTACTCTCTCATTCAAAAAGTCACAATCTAAATCAACAACGCAATCATTTATAATTTTTCATCATTTCCAATCATTTCTCTTTTTCACATTTTCCACGCCACTAAATAGAGACGGATATTAGAATATTAGAGGAGAGAATTCACAAAAGAGTACTCCCTCCCATTTTATATGATGTTCCCATTTGTTTTTGGGTTAAAAAATACTCCGTAAGGAAGTAGGAATGTGGGGTGGAGATTAGAAGTAAGAAAAACAAAAGTGGGGGCATAAAACATAATAACCACTAGATATAGACCAAAAAAAAAAGGGAAGAACAAATAAAATTGGACTAAAAAGAAAAATGGAACATCATATAAAATGAGAGAGAGTATTATATTATTATTGATAGTTGTTCCAATTATAAGAAAGAGTTAACACTAAATAAAGTGCTTAATATAAGTTAGACCTAAATCCTAAATACCAAATATATAGAAAACCTAAATATTATTTTATATACTATAAAATATTATCACTACCATAATTCGATATATGGACCATATAATGTAATATTTCCTAACAAGATCTTCGTTCATTTGGGGTGGGTCGGGCCCCCCTGAGTTTCATTACTTATACTCCCTCTAATACATCTGATTTTTTACATTTTCTATTTTGAGATGATCCATCCAATTCTCTACATTTTTATTTTTGACAATTTTACTTTACACAAAAAATTACTTTCGCCTTACTTTTTTTTATCTCAAATCAAATTACCAACTACTTTTTCTTTAAAAATAAATAATATTTTAATAAATTTGATGTTTACCCTACCTACCTAAAAAAAACCGATGCAAAGCAAATATAAACATTTCAATGAATCGGGAGTACAAATTAATAGTAGCATGGTACAATGAAAAGCTGATGGCCTAGTAGTATGCTGTCATGCTGATTTGTTGGTGATTTAAGTGTATAACTCGATAACCGTTAAGTGTAATCGGGATTTGGTTAAAGTCGAGTAAATTTGAACAGTTGTAATTTATGTTTGGGAGTGTGGTGTACACACTTATATAAGAACGTGTTTCAAATTTAATTACGGTTTTGATCTGAGACAAGTGCAAAATTATATATTCAAAATAGTTTTGGTATTTGAAGGAATGATGCCTTTTTAGTAGTTGCTGGAATTGAATTTATTAAATTAAGTTACTTAATTATTATTAATCCTAAAGTATCACAATTGGCAAAGATTATGAATTAGTGACCTTGAGGTCATGGGCTCGATTTCAGCTTGTGACCATAAATTTTGGTGTAAAGCCTCCTCCTTCTATTATACTTTTCTGCCAATTTTCTTTTTAGTTCGGTGCTAGTTCATGACTGGCGGCCGGTGAACGGGCCCGAGGAAAGTTTATTTCCGGGAATTTATTTTGGCGGGTTTTTGGTCGTTAACTTTGAAAAGTCATCATTGTTATCTCTCAAACAATAATTTTTCAAAGATATATTTTTTATTTCTTTGGTGTATGGATGAATATATAAATATACTTCATTATACATAATTTGTATATACATGAAAAATCTTGATCAATTTTGAAATAATAAACACACAAAACTTCATTAATTTGATTTAACGGTGTACCGAAGCGAACATTAAGAACATATAATACATAATTATACATATATTTACAAACTAAAGTACAATGTTTAACTTTACAACTTTCATCAAATATCAAATATAAATTGTTTACTTTACCGCACTTTTTCCAACACTTCAAAGTCTCATTCTCGTAAAATAAAATCTCATATGCACCACTCTTGCTTCAAATTCAACATGTAACTCAAAAATGTGGAACAAATACTTACGTGAGACAGTCTCACAATAAGTTTATTGTGAGACCTCTCACATAAGGTGGTTATTTTTTCTTTTAGTTTTATTTAACTTTTTTTTATGATAAGTTTTTATGTGTTTGTGTTTTGTCTCATACTAAATTAGTGTGCGATGGTCTTCACAAGACTTATTGTTTGAGTTATTGCATTGATAAGTTTTCTATTCACTATAATTTAGTTGATAATGAAACATAAAAACAGGCATTTTTAAATTTGAATAAGTAAACGGTTCGTGGTGAACCGCATAACCGAACCGTAAAGAAACTGTTATTAACAGTTCGGTTTAGGTTCGAATTTTACCCGAATCGAATCGTAAACGAACTGTAACAATTAACTGCCCGAAACCGACCTGTAAATGATCCGACCCAATAAACTGCCGAAACCGACCTGTAAATGACCCGAAGTGAACCTGGCTTTTCCGACCTGAACCCAAAATGACCTGAAAATAATGGGTCAAAACCCGAACCGTAGCGGGTTAACTCGTTGTGTGAACAAAAAACTTACGTTTCCAGTTATAAAATGTTTTTACCAGATTTAATTTACATGATAAAAAACTACGTCAATTTCTTTTTAAACGATCTAATAAATTATTCATAATTTAAAATTTTCACTTACAATATAATTTTTATTATTAAATCATTGTATAATTAATTAATTTAATAGCGTTTGTTAGTTACATTGGACGTTATGAATTTGAGGCATTTTAAATCATTCTTTATGAAATTTTGAAAATAAATACATCTGGAAAATAAATGAGAAAATTTGTAAAAAAAAATGACATATAAAAGAGTGCGGAAGAATTAAAACTAGTTTCACCTTTGATTTTACCTATTAGAGCCAGTTAAAATTGGCCTAAGTATATTATTGCAACGTTTTTTCACTAACTGAGACTATTATATTTTAGGAATATTTAAATTGAATTTTTTTTTGGAAAATGGTTGACGATAGTTGGGATTATTCATGTTAATTTTTCCGATTGTTTTTCGTCAATCAATGACCGTCAACGTTAAAAACTTAACATAATTGGCTCGATAGTCGATACTAGTGTTTCAAATTTTCAAAAATGTTAAGGAGTTCTTTCAATGAAAAAGAAAAAGAAAAAGAATATAATATAGTTCCTTACAAAATGGAATAAATATTGTTTGAAAAAAAAAAAAAACCCTCCAAGTTATGAAATCATATAAGTGTTAACAATATACAATTGTTTGTTTTAATTCTTATTGTCACAAAACACTTGTTGGTCTAATACGATAAATTTGTATGTGTACAATTGTTCATATTTTTACAAATAGGTCTTCAAGTACTCATACTACCTCCCGGACTATATATGTTTATTATCCTGAAACTTTTGTAGATATGAAGTTTTTAAGAGAAATATTTAGTGTTTTGGAGCGAATTAAAAATTATTTAGACATGTGTAGTGTACATGAGATTTAGCGAATCTAAAGAAGTAATTGCCCATGGCGTTTTTATGCCATTTTTGAAACAAAAAAAATAACATTTATTATAATAAATTATGAGCTTAATTTATTAAATAAACGACAACCACAATGGCGTACATTTTCTCTTGTTTACTCCCTCCATCCCGATCAATATTTTCCGTTTGCCTTTTACACGTTTGTCAACGTCTATTTTATTTTATTGATTTCTCAGGTTACATAATTTCAAAACTTATAAAAATTTGTTTTTTTTTTTTTGATGACGAGGGAGTTGAGTCCCCCCGGCACATGCATTTCCGCACCACCACATGTACCATGTAAGCTACCCCGACGGGGGCTGCGGTGGCCAAGTGGGGAAATTGGTTCCAGGTAGGATTTGAGCCTGGGACCTCACACAATTTGTTGCACCTTCCAGCTTAACCCAAATTCCAACTGGACAACCACCACTTGATATTTTTGATGTAGTCATGAAAACAATTCTAACGATATCTCATTTGAATATACTTCATGTGATCGATATATATGTAGAATTATTTTAAAGATTATCTTCTATTATTAGTATTGTAAAAAAAGCAAACATAAACTATTGATTAGTACAGAGGGAGTATATTTTTATTTTCATTTCACTTTTATTTTTTTAACTTAGTATAAAATTCAACAGCCACCTTAAGTGGCGCAATTCATTTTTTTTTTTTTAATTAGGTAAAACTTCATGCGCAATGACGTTATGTGGCTCAAAAAAACCGAGCCTACGTGAACCCCGTGAGTCTAAGTTGTTTTATTTCCGACCTAAAACTCTAATTTATTTTATAAAAAGAACACCATCTACCCAAATTGATCATTTATCTTCCACATGAGTCGTTTTACCTGCATGTTATTATGGGAATATTTGTAAATTTGTAAGTAAAAAGAAATGAAGTTCAAGTACGAGAGGGTTATGACTTTTTTTGTCTAAAATTTTGTGTAGTTACAATTTAAAAATTGAAATTTTATGATGTCATTCGAAATTGTTTGAAATATTCTGAAATTTTGTGAATTTTTGCAATGCCTATTGTAAAATTAACTGATAAGTAAAGGAAAAAAAAGAGTCTGTGAATTATGATGTCTATGATGGATGAAAGATGCATACGTGGAGAAATGACAATATGGTAATCTAAATGCGATTTAGATCGGGTTATATTGGGTCAGTTATATAGTTGGGTGAAATTAGGATAATAGGATTTGGTTCAGATAGGGTTATTTAAATGAAATTTTCGAGTCAAACAGGTTCGCTCAAGTTCAAATCAGGATTTAGTTGTTATCATGTCGGGATTCGCACTAAAGGCAAACTTTGAATTATTATTATATGTTGAAACCAAAACTTTAAGTTTTTGGTGAAATAGAAGACTAATCTTTTATACAAAGCAATAACCACAGGCTGAGTTGTCAACCTGTGGTTAAAAGTTGCTTTTTCAATGGGTCTCACCTACTATTTCTCTTCCATTTAATTTCTCTCAATTTAAAACTCTAAAATACAGAGTAACATATTTTTGGATTCTGACTTTACCAATTAATTTTTGTAAAATTTATCTATGTGGTCTTACTTTTTTGCCTTTTATTATTATTAGCCTTTTGTTTCGTCTTTTTTCTTCTCACGTTAAAACATTAAAATACAATATAATTTACATAAAACGTACTTAAAAACAAAAAAAAAAAAAAATTACATCATTATTTATATATAATTACAGACATAATTAAAAATTATAAAATATAATTTTAATAGAATAAAAAACTAAATTGAACACAAAATAAAATAACAAACTCAATAAAGAATTCTAATCATATTTATGTAAACAGTAAAATTCTTTAAAACAAAATTTGAATATACAGACTAATAAATTATAAATAGAATTGGTATATATGAATATTAAACAATAAGAAATGAATTTAAACTAACAAGATATTACCTGTAAATCTCATTCAAAGAAAAAAATGAATTTAAATCCGAAAAAAAAAAAAAATCAACAAAACATCGAGTTCTCCATTAATTGCGGACAAAAAATAAAAAATAAAACTGAGATCAACCAAACCGACTCAAATAACGATCAGATTTCCAATTGCTCCGACTACAACAACGCTCTAAATAATGGTACGCGAATAGATGAAGAAACGAAAGATTGAAAAAGTATAGAGTTTAGAAAGAGCGAAAGATTTTGTTCAGATCTAATTATTACGGAGTATTTTTTTGTAAATTGCGGTGATGTAGTTGATGATTGTTTAATAGGTGTATCAACAAAAAAAAAATTCCCTCTTCAATTTTTTAGGGTTAAGTGATTTGGGGTTTGGGGGTTTAATTGGGTTTTGGATGGGTAGTTTGTACGAGGGGCATGTTTAATTTTGTGGTTATTATTTGAGTGATTTCTATTGTGAGATTAATATGATACGAAGTATATTGTACCGACTACCGAGTTATATTTTTTGTGTACAAAAAGAAATTAAGTCATTTAAGATACGGTCTTATATATGTTATATTAATATGAAATTTAATAGTACAAATTATAATTAAAGGAGTACAAAAATCTAAATTGAATCCACTAAATTGACCTTACAATAGTAATACTCCGTATAAAAAATTTGGTTACAGTTAACAATAAAAGTTATCCTACCTACAAAACAATAACCACAGTACTGAGATGTCGCACTGTGGTTAAAAGTTGTTTTTTAAAAGTGGTTCCCCCCCACTATTTATACTCCATTTAATTTCAATTATTAGACCCCTTTCTTTTTTAGGCCTTTTATATCAGTTTTTTAATTTTTATTTCTGTTTTCACACATTTTAACAATAAAATAAACACCAAACATTTTAACAATAAAATACATTATAATTTACAGAAAGTCTTGCTTAAGACCACTCTATACCCGTCCTAAGCTTAAGACGGGTCACATATGACCCGTTTTGGTTTTTTTTTTTTTTTTTTTTTTTTTTTTTTTTTTTTTTTTTTTTAACTTAACTCAAATAAGGAAAAAAACACAAATTTTAAATGATAACAATATTGATAAAAATGGTAACATACTATATTATATTGGTGACATATTTCTAAAAAATTAAAACATAATACATATTACGAATATTATAAATTTATTATGTTTGGATGATAATATATTATGTTATCATTTATCAATGAATTGTTATCAAGTTTTTTTAGCATGAAAATGTAAAATACAAATATGTTACATTAAAGTACGGAGTATAACATTTTATCATTTAATATTAACCTATTTTGATAACATATTATATAATTATGGTAACATATTAAACAAATGTTATGACAATTTTTTATTTTCTACGTTTCATAATATGTTACAAATATAATATAATATGTTACCATTTTAGATTACTTTGTTACCATTTTCAAGAACTCTATAAACACGATTTTCGACAAAAGTTTTTAAAAATAAATTTTGGGTCTTGAAAAAAAAATTCAAAAAAAAAAAAAAAACGGTTGACCCGACCCGTCTTAAGCTTAAGACGGGTATAGTGGTCTTAAATGAGAATTTGTGTATAATTTATATAAATGATATGTTATTTATTTGTCATCTTTACTTTTTCTATAATGTTCTTAAACTTTCGGTTACTTGCTTATTGTTGTTTGTCATATAATTTCTTTTTTTGTGCTCTTCAATTATACTACTTCATAATGTTCATTTTTAAAAAAAACCTCATTTAAAACTTCTTATAAACCTCCTCTTCATTAGCCATGTCCTATTTAAATTAAACTTTCAAATATTTTATAACACTATTACAATGTATTGTATATTTTACTTATGTACTATTTAAATTTTACTTTCAAATATAATTTAAACAATATGGAGTAAGTTTTTTGCAATTTAAACAGACATAAAATTATATATTTAAACAATAATATTTTTTTTTTTTTTTTTTTTTTTTTTTTGGCAGTTTGCTCGGACATAAAATTGTTATTTGTCATATAATGATAATTTGTACGGGTATAAATTGTTATTTGTAAGGGCATAGAATTATTAGTTGTCATATAATAATGATAAATTGCACGGACATATAATTGTTATCTGTCATATAATAAATGGTAATTTGCACGGTATAAAATTATACATTCAAAAATAATTTTTTTTTGTTTTTGCAATTTGCACAGGTATAAAATTGTTATTTGTCATATAATAATGATAATTTGCACAGGTATAACATTGTTATTTGTGCGGGTATAGAGTTGTTAATTTTCATATAATAATGATAAATTGCATGGGTATAAAATTGTAGTTTGTCATATAATAATGTTACTCCGTAATTTGCAAAAGTATAAAATTGTTATTTGTCAATTGTCATATAATAATGTTAATTTACTACCATAAAATTGTTATTTAGACGGGCATTGATTGTTATTTGTCATATAATGATAATTCTTGTGAATTATAAAATTGTTATGTGTACTGAGTATAAAATTATTTTTGTCATATAATTTCCTTTTGTTTTTAGGAGCTTTTGATAACAATAATTCATACTTGGTAGGCTTAAAATGACGCCTTTATAAAATTATTTTAAAGCTCATTTATTATCGTCATTCCTTACTTCAAGAGTAACAACTAAAAAGTTTTGAAAATTATGATTTGCGATAGTGAAAAATAAGTCTTATATGTAACAAATAACGTAGTTTACAAGGATGTCTTTGAGAAATTATAATATGCTTACCATCTTTTGTTGTATTATTTCCTTTTATCTTAACCTTTCCTATAACGGTTTAAATTTTTCTATTATTTATGGTTGTTTGTCATATAATTTTGTTGTTTTAAGTTTTTTTAGTTATACGTATACACATTTGATTTTTTTAAAGACACTTTTATTAAACTTATTATACCACGACTTCATTATTAGTATGTTCCTACTAAATTTTATAAAGAACATACCCGTACAATTTTGCAGACATCTTACGACTATACGAAATGAGAGGGAGTACCATCTGATTGTTGAATGTTTTCCTTTTATCCTAACTTTTTCTGTAAATTTTTGAATTTTTATATATACTTATGATTGTTTGTCATATAATTTAATTGTTTCGATTGGTTTTCAATAATACATATTTGATCATTTTAAAAGAGCCATTTATTAAACCCGTTATACAACAATTTCATTATTCGAACGGTTTTACCTAAATTTCAATAAAAAACATACCCGTGCAATTTGCACGGGCATAACACTAGTTTCTTAATAAATTACTAAACAACACTTGCAAAGATCAATGTAACTGAAAACAAATTCAAAGACTAAAAGAAACAAATCCTAGTAAAATTGAAGATCTAGAACCATAATTTGACTTTTCGTCATATCCTCGTATTTGTTATCTTGATATGAAGTATAATTTTCGAGGTAATCCTTTGTTGAATTGCATATTATATTATCAGTAGTTCTTCTGTAAGACCGTACTAACGATAATTAACGTAAAACACAACACATAAATGTTATTAAAAAATATTGACTCATGAGAGTGCCTTACAATAAGTTTATTGTAAGACTTGTCTCACACAAGTATTTGCCTTATATTATTATGAGAGAAAATGTATCTCGCTTTGGAACTTGAGAGGATCTATTGTTGACGGTGGTCATCTTTAATCCACTAAAAATACGCGTAATGAAGTATAAACGAACCACTCCTCGGTGTCGGCCGCATTTGGCCGATAGTCATGATAATCCGCATAGTTAGCACCCAAATTACAATTATGAGGGCTAATGATACGACGAGTACGTTGTAAGTACCATTGGTAGTATGGATCATTATGTTCCATTTTCCTAGTGTACGGTATCCCGGGTTGTATCATGTACAACCTTCGATCATCCCACAACATAATATAAGCTTTGTGAACTAGCGGGTAGTTTCTTGCCTTGACCCGCCTATCGGACTCATGATGGTCGGGCTTCGTATCACAATTAGAGGGTATGAGCTGTTACCACCTAAAGTGACGAGTAACCCTCTGAGGTAGAAGCTACTCAACCACATTGAATCATATAAGCGGTGCCATCACAAGCCAATCCTCAGTATCCTCCAAACAAATAAGAGGAAGTATCTCTAAGATATCACCGGGTACGGGTTCCATTCAAATTGATATTTCGTCATTCTATCGAGCAAATCCCTATACACCACTAATCCCAACTTATTATCTTTGTACCTACGATCAACGTTTGTTCACCGAACTCCTGATAGATCGACTCCAACCTCCACAAATTCACCAAGTGGGTATTCATTTGCTATTACCGTCGGACGTCCTATACAAATTCTTTCCTAGGCCCACATTTGTAATAGGACCACTGCCCCATTAATTTCCATAGCCTTTGGTTTAGTTGTCCGATGAATATTACGATACAAATAGGCTAAGGTCGCGTTTCCCCAACTTTACGCGTCAATATCATCGAAATTTACAAGCAACGGCAAGTACATAGGTTGCACATGGCCACCTGACTTGTCGGGAAGTAGTACGATCCCAATAAGGTACAACAAGTAGGCTCTCAAGTATGTGTCGACAACCTCGTTATGTGCATCGGGTGACAAGTCTTGAAAATTATCACGCAACTACTTAAGTCTTAAAGAACTACCGTCGATGACATCAGATGGAGGCCTAACTCCTAAATGTTGCTCCACATAACCTGGCCAATAGTAGTCTCCTCTTCCCGTAACAACTTTCCCACTCACTTTCAAACCCAACAACACATTCACATCTTGCAGCATGACACTCGCCTCACCAAAAGGAAAATGGAATGTATGTGTTTCTTGCCTCCATCTCTCTACTAATGCTGTGATCAAATCACGCTCCATAGTCATACTACCTAATTTATGTACACCGTAAAACTGTGTCTCAGCTATCCGATCTAATACAGCTTGAGGAACTTGAAATTTATTCTTAGTTTTTAGGTGTTGACGACATGTTAACGTACCCAACTCCTATAAACAAGGGCAAGTACATAGTATGACGTAAATAAAGTTATAAATACGATGTAAAAAGACAAAGGAAAAATACAAAAAAATTAACTAACCCGCCCTCTCCAAATTTCGGAGCTGCGATGCTCCTCTTGGAGTGCCAAGAGGCTTGGATCAAGTGGGCCGGGATCCATTGGAACTGTTTACGAAAGAGTAATTGTTAGAAAAATCAAATTAAAGCAATTTTAAAATAAATAGCATACACGCAATCAATATGAAAAACCAAAAAATTTACCCCGACGCCGTAGTAGTTAATTTTTTTCTAGTGGGGCATGATCGCTTGTTGTGTCCTGTTAGGTGACAAATGCTGCAACTAATCTTATTAATGCTCGGTTTTTCATCCATTTCATTACGAATCCTTTTAGACTTCGGGCGTCCTTCACCTCTCTTTAAATCAAGGTTTGGTACCAACGCTACACCACTGTAAGGCGCCCAATAGGACTCATCTGGTATTGGGTTGAAAGTTGGGCGGTATGAAGCAAAATATTCTGAACTACTATAGAAATGATCAACAAATTGTCCAAAACTGAGATTATACACCCGACAAATTGCAGCGACATGTGAACATGGATAGTGATAAAGCAGCCACTTATTGCACGTACAAGTCCTCTGCCCAAGGTGCACAGTGTGACTATGATTTCCTTTACCTCCTACCCTTTGTCCACGTCTAGTGACTACTTGGAAGATGCCGTCTTGCATGTGAAAGCAATCAACCTTATGATGTGCTCCCTTTTGAAAATTTTGCTCAAGAGCATAAGTAATACTGTGGGAGTATTGAAGACCGTTTAACATTCGAGACCTAGCAGCTTCACGCCTTTCAACAAAGTAAGCATTGACACGAAAAAATGTCACCTTCACTAGTGCAGTTACGGGCAAAAATCGAGCACCCCTAAGGACATTGTTAAAGACCTCAGCGAGGTTTGTGGTCTTGATTCCGTACCTATACCCACCATCATGACAAATACACCACTTACTTGCAGGGATATTGTCCAATTCATCCTTCAATTTAGATTTCATTTCGTTAATCTCTTCAATGCCCTTTCTAAATTTGATTGGTTGATGCTCAAAAGCGGTGCGTACAAATAAGTTTTTCAACTCTGTACACTTATGTCTAGTGTTTATGTTCGAAGCATGGTGTCTAATACAAAATCGATGGTAGGCAAAAGGTTCTTCCCACCCACTACCTTGCTCATTCATTGCCTTAATAATACCAGGATGACGATCTGATATCACACATAAACCAGTACGTTGTGTGACTGAACACCTAATGCAAGCTAAAAACCAAGACCATGTAACGGTACTCTCCTTATCAACGAGGCCGAAGGCTAAGGGAAAAAGTTGTCCATTTGCGTCGACGCCCATAGAAATCAATAATACACCCTTATACTTTCCGTATAAGTGTGTTCCATCAATAGTAAGAACTGGCCTACAATGATTAAACCCTTCAATCGAGGGGCCAAAAGCCCAAAAAACTCTACCAAACATCTCCACATTAGGCTGCTCGGTTGGATAGTTAACAAAATGGACAACGGTTCCAGGATTCGCTTCTTTCAAAGCTTGTAAAAAACGAGGAAGCATTTGATACGACTTATCCCAATCCCCAAAAATATCTGCAATGGCCTTTTGTTTTGCTTTCCAAGCTTTCATGTAAGAGATGGTGTAGTTAAACTGACCTTGGATAAACTCTATAATTAAACTTACTTTAACCCCCCAATCCGCCTCGACATGCTCTCTAATTACATTGCCTATAAAGGTTTTCCTTAAATTAGGATGATCACTCGAAATCGTGTCTCCTACACAAGACATTTGGTGAGGCCCTTTATAAGTGACAACAGTAAATTTGTTTGTTCTAGAGTCTTTCTGGGTTGCTCTTAAAATCCAAGTGCAATGATTTGGCTTCCTACCACATTTATAGGTTATCGTATGACTTTTTGATTCAACAACTCTATAAATATGGTTCATTTTTACGTTATACAATGTCACTGCTTAGGTCAAAGACTCTTTATTTGGGAAAGATTGACCAACACAAAATTCACCGCCTACTTCATAAGGAATAACTTCACTACGACTAATCCAACTGTTCACATGTTCATTATCTACCAAATTTATCTTACAAAATCCAGGATTAGGAGCAGTAGGAGTTACAAGATCCTCACATTCTTCATCAACTATCAAAAGGGCATCACCATTCTCCTCCACTTCATCCCCTTCAACATTCCCATCAATTGGGGCCATGTCTACATTATTTGTCATCAAAGACACAAGTCTATTGATATCATCACACCTAACTCCTTCACCCGTACCACTTGACTCACCCACTTGAAAATCAGAAGAGGCATGTATATCACTTAACATTCTAGTAAATGACTCGTTACGAGGTGCAAAGGAATCCATTAATGTTTGAGATTGTTGTTCAATAGGTGTTAACTCGATGTATAAATCCATTGAACCGGCATTGGAATGAAATATGGTAGACCACATTGCGGCTAAACTAACATCATTGTTAAGACTAACAACTTTGCAAGATCCCGCACTAGAAAATTTCATCTTCACTTTCATGTCAAATTTGGCTTTTTCAACACCAATACCCTTATATAATTCAGAAATGAGCTCACAAAAACTCATTTTACTACTTGTAAATACAAAACTTTCACTACCTCCTTTATAATAAACACTTCTTCCATCCTCAACAATTTCACCATCCCAATAACACAATAAAGGAAAATGAGTTCTCTCCATTATGTGATAACAACAAATCAACACAAGCAAATATTACCCAAACTCACTAACCACAAAACTAACTACTTGATAGCAAAATAAACACAAATTAAAGTAGAAATTAGTAATATACCTCTTAAAATAAATTACATTTGTGAATGGGAGGACAAATTGCATATGTATGGCAGGGATTCACGATTTTTTTGAATGAAATTGCTGGGTTTTTGGTAAGTTAGGGTTTCAGGTTTTTGGGGCTTTTTTTTCTTTTTAATTGCACGACACAATGAATGAATTGAATGAAAGGTAGTGGAAGGCAGTGTATTGAATAAGAGCAGGAATATAATGAATAAAACATGAGGCGCTGTATTGTATAGCGCTCTAAAACTTTTTACCGAAAACTACAAAGGCGTGTACTGGTGTAGCGCCGCTGCTCTTTTTATTTTATTTTCAAAATACAGGTTTGTAACGAGGCGCTATATACTTTAGCGACTTGGCACATAACCTGACATTGAGATTTGTCAGAAGCTCACGCGACCCATTTTGGTAATTACTTTCGATGGCGCCCTATTTCGTTAATTATTTTATTTTGGAGCATTATTTTAGAAAAAAGCTCAAAATTAAACAATACAATGATACGAAAGACTCCACATACTTTGAAAGTAGAAATTGAAAACAAAACTCATCAAAAGAGCGACTTTTTTGTTCTATGATTGATAATCACGGCGTACAGTTTTAATTTTCAAATTTATTTTTCAAAGACTATCTTTCACGTAAGTTTTTTAAAGAAATTTTCAAATAGTAAACTTTTAAATTTTCAGAAAATTGATATATTACATAGTCTTAAAAATAGTTTTAAAATTGCTTAATTATAATGTCAATATTTGTAGTAATTAATAATAAGCCTAAACATAATCATATTTATATATACAAAAATTCATTTTTATTTTATTACTCAATATTTGTTTATGATTTGTTATACCTAGATTTACTCTTTTGTACTCCCTCCATCCTAGACTTGGCAAATGGGTGAATCGGGTCAGATTCGAATCGGGCTAGTTTGGGTCAAGTTAATTTCGAGTTTGTTATTTTCGGGTCTAGTTCGAGCTAGTTAAGTTCTTTTGAGTTTGGCTAATTTTCAGGTATATCGAGTTACTCAGGGATAATAATTGATGAACATCTGGGTTGGGTTATAGTTGGTCGGATCAATTCTGGTTTCAGATCAAGTTTGAGTATTTAGGGCGAATGTCGGATCGGATTTAGGTCGGGTTGTTTGGGCCAATTTATTTGGGTCAGGTAAGTTTTGCTAGGTCTACTCCATCCTACTCTTTTTTCGCATTTCCTTTTTATGCGGTCTTATAGGCGGCACTCCGACCGTTCTTTTCGTTACCTATATATAGTTCGTATTACTTTTTCAGTAAATACATTATTTTCTGAAAATTGTTACGCAAAAAATACAAAAATTTTAACGACATGCATAAATTTGTTTTACTATTATTCTATTTAATTGCGGTAAGAGTTTATTTAACTTTGTAAATCGAAAATAATAGAGTACGAGTATTATTTCACAAATTCTTGTGTAAGTCAGGACTTACAATAAGTTATTGTAAGTTCACCTCATTTGTACCCGTTTATATAGCTTTTGTACTATTTAAGTGATAATTATGATTAATTGTTACTAATTTTTTTAGTACCCCTGTAAGTGACTTTAATAGATTTGTTTCATATTTTGTACCCTTTTAACTGCAATTTGTACTTTCGTCTCACATTAATTTTGTATAAGTTGTGCCTTATAGGAGAATTACTGGTATTATTTTGGCTATTAGAAACCTAAAAGATGGTTCCACAGAAAACGCATATTGGGTTGGATTTAACTTTGGGCCAGACCGAATATATTATTATTACTTTATTAGTCCGTATTATTTATTCACATAAAAAAAAAAAAAAAAAAACCAAACAATTCCCGCTACATTACGCGGGTAAAACTTAAAACACTAATAAATCAAAGTATCCATTGCTTACATTTTACCAAAAAAAAAATCAAAGTATCCAACATTACCATTTTTACTTCACAATCTTTGAACCATCGCATTCTTTCGCCCTTACAAAATCTTACCCATTGATTTTCTTCCATTAACGGCCATGATTAAAACCCTAATCACATGCATGCAAATTAATGCCATGAATTACCCACGTAAACAAAATTAACCAAATAAAAATAACTAAAAATCTCACAAAATAAAAAAAAAAAAAATTATAACCGTTGCTAATCTACTATAAATACTCCTTACAATCATCGACAGTTTTGTCAAGGAAATTCAAACATAACGTAGGGAGAAAGTAATCCTTTGCATACATCATTTTACTTTCTCTTCATCCATTTTCCTTCACTCTCCAATGGAGGACAACAAAGCGAACTCGCCCGCCGCCGCTCCCGCTCCCGCTGCTGCTCTTGCTCCCGCTCCCGCTGCCGCTCCCGCTGCCGCTCCCGCTGCCGCTCCCGCTCCCGCTTCGTCCTCTCCCGTCCGTGAGCGCAGCCGTTCCCCACCCGCAGAGCGTCGTATTGCATTCCCTTCGCCTCCAAAGGCAGCTGAACAAGATGAGGCAGCCCTAGTGCCAGCGCCTTCCTCGGAAGGCGAGGGTGCTGTGGTTGTCACTGCACCACCGCAGTCTGAGACTGCGGCGGTGCACAAGTGTGGCCAGTGCAATGCAACGTTCCGGTCCCTGAAGGCCCTGTGGGGCCACACCCATATCCACACCCGTGACCGGGACTTGAACCTCAACATCCCGGTCCCTCAGGACTTCAGTGCGGCCGTGGCTTCTGCGGCCGCGATCTTCTCAACCCCGTCACCAGCGGTGGCGGCATCTGATGAGGCTTCTGTCTCTGCCCCTTCTCATGAGGAGGAGGCGGAGGCGGGGCCGTCTGAGAAGAAGTGGCTTCTCCCTGATTTGAATGAAATGGCACCAGAGGACAGCGAGTAATCCATTAGGGTTCGCATGGTATACGTGCATGTGGAGTTTTGCATGCATGGGGAGTCTTGTACGTACGTAGTAATTACGTAGGTACAATTTAGTTTGTATTGTTGTGTCTTCCTTGTATTGTGTTTTGTTGTCTTATGTCGTATCGTATCGTGGCATGTTGTGTCGTGCCGTGTTGTGTCGTGTCTTGTTGAATAAGTGGATAATAGATCCCTATGTACTTCAGTTCGTGTCTTAAACTCTTAAGTAATGATATTTGAATTTGGTTGTTTTGTTTTAATTGTGTGCACATCTACATCTACCCATTGATATTTGCCCTTTTTTTTTTCCTTGTTTTAATTCTATATACACTTGTTATGGTTGGAATGATGTTAAAATTGCTAATTATGCGCAAGGAAAGATGTTATCAAAATTTATATATTTTGATTTATTTATACGTAATGATATTTCGCCAAGAATAACTTCATAAACTTTATAAATTGTTCCCAAAAATCTGATTATATGAAGACCATTTTTTGTTACAACAAATATAATTCGTGTTTCTTTTTTCAATTTATCAAATAATACCACTATCGTTTTTCCAATCATAGTGACTATAAGTCTATAGCATCGATGGCATCCGAATTTTATTTTCGAACCCTAGGTGTGTATTTTAAATTTTTTAAGCATGAGTCTCTTACATTCCTTTAGTTTTATTCTATGTAATTACTAAAATACTATGTGAGTTATTAAATGAAAATCATAATACGGAGTAATATAAATCCATTTTATGCAGGTTCATAAAATCATTGAATTTATTATAAAGTGAATGAAAGAAAATTTTAATTTACAATATAAATAAGGACTGATTTATTTTTATTTTTATCAAAATGCTTGAATCGTAAATTGCACATTGAAATTATCTTAGATGTGTCGCTTAAAATTGTGAATTATGTTGTTGATTATAATTCTCAAAATGATACCTAGTATAATTTTGTTTTGCAATTCAAGAGTCAAATTATTGTACTGTGAAAATGTTAAAACATGCATTATCGACTCATAATAATAACAAAAGAGCGTGAATATAAATTGTTCCGTACTATAAAATGCACTCTAAAACCAAATTACAAAACCCGAGAGCATATTCATTCTTACTAGTTCAATCAATCGAAACACATTTTAGAAAAACCCAAACCAAATGCATCACTAATCTTCATTTCAAATCGAAAAATCGAGATCTGAGAAACCTTTGCGTGAAAATGGCTATTTCAATGGAGATTTGTAATATTTCAATCCATGCATTGCATCTAAAGTTGGGGCAACTTTCAATTCGGACCGATCACCCAATCAAGCCTTCATTTCACCATGTCGGACTGGGCCTGCTCATGCCTTGGTCCACATTTGGGCCCACGGGTTTTGAGTCCTGGCCCCATAAATAATTGAGAAACTAGATAATTATTTTTCGTAATTAATTTTTCATATACGGATTTTACTCAAGTTATATACTTTTTTTCATTATTTTTCCCACCTTACCCTTTTTTTACTCCAAGAATATACAGAATTATCTCTTTTGTATTTTCTAACAAATCTCAAATCAAATTTATTCAAGTTGCTAACTTTCAATCATGAACTTCAATAATAAATTCGATTAAGTAATAATTGTCTTTTAATTTCAATTTTGTGTTTAAACTATTGAATTTTATTTATTTTTAATGAATTTAATTATAATTTATAATTAGGGTTTTTGTAAATGATTGATTATGGTGGTGATAGGTGGTTGTTGGCAGTGGTGGAAGGCGGTGGCCAGCAGTAGGCGGTGGGAAAGGGAAGGGTGGGTAGAACAAAAAAAATTTCTTGTTTTGCTGGGTACGTAGTACGTGGGTTTCTCCTTTTTTTTTTTTTTTTTTTTTTTTAATTTTTTTTATTTATTTTTTAATTTCTTAAATTCTTTTAAATAAATTTTTCTTGAATTCCGACTTGACGTACGGGCCGCCCCATACCGCCGCTGGCAACCACCTGTCGACGCCATAATCACCCATTCACAAACCCTAATTATAAATTATAATTAAATTTATTAAAAATTAATAAAATTCAATAGTTTAAACACAAATTAAAAATTAAAAGACAATTATTACTTAATTGAATTTATTATTAAAGTTAATGATTGAAAGTTAGCAACTTGAATGAATTTGATTTGAGATTTGTTTGAAAATTAAAAAGAGAGAATTTTGTATATTTTTGGAGTAAAAAAGGGTAAGGTGGGAAAAATAAGTAAAAAAAAGTATATAACTTGAGTAAAATCCGTATATGAAAAATTAATACCCTTATTTTTCTGCTTCTAGTTTGAGGAGAAAGACACATGATTTGAAAATTCATCGTTCATAAAATAATACTTCTGATCTAAAACAATAAAATGTGGATCTAAAAAAGACGATTAAAATTGACTCTAAGAAACCGCAAAAAGACAAATGGGAGATAAAAAAAAATGGCTTGTTATAAATAATATATTGTGTGGATGTCCATCGGGCCCAAAGCCCATTACTACCTTTATGTATCTAGGGTTTGGGTGAAACCCTCATTACTGATGTACTATATATATACACCCTCATGAAGGATGAATAACACACATCTATTCTCTTCCCTCTATTCTCTCTCTTGTTCTTATTATTTCATAACACGTTATCAGCACGAGTCTCTATTGGGGTCATCTAATTGGAATTATTTCAAGACATTATTATTTTTACTCTCTTACCTTCAAGTCTTATTGGTTTATTTAACAATTCGGGATATTCAATTTTATAGTATATATAACAGTGCGCTATTAGAATATTTATGATGAGGTACGTATACTTCTGTAATTTGATTGCAATATAGTAATCCATAATTCCATAGGCTTGTTAGCACATATAGTTTTATTGTAATTGAGGATGTGTATGTTGCCGCTTATCACCATTGGTTTTTATTTTGACAAACATATCACCACTTAATTATGGAGTACACTTTGTGCCATGTGGATCTATTTTCATCATTAACGTGTATGATCAATTTGTCGATGATGTAATTTGCGTGCTGTGTAATTTGTTCTAGTAACTCGGTATATATGATTTCATTCTTCCTTTTTATTACACTTTGAGCTTTCCGTATATAACAAATCACAGAGGACATAAATAAACTACACATGAATCTTGAATTGTGTGATTAATTATATTTGTGATATTTGTCATTCTTTTAATCTGTGGATCATATTATTATAAGCAAGATATATGGTGTATAAGTTTATATTGAAGTGATAAATTGGAGTCCCTTTTGATAAAAGCTAGATTATATAGTATACTGGAGTCCTTTTGGCTGTATTTCAATATGTGATATTTTAGAAGATGAAAATTCACGTGTTTTAATTTGGAAAATAAGTGTATTATAATTATTTGTACTCCATACAAAGTTATTTTGTTTTCGTATGATTGATTTTAAGATGAAAATTAATGAAACTTATACAATTACATTCCCGGAAGTGAATGTAATATTTCCTCCCACATACGGGATGTCGTTGAGGATGTGACCGCGGAGACGGTCTAAATCAAATTTCATTAAATTTGTTACTCACACCAACAATGGTCGGTGTTGAGATCTGACTTATAATTTAATATTTTCCCCCATGTACGGGACGTGGGTGCGGATGTGGCCGTGAAGACGGTTACGAATTAGATTTCGGTGTAAATCTTTTCTCCTACTTGTAGTAGTTGAGAATATGATCGCGGAGACGATCTAATAGTTTTGGTTAAACTTTTTCTCCCATAGAGGGAGGTTGAAAATGTGACCAGGGTTAAGGTCGTTGAGAGTTTGACCACAGTTATGGTCAAAAGTGACAACTAATTAACTAAAATTGTCATTCCACCAGAAGTGGTTAAGGATAATATGACCTCGAGGTTGGTCATAAATTGAGCAAATAAACCTTAAAATTCTCTCCCCTGGAAGTGGGATGAAGAAAAATGCTCAAAGCACAAATCAGTCATGCCGACTGTATATGATATAATATGACCTCGAGGTTGGTCATAAATTGAGCAAATAAACCTTAAAATTCTCTCCCCTGGAAGTGGGATGAAAAAAAATGCTCAAAGCACAAATCAGTCATGCCGACTGTATATGATATGTTCATATAATTTTTGGGTCGGAGATCCCATGAGTGTTATTTAATTTAGTCATATGGACTATTTTTATTTGAAATACAATTAATTTAAATACGATTTTGGGCCGGAGATCCCATGAATGAGCAAATAAATTTGCCATGATATCACTATTAAAACTCTTGACATGGATGATCAAGATTTTTAGGCGTAAAATATGACATATATAAATTTGGACCTGAAGTTCCAAATATTTATCCTGTGGAGTAAGACTTTGGCCTGAAGTTCAAAGTTTGAAAAATACTGTTCAAATTACATAATATTGTTCGTGGCTAGAAGTTCACAAGTAAAATTAGTGGCCGGAAGTCCACATGTAAATGTCAGTGGGCGGAGTTCCACTTGTGTAATTTATGAATTGCTAAAGCGAGTAATGTGATTTTCTTAAAACTAATATGTGGCCTTAATTGAGCCTAATGTCATGGTGTTTTGAGCCAAAATTGTATATTAAAATGATACATAACACGAAAGGCGTGTCAATCTCATTATGCGAGATATGCAATTTGAGAAATGGGAGAAAAAAAAAAATCACTCTTTCTCATATGCAAATAATATTGTCTTAGGGACGATACATTGTGAGAACAAAAGAGTTCCACAATTATCTGAATTGAAATTGATCTCTTAGTAGATCGAGAAAATGATGAGTTATTAATGGAAAATGTTAATGTTTTTGATTGACAAATGGTCGTCATTATTCCCCGAAGTGAATATGATATTATATATGAATTGAAATGGATAAATATTATACCACTTCATGTGGTTGAGGGACTAAGTGGCTAGTCCTAAACATTCACAAAGATCTATGATCTTGTTTGATATTTCATATGTCCACCAACAATGGTGTGGGATAAATGCAAGCGATATGTGATCAATATATATTGTGAGGGAATAATCGCTAAAAAAATCATTGCAATCACTACATCCACTAGAAGGATGGATAAATTAACTAAAAAGAGCTGAGATTATCCTAATAATCAGTTCTGATTTATCTGGTACTCAAAACGAGTAATGTGATATATTCACAAAAGGAATATTGAGACTTATAAGTCTTGCCAATATAAATTAGACACATTGGTTAGTGTCTTAAGTCACATCATAGATTTATTTGGCCAAATGTTAAAATTACATGATGAATTATTGCTAACTGGAAGTTTAGCACTATAATTTCAGTCAACAAGTTTGGTATTTAATAAGCGAATTGGTTGGGTCGTAGCCAATTTTGTGAAAATTTGTCACGGTTTTGACAAAGAAATGTTGACATGAAATACTTAAGATGTGACGATAAAGGCCATCCGGGTTCTAATTATACCCGTATTGATAAACGTGGAGTTTATCTTAAAGGTAAAATAATAAAGTGCTGAAACTCTCTCATGTATCATAAATGGTTTTAATGGCAAGACTGTACATTGAGATTGAGTATATTGATATTATATTGGAGATCTGAATATATTACTTTAAATTAAATGTTCATGTATGGATTAAAATATATTAAGTGACATTTAGTCACATACGAGTAATTCATGTGATCGGAGATTATCACAGTTTAATTATGACATGAAATCTTTGATCTCCTAAATTGGGCATTATATTCAGCACTTGTGCCAACTGCATAATACGGTTTAACTCCCCATATTCTATCCTTTTGAAATAAATATATGATTTAGGCATAAAAAGGATATGTGATGTGGTATAAGGTGGATACAATGATCGATTGCCCAATAAATCTATCCGGTGTTGATAGTTTTTACCACCTTAGGGGGAGGATGATAAGGAAAGCTGGTAAAACCAACAACTGGTTTTGATCCTCTACTGAACCAGAAGTTCAATGATTTGTTTAAAATATAATGTACATCAAATAGAGGTTCATTAAAACTAAAATGATGGTATTCATTTGGTTATGATGATGTACTAAGTATACCAGTTTGATCACCTTATCAAAATGTGGTATGTTTATTCATTGAAATTTATGATTTGACTATAGACATGTATGACCTGGTCTAAGGCGTATCGAGTTATAGATTAGTCATGAAGAGTATTTGTGATGAACATTGAAATTCTTGCCAAATTGAACAACACTTACACACGGGGTGTAGTATGAAAGTCATATCGGTTTACATAATTTGGTGGCAAGAATAAGCAGTTGGTACATCCATAGAAATTGAGATGTCCTGGAAGTGACATAGATATCTGAATGACAATAGATGGCCTATATTGAAAAGTGAATGGAAGTATGGTCCGCATATATTCAGATATCATTAATCAGTATTGACGATCAGAAGATGATAGAATTGTATCGATACGTATAAGGAACCGATATGCATTTGCATGTGCGCGCGTAATTTAGTGGACTAGATGATGGGCATCTAATATATAAGTCCATTTTGATTGTCGACATGATATATGGTTTGAAAAGAGCTCATAGACTTGAAATCTATCAAAGGACGTGGAGTCCATTAAAATAATAGTAATTGGTTCAAAAACTGTACAGTTTGCATTATCGAGTCATCATGTGCATATGTAGAATACGCTACTCATTTGCATATACATTTTAGTTTCGATACTACATCATTGCATACATTAAAGGATATATATCTTAATTTTTAGTTCATAACATATGCATGCACACGATTGTCAATGTTGTATTTCTAGACAAATGTTTGTAAAGAGATATATGCTCCTACGATTTGTAACTCCATATAGGAGTATATGATGGAAGATCGTCAAATTGGTAATGACGAATCAATTGAGTTTTCGGGAAACTCATGAACCTTTATAATGATTGCGGTTATGGGCACGCATCAATTTAATATTACGTAGTAGTATAATAATTGAATTCTATGGTTTGAATTCATATAGAGGAATTTTGAAACTCTTAAAGAGTTGCAAGTCATCCTTTATTGTCTCGACCTGAAGTTTGAGACTATGTGATGTTTTGAATGGTTACAACATTGAAAGAATCCACGGTTTGGAAGAACAATAATATTGGAGGGATAATTCCGATTCATGATGGGATTATTAATCCGTGCGATCGACCTCCTTGAAATACTTATTGCGGATTTCAAATTCTTATCATAATTCTAAAAAGGTATCTCCTGAAGAGATAAAATTATTCAATGATATACGAATGGTAGCTGCACTCTTTTTCCCTTCGACTAGGTTTTTTGTCCCAATGGGTTTTTCCTAGCAAGGTTTTTAACGAGACAGCATGGTCGACACACAAATTAGCGATATTTGTGATTATCACTTTGCCTGGACGACAAGTGTTATAGGAAGTTGCACGTATGCCTAAGCATGGTGAAAACTGAGATATTTGCAAACAAGGAAAGAAATATTATTTCAAATGAAGTCTAGAATTGCGGTCTTCTACATATTGCGAGCTTTAAAGGAAAATGGTGGTCATGATTTATACGATCAACGATTGCTTCGAATTTATCTACTACGAAGAATTATTTACTGAAGACAAAAAGTTTCATTATAATGGTACATATCAAGACAAGTCAAGCATCTGCAATCGTGGAGAGAGACACTGCATTTCTCTTTTTCCTTGACCATGGTTTTATCCCACTGGGTTTTCCATGGAAAGGTTTTAACGAGGCAGCTTATCATTTATGCGTGTTTTGAGAATGTTGTACTCTTTTTACTTCGCTAGTATTTTTTCCCATGTGGTTTTTCTAGGATGGTTTTTAATGAGACATATTCTTTAATAATGGACATCCAAGGGGGAGTGTTATAAATAATATATTGTATGGATGTCGCCAAAGCCATTACTACCTTTATGTATCTAGGGTTTGGGTGAAACCCTCATTACTGATGTACTATATATATACACCCTCATGAAGCATGAATAACACACATCTATTCTCTTCCCTCTATTCTCTCTCTTGTTCTTATTATTTCATAACATGGCTAAGATTTTTTATTTATTTGTTAGAGTTGGTTTGAGCGTAGAGTAGGCCCACTCGGCTTGACCTTCCACCGTAAAGGGGTTAGATCGTCACCAGCCATCCATGCGTTACTTTATCGCCGCTAGACCACAAACGGCAGCGGGTCGGGTTCGGTTCGGGTTATACGGTCGGGTCAAAATACGGTCGGTCAATACGGGTTCGGCTCAAATACGGGTCGGGTTCGGGTCGGGTCGGTTTCGGGTCAAAATACGGGTCAAAAATACGTTTTTCGCGCCTTTTTATTTATTATTTTTTTAATTAAAAAAATTATTTTATTGTTATTTTACATTATGTACATATTTTATCGTACATATGTAATACTAAAGTTGATATATATTCATTCTTGTAATTTATAAAATTAAAATAGTCTATTTATGAATATATTCATAATATTTCAATCATAATTTTCATCATCATTTAGATATTTCAACTTATAATATTGAGGTTGTAATAATTATTAATATTAAATTATTTTTTTTCATGAAATATTAATTTTGTAGGTTCAAAAAGTCTTGTTACACGAAATTACACTTGACCCATCGAATTGAAGGGTTAAGGCGGTCTTGACCCTAAATTAACGGGTCATTTCGGGTTCGGGTCATTTCGGGTCACGGGTCAAATTTTACGGGTCTTGACCCTAAAAAAACGGGTCGGGTCGGTTTTTCGGGTCGGGTCAAATTTTGACAGGTCTAATCAGCGCACTAACCTCGCCAAACCACTGGTCACTTCTTATTGCGTTAATCAACCGTCCAACCACTAAACAGTAAACCCAAACAGTAAAATTTCCTCGTAACTTTAATTTTATCTTCCAACAAACCAGTCAATTGAAACTTCTCCAATGAGAGATGTAAATTATCAAAGCTCATCTCCCACGGTAAAATTAAATGATGTACAAAACAAAAATTAATGCACTATTACATTCATACTAATGGTTGTTTATTCTTAATTTCCTATACGACTCTCGAACTGCATTTGCATATAGACTAACAAATTGCTAGTGGAAAGACTAGAACACTATACATGTATATCGGCATTTAAAAGGAATGATATTACATCGACCCTCAAAAATATTTACGAGCGAGGCAGATAAATTTTCGCCTCTGATATATAGACAATGGTGTAAAACTTTTGATTTGATCGATGACAATCATTCCCAAGTATCGGCGTCATCATCTTCATCACTCCCTGCCATTGCCTGTTAAAAGTTTTGGATAACATATAAGTCGACAAGAATGAGGATACAAGCAAAAGTGAAATTGAAACGAATTCTGCATTGAAGTGTGATCGATAGCATTTCAACGATGACTGTTTGTAGACAACAGATGGTAGTTGTGAAGGAACAGACCTGGCGTATATTGCTGGCTTTTTCCAGGATGGCGGCGACCTTCAAATTAGTTCTTGGACCTTGAATGTTCGGTCTAGCAGCGACAGCAGGTTTCAAACTGAAAGACTATAACAAGAAAACAAAACAATCACTGAACAAATAGACGTCACGATTAGGACAAGATCCAATACTGACCCGGCCTGATAAAGAATACCCAAAACCCAAAAACCAGAAAAAGCAACTGGAACTTGGACCGAAACCAGAATTCGCCTGATCTAACACAGACCCGACCTTAAATTTATCGACCCTAATTCTCGGAAAATCTACATTGATCCAAACACAAACCAATCCGGCCCGAAACTGAACTGGTGCAACTTTACTCCAAATTTCTTAACTTGATACAAGTACTATCTCATACTCCGTAGATTATACCAAAAAAAAAGGTCAAATAACCTGTAGTCATTTAAAAAAAAAAAAAAAAAATCACACTTGTTGGCCAAATTTGTACTCCGTATTATTTGACCTGAAATCCTGAAAGTGATCCAATCCAAACATGACCCGACACCTAAAACCCATGATGACCTGACCCAGATAGATGTTTTTGTCAGACCCAAATGACCTGACCTTATGCCCTAAATTTAGCAATTTAAGAGATCGAACCTTATTTCTTATTTGTTCAAGTAGGGAGTCTCTCTCTTCTACTTTGGGTGCAACTGTAGCTTGTGAATTTTCGCCTACTTTTCTCAGCTGGACCCTCGGAGACTCTGTTTCTTCGATCCTCGCTTCAATCTCTTGTTTGACCCTTTCACCTACCTTTCTCAACTGTATACGTGGAGATTCTGTTTCTTCAGTTTTCGGCACAACCTCTGGTTTAACCCGTTCGCTTTGCTTTCGCAACTGCACCCGGGGAGAATCTGTTTCTTCAGCTTTATGTTCAACCTCAGCTTTAAACCTTTCACCTACCTTCCTCAACTGCAACTGTTCTGGTATAAACTCACTTTCGTCGTGTTTTGGTTCAGCAAATGGTTTAACACGTTCTCCTACTTTTCTGAGTTGAAAGTGTTCCATTTTATATCCTCCCTCCTTAATTTTTGTTTCCATTGGTGGCTTAACCTTTTCCACCTTCCTCAACTGCATTTGTTCTAGTAGAGATTCCACCTCTTCTGATTTCGAGTCCAGCGATGGCTTAACTCTTTCGACCTTTCTAAACTGCAACAGAGCAATCATAATCACACATATATGTATGCAATAACATTAGTATTTTTGAAGCAAATAATGTTAATAATCACACCAAATGATTTACGGAGTAGAAGACAAGAGTTCTGATTTCCAAGACAGACCTTGCTTTTGTCAATAGCAACGACCTCATCGATGAGAGGATTTCTTGGCCTAGGAAGCTTCTTCTGTAGCAAACCGTTCGTGCTGTTTCCAGTATGAGTATGGGCTCCATCGTATGTACTCAACCACGTTCTTTCTGCTTCCGTAGCCACGAACCCTGCAGGGGGCTGATGCACAGGCGACATAGGCTGAAATCGAACAGATCCACTCATTGTTTCCTGCTCTGTCGTCTTCGGAACAATAGATTCATTCAGAGCACTGGTGTCATCATCTTCTGGACCACCTTCAGATGCAGAAGTGTTAATCTGAGACAATGTAACTGTTTCAGGAGAAGAGAACAAGAGATTATCTTGAGATGAACCACCAGTGGTGGTAGCTAGGATCGGCATAGTAGCTTCTCCTTGCAATGGCATATAACCAGAAGTTGAAGGAACCGAGAATATCAGATGCTCTTTCCTTCCAACTGCACTGTTGTCACTTTGAGAAAAACCTTGAGAACCAACAGTCGCAATCGGAACTGCTATGCCTCCTGGCAACACTACATAACCATCTAAAGACCCCGTGTGACCTTCATTCCTAGATGTTTGTGCTATAGATATATTCGGATGCTCAAGTGTTGGCATGGGCATCTGTGCAACAGGGAGGAGCGTATGGTGCACAGGTAAGACTGCTGGTTGCACTGGGGCAAGTGTATAGTGCACTGCAGGCAGGTTCATCGGTAGGCCTGGACCAAGCGAATGCTGGACCCCTGGGAAGGGCATTGGCTGGACTTGAGCCTGACCAACCCGTTCTTGTGCCGAATGCCTCTCTGGAGATGAAGAAAAGTTTCGGAACTTGCCCAATCTCCATTGCATAGGAGGCAGCGGAGGGAGTGGAGGTGCTTCTAGGTTAGTTTGATGATCAAATGAAGGTGATTGTGATGGAGGCATCAACACAAAAGGTTCACTTTGACTCCAAGCAGTAGCAGTCGAACTTATGTGCTCACCGCTCTGCAAAGATTCTGGAGTGTGAGTATCCTTGCCAAAGTTATCTTGAGCAGAGGAAATGTCATGCTCATTTGAAAGACCGTGTTTACTTGAATCATTGTCACAATCTCTAACTTCTTCAAGATCCATCTGTTCAGAAGAGGGCAACTGCACAATTTGAATGTTGTTTTCATTGTTTTCAATATCTTGGGAAGCCACGCCATTATTAACGTCATTATTATCAGTATTGCACAAGCCAAGATTCAAATCAACAGAAGTATCAGGAACAGAATGAACATCATTATTATCAGTAATTTCTGCCCTATGATCCTCTGTTGGCTCATCCCTATTCAGGTTGTCTTCCTCAGACACTGACGGAAGTCCATCTTGGAGCTGCACCGTATCATCCATAAATTTAGCTGACCTGGAACAAGCAACAGCAGCCTGTACAGGCTCCAACTTTCCCGCATTAAAATCCAAATCTGCATCATCCTCAACTGCGGTTACAGCAGAAGGGTCATTTGCGCTATCATTCTGCGTTTCCAAGAGAACAGCTTCATTAGAGAAGACCTTGTTTCCATCCTCCATCTGTTCACTGCAATCGTGATCACTTCCGGCCAAAGTAACTACAGCATCTGTTAGAGAGTGATCCAATTGAGCTTTACTCTTAACATCCTCGGTTTGATCAGGAGATGTAGGCATAAAATCGTGACAGGCAGTGTCACTTTCCAGAATATTGGCTGACGCACCAACCTCACCATCAGAAACGGAATCCCCTTTCGAAACAGAATAACCATCAGCATCATTTTCCTCTGACTTAACTTTCTGGGGCATCTCTTCAGCTAGCAAATCTTGTGAAGATGATGATGGCTTTCCTAACATGAGATAATCATCAAGAGTTTCCCCATCGTCAGGTGTAGTAGCTACCACCTTTCTGGGTATATTTTCAGAAGAGTCGATGCGAGCTACGAAGGAACCACTCCTGACAATTTCTGATGCTTCTGAATTTCCAGGGGAAGATAATTTACTGCCACCTGAATTTGATGTCTCGAAAATGTCTGTGGTTTGCTCTTCAAATGGTGAACATGCTGAATGACCATTGTTGTAAGATTGTATTTGAGGTGAAGTATCTTGTGCATCTGGTGATGTATCAGAATCAACACTCGAGATATGTCCGGCCACTTCAAGGATCGAGTGCTCACCAGACAAATTCTCATTATTGGCCTTCTCGACAAAACCAGGGATAGATCCATTGAAAGCATGTCTCTGATCCCTTTCTCCAGACGCAACGTCATTCCCAGAAGAGTTAGGGTATACATCATCATAATATTCTATCAAGCGAGTTTCCCTACCTGTAGATAAAACCTTGGAATTCGGATCTGTAAGAGATGAAGTATCAGAAACATCATCAAACTCTCCCGCATCTTTTGGTCCACCATTAACTTTCAAATCCGACACATGAGCCATAGCATGCTCTTCAGCTTCATTATCCGATATCTTCTTAGATACAAGGTGACCGCCAGAAAATTTATTGTCATTATCTGAGGCCACCATGTCAAAATCAGCAGTGTTCTCGGCAAAAGCAGTGACACTATTGGAGCGCGAAGAATTTGTTCTCTCCCTAAAATTATCTTCAGAAGTAGCAGAGTTTCCCACTGACTGAGAATCCAAATATCCACCCTGCAGCTCTTGTCTTTCAAAGCTTTCATCAGAATCTACAATCACTGGATTTTGGTTCATATAACTTGTATATTTCTTACGGTCAGAATCTGTATCAACTTCAGACTCCATAGAAGCAAGGGCATCCACATAACCATCAATCTCACTAGCAACATCATCAGAATCATACCCATTGTTGAAGCAATCTGCTTTTTTCCCTTCTCTATCGGCAAAATCTTCACTATTTACCACCTCAGCAGTACTTGACGGTATGTTATTAACATAAGTACTAGAGTTAACTGCAAGCACTTTTAGAGCTTCATTATTAACACAATCATTCGACTTCCCACCATTAGATTCATCAATGGATGGTTTGACCACGATATCTCCAACGTCAGGTGATGAACAGATATCTTGGTCATACTGTGTTGACTCTTTTACAGGACTACCCGTACCAGATTCAACTATTTCAAGACTTGATTCGGAAGCATTGTTAGAAGTCCACGTTAGTGGCAAAGGATCAAATTCATGAACAATCCTTTGCTCTAATGGACAAGTATCCAAAAAATTTTCCATGTAACTTTTTGTGCTTTCATGATCAAACAAAGATCCAGTGAACTGCCTCTTCTTCAACTTCACGCGGCGATCATGATCGCTGCCACCATTTTCAATACGCTCTTCCAGAAACAACTGATGCAGTCTGCACTAACAATTGGTTAAAGCCAACAACTAGAAGTTAATAATTTTCATTATAAAATACAACAATAAAAAGTCAAAGCTGAATGAACAGCTAAATTTAAAAGAAAAGGCTCATACTTAGCATGCGATGATGGGAAAGATTCTGGAGGTTCTCCGTTTTTCAAGTGTGCCCCTCTCTTCTGTGAACATATCGCCAAAATACAATAATAAGAATTGACATTTATAAGTAGATGGAGAGTTTAATAAAAATATATTATACTCAACAATTTCTAATACTTCAAAGAAGAACCCAGAAAGAAACTGGGGGACCTTGGGCTGAAATAGATGTTGCTCAATTAAGAAAATCGGATGTTTGAAGACATATCGATGAACTCATGCCTCCGTATAGGAGAAAAACTCCCTCATAATAATTTGGGTCATGGTTGACACTTTGATATGTAGTTGTAAACTTGTAATATCTGTCATGTATAGACTTCACATATTACCCAATAAAATTATAGGTTTTTCTAAATGCAAATTGAAATATTCCATTAGTTCCCTAATCTATGGAAGAAATCTTTCATATTATTTCCATTTTGAGCTTCTAAACATGTGCATGGTATCCACACGTTAAAAACGCAAAATTATATTATTATTGTACGGCATCCATTATCAGAAAAAATAAATCATTGGAATTGCCAAATTAGGGTTTCACACATGTCAGACTGTCGTACCTTTACTTTCCGATTTTTCTTCTCCCTTTGTCGTTCTAATTTTCCACCAGCAGATCCCATTTTGAAAAAGGATGGATCTGTGAAACGTTTCAAACATGCACCGGCACCAGCAACATCAAACCTGAAAGATGAATAGACCAAGATTATTAACCATCCATTCTCAGCTGGAAAATTAAGGAATCAAAATTATAAACATAAGTTGGCCGTACTTATCAAGAAGAAAGAGACGAGGAGGCCCACGACATTCCTCGTAAGAGTCCATAACAAATCGAGGCAGACCTCCTTGCGTAATTGTATTCTCATCCAGACGGGGATTAGAATGCCAGTCGATACCTGCAACATGTGTACCACGTAAACACACATACAGCTCCAATGCTGTAGATGCATGGATATACACAACAACACATATGCATGCTATTATTTAAGAAACACTCCGTATCATTTAATTATTCCATTTTATCCAGTATAGGTTGATATAGAAAGCAGGAAGCCTACAAAGAGCAATGAGATAGAAGTGGTAGACATGACAAAAATCCACATTGCGAGCACAACATGTGAAAGTACAAAGGATGCTCACTTTGTAAATTATTAAACAAGAGGGGTGCAGGGCAAATAGTAATTATGACAGTAGGGAAACCTAATTAGCTTGCAATTGCTGAAAGAAGATTCCAGTACACACACACACACACAAAAAAAAAAAAATTAAAAAAAAATAAATAAATAAAATAACGGTGACCTAAGATTCCAGCCTAAATTACTGAGTCTATCCATTTAGTCATGGGACTGAGCTTCTGAGTTCCACAGCAAGTAAAAGAAAATAAATATTTAAATTTTGTTATCAGACAACATCTAATAATATACTTGAGGTTTTTCTAGTATAACTTGAGTCGATCCAATTATTTATCATATTGTTGACAACATATTTATTGCTGACAAGTATGGAGTATCTAATATTATTGTGAAAACAAATTTGTTGAGTCAATGCATTTAGTAAAGGAACTGAGCTTCCTAGTTCCACAGCTAGTGAGACAACATCTAATAATATTGTTGACAAAAGAGAAGTATTTTCTGGTTATAAGAAAAGCTTCTAATTTAAACATGTCGGTAGATATTTTTCACATAAGAGCTTGTCTACAATGCTAAATTTCTAGTCATCTGATCAAACATTTATAAATCCAGGAAAGCCTTGCAGCATGAATGCTATACAAGGAACCAAAACAGATGCACAAATTCTCTCATTTCAAATTAGCTATACAAAGACAAGACACGCAGAAAACTTACTGGAATTGTAGAGAAACGATGTATGGCTGGTCTGAGAGAGTAGCTTTCTTTCTATAGCTGGAAATTCTGCTTCGACTTGTTGGACTCGAGCAATCAAACCATGACCTCTTGCAGCTGTACTCATAACCTCTTCATGCAAATCATGGAATATTTCAGCAGCAAACCTTGAAGTATTAAGAAGTAAACAATCAGGCCGCGATAACAGTAAGCTTCAAAAAGGGACGGAGTTGAGAAAGGGGAGCTTCATCGAGGAAGAAGTCGAGATAGTAAATCAACAACAAACTCACATTGTCATCATGTAATCAAGTAAAATACAAAAGAAGATACAAGCAAGCCCTCTTAACTCGTATAATTTTCTGGACAAAGTAGCATATCATTTCAAAGTGAACTGTGACGCAGCAACACTGTATAAGAACCGAGAAGTTTCAGCAGCCACAATTAGTTTATGCCCCAAATGTATATGGCTCACATTCATCATTTCTATTTATGAAGCCCACTGTGAATGAATTAAGAAAAAAAAAAACTACTGCTTGAACAGGAAGGAAATAAGAAATTATCAATTAGGATACCTTAGAGAAACACTAACACGCCCCCAAACCTAAAGAGCTAAGATAAAACAAACTATTAAAAAATCAAACTACCTTACAGTCATGTTGCGTAATTCAATTTATCATGAGTTGTGTAAAATTCTCATAGTAGCTAATTTAATCCCTTCCCTTATCCCTAGGAAACTATGAATCCGAATACACTTAATTCAAAGTAGCGATACGCTAGGGTCCGAAGGAATCCGGTAACCCTGGTTTATTCCACACTCAAAATAATTTACTTCAATGATTAGGATTTTATCCCCTCAATTGCCAGCAATTTTAGACCAACGACCACTAACAACCATCTCACAACAGACTTAAGTTGCACTGATCACACCATAGACAATCTCATCACCACCAACCCACGTCCAGCTCTCCTCTCTCATTGCGTAAAACCGTCTGTGTGCTGGGAGAGAGAAACCACAGCAATGGAAAACCTAATGAACTAATAAAATCTGTATTGACTTCAGAGAAAATTCTATGTTCAAAAGAATCATAAAAGAGAGTGAAAGAGAGTTAAAAAGCAGCCTGAAGAGGATGATGCATTGAGAGTAAGGCATCATTATGAATGAGATGCCATTGTAGAATGGTTTTATGGCTGTCATTGTTGATAATAAGTTGTTTTACAATTTGTGGTGGCATGAGTGCATAATTAAAATAAATGAAGCACACTTTCTACCTTCTAGATAAATAAAATTAAATTTACTACCTTTTCAAGCATTTGTATCGAAAGTTGCAACCAAAACTAGTTTCCAGTGATTAAATATGGTTTCTAGGCCATTTTTTAGCAAAATGGATCCTCTCCATTTCTTTTCTCTCCATTTCCTCTCACATCCTATTATTTTATTATATATTTCTATCTCACCAATTACCTTTTTATTACAAAATAAATCTACAACCGTTCGATCTAACCTAGATTTAACCACAACCGTTGATAAGTAATGGACTCTCTATTTCTTTTTGAGAAATGGAGAGGATCCTTACTCATTTTTCAGACCAAAATAAGTAGGCTTGCGGACTTGTTTGTTAATAGGAGTGTGTAGGATGAGTTTTCGTATAGAATTGGGTAATAAATCATCTTTATGATCTCCAAAAACATACTTTTGGCATCATTAATTTAGAATGATTTTTTCTAAAAGGCAATAAGTTTGAATATCTTATTTTATAAGATAGGTATTTTATAGTTTATCCTTTAGAAGAAGACAAGTCCAACTTCAATAAAACGGGTAAATTTTCCAAAATTTTCCCCCTACATAGAAAAGGTCGTTCGTAAATTAACTGCAACATGTCTCCTTGCTCTTCAAATGGCATCACTATCCAAACACACTCATCTGCACCACGACATGAACATTGACATGCACGAGTTGCAACAATCTAGCAAGTGCAATCTAGTAATTATCGACACTTCTGATGCAAGGAGCATTCCTGAATGTTTCAACATTAGAGAACAAAGTATATATCATGACTACATGAAGTTCAAACAGTGTAGCCTCATTTGAGAACGTCTATTCCACTATAATCGCATGGGAAAAAACAGCTTTGAGAAGCAATTTCTTTCTTGCTTTCTCAACATCATTTTTGTATAAAAACACCATCATACTAGCATACTACGGAGTATCTTATAACACTAAATTTCCTTTTCTATTGTTTCAACAATTGAATCGAAATCTCAAAAAGCCACAATAATGTGCATACTACAATGCATGTGGCTCAAACATTAGATTTTCGGAATCCAACTCATTCCATTTTTGTCCCGGAAACTCAAACTTACACTTCATAATCATTCAATATATCACCAATGACCACATAATCACAATCCTATCCAAAATACGGCATTCATCCTAAAATAGTGCAAAGTTAATCAACAAACAGCCGAAATTTTCAAAAACGAAAACCGTTTCCTTTCCATGACTCAATCAAAGACCTTTTCGACAGCTTCTCCACAGCCTACAACGACGGCCTACAACGCCGCAATTCATTCCAATTTCGCTCACTGCTGCTCAATCACGCCAAAATTTCAGAATTTTTCAACATTTCACACAAACCATCGGATAATCACAATCTAATCCAATCCAATCATACTCCTAAAAAACAAACAGAAAAACAATCGAACAACTCGCACCGAAAATCCAGAAACAAAACAATTTCCTTCTCAATCATTTCATTCATTCATTCATGAGCAACACAATCTCCAGCAGATTTCCACCGAAATAATCAACAACAATCATAAACAAAACCCTAACTCATAAAAAATAAAAAATCAAAGAGAAGAGTGTACTAACTCAGCTAAATCACCGAGTTGACGAAGAACACCAACGAGTCCAGCCATGGCGACACCTTCAAGAATAGCTTCGGGATCATCTTTATCCGCGACTTTATACAACTCTGGATCTGCTAAACTGTACTCGTTCCTTATCTCGTACCTCTTCAACGGCATTACTACTTTTCTTCGCACCTGCGAAACCCTAATTTCGTCGATTTTTACTCCAGCAATTGCGGTGATGACGACGACGGACAAATTCAACTCTTTTTTTTCTTTGTTTTTTTAGGTTCACATTACAGGGAAAATTTTGAGAAATAAATGCTGTCTAATGTTTTGTTTTGGATTTTTTTATTTTTTTATTTATTTGGGGACGTTGAGAGAGAAAGTGAGGGAGGAAATGAGGAGAGTAAAAAAAAGAGTGACTGTATTTATTGCGGTTCTTTTTTTTTTTTTTTTAATAAAGAAGAAGAGAAGATGAAGAAGAATTTACAATGAGAAGTGAAATTATATAAAGGAGGAGAAAAATGTGAAGGTCTTTAAGTCGTCAGATACTAGAGGCGCGCATCTTGCCGAATTTTATGGCTTCAGCGGCTTCTATGACTTATGTCAACGTTTTACTCATCTGCTCCGGTAATTTTTACGACTAATTTCCTTTATTCATTTTGTTCAAACTAATTGCTCCTTCATTACACAAAATATAACGTTGTAGTTATAAGAGTTAACCTTTAACTTTAATTTTTGGGTTTTTCTACGGTGTACCCTTCAACTTTTTTGTTTTCTATCGTGTACCCCTATTTTTTTTGGCTTATACGGTGTACCCTCAAACTTCATTACCCATTCTCAACCGTGACCTAAAGTTACTTAACCGTTAATTAAACACTAACACCGTTACATTAAGCTCTCATTTCTCCTCTTTTTAATATTTCCTTCTAAATTTATGAATTTTTCCTCCCTTTTTTTCTTCTATTTTTTATTTTTTGTGACTTTCATCACTTTTCTTTCTCTTTTTTCTTTTTCTTTTAGGTTAACACTAAAAATGACAAGTTTAATTTTAATTTTCAATAATTCAAGCAAATTATGAAACTCATTTAAATCAAATCAAACAAAATTAGGCATGATAAAGAAGGTGTCAAGGAGGTCCAAAATTGTTTGACTTTCAATTTCCACGTTATTCTCTTACACAAAAGCCAAAATATACCCGTTTATTATTATTATTATTATTATTATTATTATTATTATTATTATTATTATTATTATTATTATTATTATTATTATTATTATTATTTACCATGTATCATCAATTACGAGAAATTAATTAATCCAATTGGATTGAATATCAAATACTCATGATTATTCTATGACAAAGTAAATCAATGAAGTTTATGACTTTTAACAACAATTCAAAAAAAATTATATACAATAGAAAAAAATGAATAAGGATGAAAAATAGTGGAGAATTGGAAAAAAGAATGGGATATTTCATAATTTTGATGGGATAACATAAAAAAAAAATAAAAAATAGAAGCTTATTTTAACGGTGTTAGTATTTAGTTAACAGTTTAGTGACTTGAGGTCATCTTATAGAATGCGTAATGAAGTTCAAGGATACACGGTGTAAGGGGAAAAAAATAGGGGTACACGATAGAAAACCAAAAAGTTGGAGTGTACACCGTAGAAAAACCCTTAATTTTTACTAAAATATTTTATTCCAATAAATAGAAAAATTATACCACCTTACGAAAATGGCTTTGATATGAGTATAAATTTTAAAATATTTATACAAACTTTTTTGAAAGATATTGAAAAAAGAAATGAGTATTTTGAAATGTGAGAAAGTCATATACTAAAAAATATGTAGTTCTTGCGTAAGACCGGACTTACGTTAATATAACGTAAGTCACACATGAAATTATTAAAAAAAAAAAAAAAAAAAAAAAAAAAAAGGGTAACCACCCTCGTGAGAAAGTCTCACAATAATTTAACGTAAGGCAGGACTTACGGAAGAATTAGTGTTTTTTTTTATAAAATAACAATTAACAAAATTTGGAATATTATTATTTTATTTATATTTATCTTTTATTATATTTTTATTGTGTATTAAATTTTCTTAAATATTTTTAGGGTTTGGTAACAATAGAGGTCAACTTTGTTAGAGCTTGGTCGTCTTACCTTGTCCGGGGTTTGGATTCAAATTTTGTGGCTATTCTCGTCCTACCATGTTCACGACGAATTCAAAAACTTATGTTTAGAGTAGTAAACTATTGTGCTTTGTAAACATTATAAGGGCACATAATGTAGTATAGCAAAAACTAATATTTTTATTCGTTTTTCCTTCGCTAACGTAGCAAAATTAAGTACTAAAATTACAAAATTTTGTATAGCGCAAAATTGATATTTTTATTCGTTTTTCCGAAGGTAAAGGTTAGAAAAAATTTATATTTAAACCAAAATTTAAGTAGTTGAACAATTGATTGAATCGTGGAAAAATCAGCCTAATCATGGTCTAATAGTGGTCATGTTTAAGGTTTGCACGTGCTTAACCGTTGGCATTCCATATGACTATAACTGCACCACGGCCCAACCGCCGTGGATTATCTTTATTTACAGGTCACCAAGTTTAGGTCGAGGTGTTTTCATGACTTGATCCCAAAAAGAAATTATTTATTTTATGACTTAATTGTGGTGTCAAATTTAATAAATGTTAACTTTAAAATTTAGATAAATTCTAAAATGAAGTTGTTTTATGTGTGAAATGGTCAATATAAATTTTCGGATTAATTGCCAAGAATAATCCGAACTGCTCCTCTTATTCCATAAATAATCCGAACTTGAATTAATCCACGAATAATCCCAATTGTTCAAATAACATTCCAATGATGTACTTTGGCCAATTTTAACCTGCTTTAATCGATAAAAAAAAAAAAAAAGGTGAAACCGGTTTGAATTTTACTTAAAATAAGATTGAGGTAAAGTTATAGTCGATTTCACCATTTTTTTACGTGTTAGAGTTGATTGAAATTGGCCAAAGTACATTATTGGAATGTTATTTCAATAGTTGAGATTATTCGTGGATTAATTCGAGTTCAGATTATTTAAGGAATAAGAGGACCAGTTCAGATTATTCTTGGCAATTATTCCTAAATTTTCAACACCTCATTTAATGATCGTAATAAATGAAATGCTAAGAAATTCTATTGGTTTACATGTGCGTGAGACCATCTCATAAAAGGCTTACTCCAAATGTTTATTATACAATTGAAATTAAATAGAGTTAATACTCTCTCATTTTCACTAAATAAGCCCAAAATTCTTTTCACGACAATTTCATTCAATTAACTCGATTTCTATATAACCAATACTTTTTATGAAAATTACACTCGTACTATATACCTTAACTAATATAGTGTTTATTTTATCGAAAAACCATACATTTTATTTATATAAATTTGGAACATACATTATCCATTATCAATATTACCCCTATCATTTTTTCCTTTCCTTAAAATTTGTTTCCACTCCAAATAAGATTTTCCTAAGGAAAAAAAGTGAGCAGATCTAATACTTAATTTCGTTAATTTATGCCAATAAATGTGTTAATTGTTACAAGTAGGCAATATTTTTGATAAATCATCCAATATTGAGTATACTAGGATTATCACGCATCAAAACTTGGACAATGACGAAAACGTATTTTTGACTAAAAAAAACTTATAAATATTAGTACTACTACTATGAAATAGCAAACTAATATGGTGGACATAGATAATCAAGTAATCTTTGCTTTAAAGCTTTGGTACATGGGTGGAAACTTTTAACATGTTTTACTCTTTAGTTTATGGCTCTAAATGGAGCTAAATATATAACTACATCATATCATATCATATCATATCAATAAATACTTTGAAAACCTCTGGTTCAACAACTGTACGGTTTTACCCATTTATTTTAGAATATATTACAAAGTTTGTTATTGTGGTAGGTATAAATTGGGTGTAAATGGTCAAAAACTAACACCACCTTAGTTAGGTAGTTCGGTTACTCCAACTATTTCCATACTTATGTAAGCATGTATTATGACTTAGGAGAGAGTATTCATTATTAAACAAATAGTTTGGTCATTATCTTATCTATTAATTACACAAGTTTTGCTATGTAATAGTTCATGATATACTCAAAAAATAAGATGTTTGTTCTCATGCAATGCATGCAGGAATTTGTGTTAGTAATGTATTTAAAAGAATAACTGATGTTTTATAAATTACAATCTATTGTAAATTAATTTTTACATTACTACCTATTATGACATTTTGTTTGCAAAATGAATCAAGAATGCAATTATGCTAACATTTCCTAAGTGATTACCGCAAAAAAAAAAAAAAAAAAAAAAAAAAAAAAACCATTTCTAAGTGATTAAATCGGCTTTGCATAGCGTATTCACTATTCAATGAGTATGTCTATAGTGAGGTTGTCTCATACCATAAGATATCATTAATTAGTCCACCATACTTCTCATGCACCCCCCATGTTGACTCCACGATTAGTTTTGATATTGTCAAATTATTTATTTCTATCGTATGCTACTCGTTTGTGTGTTATATCGCAGTAATTTTGGGTTGCCATTTATCGGTTAGGCTACGAAGAACCTTATTGACAAGATCCTCGGTTTTATAGACTTTGCCTAAATTTTTTAACTCGTTGATTATACCAAGTAATCGATCAGACATGTCACTGATGTTTTCATTTTTCTCCATATGAAACATCTCGTACTGATGAGTTAATAAATTTTCCCGACACTTCTTAACTTGGGATGTTCCTTCATAGGAGGCCTCAAGACTATCCCAAATTTCTTTAGCACTTGCAGATGATGAAAAACGATTAGAAATCTCTTTGGTCAAACCTCTTTGTAAAAGTGTTAAAGCTTTGAAATTCTTTTGAGCAACTTTAAGATCTTTCTCATCATAGTCATCTTCTTGCTTTTTACCTTTTAAATCAGTAGTAGGTATAGCAATGGGTCCTTTGACTATGATTCTCCAACATTCAAAATCATTTCCTTTTATGTAATTTCTCATTTGATTTTTCCAATGACTATAATCCTTACCATCAAAGATGGGATACTTTATTGAGTCACTAGATTCCATTTTTTAAAAAAACTTGGCCGAAAATAGAAATAAGAAGAAAAAGTAAAATATCAAAACTAGAGTATTGGATCAACCTCTTTAGCGGTAAAGCTATCAAGAGCACGAGGCTCTGATGCCAACTGTAGAGTCCAAGGGCCCAACAATACTTTAGAGGGGGGGTGAATAGAGGATTGTACCTCTTAAAAATTTTGCAACGGAAATATGAAATGCGTGAAAGTAAATGCGTAAAATAAATAACACAAGGATTTAACGTGGTTCGGCCCAATTGAAAAGCCTATATCCACCCCTTCTATTAATTATTTATCAAGAGCACCTACCACGGCCTAGCTTACAACAAATAATTAATAACACTAAAGAACTACCACGAACTTAGTGTGAAGCTATTTCTTTTTCAACTCGAGAAATTAATCTCTAACAAATAGATTTTTTCACTTGTTACAAGTCTCTCAATTAAATGAAAATATAATTCAATTGTCTAGAGAGACTTATCGTAAGTATGCACTTTTAGAAAATAAGATTTAAGAACAAAAGTACAAAGTTATTAAAATGCTTTCAAAAATCAAAGTAAATATTTTGCAAAACAAAATGAAGAACACGGTTCAAATTAAGACCCAAAAGTATTTTGCAAAAGTAAAATTAAGATTGTATTTGAAAGATTTAGATTGATTAAAAATGTATTGGAAGTATTGAAATGTCTTGGATAATTTTTAATCAAATAATGAAGTAGAGTACTTATAGTACTCGTGTGACTCAATGTCACATGTAAAAGATATTATTTTATTTTTACTTATCAAACAAGTAGATAATATTAAGATAGTATTGTAGTTTGATAAAACTTCCTTATGAAAATATTTAGCTAGTTGTCAAAAAATATTTAGGAAGATGTTTGAAATTATTTGCTCTCCAAGAACGAATCTAGACAAGCTAGTTCAACTAGAAGATATAAGATATTAAAAGATAATATTTAGAAATCTATCTTTTGGAAATATATTGTACATGACCAAAAATATGGTCATAAACTAGATAATAATTTCGGCCAAAAGAATATACATTAAGAATGATTTTTCCAAATTATATTATCTTATAAAATCAGTTTAGAAGAGGAGAATTATCATAAAAGATATTTTGTAGAATCATAATATATTAGAAATACTTTCCACATCTTTTACAATGAGATTCTTATATATTTTACTTAGTGTAAAATATACTCAAATCTAATTCTAAGATGAGTAGAGATATTCTCATATATCATAATAAAAATATAAAAGACTTTTAATAAAAAAATAATTCTTTAGATAAAATATTAGAAAAGATATTTATAAAACGTTTCTATAAAAACTGCTACAGCACTAATGTTACGGTAACATGAAATCATGTTAGGGTAACATCACTGCTGAGATTTGTAGTGCATAGCTTCGTTAGGTCACTTTACAAGTTTCGTTCCTATAGTCTTGACTTGATACGAAAATTCTGAAGACGATAATTCGTCCATAAACTCTGAAAATTCTGAAAGTTCGTTCGTTGATGTTAGTATAACACGAGATGATGTTACCATACCATCACCCGAAGTTCATGTTCTTCCACTCAATGTTACTATAACATCTGACCAGATAAAGGAAACCCTAAACAAGGTTAACCTAACATCTGAAAAGGATACATCAACTTCAGATGATGTTACAGTAACATCATCACATGTTAAACGAAATCATGAACTTGAAGAAAAGGTCAAGTTGTTAGATAATCAAGTAAACAACCTCACAAATGAACTTATTCAACAACAATCTAACTTTAAAGTTATGAAGTCATCTTTTATAAAGAAAATTGTTGATCTTCAATCCGAATTGAGTAACAAGGAACCTACCGTTAGTAAAGAAGTCGAACCTTGTAAGAATTGTGAAAAGTTGAGTAAAGAAAATAAGGATTTAAATGAGAAATTAAAAGAAGCCTTTAATGTTAGCAAGAAATGGGAAGCTAGTTAAGAAGTCTTAAATTTTCTAACTCAACAATCTAATCGACACCATAAGGAAGGTTTAGGTTATCAAACTAGATGTCGCATGGAACACGTTAAGAAAATGAATGAACCCACTAACCGTGATTTTCGCAAAAGAGAGTACGTTGGTCTTCCCGAATATAAAATTTTCAACTTTGGTGGAAAAACGGGTCATTATTTTAACTCTTGTAAAAAACGTGATATGCATCATAAAAGAAATAGGGATTATGTCCAATCTAGCTATGATAACATGCCTAAACCTAAAACTCAAAATAATCATGAATCTACTAAGAATAAGTATGAAACTTTTGAACGTAACTAGTTGTTGGACCGTGCACTAGCGCGCACGGTCCCCCAATGCGGGTTGCTTTGTTAGGGCCGTTAGTACGTAGATTTTGCGCCTAATATGTGCGGTGGTTGACTCCTCCACTTCTTATTTTCAATCTTTCATTCTACTTTTATTTCCCTTAATCACTGCTTTTATTTTCTTTTCTCAACAAATTTTTTTCGCCTCATCTTCTCTTTCCTTTTTCCCTATCACTTTCTCTCCTCCTCACTAATACTTATTTCCCTCTCATTTTTCTTCTGCCTTTTCACTCTTTACCATTCGTAATACTTCTCTTATATCATTGCCTTTTATTTCCTTAGTATATTTTTCCTCCTACTCTTTTCCACCGATTCATATGTCCTTACATTACTCTCATTTTATTTTCATTTCTCATTATCTCTATTTTCTGTTCTTACTCCTTATAATAACACAAATTTGTCCTCCTCTTTCCTTACTCCTCATACTACTGTTATTTCCACTTTAACTTTTTGTTTTTGTTTCTCATTATATTTTTCCTCGTCTCCTCTACTATTACTTTATTTTTCCTCATTCTCTCTGTGACTCTATACTTACTCATTTCCCTCACTACCTATTTCCTTATCTGTGAAAAAGACCACCATTGGAACGTAGCAGCTATTGGGAAACTTGTGTGGTGGATTTACTCTAAAAGCGACCATTTGTGGGTGAAGTGGATACATCATGTGTATTTGAAAGGCCAAGATTGGGCTGAGTATACTCCATCCCTCAACTCTAGTTGGAGTTGGAGGAAGGTTTGTGATTTGCTTGGTTGGGCATGAAGGACAGACTGTATACTTTCGAGAGAATGCAACGTTTTGGGTATGCTGGTCAGATCAGCTGTGTGCTTTGTCAAGAGCATGCTGAAACACGAAGTCACCTTTTTTTTGATTGTAACTACAGCAGGAAGTTGATGTTTATGCTGGAGCAATGGTTGGGATTGAAGTTTTGGAATTTGGATGATTGGCAGAAGGTGGTATACAACCACAGATGGTCCAGTTTGCAACGACAATTTTGGTATGCAAGCTTCTGTGCTCTTATTTACGTAGTATGGAATGCCAGGAACGTATGCATCAAGCAGGGGATGGTCTTCAGACCTGAAGTGATTTTCCGACAATTAAAGAATGATATTGTAGGTCGAATCAAATATATGGTACAGAATCTGAAGTATAGTGACAAGGCTTGGCTTGAAACCAAAGTATAGGAAATTTTGATTGTGTTGCATTGTAAGTATGTAAATGGATTGTTGGGTATTAATGATATTTACATTTTACCAAAAAAAAAAAAAAAAAAAAAAAAAAAAAAAAAGACCACCACATGTAAGGTTCCACATCGACTAAACTAAAGAGACTTGAGTACTATATAAGCTAAGTTTTGAGATGAAACCTCCTTCGACTTATGAAGTGGTCAACTCTCTCGATGGGCGTGGCCCAGGCCCAATGCATAAATCTAATATTAAACATCTTCGTGCCTCATTATTCATTACCCCTTGTAATACTCTTTTTTCTTTCATTAATATTTTGCATCTTCTTTCATTACCCCTCAGATACTATACTGTTATAACCCTCATTCTTGATATTTTCATTTTCAACATATTTCTCCTCGTCTATGCTCGCTTTAGTCATATTTATCTAATTCCCTATCCTCTACCACCACCTCCTCCTCCTCCTCCTCATCATCATCATCATACTTTAATCTATTACTTTTTTCCCTCTCGTTTCCCCCAAACTTCATATTGCTTTACCCTTCATGGTACATGTACTTTTTTTTTCCACCTCTTACTTTTTCGCCTTTTCAGTCTTACCCATATAATACTCTAATTTCTCTTTACCCTTAATAATACTCTTACTCCCGTTATTTTTTTTTATTCTTTTTTTTAAGCATGTTATACTTCACTTAACTTCTCACTTACTCCACTCTATTTTCTTTCATTTTCATGCTCCTTAGTTACCATCTTCCTAAGCATCTTAATTCCTCTTTTCCCCTAATGTGTTTCTTTTCAACATATTTCTCCTCGCTCTCACTCGTCTTACTCATATTACCCCGATTCTATATATTCCTTTTGCTCTTCCTCCTCCTCCTCCCCCTCATTCTCCTCCTCCTCGTCATACTACTCTCTATGACCTTTTTTCTCTTTCATTTCTTCCTCATACGCCCCCTCTCGATTATCCTCCGTTCTTTATTTTCTTATCTCTCTCTTATTTCCTTACTCCTCAACCTATTGTTATTCCCCTAATTTTTTTACTTTTCTTTCTCATTATATTTTCCCTCATTCCTCTATTGTTACTCACTTTTACCTATTTTCTCGCTTAATTTCCTCTTACTTAGTTCGTCCACTAAGTATTTCTCTATTCATTACCCATTGTAATACATTTTTTTTGCTTAACCCTTCCCTCATTTTTTCCTACCTCTCTTCATACTACACTTATAGCCTTCATTCCTAATATTTTCATTCTCAACACATTTTTCCTCACCTTCGCTCGTATTTCTCCTCATTCCTGATGTCTTGTTCATATTTTTCCGATTCCCAATTTTCTTCCTTTTTTCTCACCCACCTCTCCTATTAATTATGTTTTTCTTTCCCAACATCTTTTTTCCTCGCCTCTTCTTCTTTTAATCAGTTTGATCTCATTTACCTTCTTTTCACTTCCTAATTCACTTTCATTTCACTGTCAGCTCTTGTTTCCTTAGCCCTCAAAAACTCTTCTTCATTTGTTTACTCTTCCGCTTCTTATTTCTTTACCCATCATAATTTTATTATTCATTTTATTCATTCATTTTATTCATTCATTTTTCCTTCCTCCGCGAAATTCACCTCGTTTACTCATTTCTCACTCTTAATCCTCTCATTTATTTTCACCTTCCTCCAAATTTTTTTTTTATTACATCATCTGTCATTGCTCCGACACTTTATTCTTTACCTCTTATAATACTCTTATAGTCTTATTCCCATTATTCTTTCAATTTTTGTTCATAAATTCTATACCTCATCTCATCGTCTCCTCTAACTTACTCCTCTCCGTTTATTTTCATCTTCATGGTCTCTAGTTACCAATTTCCTCGTGTTTCCTCTTGTTCCGTATTTACCATTTCCCTTTTATTTATCTCCGTTAAGTATCTTCTTACCCCATATAATAACACAAACTCCTCTTCTTTCCTTACTCCTCATACTACTATTATTCCCCTTTGCTGTTCTGGTGTTTGGCCCTTATTCTGAATGTTTTCTTTTTGAACATATTTCTGCTCGCCTCTGCTCATCTTATAAATATTTCTCTGATTTCCTACCCTCATCTTCCTCCTCTTCATCTCTTTTTAATTCTGTATTTTTTCTCAAAATACTTTTTACTTGCCTTTTTTGCTTTAATCAGTTTACCCACATTTATTTTTCTCCTCTTGATTTCCTATTGCGCTTTTATTTCTTTGTGACCTCGTACTTTCTTAGCCTCAAATAATTTTTTTTTCATTTGCTTACTCCTCCACTTCTATTTTCTTACCAATCTTAAAACTATTATCCCCCCTTTATTTATTCATTTTTCCTTTTATCAACGTATTTCACTTCGTTTACTTATCCTAATTGTGAACATATTTCTGCTCGCCTCTGCTCATCTTATAAATATTTCTCTGATTCCCTACCCTCATCTTCCTCCTCTCCATCTTTTTTTAATTCTGTATTCTTTCTCAAAATACTTTTTACTCGCCTTTTTTTGCTTTAATCAGTTTACCCACATTTATTTTTCTCCTCTTGACTTCCTATTGCGCTTTTATTTCTTTGTGACCTCGTACTTCCTTAGCCTCAAATAATTTTTTTTCATTTGCTTACTCCTCCGCTTCTATTTTCTTACCCATCTTAAAACTATTATTCCCCCTTTATTTATTCATTTTTCCTTTTATCAACGTATTTCAGTTCGTTTACTTATTTTATCCTCTTTATCCTGTCATTCTTCTTAACTTTACCCTGTCATTCTTCTTAACTCTTTATCCTGTCATTCTTCTTAACTTTACCCATCATAATTTTGAACATATTTCTGCTCGCCTCTGCTCATCTTATAAATATTTCTCTGATTCCCTACCCTCATCTTCCTCCTCTCCATCTCTTTTTAATTCTGTATTCTTTCTCAAAATACTTTTTACTCGCCTTTTTTGCTTTAATCAGTTTACCCACATTTATTTTTCTCCTCTTGACTTCCTATTGCGCTTTTATTTCTTTGTGACCTCGTACTTCCTTAGCCTCAAATAATTTTTTTTCATTTGCTTACTCCTCCACTTCTATTTTCTTACCCATCTTAAAACTATTATTCCCCCTTTATTTATTCATTTTTCCTTTTATCAACGTATTTCAGTTCGTTTACTTATTTTATCCTCTTTATCCTGTCATTCTTCTTAACTTTACCCTGTCATTCTTCTTAACTCTTTATCCTGTCATTCTTCTTAACTTTACCCATCATAATTTTGAACATATTTCTGCTCGCCTCTGCTCATCTTATAAATATTTCTCTGATTCCCTACCCTCATCTTCCTCCTCTCCATCTCTTTTTAATTCTGTATTCTTTCTCAAAATACTTTTTACTCGCCTTTTTTGCTTTAATCAGTTTACCTACATTTATTTTTCTCATAATAAAAAATGATTTGTTTACATAGATGATTTATGAATATGATTTACTTTAATTGTTAAAACATGATTGATCAATTCTTTGTATGACAGTTTTAATTGCGGGATATATTCAGCCTACGTCCAAATACCAAATCAATTTCTTCAGCTGAGAAACATGATTTACTTTAATCAGTTTACCGTTAGTACGTAGATTTTGCGCCTAATATGTGCGGTGGATGACTCTTCCACTTCTTATATTCAATCCTTCATCTACTTTTATTCCCCTTAATCACTGCTTTCATTTTCTTTTTTCAACAGATTTCTTTTCGCCTCATTTTCTCTTTTCCTTTTCCCTACCACTTTCTCTCCTCCTCACTAATACTTATTTCCCTCTCATTTTTCTTTGCATCTTCACTCCTTACTATTCGTAATGTTTCTCTTACATCATTGCCTTTTATTTCCTTAGTATATTTTTCCTCCTACTTTTTTCCACCGATTCAGATGTCCTTACATTACTCTCATTTTATTTTCATTTCTCATTATCTTTATTTTTTGTTCTTACTCCTTATAATAACGCAAATTTCTCCCCCTCTTTCCTTGGTCCTCATAATACTGTTATTTCAACTTTAAATTTTTGTTTTTCTTTCTCATTATATTTTTCCTCGTCTCCTCTATTATTACTATATTTTTCCTCATTCTGTCTGCGACTCTGTAATTACTCATTCCCCCCGGTACCTATTTCATTATCTGTGAAGAAGACCACCACATGTAAAGTCCCACATCGACGAAACTAATATAAAGAGATTTGAGTACTATATAAACTAAGGGGTTACTCCTCCCATAGCCAATTGGTTTTGGGATGGAACCTCCTTCGACTTATGAAGTGGTCAACTCTCTCGACGGGCGTGGCCCAGGCCCAATGCATAAATCTACGGATTAATATTAAATCATCTTTGTGCCTCATTATTTATTACCCCTTGTAATACTCTTTTTTCTTTCATTAATATTTTGCAGCTTCTTTCATTACCCCTCAAATACTACTGTTATAAGCCTCATTCCTGATATTTTCAGTTTCAATATATTTCTCCTCGCCTATGCTCGTTTTACTCATATTTATCTAATTTTCTATCCTCCACCACCTACTCCTCCCCATCATCATACTTCAATCTAATACTTTTTTCCCCCTCGTTTCCCCCAAACTTCATACGGAGTATTGTTTTACCCTTCATGGTACTGGTACTTTTTTTTTTTTCACCTCTTACTCATTTGCCTTTTCAGTCTTACTCTTATAATACTCTAATTTCTCTTTACCCCTAATAATACTCTTACTCCCGTTATTTTTTTACTCTTCTTTTTAAGCATGTTATACTTCACTTAACTTCTCACTTACTCCTCTCTATTTTCTTTCATTTTCATGCTCCTTAGTTACCATCTTCCTAATCATCTTAATTCCTCTTTTCCCCTAATGTGTTTCTTTTCAACATATTTCTCCTCGCTTTCACTCGTCTTACTCATATTACCCCGATTCTCTATTCTCCTTTTGCTCTTCCTCCTACTCCTCGTCATACTACTCTCTATGACCTTTTTTCTCTTTCAATTCTTCCTCATACGTCCCCTCTCGATTATCCTCCGTTCTTTATTTTCTTATTTCTCTCTTATTTCCTTACTCCTCAACCTATTGTTATTCCCCTAAATTTTTTACCTTTCTTTCTCATTATATTTTCCCTCATCTCCTCTATTGTTACTCACTTTTTCCTATTTTCTCGCTTAATTTCCTCTTACTTAGTTCGTCCACTAAGTATTTCTCTATTCATTACCCATTGTAATACATTTTTTTGGCTTAACCCTTCCCTCATTTTTTCCTACCTCTTTTCATACTGCACTTATAGCCTTCATTCCTAATATTTTCATTTTCAACACAATTCTCCTCACCTCCGCTCGTATTTCTCTTCATTCCTGATGTCTTGCTCATATTTTTCCGATTCCCAATTTTCTTCCTTTTTTCTCACCCACCTCTTCTTTTAATTATGTTTTTCTTTCCCAAAAATCTTTTTTCCTCGTCTCTTCTTCTTTTAATCAGTTTGATCTCATTTACCTTCTCTTCACTTCCTAATTCACTTTCATTTCACTGTCAGCTCTTGTTTCCTTAGCCCTCAAAAACTCTTCTTCATTTGTTTACTCTTCCGCTTCTTATTTCTTTACCCATCATAATTTTATTCATTCATTTTATTCATTCATTTTTCCTTCATCCGCGGAATTCACCTCGTTTACTCATTTCCTACTCTTAATCCTCCCATTTATTTTCACCTTCCTCCAAATATTTTTTTTATTACATCATTTGTTATTGCTCCGACTCTTTATTCTTTACCCCTTATAATAGTCTTATAGTCTTATTCCCATTATTCTTTCTATTTTTGTTCCTAAGCATTTTATACCTCATCTCATCGTTTCCTCTCACTTACTCCGCTCCGTTTATTTTCATCTTCATGGTCTCTAGTTACCAATTTCCCCGTGTTTCCTCTTGTTATGTACTTACCATTTCCCTTTTATTTATCTCCGTTATTTATTTTCTTACCCCTTATAATAACACAAATTCCTCTTCTTTCCTCACTCCTCATACTACTATTATTCCTCTCATAGTACTATTATTCCCCTTTGCTGTTCTGGTGTTTGGTCCTTATTCCGAATGTTTTCCTTTTGAACATATTTCTACTCGCCTCTGCTCATCTTATAAATATTTCTCTGATTCCCTACCCTCATCTTCCTCCTCTCCATCTCCTTTTAATTCTGTATTCTTTCTCAAAATACTTTTTACTCGCCTCTTTTGCTTTTAATCAGTTTACCCTCATTTATTTTTCTTTTCTCGACTTCCTATTGCGCTTTTATTTCTTTGTGACTTCATACTTCCTTAGCCTCAAATATTTTTTTTTCAATTGCTTACTCCTCTACTTCTATTTTCTTACCTATCCTATATTCATTCATTTTTCCTTTTATCAACGTATTTCACTTCGTTTACTTATTTTATCCTCTTTATCCTTTCATTCTTTTTTACCCCTCACAATACTCTTGATAATACTCTTTCTTCTTTACCCCTCATCGCTTATTGCTCCAACTCTTTCTTCTTTATCTCTCATAATACTCTTCTTTCCGTTATTATTATTTTTTTCTTCCTAACCACTTACATCTCATCACATGTGTTCTTACTCACTCCCCTCCAGTTCCTTTCGTCTGCATGCTCCCTAACATTTTCATGTTGTTTTTACTTTTTCTCCCTCTTAAGAATTTTATTTCATTAATATTTCGTTGTGTATTTTCTTCTTTATGCCTTATAATAATACAACCTACTCCTCTTTCCTTAGTCCTTGTAGTTCTACTACTCCTTTATTTTTTGGTTTTTATTTGTTAGTATAATTTCCCTCAACTCCTTTACTATTACTTATTTTCCCCATTTTCTCGTTTACTCTCCTATTACTCATTTCATTTACTACCTATTTTCTTATCACACCTCCTCTGCCTCACCCTTCACACCCATTGTAATGTTCTTCGTTCGTTCCTTAAACTTTTGTCTTTTACTTCTTTACCCCTCATATCACTAGCACAAAATTAAGCAAAAAAAACGCAAGAAAACCGTTTTCTATAAGAAATAGCCCCGTTGTTTCCATGGCCGTTGTTTAAAATCAAAAACAACACAAAAAAAATATACGAAACCGTTATTTATATAAAAAACAACTGTTTTTAAAATCCGTTGTTTTTGATCAAAAACAACGGTTTTTTCAAAAAAACCGTTGTATTTAATCATCAAAAACAACGGTTTTTTCAAAAAAACCGTTATAATTGATCATTAAAAACAACGGTTTTTTTTGAAAAAAACCGTTGTTTTTAATAATCAAATACAACGGTTTTTTCAAAAAAAACCGTTGTTATTGATGATTAAATACAATGGTTTTTTTTTGAAAAAACCGTTGTTTTTGATCAGTCAATGTTTTAAAAACAAAAATAAAAATTACGAATTACAATTTATATAAAATATCCAAATACAATTTATAGAAATTATCCAAATACAATTTATATAATTATCCAAATACATTTTATATGATTATCCAAATACAATTTATATATGTAACACGGTACATGTTAACGTTTTTACTATAAATAAAACTCAACGACAAAAGAAAATAAAACTAAACAACGATTACAACTCGGTGACAAATTACAACGTGATCTAAACAAGTCTACAACTATAGCCCGTAGGCGCGATTCTTCTAGTAAGATAAACTCGTGGTAGAATACTCCGGCGTCCCCTCAAGCCAGACTCGACCATACACTTCTCTTGATCTCAGTACCTACAGGGAGAGGGGTTAGTCCGGTTCACACATCACATAAATGAAAAACTAAGTATTTGTAACACCCCCATTTAGGCAAGGCGGACCCCACCTAAATAAAGGTGTCAAAGTGTTTGGGGAAAAACCCTCAACACAAAACCTGCTTAACGTCCAAACATAAATCTTAACGACAAGAGATGAAACTCAAAAACTAAAAACCATATGATGACTCAACAAATACATCATGACAATACGAGTCTACAATTTCGAAACAAAACTAACTCACTTGCCCATAGGCGCGGCACGACATCTACTAAACACACTTGAACCAAGCGACTCGCATCCCATCCGACAAAAGCCAAGCAATCCACTCAAACCATCCTTCGACTCACGGCTCCGCACCTAAGGGGTAGGGGATGACACAACAACAAAAGAAAGAAAAAGAAAGAGTTAGTCCGGTTCACAACAAAAGAACTGACTCAGATAAAACAGTTACATAAAACAACTCCAACTCGCAACTTCCTTATCATTTTCTTGTACCTGAAGCCAATTCTCAAACTCCTTATTCTTATCAACGTCCCGACACTAAATTATCAATCTTCTCAAAGTTATCGATCCATACTTTCAGTCTAACCTTGTCACGAACCAATACGTTACCGCCACGCACAACACCCACACACACACACGTATAAACAATTCATGGTCACACGCACACAAGCACATATCGCACAATCCATACTTCACTTACAAGATCACAAAATTCACATATCCGAGCTAGCATGCCACAACAATTACTAAGCAGCCACCGTTCGAGCCACATTTAACCAACTCGTATGTTAAAGAACCGAACATCAATGATTTTATAATAATTAAGGCATTCACCCACACGTAAACCACTTCCATACTCAACATAATGTGTTCAAATACTCACGCTTCATTCTAATATTCCATACGTACATACTTAAGTCTCATGAAGATGAAAATACTCAAAAACCGAGATCATAACGCCTACAACAAAGCCTGGCCAGCAGCTATACCACAAGAGTTTTCTCATTTACACCTACCTACTTCACTCCAAAGCACCTCACAATGTAACAAACACATATCATCTCCCAAACACACACATATATAACCCTCCATATGACATCATAAACCACCACCACCAAGGCCAAACCCGACCCTAAGCATCATCACCACACCCACTGCACATGGCAGCAGCCTCGACAACATAACCAAACAAAAAGCAGTAGCAGTCCATAAGATAGCGTAGTAGCAGACCTTTATTTAGCGTAACAGCAAACAGTAGCAGCATTACACGGTAAACAACACGTATGAAGTACTAAAGCAGGAGACAACAACACAAGCAACAACATACTTTAAGCGTGAACATCAAAACACTCGACAATAACATTGTTACAAAAAGACAGCAGCAACCGAGTCATACTTCAAACCTCACTCAGCCTAAATACTCCACTACTAGGTATAATTCACACACACACAAACTACGTCTATTAACGTATTCGACGCAGCAACAATATCACAATCCAATAGCGACCACTACGGCCTACTGCCTACAAAGAAAGAACGCAAGAATAATAGCAGACACTCAGAATAATGACACACAGAGTAACAAACGCAACAAAAGACTACATAGACTGTAGCAAAACAGCACGCACAACAGCTCTATTACTCGACATAAGTAGCGATAAACTTACTCGGGAAACACTCCTCACCTTATCCGTTCGTACACACAATATATAATACTTCAGGACGCAATTAACTTGCACACACGTATAAACCCGTCAAACCACACACCGAGTTCACACCTACAGTGCCACAACAATTAAACAATAACAACCACCATACGCTGCCAAAATAACAGCAACTCATACCGCACTTACCTTCTCAGCAATTCGAACTTACATTCACGGCAGTTCCTGGCTCGTACACACACACAACTCGGTCATAACACACAATTACATCAATCACGCAATAATACAACACCAACACCGGACTAAGTAAGGGAGAGCCCTTACCTAATTAAGAGAGAACTGAATCCACACTCGAAAACACCGCAAAAGACACCAACTGGAGTAAACTGACTTGAAATCACCTCCAACGCACTCCAAGCTACACACAACACTACTAATATCAATTACAACTATCATACAACTTAATCGACACTTAAAATCGTGACAATCGCGTCAAAATCGAAAAGCCCCAATTATTAGGTCAAAAATCGATTGAAACTGAACTTGAAAGATTAAAAACGAGTTATACCTCTAATTAATAGTAGGATTACTCTAAAAGTCGACGAACCCGACGAATTTAACCCAAATTCGAGCCAAAAACCTGACCACACCGACCAATCACGAGCAGGGCAGAAAACGTTGTGGTGGTGCTACGTCAAAGTCGTGGTGGTAGCTCGTGGTGGCGTGAGATGGCGGCGAAGCTGAGGGACGGTGGATGTTGTGGTGTGGTGGTTGGTGGTGAAAGAGAAAAACCATGGTGGTGGTGATGAAGGAGAAAAACGATGAAGGAGTTAAAAGGAATGTCGATGGGACGATAGAGTGATGAGAGGGAGAGATTAGGTTATTTTGTATTATTATCATTTGTTTTGGGTCCATCCAAGACTATTATAATACCACCATCATCATCATCATCATCATCATCATCATCATCATCATCATCATCATCATCATCATCATCATCATCATTATTATTATTATTATTATTATTTGTTTTTATATAAAATTACACTTAAAATAATATAAACTCGTATGTAAGTTCGACTTAAAATATATAACCCGACTTAAAATATGAGACTCGCTTATAACAAGATACGCAAAAATACGAAGTATTACAGTATTACTGAAAGGAAACGAGGCACGAGAACTCTAGGGCCTATCCAACGTACACAAGGCTTACTTACCTTTCTTTGCATTCTTCCAATCCCGTACTTAATATAATATACTAACAGAAGAACATACTTACCATACATTTCCAACCCTGTCGTTTACTTCTCATCGAAAGTCTCGTGTACAATCAATTCCACATTCTTTTCGATCTCAACGCAACCTCATTCACAATTTTTATAGCCGAACTCATATACGATATAAGTTGCAAACTCAGCTCATGAGCAACTCAAGTACAAAAATAATTAGCAATCTCATAAGCAACTCGTGTATAAAACACATATTCAAGCTCCTCGTACCTCATAACTCATACGATTTTACTTATAAACGTTATTTAAAATGTCATTTCTATTATGGTATCTAAAATATGGTATATAAAATATGGTATATGAAATAATTAGTATATTTATGATAAAAAAAAAATATTGTCATTAGTATAAAATTTACAAAATCTCTTATTCAATATATTATACTAAATTTGTCACCTTAGAATCTAAAATTATGAGCCATTTAATTTTCTTATTTAAATTTTTTACCAAATTCTATTTTTTTTATATATAGAAAAATAATTCATAGTTTATAGTGTAGGATTATATCGGTATATAGTCCTTAAAATCACAGGATTATAATGAAAAACCTTTATATGATAGTCATAAAATAGAAATTGCATAACATAGTAAAGAGATTTAGAATTAACCTTTTAATCCTTGAAATCGGCCTAAGAACAATACCAAAAATATGGTATCTCCTAATCGAAACACCCAAGATATGATTGTGATATGCCTCTTGAATTGCTAGAAAAGTTAGAGAGGAAACAGTTTTTCTCTTTAGGATTTTGTGTTGTGAATGTGATGAATGAATTAGAGTGGAATTAGAATAAAATTAGGAAAGTAAATATACTCCTCTCCATCCAATATGGCCGGCCTCTATATTGTATTTGGGGAGATATAATTCTCCTCAAATACTTCACTTGTTGATCAAGATACAAAGTGTATCGGGTCAGAATGTATCTGGACACTATTTTCTTGGTCATTTTACCTTATAATATAATGCAATATATTACTAGTGTCATCTGTATGGACCGACTATAATATACTATAAATATCCTTATATTTATAATTTGCTAATTAATTATAACGGTTTATATTTAATTAGCTTGCATTATACACAATAATTAAATATAACATTTTATATTCAATTTACGAATTACATTTAATTCGTCTCAGCTAATATTATTTAATCTGTATTAAATAGCCGGATCACTATTACACTGACTAACATTTTAGTCAGTAACATCATCACACTGACTAACATTTTAGTCAACAACACTGACTAACCGTTTAGTCATAAAGTAAGGCATCGATATGATCATTTTCTCAAATAATCATATCTCTCAAACACATCCTTTAGGTGTGACTCTTAGGGACCAGTTGATCACCGCCATCTGTATGACAATAACGTCAAACTTATCTAGCAAGCCAACCGTTATCGATAAACGTTAATCAACTGATTAAATACGAAATGTACCCTGTGTACCTTTAGAGATTTATTTATGTTATTGCACTAACTGTGGAGGACACTAACTCCAACAATCTCCCACTTGTCTGTACAAGTGTAGGTGCGATAACCGATTCTCATATCCATAATAAATTTCTCCCTCTCAATGTAAACCAATTTGCAAAATCTGTATTCTCAAAGGTCGTAGTTTACAAGTGATCAGTATCAAGAGTGGTTTCCCCGACTAGAGAGTAACTTAACTGATAAACGAATCAATATTCGAGCATGGCCATGCATTTTCAGTTACAGCTCCTCGAGTGGCCCTGAGAAAAATTATTATAACTCGATAGAAGTTGGATATTTTCCTCAACTCAAATCCTGCAGATGTAAGCGCAGCATGAAATGACCCAGTGAAAATCTACCTGGCCTTCTGTTACGGTCGACCTTGAGAAAGAAACCAAAGTCACCCAAAATCTGCCTTAATCTCAAGAGACAGTCGATAGTCAAAAGAATCGACTCTAGGAACACTATGGATGTCCTATCCACGACCCGGCACCTAATGTTCTGAAACATTTAGGACTCCATGTAGTCGTCACAAAAAATTGTCCTGCGCGATTTCAGTAAACCTGCATCTGTGATCGATCAGTCAACAGTTTGACTTATGGCTTGTTGAACCCACCATCAATCGACGTCACAAAATAATCGCCTGAGTTATCAGCTCGTATAGGCGATCACGGACCAAAACAAAATATAAAGCAGTTCAGTTCACTTTGAGGTGTTCAACGTTGTCTGTACAACCCTCATGAAAAACAATATATAAAACAAAACGATGATTTTATTAGAAGTTTTAGGAAAAACAAGTGTCAAATCCATACAAACAACTAATACAACTCAGGAACACACTTAATTCCCATGGATTTAACGTGCCCTTCATGCTTATCGTATCTCAACGGTTTAGTGAGATGATCTGCTACGTTATCATCCGTGGCAATCTTGTCAATCACTATCTCCTTCTGTTCCACGTAATCTCGGATCATGTGAGCCTTCCTTTGCACGTGCCGAGACTTGTTGCTGGACTTCGGCTCCTTTGCCTGGAAGATGGCACCACTATTGTCGCAATAGATGGTGATCGGGTCATTCGAACTAGGAACTACAGTTAGTCCTTGTAAGAACTGACGCATCCATATAGCTTCCTTCATGACCTCACGGCGACATAGTACTCGAACTCAGTCGTGGAATCTGCTATAACTGTTTGTTTGGAGCTTTTCCAGCTGACCGCAGCGCCATTTAGAGTAAAAACGAATCCAGATTGAGATTTCGAGTCATCTCGATCCGTCTGGAAACTAGCATCTGCGTAACCGATTGCGCATAGCTCAGTGTCTCCTCCATAAGGACTCACTTTTATACTTCATTAAGTAGACATAACCATATCTACTCAAATCGTCCGTGAAAGTGATAAAATACCTATAGCCATCTCTAGCGTTGATTGACATAGGTCCACACACATCAGTATGTATGAGTCCTAATAGGTCAGCAGCGCGCATTCCAATACCTTTGAAGGAAATTCGAAACATTTTGCCTATAAGACATGATTCACATGTGCCAAAAGTTTCATAGTCAAATGGAGCGATTGTCCCATTATCAATGAGCTTTTTCACGCGTTTCTCATTTATGTGTCCCATACGGCAATGCCATAGATAGGTTTGATCTTTGTCACCAACCTTTGCTTTCTTGTTACTCACATGCATAATTTCTGTGGTTTGATCTAAAACATAAATTCCGTTCATGGAAACTGCTTTACCATAAATCATTTCATTCAAAGAGAAAATACAGCTATTATTCTTTATTAAAAATGAAAATCCTTCTTTATCAAGAACGGATCTGTAAATAATATTTTTGGATAAACTAGGTACATAGTAATGCTTATTCAGAAATAACTCAAATCCGCTCGGGAGTTGGATTACATATGTTCCTACTGAAACGGCAGCAACTCTTGCTCCATTCCCCACTCGCAGGTCTACATCATTTCTTGCCAGAGTTTTGATGTTTCTTAGGCCCTGCAAATGATTACACAGATGAGAACCACAACCAGTATCAAGTACCCAAGTTCCGAAACTTGCATGGTTAATCTCAATCATATGAATAAAAGAAGACATACCAACAGGAGCGACGCGGCCTGCTTTTATGTCCTCAAAGATACACGGGCGATTCGCCTCCAGTGCCCAGACTTGTGGCAATGGTGGCACTCCATGCTTTGCTTAGCTTTTGCCTTGCCTTGTGAGCTGCCGCTAGCCTCACCAGGCCCAGTCTTTGCAATCATCGGCTTCTTAAATTTCGGCTTTCCTACAGTTAGGTTAATCGGAGCCTTACCCTTACCCTTGCTCTTGTTGCCTATCATGAGAACATCTTGTTTCATGCTCCCACTCAACTTCAGATCACTCTCCGTCTGTACGAGGAGTGAGTGAAGCTCATGCAGACTTTTCTGCATGTCATTCATGTAATAGTTTGCCCTAAAGTGGGCATACCCATCATGAAGGGAGTGGAGCACTCGATCAACGATGATCTTCTCATCGATCTTGCAACCAAGCTCCTCCAGTTTTTCGACATTCTCGATCATGTCGAGAAGGTGTGGACCAACCGGTTGGCCCTTCTGGAGTTTCGCTTCAAAGAAGCGAGTGGTATACTCGTAACTCTTGATTCTCGGTGCTTTCGAGAACTCCTTAGTTAGAGTGGTGAAAATCTTGTTTGCACCTTGGGTTATGAACCGCCTTTGCAAATTTGATTCCATTGAATAGATGATGCGTTACGTATCGCACCCGCCTCCATCATGAAATCACTATAAACATAGGCTTCATCTGCTCCTGCATCGGGAGCTGGTTTAGTCGGCAGTGGCTCAGTCAAGTACTTGAGCTTACCGTCAGCGATGGCGGCATTCCGTAATGCGGCCTCCCAATCAGAAAAGTTGGACCCATCACTCTTCAGTCGAGTTGACAGATTCATGGTGCCTATAAAAATTCTAAGCCATGATTCGCGAGCTAGTGTGGCACTTGGCATTGGTTCGTCAGTACGTACAGCCAGTTGTTGTAATAGTTATATCTGTATATAACGAATTCGAAACTGTGAAAAGAAAGAAGAAGAGACAAGATAAGAAATCATGGTTTTAAAGGTTTAAGTCGAAAAGCAATAACGTTTTAATGCAATGACTCGTGCACTCATATAATCGACCTCCCTCGAGAATTATATAAGCGATCCCAAGACTCAATTTCTTTAAATTGATAAGCCAACCTCTTGGCTAATTCTACTGTTAGAATTCTTGGTCGATAGATTTCAGTAAATCCTATCTATTAGTCCATTATAATTACGAGATATTACTCGAACTATAATGTTGAGGTAAAATAGGTCAACACATACTACTTACCCAACGTAGAAGGGGTCATGTGGAGAGTAGGGTCCTACATGCCTACCGACGAAGAAGGGGCTCATAGCAGCTCTTACTATAAAGACTAATCTCAATTTTTTAAATAGAGGAAGGTCCCATCATCTCATTTTAATTCATTTTAAGTGAACAAATATCTACCATTTACGTGAATGATTAATTTGAGGTGATAGCCCTAAACGAATGACATCCGTATGTCAATGAAAAAGATGCAACAATATGATCCATTTTCATGCGTATTAGGTGGTTTGGTTTAGTTTAGGCGGAATATGATGCTACTATCTAACGTGAATGCAATGAAAAACGGTAAAAGAAAACGCAAAAACGAAAAGACACCTAATGTGGCCTATCCCTATGAAAATAAAGACAAATACAAATTGGAATCCATCCATGGACCCTAAGCTTGTCTTCATTCTTCATCTTGGGCTTTAAGTGGGAGTCCATCTTGAATCTTCATCTTGAATCTTCTCAAAATACATATTTTTGAATTACAAAATAAACCTATTTACATTCTAATTCAAAATATGCCAAAAATAATAAAATTACAAGATGGGAGATTCGAGATCTCAAAAATACAACCAAAATTATGTTTCCTTCATTACGAAAACATAATCTTCTATGGCTACACTAGTAAATTACAACCGTTTGTACAAAAAATTAATGCGTAAATAAACCATTCAAAAAATCCATTCACAAACATATATAGCATCAACTAAACAAAATAAAACCAATGCATACGAATTGATTAAATCCAAACCACCTCTTTTAAATGATTATAATTATGTAACAATTCCTTAATTGTTCATAATATCTTAATCAAAACATAATCCAAAAGAAATAATTTATATTATCAGTATAACATAAATTAGATCACAAAAATATTTTAAACTTCTTTAAAATATTAGGTATCACATTTATTATGAACTGCTTCACAATAAAACAAAATATATTATCTTTATAATATAACAACAAAAAAATTTTCCAAAATAAAAGCAGAAAACCGGCCAAAACAAAATCTAAACCAATTTTTTTTATTTTGTAAAACTTTCGGCCATATTAAAAATTAATCCGAAATATTATTTTTTTATTTTTTTTATTTTTATTATTGTTAATTAAAACTTTCGGCCAAATTAACAAAACAATATTAAAATAATAAAAAAATTCGGCCAACTAATGAACAATGAATTAAACCGTTTCAATTCAATTATGTTAATAATTAGATCGATACTAACTCAATTTTAATCCGTATTAAACATTGATTTAAGAGATTCAAAATAACCTTTTAATTTAAACATCTTAAACATATAGATCTAATGATTAACAAACTCATATGTTCATTAACATACAAAAATTTGGTCCTTTAACGTTTTAATTCAATCGGTATTAAATCAAAACTTATACAAAATCATATGTTATAGTTTTAACATCTTAAAACATTGATAAATATGAATCAAAAGGACCAAAATAAGCCATAACAAACACAAAAACACACGGCCAACATAAGAAATCAATTCGGCCAAAGTGAAATTAAAACCGTGGCCATAGAAAATCAATTTAAAATCATACAAATTTGATTTTTATGAAAACCATATAAAAATATCATGTGCCCTACGGCTCTGATACCACTTGTAGGATTATATCGGTATATAGTCCTTAAAATCACAGGATTATAATGAAAAACCTTTATATGATTTAAAGTCATAAAATAGAAATTGCATAACATAGTAAAGAGATTTAGAATTAACCTTTTAATCCTTGAAATCGGCCTAAGAACAATACCAAAAATATGGTATCTCCTAATCGAAACACCCAAGATATGATTGTGATATGCCTCTTGAATTGCTAGAAAAGTTAGAGAGGAAACAATTTTTCTCTTTAGAATTTTGTGTTGTGAATGTGATGAATGAATTAGAGTGGAATTAGAATAGAATTAGGAAAGTAAATATACTCCTCTCCATCCAATATGGCCGGCCTCTATATTGTATTTGGGGAGATATAATTCTCCTCAAATACTTCACTTGTTGATCAAGATACAAAGTGTATCGGGTCAGAATGTATCTGGACACTTTTTCCTTGGTCATTTTAGCTTATAATATAATGCAATATATTACTAGTGTCATCTGTATGGACCGACTATAATATACTATAAATATCCTTATATTTATAATTTGCTAATTAATTATAACGGTTTATATTTAATTAGCTTGCATTATACACAATAATTAAATATAACATTTTATATTCAATTTACGAATTACATTTAATTCGTCTCAGCTAATATTATTTAATCTGTATTAAATAGCCGGATCACTATTACACTGACTAACATTTTAGTCAGTAACATCATCACACTGACTAACATTTTAGTCAACAACACTGACTAACCGTTTAGTCATAAAGTAAGGCATCGATATGATCATTTTCTCATATAATCATATCTCTCAAACACATCCTTTAGGTGTGACTCTTAGGGACCAGTTGATCACCGCCATCTGTATGACAATAACGTCAAACTTATCTAGCAAGCCAACCGTTATCGATAAACGTTAATCAACTGATTAAATACGAAATGTACCCTGTGTACCTTTAGAGATTTATTTATGTTATTGCACTAACTGTGGAGGACACTAACTCCAACATATAGTTCATCATATATATAGTTCATATTTTAAAACCATTATATAAAGTTCATTTTACATAACGAGTATAAATTAATACCCTTTTTTTTTTAAGTTATTTAAAACGGTTTTTTTATTGAAAATTCATTTTTTTGGTTTTTTAGTCAAAAATAACGATTTTTTAGTAAAAACCGTTATTTATAGTCTAAAGACAAAAACAACGGTTTTTTTTTTTTTTTTTTTTTTATAAAAACCGTTTTTTATAGTCTATTGGCAAAAACAACGGTTTTTTTTAGTAAAAACCGTTATTTATAGTCTAAAGGCAAAAACAACGGTTTTTTTTTTATAAAAACCGTTTTTTATTCTTTTCTGACAAAAATAACGGTTTTACATACGAAACCGTTATTTAAAGTCTAAGTCAAAAACAACGTATTATTACAAAAAACCGTTATTTATAATATCCCCGTTGTTTATAGTTTTTTTTTTTCGTTGTTTTTAATGATGGGTTTCATTTGGCGCCTAAAGATTTAACAACGAAAATTTTTAGGTCGTTGTTTATAATATTATAAACAACGAACTTTGCATTTTGTGTTGTTTTTGGGTCGTTGTTTTTGCTCTATTTTGTAGTAGTGTATACTTCTTTTATAGTCCTCATTTCTAATATTTTCCTTGTCAACATATTTTTTCTCACCTTCGTTCATCTAACTCAAATTTTCCCGATTCCTCATCATCATCCTCCTCCTCCTCCTCCCCTACTAATTTTGTCTTTGTTTCTTTCCTCTCATCTTTTCCTTTAATCAATTTGCTCTCATTTACCTTATTTCTCTCCATTTTCTTTTCCGCTTTCAACTCTCTTCGCCTCTTACTTCTTTAGCCCTGAAATACTCTTTTTCATATGCTTACTCCTCCGCTTCTTATTTTCTTACTTGACATAATACTATTATTCCATTTATTCCTTCATTTTTCTTTTCTTGGCATATTTCACCTCGTTTACTCATTTCCGACTCTTTATCCCCTCAAATATCCTCACATTCCTCCTAATATTCCTATTCATATCATCGATCATTGCTTCGACTCATTCTTCTTTACCTATACTATTGGTGTCCTTATTCTTTTATTATTTCTTCCTAAGCTTCGTACACTTCATCTTATCTCTTCGCACTCACTCCCCTCCATTTTCTTTCATCTTCATACTCCCAACCATTTTCCTATTGTCTTTCCTTTTACTCCATACGTACCAATTTCCTTTCATTTATCATTTGGCATTTTTCTTTTACCCCTTATAATAACACAAACTACTCATTCTCTTTCGATGCTCCTCATACTACTCCTTTTTTGTTTTTTTTTTTGTGTATTTTTTCCCTCGTCTTCTCTTCTATTACTTATTTTTTCCCCATTTTCTCCCCTACTCTCATTTTACTCAATTCCACCACTACTTATTCTTCATCACAATTTCTCCATCTAATCATTCATTTCCTCTTGTAATATTGTTTTCTCTTTCCTTAATAATTTGTTTCTTCTTTTCTAACCCCTCATATATAACCCTCATCTCTAATATCTCCTTTCTCAACATATTTCTCCTCGTTTTTGCTTGTCTAACTCAATCTTCCGCAATTGCCTATCATCCTCCTCCTCCGCCGCCTCGTACTCTCTTTTTAATTTTGTTTGTATTTCTAAATATACATTTCTCTCTTCTCTGGTCCTTTTAATCAGTTTGCTCCCATCTACCTTCATTATCTCCACTTCTTATTGCGCTTTCACTTCTCTATCACCTCTTATTTCATAAGGTCTCAAAAATTCCTTTTCATTTGTTTACTCCTCCGCTTCTTCTTCCCTTACTCTTCATAATACTATTATTCCCATTATTCATTCAATTTTCCTTCCTTAGCGTATTTCACCTCGTTTACTCATTTTCGACTCTTTATTCCCTCATTTCTCCTTACCTTCCTCCTAATGTTTATTTTCATATCAGCGCTTATTACTCTTACTCTTTATTCATTACCCCTCATTATTCTCTTATTCCCGTTATTCTTTTAATATTTCTTCTTAAGTATCTTACACCTCATCTCATCATTTCTCATTCACTTCTCTCCATTTCTTTTCGTCTTCATGTTGTCTACCATTTTTCTAATGTGTCTCCTCTTGCTCCTTACTTCACATATCCTTTTCCTTAATTCCCAATTAATTATTTCGTACCCATTATAATAGCCCAGATTTTTTCTTCAGTTTCCGTACTTCTCGTATTGCCACTAATCCCCTTATTTTTTTTGTTTTTCTTTCTTAGTACATTTTTTTCTCATCTCCTCTACTGTCACTTATTTTCTTCCATTTTCTCACCTAGTCTTCTCTTACTCATTGCCCCCACCAATATTTTCTTATCACACTACTCGCATCATCCTGCATTACCCCTTGTAATACTCTTTTTAAATTCATTAATTTGTTGTCTCCTATTTCGTTACCCCCATACATTAATTTTATAGCCCTAATTCCTAATGTATTTCTTTTCAACATATTTCTCCTCGCCTTCGCTTGTCTAACTCATATTTCTCCGACTCCATATCTTCCTCGCTTCATCCTCATCTCCTTCTAATTTCGTGTTTATTTCTTAACATTTTTTTTTGCTTCGTCTTGTTTTAATCAATTTGCTACCACTTTACTTTTTCTTCTCCCCTTTTTATTCTGATTTCATTTCTCTGTCACCTCATATTTCCCTACCCTTAAAACACTCTTTTTCATATGCGTACTCCTCCCCTTCTTATTTCTTTACCCGTCATAATACTATTATTCCCTTTATTCATTTATTTTTCCTTCTTCAATGTATTTCACCTCATTTACTCATATGCTACTCTTAATCCCCTCAAATATCCTTACCTTCCTCCTAATTTTCTAATTCAGATCATCGATTATTGCTCTGACTCATACTTCGTTACCCTTAATAATACTCTTAATCAAGTTATCCTTTAATTTTTTTCTCTTAAGCATCTTACACCTCAACTTATCATTTCTGACTCACCCCCTCCATTTTCAAACGTCTTTAAGCTCCTTACGATTTTCCTATTGTTCTCTTCTTGCTCCCTACTTACTATTTCCCTTTCATTTATCCTTTGGTATTTTTCATTTACCCATTATAATAACACAAACTATTGTTTTTTTTTACATACTCCTCATACTACTATTAGTAGCCAATTTTTTTTGTTTTTCTTTTTCAATATATATTTTTTTTCCTCGTCTACTCTACTATTACGTATTTTTCCCGATATTCTCGTATACTCTCCTTGTACACCTTTTTCCTACTACCTATTTCCTTATCACATCTCTTACGTCTCATCATTCTTTACCCCTTGAAATATTTTTTTTTTATATCTTAATCATTTGCCGCTTCTTTCCTTACCCCTCAAATACTGCTCATATAAACCTAATTTCTAATGTTTTAGTTTGAAGAATGAAGGTACTTCTACAAAATCCTTTGAGTAAAATTTCCCTTTATCAAAGCTACAATCCCACAATATTATATGTTGAACAATATTTTCAACAACGGACTAATTTCTCAAATCAATCATACTTCAAAGTGCTAAACACTTTAAGTAAAATTTACTACAGAAAATTAGAGAAGTTTGATATAACTTCCAAATTGTTGTAATAATTGTTGTATTATGCTGGATAACCAAAAAGAGGTGCGAAAAAATGATAGAGAAATTAGTATTAGGGAGATTTATTTACATATGTCAAATACAAATATGAAATGTGAGATTTATAAATAGCGCTATAGAAGTCAAATACGAATACTTATTGTTGGAGTATGTGTCCTCCACAATAGTGCGATTACTTAATAAATCTCAATTAAGGAATACATGGGGATAATCCTGTATTATTGTCAATTGATTAACGTAAATCAATAACGGTTGGCTGACTAGAGTTTGACGTTATTGTCGTGAGAACTGCCAGAATCAATTGATCCCTTTAAGTCACACCTAAAGGAACATGCTCCAAATATTAAAGCTAATTAATTGTATGAGATACGATTAGATTAGTGACTTGATAATTTGACTAACGGTTAGTCGGTGAAATTAGTTTAGAGAGAAATCGAGTTGTGAACTCGGACGATTGAATTTTATATCGATAAAATTACAAGAGAAGATGAGAATTAGTGATTAAACGTTAATTCACTAATTATGTATATTTTACTAATGAGATTAGTGAAAGTATATTTTTAATATATGTGTAAAGTGTACATGTATATTAAGGAAGAGTTTAATTGATTTACACTTTATTATATTAGATAATTAAGTGATAAATTATATCTATTTGTGGGACAAATATTGGAAAAACAAAATGGACCCATTAGGCCCTAATGGACCGTCCAAAATGGGAGAAGAGAATAGAAGATTCCTTCTTGTCATTTTCCTAATTGTTTTCCATTTGCATGTGAGAACATCATCATTACTTTGCATGTAATTGTTCTAAACTATGCAAGACTCTTTCTCTCTTCTCTTGGACCAAAATGGCCGGCCCCCTTCAAGTGTGCACAACACACTTCCTTTTGTTTTTTGCTTATAAAAACACAAGGCTTTGAGAGATAAAGCAATTCATACAATTCTTTTACATCTCTCTATTATTCTCTCTAAATATATTTCTCATATTATTCTTACTAAGAGTTAGTAACAATAATATTATTTACATATTATCAAGTTAATACTAAGCTATTTCTAGATCAAAATACTTAGTATTTTGGAGTGTGTTCTTGGGTGCTTCTTTTAGGAGGTTTCCTACTTTGGAAACTCGGGTTTTTGGAGGATCATCCTAAGCTTAAACTCAAGAAACAAAACTAGAAAGGAGTTCTAGTTTTGTGCCCAAATTTCCCTTTAAAGAAAGGTATAAATTTCTAATCTTGTAAACAAAGTGAATTTGTACTACATAGATCTTGCTAAATCAAATTGGAGTAATTTGATTTACAATAATATTTGATTAGTGATTGGGATGAGATCCCTACAAGTGGTATTAGAGCCAAGGCTTGTAGTTACAAATTTATTTTGTTGTTTTTGGAGTTTTATATATTTATTGAGAATAAATATGATAAAATCCGAAAATGGTGTTAAAAGTTGTTTTAACACGAGATTTTTATTTCATGCAAAGTTTCTGGTCTCATGAAGTTACTGGTCAAATTTCGTAATTTTTGAAATTTTTTTGCTAATTAAAATGATTTTCATACAAAACCGAGTCAAAAAATGAGTTTTTGGCTAAAATAATTACTATAAATAGTTATATTTTGAATCTGGTCACGAAATTGTTACACAGTGATATTTCATATTTATACATTCTGCATGTAAATTTTCAAAGTCAGAGTTTGAGTTTTGAATATTTATTCATTTATTTGTTTAAAATCGGTATATAATGCATTTTATGTCCAAAAATAAAGTAAACGTTGTTTTCTGGACATGAAATTTATACCAATATTTTTATACATTATGAGGATGCTCTCGTATAAATTTGGGATTTTTCCTCACTGTTTAGACGTTTTCTTGATTTTATGAGATAAAATCGATGAAATCGTATGTTATTTTATATAAAATAATTCGTAAATATTTTCTGACCAAATTTTTCTTTTCTGATATTTTGGAAGTGTTCCAGAATATACAAAATTTTTTCAAAATAAAAATGATTTTATTTTATTTTATTTTATTTTGATTTTATAAAGTTTTATTCATAAAAAGTTATGATTAAAGTACATCTAATTAGCAAATGACCAAGTTTATGAACTAATATCACCATGAATTAGTGAAAACTAATTTTGAGTGTTCTAAATCAGTTTAGAAGTTTTAGTTCAAGCTTAAAAGGTGTTTTAAGCATTATTGATTAATATAAGATTAATCGATTAAAAATGAGATCGGTTTGAAACGAATTATTGCGATTATTGTTTAGGGCGATTTTGACATGTTTTTATTTATAAGCTTTACATTATGCATGTTTGGATGAATGTTTATTATTGAATGAATGTTTGTTCTTACTAGTATGGCCATAGTTTGTTATATTTTTACCGATATTGCCCGTAATGAAAGGGAATATCGTGTGGTTTGTAATTAAATGCGATCTCGTATCGCCGGTTTGTAATTTAATAGTTTATTTCATTTATAAATGTATAATAGGATTGCTATGTATTCATTTGTAATTCATACTTGTAACTATTTGTAAAATCAAAGACCGGCGATGGAGATCGATACTTGAGCCTGTAAGAGTTCTAAAGCTTGCAAGGAGGAGCTTGGATCAAGCCCATATGAAGAGGGACCAAAGGAGTTGGTTTCCAATTTGTAACTCCTTGTATTTTTAATTACTTTTAGGTGGCCATACTAGAATTGTGCTTGCTTTATCATGCTTGTTTGTTTGCTTATTTTCCGCACACATGCCAAAATCGCCATGCATGCCACGATATCCCACTATGATTGTAGATTTAAGTCACGATTCCTAAATTAGTTCACTTATAAAGAATTTTATGACTAAAATTGACAAGATCACCCACAAATTTGAGATTAAGCCTTTCCAAATGTAGCGACTATGAACCCCATGTTCGTGAGGACCTCCGCGACGTGGAACCTTGTTACCATGGGTAAGTAGTGGGAGGAAGTCCCTTGCTAATTTGGTTTGGACTCAACCGAATAAGAGTTTGTGGATACCCATATCCGTACCCTCCCGCACAAAACCCTGTGATGTATCACGGACTTTTATTACGCATGTTTAACGTTGACTTATACGGTTCTAACTAATGTCGAATTCATTTTGAGTCGTTTTAAATGTTAAAATGTTTAAGGTCGCATCACATCGCATTTAAATAACGTTCATTTTGTCCATTTGGAGTCTAGCTTGGTCCCTGTCCTGCTTCATTTGGCATGAGCTTCGCATTCGCACTACAATTAGTCCTTTTACATTAACAAGGTCTAATTCAGCATTCCTAAATTCCTAAATTTAGGCCCGGTAGCTAAAACCGCTATTTAGCCCCCTCTTACACAAAATACAACTTCACGTCTTACCTTATTCCACAAAATGCAACGAAATACACCTTTTACATTTTTCGGTCTCGCCCAAACTGAGCCCAAACCCAAGCCTTTGGCCCGCACTCCAAAGCCCCGAACACCACAAAATATCTCAGGATTATCCTAGCTGCTTTCTTGAGCCACACGCCCAAATTATCACGTAATCTTTCAAAGATTTCACAAATGTAAACTAGGAAATTAGGCACAGAACCACACCTCCAAACCGCACAAATTTTATGCGGTTGAGGGGAAACCGCATAAGGCTATGCGGTTTTCCCTGGCAACCGCATAAGCCTATGCGATTCCTAGGCCTGTTTTTATCCCCTTATTTCCTAATTTCTTCGAGGTTTTTAGTATATATAGAGCCCTATACCAGACCTCGAAACACACAATTTACAACCAGAATACATCCTTTACACCACAAATTCTCTTATCTTACACTTTTGCATCCACAAAAGCCTCAAGCACTCAAATCCTTGAGTTCAACACACCATCCCGTGTTGAATTCACCCTCCTTTCTAGTTCAAGAAGCGAAGCTCGCTGATCTGGCGTCGGGACAAGGTAGGTACCGATCCACTTGGATCAAAGCTTTTTCTTATTTTCTATGGACTAACAAAGGGGACTACACTCTAGCGCCGCTTTGGCACCCGAGCGCGCTTGCCTCCCAAGTGTTCTTATTACTTCGGGTACACTCCATATCCGATGACACGCCAAAGTCGCATAAGCAACCGACCTTATAAAATAAACCAATGGACAATTGAACTTTATTTTATTTGTATGCATCTTGCACCTTCTTGTTTTGCATTAAAATCAACTTAAACAATGAATTCGACCTTTAACTGAACCGTATTCGTTAACTAGTTAAACATGCTAAACTGAGGGTTTTAATCAATCTTTTTGCATCCAGATCTGCATTCTTTTACAAACTTATCGCACTTGTACGTAGCGATAACATTAGCTCAAATATCATCTTACATGGATTGTTCTAGGTCAGTAGAGGCTATTTTTACATAGGCTTTTCTAAAAGGTTTTCATAAATCATTATTTGAATTAACTCTTTTTCTAAAGTACCCTCACCCCAATCCAACTGGTTTCACAAGCCTTAGATCTAGGGGTGTCGGCGTGCTCCAAAATCTAAGAACATGTTTTTAGCTTAGAACATGGTAGCAGGTTCCTATTTTCCGCGATAAATAGGTGGCGACTCCATAACAGTTCTTAAAGGTTTTTCCAACTTAATCTTTTTTAACTTTAAAATCCGCCCTTAGGCAAGACGCCGAGTTGGGTCCGATCCCGGGTTCCACAGTTTGGCGACTCCGCTGGGGACATCTTATTTTTAAAACTTAAAACTAGCTTTTTCTTTTTAAAAATAAAGAGGTGAAACTTGAAAGCCTTGAACAATCCAAGTACACATATTTGAGCTATGCACATTCGTTTAGAGTCCATTCCTTTTGGAATCTAGGCACCCTTTACACCCTTGAGAGGTGGTTCCAACACGCAGGCTTGTCCACTCGATAAAGCACGTGCAGGACTAACTTTCCTCCCTCCTCCACGGCTGTCAGAACGATTATCTCGATCAGCCCAAAGGTTCTCTCTAGAAAACCTATCGCCCTGTGAAGGAAATAGAGGGGTTAAGTATCTGCCAAAGCGTACTCGAGGTAGTTGGAGGTGTACCCGACTGACCCTTTCACCCTTTGAGTCATACGTACAAGTTCGAGGCCATGCACTCCATGGTCCCTTTTCAAAACAAGCATATGCATTCATATCTTCGAAAACTCGCCAAAACGTTTCAAAGATAAATGAACCTAACATCTAACACCTTTCCAAACAAAACTATCGCGAATTTTTGAAACAAGCTTTTTCAAAACTTCCCTTTTTCACTAACAAGCAAAAACCCGAGCAAGGATTAAAGCGCAAGCTCGAGGATTTCAATCCCCTAGGTCATACGGCCTAGGTTCTACATTTAACATCCTCGGTTCGACTTGCTAATCACTCTCGAGCCGAATCCTTCTTCTTTTACACATCCGACTCGAGCTCACCTCGGTAAATCACCGACATCAGTTCGACGGGTGCAAAGCAAAATGTTTTAACATCGAGACGAGACGCGCGCACGCATCCTCGCCTCAAAAGCTTCCTCTAGCAAAACCTTTTTCGAAAATCTCCTCTTTTCAAACATAAAAGGTCTTTCTAAACAAAGAAATGAGCTAAAGTGAATGCTAAAAATGAATGTGAGTCTAGTGGGTCGAGTCGTGTCACTAATGCAAAGTGAAATGCAGCCTCAAATTGACTACTCACCATGAATCGCATCATCACCCCTTCCTTCAAACGCTCCTCAAAGATGGCTAACCTCAACAAGCTGAAAACCCTCCGTCGCCGCATTGATCAGCTCACCAAAAACATCGACAACTTGAAGGCCTTGCATCAATTCGAAGTTGCACGCTTGGAACAACGCTCCAAGGCCGACAAGCATGTCTCCCTCCACACTCGTCACCCAACTCCAAAAGGACGAAGAAGATTTTACCCAATATCTCGTCCGTTGGAGAGGATTACTTGCTCGGGTTCCGAATCCTCCGCACGAAGACGAACTCATGTACACATTTCTCGGTAGCCTACGACCCGAGTGGCGAAAACATTTTGATTACGGCGACGCCGAGAATTTCGAAGAACTCATTGAAATTGCCCTCGGAGCCCAAAGCAACCCCACAATCTATGACAATCCGGCAATCTTCCTCGGATCAGCACCCGTCATGGATTGCTCCTACTTGGTCACACCCTCCAACAACCAAATCAATGGGGTTTGGTCTGATGACGAAGACGAAGAGTGGCCACCCACTAACAAAACGGTAGCTCAACTCTCGACTACTCCTTCCTCGAATAAAAACAAAAGCAACAAGAAGGGAAAGAAAAAGAAGGGCAAGCAGTCCGAAAGCAAAGATCAAAAAGAAAAGGGCGAGCAGTCCGAAAGTAAAGATCAAGAAGAAAAGGGCAAGCAGCCCGAGAAGGAAAACCAAGACGAGGTTTCACACCTCACACGCTCTGGTCGTCCTTATCAAAATATTTTCACTGACGAATACGCCCAAAAAGCAACTGCGGCTGAGAAAGGCAAGGCCGTACTCCAGGAAGACGCTCCTTCCACAAGCACACCCTCTACATCCACAGCAATCCCACCACCAAACACGAGTGAAGTGCTTCAAAAGCAACTCACTCGCACAAAAGCCGATGTTTCAATCTGGGCCCTTTTACGAGACTCAGCTGAACATAGGAATGCATTCATCCGCGCTCTACAAATAGCATGCGCAGACGCTGAGATCTCCCCAGATCAAATGGTCAGCTATGTCACTAGGGATTGGTTACCGGGGGCTATCACCTTCTCAAACGACGATCTCCCCGCATTTGGATCAAACCACAACCTCGCCCTATTGTGGATACCCATATCCGTACCCTCCCAACAAAAACCCTGTGATGTAACACGGACTTTTATTACGCATGCTTTAACGTTGACTTTTACGGTTCTAACTAATGTCGAATTCATTTTGAGTCGTTTTAAATGTTAAAATGGTTGAGGTCGCATCACATCACACTTAAATAACGTTCATTTTGTCCATTTGGAGTCTAGCTAGGTCCTCGTCCTGCTTCATTTGGCATGAGCTTCGCATTTGCATTACAATTGGCCCTTTTACATTAACAAGGTCTAATTCAGCATTCCTAAATTCCTAAATTTAGGCCCGGTAGCTAAAACCGCTATTTAGCCCCCTCTTACACAAAATACAGCTTCACGTCTTAGCCTATTTCACAAATCTATGCAAATACACCCTTTTTCATTTTTTAGGGTCTCAGTTCGAAACCGAGCCCAAACCCAAGCCTTTGGCCCGCACTCCAAAGCCACGAACACCACAAAATATCTCAGGATTATCCTAGCTGTTTTCTTGAGCCACACGTCCAAATTATCATGTAATCTTTCAAAGATTTCGTCAAACCGAAACTAGGAAATTAGGCCTAGAACCACACCTCCAAACCGCACAGCCTTATGCGGTTTGGAGGGGAAACCGCATAAGCTTATGCGGTTTGCCCTGGCAACCGCATAAGCCTATGCGGTTCCTCGGCTTGTTTTTATCCCCTGCTTTCCTAATTTCTCCGAGGTTTTTAGTATATATAGAGCCCTATACCCTGACCTCGAAAACACAATTTGCAATCAGAATACATCTCTCTCTCTCACAAAACACAATTTCTCAGATTTCACATCTTACACTTCTAAACACCCTCAAAGCCTCACGCACTCAAATCCTTGAGTTCAACACACCATCCCGTGTTGAATTCATCCTCCTTTCAAGTTCAAGAAGCGAAGCTCTGCCCAGATCTGAAGCGTCAGGACAAGGTAGGTACCGATCCACTTGGATCAAAGCTTTTTCTTATTTTCTATGGACTAACAAAGGGGACTACACTATAGCGCCCCCCCGGCTTTGGCACCCGAGCGCGCTTGCCTTCCAAGTGTTCTTATTACTTCGGGTACACTCCATATCCGATGACACGCCAAAGTCGCATAAGCAACCGACCTTATAAAATAAACCAATGGACAATTGAACTTTATTTTATTTGCATGCATCTTGCACCCTTCTGTCTTGCATTAAAATCAACTTAAACAATGAATTCGACCTTTAACTGAACCGTATTCGTTAACAAGTTAAACATGCTAAACTGAGGGTTTTAATCAATCTTTTTGCATCTGCATCTGCATTCTTTTACAAACTTATCGCACTTGTACGTAGCGATAACATTAGCTCAATTATCATCTTACAAGGATTGTTCTAGGTCAGTAGAGGCTATTTTTACATAGGCTTTTCTAAAAGGTTTTCATAAATCATTATTTGAATTAACTCTTTTTCTAAAGTACCTCACTTGAATCCAATCTGGTTTCACAAGCCTTAGATCTAGGGGTGTCGGGCGTGCTCCAAAATCTAGGACATGTTTTTAGCTTAGGACATGGTAGCAGGTTCCTAATTTCGCGATAATTAGGTGGCGACTCCATACTTGATTCTTAAAGGTTTTTCCAACTTAATCTTTTTAACTTTAAAATCCGCCCTTAAGCAAGACGAGTTGGGTCCGATCCCGGTTCCACGGTTTGGCGACTCATTTGAGAGATCTTATTTTTAAAACTTAAAACTAGCTTTTTCTTTTTAAAAATAAAGAGGTGAAACTTGAAAACCTTGAACAATCCAAGTATACATATTTGAGCTATGCACATTCGTTTAGAGTCCATTCCTTTTGGAATCTAGGCACCCTTTGCACCCTTGAGAGGTGGTTCCAACACGCAGGCTTGTCCACTCGATAAAGCACGTGCAGGACTAACTTTCCTCTCTCCCCTCCACGGCTTGCCGTAAACGATTATCTTGACCGCCCCAGTGCTCCCTCTAGAAAACCTATCGCTCCGGCGTAAGGAAATAGAGGGGTTAAGTATCTGCCAAAGCGTACTCGAGGTAGTTGGAGGTGTACCCGACTGACTCATTTTTCACCCCCTTTGAGTCATACGTACAAGTTCGAGGCCATGCACCCCATGGTCTTTTTCAAAACGAGCATATGCATTCATATCTTCGAAAACTCGCCTAAACGTTTCAAAGATAAATGAACCTAACATCTAACACCTTTTCAAACAAAACTATCGCGAATTTTTGAAACAAGCTTTTTCGAAACTTCCCTTTTTCACTAACAAGCAAAAACCCGAGCAAGGATTAAAGCCCAAGCTCGTGGATTTCAATCCCCTAGGTCATACGGCCTAGGTTCTACATTTAACATCCTCGGTTCGACTTGCTAATCACTCTCGAGCCGAATCCTTCTTCTTTTACACATCCGACTCGAGCTCACCTCGGTAAATCACCGACATCAGTTCGACGGGTGCAAAGCAAAACGTTTTAACATCGAGACGAGATGCGCGCACGCATCCTCGCCTCAAAAGCTTCCTCTAGCGAAACCTTTTTCGAAAACCTCCTCTTTTCAAACATAAAAGGTCTTTCTAAACAAAGAAATGAGCTAAAATGAATGCCTAAAATGAATGTGAGTCTAGTGGGTCGAGTCGTGTCACTAATGCTAAGTGAAATGCAGGCCTCAGCTGGATACTCGTCGCACTAAGCGAGTGTAATAATCCCATACAAAAACGCACCTACACCCAAGAAATGGCGGCAACAACGAAGACGCCACCGCACTCCGTGACCAAGCTGCAGTCAATCACGACCTCTAACGCCTTTTGACTACCCACACCAGAAGTGGAACGCATGGAAACTAAGATTAAGGAAGAAGGCGATGACACGCTAAGAAGCTCCAAGCCATGGAGGAAAGGCTACATGTCTCGAGTACTTACTCCATCCACAAGGAGAATGAAATCGCATCCGCCAAAGATTAAGGATGAGCTCCTAACAAGCTCGCCCTTAGTGATCTTCCTATCTTTCAAGGACATGAGAGCCCGATCATTCACATCCGAAGCTTCAAGTCACAAATGGCTATAAAAGGAGTAGATGCCAAACATCGGCTAACTCTTTTTCCCCGCACTCTCTAAAGAAGCAGCGAAGACATGGTTCTACTCACTCCGACAAATAAGCATCCCTACTTTCGAAGAACTCACGGTTGAATTCGATCGACAGTACCGAGACAACGAAGACACCCAAGTCTCGATCCGCACCCTAGAAGTCCTATCTCAAAAGGACAACGAAGGCTTCACTGACTACCTCACCCGTTGGAAGAAGCTAAGCGCTCAAATCCCTAACCGTCCCTCATGAGGACGAGCTTGTTCCCAAGTTCATAAACAACCTGCGACCCGTGTATCAATTCTACATGAGGTACAGCAACATTCAGAACTTCAAAGAACTAACTAAGGTCGGCACTCAAATCGAAGATGACCTTAGGACTGGCACCATGGCTAAATACACCGGCCATGCATATCAAGGGAGCTCCTCTAAGTCCTCCCGTGCGGTCAAGAACGACGAAAATCGTACCGTCGGTAACCTTGATGATGACACCCTCGACGCATTCGCAACTACCTTCTCACCACCTCCCAAAGCCAAGAGGAACTTTGACCCTCTCTTTATGTCTTACACCAAGGCATTTCAAAGGTTGGTCGAAAAGAACTATCTGCAACCAATCGGGCCTACTAGCGAGCCACCCGAAGACAAGAAGCCTAAATCTTGGAACCCCAATGCCTTCTGTGCATACCACCGAGGCAAGGGGCATGACACCGAGAATTGCTTTAGGCTTAAGAACGCTATCCAAGATCTCATTGATCAAGGAAAGCTTAGCAAACCATCTCAGCCTACCAAGCCTTCGAACAACGAGAACCCGCTTGGTAATCATGCAATTTTCGTGGGATCAGTCCCTATTCTAGGCCGTTCCTACCTCATCACGCCCTCGATGACCAAGTCAATGCAGCTTCATCGGGTCTAGTGACGAGGAGGACGCATTTAATATTGGTTCCCCACCGACGAGGTAATACAACACGACAAACAACTCGCAAGAGACATCAATCACCTGAAGGCTTTACATCGGACCGCAGTCGAGCGTCTGGAAAGGCGCGTCGAGAAGGAACTCGCCAACCCAGTCCCACGACGACCTCGAGGCCTTCCATCAAAAAGATGGCGAAGGATTCGTCAAACACCTCATCCAATGGAGAAGCGCTCTCCGAATCCCAAATCATCCGCATGAAAACGAACTCATCAACACTTTCCTCTTCAAAGATGCGGCCCGGCCTGGCGATATTACTTTCACCGCAACGTTGTAACTTTGAGCATCTTATCGAAATTGGCACCCGCATTGAAAAGGACCTCACATCAAGCTATGAAGATCCCGCCATCAAGCACTCTTCAAGAACGCACCCTCGGGGGACGAAAAAGACACAACAAACACGGCCCTACAAGGATTTTTGACAAACTCTACATGCCTTACGTAGTAGCATTACGTAAACTAATCGCAAAGATTATCTTGCACCGTCGGACTATCAATGAGCGCCCACGAATAAGAAATCAAAATCATGGGACCCCAACGCCTTCTGTGCATACCACCGTGGCATGGGGCATAGCACTCAAAGTTGCCTAAAACTCAAACACGCTATCCAAGACCTCATCGATCAAGGAAAGGTCAAGAAACCTCGGAGGAAAACCACACCTTCCTCCAGCAACGACGCAATTTACATCACAACTCAAACAACTCAAGCACCCCAAACAACTCAAGCACCCCAAGCAACTCAAGCACCTCAAGCAACTCAAGCAGCTCAAGCAGCTCCTCAAACAGCGAAGACGAAGAAGAAGAAGAAGAAATTCTTTTAACTTCTAATGCTCTAAGTGTCGGGTCACCTGTCGACCCATCTATCCTAGACTCTAGCTTTAGTTTAGACTTTCTTTTTACGGAGGCTAGCTCCAAGCAATTTTCTGAATTGTCGAATAATTCTTCTCAAAATAATGAAATGAATAAATTTGCTTACGCCTTGTCTCAAGCTAAAACAAACAACAAAGCACAAACATCTAACAATCAACAAACAACAAACAAATCAAAAGACACTAACTCATGCGATAAAAATGAACAATCTCTAAACAAATACATTGCAAACATTGTTTCTCCCAAAACACAAGACCCTATCATCGAGGAAACCATAACCATAAACGTGGGAACCCCGAAGAACCAAGGGAACTACAACTAGGAGCCTCACTAGACGAACACGAGCGCACCCAATTTACACAACTCCTGAGCGAATTCAAGGACGTATTCGCTTGGTCATACAAAGACATGCCCGGCATCGAGCGGAGCATCGCGAGCACCGCATCCCCATCAAACCCGGTTACAAACCCATCAAGCAAAAGCTAAGAAGACTATGCCCCGAATGGTCCCTTATGGTCAAGGAAGAAATCGAGAAACAACTACAAGCCGGTTTCATCCAAGTCATCGAATATCCTGAATGGGTCTCAAACATGGTCCCAGTCCTGAAAAAGAATGGCAAAATTCGAGTATGCGTTGACTTTCGCGACTTGAACAAAGCTAGTCCCAAAGATGACTTTCCATGTGGACGTCCTAGTCGACAACACCGCCGACCACGCCCTCCTATCCTTCATGGACGGCTACGCAGGCTACAATCAAATCAAAATGTCACTGGAAGACATGGCAAAGACGGCCTTCATTACACCGTGGGGACATATCACATAGTTATGCCCTTCGGCCTAATCAATGCTGGCGCTACATACCAACGCACCGCTACAACCCTTTTACACGACATGATGCACAAAGAAGTCGAAGTTTACGTCGACGATATGATCGTAAAATCAAAGGAAAGAAGTGGTCATATCACTAACCTCCGCAAGTTCTTCATTCGCCTACGACAATACAAAATGCGCCTCAACCCCCAAAAATGTACTTTTGGAGTTAAATCCGGCAAACTACTAGGACACGTAGTGAGCCAAAGAGGCATCGAGGTCGACCCCTCGAAAGTCAAAGCAATCCTCGAAATGCAACCTCCGAAGAATCTCGACGAAATTCGAAGTTTCTCAGGCCAAATCCAATACATCTCACGCTTCATCAGCAAACTCACCATGATATGTGAACCAGTTTTCAAGAAGCTCAAGAAAACCGACCACGTTGAATGGGACGAGGAATGTCAAAAACCATTTGACAAGGTCAAAGAATTGCTAACTAACCCGCCGGTTCTGCAATCACCCCAAGAAGGTTTACCCTTATCCTTATACCTTACAACAACACCCACCGTCATGGGCGCCATGCTCGCTCAAGAAGTAAACGGCGAAGAACGCGCAATCTACTACATCAGTAAAAAGTTTCTCGATTACGAAACTCGATACTCACCCGTCGAGAAGAGTTGCCTAGCCTTAGTATGGTCATCCAAAAAACTCCGTCACTATATGCTAGCACATCAAACAAGGGTATATTCCACAATGGACCCCGTAAAATACCTCTTCGAGAAACCTGTACCTAACGGACGAATGGCCAGATGGACATTTCTCCTAGCCGAATTCGACCTTAAGTATGTACCCCTCAAAGCAATTAAGGGATGAGCAGTCTCCGATTTTCTAGCCGAAAATGCAATCACCGAGCAACCAATCATAGACACCACATCCCTTCCAGGCATTTACGGATTTACAACATCGACCAAGAACAATGGGAATTATACTGATGGTTCATCCAACTATCGAGGTCATGAGTAGGGATACTTCTCATATCCCCAAATGGCGAACACACACCCTTATCCATTAAACTGGACTTCGACGTAACAAACAATGCAGCGGAATACGAAGCATGCTTGCACGGTCTCCAAGCAGCGCTTGTACTCAACGCCCGCAACATAAGAGTCTATGGGGACTCCTCCCTCATAATCAACCAAGTGTCCGGAGCATGGAAGATACTTAACGAAAACCTAGCATTATACCAAAACAAAATACAAGAGCTCATAAACGAATTCTACCACGTAGAATTCATACACCTCCCACGCGAAGAAAAGCAATTCGGCCGACGCGCTTATCCAAACTCGGCGTCCCTAATCAACATACCCCCGGGGATGGAAACTCTACCCATTGTCGTGGAAAGACGAAACGAACCCGCATACATCTGTGACATCGAAACCGAGGAAGAACAAACCGACCCTTGGTACCAAGCAATCATCAACTACAAAACAAACGGCGAATACCCGCCAAACACCGACAAACGGGCCAAGCGAGCCCTACGCCTATTATCATCACAATTCGTGCTGGAAATGGGAAAATTACTCAAAAAGACGCCTCAAGGAACACTCCTCTTGTGCGTCGACCACAAGAAAGGACACGAAATCATGTCCCAAGTACACGATGGCGAGTGCGGACCACACATGAACGCACGAGCCATGTGCAAACAAATCATAAGGCTAGGATGGTATTGACAACCAGGGAAGCCGACTGCACAACATATGTCAAACATTGTCATAATTGCCAAATCTTCGCAAACGTACAACACATCCCTCCTTCACCACTATACAGTTTAACCTCGCCATGGCCCTTCTCCACATGGGAACTGACGCCATTGGCAAAGTACAACCCGTAGGAGCAGGAGGACACCGCTTCATCCTCGTGGCCATCGACTATTTCACCAAATGGGTCGAGCGCATCGCATCGCAAGCCGGGCACAAAAGAAGTCGCAAAATTCATACAAAACAACATCATTTGTCGCTATGGTATACCCCACGAGTTCATTAGTGACCAAGGCACGCACTTTCAAGGAGAAGTCGAGCCACTTCTTCTCAAATACAAAATACAACGACACAAGTCATCACCCTATCGCCCACAAACCAACGGCGCAGTCGAGGCAGCAAACAAAACCGTCGTATCAATCCTTAAAAAGATGATCGACACCTGCCACGACTGGCCCCACAAAATCCCATTTGCATTATGGGGATATCGCACCACAATCCGCACACCCACAGGCATGACACCCTATTTCCTAACCTACGGAATGGAAGCCGTTCAACCCGAAGAAATCGGAATGCAATCCGCCGGATCCTCATGGAAGCAGACATTCCTGAAGCCGAATGGGCACGCGAACGCTACGAACAACTCATTCTCTTAGACGAAAGACGACTACATTCACTAAGTACAGTCCGAATGTATCAATCTCGCCTACAACGCGCCTACAACAAACGGGTCAAACCACGAAACATTAAAGTGGGTGACCTAGTACTCAAATCCGTCCGAGCACCATTACCAGTCGACCCAAGGAAATTCAAACCCAATCGGGCGGACCGCATTTGGTCAAGGACATCCTTCCCGAGGAAGCGAATGCGTTAATCGACCTTGACGGCCAAGACTTCCGACTACCAACATATCTTGATCAACTCAAGAAATACTACCCTTAAACAAATTTGCAATGTACTCCACAAAAAGGACAAAACTCGCTCTCGCATGATCGAACTACGCCGGTTTGATTCCACGTTCGTGGATACGAGGCGCCTTTGCAAAGAGCTCAACCGAATCACACTAACTACGCCTGGCTTGATTCTCAGATTCAAAACGCAGAATCGAGGGCGACTTGTCAAAAGTACAACCGAACCTTTTCTAGCACGCATGCCCAAAGCTTAAAAAGGTCGAGGGTTTTGCACTCACAAAATGACACGCTCAAAGCTTAAAAAGGTCGAGAGCACAGTCAACACAAAACAAAACACAAATCCAAGTCCAAAGCTTAAAAAGGTCGAGGACTTAAAGACTGAACAAGTCAAACAAACGAAACCAAAGCATAGAAAGGGCGAGGATATTAGACAAAACAATTCAAAACGCACAAGGCCAAAGCTTAAAAAGGTCGAGGATTTGAGACAAAATACAAGTGTTCGAAGCTTAAAAAGGTCGAGAACATTTGAAAACAAAACAAAGAAAACAACGAGACAAGACAAAAGCAAATCAATTCCATTTTATTACTTTATTTAGAATTTTCCGCAATTTAGAAAGCGAGCTAGAACAAGTTTCCTTAGCCCTTTATTCAAATCTATAACATGTATTTAAATAAAGGAATCTTTCTAAACTAAACAAAACAAACTACTCAAGTCTTTTTCTGACGCTTCGGGTTGACCTCTTCATCTTCAAGAGGCCGATCCGCCACAACTTTCGACCTAAGGACGGGAGTAGATCTCTCAAAACTTGGGGGCTCGACGGATCCTCATCCCGCTTCAACCTGGGCTCCTCGATCCTTGGCCCTAGGCGATCTTTAATCTGGCCACCTTCGGCCAAGCCTTTCCCGCGCCGATCTCAAGAAGAAACACTGCACCAACAAAGACAAAGATCACCATAGTCCCTCCTTTCAAGACCGCCTCATACGCCAAGGAGGGCCTTGGCCCATTCTTTCCCTCCTCCTTTGATTCTCACGCTCCTTAGGATCATTGGAGCAGTACCACCGGTGTATAGAAGTCCGTGAACACGACTAGACTCTATATGCTCCAAGACACCCAAGTAACACGATCCGACCACCCTCGGATCCAAGCATCAATCATCCGGTTGTTTAGGACAACAACCCTCCAACCTCGCGATCCCGATCAGAATAGTCTCGCAAGAAGTTCGATTTGCCTCTTCAAGCCGAAGAGGATGAATCCATACACCCCGCTCAAACCCGCGACAACATCAACCCGCTGAGCGCGTTGCTCGCCACCGACGGTGCCGATTACCTCCGTAATACCCCACCACGAAACATACCAACGAATCGCCGCTCTCCTTCACAAACCACCGGTAGTAGTTTAGCGAACGCCCCGAGGGTTAGCCCAATCCATCTTCCGAGACGCCGTCCCCGCGCCTTGAAGACACTTCCAAGGGGAAGAGCCCTATACACGCCAACCTCTCCATGAGCCAAACGTTGAGAATCCTAGCGCAACCCCGCAGACGAGCTCAGACGATTAGCAGAATTGGCCGCCTAAGCCCAAAGATAGTCTCCGCTAGGATCAACGCAGGCGATCATGTCCTCGCTTCCATCTCTTCGACAACACGAGCATACCTCGCTCCCGAACACACCATCCGGCATGGACCCCGCAAAGCATAACGATGAACCAAACAAAAGCAAGGGCCCTCGGCCTAGAACGGACCATAATACTAGTATCAGCCTTATTCATATATCGTTGACACAAGAGAAGCATGTTTACCTTGCCTCCCTCAAACAAACCTGCAGCATGAGCGTTTGTCATCCCAAGGAAGTTTCGCAACATCCCGTTATAACAAAGCTCGCTCCTCACGACCACAGGAGTAGTCCGTTTCGACCATCCAGCAATGGCCGAGAACTCCTCCATCAAAGGGCACACCTCTCCCCCGGGAAACCTAAAAACATGCAAGCTAGGATCCCAATAATCTAAGCACGAATCAAGGAAGTCTACATCGACTTTCATTTGACGAAAGCCAATAAATACACCCGCACCGTCATCATACACCGCCTTCTTCATCCCCGAACTCAAGGAAGACGTCCACCTCTTCAAAAGAGCATCAAAATGCTCCTCCATTTTCTTGGACACAAAAAAAAACTTTTATAAATATACCCAATATATTTGTGAAAGCAAAAACCTAAAGCAAAAGCACAAAGAAGAGAAGTGATTGTGAATGAATATTATGGCACGCACCCCCTCTCCTTATATAGGAAAACAATATCCGAAATATGGAAATACAGCGCTAACAGCCAGGCCAGCAAACCGCATGGCTCTATGCGGTTTGCACACCAAACCGCATAAGCTTATGCGGTTTAACCCACGAACCGCATAATCCTATGCGGTTTCAGGGGCTGGTTTTTCTCAAAATTTTCCTAATTTCGTCTTTCCTACAACACTACAACCTACTTTGGGCTACGACATTCTCTCGTTGTTCCCCATACATCAACATCACGCTTCACTTTAGCAATTCCGATTCTTACCACGAGTCAACGCATAACATTTTTCGCATTCACACGAGCTCATTTCGCATTTAAAATGAACTTTTTGCAAAACATTTTCACAATCTAAAATGAACATCAACGCATCCCACTCTGAATCATATCATTTCTTCAACCAAGCCCACCAAACAGTTTACTGAAGCGAAGTTCAAGCTACAACAACAAAGCTCAAAGTTCAAGCTACAACGACATGTACATAAAGGTTCATACAATCTTTAAATACACAAATTCACTCGGGGTGGCGGCGGCGGGACTCGTCGGACTCACCCCGGATCTGGGCCGCCTCACTGGCTCGACATTAACCGAGCTGCTCTGCCACCTCAAGCCATCCTCCACCTATTGGCTATACGCCATAGCTTCTTATGCGCCTCCTTCGCCACCTGTGAAACACAACACAAACACAGTTCACACTTTTCTCCATTTTGCCTTAATTTCACTCAAATTAAGTCAAACTTAGGGGGGAAATTTCAAAACAAACGCAGTCCACCCCACTTTACCTTAATTTCACCCAAATTAAACCAAACTGGAGGGGGTAACACAAAAAACGACTCTCACAAGTTTGATCATCGATATACTTCATACCTCGATCAAACTGGGGGCTTATACACATACATAATCACACAAGTACATACCTTCTTCACCTTGCTCGTCCAGCTGTCCATGCCCGCGTCAGTAGTCACCGGCAAGTACGTCGGCAGAACAAAGGTACGACGGACGCCCGAGTCATCATACTCAATAGTAGTAGGGAAGTCATCAGTCGCTCTGCCATCTCGGATCAAACTCCGCAAACAAATACAAAACGACACGCCAGGAAATTTTTCGCAAAATTACCCTACGCACCCCCAAACACCGGCACACATACCTCAATCGCCCACAAGCAAGCCGAGATCGAGCAAAATGGGCATAGTCTTCCCAGACGCAGGAGGCTCACCGACTCTCCCTCTCCATACAACGCCACACGATCCCGGCGAAACCCTCGCTCAAACAGGACCTCTACGGATCTCAGCACCACCGAGCCGGCCACCCCGCTCGAAAGACCAAACGCTCTCCAAGATACCAAACCGATCCATACGGCGTCGCTATGTATAAGCGCTGGGTCTCTCGCACTGCAAACCGAGCCCCAATGCCCTCAGGAATATCCCTGTACTGGCCCCACGGGAACGGCACGAACTACAAACAAAGACAAGACTAACACGCTCACAAATACAGATACAACACGTTCAAGCACCAACCTCATCAAATCGCATCCGGTTCAGACGATCCCTAACATCATCATACGACCAATTAAATGCAAAGACGGTTACACGCACAGTGCACGCATCACGGGTACTCCCTCACGATCCGCACAGCATGTGGGGGAAGCAGAAAAGGAAAGTGGCTAAGAATCCACGACTGCACACAAGAAACAAAAACATGTTACAAGGACAAAAGACAACAAAAGTGAACAACAATGCACCTAAGACAACAACGAAATCAATACGTACGTCCATCAAGTAGCCAGGCGCGACTAAGGACAGTCGCGACCCTCGATCCATGACGCGGTCTCACAAAGATCCATGCGTAAACGAATGCACAAGCCCGAGACTCGCCACCTACCAACGTCCCAATTGCATCCCACCCAGAGATGCATAAGGACCGATGTCGATGCCCGCCACCCTTGCCGCCAAGTACACGGCCACAAACCACCACAACCACATACGAGCATTCTCGTCGTTCCACTCCAGGGGCCATACTCGGTCTTCCCTCAAAGTACTCCAAGATATAGCTCGTCTTGAAGGTATAGGGGGCGACCACAAATCACCTTCCAAACCACCGCCAACCGCAAGAATACAACCTCGCCCACAACGGACGGCAGAAACTCAAAATCCATGTCGCGATCCCCAAACGGCAGGCCCGTTATGACCGCGTGCATCAGACAAGGTAATGCCGGCCAAAGCCGTGCATATGGAACGCCGTCGTGGTGTCCCAATACCTATCCAAGAAGGCCCCGATCAACATCGGGTTCGGCCACCGCTTTTCCTCGCGATCTCCCTCGATGGCCAACCAATGGGCTGCAAGCGCTACGCAACACCTGACTTGCGCCTCGGCAAGCCTCTCCTCAAGCACACATTGCGGACGAGACGCCCGAGAAAGTCCTCATTGGGCCCATATCCCAACCCATCGCCGCCGACAGGAAACATGTCTCTCCTGAGCAAGGTAAGGTCAGGCTATCCCAACCCTTCGCGAAAGCCCTGTTCGCGCGTGATTTTCGCGGCCTAGAGCTACTCGCCCTAGGCGCAACCTCCTCAACCTCCTCCTCAGCAACCTCCATCTCGGCTTCCAGCTCATCCACCAGCTCTTGAGCGAGCTCGTCCTCAGAATCGCGCACAGGAACATTTCTCCCACGGCCCCTACCTCGTGACTGACCACGTCTCGTGGGCAGATCACGAGGGTCAGCTTCCCTCTCACTACGAGTACGCCTCAAGCCGCTCGAGCTAGAGGCTCCCTCAGTCCTCGAACTAGCACTCTTACGAGATCTCGATCTCGTAATACGACTAGAACCTTCCCCTGCAACCAAACACAACCATTACATACAGCTATAATACATGCAAGTATACAACTTGGCATACACATACACACAAATACACACAAATAATACACACATAATACATATACATTCCCTCAACGCATTGCACTAAACGCCCTACAGAGCATTTTTAGGCCTAATTCACAATTAAGCCGAAAACCGTTCTCTACATTTCAAAATCACAACTTTATGGTTTCTACGCGCCATAATAGTCCCCAACAACAACCCATTACAAGCAATTGCATTTTGGTCACTCCGATCAAAAGCCCCCAATTCGCCCTAATTACTCCGTATAACTACGACTTAAGACGGCGATTTGAAAGCCTTAACTCGACATTTTCCCAAAACTAACGTTATAGGCATGCTATACTCGCTATGGGCATCCTACACCGAAGTTTAATTGAAATTCCGGGTCGGAAAATCCGGGTTCGTTTTCACGAAAAACCTAATTTGGACGTTTTTCACACAAAGACGGTCTAAATCACAATCAACTCACTCATACACGCTCGCATGGCATAATGCAACACAATGACGTCAATTTCAAGCATTCAAACGGCAAATTTCAGTAAAACTCGGTTTTCATTCAAAACCCGTCTTTTCAACATTTCAAGGCAAAACTAGCTAATTACAACGACAAATAACGTAAAAGCAAGTTAAAATGGAGCATTACCTGCTCCATAGCAAAGCAACGCAAGAAAAATGAGCAAAACGGTTGAGAAATCGAAAAATGACGCTTTTTGAGTTAGAAACCGAAAATGAGTTATGAACCTCACTCACGGCCTCACTCGTGTTATATAGCCCCAATCGCCACTAAGGCAAACCGCATAACCTTATGCGGTTTGCCTGCGTGAACCGCATAAGGCTATCGCGTTACTGACCGTGGTTTTTCTCGGTTTTTCGCTTTACGCCTACTTTTCGATTCCTAATTCATTTTAGCCTATACAACTCCAAGCACGTCCGTGCTTGGGTCAAGGCATCACTCACAACCCGCCATACGCCAGATATTAAGCATTTAATGTACTAGATGTGTTGTATACCTAACGCTCTTCACGAGCATTACATCATTTTCTCCTCCACGGAAGGCAACCATATGCAACTACAACTACATAGACACTCCTCGGCGAGCCCAAGCACAAGCACTCCGCGATATACACCTAACTCCAAGCATTTCACTCTACATAGACGCTCCTCGGCGAGTTCAAGCACAAGCATTACACAGACGCTCTTTCACGAGACCTACACTAGCACTTATCCAAACATCTTACAAGCATATGCACCTTGCACTTTAGCCCCCACGCATTGCAGCACATGCGCTCTTTCACGAGACCATACGAAGACGCTACAAGCAGCAGCACTATACGATACCCAACATATACAAGACGACGATACCAAGCACACGCAAAGGCAACGACAGTACAACAAGCACGCATTTAAGACACTCTGCACGGCAGTTCTTATAATATGCACGGACCGCCAAGTCCTTAAAATGCGCACGCCCCTCCCCGCATAGCCCGGTTCGAAGTCCTCGTCTCACCCATGGACACATGCTTCGTTCCGCTGATCATATCGAGACTGTAATGGTCCGGATATGGTCGTGGAGTTTGACTAGCGCTCTAGTCCGAGCTCACCAAGCGGGGGCTCTGTGGATACCCATATCCGCATTCTCCCAACAAAAACCCTGTGATGTAACACGGACTTTTATTACGCATGCTTTAACGTTGACTTTTACGGTTCTAACTAATGTCGAATTCATTTTGAGTCGTTTTAAATGTTAAAATGGTTGAGGTCGCGTCACATCACACTTAAATAACGTTCATTTTGTCCATTTGGAGTCTAGCTAGGTCCTCGTCCTACTTCATTTGGCATGAGCTTCAGATTTGCATTACAATTGGCCCTTTTACATTAACAAGGTCTAATTCAAAGATTCCTAAATTCCTAAATTTAGGCCCTGTAGCTAAAACCGCTATTTAGCCCCCTCTTACACAAAATACGACTTCACGCCTTAGCCTATTTCACAAATCTATGCAAATACACCCTTTTTCATTTTTCTCGGGTCTCAGCCAAACTGAGCCCAAAACCCAAGCCTTTGGCCCGCACTCCAAAGCCACGAACACCACAAAATATCTCGGGATTATCTCATTTGTTTTCTTGAGCCACACGTCCAAATTATCACGTAATCTTTCAAAGATTTCACAAACCAAACTAGGAAATTAGGCACAGAACCACACCTCCAAACCGCATGACTTTATGCGGTTTGAGGGGAAACCGCATAAGCTTATGCGGTTTGCCTGCAACCGCATAAGCCTATGCGGTTCCTCGGCTTGTTTTTATCCCCTGCTTTCCTAATTTCTCCGAGGTTTTTAGTATATATAGAGCCCTATACCCTGACCTCGAAAACACAATTTACAATCAGAATACATCTCTCTCTCTCACAAAACACACTTTCTCCTCAGATTTCACATCTTACACTTCTAAACACCTCAAAGCCGCACGCACTCAGATCCTTGAGATCAACACACCATCCCGTGTAGAATTCATCCTCCTTTCAAGATCAAGAAGCGAAGCTCGGCCCAGATCTGAAGCGTCAGGACAAGGTAGGTACCGATCCACTTGGATCAAAGCTTTTTCTTATTTTCTATGGACTAACAAAGGGGTCTACACTCTAGCGCCTCCGGCTTTGGCACCCGAGCGCTTGCCTTCCAAGTGTTCTTATTACTTCTGCACACACCATATCCGATGACACGCCAAAGTCGCATAAGCAACCGACCCTTATAAAATAAACCAATGGACAATTGAACTTTATTTTATTTGCATGCATCTTGCACCCTTTCTGTCTTGCATTAAAATCAACTTAAACAATGAATTCGACCTTTAACTGAACCGTATTCGTTAACAAGTTAAACATGCTAAACTGAGGGTTTTAATCAATCTTTTTGCATCTGCATCTGCATTCTTTTACAAACTTATCGCACTTGTACGTAGCGATAACATTAGCTCAATTATCATCTTACAAGGATTGTTCTAGGTCAGTAGAGGCTATTTTTACATAGGCTTTTCTAAAAGGTTTTCATAAATCATTATTTGAATTAACTCTTTTTCTAAAGTACCCTCACCCCGAATCCAATCTGGTTTCACAAGCCTTAGATCTAGGGGTGTCGGCGTGCTCCAAAATCTAGGACATGTTTTTAGCTTAGGACATGGTAGCAGGTTCCTAATTTCCGCGATAATTAGGTGGCGACTCCATAACAGTTCTTAAAGGTTTTTCCAACTTAATCTTTTTTAACTTTAAAATCCGCCCTTAAGCAAGACGCCGAGTTGGGTCCGATCCCGGGTTCCACACCTATACATCAGCGTTGAATGTATGAAGAAAACTTTGCCCGTGTCCCTTGTTGATAACGGCTCTGCAGTCAATGTTCTACCATTGGCCACCGCACACCGTCTCCGCCTATCCGACAAAGACTTCACCCCAAGCATGGACGGAGTCAAAGCTTTCGACGGAACCCGACGTCACGTGAAAGGAACCATTTCTCTTCACATACGCAGTGGTCCCATAGAAAGAAAAGTCGAGTTTCAAGTCATCGACATGACCCCTTCCTATAACATACTCCTGGGACGACCATGGATTCACTCCACCAAGGCCGTAACTTCTACTCTACATCAAAAGGTTAAGATCCCTCTCAACGAGGAAGTCATAACCTTGAATGCCTCAAACTTCCGAGCCCTTTTCGATACACCAAAAGAGGCCACTCGCCGAAGTTGTGGTGAACCTCAGAAGACTTATGTGGTTTCGACTTCGAAGTTGGCGCCATCACGCGTACACCAATCAAAACCTACAAACCCTTCAAAACAACAAACAACAATAGCCTTTGGCTCACCATGGGCCTAGGCTACAAACCCAAGGACGGTGACCAAGAGCGAATGGTCAAAGAAGTCCAAAAACGAAAGTCAACCCACAAGGTTACCCTACAACCTTACATCCTTGACTTAGACGCATATTTCACCCCAGGAGGAAAAGTCGACGGAAATACCTCCCTTCGAGACCTCATCCACACATCCGAAGCCTGCTACTCTAGTGAGGTCGAGCATAATGCACCTCGGACCTCACCGGGCATCAAAAATGAAGAGATCGTCGCCACTATCATGCGTGATCGACGTTACGACCCTAACCAACCGGAGCAGCCGACGCCAATCGATAAAACCCTTAATGGATGGTATAAAACGCTGAAATGGACTGACGCACAAGGTCATCACTTCCAGCTTATCACCGGTGAAGGACCACTTTTCGACCACATCACCAACCTCAAAAACAAAGGGGCAAACACCCCAAGCAACTCAAGCACCCCAAGCAACTCAAGCACCTCAAGCAACTCAAGCAGCTCAAGCAGCTCCTCAAACAGCGAAGACGAAGAAGAAGAAGAAGAAATTCTTTTAACTTCTAATGCTCTAAGTGTCGGGTCACCTGTCGACCCATCTATCCTAGACTCTAGCTTTAGTTTAGACTTTCTTTTTACGGAGGCTAGCTCCAAGCAATTTTCTGAATTGTCGAATAATTCTTCTCAAAATAATGAAATGAATAAATTTGCTTACGCCTTGTCTCAAGCTAAAACAAACAACAAAGCACAAACATCTAACAATCAACAAACAACAAACAAATCAAAAGGCACTAACTCATGCGATAAAAATGAACAATCTCTAAACAAATACATTGCAAACATTGTTTCTCCCAAAACACAGGACCCTATCATCGAGGAAACCATAACCATAAACGTGGGAACCCCCGAAGAACCAAGGGAACTACAACTAGGAGCCTCACTAGACGAATACGAGCGCACCGAATTTACACAACTCCTAAGCGAATTCAAGGACGTATTCGCTTGGTCATACAAAGACATGCCCGGCATCGAACGAAGCATCGCCGAGCACCGCATCCCCATCAAACCCTAAGCATAAACCCATCAAGCAAAAGCTAAGAAGACTACGCCCGATGGTCCCTTATGGTCAAGGAAGAAATCGAAAAACAACTACAAGCGGTTTCATCCAAGTCATCGAATATCCCGAATGGGTCTCGAACATGGTCGATCCTGAAAAAGAATGGCAAAATTCGAGTATGCGTTGACTTTCGCGACTTGAACAAAGCTAGTCCCAAAGATGACTTTCCATTACCCCATGTGGACGCCCTAGTCGACAACACCGCCGACCACGCCTCCTATCCTTCATGGACGGCTACGCAGCTACAATCAAATCAAAATGTCACCGGAAGACATGGCAAAGACGGCCTTCATTACACCGTGGGGACATATCGCATACGCTTATGCCCTTCGCCTAATCACGCCGGGCGCTTACATACCAACGCACCGCTACAACCCTTTTACACGACATGATGCACAAAGAAGTCGGTTTACGCCGACGATATGATCGTGAAAGTCAAAGGAAAGGAGCGATCATATCACCAACCTCCGCAAATTCTTCACTCGCCACTAAGAATACAAAATGCGCTTGAATCCCCAAAAATGTACTTTTGGAGTTAAATCCGCAAACTACTAGGACACGTAGTGAGCCAAAGAGGCATCGAGGTCGACCTCGAAAGTCAAAGCAATCCTCGAAATGCAACCCCAAGAACCTCGACGAGATTCAAGTTTCTAGGCCAAATCCAATACATCTCACGCTTCATCAAAGAAACTCACCATGATATGTGAGCCGCTTTTCAAGAAGCTCAAGAAAACCGACCACGTTGAATGGGACGAGGAATGTCAAAAAGCATTTGACAAGGTCAAAGAATTGCTAACTAACCCACGGCTCGCAACCACCCCAAGAAGGTTTACCCTTATCCTTATACCTTACAACAACACCCACCGCCATGGGCGCCATGCTCGCCAAGAAGTCAACGGCGAAGAACGCGCGATCTACTACATCAAGAAAGTTTCTCGACATTTAAACCCGATACTCACCCGTCTGGGAAGAGTTGCCTAGCCTTAGTATGGTCATCCAAAAACTCCGCTACTATATGCTAGCACACCAAACAAGGGTATATTCCACAATGGACCAGAAATACCTCTTCGAGAAACTCAGACTAATCTGGACGAATGGCGGATGGACGTTGCTCTAGCCGACCCGACCTTAAGTATGTACCCCTCAAAGCAATTAAGGGACGAGCAGTCTCCGATTTTCTAGCCAAAAATGCAATCACCGAGCAACCAATCATAGACACCACATCCCTTCCAGACGACGGGATTTACAACATCGACCAAGAACAATGGGAATTATACTTCGATGGTTCATCCAACTACCGAGGTTGTGGAGTAGGAATACTTCTCATCTCCCCAAATGGCGAACACACACCCTTATCCATTAAACTGGACTTCGACGTAACAAACAATGCAATGGAATATTTAAGCATGCTTGCACGGTCTCCAAGCAGCGCTTGTACTCAACGCCCGCAACATAAGAGTCTATGGGGACTCCTCCCTCATAATCAACCAAGTGTCCGGAGCATGGAAGATACTTAACGAAAACCTAGCATTATACCAAAACAAAATACGAGAGCTCATAAACGAATTCTACCACGTAGAATTCATACACCTCCCACGCGAAGAAAACCAATTCGCCGACGCCGCTATCCAAACTCGTCCCTAATCAACATACCCCCGGGGATGGAAACTCTACCCATTGTCGTGGAAAGACGAAACGAACCCGCATACATCTGTGACATCGAAACCGAGGAAGAACAAACCGACCCTTGGTACCAAGCAATCATCAACTACAAAACAAACGGCGAATACCCGCCAAACACCGACAAACGGGCCAAGCGAGCCCTACGCCTATTATCATCACAATTCGTGCTGGAAATGGGGAAATTACTCAAAAAGACGCCTCAAGGTACACTCCTCTTGTGCGTCGACCACAAAAAAGGACACGAAATCATGTCCCAAGTACACGATGGCGAGTGCGGACCACACATGAACGCACGAGCCATGTGCAAACAAATCATAAGGCTAGGATGGTATTGGACTACCATGGAAGCCGATTGCGCAAAATATGTCAAACATTGTCATAATTGCCAAATCTTCGCGAACATACAACACATACCACCTTCACCGCTATACAGTTTAACATCACCATGGCCCTTCTCCACGTGGGGCATCGACGTCATCGGCAAAGTACAACCCGTAGGAGCAGGAGGACACTGCTTCATCCTCGTGGCCATCGACTATTTCACCAAATGGGTCGAAGCCGCATCGTACCGCAAGCTAGGCACAAAAGAAGTCGCAAAATTCATACAAAACAACATCATTTGTCGCTATGGCATACCACACGAGTTCATTAGTGACCAAGGCACACACTTTCAAGGAGAAGTCGAGCCACTTCTTCTCAAATACAAGATACAACGACACAAGTCATCACCCTATCGACCGCAAACCAACGGCGCAGTTGAGGCAGCAAACAAAACCATCGTATCAATCCTTAAAAAGATGATCGACACCTGCCACGACTGGCCCCACAAAATCCCATTTGCATTATGGGGATATCGCACCACAATCCGCACACCCACAGGCATGACACCCTATTTCCTAACCTACGGAATGGAAGCCGTTCAACCCGTAGAAATCGAAATGCAATCCCTTCGGATCCTCATGGAAGCAGACATTCTCGGCCGACCCGCACGCGAACGCCGCGAACAACTCATTCTCTTAGACGAAAAGACGACTACATTCACTAAGCACAACCGAATGTATCAATCTCGCCGCAACGCGCTTACAACAAGCGGGTCAAACCACGAAACATTAAAGTGGGTGACCTAGTACTCAACCGTCCGAGCACCATTACGGTCGACCTGGGGGAAATTCAAACCCAATTGGGCCGGACCGTACTTGGTCAAAGACATCCTTCCTGGAGGAGCAGTAACGCTAACTGACCTTGACGGCCAAGACTTCCGACTACCAACAAATCTTGATCAACTCAAGAAATACTACCCTTAAACAAATTTGCAATGTACTTCACAAAAAGGACAAAACTCGCTCTCGCATGAGTGAACTACGCTCGGTTTGATTCCACGCACTGTGGATACGTAGGCAGCTTTGCAAAGAGCTCAACCGAATCACACGAACTACGCCGGTTTGATTCTGTATTCAAAACGCAGATACGTAGGCAGCTTATCAAAAGCACAACCGAACTTTTTCTAGCACGCATGCCCAAAGCTTAAAAAGGTCAAGGGCGTCGCACTCACAAAAAGACACGCTCAAAGCTTAAAAAGGTCGAGAGCACAGTCAACACAAAAACAAAACACAAATCCAAGTCCGAAGCTTAAAAAGGTCGAGGACATTAAAAACGGAACAAATCAAACAGGCGAATCCAAAGCTTAAAAAAGGTCGAGGATTTAAGACAAAACAATTCAAAACGCACAAGTCCAAAGCTTAAAAAGGTCGAAGATCTAAAAACAAATGCAAGTGTTCGAAGCTTAAAAAGGTCGAGAACATTTCAAAACAAAACAAAGAAAGCAACGAGACAAGGCAAAAGCAAATAAATTCTATTTTATTACTTTATTTAGAATTCTTCAAAGCTCAGAGATGAGTTAGGAACAAGCCTCCTTAACCCTTTATTCGAATTTAAAAACATGCGTTTGAATAAAGAAATTTTCTAAAGCAAAACAAAAACAAACTACTAGGACGTTTTCCGTCGTTTGGGACTAGCCTCTTCATCCTCAAGAGGTCGATCCGCCACAATCTTCGAGCTAAGAATGGGAGTAGACCTCTCAAAACCTGGGGGCTCGATCGGATCCTCATCCTGCTCGACTGGGGGCTCCTCGATCCTTGGCCCTAGGCGATCTTTAACAGTCCCTTGCGGTCCAAGTCTCTCCCGACCGGCCTCAAGTAGAAGCACTGCATCAACAACACAGAGATCACCATAATCCCTCCCGCCACGCACTACTTCATGCAACAAGGAGGGCTTTGGCCCATTCTTCTCTCTCCTCCTCGATTCTCCTGCTCACGAGAATCCTTGGAATGACACCAACGCCATAGAAATCCGTGACACGAGTAGACTCTATATGCTCAAGACAACCCAAGTAACACGATCCGACCACCCTCGGATCCAAGCATCAATCATCCGGTTGTTTAGGACAACAACCCTCCAACCTCAGCAGATCCCGATCAGGAATAGTCCGCGCAAGTTCGATTTGCCTCTTGGCCGAAGAGGATGAATCCATACACCCCGCTCAAACCCGCGACAACATCAACCCGCTGAGCCGCTGCTCGCCAATCGACGGTGCCGTTACCTCCGTAATACCCCACCACCACGAAACATACCAACGAATGCTGCTCTCCTTCACAAACCACCGGTAGTAGTTTAGCGAACGCTCCCGAGGGTTAGCCCAATCCATCTTCCGAGACGTCGTCCCCGCCGCCTTGAAGACACTTCCAAGGGGAAGAGCCCTATACACGCTCAACCTCTCCATGAGCCAAACGTTGAGAATCCTAGCGCAACCCCTGTACGAGCTCAGACGATTAGCGTAGAATCTGGCCGCCTAAGCCCAAGATAGTCTCCGCTAGGATCAACGCAGTATGATCATGTCCTCTCCATCTCTTCGACAACACGAGCATACCTCGCGTTCCGAACACCCCGTCGACATGGACCCCGCAAAGCATAACGATGAACCAAACAAAAGCAAGGGCCTCCGCCTAGAACGGTCCGAAATACTAGTATCAGCCTTATTCATATATCGTTGACACAAGAGAAGCATGTTTACCTTGCCTCCCTCAAACAAACCTGCAGCATGAGCGTTTGTCATCCCAAGGAAGTTTCGCAACATCCCGTTGTAACAAAGCTCACTCCTCACGACCACCGGAGTAGTCCGCTTCGACCATCCAGCAATGGCCGAGAACTCCTCCATCAAAGGGCACACCTCTCCCCCGGGAAACCTAAAAACATGCAAGCTAGGATCCCAATAATCTAAGCACGAATCAAGGAAGTCTACATCGACTTTCATTTGACGAAAGCCAATAAATACACCCGCACCGTCATCATACACCGCCTTCTTCATTGCCGAACTCAAGGAAGACGTCCACCTCTTCAAAAGAGCATCAAAATGCTCCTCCATTTTCTTGGACACAAAAAAAACTTTTATAAATATACCCAATATATTTGTGAAAGCAAAATCCTAAAGCAAAAGCACAAAGAAGAGAAGTGATTGTGAATGAAGATTATGGCACGCACCCCCTCTCCTTATATAGGAAAACAATATCCGAAATATGGAAATACAAATACTAGCAAAGGCCAAAGAAACCGCATGGCTCTATGCGGTTTGCACACCAAACCGCATAAGCCTATGCGGTTTTCCCTTGCAACCGCATAAGCCTATGCGGTTTCAGGGGCTGGTTTTTTTCTCAAAATTTTCCAAATTCCGTCTTTTCTAAAACACTACGACTTACATTGGGCTACGACACTCTTTTGTTGTTCCCACGCACCCGCATTACATTTCGCTTTGGCAACAACGATTCATACCACGAGTCAAAACACAAACATTTTCGACATTCATGCAAGCTCATTTCGCATCTAAAATGAACTTTTTGCAAAACATTTTCACAATCTAAAATAAACATCAACGCATCCCACTCGGGAATCATATCATTTCTTCAACCAAGCCCACCAAACAGGTTTACCGACGAAGTTCAAGCTACAACAACAAAGTTCAAAGTTCAAGCTACAACGACATGTACATAAAGGTTCATACAATCTTTAAATACACAAATTCACTGGTGACGGCCGATACTCGCCGAACTCACGCCGAACTGAGCTGCCTCACTGGCTCGACACAACCGAGCTCTGCTCACCAAGCCATCCTCCACTGCTTGGCTATACGCCATAGCTTCTTATGCGCCTCTTTAGCCACCTGTGAAACACAACACAAACACAGTTCACACTTTTCTCCATTTTGCCTTTATTTCACTCAAATTATGTCAAACTTAGGGGGGAAATTTCCAAACAACGCAGCCCACCCCACTTTACCTTAATTTCACCCAAATTAAACCAAACCGAGGGGATAACACAAAAACGACTCACAAGTTTGATCATCGATATACTTCATATCTCGATCAAACTGGGGGCTTATACACATACATACAATCACACAAGTACATACCTTCTTCACCTTACTCGTCCCACCGTCCATGCCCACAAGAGTCACCGGCAAGTACGTCGGCAGAACAAAGGTACGACTTGACGCCTGAGTCATCATACTCGATAGTAGTAGGAAGTCATCGCCGCCCGCCATCTCGGGATCAAACTCCCGCAAAACAAATACAAACGCACACGCGTGGAAATTTTTCGAAAAATTACCTTACGCACCCCCAAACACCGGCACACATACCTCAATCTACCCACAAGCAAGCCGAGATCGAGCAAAATGGGCATAGTCTTCCCCAGACGTAGGAGGCTCACCGACTCTCCTCTCCATACAACGCTACACGATCTGGCGTAAACCCTCGCTCAAACAGACCCTCGGCGGATCCTCAGCACCACCGAGTCGCCACCCCGCTCGAAAGACCAAACGCCTCCAAGGTACCAAACCGATCCATACGGGCGTCGCTATGTATAGGCGCTGGTCTCTCGTGACCGCAAACCTAGCCCCAATGCCCTCGGGAATATCCTCAGCATCGCCCCACTGAACGGCACGAACTACAAACAAAGACAAGACAAACACGCCACAAATACAGATACAATACAATCATTTTAAGTACACTTTATTTAAAATGGTTCAAGCACAAACCTCATCAAATCGCATTCGGTTCGTGACGATCCCTAACATCATCATACGACCAATTAAATGCAAAGACGGTTACATCGCATTCTGGCACGCATCACGGTACTCCTCACGATCCGCGACAAAGATGGGGAGCAGAAGGAAGTGGCTAAGAATCCACGATCGCACATAAGAAACAAAAACATGTTACAAGGACAAAAGACAACAAAAATGAACAACAATGCACCTAAGACAAAACGAAATCAATACGCACTCCATCAAGAAGCCAGCGCGACTAAGGACGCCGCGACCACCGATCCATGACCCGCGGTCTCACGGCATCCATGCGTAAACGAATGCACAAACCCAAGGATCTGGTCACCTACCAAACGTCCCAATTGCATTCCAATCCAGAGATGCATAAGGACCGGCGTCGATGCCCGCCACCCTTGTCGCCGAAGTACACGGCCACAAACCACCACAACCACATACGAGCATTACGCTTGCCGCTCCACTCCGAGGGGCCATATTCGGTCTTCCTCAAAATACTCCAAGATATAGCTCGCCTTGAAGGTGTAGGGGCGACCACAAATCACCTTCCAAACCACCGCCAACCGCGGCAGCCACAACCTCGCCCACAACGGACGGCGCAAACTCAAAATCCATGTCGCGATCCCCAAACGGCAGCCGGGTATGACCGCAGATCAGACAAGGTAATGCCGGCCTCAAAGCCGCATATGGAACGCCGTCGTGGTGTCCCAATACCTATCCAAGAAGGCCCCGATCAACATCGGGTTCGGCCCGCTTCTTCCTCGCAATCTTCCTCCAATGGCCAACCAACGGCCAAAAGCACTACGCAACACCCAAGCTTGCGCTCGAAGCCTCTCCTCAAAAGCACACATTGCGGACGAGACGCCCGAGAAAGTCCTCATCGGGCCCTTATCCCAACCCATCGCCGCCGATAGGAAACATGTCTCTCCGAGCAAGCGTAAGGTCAGGCTATCCCAACCCTTCGCGAAAGCCCCGTTCGTAGCGTGATTTTCGCGGCCTAGAGCTACTCGCCCTAGGCGCAACCTCCTCAACCTCCTCCTCAAAGAACCTCCATCTCGGCTTCCACCATCCACCAGCTCTTCGAGCAAGCTCGCCCTCGTGGATCGCGCAAGACAGAACATTTCTCCCACGGCCTACCTCGTGATCGACCACGCCTCGTGGACAAATCACGAGGATCGGCTTCTCTCACTACGTACGCCTCAAACCACTCGAGCTAGAGGCTCCTCGCCTCGAGCTAGTACTCTACGAGATCTCGATCTCAGAATACCACTCGTAACCTTCCCCTGCAACCAAACACAACAAATACATACAGCTTTAATACATGCAAGCATACAACTTGGCATACTTATACACAAATACACACCAATAATACGCACATAATACATATACATCCCTTAACACATTACACTATACGCCCTACAGAGCATTTTTAGGCCTAATTCACAATTAAGCCAAAAACCGTCCTCTACATTTCAAAATTACAACTTTATGGTTTCTATACGCCATAATAGCCCCCAACAACAACCCATTACAAGCAATTGCATTTTGGTCACTCCGATCAAAAACCCCCAATTCGCCTTAATTACTCCGTATAACTACGACTTAAGACGGCGATTTGAAAGCTTTAACTCGAACTTTTCGCAAAACTAACGTTATAGGCATGCTATACTCGCTATGGGCATCCTACACCGAAGTTTAATTGAAATTCCGGGTCGGAAAATCCGGGTTCGTTTTCGGGCCCGAAACCTAATTTGGACGTTTTTCACACAAAGACGGTCTAAATCACAATCAATTCACACATACACGTTCGCATGGCATAATGCAACACAATGACGTCAATTTCAAGCATTCAAACGGCAAATTTCAGTAAAACTCGTTTTCATTCAAAACCCGTCTTTTCAACATTTCAAGGCAAAACTAGCTAATTACAACGACAAATAACGTAAAAGCAAGTTAAAATGGAGCATTACCTCGTTCCATAGCAAAGCAACGCAAGAAAAACGAGCAAAATCGGTTGAGAAATCGAAAAATGACGTTTTTAGAGTGAAGAAACCGAAATGATACAATGAGCTTCACTCACGGTTTGCTCGTGTTATATAAGCCCCCAGCAGCCAACTAGGGAAACCGCATAACCTTATGCGGTTTGCCCAACGAACCGCATAAGGCTATGCGGTTCATGCCCCTGGTTTTTCTCGGGTTTTTCTCGTTTTACGCCTACTTTTCGATTCCTAATTCATTTTAGCCCCAATGCAACTCCAAGTACGTCCCGTGCTTGGGTCAGGGCGCCACCTACAGCCCGCCATACGCGTATATTAAGCATTCAATATACGGTATAGAAGCAGAAGCACGAACGCTCTTCACGAGCATTACATCATTTTCTCCACCACGGAAGGCAATCATATGCAACTACAACTACATAGACACTCCTCGGCGAGCCCAAGCACAAGCACTCCGCAATATACACCTAACTCCAAGCATTTCACTCTACATAGACGCCTCATGAAGTTCAAGCATTACACTGACGCTCTTTCACGAGGCCTACCCTAGCACTTATCCAAACATCTTACAAAGCACATGCACCCTACACTTCAAATTTCTTATACACATGCAATACGAAGACATTACAAGCACCAAAGACTCAAGCATCCGACGATACCAAGCACATACAAAGGCAAAGAACGACAAGACAACAAGCACGATTTAAGACATCCGGCAGTCTACAGTTCTTATAGCATGCACGGACCGCCAAGTCCTTAAAATGCGCACGCCTCCCCGCTTAGCCCGGCTCAAGTCCTCGCCTCACCCATGGACACATGCTTCGCTCCGCCGATCAGATCGAGATCAGAATGGTCCGGATATGGTCGTGGAGTTTGACTAGCGCCCGACCCGAGCTCGGCCAAACTGGGGCCTGTGGATACCCATATCCGCATTCTCCCGCACAAAACCCCGTGATGTATCACGGACTTTTATTACGCATGTTTAACGTTGACTTATACGGTTCTAACTAATGTCGAATTCATTTTGAGTCGCTTTTAAATGTTAAAATGTTTAAGGTCGATCACATCGCATTTAAATAACGCTCATTTTGTCCATTTGGAGTCTAGCTTGGTCCCCGCCCCGCTTCATTTGGCATGAGCTTCAGATTCGCACTACAATTAGTCCTTTTACATTAACAAGGTCTAATTCAAAGATTCCTAAATTCCTAAATTTAGGCCCTGTAGCTAAAACCGCTATTTAGCCCCCTCTTACACAAAATACAACTTCACGCCTTACCTTATTCCACAAAATGCAACGAAATACACCTTTTACATTTTTTCTGGTCTCTGCCCAAACCGAGCCCAAACCCAAGCCTTTGGCCCGCACTCCAAAGCCCTGAACACCACAAAATATCTCAGGTTTATCCTAGCCGTTTTCTTGTGCCACACGACCAAATTATCACGTAATCTTTCAAAGATTTCATCAAACAGAAACTAGGAAATTAGGTCTAGAACCACACCTCCTAACCGCACGTTTTATGCGGTTTGGAGGGGAAACCGCATAAGCTTATGCGGTTTGCCCTGGCAACCGCATAAGCCTATGCGGTTCCTCGGCTTGTTTTTATTCCCTGCTTTCCTAATTTCTCCGAGGTTTTTAGTATATATAGAGCCCTATACCCGACCTCATAACACACAATTTACAACCAGAATACATCCTTTACACCACAAATTCTCTTATCTTACACTTTTGCATCCACAAAAGCCTCAAGCACTCAAATCCTTGAGTTCAACACACCATCCCGTGTTGAATTCACCCTCCTTTCTAGTTCAAGAAGCGAAGCTCTGCCCAGATCTGAAGCGTCAGGACAAGGTAGGTACCGATCCACTTGGATCAAAGCTTTTTCTTATTTTCTATGGACTAACAAAGGGGACTACACTCTAGCGCCCCCCCGGCTTTGGCACCCGAGCGCGCTTGCCTTCCAAGTGTTCTTATTACTTCGGGTACACTCCATATCCGATGACACGCCAAAGTCGCATAAGCAACCGACCTTATAAAATAAACCAATGGACAATTGAACTTTATTTTATTTGTATGCATCTTGCACCTTCTTGTTTTGCATTAAAATCAACTTAAACAATGAATTCGACCTTTAACTGAACCGTATTCGTTAACTAGTTAAACATGCTAAACTGAGGGTTTTAATCAATCTTTTTGCATCTGCATCTGCATTCTTTTACAAACTTATCGCACTTGTACGTAGCGATAACATTAGCTCAAATATCATCTTACATGGATTGTTCTAGGTCAGTAGAGGCTATTTTTAAATAGGCTTTTGTAAAAGGTTTTCATAAATCATTATTTGAATTAACTCTTTTTCTAAAGTACCTCACCTAATCCAACTGGTTTCACAAGCCTTAGATCTAGGGGTGTCAAGTGCCCCAAAATCTAAGAACATGTTTTTAGCTTAGAACATGGTAGCAGGTTCCTATTTTCCGCGATAAATAGGTGGCGACTCCATAACAGTTCTTAAAGGTTTTTCCAACTTAATCTTTTTTAACTTTAAAATCCGCCCTTAGGCAAGACGCCGAGTTGGGTCCGATCCCGGGTTCCACAGAGTTATTTGGGGCTAATCGATGCATTTTATGGAAAATCATCAACCAAGCATTCTAGTGTAGAATTAGTCAAGTGTTGACTTATCGTTTTTATATAAAAGGAAACATGAGATGTCTAATTTTATATGAAAAACGAGTCTTGGAATCGTTTATATAATTTCGTGGGAGATCATTATATAAATGAACATTTGTCTTAAAATGAGTTTTAGCAAATGTTATTAATGAACAATGAATGCTTATATATTTCCTCATATTTGTTGTAGAATCGTTTATTTCAAATCGCAATGGCATCATCATCATCAACTCCCGCGCCCATTTTGGGCAAAGATTCATGGTTGCGAACCGTGATGGATAAGTGTATCCTTAAGGATGACGGTAGCAACTTTGTCGAATGGGATTCGACAATGAGGGGCGCCGCTACATCCGACAATGTGCTCAAACACCTTATCAACCACACCCCGCCAACCCACATCTCGATCCGGCGCACGAGCCGCCTATGATGAGCATGTGAAAGTGGATAATGACGTGAAAAACGTCTTGATTTGGTTCATGGCACCCACTCACAAACTCCGATTTGTCACACAAAAGAGTGCATATGAGATATTCACTCGAGTGACAACCATGTTCTCCAAAGCGCCGCAAATAAGGCTTTATGAAGCCGCGGTGCGGTTTTTCGATGCAAAGCTTGAGAGGAACCAAAAAGTTGGTCCTCATGTGCTCAAAATGATTGAGCAAATAGACACTCTTGAGCGTCAAGAGTGTGCTATACCCAAAGCTCTTGCGATTAACCGCATTCTTCACTCTCTTCCTAATAAGTTTGCTCATTTTCGAGTAAACTATAACATGAACAACATGGATAAGAGTTACCATGAACTTCATGCTCTCTTGGTCCAAGCCGAGAGGGATATGGAAGTGAATGAGGTGGAGAGGAAAGATGTTCTCTCCATGAAAATGAAGAACATGTCTCTTGGAGTTAAGAAGGGGAAGGTGGCTAAGAAAACGCCATCCGTCAAAGGCAAGGGTAAGGGTAAGGCTATTGTGGAAGGTGTTCCACATAAGCCTAAGCCCAAGATCAACAAGGGTAAACCTCTCAATGACACTTGCAAGTATTGCAATGAAGTGGGTCATTGGAAGCGCAATTGTCCCAAGTACAAGAAGGACTTGAAAGATGGATGTGCGACATCCAAAGGTATTGTTCCTTCTAATCTCTATATGATAGACATCAATCATGCTTGCATTTCTACATGGGTATTGGATACCGGATGTGGATCTCACCTTTGTAATCATTTGCAGTGGAAGAGAAACGCGTGCAGCTACAGCCAAGGGTGATGTAGATCTCCGCATGGGCAATGGAGCTAGAGTAGCGGCCGTTTCCGTGGGAAATTTTGTACTCGCTCTTGCTAGTGGATTAGAGTTGCTTTTGAATAACTGTTATTTTGTACCAACTCTAACTAAAAACATTATCTCCGTCTCCGTGTTAGATGCGGAAGGCTTTTGTTTTATGATTAAGAACAACCGTTGTACTTTTTCGTTTAATGAAATGGTTTATGGTGAAGCTATTTCAATTGGAGGTATTTATGTTTTAAATGATGTTAATGATGTTTATCATGTCGAGAACAAGAGGCTCAAAACGAATGAATCAAACAAATCCTACCTTTGGCATTGTCGTTTAGGTCACATAAATGACAAACACATAAAGAGACTTGTTATGACTAAGGTTCTCAAACCATTTGATTACTTAATCATATGGTACATGCTAATCTTGCCTCTTAGGCAAGATGACTCGTCAACCCTTTAGTGGTAAAGGGACACGAGCAAGTGAAGTTTTAGGACTCATACATACCGATGTGTGTGGTCCATTAAACATCACCGCTAGAGGAGGATATCATTACTTCATTACTTTTACCGATGACTTAAGTAGATATGGTTATGTCTACTTAATAAGGCATAAAAGTGATGCTTTTGAGAAATTTAAAGAATTTCAAAATGAGGTTGAGAACCAATTAAACAAAAGGATAAAAGCACTACGATCCGATCGTGGTGGCGAATATCTAAGTAATGAGTTTGATTCACATCTTAAGAATTGTGGTATAATATCACAATGGACTCCTCCGGGCACACCACAATTAAATGGTGTTGCAGAAAGGAGAAACCGAACTTTGCTAGACATGGTTCGGTCTATGATGAGTCAAAGTGAGCTTCCTGGATCATTTTGGGGCTTCGCATTGTTATCTGCTGTTTTCTCACTAAATCGAAGTCCGACTAAAGCGGCCAATAAGACTCCGTATGAGATATGGACGGGAACGGTTCCCTATTTGTCATTCATGAGAATCTGGGGTTGTGAAGCATTCGTCAAGAATAAAACTGACGATAAACTCGCTCCAAGGTCTGACAAATGTCTATTTGTAGGTTATCCTAAGGAAACCTGTGGTTATTACTTCTACAACCCTCACGAGAACAAAGTGTTTGTGGCTCGTGATGCTGTTTTTCTTGAAAATGAATTTATTTCTAAAGAACAGAGTGGGAGAAAATTTGAACTTGATAAAGTTCAAGAGCCACAAACCGAGACAGAAAATGAGGAAACTGTTCCCTCGTCTTCTGACATGGTTATAATCCCTAGGAGGTCAGGAAGAATTAGTCATCAACCTGACCGCTACCTCGGTAACATCGAGGAGGAAGGTGATTTGTTGTTATTCGAAAGCAACGAACCCTCAACCTACAAGGCGGCTATAAGTAGCCCCAACTCCGAACAATGGCTTGAGGCCATGAAATCCGAAATGGATTCTATGTACGAGAACCAAGTTTGGGACTTGGTAGATTTACCTGAAGGAGTAAAACCCCTTCAGTGTAAATGGATATTCAAAATCAAACTCGGCATAGATAAACATATAGATGTTTACAAAGCTAGATTGGTGGCAAAGGGCTTTTCACAAGTCCAAGGTATTCATTATGATGAAACCTTTGCACCAGTTGCTATGCTTCGATCCATAAGGATAATCTTAGCGGTTGCCGCATTTCATGACTATGTAAAAACCGCCTTCTTGAATGGGTGATACACGTTATTTATATTCATTTTATGCCCCCGGTTTAGTCGCATTTAGCTTGCATTTATTCGTATTCGTTATGATCTTATGAGCTATTTGTTGTATTTCTCGATACTACTGCCTTTTATTTACATTTTGCAGGTTTTGGTGGTTTTGAGCCAAAACCCGAGACATTTGGAGCAAGTACGAGATTCGAGACTACGAGACTGCACTCGAGCTCAAGGCAGAGCTCGGAATTCAAATTAAAGACCAAAGACTAAGAAAGGCCACGAATAATAAAGCCCAAGAGAAGGGCTTTGAGCCCAAGTCAGAGGAAGAAGAGCTCACCACCAAATGTGCATCGCTTGGCCTGGTGGACTCAGCCGCACGTACGGCTCAAGCGCCAATCCGTCGAGTTTTGTTTTATTTCGTGATTTATTAATTTGGGAACTATATATATAGGTTTAGGTCGAGATTTCATTCTTATGCTTTTATTTTATAGTTTACTCCTTTGGTTTAGTTTACTGCTTTATACTCTTTCAACATTCAAAACTCCAGTTTTAGTTTAGTTTAAGTTCGATTTACTTTGTAAATCCGCTTAGATTTCTACTTTAATCTAGGTTTATTTTAATCTTTATTGTTTATTCATCATGTTTACTTTGATTGTTTTTATTGCTTTGATTGTTATTATGTCTAGCTAATTTCCCAATTAGGGTTTAGGGGAATTTGTGATATTTGGTTCAGGAACATGTTTTAGGATTAAACTGGTTGAATAAATTGTGCACTTGATTTCTTTCTACGCGTTTTATGCCAATTGAATTAGGATTATTTCGCCTGATCAACGATTTGTCTGAGTTTAATTGAACCTGAGTAAGTTTTAATTTAAGATCGAAAGCCGAGTTAAAACTAGACTTACGCGAGATTGATAAGTTGAATTTAGTAAGTTGCGAGAGCCCGCTAAATTTGCTTAAGGCTAAAATTGACTCGAGAGAGCGTTTTATAAACCTACTCATTTGCACAGTTTATCGCTTCCTTCTTATAAATTTGAGTTCCTGAATCATTGTCACAATGAACCCGACGCCCTAATCCTTCCCCTTATATATTTCTATTCATCTTTACTTTGCTTTAGTTTAGTTCAAATAAACTCCTTTTCATACCTTTGAGTTAGACCTGTTTACTCCGACTTTAGCTTAAAACTACGCTGTTTCTCTGTGGATGCGATCCTACTTACTGCTAGCTGCTGTTAGTTGTCTGTTTAGGTTATTTTGATTGCGGCGTGACGACTTAGCCTTATCAATTTTGGCGCCATTGCCGGGGAAACGGCTTTGTTAGTTTTAGTTATTGTTAGTTGTTACAGGTTTTTCTCTTTTGTCTCAAGGAACCTCGTTCCTTGAGACCGTTCTCATCGTTTTCTTGAGTTATTTATGCGCAGGTCACCTACAGGTTTAGTCCCATTTGATCCTGAACCTGAGCGTACTTTCCACCGGACGCGTAATTTCTTCAAAGAGATCGCTGAGACCTACGAACGTGAGATTGAGGAAGCGTCTGCTGCGGAGTCCAGTGCAACGCAATCGTCCTACGAAGAGGACACACCTCCGCCATTCGGTTTTTGCCAACGCTTAGTGACTATGCCTAAACTAGCTAGTCACTCGCTTCCTAAGACTGAGTCCATTCCGAATGGATTCACGATGCCCGCTACTGCAGGCAACTTTGAGATCCGCCCGCTTTCTCACTTTGGTGGAGCAGAATCGGCCGAGGCTATCCTACGGAGGATCCCGGTCGACATATGCAAGTTTTTACGGATTATTGCTCGACTATTAAGCGGGGATCACTCGTAATCGGATAAGGGAGATCTTGTTCTTTTTTCGTTGAAAGATCGAGCCCGCGAGTGGATTCTCGATCTAAACAAGGAGGCCGCCGGTATTACTGATTGGAGGAGTTTGGCCCTCGCGTTCTACTCGAAGTTTTATCCTCCCGAGCGCACTAACCAAATGCGCAGTCAAATCCAGGGTTTCAAACAAACTTATGACGAGTCACTTGGCCGAGGCGTGGGAAAGGTATAAGAAGTCGACAGAGATTGTCCGCACCATGGGTTGAACGATTGGCTTGTGATTATGACCTTTACAATGGTTTGTATCTTTGAGAGCTCCGCCATTTTGGATTCTGCTGCGGAGGGACGTTTTGCCAACAATGTAGATGATGATAAAGCTTGGGCATTAATTGAGGAGATGGCGATCCATTCATCTTAGTTTGGGAAGCCGAGGGGGAATTCACTGGCCCGCTTCATAATGACCGTGGATAAGGAGAGCATTAGCGCCACAAGTCAGTTCTTGCTACCGACCGCTGCAGATTAGCATGATGAATGGCGGTGGTTCTTCTGGTGCTCATGTAAATGCTATTGCAGGGCACGACTTGGGTTATTCTACGGGGTATGCTGCACCCCAGGAGCAGGTTTATGCTTATCAATCTTACAACCAAAATCGCCTCTACCAAACCAACCGGTTACGACCGATCACTCCTATCGCATCAGAACCAAAATATCCTTAACCCAACCACCCAACCACCTCAAAACGCTCCCTACATCCCTCCTCACAAAAATTTCCAACCACCTCCACCCAACTACCAAAAGCCACCCTTCATTCCACCTCAAACTGCGCAGGTACCTGATCCTTTGGCCGAGACTAAGGCCATGATGTTGCAAATGCAACAACTAATGATGGGTCTGCAGAAGACGCAGGAGGCTATGCTGGACCAAATGCAAAAGGATGGGCAGGCTAAGGATGCAGCAATTAAGAATTTGGAGAATCATGGCTCACCGCCACTTCACAAGCTTCGCGACAACCTGGTTATCTACCATCGCAAGGTAATCCTCCTAACCCTCCTCCCGATACAGCATGTGCTATTACATTGAGGAGCGGTACATTTTACGATGAACCGAGGAAACAGCAAATGAATGCCGACCGGCAAATGGCCGTCTAACCTACTGGACTCGTCATGAGGAAAGATGATTTGGGTGTTACTTCGGGTGTTCCTGTCGCTACTCCAACGCCCCCGATTCAGATTAAGCTACCTTTTCCGGGTCGAGTGCAAGCTGCAGGGGAGGCCAAGTTCAAGAGGTTCGTGGACGTCATAAAAGCTCTTCAGGTAAATGTCCCTTTTATTGATCTTGTGACTCAAATACCTGCGTACGCTAAGTTTTTGAAGGAAGTCTTAGCTAGGAAGCGTACGCTTGATGATGTGTCGACTGTAGCTTTCGTGGGGGAGGCTAGTACTAGGTTGCAGGGTAGTAAGCCCCCTAAGCTTAGTGACTCAGGTACCTTTTCTATCCCCTGCTCCATTGGTAAGTTTGTGGTCCGAAATGCTTTATGTGACCTTGGAGCGAGTGTGAGTGTCCTACCCTACTCTTTGTACCAAAAGATGAACTTGTCAGCTTTGGGACCCACTCACATTACCTTGCAAATGGCTGACCGGTCTGTTAAGCGTCCCTTAGGTATACTGCAAGATGTCCCCGTACAGGTAGGAAAGTTCTTTATCCCTGTGGACTTTGTAGTACTTGATATGCCCGAGGATGTCCACATTCCCATCATTTTGGGGAGACCCTTCCTGCACACTGCTGGTGCAGTTATTGACGTGGGTAATAAGACCTTAGCGTTTACGGTGGGGGGTGAAAAGCTTACTTTTACGCATTCTAATACCCCGCGGTCCCCTATGCGTCTCGAGTCGGTTTGTTCTATTAATGCTATACCTCCGTCTCACTCTACTGGAGACACTTTGGAGGTCGTTTCTGTTGTCCCCCCGTGTGCAGGTTCTTTACAGGATGGCTGCAAGAATGGTTTGGGGGAGAGAAAGCTGCTGAAAGCTGACTTGTTTGACACTAGTGATGGAAGCGAACGTCTTGGGATTGAGTCGCTTGGAGTACAAGGGCGATTTGGGGAGCCATTTCGTGATAGAGGACCAACGATGATGGACTATGCTGCGCTGCCTCGAGAGGGAGGAGTTCTTTGGCGATCGACTGCTGTTTCGCCAAGTGAAGTTGTCGCAAATGGCCAACGACCTTGGCCTAATTATACTTGATCTTTGAAGCTTTGAAGAGTCGTGCGGGACTATAAACCAGCGCTTCCGGGAGGCAACCCGATGACGTTGTATTGTTATTTGCACTTGTACTTTGTTTGGTTTGTTTTTACGACATTTTATGGTTTGATTTTGAGCGCGTGAGGATGAGGGATTATATGTGATCTTAGCGCGCAGGTACTTTAGGACTTTTGTCCTTAGTATTTTTGAGAAGACGCTACGAGAAGGCATCCCAGCCGGTCGACCGGCAGCCGGGCTCAGACCGGCACCGTAGCTGAAATTTGCAACAGAGGAAAAAACGCAAAAAAATTGGAAAAAAGCATGGGAGCCGGCCGGCCGCCACGTTCTGCTGCTTCGTTTTGTTCCTTCTTGCGTGCTACTCCGAAGTACTTCATCGTTGGACTGAATTGGACGCATATACGTGGAATATTAGCCGCACTCCATGATTGACTTCGGTTTGGGGGAGCTCCGACTTTATCATGTGAGCACTCTTTACCCCTTTTACCCTCCTTTCTCGTCTTTGTTTTCCGTACCCCGTATGTTATATGTCCTCCTCTGTTTCTGTGGTTGTGCTGTTTTCCACATTGAGGACAATGTGTGATTTGGCTTGGGGGAGGGAAGCACTTTCGCGCTTATTAGTTTAGTTGCATTTCATTTTGTGTGCATTTATATTAAAAAACCCAAAAAAATTGAAAAATTTCAAAAATCTCAAAAATACGAGTCTTTTTGGTCTGCTTTGTCACGTTCGGAGAATTGATTAGTGCGCTTACTTTGATCTTTAGCATCTCCGAGCCGACTTTCTATCGTCGTAGCTGCACTGTATGTTTGTTTCCTATTAATAGATTGCGAGTCTCAAACACTAGCCCACTTGTATTTGCTTAATTCTTATCGCTTTTCGTTTGTTCACTTTCGACTTTGACATTCGAGCTTGGCAATGGTTCGTGGAATGTTTGGTTTGTTGGTTTGCGGTATGATTGGAAAGATATTTATTTGTTGGAGCAATGCTTCGATGCTTTCGGAGGGGACTCATTGATTTGAGTAACCACAGTGGCCATGAATTTGGTTGCGACCGAGAGTATGAGCAATGACGTAACCCTTAAGGAAATATGTGTACCCGAGCGCGATCTTTACCGAGTGAATGTCTAGCTAAACGGTACTACATACGAGGGATACTCCACATTTGCGAAAAAAGATAAAGAAAAAAGAAAAGAAAAAGGAAAAAAAAAATGGATTGTGGTAAGAATTGGTTGATGGAAAGTGGTACGCTCGGTTGGCCTTGCTTGAATTGAAAATGTCGTCAGTTTTACTTTTGCGAAAGCATTAGAGGCTAGTGGTATAATGTGGTGTGAATGGTTGAGACTTGTGCTCTATTTTCGGTGAAACAGTTTATGGTTGTATGTTTATGTGCATAGGTCGTCCACTTCGAGATACTAACGTGATAAGTTCGTGTCACTTTGATTTTCTCTGACGCTGTTTGCTTGAGGACAAGCAAAGGTTTGGTTTGGGGGAGTTTGATACACGTTATTTATATTCATTTTATGCCCCCGGTTTAGTCGCATTTAGCTTGCATTTATTCGTATTCGTTATGATCTTATGAGCTATTTGTTGTATTTCTCGACATCACGCTTTATTTACATTTTGTGTTTTGGTGGTTTTGAGCCAAAACCCGAGACATTTGGAGCAAGTACGAGATTCGAGACTACGAGACCAGACTCGAGCTCGCGCAGGAGCTCGGAATTCAAATTAAAGACCAAAGACTAAGAAAGGCCACGAATAATAAAGCCCAAGAGAAGGGCTTTGAGCCCAAGTCAGAGGAAGAAGAGCCCAACCCAGCCAAATGCATCGCCGGCCTGGTGGATCAATGGGCCGGCCGGCTCTGGCGCTCAATCCGTCGAGTTTTGTTTTATTTCGTGATTTATTAATTTGGGAACTATATATATAGGTTTAGGTCGAGATTTCATTCTTATGCTTTTATTTTATAGTTTACTCCTTAGGTTTAGTTTACTGCTTTATACTCTTTCAACATTCAAAACTCCAGTTTTAGTTTAGTTTAAGTTCGATTACTTTGTAACCGCCGGTACTCTACTTTAATCCAGGTTTATTTTAATCTTTATTGTTTATTCATCATGTTTACTTTGATTGTTTTTATTGCTTTGATTGTTATTATGTCTAGCTAATTTCCCAATTAGGGTTTAGGGGAATTTGTGATATTTGGTTCAGGAACATGTTTTAGGATTAAACTGGTTGAATAAATTGTGCACTTGATTTCTTTCTACGCGTTTTATGCCAATTGAATTAGGATTATTTCGCCTGATCAACGATTTGTCTGAGTTTAATTGAACCTGAGTAAGTTTTAATTTAAGATCGAAAGCCGAGTTAAAACTAGATTTACGCGAGATTGATAAGTTGAATTTAGTAAGTTGCGAGAGCCCGCTAAATTTGCTTAAGGCTAAAATTGACTCGAGAGCGTTTTATAAACCTACTCATTTGCACAGTTTATCGCTTCCTTCTTATAAATTTGAGTTCCTGAATCATTGTCACAATGAACCCGACGCCCTAATCCTTCCCCTTATATATTTTTATTCATCTTTACTTTGCTTTAGTTTAGTTCAAACAAACTCCTTTTCATACCTTTGAGTTAGACCTGTTTACTCCGACTTTAGCTTAAAACTACGCTGTTTCTCTGTGGATGCGATCCTACTTACTGCTAGCTGCTGTTAGTTGTCTGTTTAGGTTATTTTGATTGAGGCGTGACGACTTAGCCTTATCAATGGGATTCTAGAAGATGAAGTGTTTATGACACAACCTGAAGGTTTTATAGATACATCCAACCCTAAGAAAGTATGCAAGCTTAAAAGATCCATTTATGGTCTTAAGCAAGCATCGAGGAGTTGGAATCACAGATTCGATCATGTTATCAAACAACATGGATTCGCTCGAAGTGCCGAGGAACCTTGTTTGTACATGAAGTTTAGTGGGAGCAAGGTAATTTTCCTTGTTTTGTATGTGGATGACATACTATTGATTGGAAATGATATTCCAAGCCTGAATTCGGTAAAGATGGAATTGGGAAACCATTTCCAAATGAAGGACTTGGGAGAGGCACAACGCATCTTGGGTATCCGGATCTATAGAGATAGATCCAAAAGGATACTAGCATTAAGTCAAGAAACTTATATCGATAAGATTCTTGATAGGTTCAATATGAAAGACTCCAAGAGAGGCTTTCTCCCGATGAGTGTAGGAATAACATTGAAGAAATCTCAATGTCCTACGACTCCTGCGGAAATTGAACGCATGAAATTGATCCCTTATGCTTCCGCTGTAGGATCAATCATGTATGCTATGATGTGTACTCGTCCCGATGTCGCTTTCGCTTTGAGCATGACGAGCCGGTATCAAGCTAATCCCGGTGAGAATCACTGGATAGCTGTGAAGAACATCCTTAAGTACTTGAGAAGAACTAAGGATTCGTTTCTAGTGTTTGGAGGAGAACTTGAGCTACGTGTAAAAGGTTACACGGATGCAAGTTTCCAAACCGATGGGGATGATCTGAAATCCCAATCCGGCTATGTCTTTATGTTGAATGGAGGAGTCGCTTTGTTGGAAGAGCTTCAAACAGAGTGTCACCGCGATTCTACGACTAAGTCGAATATTTGGCAAAGATCTCAAGTCGCTAAAGAAGCTGTGTGGATTCGGTAATTCTTGGATGGACTAAGAGTAGTCCCTAGTGCCGTAATCCACCATCGCTTATTGTGATAACAGTGGGGCTATTTTCCAAGCAAAGGAGCCCAAGCCTAGTAACAAATCTAGACACGTTTTGAGGAAATACCACGTTATTAGAGATAATGTGGAAAGGAAGGAAATAGATATTTGTAAGGTTGGGACAGACGATAACATCGCTGATCCTTTAACCAAGCCTCTTTCGAGGGCTAAGCATGACGCGCACACCGCCTCCATGGGGTTGCGGCGTATGCCAGATTTCCTTTAGTTTCGTAATATGTAATTGAACGATGTATCTTTTTACATATATGAAAATAACATTCATTGTTTTTATCTTAAGTCATTATGAATGCATACTTTGTTTATCCGAATATTTGTGTGACAACTTTGAACGTATTCAAGTGAACGGTATAAACTAAGTTTTTGGTCCCTGGTCTCTTATAAGAGGTGACGTCTCGTAGAGACTGGATTGCAAGTCGATCGATGGTGGGTTCAACACCATAGGGTCATACGAGATGACTGATCGTTTGCATAGACAGACTGTGAAAACACTCTGTCGGGCGGTGACGCTTATAGAATTCCTTTTCAATGCGATTGAAACCTGGTCGTGGTGGGAATTTCTATTGTAATCCTTTGAGTCGATTCTTTGACCGAAACCGATTGTCCGAAGCCTGCGCTTCCGGAGTGACTTTCATTTTTGTCCTAAGCCATGCCGTGAAAGGGGGCTATAAGGGCATCTTTAGGGTCATGGTGATCTGCATCATACAGTACAATCGAGTGGAAGGGAAATGTCCACCCTTGTCGGGGTAAAACATCTTTGGGCCATTCGAGGAGTAGTCGTTGAAAATGCGTGGCCACGCTCGGTAAGAATCTACGGTAGATTCCGGCCGACATACCTACTCTCCTTATCGAGGAAACCACTCATGATATATATCTCAGGATGCAAGTACGACCTGTAAGACACCTTGCATTGAGTGGGAGATGTGAAACGGACATGAGAATTGGTAATGCACAACTTGTCTCGGACAAGTGGGAGATTGTTGGAGTATGTGTCCTCCACAATAGTGCGATTACTTAATAAATCTCAATTAAGGAATACATGGGGATAATCCTGTATTATTGTCAATTGATTAACGTAAATCAATAACGGTTGGCTGACTAGAGTTTGACGTTATTGTCGTGAGAACGGCGGTAATCAATTGATCCCTTTAAGTCACACCTAAAGGAACATGCTCCAAATATTAAAGCTAATTAATTGTATGAGATACGATTAGATTAGTGACTTGATAATTTGACTAACGGTTAGTCAGTGAAATTAGTTTAGAGAGAAATCGAGTTGTAAACTCGGACGATTGAATTTTATATCGATAAAATTACAAGAGAAGATGAGAATTAGTGATTAAACGTTAATTCACTAATTATGTATATTTTACTAATGAGATTAGTGAAAGTATATTTTTAATATATGTGTAAAGTGTACATGTATATTAAGGAAGAGTTTAATTGATTTACACTTTATTATATTAGATAATTAAGTGATAAATTATATCTATTTGTGGGACAAATATTGGAAAAACAAAATGGACCCATTAGGCCCTAATGGACCGTCCAAAATGGGAGAAGAGAATAGAAGATTCCTTCTTGTCATTTTCCTTATTGTTTTCCATTTGCATGTGAGAACATCATCATTACTTTGCATGTAATTGTTCTAAACTATGCAAGACTCTTTCTCTCTTCTCTTGGACCAAAATGGCCGGCCCCCTTCAAGTGTGCACAACACACTTCCTTTTGTTTTTTGCTTATAAAAACACAAGGCTTTGAGAGATAAAGCAATTCATACAATTCTTTTACATCTCTCTATTATTCTCTCTAAATATATTTCTCATATTATTCTTACTAAGAGTTAGTAACAATAATATTATTTACATATTATCAAGTTTTTTTTTTGTTTTTTTGTTGAAATGTAAGCTTTCATTTAATCAATCAAAACCCAATACATAAACTCATTTACATCACACTCATCCACCACTCTTTATCTACTATAGACCATTTCGTATTATCCTCGGCATTTATATGAAACTTTAGTTCCTGTACAATTTTCCTCACTACATACACAGGCCTCTCAACCACACCCTCACTCCAAGCTCTATTCCTCTGTTCCCAAACCCTATACTGTATCGCCATTTGTGTCAGCAATAGTAAGCGTTTTTTCAGATTAGACCATCTTCTAGCTGCAACTATCTCCATACCTTCAAAATACGGAAATCTCAGCCATCTTGCCAACCCACTCCAAACCTGTATCACAAAAATGCACTGCTGTAAGACATGCTGAATACTTTCGATTTGCAGCCCACATAAGCAGCAAAACGGGTCAGAAACCACCCCAAACTGCAGCAACTTGGGTTTCAGCCGCAGACCCTGTTGTTCAACCAACCAAGCCAAAAACTGATGTTTAGGTATACCTCTGCTGCACCATACCTTCTTGAACCAGGTTACCTCTTCATTTTGCGGTGACAACCACTTATAACCAGCTTTCACAGTGTACGCAACACTACCATTCCAGACCTCGCTTTCAAACCCCTCTCTCAACAACTCCTTCACCTTCATAACTTTCTTCCAGTACCAAGAATCACCATCCTTGACTCCACATTCCATTATATTATCAAGTTAATACTAAGCTATTTCTAGATCAAAATACTTAGTATTTTGGAGTGTGTTCTTGGGTGCTTCTTTTAGGAGGTTTCCTACTTTGGAAACTCGGGTTTTTGGAGGATCATCCTAAGCTTAAACTCAAGAAACAAAACTAGAAAGGAGTTCTAGTTTTGTGCCCAAATTTCCCTTTAAAGAAAGGTATAAATTTCTAATCTTGTAAACAAAGTGAATTTGTACTACATAGATCTTGCTAAATCAAATTAGAGTAATTTGATTTACACTAATATTTGATTAGTGATTGAGATGAGATCCCTACACTTATATCTAGTAACTAACTAAATAATTGTGAGACTTATATACATACATCAAATACAAAAATGAAATGTAAAACACCAAATTATATACTCCGTAAGTCTTTCACCGTAGTGAAAGACTACCTTGATAATATGAAAACCTTTCTTTAGTTCATTTTAAATTTCAATTATGAATCAATGTAACATTTGAAAATTGAAATCTTATAGAAAGCAAGGTAGGTATTTCATTTTCATTGGGGGTTGTTATACGATGGAACGAATTAGACTAATCTGCCCTCCCCCTTAATTAATCTTTTACTAAACTAAACTAACCTTACTCCCCTCTTTTCTTTTCCTCTTTTCTAATCCTTACATTAAAAAAAAATTAAAAATTAAAATAGATATGTATAAGAAAAATTAAAATAAATAGATATTCTCTAAATTTTCTAATCTTTTACTTTGTAATCACCTTATTTTAAAAATTAGAAATTACAAAAAATAAATAAATAGAACATTACTTAAATAAAAAAAAAATTCAAAATTAAAATAGATATCTATTTGTTGTTGTTGTTGACTTGTTGCTGCATTATTGTTTGTGATTTGGCCGACAAAAAGGAAAAAAAAAAAAAAACTGGGATTAAGGGGAGCCGTGGATAATCCACGGTAGGGATGGGTCTGGGCCATGGATAATTCACGGTAGGGGTGGGGTTGGACCGGGGGTTACCCACGTTTGGGCTGGGCTGAACCGTAGGTTTTCTACGGCGTTTTATTTTTTTTTTATTATTATTATTTTTTTTGAAATTTCTGTTGATTAAAAAAAAAAGTTAATTATTATATTTGTACATATTATTTATAATATCGAAATCGTTGATATTATTTTTACTAATTTTTTTTAATATTTTATACATGATTTATAATATTGATTTATTTGAAATTAGTTATACATATGATTTTATTTATAAAATTTGTTATTAATCGTTTAACTGTAGATTTTATTTGGTTATATTTATAAAAAAATGACATTTACTTTAAATTAATGTATTTATTTGTACATATTATTTATAAAAATTATATAAAAATTAAACTTTTTTCAAAACTTATAACAAAAAACTAAAAAAAAAAAAGTGAAAATCTAAAATATAAATTAATAATAATAAAATAATCAAAAAGTACTTTAAAAATTATTATAATAATATAAGGACAAAACAGTAATTTCACTCTTAATTAAAGTCATTAAATCACTAAAACGTTCCATCTTTAAGTAATTCGTTCCATCGTATAGTAAACGCGTTTTATATTTCAATTGTACGTGTTAATTATTTTATCTCTGGACAAATAGTTAGTTTAATTTAAGCTAACAAAGAAATTATGGCAAAAATAACTACGAGTATATTTTAAACAAAAGTATAGAGTTAAAATGGAGCTTAAATTTTTACTCACAAAAATAGGACCCTAAAATCAGAGAGTACACCAAACGCGCAATTCCAAATGTCCAAGGATTCTTAACTAAAAGCGGTCATAAGATGTAAATGATAGATTGTTTACACAATATTAAATATCTATAAACATATACAAAGCAACACGTTCGCTCCTTAAACTGGACTTGACGGTTATTTCAATACGATTTCTTGATTGCCTCTCAATATGTGCTTCAACCCAAATCAAAGGCTTCACCTGGTCCAAAACAATTTCGAAGCTTTAATGTAAAGAAATCTTACAAAGGGCTGCAAAAGAAGAGAAAGAGGAAATGGACCTGAGTATTGAATCTGTACTCATCAGATAAAAAGCTCCATTAGGGGGTAAGTACATTATTCAATTGGCAATTCAAATGATCTCATAGAAATTATCACAGCATGTTAGATAGCAATACAATGGAGGTATCACTTTTTTTTTTTTCCTCTACACATTGATTAGACTAAGTTCATCTGTGTTTCTAGGTAATTTATTTTGTTGAATTTGTGCTTCACTTTGGCCTGAACTTTGACTCGGTAATATTTTATCAGAAATTTAGCATTTTTTCTTTAATTTAAAGATTTGGTGTTATTTTGTATTTTTGCTTCTATCGCTTCCTAAAATTTGATGTTCAAATTTATTGTTTTACGTCTAATGATCTTAGTTATGCCTAAATATTATCAAATAATCACCCTTTTACGTTTACAAAGAAATCCACACAAAAGAAAACCTAATGTAAAGTTCTAATAACGACAGCAAGCAAAAACTAAGCACGTTAATCATGTTTCTCAGCAAGCCAAACTTAGCATGCCAATCAAGTTGTCAACAAACCAAATAGCTCTATCATTTCTACCCTACTAAAACCATAAAATTCTCAACCAAATGACATCGTAATAAGTAACAAAAATTTTCTCGCAAATGATATATGGCATCACCTAGCGCGAACATGATTTTTGAACGAGAACGAGAACCAGTCTAGAGAAACAAACAGTCACGGCTAACTTTTAGCACACATACATACAAATACAATACCTAAGTTCTGTACAACAACGAATTGGCGAAAGACGTACCTAGTTGTCCCTATCGACGATACTTTGTTTTGGACCTTCACAGATATCAGAAGTCTAGTGCTCAGACACAGCAGAAAGCCCTATCAACATTCTAAGAATCTCACAGGAGTCATCGATGTAATACTTAGCTTTACTGGGCTTCTGACCAACAGTGCACGCAAACACTTCTGCCACAGGAGAAAGAGAGGGGGTCGCTCCTGCGTTCATTATAACCTCGAACATGTCCTCATCAGACCTGTTGTCTCCGATGCACAGAATGAAATCTGGGAGCATTCCTTTCTGCAGCGTTATCTTAAGAAGTCGTTCTGCTACTAATCCCTTGTTAATGCCCTGTTATGTAGTCATCGGAACAATCAATTATTATACCGAAAAAATTATACAGCACATGAGACGGTGCAAGTTCATGAACCTGAGGCTTAACTTCGACAATGTAGTGGCCGCTTTTGACAGAAACTGGCTCATTGGCAAGCACGCTTTCGAGGTGATCTAGCAGTTCCTTTGCTTGACAAGACCCGAAATCACGATTTGCATGGCGATAGTTCCAAGCAATTGTGCTGTCTTCAACTTCTATGAAAGATCCATCAGTTGTTTTGGCGTATAGTTGCATCACCGGCTCAGCCACATGCTTCCAGTCGAAATTCGCAAGCGGTTTAGAAGTTTCCCACTCAACTTCGTTGTTACTCCTGCACAAAGCAAATACAAATGAAATTAAACGAAACAACTTTCAGCTGAAAGTATCCATGCTCAGCAAGAAAAAATACCTAACAAAGTATCCATGTTCAGCTGCAAGTCCGAGATTCTCACAGGTAGAAAACCACTCGGTTAGTTTTCTTCTATCTTTTCCGCTTACCAGAAAAACAACGTTCTTTGGATCTTTGCACAGGATGCTCAAAACATTGACAGCTACGGTGTTAGGATCTGCGCTCACGGAACTCTGCAGCATCATGGTACCATCATAATCCAAAAGAATTGAACGGTAATTTGTCAGCATCATGGTACCACCATCGTCGCAATAAGAGCTGCCACAAGCGCACATGACTCGGCCGTCTTTTTCATCCATTCTTCACCTTTCTTCCTTAATGGCTCGTGTTCTTCACTGAACAAGGTTTGAGGCGTTTTCTTATCCTTGTTTTCAAGTTCCGTGTATTCAGATCTCACTATCTGCTTGACCGCCTGATATATTATATCCGAGAAAATGAATAAGGTTGAATTCACATGAAAACGGTTCTCATAGATGTCATCATTTACAGTTAGATCATAGTTATTACCTCAAACCATTGTAACTCCCATTGCATTTGTAACGCTGCTCCTGACACACAGCTAAGGCGATTGAGAGGCGCCAATTTGCCGGCTAAATGGAGCATATTATTTCCGTCTACATCTTTGTACGTTGCTATTAAGCTTCCTATAGCTCCAATCTCATATATAAGCTTGAAGATCTTTTCTTGACGGTTAATAACAGCCACATGAAAAATGCAGTACCTATTTTCGTCGACTTTCCAGATTAAATCAGGGTACGATTGAATCAGTACAGTCAGAAATTCAACCTTTCCTAAGCGTGCTGCAAGAAATAGCAAACGCCATGGCTGGCGGATAGATACCGATATATTTTCCCTCTTCTGCTGTATGACTTCATTCCAGAGGTTAAAAGTAAGTTCTAGTGCTTCTTTAGGTCTTCATCTTTACTCGCGCAGTTATCTGAAAGTGTCCTCCAAATGCCAGGTCGATATCCACGCAGCTTCAACGGTTTTTGGGCCAAAGCATGCAATGCCGTCTCACCCCTTGCATCTCGCGCGAGAGCCAGATGTAAATTGCTCTTGAGGATAAACAATGCTACGTCTGTCAACGACAATGCAACTGTCGTCAGCACTTACACATATAGAATTACGAAGTTTTTGAAAAGGCTGCTTACCGAACAAATCAGTGTCGATGGAACTCGTAAGTATTTCAATGAGGTCGTGGTCAGTTAGACAGTTGCGGTCTGTTACCTCAAGTAGGTACCACACCATCGCACGATGACCCAGTAAAGCGGCCATGTGTAGGGGCGTCATTCCGTTTTTGCCTCGTATGTTGGGCAGTTCACCATTGTGCTCTCGCATCGTCTTTGTAATCTCAACGACTCCTGACACAGCAGCAAAATAGAATGGTGTGCTGCCGTCTTTATTGGTGCAGAGGAGGCATCTAGGTTCGTGTTTAGTCAACGCTTCGACGACTTGAAGATGTTTGGTGGCTGCTGCTAAGTGAAGAACCGTCTCTCCTCCCTTTGTAATTCCTGTTCTTAGCCACTGTGGGACTCTTTTTGCAGTCGACATCACAGCTTCTGCATCACCACTTAGCGCAGCTCTGAACAGTTCGGTACTACATTTGGTTACTTAACAGCCTTCCAAATCTGCATTACATGGCAGAAAACCCCAAACCCTATACACAAGTAACAATCGGAAATAAAGTTAGATTTTAACAATTTAAACCATGAACCACAAAAAATATAAGATTTTAATCGAAACAATAACAATTTGCTAAAGATCAGTCGGATAAACTCAAATTTTAGGAGTACCTAGCTGAATTAAGTTTTGAAGTTAATGCATTGATGATCAACCACTACTTCACTAAAAAGACCCGCAATTATTGAAATCATATGAGCTATTTCATCCTTATTTACATTGGTTTATGAGTGTTGAGGTCGTATTTGCTACGTACCTACTAACTTTACAATTATTCGAACAAAGGTATGATTTGATCACCCGAAGTCACAATTTTTTTATCTTTCAATACAAATGGTTTACCTACATTCAACAACAAAATCACAAAGTAAGACTTGTCATCCATCAAAGAATACAATAACCAGATTCAATTTAAGATTATCTAAAGCTAATTGCAGGGTCACGAAACATACACAGTCATAACTGCAAAAATCTAAATTGCAGAGTTTACCTGAAGTGACCAATCGACCAGGAGACTTGATAAATAGCTTAATGTCGACAATCTTCGAGTCGTCTACGTCCAAGAGCACGGCAAATCAGCAATAGTCTCTATAATCTGCATAGAAAAGCATAATTAATCGAAGTACAGTCGATGCAAGCTACATAATCCGAAAATTGACACAACTAAGAAAGACTCAATAGAAATTTCCGGTGCATAAGTCATTCACTTGATTTTTGCTGGAATGTTAAATATCAGTTACCCCAACTTCTTTGGTTGTTAAAATATCTATAGATTCCCTTGATGTCTGCTTGCATATTACATAACAGTTGTCCCGACTTCTTTTGTCGTTATCGTTATCGTTATCGTTACAATTAGAATATCGAGTGTTTTAGAACAGATCAAAATCTAATCAAATAAAGTTAAATATAAAAACCCATAACGGGGAAACTGAAAACTAAAAATGAAGCTAAGAAGCAAACATATGAGAAAAGTTTTTCGGATTCAGGTAATATACATCAATCAATACAAAAAGAAACTGAACCGAATAATTCGTATACAAATGATTGAGCAGTTCCTTACTAACCTGATCACACTGATACGTGCCATTTATATGCATTTTATGCCCCCGGTTTAGTCGCATTTAGCTTGCATTTGTTCGTATTCATTATGATCTTATGAGCTATTTGTTATATTTCTCGATACTGCTGCCTTTCATTTACATTTTGCAGGTTTTGGTGGTTTTGAGCCAAAACCCGAGACATTTGGAGCAAGTACGAGATTTGAGACGACAAGCCCAAGCTCGAGCTCGCGCAGGAGCTCGGGATACGAAGAAAGACCAAAGGACCATAAAGGCCACGAGGAATAAAGGCCCAAAAGAAGGATTGGGCCTAGAATCAAGAGAAGAGAAGCTAGCCCAGCTGAGCCAGACCGGCCGGTCTGGTGGACCGGCAGCCGGCCGGCCGGCTCTGGCGTATTCTCCGTCGGTTTTGTTTTAGTCGAGTTTATTCTTCTAAGAAACATATATATATATATATAGCCTTAGGACGAAAACTAATCACTTATGCTTTATTTTACATCTTAAGTTCTAGGTTTTAGTTTACTTTTAGTTTACTGCTCATCTTTTACAAACTTCTTTAGTTAGTCTTCAAGATCGCTCTACTTGTAACCGTCGGTACTCCGTAAACTTCAGGTTTTTATTCAATTGCTATTGTTTTATTCATCATGTCTCCTTCTTATTATTGTTTTGTTTTAATTTCAATCATGCGTAGCTAATTTTATAATTAGGGTTTAGGGTGATTGTGAGATTGGTTCAGGAACATGTTTTAATTGCTTATTTTGATTGAACTTGTGCAAGTTGACTTCTTCCTACGCGTTTTATTATCAATTGAATTTAGGGACGCCTTTATTGAATTGAATTTAGGTAGTTTCAGTTAAGATCGAAAGCCTAATTGAAACTAGACTCACGCGTATTTGATAAGTTAAGTTTAGTAAGTTGCGAGAGCCCGCTAAATTTGCTTAAGGTTAAAATTGACTCGAGAGAGCGTTTTTCTAAACCTAGTCACTTGCATAGCTTCAGTTGATTTATATTTTCTTTTGAGTTGAGTTCCTGAATCAGTGTCACATTGATCCCGATGCCCTAATCTCCCTTTTACATATTTTTATATCATCTTATTCGCTGTTCCTAGTTTAGACTCCCAAAACACCGTTTTTATTACCTTGAGATTGACCTAGTTTTAGCTGAGCATCCTATTGACTGCCCGTTTCTCTGTGGATTCGACCATACTGCCACTAGCTACCTTGTTAGTTGACTTTAGGTTATTTTGACTTAGGTGATACGACTTAGTCGTGTCAATTTTGGCGCCGTTGCCGGGGAAACGGCTTTGCTAGTTGTAGTTATTGTTTAGTTGCAGGTTTTTCTCTCTTGTCTCAAGGAACCTAGTTCCTTGAGGCCGTTTCTCATCGTTTTCTTGTAGTTTGTTTATGCGCAGGTCACCTCAGACTCTAGTTTCTTTTGAGCCTGAACCTGAGCGAGCATTTCTGTGGACAAGGGATTTTGATCCACGCGATGTTTTATTTCAAAAACACATTTTTAATTTGAAAAGAGTCGCCACTAAATTTTATATGGAATTTAGAAAACCAAATTTTAGAGAAAATGAGTTCGTGTGAATTTACGTGTTAGGAAGTTTAAAATAATTTCATTAATTTAACGCCTAACCCCGCCCGTTACAGTAACGGTCTCTACTAAGCAAAATCATGGCTATTACGAGTACATATGCAGGATGCAAACAAATATTTTAACCCTAAACAAATAAATATCCATTCTACGTCGTTTAATGCACATATAAATTCGTCGAAGTTATTTAACATATGGGTTCATTTACTATTCTAGCAAACAAAGAAAAAAAGCAGAAATACTTACCGACAGCATAAGATAGATTAACAAACGTTAGCGGCAGGCGAATAATAAAATAAGCACGACTAGTATATGAGCAAACATGAATGACTAACATAACCAAGCTCTACGTACGAATATAATGAAGTAACGAACAGACATGTACGAACTAGAAAATCAAGGACAACTACATTAACACGCTGACCTACGCAAATCGTAACAATCAAACACAAACAAGTGTATAAACAAACGTGTAAACTAATGACTAAATGCAACTAATAAACATACTAATATACGTGTAAACTAACAATTAAGTGCAACTAATAAACATGCTAACATGTGCAAATGAATAACTGACACTAATTAATACATACAAACAAGTACACAATCCTACGCAAGTGCCACTAATTAACACATACAAACAAGTACACAAGATCCCACAGTAATCTACTGTCATTAATTAACACACAAGTGTAAGCATATAATATGGATATTTAAACACAACGTGAGAGCATAAACTACACAAACCTACACGGCTCAAAATTTAACAGGCGGAGTAGGATCAGCAAACCACAGAAACACGCAGTGCATGGCTTTTCACGACCAACGCAACTAAACACTATACGAACACCAAGCGATGGAACAAAACTACGATAACTTAAGTCGATATACAAACGTGAATTACTCATTCAAGGACCATAATGCATCGCTTTTAGATGATAGCATAACTAGACACGAACGAGATACAATTACATGACAAGCTAATGAGCAGATTAATCTAACGAGGAATTAGATCATATTACACAAGCAAATCGAGCATGAATACCAAACAAACAAGGGACGCGACCTATCTATACATATATGTCGAGATCATGCGAGGAATATAAATCTAAAACGAGAAATGAACATAACAAATATGATGACAAACAATGAAGCGACAGAGAGCAATGAAAAAGCGACAGAGAGCAATAAAAACGATAAAAACAATAATTTAAACGAAATAAAAAGAGTATTTTTGCACCCTCAACTTACATGTATCGTTGACCAAATATCCGAGTCGTAATCGATTGTAAGATTTTATCCCGAGGGGCCGTCGTCGACGAAAACCAATAATAAATCCAGATTGCACCAAACCGACAAATGATTTTCAAAAGCTTGTAACTTATTCGTTTCTCAACGAAATTTCGAACCGAAAGATGTTTTAGAATCGTGGTAATGTGGATTTTAAGATTAGGTAAACAAATCAGAGAGATTGAGAAGTTTACAACACGAAAAACGAAGCAAAAGACGTAACAGCAGAAGGAAAACGAAAGGGATGCTCTGTTTTCTGACCGCTTATTTCGACTTCTTTTTGAGGCTTTTTGAGACTTTGTATTATGTATGAGAGCTGTGTATTTCGTGTATCATGAAGGCTTATGGTGGGTATGTATATATAGAGTAGAAAAGTAGGGTTTTTTGAGGAAAAGAGCAGCTATGCCCCCCTCTTCGAGAGCTGCTGTTGGAAGCTCGTTTTAGGGTTTCTTGAGGGGGTTTTCTTGGGGGTTAAGCAAGGGTAAATGGGTAGGATAGTTGGGAGATGGGTATGGGTCATGGGCAGGTAGTTAGGAGTCGGGTTTGGGACGTTTTAAATTTGTTAAACAGGTACACAGTAGGGATGTTTGGTTTCTTTGTTTTCCGTGTTTCCTTGGGCTATTTTATGGCTTGTCTTGGTGGATTTAGGACGTGATTTTTAGGCTATTTCCTGGACTGGTCAGTCGAAGAGGGGAATGGGTAGAAAAGGCTTTGAAATCGGGCTCAAAATCGTTCTTAAAATCGAGCTTAAAACGAGTTATAAAACTTGCTGTTAAGAAAACGAATTCGTCGAATACGATTTAATAAACTGTTTTAAAAGCACGAGAAACGACTTTTCAAGTCAACTATAAGAATTTGTAAAAGCGATTTTTCAAGTCGAAAAACTTTAAAATGATTTTTCAAATCAAAATATTTTATTTTCAATAAAATACATACTTGCGTCAAGTACCTTTAAATTTGACAGAGCTTACTAAATCAAATACCTTTTGAATTAATAAAAAAAATGTGTCGACAGCGCCCTGCTTACATCGCCATACGAACTCAAATAAATGGCACGAAAACACGTTGTCCTATCATCATGGGGTATTTGTCGGGTTTTCTATAAATTTCCATATCGACGGATACGGGTATCTACAGAGCCCCCACTTTGACTAAGGCTTGGACAGGCGAAAGTCAAAGTAGACCCTCGAGTTGATCGTAGATCATAACTTGAGAGCCTCACGGGTCGTTTATGGTCCCTTAGACCTGTGTATATAAGCTCACCAGCCATAAGAAGAAATCATACCTGAAACTCGATTATGGATGCTTTTATTCTCATCAGGGTGTGGGTTGAGCCTTATCCTTAGGCGCCTACGTATCCGTTGTGACAGAATCAAACCCGTGTCGTAGTTCGAGCTCGCTGGCCTGTAGCTTTCTGCTGCTTCGGCCCAAAAATAAATGCTATTCGCTTACTTGATTAAGCAAAACCAAAATCTGCATTCTTTTGGAAGTGTCACTTCGTTTAGCTTCTGCTAGTATTTCTTCATCTTGAGGATGTTATCCTGTCGTCGGAGTCTAAGGTGGATGACTTTAGAGCCCCCTGCTTGAGCGTTTCTGTTCAAACTTACACAAAAACATGGTATACGACTAACAAATCATTGCATACAAATTACATACTGAAATCTGCGCCTTTTGAAATGAAAAGGATGGATCATCGATCCGAGCTGAGAATTTGAAAATGGGTCTTCGCCCTGCTTTTTAATCAAAATGATGGATCGTTGATCCGAACTAAAATCAACATTTGCGTCCTCGATTCGTATTTCAAAATTTCTGTGACCTCGGCTTATATTTAGAGATTATTTTTGGAGGTGACAGGCTGCTGACTCGGACGTGTGATACAAACACGTTTTTTTCCTTTTCACTTTCAGCCTTTTTGTGTGGCTTGTAACCCATCATAAGGATTGACCCATAAATTGACCCATTTTAAAAAATTGACCCATGGTAAAAAGATTGACCCATGATGAAAGTTTGCTGTCATCAAAACTTATTTGTGTTTGCCATAAGAACGAAACACGTGCTACTGCACAAGTATTGCTCACGTTTGACTTATTCTAATACCCACACCAAATGACTCCTTCTAATACCCACAAAATAAAAAGAGAAAACGACTCATAAGTGTGCAGGGGTGATCATAAGCTAGCAAGAGTGATCTTTCCAAAAATCATTCACGAGATTTTGTTGCATATCTTTTCTTGACCAAGCCTTGCAAACTTCTTTCCTTAAACCCGACTTGGCAAATTTCCATATCGACTCTTTGCCACTCTCTATATAAAGGATTTATGGGTCTCCACAATAACCCACATAATTCTCGGCCTGTCGTGCACTCACTCGAAATTCCGACTCGAAACCATGAATACTCTAGTTGGAGCCATGAAGTCTTGGTCAACGGACTTCAAGATCCGAGAGACTCAAGCCCTTACCGACGCGGGGTTGCAGCAGATGCTCTCTCTCGTGCAAATCATCCCCCAAAGGGGCCTTCTGACAGAGTGTGTTAAGCTTTGGGATCCCGTTCACCACGTGTTCGCCCTTCCGGAAGGAGAGATATGTCCTTGGCCTGAGGAGTTTGCCGTACTTGGCGGCTGGAAGCTAACGCAGCAGCCTGTCATACCGGACTTCTGTCCTGGATGGGTCGGCAAATACCGTGATTTCCTGGGCTTATCAAACGAGGAGGCTCATAACATAGTTGAGGGAGAAAGGGTAGACTTGTGTGGTCTGGCCCACCTCTTTCGACATGCATATGACCCTACGAGGGCCACCGTTTATCGTCGGCGAGTTTTTGGCCTCATCATGCTGCATCTTTATTGTCTCGAAGGGTACGTGGAGCTCCCGTCTTGCCATGGGCAAGCAAAGTTCATCCGTATTGTAGAACAAATGGAGGGGAATTGCAACCCGGCTTCAATTATTCTAGCCGAGACTATCCGAGGTTTGGACGTGTTTAAAACTAACCCGGATGGTCCCTTCCGAGGCTCGACCCGCATTCTACAGGTGACCCGACTTGGCTTTTCTTTCTCTCTTTTTTTTTCGATTTTTTCATACAGGTCCCTTCTTCTGGGGCTCTACTGTTTTGCTTCCTTTCTGATTTCTCGTAGGCTCGTGTTTCCTCCTTTGGAACTCGGCTTTTACTTGGCTTTTCACTCGTTTTTTTTGTTTTGTTTCCTTTCACTCGGTTTGCTGTGAAGAGCAGGGAAACTCAGCTTTTCACTCGTTTTTTCTGATTTTAGAGCTCATTGATTTTCCGTAAATGCTTTTCCTGTTTTGGGAGCTCGTTTTAGAGCTCGGTTTTTTCTGATTTTTCATAAGTCCACAACATAAGGAAGAACGCACATGATTTTTCTGATCTTAGAGCTCGGTTTGAACGCACATAACTCTTTTTCTGATTTTTCTGGTTTTAGAGCTCGGTTTTTTTTTTTGATTTGCGCAGGCCTTGTTTTTCTGATTTTTGCAACCCGTAACCTAACAGGTGACCTGACCCGGTTCTGTTTTCTTCGTAGGTGTGGCTTATGGAGAGGCTTGGACTAGTGGACCCGCCAAAGGACCCGCGTGCTTATCGAGTGAGGAACTTTGGTGGTCGTGTGCCTCGATATGTTTTGGGAAAAGGGCCTCGCTATTGGCACCGTATGCTGACTGTAGGAGCCGGATCCCACATCCACTGGTTTTTGCCTTGGTTACACTTATCTTCATTTACCGGGCTCTCGGATGGTGACCGTTCGAGATATGTCATGCTTTTGGGTTTGGAGAAACCCGTTTATATTTATCCGGACCGCGTGCGTCGCCAGTTTGGTCTTCAACAAACTGTTCCCACGACCGAGGCCAGTCAAGGGCCTGAGTTTGATATTACTCGGGCTAGGTGTCAATCTTGGCTTCATTCTTGGAATTGCAGAACCGTTTGGCACCTTCTTGAGCCATGTGCGTCGACGTGGGTATCCCCATCGTATTTGAAGTGGCGGAAGGAGACTTCTGCCGAGGTGCGACGAACATTAATTGAAGATGACGCAGCAGATTGGAAAGCGCGTGGTGAGGCGTTAAGGAACCGGAGATTCTATGCGAGACTGAACGAGCCCGATGCGACACAGGGAGCGAATGCAAGGCGGTCAAACGTGTGGCAAAGGTTAGACACGGGCAGAGAAACACGTCCAAGTGTTGTTGAGCGATTGGGCCCACGCTTGAACGTGAAGGATCGCTTGGGGCCGCGAGAAGAAAGCCGGGTTCCTCCTAAGAAACGGGCCAGAATGATTATGGATCAGACGTCGTTTCGTCGTCGCGAGTCTCGTGGTTAGCCTAAGGAGCAGGGATAGGCCATTAGCTTACTACGTATTACTAATAGAATGTTACTAAAATCTTAGGATATTTTATTATGATGGTGTGACTTGGATTAGTTAGGATTATTATTATTATTTACATATTAGCTGAAATTAGTATTATTATTATTTACGACTACGTATTAGTTAGGATTATTATTATGTGTGCTTTCCTTTTCGAGTTGTGTGTGATGGGCTTCGCCCGCAATGAATAAAAGAAATAAAAAGTTACTATTTATTAGAAAAATTCCCGTTTTCACATTCATCAAGTTAACATTATTTCGATTGTACTCTTGTAAAGAGTTGCCTACGTATCTGCTTTTTACACAGAATCAAATCGAATCCGTAGTTCGTATGTTAAACATTTCGTGTGGTGGCGAATGCCAAGCTTTAAACTTACTCTAATACATCGCAATTCAAATATTATTTCATAACATTTGAGAATGAGGACTAAGGATAATATCGCTTCAGTTGATCCAAGTTCGTTGGATTTGAAAAATCGTTGCCATCTAGATCAGTTATTCTAACTGCACCTCCTGTCAAGATTTTCTTTACCAAGTAAGGACCCGCCCAATTTGGCTTAAATTTTCCCTGCCCACCGGTAGCTGCGGCGTCTGCATCGATTTTAACACTAGATCACCCTCCATTATTCCTCGAGGCTTCACCTTTTTATTAAAAGAGCGCTCTATCCTTTTCTGATAGAGTTGAACATTGTATAGTGCATTCAAACGTCGTTCATCGAGCATCACAAGCGAGTCATACCGAGCCTGAACCCAGTCCGCTTCTGGGACTTTGCTTTCTAGCAGGATACGCAGGGACGGTATTTCTAATTCAACGGGTTGGACTGCCTCCATCCCGTAAGTTAAGTAATATGGTGTTGCTCCGGTCGCAGTTCTGATTGACGTTCTATACCCCCACAACGCGAAGGGTATCTTATCGGGCCACTCACGGTAGTTGTCTGTCATCTTTTTAAGAATGACTGTAACCGTCTTATTAGCCGCCTCTACTGCGCCATTTGTCTGAGGACGGTAGGGTGACGACTTGTGAAGTTTTATCTTATATTTGTCAAGTAGCTGAGCTGTCTCGGCTTGGAAGTGGGTGCCGTGGTCACTGATCATTTCGTGAGGCACTCCGTATCGACAGATGATGTCATTTTGAATGAATTTTGCTACTTGCTTCGCATTTAGCACTTTATAAGACTTGGCTTCTACCCACTTTGTGAAGTAGTCGATTGCCACCAAAATAAAACAGTGCCCTCCAGTTCCTGAGGGGTTAACCTTTCCAATGATATCAATGCCCCACGTTGAGAAAGGCCAAGGTGATGTCATTGTGTACAGCATAGAGGGTGGAACATGTTGGACGTTCGCGAATATTTGACAATTGTGACAGTGACGGACATATCTTCGACAATCCATCTCCATCGTCGTCCAATAATAACCGAGCCTCATTATCTTGCGGACCAGCATGTGAGCATTCATGTGTGGCCCACATTCTCCGTCATGGACTTCTTCCATGACTTTTTCTGCCGTGGCCTTGTCAATACATCGCAGAAGCACTCCTTGTGCTGTTTTTTTGTATAACTGCCCATCGTCAGTTGTAACAAATTGGGCTGACAGCAGCCGTAATGCCCGCTTCCCACGTGTGTCTAAGTCTGTGGGGTATTCTCCTGCGTTTTTGTACTTTAAGATTGAGGCGTACCAGGGTTCTGCCTCGTTTTCCTCAGCATTGTCGATCACATTAATATATGCGGGTGATGATCTGCGTTGAACACATAACGGCATACTATCTATGCTGTCGGGAATGTTAATCAGGGCCGCTAATTTTGACAGAGCATCAGCAAATTGGTTTTCCTCTCTCGGGAGGTGGACGTATCTTATTTCGTCGAACAACTTTTCAAGCTCTTCTATCTTGGTTTGGTAAGGTGCCAAACTGCTACTCTTAATTTTCCATGCTCCACTCACTTGATTTATTACCAAGGATGAATCCCCGTGCACTAGTAGCCTTTTTACGCCTAGATTGACAGCGCTGTGCAGACCCAACAGGCATGCTTCGTACTCTGCGGCGTTGTTCGTGACAGCGAAGTCTAATTTAATGGATACGGGTATATGTTCTCCTTTTGGTGAAATGAGGAGAATACCAATCCCGTAACCCATGTAATTCGACGCTCCATCAAAGTACAAATCCCACGTATCGTCTTCGATGCTCGCGACATTTTCATCTGGAAATGACCATGTATCCGTGATTTCAGTTTCGTCAATTGGATTATCGGCAAGGAAATCAGCGACAGCCCTTCCCTTAATTACCTTCAGTGGCCTATATTTAAGGTCAAATTCTGCTAGCATGAGAGTCCATCTTGACATTCTGCCATTTAGTACTGGTTTTTCAAACAAGTACTTGATCGGGTCCATTTTAGAGTAAACACTTACACCGTAGCTGAGCATGTAATGTCTTAATTTCTTTGTGGCCCAAACTAAAGCGAGGCATGTTTTTTCTAGCAGCGTGTACTTCACCTCATACTCCAAGAACTTCTTACTAATATAGTAAATTGCCCTTTCTTCTTTGTCAACAGTTTGAGCTAACATGGCACCCATTGCGGTCTCTGTTACTGTTAGGTATAATGACAACGGCAACCCAGCCACTGGTGGGCTTAAAACAGGCGGAGAAGACAAAACCTCTTTTATTTTGTCGAACGCAGCTTGACATTGATGATCCCATGTAACGTGCTCTCCTACTTTGAGCTTTTTAAATATAGGTTCGCAGATCATGGTTAACTTAGCGACGAAACGGCTAATGTATCAGACGACCTAGAAAACCTCAATTTCTTTCGGTTTTAGGGTGAGGCATCTCCAAAATGGCTTTGATTTTTGAGGGGTCGACTTCAATGCCACGATGACTAACGATGTGGCCGAGTAGCTTACCCGAAGTGACTCCGAATGCACATTTCTGCGGATTTAGCCTCATGTTGTACTTTCTTAATCTCTCGAAGAATTTCTTTAATGCACTTAAGTGACCACTGCGCTCTTTGGATTTCACAATCATATCGTCGACATAAACCTCTACCTCTCTATGCATCATATCATGTAGCAACGTCGTTGCGGTTCGTTGATATGTGGCCCCAGCGTTGATTAATCCAAACGGCATCACTGTATAACAATAAGTTCCCCACTGCGTTGTGAACGCGGTTTTGTGCATATCTTCCTCGGCCATTTTTATCTGATCAGAACTCGCCAGATCCGTCCATGAAGGACAATAATGCGTGGTTGGCGGTGTTGTCAACCAAGATATCGATGTGAGGTAATGGAAAATCGTCCTTCGGACTTGCTCTATTTAAATCACGAAAATCAACGCAGACACGCACCTTCCCATCTTTCTTTGGTACGGGTACCACATTAGCTACCCAATCTGAGTATTCTGAAACTTTGATAAACCCGGCTTTGAATTGTTTGTCAATTTCTTCCTTGACTTTTAGGGACCATTCTGGTCGCATTCGGCGGAGTTTTTGCTTTACTGGTTTGAAACCTGGTTTAATCGGGATTCTGTGTTCTGCGATCTCCCTGTCAATACCCGGCATGTCTTTGTAAGACCATGCAAATACGTCTTTGAACTCATTTAGCAGATTGATAAACCCTTGTTTTTCAGCAGGGTCGAGAGTTGTCCCTATTTTCAGTTCTTGTGGTTCAAGAATGGTTCCCACGTTAATTGTTTCGGTATGTTCGACTACCGAGATTTTCTCATCATATTCCTGTATCCCCTTTAACAACTGAGGAGATGGTTCTATCTCCTCAATTTCTACCTGTTCATCTTGGTCCTCATTCTCAATGTCATTATTAAAACAATCATTTTCAAAAATTGAATTGCAATGTAAAAGAGACAAGTCGTAAGCAAACTGGTTCATTTTATTATTATTGATTTGAAATTGTGCGAATTGTGCTAACATTTGGGCCAACTGATCAGGGTCGATGGTCGGATAGATGTGGTATCCAAGACAGGCCTTGGAATACCGGAACTAGAAGAAGGTACATGAAAAGGAAAGACTGGGGAGGGGGTATCTTCGACACCTAGCTCCTTAGACTTAACACTAAGACTCCTATCATCATCGAGTTCGGACTCGAGAATCGGACTGGAAATTTTCTTACGGCTTGGGCATTTCTCCTTCTCCTACTGATCATCTTGAATAGCAAATTCCTTTGTTGTCGGTCCATTTGATGGTCTTTCTCCATCCGGATGTAGTCCTGCGGGTTGACATCCGTAATGAGGGTGGATGGATCAAAGCGGTCACTCTTGAGGATCATGCTCACCAAAGCTTCGCTTGATGCCTCTATTTTCCTCTCTTCCCCAAAAAAGGAGGCCCATTGCTTTCCGTCTTCGACCGGGCTGCACTCCTTGCTTGTCGTAATTGTTGCCATGATGTCATCAGGGATATAGTAGCGATCGTGGAATATTTCAATTCCTGGGACCCAACGGCATGCTTTACGATCATAGATGGGCTCGGGAAAGTCCAAACACGGTGTGTCTTCTCCGGCTCTCACGAATTGCCTATTAAGTGTCAGTGGGTACGGTTTCAGCTTCGCCTCTTGACCCTTACCCTTGCTTAGACAATCTTCATCTTTTGTTGGGTTATACCCAAGGCCAAATGTGATTCCTTTCGGGATCGTTGGAGGTGGAGTGAAAGCATTTTCTTTCCTTGGATATAAGGATAAACCAAAGTATTTTCCGGTCCTTAGCACTGTTTCACAAGCACGGCTTCCGGTGTATAACTCCATGTTTGACTCGTTGACATGGGATTCGATCGCATTGACGATCTCAAAGCCACCCGTCTCAATGGTGACCTCATTTTGTACCTCGAAAGTCACATCTCCACCCGTTACGACCATTGGAGTAGCGTTAATGGTTACTACTCCTCCATTGAATGGAATTTTAATCTTTCGGTGAAGGGTTGAAGACACAGCTCTCGCGGCGTGGATCCAAGGTCTTCCAAGCAACATATTAAAGGATGAGACGAGGTCTATAACTTGAAAATTGACCGTCTTTTCTACTGCCCCAGTATTCACGCTCAAAGTGACGAGCCCGGCTACCCGACGTATTGTGCCATCGAAAGCTCGGACCGTTTGCGTAGTTGGAATAAGATCATTCTTCTCTAAGCCCAAAATATACGCGGTTTTCAATGGAAGTACGTTTACGGCGGACCCATCATCCACTAGCGTCATTGGAAGCCTCTTGTGGCGGCATTCTACCGTGATGTACATGGCTAAACAATGTTGAGGTCCGAAAGAAGGCAAATCCTCATCCGAGAAGGTCACGACATTTGTAAGCCGTGGTTGATTTGATGAGACCAACGAGATCATATCGTTAGGCGTGGTGGTAGGAGACACCGTCATATTCATCAAGGATTGTAGTAGAGCTTGACGATGTTCGAACGAGCTTAGAATAAGCTCCCATATAGAGACATCCGCCTTAGTTTTCTGTAGTTGTTTGATAAGGGGATCCTTTGCGGTCGACACTTCTTCGAGTGCCTTTGTGATAGTAGGCGCACTTGCTTGTGTTGTGTTTTGGGTGTCCCCAAAAATGGAAGTGCTCTTCGACTTTTCTACTCGATAAGGACGACCAGACCTAGTTAGGTGATCAGATTCGAGGACATCTTTTCGTAACTGCATGATTTCAGCTTGGGTACGTGGGATGACTGCGCCTTCGGTGAGATAAATATCATCCTCATCGTCTGCCCAAACCCCATTAATTTCATTTCCGCTTTGAGCAAGGTATGGGGTACAATCAATGTTGAAATCCCCAACGCGAATATCATTTCTTGCTTTGGGAAAAAGGTCAGCACAATCTATGTAAACTTTTCCCACGAAAAACCCGGTGAGATAATTAACGGGTCGGATTAAGTGAGACATATCATCATTGTCTCCAATGAAAACCGCGTTGGAGTGGTTGCCGAAAGGGTTAGTCACATTATTTGGCTTGACCGTAGGAATTGGCAAAGATCCATTTTCAATCATGTCTTGGATCTCGTGCTTGAGACGAAAACAATTCTCCGTATCGTGACCTCTCCCTTGGTGGAATGCACAGTATGCGTTAGGCTTGTACCATTTACCTTGGCGGTCAACAGGTGGATCCGGAGTTGGACCAATTGGGCTCAACTTTCCTTGGGCCGAGAGCCTTTGAAGAGCAGAGGTGTATGTGCACCCGAGATCAGTGAATGCCCTTGGTGCTCGACGTTGTTGCTCTCGAGGGCCCCCAAAACTGATTGCTTGCACTTGATTAGCTGAATTAGATACCCTTGACTTAGAGGAAGAGGGCCCTTGGTACCCCTTAGGCTTTTCGGCCTCTGCGGCTCGGACATCGTCCTCTATTTTCCTCCCTACTCGGCTAAGGTCTTTGAACGAGCTGAAATTTTGGTATTTGATAGCATCTCGGTAGACGGGACGAAGATTCTTAACGAACTTATCTACCATTTCAACCTCTTCGGGCCTTTTTGGCAATTTCACGCTTTCTGCGCGCCATCGATTAAGGAATTCCGTGAATCCCTCCTTCTCTTTTTGTGTCATTACTTCCAACGTTCTCATAGTAGTCTGAATTTCGGCATTATCAGCAAAATGCTTACAGAATTCTACTGTGATTTCTTCAAATGTCGGAAAATTTTTGAGCTCGAGACCATAAAACCATTTCCTTGGATGTTCCCCCAAAGATTGAGCAAAAACGTGAGACAACATTTCAGCGGGTACCCCTTTCAAGGCGAGGTATTCTTTGTAAGACCGAATATGTTGCAATGGGTCTTCAGTTCCCTTAAACTTAGGGATGTCAGTAAGCACAAAGTTGGTCGGTAGCTTATCTTGGACAGGCGTGTAGCCACGAGCGTTCTCGAAGTGAATGCTTTCCCCATGAGACAATTTCAGTTGCTCCTCTATTAATTTGAAGCGCTTCTCAAGTTCAGTTGGTGGTGGAGGAGGTGGGTTTTCCACCGTCAGCTTTTTTTCTACGGACTCCAAACGACTCATCATTGCAGCTAGTGTATCATTGAGCTTGCTTAACTGTTCTGCGGTAGTCATGTTTCTTGTTTCAACCGGCCTTTCTACAATAAAACCCCGAACATCATTCAGTCATCGACTTATAAACCCTTTGCACACTCATAACTTGACTGACACACACGTGAAGCACCTAAACGAGACCTACCCCCGTACTTGAACTCGACAAAAGAGACATGGGCTTTAGGACTGACTCGAACTTCCTACTCTAGACTTGGGTTAGACTCGGAGTGTGGCTTGGAATTTGAAATCGAGGACGACTAAAAGAAGGTGACATTTGATTAAAAAAAAAAGATCTTTTTTCAAAAGAGTTAAATAAAATCCGGAAATAAATTAAGATTATTCTAATCCTAAAAGAATAGCATTTCTGCTAGGAAAGGGTCTTTTTTCAAAAGAGCTAGTGTCGGAAATAATTTAAGATCATTCTAATCCTAAACGGACAGCATTTCTGCTGGGAAAAGATTTTTTTCAAAAGAGCTAGAATCGTGGATATCTAAGATTATTCTAATTTTAGAAGGAAAGCGTTTCAGCTTGGACAGAAAACTTCGTTTTTTTTTTTTTTTTTTTTGGAAAAAGATAGTGTTTGAAAATAAGATTATTCTAATCCTAAAAAGACAGCATTTCAGCTAAAAAAGGATTTTTTGAAAAAAAACTTGATTTGAAAGATGACAATTTTGACTAAAAGAGATTGAAAACGTGGCTTCAGAAATCACAGAGCATTTAGTCATACGCAGTTCAAGGATGCAATGCATGACCTAGGCTATTCTAAGTCTCGAAAAGGGTCCATGCCAATGATTCCACGTTGTTAGGGAACTTACACCACCACCATAAGTCAGGGACGAAATGGTGTGTGGGCGGTTGCTAACCTCGGCGGAACCATCTTGGTATTTAAACCAGACACAGTGAACGTCATTTCCCTACTTTGAGGTCGACCCAAAGGGAGAAATGGTTCGAATCCTAACAGTATGATGCATATATAACATAAAAGAGAAAGGGTACTCTAAATAGCCATCATTTTACTTTTCAAGTTTCACTGTCCCCAGCGGAGTCGCCAAATTGTGGACAAGGGATTTTGATCCACGCGATGTTTTATTTCAAAAACACATTTTTAATTTGAAAAGAGTCGCCACTAAATTTTATATGGAATTTAGAAAACCAAATTTTAGAGAAAATGAGTTCGTGTGAATTTACGTGTTAGGAAGTTTAAAATAATTTCATTAATTTAACGCCTAACCCCGCCCGTTACAGTAACGGTCTCTACTAAGCAAAATCATGGCTATTACGAGTACATATGCAGGATGCAAACAAATATTTTAACCCTAAACAAATAAATATCCATTCTACGTCGTTTAATGCACATATAAATTCGTCGAAGTTATTTAACATATGGGTTCATTTACTATTCTAGCAAACAAAGAAAAAAAGCAGAAATACTTACCGACAGCATAAGATAGATTAACAAACGTTAGCGGCAGGCGAATAATAAAATAAGCACGACTAGTATATGAGCAAACATGAATGACTAACATAACCAAGCTCTACGTACGAATATAATGAAGTAACGAACAGACATGTACGAACTAGAAAATCAAGGACAACTACATTAACACGCTGACCTACGCAAATCGTAACAATCAAACACAAACAAGTGTATAAACAAACGTGTAAACTAATGACTAAATGCAACTAATAAACATACTAATATACGTGTAAACTAACAATTAAGTGCAACTAATAAACATGCTAACATGTGCAAATGAATAACTGACACTAATTAATACATACAAACAAGTACACAATCCTACGCAAGTGCCACTAATTAACACATACAAACAAGTACACAAGATCCCACAGTAATCTACTGTCATTAATTAACACACAAGTGTAAGCATATAATATGGATATTTAAACACAACGTGAGAGCATAAACTACACAAACCTACACGGCTCAAAATTTAACAGGCGGAGTAGGATCAGCAAACCACAGAAACACGCAGTGCATGGCTTTTCACGACCAACGCAACTAAACACTATACGAACACCAAGCGATGGAACAAAACTACGATAACTTAAGTCGATATACAAACGTGAATTACTCATTCAAGGACCATAACAGATCAGTTTTAGACAGATAGCATAACTAGACACGAACGAGATACAATTACATGACAAGCTAATGAGCAGATTAATCTAACGAGGGAATTCCGATCATATTACACAAGCAAATCGAGCATGAATACCAAACAAACAAGGGACGCGACCTATCTATACATATATGTCGAGATCATGCGAGGAATATAAATCTAAAACGAGAAATGAACATAACAAATATGATGACAAACAATGAAGCGACAGAGAGCAATGAAAAAGCGACAGAGAGCAATAAAAACGATAAAAACAATAATTTAAACGAAATAAAAAGAGTATTTTTGCACCCTCAACTTACATGTATCGTTGACCAAATATCCGAGTCGTAATCGATTGTAAGATTTTATCCCGAGGGGCCGTAAGCCGATTTAAAACCAATAATAAATCCGTACTTCGTACCAAAACTGACAGCGATTTTCAAAAGCTTGTAACTTATTCGTTTCTCAACGAAATTTCGAACCGAAAGATGTTTTAGAATCGTGGTAATGTGGATTTTAAGATTAGGTAAACAAATCAGAGAGATTGAGAAGTTTACAACACGAAAAACGAAGCAAAGACGTAATGGTAAGGAAAACGAAAGGGATGCTCTGTTTTCTGACCGCTTATTTCGACTTCTTTTTGAGGCTTTTTGAGACTTTGTATTATGTATGAGAGCTGTGTATTTCGTGTATCATGAAGGCTTATGGTGGGTATGTATATATAGAGTAGAAAAGTAGGGTTTTTTGAGGAAAAGAGCAGCTATGCCCCCTCTTCAGAGTTCTTTGTTGGAAGCTCGTTTTAGGGTTTCTTGAGGGGGTTTTCTTGGGGGTTAAGCAAGGGTAAATGGGTAGGATAGTTGGGAGATGGGTATGGGTCATGGGCAGGTAGTTAGGAGTCGGGTTTGGGACGTTTTCTGGGCTGTTAAAACAGGGCACGAGTAGGGATGTTTGGGCTGCTGTTTTCCGTGTTTCCTTGGGCTATTTTATGGCTTGTCTTGGTGGATTTAGGACGTGATTTTTAGGCTATTTCCTGGACTGGTCAGTCGAAGAGGGGAATGGGTAGAAAAGGCTTTGAAATCGGGCTCAAAATCGTTCTTAAAATCGAGCTTAAAACGAGTTATAAAACTTGCTGTTAAGAAAACGAATTCGTCGAATACGATTTAATAAACTGTTTTAAAAGCACGAGAAACGACTTTTCAAGTCAACTATAAGAATTTGTAAAAGCGATTTTTCAAGTCGAAAAACTTTAAAATGATTTTTCAAATCAAAATATTTTATTTTCAATAAAATACATACTTGCGTCAAGTACCTTTAAATTTGACAGAGCTTACTAAATCAAATACCTTTTGAATTAATAAAAAAAATGTGTCGACAGCGCCCTGCTTACATCGCCATACGAACTCAAATAAATGGCACGAAAACACGTTGTCCTATCATCATGGGGTATTTGTCGGGTTTTCTATAAATTTCCATATCGACGGATACGGGTATCTACAATTTCATAGACTACGTAAGGAACCGATCAAATTAATTGATCTTGATAGTGAGGAAGCGTCTGCTGCGGAGTCCAGTGCAACGCAATCGTCCTACGAAGAGGACACACCTCCAGTTACTCCGGTTTTTCAACAGTTAGTGACTATGTCGAAGCTCTATAGTCACTCGGTACCTAAACCAGAATCCATTCCTAATGGATTTACGATGCCCGCTACTCTTACTGGCAACTTTGAGATTCGCCCCGCCTTCTTAACTTTGGTGGAGCGGAATCAGTTCGGAGGCTATCCTACGGAGGATCCTGGTCGACATATGCAGGTTTTTACGGATTATTGTTCGACTATTAAGCAGGCCGGGATCACTCAGAATCAGATAAGGGAGATGCTGTTCCCTTTTTCGTTGAAAGATCGAGCCTGCGAGTGGATTACTGATCTAGACAAGGAGGCCGCCGGTATTACTGATTGGAGGAGTTTGGCCCTCGCATTCTACTCGAAGTTTTATCCTCCATAGCGCACTAATCAAATGCGCAGTCAGATTCAGGGGTTCAAACAAACTTATGACGAGTCGCTTGCTGAGGCGTGGGAAAGGTATAAGAAGCTGATTAGAGATTGTCCGCACCATGGGTTGAACGATTGGCTTGTGATTATGACCTTTTACAATGGTTTGTATGCTGAGAGTCGGGCCATTTTGGATTCTGCTGCGGAGGGACGTTTTGCTAATAACGTCGATGATGATAAGGCCTGGGGATTGATCGAGGAGATGGCGATACATTCGTCACAATTTGGGAAGCCAAGGGGTAATTCACGGTCTGCGCATAATGACCGTGATAAGGAGAGCATCAGCGCACTCTCTAGTCAGGTTGCCGCGCTGACTACGCAGATTAGTATGCTAAATGGAGGTGGTTCTTCTAGTGCTCATGTGAACGCTGTTGCAGGGCACGATTCGGGTTATTCTACGGGGTATGCTGCGCCCCAGGAGCAGGTTTTCGCTTACCAATCTTATAATCAAAACCTGCCTTACCAAAACCAACCGGGTTACGATCGCTCGCTTCTATCTTATCGTAACCAAAATGTGTTAAACCCGACTCCACAACCACCACCCTACCAACCCCCTCATAAGTCTTCCCAACAACAACAACCCACATACCAAAAGCCATCCTATGTCCCTCCACCACAAATTTCACCTCGCACTGATCCGCTAGCTGAAATGCGTTCTATGATGATGGCGATGCAAAAATGCAGATGAAAACTCAGAAGATGCAAATGGAGACGAGTCAGGCCGTTAAGCATCTCGAGACGCAGGTTGCCCAAATTGCTACGTCGCAATCAACCCGTCAAAAGGGTCAACTACCGCCGCAGGGCGACACCAACCAAGAATATTGAGCACGCACGCGATTCAGCGCGGAGTGGGCGAGCTTATGATGGTCCTGTGACGCCCGGGTCAGGTAAGGTGAGTGGAAAGACTGCTGGAGAAGATGGGGGTGACGACGGGGTAAGAATCGAGGCTGAAAGGACGACGCAGACGGCAAGAAATGGCCGACCGGCCAGGTCTCGGACCGCCCGCACAAAGAGTTACTGAAATTCTCTTAAAGACAAGGCTCCTGAAATTCAAATCAGGTTGCCCTTTCCACGTAGTGCACGTCCGGCTAACGTGGACTCCCAGTTCAGTAAGTTCTTCGAGATCATTAAAAGTTTGCATGTAAACGTTCCTTTTATTGATTTAATTCGTGAAGTTCCTGCTTATGCTAAATTTATGAAGGAGGTCTTGCTTAGGAAGCGGTCTTTGGATGAGGTTGAGTTGGTTGCTTTTACGGGGGAATGTAGTAGTTTTCTGCAGGGTAACCCTCCCCCTAAGCTGAAGGATCGTGGTAGTTTTTCTATCCCCTGCGCTATAGGCACCCATGCTATTGATAACGCCCTTTGTGATTTAGGAGCTAGCGTGAGTGTGATCCCCTATTCCATCTGTAAGAAGCTTAACATGACCACTTTTGGATGTACCTCTATGTCTATTCAGATGGCTGACCGTTCGGTTAGGAGACCTCTAGGGGTATTAGAAGACGTCCCGGTACGGGTTGGAAAGTTCTTTATCCCCGTAGACTTCGTTGTGCTTGACATTCCCGAGGATTCTCATATCCCGGTTATCTTAGGGAGACCCCTCTTACACACCGCAGGCGCGCTTATAGATGTGGGTAATGGGACATTGACTTTCACGGTAGGGGGTGAGAAGTTAGTCTTTACTCAGTCGAGTACCCCGAGATCGCCTATGTAGTTAGAGTCGGTTTGTGCTATTGACGCTTTACCTCCGTCTCACTCTACTGGAGACACTTTGGAGGTCCTTTCTGTTGTCTCTCCTTGTGCAGGTTCGTTTGAGCAATGCAAGACTGCCTGGGGGAGAGGAAATTGCTGAAGGCCGACCTTTATATGGCTAGTGATGGAGACGGGAGCCCCACGGTCGAGTCGCCCAGAGCACGAGGTCGATACGGTGAGCCATTTAGAGAAGGCATCCCTTGCGTGCTGATTCTTGATGATGATCTGCCTCGAGGAGGAAGAATCTTGCTGCATGCTGACCGCATTTCGCCGAGCGAGGGAGTCGCGAGTGGCCAACGTCCTTGGCCCAACTTGACTTGATTTTGAAAGCCTTGAAGAGTCGTGCGGGACTATAAACCAGCGCTTCCGGGAGGCAACCCGATGACGTTGTAATTCATTGTACTTTGTTTGGATTGTTTTTGTTGACATTTGGTTTTTATTGAGCGCGCGAGGACGAGAGTATTATTTTGTGATTTTATCGCGCAGGCACTTATGGACTTCTGTCCTTAGTATTTTTGAGAAGACGCTACGAGGAAGCATCTCAAATGGCCGACCGTGGGCCTCGACCGCACCGTAGCTCAAATTTGAAGCGGTGACTAAAAACGCAAAAATAAAAATTGCACCAGGGTCGGCCACGGCCACGGCCTGACCGCCCTGGTCTCCGCCCGCTTTGTTACTTCTTGTCTGCTGCTCTGAAGTATTACATAGCTGGACTGATTTGGACGCATATACGTGGATTTTTAGCCGCACTCCATGCTTCGCTTTGGTTTGGGGGAGCTCCGACTTTATAATGTGAGCATTCTTTACCCCTTTTTACCCTCTTTTCTCGTTTTATTTTCCTACCCCCGCTTCTTATTTGTCCTTATCTGCTGTTGTGGTTGTGCTGTTTTCCACATTGAGGACAATGTGCGATTCTGGTTTGGGGGAGGGAAGCACTTTCGCGCTTTTCATTTGCATTTTCATTTTTGTGTGCATTTATTCGAAAATCCAAAAAAATTGAAAAATTTCAAAAAAATACAAAAATACGAGTCTTTTTGGTTTGAATTGTCAAGTTTGGAGAATTGATTAGTGTGCTTATTTTGATCTTTAGCATCTCCAAGTTGAACATCTATCGTCGTAGCTTGCACTTTATGTTTGTTTCCTATTAATAGATTGCGAGCCTCAAACACTAGCCCACTTGTATTTGCTTAATTCTTATCGCTCTGCGTTCTTTTACTTTCGATTTTGGTATTCTTGCAAGGCATAGTATGTGGAATGTTTGGAATGTCGGAATGTGGTTTGTTTGGAAAGTTCATATAATGTTGGAGCAATGCTTCGATGCTTTCGGAGGGGACTCATTGATTTGAGTAACCACAGTGGCCATGAATTTGGTTGTGACCGAGAGTATGAGCAATGATGTAACCCTATATTTTTCAAACAAATACACTCTTTACGAGTTAAAAATCAAAATACGTATACTCATCACGAGTTAAATATGTATATTTTTCAAAACAAAAATACACTCTTTACGAGTCACAAATCAAAATACGTATACTCCTCACGAGTTCAATACGTATATTTTTCAAACAAATACACTCTTTACGAGTCAAAAATCAAAAATACGTATGCTCCTCACGAGTTCAATACGTATATTTTTCAAAACAAATACACTCTTTACGAGTTACAAATCAAAATACGTATACTCCTCACGAGTTCAATACGTATAATTTTCAAACACAGACACTCTTTACGAGTTACAAATGAAAAATACGTATACTCCTCACGAGTTCAATACGTGTAATTCTCAAAACACAGACACTCTTTACAAATTACAAATTACAAATACGTATACTCCTCACGAGTTCAATACGTATAATTTTCAAATACATACACTTTTTACAGAAACAAAGTACGCACTTCTTATTCAAATCAGGAACGCAGAAACGCAGATTTCTTCGCATAGCAAGAACGCAGACGCCCATGCTCTCTGCGAAAGAAAGATCAAATCACAGGTACACAAGCAAGCACACAACAAACACGCAAGACGCAGGAGATGGCCAAGCAGCAAAACGCCATCAAATGACATCCGAACAACAGCAGGCCGGCGAGCCCTTAAACATGCAGAACCGTCATGTCCTTAAACATGCCGTCCCTACCCGCATTCCCGACACTAAGTCCTCGTCTCTCCCCGAGACACATACTTAGCGTCGCCAGGTAGTATCGAGACTGTAATGGTCCGGATACTATTTTCTAAGTTTGACTAGCGCTTTAGTCCAAGCTCAGCCAAACTGGGGGCTCTGTAGATACCCGTATCCGTACCCCCCAAAAAGCAAACCCGATGACGAAAAGGACTTTCATGCATGTTTTAAAATGAGACGAAGCGGTACATAAGTGTCTAAAACATTTTAGTCATTTTTAAAGTATTAATTTGAATTTGCATATTTCGTAAAAATGAATATTAATTTAGTCATTTTAAATCGTAAGTCAACACAATACACACAAGCACGACACATGAACGCCTCACAAAAATGGCCCAAAAACACAAAAACGACCCAAACGCACAAAAACGGCCCAAGACATACAAAAAAGGCCCAAGCACCCGAAGCGGACCAAAATGCGTCCCGGGTCACATTGCTACAAAACAAAATCTCACAAAGTCGTAGAATAATATATTACAATATTATTTCATCTCGAGCCAAAATCGAAGAGCACGACGAAAAACCGAAACACGAAAACGAAACCGAAATAATCAACTTGTAACAAGTTGATCATACGGCCTCATAAGTCAAGCAAATTGCCAACTACGTCTTACACACCTAGGGGGACAATGTCATACTACATACGGCGCTACGAAATTGTCAGAAAGAAGGCTGAAAAAAAAAGGATTTTATACTTCTTTTGTCACAATTACATGCAATGACACTCCCCCATAAGCAAAAGAATGCTCGAGCAAGCTAAGCACCCAAGCGAAGCTCCCGCGAGCGAGCTTCTTGCAAAATTTTCCCGCGCCGTGCATTCCGCCGCATGACGTTTTTCGAGGGCGGGCGCGAGCGGGGCGTCGAGAAGGGATTCCCCCGTGACCCGGTATCCTCAGAATCAAAATTAATTAATTAATAAGGAGTGGTTTCATGTGATAATGTGAAGAGAAGTTTAATTTGAAAAGGAAGATATCATAGGCTTGATTTAGGAGAAGGGCAAACAAACTCTCCCAAAGGAGAATTTTTTTTCTGAATACGTAAAATATTGTCCTTGACCAGCATTGGTGTGTAGCAATAGAACCCCAACACCTTGTAGGAGGAATAAATCTTGCACTCACAGGAGTCCCCTGAAATATTATTTCAAAAAATACGTTATCATGGTGTCGGATTTATAATTATTTTTTATTTTATTGCACAGCACAAACATCACCTCTAAGTGCATGCAGAGTAGGACATGGAAAACGATAACGGGTAGCTTCATCAGATGTCGGGCAAACCACACAGCGCGTCATGGTTTTGATCCTCTTCAGGGTAAACGATTAACCCACTGTTCTAATCTAGGTAACTAATAGTCCTCGTCGATGCACTGCTCAAGGTGGAGTTAAAATTCCGGTGAATCAGAGGATTGGTCCATTTCGTACACACAAGGCAGACGAACCCCTCTGCTATGCTGCAAGAAGCAAGGTAATCTACGCTCAGATATACAGTTAGGACCTTACGGGTATTCACGCCATGCGAATGTTAAGAAGGGAGTTTCTGATCTCGCCATAAATCTGATCTCACCAACCAATTGCAGAAAGAAAGTTAACAGACTGTAAGGATTTTAAACTCACAAGGCGGTGGGTCCCATGACGGAATAGGTAGTGCAGCAGTCGGTTGCGTGGATCGTTGTCACAGCAAAAAAATCACCCCGCAAAACGATAATTTTACAAGAACACAAGAACAACATTAAAACACGAGAAAACAAACCGTAATAGAATATCAGTCGCCACAACATCATCAGTCATTTTAAAAACTCCAAAATTAGGTAAAAGAGCAGTATTCAAAAACAAAAGATGGAAATAGAACAAATTACCAGAAAATCCAACTGGTTCTCTCTCTAAGGTGTCTCTCTCCACAAGCCTGCTCTTCAATAAAGGCCATGATCTGCATAAACACCAAATCGTTGAATTAGGAAAGGGAGGGCATCGAAAAATCGGTGAAAAAAAAAACACCAGAAAATCAAACTCTTTATCTCTCTAAGGTGTTTCTCTCCCCTAAAATGTTTGCTCTTCAAATAAAATGGGTTGAATCACATGCAAAAGTGAATATGGGGTGGTGGTAACGTGTAGAAGATAAAAAAAAGAAGAGTAAACGGACTACTTTGTAAGGAAGAGATCATTGAAGGACAATGATGAAGTAAAGCGTGGGGCAGAGCAGAGGAAGAAGTATTGGGTGAATGGGAAGAGAGAAGTTGGAAAAAGGACAATAATTTTAGTAAAATACTGTAGTGCTACAGTTTAGTCAACATCAACATTTGGTGTATTTTAGGATGTATGGATTTGTATTATAATCGTAAACATAAGTTTGTTGTTAAACGCGTTTGGATCCGCAAAAATTTACTTCCCGATGTAACTAATAGGAGAGGACCCAACTTTGTGTGGGTACCTAAATCACAAAAGTAAACCTTTGCAGGATATAGTGGGAAGAAGCAACCAATGGTACTTGGATAGTGGTTGCTCGAGGCACATGACGGGAGATAGAAGAAAGTTCCTCTCACTTGAAACATACGATGGTGGAAGTGTGACATTTGGAGATAATGGTAAAGGAAAAACCATTGGAATTGGTCGAATTGGAATCTCTAAAACACACTCCATCGATATGTTGGAGTAAGTGTCCTCCACAATAGTGCGATTACTTAATAAATCTCAATTAAGGAATACATGGGGATAATCCTGAATTATTGTCAATTGATTAACGTAAATCAATAACGGTTGGCTGACTAGAGTTTGACGTTATTGTCGTGAGAACGGCGGTAATCAATTGATCCCTTTAAGTCACACCTATAGGAACGTACTCCAAATAATAAAGCTAATTAATTGTATGAGATACGATTAAATTAGTAACTTGATAAATCGACTAACGGTTAGTCAGTGAATTAATTTAGAGGGAAATCGAGTTGTCAAATCGAATGATTTAATTTTATATCGATAAAATTATTAGAAGAGATGGGAATTAGTCATTAAATATTAATTCACTAATTATGTATATTTTACTAATGAGATTAGTAAAAGTACATTTTTAATACATGTATAAGTGTACATGTGTATTAAGGAAGAGTTTAATTAATTTACACTTTATTATGTTAGATAATTAAGTGATAAATTACAAGTTTTTATGGGACAAATATTGAAAAACAAATAAGACCCATTTGGGTCCCTTTGGACCGTCCAAGAGAGCAAGAGGAGGAAGGTTCCTCTTGTTTTATTTGTTTTGTCATGTTGTGTCTTGTAATTTGCATGGCATAACATCATGATTGTCATGCAAGCATTTGCTCTTAACAAGAGAGAAATTCTTCTCCTCTCTTCATGCATGGGCCAAAATTTTGGTGTGTCATACACACTTCCATTTTGCTCATTTTCCTTATAAAATAAGGTCTTGGATGAAAGATGATTCATTCATTATTTTTCCTACAAATTTTCTCTAATACTTCTCTCCAAAATATTAGAATAATATTCTCATATTTCCCATATATTACTAAGTGTTAGTAATAATAATATTCACATTATTATCAAGTATTTATTAGTGATTTCTAGATCAAAAACACTAGTAAATTTGGTGTACTTCTTGGGTCCAACAAGAAGGAGGTTTCCTTGTTTGGAAACTAGGGTTTGGAGGATCATCCTACTTACTAGCTCAAGAAATAAAATAATAAAGGAGTTCTTATTTTGTGCCCCTTTTATTCCTTGTAAGAAAGTATAAATTTCTATAAACTTGTAACAAAGTCTATTTGTAACTACATAGATTTTGCTCATTGATATACGTTATTTTTATATGTTTTTACCCCCGTCCCGAGCTGCTTTTTATTGTCAAAATGCGCCCTTTAGGGCCATTTTGTTCTCACATTTCGCTCGAGTAGCGTTTTTGGCGTTTTTCCGTGGTTTGCAGGAATTTGTAGCATTTCCGTGCATTTGAGCTGAAAAATGGAAGTTATGACGGAAACCCGAAAGCTGAGGCGGAGACGAGCTCGGGATTGAAGTGAAGTAGTCGATTTGGGCGAGATTAGAAGTCAAGGCCCAAAAGAAAGGAAAGAAGAGTCAAGCCCAAGACTTAAGCCAGCCCATTTTCGAGGGGCCGCCAACAAACTTGACCGGTCGGCCGGCTAAGACGTTTTTGTTGACTTTCGCGAAGATTTTGAGCCCCAAAATTTGGGGTACGGATTCGGTGGCCGACCGGCAGCCGGCCGGCCGGCCTTGGAATTTTATTCGACGGATTTATTTTGTATTTTAATTAATTTAATATTTTAGGATTACTATAAATAAGAATTTCGAGAGTTAGGTTAAGTTTATCTTTTACTTTGCACTTTTTACTGCTTCCCTAGAAATTGCTCTCTTTAGAAAACTTCAAGTCTCCATTGATTTAATTTTCAAGCTTTGTAACCGTCGGTACTCAGGATTAATCTCAAGTTATTTCCAATTGGTAATTTCATGCTTATTGTTCTTAATTCCTTTAATTTTATTATTAATATGTTGTTTGCCCTAGTTATGAGTAGCTAATCCCCCAACTAGGGTTGAGGGGGAATTATGCCTTTAATCCGGTGTTTTGATTAAATTGTTGTAATTGATTGGTTTGTGCTTGTGCGATTTCTTCCTGCGTGATTAACTATCAATTGAATTTAGGGACGCCTTAATTGAATTGAACTTAGGGTAATATTGATTTAAGATCGAAAGCCTAATCAGTATTAGACCACTTCGCGTAATTGATGAGATGATTTAGTAAGTCGCGAGAGCCCGCTAAATCAGCTTAAGGTAACATTGATTTGAGAGAGCGTGTTTTGCCCTAATCGCCTTGCACACTCCGATTGATTGCTATTTTGGTGAAAGTTATATTATCCGGATTATTGACATAAGGAACCCGAGACCCTAGTCTTTTCTTCCTAGTTTAAACCCCTCTTTATCATATTTGCTAGTAGTTCTATAGTTTTCCAAACCAAACATTGTCATACTTAGGAATGACCTGTCAACTAAGTGTCTTGCGTATATCTGTTTCTCTGTGGTTCGACCCCTTCTTACCGCTAGCTATAGTTAGTAGTCCGTACGGTTTATCTTTGATTTCAGCGATACGACTTAGCTGTGTCAAATTTTGGCGCCGTTGCCGGGGAAACGGTTTTATTTCGTTTTTACTTAGTAGGTTATTTCTCTTGTCTCAGGGAACTTCAGTTCCTTGAGACCGTTTCTCATTTCTCCTTGTAGTTTTTGTTTATGCGCAGGTCACCTACAGGTTTAGTTACTTTCGATCCCGAACCTGAGCGGACTTTTCACAAAACGCGAAACTTCTTTAAGAAGATTGCTGCAACCTACGCATCTGAGGTTGTGGAAGTTTCGGACGCCGAATCTAGTTCAGAAGCATCGTCCTACGAAGGGGACACTACTTCACCTTCTACTTCTAGTGTTGTTTCTGAGGCACTAGTGATCATGCCTAAACTTTCTAGTCACTCTTTGCCCAAAACGGATTCCATTCCCGATGGATTCCAGATGCCCGCTACTCTAACGGGTAATTTTGAGATTCGCCCCGCCTTCCTTAGCTTGGTGGAGCGTAGTCGGGCTTAAGCGGCAATCCTACGGAGGATCCTGGTCGCCATATGCGTGTTTTCACGGACATCGTTTCACGATAAAACAGAACGGTATATTACTCAACCAGATTTCGGAAATGTTGTTCCCCTCTCGCTACGTGATCTAGCCCGTGAGTGGGATCACGACCTGGATATGACACCGCAGTATTACGATCGAACGGGTTAGCTATGGCATTTTATAAGAAGTATTATCCTCCGTGAGCGAACTAATCAGATCCGGAGCCAAATCCAAAGCTTCAAGCAAACTTTCGACGAATCACTTGCCGAAGCTTGGGAACGTTATAAAAAACTCATCCGTGATTGTCCTCACCACGGGTTGAACGACTGGCTCGTGATCATGACGTTTTACAACGGGCTGTTTTCAGAAAGTCGGGCTATCTTGGACTCAGCTGCAGAAGGGAGGTTTGCCGACAACGTCGATGATGACCAGGCATGGGCATTGATCGAGAAAATGGCGATCCATACCTCACAGTACGATCGACCTAGGGGAAATTCTCGCGCGGCTCATGGTGATCGCGAGAAGGATTCTTTGAATGCTTTAACGAGCCAAATTTCGGTTCTATCGATGAAGGTCGACAAGCTGAGTGGTGCGGGTTCGTCTAATGCGCAGCAGGTTAACGCGGTTATGGGGCACGACGCAGGATGCAATAATTGCGGGATTGTTGGCCATTATGCACATGAATGTATGAGTTCGCAGGAGCAGATTAAGGCTTTTACTTCGTATCGTTCTAACTTGCCGTATCAGAATCAGCCGGGCTATGATCGGTCTCTGCTTTCTTATCGGAACCAGAACGTTCTCAACCCTACTCCGCAACCACCGCAGCAGCAACAAACAATGTACATTCCGCCACAACGGAATTATCAACCGCCGGGCTTCCAAAATCAAAGGCCCCAATTCCACCATCAACAACATTATCAACAACCACCGCAAGTTCAATCCGCTCCTACTCCTGTTTCCGATCATGGTGTGGGTGAATTGAAGGCCATGATGATGCAGATGGCCAAGACTCAGGAATCTATGATGACGCAGATGCAGAAAAGTGATCAAGCTAAGGACACAGCTATTAAGATGTTGGAAACGCAGGTTACGCAGTTGGCAAGTTCACAGGCTACGAGGCAACACGGGACACTTCCACCGCAAGGAAACCCGCCTCATGACACGGCAAATGCGATTAGATTGCGTAGCGGCACACATTATGACGGTCCGAAGCATCCGGACGGGATTGAGGCTGAAAATTTGCGAAAACAAAGACGTCAGTCACCGGAGTTTGCCGATCGGCAAGCCGGGCCAATCGGGCCGGTGACCCCAAAGTTACGGGTGATGTTGATTTGGGGAAGTGATGAGGGTAAAGTCGTGGTCCCCTAATCAAAATAACCTAAGGTCAACTAACTGGGTAGTTAGTGGCAGTAGGGTCGAGATCCACAGAGAGACAGGTAGTCAAGGGATGCTTAGTCATCTAAGGTTAGTCTCAAGAGTAGCAAAAAGGGGTTTTTTTAAGAGCTAAACTAAAGACAATGAAAGTAAAGAGAATAGAATATGAATGAGAGGGAGATTAGGGCATTCGGGGTCATGTGACATCGATTCAAGAACTAACTCAAAAGGGATTATCAGTCAATTGAAATCATGCAAGTGATTAGGTTTAGGAAAACGCTCTCTCGAGTCAATTTTAACCTTAAGCAAATTTAGCGGGCTCTCGTGAACTTACTAAATTCAACTTATCAAATACGCTGCGTAAGTCTAGTTTCAATTCGCTTTCGATCTTAAACTGAAACAACCTAAATTCAATTCAATAAAGGCGTCCCTAAATTCAATTGATAATGAAACGCGTAGGAAGAAATCAACTTGCACAAATTCAATCGATTAAAGCAATTATAACATGTTCTTGAACCAATTCACAATCACCCTAAACCCTAATGAAGATTTAGCTATGCATGATTAAAGTAAAAGCAATGAAATTGATAAACTTAAACATGGTAGATGAAACAAGAATAATTGAATTAAACCTGGAAGTAATTCTGAATTCGCAATGTAAAGATCGAGTCTTGCAAGATAAATCAAAGCTAAACTAAGGAGTTTATGAGTTTGAAAGGAAAGAAGACTTAATTCTAAACCTAGGCTGAAAATATAATGAAAAACATAAGTAAAACCCTAAGTTCGAGCTCTATTTATAATAGCACGAAAATCCGGAGAAAAGGGCTAGCAGAACCGATCGGTTCGGGTCAAAACCGATCGGTTTAGTGGTGGAACCGATCGGTTCACCCTTGAACCGAGCGGTTCTAAGGCCGAAGTTTCCAAAGAACTTTTGCCCTGTTTCACGTATTACGAACCTATAGGTTTTGCTCTCAACCTATAGGTTTGGCGTCCCAACTTGTCGTATTGACTCCGAATCGACTCTCGGGCCGTCTTGACTTCACGATACTCGATAATGCTCCAAATGACTCAGGTTTATTTCGGGACCGCCAAAACCTGCAAAATACACACGAGGAACGACAAAGATCGCAATATAAAGCAAATAGCTACTAAAACAATAATGTAACCGAGCAAATGTGAGCTAAATGCAACTAACACGGGGGCATAAAAGCTATATAAATAACGTGTATCAAACTCCCCCAAACCAAACCTTTGCTTGTCCTCAAGCAAACAGCGTCGGAGAAAATCAAAGCGTAGCTAGTTAATCACGTTAGCATCTCGAAGTGGACGACCTATGCACATAAACCTACGACCATAATCTATTTCACCGAAAATAGAGCACAAGTCTCAACCATTCACAACACATTATAATGCTAGCTTCTAACGCTTTCGCAAAAATTAAACTAACGACAATTGGATTCGAGCAAGGCCAACCGAGCATACCACTTTCCATCATACCATTCTTACCACATCATTTCATTTTTCTCTTTCTTTTCTTTTCTCTTTTTTTTCCTTTTCGCGCAATGTGGAGCATCCCTCGTATGTTATACCGTTTAGCTTGACGTTCACTCGGTAAAAATCGAGCTCGGGTACACATATTTCCTTAAGGGTTACATCATTGCTCATACTCTCGGTCGCAACCAAATTCATGGCCACTGTGGTTACTCAAACCAATGAGTCCCCTCCGAGAGCATCGAAGCATTGCTCCATCATTAAATGAATCATTCCATAACATTCCGCAAACCAACATTCCAAACTTTCCACAAGCCAATTGCCTCGCAAGAATACCAAATATCGAAAGTAAAAGGAACGAAAAGCGATAAGAATTAAGCAAATACAAGTGGGCTAGTGTTTGAGACTCGCAATCTATGAACAGGAAACAAACATATAGTGCAAGCTTACGACGATAGAAAGTCGACTTGGAGATACTAAAGATCAAAACAGCACACTAATCAATTCTCCAAACTTGACAATTCAAAGCGAAAAAGGTTTGGACACGCAAAAATTTTTAAAATAGGCACACAAAATGAAAATGCAAAAGAATAAGCAAAAGAATAAGCGCGAAAGTGCTTTCCTCCCCCAAACCAGAATCACACATTGCCCTCAATGTGGAAAGCAGCATAACCACAAGCAGAAAAGGACACAGAAAAGATGGGGGTAGGAAAATAAAAACGAGGAAACAAGGGAAAAGGGGTAAAGAAAGCTCACATTATCAAGTTGGAGCTCCCCCAAACCGAAGCGAAGCATGGAGTGCGGCTTATGATCCACGAATATGCGTCCATTTCAGTCCAGCTATAAAGCGCTTCGGAATAGCACGCGAGAAAAAGTAGGCCGAATCAGCAGGGTCCGGCCAAGGCCGTCAGTGAGGCCTGTCTCATAAATACTAAGGACGCAGAGTCCTCAAGTACCTGCATGCTAAAATAGATAATAATCCCTCATCCTCACGCGCTCAATAAAAGCAAACTAATAAAATGTCAAAGTCAAAAACAAACCAAACCAAAACAAAGTACAACAAATTACAACGTCATCGGGTTGCCTCCCGGAAAGCGCTGGTTTATAATGGTCCCGCACGACCGTCATCAAAGCTCATAATTACGTCAAATTAGGCCAAGGACGTTGGCCACTAGCAGCAGCTTCACTTGGCGAAATAGCAGTCGTTCGCCACAAAACTCGATCTCCACGAGGAAGAGCAGCATAATCCATCACGCAAGGTATTCCATCGCGAAATGGCTCTCCATAACAGCTCCGTGCACCACGTGCCGCAAACCGTGGATCTCCTCCTACATCACCTGGATCGTAGACATCCACCTTGGTGAGCTTCCGTTCCCCCAAACCAGGATGACAAATGCACCACCTCAAGGTAAGACCTCGCACATGAAACAAATGTAAGAAACAACATCCGAAGAGTCTCCACAGAGTGAGACGGAGGGCAAGGTCAATAGCAAAAAGGCACTCAGTCGCATAGGGGCACGGGGAGACTAGACTTAGTGTAGGTCAACCGCCACCTCCCACCGAGAACGTAGCGGTCTTGTTCCCAACATCTATGACTGCACCAGCAGTGTGCAGAAAAGGTCTCCCTAGAATGATCGGGATGTGGGGGTCCTCAGGAATGTCTAAGACAACAAAATCGACCGGGATATAGAACTTCCCTATCTTGACCGGGACGTCCTCTAGGATACCTAAGGGTCTCTGGACACTACGGTCCGCCATCTGCAGGGTCATAGAGGTGACTCCTAGCTTAGTCATATTAAGTTTCTTGCAGATGGAGTAGGGAATGACACTTACACTAGCCCCCAAGTCACACAAGGCATTCTGAACCACATACTTCCCTATAGAGCAAGGGATTGAGAAGGTCCCGGGGTCACTCAGCTTCGGCGGTAAACTACCCTGCAAAAAGGCACTACCCTCCCCCACAAAAGACACGGTCTCGGTCGCATTAATCGACCGCTTCTTTGATATGACCTCTTTAAGAAACTTAGCATACGCAGGAATTTGCTTAACTAAATCGATAAATGGAAGATTTACCTGCAAAGTTTTGAGAATCTCAAAGAACCTGTCGAGCTTGGGGTCTGATTAGCCTGGGTCGCATACCACGACCTAAAGGTAGCCTGATCCGAATCCAAGCAGAAGAAGAAGAATAGAGCATCACACGGCTTGGCCTTGTTGTCGGCCTCACTCTTCTCCTCTTCTTCCGGATGCTTCGGGGCATCGTAAACTGTACCACTACGCAAAGTAATAGCACAAGCAGTATCATGAGGAGGGTTAGGAGGATTACCTTGGGGTGGAAGGGTACCCTGCTGACGGGATGCCTGCGAAGAGGCGAGCTGTGCCACCTGATTTTCTAGCATCTTTATTGCCGCGTCCTTAGCTTGGCCATCTTTTTGCATTTGTTGCAACATCATCTCTTGTGACTTCTGCACGGCCATCGTCACTTGCGACATCTGCACCATCAAGGCCTTCATTTCGGCCATAGGATCGGGGCCCTGGGTAGGTTGAGGTGGTGGTGTGTAGGGTGGTTTTTGGTAGTTGGGTGGAGGTGGTTGGTAGTTTTTGTGGGGAGGGATGTAGGGTTGGTTTTGCGTAGGTGGGGGAGTCGGGTTTAACACATTTTGGTTACGATAGGACAAGAGCGAGCGATCAGAATTAGGGTTGGTTTTGGTAAAGCGTGTTCCGAGGAAAAGACCGATAAGCGTGACCTGCTCGTTGGGTGCAAAGATACCCGACGAATACCTCCGAATCGTGCCCCATAACAAAGATTTACATGGGCACCGGAAGAACTCCCACCATTCATCCTACTAATCGCGCCGGGCCAGCAAAGAACTGACTTCGTGAGCGCACTAATACTTCCTTATCACGGCCATTATGAGCAGACCGTGAATTTCCCCGTGGTTTACCAAACTGAGACGAGTGGATCGCCATCTCCTCAATCAAACCCCACGCCTTATCATCATCGACGTTATTAGCAAAACGTCCTTCTGCAGCTGAATCAAGGATAGCCCGGCTCTCCTCATATAACCCATTGTAGAATGTCATAATCACAAGCCAAGTATTAAGCCCATGGTGAGGACAATCGCGGATGAGCTTCTTGTACCGCCTCCCAAGCTTCACCAGAGACTCGTCAAATGTTTGCTTGAAGCCTTGAATTTGGCTCCTCATTTGATTAGTACGTTCGGGAGGGTAGAACTTAGAGTAGAACGCAAGAGCAAGACCATTCCAATCAGTGATCCCCGCAGCTTCCTTGTCGAGGTCCGTGATCCATTCACGGGCTCGATCTTTCAATGAAAAAGGGAACAGCATTTCCCTTATCTGGTTTTGTGTAATCCCGGCCTGCTTAATCGTCGAACAGTAGTCGGTAAACACTTGCATATGCCTACCGGGATCCTCAGTTGGGTAACCACCGAATTGATTCCGCTCCACCAAATTTAAGAAGGCGGGGCGGATCTCGAAATTGCCCGCAGCCAGCGGGCATCGTGAATCCAGTAGGAATGGATTAGGTGTAGGCACCGAGTGACTAGAAAGTTTAGGCATAGTCACAAAGCGGTGGAGATAATGGAGTAAATGGAGGTGTGTCCTCTTCGTAGGACGATTGCGTAGCACTAGACGACGCTTCCTCAGATTAAGATCAACGATTTGAATTGCTTGCTTGCGTAGTCGATGTAACGCTGCTCGTGTTCAGTTCAAATGGGACAAGAGTCCGAGGTGACCTGTGCATAAACAAAACTACAAGCAAACGATAAGAAATTCGCCTCAAGGAACTAGGTTCCTTGAGACAAGAGAAAAAACCTAAGCAAAAACTAAACAAACACTAACTAGCTAACCGTCTCACTGCAAGAACAGCGCGCCAAAATTGATGAGGGTAAAGTCGTGGTCCCCTAATCAAAATAACCTAAGGTCAACTAATCGGGTAGTTAGTGGCGGTAGGGTCGAGATCCACAGCAGAGACAGTAGTCAAGGGATGCTTAGTCAACTAAGGTTAGTCTCAAGAGTAGCAAAAGGGGTGTTTTTAAGAGCTAAACTAAAGACAATGAAAGTAAAGAGAATAGAACATGAATGAGAGGGAGATTAGGGCATTCGGGTCATGAGACATCGATTCAAGACCTACCCCAAAAGGGATTATCAGCCAATTGAAATCATGCAAGTGATTAGGTTTAGGAAAACGCTCTCTCGAGTCAATTTTAACCTTAAGCAAATTTAGCGGGCTCTCGCAACTTACTAAATTCAACTTATCAAATACGCGTAAGTCTAGTTTCAATTCGGCTTTCGATCTTAAACTGAAACAACCTAAATTCAATTCAATAAAGGCGTCCCTAAATTCAATTGATAATGAAACGCGTAGGAAGAAATCAACTTGCACAAATTCAATCGATTAAAGCAATTATAACATGTTCTTGAACCAATTCACAATCACCCTAAACCCTAATGAAGATTTAGCTATGCATGATTAAAGTAAAAGCAATGAAATTGATAAACTTAAACATGGTAGATGAAACAAGAATAATTGAATTAAACCTGGAAGTAATTCTGAATTCGCAATGTAAAGATCGAGTCTTGCAAGATAAATCAAAGCTAAACTAAGGAGTTTATGAGTTTGAAAGGTGTGGAACCCGGGATCGGACCCAACTCGGCGTCTTGCTTAAGGGCGGATTTTAAAGTTAAAAAAGATTAAGTTGGAAAAACCTTTAAGAACTGTTATGGAGTCGCCACCTATTTATCGCGGAAAATAGGAACCTGCTACCATGTTCTAAGCTAAAAACATGTTCTTAGATTTTGGAGCACGCCGACACCCCTAGATCTAAGGCTTGTGAAACCAGATTGGATTCAAGGTGAGGTACTTTAGAAAAAGAGTTAATTCAAATAATGATTTATGAAAACCTTTTAGAAAAGCCTATGTAAAAATAGCCTCTACTGACCTAGAACAATCCTTGTAAGATGATATTTGAGCCAATGTTATCGCTACGTACAAGTGCGATAAGTTTGTAAAAGAATGCAGATGCAAAAAGATTGATTAAAACCCTCAGTTTAGCATGTTTAACTTGTTAACGAATACGGTTCAGTTAAAGGTCGAATTCATTGTTTAAGTTGATTTTAATGCAAAATAAGAAGGTGCAAGATGCATGCAAATAAAATAAAGTTCAATTGTCCATTGGTTTATTTTATAAGGTCGGTTGCTTATGCGACTTTGGCGTGTCATCGGATATGGAGTGTACCCGAAGTAATAAGAACACTTGGAAGGCAAGCGCGCTCGGGTGCCAAAGCCGGGGGGGGCGCTAAAGTGTAGACCCCTTTGTTAGTCCATAGAAAATAAGAAAAAGCTTTGATCCAAGTGGATCGGTACCTACCTTGTCCTGACGCTTCAGATCTGGGCAGAGCTTCGCTTCTTGAACTAAAAAGGAGGATGAATTCAACACGGGATGGTGTGTTAAACTCAAGGATTTGAGTGCTTGAGGCTTTTGTGGATGTATTTAGGTGTATACCGTGCTAGACGGTATATTTTGTGGGACCCATGTGTGGGTGCTAAAACTAAGAAGAGAGGTTGTGAGAAGAGAGGGTTTTCTTGTGTGGAAAACTTGTGAGAATAGGTCGTGCGAGGGGTTGTATATATAGGAGAATACCCGAGGGAAAATAGGAAACTCGGGGTTAAAACCAAGCTGTGAAACCGCATAGCCTTATGCGGTTTGGTGGGGTAACCGCATAAGGCTATGCGGTTACCACATATAACCGCATGGTGACATGCGGTTTGACAGGCTGGTTTTAACTTCAAGATTTCGTATTTCCTTATTCCGATTTGCTAGATCTTGGGAATATTCGGTGTAATCTCTTTGCTTGTGCTCCAAGAAGACCTAGTATGATCTTCTAGAGAGTTGTTGAGGGCTTTGGAGTGAGGGCCAAAGGCGGGTTTGGGCTCGGTTCTGGGCCCGAGCCCTGAAAATGTAAAAAGGGTGTATTTTGTAGTGTTTTGCGAAATAAGGTAAGACGTGAGGTTGTATTTTGTGTGAGAGGGGGCTAAATAGCGGTTTTAGCTACCGGGCCTAAATTTAGGAATTTAGGAATGCTGAATTAGACCTTGTTAATGTAAAAGGACTAATTGTAGTGCAAATGCGAAGCTCATGCCAAATGAAGCAGGACAAGGACCTAGCTAGACTCCAAATGGACAAAATGAACGTTATTTAAGTGTGATGTGATGCGACCTAAACCATTTTAACATTTAAAACGACTCAAAATGAATTCGACATTAGTTAGAACCGTATAAGTCAGCGTTAAACATGCGTGATAAAAGTCCGTGTTACATCACAGGGTTTTGTTTGGGAGGGTACGGATATGGGTATCCACAGAGCCCCCAGTTTGACTGAGCTCGGACTAGAGCGCTAGTCAAACTCCACGACCATATCCGGACCATTACAGTCTCGACATCGGCCAATGAACGAAGCATGTGTCCATGGGTGAGACGAGGACTTGAACCCAAACTAAGCGGGCGACGTGCGCATTTTAAGGACTTGGCGGTCCGTGCATGCTATAAGGGCCTGCCGGCCTGCTGGGTGTCTTCGTCGTGCTTGCTGTCGTTTGTTGGTGCCTTTGCGTGTGCTTGGTATCGTCGGATGCTTGGTGCTTGGTGCTTGGTGCTTGTAATGTCTTCGTATAAGGGGTTGAAGTGCAGGGGTGCATGTGCTTGTAAGATGTAGGGGTATGCGTGAGGTGTATAATTGAGTAAGGGTGCTTATGTAGGTGTAGGTCTCGTGAAAGAGCGTCCGTGTAATGCTTGTGCTTGAACTCGCCGAGGAGCGTCTATGTAGGGTGAAGTGCTTGGAGTTAGGTGTATATTGCAGAGTGTGTAACAACCTGGTTTTTAGTCGACTTTAATTACTAAGGCGGAAATTAATTAAGTCTTAAACCAGCGTCATTAACTATACATAAAAGCCCAAATGTTACAAACATCGTGCAAGAGTTGATTAAAAACAACTCTAAGTACGGAAATTAAAAGGTGTAGCGTTATATATATTACATATCTCTCAAAAGTAACAAAAGCAAAGCGTAAAAACGTCTCGTGGCCCCATCCAAAATCCAGCTCCTGGTCCACGATCGTCCTGCACAATAAACTATGGGGGGATGCCCGCTGAGCGGACAGTGACTAGCTATGCTCATACTTACCCTCGATTTCAATTACTTTGGTTTAATATTATCGCTTTATAAACATAACATTATGATAAAACATAAACATGCTTAATACAATTAGCATGTAAAGACATATATGTCATAATAAGCATGCGGTTAAGCGATAAATCATATAAGCATGATATTCATTATGAAAGCAAATAACATATAATATCATAGCCATAGTATCACAACATATCAAAGAAGATTACAAAGCGATATCGATCGCATACATACATACGTATCGTATTGTTCTCATCATGCAGACTTCGATTCACTTGAAACTTGTGGTCTTTAATTTTCAAGATGGTACACACTCGTTATCATTTAATCAAACAACACACAACACATACCGCTACGAGCGACCACCGAGTAGGCCTTTGTACTGATCGATTGCATCTCACTTCCATAGTGCAGAGACTTACTCGACTCGTAAACCACGCCAATACTATAATACTTGCATCTCATCCTCTAGTGTTCGAAATAATTCGAACTTCGATACAATCTCGTCAAGTGATCTTTACATGTGGCAAGAACGAATGCTAGTGTCGCGCCACTAAGAACTAAACACTGGCAAGGAGACTTGAACCGCTATAATCGGCATTAATCGCCACTGCGGTGCCCTGGTAACTTTAGCGAAATAGGGAATAAAACCCTAGTCTAGTACATGTACACTAGTATCCAATTTAAGAATGGGCTATGCTATTCATAGAGCACCTTAACTCGTGATAAAACGACTATTTCCTAAAGCCTGAGACAAAAGCCTTGGCATATTCATTATCTTGTCCTAAGAATGGCGATCGCCACAAGACTATCTTAACCCCACTTCACTCACGATTGACGCTCCTTATCCGAGGCCCAAGCTTGACCTTTTATTTAAACATACTCATGATTTATTATTTATTTGATATTACATATCACATGTTTCTAGACTCTCCTAGTCTCATCACAAACGCTTTATTTGAATGGTAGGTTTCATATGATCACATAACACATTCGCTTATTATTTGAAGTGTTGTTAATTATTAACATTTTTAAGATTTTAAACCTAAACGTTAATTAGTATGTCCAAATTTTATTTAAGTGTTTTTCAAAACACTTTAAGTCATTTACTTATTCATTTTAAATTTTTCTATACTTAGTAAAATTTTCAATTATTTTCGATTTCACTATTCACCTTTTTACTATTCATAAATCACTATTCACTTGACACTATTCATTGGTCACTATTCATCGATTTTATACGTATTTTTATAATGTATTCGTATTTTTATACTGTATTCCATACGTATTTTTATACTTATACGTATTCCTATACTTGTACGTATTTTATATTTATACGTATTTTTATACGTATTCATATATATTAATATATTTCCTAAGTATAAACTAAAATTTCATTTTATTTGCTAAGTACAAAAATTCTAGTTTCAAAGTCGTTAGGTTCGTTTTGTACTTAGTGATTTTTGAAACTATTTCAAAAGTCTAGTTTTAAAAACGTTAAGTTCGGTTTGTGAAAAGTGATAATAATATTCATTTTAAAATACTAGTTTTTAAAAATGTTAAGTTCAATTTGTAAAAAGTGATAACGATATTTATTTTAAAATGAGACTTAGTTAAATTTAGTCGTCTATTAACTAAGTTTAGCGATTTTCATTTTTAAAATAATAGTATCGTGGATGATTCATTTTAGTCCGTATGTCCAAGATCAACAGTCCAATTAGCAAAGGCAGTAACACACGATTTAGTTCATTTTTATAACGGTCACAAATTTTTATCGGTTTATAATATTTCATTTATAACTAAATCGATTTATACTAAAATTCATTTCTAATTACTATTTAACTTTAGTAACTTAGTGATAATTTCATTTTGGTCAACTTTAGTCAATAAAATATAGAAATGCCGTGGTAAAACAATATGCATGTCAAAGTTGATTTATTCCTTTTAATTTCTTAATTCAATTTATTAACTACTAACTAAATTATTTTAACAATTAAACTAAAAAGTGATAAAAACAAATTTTAACCAAAATAATGGCCTAATGCCGTGAGCAGGTACATGGTTATACTAAATTTCATTTTTCGATTTTTATCGGTTTTTAGCTTAAAGTCTTTATAATTTAATTATTCTAATTATACTAAAATGATTTAAACTAAAATGAAACTTGCTAAAAATTTCATTTATATTTATGAATAGTGTTTTTCAACACTTTAATTTTCTAACTTTTTATTCTTAATGATTTAGCTAGTTTAATTTATATAGTTAGTAGTAAAATTACTTGTTAGTTAAATAAAACAATAAATAACAACAACATAAAAACAATATAAATCAAAATAAGCTACTAATCAATAATCATATGAACATCAACATGAGTTTCCAAGAACACATAAATAAACTTCAAGAACACCATTTTTAATTTTAACAACTTATAATTTGTTTTTCTAATTTAATTCTTTTCACATGGTAACATCTATTTTAACTAACTTAACATAACATATTATTTACAAAAATTAAAAGTGAGAATTTATTAAAATAAAAGGGTAAAACCGTGAGGAGTGTATGTGTATGTATATATTTTGTTTTCGATTTTTAATCACTTTAAACTCATTTTTAAAACTTAACATAATTTTTATACATAACTACAACATAACTTAAAACATAATAAAACATAGAAATCATATGGATAATAATTAAAAATGATCAAAACTAATTAAACTAGATATATGAACATGATACTACAACTTAACTATTATCATTATTACTTATTTATTATCATTTTATTATATTTCACATAACATACAAACACACACAAATCATGTTTAACATATTTTAGCACAAAAATCATACTCATAAAAATATAATAATAATCAAATTAATTTACTAAGAGACTAATATGAGATATAACTAGTCACCTTAATAAGGATGTTATCGTCGTGGCTCTAAATAAAATTTAGGATCGGCTAGTCTTCACCCATATTACCCGTATTCTTCACCCAAAATAATCCAAAAGTTAGCTCCTAATATACCCACTAATTAACTAGAATGTTTAGGAATTATTAGAAATATATTAAGGGTTTTATTTTAGGGTGGTTTGGAAATAAAATGGAAGAAAACCAAGGGATAAAATGGAGGGGTGAGCTACGGTATTTTGAGGAGAGAAAGAGGTGATGTTTTGGCACTTAGAAATAATGTGTAAGTTAGTAATGAATTAGATCAAGTAGGGTATTAGATAAGTTAGACTTTTAATTGAAAAATAATGTTTTAAATAAAAAAATTAGGAAACAAAATAAGTAGGGTGGCTTACTAGAGTGTGCTCATCATCATTTGGAAAAGAAGTTGTCCATTTTATGTTTAAAATGTTTTTAAAAAGTCGGGCGTCAAAAGCGATAAAAGTTAAGGTGTGCGCGTTTGACGATTTTTCAAAATATCTCTACATTAAAATTTTTAGGACTAAAATATTTTATTTACTATTGAAGAAAATATTTAAAAGTTGAGAAACGTCGATAAAATTTTAAGAGCTGAGACGGCGAAAGAAGAAGAATAGAAGGTTTATTTGACCTTTGAAAGAAAGCAGAAAAATGGATTTAGTTCGGTCTGTCTAAAAATAATGAAAACTGTACCATTAAATCCGTCTCGAAAAATTAGGTGGTTTAGGCTTTTGTTTCGTTAAATTCCGAGTCCGTATGACCACTTTTCGGACCTCGAAAGTTAGGCCGTAATTATTTATACGGGTTACAATAAAAAGGAAGTTAGTTTGTTATATAATGTTAAATGTAAATTAATAAAATGATGATTTTAAATAGGTGTGTAAGTATAGGGTGGCTTGTGTAAGTAAGGCATGTGGAAATGAAATTGATCAAATGTATTGTATAAGTTTAGTTTACTAATTAGAAGTTAATGTTTTATTAAAAAAATAAATAGCATGTGATGATGAGTTGTAGTGTGTAAGTGAAGTGATGTTGTAGGTAATTTAGGGTGGCTTGTGAAGAGAAAAGATGAGCTACAAAATTGGTCATGGTGACCACAAGTAGCTCGGCTCACATGTGCACACTTGGGCTCGATTTTCGTTTTTGAAATTTTCGATTTACGCGCGCGCGAAAAGTCTCGAAATAAAACATATGATCCTAAAATAATGTTTAGAAGTAAGATTGAAAATAAAAATGAAAATAAACTTCGAACGAGAACTAAAACAAAAATTGGGTTTTGGCTCCTCAAAATTTTGATTAAAAATTTACTAGTCCGAAATATATATTTTTTGGATGAAAGTTAATGATTTAAATAATTAGAATCAAACGTCAAAACGTTTATCAGTTTAAGTTAGGTATAACTAAGAATTTTGATATTAGGTGAAAAAGTTAGTTAAATGAAATTTGAATAGTAATTAGTTATTAATATAATATGTTTTATTTATAATAATCAAAATGATTAAAGCTTTTAACCAAAAAGGTTTGATGTTAAGTTTGCTTTTCTAAAAGGTTGATGTTGATTGTTTGATTTTTGATTTGCGTGTTTGAAATTGTTGACCCGAATTTCAAAGACGAGAAAAATATAAGGGTCCATTTTTATTCGAAAATCAAAAGTGTTCGAAATTAAATTTTATGAATAAAAGGTTTTACTTTTATTTTTATGAATAGTAAACATAACTAAACATTTTTGAAATTTGAAAGGCGATATAAATTTTGTGTTGATTTTTACAAAATTTTGAAATGTGTTTCTTTTTCAATTCTAAAGATAATAGAACAAATTTTATTTTTCAAAAATTTTTAAAGTTGTACTTAAGAAAATTCAGTATTATTGAGCGAAAAAATTTCTGGCGCATTTTTATTATAAGGAAAAAGGATGAATTTAATTTAAGGAATTAAATTCTTTTATAAAATTGTGTTAAATAACACGGGGTGTTACAAACCTACCCCCTTAAGAAAAGTTTCGTCTCGAAACTTGAATAGAGTGGATAACTACTTGCAGTTGAGCAATGCAGTTAGAGAGAATATCAAGATTTTACGAGTTTCGATAATGATATTTTATTTTGGTAGGATAAGACTTTTCAAAAAGTTTGAATGTTTGAATTATTGTTACGATGTTAGATAGAGTGAAAAGATTGGAGGATATAATCGTTTTATATTTAAAAATGGAATATTTTGAGTAAATATAGAGATATTGCTAGATTGTTATTTCTGAAATCGATTTCAAAGAGATTTTCAAAAAGGTGGGGCCTAGAAGTTTTTGTACGGAATTGATTTAAATTAAAATTATAATTGTTTTTAAGATAAAACAAATTTTAATTTTATTTGAAATTAAATATATAGTTTAAAGTTAGCTGAAATAATGATTTCGAATAATTTTAAATCAATGATTTTAAAACATCATATTCTGTCCTACCCCCTTAAGAAAATTTTAAACATATTTATCAAATTCAAGATAAAAGCTAAATATTCATTTTAAAGGTTGAGAATTCAGGAATAGGTATTGATAAGTTTAAAATTTTGAACATAATTAAATTCGATAGTTTATGAGGTAAAGAATATACGATTTAAAACAAAATAATTTCAAAGGTATTTAAATTTACAAAATAAAATTTTAGAATTGATTGAATAAGTTTTAAAAGGTATTTTAAAAGGGAAAACATGATTGTCATTTATAGAAGGTAATCAGGAGTTTTAAATTTACAAAAATTAGTAAATTTTGGAAAGATAGTAAGTTTAGGAGGTTGAAAAGTTATAAAATTCAAAGCTTTTCAGAATAAATAACAAGGAGTTTATGAAATTGAAAAGCAAAAGTGAAATCATTTTGCGAGATTAAGGAGTAGGAATAAAGGTTTGAGGAGTAGTTATTAGGAATTATAGGTTTAGAAAATTAGAATTTTAGAAGTAAAAGTTTAAGAGGTTGAAATTTTCAAAAGAGAACAAAATAAGAATTTTAGTTTAAGAGGATAATTAGATGAAATTGTAGAAATCTTCTCCGCGACAGAAATATTCGAGATCGTGAACGTCTTATCAGTAGTAAGGTCCTTGATGCGTCCATTTGCCGCGTTTGAGGTCTTGTCGTCTGGTACTCGATTAATGACTTCGTTTTTCGAGTATTAAATTTATTACTTAGATTTTATATCCGAGGATAGTTGTTAGTATTAGTTAGTCACATCAGCAAGTAGCAAGCATACGATAGTTAGTGTATTTTATTTTGAGGGGAGTAGTTCGTTATTTAAAAGTCCTTAGCCTATGGTCGGTCCTTAAGGTTTCTACCCATTCTCACACTTTAAAGCGATCTAAGTTATTATTTTAGCGAGCTAAGATTTCTAATTTATTATTTGATCCTATAAGTCTTGCCTGACATACGATATGAATGTCCGGCCCAGGTGTCTCTCGCTAGATGAAATAACTATTAAGTTACTCACGGTCGCAAGACAGCTCTGATACCAACTGTAACAACCTGGTTTTTAGTCGACTTTAATTACTAAGGCGGAAATTAATTAAGTCTTAAACCAGCGTCATTAACTATACTTAAAAGCCCAAATGTTACAAACATCGTGCAAGAGTTGATTAAAAACAACTCTAAGTACGGAAATTAAAAGGTGTAGCGTTATATATATTACATATCTCTCAAAAGTAACAAAAGCAAAGCGTAAAAACGTCTCGTGGCCCCATCCAAAATCCAGCTCCTGGTCCACGATCGTCCTGCACAATAAACTATGGGGGGATGCCCGCTGAGCGGACAGTGACTAGCTATGCTCATACTTACCCTCGATTTCAATTACTTTGGTTTAATATTATCGCTTTATAAACATAACATTATGATAAAACATAAACATGCTTAATACAATTAGCATGTAAAGACATATATGTCATAATAAGCATGCGGTTAAAGCGATAAATCATATAAGCATGATATTCAGTTATGAAAGCAAATAACATATAATATCATAGCCATAGTATCACAACATATCAGCAAGATTACAAAGCGATATCAGATCGCATACATACATACGTATCGTATTGTTCTCATCATGCACTGATTCACTTCAGAAACTTGTGGTCTTTAATTTTCGAAGATGGTACACACTCGTTCTCATTTAATCAAACAACACACAACACATACTGCTTACGAGCCTGACCACTGAGTAGGCCTTTGTACTCTGATCGATTGCATCTCACTTCCATAGTGCAGAGGCTTACTCGACTCGTAAACCACGCCGAATACTATAATACTTGCATCTCATCCTCTAGTGTTCGAAATGATTCGAACTTCAGATACAATCTCGTCAAGTGATCTTTACATGTGGCAAGAACGAATGCTAGTGTCGCGCCCACTAAGAACGAAACACGGCAAGGAGACTTGAACCGCTATAATCGGCATTAATCGCCACGGTGCCCTGGTAACTTTAGCGAAATAGGGGAATAAAACCCTAGTCTAGTACATGTACACTAGTATCCAATTTAAGAATGGGCTATGCTATTCATAGAGCACCTTAACTCAGGATAAAACGACTATTTCCTAAAGCCTGAGACAAAAGCCTTGGCATATTCATTATCTTGTCCGGCAATGGCGACCGCCACAAGACTATCTTAACCCCACTTCACTCACGATTGACGTTCCCTTATCTGAGGCCCAAGCTTGACCTTTTATTTAAACATACTCATGATTTATTATTTATTTGATATTACATATCACATGTTTCTAGACTCTCCTAGTCTCATCGTCAAACGTTTTATTTGAATGGTAGGTTTCATATGATCACATAACACATTCGTTTATTATTTGAAGTGTTGTTAATTATTAACATTTTTAAGATTTTAAACTGAAACGTTAATTAGTATGTCCAAATTTTATTTAAGTGTTTTTCAAAACACTTTAAGTCATTTACTTATTCATTTTAAATTTTTCTATACTTAGTAAAATTTTCAATTATTTTCAGTATTTCACTATTCACCTTTTTACTATTCATAAATCACTATTCACTTGACACTATTCATTGGTCACTATTCATCGTATTTTATACGTATTTTTATACGTATTCGTATTTTTATACTTCGTATTCCATACGTATTTTTATACTTATACGTATTCCTATACTTGTACGTATTTTATATTTATACGTATTTTTATACGTATTCATATATATTAATATATTTCCTAAGTATAAACTAAAATTTCATTTTATTTGCTAAGTACAAAAATTCTAGTTTCAAAGTCGTTAGGTTCGTTTTGTACTTAGTGATTTTTGAAACTATTTCAAAAGTCAAGTTTTAAAAACGTTAAGTTCGGTTTGTGAAAAGTGATAATAATATTCATTTTAAAATACTAATTTTTAAAAATGTTAAGTTCAATTTGTAAAAAGTGATAACGATATTTATTTTAAAATGAGACTTAGTTAAATTTAGTCGTCTATTAACTAAGTTTAACGATTTTCATTTTTAAAATAATAGTATCGTGGATGATTCATTTTAGTCCGTATGTCCAAGATCAACAGTCCAATTAGCAAAGGCAGTAACACACGATTTAGTTCATTTTTATAACGGTCACAAATTTTTATCGGTTTATAATATTTCATTTATAACTAAATCGATTTATACTAAAATTCATTTCTAATTACTATTTAACTTTAGTAACTTAGTGATAATTTCATTTTGGTCAACTTTAGTTAATAAAATATAGAAATGCCGTGTAAAACAATATGCATGTCAAAGTTGATTTATTTCTTTTAATTTCTTAATTCAATTTATTAACTACTAACTAAATTATTTTAACAATTAAACTAAAAAGTGATAAAAACAAATTTTAACCAAAATAATGGCCTAATGCCGTGAGCATGTACATGGTTATACTAAATTTCATTTTTCGATTTTTATCGGTTTTTAGCTTAAAGTCTTTATAATTTAATTATTCTAATTATACTAAAATGATTTAAACTAAAATGAAACTTGCTAAAAATTTCATTTATATTTATGAATAGTGTTTTTCAACACTTTAATTTTCTAACTTTTTATTCTTAATGATTTAGCTAGTTTAATTTATATAGTTAGTAGTAAAATTACTTGTTAGTTAAATAAAACAATAAATAACAACAACATAAAAACAATATAAATCAAAATAAGCTACTAATCAATAATCATATGAACATCAACATGAGTTTCCAAGAACACATAAATAAACTTCAAGAACACCATTTTTAATTTTAACAACTTATAATTTATTTTCCTAAATTAATTCTTTTCATATGGTAACATCCATTTTAACTAACTTAACATAACATATTATTTACAAAAATTAAAAGTGAAAATTTATTAAAATAAAAGGGTAAAACCGTGAGGAGTGTATGTGTATGTATATATTTTGTTTTCGATTTTTAATCACTTTAAACTCATTTTTAAAACTTAACATAATTTTTATACATAACTACAACATAACTTAAAACATAATAAAACATAGAAATCATATGGATAATAATTAAAAATGATCAAAACTAATTAAACTAGATATATGAACATGATACTACAACTTAACTATTATCATTATTACTTATTTATTATCATTTTATTATATTTCACATAACATACAAACACACACAAATCATGTTTAACATATTTTAGCACAAAAATCATACTCATAAAATTATAATAACAAAACAAATTAATTTACTAAGAGACTAATATGAGATATAACTAGTCACCTTAATAAGGATGTTAATCGTCGTGGATCTAAAATAAATTTTAGATCGGAAAGTCTTCACCCATATTACCCGTATTCTTCACCCAAAATAATCCAAAAGTTAGCTCCTAATATACCCACTAATTAACTAGAATGTTTAGGAATTATTAGAAATATATTAAGGGTTTTATTTTAGGGTGTTTTGGAAATAAAATGGAAGAAAACCAAGGGATAAAATGGAGGGGTGAGCTACGGTATTTTGAGGAGAGAAAGAGGTGATGTTTTGGCACTTAGAAATAATGTGTAAGTTAGTAATGAATTAGATCAAGTAGGGTATTAGATAAGTTAGACTTTTAATTGAAAAATAATGTTTTAAATAAAGAAATTAGGAAACAAAATAAGTAGGGTGGCTTACTAGAGTGTGCTCATCATCATTTGGAAAAGAAGTTGTCCATTTTATGTTTAAAATGTTTTTAAAAAGTCGGGCGTCAAAAGCGATAAAAGTTAAGGTGTGCGCGTTTGACGATTTTTCAAAATATCTCTACATTAAAATTTTTAGGACTAAAATATTTTATTTACTATTGAAGAAAATATTTAAAAGTTGAGAAACGTCGATAAAATTTTAAGAGCTGAGACGGCGAAAGAAGAAGAATAGAAGGTTTATTTGACCTTTGAAAGAAAGCAGAAAAATGGATTTAGTTCGGTCTGTCTAAAAATAATGAAAACTGTACCATTAAATCCGTCTCGAAAAATTAGGTGGTTTAGGCTTTTGTTTCGTTAAATTCCGAGTCCGTATGACCACTTTTCGGACCTCGAAAGTTAGGCCGTAATTATTTATACGGGTTACAATAAAAAGGAAGTTAGTTTGTTATATAATGTTAAATGTAAATTAATAAAATGATGATTTTAAATAGGTGTGTAAGTATAGGGTGGCTTGTGTAAGTAAGGCATGTGGAAATGAAATTGATCAAATGTATTGTATAAGTTTAGTTTACTAATTAGAAGTTAATGTTTTATTAAAAAAATAAATAGCATGTGATGATGAGTTGTAGTGTGTAAGTGAAGTGATGTTGTAGGTAATTTAGGGTGGCTTGTGAAGAGAAAAGATGAGCTACAAAATTGGTCATGGTGACCACAAGTAGCTCTACCACATGTGCACACTTGGGCTCGATTTTCGTTTTTGAAATTTTCGATTCTGTGCACAAAAAGTCTCGAAATAAAAACATATGATCCTAAAATAATGTTTAGAAGTAAGATTGAAAATAAAAATGAAAATAAACTTAACGAGAACTAAAACAAAAATTGGGTTTTGGCTCCTCAAAATTTTGATTAAAAATTTACTAGTCCGAAATATATATTTTTGGATGAAAGTTAATGATTTAAATAATTAGAATCAAACGTCAAAACGTTTATCAGTTTAAGTTAGGTATAACTAAGAATTTTGATATTAGGTGAAAAAGTTAGTTAAATGAAATTTGAATAGTAATTAGTTATTAATATAATATGTTTTATTTATAATAATCAAAATGATTAAAGCTTTTAACCAAAAAGGTTTGATGTTAAGTTTGCTTTTCTAAAAGGTTGATGTTGATTGTTTGATTTTTGATTTGCGTGTTTGAAATTGTTGACCCGAATTTCAAAGACGAGAAAAATATAAGGGTCCATTTTTATTCGAAAATCAAAAGTGTTCGAAATTAAATTTTATGAATAAAAGGTTTTACTTTTATTTTTATGAATAGTAAACATAACTAAACATTTTTGAAATTTGAAAGGCGATATAAATTTTGTGTTGATTTTTACAAAATTTTGAAATGTGTTTCTTTTTCAATTCTAAAGATAATAGAACAAATTTTATTTTTCAAAAATTTTTAAAGTTGTACTTAAGAAAATTCAGTATTATTGAGCGAAAAAATTTCTGGCGCATATTTATTATAAGGAAAAAGGATGAATTTAATTTAAGGAATTAAATTCTTTTATAAAATTGTGTTAAATAACACGGGGTGTTACAGAGTGCTTGTGCTTGGGCTCGCCGAGGAGTGTCTGTGTAGTCGTAGTTGTATATGATTGTCTTTCGTTGAGGAGAAGATGATGTAAATGCTCGTTGTCGTGTAGTGCCGTTGTCGTTGCTGAGGCCGCTGTTGATGTTGAACTGGGTCTCGCCGAGGAGCGCAGGTGTAGTTGTGGTTGTTTGGGAGAGCGATGGTGTTTCGTCCTGTTAGGGGTGCAGGTGTATATTCGCCGGGATTATGGTCCGAGGAAGGTGTATGTGCTCAAGTGTACGGCTTCGTGTAATTGCAGTAGACGCTTGGACTTGCTGGATGTGCTGATGCATACGCTTGGTGTTTATGCTCCAAGTTGAAGGATGGCTCGTTCAAGATGCTTTGTAGAGGTGTATCTGCTGGGAAGAATGTCGCGGGGATGTAGGTTAGTGATTTGCTGGGGGAGTCAAAGGATATGTCTTAGGCTCCGTGGGAAATGTCTGTATGGGTGTGTGGACTCCATGGGGAGGAAGTAATACTCCACTGGGACGTGTAAGAGGGTGTAAGGACTCGTGAAGAGTGTTCGTGTTTCTGCTTCTGTACCGTGTATTAAATGCTTAGTACACGAGTATGGCGGACTGTAGGTGACGCCTTAACCATGAAAGCTTGCGTGTATGAAGAAAACGTGGAACAGAACATGCTTTGGAAATTGCCTGTAGACTAGTGACTCTTCCGGGGAATCTCTTATCAATTAGCGACTTCAAGCTTGACCTCATTCGCACATGTCGCGGTTTCAAATCCGGAAATATTCGAACTCGCGATTTTCCTTTCGAGATCTTCAATTTTGCTTGCTTCGACCATGAGACGTGGTATCATTGCGATTCGTTTGGATTCGTATGATACATGTCTCTTGGACTTGGAATGCATGGTGCTTGGGATGTTTCTTGGACATGTTAGGGTACTTGGTGCTTGGACCTACGTTCGGGTGTTGCTTGTCTGATGCACACATGAAAGTGTTATGCTTTTAGTGTGCATGTTCATGTTTGTAGCGGTTCTGGAGGTGTCGCTCAACCGTAGATGCTTATGTTGATGTGGGTATTCATAGCAAGGGTGTCTTCAAAAATGCGAAAAATTATCCCATTTTTCGTTGTAAAGGTTTAATTCTTGATAGGAAGCGTCAGCCCCCAGTTGTCTTGGTCATGGTGTCGGTGTATGTGAGCCCCCAGTTTGACTGAGTTATGATATATAACGATAGTCAAACTATGTAAAAGGCTATGGGTTGCAGTAGGATAAAGGTGTGTTTGGATTACCCCCTTGAGTTTGACTAAGTTTTGTGTGAAAACTAAGTCAAAATGTAAGGAAGGATGTGTTTGGGAGAAGGTGTTTTTGGGTTACCCCCTCGAGTTTGACTAAGTTTTGAATGAAAACTAAGTCAAAGTGGTGTGCATTAGGAGGAGGAGTTTTTGGATTACCCCCTCGAGTTTGACTAAGTTTTGAATGAAAACTGAGTCAAAGTGAAGAGTATGGTGTTTGGATTACCGTCGTCTTCGCCCTTAGTTGTATTAGTGAATCTGTGTAATAAGGATTGTGTGAACCCTTCATTACATGACCTGTTGTTGTAGCTTGGCTTGAGCTTGTAGTTGCTTTCGTTGTCTTTCGCTTTCGTGCTGTGTTGTGCTTCCGTGTACCTGCGTAGTTGGTAGGCTTGGATTTGAAAGTGAAATGATTCCCGATTGGGATGTTTGGATTAAAAAGCTTTTTGTTGAAAAATCATTTTTGTAAGAGATTCATTTTAGTTGTCGAAATGAGCTTTAAAAATGAATGCTAGAAATGTCGGTTGTAAGGCCTCATGCAAGATGAAGGGGTGTTAGACGTTGTGAGCTTAAGCTAGAGTTGTGAAGACCGTGGAGGGTCATTTGAGTGCAAAGGTTGAAAAGCCCCCAGTTGTCGAGGATGAGAATTCGGTAGAATCTCAACACGGAGTGGGGTGTAGTGCTAGGTTCGGTTGTGCTTTGCGTAAGCTGCCTACGTATCCACGAATGTGGAATCAAACCGGCGTAGTTCGAAAGAGCTTTTGCTCAAAATGTGTTAACTCAAGTGTTGAGTTAAATTCGAAGAATGCTGTTTCTCAAAATGTATTAACTCGAGTGGTGAGTTAAAGATTTGAGATGCATTTTTGAAAGACACATTTTGTTTGCGAAAGGGTGTGTTTGCAAAAAGTGAATTGCAAAGTGCTTTCATATTAACTCGAGTATTGGGTTAATTTTGAAAGGTGATTAGCTAATTTGAGGGTGCATTGCCTCGTGTAAGTTTGAAAAAAGCGCGTCGTTCCGTGGGAACGTTTTGAAGACTGGAGAGTTTTTGAAAGGAGCGGTTTAAATGTCGCTAAATTGTTTGATTGGAAGAGGATTGACTCGACGTGCGACTCGATGCTTAAAATGCCGAAAAGTTTGCAAAATAGAGACGAATCGTATGCGTGATTTGAGACTCGACGGTTGCATGGTTGCCATATTCGGGAGCACGTGCGTTGGTGGAGCCCCCAGTGGTGCTTGCTTGTCTGAGGTGGGATGCTGTTGTTCCTGCAAAACAGTGTTAGACCAAAAAGCAGAGTACTACTCCTAAGTCTATGACAACTTTGCCTTGACGAATTCGTTTTAGTCGCCTCGATAAAGAAATAGTTTGCCTTTGAACTTTGTGAATTTTGTGGACACATCCTTAGCATGGAAAGCTTTGGACGGGGAATGTTTTGTGGATTTTTGTAAAAGGTTGGTTGAGCTCGGGAGAGCGGCGTACGTATCCGTGGGTACGGAATCAAACCTAGCGTAGTTCCGAAGAGCGCGTTTAAGGGTGTGCATTAGGTGTTTATGTGGAAAGGTGCGTGTTTAAGGACTCGCCGGTCCAAGGGGTGTTTATGTGTTTGACCTTGATACATTGCATCCTAAGGGTGGGTTCTCCTTAGTTGATCTAGGCTGGTTGCTTGCTACTTCTGTTGTGTCTTCAATTTGGAATTTCAAAGACCTGGCCACTCGTTTCTGGGCTTTGGTACTTCTTGCCTTTGGGGTTTCGGCCCCTCGCTTATTGATTTCTAAGCTTGTTGACTTCTTAAGCTTTTTGCTTAGTTGTTTTGCCCCTTGTTCCGGAGCTTTTTAGACTTTTGCTTTTTGGTGACTCTGGTTTTTTGACCTTTGTACCTTGTATTCCCGTTTGGTTTGAGAATATCCCACGCCCTATGTAGCTTGGGCTTGAGCTCGACACCTGCTAAAACCCTGTGGCTCGGTGGTCACTTGTGATCGTGTGTCTATCACGCGGGCTCCTCTGACAAGTTCGTTTGCTTATTAGGCACGCGATCGAGTACGCGGAGGACGATCCAGGAATACTCGTACTTTTGGTCGCGATCAAATTCATGACCACTGTGGAGCTCCAAATTAATGGATCCTCCTCCAAAAGCAGCGGAGTAGCAGACCACAAGCAGACTAGTGAACCTTAGGTGTTTAGTCGTCGAGAGCCTTCTTTGTCTTTGCTTTTGTCTTTGATTTAGTTGTTGACTTGGACCTTCGTACCCGGCCTAGACCTCCTTAGGATAGCTGTTCCTGGGATGCAATGTATGTTGGTGTAGAATTGTGTGTTTTTTTATGGAAAAAGTGTGTGAAAAGGAAGCTGGGTTGTAGGCAAACTTATTCCTTTATCGATTTGTTAAAAATGTCGTACGTCGAAGACTCGATTGCCCTAGACTGTCAGAGATTGACTCAATGTTTACAAACTCGACCCCTATTGATAAGACTCAATTTCTTGAGGAGATCCGTGAGATCGTCGGTGGCGCCTTGATGGATTCTTCATTTGGGTGCTCGAGGCCACATGTCTCGGATGGGGTTGATGCTCGCGTCGGGACTTGGCTCATGCATACTTAGATTTGTCTTTGATTTTGCAAAAGTTTTGTTTTCGGCGAAAAGCAGGATGTTTTGTTGAGCAAAATGTGTTGTCACATTTTGGCTCGATGTAAAAAGCGTTTCGAAATCAAATCCGATAAGCTCGTGTTAGTGGCTTGTCGGTAAAAGTGTGAATCGATTCGGAGTGGCGATAGGCTATCCGAATCAAGGGTGTTTGAAGAAGTGATGAAGACGGTTATACTCGTTTTCATACATTCGGTTTGAAAGAGGGTTAGATTAAAGCGACTATGAGCCACTTGGTCTAACCGTGAAGGATTTGCGGGATGATGCTAGTTCATTCCTAGGTTTTGTTGTCTTGTGAAAAGAGATGTTTGGATTAAAATGGCGGTAGGCCATTTTGAATCATGGATTTTGAAAATGTTTATTTTGAAAGAGATGTTTAGCGGCCGTGAGCCGTTAGATTTGTTTTTGAGAATAGGTCCACGAGAATGGGTCACCACTCTCGGATTTGAACGTGCTTGGTAATAAATGGTTTACAATGACCGTGAGTCATGTAGTTCATTTATGTTTTGGAATGTCACGAGAATAAAGTGATTATTCTCGGGTGTTTTGAAGAGACTGCTTGTCTAGATCAAACCGTCATGACTATGGGCCATTCGGTTTGAAGGAAGGATTTTTGAAAAAGGTTATTTCAAAAACGTGATGAGGATTTTGCGAAAGTAGTTTGTCGTGCTTTGACAAAAGGTTTGGAAAGTGTTTGAACTAGAGGCGTGTTGACACGTTTCTGGCTTGACCTTGAAGAGTGCGATTGGCCCAAGTTAACGGTATATCGTTGTGGGCCGGTTGTAGATTGCGATAGAATTGCTTAGAGTGAACCTATGATAGCGATAAGCTAGTTGGGTTAAAGATGTTGAGGTGGGATATGGACGGGTTTACGCGTCCACATGTTTTGCTTAAGAGGAATTGGGCCAAGATCATTTGGTCCGATGAAAAGTCCACGAGATTGGGGTTGGCCATTCTCGGGTTTTGTTTGCTTGTAAAAGATGGTTTTTGCTGAATCGGGTCGATTTTGGGTCGTTTGGCCCAAAGAGATTTGTAAAGTGCTTTATTTGAAAAATTTTTTGCTAGGAATTGGCGTACGATGACCGTGAGTCATGTAGCCATTGACGTTTTGAAAGGTCTCGGGAATGTAGTGACTATTCCCGCACGGTTGAAGAGATTTGCGATTGGGTCGAATCAAACTGGGTATAGACTAGCTGATTTGACTCAGAAATTTTGAAAGAAGTTTTTTCAAAAACATGAAGGGCCGCGAGCCGCTCTGAATGAAAAGGTCTCCAAGAGTGCGATGAGATTCTTGGGTTTTGCTTTATGAAAATGCTTTGAGATAAATGGCTTGCGATGGCCGAGGGCCATGTATTCCACTCGTGCCTAGAGAGGATTCGGGAATGTAATGATTATTCTCGAGTGATTTGTGAAGAATGCTTAGTGGGTTGAATCGAAATAGTGGAGGACTATTTGGTTCGACCCAGAACCTCGAAAGGTGTTTGTTGTGATTATTTCAAAATGAAAGGGTTCGCTTGTTTTGCAGAAAACACGGGTATTTTCGAAAAGAGTTTGTTTCAAAGATGAGAATGTCATTGATTGTCTTGTAAAAGTGTGAAGATTTTTGAAAAGAGTTTATTTCCAAAAATGATAGTGTGTTGTTTGCTTCGTAAAAATGAGAGGATTTTGAAAAGAGTTTATTTCAAAAATGAGAGTGTGTTGTTTGTTTCGTAAAAATGAGAGGATTTTGAAAAGAGTTTATTTCAAAAATGAGAGTGTGTTGTTTGTTTTGTAGAAGTGAGGAGATTTTGAAAAGTGTTTATTTCAAAAATGAGAGTGTGTTGCTTTAGGAGCAATGTTGTGCCTAAGAAGTCTTTGAGGCGAGAACGCGTGTGCGGATCTTGTCTCGACGTTGAAATGTGTTTGATTTGCATTCGTCGAGCCCATGTTAACGGTTCATCGTTAAGGGCTCGAGCCTAGATGCATGGAAAGGATTCGACTCGTGAACGGTTGGCTAGTCGAGTCGAGGATGTTGAGAATGGATTGGTTTGTGTGACGTGTATCTAGTTAGTCCTATTAGATTCAACGTTCATTTTAAGCGTTCATGATTAGCTCATTTCTTTGTTTAGGGAGACCTTTTAAGCTTGAAAAAGGAGGTTTTTGAAAAAGTTTAGCTAAAGGAAGCTTTGAGGCGAGGATGCGTGCGCACATCTCGTCTCGATGTTAAAATATTTTGCTTTGCATCCGTCGAACTGATGTCGGTGATTTACCGAGGTGAGCTCGAGTCGGATGTGTAAAAGAGGAAGGATTCGGCTCGAGAGCGGTTAGCAAGTCGAACCGAGGATGTTAAATGTAGAGACTAGGCCGTATGACCTAGGGGATTGAAATCCACGAGCTCGGGTTTTAATCCTTGCTCGGGTTTTTGCTTGTTAGTGAAAAAGGGAAGTTTTGAAAAAGCTTGTTTCAAAAATTCGCGATAGTTTTGTTTGAAAAGGTGTTAGATGTTAGGTTCATTTATCTTTGAAACGTTTTAAGCGAGTTTTCGAAGATATGAATGCATATGCTCGTTTTGAAAAAGACCATGGAGTGCATGGCCTCGAACTTGTACGTATGACTCAAAGGGTGAAAGGGTCACGGTACACCTCCAACTACCTCGAGTACGCTTTGGCGGATACTTAACCCTCTATTTCCTTCTGGCAAGGCGATAGGTTTTCCGAAGGGAGCACTGGGCGGTCGAGATAGCCGTACGGCAAGCCGTGAGGGGCGAGAGGAAAGCTAGTCCGGCATGTGCTTTATCGAGTGGACAAGCTCGCATGTGGGAACCACTTCTCGAGGGTGCAAAGGGTGCCTAGATTCCAAAAGGAATGGACTCTAAACGAATGTGCATAGCTCAAATATGTATACTTGGATTGTACAAGGCTTTCAAGTTTCACCTCTTTATTTTTAAAAAGAAAAAGCTAGTTTTAAGTTTTTAAAAATAAGATCTCCCCAGTGGAGTCGCCAAAGCTGTGGAACAGGGATCGGACCCAACTCTGCGTCTTGCTTAAGGGCGGATTTTAAAGTTAAAAAGATTAAGTTGGAAAAACCTTTAAGAAGCTGTATGGAGTCGCCACCTATTTATCATGGAAAATAGGAACCTGCTACCATGTTCTAAGCTAAAAACATGTTCTTAGATTTTGGAGCACGCCGACACCCCTAGATCTAAGGCTTGTGAAACCAGTTGGATTCAAGGTGAGGTACTTTAGAAAAGAGTTAATTCAAATAATGATTTATGAAAACCTTTTAGAAAAGCCTATGTAAAAATAGCCTCTCTTGACCTAGAACAATCCTTGTAAGATGATATTTGAGCCAATGTTATCGCTACGCATAAGTGCGATAAGTTTGTAAAAGAATGCAGATGCAAAAAGATTGATTAAAACCCTCAGTTTAGCATGTTTAACTTGTTAACGAATACGGTTCAGTTAAAGGTCGAATTCATTGTTTAAGTTGATTTTAATGCAAAATAAGAAGGTGCAAGATGCATGCAAATAAAATAAAGTTCAATTGTCCATTGGTTTATTTTATAAGGTCGGTTGCTTATGCGACTTTGGCGTGTCATCGGATATGGAGTGTACCCGAAGTAATAAGAACACTTGGAAGGCAAGCGCGCTCGGGTGCCAAAGCCGGGGGGGGCGCTAAAGTGTAGACCCCTTTGTTAGTCCATAGAAAATAAGAAAAAGCTTTGATCCAAGTGGATCGGTACCTACCTTGTCCTGACGCTTCAGATCTGGGCAGAGCTTCGCTTCTTGAACTAAAAAGGAGGATGAATTCAACACGGGATGGTGTGTTAAACTCAAGGATTTGAGTGCTTGAGGCTTTTGTGGATGTATTTAGGTGTATACCGTGCTAGACGGTATATTTTGTGGGACCCATGTGTGGGTGCTAAAACTAAGAAGAGAGGTTGTGAAAAGAGAGGGTTTTCTTGTGTGGAAAACTTGTGAGAATAGGTCGTGCGAGGGGTTGTATATATAGGAGAATACCCGAGGGAAAATAGGAAACTCGGGGTTAAAACCAAGCTGTGAAACCGCATAGCCTTATGCGGTTTGGTGGGGTAACCGCATAAGGCTATGCGGTTACCACATATAACCGCATGGTGACATGCGGTTTGACAGGCTGGTTTTAACTTCAAGATTTCGTATTTCCTTATTCCGATTTGCTAGATCTTGGGAATATTCGGTGTAATCTCTTTGCTTGTGCTCCAAGAAGACCTAGTATGATCTTCTAGAGAGTTGTTGAGGGCTTTGGAGTGAGGGCCAAAGGCGGGTTTGGGCTCGGTTCTGGGCCCGAGCCCTGAAAATGTAAAAAGGGTGTATTTTGTAGTGTTTTGCGAAATAAGGTAAGACGTGAGGTTGTATTTTGTGTGAGAGGGGGCTAAATAGCGGTTTTAGCTACCGGGCCTAAATTTAGGAATTTAGGAATGCTGAATTAGACCTTGTTAATGTAAAAGGACTAATTGTAGTGCAAATGCGAAGCTCATGCCAAATGAAGCAGGACAAGGACCTAGCTAGACTCCAAATGGACAAAATGAACGTTATTTAAGTGTGATGTGATGCGACCTAAACCATTTTAACATTTAAAACGACTCAAAATGAATTCGACATTAGTTAGAACCGTATAAGTCAGCGTTAAACATGCGTGATAAAAGTCCGTGTTACATCACAGGGTTTTGTTTGGGAGGGTACGGATATGGGTATCCACAAAAGGAAAGAAGACTTAATTCTAAACCTAGGCTGAAAATATAATGAAAAACATAAGTAAAACCCTAAGTTCGAGCTCTATTTATAATAGCACGAAAATCCGGAGAAAAGGGCTAGCAGAACCGATCGGTTCGGGTCAAAACCGATCGGTTTAGTGGTGGAACCGATCGGTTCACCCTTGAACCGAGCGGTTCTAAGGCCGTCAGAAGTTTCCAGCAACTTTTGCCCTGTTTCACGTATTCTGAACCTATAGGTTTTGCTCTGAACCTATAGGTTTGACGTCCCAACTTGTCGTATTGACTCCGAATCGACTCTCGGGCTTCGTCTTGACTTCACGATACTCGATAATGCTCCAAATGACTCAGGTTTCAGCTCAGGACCGCCAAAACCTGCAAAATACACACGAGGAACGACAGTATCGCAATATAAAGCAAATAGCTACTAAAACAATAATGTAACCGAGCAAATGTGAGCTAAATGCAACTAACACGGGGGCATAAAAGCTATATAAATAACGTGTATCAGGAAGAAAGTTGAGGAAGAAGCTAAGGAAGCTCAAGCTAAGGTTCAAGATACTCCTAAGGATGTTACTACTACTGTTACACCTCCGATAAAGATTCAGCTCCCGTTTCCGGGACGTCAAAGAAATGCTAAGGCCGAGACGCAGTTCGGTAAGTTTATGGAGGTCGTGAAGAATCTGCAGGTAACCGTTCCATTTACTGAGCTTATCACCCAGGTACCTTCTTACGCTAAATTTATGAAGGATATTCTTACTAAGAAACGTTCCTTTAATGAGGTTGAGACCATAGCGTTTACAGGTGAGTGTAGTGCCCTTTTACAAAGTAGTGCACCCCCTAAGTTGAAGGACCCAGGTAGTTTCTCCATTCCTTGCACCATAGGCACCCATGTCATTGATAAAGCCTTGTGTGACTTAGGAGCGAGCGTGAGCGTTATGCCCTATTCTGTTTGTGAGAAGCTAAACATGGGAGGGTTGAAGTGCACTAGTGTCACCCTGCAGATGGCCGATCGTTCGGTCAAGCGACCTTTAGGAGTGCTTGAGGATGTCCCCGTGAAGGTAGGGAAGTTCTTTTTCCCTGTTGATTTTATTGTTTTGGACATGGCTGAGGATAACCAGATACCTATTATCCTAGGACGACCATTCCTACACATAGCTGGGGCGGTAATAGATGTTAAGAACGGTAGGCTGACTCTAGAGGTAGGGGGTGATAAGGTCACATTTAACCTTAACCAAGCCCTTAATAGCCCGATGTTAGAGGAGTCTTGCTACTATCTTGATATTATTGATGTTGTTGATGAGTCGGTGTCTTTTGTCTCCGAGGGATTCTTGTCCAAGGATCCTTTGGAAGTTTTGATGTGTGGTGATTGTGCAGATGATGAAACAGGTCCGTGGAATGCGGAAGTAGCTGAACTTGAAGCTCCCCTATATGCTGATGAACGGAGAGACTTCGACACCACTGAGACGGTTGAGACCTCTTATGCTGCTGAGGTCTAGAAACCCGAGTTGAAGCCGTTGCCTACTCACTTGAAGTACGCATTCTTAGATGAAGAGGAGATGAATCCGGTGATCGTCAGTAAAAATCTTACGGAGTCCCAGCTTAATGCTTTGCTGGAGGTTTTGAGAGCCCACAAGAAGGCTTTGGGCTACAGTCTTAGTGATTTGAGAGGTATTAGTCCTGATTTCTGTATGCACAGGATTCACCTCGAGGACGATCACAAACCGGTGATTCAGGGTCAATGGCGGTTGAACCCAAACATGCAGGAGGTTGTTAAGAAGGAGGTGATGAAGCTCCTTGACGCCGGTATTATATACGTGATCTCCGACTCTAGATGGGTTAGTCCTGTCCAAGTTGTCCCCAAGAAGGGCGGGACTACGGTGGTTAAAAATGAGAAGAACGAGCTGATTCCCACAAGAGTTGTGACCGGATGGCGGATGTGCATCGACTATCGACGGTTGAATGCCGCCACGAAGAAGGATCATTACCCACTTCCATTTATTGATCAAATGTTGGAAAGGTTAGCGTGCCACAGGTATTTTTGCTATCTAGACGGCTATTCAGGTTTCTTTCAGATCCCCATTCATCCTGAGAATCAGGAAAAGACCACTTTTACGTGTCCCTACGGGACTTTCGCTTATCGTAGAATGCCGTTTGGTTTATGTAACGCACCTGCTACTTTTCAGCGTTGTATGATTAGCATTTTTTCCGAATTTATCGAGTCTATCATGGAAGTCTTTATGGACGATTTTAGTGTGTACGGGACCGATTTAGAGTCTAGTTTGTTTAATTTGTCTAAAGTCCTAAAGCGTTGTGAAGAAGTCGACTTGGTTTTAAACTGGGAGAAATGTCATTTTATGGTGAAAGAGGGTGTCGTCCTTGGTCATGTTGTTTCTGATCGGGGCATCCAGGTTGACAGAGCAAAAATACAAGTGATTGAGCAACTACCTCCTCCCGTTAACGTGAAAGGGGTCCGAAGCTTCCTTGGTCATGCGGGGTTTTATCGCCGCTTTATCAAGGACTTCTCAAAGATTGCTAAACCACTTACCCAGCTCCTCCTGAAGGATGCCCCCTTTGTGTTTACTGATGAGTGTGTTGAAGCTTTTCGCAGGATTCAACAGGCTTTAATTTCAGCACCGATTATCCAGTCTCCAGATTGGAACTTGCCATTCGAGATTATGTGCGATGCTAGTGATTATGCGATAGGCGCGGTGTTGGGACAAAGGCGTGACAAGGTCTTACATGCTATCTACTACGCTAGTAAAACCTTGGATGAAGCGCAGGTGAACTATGCGACGACGGAGAAGGAACTTCTAGCCATTGTCTACGCGTTAGACAAGTTTCGATCATATCTAATTGGGTCCAAGGTGATTGTTTATACGGACCATGCGGCGTTGAAGTATCTCCTAGCCAAGAAGGAAGCCAAGCCTAGGTTGATTCGCTGGATTCTGCTACTCCAGGAATTCGACCTTGAAATCCGCGACAAAAAGGGTGCTGAGAATGTGGTTGCTGATCATTTATCTAGGCTACGTTTCGATGAGGGTGGAGTTGTTGTTCCTATTGACGACTCTTTTCCGGATGACTCATTGATGGCCGTTCTACATGGTGAGCCTTGGTTTGCAGATTATGCTAACTTTGTGGTTGCAGGCACATTACCCAAGGATGCTACTTCTCAGCAAAAGAAGAAGTTTCGGCATGATGCGAAGAAGTTCTTTTGGGATGATCCGCATTTGTTCCGTGAGTGTAGCGATGGATTGTTCCGTAAATGTGTACTTGATTGGGAGATCCGCTGAGTGCTAGAGGGTGTCACTCCTCTCCTTACGGTGGGCATCATGGTCCCACCAAGACCATGGCGAAGATTTTGCGATCCGGGTTCTATTGGCCTACTCGTTCAAAGATGCGCAGCTTTTGTTACGTCTTGTGACGCATGCCAAAGGGCGGGAACATCTCAAGGAGGCATGAAATGCCTCAAACGGGTATACTAGAGGTCGAAATGTTTGATGTTTGGGGAATCGACACAAGGCCCGCTCCCGTCTTCTAATGGGAACCGCTTTATACTTATTCTTTGCCGACTACGTCTCTAAGTGGGTCGAAGTTGTTGCATCTCCTACCAATGATGCTAAGGTGGTAATCAACTTATTTCGCAAGACGATCTTTCCTCGGTTTGGGGTCCCTCGTGCAATCATAAGTGATGGGGGAAGTCATTTTCACGAGAAGCATCTCGACACTCTTTTACGGAAGTATGGTGTTCAACACCGTACTGCTCTTGCCTATCACCCGCAGACGAGCGGGCAGGTTGAAGTTTCTAATAGGGAGCTCAAGTCTATTCTTGAGAAGGTGGTCGCTAAATCACGCAAGACTGGAGTTCGAAGCTTGATGACACCTTATGGGCTTACAGGACGGCGTTCAAAACGCCGATTGGAACTTCACCTTACAGGTTAGTGTACGGGAAGGCATGTCATCTCCCCGTTGAGTTGGAATACAAAGCTTTGTGGGCAGTTAAGGAGCTTAATTTCGACTCGACTCTGTGTGGGGAGAAGCGATTGTTACAGCTGAATGAGCTCGATGAGTTTCGTATGAGTGCTTACTAAAGCTCGCGGGTTTATAAGGAGCGCACGAAGAAGAGGCATGATCAGCGGATTCAACCTCGTGAATTCAAGGTAGGTGATAAAGTGCTCCTCTATAATTCCCGACTTCGCTTATTTCCGAGCAAGCTGAAGTCCCGGTGGTCAGGACCCTACACTATTACCACGACAAGTAAGTATGGTTACTTTGAGTTTGAAACTAGCGCGGGAGAGCGTTTTCAAGCTAATGGACATCGGTTGAAACTATATCACGACGGTGCTGCAGTTGGTTTGGTCGAGGTACTCTACCTCGCACCACTTGATTCCTCTTGCTGATGAGGTAATACAGTCGAGCGGGACTTAAAACCAGCGCTTCCGGGAGGCAACCCGTGCGTTCTTGTATTAATTGTACTTTCGATTTTTAGCATTTTCATTATCTTTTAGGTGAGGCGAGAGTGAGGGTATTAATAATTTCCTTGAGTAGTGCAGGTTGAGTTTCTAATCTCAAACTTAGAAATTTTTGAGAAGGAAAAAACGGGACCCAAGAGCCGGGCGACCGGCAGCCGGCCGGCGCCTGGGGCCGCAGGTCCAATTTTCAGAGGTTTGAAAATTTGAGGAAAAAAGAATGAAAACAAGAGCAGGTCCCCTAAGCCGGTCGACCGGCAGCCGGTCCGGGACCGGCTGAGGGGTATGGGAAATTCGACGAAAATGATGACGTGATGATGACGTGTCGGGACCGGCCGGGCGACCGGCAACCGGTCCGGACCGGCTGGTGCGCTAAAAACCCTTCAAATACACGGATTCCGCCCTTTTTACTCACATTCTCACATTTTCACTCTCTCTCACTAACTACCCTCTAAAACCACGACCCACCTTTTCTCTCTTTCACTCAAACCCTAAAACTCACCCTCACTTCACTCTACCACTTTTAATGGCGGATCCATCGCACGGAGGCCGGAAACGGAATCGTCCTAACACTCGGTATCAAGAAGCTCAACCCGACATCGCCCCGGATCCCGATTTTGATCAGGTAATATTTACTTCCGCTCTCCGAAAGGATAAATTTACCGTCTTGAAGAATCGGACCCTCACCCCCACTAGGTTTATTTGTCGGAATTCACTACGAGCCCTAGGTTTAGACGGTGTGACAGAGAAGCTTTTTAAAGGTGTCGGGATGGAGTTTATGTTTGGTTTGATTCGAATGACTTACCCGCGCCTTACTTGGGAGTTCTTGAGTTCCTTAGAGGTTAAAAAGGAAGCTAGTTCCGGGTTACCTGATGAGGCTAAAGTCGTCACGCCTAATCAAAATAAACCTAAACAAACAACTAACAGAAGCTAGTGGTAAGCAGGGTCGAAATCCACAGGGAAACGGTGAAGTTATAAGCTAAGTTGGGCGAAAACAGGTTTGACTCAAAGGGGTATGAAAATGGGTTGATTTGAACTATAAACTAAAGCAATAAAGGAAATGAATAGAAGTCTATAAAGGGGAAGATTAAGGCAATCGGGTTCATCATGACAATGATTCAGGAACTCAAGTTATAAGAAGGAACAATAAACTGTGCAAAATTATTAGGTTTAGAAAACGCTCTCTCGAGTCAATTTTAGCCTTAAGCAAATTTAGCGGGCTCTCGCTACGTACTAAATTCAACTTATCAATCTCGCGTAAGTCTAGTTTTAACTCGGCTTTCGACCTTAAATCAAAACTTACTCAGGTTCAATTAAACTCAAATGAATTCGTTGATCAGGCGAAATAATCCTAATTCAATTGGCATAAAACGCGTAGAAAGAAATCAATTGCACAATATATTCAACCAATTTAATCTAAAAACATGTTCCTGAACCAAAGGCACAAATTCCCCTCAAACCCTAATAGGAGAATTAGCTAGACATGGTTGAGATTAAAACAAAGTAATAATAATAAGAAGGCATGATGAAAGAAATAACAATGAATTAAACCTGAAATTAATCTTGAATCGGAATGAAAAGATCGAATCTTGCAAAGCAATTAAATCTAGACCTAATTATTTTAAGTGTATGTGAAAAGCAGTAAAAACTAAAACTAAAACTCAGTAAAAAGAAAGATGTGTAAAAGAGATACTAAGTCTCATATTTATACAAGTTCTCAAAATTAGGCCCAAAACACACGAGCCCACAGGCTGATGCAGAGTCAAGGTGATTCTTCAGAATCCCACGGATTCATCAAGAATCCGACCCAGGTGTATTTGGCGAGTTTCTTTGTTTCTTGGCTTATATGCTTCATTCGTCGCTTGTAGCTCGGATCCACTACGTCGTCACTCGTATCCCGAGCTCCCGTGATGGCTCAAGCTTGGTCTCGTAGTCTCGGTACTTGTGCTTGCTTCACTTGACTCGGTATTTGGCTCAGGACCGCCAAAACCTACAAAATATAAACAGAAAGAAGCAGTACCGCAATACATAACAAATAGCTCGTAAAAACATAAGAAATACAACTAAACGTGAGCTAGAATGCGACTAACCGGGGGCATAAAAGCTATATAAAATGCACATATCAAACTCCCCCAAACCAAACCTTTGCTTGTCCTCAAGCAAACTACCCAAACATAGCAAATAATCACAAGGACAAACTAGTACAGGAAAATGCAACTCAGAATCACGAGCATCGTCGTCTCATACAAATGTGAATTAAATCAATACCTGCTTCCTCTTCAATAAATTGAAGAGTTAGGGAGCAAACTGAACAAATAAAAGACGGCGGGACATTATAACGTAAACTCCATGCAAAGACTTTCGACCGTATGCAACCACTAAAACGCTGAGACTATAAATAATCTCACAAACATCGACACTAGGAAAACTACTAGAACTAAGCATGTCGTCACCCAAAATGTCTCAAAATCACATCGAGCGAGGTTTCCAAGGGTTGTAATGTTAGGCTTGGGTCAAGGGGTACAAAGGTGGAAAATGTATTTGGACATGTGGAGCTAAACGGCTTAACAGCTGCATCTAAAATCATAATCCACAACCAACACACTCCTCCTCAACTCATCATTCAAAATAAACCACGACTCCCGAATAAACATGAAAAAACATCGCTTCATACTAACACTTCCGATCCTCTTATTGAAACACAACATAGCATTTACAACCAACTCTTTCTTTTCTTTTCTTCTCTTTTCTCTTTTTCTTCTTTTTCGATTTTTTTGCTCTTCTTTTTTTCTTTTTGTCTCTTTTTTTTGAATAAAATGAAATAGGATCGGGTGGAACTTTGAAACATGTAGGAAAGCGCATAATTAACGGGAATGCTCACAACAACAACCCATAACTCCAACTCATGAAATAAGCAATTCACGGACTTACCCACTTCCTTCCCAACCAAATACTCCGTGAAAACATAAGCCCCTAATGCAACTGATCAGCCCGGGTAGGATAATTCTGGAATGTAGCTCAAAATATATATAATGTGGCTCAAAAACAGGCTACAAAGGCTAAGACGGGTTACAAATGAGGGACCTAAGTCTAAAGGGACAGAAAAGTAGGCCATTTGGCTATGTGGAGTTAAAATAATAACGTAACCAAAATAAGTACCTCTTTGTGCAATGCTCGATCAATTAAGAACAAATAGGCTCAAACAATGACATAGAATCAAGTTTTCATTTCACTAGTACGAGTATATACAATGTCAAGTGGATGGGTAGTCTAAGAAACGCGCTCCGTCTACGTCACATGTCCTATGTCAAATATAAGCAAGTCTACTCAAATCATCTCTAGGATGAAAGGAAAGGGTAAGCAAGGTAAATCAAATCAACACAATCAAGAGACTCAACATAGCGACTAAGAGCGTATCTCAAAAGACACTAAAGCTAATCCTGCACAAAAGGTTTCTAAGACGACAAAAGACTAAAAAAAACTCGTATTTTGGGATTTTGAATTTTTTTAATTTTTTGGTTTAATTTTTTGGATTTTTTTAATAAATGCACACAAAATGAAAAATGCAAATGAATAAGCGCGAAAGTGCTTTCCTCCCCAAAACCAGAATTACACATTGTCCTCAATGTGACCGAAATGCACAGATAAGCAAGCAAACCAGAGGACACAAAGCAAATGGGGTGGAGATAAAAGCAAGAAAGTAAGAGGGTAGAGGGTAAAGAGGACTCACATGCTCGTGAAGGAGCTCCCCCAAACCGAATCAAAGCAAGGGTCGTGGCTAAACATCCACAAATACGCATCCAAAAGACCCGTGCATAAGCGCTCCGTAAGTGAAGCGACAAAATGGAGCTGCGTTCAACTGACCCAAGAGCCGCCACCAGTATTAGGGACAATGGGGGTTGGCTCGTCCGCTACAGCGTGATTCGTTCGTGACGAATTAGTAAAACCTGTTCAAACTCAACGGAAATCATAAAATCCCTCATCCTCGCGCGCTCACAAGCAAACTAATAATGTTAAAGTAAAAAACAAACCAAAATAAAGTACAACTGATTACAAAATGTCATCGGGTTGCCTCCCGGAAAGCGCTGGTTTATAGTCCCGCACGACTCTTCAATGATCCAATCAAAACATATAATCTCGCCAAGGCCGTTGGCCATTCGCGACACCCTCACTCAATGTAACACCGTCGGAGTGTCGTAGTGAATCGCCTTCCCGAGGTAGCCCAGCAAAGCTCGCCAAAAGTGGGTCTCCATCTCTAAACGGCGCACCATATCTCCCGCGTGCTCCAGGCGGCTCGACCGTGGGTCCTCCATCTCCATTGCTCGCACCATAGACGTCGGCTTTAAGCAGCTTTCTCTCCCCCAAACCATCCTTGCAGCTATTCTTTGACAAGCCTGCACAAGGAGAAGAGACATGCGAAACCTCCAAAGTGTCTCCAGTAGAGTGAGACGGAGGTATAACATTAATAGCATTAACCGACTCTAGACGCATAGGTGACCGTGGGGTACTAGACTGCGTAAAAGTAAGCTGCTCACCCCCCACCGAGAATGTTAAGGTTTTCTTACCCACATCAATAAGTGCACCAGCAGTGTGCAAAAAGGGTCTCCCCAAAATGATCGGGATGTGGACATCCTCAGGCATGTCTAACACTACAAAGTCGACAGGGATAAAGAACTTTCCAACCTGTACGGGGACATCTTGTAGGATACCTAAGGGACGCTTAACGGAACGGTCGGCCATTTGCAAGGTAATGCTAGTGGGTCCCAAATTGGTCATGTTTATCTTTTGACACATCGAATATGGGATGACAACGTGGCGGCTCCTAGGTCACATAAAGCGTTCTTAACCTCAAACCTACCTATGGAGCAAGGGATGGAAAAGGTCCCGGGGTCACTAAGTTTAGGGGGTTTACTACCCTGCAACCTAGTACTAGCCTCCCCTACAAAAGCAACAGTGGAAACATCGTCTAACGTACGCTTCCTAGCTAAGACTTCCTTTAAGAACTTAGCGTACGCGGGAATTTGAGTCACAAGGTCAATGAATGGAACATTTACCTGTAGAGCTTTGACGACATCCACGAACTTCTTGAACTTAGCCTCGGGCTCTGCACCTCGTTGTCGGCCCGGAAATGGAAGCTTGACTTGGTACGGTGGTGGAGTAGTTACCGTAGAATCCTTTTTAGAAGCATTAGCATTATCAGAGTCAAGAACCATAGGATTTGAATCTTGAGAAGCAACCAAAGGCTCCGTAGTAAAATTTTTTGACTGGCCTGATTGAGATGAATCCCACGGGATTCTCCGAGAATCCCGCCAGGTGTTTCAGCCGCATTTTCTTTCCCCTCCTCAGTTTCAAGTTCGTTTGGGTGCTTTGGGCCATCGTAATGCGGCACTTCACTGCAGCGTGATCGCACATGCAGTGTCGGGAGGAGGATTACCTTGGGACGGGAGTGTTCCAGGTTGACGGGACGCTCGCGAAGTAGCTAATTGGGCGACTTGATTTTCTAATAGCTTGATCGCCGCATCCTTAGCTTGCCCATCCTTTTGCATCCGCCGCAAAGATCATTTCTTGCGACTTACGCATACCCACCATCATTTGTCCCATTTGCAACATCATGGCCTTAGTCTCGGCCAGAGGATCGGTCCCGGTAGGAGGTGTTGGAGTATAAGCTGGTTTATGGTAGTTGGGTGTGGGTGCGTGGAAATTTTTGTGAGCAGGGATGTAGGGAGCATATTGGGGTGGTTGGGGGGTCGGGGTAAGGACATCTTGGTTACGGTAAGATATGAGTGATCGGTCAGAACCTGGCCGGGTTTTGATAGAGGCAGGTTTGAGAATAAGATTGGTAAGCGTAAACACGCTCGTGGGGTGCAAAGATACCAGAAGAATAACCCTGATCGTGCCCTGCAACAGCGTTCACATGAGCACTAGAAGAACCACCACAATTCATCATACTAATCTGCGCAGTCAGCGCAGCAACCTGACTAGTGAGCGCGCTAATGCTCTCCTTATCACGGTCCTGGTGTGCAGACCGCGAATTTCCCCTCGGCTTCCCGAATTGTGACGAATGTATCGCCATCTCTTCAATCAATCCCCAGGCCTTATCATCGTCGACGTTATTAGCGAAACGTCCCTCCGCAGCAGAATCAAGAATAGAACGGCTCTCAGCATATAGGCCGTTATAAAAGGTCATAATCACGAGCCACTCGTTCAGCCCATGATGAGGACAATCCCGAATCAGCTTCTTATACCTCTCCCAAGCTTCAGCTAAAGTCTCATCGTATGTCTGCTTGAAGCCCTGAATCTGACTGCGCATTTGATTGGTGCGCTCTGGAGGATAGAACTTCGAATAGAAAGCCAGAGCCAAACCCCTCCAATCTGTAATACCTGCAGCCTCCTTGTTGAGGTCCGTGATCCACTCACGGGCCCGATCTTTTAAAGAGAAAGGGAACAGCATCTCCCTTATTTGATCCTGAGTAATCCCAGCCTGCTTAATCGTTGAGCAATAGTCAGTAAACATCTGCATATGCCGGCCAGGATCCTCGGTGGGATATCCACCAAATTGGTTCCGCTCCACCAAGTTTAGGAAGGCGGGGCGAATCTCGAAGTTGCCCTGTAACGTTGCGGGCATCTGGAATCCATTAGGAATGGACTCCGTCTTAGGAAGCGAGTGACTATAAAGCTTTGGCATAGTCACTAGCTGATGAAAAACCGGAGTAACTGGAGGTGTGTCCTCTTCGTAGGACGATTGCGTTGCACTAGACTCCGCCTGCGACGCTTCCTCGATATCAAGATCAACAATTTTAATCGCTTCTCGACGTAGTCTATGAAATGCTCGCTCAGGTTCAGGCTCGAAAGGAATTAAACCTGTAGGTGACCTGTGCATAAACAAAACTACAAGCAAACGTTGAGAAACGGTCTCAAGGAACTAGGTTCCTTAAGACTAAGAGAGAAAAACCTGTAACTAAACAAAAACTATAACTAGCAAAGCCGTCTCCCCGGCAACGGCGCCAAAATTGATGAGGCTAAAGTCGTCACGCCTAATCAAAATAAACCTAAACAAACAACTAACAGAAGCTAGTGGTAAGCAGGGTCGAAATCCACAGGGAAACGGTGAAGTTATAAGCTAAGTTGGGCGAAAACAGGTTTGACTCAAAGGGGTATGAAAATGGGTTGATTTGAACTATAAACTAAAGCAATAAAGGAAATGAATAGAAGTCTATAAAGGGGAAGATTAAGGCAATCGGGTTCATCATGACAATGATTCAGGAACTCAAGTTATAAGAAGGAACAATAAACTGTGCAAAATGATTAGGTTTAGAAAACGCTCTCTCGAGTCAATTTTAGCCTTAAGCAAATTTAGCGGGCTCTCGCTACGTACTAAATTCAACTTATCAATCTCGCGTAAGTCTAGTTTTAACTCGGCTTTCGATCTTAAATCAAAACTTACTCAGGTTCAATTAAACTCAAATGAATTCGTTGATCAGGCGAAATAATCCTAATTCAATTGGCATAAAACGCGTAGAAAGAAATCAATTGCACAATATATTCAACCAATTTAATCTAAAAACATGTTCCTGAACCAAAGGCACAAATTCCCCTCAAACCCTAATAGGAGAATTAGCTAGACATGGTTGAGATTAAAACAAAGTAATAATAATAAGAAGGCATGATGAAAGAAATAACAATGAATTAAACCTGAAATTAATCTTGAATCGGAATGAAAAGATCGAATCTTGCAAAGCAATTAAATCTAGACCTAATTATTTTAAGTGTATGTGAAAAGCAGTAAAAACTAAAACTAAAACTCAGTAAAAAGAAAGATGTGTAAAAGAGATACTAAGTCTCATATTTATACAAGTTCTCAAAATTAGGCCCAAAACACACGAGCCCACAGTTGACAGAGCTGGGCAGGATTCTTCAGAAATCCGGCCGGATTCATCAAGAATCCGACCCAGGTGTATTTGGCGAGTTTCTTTGTTTCTTGGCTTATATGCTTCATTCGTCGCTTGTAGCTCGGATCCACTACGTCGTCACTCGTATCCCGAGCTCCCGTGATGGCTCAAGCTTGGTCTCGTAGTCTCGGTACTTGTGCTTGCTTCACTTGACTCGGTATTTGGCTCAGGACCGCCAAAACCTACAAAATATAAACAGAAAGAAGCAGTACCGCAATACATAACAAATAGCTCGTAAAAACATAAGAAATACAACTAAACGTGAGCTAGAATGCGACTAACCGGGGGCATAAAAGCTATATAAAATGCACATATCATTACCCGTCATGCGTTTTAGGCTTTGTAGATACCCGTATCCGTACCCCCCAAAAACAAACCCGATGATGAAAAGGACTTTCATGCATGCTTTTAAAAGAGTCGAAACGGTACAAAAGTGTCTAAAACGTATTAGTCATTTTTAGCGTATTAATTTGGATTTGCATAATCATAAAAAATGAATGTCACTCTTAGTCATTATAAGCACAACACGAGCACGAAACAGGAATGTCTTATTAAGCCAAGCCACAAAAACAGCCCAACTAGCTACAAAACGGCCCAAACTTACAAAAACGACCCAAAACGCACACTAACACAACACTCAAAACGGGCCAAAGTGCGTCCCGTGCCACATTTTCACAAAACTAGACTCTACAAAACCGTAAAATAATATACTTTAATATTATTTTATTTCGAGCCAAAACCGAAAAACACGACAAAAACCGAAACACGAAAACCAAAATTGAGCCAAAAACCAATTTGGCCCAAAATATCCAAATAAAACATAATCATCACCTAATCACACAACCAAAACCAAATGGCGGCATAAAACAGCCCACCAAAACAAAAATACAATCGCCAGTTGACAGGCGATTAAAAAGTTAAACGCCTGTCAACAGGCGATTATGTTTTTGTTTTGTAACAGCCGCCTTTTTGATTTTTATTATAATCTAACTCCAAACAAAACTAAAAACGCTCAGATACAAAGCGATTTAGTTTTGTTCACCCACAAAAAACCAGCCAACCTCTATAAATACCAACCCACTTCATTCATTTCAAGATATATCGGTTTTACAAAACACATACACTACTCACAAAATCCACTCAAAATACCGTCTTTCCATTTCCGAAAGGTAAACATTTTACCTACGTTTGGGACGTTTGAGACTCGGACAAAGGGGTTACATTAACCCCAACCCGATATTGGCATTAGCGAAGCCGTATTCGTAATACGGTTGTAGTAATTCGGATTCATAATCCGTCTAAACCCCGCCAATATCGCATAAATAAACGACTCATTATCACTAAAGCAAACCGACGTCACTTTTATAATTATGCAAGTCCTCATTCATGCATTAAATAACGACTAGAATCACGGATCCAACACTAAATTGTACCGTTTCATAGAGTCTTTTAGCATGTCAAAACTGAGGGTTTTCACAAATTCTTAAAGAGTCAAATATGAGGTCGGAAAATAACGTTTATAGTAATAATTTAGTCAATAAATTATTATTTAACGTACATTTCCCATAGAAAGGTCATTATTTTGACGATTTACATTATTTATGCATTTTAATCGAGTCATATATATTCACACTTGTACGTAGCGTCATTTTAGCCCAAATATCGAAATTAACTAAATGTTTTCAAATTAGTAGAGACTACTTTTACGTAGGCTTTTTGATTTCAGTTTTGAAAAACACATTTTTGCCAAAACTTTTGAAAAGTAACCTCACTCCGAATCCCTTCTCTGGTTTCAAACCTCAGATTGATAGATATCGACGCATCTTGAAATCTAAGACACTCGTGTCTTGTATTTCAAGACGCGTTGAATAGGTTCCAAATTCCTTTAATATTTGGTGGCGACTCCGAAAATACATTTCAAAAAGGATTTTTCTACTTTTCTTTTTTGACCACAAAACTCATGCAATGATCTCCCCCATTTTCTCAAAACTTCGCACCCCTTTTTTCCTGCGAGGCGCATTCCGCTTCCCGACGCCCCCGCACGGGGCGAGGGCGGGCGCGCGCAGGGCGTCGATAGGTCTCTCACTTTCCCGGTACCTTCAGCTGGCGACTCCGCTGGGGATGAGCATGATTTTTATTATTGAAAAACTAGTTTTTCTTTTATTTTAAAATCATAAAGAAGTGAAGCTTGAAACTTTGAAAACATTTACGCTTTCGATATTTGGGCAAAAATACGTTGAGTCGAATCCTCCTGATTCAAACCACACCCTTTGAGGAACGGCCTCAAAGAACTCGCTTCATAAGCGAGGTAACTCCGGACACACTGTTCTCTCACCCCTCCACGATTACAAGTACGGCATCCGTACAAACGATCGTAACCAGTCAAACTCGAACGCTCTAGGGCCCGTCTTGAATGCACACCTAAGAGGTGTGTAGTCTTGCGGGTGCCCCTACCGAAACGTTAAGGGAATGGCCGGAGGGAACCTTACCCTATAAGCCAAAAACCTGTGTTTATATGTACAAGTGTGAAGCTATAGTACCCTCACTATAGTCGTCTTTCAAAACCTTTGCATGCAAAAACTTTTACTAGGCATTTTACATTTAAAATACGTCCATTTTTGAAAATTCACTTTTAAACTTTTTTTCAAAAAGGTCATACTTTTAAAAACACGCCGTTAGGCTCTTTGACCCATAGTCATTTGAGTTTGATAAATAAAATACCAGTGCATTTAAAACCGATCCTGGATAATCACTAGATCCCCGATCTTTTTCAAAACGTAAATGAATTATGCGACTGACGTATCGTCATAATACATTTATTGCAAAAAATTTCATAGAGCAAAAACCCGTAAACGTCAATGCATTTCGGAGATTTTAAATGAAATTAACCTTTAGTACGTTAGAATTAGCCCTAAGTCGAGTGACTCTTTAGTCATCCCGATTTAATCTTTTTCTCTCAAAAAAACAAAAACGCGGGCTCGTTCAGATGCGAACCCGTTGATTTAATTTTTGAATCAAGTGACCTATCGTCATTTTGATTTAATTCCCTGAGTCACACGTAAAAGGCGAACAAGTGATCGCCTTTTACCCAATTTTAACATCCTCAGATCGACTAGCCTATCGCTACTTCGGTTTGATCCTTTTTATCGTAATGATAAACCCCTAGCAACATACCGCTAAATTGGGTTAATCAGATTATGATCATAAAATTTTCCTACCTCGAGATTAGGGACGCGTCAACGTGCCCCTACCTCAAAAGCTTCCTGTGTCTTTTTAAGCTAAAAACACGAGTCGAGTCATGCACCCACTTTTTTACTTCTTTGAATGCGATTCTTCGTTAAGTCTTTTCTTCCTTTTTAGAGTCACTAAAGGTTTGAAAACTTTGTCAGGTCCAGTCATTGAAAAACCCTGGATACACAACAAACCTCCCATTGAACAAAACCTGGATACACGACGAACCAAGAACCATCACTTAAACCCACCTCCGCCTCCAAAGAAGCGCGCCTACAACAAGTCAAAACCAAAACCTGTAATGGCCTTTCAACAAGATGAAGGTTTCGGAGGACCACCATGATGAGGGTAAAGTCGTGTCTCCTCAATCAAAATAAACCTAAAGACTACTAACTAGGTAGCTAGTGGCAGTAGGGTCGAGATCCACAGGGAGATGGAGTAGTCAAGGAAATGCTCGGCTAGGAAAGGTCAATCTCAAGGTATGAAAAGGATTGGGTTGAACTATAAACTAAGGGTAGACTAAATTAAAGGTTTAGAGGACGATAATGGAGGAATCTAGGGTCACAGGTTCACGATGATTTCACCTAAGGCTAGCACTGAAAAGGATACTAATGGTGGTTTGTGTTAATGGTTTAGGACAAGTCCTCTCGGATCAAAGTCAAACCTAAAGCTCAACTAACGGGCTCTCGCTACGTATTAGTTTCACTCTACTAACTCTCACGCAAGGCTCACCTTAACCAGGCTTTCGATCTTAGGTTTAGGCTTCCTAGGTCAACACAATCGATCGTGGCCTTTGATCAATTGAATGAGGAATTAGGGCATGAGATTAGAACAACAACAAGCAACCAAAAGATAACCAAAATCAGAAATTAAGCCAAAGAATCAATCATCGATCCCCATAAACCCTAGGATGGGATTAGCTATGCATAATTGGGGATGAATTCAAAGCAATACAATAACAACAATAAAACATGATGAATGAAAAGCAATTGAAATCAAACCTTGAATTAAATCGAATACCAATGGTTACAATGAAATCGAATTCACAAACTAAACAAGAGATGATGAAAACTGAAAATAAACCTGGAGTAATTCTGGAGAATTCAAGCAAAGATCAAAACTTGCAAAGTAAATTAAAGCTAAACTAAGGTTTTGAGAGAGTTTAAAATGAGAGAAAAGTAATTCTAAACTAAAGCAGAGAAATATAATAAAAAGCATCCTCAAAACCCTAACTTCCAATTGTATTTTATAGTGTAACACAGACTTTTTCCCTTTTATTTAAATAATTCAATTCGTTAAATTCGTATTTCATTTCTCTTGATTTTGTTATTTTTGGCTCGAGAAATAAGCGAAATCGTAGTCGGGACTTAAAAACGATGCCATTTCCTCATACGAACTCCGAATCAGGCGATTCAAAAGGCTAAACTGCGTATTTTTTCGACGCCGTCGCAACTGCCAAATTTTCAACTTGAACCGATCGATTCAGGTCCGAACCGATCGGTTCAGGGGGTGGAACCGATCGGTTCAGTGTGAACCGATAGGTTCTTAGCACGTCAGAAGTTTCCAGCAACTTTAAGCCTTGATTCAACTATCCGGAACCTATAGGTTTGCTCGGAACCTATAGGTTTGACGTCCCATCTTGTCGTATGACTTCCGAATCGACTCTCGGGCTTCGTCTTGACTTCACGATACTTGATAATGCTCCATTTGACTCAGGTTTTAGCTCAGGACCGCCAAAACCTGCAAAATACACACGAGGAACAACAGTATCGCAGTATAAAGCATATAGCTCCTAAATCAACCATGAAATCGAGCAAACGTGAGCTAAATGCAACTAACACGGGGGCATAAAAGCTATATAAATAACGTGTATCAAACTCCCCCAAACCAAACCTTTGCTTGTCCTCAAGCAAACAAATGCCGGAGAAAATCAAAGCGTAGCTAGTTCATCACGTTAGCATCTCGAAGTGGACGACCTATGCACATAAACCTACGACCATAGTCTATTTCACCGAAAATAGAGCACAAGTCTCAACCATTCACAACACATCATAATGCTAGCTTCTAACGCTTTCGCAAAAATTAAACTAACGACAATTGGATTCTGGCATGGCCAACCGAAAGGCACCACTTCCATCATACCATTCTTACCACATCATACCATTTTTTTTCTTTTCTTTTCTCTTTTTTTTCCTTTTCGCGCAATGTGGAGCATCCCTCGTATGTAGTACCGTTTAGCTTGACGTTCACTCGGTAAAAATCGAGCTCGGGTACACATATTTCCTTAAGGGTTACATCATTGCTCATACTCTCGGTCGCAACCAAATTCATGGCCACTGTGGTTACTCAAATCAATGAGTCCCCTCCGAGAGCATCGAAGCATTGCTCCATCATTAAATGATCGGTCCAAACAAACCACATTCCAACATTCCAAACTTTCCACAAGCCAATTGCCTCGCAAGAATACCAAATATCGAAAGTAAAAGGAACGAAAAGCGATAAGAATTAAGCAAACACAAGTGAGCTAGTGTTTGAGACTCGCAATCTATGAACAGGAAACAAACATATAGTGCAAGCTACGACGATAGAAAGTCGACTTGGAGATACTAAAGATCAAAACAGCACACTAATCAATTCTCCAAACTTGACAATTCAAAGCGAAAAAGGTTTGGAAACGCAAAATTTTTTAAAATAAGCACACAAAAAGGAAAATGCAAATGCAAAGCGTGACAGGGCTTTCCTCCCCCAAACCAGAACTACACATTGTCCTCAATGTGAGCTAAATGCACAGATAAGCAAGCAAAGCAGAGGACACTAAGCATATGGGGTAGAGATAAATGCGAGGAAGTGAGGGAAAAAGAGTAAGAAAGCTCACATGCTCGTGAAGGAGCTCCCCCAAACCGAAGTAAAGCGTGGAGTGCGGCTACCGATCCACGAATATGCATTCATTTCAGTCCAGCTATAAAGTGCTTCGGAATAGCACGCGAGAAAAAGTAGGCCGAATCAGCAGGGTCCGGCCAAGGCCGTCAGTGAGGCCTGTCTCAAAAATACCAAGGACGCAGAGTCCTCAAGTACCTGCATGCTAAATTAAATATAAATCCCTCGTTCCTCACGCGCTCATAAAAGCAAACTAATAAAATGTCAAAGTCAAAAACAAACCAAACCAAAGCAAAGTACAACAAATTACAACGTCATCGGGTTGCCTCCCGGAAAGCGCTGGTTTATAATGGTCCCGCACGACCGTCGTCAAAACGCATCATCAAGTCAAATTTGGCCAAGGACGTTGGCCACTTGCAGCAGCTTCACTTGGCGAAACAGCATCCGTTCGCCAAAGAACTCGATCTCCACGAGGAAGAGCAGCATAATCCATCACGCAAGGTATTCCGTCGCGAAATGGCTCTCCAAAACAGCTCCGGGCGCCGCGCACCTCAGACCGTGGGTCTCCACCTCCATCACCCGGATCATAGACATCCGCCCTGGTGAGCTTCCGTTCCCTCAAACCAGGATCGTGGCCAACCTGCATAAGACCTACACAAGAAACAGCAGAAGAAACAACCTCCAAAGAGTCTCCAATAGAGTGAGACGGAGGGGCAAGGTCAATAGCAGCCACAGACTCAGGCTGCATAGGGGCGCGGGGAAGACTAGACTTAGTGTATGTGAGCTTCTCCCCTCCCACCGAGAACGACAGGGTCTTATTCCGCACATCGACATGACTCTGCGGTGCGTGAAAGGTCTCCCTAGAATGATCGGGATGTGGGGGTCCTCGGGAATGTCTAGGACCACAAAGTCTACGGGGATGTAAAACTGCCCTACCTTAACCGGGACGTCTTCTAGGATGCCTAGGGGTCTCTGCACAGTTCGGTCGGCCATCTGCAACGTCATGGAGGTCACTCCTAGCTTAGTCATATTAAGTTTCTTGCAGATGGAGTAGGGAAGGATACTCACACTAGCCCCTAGGTCACATAACGCGTTCTGGACCACGTATTTCCCTATAGAACAAGGGATGGAAAAAGTCCCGGGGTCACTCAGCTTCGGGGGTGAACTACCCTGCAAAAGAGCACTACCCTCCCCCACAAAGGACACAGTCTCGACTCCGTCAATCGAACGCTTCCTAGAGATGACCTCCTTAAGAAACTTGGCATACGCAGGAATTTGCTTAACCAATTCAATGAAAGGAAGATTTACCTGCAGAGTCTTGAGGATCTCGAAGAACCTATTGAGCTTGGGGTCCACGGTGGCTGGGCGTACACGACCCGGAAAAGGTAGCCTTATTTGAATCTCTGGCGCCTTGGCCTTGACAGCATCATCCACAAGCTGCTGTCGCTTTGCTGGCCCTGGAGTACACGGCCTAACCGTGTCTGCTGCCCCACTCTTCTCCTCTTCCTCCGGTTGCTTCGGGCCATCATAAACTGTACCACTACGCAACGTAATAGCACATGCAGTATCGGGAGGAGGGTTAGGAGGATTACCTTGTGGTGGCAGGGTACCTTGCTGGCGAGATGCCTGTGAAGCGGCGAGCTGGGCCACTTGGTTCTCCAACATTTTGATTGCAGCATCCTTGGCTTGATCACTCTTTTGCATCTGCTGCAACATCATCTGTTGAGACTTCTGCACGTCCATCGTCACCTGCGACATCTGCATTATCATGGCCTTCATTTCGGCCGTAGGATCGGGGCCCTGTGTAGGAGGTGGTGGAGTGTAGGTGGGTTTTTGGTAGTTTGGTGGAGGTGGTTGGTAATTTTTGTGGGGAGGTATGTAGGGCGTGTTTTAGGGAGGTGGGGGAGTCGGGTTTAGTACATTCTGGTTACGATAAGATAGGAGCGATCGGTCGTAACCAGGTTGGTTTTGATAGGGCAGGTTTTGAGGATATGATTGGTACGCATAAACCTGCTCATGGGGTGCAGCATACCCCGTAGAATAACCCAAGTCGTGCCCCGCAACAGCGTTCACATGAGCACTAGAAGAACCCCCACCATTCATCCTACTAATTTGCGCCGTCAGCGCAGCAACCTGACTCGTGAGCGCACTAATACTCTCCTTATCACGGTCATTATGAGCAGACCGTGAATTTCCCCGTGGTTTACCAAACTGAGACGAGTGGATCGCCATCTCCTCAATCAAACCCCACGCCTTATCATCATCGTCGTTATTAGCAAACGCCCTTCGCACTGAATCAAGGATAGCCCGACTCTCCTCATATAACCCATTGTAGAATGTCATAATCACAAGCCAAGTATTAAGCCCATGGTGAGGACAATCGCGGATGAGCTTCTTGTACCGCTCCCAAGCTTCAGCTAGAGACTCGTCAAATGTTTGCTTGAAGCCTTGAATTTGGCTCCTCATTTGATTAGTACGTTCGGGAGGGTAGAACTTAGAGTAGAACGCAAGAGCAAGACCATTCCAATCAGTGATCCCCGCAGCTTCCTTGTCGAGGTCCGTGATCCATTCACGGGCTCGATCTTTCAATGAAAAAGGGAACAGCATTTCCCTTATCTGGTTTTGTGTAATCCCGGCCTGCAATCGTCGAGCGATGAGTCCGTGAAAATTTGCATATGCCTACCGGGATCCTCGGTGGGATAACCACCAAACTGATTCCGCTCCACCAAGTTTAAGAAGGCGGGGCGGACCTCGAAGTTGCCCTGTAGCGTCTCGGGCATTGTGAATCCAGCCGGAATGGATTCCGGTGTAGGCACCGAGTGACTTGAAAGTTTTGGCATTGTCACTGGCGGTGGAGAAACTGGAGGAGTGTCCTCTTCGTAGGACGATTGCGTAGCACTAGACGACGCTTCCTCAATGTTAAGATCAACGATTTGAGTTGCTTGCTTGCGTAACCTATGTAACGCTCGTTCTGGCTCAGGTTCAAAGGGGACTATAGTCCGAGGTGACCTGTGCATAAACAACACTTACAAGCAAACGATAAGAAACGGTCTCAAGGAACTAGGTTCCTTGAGACAAGAGAGAAAAACCTAACTAAAAACTAAGCAAAAACAATAACTAGCTAACCGTCTCCCCGGCAACGGCGCCAAAATTGATGAGGGTAAAGTCGTGTCTCCTCAATCAAAATAAACCTAAAGACTACTAACTAGGTAGCTAGTGGCAGTAGGGTCGAGATCCACAGGGAGATGGAGTAGTCAAGGAAATGCTCGGCTAGGAAAGGTCAATCTCAAGGTATGAAAAGGATTGGGTTGAACTATAAACTAAGGGTAGACTAAATTAAAGGTTTAGAGGACGATAATGGAGGAATCTAGGGTCACAGGTTCACGATGATTTCACCTAAGGCTAGCACTGAAAAGGATACTAATGGTGGTTTGTGTTAATGGTTTAGGACAAGTCCTCTCGGATCAAAGTCAAACCTAAAGCTCAACTAACGGGCTCTCGCTACGTATTAGTTTCACTCTACTAACTCTCACGCAAGGCTCACCTTAACCAGGCTTTCGATCTTAGGTTTAGGCTTCCTAGGTCAACACAATCGATCGTGGCCTTTGATCAATTGAATGAGGAATTAGGGCATGAGATTAGAACAACAACAAGCAACCAAAAGATAACCAAAATCAGAAATTAAGCCAAAGAATCAATCATCGATCCCCATAAACCCTAGGATGGGATTAGCTATGCATAATTGGGGATGAATTCAAAGCAATACAATAACAACAATAAAACATGATGAATGAAAAGCAATTGAAATCAAACCTTGAATTAAATCGAATACCAATGGTTACAATGAAATCGAATTCACAAACTAAACAAGAGATGATGAAAACTGAAAATAAACCTGGAGTAATTCTGGAGAATTCAAGCAAAGACCAAAACTTGCAAAGTAAATTAAAGCTAAACTAAGGTTTTGAGAGAGTTTAAAATGAGAGAAAAGTAATTCTAAACTAAAGCAGAGAAATATAATAAAAAGCATCCTCAAAACCCTAACTTCCAATTGTATTTTATAGTGTAACACCCCGACTTTTTCCCTTTTATTTAAATAATTCAATTCGTTAAATTCGTATTTCATTTCTCTTGATTTTGTTATTTTTGGCTCGAGAAATAAGCGAAATCGTAGTCGGGACTTAAAAACGATGCCATTTCCTCATACGAACTCCGAATCAGGCGATTCAAAAGGCTAAACTGCGTATTTTTTCGACGCCGTCGCAACTGCCAAATTTTCAACTTGAACCGATCGATTCAGGTCCGAACCGATCGGTTCAGGGGGTGGAACCGATCGGTTCAGTGTGAACCGATAGGTTCTTAGCACGTCAGAAGTTTCCAACAACTTTAAGCCTTGATTCAACTATCCGGAACCTATAGGTTTGCTCGGAACCTATAGGTTTGACGTCCCATCTTGTCGTATGACTTCCGAATCGACTCTCGGGCTTCGTCTTGACTTCACGATACTTGATAATGCTCCATTTGACTCAGGTTTTAGCTCAGGACCGCCAAAACCTGCAAAATACACACGAGGAACAACAGTATCGCAGTATAAAGCATATAGCTCCTAAATCAACCATGAAATCGAGCAAACGTGAGCTAAATGCAACTAACACGGGGGCATAAAAGCTATATAAATAACGTGTATCACACCACCACCCCCTCCGGAGGTAACTGCCGAACAAGTCCGACAGCTCAATGATAGGATAGCTAGCCTCACTACGACGATCGAGCAAATGGCTATCATGCAAAAGTTTGAAGCAGAGAAAAACGCCGTACGCCTAGCCGAGGAATCCGAACGGAATGCAAAAAGGATTCGAACCATGGAAGAACGTCTCACTAACTCAAGAGGTTACTCCATACACCAAGAGAACGAGCACATCCCAAAGAACGTCAGGTCCATGCTACCAGACAAGCTAGCACTCAGTGATCTTCCCATCTTCAAAGGTCACGAAAGCCCGCTCGTTCACGTCAAGGCTTTCAAAGCTAAAATGGCCATCATGGGTGTTGAGCCCCCTGCGTGGGCTACCTTATTTCCACACTCATTAGACGCGCAGCCCAGGGCATGGTTCTATGCTTTAGAGCCACACAAGACGGGTAGTTTCGAGGACATAACGGTCGCGTTTGATCTACAGTATCGGGACAACAATGATATCCAAGTCTCGCTACGTACCTTGGAGGTCCTGACTCAGAGGGACAATGAAGGGTTTACCGAGTACCTGACGCGCTGGAAGAAACTGTGTGCTCAAATACCTAACCGTCCAAGGGACACTGATCTAATCACTAAGTTCATCAACAACCTCACCCCCGCATACCAACAACACCTACGGTACGGGAATTTTGACAACTTCTCAACCCTCAGCGTCGTCGGCGAGCTCATCGAGGACGACCTCCGTAAAGAAAATAGGAATAAAAGTACAGGTCGAGGATATCAAGGAAGCTCATCTCGAGCCACTGCCAAAGTCGAGCCCATCCATGCCATCAACGCACTGGACGCGTTAGAGGCACCACCGGTTTTTACGACACCACCAAGGCCTGCCGCACCTCCGCCAAAAGCATCATACTCACCTACGGGTCCCAGCTCACTAAAAGCCCGACGAAGCTTTGACCCCATATACATGACCTACTCAAAGGCACTACAGAAGCTTGTGAGCCGCAATGTACTTCAACTCATAGGACCTACTAGCGAGCCTCCCCCAGACAAGAAACCAAAGTCATGGGATCAGAACGCATACTGCGAATTTCACAGAGGAAAGGGGCATGATACCGAGCAATGTTTCCGCCTGAAAACCATAGTCCAAGATCTGATCAACGATAACACTATTGTGAAGCCCAGCCCGAGCCCTAAACCTTCGAACGAGCTCAATCCTTTGCATAACCATGCTATATTTACAGGGACACACCCCATCATCGACTGCTCTAAAATGATAGTCTCAGATGATTACGAAATCAACGGCATCTAGAATACTTCTGAAGATGAAGCCGACAATGATGACATCCGCATATGTCTCCAAGATGAGCCCTACGAGGAGGAGGCTCAACCCCGTCGCCCGCCAGGCAAGTACGGAGAGCTACGTCACAAGTACCCATTTAGGCTATCAGACAGTGATGACGAAGTAGCCTACCTAACACGCTCTGGACGTCCATACCAAGCTTCTCTGAAGTTACTTGAGCCCCAGGACCCCCCGCCAAGGTTGACTGCTCAAGAGAAGAACAAGGGAATAATCATAGACGAGGACACACCGCCCACTTCGCCTACCTCTGCGGCCTCACTTCCAAGCGTCGCTCCTACAAGCTTTACTAGTTCACCTGCAAGCATTGCTCCTACCCCTACGCCGCCATCCAGCAAAGTATCATTACCTAACGCTGATCCCGCGTCTGCTCCACCAGCTGGTAAAATAGCATCACCAAGCGTCACCCCTTCACCCTTACCCACGCCTGAGATCGGAGACACGCTCCACAAACAGCTCAACAAAACAAAGGCGGACATTTCAATCTGGCAGCTCTTAAGGGACTCAATGGGACATCGTGAAGCCCTTTACCAAGCATTACAGGTCACCCCAATGACATCGGAAATGTCTCCAGAAAAGCTCATCAGCAACATAACGCGCGAATGGCAGGCTAACGCCGTCACCTTCTCGGATAAAGACCTCCCTCCATTCGGTGGCACGCACAATCTACCTCTCTACATCAACGTGGAATGTCACGGCATGACATTGCCAGTCGTCCTCATCGACAATGGATCCGCAGTCAACGTCCTACCCCTGGAAACAGCCAAAAAACTAAGGATTGAAGAAAATGATTTCATTCCATGTACCGATGGTGTCAGGGCTTACGATGGAACACGTCGCAGCATAAAGGGAACCGTCTCCTTTCCCATTATGACAGGGCCAGTCATGAGAGAAACCGAATTTCAAATCATTGACATACCCCCAACCTACAACATGCTATTAGGAAGGCCATGGATCCACGCTACCAAGGCCATCACCTCAACCCTACATCAAAAGGTCAGGATGCCTTTAGGTGACGAGGTTGTCACCATCGACGCTTCAAACTTTCGTGCTACGCTTAAACAACACAAAGGAAGCAATAGTACTGCAGAAATAAACGCCGATCCAGCCGATGACATGTGTGGTTTCGACTTCGACTCCGTGATATCGCACCATGACTCGCGAAGAGGAAATCGCTTCGCTCTACGCCAGGGACAACGATAATAAATGGCCCACCATGGGTCTATCTTATGTGCCATGGGCACACGAAGTCTCCCACGGTTGGGAATCGTACAACGATCGCAAAAAGCGTCATGATTTCTACATGCAGCCATACCACACCTTCCCCAGCAACTACTTCGTCAAGGAGGGCACTAGCAGAATCCCCAAGAACGTATCCACATACACCATCGCCGGAATTGAACTTGTCTCCGACATCATACGCAACTCCAACTTCAACCCCACTGACCTAATCGTTCCTTACGAAGAAAAAACGCATGACGGATGGTCAAAAACCCTTGAATGGACCGACGAACAAGGCCGCACTTTCAAGATTACTACCGGCCAAGGCTACACCTTCGAAGATTCTAACTCCGACGAAGACGAAGACAACGCTCTCAACAAAAAGACCGTCGTAGAATTTAAACTTCCCCGTCGTCATTTTAAGTCTTATGCCCCAACTAAGCCCCCGGGCTATCTCCCAGATATAATCAATTTAGCTAAAGAACTAGAGTCATTAAGGTTATCCAAAGCTCACTCGTCTGAGCTATCTTCAAATGTAACCGCTTTTGATAACATTAATAACATGAAAGTTTTTGATTACTCTTTGCCTCATTTAAAATCTACGTATTCCAATGATCACGATAAATCTAAACTAAAAAACATTGCATTATATAGATACATTGCAAGCATTGTCTCAAAACCCGAACAGGACCCCATCATTGAAGACACAACAACCATCGACATAGGCACGCCCGAAGAGCCTCAAGAACTGCAACTGGGGGCTTCCCTAAGCACAGAAGAAAGGGCCACATACACCAAGCTCCTCGCAGAGTTTAAGGACGTCTTTGCCTGGTCATATAAGGACATGCCCGGCATAGACCGCGAGATAGCTGAACACCGCATCCCGATCAAGCAAGGTTCCAGACCCGTCAAACAGAAGCTCCGACGCATTAAGCCAGAATGGTCTCTCATGGTCAAAGAAGAGATCGAAAAGCAACTACAAGCTGGATTCATCCGAGTCATTGAATACTCTGATTGGGTCTCCAACATGGTTCCAGTCATGAAGAAGAACGGCAAAATACGAGTATGTGCCGATTTCCGGGACCTAAACAAAGCCTGCCCAAAAGACGATTTCCCACTACCTCACATGGACATCCTAATCGACAACACAGCAGACTACGCCTTACTGTCATTCATGGATGGATATGCAGGATACAACCAAATCAAAATGGCAGCAGACGACATGCCGAAAACCACTTTCGTAACCCCCTGGGGAACATATTGCTACACAGTCATGCCATTTGGGCTCATAAATGCCGGCGCTACCTACCAACGTACCGCCACCACCATGCTCCACGACATGATGCATAAGGAGGTCGAGGTATTTGATGAGGGTAAAGTCGTGGTCCCCTAATCAAAATAACCTAAGAGCAACTAACTGGGTAGCTAGTGGCAGTAGGGTCGAGATCCACAGAGAGAAGGAGTAGTCAAACGATGCTTAGTCAACTAAGGTTAGTCTCAAGAGTAGCAAAAAGGGGTGTTTTTAAGAGCTAAACTAAAGACAATGAAAGTAAAGAGAATAGAATATGAATGAGAGGGAGATTAGGGCATTCGGGGTCATGTGACATCGATTCAAGAACTAACTCATAAGGGATTATCAGTCAATTGAAATCATGCAAGTGATTAGGTTTAGGAAAACGCTCTCTCGAGTCAATTTTAACCTTAAGCAAATTTAGCGGGCTCTCGCAACTTACTAAATTCAACTTATCAAATACGCGTAAGTCTAGTTTCAATTCGGCTTTCGATCTTAAACTGAAACAACCTAAATTCAATTCAATAAAGGCGTCCCTAAATTCAATTGATAATGAAACGCGTAGGAAGAAATCAACTTGCACAAATTCAATCAATAAAAGCAATTATAACATGTTCTTAAACCAATTCACAATCACCCTAAACCCTAATTGAAGAATTAGCTATGCATGGATGAAATTAAAGCAAAACAATTATAATAAGAAGACATAATGAATGAAAGAAGAACAACGAATTAAACCTGGATTAATCTTAAATTGAAGTAAAGATCCGATCTTGCAAAAGTAAATTCAATCTAGGCTAAGGAGTATTTGAGAGGTTGAAAGAGAGAAATTAAGTTCTAAACTAAAGCAGAGAATTATAATGTAAAAGCCTAAATGAAAACCCTAACTCCAACTCTATTTATAGGCCACGAGTAAATTCGGAGAAACAGGCAGCAGAACCTATCGGTTCGTACCCAAACCGATCGGTTCAGGGGTCAAACCGATCGGTTCAGGCATGAACCGAGCGGTTCTAAGGAGGGCAGAAAGTTCCAGTGAGTTTTGCCCTGTTTCACGTATTCTGAACCTATAGGTTTTGCTCTGAACCTATAGGTTTGACTTCACAACTTGTCGTATGACTCCCGCATCAACTCTCGAGCCTCGTCTTGACTTCTCGATACTTGTAAACGCTCCAAATGACTCAGGTTTTAGCTCAAGACCGCCAAAAGCTGCAAAATACACACGAGGAACGACAGTATCGCAATATAAAGCAAATAGCTACTAAAACGATAATGTAATCGAGCAAATGTGAGCTAAATGCAACTAACACGGGGGCATATAAACGATATAAATGACATGTATCAAACTCCCCCAAACCAAACCTTTGCTTGTCCTCAAGCAAATAGCGTCGGAGAAAATCAAAGCGTAGCTAGTTAATCACGTTAGCATCTCGAAGTGGACGACCTATGCACATAAACCCACAAACCAAAGTCTATTTCACCAAAACTAGAGCACAAGTCTCAACCATTCACACCAACATCATATTACTAGCCTCTAACGCTTTCGCAAAAATCAAACTTACGACGAATGGATTCGAGCAAGGCCAACCACGCATACCACTCCCATCCAACCATTCTTTCCACATCATATCATTTTTTTTCTTCTTTTCTTTTCTTTTTCTTTCTCTGTTTTTTCCTTTTTCTCGAATGTGGAGCATCCCTCGTATGTAGTACCGTTTAGCTTGACGTTCACTCGGTAAAAATCGCGCTCGGGTACACATATTTCCTTAAGGGTTATGTTATTGCTCATACTCTCGGTCGCAACCAAATTCATGGCCACTGTGGTTACTCAAGTCAATGAGTCCCCTCCGAGAGCATCGAAGCATTGCTCCAACATTAAATGATCGTTCCAAAACATACCACAAACCAACATTTCAATCATTCCACAAGCCAGTGCCATGCTACTAAGCATATGGGGTAGAGATAAAAGCGAGAAAGTGAGGGAAAAAGAGTAAGAAAGCTCACATGCTCGTGAAGGAGCTCCCCCAAACCGAAGTAAAGCGTGGAGTGCGGCTACCGATCCACAGATTTGCATTCAATTCAGTCCAGCTGTGAGGTACTTCGGAGCAGCAGGTGAGAAAGGGTAGGCCGAGTAGCAGTGGCCTGTTCTCAACAATACTAGGGACGCAGAGTCCGTAGGTTCCTGCGTGCTAAAACAATCATAAAATCCCTCATCCTCACGCGCTCAAATAAAAGCAGACTAAAAATGAAAATGTCAAAGTCAAAAGCAAACCAAAACCAAAACAAAGTACAACAAATTACAAATCGTCATCGGGTTGCCTCCCGAAAAGCGCTGGTTTATAATGGTCCCGCACGACCGTCGTCAAACTCATCAAATCACGTCAAATTGGGCCAAGGACGTTGGCCACTAGCAGCAGCTTCACTTGGCGAAATAGCAGTCGTTCGCCACAAAACTCGATCTCCACGAGGAAGAGCAGCATAATCCATCACGCACGGTAGTCCATCGCGAAATGGCTCACCAAAACAGCTCCGCGCGCCGCACACAGCTGACCGTGGAGCTCCATCTCCAATCAGCTCACCATATCGCCCCCGTGCGCCAAGCATCATAGACCTTGGGACTCCTCCATCACCAGGATCGTAGACATCCGCCCTCGTGGCCTTCCTTTCCCCCAAACCAAAGTCAAAGCCACCTTGCGTAAGACCTGCACAAGGAACAACAGAAGAAACATCCTCCATAGAGTCTCCAGTAGAGTGAGACGGAGGGGCAAGGTCAATAACAGCAGCAGAAGCAGGCTGCATAGGGGAGCGGGGGAGACTAGACTTAGTATAAGTAAGCTTTTCCCCTCCCACCGAGAATGTCAAGGTCTTATTCCCCACATCGATTACAGCACCCGCGGTATGCAGGAAAGGTCTCCCTAGAATGATCGGGATGTGGGGGTCCTCGGGAATGTCTAAAACCACAAAGTCCACGGGGATGTAAAACTGCCCTATCTTAACCGGGACGTCCTCGAGGATACCTAGGGGTCTCTGCACGGTCCGGTCGGCCATCTGTAAGGTCATAGAGGTCACTCCTAGCTTAGTCATGTTCAGTTTCTTGCAGATGGAGTAGGGAATGATGCTCACACTAGCCCCCAAGTCACATAACGCATTCTGGACCACATACTTCCCTATAGAACAAGGGATGGAAAAGGTTCCGGGGTCACTCAGTTTAGGAGGTGAACTACCCTGCAGCAAGGCACTACCCTCCCCCAAGAAAGCAATAGTCTCAACCCCGTCTATAGTCCGCTTCCTAGCTAGGACCTCCTTAAGAAATTTCGCATAAGCAGGAATTTGACGAACCAAATCAATAAAAGGGACATTTACCTGCAGCGTCTTTAGGACGTCCATGAACTTACTTAACTGAGCGGTAGTGCCGGAGTTGCGATGGCGACACTGAAGCGGAGCTTGATTTGAATCGGGGCGTCGTGTCCTCGACAAAGATCATTACGGTTTGGCCGCGGTTGTTTACTCACGCTTCTCCTCGTCCTCCGGATGCTTGGGCGTCATAAACTGCACCATCTGCAAGAAAGAAATAGCACATGTCAGATCAGGAGGAGGGTTAGGAGGATTACCTTGGGGTGGTAGAGTGCCCTGCTGACGTGAAGCCTGTGAAGCGGCGAGCTGCGCCACCTGATTCTCGAGCATTTTAATCGCCGCATCCTTGGCTTGCTCACTCTTCTGCATCTGCTGCATCATTATCTCTTGTGACTTGGCCATTTGCATCATCATGGCCTTCAATTCACTCACACTCGAATCAACAACAGGAGGGGGAGCAGGTTGAACTGGTGGTGGGACAAATGGAGGTCGTTGGTAGTTAGGAGGGGATGGTTGGAAATTTTTATGTGGAGGGATGTAGGGTAGATTTTGTGGTGGTTGGGTGGTTGGGTTTAGGACATTCTGGTTACGATACGAAAGGAGTGATCGATCATAACCAGGCTGGTTTTGGTATGGCAGGTTCTGGGGAAAAGACTGATAAGCGTAGACCTGCTCGTTGGGTGCAGCATACCCCGACGAATACCCCGAATCGTGCCCCATAACAGCATTTACATGGGCACTGGAAGAACTCCCACCATTCATCCTACTAATCACGGTAGTCAAGAAGAACTCGACTTTCGTGAGCGCACTAATACTCTCCTTATCACGGTCATTATGAAGCGGGCCGTGAATTTCCCCGTGGTTTACCAAACTGAGACGAGTGGATCGCCATCTCCTCAATCAAACCCCACGCCTTATCATCATCGACGTTATTAGCAAAACGTCCTTCTGCAGCTGAATCAAGGATAGCCCGACTCTCCTCATATAACCCATTGTAGAATGTCATAATCACAAGCCAAGTATTAAGCCCATGGTGAGGACAACCGCGGATGAGCTTCTTGTACCGCTCCCAAGCTTCAGCTAGAGACTCGTCAAATGTTTGCTTGAAGCCTTGAATTTGGCTCCTCATTTGATTAGTACGTTCGGGAGGGTAGAACTTAGAGTAGAACGCAAGAGCAAGGCCATTCCAATCAGTGATCCCATGACTTCCTTGTCGAGGTCCGTGATCCATTCACGCTCGATCTTTCAATGAAAAAGGGAACGACATTTCCTTATCTGGTTTTGTGTAATCCCTACCGCTTAATCGTCGAGCAAAGAGTCCGTGAAAATTTGCATATGCCTACCGGGATCCTCGGTGGGATAACCACCAAACTGATTCCGCTCCACCAAGTTTAAGAAGGCGGGGCGGATTTCGAAGTTGCCCTGTAGTGTCTCGGGCATTGTGAATCCATTAGGAATGGATTCTGGTTTAGGAACCGAGTGACTGATAGTTTTGGCATTGTCACTGGTGGTGGAGAAACTGGAGGAGTGTCCTCTTCGTAGGACGATTGCGTAGCACTAGACGACGCTTCCTCAATGTTAAGATCAACGATTTGAGTTGCTTGCTTGCGTAACCTATGTAACGCTCGTTCTGGCTTAGGTTCAAAGGGGACAAGAGTCCGAGGTGACCTGTGCATAAACAAAACTACAAGCAAACGGTAAGAAACGGTCTCAAGGAACTAGGTTCCTTGAGACAAGAGAGAAAAGCCTAACGAAAACTAAGCAAAACACTAACTAGCTAACCGTCTCCCCGGCAACGGCGCCAAAATTGATGAGGGTAAAGTCGTGGTCCCCTAATCAAAATAACCTAAGAGCAACTAACTGGGTAGCTAGTGGCAGTAGGGTCGAGATCCACAGAGAGAAGGAGTAGTCAAACGATGCTTAGTCAACTAAGGTTAGTCTCAAGAGTAGCAAAAAGGGGTGTTTTTAAGAGCTAAACTAAAGACAATGAAAGTAAAGAGAATAGAATATGAATGAGAGGGAGATTAGGGCATTCGGGGTCATGTGACATCGATTCAAGAACTAACTCATAAGGGATTATCAGTCAATTGAAATCATGCAAGTGATTAGGTTTAGGAAAACGCTCTCTCGAGTCAATTTTAACCTTAAGCAAATTTACCGGGCTCTGTGACTTACTAAATTCAACTTATCAAATACGCGTAAGTCTAGTTTCAATTCGGCTTTCGATCTTAAACTGATACAACCTAAATTCAATTCAATAAAGGCGTCCCTAAATTCAATTGATAATGAAACGCGTAGGAAGAAATCAACTTGCACAAATTCAATCAATAAAAGCAATTATAACATGTTCTTAAACCAATTCACAATCACCCTAAACCCTAATTGAAGAATTAGCTATGCATGGATGAAATTAAAGCAAAACAATTATAATAAGAAGACATAATGAATGAAAGAAGAACAACGAATTAAACCTGGATTAATCTTAAATTGAAGTAAAGATCCGATCTTGCAAAAGTAAATTCAATCTAGGCTAAGGAGTATTTGAGAGGTTGAAAGAGAGAAATTAAGTTCTAAACTAAAGCAGAGAATTATAATGTAAAAGCCTAAATGAAAACCCTAACTCCAACTCTATTTATAGGCCACGAGTAAATTCGAAGAAACAGGCAGCAGAACCTATCGGTTCGTACCCAAACCGATCGGTTCAGGGGTCAAACCGATCGGTTCAGGCATGAACCGAGCGGTTCTAAGGAGGGCAGAAAGTTCCAGTGAGTTTTGCCCTGTTTCACGTATTCTGAACCTATAGGTTTTGCTCTGAACCTATAGGTTTGACTTCACAACTTGTCGTATGACTCCCGCATCAACTCTCGAGCCTCGTCTTGACTTCTCGATACTTGTAAACGCTCCAAATGACTCAGGTTTTAGCTCAGGACCGCCAAAACCTGCAAAATACACACGAGGAACGACAGTATCGCAATATAAAGCAAATAGCTACTAAAACGATAATGTAATCGAGCAAATGTGAGCTAAATGCAACTAACACGGGGGCATATAAACGATATAAATGACATGTATCAGTATTGTAGGGATCGGATCCCATTCACTAATCAAATATTAGTGTAAATCAAATTACTCTAATTTGATTTAGCAAGATCTATTGTAGTACAAATTCACTTTGTTACAAGTTTTAGAAATATTATACCTTTCTCAAAGGGAAATATTGGGCACAAAACTAGAACTCCTTTCTAGTTTTGTTTCTTGAGCTTAAGATTAGGATGATCCTCCAACCCTAGTTACCAAACAAGGTAACCTCCTTCTTGTTGCACCCAAGAAGTACACCAAAAACCACTAGTGATTTAGACTAGAAATCACTAAATAGTTACTTGATAATATGTGAATATTATTACTACTAACTCTTAGTAGCATGTAGAAATCATAAGAACTCATTTCTTATTTTAGAGAGGAAAATATATAGAGAGAGTTTTGTGAGAGAGATGGAGAGAAAAATAGAATCACACACTCTCTTTTGGCCCTTGGGTTTTTATCACAAAAACAAGCAAAGAGAAGTGTCTAGGACACTCTCCTTTTTTCGGCCAACCATAGAGAAGTGGAAGAGTGATTTGCATGCTCATTTTTCTTGTAAAGAACAAACCCATGCATTGTAATCATGATGTCTAAGCATGCATGACCAAAACAAAATAAAACAAGACAAAGAGGAATCTTCCTCTCCCTTGGCACCATTTTGGACGGTCCATTGGGACCCAAATGGGTCTATTTTGTTTTCAATATTTGTCCCACAAATACACTTAATTTATCACTTAAATCATCTAATATGATAAAGTATAAATTAATTAAACTCTTCCTTAATATACATGTACACTTACATGTATATTAAAAATATATTTTCACTAATCTCATTAGTAAAATATACATGATTAGTGAATTAACGTTTAATCATTAATTCTCATCTCCTCTAATAATTTTATCGATATAAAATTAAATCATCCAGGGATTCACAACTCGATTTCTCTCTAAATTAATTCACCGACTAACCGTTAGTGAAATTATCAAGTTACTAATATAATCGTATCTCATACAATTAATTAGCTTAAATATTTGAGTAATTCCTTTAGGTGTGACTTAAAGGGATCAATTGATTACCGCTGGATTCTCACGACAATAACGTCAAACTCTAATCACCAACCGTTATTGATTTACGTTAATCAATTGACAATATCTGAGATTATCCCCATGTATTCCTTAATTGAGATTTATTAAGTAATCGCACTATTGTGGAGGACACATACTCCAACCATCTCCCACTTGTCCGAGACAAGTTGTGCATTACCAATTCATGTCCGCTTTACATCTCCCACTCAATGCAAGGTGTCTTACAGTCGTACTTGCATTCAAAGATATATATCATGAGTGGTTTCCTCGATAAGGAGAGTAGGTGTCTGACCGGAATCTACCGTAGATTCTACCGAGCGTGGCCACGCATTTTCGGCGACTACTCCTCGAGTGGCCCAAAGATGTTTTACCTGACGAGGGTGGACATTTCCCTTCCACTCGATTGTCTTGTATAATGCAGATCACCATGACCCCAAAGATGCCCTTATAACCCCTTTCACGGCATGGCTTAGGACAAAAATGAAAGTCACTGGAAACCGCAGGCTCGGATAATCGGTTCAGTCAAAGAATCGACTAAAGGAATACTATAGAATTCCCACCACGACCAGGTTTCAATCTCATTGAAAAGGAATTCTATAAGCGTCATCGTCCAAGCGAGTGTTTCACGATCTGTCTATGCAAACGGCGATCATCACTATGACCCCATGGTGTTGAACCCACCATCGAGCGACTTGCACTCTAGTCACACCGAGCCGACACCTCATATGAGAGACTAGGGACCAAATACTTAGTTTATACCGTTCACTTGAATATGTTCAATGTTGTCACACAACTATTCGGATAAACAAAGTATGCATTCATAATGACTTAAAAGAGTAAATATATACTCTAAACAATGAATGTTATTTTCATATATGTAATAGGATACTTTATCCATTACATATCTCAAAACTAAAGGAAATCTGGCATCGCCTCAACCCCATAGAGGCGGTGTGGCGTCATGCTTAGTCCTCGAAAGAGGCTTGGTTAGAGGATCGGCGATCTCATCGCCTGCATCCCGACCTTACAAATATCCATTTCCTTCATTTCCACATTATCTCTTATAACATGGCATTTCCTCAGCGTGTCTACACTTATTACTAGACTTGGGCTCCTTTGCTCGAAAGATAGCCCTACTATTATCTCAATAAATAGTGATTGGATCTACGGCACTAGGGACTACCCTTAGTCCATCCAAGAACTTAGAATCCATCTGACTTCTTTAGCGACTTAGAAGTCGCCAAATATACAACTTCGTTGTAGAATCCTGATGACACTTTGCTTGAAACCTTTTCAAAGAAAGCTTGGCTCCACCATTCAACATAAAGACATAACAGGATTGGGATTTGGATCATCCCCATCGGTTTGGAAACTTGCATCCGTGTAACCGCTTTACACGTAGCTCAAGTTCTCCTCCAAACACTAGAAAGCGAATCCTTAGTTCTTCTCAAGTACTTAAGGATGTTCTTCTGACTATCCAGTGATTCTCACCGGGATTAGCTTGATACCGGCTCGTCAAGCTCAAAGCGAAAGCGACATCGGGACGAGTGCACATCATAGCATACATGATTGATCTTACAGCGGAAGCATAATGTAACAACCCGGATTATTTAACAAGATAAAATAAGCTTTAAAAAGGTTTTATAAGACAAAGTGAAAGAGAAATGAAAACCACGGTGGCGGAAACACCGTGAATCCGGTATTGTCACTCACAACGACCTAAAACAAACCAAAGCAAATGAAAGTAGACCTCAAGGCCTAACAACGGGGAATAAATACCCCTTACAAATCCAAAACCAGAGTACAACGAAATGAAAACATAAATAAGTCTAATCCATTCTAAGCAAACTCCGAAACTCTAGCTAGTCAACTAGACAAGGCAATCTACGGGTCTCAATCTCACGGCGTCCTCACACATAAGCCCATCCCGCGCGTACCTATAAAAAAAAGAAAGCAACAACCACAATCAGTGGGGAGTAACTAGGTGCTCCCCAGTCATATTTCAACATCATAAACATAAACAACAGCATATGCAAGCTTACCTGGCCTACGGCCTATAATCAGAGTACAAACAACCGACAAAACAAGGAACAACAACAATAACCAACTCGGCACACACAACAAGTGTACACGGCACAACCAACATCACCACTCAACCTCCTCCACTCAATCCAATGCGTAACCAACCAACACAAGCGCAAGAGTAAGCGCAGAGCACTAGGTGAAGCGAACAAGAATCACATCGAGTGAAGCGAACAAGAATCACTCAAACCCTATGGCGGAACAGCGAACAAGAAGTTCCTCAAACTCATTAGTCTAAATTTGGCCAAATTCCACCGAGCGAACAAGAACGGTGACGACATATATCAAACCATAGTCTCCAACCATAACAGGTTGAGAACCCATAGTCGCTCTAACTAAGCGAACAAGAATAGCCGAGGGGATTATGGGCGGTATCCGTCCAAACTAGGACGTCGTAGCTCCTCACATACGTGCCAGAACAGTACACGCATGCAAACTTATCTCAAGCATATCAATACGATCAAACCAACAACATAAACCGTCTCCAATACCACCAATACATACCATAGTAACCTCATAATCAACCAACATTTCTCCAATGATCATCACAACGCAACTCAAACGATAATAACATGCATTAATCAACACAAGAGAACTAGTCAACATTAGGGCATGAGGATAATGATCATACATGCAACCAACTCGTCATTTTCAATCATAATTCAACCTTCAAATCATTATTTTATATGAAACAACACCCTAGCATGATACTAGACTCAAGTTAGTGTGAGGCCGACCCATAACATATTTCTTATGATCACAATTCAACCAAAACAAGCAAGGGTCACAACTTTATATGAAACAATCACAACCAATGACTCATACCACAAACAAGCCTCACACTTGTCAAAATACCACCAAGGCTACACCTAGTTACCTCGTTCGAGTGATGACAAAGCCTTAGTCCTCCTCCTCTTCAATGAGTATGGTGTCCTCTTCACCTAGCTCCTCTTCTCCTTCGATTAGGGTACAATATAATACATACAAACATAAGAACACACAATACAAGCATATAATAATCATAATAATCAAAAGACTATACTAAACAATAAGAATTACCGAAGGAATTAGCAAGAGAAGGAATTAGGGCAGACTAGGGCTTGATTTGAAGAAGAATTGAATGAATTTGTGAGGAGAATTAATGAGAATTTATGAGAGAATGAAGAGAGAGAAGAGAGGTTTTTAATGTTTAGGGTGGAAAACAGCTGATTAATGATATTAGGGTTAAGGGGGAAGTTTAAATAGTATAGAAATTCGAGCCCTTAATCAATACGGATTAAAAAAAACAAAATCGCAGAACTATGCAGGCGAGCCGCTCAGTGCAGGAGCGAGCCGCTCCGTGCCTGCGCTGAGTAGCTCGCGGCCGCTTCATGAGTTGCTCGCGGTTCTTGTCTGTTTTTCTTCGGATGATCTCTTTTTCCTCCCTGCTCGCGCCCAGCTCGCGCCTAGCTCGCCAAAACACTTCTGACCCTCTAATCACCCCCACGCTCACTCACACCCTCAAGACTCACCTCGATTAGCGCAACCAAGACCAAACCTTCTATACTCAAGCTAACGAAACGACCTCCTCGAGCTAAAAATGAGAAAGATCAAGAAAAATGAGAGACCAACTAAACGACACTAACGACATGAAATGTGAAATAAGTCGGGGTGTTACACATAAGGGATCAATTTCATGCGTTCAATTTCCGCAGGAGTCGTAGGACATTGAGATTTCTTCAATGTTATTCCTACACTCATCGGAATAAAGCCTCTCTTGGAGTCTTTCATATTGAACCTATCAAAAATCTTATCAATATAAGTTTCTTGACTTAATGCTAGTATCCTTTTAGATCTATCTCTACAGATCCGGATACCCAAGATGCGTTGTGCCTCTCCCAAGTCCTTCATTTGGAAATGGTTTCCCAATTCCACCTTTACCGAATTTAAACTTGGAACATCATTTGCAATTAGTAGTATGTCATCCACATACAAAACAAGGAATGTTACTTTACTCCCACTAAACTTTATGTATAAACAAGGTTCCTCGGCACTTCGAGCGAATCCATTTTGTTTTATAACATGATCGAATCTGTGATTCCAACTCCTTGATGCTTGCTTAAGACCATAAATGGATCTCTTAAGCTTGCATACTTTCTTAGGGTTAGATGTATCTACAAAACCTTTAGGTTGTGTCATGTTGTGGAACCCGGGATCGGACCCAACTCGGCGTCTTGCTTAAGGGCGGATTTTAAAGTTAAAAAAGATTAAGTTGGAAAAACCTTTAAGAACTGTTATGGAGTCGCCACCTATTTATCGCGGAAAATAGGAACCTGCTACCATGTTCTAAGCTAAAAACATGTTCTTAGATTTTGGAGCACGCCGACACCCCTAGATCTAAGGCTTGTGAAACCAGATTGGATTCGGGGTGAGGGTACTTTAGAAAAAGAGTTAATTCAAATAATGATTTATGAAAACCTTTTAGAAAAGCCTATGTAAAAATAGCCTCTACTGACCTAGAACAATCCTTGTAAGATGAAATTTGAGCTAATGTTATCGCTACGTACAAGTGCGATAAGGATGTAAAAGAATGCAGATGCAGATGCAAAAAGATTGATTAAAACCCTCAGTTTAGCATGTTTAACTTGTTAACGAATACGGTTCAGTTAAAGGTCGAATTCATTGTTTAAGTTGATTTTAATGCAAGACAGAAAGGGTGCAAGATGCATGCAAATAAAATAAAGTTCAATTGTCCATTGGTTTATTTTATAAGGTCGGTTGCTTATGCGACTTTGGCGTGTCATCGGATATGGTGTGTACCCGAAGTAATAAGAACACTTGGAAGGCAAGCGCGCTCGGGTGCCAAAGCCGGGGGGGGCGCTAGAGTGTAGTCCCCTTTGTTAGTCCATAGAAAATAAGAAAAAGCTTTGATCCAAGTGGATCGGTACCTACCTTGTCCTGACGCTTCAGATCTGGCAGAGCTTCTTGAACTAAAAAGGAGGATGAATTCAACACGGGATGGTGTGCTGAACTCAAGGATTTGAGTGCTTGAGGCTTTTGTGGATGTGGATTTGTGTATTGTGAATTGTGTGTGAAATTGTGATGTGAAAGTATGATTTGAGGGCGAGGTATGAAATTTGTATATATACTAAAACCTCGGAGAAATTAGGAAACGGGGTATAAAACCAGCCTGAAACCGCATAGCCTTATGCGGTTGCTAGGGCAAACCGCATAGCCTTATGCGGTTGCCACCAAACCGCATAAGGTCATGCGGTTTGATGGCTCGTTTGTGGTCGCTTTCAAGTTTAGTTGCATAAAATTTTGAAAGATCTGATATAATTTAGATGCGTGTGTGCCAAGAAAAGAGTGAGATATTTACGAGATATTTTATGATGTGCAGGGCTTTGGAGTGCGGGCCAAAGGCTTGGGTTTGGGCTCGGTTTCGGGCCCGAGACCCGGAAAAATGAAAAAGGGTGTATTTGCATAGATTTGTGAAATAAGCTAAGACGTGAAGCTGTATTTTGTGTGAGAGGGGGCTAAATAGCGGTTTTAGCTACCGGGCCTAAATTTAGGAATTTAGGAATGCTGAATTAGACCTTGTTAATGTAAAAGGGCCAATTGTAGTGCAAATGCGAAGCTCATGCCAAATGAAGCAGGACGAGGACCTAGCTAGACTCCAAATGGACAAAATGAACGTTATTTAAGTGTGATGTGATGCGACCTAAACATTTTAACATTTAAAACGACTCAAAATGAATTCGACATTAGTTAGAACCGTATAAGTCAACGTTAAAGCATGCGTAATAAAAGTCCGTGTTACATCACAGGGTTTTTGTTTGGGAGGGTACGGATATGGGTATCCACAGAGCCCCCAGTTTGACTGAGCTCGGACTAGAGCGCTAGTCAAACTCCACGACCATATCCGGACCATTACAGTCTCGATATGATCAGCGGAACGAAGCATGTGTCCATGGGTGAGACGAGGACTTCGAACCGGGCTATGCGGGGAGGGGCGTGCGCATTTTAAGGACTTGGCGGTCCGTGCATGCTATAAGGGCCTGCCGGCCTGCAGAGTGTCTTCGTCGTGCTTGTTGCTAATGCCTTTGCTGATGTTGATGTCGTCGTCTTGTATATGTTGGGTATCGTATAGTGCTGCCGCTTGTAGCGTCTTCGTATGGTCTCGTGAAAGAGCGCATGTACTGCAATGCGTGGGGGCTAAAGTGCAAGCTAAGGGTGTGAGTGTATCTGGGCTGGATGTATGACCTCGTGAAGAGTGCATTCGTAGGATGTATGGTCTTGTAGGAGTGCATTTGTAAAGGTTGTGATGCTTGTACAGGGGTGTTCTTGTGCCATGGGTTCATGCTTGGATGTGCTTTGTAGGACGCTTGTGCTTAAACTCGCCGAGGAGCGTTTATGCTTGTAGTTAAATGCTTGTTGTAGAGTGCTTGTTGTGGAGTACTTATGCTTGGAGTTAGGTGTGTATTGCAGGGTGCATGTGCTTGGGCTCGCCGAGGAGTGTCTATGTAGTTGTGGTTGCATATGATTGCCTTCCGTAGAGGAGAAAATGATGTAATGCTCGTGAAGAGCGTTCGTGCTATACATACTGCAGTATATTAAATGCTTAATATCTGGCGTATGGCGGAGTTGTGAGTGACGCATACGACCCAAGCGCAGGACGTACTTGGAGTTGCATTGGGGCTAAAATGAATTAGAAATCGAAAAGTAGGGGTAAACCGAGGAAATCCCCGAGAAAAACCAAGGGGCCAAACCGCATAAGCTTATGCGGTTCAGGGGACAAACCGCATAAGCTTATGCGGTTTCCCCTGTTGGCAGCTGGGGCTATATAAGGCACGAGTGAGGCCGTGACTTTGCTCATTATACTCATTTCGGTTTCTTGCTCTAAAAAACACCATTTTTCGATTTCTCAACCGTTTTTGCTCGTTTTTCTTGCGTTGCCTTGCTATGGAACGAGGTATTGCTCCATTTTAACTTGCTTTTACGTTATTTGTCGTTGTAATTAGCTAGTTTTGCCTTGAAATGTTGAAAAGACGGGTTTTGAATGAAAACCCGAGTTTTGCCTGAAATTTGCCGTTTGGATGCTTGAAATTGACGTCATTGCGTTGCATTATGCCATGTGAACGTGTATGTGTGAATTGATTGTGATTTAGACCGTCTTTGTGTGAAAAACGTCCAAATTAGGTTTCGGGCCCGAAAACGAACCCGGATTTTCCGACCCGGAATTTCAATTAAACTTCGGTGTAGGATGCCCATTGCGAGTATAGCATGCCTATAACGTTAGTTTTGCGAAAAATTCGAGTTAAGGCTTTCAAATCGCCGTCTTAAGTCGTAGTTATACGGAGTAATTAAGGCGAATTGGGGGTTTTTGATCGGAGTGACCAAAATGCAATTGCTTGTAATGGGTTGCTGTTGGGGAATATTATGGCGCGTAGAAACCATGTAGAGAACGGTTTTTGGCTTAATTATGAATTAGGCCTAAAAATGCTCTGTAGGGCGTATAGTGCAATGTGTTAAAGGAATGTATATGTATTATGTGCATATTATTTGTGTGTATTTGTGTATGTGTATGTATTATAGCTGTATGTATTGGTTGTGTTTGGTTGCAGGAGAAGGTTCCAGCCGCGTTACGAGATCGATATCTCGTAAGAGTGCTAGTTCGAGACGAGAGGAGCCTCTAGCTCGAGTAACTCGAGGCGCACTCGTAGTGAGAGGAAGGCGACCTCGTGATCCGCCCACGAGGCGTGGTCGATCCACGGGGTAGGCCGTGGGAGAAATGTTCACGTGCGTGATCCCGAGGGCGAGCTTGCTCAAGAGCCGGTGGATGGTGGAAGCCGAGATGGAGGTTCTTTGAGGAGGAGGTTGAGGAGGTTGCGCCTAGGGCGAGTAGCTCTAGGCGCGAAAGTCACGCGGCGAGCAGGGCTTTCGCGAAGGGTTGGGATGGCCACAACCTTCTGCTTGCTCCGGAGAGACATGTTTCCTATCGAGCGACGATGGGTTGGGATAAGGGCCCGATGAGGACTTTCTCGGGCGTCTCGTCCGCAATGTGTGCTTTTGAGGAGAAGCCTGCGCCGAGGGCGCAAGCTTGGGTGTTGCGTAGTGCTTTTGGCCCGTTGGTTGGCCATTGGAGGGCGACTGCGAGGAAGAAGCGGGGCAGCCCGAGCTTTGATGTTGATCGGGGCCTTCATGGATAGGTATTGGGACACCACGACGGCGTTCCATATGCGGTTGAGGCGGCATTACCTTGTCCGAGTGCACGCGGTCATAACAGTGCCGTTTGGGGATCGCGACATGGATTTTGAGTTTGCGCCGTCCGTTGTGGACGAGGTTGTGACTGCCGCGGTTGGCGGTGGTTTGGAGGTGATTTGTGAGGGTGCGCCCCCCTATACCTTCAAGACGAGCTATATCTTGGAGTACTTTGAGGGGAAGACCGAGTATGGCCCCTCGGAGTGGAGCGACGAGCAGAATGCTCGTATGTGGTTGTGGTGGTTTGTGAGCGCCGTGTACTTCGGCGACAAGGGTGAGCGGGCATCGACATCGGTCCTTATGCATCTCCTGGATTGGAATGCGATTGGGACGTTTGACTGGGTGACGCCGTCTCTGGGCTTGTGCATTCGTTTCTGCATGGATGCTGTGAGACCGCGGGTCATGGATCGAGGGTCGCGACTGTCTTTAGTCGCGCCTGGCTTCTTGATGGAGGTACGTATTGATTTCGTTTTTGTCTTAGGTGCATTGTTGTTCATTTTTGTTGTCTTTTGTCCTTGTAACACGTTTTTGTTTCTTGTGTGCAGTCGTGGATTCTTAGCCACTTTCCTTTTCTGCTTCCCCAGCGTCTTTGTGCGGATCGTGAGGAGTACCCGTGATGCGTGCATTGGGTGCGATGTAACCGTGCTGCATTTAATTGGTCGTATGATGATGTTAGGGATCGTCTGAACCGAATGCGATTTGATGAGGTTTGTGCTTGAACCATTTTAAATAGGGTGTACTTAAAATGATTGTATTGTATCTGTATTTGTGAGTGTGTTCGTCTTGTCTTCGTTTGTAGTTCGTGCCGTTCCCGTGGGGCCAGTACAAGGATATTCCTGAGGGCATTGGGGCTAGGTTTGCGGTGCGAGAGACCCAGCGCCTATACATAGCGACGCCGTATGGATCGGTTTGGTACCTTGGAGAGCGTGTGGTCTTTCGAGCGGGGTGGCGGACTCGGTGGTGCTGAGGATCCGTAGAGGTCTGTTTGAGCGAGGGGTTTCTGCTCAGGATCGTGTAGCGTTGTATGGAGAGGGAGAGTCAGTGAGCCTCCTCTGTCCTGAGGAAAACTATGCCCATTTTGCTGAGTCTCGACTTGCTTGTGGGCCGATTGAGGTATGTGTGCTTCGGTGTTTGGGGGTGCGTAGGGTAATTTTTGCGAAAAATTTCCCTGACGTGACGTGTGCGTTTTGTATTTGTTTTGCGGGAGTTTGATCCGAGATGGCGGAAGCGGCTGATGACTTCCTTACTACTATCGAGTATGATGACTCGGCGTCCGTCGTACCTTTGTTCTCGGCCGACGCGTACTTGCGGTGACTCTCGACGCGGCATGGACAATTTGGACGAGCAAGGTGAAGAAGGTATGTACTTGTGTGATTGTATGTATGTGTATAAGCCCCCAGTTTGATCGAGGTATGAAGTATATCGATGATCAAACTTGTGAGAGTCGTATTTTGTGTTATCCCCTTCTGTTTGGTTTAATTTGGGTGAAATTAAGGTAAAGTGGGGTGGACTGCGTTTGTTTTGAAATTTCCCCCCTAAGTTTGACTTAATTTGAGTGAAATTAAGGCAAAATGGAGAAAAGTGTGAACTGTGTTTGTGTTGTGCTTCACAGGTGGCTAAGGAGGCGCATAAGAAGCTACGGCGTATAGCCAGCAGTGGAGGATGGCTTGAGGTGACAGGCAATGTTGATTGTGTCGAGCCAGTGAGACGGCTCAGATTCGGCGTGAGTTCGACGAGTATCGGCGCCGTCACCCCGAGTGAATTTGTGTATTTAAAGATTGTATGAATCTTCATGTACATGTCGTTGTAGCTTGAACTTTGAACTTTGTTGTAGTAGCTTGAACTTCGTCGGTAAACCTGTTTGGTGGGCTTGGTTGAAGAAATGATATGATTCCCGAGTGGGATGCATTGATGTTCATTTTAGATTGTGAAAATGTTTTGCAAAAAGTTCATTTTAAATGCGAAATGAGCTCGTGTGAATGCGAAAAATGTTATGCGTTGACTCGTGGTAAGAATCGGAATTGCTAAAGTGAAGCGTGATGTTGATGCATGGGGAACAACGAGAGAATGTCGTAGCCCAAAGTAGGTTGTAGTGTTTTAGGAAAGACGAAATTAGGAAAATTTTGAGAAAAACCAGCCCCTGAAACCGCATAGGCTTATGCGGTTGCAAGGGGAAACCGCATAGGCTTATGCGGTTTGGTGTGCAAACCGCATAGAGCCATGCGGTTTGTTGGCCTGGCTGCTAGCGCTGTATTTCCATATTTCGGATATTGTTTTCCTATATAAGGAGAGGGGGTGCGTGCCATAATCTTCATTCATAATCACTTCTCTTCTTTGTTTTAGGTTTTTGCTTTCACAAATATATTGGGTATATTGACGTGTCTTATATTTATATATTTATATAGCCCCTGTCGTTTGCGTTTCTTCGCGTTTCTTGTGCTTTTACATGCGTTTCAGCTCCTATTTCTCTCCGATTTGGCATTGCTGCGTTTTTGTGTCTATTTTGCAGGTATAAGCAGCTATTTGGAGGTTAGGATGCTAATCGAGAGGATTCGTGAAGTTTCATAAAGTTTCGTGAAGTTCCGAGTTGGTTTCGTTGCGTTTCGCTTGCGCACGAGCCCCGTTTTGGCCTTTGAAGGTGTCCCGGGACCATGGGACCGAGTATGGAGCTCACGTGATCGTCCTAGACCCCGTCCCTACCCTTTGGGATGAGCCATGCCATGTCCCTAGACCTTGGGACAACAAGAAGAAAGGAAGTTGGCTTTACTGCAAGCCAAAAGAAGCAAAAACAAGAAAAAAAAACTAAGTACAAAAGAAGCACAAAAGAGGACTTGAACTGAAGGCTCCGGGATGACCTTGTCCCGTCCGGGGTGCACTTGTCCCGTCCGGGATGGCCCCTGTCCCGTCCGGGATGGCCTAGGGACGGATGAGGCTTCGTTAGCTTGAAATGTTTCGTCTATTTGAAGGGGCAAAACATATTATTTTCGCACGAAATTTTGAGGGGATCTTCCTAACACTTTAAACTACTTTCTATCAAAAATTTAGGGTTAGATCAATTTTTCTTCTTGTACTTTGAATTCTCGACTCGGATTGCTTGTTTGATCGTCCTATTTCGGTATTGTTGACTTTGTTCTTCTCTTTCTCTTTGAATTTCTGATTGGTTTTTGTTATACTTCTCTCCTTTGTTTATCATTTCATCTTATATCATTGTTGATCATGTTTTCATCCATTGTTATTGCTTTTGTCGTTGTTTTCATCATGAGTGAGTAGTCCTTTATCTAGGGAGAAAGGGTGATCATGGGTGAGTAGTCTAGGTCGATTTTGGTGATGTTTTGATGAGGGTTTTGCTTGTGATTTTGGTTGTCTTGTTTTGTTTGTGTTTGTTGATCCTTTGGCCAAGGATTAGTGAGCCTTTGCTACCCTTAAACTTAAGAACGAAAGCCTAGTTTAAGGTAGGGCACGAGACTAACCATTAGGACCCTCACTTGTAAGTTGCGAGAGCCCGCATTTGAGACCTAGAGGACGCTTAGGACCGAGAGGCCGAGCCTATTCCTTAGCACATGCGATTCCCGACTCATTTCTGTCACCATCCTTCATCCTAGCTTTGCCTATGCTATCCCCGATTCCCTAGACCTTTTCCTTATAAGGTTTAACCCCTTTTCCTCCGCTATAGCTTTAGTAACCTCAACCCCTCGAACCGAGATTAGAATCACTAAAAATAACCAACATTAGCAACCATCTCCCTGTGGATTCGACCCGACTTACCCTTGCTACCTAGTAGAGTGAGTTTGGATTTATTTTTGACTAGGAGAGCGCGACCAATCCTATCAAATTTTGGCGCCGTTGCCGGGGAGACGGCTTTTGTTTTTGTTGTTATTTGGTTCTTTTCTCATTGTTACTCTTTTGTCTCAAGGAACCTCAATTCCTTGAGGCCGCTACTTACGGTCTACTCTAGTGTTTTTGTATGCCCAGGCAAACGCGTACGTCTCAAAAAGGTTTGGCAATCGAGTTTGATCCTGAACCGGAGCGTACATTTCTTAGGCGCAAGAACTTATTGAAAGACTTGGAAGCTACTTCCTCATCTACTTCATCACCGAAGGAAGCTCACATTGATCCCGTGCCCGAAATAAAGAAGATGGTGAAGCTATCCGATCATTCTAGGCCGACTGCGGCTCAAGTTCTAAGGGGCAATGCTATGCCTACCATAGTGGCCAATAATTTTGAGGTGAAACCCGCTTTCATCAACTTGATCGAGCGCACTCAATTTGGAGGGAGTCCCGGAGAGGACCCTAACTTGCATATCCAAAACTTTTGTGATTATTGCTCCACGATTAAGCAAACGGGTGTGACGCAAGATCAAATACGGGAGATGCTCTTCCCATTTTCCCTCCGAGACAAAGCCAAGCTGTGGCTTAATTCATTGAACCGGGTTGCGCTAGCCATCACCGATTGGAACTCCTTAGTCTTGGCATTCTATCAAAAATATTTTCCGCCTGAAAAAACCGCCATGCTAAGAAGCCAAATCACGAGCTTCCGCCAACGAGGGGATGAGACGTTGTATGACGCGTGGGAGCGATACAAAGACCTTCAACGTCAATGCCCTCACCACGGTATGGATAAATGGTTTATTGTCATGCAGTTTTATAACGGTCTTTACAACGAGTCACGCCAAGTGCTTGACTCCGCGGCGAATGGACGCTTTGACAATATTGATGTGGAGGAGGCCATCGATACGATCGAGGCAATGGCGATTCATAATGCGCAATATGGGAGCTCTAGGAATGTGCCTAGGATTGGAGGTAAGACCGATGGTGATATGGTAGCCATGCTTTCGCAAAAATAGATGCTATGACCGCTATGATTATGAGTCAAATGCAAGCGGGTAGTAGTTCCTCGAGTGCTAGTGGACAAACGGTAGCGGCAATGCACACTACTCACGACGCGCCTTGCAATTCTTGCGGCGTCTCCGGTCATTCTTCTCATGAGTGCCGAGGTATGTATGCCCTGCTCATGCTTTACATACTCAAACAGCCCTTACTCCAACTATTACAATGAAGGCTACAAAAATCATCCCAATTTGTCATACAAAAGCAACAATGTTTTGAACCCTCCGCAACAACAAACACATTACCAAAACAGCCCACAAAATTTCAGCTACAATGCTCCAAGACCTTACAACCCCCCGGGCTTCAATCGCCCTAATTTTCAACCACCAAATGCTCCACCACCGGTGCAAGCCGCTCCGGTTCCCGACCCGATGAGCGAAATGAGGGCCATGATGATGCAAATGGCCAAAACACAAGAAACGATGATGGCTCAAATGCAAAGAGCGATCAAGCGAAGAACGCCGCCATCAAAATGCTCGATACTCAAATGGCACAACTTGCTTCTTCTAGCTCTCAAAGGAAGCCCGGCACTCTTCTATCGCAAGGCACCCAACCTCAACATGCATCAATCAATGCCATTTCTTTGCGGCGGAACGAGCTATGATGGTCCTCCTATGCCAACATACGATGCCCCACCCACCAAGGTAGTAAGTGAGGTAGATCCTTCCCTTTTTCCTAATGGTTTTAGTGCTTTTAGTGATAATGGTGCAGGTACAAGCCAAGGAGCGAGCATGAGTGAAGGCGGAAAGGGGCAGAGGCCGTGGGTGATGGTGGTGTGGCCGTGGGTCCCCACGTGGACAAGGCCGTAGGGCCCAAAGGAGGGGAGGAGCCGAGGCTAGGAGGTGGACACGGAGAAGGTGCAAGAACAAGCTAAGCTTAGCCGAGCCGCCGATTCAAATCAAGTTGCCATTCCCGAGCCGAGTGGTAAAATCTAAGCTCGACTCGCAATTTGGTAAGTTCATGGAGGTCGTCAAGGACCTAAAGGTAACTGTACCCTTTACCGAACTCGTCACTCAAGTCCCCGCATATGCTAAATTCCTCAAAGACATACTCACCCGTAAACGATCTTTCAATGAGGTCGAGACTGTTGCTTTTACTGCTGAATGCAGCGCACTTTTACAAAACCAGTCTCCTCCTAAATTAAAAGATCCGGGTAGTTTCTCCATACCTTGCACGATTGGTACTGTTTCTATTTCTAACGCTCTTTGCGATTTAGGTGCAAGTGTAAGTGTCCTGCCTTACTCTGTATGCGAGAAACTCAACATGGGACCTTTGAAAGTTACCAACATCACGCTCCAAATGGCGGATCGTTCTGTTAAACGCCCTTTGGGTGTTCTAGAGGACGTTCCCGTCAAAGTCGGTAAATTTTTCATCCCTGTCGACTTTGTTGTTCTTGACATGGTCGAAGACTCCCAAATTCCTATCATTTTGGGTCGACCTTTCTTGCACACTGCAGGTGCTATAATTGACGTCAAGAACGGCAAATTGACTTTGGATGTAGGAGGTGATAAAATCACTTTTAACTTATCAAGTGCTTTGAAGCGTCCCATGTTAGAGGAGACTGTCTTTGCTTTAGACGTTGTTGATGAATGTGTGGATGAGTACTTACCTCAAGTCCTCGAGAGGGATCCTCTTGAGGCCGTGCTTTGTTGTGACATGCTTGCAGGTGAGCTAGGGACGAAGGACGCGGGTAAGGATGTGATCAAAGACGCTGCTGCTGCGCATGTCGATGGAGTTTGCTATGCTGATTTTGGCCGAGCTGATTTGGGCCGCGTAGGCCATGATGACGATGGATATGATGATGAGATGGATGACGGAAGCGGGGTCGTTTATGACGAGGCCCATAGTTGGTGGTACTTCCCGTACCCTGCTGCGCCCCCCGTTTGAAGCTGGTTTGGGGGGAACGTTTTGCTTGTATATAAATTGTATGTACTTTATTTCTGTTTCGGGTATAAAGTTAGGAACTAAATACCAAAACTAAATACAAAGGATTACAAGTTAATGTAGGTTACAAATTCGATAAACTAAGTCCTTGAGGGTCCTTAGCTTCCGGCTGGTTTCTCTCTTCCTTCCTTGCTTCCTGAAACGGCGTAACAAACCTAGCCCCGGGGCCTTCCGGGTGATGGCCCTCCGACGCTCAAGTCAGTTACAAAGACAAATGAATCTAGAGAGAGAAAAGAGAGAGAAAAACCTTTTTTGTAGTGTTTTTGTGTGTGTGTGTGTGCTTAGTGATTTTTAGGGTTTTAGTTGCCTTTTATACTTATCTCAGATTTGTCTTCTTGTGCCCCCGCTCCGTACAGTACGGCCCGGGGTGGGCCATACCTGCCCGTCCCGGGTGGATCATTGGGTTCCTTGGTATAAGAAATGCCCCGGTCCACATTCCACCCGGCCCTATTTTGGCGGTCAGGAGAGATGGGTGGATCGAAGTGCGTGGGCACCTTCCAGGCCCTAAAGTCTAGCTGGTCCTAGTGTGTCGGACCCGGGAGAAGTCACCCCCAACAACTGCCCCCATACAGGGGAGGTCACCGGCCTGCCCTGTATGTCTTGTCCTTAATCGCAGATTATCTCTCACGGTCCCGGACAAGTAAACCCTTCTTCCATTCATGCTTCCTGACCTTGTGCTCCCTCCGCTCCGCTCAGGGGTGGTGTGTTGAGTACGCTTTATTTTGGCGCAACTTTTGAATTCCAAACTCCAAGGTGGGCGACGTTTTACCTCCCCTGACCCGACACGTGTTGCTCTAAGGGTAGAGGTGCACTATGCACTCCTTTTCCTATAAATACCCCTCTATTTCATTCACTTTCCCCCTTTACTCGCTTTCGAAACGCCTTACACCCTCTCGAAAACTCTCTAAACTTCCTTAAATCCGATTTGCATTTCATTCTCGCCTCGCCTCGCTTTTGATTGCATCCTTGCTTGCGCTTTTTACAAAAGGTAATTTTCGCGTTTGATTTCACATTTCATTCCCATAGTAGAGAACAATGAGTGTGTCGGCCGATTCATCTTCTAGAACAGCTTCGGATTACAACATAGTGACGGACTCGGAAGTAGGTCCTGAGATCGAGGACTTGACCCTGGGTCGGGAGGGGGAGACTGACATGGAGGCCCAGGCTGGGACCTCTGAGGCCGGACCTTCTCAGGCCGGACCTTCCCAGGCCGACCTCTCGCATGTGCGAATTTTGGAGCAGGCGGTATTCCAGATTCCTATGAACACTAGGATTAACCTAGGTTTTAGGGACTTTCTTCTAGAGAAAAACTGCCCTGAGCGGGCGGCCGAACATTATAATTTACCCGAGAAGTGGGAGTTCGTCGTGCCGGGAACACACCAACACGTGGTTCGTCCTCCGGACCTTCATACGGCCGTGTACTTGAAGAATCTGGAGCATGGGCTTCGATTTCCCCTCCACCCCTTCATCGCTAAAGTGCTAGAGCGGGCGAATATAGCCATATGCCAGATGACGCCGTTTGGCATGAGGATTATAGTTGCCTTTGCCTGGACGTGTCTGTATCTGGGCTTTCCCCTCTCGATAAATCTGTTCCGCCGCCTTCACCACTTCCTACTGCACCAACAAATCGACAAAGGATGGTGGTCGCTAGTCACCGAAGCCTGACTTCGACTCATTATCCGCCTAACGACTTCGATGAAAGGGTGGAATGAGCGGTGGTTCTTCCTCAAGTCTCCGTGCCTTTTGACCACCCCGCCGCTTTCACAACGACGTGAGGTGTCGCCTTGAGACCCGGTGAGTGGGTTCCGGAGAAGTTCTTTCTTGGAAGGACGTTCCTCCGACCAAAGAGGAATCGAGGTCGCGCCTATTTCAAGGCCTACAAAGTGGGGAAAGATTGGTTCCCCAAAATTGGCTTCCTCGTGGATACGATCTCGGAAGACAAATTCTTGAGTGTGGTCGGCCTGGTCCGGCCGCCTTAAAGCGAGTAGCGAGTAGGGTGGCCAGGAACTTAGCGTTATTGTTACCTTTGCTTGTTCGTTTTCATCTTATTTTTCCGCCTTCTGCTCGACCTAGTCTTGTTTCTTGCAGCGATCTCGACTACGACCGGGACTTAGCATCTATCGGCTTGACGCAAAGAACCGCCCGCTGAGCAAACGCCGCCAGATTTGAAGCGCGCAAGCCTACTTTGAGAGAGGCGATAATGCAGGTGAGGTTCAGATGGACCAATGGGCGTGAAACGTGTTACTTACAAACCGCAATGGGAAAGGGAGGCCGAGCAAAGAGCACAAATGGCCAGATCTGCTTTCATCCCCCATCCGCAGCCTGGAAGACAACATTGCCCGATCTGCGCTCGTGAGGACGCATCTGGTTGCGCAGGGAATTCCTCTCCCAAGCCCGCCAAAGAGGTCTGGGTTCTCCAACCTCTCGTGGTCCTCGACGCCATCATTGTGAGTCGAGTCTCCCCACTCGGAAGATCTCCAGACCGCAAGAAGCGAAAGAAGGTTAGCTCCACGCTCCGTGGGAGTCTGTCGAGGGACGCCTGACGCGTCCTTCGGACGGTCTTTCCTCCGTCTTTCCTATCGGTGGAGCAGTGATATTTACAATCCGCTCTCTTTCTCCATCCAGGCTCTTCCTCCAAGGCCAAGGCGTCACGCCAGACCAAGTTTCGAGAGCTGTCCGGTCGGGATGATAAAGTGGGGCGCTCGGCGGGTTTCGTTGAAGAGACCCCACCTATTGCCGGGGGCCTTGCCATCCAGGCTGCGGATATGGCCATGCAGCTCCGCCGCAACGTGCATTCATTTTGTAAGTTCACGCTGAGATCTGGCGAAGCTCGACCGCCATGGCGCGAGGCGGCCTCCACCGAGGCCAACAAAGAGATGATGGAGGCGGCTGTCCGCCTGAAAAAGGCCATAAAAGCCCGCGTGCAAGAGACCGCCGCCTTGAAGAAGGAGGTGTCGACTCTCCTGGGCCAGCTGAAGGAGAAGGAGCTCCAGCTGGGGGAGCTCTCCAAGGAGAAAGAGAGCCTGGCCCTCCAATATACAGAGGTCTTTGAGGGCCGGGATGCTGCCATTGCCCGGGCGAGGCGCCGAGGCCGAGAGGTCGGGCGACAGGCTAGGCGCCCATCCGAGCATGAGATGGAGAAGATGAAGGCGGCCCATCAGGTTGAGCTCGCCCAGGTTCGTGCCAACTCCTTTTATGACGGGGTTGACTTTGGGTCCAACGAAACGAAAGGATACATCGACAAGGTCGATCCCAATTTCAACTTTGACCGTCTCGCTGAGCTTGAGGAGGCTGCGGACCGGGAGAGGGAAGCGAAGAAGAAAGCAGCCGGCGGCGATGCCGGTTGCTAGGAACTCGCCATTGTCTTCGTGATCTTCTGCTCGCCGGGTGATCTGATAAGTCTCCCCTTAGCCTACATTTTGTCTGTATTTTAGCTTCTAATAAGACTCAAGCCAGTCTGGAGTAGGCGGGCCTCCTGGTGAGGACGGTTGCCGGTTCTGGTAGGTCATTTAGTTCTACTTCTTTTTTCGCTTATTTAAATTTGCTCCTACCGAGCATGTGGAGTCTGGGGAAACAACCTTGTAATATACTCTTTTATCAATGTTAGTTTCTAACTTTTGCTTTTCCACACTTAGCTTATTTTGCTGTGTTTTCAATCGTATTATTTTATTTTCGCTATTCTTACCGGGGCCGGGTGATTTTCCCACACTTAGCTTATTTTGCTTTCTCCATACTTAGCCTGTTAGTTCCGCTTACATTTATATTGACGTCTGCCGCTGCCGAGTAGCTTTTCTATACTTAGCTTATTTCTATCTTGTTTTCACTCATGCTATTATCTTTCGGGACCGGGTAATTTTAGGCGTATTCTTCCTTGTTATTATCTCTCTCTTAATGCTTGTACCGTTTTTGCCGTTTGTGCCGGGGCCGGATAAAATTGTTTGGTCCCAGCTTCTACTCATACTTAGTCAAATTTCTAGCTTTCTCGTTGTGTTGTCAATACCGGGACCACGCACTGCTTAGTGTCCGGTGATTGTGACTACTCTTCCGTGCGTTCATACACTTGCCCCCGACGACCACGAATGAGCATTGTGCAAGGCCATACGCAGGGCGCGAGTCGCCCAGGCCCCAGGCCCGGACTCTCAAGGCGCGATGTTCATCCTACGTAGGCATGGGAGGTCCGCAGCCGCCACCGGCTACAAGGCCGGCATCAGACACTGTGGTGAGAGCAGCCTAGGCACGTGGGCCATCATAGACATCCCGGCTCTTTTGCATTTAGGGCACCCTCATCCGGGCCCGACGACGCCGGATGAGCATTGTGCAAGGCCATACGTAGGGCGCGAGCCGCCCAGGCCCCGGGCCTGGACTCTCAAGGCGCGATGTTCTTCCAGACGTGGCGATGGGTCGCCATGAGGTCTTACCCATGGGAGGTCCGCAGCCGCCACCGGCTACAAGGCCGGCATCAGACACTGCGGTGAGAGCAGCCTAGGCACGTGGGCCATCATAGACATCCCGGCTCTTTTGCATTTAGGGCACCCTCATCCGGGCCCGACGACGCCGGATGAGCATTGTGCAAGGCCATACGTAGGGCGCGAGCCGCTCAGTGCCGGCCTGGACTCTCAAGGCGCGATGTTCTTCCGCACGTGGCGACGGGTTCCGCGGAGGTCTTACCCATGGGAGGTCCGCACCGCCACCGGCCATAAGGCCGACATCGAGACATCATGCGGTGAGCGGCCTAGGCACGTGGGCCATCATAGACATCCGGCTCTTTTGCATTTAGGGCACCCTCATCCGGGCCCGACGACGCCGGATGAGCATTGTGCAAGGCCATACGTAGGGCGCGAGCCGCCAGGCCCCGGGCCTGGACTCTCAAGGCGCGATGTTCTTCCGTACGTAGGCACGGGTTGCCGCGGAGGTCTTACCCATGGGAGGTCCGCAGCCGCCACCGGCTACAAGGTCGCAGATCGACATCGGTGAGAGCAGCCTAGGCACGTGGGCCATCATAGACATCCCGGCTCTTTTGCATTTAGGGCACCCTCATCCGGGCCCGACGACGCCGGATGAGCATTGTGCAAGGCCATACGTAGGGCGCGAGCCGCCCAGGCCCCGGGCCTGGACTCTCAAGGCGCGATGTTCTTCCGTACGTAGGCACGGGCTGCCTGGGAGGTCTTGCCCTTCTCCGGTCTTTTATGTCTTTAGCCGCCCGGCTTGTTCTTGCCGCCTGCTCCAGGCCTAGGATATTGGATGCTTATCCTCCTTTTCTGAAAGTGTTAGCAAAAATTTTCAAAAGTTCCCATTTTGAATCGGACTATCGTGATTAGTCGAGGTCGGGGTAGTCCCCTCCTTGCCCTGGCCGCCTTTTGTGTGATGCAAATCTAAACAAATCTCGGGCAAAATTCTACTAAAAGTTTACCAAAAACTTACAAAAGCCCGCGGTGTCAACATTCCTGATCACTCGCGTTACAAATGTCTATACGTTGCCTCGTTAAAACCTTCCCGTGGAAAACCCAGTGGGACAAAACCACGGGTAAGGAAAAAGAGTACAACGCTTACACGTAATATTTCTTTAACGTATCAGAGTTCCAATGGGACGGGAGGTCGTGGCCGCTCATATCTCTCAGCATGAAGGTCCCCTACGCTTTATCTCTGTGATCTGATAGGGCCCCTCCCTGGTGGCTGACAACTTCCCGTGAATGTTCCCTTTCCCGGTAGCGGATGCTCGTCTTAGCACCAGGTCTCCCAGCTCAAACTCCCTATGCTTCACTCTTCGATTGTACATTCTCCTCATTCGGTTCTGGTAAACCGCCAGATTTTCTCTTGCCTGGTCCCGGACCTCATCTAGCAGGTCCAGCGACTCCTTTCTCGCTTGCTCATTACTGGTGGGATCGTGTAGGTCTGCTCTCGGGCTGGGTAGAATTGCTTCAATCGGGAGTAAGGCTTCGGCTCCGTAAACCATGTTGAATGGGGTATGCCCGGTGGATTCCTTGACTGTAGTTCTGATTGACCAAAGCACGCTTGGCAACTCATCGGCCCATGCCCCCTTGAGCTCGTCCAGTCGTTTTTTCATGCCGCCCAACATTTGTTTGTTGGCGGCCTCGGCTTGTCCGTTGCTCTGCGGGTGGCAAACTGATGAGTATGCGACAATTGTCCCGTTCCGCTTTAGCCAGTCCCGCATGTTGTCATTGTCAAACTGCTTCCCGTGATCAAATACCACTACCTTGGGCACCCCAAACCTTGTGATTACGTTTCTCCAGATAAACTTTCTCACAGCCTGCTCAGTGATGGTCGGGATAGCCTCTGCCTCTATCCACTTGGTGAAGTAGTCAATAGCCGCTACTACGTACTTCCTGCCCCCGGTGGCCGTTGCGAACGGACCCAGTATGTCCATCCCCCACTGGTCGAAAGGTACCGGGCTCAGGACTGGTCTGAGGTCCCTGGCGGGGAGGTGGATGTCCGGGGCGAAGATTTGACACTGCCGGCACCGCTTACTTAATTCCTTGGCATCTTTTAGCATGGTGGGCCAAAAGTAGCCGGCTCTCAATGCTTTGTGGGCTAGCATACGCCCGGTAACGTGGTGACCGCAGACCCCTGAGTGTATGTCGTTTAAAATGAATTCAGCGTCCAGGCCCCCTACGCACTTTAGTAGCGGGGCTGAGAATGATCGCCGGTAGAGCTCTCCGTCTACGAGGATGAACCATGGGGCTAGCCTCTTCAGCTTGGCTGCCTCAATCTTGTCTCCCGGGATTTCTCCCTCCAGCTTGTATTTCAATATCGGCCTATCCACCATCGCCTTCGAGATGGCATTGATCGTTAACACTTTTTTGCCGGGATATCGGCTTCAGAATCGCTTTTGACTTGTTGTCCGTGTAGCCGGGCGAAGTTTGGCAAGCGCGGCCCGCTTTGTTGTTTTGGACTGGGATATGATGAACTTGAAAAGATTTCAGTCCGGAAGTCAGGGCTTTCGCTCTCTGGAGGTATAACGCCATCCCTTCTTCCCGGGCCTCGTATTCCCCGTTAAGTTGGCTCGCCACCAGCTGCGAGTCCGTTCTCGATTCGATCTCTTACGCTTCTATGGCCTTTGCGATTCCAGCCCGCCAAAGACCGCCATACTCAGATTCATTGTTTGTGGCGGAAGGCAAATTTTAGGGCATGCTCAAACTTCGTGGTCCTTCAGGATCGATGATCACCACTCCGCCCGGAGCCATGGATGGTGGCCGATGCCTCAGATATACCGCCATACTCCTTTGGTGCATCCCCTGGCCGGGTGGGTGCACTCGGCAATGAAATCTGCTAGGCCTGGGCCTTGATTGCCGTTTCTTCCGGGTGTAGGTTATGCCGGCTGACACCAATTGCCCACTTGAGGAGTCTCACGGATTTTTCAAATTTTTCAAGTGCTTTCTCCAGGGCCGGTCTGCAGGCGCACTTCCACCGGGTGAGCATCAAAGTATGGTCTGAGCTTCCGAGTCGCTATAACAACAGCGTACGCGACTTTTTCGATGATCGGGTAGTTTCTTTCCGACTGTCCTAACGCATGACTGACGAAGTAAATTGGTTGTTGTTGTTTTTCTTCTTCCCGCAGATGATCGCCGATATTGCACTCGCGGTCACCGCGATATACAAGATTAAAGTTTCGTCTGCGACCGGTCTTGCCAAAGTAGGGAATCTTGTAAGGTGTCTCTTCAACTGTTCGCAAGCCTCGCCCCGCTCCTTCCCCACACAAACCTCTTGTTTCCTTTAGGACCTGGAAGAACGGTGTGGACTTGTCAGCGGTCCGGGAGATGAACCTGGATAATGCTGCCATCCTCCCGGTCAGAATTTGACTGTCCTTAATTGTCTTCGGCGCCGGCAGGTCTAATATGGCCTTGACTTTTTCGGGGTTGGCGCCAATCCCTCTTGGTGACCAGTACCCCGAAACTTCCCGACCAGGACTCCAAAGGTACACTTCTTGATTCGGCCATTTGGTATTCTCTCGAGCGAGGCGAACGCTTCTCTCAAGTCTTCCAGGTGTTTCTCATCGGACTTACTTTTCACAATTGCATCGCCCACATATACCTCCATGTTTCTCCTTCGCTTTTGCAAACACGGCATCCACCACCGGGCCGGTACGTGGCCCTGCGTTCTTGAGTCCGAACGGCATCATCTTGTACATGTAGACCCCGTGTCCTCGTGATGAAGGCGCACCGGGCCTGGCTTTCTTCTCGGACAGATAAACTTGGTGGTATCCCGAGAAGGCATCCAGGAAACTTCGTGGTCGAGTGGCACTGGTGGAGTCCACCAACCGATCAATCTCGCAACGGTAGCAGTCTTTGGGAACGCCTTGTTTAGATTTGTAAAATCAACGCACATTCTCCACGCCGGACGCTTTTTCACCATTACCACGTTAGCCAACCACTCGGGATAGTCACAACGCTCAATGAAACTGCCTCCAACAACTTGTTTATTTCTTCGAGAATAGCCGCCCTTTTCCGCACTCATGGGCGCGGCCTGCCGCTTGATTGGTTTGTAGTGGGGTTAACGCTCACCGGTGTACAATTACTTCCGGGCTTATCCCCGGCATCTCCGCCGCTGAGTAGGCAAACACGTCCTTGTTTTCTTCCAAGATACTAATCAGACTGTCTTGGAAGCCGGGGTCTAGCTCCGCCCCGATGATTACACTTCTTCCCGGTGACAGCTCAATTTCTGTTGTCTCGCTTTCCGGTCCCGGAGTCACATCCAGACCCTGCTTCTCCTTTTGTTCCGGGAGCTTCACCTCTGCCACTGTCTTCTGCTTGGTTCCCCGGGCCGATAAGGAATTGCAGGATCTCCCGGCCTTCTGGTCGCCATAAACTTTCCCCTCGGTCCAATTGTCCGTTACATAAACCATAGCCAGCGCTCGAATTGACACAACAGCATGAATGTGGTCCAAGGTGACCCGGCCGATGAGGGCGTTGTACGCTGATGGGGCGTCAACGACCACGAAGCTTGCGTCCACGCTTCGGGCCATATCTTCCTCCCCTATCGTGACCGGCAAGGTTATCGTCCCCATTGGTCGGATGCCGGCTCCGGCGAAGCCATACAGCGAGCCTATGTATGGTGTCAGTTGCTCCTTCTTTAGACCTAACTTCTCGAATGTCTCCCGGTACAGGAGGTTGGTGCAAGCTCCGGTATCTATCATGCACCTGTGGACCAGATGGGGTCCGATGTCCATGGAGATCACCAACGGGTCGCTGTGCGGGTAAGAGACCCGTTGATAGTCTTCCTGGCTAATGGTCAAGTCCGGGATGGGAGGTTTTGGTGCTATCCTCTCGGCTGAATATATGCCCATCCTAGACTGCTCACGTTTCTCCGCCTTTCTTTTCCTTCCGGACAAGACTGACTCTTCCGTCCCGGCGATCATATGGATTTCGCCTATTCTTTGCTTGTTCTTTTTCGGACCTGCTTGGCCCGGATCACCACTACCTTCGCCACCATCTCTGTCTCGCTTGTCCTTAACAAAGCGGCGCAAGGTGCCTTCTTTGTACCAGCTTCGACCTCGTGCTTTAAGGATCTGTGATGTTCAGATTGCATGGCCATTGCTGGTGGTATTCGCAGAAAACCGACTTATCGTTCCCTGGGTGTTTCTGCGGTCGAGGGGCGGCCCACTTGATTTCGTTTTTGGTCAGCTCAAAAATTTCCGCCTGAGACCTGATGAGTGGTGTGTAGTGGGTCCATTGCTGGAACTGCTGGTTATTTCCCTGCTGGCCTCGGCCGTCCCGGTTATCCCGGCGGTCGTTGTGATTGTTATTGCTGCTGCGGTTGAAATTGCTGCGGGTGTTGTTGTTGTTGTTGTTGTTGTTGTTATTGTGCCTCCGGGGCGGTCCTTTCCATTCCGGTTGGGCTCCGCCCTGGTCCTCCTTCTTGTCACTTAACTGCCGAATGTTTTATGGAATCGCTCCTTCGCGACAAAGCCTTCACCATCTCGCGGCCGCCATCAGTCTGGCCCGTGATTGATCGGGAGACTCTTGACTCTCCCTCTTTCAAATTTCTACAGTTAAGGCATGGACCTATCTTGGAGTCCAGGTCTCTGATTTGTTGTGATTCTCTGTCAAACCGGGTCATATACTCCTTCAAATTTCTTCACTCTTCCCCGCACCACGCTCAGAGCTCCGTGAGCCACCTTCTCTCTCCTTTTGTTCCCTGCATCTTCTTTGGCGGAACACCCAAGACATGTCCTCATATCCATAGATGGAGCAGGTTGGGAGGTTACGGAACCAGGTTTGTGCAAGTCCCGTCAGTGGTCGAGGAAAAACTTTGCACCAAACGTAGTCCGTAGAGTCGTACATCATCATGTGGCTCTCATAGGCCGCCAGATGTTCCTCGGGTCCGCTTTTCCCGTCATATTGTATCGTTGGAATTTTGATCTTGGGAGGAAGAGGGTAGTCCAGCACCGAAGAGGCCAAAGGCGATTTTACTGTGATATTTACTTGTGTTGTGTCTCCTTTGGGTTTGTTGCGATTGGGCCTCTCGGTGCGGGGAACTTGAGCTTGGACACCTCCTGGGATCGAGGGTGGCGATCGACGCTGAGTGAGTATGTTCCGACTCTCTCCACGTACTATCGTTGCTTGACGTCTCATTGTCCTCATGAAAAAGCTTCTTAGGTGTCACGGATGGGATGGGATCTTTTCTTGGTGGAGACTTCTGTTGACTTTGCTCGGGAGGGGGAGTACCGGCAGGTGGTGTCTTCCTCAGTTTTTCGAGGAAAGCACTCATCATCCTTTTCTCCTCTGGAGTCAGGGGCGTGTGCAGCTCGGTCTCCAGGGAATGTCGCGGCCCCTCCTCCCGGTAGCCGCTTTCTTCATTGTTTTTCGGCTCTTGTGTAGGGTTTGACATGGCTTTTTGTAAGATTTTTGTGAAATTTTGAGACTTTCTTCGCTCGTTTTTATCTCCCTTTTTTTTTATGGTCCCCGTGTTGATGTGCTTTAGGACACATTGGGGACAATGTGTCGTTTGGTTTGGGGGGAGGAACGCTCTGCTTTTCGCTCTGCTATATTTTTGCTTTTTCTTTTTCGTTTTTCGCTTTTCCAAAAAAATCACAAAAATCCAAAAAATCAAAAAATTTCAGAAAATACCATAAAAATCAGAAAAATTCCAAAAAATCTAAATATACGTATCCCGTTCCGTTGTTTTGAGCTTGTTTTTACCTTATTTTTTCCCGACATCCCTTCCCTTGTATGCTTTGAGCTTTGGCATGTTTTATATTGTTGGTTTAGCGCTTTCGGGGATGTTGAGACGTGTTTGCAGATGATGGCATGTGCTTTTACTGTTGGCTTTATCATTTCATGGACTATAGCTACTTATATTGTGAGGTTTTGAGCCTCCTGCGGCCGGTTCATCTATCCCGGTCCCCGTGCTTATATTGAGAGTAGTTCTCCTCGTGGGGTACGTAATATCAACACGCATAAGTGTGGCCCCTATCCCGTGTTTCCCACGATTTTGTCACTTGTTTTCGCATATGAGGCTTTAGTTGATTGCTTTTCATTCACCATGTCCTTACATTGCTTTTATCCTCTCTTATTTGATCCTTATACCCTTATTCACTTGAGTTTGCTAGCTACATGCCCAAATAGCCTACCCTAGCCCAGCTAGTTATCGCTTTGCTTACTCTTGTGCTTGTCCTTCGGGTTTTGATCATGCTACGACTTGCTGATGTCGTGTGCTTGAGAGTGATGGTGAATATGAATCGGGATTGCTGTTTCCCCGACCTTTTATGAGGTATTTTCCGCAACTATACTTATGAGTGTGCTCTTTTTGCTCAAGAAAGAAAGAATACAAAAATCTGAAAAATACAAACACAACACAAAACTACAAAAAAAAGAAAGAACATGTGTGCGCAAAAATATAAAAGTTGTTGTTGTTGTACATGAGCGAGCACTTGTAATTTGTTGTCATGTTGCGATGATGTTTAAGGAGACCGAATTGCTGATTTCGGTCCATTTTTCATGAGAGTTGGGTTCCGTTTTGGTTGGACGAGCACTTGAGTAGTACGAGTGGTTTCTAGTGGCTTAGCTCCACGATTCCATAACTATTTGATCCACCTTATCACCCTTATCCTCTCTTTGGCCTTTACACCCTCATTTCCTATGTAAGCCCTCATGTTTGCTTCGTTTTTTGTGACATTATTTGTGTACGGGAATACGAGATTCGATCCACATTAGATTGCGGGCGTGCTTCCACAAGTTGAGTAGGTGAGTGTCACTATATACTTCACCTTGTTCATCATTTGTGCTAGAGTGGAAACCGCGAGAGGTCCGTGATTTGATTGCTAGAGAGCCTTTGTTCAAGCCATGCCATTCATTCAGCGCCGTCTTGTAATTCTCATCCGTTAGCTAGCTATTTCCTTAAGTCCCATGTTGTTTCGGGATCGATTGCCATTTGCTTATGCTACTTGCGGTTTGGTGATTGTTGGGAAGTCTTCTTTTGCTCGCTTTGTCCCATCTTGTCTTCGTTTGTAGTTCGTGCCGTTCCCGTGGGGCCAGTACAAGGATATTCCTGAGGGCATTGGGGCTAGGTTTGCGGTGCGAGAGACCCAGCGCCTATACATAGCGACGCCGTATGGATCGGTTTGGTACCTTGGAGAGCGTTTGGTCTTTCAGGCAGGGTGGCCAGCCCCGGTGGTGCCTAAGGATCCGCCGAGGGTCCTGTTTGAGCGAGGGGTTTCTGCTCAGGATCGTGTAGCGTTGTATGGAGAGGGAGAGTCAGTGAGCCTCCTCTGTCCTGAGGAAGACTATGCCCATTTTGCTGAGTCTCGACTTGCTTGTGGGCCGATTGAGGTATGTGTGCTTCGGTGTTTGGGGGTGCGTAGGGTAATTTTTGCGAAAAATTTCCCTGACGTGACGTGTGCGTTTTGTATTTGTTTTGCAGGAGTTTGATCCCGAGATGGCAGAGCAGCCTGATGACTTCCTTACTACTATCGAGTATGATGACTCGGGCGTCCGTCGTACCTTTGTTCTGCCGACGTACTTGCCGGTGACTACTGACGCGGGCATGGACAGCTGGACGAGCAAGGTGAAGAAGGTATGTACTTGTGTGATTGTATGTATGTGTATAAGCCCCCAGTTTGATCGAGGTATGAAGTATATCGATGATCAAACTTGTGAGAGTTGCTTTTTGTTATCCTTCACATTTGGTTTAATTTGGGTGAAATTAAGGTAAAGTGGGGTGGACTGCGTTTGTTTTGAAATTTCCCCCCTAAGTTTGACTTAATTTGAGTGAAATTAAGGCAAAATGGAGAAAAGTGTGAACTGTGTTTGTGTTGTGTTTCACAGTGGCTAAGGAGGCGATAAGAAGCTATGGCGTATAGCCAACAGTGGAGGATGGCTTGGGCCGAGCAGACAATGTGATTGTGTCGAGCCGAGCCGAGAGGCCAGATTCGGCGTGAGTTCGGCGAGTATCGGCGCCGTCACCCCGAGTGAATTTGTGTATTTAAAGATTGTATGAATCTTCATGTACATGTCGTTGTAGCTTGAACTTTGAACTTTGTTGTAGTAGCTTGAACTTCGGTAAACCTGTTTGGTGGGCTTGGTTGAAGAAATGATATGATTCCCGAGTGGGATGCATTGATGTTCATTTTAGATTGTGAAAATGTTTTGCAAAAAGTTCATTTTAAATGCGAAATGAGCTCGTGTGAATGCGAAAAATGTTATGCGTTGACTCGTGGTAAGAATCGGAATTGCTAAAGTGAAGCGTGATGTTGATGTATGGGGAACAACGAGAGAATGTCGTAGCCCAAAGTAGGTTGTAGTGTTTTAGGAAAGACGAAATTAGGAAAATTTTGAGAAAAACCAGCCCCTGAAACCGCATAGGCTTATGCGGTTGCAAGGGGAAACCGCATAGGCTTATGCGGTTTGGTGTGCAAACCGCATAGAGCCATGCGGTTTGTTGGCCTGGCTGCTAGCGCTGTATTTCCATATTTCGGATATTGTTTTCCTATATAAGGAGAGGGGGTGCGTGCCATAATCTTCATTCATAATCACTTCTCTTCTTTGTTTTAGGTTTTTGCTTTCACAAATATATTGGGTATATTTATAAAAGTTTTTTTTTTTGTTCAAAAAAATGGAGGAGCATTTTGATGCTCTTTTGAAGAGGTGGACGTCTTCCTTGAGTTCGGGGATGAAGAAGGCGGTGTATGATGACGGTGCGGGTGTTTTTATTGGCTTTCGTCAAATGAAAGTCGATGTAGACTTCCTTGATTCGTGCTTGGATTATTGGGATCCTAGCTTGCATGTTTTTAGGTTTCCCGGGGGAGAGGTGTGCCCTTTGATGGAGGAGTTCTCGGCCATTGCTGGATGGTCGAAACGGACTACTCCTGTGGTCGTTAGGAGTGAGCTTTGTTACAACGGGATGTTGCGAAACTTCCTTGGGATGACAAATGCTCATGCTGCAGGTTTGTTTGAGGGGGGCAAGGTAAACATGCTTCTCTTGTGTCAACGATATATGAATAAGGCTGATACTAGTATTTCGGACCGTTCTAGGCGGAGGGCCCTTGCTTTTTGTTTGGTTCATCGTTATGCTTTTGCGGGGTCCATGCCAGATGGTGTGTTCGGGAACGCGAGGTATGCTCGTGTTGTCGAAGAGATGGAGCGAGGACATGATCCTTCTGCGTTGATCCTAGCGGAGACTATACTGGGCTTAGACGACCGTTATGCTAATCGTCTGAGCTCGTACAGGGGTTGCGCTAGGATTCTCAACGTTTGGCTCATGGAGAGGCTGAGTGTGTATAGAGCTCTTCCCCTTGGAGGTGTCTTCAAGGCGGCGGGGACGACGTCTCGGAAGATGGATTGGGCTAACCCTCGGGAGCGTTCGCTAAACTACTACCGGTGGTTTGTGAAGGAGAGCAGCATTCGTTGGTATGTTTCGTGGTGGGGCATTACGGAGGTAACGGCACCGTCGGTGGCGAACGCGGCTCGCGGGTTGATGTTGTGCGGGTTTGAACGGGGTGTATGGATTCATCCTCTTCGCTTGAAGAGGCAAATCGGGCTTGCGCAGACTATTCCGGATCAGGATACGCAGGTTGGAGGGGTTGTTGTCCTAAACAACCAGATGATTGATGCTTGGATCCGAGGGTGGTCGGATCGTGTTACTTGGGTCAGGCGTGAGCATATAGAGTCTAGCCGCAGTTCACGGACTTCTATACATGCGGTGGTACTGCTCCAATGATCCTAAGGAACGTGAGAATCAAAGGAGGAGGGAAAGAATGGGCCAAGGCCCTCCTTGGCGTATGAGGCGGTCTTGAAAGGAGGGACTATGGCGATCTTTGTCTTTGTTGGTGCAGTGTGTTTCTTCGAGACCGGCGCGGGAAAGGCTTGGACCAGAAGGTGGCCGTTAAAGATCGCTTAGGGCCAAGGATCGAGGAGCCCCTGATTGAGCGGGATGAGGTTCCGATCGAGCCCTGTGTTTGAGAGATCTACTCCCGTCCTTAGGTCGAAAGTTGTGGCGGATCGGCCTCTTGAAGATGAAGAGGTCAACCCGAAGCGTCGGAAAAAGACTTGATTAGTTTGTTGTGTTTAGTTTAGAAAGATTCCTCTATTTAAATACATGTTTTAGATTTGGATAAAGGGCTAAGGAGGCTTGTTCTAGCTCCTTTCTAAATGCATGGAAAATTCTAAATAAAGTAATAAAATAGAATTTATTTGCTTTTGCCTTGTCTCGTTGCTTTCTTTGTTTTGTTTTGAAATGTTCTCGACCTTTTAAGCTTGAACACTTGTATTTTGTCTCAAATCCTCGACCTTTTAAGCTTTGGACTTGTGCGTTTTGTTTTGTCTTAAATCCTCGACCTTTTAAGCTTTGGATTCACTTTGTTTGACTTGTTCCGTCTTTAAGTCCTCGACCTTTTAAGCTTTGGACTTGGATTTGTGTTTTGTTTTGTGTTGACTGTGTTTCGACCTTTTAAGCTTTGAGCGTGTCATTTTGTGAGTGCAAAACCCTCGACCTTTTTAAGCTTTGGGCATGCGTGCTAGAAAAAGTTCGGTTGTACTTTTGACAAGCTGCCTACGTATCTGCGTTTGAATCTGAGAATCAAACCGGCGTGGAGTTCGTGTGATTCGGTTGAGCTCTTTGCAAAGTCGCCACGTATCCACAAAGGCGTGGAATCAAACCGAGCGTAGTTCACTCATGCGAGCGAGTTTTGTCCTTTTTGTGAAGTACATTGCAAATTTGTTTAAGGGTAGTATTTCTTGAGTTGATCAAGATTTGTTGGCGCCTAAGTCTTGACCGTCAAGGTCGATTAACGCATCGCTTCCTCCGGAAGGATGTCTTTGACCAAGTACGGCCCGGCCCAATTGGGTTTGAATTTCCCCCTTGGGTCGACTGGTAATGGTGCTCGGACGGATTTGAGTACTAGGTCACCCACTTTAATGTTTCGTGGTTTGACCCGTTTGTTGTAGGCGCGTTGTAGGCGAGATTGATACATTCGGACTGTACTTAGTGAATGTAGTCGTCTTTCGTCTAAGAGAATGAGTTGTTCGTAGCGTTCGCGTGCCCATTCGGCTTTAGGAATGTTCCGCTTCCATGAGGATCCGGCGATTGCATTTCGATTTCTACGGGTTGAACGGCTTCCATTCCGTAGGTTAGGAAATAGGGTGTCATGCCCGTGGGTGTGCGGATTGTGGTGCGATATCCCCATAATGCAAATGGGATTTTGTGGGGCCAGTCGTGGCAGGTGTCGATCATCTTTTTAAGGATTGATACGACGGTTTTGGTTGTCGCCTCAACCGCGCTCGCTGGTTTGCGGTCGATAGGGTGATGACTTGTGTCGTTGTATTTTGTATTTGAGAAGAAGTGGCTCGACTTCTCCTTGAAAGTGCGTGCCTTGGTCACTAATGAACTCGTGTGGTATGCCATAGCGACAAATGATGTTGTTTTGTATGAATTTTGCGACTTCTTTTGTGCCTAGCTTGCGGTACGATGCGGCTTCGACCCATTTGGTGAAATAGTCGATGGCCACGAGGATGAAGCAGTGTCCTCCTGCTCCTACGGGTTGTACTTTGCCGATGACGTCGATGCCCCACGTGGAGAAAGGCCATGGCGAGGTTAAACTGTATAGTGGTGAAGGAGGGATGTGTTGTACGTTTGCGAAGATTTGGCAATTATGACAATGTTTGACATATTTTGCGCAGTCGGCTTCCATGGTTGTCCAATACCATCCTAGCCTTATGATTTGTTTGCACATGGCTCGTGCGTTCATGTGTGGTCCGCACTCGCCATCGTGTACTTGGGACATAATATCGTGTCCCTTTTTGTGATCGACACATAAGAGTAGTGTGCCTTGGGGTGTCTTTTTGAGTAGTTTGCCCATTTCCAGCACGAATTGTGACGATAATAGGCGTAGGGCTCGCTTGGCTCGTTTGTCAATGTTTGGTGGGTATTCACCGTTTGTTTTGTAGTTGATGATTGCTTGGTACCAAGGGTCGGTTTGTTCTTCCTCGGCTTCAATGTCACAGATGTAGGCGGGTTCGTTCCGTCGTTCCACGACAATGGGGAGCGTTTCCATCCCCGGGGGGATGTTGATCGATGGCGAGTTTGGATAACGCAGCGTCGGCGGGTGGTTTTCTTCGCGTGGGAGGTGTATGAATTCTACGTGATAGAATTCATTTATGAGTTCTTGTATTTTGCTTTGGTATAGTGCCAGGTTTTCATTAAGTATCTTCCATGCTCCGGATACTTGGTTGATTATGAGGGAGGAGTCCCCATAGACTCTTATATTGCGGGCGTTGAGTACAAGCGCTGCTTGGAGACCGTGCAAGCATGCTTCGTATTCTGCTGCGTTGTTTGTTACGTCGAAGTCCAGTTTAATGGATAAGGGTGTGTGTTCGCCATTTGGGGATATGAGAAGTATTCCTACTCATGACCTCGATAGTTGGATGAACCATCAAAGTATAATTCCCATTGTTCTTGGTTGATGTTGTAAATCCCGTCGTCTGGAAGGGATGTGGTGTCTATGATTGGTTGCTCGGTGATTGCATTTTCGGCTAGGAAATCGGAGACTGCTCGTCCCTTGATTGCTTTGAGGGGTACGTACTTAAGATCGAATTCGGCTAGGAGCAATGTCCATCTGGCCATTCGTCCGTTAGGTACAGGTTTCTCGAAGAGGTATTTTACGGGGTCCATTGTGGAATATACCCTTGTTTGATGTGCTAGCATATAGTGACGGAGTTTTTTGGATGACCATACTAAGGCTAGGCAACTCTTCTCGACGGGTGAGTATCGAGTTTCGTATTTGAGTAACTTCACGATGTAGTAGATCGCGCGTTCTTCGCCGTTGACTTCTTGAGCGAGCATGGCGCCCATGGCGGTGGGTGTTGTTGTAAGGTATAAGGATAAGGGTAAACCTTCTTGGGGTGGTTGTAGAACCGGCGGGTTAGTTAGCAATTCTTTGACCTTGTCAAATGCTTTTTGACATTCCTCGTCCCATTCAACGTGGTCGGTTTTCTTGAGTTTCTTGAAAACTGGTTCACATATCATGGTGAGTTTGCTGATGAAGCGTGAGATGTATTGGATTTGGCCTAAGAAACTTCGAATCTCGTCGAGGTTCTTCGGGGGTTGCATTTCGAGGATTGCTTTGACTTTCGAGGGGTCGACCTCGATGCCTCTTTGGCTCACTACGTGTCCTAGTAGTTTACCGGATTTAACTCCAAAAGTACATTTTTGGGGGTTGAGGCGCATTTTGTATTGCCGTAGGCGAGTGAAGAACTTGCGTAGGTTGGTGATGTGACCACTTCTCTCCTTTGATTTTACGATCATATCGTCGACGTAAACTTCGACTTCTTTGTGCATCATGTCGTGTAAAAGGGTTGTAGCGGTGCGTTGGTATGTAGCGCCAGCATTGGTTCGGCCGAAGGGCATAACTGTGTAGCAGTATGTCCCCCACGGTGTAATGAAGGTCGTCTTTGCCATGTCTTCAAGTGACATTTTGATTTGATTGTAGCCTGCGTAGCCGTCCATGAAGGATAGGAGGGCGTGATCGGCGGTGTTGTCGACTAGGACGTCCACATGGGGTAATGGAAAGTCATCTTTGGGACTAGCTTTGTTCAAGTCACGAAAGTCAACGCATACTCGAATTTTGCCATTCTTTTTCAGGACTGGGACCATGTTCGAGACCCATTCAGGATATTCGATGACTTGGATGAAACCGGCTTGTAGTTGCTTCTCGATTTCTTCCTTGACCATAAGGGACCATTCGGGACGTAGTCTTCTTAGCTTTTGCTTGATGGGTTTGTAACCGGGTTTGATGGGGATGCGGTGCTCGGCGATGCTTCGTTCGATGCCGGGCATGTCTTTGTATGACCAAGCGAATACGTCCTTGAATTCGCTTAGGAGTTGTGTAAATTGGGTGCGCTCGTGTTCGTCTAGTGAGGCTCCTAGTTGTAGTTCCCTTGGTTCTTCGGGGGTTCCCACGTTTATGGTTATGGTTTCCTCGATGATAGGGTCCTGTGTTTTGGGAGAAACAATGTTTGCAATGTATTTGTTTAGAGATTGTTCATTTTTATCGCATGAGTTAGTGCCTTTTGATTTGTTTGTTGTTTGTTGATTGTTAGACGTTTGTGCTTTGTTGTTTGTTTTAGCTTGAGACAAGGCGTAAGCAAATTTATTCATTTCATTATTTTGAGAAGAATTATTCGACAATTCAGAAAATTGCTTGGAGCTAGCCTCCGTAAAAAGAAAGTCTAAACTAAAGCTAGAGTTCAGGATAGATGGGCTCGACGGGTGACCCGACACTTAGAGCATTAGAAGTTAAAAGAATTTCTTCTTCTTCTTCTTCGTCTTCGCTGTTTGAGGAGCTGCTTGAGCTGCTTGAGTTGCTTGGGGTGCTTGAGTTGCTTGGGGTGCTTGCCTCTTTGTTTTTGAGGTTGGTGATGTGGTCGAAAAGTGGTCCTTCACCGGTGATAAGCTGAAAATGGTGGCCTTGTGCATCGGTCCACTTCAGCGTTTTATACCATCCATTAAGGGTTTTATCAGTGGCGTCGGCTATCAGTTGGTTAGGGTCAAAACGTCGATCGCGCATAATAGTGGCGACGATCTCTTCATTTCTGATGCCCGGTGGGGTCCGAGGTGCATTATGCTCGACCTCACTAGAGTAGCAGGCTTCGGATGTGTGGATGAGGTCTCGAAGGGAGGTGTTTAGTCGACTTTTCCTCCTGGGGTGAAATATGCGTCTAAGTCAAGGATGTAAGGTTGTAGGGTAACCTTGTGGGTTGACTTTCGTTTTTGGACTTCTTTGACCATTCGCTCTTGGTCACCGTCCTTGGGTTTGTAGCCTAGGCCCATGGTGAGCCAAAGGCTATTGTTGTTTGTTGTTTTGAAGGGTTTGTAGGTTTTGATTGGTGTGCAGCGTGATGGCGCCAACTTCAAGTCGAAACCACATAAGTCTTCATGCGGGTTCACCACAATTTCGGCGGTGGGCTCTTTTGGTGTATCGAAAAGGGCTCGGAAGTTTGAGGCATTCAAGGTTATGACTTCCTCGTTGAGAGGGATCTTAACCTTTTGATGTAGAGTAGGTTACGGCCTTGGTGGAGTGAATCCATGGTCGCCCCAGAGTATGTTATAGGAAGGGGTCATGTCGATGACTTGAAACTTCGACTTTTCTTTCTATGGGACCAAGCATTATGTGAAGAGAAATGGTTCCTTTCACGTGACGTCGGGTTCCGTCGAAAGCTTTGACTCCGTCCATGCTTGGGGTGAAGTCTTTGTCGGATAGGCGGAGACGGTGTGCGGTGGCCAACGGTAAAACATTGATCGCAGAGCCGTTATCAACAAGGGACACGGCAAAGTTTTCTTCATACATTCAACGCCGATGTATAGAGGCGAGGTTGTGGTTTGATCCAAATGCGGGAGATCGTCGTTTGAGAAGGTGATAGCTCCCAGAACCAATCCCTAGTGACATGGCTGACCATTTGGCCTGGAGAGATCTCAGCTTCTGCACATGCTATTTGCAGGGCGCGAATGAATGCATTCCTATGTTCAGCTGAGTCTCGTAAAAGGGCCCAGATGGAAACATCGGCTTTTGTGCGAGCGAGTTGCTTTGAAGCACCTCACTCGTGTTTGGTGGTGGGATTCTTTGTGGATGTAGAGGTGTGCTTGTGGAAGGAGCGTCTTCCTGGACTACGGCCTTGCCTTTCTCGGCCGCGATTGCTTTTCCGGCATGTTCAATGCGTGAAAATATTTTGATAAGGGCGACCAGGCGTGTGAGGTGTGAAACCTCGTCTTGGTTTTTCCTTCTCTGCTTGCCCTTTTCTTCTTGATCTTTACTTTCGTCGCTTGCCCTTCATTTTCTTTCCTTCTTGTTGCGTTTGTTTTTATTCGAGGAAGGAGTAGTCGGGTGATGAGCTACCGTTTTGATAGGGGGTGGCCACTCTTCGCCTTCGTCATCACTGAACCAGACCCCATTGATTTGGTTGTTGGTGGGTGTGACCAAGTAGGAGCAATCCATGACGGTCTTTGATCCGAGGAAGATTGCGGGTTGTCATAGATTGTGGGGTTGCTTTGGGCTCAGGGCAATTTCAATGAGTTCTTGAAATTCTCGGCGTCGCCAGTAATCAAAATGTTTTAAGCCACTCGGGTCGTGAGCTACCGAGAAAGGTGTACATGAGTTCGTCTTCGTGCGGAGGATTCGGAACCCGAGCAAGTAATCCTCTCCAACGGACGAGATATTGGGTGAAATCTTCCTCGTCCCTTTGGAGTTGGGTGACAAGAGTGTGGAGGGAGACATGCTTGTCGGCCTTGGAGCGTTGTTCCAAGCGTGCAACTTCGAATTGATGCAAGGCCTTCAAGTTGTCAATGTTTTTGGTGAGCTGATCAATGCGGTGACGGAGGGTTTTCAGCTTGTTGAGGTTATCCATCTTTGAGGAGCGTTTGAAGGAAGGGGTGATGATGCGATTCATGGTGAGTAGTCACCGAGTTTGAGATTTCGCTTCGCATTAGTGACACGACTCGACCCACTAGACTCACATTCATTTTAGGCATTCATTTTAGCTCATTTCTTTGTTTAGAAAGACCTTTTATGTTTGAAAAGAGGAGATTTTCGAAAAAGGTTTTGCTAGAGGAAGCTTTTGAGGCGAGGATGCGTGCGCGCGTCTCGTCTCGATGTTAAAACGTTTTGCTTTGCATCCGTCGAACTGATATCGGTGATTTGCCGAGGTGAGCTCGAGTCGGATGTGTAAAAGAGGAAGGATTCGGCTCGAGAGTGATTAGCAAGTCGAACCGAGGATGTTAAATGTAGAACCTAGGCCGTGTGACCTAGAGGATTGAAAGCCACGAGCTTGGGTTTTAATCCTTGCTCGGGTTTTTGCTTGTTAGTGAAAAAGGGAAGTTTTGAAAAAGCTTGTTTCAAAAATTCGCGATAGTTTTGTTTGAAAAGGTGTTAGATGTTAGGTTCATTTATCTTTGAAACGTTTAGGCGAGTTTTCGAAGATATGAATGCATATGCTTGTTTCGAAAAGGGACCATGGAGTGCATGGCCTCGAACTTGTACGTATGACTCAAAAAGGGTGAAAAATGAGTCAGTCGGGTACACCTCCAACTACCTCGAGTACGCTTTGGCAGATACTTAACCCCTCTATTTCCTTACGCCGGAGCGATAGGTTTTCTAGAGGGAGCACTGGGGCGGTCGAGATAATCGTTACTGACAGCCGTGGAGGGGAGAGAGGAAAGTTAGTCCTGCACGTGCTTTATCGAGTGGACAAGCCTGCGTGTTGGAACCATTTCTCAAGGGTGTAAAGGGTGCCTAGATTCCAAAAGGAATGGACTCTAAACGAATGTGCATAGCTCAAATATGTATACTTGGATTGTTCAAGGCTTTCAAGTTTCACCTCTTTATTTTTAAAAAGAAAAAGCTAGTTTTTAGTTTTAAAAATAAGATCTCCCCAGCGGAGTCGCCAAACTGTGGAACTCGGGATCGGACCCAACTCGGCGTCTTGCTTAAGGGCGGATTTTAAAGTTAAAAAAGATTAAGTTGGAAAAACCTTTAAGAACTGTTATGGAGTCGCCACCTATTTATCGCGGAAAATAGGAACCTGCTACCATGTTCTAAGCTAAAAACATGTTCTTAGATTTTGGAGCACGCCGACACCCCTAGATCTAAGGCTTGTGAAACCAGATTGGATTCGGGGTGAGGGTACTTTAGAAAAAGAGTTAATTCAAATAATGATTTATGAAAACCTTTTAGAAAAGCCTATGTAAAAATAGCCTCTACTGACCTAGAACAATCCTTGTAAGATGAAATTTGAGCTAATGTTATCACTACGTACAAGTGCGATAAGGATGTAAAAGAATGCAGATGCAGATGCAAAAAGATTGATTAAAACCCTCAGTTTAGCATGTTTAACTTGTTAACGAATACGGTTCAGTTAAAGGTCGAATTCATTGTTTAAGTTGATTTTAATGCAAGACAGAAAGGGTGCAAGATGCATGCAAATAAAATAAAGTTCAATTGTCCATTGGTTTATTTTATAAGGTCGGTTGCTTATGCGACTTTGGCGTGTCATCGGATATGGTGTGTACCCGAAGTAATAAGAACACTTGGAAGGCAAGCGCGCTCGGGTGCCAAAGCCGGGGGGGGCGCTAGAGTGTAGTCCCCTTTGTTAGTCCATAGAAAATAAGAAAAAGCTTTGATCCAAGTGGATCAATTACCTACCTTGTCCTGACGCTTCAGATCTGGGCAGAGCTTCGCTTCTTGAACTAAAAAGGAGGATGAATTCAACACGGGATGGTGTGCTGAACTCAAGGATTTGAGTGCTTGAGGCTTTTGTGGATGTGGATTTGTGTATTGTGAATTGTGTGTGAAATTGTGATGTGAAAGTATGATTTGAGGTCGAGGTATAGGGCTGTATATATACTAAAAACCTCGGAGAAATTAGGAAACTGGGGTATAAAACCAGGCCTGGAAACCGCATAGCCTTATGCGGTTGCTAGGGCAAACCGCATAGCCTTATGCGGTTGCCTCACCAAACCGCATAAGGTCATGCGGTTTGATGGCTTGGTTTTAGGGCTGCTTTCCAAGTTTCGGTTGCATAAAATCTTTGAAAGATACAGTATAATTTCGTGCGTGTGTGCCAAGAAAAGAGCTGAGATATTTCTGAGATATTTTATGATGTGCAGGGCTTTGGAGTGCGGGCCAAAGGCTTGGGTTTGGGCTCGGTTTCGGGCCCGAGACCCGGAAAAATGAAAAAGGGTGTATTTGCATAGATTTGTGAAATAAGCTAAGACGTGAAGCTGTATTTTGTGTAAGAGGGGGCTAAATAGCGGTTTTAGCTACCGGGCCTAAATTTAGGAATTTAGGAATGCTGAATTAGACCTTGTTAATGTAAAAGGGCCAATTGTAGTGCAAATGCGAAGCTCATGCCAAATGAAGCAGGACAAGGACCTAGCTAGACTCCAAATGGACAAAATGAACGTTATTTAAGTGTGATGTGATGCGACCTAAACATTTTAACATTTAAAACGACTCAAAATGAATTCGACATTAGTTAGAACCGTATAAGTCAACGTTAAAGCATGCGCAATAAAAGTCCGTGTTACATCACAGGGTTTTTGTTTGGGAGGGTACGGATATGGGTATCCACACATGTACACTTCCTCTTCTAGAATCTCATTCAAGAAGGCGGTTTTTACATCCATTTGCCATATTTCATATTCATGAAATGCGGCAACCGCTAAGATTATCCTTATGGATCGAAGCATAGCAACCGGTGCAAAGCCCTTTGCCACCAATCTAGCTTTGTAAACATCAATATGTTTATCTATGCCGAGTTTGATTTTGAATATCCATTTACACTGAAGGGGTCTCACTCCTTCAGGTAAATCTACCAAGTCCCAAACTTGGTTCTCGTACATAGAATCCATTTCTCATTTCACGGCCCCTAGCCATTGTTCAGAGCTAGGACTACTAATAGCGCCTTGTAGGTTGAGGGTTCGTTGCTTGCGAATAACAACAACTCACCCGCCTCCACGCTATTACCGAGGTAGCGATCAGGTTGATGACAAATTATTCCTGACCTACTAGGGATTACAACCGTGTTAGAAGATGAGGGAACCGTTTCCCCATTTTCTGCTTCGGTTTGTGGCTCTTGAACTCCATTAAGTTCAAATTTTCTCCCACTGCCTTCTAGAAATGTACTCATTTTCTAGAAAGACAAAGATCACGAGCCACAAACTCTTTGTTCTCGTGAGGGTTGTAGAAGTAAAATCCACACGCTTCCTTAGGAAAACCTACAAATAGGGAACCTTTCCAGTCCATATCTCATATGGAGGCGACTTTAGTCGGACTTGATTTAGTGAGAAAGCGACAAGCGATAGCGTAAAGCCCCAAATCGATCCAAAGCTCACTTTGACTCATCATAGACCGAACCATATCTAGCAAGGTTCGGTTTCTCCTTCTGCAACACCATTCAACAGTGGTGTGCCCGGAGGAGTCAATTTGTGATACTCTATCACAATTCTTAAGATGTGAATCAAACTCATTACTTAGATATTCGCCACCACGATCCGATCGTAGTGCTTCTATCTTCTTATCCAATTGGTTCTCAACCTCATTTTGAAATTCTTTAAATTTCTCAAAAGCATCACTCTTGTACCTTATTAAGTAGACATAACCATATCTACTTAAGTCATCGGTAAAAGTAATGATGTAATGATATCCTCCTTTAGCGGTGATGTTTAATGGATCACACACATCAATATGTATGAGTCCTAAAAACTTCACTTGCTCGTGTCCCTTTACCACTAAAGGGTGCACGAGTCATTTTGCCTTAAAAAAGGCAAGCCTCGCACGTACCATACGATTCGCAATCAAATGGTTTGAGAACATTGGTCTCAACAAGTCTCTTTGTGCGTCTATCGTTTATGTGACCTAAACGACAATGCCAAGGTAGGATTTGTTTGATTCATTCGTTTTGAGCCTCTTGTTATCTATATGATCAACATCATTGACATCATTTAAAACATAAATACCTCCAATCGAAATGGTTTCACCATAAATCATTTCATTAAATGAAAAAAATCGTCGATTGTTCTTAATCATAAAAGCCTTCCGTATCAAACACGGAGACGGAGATAATGTTTTTGGTTAGAGTTGGTACAAAATAACGCTTATTCAAGTACAACTCTAAACCACTAGCTAGAGTGAGTACAAAAATTCCCACGGAAATGGCCGCTACTCTAGCTCCATTGCCCATGCGGAGATCTACATCACCCTTGGCTAGTGCTCGCACGTTTCTCATCCCTTGCAAGTGATTGCAAAGGTGAGATCCACATCCGGTATCTCATACCCATGTAGAAATGCAAGCATGATTTATGTCAATCATATAAAGTCTAGAAGGAACAATATCTTTGGACGTCGCACATCCATCATTCTTTTCCTTCAAGGATTTGGGACAATTGCGCTTTCAACAACCGGGTTTGGGCTTGCTATTCTCAATAGCTTTCCCTTTACCCTTATCTTCCTTGAACCGAGCTTTATAAGCTCCCTTCCCTTTCATGACCCTAATGTTTATGCTCTTCAATCTCATTGAAAGAACATCTTTTCTCTCAATCTCATTCACTTTCATGCTATCTAGGTCGAAGCACATCGTCATCACTCTAGTGAATATCTCATATGCACTTTAGTGAGTAACGAAGCGAAGTTTGAGAGAATGTGACATTAACGTAAATCAATAACACTTTTAACGTCATTGTCAGCCTTTGGGTGCCCATCGTGACGCTTGCGCCGCTACGGTGGCCCCAAGTCCGGGTTCGGTGGGAGGTTATTCGGTAAGGTATTTAAGCACATTGTCGGATTGAGCGGCGCCCCTTATAGTCGAATCTCATTCGACAAAATTGCTTCCGTCATCCTTTAGGATACACTTATCCATCACGGTTCTCAACCATGAATATATACCCAAAATGGGTGCGGGAGTTGAAGTTGTCATTGCGATAAATAAATAATTCTACAACAAATATGAGGAAATATTAACATTCATAGTATATGATGACATTTGCTAAAACTCCTTTTAAAACAAATGTCCATTTATATAATGATCTCCCACGAAATTATATAAATGATTCCAAGACTCGTTTTTCATATAAAATTAGACATCTCATGTTTCCTTTTATATAAAAACGATAAGTCAACACTTGACTAATTCTACACTAGAATGCTTGGTTGATGATTTTCTATAAAATGCATCGATTAGCCCCAAATAACTCTTATTCGGTTGAGTCCAAACCAAATTAGCATGGGACTTCCTCCCACTACTTACCCATGGTAACAAGGTTCCACGTCGCGGAGGTCCTCACGAACATGGGGTTCATAGTCGCTACATTTGGAAAGGCTTAATCTCAATTCATTTTTGTTAAAATGTGGGTGATCTTGTCAATTTTTAGTCATTTAAATTCTTTATAAGTGAACTAATTTAGGAATCGTGACTTAAATCGACAATCATAGTGGGATATCGTGGCATGCATGGCGATTTTGGCATGTGTGCGGAATAAATAAGCTATTAAAACAAGCATAAACAAGCATAAGCATAAACCTAGTATGGCCACCTAAAAATAATCAAAATTACAAGGAGTTACAAATTGGAAACCAACTCCTTTGGTCCCTCTTCACATGGATCTCATCCAAGGCTCCTTCTTGCAAGCATTAGAACTCTTCTAAGGCACCATCTCGATCCATCACCGGTCTTCGGTTTTACAAATAGTTATAATTATAAATTTACAAATGAATACATAGCAATCCTATTATACATTTATAAATGAAATAAACTATTAGAAAATTACAAACCGGCGATACGAGATCGCATTTAATTACAAAACCACACGATACTCCCTTTCATTACGGGTAATATCGGTAAAAAATATAACAAACTATGGCCATACTAGTAAGAATAAACATTCATTCAACAATAAACATTCATTCAAACATGCATAATGTAAAGCTTATAAATAAAAACATGCCAAAATCGCCTCAAACAATAATCACATTAATTGGTTTCAAACCGATCTCATTTTTAATCGATTAATCTCATATTAATCAATAATGCTTAAAACACCTTTTAAGCTTGAACTAAAACTTCTAAACTGATTTTAGAACACCCAACATGAGTTTATACTAACTTATGGTGATTTTAGTTCATAAACATGGTCATTTGCTAATTAGAAGTACTTTAATCATAACTATTTATGAATAAAGCTTTATAAAATCAAAATAAAATAAAATAAAATCATTTTTATTTTGACAAAATTTTGTATATTCTGGAACACTTCCAAAATATCAGAAAAGGAAAAGTTTGGTCAGAAAAGTTTACGAATTATTTTATAATAAATAACATACGATTTCATCGATTTTATCTCATAAAATCAAGAAAACGTCTAAAACAGTGAGGAAAAATCCCAAATTTATACGAGAGCATCCTCATAATGTATAAAAATATTGGTATAAATTTGATGTCCAGAAAACAACGTTTACTATATTTTGGACATTAAAATGCATATTATACCGATTTTAAACAACAATTTGGTTAAATATTCAAAACTCAAGATCTGACTTTGAACATTTACATGCAGAAAGTATAAATATGAAATCTCACTGTGTAAAACTTTCATGACCATATTCGATCTATAACTATTTATAGAAATTATTTTAGCCAAAAACACATTTTTTGACTCAATTTTGTATAAAAAACATTTAAATTAGCAAACAAATTTCAAAAAATACGAAATTTGACCAGTAACTTCATGAGACCAGAAACTTTGCATGCTATAAAAATCTCGTGTTAAAACCATTTTTAACACTATTTTCGGATTTTATGTCATTTATTCTCAATAAATACATAAAACTCCAAAAATAACAAAATAAATTTGTAACTACAAGCCATGGCTCTGATACCACTTGTAGGGATCGGATCCCATTCACTAATCAAATATTAGTGTAAATCAAATTACTCTAATTTGATTTAGCAAGATCTATTGTAGTACAAATTCACCTTGTTACAAGTTTTAGAAATATTATACCTTTCTCAAAGGGAAATATTGGGCACAAAACTAGAACTCCTTTCTAGTTTTGTTTCTTGAGCTTAAGATTAGGATGATCCTCCAACCCTAGTTACCAAACAAGGTAACCTCCTTCTTTTTGCACCCAAGAAGTACACCATACACCACTAGTGATTTAGACTAGAAATCACTAAATAGTTACTTGATAATATGTGAATATTATTACTACTAACTCTTAGTAGCATGTAGAAATCATAAGAACTCATTTCTTATTTTAGAGAGGAAAATATATAGAGAGAGTTTTGTGAGAGAGATGGAGAGAAAAATAGAATCACACACTCTCTTTTGGCCCTTGGGTTTTTATCACAAAAACAAGCAAAGAGAAGTGTCTAGGACACTCTCCTTTTTTCGGCCAACCATAGAGAAGTGGAAGAGTGATTTGCATGCTCATTTTTCTTGTAAAGAACAAACCCATGCATTGTAATCATGATGTCTAGCATGCATGACCAAAACAAAATAAAACAAGACAAAGAGGAATCTTCCTCTCCCTTGGCACCATTTTGGGCCGGTCCATTGGGGACCCAAATGGGTCTATTTTGTTTTCAATATTTGTCTCCATTAAATACACTTAATTTATCACTTAAATCATCTAATATGATAAAGTATAAATTAATTAAACTCTTCCTTAATATACATGTACACTTACATGTATATTAAAAATATATTTTCACTAATCTCATTAGTAAAATATACATGATTAGTGAATTAACGTTTAATCATTAATTCTCATCTGCTCTAATAATTTTATCGATATAAAATTAAATCATCCGAGTTCACAACTCGATTTCTCTCTAAATTAATTCACCGACTAACCGTTAGTGAAATTATCAAGTTACTAATATAATCGTATCTCATACAATTAATTAGCTTAAATATTTGGAGTACGTTCCTTTAGGTGTGACTTAAAGGGATCAATTGATTCTGTGGATTCTCACGACAATAACGTCAAACTCTAGTCAGCCAACCGTTATTGATTTACGTTAATCAATTGACAATAATACAGGATTATCCCCATGTATTCCTTAATTGAGATTTATTAAGTAATCGCACTATTGTGGAGGACACATACTCCAACAGGTATACGTTGACGACATGATCGTGAAGTCAAAGGAAAGGGACAACCACGTCACAAACCTTCGGAAGTTCTTCACCCGAATTAGGCAGTATAAGATGCGACTAAACCCATAGAAATGCACCTTTGGGGTCACATCAGGCAAGTTGCTGGGTCACATAGTAAGCCAGCGCGGGATCGAAATAGACCCAACCAAAATCAAGGCAATAATGGGTATGAAACCGCCAAGCAACATCGACGAAATAAGGAGCTTTTTGGGACAAGTCCAATATATCTCCCGATTTATCAGCAAACTTACCATGATTTGTGAGCCAATCTTCAAAAAATTGAAGAAAGAAGAGCATACGAAATGGGACGACGATTGTCAACAAGCATTCGACAAGGTCAAGAGCCTGCTCACAAATCCACCCGTTCTGGTACCCCCACAAAAGGACTTGCCCCTATCGCTATACTTAACGACCACGCCAAACGCTATGGGTGCCATGCTCGCCAGAAGTCAACAACGAAGCACGGGCCATCTACTACATCGGCAGAAAGTTCCACGATTACGAAACTCGGTATGAACCAGTCGAGAAAAGCTGCCTCTCGCTTGTCTGGGCAACCGAAAAGCTCAGGCACTACCTACTCACTAGCACAACAAGAGTCTACTCCGTGATGGACCCCCTCAAGTACCTATTTGAAAAACCAGTCCTAAATGGGCGTATGGCCAGATGGACTCTACTTCTCGCCGAGTACGAACTCAAATACCTCCCTCTGAAAGTGATCAAGGGAAGAGCAGTTTCCGACTTCCTTGCAGAAAACGCTATCATCGAACAACCCATGATCGACACAATGTCATTCCCCGACGATGGAATCTTTGCCATAGAAAAGGAATACTGGCAATTATACTTTGACGGAGCACCAAACTACCGCTGACTACGAGTAGGAATACTCTTAATATCCCCAAATGGTGACCATACTCCGCCTCGATCAAGCTCGATTTTAGCGCCACAAACAACGCCCGAGAATCTGGCTTTGCATTTACGGCCTGCAAGCCGCCATCGCCCTCAAAATAAAGAACCTACGGGTGCATGGAGATTCATTCCTCATCATAAATCAAGTGATCGGGGCATGGAAGATCATGAGCGAAACCCTCACCAAATACCAAACAAAAGTACAAAAACTCCTGACCAACTTCGACAGCATCGAATTCTACCACCTCCCAAGGGAAGAAAACCGCTTGTCGACAGACTGTCAAAACTCTCATCCCTCCTCAACATGCCACCAGACATGAAGTTACTACCCATCATCGTCGAAAGACGTGACGAACCAGCGTACATCCATACCATTGACCTGGACGAGGCCGAGCAGACAGAGCCTTGCTATCAAGCCATAATCAACTACAAAACAGACAACACTTACCCACCCGACACCGATAAACGTGGACAGAGAGCTATCATACTCCTAGCTTCCCAATTTGTGCTAGAGATTGGACAATTACTCAAGAAAACACCACAAGGGACGCTGCTCATATGTGTCGACTACAAGAAGGGGCAGGAAATCGTCACGCAAGTCCATGATGGCGAATGTGGACCCCACATGAACGCTCGAGCACTCTGCAAACAGATTCTACGACTAGGATGGTTTTGGACGACCATGGAAGCAGACTGCATCCAATACGTCAAGCACTGCCACAACTGCCAAATTTTCAGCAACGTCCAACATGTACCACCTTCACCACTATACAGCCTAACCTCACCCTGGCCCTTTTCAACCTGGGGCATCGACGTGATAGGAAAAGTCCACCCCATCGGAGCAGGAGGTCACTGCTTCGTGCTGGTGGCCATCGACTACTTTACTAAATGGGTAGAAGCAGCATCTTTGAACCCCTACCCCAAAGAAGTCGCCAAATTCATACAGACAAACATTATATGCGGTATGGCATACCCCATGGGTTCATCAGCGATCAAGGCCCGCACTTCCAGCCCGAGACGGAAGCCATACTCACAAAATACAACATCCAACATCACAAATCCTCGCCCTATCGACCCCAAACCAATGGAGCCGTTGAAGCAGCAAACAAGACAGTCGTCACCATACTCGAGAAAATGATCGACAGCTGCAAAGATTGGCCCAACAAGATACCATATGCACTCTGGGGATACCGTACTACCATCCGAATCCCTACAGGAATGACCCCCTATTTCCTCACCTATGGCATGGAAGCCGTCCAACCAGTGGAAATAGAAATACAGTCTCTACGCATACTAATGGAAAGGAGCATCCCTAAGGCGTCGGGCCCGTGAACAGTGCATTTAACAACACATGCTCCTGGATGAATGCCGACTGCATTCCCTGAGTACCGTACGAATGTACCAAGCCCGACTACAACGAGCATTCAACAAACGAGTTAAGCCACGAAACATAAAAGTAGGTGACCTCATACTAAAGTCAGTCCGAGCACTACTTCCAGTCGACCCACGAGGAAAATTCAAGCCTAATTGGGCTGGACCCTACCTCGTCAAAGAAATCTTCACAGGCGGAGCAGTAAAACTAACCGACTTGGACGGTCAAGAGTTTAACCTCGCAACGAACCTCGACCAGCTCAAGAAATACTACCCTTAAAAATGCCTTGCAATGTATCTATAAAATGCGAAATTTTCTCAAAAAGCAATTCATGGACCGACATGTCCTTAAACATGTTCATGGACCGACATGTCCTTAAACATGTTCATGGGCCGGCATGCCCCTAAACATGCTCTTTCTTTCCACAAAAATCAAAAACAATTCATGGACCGACATGTCCCTAAACATGTTCATGGGCCGGCATGCCCCTAAACATGCATCTATCAAACACAATTCATGGGCCGGCATGCCCCTAAACGTGCTCTTTCTCTCCACAAAAATCAAAAGCAATTCATGGACCGACATGTCCCTAAACATGTTCATGGGCCGGCATGCCCCTAAACATGCATCCACCAAACACAATTCATGGGCCGGCATGCCCCTAAACGTGCACATTCACCACAAAAAACAAACACAACTCTTGGGCCGGTATGCCCCTAAACGTACATTTCCGAACTACGCCGGTTTGATTCCATTTTTCGTGGATACGTAGGCAGCTTTGCAAAAAGCGCAACCGATATTCAACACAAAATGACACGTCCAAAGCTTAAAAAAGTCAAGGACATAGTCAACACAAAATTCGTCTTGCAAACCTAAGGGTAAAAAGACGATATTCAACACAAAATGACACGTCCAAAGCTTAAAAAAGGTCAAGGACATAGTCAACACAAAATTCGCCTTTTAAACCTAAAGGGTTAAAAGGACAATATTCAACACAAAAAATGACGCGTCCAAAACTTAAAAAAGTCAAGGACATAGTCAACACAAAAATTCGTCTTTTAAACCTAAAGGTAAAAAAGAACGACATTCAACACAAAACGACAAACCCAAAGCTTAAAAAAGTCGAGGGAATAGTCAATACAAAAATTTCCTAAAAACCATGCTTGCATTCTAAACCTTTGAAAAGAGATTAGAGCCAAGGAATTTCACACAGAATAACAAGCAAAATGAGGCAAAGTCGTAAATAAAAACCTGATTTTTATTAATCTTAAAAAGAACGGTTACATTTTAGATTTTTCAGACATAGGAGCATAGACTACACTAACAAACACTACAATATATTACAATACAAGTCCCGGCATGTACATCGGGTTTAGGATAGATAATATAATACATAACACAAAATAGTACGAACATAATACTAACAAACCAACAACAAAACCACACTAGGTTCCCTTAAACCACCGAACCTTTCGACTGAGCGCGGAAGCACCAACCCTCAACCCCTGCGGCGATCCCCAACATTACCATGACGACCTGGAGCACCCGGCCCTGGTATGCGACGACGACCAAACACACACTCCGCCGCTGAGAGAGGCGCCGAGCTCGAAGCATCACCCCCACCTCTGTTACGTCCAAAGCGGATCGGGTCATAGGCAGACGTCGGCGGAGGCTCGTTAAGCTCTAAGGCACGAAGACGAGCCCTCTCATGAACACTTTCAGCAACGGTCCATTTAACATAGGCTCTCGATACCCGGATCGTCCCAGCAGTACCAGCCACAAGCCACTTAGGGCGCATGATCCAACCGCCAGCCCACTCGTCAGTCACCTGGTTATTCAACACAACCATGTCCTGTACCTTCGTGTCCTAGCCAGGGATGAACTGTGCATACCCTATTTGTCGCCTAACTCGCAGAGGGTGGATGTAAACGCCCATCTCAAACCCACATAAGAGAACTCCGGAGGGACCATCGCCTACTGCGCTAGCCGTCATGTCAACTATCCCCCACCACGGAACCGACTAACGGATAGCACATGACCTCACAAACTCAGGGAAATAGTCAGTAGGACGTTTGTCTGGACCCGACCACCGCATGTAACGACTGGTAATGCCTCCTGCAACATACTCAACATCGAAGCCGAAGTCATTCAACACATTCAGACGCTCCATTAGCCACAACTGGAGGATCAAGGGACATCCTCGGTACGCATGCTCCCTATTGAATGCCCGGTCATCCAATCCAAGGATCGTCTCCGCCAGACTTAAAGCAGAGGGATTGCAACCTATCTCCATCTGCTCCACAACGGCAATTAAACGCAGGTCTCCCAACAACCCCTCGGATATAGAGTCCGGGAACATGTAGCAGTGTACCAAGCAAAAGGCCAAAGCCCTCCTCCTGGCCACAGCAGAGATATGCCCATTCTCGTCATTTCTAAACCATTGACACAAACGATGGAGGTTGACACGGCTCCCAACAAATAGCTCTTCCACCTCGTCCCGGGTCATCTGGAGGTAGTTCTGAACCTACCTCTTATAGCCAAACTCCCCGCTCGACGATACCGGCAGTTAATGCGCACCCATCCACCAATGGCTCCAAACTCCTCAACTAGAGGGCAAACCTCTCCGCAAGGAAAGCGGAACATGTGAAGGCTTGGATCCCAATACTCAAGACAAGCGTCCAGGAACTCGTACTCCATTCGAACCTGCCTTAGCCCACGAAATACGCCAACTCCGCAATCTTTCAAAAGCTTCTTCTCGATACTCGACAAGGACGCACACCAACGGCGCAAATTCCCTTCAAAATTCTCCATAATTCGACAAATGTTCCATAAATATTCTGAATATTTTAGGAAAATCGAGAATGGGAAATGAAAGGATGAGTGAAATGAGTTAACCTAGCCCTCCTTTTATAGCCGAGATTTGCACAACGAAATACAACACAAAAACTTAAACGCTAGAGAACAAGCGATTAAAATAAATCAAACAAAAACCACAAAACAAAATTCTAATCGCTCAGAACAAAGCGACAGTAAAATCGCTCGCTTACATGCGATTTTCTTTTTCTTTTCTGACAAAATTATTCGATTTCTTACACTTCTTACACACCTATACCCTAAAATTTTTAACTTATTACCCCTACACTATTTTTACCGACCTCCTAGCCGACAAGCATAACCCCGACGCTGTCGTCTCGATTTGCGTGATCGACTCCCGCCTTTCAGATTTTTCATTTTTCACAAAACACGATAATCACACAAAAATTAAACCCCACACAAAATACGATTTTCGCATTCACAATTTTCGTCTCAAAACGTCGTTTTAGCTCACATTTTTATAATGTCAAAAACGTCTTTTTACGAGTCTAAAATATTTTTCTAAACAGCATTTTTCAAAACTCCACTTTTGCCTTTAGTTTGGTCATTAGCGAGTCAGTCTCAATCGAGACATATATATATGCTTTTACGACTAACAATGTTTTGCAGGTACGCTCGGCAAGCAAATACGCGAGGATTTCAGACCCGACTACGACACAGGGATGCATTTTTCGCAACAAGACAAAATAACCGAATTAAACCCATAAACACCCACAAAACCAGAAAATCAACCCTACACAAAGTCCCAATAAATAAATCGTTACAAACAAAATATTAATACAAGTCCAAAATATAAAACCAACAAGTCCAAGCCTACTGCGAATGGTCGCCACGTCAGAAGACAAAGACGCAGGAATCAATCTCAAAGACGCGCCTATCCAACTCCCTGCATCGACCTCTAGCTCGCCGGACTCTCGCCAGCTCCTCGGCATGCGCAGCCTCCAGCTCGGCCCGCGATCTCGCTTCTCTCACCGACCGCTAACTCAAGTCGAAGGCCACGCCTCCCTCTCGAGCCCTGGCAAGCATCAACCACCTTCTCGTTCACGACCGCCCTCCACCGGTTCGCCGCCCGCCACAGCCTCCTGTGCACCTCAGCCATCACCTGCCACGACACGAGAAATACATTTAGCTTACCAACCTGGGGGCTACAATCAAAAACTGCTTCCACAAGAATTTGACTAATGATTTTACAATAAAATCTTACTCAAACTGGGGGCTACAATCAAAAAACGTTTCAACAGAGTTTGACTAATGATTTTACACTAAAATCTTACTCAAACTGGGGGCAATACTACATAATACTCATGCTGTACGAAGAAGAAAGTGAATACCTTTCTCACGCGCGGATCCCACCTCTCCAGGCCCGCATCGGTCACCACGGACATAGACGCAGGCAACACAATCGAATCTTTGGCACCCTGCGCGACCAACAGATCCTCGACGAACGGAGGAGGCTGGAACTCAAGATCAGGATCACGTCGCTACAAAACAAAAACAGGGTAAATTTTTGCTTTTAAAAAAACCAAAAACGCAAAAAAGAAAAAACGACAACAAAACATACCTCGATCACAGCGTCAGCAAGGGCATGCTGTGCCCAAGTCACGTAATCCTCAGCCGACCGCAGCAGGGAGTCGGACTCACCCTCATGGTACACGTCACGACGCTCGTTAGCGTCGGGCGTCTCCACAAACAAAACCGAGGGCGGAGGAGCAGGTACGATGAAGCCGCCACGACCCGTCTGCGCAGACAGACGCTCACCCAAGTACCAGTACGAGCCGTACTGGGTCTCGATATACAGCCGCCGTCCGTCAAGGGAACCAAAGCGAGCTGCAATCGCTTGAGGGACGCCGTAGAACTTCCTCCAAGGGTCGCGAACTAACTACAAAACAAAACCAAATTATAAACCACAAAAACAAACACAAACCCAAAAACAAGCTACAAAAGACCAAAGTACAAAACACAAATACTTTACCTTGTCCACGGTCATCCCGCTGAAGCGCACTCCGAGCCGCGTCGTAGTTTAGGCCAATACCCTTCCGACCGGCCGCGTATGCATGGAAAGTCGGATATCGCGCCAACCTTGAACGTGTCCAAGTAGAGGGGAAGTGAGCGTAGCACCAAGACTGCAAGCAATCAGAATACAACGTTACAAAAGGAAAGCAAAGACAAGATAACAGGACTCTGCGAAATCAAAACTTACCTCCATCAGAAGACCAGGGCCCACGAGAGACACATCCGAATCCTCGTCAATCCGGTCAGGGCGCACCAAGGCCCTCGATACCGGATCAGGACTCCAGAGCAGAGTAACCTACCGAAGTCACCAAGACGTGACATGTCTGACAGAGCCATCAGCACAGCCGTCGACGCTCGCTCCCCCTTGTCGCCAAAGTGGGTGGCCGTCAGGAACCACCACAACCACAGCCGGGCCCTCTGCTCAGCGCTCGCTCGAGTAGACCCCTTCTTCTTCTTCTTCTTCTTCCCCTCGAAGAAGTCAGCAAACCAAATAGTCCGGGGCTGAAACGTGTGCTCCTCACCTATCCCACACCGAACCCCGTCACCAATCAACCGCACGACGCGTGGACTATCAATAGGAGGGCGCTCACGTCCCCAGTCAAGCACGCCCTCACCATGAGGCAGCCCCGTGACAACTGCCCACGAAGAAGGAGTCACGCCAACCTCGTAACCAGGCATGTGGAAGGTGTTGGTCGTATCCCAAAACCTATCCAAAGAACTCCCGGCACGCAGCGCGAGTTCTCCCGCTTACCCCGCACCTCCCTCCACTTCTGCACCAGGGGACCAAAAGTTGTCCCGAGCACTATGTCCCGCTCCTCCTGCGTGAGCCTCCCGTCAAACACGTCAAACACCGTCCGAAACCCAGAGAAGGTCCTCATCGAGCCTAACGGGAAACCGACCTTCACTCGAATCGACAAGTGCTCCAAGCGACTCCAAACCAGAGTCACGCCATCCCGCCAATGGCCACCGCGACCACAAGCGGACCATGGGGATACTAGGCCTCTCGCCCACTCGCCAACCATCCCCATGAAAACCTCCGCCGCAGCCTCAAGAGCCGCCAGACTGCGCCATGGGCCTCGACCTCGGCCTCCACATGGCCCTCACCAAGATCACCCTCCGCCGCTTCCCGAGCCTGGCCTCAACTCGACCCCGGCCACAAAAGCACCCGCAGCAAGCAAGAAGAAGGCCGCCAAGAAGCGGCAAAGAAGCCTCAAGATCTCAACCTCGATACGGCCCGCCGCAGCCTCGCCAAGAGCCTCCTCCTCGCCACTCAAGACTCCTCCAACTCGGCGATCCTCGAACGGCTCCTGACTCGAGCACGACCACGCCTCGCGTGACCTCCATGTGGTCTCCTCGCCCAACCTCTCAAAATAATGCAGACCTCGGCTGGTCTCGGCCACCACCTCGGCAAGAAGAAGACGAGCTCGACGTCGTGGTTTACCATCGCCTCACCGTAAGCCTCATCCACCTTGGCGCTTCTTCCTCGTTCCTCCGACCGCGACCACGGCCTAACCTGGCTCCTCCAGGAGCCGCAGTACCTCGAAGAACGCTGCGTGGCCACGTCCCTGCAAAGCCCCTGCAACAACGCCACGACCTCTGCCTCGGCCCCCTCCCGAAGCCATAGGCGTCCCTCCAGCACCGCTACGACCACGTCCCCGCAAAGACCCTGCAGCTTCGCCCCGACCTCCACCACGGCCTCCCCAGGAGCCTCAGACGTCTCCACAAAGATCGCCACGCCCACGCCGCAAAGACTCTGAGACGACACCCCGAGCCTGACCTCGGCCACCAACAGGAGACCTCGACGACCCAGCAGCAGCTCCACTACCGCTAGCATCACCAGAAGACCGCGTCCGCTCAACGACGGTCTCCTCACGTACCACTTTCAGCAACGGTCCATTTAACATAGGCTCTCGATACCCGGATCGTCCCAGCAGTACCAGCCACAAGCCACTTAGGGCGCATGATCCAACCGCCAGCCCACTCGCTACCACCTGGTTATTCAACACAACCATGTCCTGTACCTTCGTGTCCTAGCCAGGGATGAACTGTGCATACCCTATTTGTCGCCTAACTCGCAGAGGGTGGATGTAAACGCCCATCTCAAACCCACATAAGAGAACTCCGGAGGGACCATCGCCTACTGCGCTAGCCGTCATGTCAACTATCCCCCACCACGGAACCGACTAACGGATAGCACATGACCTCACAAACTCAGGGAAATAGTCAGTAGGACGTTCGTCTGGACCCGACCACCGCATGTAACGACTGGTAATGCCTCCTGCGACATACTCAACATCGAAGCCGAAGTCATTCAACACATTCAGACGCTCCATTAGCCACAACTGGAGGATCAAGGGACATCCTCGGTACGCATGCTCCCTATTGAATGCCCGGTCATCCAATCCAAGGATCGTCTCCGCCAGACTTAAAGCAGAGGGATTGCAACCTATCTCCATCTGCTCCACAACGGCAATTAAACGCAGGTCTCCCAACAACCCCTCGGATATAGAGTCCGGGAACATGTAGCAGTGTACCAAGCAAAAGGCCAAAGCCCTCCTCCTGGCCACAGCAGAGATATGCCCATTCTCGTCATTTCTAAACCATTGACACAAACGATGGAGGTTGACACGGCTCCCAACAAATAGCTCTTCCACCTCGTCCCGGGTCATCTGGAGGTAGTTCTGAACCTACCTCTTATAGCCAAACTCCTGCCTGACGCATACCGGCAGGCTAATGCGCACCCATCCACCAATGGCTCCAAACTCCTCAACTAGAGGGCAAACCTCTCCGCAAGGAAAGCGGAACACGTGAAGGCTTGGATCCCAATACTCAAGACAAGCGTCCAGGAACTCGTACTCCATTCGAACCTGCCTTAGCCCACGAAATACGCCAACTCCGCAATCTTTCAAAAGCTTCTTCTCGATACCCGACAAGGACGCACACCAACGGCGCAAATTCCCTTCAAAATTCTCCATAATTCGACAAATGTTCCATAAATATTCTGAGTATTTTAGGAAAATCGAGAATGGGAAATGAAAGGATGAGTGAAATGAGTTAACCTAGCCCTCCTTTTATAGCCGAGATTTGCACAACGAAATACAACACAAAAACTTAAACGCTAGAGAACAAGCGATTAAAATAAATCAAACAAAACCACAAAACAAAATTGTAATCGTCAGAACAAAGCGACAGTAAAATAAATCACTTTGTCAGCGATTTTCTTTTTCTTTTCTGACAAAATTATTCGATTTCTTACACTTCTTACACACCTATACCCTAAAATTTTTAACTTATTACCCCTACACTATTTTTACCGACCTCCTAGCCGACAAGCATAACCCCGACGCTGTTGCCTCGATTTATGTGATCGACTCCGCCTTTCGTATTTTTCATTTTTCACAAAACACGATAATCACACAAAAATTAAACCCCACACAAAATACGATTTTCAGATTCACAATTTTCGCCTCAAAACGCCGCTTTAGCTCACATTTTTATAATGTCAAATACGTCTTGTTACGAGTCTAAAATATTTTTCTAAACAGCATTTTTCAAAACTCCACTTTTGCCTTTAGTTTGGTCATTAGCGAGTCAGTCTCAATCGAGACATATATATATGCTTTTACGACTAACAATGTTTTGCAGTACGCCAAGAAGCAAATACGCGAGGATTACAGACCCGACTACGACACAGGGATGCATTTTTCGCAACAAGACAAAATAACCGAATTAAACCCATAAACACCCACAAAACCAGAAAATCAACCCTACACAAAGTCCCAATAAATAAATCGTTACAAACAAAATATTAATACAAGTCCAAAATATAAAACCAACAAGTCCAAGCCTACTGCGAATGGTCGCCACTGTCAGAAGACAAGACGCAGGAATCAATCTCAAAGACGCGCCCTATCCAACTCCCCTGCGTACCGACCCTCTAGCTCTGCCCGGACTCTCGCCAGCTCCTCGGCATGTGCAGCCTCCAGCTCGGCCCGCCATCCCGCCCCTCCTCACCCGACCGCTAACTCAAGTCGGCGTCGGCGCCTCCTACGAGCCCTGCAAGCATCAACCACCTTCTCGTTCACGACCGCCCTCCACCGGTTCGCCGCCCGCCACAGCCTCCTGTGCACCTCAGCCATCACCTGCCACGACACGAGAAATACATTTAGCTTACCAACCTGGGGGCTACAATCAAAAACTGCTTCCACAAGAATTTGACTAATGATTTTACAATAAAATCTTACTCAAACTGGGGGCTACAATCAAAAAACGTTTCAACAGAGTTTGACTAATGATTTTACACTAAAATCTTACTCAAACTGGGGGCAATACTACATAATACTCATGCCGCATTTAAGAAGAAAGTGAATACCTTTCACGCGTGCGGATCCCACCTCTCCAGGCCGCAGACGGTCACCACGGACATAGACGCAGTAACACAATCGAACGCCGGGCACCGTGGCACGACCAACAGATCCTCGATTTAACGGAGGAGGCCGGAACTCAAGATCGGGATCACGCCGCTACAAAACAAAAACAGGTAAATTTTTGCTTTTAAAAACCAAAACGCAAAAAGAAAAACGACAACAAAACATACCTCGATCACACACAAGAAGGGCATGTCAGGCCCAAGTCACGTAATCCTCACCGACCGCAGCAGGAGCCTGACTCACCCTCATGGTACACGCCACGACGCCGTTGGCGTCGCGCCTCCACAAACAAAACCGAGGGCGGAGGAGCAGGTACGATGATGCCGCCACGACCCGTCTGCGCAGACAGACGCTCACCCAAGTACCAGTACGAGCCGTACTGGGTCTCGATATACAGCCGCCGTCCGTCAAGGGAACCAAAGCGAGCTGCAATCGTCGGGCGGACGCCAGAAACTTCCTCCAAGGGTCGCGAACGAACTACAAAACAAAACCAAATTATAAACCACAAAAACAAACACAAACCCAAAAACAAGCTACAAAAGACCAAAGTACAAAACACAAATACCCTTACCTTGTCCACGGTCATCCCGTTGAAGCGCACCCGAGCCGCGTCGTAGTTTAGGCCAATACCTTCCGATCCCGTCGCAGATGCATGGAAAGTCGGATATCGCGCCAACCTTGAACGTGTCCGGCAGAGAGGGAAGTGAGCGTAGCACCAAGATCGCAAGCAATCGTAATACAACGTTACAAAAGGAAAGCAAAGACAAGATAACAGGACTCTGCGAAATCAAAACTTACCTCCATCAGAAGACCAGGGCCCACGAGAGACACATCCGAATCCTCGTCAATCCGGTCAGGGCGCACCGCGCCCTCGATACCTGGATCAACAGACTCCAGAGCAGGTGAGTAACGGTCGAAGTCACCAAGACGTGACATGTCCGACAGAGCCATCAAGACAAATTGCCGACGCCGCTTCCCCTTGTCGCCAAAGTGGGTGGCCGCCAGGAACCACCACAACCACAAATGCCGCCTCCGCCGCCGCCGAGTAGACTCTCTTCTTCTTCTTCTTCCCCTCGAAGAAGTCAGCAAACCAAATAGTCCGGGGCTGAAACGTGTGCTCCTCACCTATCCCACACCGAACCCCGTCACCAATCAACCGCACGACGCGTGGACTATCAATAGGTGGGCGCTCACGTCCCCAGTCAAGCACGCCCTCACCATGAGAGAGCCCCGTGACAACTGCCCACGAAGAAGGAGTCACGCCAACCTCGTAACCAGGCATGTGGAAGGTGTTGGTCGTATCCCAAAACCTATCCAGCAACGCCCGAAGCACAGTAAGGCGCGAGTTCACCCGCTTACCCCGCACCTCCCTCCACTTCTGCACCAGGGGACCAAAAGCTGTCCCGAGCACTATGTCCCGCTCCTCCTGCGTGAGCCTCCCGTCAAACACGTCAAACACCGTCCGAAACCCAGAGAAGGTCCTCATCGAGCCTAACTGAAACCGACCTTCACTCGGATCGACAAGTGCTCCAAGCGACTCCAAACCAGAGTCACGCCATCCCAGTCAATGGCCACCTGCGACCACAAGCGCGGACCATGGGGATAATTAGGCCTCTCGCCCAGCTCGTCAACCATCCCCATGAAAACCTCCGTCGCAGCCTCAAGAGCTGCCGTACCTGCGTCATGGGCCTGACCCTCAGCCTCCACATGGCCCTCTCACCAAGATCACCCTCCGCCGCTTCCCGAGCCTGGCCTCAACTCGACCGGCCACAAAAGCAGCCCCCGCAGCAGCAACAAAGAAGAATGAGCAAGAAGCTGAAGAAGCAGCCAAGATCTAATCCTCGACACGCCTCGGCCGCTAGCCTCGCCAAGAGCCTCCTCTCGCCACTCAAGACTCCTCCAACTCGGCGATCCTCGTACGGCCTCCTGACCGAGCACGACCACGCCTCCGCGTGACCTCCACAGGGTCTCCCCCTGCTCCAACCTCCTCAAAAATACCGGCAACCTCAGCCTGGTCTCGGTCACCACCTCAAAGAAGACGAAGCTCGACGTCGTGGGCCTACCATCGCCTCACCGTAAGCCTCATCCACCTTGCGCGCTTCTTCCGGGTTCCTCCGACCGCGACCACGGCCTTCTAACCTCGCTCCTCCAGAGCCGCAGGCACCCTAACGCTGCGGGCACGCCCTCGCAAAGCCCCTGCAACAACGCCACGACCTCTGCCTCGGCCCCCTCCCGAAGCCATAGGCGTCCCTCCAGCACCGCTACGACCACGCCCTCAAGAAGACCCCGCAGCCTTCGCCCGACCTCCACCACGGCCTCTCAGAGCCTCTCGTGACGCTCTCCACAAAGATCGCCACGTCCACGCCGCAAAGACTACGAGACGACACCTCGAGCCCGACCTCGCCACCAACAGAGACCTCGACGACCCAAAGAAGAAGCTCCACTACCGCTAGCATCACTGTAAGACCGCGTCCGCCAACGACGGCCTCCTCACGTACTCACTTTCAAAGAACGGTCCATTTAACATAGGCTCGACACCCGGATCGTCCCAAAGAAGATCACCACAAGCCACTTAGGGCGATGATCCAACCGCCACCCCACTCGCTACCACCTGGTTATTCAACACAACCATGTCTCCGCACCTTCGTGTCCTAGCCAGCTGTGATGAACCGGCATACCCTATTTGTCGCCTAACTCGCAGAGGGTGGATGTAAACGCCCATCTCAAACCCACATAAGAGAACTCCTGAGGACCATCGCCATCGCGCTTAGCCGCCGCCATGTCAACTATCCCCACCACTGAACCGACTAATCTGATAGCACATGACCTCACAAACTCGGGGAAATAGTCCGCAGGACGCTCGTCTGACCCGACCACCGCATGTAACGACTGGTAATGCCTCCTGCGACATACTCAACATCGAAGCCGAAGTCATTCAACACATTCAGACGCTCCATTAGCCACAACTGGAGGATCGAGGGACATCCTCGGTACGCATGCTCCCTATTGAATGCCCGGTCATCCAATCCAAGGATCGTCTCCGCCAGAATTAAAGCAGAGGGATTGCAACCTATCTCCATCTGCTCCACAACGGCAATTAAACGCAGGTCTCCCAACAACCCCTCGGATATAGAGTCCGGGAACATGTAGCAGTGTACCAAGCAAAAGGCCAAAGCCCTCCTCCTGGCCACAGCAGAGATATGCCCATTCTCGTCATTTCTAAACCATTGACACAAACGATGGAGGTTGACACGGCTCCCAACAAATAGCTCTTCCACCTCGTCCCGGGTCATCTGGAGGTAGTTCTGAACCTACCTCTTATAGCCAAACTCCGCTCGACGATACCGGCAAAGCACGCGCACCCATCCACCAATGGCTCCAAACTCCTCAACTAGAGGGCAAACCTCTCCGCAAGGAAAGCGGAACACGTGAAGGCTTGGATCCCAATACTCAAGACAAGCGTCCAGAACTCGTACTCCATTCGAACTCGCTTTAGCCCACTAAATACGCCTAACTCCGCAATCTTTCAAAAGCTTCTTCTCGATACCCGACAAGGACGCACACCAATCTACGGCGAAATTCCTTCAAAATTCTCCATAATTCGACAAATGTTCCATAAATATTCAATATTTTAGGAAAATCGAGAATGGGAAATGAAAGGATGAGTGAAATGAGTTAACCTAGCCCTCCTTTTTATAGCCGAGATTTGCACAACGAAATACAACACAAAAACTTAAACGCTAGAGAACAAGCGATTAAAATAAATCAAACAAAACCACAAAACAAAATTGTAATCGTCAGAACAAAGCGATTAAAGTAAAATCGCTGCTTATGTGCGATTTTCTTTTCTTTTCTGACAAAATTATTCGATTTCTTACACTTCTTACACACCTATACCCTAAAATTTTTAACTTATTACCCCTACACTATTTTTACCGACCTCCTAGCCGACAAGCATAACCCCGACGCTGTCGTCTCGATTTATGTGATCGACTCCCGCCTTTCAGATTTTTCATTTTTCACAAAACACGATAATCACACAAAAATTAAACCCCACACAAAATACGATTTTCAGATTCACAATTTTCGCCTCAAAACGCTGCTTTAGCTCACATTTTTATAATGTCAAAAACGTCTTTTTACGAGTCTAAAATATTTTTCTAAACAGCATTTTTCAAAACTCCACTTTTGCCTTTAGTTTGGTCATTAGCGAGTCAGTCTCAATCGAGACATATATATATGCTTTTACGACTAACAATGTTTTGCAGGTACGCTCGGCAAGCAAATACGCGAGGATTTCAGACCCGACTACGACACAGGGATGCATTTTTCGCAACAAGACAAAATAACCGAATTAAACCCATAAACACCCACAAAACCAGAAAATCAACCCTACACAAAGTCCCAATAAATAAATCGTTACAAACAAAATATTAATACAAGTCCAAAATATAAAACCAACAAGTCCAAGCCTACTGCGAATGGTCGCCACGCCAGAAGACAAAGACGCAGGAATCAATCTCAAGACGCGCTCTATCCAACTCCCCTCACAGACCGACCCTCTAGCTCGCGGGACTCGACTTCCGACTCCTCGGCATGCGCAACCACCAGCTCAGCCCGCGATCTCGCCCCCTCCTCAGCCCTGACCCTCGCTAACTCAAGTCGAGCGCCGGCCGCCTCCCTCTGAGCCCTGCAAACATCAACCACCTTCGCTCACGCATCGCCTCCACCGGTTCGCCGCTCGCCACACCTCCTGTGGCACCTCACCATCACCGCCACGACACGAAATACATTTAGCTTACCAACCTGGGGCTACAATCAAAATCGTTTCACAAGAATTTGACTAATGATTTTACAATAAAATCTTACTCAAACTGGGGCTACAATCAAAAACGTTAACAGAGTTTGACTAATGATTTTACACTAAAATCTTACTCAAACCGGGGCAATACTACATAATACTCATGTCGCATTTAAGAAGAAAGTGAATACCTTTCACGCTACGGATCCCACCTCTCCAGGCCCGTGACGGCCACCACGGACATAGACGCAGTAACACAATCGAACGCCGGCGACCCTCGTGGCACGACCAACGGATCCTCGACGAATCCGGAGGAGGTGGAACTCAAGATCGTGGATCACGCCGCTACAAAACAAAAACAGGTAAATTTTTGCTTTTAAAAAAACCAAAAACGCAAAAAAGAAAAAACGACAACAAAACATACCTCGATCACAGCGACAGCAAGGGCATGCTGTGCCCAAGTCACGTAATCCTCAGGCGACCGCAGCAGGGAGTCGGACTCACCCTCATGGTACACGTCACGACGCCGTTAGCGTCGGGCGCCTCCACAAACAAAACCGAGGGCGAGGAGCAGTACGATGATGCCGCCACGACCCGCTCACAGACAGACGCCACAAGTACCAAGACGAGCCGCATCGGGTCTCGAGATACACCGTCCGTCAAGGGAACCAAAGCGAGCCGCAATCGCTTGAGGGACGCCAGAACTTCCTCCAAGGGTCGCGAACGAACTACAAAACAAAACCAAATTATAAACCACAAAAACAAACACAAACCCAAAAACAAGCTACAAAAGACCAAAGTACAAAACACAAATACCTTACCTTGTCCACGGCCATCCCGTTGAAGCGCACCGAGCCGCTGGGTCGTAGTTTAGGCCAATACCTTCCGATTCACCGTCACAGATGCATGGAAAGCCGGATACTGCGCCTCAACCTTGAACGTGTCCGAAGCAGAGAGGGGAAGTGAGCGTAGCACCAAGACTGCAAGCAATCAGAATACAACGTTACAAAAGGAAAGCAAAGACAAGATAACAGGACTCGCGAAATCAAAACTTACCTCCATCAAGACCAGGGCCCACGAGACACATCCGATCCTCGCCAATCCGGTCAGGCCGCACCGCGTCCCTCAGATACCGGATCAACAGACCCAGAGCAGGAGTAACCCAGTCGAAGTCACCAAGACGTGACATGTCTGACAGAGCCATCAGCACAGCCGTCGACGCTCGCTCCCCCTTGTCGCCAAAGTGGGTGGCCGTCAGGAACCACCACAACCACAAATGCCCTCGCTTCGCCGCTCGAGTAGACCACTTCTTCTTCTTCTTCTTCTTCCCCTCGAAGAAGTCAGCAAACCAAATAGTCCGGGGCTGAAACGTGTGCTCCTCACCTATCCCACACCGAACCCCGTCACCAATCAACCGCACGACGCGTGGACTATCAATAGGAGGGCGCTCACGTCCCAGTCAAGCACGCCCTCACCATGAGAGAGCCCCGTGACAACTGCCCACGAAGAAGGAGTCACGCCAACCTCAGAATTGTGCATGTGGAAGGTGTTGGTCGATCCCAAAACCTATCCAAAGAACTCCCGGCACGCAGGCGCGCGAGTTCACCCGCTACCCCGCACCTCCTCCACTTCGCACTGTGGGGACCAAAAGTTGTCCCGAGCACTATGTCCCGCCTCCCGCGTGAGCCTCCCACAAACACGCCAAACACCGTCCAAACCTGCAGAAGGTCCTCATCGAGCCTAACGGGAAACCGACCTTCACTCGAATCGACAAGTGCTCCAAGCGACTCCAAACCAGAGTCACGCCATCCCAGTCAATGGCCACCTGCGACCACAAGCGCCGACCATGGGGATAATTAGGCCTCGCCACTCACAACCATCCCCATGAAAACCTCCGCCGCAGCCTCAAGAGCCGCCAGACTGCGTCATGGGCCTGACCCTCAGCCTCCACATGGCCCTCACCAAGATCACCCTCCGCCGCTTCCCGAGCCTGGCCTCAACTCGACCCGGCCACAAAAGCAGCCCCCGCAGAGCAATAAAGAAGAAGGCTGCAGAAGGCTGGGCAGAAGCAGCCTCTCAAGATCTCAACCTCGATACGGCCGCTGCAGCCTCGCCAAGAGCCTCCTCGCCACTCAAGACTCCTCCAACTCGGCGATCCTCAGAACGGCTCCCGACTCGAGCACGACCACGCCCGCTGCGTGACCTCCACAGGTCTCCCCCGCCCAACCTCCTCAAAAATGCCGGCAACCTCAGCCTGGTCTCGGTCACCACCCTCGGCAGCAGCACGAGCTCGACGTCGTGGCCTACCATCGCCTCACCAAGCCTCATCCACCTTGCGCTTCTTCCTCGTTCCTCCGACCGCGACCACGCCTCTAACCTCGCCCTCCAGGAGCCGCAGCACCCCTGGCAACGCTGCGGGCCACGCCCTCGCAAAGCCCTCGCAATAACGCCACGACCTCTCGCCGCCCTCCCGGCCATAGGCGCCCTCTCCAAAGACCGCTACGACCACGTCCCCGCAAAGACCCTGCAACTTCGCCCCGACCTCCACCACGGCCTCCCCAGGAGCCTCAGACGTCTCCACAGCACTGCCACGTCCACGCCCCTGCAAAGACTCTGAGACGACACCCCGAGCCTGACCTCGGCCACCAACAGGAGACCTCGACGACCCAGCAGCAGCTCCACTACCGCTAGCATCACCAGAAGACCGCGTCCGCTCAACGACGGTCTCCTCACGCATCACATTAATGAAAGAAAGCGACTTCAAGAAGAACGCCATGACCCGCAAAGACTAACGGACGGCCAGACCGCCAGAACAAAGACCATGTCCAAAGCCACTCGCAGAAGGCCCAGACGACGACCGACAAAGACCGGCACCACTAGCGTAAAAGGCGTGAGACTCCACAAAGAAATAAGATCGAAACTCACCTGGCCGTAGAAGCTCCAGGCGCCCGAGGAAAAGCTCTCAAGAAGTCCGACCGAGACGGACCATCTGAACCTCCAAGGGCGCAGTATACCCGGCAGAGTATGCTCGCCCTCGTAATCCAGAAAGTCAACGCCAGCCAAGACCCGATCCATGTCACTGGAAGTAGGTATCAAGGCCTAGGATCACCTGCACAAGATTCAAGGGCATACTCAGACAACGGCAATAGCAGGTCACTCAAGAAAGCAGAAGCAAGCAAAAACAAAGGAAATCGAGCATTAAGGCCTACACTATCCACAGACGGGGCCAAAACGAAGCAGAAGCACAGAAGAGCATATTTTATGACACGTATACAGTATACCCGTCATACAAAGCCAATTCAAGAGCAAGCACGCGCAAAAGTAGCAGAGAACTAGCCAAAACAGCAGAAGACAAGCCTTTTTAACCCAAAAATAGCAGAAAAGGGAAAAACGCTACAGAAAGCCAGAAACCCACATTTTCTGGGACAGACCCAACCCATAAATCACAATAAACACGTGCAAAAAATTCCATGCGAAAATGATGTCCCGGACACCTCGACTGAATAACTTTTACAAAATGCTTACAAACTACAAAAACGGCCTTTTCTTGACCGTAACTCAACCAAAAAAGCCCCCACTTCCCGCAAAACAACCCCCTAGCCAACACAAACGACATACATTACCATACATTCCATAAACGGGGCACGAAAGCGAGGGAAAGCGATTTTTGGAAACCTAGCCTAAACTACAAAAAACGCTCCAAAACACCTGCAAACAACACATTTCCTACAAAACAAAGCCAAGTATGTACCATGCTAGCCATAACAATGCAATACAGAGAATTCGGGCAAGTTTCGGAACCGAAAAATTTCGACCAAAATTTCGGCCCTTATACCAAATCATTCGAAAATCACGGTTTTTCAGGCCGTTTTTTCGCACACAAGCCACCCAAACCTCCACACAAGCATATTACAACATTTTCAAAATAACCAAGCCACTCGGGATCGCCTTACGCTACAAAAACAGAGCACAAGCCCCGATTTTACCCCCTCTTACACGGTTTTCCACCCAAACGAACCGCTTTTCACGCCCATTTCAACAAAACGAACTCACCAACGCTTCATACTACTAATGGGTAAGCTACACTGAAGTTTTGAGCCATTTTCGAGACGTTTTCAAAAATGACCAAAATGCCCCTACACTACAAAACGCACGAAAATCGAGACCACAAGCCGGGTTTTCACACAACGACAGCAAGACAAGCGAGGCAAGCACAATACCAACCATGGCGAGCGTTTTCAAGCAAGGACGAAGGCTAAAATCGAATCAAACCGACATTTTCGACCTAAACCCTAGAAAACGGTATTTCAAGCTAAAACCGACTCAAACCAAACTCAAAACACGAAAAACCAAGTGAGTTGAGTACGTACCTTGGTCCATGACGAATTGTAGGAGTCGGAAAATCAAAATTTGGTCTAGAAAATCGCCGGATTGAGTTTTGGGTGTTTTCGATTTAGTTTTTATTTTCGGAACAAAATAAACTCTCCTCCCTTCTCTTCCCCGATTTTTATACAAATTCACAAAACAAAAACAAAATCGCCGGGCCATCGGGCGATTTTATTTTTGTCTCTGGGTTTCTGTTTCTGTTTTGGGCTGTTTCATCGGCCCAATACACCTTTCAACCCATTTCAAACACAATTTCAAACCAACCAACAAAAACACGTAGCCTCCTCACGAGACGTCCATAAAAACCTAACTTTTTATGAGAAAAACACGTAGCCTCCTCACGAGACGTCCATAAAAACCTAACTTTTTATGAGAAAAACACGTAGCCTCCTCACGAGACGTCCATAAAAACCTAACTTTTTATGAGAAAAACACGTAGCCTCCTCACGAGACGTCCATAAAAACCTAACTCTTTATGAGAAAAACACGTAGCCTCCTCACGAGACGTCCATAAAAACCTAACTTTTTATGAGAAAAACACGTAGCCTCCTCACGAGACGTCCATAAAAACCTAACTTTTTATGAGAAAAACACGTAGCCTCCTCACGACACGTCCATAAAAACCTAACTTTTTATGAGAAAAACACGTAGCCTCCTCACGAGACGTCCATAAAAACCCAACTTTTTATGAGAAAAGCGCGTAGCCTCCTTAAGAGACGTTCATAAAAGCCTAACCACTTTTATAAAACCAAACCAAAAGCGCGTAGCCTCCTTTAAGAGACGTTCATAAAAGCCTAACCACTTTTATAAAACCAAAACAAAAACACGTAGCCTCCTCACGAGACGTTCATAAAAACCTAGCCCTTTTTATGAGAAACACAAGAACGCGTAACCTCCTTATGAGACGTTCACAAAAACCTATCCCTTCACAAAAACACCAACCACTCTTATAAACCAAACCTTAAAACGCGTAACCTCTGCTACGAGACGTCCAGCGAAGAAGCACAAGCAAAGCACAAGCAAAGCACAAGCAAGGAGCGCAAGCGAAGACGCACCAGAGCGCAAGGCGGCGCAAGCAAAGCACGACGGCGCAAGCGGCGGCACCCAGAGCGCAAGCCGGCGCAAGCAAAGCAGCACGCCCGCGCAATCCAAGCGCCAAGCAAAGCACACCGAAGCGCAAGCCGGCACAAGCAAAGCACACCAAGCGCAAGCCGGCGCCAAGCAAAGCACGCCCGAAGCACGCGAAGCCTGCCGAAGACACAGACAAGGCGCGAGCTGGGGGTATTCCGGCCACATGCAGGCCGACATGCCCTTAAACATGTAGGACCGTCATGTCCGTAAAAACATGTCGTCCCTCCCCGCATTTCCCGACGCTAAGTCCTCGTCTCTCCCATAAGTCACATGCTTAGCGCCGCCAGGTAGTATCGAGACTGTAATGGTCCTGGATATTATCTTTAAGTTTGACTAACGCTTTGTCCAAGCTCACCAAACCGGGCTCAGAGATACCCGTATCCGCATTCCCCAAAACAAACCCGATGATGAAAAGGACTTTCATGCATGCTTTTAAAAGAGTCGAAACGGCATACAAAAGTGTCTAAAACGTATTAGTCATTTTAGCGTATTAATTTGGATTTGCATAATCATAAAAAATGAATGTCACTCTTAGTCATTATAAGCACAACACGAGCACGAAACAGGAACGTCTTATTAAGCCAAGCCACAAAAACAGCCCAACTAGCTACAAAACGGCCCAAACTTACAAATACGACCCAAAACGCACACTAACACAACACTCAAAACGGGCCAAAAGGCCCCGTGCCACATTTTCACAAAACTAGACTCTACAAAACCGTAAAATAATATACTTTAATATTATTTTATTTCGAGCCAAACCGAAAAAATACGACAAAACCAAACACGAAAACCAAAATTGAGCTAAAACCAATTTGGCCCAAAATATCCAAATAAAACATAATCATCACCTAATCACACAACTAAAACCAAATGGCGGCATAAAACAAATTTCACCAAAACAAAAATACAATCGCCAGTTGACAGGCGATTAAAAAGTTAAACGCCTGTCAACAGGCGATTATGTTTTTGTTTAGTAACAGCCGCCTTTTTGATTTTTCTTAAAAAAATCCAACCCAAACAAAACTAAAAACGCCTGTATACAGGCGATTTAGTTTTGTTCACCCACAAAAAACCAGCCAACCTCTATAAATACCAACCCACTTCATTCATTTCAAGATATATCGGTTTTACAAAACACATACACTACTCACAAAATCCACTCAAAATACCGTCTTTCCATTTCCTAAAGGTAAACATTTTACCTACGTTTGGGACGTTTGAGACTCGGACAAAGGGGTTACATTAACCCCAACCCGATATTGGCATTAGCGAAGCCGTATTCGTAATACGGCCAGTAGTAATTCGGATTCATAATCCGTCTAAACCCCGCCAATATCGCATAAATAAACGACTCATTATCACTAAAGCAAACCGACGTCACTTTTATAATTATGCAAGTCCTCATTCATGCATTAAATAACGACTAGAATCACGGATCCAACACTAAATCAGACTGCTTCATGTAGTCTTTTAGCATGTCAAAACTGAGGGTTTTCACAAATTCTTAAAGAGTCAAATATGAGGTCGGAAAATAACGTTTTTAGTAATAATTTAGTCAATAAATTATTATTTAACGTACATTTCCCATAGAAAGGTCATTATTTTGACGATTTACATTATTTATGCATTTTAATCGAGTCATATATATTCGCACTTGTACGTAGCGTCATTTTAGCCCAAATATCGAAATTAACTAAATGTTTTCAAATTAGTAGAGACTACTTTTACGTAGGCTTTTTGATTTCAGTTTTCAAAAACACATTTTTGCCAAAACTTTTGAAAAGTAACCTCACTCCGAATCCCTTCTCTGGTTTCAAACCTCAGATTGATAGATATCGATGTAACAACCTGGTTTTTCGTCGACTTTAATTGCTAAGGCGGAAATTAATTAAGTCTTAAACCAGCGTTATTAATTATACATAAAACCCAAAATGTTACATCGTAATTCAAGAGTTGAATAAAACAACTCTGTGTATGGAAATTTAAAAGAGTAGCGTCTTATATATTACAAATCTCTCGCAAATGACATAAAGTAAAGCGTAAAAACGTTGCATGGCCCCGTCCAAAATCCAGCTTCCGGCCCATGACTACCCTGCACAATAAACTGATGGGGGGATGCCCGCTGAGCGGACAGTGACTAGCTATGCTCATACTTACCCTCGATTTCAATTACTTTGGTTTAATATTATCGCTTTATAAACATAACATTATGATAAAACATAAACATGCTTATTACATATAGCATATAAAGACATATAAGTCATAATAAGCATGCGGTTTAAAGCGATAAATCATATAAGCATGATATTCAATTATGAAGGCAAATAACACATAATAGCATAGCAATAGTATCACAATAATTCAATGGCATTACAAGGCGATATCGGATCGCAATCAAACATACATATCTTATCATTCACATCATGCAGACTCGATTCAATTCAGAAAGTTGTGGTCTTTAGTTTTCGAAGATGGTACACACTCATTCTCATTTAATCAAACAACAAATAACACATACTGCTTACGAGCCTGACCACTGAGTAGGCCTTTGTACTCTGATCGATTGCATCTCACTTCCATAGTGCAGAGACTTACTCGACTCGTAAACCACGCTGAATACTATAGTACTTGCATCTCATCTTCTAGTGTTCGAAATGATTCGAACTTCAGATACAATCCCGTCAAGTAATCTTTACGCAGGGTAAGAACGAATGCAAGTGTCGCGCCCACTAAGAACGAAACACGGCAAGGAGACAGAACCGCAAAGCGCATAAGCACATAATGTCACGGTGGCCCTGATGACTTTAGCGAAATAGGGGAATAAAACCCTAGTCTAGTACATGTACACTAGTATCCACGTTAAGAGTAGGCTATGCTATTCATAGAGCACCTTAACTCTAGATAAAACGACTATTTCCTAAAGCCTGATACAAAAGCATTGGCATATTCATTATCTTGTACGGCCTTGGCTATACGACTTAAGGCGTAACGGCATGGGCAGGATGCACTAAGCAATAAGGCTGCCGGCTTAAACCACACTATTCGGTATGACCCAAGCCAGAGACCGAGATAGTGGTATCCGCACAAGACTATCTTAGTCCCGCTTCACTTACGATTGACGTTTTCATATCGGAGGCTCAAGCGTTTGACCCTTTATTTAACTTACTCAAAATTCATTATTTATTTGATATTACATATCACATGTTACTAGACTCTGCTAGTCTCATCGTCAAACATTTTATTTGAATTGTAGGTTTCATATGATCACATAACATATACGTTTATTATTTAAAGTGCTGTTAATTATTAACGTTTTCAAGTTTCTATATTGATACGTTTATTAATATGTCCAATTATTATTTAAGTGTTTTTCAAAACAGTTTAAGTCATTTACTTATTCATTTTAAAATTTTCTATACTTAGTAAAATTTTCAATTATTCATTTCCCACTATTCACTATTCAAGATTTTTTTTTAAATATCTAGATATTTAAAAATATCTAAAAATATCTAAAAATATCTAAAATATCTAAAATATCTAAAAATATCTAAAATATCTAAAATATCTAAAATATCTAAAAATATCTAAAATATCTAAAATTGTAACTTAGTTACTAAGTTTAAAAATCTAGTTTTTAAAAACGTTAAGTTCGTTTTGTAAAAAGTGATAATAATATTCATTTTAAAATACTAGTTTTAAAAACGTTAAGTTCAATTTGTAAAAAGTGATAATGATATTTATTTTAAAATGAAACTTAGTTATTTTAGTCGTCTATTAACTAAATTTAGCGATTTTCATTTTTAAAAATAATAGTAACGTGGATGATTCATTTTAGTCCGTATGTCCAAGTTCAACAGTCCAAATAGCAAAGGCGGTAGCACACGATTTAGTTCATTTTTATAATGGTTACATATTTTTATCGGTTTATAATATTTCATTTATAACTAAATTCCTGGGCTTTATACTAAAATACAATTCTAATTACTATTTAACTTTAGTGACTTAGTGATAATTTCATTTTGGTCAAATTTAGTCAATTTATAATGGTGATGTCGTGTGATATGATATATGTGTCAAATTGATTTATTTCTTTTAATTTCTTAATTCTAACTTATTAACTAATAATTAAATTATTTTAACAATTAAACTAAAAAGTGATAAAAACAATTTTAAGCCTAAAATAGCATGAATGCCGTGAGCAAGCCTATTCATGTCCTAAATTTTCATTTTTCGATTTTATCGGTTTTTTAGCATAAAGTCTTTATATTTTAATTATTCTAATTATACTAAAACGATTTAAACTAAAATGAAATTTACTAAAATTTTCATTTATAATTATGAATAGTGTTTTTCAACACTTTGAATTTCTAACTTTTTAATCTAAATGATTTATAAAGTTTATGTTGATTTATAGTATAATACTAAGTAATATATAAAACAATAATTAAACATAAACACAAATTATAAACAAACATAATATAAAACATAATCAAAGTGAACATAAATGATGAACATCAACATGAAGGTAATATGAACATACATGAAGATCTTAATAAAACTCAAGAACACTAATTTTGATTTTAACAACTTATAATTTATTTTCCTAATTTAATTATTTTTGCATGGTAGCATCCTTTTTAACTAACTTATTCTAACATATTATTTACAAAAATTAAAAGTGAAAATATGTTAAAAAAAATAGGAAATGCCGAGTGAAAGTAATATGTATACATAATTTTTATTTTCGATTTTAATCACTTTAAACTCATTTTTAATATTTCACATAATTTTTATATAACATTACTACTTAAATAAAACATATCTAAACATAAAAATCTTATGAATCATAATTAAAAATGCTAAAAAAATCATTTAGCTAAACATATGAAGTATTACTACAATAATCTATTTAACATATTATTTAGTTATTATCATTTTATTATACAACACATAATCATATAAGTGCACTCATGTGATGTTTAACATATTTAACATAATTTTCATACTCATAAAATCATAATAACAAAACAATTTAATTTACAAAGAGGATAATATAAGACATAGTTAGTCACCTTAATTAGGATGTTAATCGTCGAGGATCTAAAATAAATTTTAGATCTAATTTCTTCACCCATATTACCCATAAGTTAACTACTAAAACCCACTAATTATACTAGAACACTTAGGAAGTTATTAGAAATAATATTAGAGTTTTTATTTAAGTGATTTTGGTAGAAAATGAAAGAAAATAAAAGGGAGAAAAGGAGAGCATATGGCTCGACATTATGGTGAGGAAATGAGGGTCATTTTGCACTTGTATTTATAAGCACAAGTTGTAAAGAAAAGAAACTAGGTTAAGTAATGAATTTAGTTTTAGTTTTATTTAAAGTTTAATTAAATAGGAAATTAGGGAACATAAGGAATAAAATTAAACCACCTAAGTCCACCTTACTATTTGATGAATAGTTTGTCCCCCCGATATTTTAAAATATCTCGTTTTCGAAAAACGCTGCTATTTAAATAATTCTGTAAAGAAAAATCTAAAAGTTAAAATGTGCTGTTTTGGCGATTTTCTGAAAAGTATTCATTTTATAAATTTAAGACTAAAATATTTTATTTACTACTGAAGAAAATATTTAAAAGTCACGGAAATGAAAATGGTAGTATTAAAGTAGTAGTATTGAATTTGTATTTATGTATTATTATTAAGTACAAACTTTAAATTTAAATACAAAATAAAATAAAAGTGATGATGATAATTATAATGGTGTAAGTAAATGTGTAAGAAATGGAAGAAGATATACTTTGACTAAGGAAAGTCAAAAGTCAATTTTTTTCGGGCTCGATTTTCATTTCTTGAAATTTTCGATTTGCGCGATCGCGAAAGGTTTCGAAATAAAAGATATGGTCTTAAAATAGTGTTTTGAAATAAAATCGGAAATAAAAATAGAACTAATTTTTAAAAGGCACTAAATATAAATATCGGATCTTAACCCTCAAACTTTTGAATAAAAATTTCCTAGATCGAAATATTTATTTTTTTCGTTGAATGTTATAGATTTAAAGAATTATAATCAACCGTCAAAAAGTTTATCAGTTTAAATTAAGTATAACTTAGAATTTCGATATTATGTGAGGATGTTAGTTAAATGAAATTGAAATAGTAATTATATATTAATATTTAATTATTTATTAAAAACAATCAAAATGGGTACATTTTCATTAAAAATGACGTTGAGTTTGCTTTTCAAAATGTTGATGTTGATTGTTTGATTTTTGATTTGCGTGTTTGAAATTGTTGACTCGAATTTCAAAGCCGAGAAAAGTATAAGTGTTGATTTTTATAAAATTTTGAAATGTGTTTCTTTTTCAATTCTAAAGATAATACAACAAACTTTATTTTTCAAAATTTTAAATTTGGACTTAAGAAAATCTAGGAATATATGGCGAAAAAAATTCAAACGATTTTTATTATAAAGAAAGGATGAATTTAACTTGAAAATTAAATTCTTTTATTATATTGTGTTAAAATAACACTGGTGTTACAAACCTACCTCTTAAGAAAAGTTTCATTCCAAACTTGGATAGAATGGATAACTGCTCGCAGTTGGGCAAGGCAGTTAGAGAGGATATCAAAATTTCACAAATTTCGATAATGACATTTTATTTTGGTAGGATAAGACTTTTCAAAAAGTTTGAATTTCTGAATTATTATAAAGGTGTTAGATAGAGTGAGAAGATTAAAAGATATAAACATTTTATATTTGTAAATAGAATATTTTGAATTAATACAGAAATGTTGTTAGATTGTTATTTTCTAAAATCGACTTCAAAGAGATTTTCAAAAAGGTGGGGCTTAGAAGTTTTGTACGGAATTAATTTAAATTAAAATTTATAAGTATTTTAAAAGTAAAAGCAAATTCATTTAAATTTAGAAATAGGTATAAAGCTTAAAGTAGGTTGAAATAAAGATTTTAAATCTTAAACTTTAATCAATGATTTTAAAACCATCATATTTTTTTTGTCCTACCCCCTTAAGAAATTTTTAAACATATTTATCAAGTTTAAGTAGAAAAGAATAAAATTCATTTTAAAAGTTAAGAATTTGGAATAGGTATTGATAAGTTCAAAAATTTAAAATAATCAAATTCGATTGTAAATGAGGTAAAGAATATATGATTTAAAACAAAATAATTTCGAAGATATTTGAGATTACGAAATAAAGTTTTAAGAAATAATTGAATAAGTATCAAAAATATTTTAAACGGAAATATGAATGTTAATTTTAGAAGGTAATTAGAAGTTATAAATTTACGAGATTAATAAATTTTGGGAAAGATAGTAAGTTTAATAGATAAAAAAGGAAATAAAGTTCTATGGTTTTTGAGAATAAATTATAAGGAGTTTATGAAATTGAAAAGCAAAAATGAAATCATTTTGCGAAATTAAGGAAGAGAATTTAAGGTTCATTTGAGAAGTAGTTATTAGGGACTATAGATTTAGGAAATTAGAGAGTTAGAAGAAAAGGTTAAAGAGGTCAAAAATTTTAAAAGAGAACGAAATAAAAATTTTAGTTTTAAGAGGACAATTAGATGGAGTTGTAGAATTCCTTTCTGCTATAGAAATCTTCGAGATCTTGAACGTCTCATCAGTAGTAAGGTTCTTGATGCGTCCATTTGCTGCGTTAGAGGTCTTGCCGTCGTGTATTCGATTAATGGCTTCGTTCTTCGAGAATTAAATTCATTACTTAGATTTTATATCCGAGGATAGTTGTTAGTTTTAGTCAGTCACTTCAGCAAGTAGCAAGCATACGATAGTTAGTGTATTTTATTTTGAGGGAAGTAGTTCGTTATTTAAAAGTCCACAGCCTAGGGTCGGTCCTTAAGGTTTCTACCCATCCTCACACTTTAAAGCGATCTAAGTTATTATTTTAGCGATCTAAGATTTCTAATTTATTATTTGATCCTATAAGTCTATGCCTGACATACGATATGAATGTCCCACTGTGTGTCTCTCGATAGATGAAATAACTATTAAGTTATTCACTATCGCAAGACACTCGATAATTAATCAGAATAACCTGGTTTTTCGTCGACTTTAATTACTAAGGCGAAATTAATTAAGTCTTAAACCAAATAAGTATTAATTATACATAAACCCAAAATGTTACATCAGAATTCAAGAGTTGAATAAAACAACTCGTGGTAATGGAAATTTAAAAGAGTAGGCCTTATATATTACAAATCTCTCGCAAATGACATAAAGTAAAGCGTAAAAACGTTGCATGGCCCCGTCCAAAATCCAAATTTTCCTACCCATGACTACCCTCGCACAATAAATCGATGGGGATGCTCACTGAGCGACAAAGTGACTAGCTATGCTCATACTTACCCTCGATTTCAATTATTTTGGTTTAATATTACCGCTTTATAAACATAACATTATGATAAAAACATAAACATGCTTATTACATATAGCATATAAAGACATATAAGTCATAATAAGCATTGCATGCGGTTTAAAGCGATAAATCATATAAGCATGATATTCAATTATGAAGGCAAATAACACATAATAGCATAGCAATAGTATCACAATAATTCAATGGCATTACAAGGCGATATCGGATCGCAATCAAACATACATATCTTATCATACACATCATGCACTGATTCAATCTGTAAAGTTGTGGTCTTTAGTTTTCAAGATGGTACACACTCATTCTCATTTAATCAAACAACAAATAACACATACCGCTACGAGCCTGACTAATCGAGTAGGCCTTTGTACTCTGATCGATTTCATCTCACTTCCATAGTGCAGAGACTTACTCGACTCGTAAACCACGCCGAATACTATAGTACTTACATCTCATCTTCTAGTGTTCGAAATGATTCGAACTTCAGATACAATCCCGTCAAGTAATCTTTACGCAGGGTAAGAACGAATGCAAGTGTCGCGCCCACTAAGAACGAAACACGGCAAGGAGACAGAACCGCAAAGCGCATAAGCACATAATGTCACGGTGGCCCTGATAACTTTAGCGAAATAGGGGAATAAAACCCTAGTCTAGTACATGTACACTAGTATCCACGTTAAGAGTAGGCTATGCTATTCATAGAGCACCTTAACTCTAAATAAAACGACTATTTCCTAAAGCCTGATACAAAAGCATTGGCATATTCATTATCTTGTACGGCCTTGGTTATACGACTTAAGGCGTAACGGCATGGGCAGGATGCACTAAGCAATAAGGCTGCCGGCTTAAACCACACTATTCGGTATGACCCAAGCCAGAGACCGAGATAGTGGTATCCGCACAAGACTATCTTAGTCCCGCTTCACTTACGATTGACGTTTTCATATCGGAGGTGTAACACCCCGTGTTTTTATAGCAAAATATTATGAAAGAATTTAATTCCTTAAATTAAATTCAACCTTTTTCCTTATAATAAAAATGCGACTGAATTTTTTTCGCTAAACATGTAACACTCCATGTCAAGTTAAGCCTATTATAATTGCGCAAATCATTAATTCAACAATCTCGCCCAATATTTTTCTAACACAATGCGCTACAACTTTTATCGTACCTAAACTAAAACCATTTTGAATTACTTTGAATTTGAACTTTATTTTTACATATTCAAACTCGATAAATCAAATGATGAATCCTCGACAATTTTCTCAACGATAAATTTCGGCACGCAAATCGAGGTCAATGTTGACCAAAATGGCCAAGCCACCTAAATGTGATTAAGTCACCTAATCCTTTCTTAAATATAATTACTCATAATCCAAATCTAATTAAAGTAGTTTAAGCTTAATCATTTTGATTATTACTAACAAAACATATAATAATAATATCAAATTACTATTCCATTTTGATTTAACTAACACTTTCACTAAAACTCGATATATTGAGTTACCCTAAGCCTAAACTGGTAAACTTTTTGACGTCTGAGTTTAATGATTTAATTCGATAACATTCAACGAAAAAAATATATATTTCGATCGAATAAAATTTTATTTCAAAGTTGCGAGGAAAACTAGTACCCAATTTTTGTTTGAATTCGTTTTGGAGTCTATTTTCATTTTTATTTTCGATCTTACTTCTAAACATTATTTTAAGACTATATATTTCATTTCGAGACTTTTCAATGCACGCCAGAAATCGAAAATTTCAAAAACGTAAAAATCGGGACTTGTGTGCTTGAGGTGGCCGAGATATTTGAGGACATTGGTCCAACTTTGCTTCTTCCTTTTTCTTCCTTACTCTTACACACCATACCTCCTTTTGTACCATGTCTAATCCTTCTTACACCCTACTAAAATCATCATCACTTAGTAACTAGTTAATACTTTGCATTCATACATAAACTTACAACTAAAACAAAACACAAACTACTACTACATTATATACATACTACACGCACAAAACACACACACACATCAAACATTTTCTAACTCATTTTCTCTCTAAATAAAACCAACCCAAGAACACTTGTAAGAACGAACTCATCCTCAACTTCAAGTCCTTTATGATCTTCATCTTCTTCCTTACAACTTTTCTTCTTTAAACTTCTATTTTCATGTCTATAATTCACTTAAGCTCTTAACATACTCCTTCACCACTTATATTTATCAATCACTACATCTTTTAGCTTATAAATGAATATGAAAATAAATCAAAATATATGAAATATAAACTTCACCTAAACTAAAAACAATACTACACTTTAAAATTTTAGTATAGATAGTTTAGTTTTAAAATAAATTACTAACTTGTTTATTTACATTTTTATGTACTTATCCTAATCAAAGACGAGGAGCAAGGTGGAGGAGTCGATTTAAGCCAGTTCGATCACATCATTGACCCGGACAACTGCTAGGATAATTTTCAATAACCTAACCTAAGGTGCTTCCCGCACACTTATGTGATAAGCGCCTTGAATTTGATTATATGTTATTGTTTTTGATGCATGTATGTTTTATCTTTATCACCTAGTAATCACATGTTAAATTAGGAAGCAAAAATCGAAAAATAACATTTGTGTGACATAAGTATATCACACGGCCACCCTTTTTATTTTGTCTAATTTTTCGTTTTAATTTTTGTAAATTACATGCTTAAAATACTTGTAATAAAGTGAACATGAAAATATAATTAGTTTGTGTTTGGGACTTAAAATGAATTTGTTATGAATTTTAAATGTTTTGATATGTTTATATGTGTTCTTGAATTTTTGTGTTATTCTTGTGTTTAAATGATGTTTATTTATTTGTGTTAATGTTTTGATATGTTTTCCACTCATGATTAAATACATAAATGATATAAGATAAATTAGTTGTTGAATTAGAAGTATAAAAATCAAAAATCAAAATTTATGAACATATATACATATACACGGCCAAATTAATTTATATGGACCAATTTTTAGTTTTAATTTTTCTAAATAACATATTATGATTAGTTTAGTTAAATTAGACTTGCTATAAAAATTTGAGAAAATAAAACGATAATATAAAATTTGAGTTAAAATGGTGTTCTTTAGAAAATCATAAGTGTTCTTGAAAAATTCATGTGTTCTTCATTTATGTAACTTGTTTGATTCATAAATTTTATAAAGTTAAACTTAAATGTTGTTTTAATCCATTAGTGAATAAACACAATACTAAATATATAAGTTAAATAAGCTAAATCTTTAAAATAGAAAAGTTAGGAAATTAAAGTAAGTAAAAACACTATTCATAAATGAAATAAAATATTTAGTGAAAATCGTAAACTAGTTAAAGGACTTTAGTATAATTTAAGAAATTAGTTTATAAAAAACTTTAAGTCAAAAACCGATAAAATTAGAAAACGAAAATAAAATGTTAAGTATAAAGGGGCCACATTGGGACTAATTTTAGACCTAAATTGATTTTGTCACTTTTATTTTTATCACTTAAGTATTTTAATTAGTTAAAGTAATGAAGTGTAATAAAAATAAGAAAAAGAAATAAATAGATAAATATAGTTAAGAGCCACGGTTTTACCATTAAAATTTGACCAATTTTGATCAAAATGAATTTGTCACTTAGTCACTAAAATTGATTAGTAATTAGGATTATATTAGATTGTACAATGAATCGTCAATAAAAAGAATCAACGAGACCGATTAAAATAAACGTTACACGTATTAAAATGAACCATCTCGAGTGTTACTACCTTTGCTTAAATTGGATTTGGACCTACGGACTATTTAAAATGAACTACGACAACCTCACTAAAAATGGAAACCGCTAAAATCTTAGTTAAGTATACGACTAAATTTAACCGAGTTTTACTTTTGAAATGTTATTTAAATTGACCAAGTACAAAATGAACCTAACAACTTGGAAACTAGATTTTGTACTTAAGTTTAAATCGAGTTTTACATTAAAAATAAATTCTCAAATCGCTAAATACAAAACGAACTTAACGACTTTAAAACTGGAATTTTGTACTTAGAAAATAAAATTTAGTTTTGTATCTAAGAAAACTCCTAAGTATAATAATGTGTATTAGAATAATAAAAATACTAAGTATAAATGAAATATAATAAAAATACTAAGTATAAAGAAAATATAATAATAAATACTAAGTATGAGAATACGCATACGTATAAAATACGAATAAAATACGAAGTATAAAAATACGTACAAATACGAAATACGAAAATACGAATACGTATAAATACGAGGAATAGTAAATACGAGGAATAGTAAATACGAGGAATAGTAAATACGATGAATAGTAAATACGATGAATAGTAAATACGGTGAATAGTAAATACGGTGAATAGTAAAATAATGAATAGTGAAAAATATTTAAAAGTTACAAACGGACTCAAAATAAATAATTAAGTCTTTCTATGTGTTTTGTTTACCTGAAGAACTGCTAGAACTAAAATTTTATTATACAAAGTTAGACGATATATTTAAGTTACAGAATTGTCACCTATTTTGAATGAACGAGGAAATAAGAAATTGAGAAAATGAAATACTTGAATAAAATACTTGGATTGTTCGCCATGTCGCGACTCTTGAATTCGAAGTTAATGAGGTAGCCGTCTATGGGAACTTTGGCTCCCTCCCAGAGTTGCTAAAGGCGATCTAATATTTTTATATAAAGTATTATTTCATGAAGGGATATACAACCTCAGTGGATGGGGCATGATTGATATCTCCGTGAGCCCATACTACTGCAGAATTGGAAACTCCAGCCACCCGGGGTACCCGCCTAAGGTGATAGTCGTATTATTAGGTGACTACTTACTCGAGGGCGAGTATGATCTCAACCTATCTATAGTGGTGTATGCATACATTAGACTCGGATTTGGCCGCCCTTATCGCTTTAGGTATCCTTAGCCTGCTCGCACACGCCCGCTTTGTTCGCCCGACCGCTATTGCGCGGACGTCTAGTATGTCACCCACGCCCAACTGCTTTGGCCCTCGCCCATCGTTGTCTAGTGTGTCGACACGCCCAACTGCTTGGCCTCGTCTACTATTGCGAAATTACGCCTGCATGCTTCCGCCGCTAACGAACATTCATTAGTTAACGATGTTTGAATGCATTTCCTTGTCTTGATTGATTATTGTGCGAATGACTTGATTTCCGAGTATTGAAGTACAATTTATTGAGAATGATTATCTATGAGTGTTGTTATGTTACGTGAATGGATTTATACTCATGTTTGAATCATCATGCTTTCCTTATGTGTTACAGGCCTAATTGCTATTTGTTTTTATTTATTTATTTCCTTTATATAATGTATATGTTTTAGAATTGCATGTGTCGAAAGAGTGTTATGCGGAAAATGATAATATATAAAACGCAGTACTTTGAGACCAACGCTATTGAATCTTTGGGAGAGTTTACCTTTATTTCGTACTTTCTTTTGAGAGATTGTAATCAAATAACTCGCTTTATCTTAAACTCATATTATGTATATAGAGTTTGTAATACGATAACAAATTGGTTTTGTAATATATAGACTTAATTAATTTTCCGCTTTAGTTTAATTAAAGTCACTAAAACCGGGTTATTACATAGCTTGGTATCGAGTCGTCTTCATGACCGTGAATGACTTAAAGTTATCTCACATAGCGAGACGACACTGGGCCGTGACATTCATATCGTATGTCAGGCATAGACTAATAGGATCAAATAATGAATTAGAAATCTTAGATCGCTAAAATAATAACTTAGATCACTTTAAATTGTGAGAAAGGGTAGAAACTTAAGGATCTCGACCTAATAATAAAAGACTAGTTAGATGAGCGATAGATTCTTATCGTGTTATAATTCTTTTACTTGCTATATGCTCTATGGCTAACCTGTTTGACTAACAAATCTCTTATGCTAACGTTACTTCAAAAACGAGTCGTATAAATCAAAGTCAAGACGACGAGAATTCAAGTGCAACAAATGGACGCAACAGGATTTATGTGGAACGAGAAGACATTCAAGACTTGAAGAGTTCTGTTGAACTAAAAGTGTTCCTACAACCATATCAAACCGTTCTTGAATTGTCACCATCATTTCAACGCTTTTCAATTCTCATTTTCTAAATCATAAAAATTTCCTGACATCTAATCTTTCCATGATTTTAAGATAGAGTCAACTCAATGATTTATCAATCTCGTAAAATTTTTAATTCTTAGAAACGATTGATATTCTAAATCAGTGATTCCCTTCGTAAACTGATCTTCTTTTCCCTCAATTTAGTAGAATGGTTTCAACCTTACTCTACGATTTCATAAACTTCTTCCTCACTTTTGTCAATTCTCAGACTCAACTCCATATCCCTCGAACATATACCTGAACTCTTATGTTATTTTCTGAGCTTGGTTTCTAACCCTCCGTCATAGTTCACTTCATCGAGAAAGAATTATGAAGCTTTGTAACTTTTGATTTTGGTATTTTTCAGAATGGCCGCAAACGGTATCCCAGACAATGACCTTAACCAACAATTCCTCAAGAGGTGGCAAGAAGAAAAGGTTTGAGGATGCAATCACAAAGATTGCTCAAGGCATGTACCAACATCGTGGTGGCGAAACAACTAATCCGCATTTGAGTGATTCTCAAAACATAGACCTCAACCATACTCAGGCTCCGTCAATCCTACTGTCTTGACGGAATGGATTGAGGAAATGGAGAAGCTTTTGGAACTAAGCAAGACGCCACCTAATGAAAAGGTGAATGTAGTAGCGTACTACTTGAAAGGGGAGGCCAATAGCTGGTGGCGCCTAATCGCATCCACGCTCCCTAAGGATCTATAATTGGAGTGAGTTCAAGACTCTATTGGAGAACAAATACTTTGGGGAGGAACTAAAATGGGATAAGGAAGAAGAGTTCCGAAACTTGAACCAAGGTGATATGTCTCTGCAAGCATACACCGAAAAGTATCAGGAGTTATCCAAATTTGCTCCCAAGATAATAACTAACGAGGAGGAACTCGCAACCAGGTACGTAAGAGGTATGACTTACGGTCTGAGGACGAACATGAGCGGATTCAACTGTAAGAACTTTGCAGAGGCCTACGAAAAAGCAACAAGTATTTGGGCCTCGATCCAGAAGGGAGAAGTCGAAGAGAAAAAGAAAAAGAAGGTTTTCACTCCTCCTGTGGCAAGTGCTAGCTTCATTCAGAAGCCATTCTATGGTCGCCCGAGCTATCAGAGTTCAGACAACCGCAATAAGAACCAGGGCAGATCCCAGTACTTCAACCGAAACCCCACCACATTCGTCGCAAGGAACAACCAACAAATTCCTGGGGCTCCGACTTTACAACCAAGCCAGTGTCGTAGATGCCGACAACCGACCCACCCAGGAAAACAATGTAATGGAGAACCAGTAGTATGTTTTTCCTGCAATGTAGTGGGACACAAGTCAAATGAATGCCCAAAGAAGGGTACTATTACAAAGGCAAACGCGGGACCACCGCCAGCCGTGAAGGTTCAAGGGCGTGTGTACCTTTTAACCGAATCGGAAGAGGGTGCTGAAGACGTTATCGATGTTGACGACATCACCGGTAAAATTCCTAGTTAACTCTATACTTACATTTATTTTACTCAATAAAGGAGACTCACTATATTTTGTTTCCTCCAATTTTATTAAACAAATCAAACTCACAAGTCACAAGCAAATCAAAACCAATCTACCCCTACCGAAGGGCAAGATATGTCTTGTTTTTCAAAATACGATAATGTACGAATTACAATCCATCACACAAATTTCCTTTACGACCTCATTTTGTTTTGACCCCCTATATTTAAGATTCTTATCAACCTCTTAAATATTTGCTTCTAAAAATTGTTTTCATACGTTCTCTATAAAAATATCCTTGAAAATTTTTGCTTTTTCCGTAAAATCTTTGTAACGTAATTTGAAATATTTTTGAAACTTCGTGGTTCAAATTTTTTTTTTTTTTTTTTTATTATTCCTTTATATCTAAAATCTTTGAAATTGTTTCATTTCTACTATTCCCTCTATTTTAGAAATATACATACAAAAATTTTAGATTCTTACGTCACCCATTATTATAAATTTCAATCTTAATCAAAATATGATTTTTACATCTCCGTTTCATCTATTAACATTATAATAACAATTTTAAGAAAATGAGCTATATCAACAAGGTTATCCATAATCCTCAAAACATTTTACTTAATCATTCAACGATAACCTATATTTCCTTAATTTTATTAAAGCTCATATTCTCCTTATGATCACTACGACTTTTGTCTATTTTTCCCTAATTGCCATTCTTTTCCTAAGGCTATATACCTTATTTAAGTGGTCATTCGAAGTAAAAATAATAATATTAAGTATATACGTTTAAAACTTCTTAAGGGGGTAGGCCATTAAACTCCTACTAAAATCTGAAATTTCTTATTTTCAAACTATTTTATGGTTAACTTGTATTCTCAAAATTAAATAAATTATTTTTGTCCCTAAGACTCTTATTATTTTGATTTCATTTAAATCCGGACAAAACTTCTAGGCCCTACCTTTTTGTGGACCTCTTTCAAGTCATTTTCAAAAAATAACATTCCAGCAACATTTCTATATTTATTGGAAAACTCAAACTTTTCAAAAAGGACTTATTCCAACAAAACCAAATGTTATTATTCAAATTGTAAAATCTCGATATTCTCTCTAACTGCCCTGTTTGACCTCGAGCAGTTATCCACTCTATCCAAGTTTCGGGGACGAAACTTTTCTTAAGGGGGTAGGATTGTACCACCCCGTATTTTTATAGCAAAATATTATGAAAGAATTTAATTCCTTATATTAAATTCAACCTTTTTCCTTATAATAAAAATGCGACTGAATTTTTTTCGCTAAACATGTAACACTCCATGTCAAGTTAAGCCTATTATAATTGCGCAAATCATTAATTCAACAATCTCGCCCAATATTTTTCTAACACAATGCGCTACAACTTTTATCGTACCTAAACTAAAACCATTTTGAATTACTTTGAATTTGAACTTTATTTTTACATATTCAAACTCGATAAATCAAATGATGAATCCTCGACAATTTTCTCAACGACAAATTTCGGCACGCAAATCGAGGTCAATGTTGACCAAAATGGCCAAGCCACCTAAATGTGATTAAGTCACCTAATCCTTTCTTAAATATAATTACTCATAATCCAAATCTAATTAAAGTAGTTTAAGTTTAATCATTTTGATTATTACTAACAAAACATATAATAATAATATCAAATTACTATTCCATTTTGATTTAACTAACACTTTCACTAAAACTCGATATATTGAGTTACCCTAAGCCTAAACTGGTAAACTTTTTGACGTCTGAGTTTAATGATTTAATTCGATAACATTCAACGAAAAAAATATATTTCGATCGAATAAAATTTTATTTCAAAGTTGCGAGGAAAACTAGTACCCAATTTTGTTTGAATTCGTTTTGGAGTCTATTTTCATTTTTATTTTCGATCTTACTTCTAAACATTATTTTAAGACTATATATTTCATTTCGAGACTTTTCACGTACGCGTAAATCGAAAATTTCAAAAACGTAAAAATCGGGACTTGTGTGCTTGAGGTGGCCGAGATATTTGAGGACATTGGTCCAACTTTGCTTCTTCCTTTTTCTTCCTTACTCTTACACACCATACCTCCTTTTGTACCATGTCTAATCCTTCTTACACCCTACTAAAATCATCATCACTTAGTAACTAGTTAATACTTTGCATTCATACATAAACTTACAACTAAAACAAAACACAAACTACTACTACATTATATACATACTACACGCACAAAACACACACACACATCAAACATTTTCTAACTCATTTTCTCTCTAAATAAAACCAACCCAAGAACACTTGTAAGAACGAACTCATCCTCAACTTCAAGTCCTTTATGATCTTCATCTTCTTCCTTACAACTTTTCTTCTTTAAACTTCTATTTTCATGTCTATAATTCACTTAAGCTCTTAACATACTCCTCCACCACTTATATTTATCAATCACTACATCTTTTAGCTTATAAATGAATATGAAAATAAATCAAAATATATGAAATATAAACTTCACCTAAACTAAAAACAATACTACACTTTAAAATTTTAGTATAGATAGTTTAGTTTTAAAATAAATTACTAACTTGTTTATTTACATTTTTATGTACTTCTCCTAATCAAAGACGAGGAGCAAGGTGGAGGAGTCGATTTAAGCCAGTTCGATCACATCATTGACCCGGACAACTGCTAGGATAATTTTCAATAACCTAACCTAAGGTGCTTCCCGCACACTTATGTGATAAGCGCCTTGAATTTGATTATATGTTATTGTTTTTGATGCATGTATGTTTTATCTTTATCACCTAGTAATCACATGTTAAATTAGGAAGCAAAAATCGAAAAATAACATTTGTGTGACATAAGTATATCACACGGCCACCCTTTTTATTTTGTCTAATTTTTCGTTTTAATTTTTGTAAATTACATGCTTAAAATACTTGTAATAAAGTGAACATGAAAATATAATTAGTTTGTGTTTGGGACATAAAATGAATTTGTTATGAATTTTAAATGTTTTGATATGTTTATATGTGTTCTTGAATTTTTGTGTTATTCTTGTGTTTAAATGATGTTTATTTATTTGTGTTAATGTTTTGATATGTTTTCCACTCATGATTAAATACATAAATGATATAAGATAAATTAGTTGTTGAATTAGAAGTATAAAAATCAAAAATCAAAATTTATGAACATATATACATATACACGGCCAAATTAATTTATATGGACCAATTTTTAGTTTTAATTTTTCTAAATAACATATTATGATTAGTTTAGTTAAATTAGACTTGCTATAAAAATTTGAGAAAATAAAACGATAATATAAAATTTGAGTTAAAATGGTGTTCTTTAGAAAATCATAAGTGTTCTTGAAAAATTCATGTGTTCTTCATTTATGTAACTTGTTTGATTCATAAATTTTATAAAGTTAAACTTAAATGTTGTTTTAATCCATTAGTGAATAAACACAATACTAAATATATAAGTTAAATAAGCTAAATCTTTAAAATAGAAAAGTTAGGAAATTAAAGTAAGTAAAAACACTATTCATAAATGAAATAAAATATTTAGTGAAAATCGTAAACTAGTTAAAGGACTTTAGTATAATTTAAGAAATTAGTTTATAAAAAACTTTAAGTCAAAAACCGATAAAATTAGAAAACGAAAATAAAATGTTAAGTATAAAGGGGCCACGGTTTTGGGACTAATTTTAGACCTAAATTGATTTTGTCACTTTTTATTTTTATCACTTAAGTATTTTAATTAGTTAAAGTAATGAAGTGTAATAAAAATAAGAAAAAGAAATAAATAGATAAATATAGTTAAGAGCCACGGTTTTACCATTAAAATTTGACCAATTTTGATCAAAATGAATTTGTCACTTAGTCACTAAAATTGATTAGTAATTAGGATTATATTAGATTGTACAATGAATCGTCAATAAAAAGAATCAACGAGACCGATTAAAATAAACGTTACACGTATTAAAATGAACCATCTCGAGTGTTACTACCTTTGCTTAAATTGGATTTGGACCTACGGACTATTTAAAATGAACTACGACAACCTCACTAAAAATGGAAACCGCTAAAATCTTAGTTAAGTATACGACTAAATTTAACCGAGTTTTACTTTTGAAATGTTATTTAAATTGACCAAGTACAAAATGAACCTAACAACTTGGAAACTAGATTTTGTACTTAAGTTTAAATCGAGTTTTACATTAAAAATAAATTCTCAAATCGCTAAATACAAAACGAACTTAACGACTTTAAAACTGGAATTTTGTACTTAGAAAATAAAATTTAGTTTTGTATCTAAGAAAACTCCTAAGTATAATAATGTGTATTAGAATAATAAAAATACTAAGTATAAATGAAATATAATAAAAATACTAAGTATAAAGAAAATATAATAATAAATACTAAGTATGAGAATACGCATACGTATAAAATACGAATAAAATACGAAGTATAAAAATACGTACAAATACGAAATACGAAAATACGAATACGTATAAATACGAGGAATAGTAAATACGAGGAATAGTAAATACGATGAATAGTAAATACGATGAATAGTAAATACGGTGAATAGTAAATACGGTGAATAGTAAAATAATGAATAGTGAAAAATATTTAAAAGTTACAAACGGACTCAAAATAAATAATTAAGTCTTTCTATGTGTTTTGTTTATCTGAAGAACTGCTAGAACTAAAATTTCATTATACAAAGTTAGACGATATATTTAAGTTACAGAATTGTCACCTATTTTGAATGAACGAGGAAATAAGAAATTGAGAAAATGAAATACTTGAATAAAATACTTGGATTGTTCGCCATGTCGCGACTCTTGAATTCGAAGTTAATGAGGTAGCCGTCTATGGGGACTTTGGCTCCCTCCCAGAGTTGCTAAAGGCGATCTAATATTTTTATATAAAGTATTATTTCGGTGCGGGATATACAACCTCAGGGATGGGGCATGATTGATATCTCCGTGAGCCCATACTACGGTAATTGGAAACTCCAGCCCCACCCGGGGGTACCCGTCTAAGGTGATAGTCGTATTATTAGGTGACTACTTACTCGAGGGCGAGTATGATCTGAACCTATCTATAGTGGTGTATGCATACATTAGACTCGGGATTTGGCTGTCCTTATCGCTTTAGGTATCCTTAGCTCGCTCGCACACGCCCGCTTTGTTATTACCGACCGCTTATTGCGCTGACGTCTAGTATGTCGCCCACGCCCAACTGCTTGGCCCCGCCCATCGTTGTCTAGTGTGTCGACACGCCCAACTGCTTGGCCCTGGTTTACTATTGCGAAATTACGCCTGCATGCTTCCGCCGCTAACGAACATTCATTAGTTAACGATGTTTGAATGCATTTCCTTGTCTTGATTGATTATTGTCTCAATGACTTGATTTCCGAGTATTGAAGTACAATTTATTGAGAATGATTATCTATGAGTGTTGTTATGTTACGTGAATGGATTTATACTCATGTTCAATCATCATGCTTTCCTTATGTGTTACATGCCTAATTGCTATTTGTTTTTATTTATTTATTTCCTTTATATAATGTATATGTTTTAGAATTGCATGTGTCGAAAGAGTGTTATGGAAAATGATAATATATAAAAACGCAAAATTTTGAGACCAACGCTTATCAATCTTTGGGAGAGTTTACCTTTATTTCGTACTCCTTTTTGAGAGATTGTAATCAAATAACTCTGTTTATCTTAAACTCATATTATGTATATAGAGTTTGTAATACGATAACAGCTGGTTTTGTAATATATAGACTTAATTAATTTTCCGCCTTAGTTTAATTAAAGTCACGAAAAACCGGGTTGTTACAGGAGGCTCAAGCGTTTGACCCTTTATTTAACTTACTCAAAATTCATTATTTATTTGATATTACATATCACATGTTACTAGACTCTCCTAGTCTCATCGTCAAACATTTTATTTGAATTGTAGGTTTCATATGATCACATAACATATACGTTTATTATTTGAAGTGCTGTTAATTATTAACGTTTTCAAGTTTCTATATTGATACGTTTATTATTATGTCCAATTATTATTTAAGTGTTTTTCAAAACACTTTAAGTCATTTACATATTCATTTTAAAATTTTCTATACTTAGTAAAATTTTCAATTATTCATTTCCCACTATTCACTATTCAAGATTTTTTTTTAAATATCTAGATATTTAAAAATATCTAAAAATATCTAAAAATATCTAAAATATCTAAAATATCTAAAAATATCTAAAATATCTAAAATATCTAAAAATATCTAAAATATCTAAAATTGTAACTTAGTTACTAAGTTTAAAAATCTAGTTTTTAAAAACGTTAAGTTCGTTTTGTAAAAATTGATAATAATATTCATTTTAAAATACTAGTTTTAAAAACGTTAAGTTCAATTTGTAAAAAGTGATAATGATATTTATTTTAAAATGAAACTTAGTTATTTTAGTCGTCTATTAACTAAATTTAGCGATTTTCATTTTTAAAAATAATAGTAACGTGGATGATTCATTTTAGTCCGTATGTCCAAGTTCAACAGTCCAAATAGCAAAGGCGGTAGCACACGATTTAGTTCATTTTTATAATGGTTACATATTTTTATCGGTTTATAATATTTCATTTATAACTAAATCGGTTTATACTAAAATTCAATTCTAATTACTATTTAACTTTAGTGACTTAGTGATAATTTCATTTTGGTCAAATTTAGTCAATTTATAATGGTGATGTCGTGTGATATGATATATGTGTCAAATTGATTTATTTCTTTTAATTTCTTAATTCTAACTTATTAACTAATAATTAAATTATTTTAACAATTAAACTAAAAAGTGATAAAAACAATTTTAAGCCTAAAATAGCATGAATGCCGTGAGCAAGCCTATTCATGTCCTAAATTTTCATTTTTTGATTTTATCGGTTTTTTAGCTTAAAGTCTTTATATTTTAATTATTCTAATTATACTAAAACGATTTAAACTAAAATGAAATTTACTAAAATTTTCATTTATAATTATGAATAGTGTTTTTCAACACTTTAAATTTCTAACTTTTTAATCTAAATGATTTATAAAGTTTATGTTGATTTATAGTATAATACTAAGTAATATATAAAACAATAATTAAACATAAACACAAATTATAAACAAACATAATATAAAACATAATCAAAGTGAACATAAATGATGAACATCAACATGAAGGTAATAAGAACATACATGAAGATCTTAATAAAACTCAAGAACACTAATTTTGATTTTAACAACTTATAATTTATTTTCCTAATTTAATTATTTTTGCATGGTAGCATCCTTTTTAACTAACTTATTCTAACATATTATTTACAAAAATTAAAAGTGAAAATATGTTTAAAAAAATAGGAAATGCCGAGTGAAAGTAATATGTATACATAATTTTTATTTTCGATTTTAATCACTTTAAACTCATTTTTAATATTTCACATAATTTTTATATAACATTACTACTTAAATAAAACATAACTAAACATAAAAATCTTATGAATCATAATTAAAAATGCAAAAAAAATCATTTAGCTAAACATATGAAGTATTACTACAATAATCTATTTAACATATTATTTAGTTATTATCATTTTATTATACAACACATAATCATATAAGTGCACTCATGTGATGTTTAACATATTTAACATAATTTTCATACTCATAAAATCATAATAACAAAACAAATTAATTTACTAAGAGGATAATATAAAACATAGTTAGTCACCTTAATTAGGATGTTAATCGTCGAGGATCTAAAATAAATTTTAGATCGGAATTTCTTCACCCATATTACCCATAAGTTAACTACTAAAACCCACTAATTATACTAGAACACTTAGGAAGTTATTAGAAATAATATTAGAGTTTTTATTTAAGTGATTTTGGTAGAAAATGAAAGAAAATAAAAGGGAGAAAAGGAGAGCATATGGCTCGACATTATGGTGAGGAAATGAGGGTCATTTTGCACTTGTATTTATAAGCACAAGTTGTAAAGAAAAGAAACTAGGTTAAGTAATGAATTTAGTTTTAGTTTTATTTAAAGTTTAATTAAATAGGAAATTAGGGAACATAAGGAATAAAATTAAACCACCTAAGTCCACCTTACTATTTGATGAATAGTTTGTCCCCCCGATATTTTAAAATATCTCGTTTTCGAAAAACGCTAGCATTAAATAATTCGGGTAAGAAAAAGCAGTAAAAAGTTAAAATGTGCTGCTTTGGCGATTTTAAAGAAAAGTATTCATTTTATAAATTTAAGACTAAAATATTTTATTTACTACTGAAGAAAATATTTAAAAGTCACGGAAATGAAAATGGTAGTATTAAAGTAGTAGTATTGAATTTGTATTTATGTATTATTATTAAGTACAAACTTTAAATTTAAATACAAAATAAAATAAAAGTGATGATGATAATTATAATGGTGTAAGTAAATGTGTAAGAAATGGAAGAAGATATACTTTGACTAAGGAAAGTCAAAAGTCAATTTTTTTCGGGCTCGATTTTCATTTCTTGAAATTTTCGATTTGCGCGATCGCGAAAGGTTTCGAAATAAAAGATATGGTCTTAAAATAGTGTTTTGAAATAAAATCGGAAATAAAAATAGAACTAATTTTTAAAAGGTACTAAATATAAATATCGGATCTTAACCCTCGAACTTTTGAATAAAAATTTCCTAGGTCGAAATATTTATTTTTTTCGTTGAATGTTATAGATTTAAAGAATTATAATCAACCGTCAAAAAGTTTATCAGTTTAAATTAAGTATAACTTAGAATTTCGATATTATGTGAGGATGTTAGTTAAATGAAATTGAAATAGTAATTATATATTAATATTTAATTATTTATTAAAAACAATCAAAATGGGTACATTTTCATTAAAAATGACGTTGAGTTTGCTTTTCAAAATGTTGATGTTGATTGTTTGATTTTTGATTTGCGTGTTTGAAATTGTTGACTCGAATTTTAAAGCCGAGAAAAGTATAAGTGTTGATTTTTATAAAATTTTGAAATGTGTTTCTTTTTCAATTCTAAAGATAATACAACAAACTTTATTTTTCAAAATTTTAAATTTGGACTTAAGAAAATTTAGTATTATTTGGCGAAAAAAATTCAGACGCATTTTTATTATAAAGAAAAAGGATGAATTTAACTTGAAGAATTAAATTCTTTTATTATATTGTGTTAAAATAACACGGGGTGTTATAATCGACGCATCTTGAAATCTGAGACACTCGTGTCTTGTATTTCAAGACGCGTTGAATAGGTTCCAAATTCCTTTAATATTTGGTGGCGACTCCGAAAATACATTTCAAAAAGGATTTTTCTACTTTTCTTTTTTGACCACAAAACTCATGCAATGATCTCCCCCATTTTCTCAAAACTTCGCACCCCTTTTTTCCTGCGAGGCGCATTCCGCTTCCCGACGCTCAAGACGGGCGAGGGCGGCGCGCTGCAGGCGCCGATAGGTCTCTCACTTTCCCGGTACCTTCAGGCTTATGAACAATGATATCACGTTGACAACGGCTAACTTCGGTGAGATATTCGGTTAGCTAACCGAGGGCGCTGAGGCCCCCGATACTTTTGATTATACCGAACTGCGGGCGTTATTTCAAAAGCGCCACGAGCCGGGCGCCACATGAGTTACGTGCAGATACATCATCCTGCTATCCGTATATGGCAGAGGTTTATGGCCCTGACGATTTTCAGCAGGAACGAGCCTCACAACGTTCGCACAGAGGAGATTACAATTTTAGGTCAAGATTCTCGCACTCAACCCGCCGGTTCCATATTAACATCGCTACCATCTTGGCGCTTCACCTGGCTTAATGTCTACTTCTTATTCGGCTAATGTGCCGGTGTTTGTGGGTGGCCTCATCACCCAAATCGCGATGCGGACGGTCGACTTTGTTGACAACCCGCGAGAAGCTATCGCGGGGAACTATCTACTTGATACGAACTATTTTCATTCTCCTCTGCTTTGGCTCACCCTTAATTCGGCCGGGAAACGTGTTTGGATGATCAACAAGGTTCCGAGTATAGAGCTTCCTGCACGCCTCTCTCAGATAGAACTGCGTGCGGATCAACCCCTTTACACTTTACCGCTCGAGGGAGCTCCTTCTCCTACGGTGCCTCATCGCACTTTCAGTCGACGTGAGACGCACCCCGCCGAGACCTCTTCTGCTGGCGTTGAGGAGCCTCCACAAGTCCCTCCGCAGGTCTCCGCCGCGTCGAGTACCCCGCAGTACTACGACCTCCACCCCGATGTTGTTGCGATGATGGGGCGTATGGATTTAGGGCTAACTGGGCTCCGTTCTGATTTTGATGGCTTTCGTCATCACTACGGCGATGATTTGCGCGCGACGCACGCGCGTATTTATTGTGGTTTATACCGATATGGCGCTGAGTCGGGTTCCCACGATGATACCTATGCGAGGCAGGTCTGCTCCACGAGAGGACCTCACCCGCCCTTCTACACTTGCCCGACTACGGCGGGTATACCGACCCGAGCGTCCATGGAGGGTTTCACCTTCAG